>JAQPPZ010003277.1:4960000-9920000 GCA_028583015.1 Wollemia nobilis | reverse complement strand
ACATTTCAATGTTGGTCCAGGTCTAGGGCACATACACTTCCCATAATTCTTTCCTAGGAAGATTTGATGACCAGTAGTTTTTGGCACGTACGGTGGGACACGGTCAGTCTTACCTTGTGAGTGGTAATGAGAATCGATGCTCGTCTCATTGCAAAAATATTCTTAGCATCTAGAAACTCTATTTAACCAAGAATCTTTAATTCGTAGAGACCGGTACCTAAGTCTGTGCCTTCATGCAAACAAGATGGAGATTTAGGAATAGAGGAGAGGAAACTGAGTTCTTTGAGCTTGATATTGACACCTTTGGGGAACACTCTAGGTTAGTCACCCCCGAGTCACTGTTACATGGAACATCCTCGTAAGAGGCTACTTTTGATGAACAAGGACTGACTTCAAATAGCATAGTAGCTAGCTTTCCTCCTAATCCTCCCAACTCATCGAAGCATCCTAGTGCCTCCATTCACATTAGTCATCCTGTTAACAACCAAGGAGGAGATTTAGGAATTTTTGTTCCTCAAAATCCAAGAGCAAAAATGGCACAACAATAGCAACAACAACAACAACAACAAATGCAGCAATAGTAGCAACCGTCGCCCAGACTGTTCCCAGCATGGAATTATTCCATATCATTAAATTTAGTAGGATAAGGGTAGGTTCCACCTGTTGCTATGAAGAAGATCCCTACGTTTGATGGAACTAGAAATACTACTCTTGAGCACATCCAGGACATAGTTTATCTGGCGGTGATTCACAACATCATAGAGGAGCGAGTTATGGTAAAGCTTCTAGTTCTATCCCTTAGAGGGAAACTCCTTTATTGATATATATATTTACCACCCAGTACTATAATGGGATGGGACCAATTAGCCGAAAAGCTGATGAGAAGCTTCAATGAGTCCATCGATCCATCCTCTCCCCTGCATTCGTTCACAATGATCCAGAGACATCCACAAGAAGAGACCATCGACTTCAATGTTAGGTTTGCTCGAACCTGGAAAATGATACCAATTGGACTTTGGCCAGCTAGTGAAGCTGTAGCATATTATTTCATTCGGGCTTTCAACCCTGATATCAGTGTAATGGTAAGGTATTCGAATATTAATACCTTCCTTGAGTTCTATGAGTTAGCCCAAAGAGTTGATATGGATCTAATAACTATGGGTAAGCTTCCCCAAATGATGTTGATGCCCATACTTCTTGATTTCCATCAATCTCAGTATGCGAGTGCAGTTGCTTCATAGATCTCTACAACCCTCGCATACCCGATCTCATCTTGGAACCAAAATCCCATTGTCTCCTATCGCTACTTCGTAAATATATTTTCCCACATTCTCGGTATCATAGCCCATTGTCTCTTTGGCATTCCTTGTACTGCCAATGCCATCTCAACACCCTGCCCTACCTCCAATACCAACAATGGCTCCATTGCCACCTATTTACAAGGCCGATGATATGTAAGCCAAAATACTATAGGAAGTTCAGTCCATGAACTCCACAGTACAAACCCTGTCCAATGATATGACCATTATGAAGAAAAAGCAAGCACATCAAGAGTTTCTACCAAGGAGGTCTTATCCTACACCCGTGCTTACTAAATATTAAGCAGTCCAGTAAGGGAGAGCATCGACAAAAAATGTCGTGATCGATGAAGCTCCGAGCACTTCTGATTTCATACATTGGTGCTCTACATGTAATGACCCTCAAGAAGAAAATACCTACATGCTGCACCAAAATTATGTACAAATTTTGGCGAGTGGTAGTCATGGTGGTTAGTTCAACATCATCAGGCAATTGGATCATAACCTGGTAATTGGTGAAGAAGAGCAAGTTGCAGTCCTTACCAGAGGGGGAAAAAAGTCAATAGAAGTAGCTACTGATCAAATGGCTCCCCTAAAGGTGCATGCTTACCACGAGAAGGGACAACAACCTTCTCAGGCCTTGATAAAGGCTCCTCATCCTACACCAGTCAAGGAGAAGGCCCAATAGGCCCCTACAAATCCACCTCAGATGGAAACTAAAGAACAAGCTAGAGAGAAGCTCAAGATTCCTTCGCTGACCAAGCGGAAAAGGGTCAAAGCTATGGAGTAGTATCCCATCAGGTATAAGGAAAAAAGAGAACCTGAGGTGCCTAACTCCCTAGCCTACAATATTTTAGATGATCTAAAGAAGATTTTGATCAATATTAGCCTATATGACACACTGTAGTTGCCTGGTCAAGTGGACTTGCTACAAGAATCGTTGAAGATGACCAAGGCAATAAAGTCAGCATTGCTTGCCCTAGTGTAGACCCTGTCAACATCCATTATAGGGAAGAATAGACCACCTCCATTATACCTATCACTACAAATGGAAGGGTATGTTGTACACAATTGTATGATTGACTTTGAGGCCACGATTATAGTCATGCCCAAAGCAGTGTGCGAGGAAATAGGAATGGAGTACACCCAAAGTAGCCATGGTATGCTTCAATTGGATGGGAATCCTATGAATACTGTGGGTGTGATTAAAGATATACCTATCTAGTTACACAAGATACCTCAGATCACTGTTATACAAGAGCTGGTAGTCGTCGACTTGGAGCCATATTTTAGTATGTGCTTGTCGAGGGAGTTTACAACGAAGCTAGGAGGATACCTATCTATGGATTACTCGCACTTGGAGATTCCATTCAAAGGGAATAAGGTAAAGTTATACAATGAAAAACCTTCTACTTTCCTTATACAGAAGATGTCTGAAGAAGAGAGCAGCGATCTCGTGGATGTGATAGTGGAAGGGGTAGAGCATGTGGACCTGGTCAAGGAATATCTTGCACAATTAAGTTGTGAAGATGAGTTTTTGTTGGTAGACTTTAATGCCATGATAGATATGGATATGGGATGTTATGCCATCACCAAGCCTGAGAAACACCTCAAGCCAGAAGATAAAACATTTTCCCAAGAAGCACTATGGAAGTTGTTCTTCGATGGCACCCGATGCAAAAATGGTGTTGGGGTAGGTATTCTTTTAGTATACCCGTCTAGAGAGCAGAAGGAATATTGTTACCGATTGGTGTGGAGCTGCACCAACAATGCAGTAGAATATGAATCATTATGCATAGGACTCAAGAAAGCAAAAAAGTTAGGCATAAAGCATCTCGAAATCTTTGGAGATTCAAAATTGGTATGCAATCAAGTCAGAAATAGGTGCACATCAAATAAGCACTATCTCAAGTCATACCGTAACAGGGTATGGGACTTGTTTGATCAATTTGAATCTCTCAATCTATAGTCTATTCCATAGGAAAAGAATCGACATGTCGATGTTCTAGCATCCATCGCAGCAAAGTACTCTCAAGCAGAAGACATGGTGCATAAGCCTAAAGCTATGAGGATGATTTATAGACCCTCTGTCCTAGATAGAGATTTTCATTGGCAAGATTTTGATAATGATGAGAAGATTGTGAATTTTATGATTCAAGAAGCAGCCACCATTGAAAGAAGAATCCCAGAGGATGAGGAATATGAAGGGTTAGTTCAATTAAAGAATAATCATGTTCCCAAGGGATTAATTACTCTTGAGAGCCTCTTCGACTAGAATGATCAAGCAGTTTCTCATAAGATCAAGGTCAATGCGAAGTAGTACCAAGATCTAGAGCTTGAACCTAGAAAAATAGTAAAATTTGGAATATATTACACTTCAGAGGAGCTGGAACATATTCGATCCCTATGCAGAAGGTATCTCGACATCGTGGTGTGGTCTTACCAAGACTTGAAGGGATACGATCGAAAACTGATCCAACATACAATCGAGTTGCAGGATGGAATCAAACCCTTCAGGTAGAAGAAAAGGCATGTCAATCCAAATATCGAGGTCTTGATGAAGGCCAAGCTCCTGAAAATGCTCGAGGTGAAGATAATTTATCCCATAAAGCATTCCTCTTAGGTAGCAAATCTAGTCCTAGTTAGAAAGAAGAATGGAGATATACGATTATGTGTGGACATTCGCAACCTGAACCAGGCTTTGCTCAAAGATCACTACCCTCTCCTGCAGATAGATCAGATCTTGCACTCAGTGGCTGGGGCTCAGCACTTATCCCTACTCAATGGTTTCTTTGGATATAATCAAATATGGCTTAGGGATGAATATCAGCATAAAACCGCATTTATTACCAAGTGGGGGACATTTTATTACCAGTGAATGCCATTTGGCCTTTCGAATGTAGGGGCCACTTTTTAGAAGGCCATGGATTTAGCTTTTGGCGAGCTCTTGAATAAGGTCATTGTTATCTATTTGGATGACATTACCATTTTCTCTCGAAGAAGGAAGGATCATCATTTTCACCTACAGCAGGTATTCAAAAAATGTCGAGAGTTTGGCATTTCAATCAATCCAAAGAAGTCCATATTCGTAATTAGCAAAGGGAAGTTATTGGGACATGTGATATCAGAGAAGGGTTTTGTCGTAGATCCTGATAGAGCTAAGGCTCTATTGAAACTCCCACTCCCAGTGAACAAGAAGGGACTTCAATCATTTTTCGGCCAGGTCAACTTCATGAGGAAGTTTGTTCCAGATTTCACCCAAGTTGTCAAACCGATGTCTGAAATTTTGAAGAAGGGTGCTGAATTCATCTAGACGGATGAGAGAAAATGAGCATTTGAAGATATCAAGGCCCGAATCGCTTAGGCACCAATCCTGACCAACCCTGACTATAATCGGGATTTCATCCTATATGCTATAGGAGAACCTGAAAGCTATTTTGTAGTCCTGACATAGAATGGGGAAAATGGCGAAGAGTGCCCCATCGCGTTTCTAAGCTAGGTGATACACCCCCATGAAGAAAATTATAATTTCATAGAAATGCAGGTGCATGCAGTAATGAAATCTCTTGGGAAATTTAAGCAATTTATTTCTCAAAGTCGGGTTACAGTCTTTGTCATACACCCTGATGTGCACAACTTCATTATCCAAGGAGAGTTGGGAAGCAAAAGAGACAATTGGGTCAGCAACATACAGGAGTTTGACATCGAAATCAGACCCACAAAATCGGTTCATGATCACGCATTATGTCAAGAGCTGGCAAAGAGCTTAGCGGACGAAGTGACAACTATTTAGTGTGATGAATTGGCAGCAGAAGGGTGCTTCGCAAACCAAGAAGAGGATTAGAAGTACTGGGTCAGTGAGATAGTTGAATATTTCAACATCGGTAGATGTCCTTCACACCTTAATTCTTTGTAATGAAGACATTTTAGAATGCGGTCCCTTCGATACATGCTATGCCCCGAAGGCCTATTTTTTAGAAACATTGATGGCGTTCTTCTTAGGTGCATAAAAGAAGACAATAAGAAGAGAATATTGGGAGAATTCCATTCAAGATTATCTGGAGGTCACTTCGTAGGAAGGAAAATGACATTGAAGATAATTAAGGCTGGTTATTATTGGCCTACACTTTTCATCGATGCTTTTGTGGTTTTTTGCAAATGCGAGAAATGTCAGAAGTTCATCGACCAATGCAGAAGTGCTCCTATGCCTCTCCGACAGATATAGGTAGAAACGCCTTTTCAACAATGGGGGTTGGATTTCATAGGGGTTATTTCACCAAACTCTTCCATTGGGCATAAGTTCGTCCTGGCCGCAGCTGACTACTTCACCAGATGGGCCGAAGCAACACCCACGAAGCATGATGATCAGGAGACCGTCATTTCTTTCCTAGAAGTATTGATCACCTGGTTTGGCATCATAGAAGCAATCGTTACAGACAATGGTCCTGGGTTTTTAGGCACCAAAATCAACGAGTTCCTCTACCAATATGGGATATACCTTAAAGTTTCCTCTAAATACTATCCACAGGGTAACGGATTGGTAGAATCAACTAACAAGACTCTGTTAAGGGTGCTAAGAAAACTCATGGAGAAAAACAAAAGAACTTGGCACCTCCTTCTAGACCAAGCCCTATGGGCCGATCGGATTTCTATCAAGAAGTCGATAAAATCATCACCTTACGCCCTGGTGTATGGCAAGGAGGCAATCCTACCAACCCATGTTGAGATCCCTACATTGCAGTTGCTGGATGATGAAGAAGAAGTTCATCCTATGGAAAATAGGCTAGCTCAACTACTGCAGCTAGAGGAAAAATGTGAGAGGGCCTACCAGAGCTTTGCAAATCATGCTCAGATCACCCAAGACTTTTTCAAGAAGAAATCCTTCGATTGCATGTTCAAAGTGGGAGATCTGGTGTGGAAGTGGGACTCCTGGAAGGCCAAACCTGGAAATCACGATAAGTTGGACGCTTTTTGGGACGTACCATTAAAAATTGTAAAGGTAAACTCGGCCAATTATTTTATCCTCAAGGATGCAGGTGGCCAAATCTTTCCAATTTCTGTCAATGGTCTACATCTGAAGACTTTTCATCATTGATATAAAAAAAAAGATATATATATATGTGTGTGTGTGTGTGTGTTTAAACCTTAATTTTGTATGTATTTTTCATTTCTGTATATATACCCTGCTTCAAGATCTCCGAGAGGTTAAGTGTCACAGTGACAAACTCCAGCTTCGCTAAGCCTAGCCAAAATATCCCTCGGGAATTTTTGATGCGAAGTGACTAATGCAAGATGCTTTACAACGAAGCACTTTAGCCTAGAGGGAGTCATCAAAGAATCAAACAAGAGCATGATGAAGGCATAAGAAATGCTTCGCAAAACAAGTATGAGCGAAGCAGTTTTCAAAGAAGGTCTAAAGAAAATGAGCTTCGGGGGAGGGGTAACCTTCCATAGAGCAAGCAGCGACGCGATGAAGTAAAATTACTTCAGGTCCAAAGTATAAAATATCGGCTCGCATCGGAGGTTCACTACGAAGCAGCTTTAGCACCGGTTTTACTTCACCAACCCAATGACATGCGAGACAAGAAGCTTTTAAAACATGTCTTGGGGAACGCATCGACGGTAACCTAGGGGAATGATCGTGGCAAATGATTTTAATGCCAAGGTGGCGAAACACATCCTGAGAGAATTCCATTGTGAGAAAAGCTCATGCTAGGGTACGAGGTGGTAGAAGGTTAAGTTTTCAATGTTGAGCATAATAATCAAATCACATGGGTCTGTGTACAACACCATCGCAAAGCCAATCAAAAAGCACGACAACCTTCCCTGTCTGAGCTGTAAATTTAATTATGGCAGGTGCCATAAATAGAGGTAGTTGCCTTCTAAGGCTATAAAACTCAAGCCCTAATAGTGAGAAGGTTATTCACCTATTGGTTCATGTAAGATTAAGAGCCTTCGTTGTTACTCTGCAATTCTTCCGCCCTTCGCATCAAAGTCATTCACACCGAAGCTCTCTGCATCAAGGGCTCTACCACCACCCATACACATAATGGGGAAGAAAATTTATAAAGAGAAGGGGAAGTAGCCTGAGGTAGTAGCCCCAGAGAAAATGAAAAGGGGCAAAGAATAACAAAAGCATAGACCTAAGAAGGTCAATCTAAACCCCCGCCCAGAAAAGCAACCGGTGGAGGAAGGAGAGGATTTTGAAGAGGAGCAACTTGAAGAGCCACCAATTGATGGGTGGGAGAAAATTCAAGATACTGAGGTTTCAAAGAGTGTTGCTGAGATCCGACACACTATCGAGTTTATGACAAGGAAAATTTCCCTAGGGAATAAGAGGGCTACTACGTACTATTCTCAGATTTACTGGTATCTGACCCCACCCGCTCACCATTGTCCCAAATTAATTTGTGTCATTGCGTAGAACTACCATCCCTCCTCCAGGCAAGTTTTATATGCTGTGGGCCATCAATTGTTTTCAATTTTGAAAGAAGATGTGCAAGAAGCCTTTGCACTGCAGCAGGGGCCACCCAAGGGCTATTTCGTTCGCAATGTCATCCTTATCGAACAAATAGAGAGGTTCACCTCCTCTACCTATATTTTGAAATTCCTAAGAGATAACCTCCATAATGGGCTCCCTTCAGGAAACCTACCCCAAATGCCCCTCTCCTTGATATATTTCAATAGCATGGACATCTTCTCTATCATTTCATGGGTAGTGGGTCTATCTATCGATGCTTCGATGCACCCCTGGAAGGTGTCTTTGGCTGAATGTATTTCAAAAGGGGAATTTTACACCCTTGATGGTTCAAGGCCGAAAACCAACCTAGTCTTCTTCGACTGGGTAGAATGGGTGGCCCGAAACTTGCACACACGACTTACGAGCATGAAGAATTCTGGGACAGGCCAGTACTTCACACCTTGCTCATTTTTAGCAATTGGAAGGGAAGTCTTAGCCCTAAAGGAGAAATCAACGGGCATGGCGATCACTCGAGCTCTGCACCCAAAGACCAAGGATGTTCAGATGGCTCATTAATGCATGTTTCCCTGGCTGACCCGATCATTGTTGCCAGATATAGAAAAGGATTTGAAAGCTCAATCATGAGAGCTGCGAAGGCCGAATTCTTAGGTTTTTGAGGATGTACTCCTCCATTTTGTGCATTGATGGCTTAGAGGGTCGGGTCCTCTATAAAAACCTAGGCATTGTAATGTAAAAGGGGGGGAAATTTTTTCTAGAAAGCTGCTCTAACTCGAGTCCCTGCAACTAATAGTAAAAGAGCTTTAATATTAATTTCTCTCTTGTATGCTGCCTTCTGTGATTATTTATGTTATCTTTCCTTTTTTGCATACTATAATTCTACATTCTGGATTTAGGTGTGCAATTGGAGAGAAAACCCTAGAATTTTTTCAAAGGATACATAGGAGATAAGGACACTGTAATAGTTTTCTTTTATGCTACCTGTGGATAGTGTTTCTATTATATTCACTCATTTCCTGGCCATCGTAATTCTGAATCATGAATTTCGACATAAGGGGAAGGGGAATCTTGGAACTCATCTAGAGGATACATAGGAAGGTTAATACTGCATCTATTCAGTTTTATTCTTGTATTCATTGCCACTGTTTTGAGCTGTAGGTAGTAATCGTGCTTCTGGTTCTTTCCCACTTCAAACTATTGACTTTCCTTCCCTTACTCTATTTATTTCTTTCCTGCACCCTTACTCTTTTTAATTCTTTCTTGCATCCCTACTCATTTATCTCTTCCCTGCATTATTGTCTTAAAACACCGAAGTAGTTTAGTAAAGGAGCTGGCCTTTCTCCGAAGATTGGTACGAGGGGCATCTCTTCCTATCGGCATTTCAATGTTGGTCCAGGTCTAGGGCGCGTACACTTCCCAAAATTCTTTCCTGGGAAGATTTGATGACCAATAGTTTTTGGCACGTCCGATGGGACACGGTCAGTCTTACCTTGTGAGTGGTAGTGAGAATCGATGCTCATCTCATTGCCAAAATATTCTTAGAATCTGGTGACTCTATTTAACAAAGATTCGTAGAGAATCTTTAGGAAGAGGAGAGGAAACTGAGTTCTTTGAGCTTGATATTGACACCTTTGGGGAACACTCTAGGTTAGTCACCCCCGAGTCACTGTTACATGGAACATCCTCGCAAGAGGCTACTTTTGATGAACAAGGACTGACTTCGAATAGCATAGTAGCTAGCTTTCCTCCTAATCCTCCCAACTCATCGAAGCATCCTAGTGCCTCCATTCACATTAGTCATCTTGTTAACAACCAAGGAGGAGCTTCAAGAATTTTTGTTCCTCAAAATCCAAGAGCAAATATGGCACAACAATAGCAACAACAACAACAACAAAAAATGCAGCAGCAGCAGCAACCGCCACCCAGACTATTCCTAGCATGGAATTCTTCCAGACCGTTAAATTTAGTAGGATAAGGGTAGGTTCCGCCTGCTGCTATGAAGAAGATCCCTACGTTTGATGGAACTGGGAAGACTGCTCTTGATCACATCTAGGACATAGTTTATCTGGCGGTGATTCACAACATCACAGAGGAGCGAGTTATGGTAAAGCTTTTGGTTCTATCCCTTAGAGGGAAACTCCTTTATTGATATATATCTTTACCACCCAGTACTATAATGGGATGGGACCAGTTAGCCGAAAAGATGATGAGAAGCTTCAATGAGTCCATCGATCCATCCTCTCTCTTGCATTAGTTCACAACGATCCAAAAACATCCACAAGAAGAGATCATCGACTTCAATGTTAGGTTCGCTCGAACCTGGCAAATGATACTAGTTGGACTTCGGCCAACTAGTGAAGCTGTAGCATATTATTTCATTCGGGCTTTCAACACTGATATCAGTGTAATGGTAAGGTATTCGAATATTAATACCTTCCTCGAGTTTTATGAGTTAGCCCAGAGAGCAGAGATGGATCTAATAACTATGGGTAAGCTTCCCCAAATGATGTTGATGCCCATACTTCTCCATTTCTCTCAATCTTAGTATGTGAGCACAGTCACTTCACAGATCTTTGCAACCCTCGCATACCCGATCTCATCTTGGAACCTAAATCCCATTGTGTCTCCGATCGCTACTTCGTAAATATATTTTCCCACATTCTCGACATCGTAGCCCATTGTCTCTTCGGCATTCTTTGTACTGTCAGTGCCATCTCAACACCCTGCCCTACCTCTAATACCAACAATGGCTCCATTGCCACCTATTTCCAAGGTCGATGATATGCAAGCCAAAATACTATAGGAAGTTCAGTCCCTGAACTCCACAGTACAAACCCTATCTAATGATATGACCATTATGAAGAAGAAACAAGCACAATAAGAGTTTCTACCAAGGAGGTCTTATCCTACACCCGTGCTTACTAAAGATCAAGCAGTCCAGCAAGGGAGAGCATTGGCAAGAAATGCCATGATCGATGAAGCTCTGAGCACTTATGATTACATACATTGGTGCTCCACGTGTAATGACCCTCAAGAATAAAATACTTGCATGCTGCACCAACATTATGTACAAATGCTGGCGAGTAGTAGTCATGGTTGTTAGGTCAACATCATCAGGAAATTGGATCATAACATGGTAATTGGTGAAGAAGATCAAGTTGCATTCCTTATCAGAGGGGGAAAAAAGTCATTAGAAGTAGCTGCTGATCAAATGGCTCCCCTAAAGGTGCATTCTTACCATGAGAAGGGACAACAACCTTCTCAGGCCTTGATCAAGGCTCCTCATCCTGCACCAGTCAAGGAGAAGGCCCAATAGGCCCCTACAAATCCACCTTAGGTGGAAACTAAAGAACAAGCTAGAGAGAAGCTCAAGCTTCCTTCGTTGACCAAGCGGCAAAGGTTCAAAGCTATGGAGTAGTATCCCACCAGGTATAAGGCAAAAAGAGAACCTGAGGTGCCTAATTCCCTAGCCTACAATATTGTAGATGAGCTAAAGAAGATTTTGATCAAGATTAGCCTATATGACGTACTGTAGTTGCTCGGTCAAGGGGACTTGCTACAAGAATCATTGAAGATGACCAAGGCAAGAAAGTCAGCACCGCTTGCCCTAGTGTAGACCCTATCCACATCCATTACAGGGAAGAATAGACCACCTCCATTCTACCTATCACTACAGATGGAAGGGTATGTTGTACACAATTGTATGATTGACTTCGGGGCCGCGATTATAGTCATGCCCAAAGCAGTGTGCGAGGAAATAGGAATGGAGTACACTCGAAGTAGCCATGGCATGCTTCAATTGGATGGGACTCTTGTGAAGACTATGGGTGTGATTAAAGATATACCTATCCAGTTACACAAGATGCCTCAGATCACAGTTATACAAGAGGTGGTAGTCATCGACCTGGAGCCATATTTTAGTATGTGCTTGTCGAGGGAGTTTACAACAAAGCTGGGAGGATACCTATATATGGATTACTCACACTTGGAGATTTCATTCAAAGGGAATAAGGTAAAGTTATACAATGAAAAACCTTCTACTTTCCTTATACAGAAGATGTTTGAAGAAGAGAGTAGCGATCTCGTGGATGCGATAGTGGAAGGGGTAAAGCATGTGGACCTGGTCGAGGAATCTCTTGCATAGTTAAGTTGTGAAGATGAGTTTTTGTTTGCAGACTTTAATGCCATGACAGAGATGGAGAGGGGATGTTATGCCATCACCAAGCCTGAGAAACACCTCAAGCTAGAAGATAAAATATTTTCCAAAGAAGCACTATGGAAGTTGTTCTTCGATGGCACCCGATGCAAAAATGGTGCTGGGGTAGGTATTCTTTTATTATACCCTTCTGGAGAGTAGAAGGAATATTGTTACCGATTGGTGTGGAGCTACACCAACAATGCACTAGAATACGAAGCATTATGCCTAGGACTCAAGAAAGCAAAAAAGTTAGGCATAAAGCATCTCCAAATCTTTGGAGATTTAGAATTGGTATGCAATCATGTCACAAATAGGTGCACATAAAATAAGCACTATCTCAAGTCATACCGTAATAGGGTATGGGACTTGTTTGATCAGTATGAATCTCTCAATCTGTAGTCTATTCCATAGGAAAAGAATCGACATGTCGATGTTCTAGCATCCATCATAGCAAAGTACTCTCAAGCATAAGACATTGTGCATAAGCCTAAAGCTGTGAGGATGATTTATAGACCCTCTGTCCTAGATAGAGATTTGCATTGGCAAGTTTTTGACAATGATGAGAAGATTGTGAATTTTATGATTCAAGAAGTAGCCACCATTGAAAGAAGAATCCCAGAGGATGAGGAATATGAAGGGTTAGTTCAATTAAAGAATAATCATGTTCCCAAGGGATTAATTACTCTTGAGAGCCTCTTCGACCAAAATGATCGAGTAGTTTCTCATAGGATCAAGGTCAATGCAAAGCAGTACCAAGATCTGGAGCTTGAACCTAGAAAAATAGTAAAATTTGGAATATATTGCACTTTAGAGGAGCTGGAACAGATCTGATCCCTATGCAGAAGGTATCTCGACATCGTGGTGTGGTCTTACCAAGAATTGAAGGGATACGATCGAAAACTAATCAAAAATATGATCGAGTTGTAGGAGGGAATCAAACCCTTCAGGTAGAAGAAAATGCATGTCAATCCAAATATCGAGGTCTTGATGAAGGCCAAGCTCCTGAAAATGCTCGAGGTGAAGATAATTTATCCCATAAAGCATTCCTCTTAGGTAGCAAATCTAGTCCCAGTTAGAACGAAGAATGGAGATATACAATTATGCGTGGACTTTCGTAACCTGAACCAGGATTTGCTCAAAGATCACTACCCTCTCTTGCAGATAGATCAGATATTGCACTCAATGGCTAGGGCTCAACACTTATACCTACTCAATGGTTTCTTCGTATATAATCAGATATGGGTTAGGGATGAAGATCAGCATAAAACCACATTTATGCCTCTTCGACCGATATAGGTAGAAATTCCCTTTCAACAATGGGGGTTGGATTTCATAGGGGTTATTTCATCGAACTCTTCCACTGGGCATAAGTTCGTCTTGGCCACAACCGACTACTTAACCAGATGGGCCGAAGCAACACCCATGAAGCATGATGATCAGGAGACTGTCATTGCTTTCCTAGAAGGATTGATCACTTGGTTCGACATCCCAGAAGCAATTGTTATGAACAATGGTCTTGGGTTTTCAGGCACCAAAATCAACGAGTTCCTCTACCAATATGGGATATACCATAAAGTTTCCTCTAATTACTATCCACAGGGTAACGGATTGGTAGAATCAACTAACAAGACTCTGTTAAGGGTGCTAAGAAAACTCATGGAGAAAAACAAAAGAGCTTGGCACCTCCTTCTAGACCAAGCCCTATGGGCCGATCGTATTTCTATCAAGAAGTCGATAAAATCATCACCTTACGCCCTAGTGTATGGCAAGGAGGCCATCCTACCAACCCATGTCGAGATCCCTACATTGCAGTTGCTGGATGATGAAGAAGAATTTAATCCTATGGAAAATAGGCTGGCTCAACTACTGCAGCTAGAGGAAGAACATGAGAGGGCCTACCAGAGCTTTGCTAAGCATGCTCAGATCACCCAAGACTAGTTCAAGAAGAAATCCTTCGATCGCACATTCAAAGTGGGAGATCTGGTGTGGAAGTGGGACTCCTAGAAGGCCAAACCTGGAAATCACAATAAGTTGGACGCTTTTTGGGACAGACCATTAAAAATTTTAAAGGTAAACTCAGCCAATTCTTTTATCCTCAAGGATGTAGGTGGCCAAGTCTTTCCAATTTTTGTCAATGGTCTTCATCTGAAGACTTTTCATCATTGATATAAATATATATATATATATATATATATGTGTTTAAACCTTAATTTTGTATGTATTTTTCATTTCTGTATATATACCCTACTTCAAGATCTCCGAGAGGTTAAGTGTCACAACGACAAACTCCAGCTTCGCTAAGCCTAGCCAAAATATCCTTCGGGAAGTTTTGATGCAAAGTGACTAATGTAAGATACTTCGCAACAAAGCACTTTAGCCTAGAGGGAGTCATCGAAGAATCAAACAAGAGCATGATGAAGGCATAAGAAATGCTTCGCAAAACAAGTATGAGCGAAGCAGTTTTCAAAGAAGGTCTAGCAAAGCATTTTTCTAATAAAATGAGCTTCGGGGGAGGGGTAACCTTCCGTAGAGCAAGTAGCGACGCGATGAAGTAAAATTACTTTAGGCCAAAAGTATAAAATATTGGCTCGCATCGAAGGTTCACTGTGAAGCAGCTTTAGCACCGGTTTTACTTCACCAACCCAATGACACGCGAGACAAGAAGTATTTAAAACATGTCTTGGGGAATGCATCGACGGTAACCTAGGGGAATGATCGGGGCAAACAATTTTAATGACAAGGTGGTGAAACACATCCTAAGAGAATTCCATTGTGAGAAAAGCTCATGCCAGGGTACGAGGTGGTAGAAGGTTAAGTTTTTGATGCCGAGCATAATAATCGAAGTGCATGGGTCCGTGTACAACACCACCGTAAAGCCAATCAAAAAGCACGACAACCTTCCCTGTCTGAGCTATAAATTTAATTATGGAAGGTGCCATAAATAGAGGTAGTTTCCTTCTAAGGCTATAAAACTCAAGCCCTAGCAGTGAGAAGGTTATTCACCTATTGGTTCATGCAAGAATAATAGCCTTCGTTGTTACTCTGCAATTCTTCTGCCCTTCGCATAAAATTCATTCACACCGAAGCTCTCTGCATCAAGGGCTCTGCCACCACCCATACACAGAATGGAGAAGAAAAATTATAAAGAGAAGGGGAAGTAGCCTGAGGTAGCAACCTCGAAGAAAAAAAAAAGGGGCAAAGAAGAGCAAAAGCATAGACCTAAGAAGGTCAATATCAACCCCTGCCTAGAAAAGCAACCGGTGGAGGAAGGAGAGGATTCTGAAGAGGAGCAACTTGAAGAGCCACCAATTGATGGGTGGGAGAAAATTCAAGATACTGAGCTTTCAAAGAGTGTGGCTGAGCTCCGACACACTATCAAGTTTATGACAAGCAAAATTTCCCCAGAGAATAAGAGGGCTGCTGCGTACTATTCTTAGATTTACTGGTATCTGACCCTGCCCGCTCACCATTGTCCCAAATTAATCTGTGCCATCGTGTATAACTACCATCCCTCCTCTAGGAAAGTGTTGGATGTTGTGGTCCATAAATTGTTTTCAATTCTAAAAGAAGATGTGCAAGCAGCCTTCGCACTACAGCAGGGGCCACCCAAGGGCTATTTCGTTCGCAATGTCATCCTGACCGAACAAATAGAGAGGTTCACCTCCTCTACCTATATTTGGAAATTCCTAAGAGAGAACCTCAAGAATGGGCTCCCTTCATGCAAGATGCCCCAAATGCCCCTCTCCCTGACAGATTTCAAGAGCATGGACATCTTCTCTATCATTTCATGGGTAGCGGGTCTATCTACCGATGCTTCGATGCACCCCTGGAAGGTGTCTTTGGCTGAATGTATTTCAAGAGGGGAATTTTACACCCTTGATGGTTCAAGGCCGAAAACCAACCTAGTATTCTTCGACTGGGTAGAATGGGTGGCCCGAACCTTGCACACACGACTTACCAGCATGAAGAATTCTGGGACGGGCCAATACTTCGCACCTTGTTCATTTTTAGCAATTGGAAGGGAAGTCTCAGTCCTTGAAGGAGAAATCGACGGGCATGGCAACCACTCAAGCTCTGCACCCGAAGACCAAGGATGTTCAAATGGATCATTAATGCATGTTTCCCTGGCTGACCCGGTCATAGTTTCTAGATATAGAAAAGGATTTGAAAGCTCAGTCATGAGAGCTGCGAAGGCCGAATTATTAGGTTTTTGAGGATGTGCTCCTCCATTTTGTGCATTGATGGCTTAGAGGGTCGGGTCCTCTATAAAAACCCAAGCATTGTAATGTAAAGGGGGGAACTTTCTGCTAGAAAGTTGTTGTAACTCGAGTCCCTGTAATTAATACTAAAAGAGCTTCAGGATTAATTTCTCTCTTGTATGCTGCCTTTTATGATTATTTTTGTTATCTTTCCTTTATTTGCATACTATAATTCTACATTCTGGATTTAGGTGTGTGATTGGAGATAAAACCCTAGAATTTTCTCAAAGGATACATAGGAGAGAAGGACGCTGTAATAGTTTTCTTTTATGCTACATGCAGATAGTGTTTCTGTTATATTCACTCATTTCCTGGCCACCGTAATTCTGAATCATGAATTTTGACATAAGGGGAAGGGGAATCTTGGAACTCGTCAAGAGGATACATAGGAAGGTTAATATTGTGTCTATTTAGTTTTATTATTGTATTCATTGCCACTGTTTTGAGCTGTAGGTAGTAATAAAACTATTGACATTCCTTCCCTTACTCTATTTATTTCTTTCCTGCACCCTTACTCTTTTTATTTCTTTCTTGCATCCCTACTCATTTATCTCTTCCCTGCATTATTGTATTAAAACATCAAAGTGGTTTAGTAAAGGAGCTGGCCTTTCTCCGAATATTGGTACGAGGGGCATCTCTTCCTATCGACATTTCAATGTTGGTCCAGGTCTAGGGCACGTACACTTCCCAAAATTCTTTCCTGGGAATATTTGATGACCAATAGTTTTTGGCCCTTTCGATGGGACACGATCAGTCTTACCTTGTGAGTGGTAGTGAGAATCGATGCTCGTATCATTGCCAAAATATTCTTAGCATCTGGCGACTCTATTTAACCAAGAATCTTTATGTCGTAGAGAGCGGTACCTAAGTCTGTGCCTTCATGCAAACAAGATGGAGATTTAGGAATAGAGGAGAGGAAACTGAGTTATTTGAGCTTGATATTGACACCTTTTGGGAACACTCTAGGTTAGTCACCCTCGAGTCACTGTTACATGGAACATCCTTGCAAGATGCTACTTTTGATGAACAAGGACTGACTTCGAATAGCATAGTAGCTAGCTTTCCTGCTAATCCTCCCAACTCACCGAAGCATCCTAGTGCATCCATTCACATTAGTTGTCTTGTTAACAACCAAGGAGGAGCTTCAGGAATTTCTATTCCTCAAAATCCAAGAGCAAATATGGCACAACAATAGCAACAACAACAACAACTACAAATGCAGCAATAGTAGTAACCGCCGCCCAGACTGTTCCCAGCATGGAATTCTTCCAGACCGTTAAATTTAGTAGGATAAGGGTAGGTTTCGCCTGCTACTATGAAGAATATCCCTACGTTTGATGGAACTGGGAAGACTGCTCTTGAGCACATCCAGGACATAGTTTATTTGGCAGTGATTCATAACATCATAGAGGATCGAGTTATGGTAAAGCTTCTGGTTCTATCCCTTAGAGGGAAACTCCTTTATTTATATATATATATACCACCTGGTACTATAATAGGATGGGACCAGTTAGACGAAAAGATGATGAGAAGCTTCAATGAGTCCATCGATCCATCCTCTCTCCTGCATTAGTTCACAACGATCCAGAGACATCCACAAGAAGAGATCACCGAATTCAATGTTAGGTTCGCTCAAACCTGGAAAATGATAACAGTTGGACTTTGGCCAACTAGTGAAGCTATAGCATATTATTTCATTCGGGCTTTCAACCCTGATATCAGTGTAATGGTAAGGTATTCAAATATTAATACCTTCCTCGAGTTGTATGAGTTAGCCTAGAGAGTAGAGATGGATCTAATAGCTATGGGTAAGCTTCCCCAAATGATGCTGATGCCCATACTTCTTGATTTCTCTCAATCTTAGTATGCGAGTGCAGTCGCTTCATAGATCTTTGCAACCCCCACGTACCCGATCTCATCTTGGAACCTAAATCCCATTGTGTCTCCGATTGCTACTTCGTAAATATATTTTACCACATTCTCGAAATCATAGCCCATTGTCTCTTTGGCATTCCTTGTACTGCCAGGGCCATCTCAACACCTTGCCCTACCTCCAATACCAACAATGGCTCCATTGCCACCTATTTCCAAGGCCGATGATATGTAAGCCAAAATACTACAGGAAGTTCAGTCCCTGAAATCCACAGTACAAACCCTGTCCAATGATATGACCATTATGAAGAAGAAGAAAGCACATCAAGAGTTTCTACCAAGGAGGTCTTATCCTACACCTGCACTTACTAAAGATCAAGCAGTCTAGCAAGGGAGAGCATCGGCAAGAAATGCCGTGATCGATGAAGCTCTGAGCACTTTTGATTACATACATTGGTGCTCCATGTGTAATAACCCTCAAGAAGAAAATACCTGCATGCTACACCAACATTATGTACAAACACTAGCGAGTAGTAGTCATGGTGGTTAGGTCAACATCATCAGGCAATTGGATCATAACTTGGTAATTGGTGAAGAAGAGCAAGTTGCAGTCCTTACCAGAGGGGGAAAAAAGTCAATAAAAGTAGCTGCTGATCAAATGGCTCCCCTAAAGGTGCATGCTTACCATGAGAAGGGACAACAACCTTCTCAGCCCTTGATCAAGGCTCCTCATCCTGCACTAGTCAAGGAGAAGGCCCAATAGGCCCCTACAAATCCACCTCAGGTGGAAACTAAAGAACAAGCTAGAGAGAAGCTCAAGCTTCCTTCACTGACCAAGCGACAAAGGGTCAAAGCTATGGAGTAGTATCCCACCAGGTACAAGGCAAAAAGAGAACATGAGGTGCCTAACTCCCTAGCCTACAATATTGTAGATGAGCTAAAGAATATTTTGATCAAGATTAGCCAATATGACGCACTATAGTTGCCCAGTCAAGTGGACTTGCTACAAGAATCATTGAAGACGACCAAGGCAAGATAGTCAGCACCGCTTGCCCTAGTACAAACCCTATCAACTTCCATTACAGGGAAGAATATACCACCTCCATTATACCTATCACTACAGATGGAAGGGTATGTTGTACATAATTGTATGATTGACTCTGAGGCTACAATTATAGTCATGCCCAAAGCAGTGTGCGAGGAAATAGAAATGGAGTACACCCAAAGTAGCCATGGTATGCTTCAATTGGATGGGAATCTTGTGAAGACTATGGGTGTGATTAAATATATACCTATCCAGTTACACAAGATGCCTCAGATCATAGTTATACAAGAGGTGGTAGTCGTCGACCTAGAGCCATATTTTAGTATGTGCTTGTCGAGGGAGTTTACAACGAAGCTGGGAGGATACCTATCTATGGATTACTCACACTTGGAGATTCCATTCAAAGGGAATAAGGTAAAGTTATACAATGAAAAACCTTCTACTTTCCTTATACAGAAGATTTCTGAAGAAGAGAGCAGCGATCTCGTGAATGTGATAGTGGAAGGGGTAGAGCATGTGGACCTGGTCGAGGAATCTCTTGCACAATTAAGTTGTGAAGATGAGTTTTTGTTGGTAGACTTTAATGCCATGATAGAGACGGAGATGAGATGTTATGCCATCACCAAGCCTGAGAAACACCTCACGCCAGAAGATAAAATATTTTCCCAAGAAGCACTATGGAAGTTGTTCTTCGATGGCACCCAATGCAAAAATGGCACTGGGGTAGGTATTCTTTTAGTATACCCTTCTAGAGAGCAGAAGGAATATTGTTACCGATTGGTGTGGAGCTGCACCAACAATGCAGTAGAATACGAAGCATTATGCCTAGGACTCAGGAAAGTAGAAAAGTTAGGCATAAAGCATCTCCAAATCTTTGGAGATTTAGAATTGATATGCAATCAAGTCACAAATAGGTGCACATCAAATAAGCACTATCTCAAGTCATACCGTAACAAGGTATGGGACTTGTTTGATTAGTTTGAATCTCTCAATCTATAGTCTATTCCATAGGAAAAGAATCGACATGTCGATGTTCTAGCATCCATCGCAGCAAAGTACTCTCAAGCAGAAGACATGGTGCATAAGCCTAAAGTCGTGAGGATGATTTATAGACCCTCTGTCCCAGATAGAGATTTGCATTGGCAAGTTTTTGACAATGATGAGAAGATTGTGAATTTTATGATTCAAGAAGCAGCCACCATTGAAAGAATAATCCCAAAGGATGAGGAATATGAAGGGTTAGTTCAATTAAAGAATAATCATGTTCCCAAGGTATTAATTACTCTTGAGAGCCTCTTCGACCAGAATGATCGAGCAGTTTCTCATAGGATAAAGGTCAATGCGAAGTAGTACCAAGATCTGGAGCTTGAACCTTGAAAAATAGTAAAATTTGGAATATATTACACTTTAGAGGAGTTGGAACAGATCCGATCCCTATGCAGAAGGTATCTCGACATCGTGGTGTGGTCTTACCAAGACTTGAATGGATACAATCAAAAACTAATTTAACATACGATCGAGTTGCAGGAGGGAATCAAACCCTTCAGGTAGAAGAAAAGGCATGTCAATCCAAATATCGAGGTCTTTATGAAGGCCAAGCTCCTGAAAATGCTCGAGGTGAAGATAATTTATCCCATAAAGCATTCCTCTTAGGTAGCAAATCTAGTCCCAGTTAGAAAGAAGAATGGAGATATATGATTATGCGTGGACTTTCGCAACCTAAACCAGGATTTGCTCAAAGATCACTACCCTCTCCTGTAGATAGATCGGATCTTGCACTCAATGGCTGGGGCTCAGCACTTATCCCTACTCAATGGTTTCTTTAGATATAATCAGATATGGGTTAGGGATGAAGATCAGCATATAACCGCATTTATTACCAAGTGGGGGACATTTTCTTACCAGCGAATGCCATTTGGCCTTTCGAATGTAGGGGCCACTTTTTAGAGGGCCATGGATTTAGATTTTGGTGAGCTGTTGAATAAGGTCATTATTATCTATTTGGATGACATCACCATTTTCTATCGAAGAAGGGAGGATCATCCTTTTCACCTATAGCAGGTATTCAAAAAATGTCTAGAGTTTGGCATTTCAATCAATCCAAAGAAGTCCATATTCGTAGTTAGCAAAGGGAAGTTGTTGGGACATGTGATATCAGAGAAGGGTTTCACCATAGATCCTGATAGAGCTAAGGCTTTATTGAAACTCCCACTCCCAGTGAACAAGAAGGGACTTCAATCATTTTTCGGCCAAGTCAACTTCATGAGGAAGTTTGTTCCAGATTTCACCCAAGTTGTCAAACTGATGTCTGAACTTTTGAAGGAGGGCACTGAATTCATCTGGATGGATGATAGAAAAGGAGCATTTGAAGAGATCAAGGCCTGAATCACTTCGGCATCAGTCCTAACCAACCCTGACTATAATCGGGATCTCATCCTATATGCTATAAGAGAACCTAAGAGCTATGCTGTAGTCCTGACACAAAAGGGGGAAAATGGCAAAGAGTGCCCCATCGCGTTTCTAAGCTAGGTGATACACCCCCATGAAGAAAAGTACAATTTCATATAAATGCAGGTGCATGCATTAATGAACTCTCTTAGGAAATTCAAGCAATTTATTTCTCAAAGTCGGGTTACAGTCTTTGTCATACACCCTGATGTGCACAACTTCATTATCCAAGGATAGTTGGGAAGCAAAAGAGCCGATTGGGTCAGCAACATACAGGATTTTGACATCGAAATTAGACCCACAAAATTGGTTCGTGATCATGCATTATGTCAAGAGCTAGCAAAGAGCGTACCGGACGAAGTGACAGCTATTTAGTGGGATGAATTGGCAGTAGAAGGGTGCTTTGCAAACCAAGAAGAGGATGAGAAGGACTGGGTCAATGAGATAGTTGAATATTTCAACATTGGTAGATGTCATTCACACCTAAATGCTTTGTAATGAAGACATTTCAGAATGCAGTCCCTCCGATACATGCTATGCCCCGAAGGCCTATTTTTTAGAAACATTGATGGCGTTCTTCTTAAGTGCACAAAAGAAGACAATAAGAAGAGAATCTTGGGAGAATTCCATTCAAGATTATTTGGAGGTCACTTCATAGGAAGGACAATGACATTGAAGATAATTAAGGCTAGTTATTATTGGCCTACACTTTTCACCGATGCTTTTGTGGTTTGTTGTAAATGTGAGCAATGTCAGAAGTTCATCGACCAATGCAGAAGTGCTCCTATGCCTCTCCAACCGATATAGGTAGAAACACCCTTTCAACAATGGGGGTTGGATTTCATAGGGGTTATTTCACTAAACTCTTCCACTGGGCATAAGTTCGTCCTGGCCGCAACCGACTACTTCACCAGATGGGCCGAAGCAACACCCACAAAGCATGATTATCAAAAGACCGTCATTGCTTTCCTAGAAGGATTGATCACCTGGTTCGACATCACAGAAGCAATCGTTATAGAAAATGGTCCTAGGTTTTCAGGCACCAAAATCAACGAGTTCCTCTACCAATATGGGATATACCTTAAAGTTTCCTCTAATTACTATCCACAGGGTAACGGATTGGTAGAATCAACTAACAAGAATCTGTTAAGGGTGCTAAGAAAACTCATGGAGAAAAACAAAAGAACTTGGCACCTCCTTCTAGACCAAGCCCTATGGGCTGATTGGATTTCTATCAAGAAGTCGATCAAATCATCACCTTACGCCCTGGTGTATGGCAAGGAGGCCATCCTACCAACCCATGTCGAGTCCCTACATTGCAATTACTGGATGATGAAGAAGAAATTAATCCTATGGAAAATAAGCTGGATCAACTACTGCAACTAGAGTAAGAACATGAGAGGGCCTACCAAAGCTTTGCTAAGCATTCTCAGATCACCCAAGACTAGTTCAAGAAGAAATCCTTCGATCGCACATTCAAAGTGGGAGATCTGGTGTGGAAGTGGGACTCTTGGAAGGCCAAACCTGGAAATCACGATAAGTTGGACACTTTCTGGGATGGACCGTTAAAAATTGTAAAGGTAAACTGGGCCAATTATTTTATCCTCAAGGATGCAGGTGGCCAAGTATTTCCAATTTTTGTCAATGGTCTTCATCTAAAGACTTTTCATCATTGATATAAAAAATATATATATGTGTTTAAACCTTAATTTTTTATGTATTTTTCATTTCTGTATATATACCCTGCTTCAAGATCTCCGAGAGGTTAAATGTCACAGTGACAAACTCCAGCTTTGCTAAGCCTAGCCAAAATATCCTTCGAGAAGTTTTGATGCGAAGTGACTAATACAAGATGCTTCGCAATGAAGCACTTTAGCCTAGAGGGAGTCATCGAAGAATCAAACAAGAGCATGATGAAGGCATAAGAAATGCTTCGCAAAACAAGTATGAGCAAAGCAGTTTTCAAAGAAGGTCTAGCAAAGCATTTTTCAAAGAAAATGAGCTTCGGTGGAGGGGTAACCTTCCGTAGAGCAAGCAACGATGCGATGAAGTAAAATTACTTCAGGCCCAAAGTATAAAATATCGGCTCGCATCGAAGGTTCATTGCGAAGCAGCTTTAGCACCGGTTTTACTTCACCAACCCAATGACACGCGAGACAAGAAGCATTTAAAACATGTCTTGTGAATGCACCGATGGTAACCTAGGGGAATGATCGGGGCAAACGATTTTAATGCCAAGGTGGCAAAACACATCCTGAGAGAATTCCATTGTGAGAAAATCTCACGCCAGGGTACGAGGTGGCAGAAGGTTAAGTTTTCGATGCCGAGCATAATAATCGAAGCACATGGGTCCGTGTACAACACCGCCACAAATCCAATCAAAAAGCACAACCTTCCCTATCTAAGCTATAAACTTAATTATGCAAGGTGCCATAAATTGAGGTAGTTTCCTTCTAAGGCTATAAAACTCAAGCCCTAGCAGTGAGAAGGTTATTCACCTATTGGTTCATGCAATACTAAGAGCTTTCGTTGTTACTCTGCAATTCTTCCGCCCTTTCCATCAAAGTCATTCACATCGAAGCTCTCTGCATCAAGGGCTCTGCCACCAACCATACATAGAATGGGGAAGAAAAATTCTAAAGAGAAGGGGAAGGAGCCTGAGGTAGCAGCCCCGAAGAAAACAAAAAGGGGCAAAGAAGAGCAAAAGCACAGACCTAAGAAGGTCAATCTGAACCCCTGCCCAGAAAAGCAACTTGTGGAGGAAGGAGAGTATTATGAAGAGGAGCAACTTGAAGAGCCACCGATTGATGGGTGGGAGAAAATTAATGATACTGAGCTTTCAAAGAGTGTGGTTGAGCTTCGACACACTATCGAGTTTATGAAAAGCAAAATTTCCCCAGAGAATAAGAGGGTTGGTACATACTATTCTTAGATTTACTAGTATCTGACCCCGCCTGCTCACCATTATCCCAAATTAATCTGTGCTATCGTGTAGAACTACCATCCCTCCTCTAGGCAAGTGTTGGATGTTGTGGGCCATAAATTGTTTTCAATTCTGAAAGAAGATGTGCAAGCAACCTTCGCACTGTAGTGGGGGCCACCCAAGGGCTATTCTATTCACAATGTCATCTTGATCGAACAAATAGATAGGTTCACCTCCTCTACCTATATTTGGAAATTCCTAAGAGAGAACCTCAAGAATGGGCTCCCTTCAGGCAAGCTGCCCCAAATGCCGCTCTCCCTAACAGATTTCAAGAGCATGGACATCTTCTCTATCATTTCATGGGTAGCGGGTCTATCTACCGATGCTTCGGTGCACCCCTGGAAGGTGTCTTTGGCTGAATGTATTTTAATAGGGGAATTTTACATCCTTGATGGTTCAAGGCCAAAAACCAACCTAGTATTCTTCGACTGGGTAGAATGGGTGGCCCGAACCTTGCACACATGACTTACCACCATGAAGAATTCTGGGACGGGCCAGTACTTTGCACCTTGCTCTTTCTTGGTTTGTTTTTTTTCTACCATGTACATAAGCAATTCCCCCACATTGCCATTTCTTCAAGCGGCAAGGATGGAGCTCCTCTATCGATGTACCAGTGGACTCCATTCCTGGCTAGGATGGAGTCATATTATTCTTTTAATCAACAATTCTTGGGACCTGCCATCCATTTGTTGAAGGGTTCTTGCCCTGGGGTGCCCCTTAGTTTAAGAGACAGAGTGGTGAATGATAAGAAGGGAGACATATTTTAGCTAACGCAGGGGCTTGTGGTTTGCCTATTTGGCTCCATGGTAAAGCCTTTCCTTCTTCCCGTCTACCCCTTCGAATACTAGTTCATGTTGGAGGTCGCTCGACAGAGCGACGCAAAAAATGTCGTCTACGACCACGGTCAAAAATGGGCACACACTTACGACTTCCCATTCAAAATGGGGGTAATTGAAGTGTTTTCCCTGAAGCAACATGTATTCCTGGAGGAGAAGCTTGCCAGCTTTGGTCTGCTCTAAATTCATCAAAGGTGGCTCTACAATCCCTTGGGAGTGATGAGGGACCACCTCATATTCAAGAATTTTCATGTCTTCCCCCACCTAGAAGTCATGGAGTAAAGAAATAATCCCAATGGGAAGGATCTGGAGTGGCATTTAGAAAGGATGAAGACCTTGCCTCCCTGGCATGAGTTCTACCCTATGGAAGTTGAGTTTGATCCTGTTCAACATCCTTTCCCAACCCTAGACTCTAGTTTTTGGAGGAAGATGAAAGGCAATCTGAGGTAGGAATTGAAATATTGGGGCGTAGAACAATTAAAAGAATGGTGGAAAATGAGAGTTCATCACCAAAAGATGAAATCATATGGACTCTTGGAGATGGATAAGGACTTCACGGTTGTTTACGAAGCCAATGTTGGGACTTGGAATCCCACCTCCTTCACCAAATTCATTTCCCAAAGTGCCCCAGGTTCGGGCGAAAGCCCAAGGAGATATGATGATGCTTCGAAAGTAGAAGAAGAGGAGGAGGCAGAAGCTGCACCAGAAGAATTACCTCAGGAACATGTGGAAAGCCATGATACAAGTGTCACAGAGTCGGTGCAATCATCAGAGAAGAAGAAAATAAAAAGGTAGGAGCAAGCTCAAGTGTCTCCAACCCACCTGAAGTGACCATGCACAAATCTTCCAGGTGCTTCTGTCAAACAACCTACGATCGACCCAACTGAAGCAAATATCAAAGGGACGGTGTCACCAAGAGTTGAAGCAACCCTAGATGTGGATGTCATCAATGTGGAGGAACTCCTCCAACAAGAAGGGGTCCCTGAAGAAGAAGTCATAGAGGTCACAAGTATCGAAGTTCAAAGGGAACAGGAACCAATCACACTGGAAGTCACTACTGTTGCTCTACCAGGAGGACATGCAGGTACGTACTCTCCACCCTTTGCCCTGGTTTCTCAAGGCATATCCACCATGGTCCCTATCGTGAGTCCCCAGTAGTCTCTCTCTCCCTCATAAAGTCAATCACCCTCTCGTGTGTTGCCCCTCACCACCTTGAGTCTACCCCATGATCCTGTTAGCCCCACAAGTGTATCTACTCGGATCGAGTCGTCAGGATGGGACAAGTCCATCGATACTATTATGCTCACCCATGCCACCATTCCATCAGTTCTTGGTCAGGACGAAGGTAGTACTCCAATTCTAAGCCTTGTTCCCCACCACCTATTACACACAACATTGTTTCACTCACCAAAACCCCTACCACACCTATCGCTGAACCCACTGGTGAGGTATCCCTTGTTCATTCCTTGTATTTGTTCATCCCTTTGGCTAGATATCCAGCCTCATTCAAAACTAAGCTATCCTTGATTAAGGAACACCCTCTAGTTGAGAAGCTACTCCAAGCCCAAAAAAACACATAAAATATGCTGAAGGAGGCAAGAAAAAAGAGAGGGCACTCTCTGGATGAAGTAGAAAAATGTGCCATTTTGGACCTGAAGGGCAGAAAGCTGCATAAGGTGAAAAAGGTCCCCAAGGTCCAAAATCCTCTGGACGAGATGACTCCAGTAGACTACGACTATCAGGAGAAGACTAAGGACCTGGAGCCCTTAAATGTAGACAATGAATCTACATCCATGCATGTAAGGATTGAAACTTTTTGTGCGCATGAAAACATCTCCAATCAACGCAGATTTGAAGCTGAGAGTTCCAACATCAAGTTGGAAGAGGAGCTAGCCAAGACTCGCTCCAAGCTAGAGGATGCAGAGAAGCAGTGTGAGCAGATTAAAATGGAAGTAGTCACCTTGAAACAATAAGTAATACAACTATAGAGTGCAACTAAAAATTAGAGCCAAATACAGGCCGAAGCTGAGCTAAGGGCCAAGGAATTTGAAAGCAAGATCTTGCAGATGCAGTAGCAGTTGTACAAAAAGGAGAGCCTACAACTATTTGATAGGGATCGAATAAAAGAAATTCACTCACACCTGCTAAAAGGCTTCAAATCTCAGGCCTCCAATGCCCTGTCAACTTTAGTCTACGTCACCGAAGCCCAGTATGTCATTGCTCAAGAAGGGCCAATAGTGGATGAGATCATCCATAATATCAGACGTCGACTCAAACTAGCTTTTGAGGTCTAAAGTGTCAAATATCAGGACCTCCAAGTCACCACGATGAGTCAGACAACCAGGTATTGGTCTATATCCCAAGCCACGGTCTGTGCCTTCTTGTCTAAGGTGAGGAAAGCACAGAAGGCAAAAGACCTCATGGATGCATTTGAACATGAGTAGTGCACATCACTGGGCTACTTTCAAGACCTCTTTTCCTCAGGTTTCCCAAATTTCACGGATGAGGATGGGAATATTTTGACTAAGGAAGATCTCAAGCCGGCTTGGCTACAATTTGAAGGTGACATCTCAAAGATAGATGGCTAGGAAGAGCCAATTATAGAAGGATAATTCATAGATTTCATTTTGAGACATTGCAAGATCGTGACCTACCTCAATGATCTAAGCACAAGAGCCAAACATGCCGATATAGGGTAAATTAATTGGTTCCATGTTATGGTAAAAGCACTACAAGACCGAGAGCATTTTCAAAAGGGCGCCTGGGCTCATGTTCACCGAACCATGGAACGCATCTGTGATCATCTTCCCCAATCGCCATAGCCAGAAGCCTCACCAGAAGAGGAAGAAGAAGGAGAGGGAGAAGAAGAAGAAGCAGTCATGGAAGCACCCGTAGAAGGAGAAAAAGGAGAAGGGTCTGGAGGTAACTCTGGCCCAATGTATCAAGGCTGAGGGTTCTTGCACCGAGGTGAGCTCGTTGCCCTGTGAGCCACCAAGAATGTTGACAATTTTGTCAACATTTCCTAGAGGGGTAGTAAAATAAATTTTTTTGTAAAGTATTTCTTTTAATTTCATGATTTTTTTCCCTTGTTTTTTTAGAAACAATATTTTCAAGCATTGTAGTGATTTTGGCTTTCATCGCCATCCCCTTTGTATATAGAATGGAGGTGCAAAAGCTTCGCTACTGAAAACTAAGAAAAAATCTTTGCATAAAAAAGAAGATAGCTTCATCGAAAGAAAGAAGTGGAGAACAAAAGGAGCTTTGCACTCGAACATTTCAGACAGATGCTTTGGACGAGAATCTTGCGAAGCGGCATTCAAAGAATTTCAAACATTGAGAAGTAGCTTTACCAAAGTTTAAATACAAAGAAGTCTAGATCATGGTCTGAATTTTATAAGGAGAGAAAAGAGCTTTGCACCTGAAGAGTTTCGAGTAGTTGCTTCGAGTAAAAAACTTGCGAAGTAGAATTTGAAGGAGAGCAAACATTGAAAAATACTTCAATAAATCGTCCAAGCACCCACTTCGAGCTTCCCCACTAGAGAATAATTTTCACTTCGTCGAAAGTTGTTGTGAAGCATTCACTTCGGATAGCTTTCGTGCGAAGCATCTTCAGCCGAAGTAGTAGTGGCCCGTGAAGAGCAGAACATTTTGCAAGCCAAAGATGCACTTCGGTCAAAAAACCCCTGAACAATAGTTTTGAGGGAGGATCGTGGTGAAGCATTTTTGAAGACTCACCGGTGAAGCATCCACTTTGGGTGGAGAAGCTCAGCGAAGCAGTTTTGACACACCTTTTCAGTGAAGTGGCAAAATAGTGAGCCATCTTGAGGAGGAGGATCTACTTTGACTTGCATCCATTGTGAAGCAGAGTTGCGAATGAAAAATTAGCAAAGCACTTAGAGGGCATGCACTCCAAGCTAGGTATTTTTCTGAGGCAATCAAGTGCCTCATAAATGCATTTTTACGTGCCTGGTGAACTTGCTGCTCATTTTTGGCAATTGGAAGAGAAGTCTCAGTCCTTGAAGGAGAACTCGATGGGCATGGCAGACACTCAAGCTCTGCACTTGGAGACCAAGGACATTCAGATGGCTCATTAATGCATGTTTCCCTGATTGAACCGGTCACAGTTGCCAGATATAGAAAAGGATTTGAAAGCTCAGTCATGAGAGCTACGAAGGTCGACTTCTTAAGTTTTTGAGGATGTACTCCTCCATTTTATGCATTTATGGCTCAGAGGGTTGGGTCCTCTATAAAAACCTAGGCATTGTAATGTAAAATGGGGGGAAATTTCTGCTAGAAAGCTACTGTAACTCAAGTCCCTACAATTAATACTAAAAGAGATTCGGGCTTAATTTCTCTCTTGTATGCTACCTTCTATGATTATTTTGTTATCTTTCCTTCATTTGCATACTGTAATTTTGCATTCTGGATTTAGGTGTGTGATTGGAGACAGAACCCTGGAATTTTCTCGAAGGATACATAGGAGAGAAGGACGTTGTAATAGTTTTCTTTTATGCTGCCTGTGGATAGTGTTTCTATTATATTCACTCATTTCCTGGATGCCATAATTCTGAATCCTGAATTTCGACGTAAGGGGAAGGGAAATTTTGGAACTCGTCTAGAGGATACATAGGAAGGTTAATACTATGTCTATTTAGTTTTATTCTTGTATTCATTGCCGTTTTTTTGAGCTGAAGGTAGTAATCGTGCTTCTGGTTCTTTTCCACTTCAAACTATTGACATTCCTTCCCTTACTCTGTTTATTTCTTTCCTGCACCCTTACTCTTTTTATTTCTTTCTTGCATCCCTACTCATTTATCTCTTCCCTACACTATTGTCTTAAAACACCAAAGTAGTTTAGCAAAGGAGCCGACCTTTCTCCGGATATTGGTATGAGGGGCATCTCTTCCTCTGGGTCTTTCAATGTTGGTCCAGGTCTAGGGCGTGTACACTTCCCAAAATCCTTTCCTGGGCAAATTTGATGACCAACAGTTAAACTGTAATCAAGTAGTTGCATCTCATTATAAATGTGTTGACCCAAGTAAGCCCTCAATCCTTACCTTCTACCACAACAATAACTCAAAAATATGGATATGAATATGCGGATTCAAGTAGTTTGATGTAGATTGTTCAAGACCAATTTCCATTTACCAAAAGAGAATATAATCCAAAAGTTTTGAAACAAAATGTTTGTATATTGTGAAGCTTTTGTTTGAAATGATATTCTGAATTATTATGTAATAAATTTATGGATTTTAGATTGAATATGGAAATTTTAGAAGCACTTGGCTTTATATTGAAATCATCCTAAAAGTATAGAAAACCAAATTCAAGAGGAATTGACTTACGGGTCTAAAACATGTGGACTGATTTATCTATGACGTATCATGTTTTCCTATGTAAAGTTATTCAAGACCTTACATTATTAATTTATTATTGCAAAATTAGGCTTTGCATAATGATTTACTAATCAACGTATTTTTGGTAGTAAATGTATGTAGTGTTATATCTGAAAAAATTGTAAATAAGTGTAAATATTTTACAGTTGGTAACATAATACTGAGTATGTTTTAATTATTCAACCCACCATCATTTTGTGTTGCTTGCATCAAATTTATTTTCTTTAGACATAAAATCAATTAGGAATGTTGTTGTTCCAATTAGAAGAGCTTATAATATTGTTCTTTATTATGACTTCATCAACTATGGTCTTAGACATCTAAAGAAAACCATTTTATATTCGTTGGAATAAGTATAAAATGAGACCAACTTATTTAGTAGTAGATTGATAGTGAAACTTCATGCATGCTTGTATTTAACACCCAAATTAAATAATTGTGTAAGTCTTAGTGAATCCTTTTATTATTGTGACACTAGTTTGTGAGTATACACAAGCTTTATTCCTTCCGCAAATGATACCATCGAGAGAAGTTTTTATTTTCTTGTTTTTGCATACATCTTCTAGTATGCGAGCTTATTGGTATTTGTGCTTTTTTATTCAATGTCTATGGAATATTTTATATTTACTTGAAATATATAAATTTAAAGTCCCTTTGTATGTTTTCAAAAAAAAAAAAAGTCCCTTTGTATGTTAAATCACTTATGGTAATAATAATAAAACAATTTGTTTTCACTAAAACAAAAAATAAGTAAGAGTTGAGCCTTTTCTGGGTTCATATGAGGATGATGTCTAGAGACCATCTTTAAAAATAGTCCGCAAGAGAATTTAATCACAAATATCATAGTAAACTAAACGTTACCTTTTGCATAGTAATTCTATAGTTCAAGTAAGTAGAAAAATGTCTTGTTTCTTTCTAAACAAACAAAAGCATGGACGTAGAAACGTCCTTGGGAAGAAGTTTATAAACATTTTACCATATGAAATAAATAATATAGGTCACGGTTGGACAGTGAACTGGTTTTGAATTAATAAAACACATGAATTGTTGAATTATATCCAAATATCAAAATCTATGATTTCTTGATGATATCTTTAAGATGGACAATCTCTTTTTGCATATATCGAGAAGTTTCAGATTAAGTGAATATACCAAAAATTTTCCTTTTTAAAACTAAAGGAAAAAAATACATTTTGGATATCTAAATAAAACATTGTAAGCTTACATTTCAGCACTTTATAAAAATATATATACACTTGGTAAAATCATCCAAAGGTATCTAGAACCTCGGCGAGGTTTATACAATTGTCTATCGTGTGTCGACTTTAGTTTTTATGAAAAAGTTTTAAATAGGTTTCAAACCTTTGTTTTAGAAACTATAATTTATGGAGTTATAAAAAATTATATTTAAATAATATAGGTTTTTTTTTTTATTATTTGGAGTTTTTAGGTTTATTATAATAGAATGGGTTTTAAAGAAAATAATAAGAGATTTTAGATTAGTTTTTCATTTTAAAGAAACACTTATGTTCTTGCAAATTTATAATGGAAATATTATTATCTTAGTACAACTCTTTTAATATAAACAGAGTGATTGATTACGTCTATAAGAGTAGTTATCAACAAAGTTATTTTTTATCATTTTTTCTTTAGATATTATTTTAGGTTGTTTACCATGTAAGATTTTTGATTTTTTGTGAATCTAGCAAAGAATTTTTACAACATAGAGGTGAACTCAATTAAACTAGAAAGGATATTTTAAATTAAAATATTGTTGTAATGACAATTTGATTACCTTTACTATTTTTGTACCACATGAACATATTGAAAGTAATTTAATAGTTGTGGACAATTGAACTTAATTTTTGGATAATTATGCTTATAGTGGATATTTAACATTTAGGTAGCAAACTAAGTATATTTTATTTATCTTGAATTGTATCGAAGGAAAAGTTACAACCTATACCTAACTTTATTTATACTATTTATACTGTCGAGGAGGATGATATATAAACACTAAATCTACATTGATAAAAATATGTAACCACCTAATTCTGACAACTCACTGGTGGCGGTTGTTGTGTTTCGGTGATAGTTGCATCTTAGCAAACTATATAGGGTGAGAGGCTCTTCTGCTAGTCTGAGTAACAAATTATGGAATAACAAATTATGGAATGGGACACCACTCCAAGTTATCATATGGAGTAGTATCATGAGGATTCTTACGTACATAATTTAGTTGTAGAATAGCCAATAGTAACCTGAGACTAGGGGAGTTGGTATTCGAGGTTTGAAGATTTAACAATGGATGGAATGGGATGTCTTATCATCAACTGTAATGTGACCTATGATATCTAGACCTAGAAGCTAGAGAATTGGTGAGCCCTAGTTGTGATCATGATTGGAGATCTACTATCAGGCACTTGACATATTAATGCTAACCCTAACATGGTAATAATAACCAAATCCAAGGCTAAAATATAGGTCAAATAAACCTATAAAATCTATGCTATGGAATGGGAAATTAACGTATACACCATTCTAGGTATTATGGGTCATAGAAGGATAACCCATTGCTGTGAACCTAGAACTCAAGAATGAGAAAGTAGGATTCAATAAATGATACACTTATTATAGGATTTAACTAATCTCAAGCACTTGAGTTATCGTCTACAGTGGTCATCTAACTCAAAGTGTGTAATATATGCCTACATACTAATAACAAGTTGGGTGAGCATTAGTCAATTTATGACCTTAATTTCTCTTTATGTCAAAATTTTGATTTTGTATTTTGAACAACAAGGAGAGTTAGACTTAGGTTGATACAGTTGGTATCAGAACCTAGGTTGTGAAAATCCTAGGTTGCAAACATGTGATTTGTTGAATTGACATAGCTCTCTTATTATCAGGAAAAAAAATGATAGGGACCTCCAAGAGAAAAAATACTACTCTGCAAGAGGGGCTTGTAGAGGTTTTGAGAAAGGGATTGAGATGAATCATTAGAGAGTTTGAATTTATGCAAGTTTTTGAAGCACCTAAATGTATTTTGAGAAAAGAGAAAGAACCTACAATAGGAAGGGTTGCACAAAATAATAATAATATGGCAAAAATGATTCAGCTAATGCAAGAACAGTTGAATTAGTAGAAATAAAAAATGGAAATTTAGAAAGCTTAGATCAATGAGCATATGGAGCAACAAAGAGCTCAACTAACTCAATAACAAGAAATTATCACCCAACAACAAAATGTGATTGAAAATTTAACTAAGAGTAAGGAGTTTGAAAGGGTACAAAGTGTAGACACCTAAAATACATCATGTCAATGGCAACTACTCATATGGACATGCTACAAAATCATATGGAAGATCTTGGATAGACTCCAAGATAGATCAATGGTTCGAACTACTCAATTTAGGCTCCTTGGCCTAATCAATCTGAACTATAGCCCAAACCTATGGTCTGCAGTCTAAAATGCGGCTGATACCTATGGTTTACAGTCTGGACCGTAGCTGTAACCTATAGTCTTAACTAAAGTTTAGTTGGCCTTCATCCGAGCCAAATCGGTTTGAACAACCATTTGTTCTAGAAGAAGGTAGTTAAAGGATGGAAGATTTCAATCCAACTATCCTAACCATCCCTTATTGATCTTGGCTTCTCCATGAAGCCACCCCTAGCCCTTGGGTAATCCTATAAGTACCCCTCAAAAATAGAGCAAAAGAGAGAGATGAGATAACACACTTGAGCAGTGAAGCCTTGTCAAATTGTACACTCACTTGAGAGTACTAAGAGAAATTTTTTGCCAATCCCTTTTATAATTCATCAACCATCATGCCAGTTATGCCATGGATGCCCTAAGGTGCTAGAGAGCCAATAAATGCTAATTCGAGCATACGGAGGCCCAATTCAATTATTCAACCGCCAAAACTATTATAGGATACCAAAGGCGACCCTTGAACATAAATTGGACAAGGAGGTTAAGCCCACAACCCTTGAATTTAAAGGGCAAACCACTTGGTTGCACACCATGGCTTTCAGCCATGATTTATAGTGCAAACCACTAATCAGAGTTGCGGTTTGCAACAAAGGTGACTTCTCCTTACTATTTCACTTCCAGTATGCTTAATTAGATTACATTTAGTATTTTAATGGTTTAGTTAGGAATTTAGAAACTTTTGACCGACATAATTAGTGTTTTTATTAACTTGCTTCCATCATGGTAGTTTAGATATTAATGGTTTCTTTTCATGTTATAATGCTTTATTTCTAGTAATTGATGCCATAGATTGATAGTTGTATTTTTTGTTCACATATTTCCATCAATCTTGATGATATTTGTACATGTTTAGTATAGTTTATGCATTTTATTGAATTCATATCATCATGATATTTTCATGCTATTTGTCTTTAAAGGTCCTCATAATGAGAGGCTTCCTATGCTTTTGATATTCTTGTGTTGTTTTTGATTGTAGGAAACAATTTTTAATGGAGCTACAATCATTAAATTCCTTCATCAATGCAAAGAAGAGGGTCTACTCCACCCTAGAGCAGTTCATGTCATCCCGAAGGACACTTTGAAATCACACCCACTCTTGAGAGGGGAACAAAACACCTCCTATTGTAACAATTATATCAAGATGATTATTTCTAAGAGGGATGTACTTGTAATTCAAGCTTGGCATTGAAATATAATGGAATAAAGTGTATTTTATTGATCATTTCGTTGTCAATTTCTTGTTCTTGTATGCATATTGTATTTTGTTTATCAATTATTGCAATAGGATGCCATTAGGTGTGAGCCTTTTTGGTGGCTACAGAAGGCGATCACAATGGCACCCCATAAAAATATATCTGACTATGTTTCTTATACTTTTGGAATTGCAAGTACAAACCACAACTATCAGCTGCAGGCCAACAACTGAACCGTAGGTTCAGCACACGGTTTATAGTTTGAATTGCGCACCAGACCTATGGTTTACACCTAACAACATAGAAAGTAGAAAATAGAGTGCAGATCAACTCAGTACTTGAGGTAGGCCATATTTTCCACTCTCTGTTATTTTTTTTACTCTCTATGTTTTTACAAAATGCATAAAAGTGAATGAAATTAGGAAAAGCAAACTAAGAAAAGGGAAATTAATCATGTCCTAGTTCATTTAGGATTTGCATCTATAAAAAGGTGCTGCTGGGAACATCGGACCTATGATTGCAGTCCACCCTAGGCTACAACATGCTTGATAGAAGTGTCTATTTGGTTTGCATGTGTGAGGCCCAATTAGTGGTCATTTTCATCGTAATGTGCATTGTCTCAAAGAGCATATAGAATAGCTTGCATTTTCTAAATTTGAAATGTTATTTCATTTGTATATGTTAGTATTACAATGGCACTTAGAAGGGGGGGGTGAATCAGTGTAGCTCTTTAAACTTGAATTTACAGCTCTTAATATTGCAACAATTAAAACTTATTACTAGATATAGCAAGTAAAACAAAAGAGCATCACATAACACAAGATTTAACGAGGTTCACCAATGTGGCTACTCCTCAAAAATTGACTGCTTGGACTACCATCCAAATCTAGCCTTTGCAAAGCACCAACTTTACAATCAATTTACCAACACCCACTGGAAGGAGCACCAACCCCTTATTTATCTACACCAATAAAAAGGAGCACCAAACCCTAATTTACCAGCACCTACTGGAAGAAGCACCAACCCCTGATGCCAAGCTGCAACCTGGACTTCAATTTTGAATCTATAAGTTTTATAGTAAGATACCTTTGCTTTTGCAAGACCCTGACTAGTCTTATTTACCTTTGTGATCTCTGTGCACTCTACTCTCTCTGCGCAATCACTTCGCACACTCTGCTTCATTACAGTCAAACTTGATGATCGTCTTCTTCCTTTTGCACACTCTGCTCTCTTTGCAAATTTCTCACTTAGCATGATTCGATACTACTTGCTCTCTGTGCACAATGACCGTATATCGCCTACCTTCAACACTCCAAACAACCCTCCTTTTATAACAATATTTTTGTGATGAATATCCTAATCTTAGTCGGCTATAAACCCTAATCTTGGTCAGCTTTCATAACAACTATAAACCCTAATTTTAGTTGACTGTCATACTTCTCATTTCAGTTGGGTTCTCCTTCTTGACTTACGTATTTACGACCTGTCACAAAATTATGACATTTTTGCCTTTGTAGCTTCTTGAGTTGTTGTTGCCGCAAAAACACATGTCACGATATTGTGACAATTTTTTCTCTCTCCTCTTTCTCTTTGCTTTGGCCCACAAAAATACAACATGTCACAATATCGCAACACTTTCACCTTTGTATACTACGTCTTTGCTTTTTTCGTGATATCGTGACACTTCTGCCTCCGTAGTCTTCAACTTAGCTTTTGTCGCGAAATCATGACACTTCTGCTTCGTACTTAGCTTCTTTGCTTTTGTCGTGAAATCGTGACACTTCTGCCTTCGAAGTCTTCTTCTCTGCTTTTGTCACAAAATCATGACACTTTTGCTTTCAAAGTCTTGCTTTCTGCTTTTGTCGTGAAATCATGACAGTTCTACTTCCGTACGCTTCCTCTCTTTCTTTTGTCATGAAAATGCGACATGTCGCGAAATCCCGATACTTTTCAAACTTACTTTCTCTCTCCTATTTTAGTCGTGAAAATGCGACATGTCACGAAATCGTGATACTTTTCAAACTTACTTTCTCTCTCTTATTTTAGTTGTGAAAATGCGACATGTCGCAAAATCATGACACTTTTCCAACTTACTTTCTCTCTCCTATTTTAGTCACGAAAATGTGACATGTTGCGAAATCGCAACACTTTTCTTACTTGTTCTCTTTCTTCGAACTTGTCACAAAATTGCGACACTTTTTATTGCTTTCTCTTTCTCTTCCAACATGTCACGAAATCGTGACAGTTTTTTCACTTGCCTTTTTCTCTTCCAACAGGTCACGAAATCGTGACAATTTTTCCACTTAACTTTTTCTCTTCCAACATGTCGCAAAATCACGACAATTTTTCCACTTGCCTTTTTCTCTTCCAACATGTCGCGAAATCACGACAATTTTTCTTGCTTTTTCTCTCTCTTCCAACATGTCATGAAATTGCGACAGTTTTTTCACTTGTATTTTTCTCTTCCAACATGTCGCGAAATTGTGACAGTTTTTCCTGCTTTTTCTCTCTCTTCCAACATGTCACGAAATCACGACAATTTTTCCTCTTGCCTTTTTCTCTTCCAACATGTCACGAAATCGTGATAGTTTTTCTTACCTGTTGTATATGTCACAATATTGCAACACTTTTATTACTTGTATTTTTCTTTGATCTTTTGCATATGGGCCACTTCGGTCTTCTTGGAAAATCATTGTACATACTCTGAATAACCTTTGAACTCCTGTCTTCTGCATCTAAATATCTTTTGAACTTCCTGTCCACTGCATCAACAGATCTATCTGACTGTGTTGACAACAATGACAATACTGTTGCCGCACCTTGCTCAACAATCTCCCCCTTTGGAATTGTTGGCAACACATGTGCAGTTTCTTTAAACTCTTCTCCCCCTTTGACAATAATACCAAAGGGCTACTGCAGACTCCCCCTGAGTCCATGCACAACATTCTCAGGAAAAATTGATTACACTTAACAAAAATCATGAACATAAGCACAAAGATAATCAAATACTTAAATGCCCCCCCTGAGAATGTGATCCCTGTAGCTAGTCAATTCTTGGGAAGTGTGACCACTCCCAATTTATTACGAAGGTACTAAAAAACTTCCTTAGGCAATGGTTTTGTGAAGATATTTGCTACTTGCTCTGTAGTTGGAACAAAATCCAACTTAACCTCACCTTATATAACTTTCTCCTTCAAAAAATGATACCTGATAGCAATGTGTTTTGTCTGTGAATGCATAAATGGATTCTTGGAGATGTTAATGGCACTGGTGTTGTCACACTTAACTGATATTGGCTCACTAAAGTTAATACCAAGATCTTTCAAGGATTTTTTCATCCATAATACCTGCGTACAACATGTTGCTACAATATATTCTGCTTCTACTATTGATAAAGAAACTGACTCTTGTTTCTTACTATGCCACGTGACCAATATATCTCCAAGATAGAATGCACCTCCACTGGTACTCTTTCTATCATTGACACATCCTATCCAATCTACATCTGAATACAAAATAAGGGCGAATTCTTTACCTTTCGGATACCATAACTCATACTCCATAGTACCCTTGAGGTACCGAAGAATCCTCTTCACTGCTGTCACACGAGTCTCCTTGGGATTAGCCTAAAATTGTGCTACCATGCATACTGCCTGTAAAATATCTGTTCTAGTAGCTATCAGGTACAGTAAGCTTCCAATCATAGATATGTACATGGTTTGATCAATAGGTGGAGATTTGTCATCCTTGCTCAACTTGCAACCTGTCGTCATGGGAGTGCTAACTGGCTTACAATCCTCCATTGTGAACTTTTTAACATCTCTTTTACATATTTAACTTGAGAAATAAATATGCCCTTCTTACATTGATTAACTTGCAACTCGAGGAAATACGAAATTTCACCAATCATTGACATTTCAAATTCTTTCTGCATCTTATTTGCTAAATCTTTACATGACTCATATTTGTTGCTGCCAAATATGATATCATCTACATATAAAAAAAGAACAATAAGATGCCCATTTTCTATTTTGACATACAAATTACTATCCACCATACCTTTCTTAAACCTTTGTTGAGTGAGATAGTTGTCTAGCCTTGCATACCATGCTCTGGGTGCTTGTTTTAAGCCATATAATGCTTTCTTCAACTTGCAAACCAAGTTGGGATCATCACCAAGTTGGAAACCATCTGGTTGCTCAATATAAACCTCTTCTTCAAGTTTCCCATTCAAAAACGCTGATTTCACATCCATTTGATAAACTTTGAAATTCTTGTAGACTACTAAAGCCAGAAACATTCTAATTACCTCTAGTCTAGCTACTGGTGCAAAATTTTCCTCAAAGTCAATACCTTCAACTTGTGCATAAACCTTACATATCAATCTTGCTTTATTTCTGACTACCTATCCGTATTCATTCAATTTGTTTCAAAAAATCCATTTAGTCCTGATTATATTTTTATTTGCAGGTCTAGGTACTAACTCCCAAGTTTTTTTTTTCTTGATATGATTTAATTCTTCATTTATTGTCTTCATACAACTTTCATATTTGCTTGCATCAGCAATATTTTTGGGCTCAATGCTGGATAATAGAGAGTAGTTACTTACTACTCTTCTCCTTATCTGAACACCAACTTTGGGGTCTCCAATTATTTGCTCTCTAGGATGATTTTTCTGTCAGCTGCCTATTTTGAATTTCTTATTTTCTTCCACTTCTGAATCACAAGTTAAATCATCTGAGTCAATTTTCTATATCTTTTCCATTTCGTTTTCCTCATCCCCTTCAATAACCTCTTCATAAATTGGGTAGTTCATTTCATAGCTAATTACTCGTTCTGTACCTTCATCAAATTTAACATCGGCACTATCCACAATTTTCTTTAGCCTCTTGTTGTAGCATTTGTAAGATTTGCTTCTTGGTGAATAACCAACAAAAATACCTTCATCTACTCTATCTTCAAAATTACCAAAATTATCTTCAGTTCTTTTGATGTAGCACTTACTGCCAAAAACTTTGAGATATTTTTTTGTTGCCATTTTACTGAACCACAACTCATAAGGGTGTTTTATTTCATGTGTTCTCAGCATGTACCTATTTTGGATATACACCACAGTATGAACTGATTCTCTCCAAAATCTGTCTGCTACTCTGCTTTTAGCCAACATAGTCCGTGCCATTTCTTGCACTGTTCTGTTATTTCTTTCTACCACTCCATTCTATTGAGGTTTCCTGGCTACTAAAAACTATCTCCTAATACTGTATTTTTCTCCTCCTTTATCTGATCTTAAACATTTGATCCTCCTTCCTATTTCATTCTCAACTTGGTTTTTGAAAATCTTGAACCTTTCAAAAGCTTCTAATTTATGCTTCAAGAAAAATATCCATGTCATTTTGGAATAGTCATCAATGCATAATATAAAATATTTGTCACCATTTATGCTTTGTGTTCTCATGGGTCCACATAAATCAGTGTGTATTAGTTCCAAAGGTTTACTTGTGTAGTACTCTTTTATTTTGAATGTGACTCTAGTTTGCTTCCTCTTTTGGCATGAAGCACAAATGCTATTTGCAGGTTTTCTGATGGTGGGAATATCTCTCACTGCCCTTTTTGAGTTGATTTTTACTAGATTATTAAAACTGATATGACCAAGTCTCTTGTGCCACAACCAAATTTCTTCTTCCTATCCAATAAACAAGCTCCTTTTGAAGTCTCTGAGAGCATGTATAGGTTTCCAGATGTCCTTGATCTAGTTGCTATCAATTTTCCACTGTTTGTTTTTCTGACTTCACAACCCTGCTTCTTAAAAACTACTTCATGACCTTTATCACAAATCTGACTTACGCTCAACAAGTTATGTTTCAAACCATCCACAAACATGACTTATTTTGACTTAATTTTTTTGTCAATAATTTTAACTGAACCTTTGCCAACTATCTTAGCTCCATCTTTATTTCTAAACTTTACTGAACCACCTTCATATTTCTGTAACTTCTCAAATTTTTGTTTGTTACCTGTCATATGACTAGAGCATCCACTATCAAGTATCCATGGTACATATTTATTCTATGCTTTAAATTCTATTTGTATGATTAAGGATTCCTTTTCTTCCTTAAGTCGCTCTTTTTCTTTCCACTTTGTTTTGATGGTAGTTTTGGGCTCTTGTTTTGCCTTTCCCTTATCAAAAGCTTGTGCATGTTTTGCGAGAATTTTTTTATTTTGTCTCATCTTATTTGGTTGAAATTTTCTTCCTTGAAATTGATTTGATGCAAATGTACTTCTACAGTTTCTTGCAATGTGCCCAAAATTATGACAATTATAACATTCTACTGTATAATTCATCAGAGGAGAAAAATCATTTCTACTGGTGTAATTCCTTGGTCTTACATTATATTTGTAGTTTGAGATTTTATGTCCATAGCCATTGCATTTAAAATAGAAACCAGAAAAGGGATAATTGAACCTGGGTGATGGTCTTTGCCATGTTGTCGTAGGAGCCATAGGTCTTCTTCTTCTTTGATGTGTGACATTGGTGAATCCATCATTGTCAGTTCTCATTTCGTGCCTGGCATTATTGCTTTCTTTTGCATGAGATATTTTTCCTTGAACAACCAGTTTCTTATCTTCATTCTTTATGGATTCTACATTTCTGGCCTTTGATCCATTTGAATATTCTCCTTCGACGAAACCCAGACCAAATTTGATGCCTGTAGGCCTTTGGTCATTTATAATTTTATCCAGCTTCATAGAACTTTCTTTGTGTTTGTGATAGCAACTAATTTTGTGATTCATATCTTCTATCTGTGTCCGTAAACCAACATTCTCTTCTTCTAGTTTGTAGCAATAATCTATTTTCATGGTAATTTGTACTTCGAGATCTTCAGATATTTTCTTGTATTCTTTTGTCTATACTTTCAGACTAGTTATGATTTCGTTTGCATCTTCAAGCCTTTTTGAAATTTTCTTATTCTTTTTCCTCTCTATTTTACACTCTTCAAGTGTAGAGATCAACTCACCTTCTAGATCTACTTCAGCCTCAGGGTTTTCACCACATACTTTAGAGTTCACTCCTTCCTTTTTTGATTGTACTTCTTCAAATGCCATGAAAAGAGCTTCACCACCTATCATTGTGTTACTTCCAAGATCACCTTAGCTGTTAAACTTATACAGGAACTTAGCTCTGATACCAATTATTAGTATTACAATGGCATTGAGAGGGGGGGGTGAATCAGTGTAGCTCTTTAAACTTGAATTTATAGCTCTTAATATCATAGTAATTAAAACTTATTACTAGATACAACAATTAAAACAAAATATCATCACATAACACAAGATTTAATGAGGTTCACCAATGTGGCTACTCCTCAAAAATTGACTGCTTGGACTACCATCCAAATCTAGCCTTTGCAAAGCACCAACTTTACAATCAATTTACCAGCACCCACTGGAAGGAGCACTAACCCCTTATTTATCCGCATCAATAGAAAGAAGCACCAACCCCTAATTTACCAGCACCTACTAGAAGGAGCACCAACCCTTGATGCCAAGCTACAACCTGGACTTCAATTTTGAATCTATAAGTTTTACAATAAGATACCTTTGCTTTTGCAAGACCCTGACTGGTCTTCTTCACCTTTGCAATCTCTGCACACTCTGCTCTCTTTGCGCAATCACTTCACACACTCTGCTTCATTCCAATCAAACTTCACGATCGTCTTCTCCATTTTGCGCACTCTACTCTCTTTGCAAATTTTGCACTTAGCATGATTCGATACGACTTGCTCTCTATGCACAATGACCGTATATCGCATACCTTCAACACTCCAAATAGTCCTTTTATAACAATATTTTTGTGATGAAGATCCTAATCTTAGTCGACTGTAAACCCTAATCTTGGTCAGCTTTCATAACAACTGTAAACCCTAATTTTAGTTGACTTTCATACTTCTCATTTCAGTTGGGTTCTCCTTCTTGACTTGCACATTTACGACCTGTCATGAAATCATGACATTTTTGCCTCTGTAGCTTCTTGTGTTGATGTTGCCACAAAAAAACATGTCACGATATCGTGACACTTTTTTCTCTCTCCTCTTTCTCTTTGCTTTGGCTCGCAAAAATACAACATGTCGCGATATCGTGACACTTTCACCTTCGTATACTACGTCTTTACTTTTGTCACAATATCATGACACTTCTACCTCCATAGTCTTCAACTTAGCTTTTGTCATGAAATTGTGACACTTCTGATTTCGTACTTAGCTTCTTTGATTTTATCATGAAATCATGACACTTCTACCTTTGAAGTCTTCTTCTCTGCTTTTGTCATGAAATCATGACACTTCTGCTTTCGAAGTCTTGCTTTCTGCTCTTGTCGTGAAATTGTGACAGTTCTGCTTCTTACGCTTCCTCTCTTTCTTTTGTCATGAAAATGTGACATGTCACGAAATCACGACACTTTTCAAACTTACTTTCTCTCTCCTATTTTAGTCACGAAAATGCGACATGTCGCAAAATCATGACACTTTTCAAACTTACTTTCTCTCTCCTATTTTAGTCGTGAAAATGCGACATGTCGTGAAATCGTGACACTTTTCAAACTTACTTTCTCTCTCCTATTTTAGTCACAAAAATGCGACATGTCGCGAAATCGTGACACTTTTCCAACTTACTTTCTCTCTCCTATTTTAGTCGTGAAAATGTGACATGTCACGAAATCGTGACACTTTTCTTACTTGTTCTCTTTCTTTGAACTTGTCGCAAAATCATGACACTTTTTCTTACTTTCTCTTTCTCTTCCAACATGTTGTGAAATCACGACTGTTTTTCCACTTGCCTTTTTATCTTCCAACATGTCGCGAAATCGCGACAGTTTTTCCACATGCCTTTTTCTCTTCCAACATGTCGCGAAATCGTGATAGTTTTTCCACTTGCCTTTTTCTCTTCCAACATGTCACGAAATCATGACAGTTTTTCCACTTGCATTTTTCTCTTCCAACATGTCATGAAATCACGACAGTTTTTCCAGATTTTTCTCTCTCTTCCAACATGTCACGAAATCGTAACAGTTTTTCCACTTGCCTTTTTCTCTTCCAACATGTCGTGAAATCGTGATAGTTTTTCTTGCTTTTTCTCTCTCTTCCAACATGTCATGAAATCACGACAGTTTTTGCTCTTGCATTTTTCTCTTCCAACATGTTGTGAAATCATGACAGTTTTTCTTGCCTGCTATATATGTCATGATATCATGACACTTTTCTTACTTGTCTTTTTATTTGATCTTTTGCATATGGGCCACTTCGGTCTTATTGGAAAATCACTGTACATACTCTGAATAACCTTTGAACTCCTGTCTTCTGCATCTGAATATATTTTGAACTTCCTGTCCACTGCATCAACAGATCTATGTGACTGTTGTTGGCAATTTTGGAGTACCTTGAGTACATTGCATTTTCTCAAGTGAATAAGTTGTCATTGATGTCAAGAAGCTTTTGAAAGAATTTGATTTGATGTAAAAATAATGTGTTTTGTTGAAGGTTTGGCTTGACAGGTTCGAAAGAAAGTAAGTTGGAAAAGTGTCGCGATATCGTGACATGTCGCATTTTCGTGACTTAGGTAGGAGAGAGAAAGCTTTTTGAAAAAGTGTCACGATTTCATGACATGTTGGAAGAGAAAGAAGAAGCTGGTAAAACTGTCATGATTTCGTGACATGTTGGAAGAGAGAGAAGAAGCTGGCAAAACTGTCATGATTTCATGACATGCTGGCAGAGAAAGAGAGCAAGGTGGAAAGTTTCACGATTTTGCGACATGTTGCATTTTTTGTTGAGCAAAGTGCAGCAAACAGTATTGTCATTGTTGTCAACACAGTCAGACAGATTTATTGATGCAATGGACAAGAGTTTATTGAACAGCAAGGTGCAGCCAAAGTACAATTGATAGGGTTCAGTGTTGAGCAAGGTGTTGCAGGAGGATTGTCATTGTTGTCAATACAGTCAGTTAGATCTAATGATGCAATGGACAGGCAGTTCAAACAAGAAGCGAAAAGGATTTTTGTGAAAACCAAGGCAGTCAAAATAAAAAGTTTTATTTAAAATCATGGATAACAGATTTGAAATGGGTTTTTCTTAAAACCCAAGTTGGCTCTTCGTTTCGTTGAAAAAGATGCCCCGGTGATGAAGATATTTAATTTTAAATATTTGGTTTAAATTTTAAAGGTTTTTTTGTGAAAACCAAGGCAGTCAAAATAAAAGGTTTATTTAAAACCATGGATAACAGATTTGAAATGGGTTTTTCCTAAAACCCAAGTTGGCTCTTCGTTTCGTTGAAAAAGATGCCCCGGTGATGAAGATATTTAATTTTAAATATTTAGTTTAAATTTTATTTTATTTAAAATTTAAATTAAAATATTAAATTAAATTAAAAAGGGCTCGACGTGTTACTATTTCACGGCAATAAGCTACAGGAAGGTGACGAAGGTGGTAGAAGGGTTTTGTGCACCGACATTCTTAGGGTTACAGTCGACGGATTTTAGGGTTTGGCAGCTGACAAATTCTAGGGTTTCTCAACCGACATTCTTTTAGGGTTTGTTCCTAAAAATTCTTCTATAAAAGCAAGGGTACTTCGAGTTTGAAGTGTGGAGTGTGAAGATAAAGTGCGAATGCAAGCATAGTGTTTGTGAGAGTGAAGTTCGTGTTGAGCAGAGAGCAGAATGTGAAACGACACAGAGTGTGCGAAGTGAAGCGCGAAGGGCAAAGTTGATTGCAAAGTCTAGTTGTAGCAGTGCAGCAGACTGTGTGAAGTGATTGTGCAAGAGAGAGTAGAGTGCACAGAGATTCCAAAGGTGATGTAGACCAGTTAGAGTCTTGCAATAACAAAGGTATATGTCAAACATTTTTTATTCAATATTGAAGTCCAGTTGATGCTTGGCAAATTAAGGGGTTGGTGCCTCTTTCCAGGTGGGTGCTTTGGTAAAATAGGAGTTGGTGCTCCATTCTATTGAAGCGAGATAAAGTTAAGGGGTTGGTGCTCCTTCCAGGTTGGTGCTGGTAAAGGATTATGTAAAGTTGTAGCTTTGCATTGACTGGATTTGGATGGTAGTCCAAGCAGTCTTTTGAGGAGTAGCCACATTGGTGAACCTCGTTAAAATGTTGTGTTATGTGTGATGCTTTCTTGATGCATTTAGTATCTCTTTTATCTGCTTTAAACTGCTGCTGGTTTTAAAATCATATGTTTTAGAAATTTTAAAGAACACACTGATTCACCCCCCCTCTCAGTGTCATTGTGATTACAACAATTGGTATCAGAGCCAAGTTCCTTCGAAAAGTTTAACAGCTTGAAGGAAGATCTTACAAGAACACAAATGGCAAGGAAAGGCAAAAGCAAAACCATAAGACACAAGAAGAAGAAATCTCACAAGGGCACAAAAGAAAATGAAGATGATCTCAATGTTGCTGCTTTGGGAATGAAAATAGATTCAAGAGATGAATCAAACAGTGGAGAACAATCCAGATTAATAAAGTTTTGCACCAGATGTGGGAAGACCGGTCACTTTGTAGCTGATTGCTCACAAGGTAGAGAATGTTTTGTTTGTGGTCAACTCGGGCATAATGGACGCCAATGCCATGGGTTTAGTAGCAGATGAAGATGAAGATGATCCGTTCAAAATTGATAAAGAAACAGATTCGGAACAAGAGTGTGATGAAGAAGGAAGTGATGCGAAGCAAATTGGGAACGAAAACTCGATTTCAGACTTGAGTAAAAAGGTTGAGGATGCGAGAAGATATAATCACCAACTTGAAAATTCAAGTAGAAGATTACAAGAAAATTTTTGAAGATCTTGAAATGCAATCTTCTAGGAAAACAGAGTATTGCAACAAGCTAGAAAAAGAAATTGACGGTTTAAGAATGCAGACAGAAGAAATGAGTAATAAAGTTGGTATATACAACAAACATGAAGAGGAATCTAACAAAGTTGTTAACAATCTGGAGCTGAAAATAGAAGAGTTCAAAAAGAGTGAAGAAACTCTCAGGTATCAAATCAATGAGAAAGAGACTGTATGCTGCCAACAAGAAGAAGAGATTGTTTCATTGAAGAAACAACTAAAAGAGGCCAATATAAATCTCAAATTTGAGAAGAGCACAGAGTTGCTAGATACAATGATAAATCAACAAAGAAGCTCCACAGCTAAGTTTGGTCTTGGATATGAAGTTGAACAACCTTCATCCTCCAAATATGCGAGAGAAGAAGAAGTCCTCGGTTGAAGGATTGAAACAAGAAAAGTCCGAAGTCGAATCCTCAAAAGGAAGAAAATATCAAAGAAGATCTACAGAAAAGCAACCACAAGAAAAGAGGTTCTCTCACTCTCACTCTTTTAATAATAATGCTTTTTATGGCTATTGTTCTAAATGCAACCACTTTGGTCACAAGGCAATTTATTGTGGACTAAACAATAGATCAAAGAGTTATGCTGATAAAAATACTTCTATTTTTTTGAGTGAACACCCTGTGCAATGTTTTAAATGTAATGGCCATGGGCACATAGCAAGGTTTTGTTCAAGCACTTCTGTATCCAATCTAAGGCAATACCATAGATTTCATCATACACATAGAATGCAATACAGACAGGGAATAAAACATGTGCAATGTTTTAAATGCAACGGTCAAGGGCACATAGCAAGGTTCCGTCCAAGCACTTCTATATCTAATCTAAGGCAAAACCCTAGATTTCATCGGACACAAAGAGGACAACACCGACAAGGAACATATCATGTGCATAAAAGAAAAGAAAATAATCATCCATCAAGAATGCACAAGAGACAACCCCACAAGAGAAATGTTCAAGTTCACGAACAGGAGCAAAATAGGGATGTTGTTGAAAAACCCAAGCCCAAGTTCAGGAAAGTCCGGAGAAAGACAGAAGAAAGGAAATTGTGTCTCCTTGGACCGAAGGAGGCTACTCCGCCATTGCTCTAAGCAACTCCGGGTGGCACATCCTCGGGAGGAGCAATATTAAAGTTTTATTTTAATGCTCCTATGTATTTGTCTAGGTATCCGAGGATGAAAGGTAAGCGATCGGGTTAATGTTGTATAGTTGTTAAAGTGTGTTTTTCAGTTTATATAGTGGTTTGTGGAAATGCCGTGAAGTGTGGTGTTTAATTTGAGAGTTGTCACCATTGGTAGTTTTGAGATATGTCACTGTTGTACTGTTGATGATTCTTAATACCACTGTTCAAAATTATGAATCATAATAGTCCAGATAATTTGCTCAACGAAAGAATGCTTGCCCTAGCTGTGTATTTGTGTTTCGAGCAGCATGTATTTGTTTTTACTCTTTGATGTGAAGATTGCCAGATCTTTCATGACACCTTGGTGAATATATTTAATTCACAGAAAGTTTTGTTTTAACTATTGATTTAATGCCAGTCCAAGGATAAGAAGCTTGAGGCTGAGTAAGGTGCACTACGGTTGGCCATAAAGTGTTTGACAAAATGTCTTCTTCCGACATGCATAGTTGAAAGTAAGAGTTGGCAATAAAATTGCAGTGCTGGACAAAAATTGGTACAGATGTGAGTCACTTGTCAATTCTGTTGACAAAAGTGAAATCAGCATGTTAAATGGGAAGATTGAAGAAAAAGTTTTTTAATGAGCAGCCAGATGATTTCCAGCCTGGTGATGAATAGTTGAGTTGCTTTCATAGTGGTTGTTTTGATCAAGTTAATACTTTTCTTGATACATGATTTAGGCTTACTCCATTGAGTTTGATTTGAGCAAGTTATTCTTTGCCTTGGTGATTTATGTTGGTGGTTGTCTTGTTCAAATACCTTTGGAAGGAAAAGGATGTCTACTAGTTTCCTTTTCATGTAGTGATTGGTTGAATGCTTCAAGGTTAATCTTGAGTTGAATGATGTTGGTTAAACCTTGTCTATAAGCATTGTTGCTAAAGCCCTAATTGGTTGAGAAAAGATGTTGGTTGTCCTATGGTACAGTGTTTGGTACTTGCACAGAGTTGAAAGTGGATTGAGGTAGCCTGCTGGATTCTCACTGCAGAGAGAGACAAACAACTGTCATTGGGTTCAAGCTTGTTGAGAATATATCCAAGATGCATGGTGAAGTTGTATGCAGATGTTGCTGGCATTGCAGAACAAAAAGTTGGCTATATAAGATTATTGTATGCCTTCACTAACAGTGGACAAGTTTGAGTTTGCAAGGTAACAGAGGGTAGTTGCACAGAAGATAGTGGTTCAGTCATGTTCTTACACATGTTATATTGGTGAAGTTGACGGTGATGGTGTCATTCATTGGTTATTGTTGCTATTCACATTGTTGATTTTATTGATGCCTATTATGCTTATCATGATGTTGTCAATCAGTGAAATGAAGTGGTCTTGGACTCAGGGGGAGCATTTGTGTATTTGTTTTTCTTCTTGTTCATGCTTGGAATATTTGCTAATTGTAATAATTTGTGTCTAAGAATGTTGTGCATAGACTCAGGGGGAGTCTGCAGCAGCCCTTTGGTATTATTGTCAAAGGGGGAGAAGATTTACAGGAAAATTGCACATGTGTTGCCAACAATTCCAAAGGGGGAGATTGTTGAGCAAAGTGCAGCAAACAGTATTGTCATTGTTGTCAACACAGTCAGACAGATTTATTGATGCAATGGACAAGAGTTTATTGAACAGCAAGGTGCAGCCAAAGTACAATTGATAGGGTTCAGTGTTGAGCAAGGTGTTGCAGGAGGATTGTCATTGTTGTCAATACAGTCAGTTAGATCTAATGATGCAATGGACAGGCAGTTCAAACAAGAAGCGGAAAGGATTTTTGTGAAAACCAAGGCAGTCAAAATAAAAAGTTTTATTTAAAATCATGGATAACAGATTTGAAATGGGTTTTTCTTAAAACCCAAGTTGGCTCTTCGTTTCGTTGAAAAAGATGCCCCGGTGATGAAGATATTTAATTTTAAATATTTGGTTTAAATTTTAAAGGTTTTTTTGTGAAAACCAAGGCAGTCAAAATAAAAGGTTTATTTAAAACCATGGATAACAGATTTGAAATGGGTTTTTCCTAAAACCCAAGTTGGCTCTTCGTTTCGTTGAAAAAGATGCCCTGGTGATGAAGATATTTAATTTTAAATATTTAGTTTAAATTTTATTTTATTTAAAATTTAAATTAAAATATTAAATTAAATTAAAAAGGGCCGACGTGTTACTATTTCACGGCAATAAGCTACAGGAAGGTGACGAAGGTGGTAGAAGGGTTTTGCAGCCGACATTCTTAGGGTTACAGCCGACGGATTTTAGGGTTTGGCAGCTGACAAATTCTAGGGTTTCTCAACCGACATTCTTTTAGGGTTTGTTCCTAAAAATTCTTCTATAAAAGCAAGGGTACTTCGAGTTTGAAGAGTGGAGTGTGAAGATAAAGTGCGAATGCAAGCATAGTGTTTGTGAGAGTGAAGTTCATGTTGAGCAGAGAGCAGAATGTGAAACGACACAGAGTGTGCGAAGTGAGAAAGCAGTGTGTGCAGGAGAAGCGCGAAGGGCAAAGTTGATTGCAAAGTCTAGTTGTAGCAAGGCAACGAGACTGTGTGAAGTGATTGTGCAAGAGAGAGCAGAGTGCACAGAGATTCCAAAGGTGATGTAGACCAGTTAGAGTCTTGCAATAACAAAGGTATATGTCAAACATTTTTTATTCAATATTGAAGTCCAGTTGGTGCTGGCAAATTAAGGGGTTGGTGCCTCTTTCCAGTAGGTGCTGGTAAAATAGGAGTTGGTGCTGGTAAAGATTTATGTAAAGTTGTAGCTTTGCATTGATTGGATTTGGATGGTAGTCCAAGCAGTATTTTTGAGGAGTAGCCACATTGGTGAACCTCGTTAAAATGTTGTGTTATGTGTGATGCTTTCTTGATGCATTTAGTATCTCTTTTATCCGCTTTAAACTGCTGCTGGTTTTAAAATCATATGTTTTAGATATTTTAAAGAACACACTGATTCACCCCCCCTCTCAGTGTCATTGTGATTATAACATTTTTGCGACTCGAAAAGTGCAGGAAGGCAAAGAAGGAAAAGTGTCGCGATTTCGTGACATAATGCAAGGAAGGTTGTATGGACAAAAAAGTGTCACGATTTCATGACATGATGTAAAAGGGAGAGTCCACAGTGTGAACTGTCATGATTTCACGACAAGTTCGAAGAGAGATAAAGTATCTTGAAAAGTGTCACGATTTTGCGACATGTTGCAAAAGACTAAGTGAGGACTGTCACAATTTCATGACATGTTGAAAAGCTCAAAGTGAGAACTGTCATGATTTCATGACATGCAGCAAAGGGAAGAGTCTGAAATGAGAAGCGTCACGATTTCATGACAGGCTACAAAGAAGTTGTACGGATGCAGAAAGTGTCACGATTTCGTGACAGGTTGAAGAGAAAGCTTGCGAATGCAGAAAGTGTCACGATTTCATGACAGGTTGAGATGGCAGCATTGAGTTGGAGAAAGTGTCACGATTTCATGACAAAAATAGTTAGCAAGTCTTCAACAGAAGAAGCGTCACGATTTCACGACGAATTCAAGAAGGAAGAGCTCGAAGGCGAAAGCATCGCGATTTTGTGACATGTTCCAGTTTTGCGGGTATAAGGTAGTGAAAGTGTCATGATTTTGTGACATGTTTCATTTTCACTAGTGCAAGCCTAGAAGAAGACCAAGAAGACTAAAGTGTCATGATTTCACGACAGGAGTGAAGATGACGTCAGCAAAGATAGAAGTGTCGTGATATCACGACAAGAACGTAGTCAAGGCAGACAAAAGCAAAAGTGTCGCGATATCGCGACAATAGCCAAACAAAAGTGTACGGCTACAAAAATGTCATGATATCATGACATGTTGTGGTTTCACGACAGAAGCTACTGAACCACAGAGGCGGTTGAAGCCAACAGAGTTAAAATTGGGCCGATGAAGATTAGGGCGTGCAGTCGACGGAGTTAGGGTTTGCATTTGCATAACAACCTGACTAAGACCAAGGTTTAGATCTTGATTATGTTAGTATAAAAGGAGGGTTGTTTGAAGAGATTTGGCATCGATCGAAGTGTGCATTCAAAGTGCGACTTTCGTAGATAGAGTGCGGGGAGAAGTTCGATCACCGAGAAGCAGAGTGCAAATTCGATTGTAGTGTACAGAGTGCATTCCATCGAATCTTCTAAGTGAGAGAGATTGCAAGGAAGCAGAGTGCACGAAGATCATGCTGCTGTGATTGCGTAGAGGTGCATAAGTTGATGTTTGATCGAGTGCTACTGTGATTGCGTAGAGGTGCAATTTTGAGGACATTTGTGCCAGACCGAAGGACTATGTTTGGTGCAGAACAGAGGAAGCGAACGAGGACATTTGTGCTAAATCGAAGGACTGTGTTTAGTGCAAATTCGAGGACCAGCTTTGGAGGTGAAAGAGTTGAGGACAGAGGTCTCCAGCCAGAGCAGGGAAGACAGGTGTCTTCTGTGGATAGAGTTCCACTTGCTAAGGGCAAAGGAGGCAGAGGTTTTCTAGAGGATCACCAGCCAGAGCGAGCTAGGGGATTGGTGTCTCCTTTGGGTTGGTGCCCATAAACTTTGTAATCGGGAAAGGTTTCCCAGAATTTGAGGTGATAAAATTTAGTGAAATATTTTATCCATGGAGTAGCCCGCATTGGGTGAACCACGTAAATTGTTGTGTCTCTATTGTGGATGGTATTTTGTGCATTGCTTTGATTACTGTTTTTGATACTACTATCTATTCACTGCATAATATTAATTTGAAAGTTGAAGGAAAAAGTTTAAAGTGGTCTTATATTGTTCACCCCCCCTCTCAGTATAAGCTTGTGTTCTTCAATTGGTATCAGAGCGGGTTCCTTCGAAAAGTTTAAACAGCTTGAAGGAAAAGCTTGATAAGAACACAATGGATTATTCAAGCGAAAATGCAGCACCTATTCTTGATGGATCAGATTTTGGTCTTTGGAGTGCAAGGATGAAGGTTCATCTAATGGCACTTGGGAATGAGGTTTGGGAAGTGATTGAAGATGGGTACACTATTCTTGTAAATGGTCCATATACTAAAGAAGATAGGCTTCTACATCACAACAATTCAAAAGCAATGAATGCAATCCTAAAAGGCTTACAGAAAGTAGATCTCACCAAAGTAATTCACTGCAAGACAACTAGTGAAATGTGGAAACAGTTGCAGGTGGTTCATACAGGTGATGCAAATGTCAGAAAGGCCAAGTTGAGACATTTCAAAGGTATGTTTGAACAACTCAAGATGAATGATGATGAAAATATTAGTGACTACATGCTTCGCATGGATGAGGTTGTTAACTCCATGAAAGACTTAGGTCTTGAACTTGCTGAAAATGATGTTTGTGATAAAATCTTAAGATCTCTTCCTAATAGATTCGGTGAAAATATTTTTGCTATTGAGGAAGCTAAATATTTGGATAAGCTGAAAAAGGATGAGCTTCATAGCATTCTTGCGGCATTTGAGTTGAGAACTCGGGTGAAGGTTGACATCAAGAAAGAGGCGGCTTTCAAGGCTACCAAGAAATCTAAGGGTAAACAGACTTCAAGAGAGTGATGAGTCTTCTAGTGATGAAGAGGCATATTACAACAAGAAAGGCAAGTTATCTAGAAAGCACAAAAGCATGAAAAATATAAGATGCTTCAATTGTGGAAAGTTCGGTCATTATGCTACTGACTGTACTATTTCCAAGAATGAAAGTGATGAAGAGAAACAGGATGTTAAGAGCAAGGATTATGAAAAGCACAGGTATTATAGAAAGAACAAATATGAGCACAACAATCAAGGAAAGAGGTATTCACACAAGAACAAGAAGAGTTTCTACCTAGACAAAGCAAGTAAGTGTTCTAGCAGTGATAGTGAAAGCTCTTCAAGTGATGAGGAAAATGAGATGTTGTTCATATCAGAAAAGGAGGAAGAACCGAAACATAGATTCATTATTATGAAATGTCTTAGATGTGGAAATTTTGGTCACCTTGAGGATGACTGTACAAATAATGATTTGGTTTCCAGTATGTATAAGGATGCTTCAGAAAACTATCAAGAAGATGCTTGTATGGTTTTTGAAAAAGGTAGCACCTCTAGTGATAAGAAATCCGGAAAAGGCCTTGAGGATTCAGAAAGCAAACAAATAAAAGATCTTGAAAGTGAACTTAATAATGCTCTTAGTGTTTTGAAAAAGGAAAGAAAGAAGAATGATAGACTCAAGGATAAGTTAGATGAATGTTGTATGGAGAGAGACGATCTTATATAAAGTCTTGACTTCTCTATAGCTAAAACACGGGAACTCAAGGATGAGTTAGAGTCTAAGATTCTTGAGTATAATGAGTTGGAACAGAAAATGGCTTCTCTGGAAGTGGAAACTAAAGAGTACAAGGATAAGCTGTACCAGGTTTCAAGATAGCTCCAAAAGGGTTAAGTCTCTCATCAAAGGTCAAAGAAATCCAACAGATAAAACAGGTCTTGGTTTTGTTAAGCCGCACAAAGAACAGGTTGGGGAATCTAGCAAGAGATTCCAAAAGGAAGAGAGTTCTGATGAAGAAAGTACTTCAGAACATGAGTCCATGAGTGATCGATGCGCAGAAATAGAAAACAAAATTCAGAATGCGAAGAAGAAGTTTTCGGGACCCAAGAGGTCGTATAAAGGAAAATTTCACGACGGATGTTTTGTGTGTTACAGGTTTGGTCACATGGCTGCACATTGCATGGCTCAAGTAAGGAAGATAAATGACAGTTTCAGAGGTGGTAATTTCTTTCAAGGGTATTGCTACTCGTGTAAACGGTTTGGGCATAAGGCAATTTTTTGCAAGGCTAATAACTGGAGCAGGGGTTAGTCAAAACAGGAGGATTCAAAGAACAAGTATGCCTAAAAGAAATAACATTGTTACTTGTTATAAGTGCAACAATGAAGGCCACACAACTAGACAGTGTAGAGCTGATCTTCCAAGGTACAGGAACAGGAACAGTGGCATGATCAGGTCCAAGGATCAAGGCATGAAAAAGGACAGGGATGAGAACAAGAACAAGAACAGTGACAAAAATAGGAATGCGGGCAAAAATTTCAAGAAAAGGCCAGGCAAGGAAATTATAGACACTAATGATGATCAGTGCCTAATGGGAGTTTTACTCCCACCCCAATTTTAATCTCCTCATGAGGAGGTGGGGGAGGGACTAAGCTAAGAGGCTCATTCTTAGTCCCAAGCCCCAAAGGTGACCCTTTGCCATTGATGACAAAGGGGGAGAGATATGAGTAAGGGAGAGATATGAGTAAGGGGGAGAGCTTCAATGTAAAGAGGAAAGCTTCAAGTCGGGGGAGCAAAACTTCAATAGGAGATTTTCAGCTGTTAGCACAGTTGGTTTCAATTTTTGCTCCTGAGACGTGTTTTTAGTAAAGGGTTGCCATCAATGACAAAGGGGGAGATTGTTGGCAATTTTGGGTACCTTGAGTACATTGCATTTGCTCAAGTGAATAAGTTGTCATTGATGTCAAGAAGCTTTTGAAAGAATTTGATTTGATGTAAAAATAATGTGTTTTGTTGAAGGTTCGGCTTGATGGGTTCAAAATCAGTAAGTTGGAAAAGTGTCGCGATATCGCGACATGTCGCATTTTCGCGACTTAGGCAGGAGAGAGAAAGCTTTTGAAAAAGTGTCACGATTTCGTGACATGTTGGAAGAGAAAGAAGAAGCTGGCAAAACTATCACGATTTCGTGACATGTTGGAAGAGAGAGAAGAAGCTGGCAAAACTGTCGTGATTTCGTGACATGTTGGCAAAGAAAGAGAGCAAGGTGGAAAGTGTCACGATTTCACGACATGTCGCATTTTCGCGACTCGAAAAGTGCAGGAAGGCAAAGAAGGAAAAGTGTCACGATTTCGTGACATAATGCAAGGAAGGTTGTACGGACGAAAAAGTGTCACGATTTCATGACATGATGCAGAAGGAAGAGTCCGCAGTGTGAACTGTCGTGATTTCATGACAAGTTCGAAGAGAGATAAAGTATCTCGAAAAGTGTCATGATTTTACGACATGCTACAAAAGACTAAGTGAGGATTGTCACGATTTCGCGACATGCTAAAAATCTCGAAGTGAGAACTGTCACGATTTCGTGACATGCAGCAAAGGGAAGAGTCTGAAATGAGAAGCGTCACGATTTTGCGATAGGCTACAAAGAAGTTGTACGGATGCAGAAAGTGTCGCGATTTCGCGACAGGTTGAAGAGAAAGCTTGCGAATGCAAAAAGTGTCACGATTTCACGACAGGTTGAGATAGCAGCATTGAGTTGGAGAAAGTGTCATGATTTCATGACAAAATCAGTTAGCAAGTCTTCAACAGAAGAAGCGTTGCGATTTCACGATGAATTCAAGAAGGAAGAGCTCGAAGGCGAAAGCGTCACGATTTCGTGACATGTTCCAAAAAAAAGGGGGGGGGGAGAGTGTCTGATTTCGTGACATGTTCCATTTTCGCTAGTGCAAGCCTAGAAGAAGGCCATGAAGACTAAAGTGTCACGATTTCATGATAGGAGTGAAGATGACATCAGCAAAGACAGAAGTGTCGCGATATCACGACAAGAACGTAGTCAAGGCAGACAAAAGCAAAAGTGTCGCGATATCACGACAATAGCCAAACGAAAGTGTATGGCTGCAAAAATGTCATGATATCGTGACATGTTGTGGTTTCGCGGTAGAAGCTACTGAACCACAGAGGCGGTTGAAGCCGACAGAGTTAAAATTGGGCCGACAAAGATTAGGGCATGCAGCCGACGGAGTTAGGGTTTGCATTTGCATAACAGTCGACTAAGACCAAGGTTTAGATCTTGATTATGTTAGTATAAAAGGAGGGCTGTTTGAAGAGATTTGGCATCGATCGAAGTGTGCGTTCGAAGTGCGACTTTCGCAGATAGAGTGCGGGGAGAAGTTCGATCGTCGAGAAGTACAGTGCAAATTCGATTGCGAGTGTACAGAGTGCATTCCATCGAATCTTCTAAGTGAGAGAGATTGCAAGGAAGCAGAGTGCATGAAGATCATGTTTGCTGTGATTGCATAGAGGTGCATAAGTTGATGTTTGATCGAGTGCTGCTGTGATTGCATAGAGGTGCAATTTTGAGGACATTTGTGCCAGACCGAAGGACTGTGTTTGGTGCAAAACAGAGGAAGCGAACGAGGACATTTGTGTTGAACCGAAGGACTGTGTTTAGTGCAAATTTGAGGACCAGATTTGGAGGTGAAAGAGTTGAGGACAGAGGTCTCCAGCCAGAGTAGGGAAGACAGGTGTCTTCTGTGGATAGAGTTCCACTTGCTAAGGGCAGAGGAGGCAGAGGTTTTCTAGAGGATCACCAGCTAGAGCAGAGCTAGGGGATTGGTGTCTCCTTTGGGTTGGTGCCCATAAACTTTGTAATCGGGAAAGGTTTCCCAGAATTTGAGGTGATAAAATTTAGTGAAATATTTTATCCGTGGAGTAGCCCGCATTGGGTGAACCACGTAAATTGTTGTGTCTCTATTGTGGATGGTATTTTGTGCATTGCTTTGATTACTATTTTTGATACTGCTATCTATTCACTGCATAATATTAATTTGAAAGTTGAAGGAAAAAGTTTAAAGTGGTTTTATACTGTTCACCCCCCCTCTCAGTATAATCTTGTGTTCTTCAACTGTGTTGACAATAATGACAATACTGTTGCTGCACCTTGCTCAATAGTATAGCATATAGAAAATGAGCATGAGTGCTATTTTATGCATTTATTTTATGTATATTAAAACAAACCATACACACCACTTGGCACTTAAACGCTAGTGAGTTGGGCTTGACATCCAACCACTAATAGGGTTCAATGACAGTGCACATCATTTCCATCTACTAGCCCAAATACTACATACTCTTTGCTATTAGACCAATATCGGATCCAAGAACCTTTTGTACCCTAGAAAATTTGTATGTATTCTATTTGGAGGGTATAACGTTGACTAGGGGAAAATGGGTGAGGATCTGGGAGGACCTGTGATCCCTAACTGTGTGTGGTCTTCATTACCACACATTATAGGTTGAATTACGTGACTTGGAGTTCATAGCCAAGTTTTCAAACTATGATTATACAAGTGAAAGCTAATTTAAACTAAGAATATCATCCAACACTTTTCAAAACATGATAAGAAGTTCTATACTGATATAACAAATCATTAAAACAACATCAAATAGTTTAGGGCTCATTTTCAAAATTTGATATGAGATAAACACTATTGTATACCTTATTTATGTAATAAAGAATAAATTTAGACACTAGGTACACTATGGTGGAGACACAAAGTGGTCGACAAAGGCATAAGCCTGAAGCCAATGACCAAACCCCAACTAATTTACATCAACATCACATGTCAAGTCCTTGCCCACGTGCGCTTCCTAAACATCATTCGACAAGCATTAGAGGAGATAAATCGACATGAGGGATACTTATTGAGCATACCAATACTAGAGGAGTTTCTATGCACTCTTTTAGGCACATGATAGATCAGAGAGCCTCTCATCATGAGAGCATTCCACTAGAAATCCATTATCGAGACCGCATTGCATGTGCATCTAAAAGATCAACCGAAGAGTACATTATACAAGGGTCTAAGATAGTACCCCTACGACATAGGTCTATAGGAGTATCCATGGATCCACCTTCGAAGTACATATGGGATCAATATTTGCCCATTTAGGGGCATTCAAAAAATGCCACTGTTGAGCATAGGCCTATGCAGACTCCCACATGTAAAGAACATAGAAATATCACCATTGACATGGCTAAGGTGGGATCCAATGGCACACCATCACACGATCGATGGAGATCCAGATAGTTGGATGGCTTGGGTAGCATCCTCGAGCAGCTAGGCTATAAGCATACAGCTTCGCCCACTCGCACCCTGAGTGAGCACAGTAGGGGTTCTATAAGAACTACTAGAGATTATGGAGAGGCTTTTAAGCACCCTCATGTGATACATCCACCATCCGCACATGGTGGCACAGAGCATAGAGTTTACCAGGATGCCAATGTCATCTTTATAGACAAAGGCAAAAGCATCACAGATCAGTTATATGGGTATAAAACCCATAAGGTTTCTCGTACAGAGCATACATACCATAGGTATGTCATAGCCAATGATCTTGATAGATCGCACATGCTGGTATCCAAGCAATGGCAACAACTTCTCCAAGATAAATTGGAGGATGCTTGCTTGGAAAGACAACACATTGAATATGAGAATATTCAATCACAAAGGCTCATTCGACAGAGACTATATGAGCATCACATGCAAGAATAACACATCCTTACCCAAAATGAGTGTGTAGAGTAAGAAGATAGGCTAGCCAGGGATGGTCTATATAATTGTGTCAAGAATAGAGAGCATATTTAGATAAAGTCTTTCTCGCAAGCTAATGCATAGTAGGAGCGCATGGACGCTCATAATCATATTAGCACCCAACAAAGGGAATGACCACCACTATTTGAACATGAGGGGTAACAAAAATATGAGGAAGAAGAGGGAGCGAGAAACAATCAAGAATATCCTAAAGAATCCCTAGTCGAGGAAGAGGAGGAGCAATGACCCCCACCTCAATAAAGGAATAATGTACCTTCGAGACCACCCTCGTGTTAGCTTAGGGAGGAGTAATTCTTATCCTCAGAGGCTTATAAAGCCCTAGCAACTAAAGTGAAGGTGATCGAGAGGCAAGGTGCGGCTATTCAAAATCTAACCTTGAGAAATATTCACAATGAGCCTCTAGATCCCTTGATGCTTGCTGCTGCCTATCCTAAGCATTTCATTATGCCCATGCTAGAAAATTTTAAAGGTGACGAAGATGCACAGGAGCACGTCACAAGATTTTTGGATGCCTATTTCCAAATAGATAGCAATAACACATTACTTTTGCATACATTTGTCATGACGCTCTCAGGCCCATCTTGATAGTGGTTCAACCAACAGAAGAGGCATAGTATTACTAGTTTTGAGCAACTGGAAAATGCTTTCCTTGAACACTTTTCTTTCAGCATCAAGAAACAAGCAAACATTTTTGGTTTGGCTACGCTAGCTTACCATGATGATGAGACAATTGAGAAATATAGAAATATATGGAGGAGGTTAATGGCGAAGCTACCATTACCTATTCCTGCCATGAAATTAACCTGAATGTTCACTAAGAGTTGTGCCAAACACATCTCGCTATTGTTGCAGCTACAAAAATATTCAACATTTGAGGAGGATTTGGTGCAAGCCAAGGTGATTGAAGACATCAAGTTGTAGGAAGGCAACTTGAAGCTCAAGAGAAGGAAATAGGGGCCAAATAAGAGCTCCACAAAGTATAAGGGCAAGTAGGCCCACATAAATAAAGTGGTGTTAAACCTATAGAGAGAGGAAAAAGAGCAGAAAAAGCAAAATTATCAGGCCCAACCTCCTCCTACGTAGTACAAAAAGCATAACAATAAGGGCAAGAACAAATAACAATGCCCACCTCACCAATTCATGCCTTTTAAGGAATCGTTAAAATTGATATTCCACCAATTGTGTGAGGCCAAGGCAATAAGATTACCCAAAATCAAGATGGTAGATCCAAATCAAACCAAGACAAAGGGGTACTAATATGACTTGTTTTGCATCTTTCACCGAGTGAAGGGTCATGACATCAAATTATGTTGGTCCTTCAAGTATATCATACAAAACATGATTGAGAAAGGAGAGATTGTAGTTCCAAGTAATCCACTAGCACCTGACAACCAGAATATGGGGATCTACAATAATCCACTTCCAAACCATGAGGTACCATGCAACAACGCTGGTCACATCAACCAGGTGCCCGTCGAACCACCTACGTAGGGGTTCATTGGCATGGTTAATATTATCACAAGGAATGGGAATTATGAGCATTTGAATCAACCATGTGCTTCTAAAGAATACAAACCACACAGAATCAACAACTGGCATAGAATATTCCAGGCCCACCAAAGAGATTGATGGTGACCATACGGAGCAGGCTAGTCCAAAACCTATAGATAGCTCCTGCAAAGCTATCCATATATGAATTAATACATCAATCCCCTAGGCACAGGGATACTATTATGGATATTTTGAGGTCTATTGAATTACAATCCCAGGATGCTCAAGTGTTCACAAATTTCATGGGACATGTACAGAAGTGCCAGGAACCAACAATCCAATTTTATGATCATGAGATCATGACGATTCCCACTGAGATGGCTAACCCATAGTTGCATATAATTGCATGTGTCAACCACATGCCATTTAAAAGGGTTTTGGTCGACACTGGTTCATTGATCAACATCATAATGACCAAGGCTTTGAGTCCCTTGAAGCTACCAAAATCACACATCATGCCAACTGCATTCACGTTGAGAGCATTTAATGATGTGTTATGTTTGATGGTTGGCACGATTGTCCTACCCATCCAAGTAGGCCTAAATACCATCTTTGTGATGTGTCATGTGATAGAAGGATCCATGTAGTACAACATCCTGCTAGGGAGGCCCTAGATTCATGATATGCGTTGTGTTCCCTCGATATTACATTAGTGCATGAAGTACATTCATGAGGAACAAGTTCATGTGGTACCATCAAATAAAGAACCATTCAAATTGGTGAACATGGTAGATCTGCCAGGGGGTTTCATACTCCCATCAATGCACATGGACGTCCAACCATCATCGTCGGCTAAGATTCTAGAAATAAATCAAAGGGTAGTGTAGACCAAAAATGGCCACATACTTAGTAAAGTTTTGACTAAGTGGTAAGATTGATATTCCACTCCGAAATCAGGTTGATGGTATGAGTTCCACTGGGAGATATTCAATTTTGAAGGTTTGAAGACATTCCGAAAAACTCCATTCTAGGTCTGGAATAACGATGGATTTTGAATTTGCAAAAGTTTGTAAGAGATGGTGACGTCAAAAATAAAAAGTGCGAATTTGGTTCTTGTCGTATGTCCGATTTTGGAAAGTATTTTTGCTTCCTGCTTCGGAAGAGCCTTCTTGCTTTTCGCTTCGGATTGAAGAAATTTTCAAAATCTGCAAAAGTCATGAGGAAGTGATGACATCAGTGGTAATAATGTGTGGATTGGAAATCCGAGAAATGAACAAGGATTCTCTTTTTGAAATGAAGATAAGGCGAAAAGGCAGAATAATCTAAGTATTTGACTCCGGGCCTGGATTTACATTATCTTTAAAATCCATAAAATTCACAAGGAGATGATGATGTCAGTGATGAAAAAGTGCGGATTAATGAAGACAAGGTAGAATATAAAATATCCTAGAGTGGATTCAAGGTTTTAATGTTGTGGATCCGGATTGAAGACTCTGATGACTGAGGAAATGAGCGAGATGGCTTTCAGCTCACACTAGATTTAATCTAAGTCATCCAATAAGGATAATCAATGGTGGAGGTTGGCCTATCAAATTTTGACTGTTTAAAAGGTTTTTGCACCAGAACCGTGGCATGCAGCTAGAAGATGAAACATCAAATATTTTCAAGAAGAGCTAACCAAAAGCAGTTACAGATCAACGAAAGTAAGTTGTTCTCAAGAAAGATCAATGAGATGCGTGATCGAAAAGGTTCTAAACTTTAGTTCTTTTGGTAGATCATCAAGTTGCAGAGACCCCAAACGGCCATGGTGGATGCCCTTCTAGTGGATTTCCTAGAGTTTGAATGAATCAGCTAACGCCAGCTAAACTCTTTGTTGAGCTATTGTAACAAGATTGAATGTATTGTTTCTTGAATATTATGATATGAAAACTATAAAGAGAGATCGAACCCTCGATTTCAAGGGTCGACTCTAGCGTGTTTTCCTATACTATTGTAAATATTTTTGAAGGACTGAATGCAAGGAGCAATACATTGATCTTTGCCTCAAGGTTGCGTTTCTGTGTTAGATTTTAGAGGTTCGGATTTCATAGTTGTATTTCTGTAAATACTTAGATGGTTAGTTTGTGCCGATCATGGATTACTAGCTATTATGAGTAATTGAAATCTACTTTGAAGTTTGTTATTTGTTATTAGAAGGTGCATTTCTATAAAATCTAGGTTTTGGTGAATTTTGCTATTTGGATTATCATTTCCTAGATATTGAAATTGCTTGTTGTAACATTTCTCTATTATGCTTTAATATCTAAAACAAGCTATCTTGGGATAAAATTTGATCTGGATGTATATCTTTAATATGGTTTTTTGGAAGCTTTTTATGGTAATGCAATGTTGTTAACCTATTCGTCCACTAATATCTACATTTCTCTAACCTTACCCTTTTCTTACCCTAAACTCTAAGCCCTAATTGAGCATAATTGTGTCAACAATCTGCTAAGTTGACAAGGAACCAACCTACTCTGGAGGTTGGATCTGAAAACCTTGTTTTAGTCCATCCAATGTTGAGTGCTGAGCTACAACTATCGGGTGCAAGCCTAAGTAGAAAGTAGGAAGATAGATAGTTGTAGTATCAAGTAAAATTGGTGCAATTCAGTGCCCAACAGTTTTTGGCATGCCCGATGGGACAGTTCACAAGGAACACAAAATCCATCTTAAGAATTATTGTTATCTCTACCCAAAGGAATCAAGATTTGGTGAATTTTATTGACCTTGTTAGCGGAGAAAAGAAAGTTCATCTGGCGACTCCCTGGTCAGAAGACCCTAAAAAAGTATTGTAGACCAGTGCCCTTTCATGTATACTAGGTCCTTCAAGAGGAACAAACATGATTCTTTCTTTCACTGTGAGTTACCCCTGAGAGGGTCTACTATTATCAAAAGTTTGGATCAAGATTTTATTGAAGAAGAAGAGCTTCTGGAAGAAAACCCAGTAGTTCCCCCAAGAAGACATGTAGCCAGAAACATGGCACACAATGTGGCCCCAAATTTGCCACTACAGAAGTACCCTAACTGGGACTCAACTAGGCCCCTTAGTTTAGCCCAAATGGATGCCATTCCTCAGGTTGTATCTAAGGCAACACCCTCATATGATGGATTTAGAAAGATAACTTACGAGCACTGCCAAGATATCTTGAATCTGGCAGCAATCCATAATATAAAAGAGGAAAATATTATTGTCAAAAATCTAGCCCTGTCATTTCATGGAAAGATATTACACTGGTTTAGAAACCTGGAAGATAAGTCTATTGATTCATGGTAGTCATTGGTTGAGCCATTCATAGAAGAATTTAATGAATCTGCTGATCCCTTTTCCCCGTTGAATCAATTTACAACTATGCAAAAAACACAGCAAGAAATTATCTCTAAATTTTATTTGAGATTTAGTAGAATTTGGAAGAGACTTCCCCTTGAAGCTAGACCAGCTACTTGTTTGGCTTATATGTATTACATCCATGCCCTAGGATTAGAGCTAGGTCTACAGACACAGAAATCTAGAATTGAAACCTTTCCCCAAGTCTATAATGTTGTCATCCATGTTGAAAATATCCTGATCATTGTAGGAAGAATTTCTTCCAAGACCGTGTTGCCCTACAACTTGGAAATAGTGGGAGCCATGAGCAATCTACAAAATCCTCCCACATGGATCCTCCCTCTATACCATCTACATTTCCTAAGATGAATCCTATTCCTGGATCTAAAGTTGTGTCCTCCACACCTTCTTTTCCCCCTCTTCCTTCCCAACCTTCTCAAGAATTGTCTTCTATCCTAGACATACAAAATACCATGAAAACTCTGAGTAATAGAATGAATTCAATGGAGAAGAGAGATCAAGAAATATCACAATAGAGGAGGTTCCCGTATGTGAACAAATATCAAAGGCTTGGTCCTAGTAATAGTACTAGGGTTAGGGTGAATGTAGCGTATGAGGATCTAGAATGTTCTATAGATTCCACTCTTGCAAATATCTGGTGTTTAGTATGTAATGACCCCTATGATTCATAGTATTGTGTGATGTATCAACACCATATTCAACAAGCCATGGATCAAGCTAAAATAAATCATAAGGGAAGAGTTAATATGTTATGGCACCTTGATAAGATCATGGTTGGGAAAGACTTGGAGGAAGAAGGCCCAATTGCTATTATGAAGAGGTCTAGAAACAAAGCTTTACAAGTAGACCCTTAGAAAATGGGACAATTCCAGGTCCCTTCTCAAAAGAAGGTTGATTTCCCCCCTTAGAATAGTGACACTTTTCCCATTCCCCGAGCTAAGGGAAAGGAGAATAGGATGAAATTTTCCCAAGATTTCTAGAAAGGAGTAACGGAAGGAGATAGGATGAAATCCAAGAATGAATAGCAAGAAAGTCTTAGGTTCCCCTCTAGATAGGATGAAATCCAAGAATGAATAGCAAGAAATCTCAGGTTCCCCTCTGTAACTAAAAGATAAAGGTTAGAGGCAACCCAACAATACAAAAGGAGGTATGGTGAGCTAGATAGAGGACTGGAAAGACTATCCCTAACCAAGTCTGAGTATAAAATTATGGAAGAGATGAAAAATATTCCATCAAAAGCTAGCCTGTATGATACCCTTTTCATTTTGGGCCAAATCGACTTACTTAAAGCTTCCCTCATTAAAAGTCCCCAGAATGGATTTGCTACCACCATCCTCAGTATACCCTCAGAAAAGAATGAAATGACACCTGTTGTCCTAAAGAAAAAACCTCCCCCATTTTATATATCCCTAAGAATGGAGGTATGGGTAGTCTGTAATTGCATGATTGATTCAGGAGCATCAACCACAGTTATGCCTAAAGCAATATGTGAAGAGATGGGTATGGAATATACCCGATCTTGTCCTGGAGTGTTGCAACTAGATGGGACACCTATAAAGATGGTTGGATTTATTAAATATGTACTGATGAGGTTGCACAGAGCCCCTGAGGTGACAATAGTGCAAGAAATAGTGGTGGTAGATTTAGAACCCTATTTTGGATTATGTCCCTCGAGATAATTTATTGCAAATCTTGGAGGATGTATGTATATGGACTATTCTAGTATGGTGATACCTTTTAAGGGAAAGAGGATAAGGATAACTCCTAAGAAACTAGTTGCTTATCATATTGAGAAAATTGAAGAAGAGATGTGCAACCTTAATCCTATGGAGGAATTTGAGCTAGTAGAAAACATTGAAGAACTAGATATTGAATATGAGTTGCCTTTCAAAGAGGATTACCATCAATTTGGAACTGGTATGGGTACATAAAACATCACAAATGAATTGGAAAAGAAACTCCCTACTATTTCTAATAAATCCCTAAGAAACAATGAAACATGGGTTATGCACTTTGATGGTGCTAAATGCAAAAATGGTGTAGGGGTTGGTGTAGTTCTGCAATCGTAGTAAGGAGTGAAGAATTTTTCTTATAGAATGACATGGTCATGCACCAATAATGTTGCAGAATACGAGGCTTTGTGCCTTGGATTAATGCAAGCTGAAAGCATGGGCATCAATATTTTGAACATATATGGTGATTCTGAGTTAATAGTACATCAGGTAAGAAATAAGTGTAGCAGTAAGCATAATTACTTAAAAGCTTACCAAAATAGAGTTTGGGACCTAATGGATTCATTTGATGCTCTGAACCTAAATTTTGTGCCTAGAGAAGATAATCACCTAGCAGATGCATTGGCAACAAAGGGAGCTAATTTCAATCCTCCTATAGATTTTGGAACTAAGAAGACCAAGGGGATTAAAATGGTTTTCAGACTTGCAGTGCCGAATAAGCAAATATTCTAGTAGGTTTTTGAGAGTGATGAACAAATTCTGGACTTTATGATAAAAGAAGCATGCTTCACAACTGTCCAAGAAGAAGACTTGGAGGAGATAGATCAACAAGACTTCATCCAGCTGAGAAACAATCACATCCCAAAGGGGTTGGTTACCCTTGAAAGTTTATTCGATAATGAAGATAGAAAGAAAGTGGGAGCTATGAAGGTTGTTGAGAAGATCTATAAAGAGATAGAAGTCAAAATCAAAAAAAAGTTAAATATTGGGGTCCAATGTTCTGCTAAGGAAGCAGAAGATATTAAAGCTTTATGTTTAAAATACCAAGATATTGTAGCTTGGTCATATGAGGACCTTAAGGTTTATGACAAAAGGATTATCCAACATACTATTGAGTTAGAGCCTGATGCTAAACCATTCCAAAAAAATAGATGCCTATCAATCCAAGGATAGAAGTCATTATGAGAGAAGAACTTTTGAAGTTGCTAAAGGCTAAGATAATATATCCGATAAAACACTCCACTTGGGTAGCTAATTTGGTACCCATAAGAAAGAAGAATGGAGATATACACCTATGTATAGATTTCAGGAATCTGAATCAAGCTTCCCTCAAGGATCACTATCCCCTCCCTCAAATCGATCAAATTCTACAAGTAGTAGTTGGAGCAGAGAGGTTCTCACTATTAGATGGTTATTCGGGGTATAACCAAATTTGGGTAAAAGACCAAGATCAATACAAGACAACATTTACTACAAAGTGGGGAACATTTGCCTATCAGAGGATGCCTTTTGGGCTAGCTAATGCAGGAGCTACATTTCAGAGGGCCATGGATTATGCCTTTGGTACACTTATAAAAAAGGTTATTTTGATTTACCTAGATGACATGATTGTGTTTTCTCATGATAAAAATGATCATCTATATCATTTGGAACAAGTTTTTCAAAAATGCAGAGAGTTTGGTATTTCTCTAAATCCTAAGAAGTCATTCTTTGTGGTACATGAGGGAAAAATGGTTAGGACATGTGGTCTCAAAAGAAGGTATGGCCATAGAACCGGATAGGATTAAAGCAATCCTAGCTATTCCTTTGCCTACTAATCAAAAGATGTTGCAATCTTTCTTAGGCCAGATCAATTTTATCAGAAAGTTCATTTCTAATTTTGCACAGAAGGTGAGGCCTATATCTGAACTACTCAAGAAGAGGGCAGAATTTAAGTGGACTGAGGTTAGGAAGCAAGCTTTTGAAATCATCAAGCAATCCATTTCTATAGCTCCAATTTTGATAAATCTAGATTTTAGCAAAGATTTTATCCTCTATGCTTATGGAGCTGAAAAAAGTTATTCTTCAGTACTCACTCAAAGGGATGATCAAGGGGATGAACACCCTGTATTCTTTTGGAGTCAGAATTTGCATGACTATCAAGTAAAATATAATTTTATTGAAAAACAAGTGTTTGCTATGATGAAATCACTTAAGAAGTTCAGACAATATCTGGTGCAGAGCAAAACTCTGGTGTATGTAGTTCATCCAGATGTGAGAAGTTTTATTTTACAAGGTGACCTTGGAGATAAAAGGGTTGGTTGGATTACTAAGATCCAGGAATATGATGTGGAAATATGCCCCACCAAGTTGGTAAGAGGCATAGCCTTGTGCCAAGGATTGATAGATATTTCAACTCTGGCCGAAGTAACAGATTTTTAGATGACATAAGAGGATCAAGTAGATATTTTCCACACTCCATATTATGATTGGATTGAACAAATGACCAAGTATTTTCAAACTGGTGTATGCCCACCTGATTTGAGTTCTTCTAAAAGGAGGTATAGAATTCATGCTTTGAAATATGCATTATTACCGGAAGGGTTATTCAAAATAAACTTGGATGGTGTTCTCCTAAAATGTTTGAGGGAGGACCAACAAAAGAGAGTCCTAGAAGAATTTCATGGAGGATCATCCGATGGTCATGGCTCGGGTAGAGTTATAGCTTTGAAGATAATAAGAGTAGGCTATTATTGGCCTACTGTCTTCAAGGATGCTTTCAAAGTTACTAAGGTTTGTGATAAATGTCAGAGGTATATTGGAAGAACTAGAAATGTTGCATCTCCTCTAAAGCCTATTCAAGTTGAAGAACCTTTTCAGCAATAGGGATTAGATTTCATAGGAGTTATAAATCCTAATTCTTCAACAGAACATAAGTTCATCTTGACAACTACTTATTATCTAACCAGATGGGTAGAGGCTATTCCTACAAAAAGGGTAGATCAAGATGTTGTGATCAACTTTATGGAGAGTTTAATTTCTATATTTGGAATCCCGAAAGCTTTGGTGAGTGATAATGGTCCTGCTTTTATAGGGGCCAAGTATATTGAGTTTACTAGCAAGTATGGCATCACTCTAAAAAATACTTCAAATTATTACCCTCAAGGTAATGGACTTGCATAATCTACTAACAAGAACCTGTTGAGGATTTTGAGAAAGTCCTTGGAAGGTAACAAGAGGAGTTGGCATCTATTGCTTGACCATGCTCTATGGGTGGACATGATTACCATTAAGAAATCTATCAAAAATTCCCCTTATGCACTAGTATATGGAAAAGAATTAGTATTGCCAATCCACTTGGAGATCCTAGCACTTAAACTTGTCAGTTCAGAAGAGGAAGAGCTGGAGGAAGATCCAGTAAAAACCAGATTGACACACTTGCTGCAACTAGAAGAAAATCGGACTCAAGCATATGATCATTTTCAAAAGAATTCATCTAAAATTAAAGCATGGTTTGATAAAAAGTCCAGGTTTAGAAAACTTCAAATCGAAGACTTAGTTCTTAGGTGGAATGTAGATAGAGCAAAGTCGAGCAAACATGAGAAATTTGATTCCTTTTGGGATGGTCCTTTTGAAATAGTGGAAGCTAAAGAATCTAATGTATTTCAGCTGAAGGATTTGGAAGGAAACATTCAACCAATTTCGATGAATGGTTTCCACCTCAAGCTTTACTATATTTGAGATGTTATCTCATTGTAACATATGTACATAAATATTTCCCTTTCTTTTTGCACTTTGTTCTTGTTTTCGCACTTTGCAATTGGTCCTTTTTTAAAAAGGGTTCTAAGAAAAAAATAATAATTTAAAAAAAAAATGACTAAGTGTTGAGAAGGGCGTGTTAAGGTCCCATTCCACATACGGTACCACCTAAAGTTCTCTAGAATGACGTTTTGACTTCGAATCTACATGGTTAGATATGGATGGACAATTCTACAGGATGATCCACCAGAAGAAAGACAAGAATGGTAATAATCTAAAAATACCTCAAAAATTGGAATAAGCCGAAGCAGAATCAGTTCAAAACCAAGTGGCAAGTTCTAAGTTGATACGTGGAGGGTAAATACTATTGGTGCATTCAATTATAATAAACTTGTGCATGGACTAAAAATTAGGCTTAAGCAATGTGATGAGCTAGCAATGCAAATTCAAATTCGACCAATAAAGAGATAACGCCACTTTTTGAGCCACCAAAGAAATAATGGAAAGGATAGTGAAGTGTGTTAACAAGATATCGCAAAAAAACTGCATTTATGGTGTATGATGCACGCGTGCCAGAAAATAAAAGTGACAAAGCTTTGTGCGGGATTCATTTTGCAACCTCAAGGTCAGAAAAAAGTTTAACATTGTGCTAAAGTTCTCATCGCTTACCCCAGTGCACAAAATCTCGGCATTACAGAATGGCTCCTAAGAAATCCTCCACTGAAGCTACAGAGCAAGGGGAAGAGGATTATAACGGGCCATGGGAGGACACCAAGATTATGGATTGGTGGCATATGAGGATTGAGATTGGAAAATCTGAAATAAATTTTGGAATGCCAATTGATAAAGAGTTTTCAAAAATATATGATGAAAATGTTGATACTTGGAGGATGAAAGATGTAAGACACATTGTATTAACAGGTGATTCTGAGCCTTTCTAGCCTCCTCTAGATCTAGAAGACTCTGTAAAAGCCTCCAGAGTAGTAGAAACTTTTAATCCTACTACTGAACAAGTGGAGATATTTCCTAAGGGGGCTAGGATGTTGAGTAAAATGAGAGTTCCTAAGGGAAAAGCCGTTAGCATCCCGGTCATTGAGGCAAAATGTAAGCCTACACGTTTGGCTTTAGGAGGATGGATGAAAGATAAAGTGGTTGATTAGGAAAGAAAATATGAGAACTTCAAGTTTAGGTCACTTTCTTTTACTCCTGCAGCTTCAATAAATCCACAACCTATTGCCAAGTGATCAATATTGTTTTGGGGAGTACAAGGAGATTTATCAGAAGAGGATTCTAAAGCTGAGATGGATGCTTTATGACTAATTCATAAAAGAACTAGGAAGACCTTAGAAATAGAGGAGAAGGAAGTTTCAAAAAGGTAGAAAGTAGAAATAGAAGCAATTGCTGAAGAAGTGACTATCCCTGCTATAGAAGGATTAACTGATGAGAAGAAATAGTTTGAAATAGAGGTTGAACGAGAACACCCTACATCTGTAGCCATAGGTATGGTTTCTAATCCCTCTTCCACTTATGAGCTTCCTAGTTCCCCAAAATAATTTCCCTCATATTCAAATCAAAAGAATGTGTCAAGTTCACCTCCTTCACCTCATAGTTCTTCCCTCATACAATTGGTATCAATGGAAGTACCAATCAGTTCTGTCATATCTCAATCTCCTTCAAATATACCTTCTACTTTTGAGGCTTCTATTGCGATGTCATCCATAATTACACCCCCATATGTTTTATTACCACAATTAGTGGGACATTGTGTTCCTAGTCTCTCCATTCCTTCTACTATAAGTTTGGTTCCTATTTCTATGAATTTTCCTATATCATCAGCAACAATAGCCACATAATCTACTATTGTAATAGAGGCTGCTATCAAAATGTCTTCACCACCACCAATAACCAGCTAGTCCACCCTCATGTTTTTAATGCCATTATCTCCTTTGGTTGTTGATGCTTCAAGGTCTATTGTTGCATCTCAAGGGCAAGCTGCCACGTAGAATATAAATGACTATTGGGCAAAAAAACTCACCAAGCCTTCTAGTCGGATGGTTGTAACCAAGAAGAGCATGTATGTCAATCCTATCACTAGGTAGAGAATTTCAAGATCTTTGATCCCTCAGGTGAGCAAGCCTAAAAATGAGATGACTATTAAAGATTATAAAGTAGAAGAAATTATAGAGGACATTGATAAGCTTCCTTCTGAAGATGAATTAGGTATGGCTAAGGCTCATTTGGAGACATTTTATGTAAAAATTGATATAGAAATGGATAAGGTGAATAAGTTGAAGCAACAAGTTGAAATATTAAAAAATATCATTAATGATCAAAAGGAGGTAGATAAGTCTCTCAGGAAAGAAGCTAAGGGTTGGCAGGAAAGGTTCCAAAAGGCTAATGAGTTGAAAAACCAACTGGAGGAGCAAAATAAGTTGAATGAAGATCAAGCAAAGGAGATTCAAGATTTAAAATAATAGCTTCAGATTGAGAGAGCCAAGTCCTCAAGATTTTCTAAAGAAAGTTTGAAGAAGATCAAGAAAGAGTTACTTCTTGATGCTCAAGAGAAATGTTCAGGTCTTCAGCTAATTATCGAATATTTGAAAGATTCCAGCCAACTACTATCTACTATTAAGAAGGACTTGGATCAAATCACTGGTGAGTTACAACCCATGGTGATTTCGGTGGATAAAATATACAGGTTGGTTGGAAGTAGGCTCAGTAATGCTGCTAAACCAATTCCTAATAGAGAATGGAATCTAGCCAGGGTAGCCTCCAAGATAGTGATAAATAAGCATAGGGTAATTCAGAGAGCCTAGTTGTTGTTTGATCGGATAGATAGGGTGGTTAAAGAAATTGTTGAGATAAATGAGGAAATGATTCAGGTCGGTTTCAAGGGACTTTGGAAGAAGGACCACAACTTGTTATCCATAGAAGAGGTTCAACAAAGCATAAGAGATAGCTTACAAAATGTAGCTGAAATCGATTCATTGGAAGAACCATTATCGCAAGAACAAGTTGCTAAGCTGATTATGGGCTATACTATATTGAGAGATATTATGGAGGATCTGGTAACTAGATAAAACACTGCTGATTATGAAGATATTGGAAAGTTGCAATATGTTTATAAGCAGCTCAAAGAGACTTCCAATCCCTCTAAAGAAGCTTGGAAGGAAGCTCTTCAGTCTCTAGATGTGATGGTTTAGTTATTTGGAGATACGTCTGGTAAGAATGATCAGGGAGTACAGTCTCCAAAAGAAGACAAGGATGAAGAAGCAGTGGGAGAATAAGAATAATGTGGAGCAATTATAGTCCCGATAAGGGGTCATGCTTAAAATTATTTTATATTGGTTTGTACATATATCATAAGTTTTGTATTTCTAAGACATATGTTTTGTATTGTTTGTTATTCTGACAACTATCAAAAATAATCCATAAAGGTGTGAGGCCTTCAGAACATCAATTTTGTATGGAGGTATGCTCTAGGATAAAGCCTTATAAATAAGAGAGTATTGTATATAGATTTAATAATACTGAGGTTATGAACATAGTCTCTTATTGAATCAATAAGTCCTATGATGTTCTTGGTATGGTTTCGATGTGACCCTCCACCGTCTAGACAGAAGTTGGGTTTTTAGAGGGTAGGGTTTGCATGGAAATCATTCTTTAAAATATAATTTCGAGGGTTATTCTTGTTTTGACTCTATAGCCCAATGGATAAGACTCTAGATTCGATTGGATTTGCGAGAAAATCCACTCGAGAGGCGCCATAATGTAGACCAAAAATGGCCACATACTTAGTAAAGTTTTGACTAAGTGGTAAGACTGATATTCCGCTCCGGAATTAGGTTGATGGTATGAGTCCGCTGGGAGATATTCAATTTTGAAGGTTTGAAGACATTTCGAAAAACTCCATTTTGGGTTTGGAATAATGATGGGTTTTGAATCTGCAAAATTTTGTAAGAGATGGTGACATCAGCAATAAAAAGTGTGGATTTGGTTCTTGTTGTATGTCCGATTCTGGAAAGTCTTTTTGCTTCCCGCTTTGGAAGAGCCTTCTTGCTTTTCACTTCGGATTGAAGAAAGTTTCAAAATCTGCAAAATTCATGAGGAAGTGATGACATCAATGGTAAAAATGTGCGGATTGTCAATCCGGGAAATGAACAAAGATTCTCTTTCCGGAATGAAGATAAGGCAGAAAGGCAGAATAATCTAAGTGTTTGACTCCGGGCCCGGATTTGCATTATCTTTAAAATCCACAAAATTCACAAGGATATGATGATGTCAGTGATGAAAAAGTATGGATTAATGAAGACAAGGTAGAAGATAAAATATCCTAGAGTGGATTCAAGGTTTTAATGATGTGGATCCAGATTGAAGACTCTGATGACTGAGGAAACGAGTAGGATGTATTTCAGCTCACGTCGAATTTAATCTGAGTCATCCAATAAGGATAATCAATGATGGATGTTGGCCTATCAAATTTTTACTGTTTAAAAGGTTTTTGCACTAGAACCACGACGTGCAGCTGGAAGATGAAACGTCAAATATTTTCAAGAAGAGCTAACCAGAAGCAGTTACAGATCGATGACAACAAGTTGTTCTCAAGAAATATCAATGAGATGCATGATCTGGAAGGTTCTAAACTTTAGTTCTTTTGGTAGATCATCAAGTTGCAAAGACCTCGAATGGCCATGGTGGATGCTCTTCCAACATATTTCTTGGAGTTTGAACGAATCAGCTAATGCCAGCTAAACTCTTTGTTGAGTTGTTGTAACAAGATTTAATGTATTGTTTCTTGAATATTATGATATGAAAACTATAAAGAGAGATCGAACCCTCGATTTCAAGGGTCGGCTCTAGCGTGTTTTCCTGTACTACTATAAATATTTTTGAAGGATTGAATGCAAGGAGTAATACATTGATCTTCGCCTCAAGGCTACATTTTTGTGTTGGATGTTAGAGGTTCAAATTTCATAGTTGTATTTCTATAAATACTTAGATGGTTAGTTTGTGCCAATCATGGATTACTAGCTATTATGAGTAATTGAAATCTACTTTGAAGTTTGTTCTTTGTTATTAGAAGGTGCATTTCTATAAAATCTAGGTTTTGGTGAATTCTACTATTTGGATTATCATTTCCTAGATATTAAAATTGCTTGTTGTAACATTTCTCTGCTATGCTTTAATATCTGAAATGAGCTATCTTGGGATAAAAGTTGATCTGGATGTATATATTTAATATGGTTTTTTGGAAGCTTTTTAAGGTAATGCAATGTTGTTAACCTATCCTTCCACTGATATCTACATTTCTCTAACCTCACCCTTTTCTTACCCTAAACTCCAAGCCTTAATTGAGCATAATTGTGTCAACAATATGCTAAGTTGACAAGGAACCAACCTACTTTGGAGGTTGGATCTAAAACCCTAGTTTTAGTCCATCCAATATTGAGTGCTGAGCTGTAGCTATCGGGTGCAAGCCTAAGTAGAAAGTAGGAAGATAGAAAGCCACAGTATCAAGTAAACTTGATGCAATTCAGTGCCCAATAGGTAGATGCTCAACCATAGATATTTGTTTCACACAAATATGAGCATACTACTATTACTTCTTTAAGACCGACTACATTAGTGATGCTTTGGGACAAGAGGAATAAAAAGGTAAAAATGGGCAAGAGAGAAGAAAAGCATATTCTTGAGCCAGTCGTCAAAGAGGATCCCACCCCTAAGGAAATGGAGGGGGCCCAAGATATAGATGAGGAGGTACCTCAACCTACCTTACCTACATTGTAAGTAGGGTCATCCGCACCCGGGTGATTGTTCATCTAGCCACTATAGGGCTTGGAGAGTACATTGTGCAAAACGTTACCTTTGGACCAATTTTGGAGACAACACAAGAGATGGACCACCCCCATGCTCACCGGTTTTTGGTTGGATTCATGGTTCCATTGGGAGAACCACCCAACCAGACAAACTTTGTCTATGTGGGGCTAGATCAGCTTCCCATGCGTACACCCATGGACAAAGAGGATGACAAACCATTCGCCATGAATGTTTGTTATCTATCAAACCCTGACTATGGCAGACATATTTTTGAGTTATATCATTGGAATGGGTATAACCTTGGTCTATTCGAACAAGGACGTAGTACTTTGCTCGAACCACATTATCAGTTAGCAATTGATAGGTTTAGCCTGGGATTATAGATACAAGGACAAGACGACTTGCTCACAACATCCTTACATCACTTGTACCTTATCCTAGGAGATGACATGGATTTTAATCCATATCATCCTAATCCATCTAGATTCTAGAGGACTTACCCAATGGTATCTATCATCACCATTAATCCACTTGAAATAAATCATGAAGAGCTCCTAGAAGATATTGATATAGAGTGGAACCCCAGAGACAACTTGGGTCACCAAATCTGTAATGCTACCAATGACACAGGTGTGCAGGGGAATAGCCCCACAATTTTGAGTGATCTCGAGTCAGGAGATCTGTATAGTGATGATGGAGAGGAGTCCACATCTGAGATAAGTGGACCGAGTTATGATGCTGACAATGAATCCTCAAACAACAATCAATCTGAGGATGAAGCCGAGGTGACCTATTTAGGGTCTTTGCATGCACATCACATATCGCTTGCAAGGTTGATACATGTTACCAAAGATACTCTTACCAACATTGATAACTTTGGGGAAGAATGAGAGCTGGATTTCTTGAAAGTGTCATGCTTACAGTATAATTATTCGGTTTATCGGGATAGTGATAACAATAATCAAGAGGTCAGATTCATGGGGCTGCACCTAACAGAGCATCCCACAGAATTTGGAGAGAATGATGGGTTTTGGTTGTTGGAAAGTGATGAAGAATATGAGTTAGAGAGGCCCTACCTTGGTCCTCCTTATTTGCATTACTATCATCAACCCATTGAAATAGATGAGGTCTATCGTCAGTTGTGTGTTGGTCCTCATTTGAGAGCAAGATAGTTAAACCTGGAGTAAATTTATCAATTGGTTAATCGTCTTCCATCGACCTACATGGAGCTCCATGAGCCAAATGATCTTATTTTGCAATTAGTGCATAGGGAGGATCCAATTTTCCACAGTCCTCATAGAGAAGACCCCTTTGTTCTTGTGCCATTAGAGCCAGATCGTGGGTATGAGGGCTGCATTGATTGTATAGAAGTTTATCCATGTGGTTCTGGAGGCCAATACCATTCCATCAATATGGTCTCCATTGATTTTACCACCCCACTCTACAATCCATCAGATCCGTTTAAACCATTGTATCTTAACAAAAATACTATCAACTAGGATCATGTTGATTCACCTATAGAGCTTGAAGATTTCTTCCCTAACGAAGAAATGATGCAACCTTTCCATTTTACGTAAGGCTATGCATACGATGTATATCATGCTAAAAATACTTCCAACATGGAACCTATGAACTTGGTTGATGACATCCATTTGATTCCTACACCTCATCAACTTGAGAAGGGATCATATATGTTAGTAGAGGAAACCTTTGAGGTGTATATCAGTAATGATCCCACCAATGCAAAGAAAGTTAAACTTGTTGTACTTAGTATGGCACTGAGAGGGGGGGTGAATCAGTGTAGCATTCCAAAACATGAATTAACAACTCTAAAAACTACAGCAATTAAAAACTTATAAATAGATATAATAAGTACCGCAAGAGAACATCACACAACATAGATTTTTAACGAGGTTCACCAAAATGGCTACTCCTCAAAAAGAACGACTACTTGGACTACCATCCAAATCCAGCCTCTTGCAAAGCCCCAACTTTACAATTTGTTTACCAGCACCAACTGGAAGGAGCACCAACCCCTCATTTATTTGCACCAATAGAAAGGAGCACCAACCCCTAATTTGCCAGCACCAACTGGACTTCAATTTTGAATGAAAATGTTTGACATATACCTTTGTTATTGCAAGACTCTAACTGGTCTACTTCACCTTTGAAATCTCTGCACACTCTGCTCTCTCTTACGCAATCACTTCACACAATCTGTTGCACTGCTACAGCCAAACTTTGCAATCAACTTTGCCCTTCGCGCTCTCTGCACACTCTGCTTTCTCTACGCACACGCTTCGCACACTCTATGTCGTTCCACACTCTGCTCTCTGTGCACATTCACAATCGCACTTCGAACAACTCGACATGACTAGCTCACATTACACACTTCGCTATCATCTCATCGGTTCTGCGATGTCTATGCTTTTACGGCTGCATATTGCACTTTGATATTCACTCAAATCGATTCATCTCGCTTGCTGCTCAATGCAGACTTTACTTGCACAAATTCAATACTCTTCAATTATTTAAACTCAAAAACTGCCCTCCTTTTATAGATGAAATTTCAAGATCAATTCTTAGACATTAGTCGGCTGTAACCCTAAGAACGTCGGCTGCAAAACCCTAGAAATTGTCGGTTGCAAACCCTAGAAATTGTCGGCTGTAAACCCTAGAAATTTTTGGCTGCAAACCCTAGAAAATGTCGACTACAAAACCCTAAAAACTATTGGCCCCAACTGCTACTACCACCTCTGTCACCTTCTTGTAACTATTGCCATGAAATAGAAACATGTCGTGATATCGCGACACTTTTTGTAGTCGTACGCCTTCTTGTCCTTGCTATCGCAAAATCGTGACCCTTTTGGCCTTTGATAGCTTTGCCACCGTTCTTGTCATGAAATCGTGACACTTCAAACTTTTGTTGATGTCATCCTCATTCTTGTCATGAAATCACGACGCTTTCGGCTTCCAGAGGCTTTTCTTGCAACCTGTCATGAAATCGCGACACTTTCAGCTTTCGCTGATGTCATCCTCATTCTTGTCACGAAATCGTGATGCTTTCGGCTTTCGTACATTTCTCGCTTCATGCACTAGCGAAATCAAGACATGTAGTGAAATTGCTACAACTTTGTGCCTTATGCTTCCAACTTTGCTTCTACCCGTGAAGCTTTGACTTGTAGCGAAATCGCTACACCTTTGTGTCTTGCAGTTTCGACTTGTAGCGAAATCGCTACACCTTTGTGCTTTGACTCTTCCTCTTTGCTTTGGCCCACAAAACTTCAACATGTAGCGAAATCACTACACTTTCTCGACTTAGCTTCTTGGCCTCCAACATGTCGCGAAATCACGACAGTTTGCCTTGCGCCTTCTCTCTCCTCGGCCATGTCGCGAAATCATGACAATTTTCTTTGCGCCTTCTCTCTCCTTCGACATGTCGCGAAATCATGATAATTTTCTTTGTGCCTTCTCTCTCCTCCGACATGTCATGAAATCATGACAATTTTCTTTGCGCCTTCTCTCTCCTCCGACTTGTCGCGAAATCGCGATAGAAAACATGTCGCGATATCGCGACAGTTTTCTTACTTGTCTTTTTCTTTGATTTTCTGAATCTGGGTCACTTTTGTTTTCTTGGAATTGCACTTTACAAGATCTGACTATCCTTTGAACTTCTTTCCTCTGCATCTGAATGACTCCTGAACTGCCTGTCCATTGCATCATTAGATCTAACTGACTGTATTGACAACAATGACAATACTCCTGCAACACCTTGCTCAACACTGAACTCCTATCCATTGTACTTTGGTTGCACCTTGCTGATCAATAAACTCCTATCCATTGCATCAATAAATCTGTCTGACTGTGTTGACAACAATGACAAAACTATTTGCTGCACCTTGCTCAACAATCTCCCCCTTTGGAATTGTTGGCAACACATGTGCAATTTTCTTGTAAATCTTCTCCCCCTTTGACAATAATACCAAAGGGCTGTTGTAGACTCCCCCTGAGTCTATGCACAACATTCTTAGACACAAATTATTACAATTAGCAAATATTCCAAGCATGAACAAGAAGAAAAAAAAATACACAAATGCTCCCCCTGAGAATGTGATCCCAAGCTAGACACTTCTTGGGAAACGAGACCACTCCACTTTCTGTTGTTGGAATGAAAATCCAACTAAACCTCAACTTTCTATAGGCTGCATACAACATGCTATCGCTGCAGTATTTTCTGTCTCTATTGTGAATAAGGAAACTGACTCTTGTTTTTCTATACTCAGTTACTTCCAAAGCCTCAGTCAATAGGCTTACTAAGAACCTGCTCAACAAGCTCACATGGAACTTGTCCAAATCTGGTCTAACAAGTTTACCAAGAACTTGCCCAAATCTGTTCAAGAAACCTGTCTCAACATTGTCCTTAAAAATTTCCCAAAGGCCTTCTTCAAAGGCTCAATCAATCATGCTCAAGAGGTACTCAAGATGAACTCAAAATGTTTTTCTCTAACTCAAGTTCAAGTTCTTTGCACAACCAATGGGCTTCAACAACAGTGCTTATAAAATATTCTTCATATAACAAAGATACTCATGTTCTTATCAAACCAAGTGGGGATCATCACCAAGCTGGGAACCATCTGGCTGCTCAATATAAATCTGTTCTTCAAGTTTCCCATTTCACAATGCTATTTTCACATCTGTTAATAAAATTGATAAGTGACTCACACTTGTACCAACTTTTGTTCAACATCTGTACCAATCATTGCATTTTTACTGTCAACTCTGCGCAAGCATAAAATACTGTTTCTCAACACAAACCATATCTATTTTTACATTTACAGCTTGGTCTAAGTTTTCTACAGTCACCGCTGGTCACATCTTACTTTCAACTGTGCAAATCTGGAGAAGACATTCTGACAAACACTTCACGACCAACCATACTGCACTTAACTCGGCCTCATACTTCTTAACCTCGGATTGGCATTTTATCAACAGTTAAAATGAAACTGTCTGAGAATTAAATAGCTTCACCAAGGCATCATGAAAGTTCTAACGATCTTTACATCAATGAATGGAACAGATACATGCTTCTTTAATCGAAACACAAATACATAGCTAGAGCAACCATTCTTCCACTAATCAAATTATCTGAACTGTTACATTCCATGGTTTCAAATAGTTACAGTAAGAAGCATCAATAGTACAATAATGACATACAACAATACTCCCAATGGTGATGACTCTCCATTTAATCTCCATCCTTCATGGCACTTCCACAAACAACTAAACGACCAGATATAAACTTAGACAACTATAGTGCAACTCCTCCTTACTGCTTGCCTTTCATCCTCAGGTTAACCCAACAAACATATAGGAGCAATAAAATAAAACCTTTTTCAAAATGCTCCCCCTGAGGATGTGTTACCTGGAGTTGCTTAGTGCAGTAGAGGAGCAGTCTCCTTCAGTTCAAGGAGACATGATTTCCTCTCTTCTTTCTTTCTCCAGACTTTCTTGACCTTTGACTTGGATTTTTCACCTGCATCCCTATTTTGCATCATTGCGTGAACTCAAATATTTCTCTGGTGTGGTTGTCTCTTATGCATCCATGATGAATGATTATTTTCCTTTCTTCTATGAACCTGATTTATTCCATGTCTGTGTTGCGTTCTTTGCGTCTTATGAAATCTACTATTTTGCCTTATATTTGATACAGAAGTGCTTGGACAAAACCTTGCTATGTGCCCATGACCATTGCATTGAAAACATTTTACAAAGTGTTCACTCAAATATGCAGATGTATTTCGACCAACATAACTCTTTGATTTATTATTTAATCCGCAATAAGTTGCCTTGTGACCATACTGGTTACATCTGAAACAATAGCCATTAAAAGTGTTAGTATGAAAAGAGTGAGAGTGGTAGAACCTCTTTTGTTGTAGCTGCTTTACTGTAAATTTCCTTTGATATTTTCTTTCTTTTGAAGATACAACTTTAACCTTTTCTTGCTCGGACCCTTCAACAATGAACTTCTTCTTCTCTGCAGAATTGGAAGATAAAGGTTGTTCAACTTCATATCCAAGACCATGCTTATCCGTGGAGCTTCTCTGATGACTTATCATTTTATCTAGCAATTTTGTGCTCTTCTCGAATTTAAGATTTGTATTGGCCTCTTCTAGTTGTTTCTTCAATGAAACAATCTCTTCTTCTTGTTTGCGGCAAATAATCTCTTTCTCATTGATCTATGACCTGAGAGTTTCCTCAATCCTTTTAGACTCTTCTACTTGCAGCTTTAGATTACTAACTACTTTGTTAGAATCCTCTTCATGTTTGTTACACACATTGACTTTATCATTCAACTGTGACTTCAAGTCTTCTTCTATTTTCTTGGCCTTTTGGAATTGTAAGAACAGATTTTCAATCTCATCCCCATATTCTTCCAATTTCTTGGACAGTCTTTTGTTCTTTTTCTTTTCTATACTCAACTCTTCAAGAGTAGAGATCAACTCACCTTCCTAGTCTACTTCAGCATTGAGGTTTTTATTATCTGCTTTAGTGTTCACTCCTTCTGCCTTTTCTGGTTCAATTTCCTCTACCACAGGAACTGAAACTGGCTGAGATGTTTTTTTGAAGGAGGTTCTATTCTTCTTACTTGGAGCTATAATTTGATCTTCATTCCAATTTTCTTTTGCATTCATTTCTTCTTTATTAAATTCCTGTTCTGATTCTATTTCTTCTTCATATTCACTACTACTAAACCCATGACACTGACGTTTATTATGCCCGAGTTGATCAAAACATTCTGAACCTTGTGAACCTGCATTATGACCGAGTTGACTTTTGGCCTTTTCTCCATTTTTTGATTCATCTCTTGAATCTACAACAATAATGAATTTATCTTTATTTTCTTTTATGACCCTGTGTGATCTTTTCTTCTTGTGTCTCATGGTTCCATTCTTGCCTTTCTTTGCCATTAGAGTATTAATCCAAGATCAACCCTAGCTGATTTAGCCTTTAAAGGGAACTTGGCTCTGATACCAATTGTTGTACTTAGTATGGCATTGAGAGGGGGGGTGAATCAGTGTAGCATTCCAAAACATGAATTAACAGCTCTAAAAACCGTAGCAATTAAAAACTTATAAACAAATATAATAAGTACCGCAAGAGAACATCACACAACACAGATTTTTAACGAGGTTCACCAAAATGGCTACTCCTCAAAAAGAATGGCTGCTTGGACTACCATCCAAATCCAGCCTCTTGCAAAGCCCCAACTTTACAATTTGTTTACCAGCACCAAGCTGGAAGGAGCACCAACCCCTCATTTATCTGCACCAACAGAAAGGAGCACCAACCCCTAATTTTCCAGCACCAACTGGACTTCAATTTTGAATGAAAATGTTTGACATATACCTTTTTTATTGCAAGACTCTAACTGGTCTACTTCACCTTTGCAATCTTTGCACACTCTGCTCTCTCTTGCGTAATCACTTCACACAATCTGCTGCACTACTACAGCCAAACTTTGCAATCAACTTTGCCCTTCGCGCTCTCTGCACACTCTACTTTCTCTGTGCACATGCTTTGCACACTCTATGTCATTCCACACTCTGCTCTCTATGCACATTCACAATCGCACTTCGAACAACTCAACATGACTAGCTCACATTACACACTTCGCTATCATCTCATCGGTTCTGCGATGTCTACGCTTTTACGGCCGCATATTGCACTTCGATATTCACTCAAATTGATTCATCTCGCTTGCTGCTCAACGCAGACTTACTTGCACAAATTCTATACTCTTCAAAATCTTAAACTCAAAAACTACCCTCCTTTTATAGATGAAATTTCAAGATCAATTCTTAGACATTAGTCGGCTGTAACCCTAAGAACATCGACTGAAAAACCCTAGAAATTCTTGGTTGTAAACCCTAGAAATTATCGATTGTAAACCCTAGAAATTATCGACTGCAAACCCTAGAAAATGTTGGCTGTAAAACCCTAAAAACTATCGGCCCCAACTGCTACTGCCACCTCTGTCACCTTCCTGTAACTATTGCCATGAAATAGAAACATGTCACGATATCGCGACACTTTTTGTAGCCGTACGCCTTCTTGTCCTTACTGTCACGAAATCGTGACCCTTTTGGCCTTTGATAGCTTTGCCACCGTTCTTGTCACAAAATCATGACACTTTGAACTTTTACTGACGTCATCCTCATTCTTGTCATGAAATCGCGACGCTTTCGGCTTCCAGAGGCTTTTCTTGCAACCTATCATGAAATCGTGACACTTTCAGCTTTCGCTGACGTCATCCTCATTCTTGTCATGAAATCATGACGCTTTTGGCTTTCGTACATTTCTCGCTTCATGCACTAGCGAAATCAAGACATGTAGCAAAATCGCTACAACTTTGTGCCTTATGCTTCCAACTTTGCTTCGACCCGTGAAACTTTGACTTGTAGCGAAATCGCTACACCTTTGTGTCTTGCAGTTTCGACTTGTAGCGAAATCACTACACCTTTGTGCTTTGACTCTTCCTCTCTGCTTTGGCCCGCGAAACTTCAACATGTAGCGAAATCGCTACACTTTCTCGACTTAGCTTCTTGGCCTCCAACATGTCATGAAATCGTGATAGTTTGCCTTGTGCCTTCTCTCTCCTCGGCCATGTCGCGAAATCGCGACAATTTTCTTTGTGCCTTCTCTCTCCTCCGACATGTCGCAAAATCATGACAATTTTCTTTGCGCCTTCTCTCTCCTCCGACATGTCATGAAATCATGACAATTTTCTTTGTGCCTTCTCTCTCCTCCGACCTGTCGCGAAATCGTGACAGAAAACATGTCGCGATATCGCGACAGTTTTCTTACTTGTCTTTTTCTTTGATTTTCTAAATCTGGGTCACTTCTGTTTTCTTGGAATTGCACTTTACAAGATCTGATTATCCTTTGAACTTCTTTCCTCTGCATCTGAATGACTCCTGAACTGCCTGTCCATTGCATCATTAGATCTAACTGCCTGTATTGACAACAATGACAATACTCCTGCAACACCTTGCTCAACACTGAACTCCTATCCATTGTACTTTGGCTGCACCTTGCTGATCAATAAACTCCTGTCCATTGCATCAATAAATCTGTCTGACTGTGTTGACAACAATGACAAAACTATTTGTTGCACCTTGCTCAACAAAACTTGGAGAGAGTCTCACTCTAGATAAGTGGACCACCCTCATCCCTCTGCTAAAATAGAGATCAAATTTATTTTCTTGGATGTACAAGTATATGCCAGGTCTAGACTCAAAATTTTTTATGCATAACCTTTTGCTAGATCTGACGAAGAAGCCGATCAATCATAAGCTTAGAAAGATGCATCCAACAGTAGCCTTAAGGGAGAAATATGAGCTACAAAATCTATTGGATGTAGAATTTGTAATTTCCATCGACTATCCAGAGTGGGTGTATAATATGATACCCACAGGAAAACCTGATGGAAGAATCTGTATTTTCACAAATTTTAGAGACCTCAATAAGGAAACACCCAAAGATTCATTTTCATTGCCTAGTATTGATGCTATTGTGGATGCAACTACAGGCCATAAAATACTATCCTTAATGGACAATTTTTTTGGTTACAATCAAATTTAGATTAAACCCAAAGACCAGCACAAAACCGCATTTATAACGCCATGGGGAACATTTTGCTACAAATTTATGCCATTCAGCCTCAAAAATGTTGGTGCGACATACCAGCAGGCCATGATATACATTTTTCATGACTATATGCATAAAATCTTATAATATTACATGGATGACTTGTCAGCTAAGTCATTACTGTGTATTAAGCATGTGGAGGTCTTAAGGAAGGTCTTCGATCACCTAATCGAATATAATGTTAGGTTGAATCCTAAGAAGTGCGTATTTGGCATAACTTCTGGTAAGCTATTAGGATTCATCATCTCAAAGAGAGGCATCAAATTTAATCCAGTGAAGGTCAAGGCTATCTTAGAAATGTGTCCTCCCTCCAATATTAAAGAGGTAAGAAGCCTTCAGGGTAGAGTAGCATCGATAAAGTGATTCATCACTCAGCTATCAGATAAATATCGATCCATGAATCGATTGCTACATAAGGAGTCCCATTCAATTGGGATGAGGATTGTCAAGCAGATTTCGTTGAAATAAAGCAATACCTGACAACGTTGCTAGTGCTAGCTCCACCAAGGCCAGATGTGTCTTTTTTGCTATATGTCGGTGATCAAATTTGCATTAGGGACCATGTTAGCCCAAAAGAACATGTAATATAAGGAGCAAGCCATATATTATATTAGTCGAACCTTGGTGAGTTACGAGCTAGGGTATGCATATGTGGAAAAACTATGTTTAGCAGTAGTGTTTGCTACAAAGAAATTGTGGCACTATATGTTGAGTCATACAACATATGTTATATCAAACCAAAACCCTTTACATTACATGATGAGTAATACGTATCACAATACGTGTACTATGAAGTGGATCATGCTATTGACAAAATTTGATCTAGAATTCATAAGCTAGAAGTCCATTAAGGGACAGGTCATAGCTGATCAATTAGTTGAGGCACCAGTTTCAAACAACAAACCTCTAACCATAGAGCTTCTGGATGATGCAGTCTTCATCATATCTGAAGCTCCCAAACTTGAAGAACCAGAGAACAATGCTGATATGACTTTGTTATTTGACGGTTCAAAGTGCGAGCAGGGGGGTGGTGCCAGAATAGTATTTTTCACATCATAATGAGCTCCAATGCCCTTATCATTTAAATTATATTTTCCATGCACCAACAATAATGCTGAGTACAAAGCCTTGCTTCTAAGGCTTTACATAGTCGTTGCCATGAATATTAAAAGATTAAACATCTTTGGTGACTCCTTGCTCATAGTAAATCAAGTCAAGGGAATCTTTCAGTGTCGATGTCCCATATTGAAAGCCTATAAAGATCTTGTAATCATGTATTTGGATAAATTGGAATGGTATGACATCGAGGCAATCCCTCATTCATAAAATAGGTTTAGAGAAACCATGGCATATTTGGGATCCTTAATCCCTCAGAATATGTCTACTGATTTCACTACCATTTATGTTAAAATGCTTTCGCATCCCATAGTGGAGTGAGAAGCCTTTGACGATAAAATGTCAGTCAATATGATTAGAACAGAACCAAAATCTGAATGGTTCTACAAAGCTGAGGAATTTTTGAAGAAGGCACCCTAGGCGTCATTAACCTCTCAGAGTCTGACGGGGAGTGGTACTACCATTCACCATAAGGTTGTTTCCCAGTATGCATTTGCAAAAGTAAATACACAGGGGGAGCAATTCATCTTAGCAGTTGAAGCTGAGATTTATCAAAATTGGATGTCGTAAATTAAAGACTTCCTAAAACTTAGTATGATCCCAGAGGGATTTTTGTATACCACAAGATGCACATTCAAAAAAAAAGTGACAAAATGTATTAATAGGAGATATCTTTTATCGAAGAAGTTACGATGGAGTTCTCCTTTGTTGCTTAGAGCCCCAAGAGGCATCATGGGCAATTTTGTAAGCTCATAACGATACGTGCGGTGGCAATTTTAGTGGTATTGCCATCATTAAGCGCATCCTTCGAATGGGCTACTATTGGCCTGCTATGGAGAAGGAATGCAATGTGTATGTCAGGAAATGCGTCAAATGTTAGCATCATGCTAATATTATGCACTTACCATCACAGGCCTTACAACCCATTCAAGCGGCTTGGAAATTTTCTTAGTGGGGACTAGATATTATAGGCAAGATCTCTCCCTCATCATCAGGCCAACATAAATTCATAATCATGGCTACTGAGTATTTCACAAAGTGGGTGGAAGCAATATCCTTAACAATGACAACTAGAGCTCGTATAGCAGAGCTTATACTGGAGAATATCATAAGTTATTTTGGGATTCCATCCAAAATAATATTGGATAATGGAATTTCATTCAAGAACAAAACTATGAGAGCTTTGACATATAAATATAGAAGCAAGTATAGTTTTGTGACTCCATACTATTCGAAAGCAAACGAGTAGGCTGAAGCTTCAAATAAGATAGTGGTGTCCATATTGAAAAAGACAGTTTAAGAAAACCACAAGGACTAGCATATCCAGCTGCCCCTTGCATTATGGGCTTACAGGACTAGTATTTAGATGCCCATTGGGGCAACGCCGTTCTCACTAGTATATGGTGTTGAGGCCATTATGCCCTTGGAATTGTAAATTCCAATGCTACGCATCGCATTGAAAGAGTTCATCGATGACGATACTGCATGACAAGCTCGATTGGATCAACTGACGTTGCTTCATGAACATCATGTGAATACTTTAGATAATCTCTACATTTATTAGGAGAAACTAAAATGAGTTTACAATATCAAAGTCCACTAGATAGACTTTGATTTTGGGGATCTTGTCTTGAAAGAGAACCAACAGAACTCTAATTTATCGCTAGATATGCAAGACAAATTCACAGTTAATTGGCTAGGACCTTACATCATATCTAAAAATATTGGTCTAGGTACCTATCACATAATGTCGCTAGGGGGTGTTGAAGAGCCTGAACCTCTCAACATCATCCATATTAAGGAATTTTATGCTTAAGAGCATAGTAAAAGGCTTCGAAGGTTTGCTTAAAACTGCTCGGTCAATCCCAAAGGCTTCGAGGGTTTTTAAAAATTGCTCAGTCATCCTAAAAGGCTCCAAGCTCTTTCATGAGTAGTTTGGTCAATAAAAAGCTCCAAAGGCATCTGTAAGCCCTTTGGTCATCCTCAAAGGCTCCAAGAGTTTGCTTGAAACTGCTTGGTCAATCCAAAAATCTCCAAAGGCATTTGTAAGCCCTTTGGTCATCCCAAAGGCTCCGAGGGTTTCTAAACACCACTCGGTCATCCTAAAAATCTCCAAGCTCATCTATGAGTAGTTTGGTCAATCAAAAGGCACCAAGAGTTTCTAAAAAACTGCTTGGTCAACCCAAAAGCTCCAAGGATTCTCAAAAATTGCTTGGTCATCCCAAAAGGCCCCAAAGGTGTTCATAATCCCTTTGGTCAAACCTAAAAGCTCCAAGGGTTCTTAAGAATCTCTTGGTCAATATAAATGCTTCGAAAGTCATGTACTCATCGTTTGGTCAGATATGAGGCTCAAAAACTCATAAAAATTATAAAATCAATAAAATAAAATAAAAATTGGTAAAGCATAAAATACAAAAACATTTGCATTTGCAATTGAATTTTGTATTCTCATTTTGCATTCACTCATGCATCCACTGCATTACTGCATTACATATATGTATTCATCATCCATTGCATTCCATAATAGAAAGCATTGTGTTTGTCAGTATTACAAATGACACCATGTTTGTGTCTAAATCATGCATCTCTACATTTATTATGATCCACCATTCATGTGAGTAATTGTGTTTCTCAACACAACTCATTTTGTTGCTATGGAGATATACTAGGGTTTTTTGGTCACTCAACCATACCTAGAGGTCTTATCAAGATTTAGTACAAAGATTGCTTTATTTTTGTAGTTGAGATTTGGTTAGTATAGCCCTTAGCAAATTAGAGTTATATCACTAAAATCAACAAATTAAACAATCCTAATAAGGACTAGGGGAAGATGAAAGCTATGAAGTAGGACCGGGTATCCTGAAGTGAAAAGAGTTATTCTTTCTTATCCCTTTGTGTGGATGGTATGGAAAAGGTTGGAATTTGGCAAAAGGATAGGTTAGTTACCTATTCATAATCCCTTGCTTATGATAAAATGAGCAATATCCCAGAGTGATATCCCACATCAATCCTCAAGATTGATACCCTAGATTGATATCATAGATCGACTTTCCAGATTGATATCCTATATTGATATCCTCAATCGATATACCAGAAACATTTTTCCCAAGTAAATCCCCCAAAGGAAAGTTTCTAAAAAAAAATTATCAAATGTAAATACCGAAAATTGAGAGATAAAATGAAGATCAGAAAGTAGGTTCAAAATCAAGTTTAAAGTGAATATCAAATGAAGATCATAAATCAAAATTTTGAGTGGAGATCAAATGAAGATCAAAAATCCAGTTAGAAGAGAGATCAAATGAAGATACAGAGATAGTTTAGAATGAAGATGGAATCAACTCCCTTGCTTCACCATATATGAGAAAGTATCCCAAAAATTGAAGGATAGAAAGGAATGAGACTGAATCCCTGGAATTATCAAAACTACTATACCTTACGCATGATGATATGTCTGATACACTTACATATCGCTCATGGGTAAACCAATATTTGAATTTGGAAGAGCTAGCTTCAGGTATCCTGCATTGCCTAGTGGCTTAGTCCAACTAAAATATAAACTTGGGATTGGGTAAGATATTTGTAGAACCCCTATATTAGCAATGGGCTGAAAGAATCCTGCCTGACATTAGGGAACACTCATGTCTTATCTTAAATATACTCATGTACACACAGGTATAATGAACAGTTAGGGCCTATCCTAGCGAAAGATTTGCATTTTAGAAGCTTGGTATGGTCAATATGCAACTCTTGATAAGTCTATTAGGGTGTTTAAGTCTCATGGAAAACCTCAAAATCTCTCTAAAAAGCAACAAATGCTAAAATCATAAACCGTCAAATGGTAAAAGTTATTACAAGTCATCAAACTACAAAGTATCGAGTCCATGATACATAATCATATAAAGCATAATCAAGATATAAGATAGATACCATATGGATATTAGAAATAATATTTAGATGGCCACTAACTATATTGTGCATATTTCTTAAATTTGCAAAGGAAAATAGAATGACACATTATATCATTCGTATCATGAAATCGCATACCATTGCATTTAATAAATGGGTGATTAATTGATCAAATTCTTATCTCAAGGATTTTCAATTACATTTATGATTTGTATACATTTTGTGGTGTCGTCCATTAGATTGATAAACATAATCGCATTCATTACTTATGTTTTAAGTGATTAAAGCATAAAATTTCATTTACATTAGATTACCATCATGTAAATAATGCATTACGTACATTGCATAACAATATCGGGATATCATAATAAATTAAATGCATACAATAAAGCAAAATTAAATGTGTTTAAAAGTAAACATCACATCCATATACATCCATCATAAATAACATATCTAAACATCTATATCACTACATATCATCATCATCATCATAAAATTAAATAGCTATCTAGTGCATGCCATCCATACATCACGTCATATAGCATTAAATGAACATAAAAATTGCATCCATGTGCATAACATAAACATAAAATTAAACATACACAAGTACACATAATGAGTCATAAATTATCAATCTCATATATATATGTGTCCAATAGAGTACATCAGGAGTACAAAATACTTGTAGGCTACAATCGTGTAGGTCCTAGACCTTACAACAAAAATATACATATGCAAAAATATAGCCTTGATCTGGTAAAGCCCTAGCTCTGGCCTGCTTCCCCTATAATGGAGCTCTCACCACCTTCCTCAACCTTGTGCTCTGGAGCTTGCTCTACAATCATCTTTGGTTCCTACTCTATGACCTACTGAGGGCCCTATGTGCCACCCAACCCAAAGAGGCCTAGCACATAAGAAACTAGTATGTCTATGCAGCTAGACTTGTGACTAGAGGTTGCACCCATCTCCCTATGACCCCTATGATAGCTACCTCCATGTGTGCTAGAAGACTTGTGTGTCCTCTCTATCTAGTGGGTCCACTAGATGGAGCTCACCATAGACTGTCTTGTAGTCCTGGACCTGGTCCTTTGGGATCCCGTAGCATGTCTGTCCTCTGGCACTTGTAAGCCCCATAATATAATGAAGGCCTCTAGCTGGGAGATGCGAGCTACCCTCGCATCGTAAAGGTAATTTCCCTCCTCTACGAGGGAAGTGAGCTGCCTGGTATCTACTTTAGGATCACCACCTCCTGGTAGTATAGCTTACGGTGCCACTGGTAGTGCCATGATAATCTAAGATGAGGAGGGATCTTCTTTGTGAGCCTAGGACCGAGACAAGTCCCTCTCTGCTACAGTTATAGGTCGTTGTGCCTCTAAAATATACAATGAGCTACCCAAATCTTGAATCTGACCCTCTACTATTATAGCATGAGTCGTAGCATCTATGATCTCCTCCTAGAGCTATTATCATCACCTATCGCTATGAGTTAGCTTCACCTCTAACATGGTGATGCTAGTATCGCTTTGTAGCATCTAGGTATAGAATCACCCAATTTAGCTCTACAGATCTACCACCTAAGCTAGAAGTTGGCCCACCTCATTGTATGGAGGCACCTCACCCTCATCCAGTGCCTTCTCCTTGATGTCCATGGGGGGTGCATCTACTATTGTAGCCTCTACCCCCTAGCCACCCTCAGTCCATGGGCACACATTGCACCCCTGTGGATCTACCTCAACCTCATCATCAACCCAATTGAGGGGCCTAGATCCTTGCCACTATAGCAGTGACCACCAAGCATCATAAGCAGGAGTAGTCCTAGCCACAAAAACACCTGACTCCTAGAAATCATCAACTACATCACCAAGTGTTGATGGTTGTACCCACTGTAAATCTATATCCAAAGCCAATCGCCTGTAGATAATCGATAGCTTTGGTATATTCTGGACTAGGCCAAACTACCATAAGATATGAGAGTAAAACTGGTACTCCTTGATCTCGTCCTTGCAACCTAGGAGCAACCTATCCTGATGAGCTTGATGTAACCGCTTGTCAGCCTCCAGGCATGCAGGGAACCCCATGTATGGGTTCCACTCTATATCATTGGGCCTTAATCCCATGAATCTACTAAGGTAATGACCAATGTCCCCTGCATGGGACTGGCTCCAAAATCCCTCCTCCTTATGGGGTTAGCAAGCTATGTAGCACTGGTGCAATAGTGTCGATCTTAAGCGATAGCTCTATAAGATGCTCAATGCAGATATGCTTCCAACCCCATATCTATGGTAGTAGGCTATAATTGATGCCTACCCAATTCTTGCAAGTCACCTGATATAGATCTCGATAGATTTGGTACAATAAAGTGCTCTCCCAGGCTAGGAGAAGTGGCTATTAGATGGTACTCTAAACAACCCTCTTGACGGTGGCAAGAAGGTTCTAGGGGATCCTCACACCTAAGGAATCTGGAAGGACTATCTACATGACCAGGTGTATGAAAACCACCTCTTAGAGAATATGTGCTCCCCCATGTCGATAGCTTATGTGTACACCCCTATGGTCCATATTTTGCTGAGCCTTGTCATTCCAATCACTGAAGAGGAGGTGATGGCATCGTCATAAATAGGGATCCTAAATATCTGGTAGACGTCCTTGAGGGTGATGGTCATCTCACTCATTGGTAGATGAAACATGTTGGTCTGGGCATTCCAGCTTCGGGCCAACACGGTCATGTATGTTGTATCTACCCTAATCGTGGGTAGATCCAAGATATAGTTAAAACCAATGGCTTTGAACCACTCTCACTCCCTCCCCTGTAGTAATATATCTATGGAGGTTGCAAAGTATGTCTGTATCTCATCAATTTCTTGAAATAAACAGTGCATAAGAGAAAAATCTAACTAAAACAAACAAAAACAGATAAAAAAATGACCTCTAAAAACGTCAAAAACATTCAAAAATTGATAAAAAGAAAAAACATGTCACAAAGCATTTAGAAAAACCAGAAAAATCAATTAGACAAGTTAGAATTGCATTAAATAACATTAATTGCTTATGAAACCTTAGAAAGATTAAAAATTTAATAAATTTTTTCTAAATTCATCGAACCGCGGGTCAACCCTAAATTCATCGAACCGCGGGTCAACCCTAAATTCATCGAACCGCGGGTCAACCCTATTCGGGTCCCTTCCTAGCCTAGCTAGCCAAAAAAATAATAAAATCTAACCTAGCCTAGTCTACGATGAGGTTCGTTGCCAACAATTTAGTGAAGTTCATTAATCCATTACTTAATGCAGTTTATTTTTTAGTTGGTAATGAGTGTGAGGACTCAGTTTTGAGTTACCTTACCCACATCGTGGCCTCTACTAGTGATGGCTATCTAGGATCTGCCATCAAGGTACGAGTGTAATTTGAGGTTAAGTTTAGCAGTGTTTCGGATCACAAAATGTCTCTCACCTCTTAGAGCTCTCTAAAATGTAGTTATGAAAATGAAAATAATGAAATTTTCAAAGTGGGAAAACTATTTATAGTTTCCCCAAATATCGATGGACCACATCCCCAACCTACAGTTCCTAAATTGGAAATTTTCAACCGCAGACCCTAGGCGTGGTTTGCAACCAACATTAAATGCACTCAAACCCCATTGTGGGAAGGTTTAAAATGACAAATTAATGACTGCTAATGGATCACATTTCAAAAGGAGCAATTAATATTGCAAATTTGGTGATGTTCAAAGCACCAAGATCGATCAATAAATCAAAATTAACAAACAAATCAAATGTGCTTCGTATTTAGTAATTTACCCTATATACTTGGTGGTTGTAGTGACTTGAGATCCATGCAATCCGGCAAGATGAGTAAATTACCATAAGGACATTTGGGGAAAAATTTGTCATCTTTGATTTGATATGCTTCTTATCAATCCCTAAGAAGGCCTTCAAGGCCAGACTACTCCACGAGAATGAGGCGTTGCATGTCATTTCCTCTATGACATATTTTCAACAAATCATTGATAACTTGATTCAACACAAATCTAATTGGATTTGTATCATTTAGATTCCCTAATATGGCTATTATAGCCCGACTATTCCATGGGATAGGAATGTGCAATTACTATTAACAATTGGAATCATAAGCTAAACTAGGCTTAGCCAAGTAATTAAATGCTCAAATCCAAATTTGTTCAGATCATTCATTGTGGTCAAGTGACATTCTCACTTCATACATTGTCATTAACCTCATCAACTCATCGCTTGAGGGGGTAGTCATAATATTAAATCATAATCAAAATCAACAGAAGATCCCAAAAATTGTAGATCCCTTGATCTTGTAAAAATTCCGTTCATCCTTACGAATCATTGTCAACAACTATCATAAGCTTACCCCTTTGCTTGGGGTAAATAGAAAATATGATAATTAGTTTGTATCTCTCATTATTTCAGTTATATAGGCCTAAATCTTATTGTAGCACCAAAGCTACTCGAATTTCTGATGACGAGTGCAAACTCTTTCAATTTTAAGCCTCCAAAGAGTTGGAAGTAATGATTTCAGGATGTGCATCCTTTTGCTGGACAAGACGCATCTAATGTTGGTCTGACTAATGATCATCATAGAACCTTTGACATCATTTTTTGAGGTCTATTTTTTCTCACGCATTTTTCGATATCACAACGCATCTCAAAAGGGGCATCTGTAGACACCTAAAATGCATCATGTCGATGGCAATTACTCATATGGACATGCTACAAAACATATGAAAGATCTTGGAAATACTCCAAGATAGATTAGTGGTTCAAACTACTCAATTTGGGCTACTTGGCATAATTAGTCTAAACCACAGCCTAGACCTGTGGTCTATAGTCTAAACCGTGGCTGACACCTGTGGTTTATAGTCTGGACCGCAATTGTAACCTACGGTCTTAACTGAAGTTCAATTGGCCTTCATCCAAGCCAAATAGATTTGAACGACCATTTTTTCTAGAAGAATGTGGTTAAAGGATAGAATATTCTAATCCAACTATCCTAACCACCCCTTATTGATCTTGGCTTCTCCATGAAGCCACCCCTAGCCCTTGGGTAATCCTATAAGTACCCCTAAAAAATAGGGCAAAAGAAAGAGATGAGATAACACACTTGAGCAGTGAAGCCCAATCAAATTGTACACTCACTTGAGAGTATTGAGAGATATTTGTTGCCAATATCTTTGCTAATTCATCAACCATCATGACAATTATGCCATGGATGCCCTAAGGAGCTAGAGAGCCAAGAAATACTAATTCAGGCATACGGAGGCCCAATTCAATGATTCAACCGCCAAACTTGCCAGAGGATACTGAAGGCAAACCTTGAACATCAATTGGAAAAGGAGGTTAAGACCACAATCCTTGAACTTGGAGGGCAAACCACTTGGTTTTTTACTATGGCTTTCAACCACGGTTTACAGTGAAGACAGCTAATCAGAGCTACAGTTTGCAACAAAGGTGACTTCTCCTTACTATTTCTCTTATAGTATGCTTAATTAGATTACATTTAGCATTTTAATGGTTTAGTTAGGAATTTAGAAACTTCTGAACAAAATAATTAGTGTTTTTATTAACTTGCTTCCATCATGGTAGTTTAGATATTAATGGTTTCTTTTCATGTTATAATGCTTTATTTTTAGTAATTCATGCCATAGATTGATATTTGTATTTCTTGTTCACATATTTCCATCAATCTTGATAAGATTTGTGCATGTCTAGTATAGTTTATGCATTTTCTTGAATTCATGTCATCATGCTATTTTCATGTTATTTGTATTCAAAGGGCCTAATCATGAGAGGCTTCCTATGCTTTTGACATTCTCGTTTTGTTTCTTGATTGTAAGAAACAGGTTTTAAAGGAGCTACAATCATTCAATTCCTTCCTCAACATGAAGAAGAGGGTCTACTCCACCCTAGAGTAGTTCGTGTCATCCCGAAGGGCACTTTGAAATCACACCTACCCTTGAGAGGGGAACAAAACACCTCCTATTGTAACAATTGTATCAAGATGATTATCCCTAAGAGGTATGTACTTGTAATTTGAGCTTGGAATTGAAATATAATGGAATAAAGTGTCTTTTATTGATCCTTTCATTGTCAATTTCTTGTTCTTGTATGCATCTTGTATTTTGTTTATCAATTCTTGCAAGAGGACACCATTAGGTGTGAGCCTTTTTGGTGGTTACACAAAGCGATTTTCCTAAGGGGTCTACAAGAAGGAAGGTCGATGTTGAGCTATAGAAAGAAATTAAAAAAATGGACATTTCTAAATTTGATGAAAAGGGTGATGGTGAGGTGATCGATAATTGGTTAAGTGAGGTCGAGGGATACTTTGCCATTCAACCCTTATGTTTTGAAGCTAAGACTACTTGGGTTGTAGCACATTTATCAAGTCCTACCAGATATTGGTGGACTACATATAAGAAAATTAAACAAAAGGAGGCCTTTGATATAACATGGTATGTATTTGAGAAGGAATTCAAGGATATATTCCTTACCCAACAATTTTATATTGAGAAATATGTTGAATTCACCAATCTTCATCAATAAAATATGTCAGTAATAGAGTATTATTAGATATTTTTCTATCTATTGAAGTATACACCTAACTACGATGAGGAGTTTAAAGCACACAAATTTATGTTAGGATTGAATACCAGAATTGAATCTCTTGTTGGATTGTTCAATTAAAATAATTTGTCAGAGGCTTTTGATTTTGCATGATATGAAAAATTGAGCCAAAAAAATAAGAAATCTTATCATCAAAAGTTTGAGAAAGACGATTATAAGAAAAGAAGAAACCCAAAACCAATAAAGGGAAAAGACCAATACAATAAATACAAGGATTGAGATCATTACAAGGAAGACAACAAAAATAAAGAAAAGTTTCAGAATAACAAAGGGTAGCATGAAAATATGAACTATCTAGGAAGAGTTATACCTCAAGAAATAGGAAAAAATATTGCTAACCAAAGCAAGGATGGGGATGGATGGAAGAAAAAAAGCCAGTGATAATTTTTTCTACTAGCAATTTGAGAGAAAATAAAAAAATATTGGGATTAGGTCATATGGGTGGCATACCAAGTATGTATTTGGTCCATCATATTCAATCAACCAATGTTTGTTGATTTCTAAATTACTCTACCTCAAAGGTAAACAAGCTAGAATTAACACCAATACTGATTATCGTTCAGAGACTGATGAATAGACCGGGAGGGTCAATCCAGTAAAAATTGTTATGTTGTGTACTCATGCCATGTTGGACATAACTCTATTTAAATACCTATAAGGGTGTAAGTGTTAAACTCTTTTGATTTAATATAATTTAGACGATCGAGCAATGAACAGATCAGATACTATGAAATGGAGGAATTACGTCAATGGCTCAAAGAAGCCACAGACCATCAGAAGAGCTATGTCAAGCTTAAGGGATCAACTTGAGAATTTTCTATTGATAGTGAAATTTTTCTAAAAGATAAAATATACTAAGAGTTCCATAAAGCCCACTAGGCTTAGTTATAGGTTTGTAGGACCATTTGAAGTTATTGCTAAAATCAGTCTTGTAGCCTACAAATTAGCCTTGCCATGTAATTTTTCCAAAATCCACATTACCTTCAATGTGTCCCTCTTTAGGAAGTTAGTAGCAGATACCTCACATTTTTTGGATGTTTTACATTTTTAGATATCAGACCCGCTACTCATTAAGGTTCGCCTAGTCAAGATTCTAGGATTTAGAACCAAGCAGCTAAGGAAAAGGGTTGTTGACCAATGTAGAGTCCAGTGGGATCTCTACTCTAAAAAAAATACCACATGGGAGGATGTGGTAACTATAAAAGAAAAATTTCAGTTCTTTTTTGAGGACTAATATTTATATGAATTTGGACATTGATATATTTCAATATGATGTGTGTATATTTGAAATCTACACAGTGAACTAGTTTTGAATTAATAAAACTCATCAATTGTTGAATTATATCCAAATATCAAAATCTATGATTTCTTGATGATATCTTTAAGATGGAAAATCTCTTTTGGCATTTACCGAGCTATTTTCAGAGTAAGTGAATATACCGAATATTTTCCTTTTCAAAACTAAAGGAAACAAATACATTTTGGATATCTAAATAAAAAATTGTAAGCTTACATTTTAGAACTTTATAAAAATATATATTTAAACATGGTGAAATCATCCGAAGGTATCTAGAACCTCGACGAGGTTTGTACAATTATCTATCGTGTGCCAGACTTTAGTTTTTATGAAAATGTTTTAAATAGGTTTCAAACCTTTATTTTAGAAATTATAATTTATGGAGTTATAAATAATTATATTTAAAGAATATAGATTTATTTTTATTATTTGGAGTTTTTAGGTTTATTATAATAGAATGGGTTTTAATGAAAATAATAAGATATTTTAGATTAGTTTTTCATTTTAAAGAAACACTTATGTTCTTGCAAATTTATAATGGAAATATTATTATCTTAGTACTTGTTGGTCATCAAATCTGCCTAGGAAAGGATTTGGGTGAGTGTATGCGCCCTAGACCTGGACCAACATTGAAAGGCCAAAGGGAAGAGATGCCCCTCATGCCAATCTCCGGAGAAATGCCGACTCCTATGCTAAACTACTTTGGTGTTTTGAGATAAGGGATGCAAGAAAGAGATAAAAGGAGTTAGAGTTAGAGAAAGAAAATAAAAAATGGGTAAGGGAAGAGAGATCGGTGATTTAAGGTGGGAGAGAATAGGAAGCATGATCACTAACTAACAACTTGAATAGTAGCAAGGAACACCAATAATAAACAAAAGAAACACCACATTAACCTTCCTATGTATCCTTTGAGAGAGTTCTAGGATTCTCCTTCTCCCTTTCATCAAAATTTAGGGTTCAAAGTAATGACGATTAGGACAAGCGAATATAATAGAAACCACAACCCACCAGGTATCATAAAAGAAAACCAATATATTGTCTTTCCTCTCCTATGTATCCTTCATGAAAGTTTCAGGGTACAGTCCCCAATCGCACATCGGATTCAGGATTCAGAGTCATAGTATGCAAATGAAGAAAGACAAAAGAATCAAACACAAAAGGCAACATAAAAGAGAGAAATTGAGCCCAAATTTCTTTAGTATTAATCGTAGGACATCAAGTTACAGCAACTTTCTAGCAGAAAGTTCCCCCCCTTTCTTACATTACAATGCCTAGGTTTTTATAGATGACCCGACCCTCTAAGTCATTATTACATAGAATGGCGAAGTATACTCTTGAGATCTGAGAAGTTGGCTCCTTGCGGACCTCATGACTGAGCTTTCAAATCCATTACTAGAACTGGTAATTGTGACCGAGTCAATCATGGAAATATGCAATGATGAGCCATCTGAGTGTCCTTGGTTTCTAGGTGTAATGCTCGAGTGGCCGCCATGCTTGCCGAGATCTCCTTCAGGGACTGATACTTCGCTTCCAATTGCCAAAAATGAGCAGCGAGCTTATCGGGAAAGTAAAAATGCATTTATGAGGCACTTTGATGGTCTCGAGAAAATACCCGGCTTGGAGTGTGTGCCCCTTTTGAGTCGCAAAAAAGCAACATGTCACGATATCGCGACATTTCTATGCCTTCAGCTTGGTTCTTCTTCTTGCATCGCAAAAATATGACATGTCGCGAAATTGTGACATTTCTATGTCTTTGTCTTCTTTTGTTGCTTTGAGCCGCGAAAATGCAACATGTCGCGATATCGCGACACTTTTTCCTTCGTGCACTTTCTCCTTCCTATTGGCTACGAAAATGCGACATGTCGCGATATCACGACGCTTTCTCTTTCTTGCGCTTTCTCCTTGCTTTCAGCCATGAAAATGCAACATGTCATGATATCGCGACACTTTTGCCTTCTGCTCTTCCTCTTTTCTTTCGGCCATGAAAATGAAACATTTCATGATATCGCGACACTTTTTCCTTCTGATATTTCTCCTTGCTTTCGGCCATGAAAATGCAACATGTCACGATATCGTGACACTTTTTCCTTATGTGCTTCCTCCTTGCTTTCAGCCATGAAAATGCAACATGTCACGATATCGTGACACTTTTTCCTTCTGCGCTTCCTCCTTGCTTTTGGCTGTGAAAATGCAACATGTCGTGATATCACGACAATTTTTCTCTTTTGCTCCCTCTTGTCGCTTTGAGCTATGAAAATGCAACATGTCATGATATCACGACACCTTTTCCTTCTGCACTTCCTCCTTGCTTTCGATCACGAAAATGCGACATGTCACGATATCGTGACACTTTTTCCTTCTGCGCTTCCTCCTTGCTTTCGACCGTGAAAATGTGACATGTTGTGATATCGTGACACTTTTCCTTCTTGCACTTTTTCCTTGCTTTTGGCCGTGAAAATGCAACATGTCGTGATATCATGACACTTTTCCTTCTTGCGCTTTTTCCTTGCTTTCGGTCGCGAAAATGCGACATGTCGCGATATCGTGACACTTTTCCTTCTTGCGCTTTTTCCTTGCTTTCGATCGCGAAAATGTGACATGTCGCGATATCGTGACACTTTTCTTTCTTGCTCCCTCTTGTCGCTCTGAGCCACAAAAATGCAACATGTCGCGATATCGCGACACTTCTTCTTTCTTGCGGTGAAGCTATCTTCTTTGGCCCGTTTGGCAGTGAAGCTTTTCCTTCTTCATCTTGTGTACAAGGGGGTGGCATTGAAAGCCAAAATTGCTGCAACACTTACAGATACTTTCAAAGCAACAAAAAGAAATACTTTTGCAAAAGGAAAGACTACAAAATTTTGATTTTTTTGATTTTTTTCTACCCCTTGTGCAATGTGACAAAATTGTCAACATTCTTGGCGGCTCGCGGGGCATTTAGCTTGTCTGAATGCAGATATCCTAGGACTTTATCCATTGGGCAACAAAGTCATTCACATTGTCCTCTTCTTTGACTATCCACTGACAACATTTTTTTTTTTTATTTGTTTGCGCCTAAGCTCCTAAGCATCACTTAGCACCCTCGACACTTATTTACTAGCCGGGCTATTTACAGTATTTACACAAAAATTTATGACATGATCGGCATGCCACCACCATAAACCTATCTTTGGGTGCTTATCCAATGAACCTGCAATGTCCGGACCAGATCTGATTGAACTTCAGTTGATATTTGAAGTCCGGCTGGCCTCTTCCCGAAGTTGTCCATGTTGCGAACAAGGAGCAATGTAGTGAGTTGTCGCTCCTGCCAGTACCCATACTGTTGATAAAATATGTGGTGAAGAAGTTCACCGTATGAGGGACCTCTTGGGGTACTGGTCATAGTGGGGGCTGGAACCAATACCATAATACCAAAGAATCTATTAACTATGGGCTGGGTATAGGTTCTTCCATCCTCCTGATGCGGTAACAGGGTTCCTCCGACAAAGAGTAATCTTCCAGGATCTCTTCAGGTTTAGCTTGATGAGACATGCTTAATGGATTCTGGTTGAGTACTTGTGTGCCGTCCTTTGGGATACAAAAAGGGTGCAAAAATGTGCCCTCTTCATTCTTAGGCTCTACCACTTGAGCCTATTCTTCTCCTCGGCCCATATTTTGATGGGAACTGCAAGCAACCATATTGTTCATTGTTGGATCATGGCTTGCATATTCCCATTGTTGGACTTGGATGAAACCCACATCTTGAGCTTCAAACGACTGCATCTCAGGCCTTTGATCAGTATGAGGAGTCTACCATGATGAATACTGCATTGGATAAATAGGAGCAGTAATTATCGGGTAGGGTGATGGGGCTGCTCCCCACTGCCACTTTCTCGATAAGAGCAGAAGTTGTTCTGCTCGTATTGCTTCCTCAAATATTTGAGGGAATCTTCACTCACCTGATCACAGTAAGAGGAGGCCCATGTCCGGGTGAAAATCTCGAACATAGAAGAGGTGGGCTTGGGCGAGCGTCGGTTGGATATCCCCTGGAATTCTCTTCCAACTTCTACAGAATCGGACATTGAAGTCTATAATGCTCTCCAAAGGTGCTCTCTTGATGGTGGAGAGGTACATCAAAAGTTGGAAGGGGTCTTGAGAGCCATCAAATGTTCTGAATAGTGCTCCCACTAAGTCATCCCATGAGCAGATGCTTTTATGCCCGAGCAGTCTGTACCACTACAGTGCCCTTCCTTCCAAAGATAGAACCAGAATTTTGATCATGACATCTTCATGGGTTATGTCATGGAGGGCCGCTAAAGCAACAACATATTCAAGGTGCTCTCGGGCCATTCCCTTAGTGCCATTATATTTTGTCAATGTCTCCAAGGCGCTTTCAGTAATTTCATGGTAACTTTGAAGATTCAGAGGGCCACGATCATCCCAGCTAGGATAACATACCCTCTCCATTATAGCAGTGGCCTACAGATATCACGGTTCTTGCCACTAAGTCAGAGTCACCAGATGAACATTATTTTCTCTGCTTGTGAGGTCAAGGCTACTCATCGAACCTTTATTCCTTTGGGGTGTCTAATTTTAGCTTTAAAAGGTGCCTACGATCAAGAAATCTAGATCTTCAGCTCAGTCAGAGTTGCCAGGTGATTTTTCCAGATGGAGGTAAGCCAGAGATTCACCAAACTTGAGCTTCCTTAAAACATGGTACTAGTGTCCCATCGGGCATGCAAAAAATTGTTGGCCCTAGTGGAGACGGGTTAGAGATTCATGTTCTTAAAATATGGGACCTTGGTCCCATCGGGCGTGCCAAAAATTGTTGGTCATCAAATCTGCCTAGGAAAGGATTTGGGTGAGTGTATGCGCCCTAGACCTAGACCAACATTGAAATGCCGAAGGGAAGAGATGCCCCTCATGCCAATCTCCAGAGAAAGGTCGGATCCTATGCTAAACTACTTTGGTGTTTTGAGATAAGGGATGCAGGAAAGAGATAAAAGGAGTTAGAGTTAGAGAAAGAAAATAAAAAAGGGGTAAGGGAAGAGAGATCGGTGATTTAAGGTGGGAGAGAATAAGAAGCATGATCACTAACTAACAACTTGAATAGCAAAAAGGAACACCAAGAATAAATGAAAGAAACACCACATTAACCTTCCTATGTATCCTCTGAGAGAGTTCTAGGATTCTCCTTCTCCTTTTCATCAAAATTTAGGGTTTAGAGTAACAACGATTAGGACAAGTGAATATAACAGAAACCACAAACCATGAGGTAGGATAAAAGAAAACCAATATAGCGTCTTTCCTCTCCTATGTATCCTTCAAGCAAGTTTTAGGGTATAGTCCCCAATCGCACACCGGATTCAGGATTTAGAGTCACAGTATGCAAATGAAGAAAGACAAAAGAATCAAACACATAAGGCAGCATACAAGAGAGAAATTGAGCCCAAAGTTCTTTATTATTAATCGCAAGACATCAAGTTACAGCAAATTTCTAGAAAAAATTTCCCCCCCTTTATTACATTACAATGCATGGGTTTTTATAGAGGACCCGACCCTCTGAGTCATTATTACATAGAATGGCAAAGTATACTCTTGAGATCTGAGAAGTCGGCTCCTCGTGGCCCTCGTGACTAAGCTTTCAAATCCATTACTAGAACTGGTAATTGTGACCAAGTCAACCATGTAAATATGCAATGATGAGCCATCTGAGTGTCCCTGATTTCTAGGTGCAATGCTCGAGTGGCCGCTATGCTTGTCAAGATCTCCTTCAGGGACTGATACTTCACTTCCAATTGCCAAAAATGTGCAACGAGCTTATCGGGCAAGTAAAAATGCATTTATGAGGCACTTTGATGGTCTCGAGAAAATACCTAGCTTAGAGTGTGTGCCCCTTTTGAGTCGCGAAAAAGCAACATGTCACGATATCATGACATTTCTATGCCTTTAGCTTGGTTCTTCTTCTTGCATCGTGAAAATATGACATGTCGTGAAATCACGACATTTCTATGTCTTTGTCTTCTTTTGTTGCTTTGAGCCACGAAAATGCAACATGTCGCAATATCGCGACACCTTTTCCTTCTTGCATTTTCTCCTTGTTGTCGGCCGCAAAAATGCGACATGTCACGATATCATGATGCTTTCTCTTTCTTGCACTTTCTCCTTGTTGTCGGCCGCGAAAATGCAACATGTCGCTATATCGCGACACTTTTTCCTTCTGCTCTTCCTCTTTGCTTTTAGCCATAAAAATGCAACATGTAGCGATATTGCGACACTTTTTCCTTCTGATCTTCCTCCTTGCTTTCGGCCGTGAAAATGCAACATGTCATGATATCGTGACACTTTTTCCTTCTGTGCTTCCTCCTTGCTTTCGATCGCAAAAATGCAACATGTCGCGATATTACAAAATTTTTTCCTTCTGCACTTCCTCCTTGCTTTCGGCCACAAAAATGCAACATGTCGTGATATCATGATACTTTTTCTCTTTTGCTCCCTCTTGTCACTCTAAGCCATGAAAATGCAACATGTCATGATATCACGACACATTTTCCTTCTACGCTTCCTCCTTGCTTTCGATCGCGAAAATGCGACATGTCGCGATATCGTGACACTTTTTCCTTCTGCGCTTCCTCCTTGCTTTCGATCATAAAAATGTGACATGTCATGATATCTAAACACTTTTCCTTCTTGCATTTTTTCCTTGCTTTCGGCCAAAAAAATGCAACTTGTCGAGATATCGCGACACTTTTCCTTCTTGTGCTTTTTCCTTGCTTTTGGCCATGAAAATGCGACATGTCGCGATATCATGACACTTTTCCTTCTTGCGCTTTTTCCTTGCTTTCGGCCATGAAAATGCAACATGTCACGATATCATGACACTTTTCTTTCTTGCTCCCTCTTGTCACTCTGAGCCATGAAAATGCAACATGTCGTGATATCGCGACACTTATTCTTTCTTGCGGCGAAGCTATCTTCTTTGGCCCGTTTGGTAGCGAAGCTTTTCCTTCTTCATCTTGTGTACAAGGGGGTGGCATTGAAATCCAAAATTCTTGCAACACTTATAGATACTTTCAAAGCAACAAAAATAAATACTTCTGTAAAAGGAAAGACTACAAAATTTTGATTTTTTTGATTTTTTTCCACCCCTTGTGCAATGTGACAAAATTGTCAACATTCTTGGCATCTCGTGGGACATTTAGCTTATTTGAATGTAGAGATCCCAGGCCTTTATCCATTGGGCAACAGAGTCATTCCCATTGTCCTCTTCTATGACTATCCACTGACAACATTTTTTTTTTTTTTTATTTGTTTGTGCCTAAGCTCCTAAGCATCACTTAGCGCCCTCGACACTTATTTACTAGTCGGGCTATTTATAGTATTTACACAAAATTTTTGCGACATGATTGGCATGTTGCCACCATAAACCTATCTTTAGGTGCTTATCCGATGAACCTGCAATGTCTGGACTAGATCTGATTGAACTTCAGTTGATATTTGAAGTCCAGCTTGCCTCTTCCCGAAGTTTTCCATGTTGCGAACATGGAGCAACGTAGTGAGTTGTTGCTCCTGCCAGTACCCATACTATTGATAAAATATGTGGTGAAGAAGTTCATCGTATGAGGGACATCTTGGGATACTGGTCATAGTGGGGGCTGGAACCAATACCAGAATACTGAAGAATCTATTAACTGTGGGCTGGGTATAGGTTCTTCCATCCTCCTGATGCGGTAACAAGGTTCCTCCAGCAAAGAGTAATCTTCCAGGATCTCTTCAGGTTCAACTTGATGAGACATGCTTAATGGATTCTGGTTGAGTACTTGTGTGCCATCCTTTGGGATACAAAAAGGGTGTGGAAATGTGCCCTCTTCGTTCTCAGGCTTTACCACTTGAGCCTGTTCTTCTCCTCGGTCCATATTTTGATGGGAACTGCAAGCAACCATATTGTTCATTGTTGGATCATGGCTTGCATATTCCCATTGTTGGACTTGGATGAAACCCACCTCTTGAGCTTCAAACGACTGCATCTCAGGCCTCTGCTCAGTATGAGGAGTCTACCATGATGAATACTGCATTGGATAAATAGGAGTAGTAATTACCGGGTAGGGTGATGGGGCTGCTCCTCACTACCACTTTCTTGATAAGAGCAGAAGTTGTTCTGATCGTATTGCTTCCTAAAATATTTGAGGGAATATTCGCTCACCTGATCATAGTAAGAGGAGTGTTAAGAAACTATTTGCCTATGAATGGAAATGAATATTGAATTGCAGAAAATAAGATGGAATCACATTAGATTTAGAATCACTTTTGAAAATATTGAGTTTAACCTGCAATATTGATATATATATAAATGAATGTATTTGATGCCTTAAAATGAATATGGTGATGCACCATAAATATGAAGTATGGGGTGCGATTGGAAAGATGCACCCCGGATAAATATAATTACAATATGTTAGGAGGGTCCTAACATGCCACCCCCCTTAAAGGAGCTTTGTCCTCAAAGCTAGAAATTTGGAAATTGCTGCTGGATATCATGAAGAGTTTCCCACGTCGCATCTTCTAAAGGTAGACCTTTCCAATGGATTAACACTTCTGTGATATCGTGAGTACGAAGGTGATGAGAGTGGTGATCCAAGATAGCTTCTGGCTCAACTAAAAGTACTCCCTCCTTGTAGAATTCCGGAAGAGTGGTTTGTGTCGTGATATGTGTTCCGACTACAAGCTTAAGGCAAGATACATGAAATACGGGGTGAAGTTTGGAAGAGGGAGGAAGCTCAAGTTTGTAAGAAACGGTCCCAATATGTTGGAGAACTTTATACGGCCCGTAAAATTTGGGTGCTAACTTCTGAGAACCTTTTTTTTTAAGAGAAGTTTGCTGGTAAGGTTGGAGACGTAAGAAAACCATATCACCCTCGTGGAAACTACGTTCGCTTCTATGTTGATCGGCTTGTTACTTCATGCGATGTTGGGCGATGTGTAGGTTCTCTTTTAGGGTCCGTAGTATGTCCTATCGACTAGCAAGTTCTGTTTCCACCGCATGGACTTTTGTAGGCCCTGGAATATAGGAAGTGAGGGATGGTGGTGTTTGACCATATAGTGCTTCGTAAGGAGTCATTTTGATGGACGTATGGTATGAAGTGTTATACCACCATTCCGCTAGTGAAAGCCACGTTACCCAATGGAGTGGTTGAGTAGAGACAAAACATCGAAGGTATGTTTCCAAGCATTTATTTACAACTTTGGTTTGGCCATCGGTTTGAGGATGGTAAGCGGAGCTCATACGAAGTTGAGTACCTTGTAATTTGAATAATTCTTTCCAAAAGGTACTAGTGAAAGTTGGGTCGCGATCACTAATAATTGTGGAGGGCATACCATGTAATTTAAAGATGTTATCAAGGAAAAGGTGGGCTATAGTGCTTGCGGTATAAGGATGAGCCACTGGAAAAAAATGGGCATATTTAGATAAACGATCAACAACTACGAAAATGGTTGTTTTTCCGCCTGATTTAGGCAATCCTTCAATAAAGTCCATAGAAATATCTACCCATGTTTTGGTGGGTATAGGAAGAGGTTGAAGTAATCCTGGAATAGTGATGGTCTCCCCCTTTTGTCTTTGGCACACTTCACATTCTTTTACAAAGTTTTTGATGTAATTTTTCATTCCTACCCAATAGAAGGAGGTAGTGGCTCTTTTATATGTTTTTAAGAACCCTGAGTGGCCTACAATGGGTGAGGTATGTAACTCATGAAGAAGTTTCTTTCGATAAGTTGAATTGGGGGTGAGGAACATCCTCCCTTTGTATCTTAATATATTGTCCTTCCAAGTGTATGGAAGTTTGCTACTAGGATTATGTTGAAGTTGTTGAATTAAGGCGTGGGTAATAGGATCATTCATCCATTCTTCATGCACCTCATCTACCCATTTAGGAATAAGGGAGGAAAGAGCTTGGACTTGAGGCATATCTTCAAATTTTCTAGAAAGTGCATCGGCTGCCATGTTGTCCTTGCCCTTTTTATATGTAATTTCATAATCATAGCCAAGAATTTTAGTAACCCATTTTTGTTGTTCCAGGGTATTAGTCCTTTGTTCTAAAAAATATTTCAAGCTATGATGGTCGGTGCGTATAATGAAATGTTGGCCAATAAGGTAAGGCCTCCAATGTTGAATAGCATGGACAATCGCCAACATCTCTTTTTCATATGTAGAGCGAGCTAAATTCTTAGGAGAAAATGCTTTGCTTATAAAAGCTAGAGGTCTTTCATCCTGCATGAGTACGGCTCCCATTCCTATTCCTGAAGCATCACTTTCAATGACGAACGGTTTAGAAAAGTTGGGCATGGCTAGAATAGGGGTGGTACACATTACAGTTTTCATGGTGATAAAGGCCTCGTCCACTTTGGGTGACCATTTGAAAGCATTTTTCTTAAGTAATGTTGTTAGAGGAGCAACAATTTTACCATAATTTTGGACAAATTTTCTATAATATCCCGTTAGTCCAAGAAACCCATGTAGAGCCTTTACGGTTTTTGGAATAGGCCAATTTTTCACTTCCTCGATTTTGGATGGATCTACCATCACGCCTTCCTTTGAGACAATATGCCCTAAGTATTCAATTTCTTGTTTCCCAAAGGAACACTTTGATCTATTTGCATAAAGTTGATTTTCCTTCAAGATTTGGAACGCTTGTCTAACATGGTCCAAATGTTCTTCCCATGTTTTGCTATAAATCAAAATGTCATCAAAGAAAACTAATATAAATTTACGAAGGAAAGGGTGAAATAACTTATTCATTAGAATTTGAAAGGTAGAAGGAGCATTGGTAAGGCCAAATGGCATCACCAAGAATTCGTAGTGCCCTTCGTGAGTGCGAAAGGTTGTCTTAGGAATATCCTTTTCAGTGACTCGTATTTGGTGGTAGCCTGACCGTAAGTCCAACTTGGAAAAGTAAGCTGCCCCGTGGAGTTCATCTAGTAGCTCGTCTATGACCGGAATAGGAAATTTATCTTTGATGGTCATTTTATTTAGTGCTCAAAAATCGACACATAAACACCACGAACCATCCTTTTTTCTAACTAAAATAATTGGAGAGGAGTAAGGGCTTTTGCTAGGTCTAATGACTCCTGCTATAAGAAGCTCTTGTACTAATTTCTCTATTTCGGTCTTTTGGAGGTATGGATAACGATAAGGTCTAATATTAGGAGGTTGATGCCCTAGAAATAGTGGAATAGTGTGATCGTGACTTCGTTGTGGAGGTAGTCCTTTTGGTTCATTGAATACCGCCTTATGGTGGTCTAAAATTTTTTGTAACTCTGGTGTCTCATCTTTTTGTTGACTAGGTTGAATTGAAAATAATTGGGCGACCATTCCTTTGTTCCCTTTTCGAATAATTTTCTCCATTCTATGCGAGCTGATGATTTGGGAAGGTCCTGATTTCGGGCCTTGGATAATATAGGTTTGGTTCTTTGCTGTGAATTTCATCCATAGTTCATCAAATTCCAATTGGACTATGCCCAAGGTTCTTAACCATTGTACGCCTAGTACAATGTCACATCCCCCTAGGGGTAAGACGTACATGTCGCTTTGCATGGTATAAACTCCCATAGTTAGTTTTATATTTCTACATTTTCCTTTGCATGCAATTTTTCTGCCATTTCCAATCATCACTTCGAAGTTATTGCAAGGGTATATGAAACAATTTTCTTGTTTAGCCACTTTTGGATCGATAAAATTGTGCATGCTACTAGAATATAGGAGCACGGTAAGGTTTTGTTTCTTAAAATACCCTTTTACTTGCATTGTTTGAGGGGCAAAAAATCTGGCAAGGGCGTTGAAGGAAACCTTTTGTGTATTTTCTTTGTCACTTTCAAGTGTGTTTGATAATACCTCTACTTCGAGTTCAGGTTCCTCTTCAGTAGAATTCCCTTCCTCTGTGGCATGGAGAATATATAATTTCCGTGAGGCACATTTATGATTTCTATCAAATTTCTCATCGCAATGGTAGCAAAGACCTTTAGCTTGTCTTTCCTTCATTTCTTTGAAACTCAGACGTTTAATTGTTAGAGCGGGGTTAATTTTGGGGGTTGTGTAGGAGTTTTGGGTTCATCCATTTTGCATTGGCTTGGGGTTGGTATAAGTGTTTGATTATTTCCCCCAAGTTGGTTTCATGAACCGATTTCGTGCCTTGATTTTGTCTTTCGCTAATTTTGCTAAGCCGATGGTCTCTAACATGTTTGTAGGGTTGTACATTTGTACCTCAATTCAAATTTCTTCTTTTAATCTGCTAACAAAAAATTCTTGAAAGAAGGCAGCATCTAATCCGGATGTTCGATTAGCTAACCTTTCAAATTTTGCTTGGTACTTGCTTATTGAAGTGGTTTGGCATAATTTAGTGAGGGCCCTTGTAAAGCTTTGAAACTTGCTAGGGCCAAATCGTACTAATAGGTTCTATGTAAAGGTTGACCACATCGGAGTGCCATTAGTTTTCTCGAACCATTGGTACCATTGGATGGTGTCATTTTCCAAATGAAAGGAGGCGATATGCACTTTTTGTATTTTTGGAATTTGATTTAGTGAGAAATATTGCTCTGCTCGGTAGATCCAGTTTGTAGGGTCTCCGCTTTCAAATTTTGGGAAGTCTAATTTGGTCGTCCATGGTAGAATGGAAGTTTGTGGACCTCCTAACATTGCTCGGTTTGATGACCCGTTGTTGGTTGAGTTTGCTTGTGTTGTTGCCTATTTTTGACTAATGGCATCAAGTTTAACATCCATTGCAAATATTTTTTCGAAGAGTTCTCTTGTGTTACAAGAATTCTCCTCTCTTTCCTGTTTAACTTCTTCAGCGAGCCTTTCGTGTTTCTCATGGATGGAATCCAGTGATCGTCGTTCGTCGGCCATTGCAATTGGTGTAGGTAACGATCAAAGTGAGCAAAAATTTAAAATTTAAAAAAAATATATATATATATATATATATATATATATATATATTTTTTTTTTTTAATTTAAAAAATTGGTGGGCAATGCCCTATCAACTTTTTATTTTGGCCCTCCCCCCGAGAGCGCACAGTGGTTTGCGGGCTGGAAGGATGACAGAGGCAGCCCGATAGCAGCAGGCGGCAAGGCTGAGACTGACAGACGAATGACAACAGGCGACAACTGATAGAGGTACGGGCTGGACTGACAGACGGGCAACAGTCGGTGGCAACTGACAGACGGGCGGCTGGAAAGACAACAGAGGCAGCACGATAGCAGCAAGGCTGAGACTGAAGACAGGGGCGATGATAGAGGTGCGGCTGGAAAGATGACAAAGGCAGCCCAATAGCAGCAAGGCTGAGACTGATGACAGGGGCGATAGCAGGCGGCAACTGATGGAGGTGATAGGCGGCAAGGCTAAGACTGACAGACAGGGGCGACAGCAGGCGTACGTGCGAGGATTGGTTAAAGGGAGGGCGTGACCGAAGTCACGATTTAGTAAGCATGCTACCTACCTTATAAGGTATGCAATTGCTCCCGTACCCGCTATGTGGGATAAAAATTTGCTACGAGATAAATTTGTTTTTTTTTTCACCCTGCGCTGCGCTTTCACATCGATTTAAAACTTATATTATAACCTTTAAAAAATATATATTTTGCCGTGTCTTCTATCCGATCGTATGTTAAAAATTTGATGTGAGATAAATTTGTTTTTTTCACCCTGCGCTACGCTTTCACGTTGATTTAAAACTTATATTATAACCTTTAAAAAAAATATTTTGCCGTGTCTTCTGTCCGATCGTATGTTACGATTTATTTCTTGTCGAAAAGCGAACTCTCCGTCGTGTTCTGCGGGAACCGGTTGGCGATGTTCGAAGAGATGCTGAGTTTTTTTGCAGGTGAAAAGACGGTGGCAAACGGAGCTTTGGAGATTTTACAACAGTGGGGTGTAAAGGCGGGTAGCCGAAAGATTATTTTTTTTGTTTTGTTGACGATGGAAGCTTAATGATAGCAGCGACTATTGTAGTGGATTGGGTAGTTCGTTTTGCTGTCCCCGGTGGGAGAAAATTTCTACCCAGTAATGGCTCTGTACCAGATGTTAAGAAACTATTTTCCTATGAATGGAAATGAATATTGAATTGCAAAAAATAAGATGGAATCACGTTAGATTTAGAATCGCTTTTGAAAATATTGAGTTTAACTTGCAATATTGATATATATATATATATATATATAAATGAATGTATTTGATGCCTTAAAATGAATATGGTGATGCACCATAAATATGAAGGATGGGGTGCGATTGGAAAGATGCACCCTAGATAAATATAATTACAATATGTTAGGAGGGTCCTAACAAGGAGGCCCATGTTCGGGTGAAAAGCCCGAACATAGAAGAGGTGGGCTTGGGTGGCCGTCGGTTGGATATCCCCTGGAATTCTCTTCCAAATTCTACAGAATTAGAAATTGAAGTCTGTAATGCTCTCCAAAGGTGCTCTATTGATGGTGGAGAGGTACATCAAAAGTTGGAAGGGGTCTTTAGAGCCATCAAATGTTCTGAATAGTGCTCCCACTAAGTCATCCCATGAGCAGATGCTTTTACACCCGAGCAGTCTGTACCACTACTATGCCCTTCCTTCCAAATTTTGATCCAGAATTTTGATCATGACATCTTTGTGGGTTAAGTCATGGAGGGCCACTAAAGCAGCAACATCTTCAAGGTGTTCTTGGGCCATTCCCTGGTGCCATTGTATTTTGTCAATGTTTCCAAGGTGCTTTCAGGAATTTCATGGTAACTTTGAATATTTAGAGGGCCACGATTATCCCAGCTGGGATAACATATCCTCTCCATTATAGCAGTGGCCTATAGATATCACGGTTCTTGCCACTAATTCAGAGTCGCCAGGTGAACATTCTTTTCTCTACTTGTGAGGTCAAGGCTGCTCACCGAACCTTGATTACTCTGGGGTGTCTTCTTTCAACTTTAAAAGGTGCCTACGATCAAGAAATATAGATCTTCAGCTCAGTCAGAGTCACCAGGTGATTTTTCCAGATGGAGGCAAGCCAGAGATTCACCAAACTCAAGCTTCCTTAAAACATGGGACCAATGTCCCACCGAGCGTGCCAAAAATTGTTGGCCCCAATGGAGATGGGTTAGAGATTCACGTTCTTAAAATATGGGACCTTGGTCCCATCAGGCATGCCAAAAACTATTGGTCATCAAATTTGCCTAGGAAAGGATTTGGGTGAGTGTATGCGCCCTAGACCTGGACCAAAATTGAAAGGCCAAAGGGAAGGGATGCCCCTCATGCCAATCTCTGGAGAAATTCCAGCTCCTATGCTAAACCACTTTGGTGTTTTGAGATAAGGGATGCAGGAAAGAGATAAAAGGAGTTAGAGTTATAGAAAGAAAATAAAAAAGGGATAAGGGAAGAGAGATCGGTGATTTAAGGTGGGAGAGAACAAGAAGCACGATCACTAACTAACAAATTGAATAGCAACAAAGAACGCTAAGAATAAATGAAAGAAACACCACATTAACCTTCCCATGTATCCTCTAAGAGAGTTCCAGGATTCTCCTTCTCATTTTCATCAAAATTGAGGGTTCAGAGTAATGACTATTAGGACAAGCGAATATAACAAAAAACACAAACCATGAGGTAGCATAAAAGAAAACCAATATAGCATCTTTCCTCTCCTATGTATCCTTCAGGAAAGTTTTAGGGTACAGTCCCCAATTGCACATTGAATTCAAGATTTAGAGTCACAGTATGCAAATGAAAAAAGACAAAAGAATCAAACACAAAAGGCAGCATACAAGAGAGAAATTGAGCCCAAAGTTCTTTAGTATTAATCGTAGGACATCAAGTTACAACAGCTTTCTAACAGAAAGTTCCCCCACCTTTCTTACATTACAATGCTTGGGTTTTTATAGAGGACCCGACCCTTTGAGTCATTATTACACAGAATGGCGAAGTATACTCTTGAGATCTAAGAAGTCGGCTCCTCACGGCCCTCGTTACTAAGCTTTCAAATCCATTACTAGAACTGGTAACTATGATCGAGTCAACCATAGAAATATGCAATGATGAGCCATCTGAGTGTCCTTGGTTTCTAGGTGCAATGCTCGAGTGGCCGCTATGCTTGCCGAGATCTCCTTCAAGAACTAATACTTCACTTCCAATTGCCAAAAATGAGCAGCGAGCTTATCGGGTAAGTAAAAATGCATTTATGAGGCACTTTGATGGTCTCAGAAAAATACTTGGCTTGGAGTGTGTGCCCCTTTTGAGTCATAAGAAAACAAAATGTCGCAATATCGTGACATTTCTATGCCTTTAGCTTGGTTCTTCTTCTTGCATCACAAAAATATGACATGTCGTGAAATCGTGACATTTCTATGTCTTTGTCTTCTTTTGTTGCTTTGAGCCACGAAAATGCAACATGTCGTGATATCGCGACACATTTTCCTTCTTGCGCTTTCTCCTTACTGTCGGCCATGAAAATGTGACATGTCGCGATATCGTGACACTTTCTCTTTCTTACGCTTTCTCCTTGCTATCGACCGCGAAAATGCAACATGTCGCGATATTGTGACACTTTTTCCTTTTGCTCTTCCTCTTTGCTTTCGGTCACAAAAATGCAACATGTCATGATATCGCAACACTTTTTCCTTCTGCTCTTCTTCCTTGCTTTCAGTTGTGAAAATGCAACATGTCGCGATATCGCGACACTTTTTCCTTCTCCGCTTCCTCCTTGCTTTCGGCCGCAAAAATGCAACATGTCACGATATCATGAAACTTTTTCCTTCTGCGCTTCCTCCTTGCTTTCGGCCATGAAAATGCAACATGTCACGATTTTGTGACACTTTTTCTCTTTTGCTCCCTCTTTTCGCTTTGAGCCATGAAATTGCAACATGTCACGAAATGATGACACCTTTTCATTCTACACTTCCTCCTTGCTTTCGACCACGAAAATGCGACATGTCGCAATATCATGACACTTTTTCCTTCTGCGCTTCCTCCTTGCTTTCGGTCATGAAAATGCGACATGTCGTGATATCGCGACACTTTTCCTTCTTGCACTTTTTCCTTGCTTTCGGCCATGAAAATGCAACATGTCACGATATCGTGACACTTTTCCTCCTTGCGCTTTTTCCTTGCTTTCGGCCACGAAAATGCGACATGTCACGATATCGCGACACTTTTCCTTGCGCTTTTTCCTTGCTTTCGACTGTGAAAATGCGACATGTCGAGATATCATGACACTTTTTTTTCTTGCTCCCTCTTGTTGCTCTGAGCCACGAAAATGCAACATATCACGATATCGTGACACTTCTTTCTTGCAGCGAAGCTATCTTCTTTGGCCCGTTTGGTAGCAAAGCTTTTCCTTCTTCATATTGTGTACAATGGGGTGGCATTGAAAGCCAAAATTATTGCAACACTTACAGATACTTTCAAAGCAACAAAAAGAAATACTTCTACAAAAGGAAAGACTATACAAAATTTTGATTTTTTTGATGTTTTTCTACCCTTGTGCAATGTGACAAAATTGTCAACAAGTACAACTCTTTTAATATAAACAGAGTGATTGATTATGTCTATAAGAGTAGTTATCAACAAAGTTATTTTTTATCCTTTTTGCTTTAGATATTGTTTTAGGTTGTTTACCATGTAAGCATTTTGATTTTTTGTGAATCTAGCAAAGAATTTTTACAACATAGAGGTGAACTCAATTAAAATAGAAAGGATATTTTAAACTAAAATATTGATGTAATGAAAATTTGATTACCTTTAATATTTTTGTACCACATGAACATATTGTAAGTGATTTAATAGTTGTGGACAACTGACATTAATTTTTGGATAATTATGCTTATAGTGGATAGTTAACATTTAGGTAGCAAACTAAGTATATTTTATTTATCTTGAATTGTATCGAAGGAAAAGTTACAACCTGTACCTACCTTTATTTAGACTCTCTATACCGTCGAGGAGGATGATATATAAATACTAAATATACATTGAGAAAAATGTGTAACCACCTTAATTTGATACCTCACAGGTGGTGGTTGTTGTGATTCGGTGATAGTTGTATTTTAGCAAACTATATAGGGTGAGAGGCTCTTCTGCTAGTCTGAGTAACAAATGATGGAATGGGATGTCATTCCAAGCTATCATATGGAGTAGTATCATGAGGATTATTAGGTACATAGTTTATTTGTATGATAGCCAATAGTAACCTAAGACTAGGGGAGTTGGTCTTTGAGGTTTGAAGGTTTAATAATGGATGGAATGAGATGTCTCATCATCAACTGCAACATGACCTATGATATCTGGACCTAGAAGCCAAAGAATTTATGGGCCCTAGTTGTGATCATGACTGGAGATCTACTATAAGGCACTTGGTATATTAACACTAAGCCTAAAATAGTCATAATAACCAAATCCAAGGCTAAAATATAGGTCAAATAAACCTATAAAATCCATGTTATGGGATTGGAAATTAATGTATCCACCATTCTAGGTATTATGGGTCCTAAAAGGATAAACCCTTACCGTGAACCTATAACTCGAGAATGAGAAGGTAGGATTCAATAAATGATACACTTATTGTAGGATTTAACCAATCTCAAGCACTCGAGTTATCATTTTTAATGGTCATCTAACTTGAAGTGTGTAATATATGCCTACGTACTAATAACAAGTTGGGTGAACATTAGTCTATTTATGACCTTAATTTCTCTTTATGTCAAAATTGTGATTTTGTGTTTTGAACAACAATTAGAGTTATACTTGGGTTGATATAGTTGGTATCAGAGCCTAGGTTGTAAAAATCCTAGGTTTCAAACATGTGATTTGTTGAATTGACATAGCTCTCTTATTATCAGGAAAAAAAATGGTAGGGACCTCCAAGAGAACAAATACTACTCTGCAAGAGGGGCTTGCAAAGGTTTTGAGAAAGGGATTGAGATGACTCATTAGAGAGTCTGAATTTGTGCAAGTTGTTGAAGCACCTAGATGTATTTTGAGAAAAGAGAAAGAACCTACAAAAGGAAGGGCTACATAAAATAACAATAATATGGACAAAATGATTCAGCTAATGCAAGAACAATTGAATTAGTAGAAAGAAAAAATGGAAATTTAGAGAGCTTAGATGAATGATAAAATGGAGCAACAAAGAGCTCAACTAAATCGACAACAAGAAATTATCACCCAACAACAAAATTTGATTGAAAATTTAACTAAGAGTAAGGAGTTTTAAAGGGTACAAAGCGATTTTCCTAAGGGGTCTACAAGAAGGAAGGTCGATGTTGAGCTATAGAAAGAAACAAAAAATTGGACATTTCTAAATTTGATGAAAAGGGTGATGGTGAGGTGATTGATAATTGGTTAAGTGAGGCCAAGGGATACTTCACCATTCAAACCCTATGTTCTGAACCTAAGACTGCTTGGGTTGTAGCACATTTATCAAGTCCCACCAGATATTGGTGGACTACATATACGAAAATTAAACAAAATGAGGGCTTTGATATAACATGGTATGCATTTGAGAAGGAATTCAAGGATATATTACTTACACAACAATTTTATATTGAGAAATATGTTGAGTTCACTAGTCTTCATCAAGAAAATATGTCAGTAATAGAGTACTATTAGAGATTTGTCTAGCTATTGAAGTATACACCTAAATACGATGAGGAGTTTAAAGCACACAAATTTATGTTAGGATTGAATACCAGAATTGGATCTCTTGTTGGATTGTTTAATTCAAAGAATTTTTCAGAGGCTTTTGATTCTGCATGATATGAAAAACTAAGCCTGAAAAATAAAAAATATTATCATCAAAAGTTTGAGAGAGATGATTATAAGAAAAGAAGAAACCCAAAACCAATAAAGGGAAAAAACCAGTACAATAAATACAAGGATTGAGATCATTACAAGGAAGGCAACATAAATAAAGAAAAGTTTTAGAATAACAAAGGGTAGTATAAAAAGAGGAACTATCTAGGAAGAGATACACCTCAGGAAATATGAAAAAATATTACTAACCAAATCAAGGATGGGGATGGATGTAAGAAAAAATGCCAGTGATGATTTTATCTACTAGAAAATTGAGGGACATTCAAAAAATCTTGGGATTAGGTCATATGGGTGGCATACCGAGTATGTATCTGGTCCAACCTATTCAATCAACCAATGTTTATTGATTTCTAAATTACTCTACCTCAAAGGGAAACAATCTAGCATTAACACCAACACTAATTATAATTCAGAGACTGATGAATAGACCGAGAGGGTCAATCAAGTAAACATTATTATGTTGTGTACTCATGCCATGTTGGGCATAACTCTATTTAAAGACCTATAAGGGCGTAAGTGTTAAACTATTTTGATTTAATATAATCTATATGATCAAGCAATTATCGGATCAGATACTATGAAATGGAGGAATTACATCAATGGCTCAAAGAAGCCACAAACCATCAAAAGAGCTATGTCGATCTTAAGGTATCAACCTGAGAATTTGCTATTGATAGTGAAATTTTTCTAAAAGATAAATTCTACTAAGAGTCCCATAAAGCCTAGTAGGCTTAGTTATAGGTTTGTAGGACCATTTGAAGTTATTGCTAAAATTAGTCCTGTAGCCTACAAATTATCCATGCCATGTAATTTATCCAAAATCTACATTACCTTCAATGTGTCCCTCCTTAGGAAGTTAGTAGCAGATACCTCACATTTGTTGGATGTTTTACTTTTTTAGATATTAGAACCGCTACTCATTGAGGTTTGCCTAGTCAAGATTCTAAGATTTAGAACCAAGCAACTAAGGAAAAAGGGTTTTTGACCAATGTAGAGTCCAGTGGGATCTCTACTCTAAAAAAATACCACATGGGAGGATGTGGTAACTATAAAAGAACAATTTTTGTTCTTTTTTGAGGACTAATATTTATATAAATTTGGACATTGATATATTTCAATATAATGTGTGTATACTTGAAATCTACACAGTGAACCGGTTTTGAATTAATAAAACACATCAATTGTTGAATTATATCCAACTATCAAAATCTATGATTTCTTGGTGATATATTTAAGATGGACAATCTCTTTTCGCATATATCGAGAATTTTTAGATTAAGTGAATATACCAAACATTTTCCTTTTTAAAACTAAAGGAAAAAATACATTTTGGATATCTAAATAAAACATTGTAAGCTTACATTTCAGCACTTTCTAAATATATATATATATATACACTTGGTAAAATCATCCGAAGGTATCTAGAACCTCGGCGAGGTTTGTACAATTGTCTATCGTGTGTCAGACTTTAGTTTTTATGAAATTTTTTTAAATAAGCTTCAAACCTTTGTTTTAGAAACTATAATTTATGGAGTTATAAACAATTATATTTAAATAATATAGGTTTTTTTTTTATTATTTGGAGTTTTTAGGTTTATTATAATAGAATGGGTTTTAATGAAAATAATAAGAGATTTTAGATTAGTTTTTCATTTTAAAGAAACACTTATGTTCTTGCAAATTTATAATGGAAATATTATTATCTTAGTACAACTCTTTTAATATAAACAGAGTGATTGATTACGTCTATAAGAGTAGTTATCAACAAAGTTATTTTTTATCATTTTTTCTTTAGATATTATTTTAGGTTGTTTACCATGTAAAATTTTTGATTTTTTGTGAATCTAGCAAATAATTTTTACAACATAGAGGTGAACTCAATTAAACTAGAAAGGATATTTTAAACTAAAATATTGTTGTAATGACAATTTGATTACCTTTACTATTTTTGTACCACATGAACATATTGGAAGTAATTTAATAGTTGTGGACAATTGAACTTAATTTTTGGATAATTATGCTTATAGTGGATAGTTAACATTTAGGTAGCAAACTAAGTATATTTTATTTATCTTGAATTGTATTGAAGGAAAAGTTACAACCTGTACCTACCTTTATTTAGACTCTCTATACCATCGAGGAGGATGATATATAAACACTAAATCTACATTGAGAAAAATGTGTAACCACCTAATTCTGACAGCTCACTGGTGGCGGTTGTGATTCGGTGATAGTTGTATCTTAGCAAACTATATAGGGTGAGAGGCTCTTCTGCTAGTCTGAGTAACAAATGATGGAATGGGACGTCATTCCAAGCTATCATATGGAGTAGTATCATGAGGATTCTTAGGTACATAGTTTAGTTGTAGAATAGCCAATAGTAACCTGAGACTAGGGGAGTTGGTCTTCGAGGTTTGAAGGTTTAAAAATGGATGGAATGGGATGTCTCATCATCAACTACAATGTGACCTATGATATCTAGACCTAGAAGCCAGATAATTTGTGGGCCCTAGTTGTGATCATGAGTGGAGATATACTATCAAGCACTTGGTAAATTAACACTAACCCTAACATGGTCATAATAACCAAATCCAAGGCTAAAATATAGGTCAAAGAAACCTATAAAATCCATGCTATGGGATGGGAAAATTAACTTATCCACAATTCTAGGTATTATGGGTCCTAGAAGGATAACCCCTTGCCATGAACCTAGAACTCGAGAATGAGAAGGTAGGATTCAATAAATGATACACTTATTGCAGGATTTAACCAATATTAAGCACTCGAGTAATCGTCTGCAGTGGTCATCTAACTCGAAGTGTGTAATAAATGCCTACTTACTAATAACAAGTTGGGTGAACATTAGTCTATTTATGACCTTAATTTCTCTTTATGTCAAAATTTTGATTTTGTGTTTTGAACAACAAGGAGAGTTAGACTTTGGGTTGATACAGTTGGTATCAAAGCCTAGGTTGTGAAAATCCTAGGTTGCAAACATGAAATTTGTTGAATTGACATAGCTCTCTTATTATTAGGAAAAAAAATTGCAGGGACCTCCAAGAGAACAAATACTACTCTACAATAGGAGCTTGCAGAGGTTTTGAGAAAGGGATTGAGATGACTCATTAGAGAGTCTAAATTTATATAAGTTATTGAAGAACCTAGATGTATTTTGAGAAAAGAGAAAGAACCTGCAATAGGAAGGGCTACACAAAATAACAATAATATGACCAAAATGATTCAGTTAATGCAAGAACAGTTGAATTAGTAGAAAGAAAAATGGAAATTTAGAGAGCTTAGATGAATGAGCATATGGAGCAACAAAGAGCTCAACTAACTCAACAACAAGAAATTATCACCCAACAACAAAAGGTGATTGAAAATTTAACTAATAGTAAGGAGTTTGAAAGGGTACAAAGCAATTTTCCTAAGGGGTCTACAAGAAGGAAGGTCGATGTTGAGCTATAGAAAGAAATAAAAAAATTGGACATTTCTAAATTTTATGTAAAGGGTGATGGTGAGGCGATGAATAATTGGTTAAGTGAGGCCAAGTAATACTTTTCCATTCAACCCCTATATTCTAAAGCTAAGAATACTTGGGTTTTAGCACATTTATCAAGCCCTACCAGATATTGGTGGACTACATATAAGAAAATTAAACAAAAGGAGGGCTTTGATATAACATGAGATGTATTTAAGAAGGAATTCATGGATATATTCCTTACTGTATCGACCTATATTTTTCATGCCCTTAACTTCAGGCTAAAGGATCCGTGCCCAAAAGGGGGATGCAAGAAGGATGGAACAATACCTCAGACTGAGAGGCCCTTTGAAGGTCGCACCTCTCGGGGGAGGGGTATAAGGGTGAATTTTTGATGAATGGTGAGGTTCACCAGGAAACTTTGAGTGGCATTTTCCATGCCTAGGTTGAGAATGGTCTTGATGTGTTCATTTTATACTCAATCATTCATATTCCTAAGTTTGCCAGAATGAATCTAAGCTATTATATATGAAATGCCAATTTATATTAATACATAAAGCATGAATGAATCCTAAATACCAGGAATATACTAAATAAGAAAGAATGCACCTGATTTCGGATGTCTGATGAAGATTCTAAAGCTTGTAGGAGTCCATATTGTCCCGAATATGATAGGATTGTCTGTAATTGTACAGAATAATCCCAAATTAAAGGTGAACATCTAAAATCAGACAGGATCATCGTCGATCTGACGAATTCGTCAAAAACCTACAATCACAAAAATAGAAACTAAAAACCTAAAATGCTACTGTAAGAATAATGCAAAATGATAGGAATGACAGTATAAATGCCTAACTGATAACTCTGGATAGCATATTAAAGGAAATGCATTGTTTTAATAACTTATTTTAACTTTATCATGCATTTATGTTAAAATGAGATGAACTCCAAGATGCAGAATGAAAATAATCAAGCTAATGCATAGTAAAATAAAGAAGGAAGATGAGAAATGCAAACTCAGGGCTCTGATTACCCCCAATCTGGACTGCAGTCAAGTTCGCCTCCAATCGTACAAGATCATCGCCGATCTATGATAGGATCGTCCGAAATCTCCTGCGACGATCTGAGCTTCCTCTAGTTGAAAGTGAAAACCTGCAAATGAAAACTTAGAACTACGAGTGCAAAGCTTAAATGGTATGGAAAGTCAACCAGGGAAATATTTAGGAGGAGAGCCAGGCAGGGGATCCAAGGGGTCAGGGAGTCGGGGGGATAAACTGAGAAAATCCTAGTTTATATAGGATTAGGGGGAGGTTAGGAGGTTGGGGATCATCCCAATATAGGAGATCTCCAACGAAGGAATCTCCAACTACGCAGACACACTTCTGCCCAAGTTGGAGAGGTTGTTGAAACATAATCTAATTATGAAAATTTAATTTTGGGACGAAATCGTCTAGACGTTCTGTTCCAGACGAATTCGTCCGATCTGGGATGATTTCGTCTGATCAATGATGATATCGTCCAACGATCAAAAAAACTCCTAAAAATGGCACAAAAAATGGGGTGAGCGGTTAACGGGCGGTTTCGAGGTTAAAATTCAAATTTTTATCTTTTTACTAAGGGTTTAACTGTGCCAATTTTAGGGTGCTACATTTTTCCCCCTCTTTAGAGAATTTTTCGAAGAAAATGCATTAAAGACGAGTTCTTCACGCTTTACGAGAAAGCAAAAAAATTATTCCATTTTTTAGATGATGATTCTATGTCGAATCATACAACTGTTTGCTATGGTGCCCCCTCCGAGTTTTTACCCAAATCGAACGTTTTAGGTAAAAGCATGAAAAAACAAAAATTAAATTTAAAAAAATGTTTGTTTTTTTTTAAATTTAAATAGGAAAAATAGGGTAAAACCCTAATTCATTTTTATTGTTCACTTTTGTTGTTTTAGAGCTCTGCAGGCAAAATGGTGGAAACGACACACATATCGACAGAGGTCCGGCGTGGGTTGTGGGTAAGGATCTAAACCTAGTGAATTATGTTTTTAATTTGATTTGTGTGATTTTTAATTTAAATTTTGACTATTTTTGGGGCATCGCGGCCGTTTTTAGGCCATCAACGACGTCAAGATGAAATCATCCCTAGATCGCCGATTTCGTCTAGGGGTGAAATCTGTGAAATAGGGGCGATCCCGTCCAACAAGGGGCGATCCCCAAGTTGAGAAATAGGAGATGATTTCATCCTACCAAGGATGATTTGACTCAATTTAGTACGATATCGTCCAATAGTGGATGATATCATTTTTTTATAAGATGAAATTGATTTAACTAATTTTAATGATTATCTATTGATGATTTTTGTTGTTTGATTATTTATTTTGTAGAGGGGATTACTAAAAAGTTAGGAGTGGAAATACGGGGGGCTAAGAGATGATGTAGCCACACTCGACCAGGTGGAGCGAGACCGAATAGTGGAGGTTGGACTATAGCATGTGGCAGAGATGCCACAAATACCGATAGACATGGGGCTACTAACAGCCCTAGCAGAGAGGTGGTATCCGGGGTCATCCTTGCTTTGGCTATCGATAGGGGAGATGGATCCCACTCTAGAGGATGTATGGAGGATTTTGAGGATCCCCATACATGGATGATTGATGACTCCTACGACCAATCAGGGCCATGCCATGATGCGACTTTGCGGAGACCCTAGCTTCACCCTGGAGAAGGGCGGAGTGAACATCGAGACATTGAGGCAGATTCCTGGGGCATCTCGATTGACTTAGGTTTTTGTAGGGGTAGTGGGTGGCTTACTGTTATGCCACCAGAGTGGATGCAGGTTACCATGGCTGCTCTCAGATGTGGTATGCGATATGAGAGACCACGACTACAAATTTTCTTGGGGTAGTTTTGTGCTATACCACTTGTATAGGATCCTACACGGGGTCATATACAAGGGAGGTCGATGTCTAGTTTTGACATCGTTGCTACAGGTTTGGTGCTAGGAGCACATTGCGATGCGAAGGCCATTAGGGCTTCCACTAATAGGGGTTGACCGGGAGAGACCCCAAGTTTTCTATTGGTGGCTCCAGAGAGGGTCACAGTGGTGGATAGATCTGTCGATGTCCCGAAGGTTGCTAGATGACCTCATCCCTGACCAGATCACCTAGAGGTCATGGAGAGAGCATCCAGGGTGGGGAGAGGACGGACAGGAGTTGGCTCACATCAGGCAAGTCTTCTAGCTGAGGATGGAGTGGGGAGAGGTAGAGCTCCACCGCTATGATCGAGTTTTGAGGTAGTTCGGTCTATAGTAGGGGATCCCTTCTCTCAGAGACTACGAGTACTCCTAGACTATCCGGGATAGTACTACACTGATCGGGGCTCCAGATATGTAGCGATTCTAGAGTCAAGATGCGGATGATGCCCCCATTCAACCAGTGGATGGGGACAACATTGGGGTCACAGACGGGTATGATGCCTGGTATGCAAGCATCCACCCTCCTCGGATGATGAGGGCATAGGGTCTGATGCACACCATGGTGCAATGGATGGGGAGGTGGTGCCAGGCTATTATCGATGCAGCGAGGAGTCACGAAGGGAGGGAACAGCGATGGTCTCCTCAGGAGAGACGTCGGAGAGCGCCATAGGCTCTAGAGAGACCGCAGCAGCCAGAGAGGAGGGAGGAGGGGCTCCCTTCTCAGGAGAGGGAGAGGCCACCATCACTCGATAAGGGTAAGGGTATCGAGGTGGGGGAGAGTAGCGAGATGGTGGCTCTCCGGGATGAGAATGCCCACCTCTAGGCTCAGGTGCAGACACTATAGGATGAGGCTACATGACTCAGATCTTGGATCAGAGGGGTGAGCACTCGAGATCTGGCGTGGTCTATTGCTTAGACCACATTCTACCAGGGATTATACTATCACGTGGTTCCAAAGAACCAGAGGATACCATTGACAGCCCTATTACGGAGCCGGTCATGATGGGATCGTCGAGGACATCCTCATGATCGACGTCGAGGACCCGTGATACAACACGGACCTCGATGGGACCACCTCCTCCATGCTAGGGTGGGAGAGGAGATGAGGCTGAGAGCTCGAGGGCTTCTCGAGACTAGCTACTCTTTGGTTGGACTGTATATTTTTGAGAGGATTGAGTATGCCGAGGTATAGATTGTGGCATACCAATCCAGTTGTGATATGATGTACATATATTTTATGATATATATATATATATATATATATATATATATATATATATATGATATTTTTGTGATATGACTTGTCCATATGTTTTATGATGCTTTAAGTTTTGAATTTTTGATTTTATTATTCATGTAATTAGGTCATTTGGAAATAGTATAATTTAATGTCATGCTGTAAAAATTTAAACGAAATAATCTGATGTAAACAAATTGGTTGTTGTGGTATGATTTGATGAAAAATAAAGGGACTTCTAACAATAATTTCAAAGGACATTATCGTTGTTATATGACCATTTCATGGAGTCGCCGCTTGCTAGGTCGTCAAGCTAATCCCAGTATAGAAATATTGCTAAAAGTAAGAGAGTGCTTAAGAGACTGTCTTAAGACTTTGTGTTGTGATGATGAAAGATGATGATGGTGATGATTTATTTTCAGATTTTCATGAAAATATGATGCATGAAATATTAAAAAATATGATTTTTGCTAGGCATAAAATTCCTAAGTGTGATAATATTTTGAACAATTCCTTAGGAATTATACCATCGTTGCAAAATTGAATGTTGACATAATGAAATGAAATAGAAAAAAATGTTCGTTCTTTTTAAAGCACAATTGTGTAACATAATGATGTAAGCCATATGTTTTTATGAATTAAAATGAATGGGAAATAAAATTAGAACAATGGTTTGCGCTAGGCATAGAATTATAGGTATAGACTTATACCATCATCGCGAAATCCAAAAATAATTTGCATAATTGATTTTTGATTTTGAGATAAACAGAAAATATATAAGATGAGGACTTGCGCTAGGCATAAAATTCCAGTTTAGGTTTTAGGAACTATACCATCGTTGCGAAAGTCGAAAGTATATATAAATGTGACTTTATTGCTAGATTTTTGAACATGTTTTGAAAGAAAATTTTGGATTTTGAAAAAAAAACATGTATTTAAATGTTTTTACGCTAAACAGATGTTCTCAAATAAGAAGATGAAATTATTCCAAAATATTTGCGTAAATATTTTGAATTATCTCAAAGACAAAATGTAGATTTATAAGGAACCCTCATGTGCATATGTGAGTTTATTGCCGATCTTGATTTATCATAATGATACAAAATCTCTCAAATACAAATGTGTGTGCAATTGTATTGTTCATTTACCAATTTTGAGCAAGATAATTTGATACAAGTAATTTGAATTAACCAAATAAGTGTTCATTGACCATGATTTATATGCATGTAACCGTACCAGACTACTATGTAAGTCGGGTCATCAAGAGCTAGCTGATCCATAAGCAGACATAGGTCTATACAAAAGAAGGTCGCTAATGTGATAGACATATCACCATGCTAGGAGTTACCCAAGGCCAAGAAGGTTGGGCACAAACCACCTGTTATGGGGCTTACCTCACAGTTTTTGAATAATTGAGAATTCTAGGGATTCAAGCTCATTCACCCTTCTTTTCTTTTCAAGGGGTAGGGAAAGGGATTTATTGCATTTTGCTTTTGCTTTTATTTTTCTCCTTTTTTTTTTGTATTAATGCTGAAATATTGTTGCGATGGTACAAAATGATATTTTTCTTTTTCTCATTTTCTTTGACTTTTATTTTTCTTCCTATACTAGGGATACTTGCTCGGATTGGCTATAGAGCAAGGGATTTTTATTCTGGCAGGGGTGAGCTTGTCCTTTTGTCAATTCTCAAAGATTCTAGACCATGTGCATGATAGGATAGTAGGGGAAACTTTTTGCTCAAGAAACCACTTCTACTATGTAGCATCATATTGAATTTGCAATGAAATCATTTTAATGTGAAGAGATATACTTGGTTCAAATAAATAACAAGATCAATTCTCTATGCTCAAAACTTTATTTAATTCAACTGTGGACTTTGATATAAGAGAGATTAATAATCATACTAAATAAGATCAAGATATTTATTCATGTGAGTGTGAAAGTGTGGGATTCCAAATAAATGCTAATTTATCCAAAATAATGGAAAATATGACTGCAATACTTCAAGAATTAATGGGTGCAAAAATAGAAAATGTTTTTGAAGATTTTGATGTTTTGGATGTGTTTTATATTTTGGTTTTAATTTATGAATTGAAAGAATAAATAATATTATTGTTTTTGAAATTTTTATATGGATGACTAAAATGAAACAATATGCAAAATAACAATATATACAATGATGAAATGACTAGATTTATGCATAATAGCGTTTAAGATGCATAATGTTCATAGGTTCTTTAAGATCTTTACCATCTAAGGTAGCTAATCTGTATGCTCCCGAGCCGAATTTGGCAGTGATAATATATGGTCCAAGCCAATTGGGCTCGAATTTACCTTTAAGATCTTTAGTTGCATTAGTATTTTTTTGATTTTCTTTTAAGACAAGGTCGCCAATCTCAAAGGATCGATGATGAACTTTCTTGAGGTATGCTCGTTTAAGCTTGTGTAGACATGAAGATGCTCCAAAGCATTGATGTGCTTCTCATCTAGGAGTTCTAGCTGACTAAATCTGCTAGCATAATATTCATCTCCTACTTCAGTATCTTGAAGTAGTAGAGCCAACGAAGGAACTTCTAATTCAAAGGGAAAAATAGCTTCAACACCATAAACCAAAACAAAAGGTGAAGTGCCCGTGGGAGTACGAATGCTAGTACGATAAGCCCACAAAGCAGGATATAATTGAATGTGCCAATCTCGGCCAGATTTATTGACTAGTCTTTTGAGGATTTTAATTAATGTTTTATTAGATGCTTCTACTTGGCCATTACCCTGAGGATAATAGGGAGTGGACCAACGATGTTGAATTTTATATTTTTGACATAATTTCTTGACATATTTATTTTTGAAACAAGTTCCATTATCTGAGATGAGATTTGTAGGAATTTCAAACCTACAAATAATTTGATTAAAAATAAATTTGGAAACTTGGGTTCTAGTGCAAGAAGCTAAGGGCATAGCTTCAACCCACTTCATGAAATACTCAGTGGCGATTATGATGAATTTGTGTCCATCAGATGACATAGGATTGATTTTTCCAATGATGTCTAAGCCCCATTTTGAAAAGGGCCAAGGAGATGAAATAGCCTACAGTTCTTGTGCAGGCGCATGGACAAGGTCAACGTGTTTCTGGCACTTGTCGCAATGGTGCACGTAATCATGTGCATCATTCTCCATGGTAGGCCAAAAATATCCTATCCTAAGGAGCTTCTTAGCAATGGCGCTACCACTAAAGTGTCCCCCACAAGATCCATCATGGGCTTCACTCAAAGCTGATCTAGATTCTTCTAGATTCAAACATCTCAGTAGGATACCTTCAAAAGATCTCCTATATAATGTATTGCCAATTATTACAAAGTGACTTGCTCGTCTACGCAATAACCGGCACTGGTTTCTATTAAAACCTTCAGGGAAGGTCCCATTTTGAAGAAAATTGAATATATCAATGTACCAAAGTTTAGGAGTAGTTTCATTGATTAGAAACACATCCAAAGGTTCTAAGCATGATTTATTTGAAGCGGGTTCCTGGAGTCGATGAATAATGATGGTAGCATATTCGTCATCTAACTCCAAGGGTAAAAGAGATGCAGCTGCAGCCATAGCATCAACCACATGATTGCTAGTTTGAGGAATAGCTTCCAAGATAACTTGATCAAATAAAGATAATAATTGTAATACATATGCTTTATATGGACGCAATTTATCATCTCTGGTCTGATAAAAATCATTAATTTAATTTATAACAAGTTGAGAATCACAAAAAACTAATAAATTTTTAATTTTAAGTGCCAAGGCAACTCATAAGCCAAGGATTAGAGCTTCATATTCAGCAGTATTATTAGTACAAGAAAACGTTAATTTAAAGGATAGAGGGATAAGATGTTTCTGTGGAGATATTAAAATAATACCTGCACTAGCCCCACTCATGCATCGATATCCGTCAAAGTATAAGGACCATTGCTATGGATGGTCTGCCTCTAGTTTAAGGCATTCATCAGGAAACTCAATGATGAGGGGATGGGTAGACTCTAAGGGTGCAGCAACTAATTGATCTACTATGATTTGACCCTTAACATACTTATGTCCTATAAACATGAGTTCAAACTCTCTTAGAGCAAGAACCCACTTTGTTGTGTGACCAGATAAATAAGGTCGACTCATGAGATACCGCAAAGGATCGGATTTAGCAATAACATATGTTTTTTGACTGAGCATATAATGGCATAATTTTTGTGTAGAAAATACGACTGCTAGACATAACTTCTCTAATGTTGTGTAGTGGGTTTCATAACTAATTAAGGTTCTACTGATATAATAATTAGCACGCTCTTTCTTCTCATCATCAAGTTGAGCTAACATAGCTCCTAAAGCAAAATCTAAAGCAAAAATATACAAGATAAATGGGCGATCAAGTCTAGGTGGTGAAAGCACAGGTGGGTTAAGAAGATATTGTTTGAGGAGTTCAAATGCTTCTTGACATTCGTTGTCCCAATGGAAAAAGACATCCTTCTTAAGAAGCTTAAGAAAGGGTCCGGTTTTATCCGCTAGCTTATCGATGAAGCGACGAATAACTTGAAGCTTACCTTGTAAACTTCGTAATTCAGATATATTTGTGGGTGTAGGTATATCATTGATAGCCACAATCTTGAGAGGGTCAATTTTGATGCCATGCAAAGAAACTATAACCCCCAATAATTTACCGGACTTAACTCTAAATATACATTTAGCTAGATTCAATCGGATAAGATATTCCCTTAACCGATTAAATACTTTTCTCAAATCATCTAAATGGTCATCTTCTTTAGTAGAACGAGCTATAATTTCATCTACATAATCATGTAGTATATCATGCATCATATCATGAAAAATATAAGTCATGGCCCGTTGATATGTTGCACCTGCATTCTTCAAACCGAATGGCATCACTTTCCAACAAAAGGTCCCCCAAGGGGTAATAAATGTTGTTTTAGCCTGATCTTCAGGAGCTATCTTGATCTGATTATAACCAAAAAATCCATCCATTAAGGATATCATTCCACTCCCAACAGTAAAATCAATGATCTGATCCATATTGGGAAGAGGAAAATCATCTTTAGGGCATGCAACATTAATATCTCTAAAGTCTTTGCAAACCCTAATCTTAGTAGCTTCTTTCTTAGTTACTAGAACTACGTTCGAGATCCATTCAACATAATCAATGGCTTGTATAAAAATAACATTTAAGAGTTTTTCTAACTCCCCTTTGACCAATAAGGCCACTTTAGGATGCATTTTTCTAAGTTTTTGTTTAATAGGTTTAGCATCCGGATGGACTACTAGGTGATGCATAACTATAGAAGGGTCTAATCCTGGCATATCTTCATATGTCCAAGAAAAGACATCTTCATATTATTTAAGAAATGCAATGTATTTATCCTATTTTTCTTGACTCAATTCTGATCCAATGTTGATTATGTGAGGATTATCCTCAATTCCAATGTTAATTTTTATGACATTTTCTACTTCCATGTGTAGATTTTTCTCAAAATTAGGTGGGGCGGGTGAAATTCCCAATTCTTGTAATTCTTCCAAGGTTAGTTTGGATAATTCATCTTGAGGAGTCGTGGCCTCAAGCTAGGCTATAGTAGGTATAGAGCCATCAAAATAAAATTCATGATGTAATAATTCCTCAGTGGAGACATCATGGAAGATATCTCCCTCCAACTCATCGTCGAATTTAGCGATCATCTCAGGGTAAGATATAGATGGCATATTACATGTAAGTGGCTTATTCATTAAATGCAAAGCATCACGTTTATCCAAATAATCTTGGTAACACATGAGTTGGTCATCATCCTAAAATGGGAAGGGTTGACCCTTACTAGGAAATAGGCCCACACCACATCGGGCGGGCCATGGTTCTACCTCAAAAGGTTATTTCATACCATTTTGGAAAGGTCCTAAACCTTTCCCTTTATATCCCAATTTATGCATTATAGATTTGGCTTTAATATACTCATTAGTAAAATAACATCGAGCATATCCATCATAATGAGTCTTGATGTTTTTGGGTATTCTACCCTAGTCATATCCCTTATAAATAAAAGCACAACTCCCGACTTGGTAAATACTTCCCATAGGCTATGGGAGGCCCAAGGTATGAGGAGATGGTGGCAAATTATTTAAAATAAGGGAATCTTGCATAGCAACATTTGTTTTCTCTTATATAAGAATTTTAGATAAATCGGGTAAAAGCTCGTCAGTAAGAACATAAGAGGTAGAAGGAACATTTCCTACATCTTCTGATGCGGAAACTATGCCTTTGGTGGATGTAGATGTTGTAGAGATGTCGATGGATGAGTCTATTATAGGTATAGAAGTTATAGGAGTAGAACAAGAGACATCAGCTGTGGGATTAGGATCTTTTTGAGGTCCTAATGTGGTTTGTTTAGAGGATGGTTGAGTTGTATGTAGAGGTGGAACTAATGGAGAAGAAGTAGATGGCATTGTGGGTGTGTGTTTCACATGTTTAGATGGGTAATGAGAATTAGGATGTGTGGATGACAAAGTAGGGAAAAATTGAACTCCAAAAGGTTCTGCCAAAGCACACATATCAAAGGGTCTAGGATCACCATGAATGGTAACCAAATGATTCTTAAATTCAAATTTAACACATTGATGTAAAGTTGAGGGAATGGCTCACATTGCATTGATCCAAGGGTGACCCAAGAGTATATTGTACGATGCAGGGCAATGTACAATAAACACAGTTGTATCCAAGGTTCTTAGACCAACCTGCAATGGGATGGTAATAACCCCACATGTTTCTTGTGTTTCATCATTGAAAGTTTTTATGATCATATCAGTTCTTTTCATTTCATCACTTCTAAACCCAAATATTTGGTAGAAGTCAAAAGTGCAGATGTTTAAAGATGAACCATTATCAATCAAGACTCGTTTAACTGCTACATCTCCAATTAAGGCAATAATATATAAGGGGTTATCCTTATGTAAACTATGTTGAGGTATGTCTCTATCCCGAAAGTCAATACAATCAACTTCACGAGTTATTATAGTATTAGCCATGGCTTCAGGTTGAATGTCTTGTGGTACCATCATCCGAATTAATGTGAGCATTAATTCATCTCTATGTGTAGGAGAGGATCTTAAAAGGTCCAAAATGGAAATTCTAGCTGTAATGTTTGATAGTTGCTCATTAATATTATAAGGAGGTTTAGGTTGAACATTAGGTGCTTGATTCCCTTTATTAGGAACTTTCAAAACAAATGGAGTTGATCCATCATTCTGCATTTGATCTTGTTGAGAGTTTTGAGCCTGTTGTCTAGTAACAGCTTTGATGGTACCCACAATATTATTCTACGGATGATGAATGGGTCTTGGTCTAGCATTTATGGCTTGCTCATTAGAAATTAATTGGTGAGATGATGGTCTAGTAGTGACTCTTCTTGGAAATGGTTCTTCTGGGACCATATAACTTATGATAGGGAGAATAGGATCTGATTCATATTCAGAGCTATTCGACTGATTTGATGTGATTTCCATATCACTCTCAGTCTCGTATTCTATATCACTGAGATCAGGTGTCTGGATATTATATAGAGGCCTAGTTGTAACCACGGATAAGGTTGTGTCAAATATTTCCAAATCATGAATAGGTAAATGCCCACTAATAGTTCCTACATATCGGGTAGGAGGGGGGACATTATGATGTTCAATTTGATTAGCCACTTCCTTGCCATTTTTTAGTAAAGGATGTTGAAATATGTCCAATGATTGATTGGAATTCTGATTCTGGTTTTGGGGAATGTTCTTTTGAGCATTATTAGGAGGATTTTTCTTAGGTTGAAAGGCTTGTACCTCCATCTCATTGTTATCAATCAGGTCCTTTATTTTATGTTTTAATATTTTACAAGAGTTGGTAGTGTGTCCAGGTCCTCTATGGAAGTCACAGTGTAAATCAGCTTTGTATCCGGGTATAGTTGGATCAGGTTCCCGGATAGTTGGTAATTGAATCAAACCTCGTTCTAATAATTATGGGAGAATGGTTGATAAAGGTTGATTTAATCTAGTAAATTCTCGAGGAGGTTTATCAGGATATTTCAATATAAACTTCTCCGTTGTCTTCGTAGCATTAACATTAGCGATATTTCTACTATCAGTGACTCCATCACCCACAAATTGTTTATTTTTATATTGATTTCTAGATGTTTTCTCATTGTCTTTCTTTTTAAGTTGTCCTCTCCTAATGAGAGCATCTTCCACTCGTCTGGCTAAGTCTATAGCCTGATCGAAGGTGGTCAAGGTAGTAGTTGATAATTCATAAGATAGTTGGTCTTGTAAATTATTAATAAATATGTCCAACATCTCCCTATAAGGTAACACAAAGTGCAATTTTCCTATCAACTGTCTCCACCTAGCTAGGAAATCGGTAAAACATTCATCTTTGTCTTGTTTTAAGTTGTACAAGTCTTTAATGGTCACATGCCTTTCGATGTAGGCACTAAATTGATGCACAAAAGACTCAACAGTTTCTTCAAAATTCCTCAAAGAATTAGTGGGTAATTGATAATACCACTCTAATGCCATTCCTCCTAAACTTTTCGGGAACATTTTTAGCAATAATAAGTCATCATGTGATATATCATGACATGCTATCCTAAACATACGAAGATGCTCTATGGGATCTTCGGTTCCTTTATATATGGGTAAGATAGGCATAGGAAAATGTTTAGGATATGGTTGTGCTACAACTATAGGATCTAGAGGCTGACTACACATCTCTCGATAATTGTACGAGGGATGGTAGGGATCTATCTGGTCCATGCGGGAAACTAATTGTTTCACCATAGTTTCAAGATTACTAGTTTGTCCACCATGTTGGTTCGATGGGACATAGATATGGGATTTATGAGTGTATGACGGTGTGACATAAGGATTAGACGCTATATTGCTATTATGCAAAGCGTTGGTAGGAAGAGTATTATGAAGAGGATTTGTAATAGTATTATGTTGTATCCCAGATTGTTGGTAATTGGTGTTTGGTTTTGTTTTGGGTTTTTGTTGATTTGAGGTATATTGCTCAATAGCTTGGAAAAATAGAGCAGTAAATGATGGTTTCTTTTGTGCGAGAATGACCCTAGGATTGCTAACAGGCACTTTAGATGGTTGGGTAACCTGTTGTTGTTGCATGTTCTGGATTATAGCGACCATATCTAAATTGGATGGTCCAGCTTGATCACTCTCTTGATCAATAAAGGACAAGGGATTAGTGCGTGTGTGAAATACATCTTCTAGAGTTGCTTGAGTGTCACTAATTCAATCCTTGTCCATATGGACTGCTCTATTAAGAACACCAATATTAGTATTAATGAACTTCCAAAATTATTCCATGTTTTCAAAAGTAACAGCTCCTCTCGGAGACATTTTAGGGGATGAGGATCCTTCCTCTCTAACATTTTCTTCTTGTTCATTTCTTACAACAAGCTCTTCTTCTTGCTGATCTAGGATTTCTTCTTCCTGGAATTGGTCTTTAGGAAGGACATATGGGTTATTTAATGGTTTTCCTAACCAATATTCTTCTTCTTCAGTTTGTTTTCCATTCCTAAGTCTAGGCATTGTGCTTAAACTTATATTTCAGCAAATATATATACTTATATATATATATGTGATAGGTTTGAGAGGTATATATTTTAATTATATACCTACTATAATACTTAAAAGAGAAATGTTTTTGTTTTTTTGTTTATATGTTTTTTTTTTTTGTTTTTTATAATATTATTATAAAGATAACAAATAGCATTCTAGTTGCAAAAAGAATAACAATAGTGCAAAAGAATGACTTAATTTTCTATAAATAGTTTATGGATATCGTTGATGGGATCAAGTTCATCAGGAGTCATGAAATGCTCCTCTTCAAATTGGAAATGGTTTTTCAAAAATTTGACAAAGTGTGCTATAGTAATATGATCTGTCTCATACTCGAACTTGTAAAGATAAATTTCATGGCAATACTCTCGATATAACACAGCTCTAGGAACTCTATTCCATATTTTTCTATTCATAAGAACAACTTCTTGATCCTCTATACGAGATAGAAACTTATGTACTACAACTACATTCTCAAGGTATTCTTCAAAGGTGTACAATTCAGAAGACACAAGTGCTCTTTTATCGGCTAACCACCTATGGCAAGCTCTCTAAAGTTCATGGTATAATGTTACTTGATCAGGATCCAGGATTCTATCTAGGACAAACCTCTTAATTTTCCTAAGTTCTGTTGCTCTGGATTCAATGATACCCAATCTCCTATCAAGTTTGTCCCACAAAGGTTGGACTCTATTTGTTTGAGGTACTCTAAGTACAGAAGTAATCTCTATGGCCATTAATTGATTTTCAACATTTATGGTGACAGCTCATCTTTTATTATAATCTACCATCTAAACATGATATGCGACTTTAAATGTTTGTCTAATGATTCTAGATGTTTTTTTTTTATAATAATTTTTTTTTTTTGATTGTTTTCAAAAGGTTTTTAGTTTCACGTCGGGTTCACCAAAATGTATCAACCCAAATTTTTCGTGCCCTTACCTTTAGGCTAAAGGATCCATTCTCGGAATGGGGATGCGAGAAGGATGGAACAATACCTCGGACTGAGAGGCCCTTTGAAGGATGCGCCTCTCAAGGGAGGGGTATAAGGGTGAATTTTCGATGGATGGTGGGGTTCACCAAGAAACTTTGAGTGGCAGTTTCCACGCCTAGGTTGAGAATGATCTTGATGTGTTCATTTTATACTCAATCATTCATATTCCTAGGTTGGCCAGAATGAATCTAAGCTATTCTATATGAAATTTTGATTTATATGAATACAGAAAGCATGAATGAATCCTAAATACCAAGAATATACTAAATAAGAAAGAATGCACCTGATTCTGGATGTCTGATGAAGATTTTGAAGCTTGTAGGAGTCCAAATCGTCTCGAATATGATAGGATCATCTGCAATTGTACATAATCATCCCAGATTACAGGCGATCATTTGAAATCAGACAATATCGTCATCGATCTAACGAATTCGTTAGAAACCTACAATCACATAAACAGACACCAAAAACCAAAAATGCTATTGCAAGAATAATGCAAAATGATAGGAATGATAGTATAAATGCCTAAATGATAACTTTGGATAGCAGATTAAAGGAAATGCATTATTTTAATAACTTATTTTAACTTTATCATGCATTTATGTTAAAATGAGGTGAACTCCAAGATGCAAAATGAAAATAATCAAGCTAATGCATAATAAAATAAATAAGGAAGATGAGAAATGCAAACTCAAGGCTCTGATTTCCCCCAATATGGATTGTAGTCAAGATTACCTCCAATCGTACAAGATCATCACCGATCTACGATAGGATCGTCCAAAATCATCTGGAATCGCTTGCGACGATCCGAGCTTCCTCCAGCTGAAGCACAATGAAAACCTGCAATGAAAACTTAGAACTACGAGTGCAAAGCTTAAATGGTAGGGAAAATCAACTAGGGAAAGAGTTAGGAGGAGAGCCAGGCAGAGGATCCAGGGGGTCAGAGAGTCAGGGGGATAAACTAAGAAAATCCCAATTTATATAGGATTAGGGGGGAGGTTAGGAGGTTGGGGATCATCCCAATCTGGGAGATCTCCAACGGAGGAATCTCCAACTACGTAGACACACTTCTTCCCAAGTTGGAGAGGCTATTGAAATAGAATCTAATTATGAAAATTTGGTTTTGGGACGAAATTGTCTGGATGTTTTGTTCTAGACGAATTCATTCGATCTGGGATGATTTTGTCTGATCGATGACGATATCGTCCAACGGTCAAAACAACTCCTAAAAATGACACAAAAAATGGGGTGAGTGGTTAACGGGCGGTTTCGAGGTTAAAATTCAAATTTTTATCTTTTTACTAAGGGTTTAACTGCGCAAATTTTAGGGTGCTACACTTACCCAAAAATTTTATATTGAGAAATATGTTGAATTCACCAATCTTCATCAAGAAAATATGTCATTAATAGAGTACTATTAGATATTTTTCTAGCTATTTAAGTATACACCCAAATACGATGAGGAGTTTAAAGCACACCAATTTATGTTAGGATTGAATACCATAATTGGATATCTTGTTGGATTTTTCAATTCAAAGAATTTGTCAGAGGCTTTTGATTTTGCATGATATGAAAAATTGAGCCTGAAAAATAAGAAATATTATCATCAGAAGTTTGAGAAAGACAATTATAAGAAAATAAGAAACCCAAAACCAATAAAGGGAAAAGACTAGTAAAATAAATACAAGTATTGAGATCATTACAAGGAAGACAACAAAAATAAAGAAAAGTTTCAGAATAACAAAGGGTAGCATGAAAAGAGGAACTATCTAGGAAGAGCTACACCTCAAGAAATAGAAAAATGTTGCTAACCAAAGCAAGGATGGGGATGGATGGAAGAAAAAAATCCAGTGATAATTTTTTCTACTAGCAATTTGAGGGACATTCAAAAAATCTTAGGATTAGGTCATATGTGTGGCATACCGAGTATGTATCTGGTCCAAACTATTCAATCAACTAATATTTGTTGATTTCTAAATTATTGTACCTCAAAGGGAAACAAGCTAGTATTAACACCAACACTCATTATCGTTCAGATACTGATGAATAGACCGAGAGGGTCAATCAAGTAAAAATTGTTATGTTGTGTACTCATGCCATGTTGGGCATAACTCTTTTTAAATACCTATAAGGACGTAAGTGTTAAAATATTTTGATTTAATATAATCTAGAGGATTGAGCAATGATCGGATCAGATACTATGAAATGGAGGAATTGTGTTAATAGCTCAAAGAATCCACAGACCATCAGAAGAGCTATGTCGATCTTAAGGGATCAACCTGGGAATTTTCTATTGATAGTAAAATTTTTCTAAAAGATAAAATCTACTAAGAGTTCCATAAAGCCCACTAGGCTTATTTATAGGTTTGTACGACCATTTAAAGTTATTTCCAAAATCAGTCCTATAGCCTACAAATTAGCCTTACCATGTAATTTATCCAAAATCCACATTACCTTCAATGTGTCCCTCCTTAGGAAGTTACTAGCATATACCTTACATTTTTTGGATGTTTTAATTTTTTATATATTATACTCACTACTCATTGAGGTTTACCAATGTAGAACCAAGCATCTAAAGAAAAAGGGTTGTTGACCAATGTAGAGTCCAGTGGGATCTCTACTCTAAAAAAAATACCACATAGGAGGATGTGGTAACTATAAAATAACAATTTCCATTCTTGTTTGAGGACTAATAGTTATCTAAATTTGGACATTGATATATTTCAATATGATGTGTGTATATTTGAAAAATTACAAAGAATATTTTGGTATATATTTTGATAAAAAACATATATCTTTGATGAAAATTTATTGCATATGGCATGATGATACATGTATATTCCTAATTTTCCAAAAAAAATAATACCCCTATCTTCATACCCCTCACTTCATACCTTTAAATTCATACCCCTAACTTCATACCCCTCACTTAATACACCTCACTTCATACTCCCATCTTCATACCCGTATCTTCATATACCTCACTTCATACCCCTATCTTCATACCCATCACTCCATACCCTTCACTTCATACCCTTATCTTCATACCCCTGTCTTCATAGCCCTCACTTCATACCCCTATCTTCATACCCCTATATTCATATCCCTAACTTCATACCCCTATCTTAATACCCCTATATTCATACCCCTATCTTCATACCCCTCGTTCATACCCCTCACTTCATACCCCTATCTTCATACCCTTCACTTAATAACCCTATCTTCATACCCCTATATTCGTACCCCTAACTTCATACCCTTGTCTTCATAATTAATTAAGGGTTTAGGGTTTAGGATTTGGGTTTAGGGTTTAGGATTTAGGGTATAATTACCCCTAACTTCATGAATAATTACAAAAACCACTTCTTTAATCAAAGGTCCTAAATACCTATCTAATTAAATAATTACCAAACCCTAATGTTTCAAAAAAATATTGCTATCTTCATACCCATCACTTCATACCCCTCATTTCATACCCCTCATTTCATACCCCTCACTTCATACCCATCACTTCATACCCCTATCTCCATACCCTTATCTTCATACCCCTATCTTCATACCCCTATCTTCATACACCTCTATTCATACCCCTAACATAATACCCCTATCTTTATAATCAATTAAGGTTTTAAGTTCTAGTGTTTAGTGTTTAGGGTTTAATTACCCCTCATTGAAGAACACAAGCTTATACTGAGAGGAGGGTGAATAGTATAAGACTAGTTTTTAACTTTCCAATAAGAATGATGCAATGTATTAATATAAAAAATAAGAATACTCAAAGTAATGCACAAGATATCACACATGATATATACACCAATCTTTCACAAAAAATTCTCAATAATTATTTGTGGGAAACCTTTCCCAATTACAATGTTTATGGACACTTGTCCAAAGGAGACACCAATCCCCTAATCAATTTTATGAGCACCAACTCATAGGAGACACCAATACCCTAATAAATTTCATGAGCACCAACTCATAGGAGACACCAATCCCCTAATATGGTTCATGAGAACCAACTCACAGGAGACACCAATCCCCTAATCAAGTTCATGGGCACCAACCCATAGGAGACACCAATCCCCTTCACTCTAGTTGATGATCTTCTAGAAGAGTTGTTGCCTCCACTGCCCTGGCTACTGGATCTCTATCCAATGAAGACACTTGTTATCACTTCCTTAGCTAATGGACCTCTATCCACTGGAGATTATTTTCTTCTATACTCTATCACCTTCCAAAGCTCATCTTCAAACTCTATCTAGAATCTGTACTAAAAACAGTCTCTCAGTCTAGCACAAATCTGCTCAATATCTATATCTAATTTGGTACAAAGCTATCCTCATGTCTACATCAAACTTTGTCTTCATTATATCTTCAAGATTTATCAAAAAGCCTGATCAATCTCAAATTAACTCTGCTCACAAGCCTTCTCAAAGACTTGTCTCAAATCAACCTTGCAAGCTTTTACAAAAGCTCACACCAATCTGTCCATAAGTCCTCTCTAGAAATTTTCCAATCCGCTCAACAAGTCCTCACTAGAACTTGCACAATCTGCTCAACAAGTCCTCACTAGAACTTGCACAATATACTCAACAAGTCCTCACTAGAACTTGCACAATCTGCTCAAAACACCATCTCTAGAACTTAACCAAATCTGCTCAACAAGTCCTCACTAGAACTTGTATAATCTCATGGAATCATAAAGAGAATTGTTAGAGACTCAATATACTTCCTAACAATCAATAATTCTCAATCACATAAACATATGGAGAATTTTTAGAGACTCAATATGTTTCACAACTATTCACAATCTCTTTCTCAAGTCAATTCAGAATGTAGTATAGTTTGTTTTATGGAACTTGAACTTTCACCTCAATTCATCTAGTTGAATAGTCTTACTCAACCAATTACTCAAGTCTCTCAAAATATTTCCAACAATGCTCAATTTCACACTCAAGATATTTTGCCAAAATTAGTTCAAGTTCATCACCAAGCTAATTACTTCAACAACAATGCTAGCTTCACTTTGCAAACTTCACATAACAATGATACTCAAGAACCTTCACTCAAGTTTCCACTCAAATAGTCACCTCAACAACAATGCTAATCAAACAAGGTTCATAGCATTTATCTCACTTTTAGAAAGCTTATCAACTCAATAAGGAAACCTAGCAAAAGTCCTTTTCACTCCAATCTTGTTTTCAGAAATACACAATCATTCATCACTTTTACACATGGAAGAATATGCCCATACATTTTCTTTGATTGGAGAAAGATCTTCAAAACTGCCTTCAAACAACACCTCCTTCTTTTCCAAGTGCCAAGGGTTAGATAACAAGTGTTACTATTCAAAAATACAAAGATAACTCAATTTCATAATACACCTTATATCTCCATCTCAATAGCAATATTCAACAATAATAATTTCATCAAATGACCCTTTTAGAGATGATACCTTCTACTTCTCAATATTACAAAAATTGATATAACAAATCAATTTTAATTTCCTAAGGTAAAAATAATATTTACCCTAGTAAACTCTCATTTACCACCTAGGTAAATAACATAACCACTTTTACCTTATATCTCCCTAACCTTAGCAAAGAAAGGAAATTAAATCAATTTTAATTTACCACCTTATTACTCCTTAACCTTAGCAATGTGCAAAAATTAAAATCAAATTATAAAAACCTTTGCAAAAAGTCCTGTTGGTCCAAAATCTGCCACAGGAAAGGATTTTACGAGTGCACCCTAGACCTGGCCAACATTGAAAGGCTGGAAGCAAGAAATGGCTCCCAGACCAATCTCCAGAGTGGGCTGGTTCCCTTCACTATTCTAAACTTGGTGTAAGATAAGGGTTCTTGGAAAGAAATTAAAAAAAGGTTACGAGAAAGAAATGGGAAATATGGCCACGAGGCCGAAGTTATGGGATCAAAAAATAGCGACGATGAAACTTCAAGTGCGACAACGACAAGCAATAAAAGTTACTAACTTAACTTCCGCACGATGCATACGAGAAAAACCCTCCAAAATCACATTCCGGGAATTTATACTCTTACGGCAATATTCAAATCCAGTATGCAGAATTTAAATGTAACAGCCATGAAGACATACAAATGCTATTAGAAATGCAACATGAACAGAAAGGAAATCACGAATGCAAACGCTTGAAAAATAGAAGCCAATCCTTTATTCCTGCAAATGAACTTCCAGTCTCTAGCAGAGAATTTTCCAACCTTTGCAAATGAAAATTACATTGGTTTTTATAGAGGTCCGTCCTCTTTGCAGCATTAAAAACGTAAAACCAACTTCCTCGTGATCTACAATAATATCTTGAAAATCAGGAACACGACCCCTTAATAGCGGCCTCGAGGAAATAAAAATTAAATACCATTAAACGTTCGCGGCCCTTCATTAAATTCGTTTTTCAAACATGTGCATGAAGCCGTTAAAATAATCCACGAACCAATACTTTGAACCAATAAATCCTTTAATTTTGGTGGCTTGGGCACTCTTTGACCTTAACCGCATCGGAAATCCGCAAAATATTTAATTCGGGTTATCATTAAATCCTCGAAAATCGAAAAAAACCCTTTCGGCCGTTCATATTGCACTTGGCGGGAAAACTGCGCAGGTCGCGAAAATGCGACGGGTCGTGAAATCGCGACGGGTAGCGAAATCGCGACGTCTTATCATTCGATACGCTTTGACCACCGTTGACCCGCGAAAATGGAACATGTAGCGATTTCGCTACATGTTTCCGCCGTTAGCTCCTCCTCGCGCTACGCTCGCGAAATCGGAACATGTCGCGATTTCGCTACATGTTTCCGTCGCCGTACCAAACGCCATTTTTGGTCGCGATTCGCTGACATGTCAGCGAATCGCTGCATGTTTTCAACTTAGTGCTTTTTTGCCCGCCGACCCGCGATTTCGGAACACGTCGCGATATCGCGACGGTTCCGCCAACTTGCCTGCGTTGACTGCGTTGACCGCGATTCTGAAACATGTCAGCGCGTCGCTGCAATTTTCAGACTTAGCCATTTTTTGCTCAATTTTTCTCCTTTTTTCGCCCAAGCTGCATCAATCAAAGGTCAGATCCCCAACGATACATTAATGCATTCATCAATGAGAATCAATGTGGCAAAAATGCCAACATTCTTGGCGGCTCGCGGGGTATACAGCTCGCTGTATGCAAGAATCCAGGCCTTAGTCCATTGGGCACAGAGTCATATTGGAACTGTAAACTAGCTGCTGCAAAACATGTCAGGGGACTGCTGCCAAACTTCTTCTGCTGCGGAAAACTAGAACTGGAAGAACCTGCATATAACTGATTATGAAATGACTAATGGAATGGAAATGGAATGAGCTCTTGCGGTTGCGCAAGCGGTGACTGCAATGGAGTGATATGAAAATGAACAAAGTTATGGAGTGGGAATGGAACTAGGAAAGCTGTGAAATGAAATGAACTAGACTGTTAGAAAATGCGTAAAAAACTAAACTTAGAGGAAAGGGATAAGAAGGGACGGGAAAAAACAGAAAAGGAAAAAGAAACAACAGCTGTGGCTTATTTTGATTTAATGCAGAAGAAACGAGAAGGAAGAAGATGAAGAAAGGAAAGAGAGGAAATGGGGAAGGGAAAAGAAGAAAGTGCTAGAAAGCCACCAAACTGTTGGGAGGAGAAAAACAAAGGAAAAAAAACAAGCATCTACGGCTCGCAGGCAACAAGAACCGAGATGAACAAATAAAAACAATACCACTCTTTTTTTTTTTTTTTTTTCTCTTCTTTTTCTATTTTTTTTGTGTTTTTTCAAAATACTATATACAATAAGTCACGACATGATTGGCATGTCGTCACCAGACACCCAATCTCAGAATGTTATCCGGTAAATCTGCAATGTCCCGACCAGATCTGATCATACTTAAGTCGGTCCTTGAAATTGGGCTGGCTCCTTCCTGAAGTTCTCCATGGTGCTGATACTGGCAAGTTATCATACATGCCAAGACCTACACAACTGACAAATAATGCGGAAAAGAAACCCCACCATCTTGAAAAGTTCTCTGATTGTGGACTGAGAAGAGGTTCCTCCAACTCCTGGATCCGATCACAGGAATTGTCCAGCAACAGTTCCTTCTTCAGGATCTCTTCAGACTCTACCTGTTGATCTGACATATTTAACAGGTTCTGACTAAATGCTTGCATGTCATGCACAGCTATGCCTTCTTGGTGCTCGAGTTCTTCTTCTTTGCTTATATCCTCTGGATCCATCTCCTTATGAAAACTGCAAGCAACCTTCTTGTTCATTGCCAATCCTTGGCTTTGGATGAGATCTGTCCCTTGAGCTCCACACAACGGCATCTCAGGTTTATGTACAGTATAAGGGAGTCGGCATGAATGTGCGGGGTAAACGGGAGCAAGCAACCATCGGAGAAGGTAATGGAGTTTCCCCCACGGTAACTTTCTCGATAAGTGCAACATCCGTTGCTCGCTTCGCACTGCTTCCTCAAAGATTTGTGGGAAGCGTTGTTCACCTGACTGCAGCAAAAAGAGACCTATGTCAGAATTAAAAGCGCGAACATAAAAGAGGTGGGCCTGGGTGGGTGATGGACGGATCTTCTCTGGAATTCTCTCCAACTTCTCAAGAATCGGACATTGAAGTCCGTGATGCTCTCTTGAGGTGCTCTCTTGATGTACATGAAAAATTGGTAGAGATCCAAAGAACTGTAGAAAGGATCTTCATCAAATCTTTTGATCAGTGCTCCCGCGAGATCATCCCATGAGCTGATGCTTTGACGTTTGAGCAGTCTGTACCACTGCAATGCTCTTCCTTCCAAAGACTGAACCAGAAGTCGGATCATAACATCCTCGTGTTCTATGACATGGATCATGGACAGAGTCGCAATATCTTCAACATGTGCCAGAGCCTTGCCTTCGGTACCATCATATTTTGCCAGATTCTTCAGGGCACCTTCGGGAATTTCATGTCGAACTTGCAGATTCAGAGGGCCAGGATCATCCCATCTAGAAAAAACCCTCGCCTTTGTGGCAGTGGTCTGCGGGATCATGGCCATCGCCATTAAGTCAGAGTCGCCAGATGAACATTCTTTGAAATTTTTTTTTTTTTTTTTTTTTTTAAAAAAACAATAGGCGTCCACGAACAGATCTTCAACTCAGCAAAGTCGCCAGATGAACTTACAAATCTCCGCTGTGAGGCCAAGACAGCTCATCAAATCTTGAGACCTCCGGGTGTTAAAACGTGCCAAAACTGTTGGCACCGGTGGGGTTATCACTTTGGAAAATTATGCGTATCCCACCGATTATGAATTCTTGGAGACAGAAAAAGTCTGTCCCACCGGGCGTGCCAAAAACTGTTGGTCCAAAATCTGCCACAGGAAAGGATTTTACGAGTGCACCCTAGACCTGGCCAACATTGAAAGGCTGGAAGCAAGAAATGGCTCCCAGGACCAATCTCCGAGTGGGCTGGTTCCCTTCACTATTCTAAACTTGGTGTAAGATAAGGGTTCTTGGAAAGAAATTAAAAAAAGGTTACGAGAAAGAAATGGGAAATATGGCCACGGGCCGAAGTTATGGGATCAAAAAATAGCGAGCATGAAACTTCAAGTGCGAGCAACGACAAGCAATAAAAGTTACTAACTTAACTTCCGCACGATGCATACGAGAAAAACCCTCCAAAATCACATTCCAGGAATTTATACTCTTACGGCAATATTCAAATCCAGTATGCAGAATTTAAATGTAACAGCCATGAAGACATACAAATGCTATTAGAAATGCAACATGAACAGAAAGGAAATCACGAATGCAAACGCTTGAAAAATAGAAGCCAATCCTTTATTCCTGCAAATGAACTTCCAGTCTCTAGCAGAGAATTTTCCAACCTTTGCAAATGAAAATTACATTGGTTTTTATAGAGGTCCGTCCTCTTTGCAGCATTAAAAACGTAAAACCAACTTCCTCGTGATCTACAATAATATCTTGAAAATCAGGAACACGACCCCTTAATAGCGGCCTCGAGGAAATAAAAATTAAATACCATTAAACGTTCGCGGCCCTTCATTAAATTCGTTTTTCAAACATGTGCATGAAGCCGTTAAAATAATCCACGAACCAATACTTTGAACCAATAAATCCTTTAATTTTGGTGGCTTGGGCACTCTTTGACCTTAACCGCATCGGAAATCCGCAAAATATTTAATTCGGGTTATCATTAAATCCTCGAAAATCGAAAAAACCCTTTCGGCCGTTCATATTGCACTTGGCGGGAAAACTGCGCAGGTCGCGAAAATGCGACGGGTCGTGAAATCGCGACGGGTAGCGAAATCGCGACGTCTTATCATTCAGTACGCTTTGACCACCGTTGACCCGTGAAAATGGAACATGTAGCGATTTCGCTACATGTTTCCGCCGTTGGCTCCTCCCTGCGCTCTGCCCCGCGAAATCGGAACATGTCGCGATTTCGCTACATGTTTCCGTCGCCGTACAAAACGCCATTTTTGGTCGCGATTCGCTGACATGTCAGCGAATCGCTGCATGTTTTCAACTTAGTGCTTTTTCTGCCCGCCGACCCGCGATTTCGGAACACGTCGCGATATCGCGACGGTTCCGCCAACCTGCCTGCGTTGACTGCGTTGACCGCGATTCTGAAACATGTCAGCGCGTCGTCGCAATTTTCAGACTTAGCCATTTTTTGCTCAATTTTTCTCCTTTTTTCGCCCAAGCTGCATCAATCAAAGGTCAGATCCCCAACGATACATTAATGCATTCATCAATGAGAATCAATGTGGCAAAAATGCCAACAAGTCCCCTTTTGCAATTTGTGGGATTCGATCCTACGCCCTCTCCCTTGCTAGCGCCTTGGTCATGGCTATCTAGCTATGTGATCCAAGAGCTCCACATGCTATGTAAAAGTGTCTTTCGTGCTTTTACTTCTCCTCAAGTCCTTAGGGCCCTTGGATCTTCTCATCTCTTGCCACGTGCCTCGAAAATGATGTGCTCCCCCCTTTATGTCTTTGTTGCTATCTTTGCACGAGCTTTTATGCTATCACCACAGCTTTCAAAGATTAAATTCAAATGCTAATTTTTGCTTTGGGAAGGGTTAAAATACCCTTTTTCCTCCATCAACTTGCACGTTGGTGGGTGCAATTAAATATGACATTGGTGCTTAATAAGAACTTTATTAATTTATAAAATATTTAAATTCTAATTAAGAATTTAAATCTTATAAATAATTTTATAACCCTTTGACTTTTATAAAAATTAAATCCTCCTAGGGGATAAAATTGAAACTTTTGTTGCTCATAATGATTTGAAGAAAAATCATTCTGCCACCATGGTTTTAATAAAAACCCTTAATTATGCCATCATGATTTTAATGAAGCCTTTATATTATCACAATGGTTTTAATAAAAATATTTTATTCTGCCACCATGGTTTTAACAAAAACCCTTATAAAAATAATATTTTGACATCTTTTCCTCAACTTCTCGCATTGCTCCTAGCATCGATGGTGGTGCACTCCTTGGTGTAAATGACAACTTCATGTGTTCACTTCTTGGAAGCAATGACAACTTCTTACCTTGACATCAATGACAACTAAATGAGCTCAAAATGTCCAACAATCTCCCCCTTTGTCATTGATGGTAACCCAATAACCTTCTAATCAACTGTTACCAATTTCTTGACTTTTCATTTTTCTCCCCCTGAAAAATTGCTCCCCTTACTCTAATTTCTCCCCCTTACTCTAATCTCTCCCCCTTTGACATCAATGGCAAAGGGTCACCTTTGGGGCTTAGGGCTAAGAATGAGCCTCTTAGATTAGCCCCTCCCCCACCTCCTTTTAAGGGGGTTAATTTTGGGGTGGGAGTATCACTACTCCCATAAAGAACTGATCTTGACCTATGTCCTTTTCATTCTCCTTTTGGTGATTCTTTTTTTCTTGTTCCTGTTTCTTTTCTTGTTAGCTTCTAGAATTTTTGCTCTACACCATTTTTCTATATGCCCATCATTATTGCACTTATAGCACTTAACTCTATTATTCCTTGGAGGTACAAATGTACTTGGAGCTCTTCTAATAGGACCATATCTGTTTCTGTTATGAACTCTATAGTTCATTGCTTTGTGACCAAACTGATTACAAGAGTAGCAATATCCTTGAAAAACTTGCCTATTCTTGAAGCTTCCATATTCCTGTCTCTCAACTACTCTACATTGTGAAGCCTTGTGTCCAAATCTATGACACGAGAAACAACGCCCATTGAAATTGCTTTGCCTTGACCTCATTGGTCTCTTAGTCTCTTTTTGCTGATCCTTGTTCCATCTGGTCTTCTTTTGTGCATAGAACTTTCTTTTGTTGAACTTCTCATTGTTCAACTCTTCTTCAGAAGTCTCGCTCTCTACTTCACTTTCTCCTTCTAAAGTTTCTTCTTTCTCAGAACTTGAAGTTGACTTCTTTTCCCATATTCTTTGTTCCTGTTCAAATCCAAGACCTGTCTTGCTTGAAGTAGGCTTTTGTATTTTGATGAACCTATCCAAATTCTTTGAGCTATTTTTGAACCCTTGTAGCTTGACTTTGGAGTCTTTGATTTCCATATTTAATGAAGCTACCTCTTGTTCTAGTTTCTCACATTCTAGAACCTTAGCTTCTAGCTTCTCCTTGAACTTCTTTACCTTGGCCTTTGACTTATTTAAATCCTCAATAAGTCTTCCTTTCTCCTCATCAAACTTGATTGTGAGTTTTGCATTCTGCTTTCTTTCCTTCCTCAAAGCATCAAGAGTAGATGTAAGCTCACCTACCATATCAACTTCTCCTGATTCTGATTCTTCCTCTATTTTTGTGCTTTTGGAGTCATCTTCATTCTTTTCTGATTTTTCTTCTATAGGTTCACCTCCATCATTTTCTATTTCCATGAATAGATTCACTTCTAGTTCTTCAAGTGCATCTTCAAATTCATCATCACTAAAAATAAAACCACTCTTGGTGCAATCATCTTCAATATGACCAAAATTGCCACATCTAAAGCATTTGAGAATTATTGGAGATCTTTTCTTAACTACTTCCTATTCTCTTGCTAGAAATAGAACTTCATCTCTATCATCATCTGAGCAACCACTATCACTATCACTAGAGTACTTACTTGCTCTTTCCGCATAGTAACTCCTCTTTTGTCTTTGAAAGAACTTCTTTCCTAGCTTGCTCTGTCCATCCCTAATTTTCTTGAGATACATGTGCCTTTATGTTTCTTTTTTCTATGCTCTTTTTCTTCATCATTATTATTTTTGCCTTCTCTAAAGTCAGATGCATAATGTCCATACTTTCCACAATCAAAACATCTAACAGATTTCATACCTTTGGATTTCCTTGAATCTTTGTTTCTTCTGCCATAGTGTGCTTCTTCATCGCTGGATGATTCATCACTTGAATCTGGAATTTTACTCTTTGACTTCTTAGTGGCTTTGAAAGCTGCTTCCTTTCGTGGATTATGTTCCTCTTTTATTCTTATCTCAAAAGTTGTGAGGATACCTAGTAGATCACTTATTTTCAAAATGTCACCATCCTTTGCTTCTTCTATAGCTAAGATTTTCTCACTAAACCTCTTTGGAAGAGATCTTAGAATCTTGTCACATACATCAACTTCATCAATTTCAAGCCCAAGTCCTTGCATGCAATGTACAACTTCATCCACACATTGTAAGTAGCTACTAACACTTTCATCTTCCCTCATTTTGAGTGCTTCAAATTGCCCTTTGAGGTTTCGTATCTTTGCTCTTCTAACTATCTTATCTCCCTCATATATAGTTTGCAACTTATCCCAAATTTCCTTTGCAGTTTTGCAATACATAACCTTGACAAATTCTGGTCTATGCAAACCCCTCATAATTGCATTCATTGCTTTTGAATTGTAGTGCTTTAGAAGCTTACCATATTTGTCTGTAGGTGGAGTGGCTGGTGGAGTGTACCCATCTTCAACAGCTTCCCAAATTTCATTACCAAGTGCCATCAGGTACATCTTCATCCTCATGCTCTAGAATACATAGTTAGTTCCATCAAACATTGGTGTTCCATAATCTGACTTATCTTCACCACCCATATTGTGTTCTTTAAAAGCTTTTCCTTCAAGATGTTAAACTCTTCCGAAGGAACCCACTCTGATACCAATTGAAGAACACAAGCTTATATTGAGAGGGGGTGAACAATATAAGACCACTTTTTAACTTTTCTTTCCAATCAAAATTATGCAATGTATCAATAGCAGAAATAACAATACTCAAAGCAATGCACAAGATATCACACAAGATAGATACACCAATATTTCACAAAACTTTCTCAATAATTCTTTGTGGGAAACCTTTCCCAATTACAATGTTTATGGACACCTATCCAAAGGAGACACCAATCCCCTAATCAAGTTTGTGAGCACCAACTCACAGGAGACACCAATCCCCTAATCAAGTTCATGAGCACCAACTCACAGGAGACACCAATCCCCTAATCTAGTTCATGAGCACCAACTCATAGGAGACACCAATCCCCTAATCAATTTCATGGGCACCAACCCATAAGAGACACCAATCCCCTTCACTCTAGTTGATGATCTTCTAGAAGAGTTGCTACCTCCACTACCCTGGCTAATGGATCTCTATCCAATGAAGACACCTATCCTCACTGCCTCGACTAATGGACCTCTATCCACTGGATACTATTGTCTTCTATACTCTGTCACCTTCCAAAGCTTATATTCAAAATTTGTCTCAAATCTTCACTAAACACAGTCCCTCATTCTAGCACAAATCTACTCAATATTTGTCTCTAATTTGGCACAAAGATGTCCTTAGGTCTATACCAAACTCTATCTTCAAGATTTATCACAAATCCTGATCAATCTCAAATCAACTCTACTCACAAGCCTTCTCAAAGACTTATCTCAAATCTACCTTGCAAGATTTTACCAAAGCTCACACCAATCTATCCACAAGTCCTCTCTAGAACTTGTCCAATCCTCTCAACAAGTCCTCACTAGAACTTGCACAATATAATCAACAAGTCCTCACTAGAACTTGCACAATATGCTCAACAAGTCCTCACTAGAACTTGCACAATTTTCTCAACAAGTCCTCTCTAGAACTTGCCCAAATCTGCTCAACAAGTCCTCACTAGAACTTGCACAATCTCATGGAATCATAAAGAGAATTGTTAGAGACTCAATATGCTTCCTAACAATCAACAATGCTCAATCACAAAAACATATGGAGAATTGTTAGAGACTCAATATGTTTCACAATAGTTCACAATCTCTTTCTCAAGTCAATTCAGAATGTAGTATAGTTTGTTTTATGGAACTTGAACTTTCACCTTAATGCATCCAGTTGAATAGTCTCACTCAACCAATTACTCAAGTCTCTCAAAATGTTTCCAACAATGCTCAATTTCACATAACAATGATACTCAAGATATTTTGCCAAACTTAGTTCAAGTTCATCACCAAGCTAATTGCTTCAACAACAATACTAGCTTCACTTTGCAAACTTCACATAACAATGATACTCAAGAACCTTTACTCAAGTTTCCACTCAAATAGTCACCTAAAAAAAAATGCTAATCAAACAAGGTTCATAGCATTTATCTCACTTTTAGAAAGCTTATCAACTCAATAAGGAAACCTAGAAAAATTCCTTTTCACTCCAATATTATTTTTAGAAATACACAATCATTCATCACTTTTACACATGGAAGAATATGCCCATACCTTTTCTTTGATTGGAGAAAGATCTTCAAAACTGCCTTCAAACAACACCTCCTTCTTTGCCAAGTGCCAAGGGTTAGATAACAAGTGTTACTCTTCAAAAATACAAAGATAACTCAATTTCATAATACACCTTATATCTCCATCTCAATAGAAATATTCAACAATAATAATTTCATCAAATGACCCTTTCAAAATGACACCTTCTATTTCTCAATATTGCAAAAATTGATATAACAAATCAATTTTAATTTCCTAAGGTAAAAAGAATATTTACCCTAGTAAACTCTCATTTACCACCTAGGTAAATAACATAACCACTTTCTCCTTATATCTCCCTAACCTTAGCAAAGCAAGGAAATTAAATCAATTTTTAATTTACCACCTTATTACTCCTTAACCTTAACAATGTGCAAAAATTAAAATCAAATTATAAAAACCTTTGCAAAAAGTTCCCTTTTGCAATTTGCGGGATTCGATCCTGCGCCCTCTCCCTTACTAGCACCTTGGCCATGGCTAGCAAGTTGTGTGAGCCAAGTGCTTCACATGCTATGAAAAAGTGACTTTCACACTTTGAATTCTCCCCAAGTCCTTAGAGCCCTTGGTTCTTCTCCTCTCTTGCCACGTACCTTGAAAATGATGTGCTACCTCCTTTATGTCTTCGCTGTTGTTTTTGCATGAGCTTTTGCACTATCACCGTATCTTTTGGAGATTAAATTCAAATGCTAAGGTTTACTTTGGGAAGGGTTTAAACACCATTTTTCCTGCATCAACTTGCACATTGGTGGGTGCAATTAAATATGACGTTGGTGCTTAATAAGAACTTTTTTTTTTTTTTTGAAAAAATTGAAAAAAACTTGTATTAAAACATTAATCAGTTACAATTGGGATAAGACACATCCCAGTAGAAAACAATGAAAGCACATGATTACAAGAGAAGAGAAATATTTGCACTGGATCCAAATCCCTTGAACCAATACCAAGCTAGCTGAGAGAGCTGATAGGTCTGTTACAACAATTTATCGCGAAAACACGCAGCAAACACCAACTTCACATCTGTCCGCGAAAAATCTACAAGTCACGAAATCGTGACACAAGACTCCTCTGACCGCAAAAAACTCAACTTGTCACGAAATCGTGACATGTCGCAAAATTGTGACATGTCACGAAATCGCGACAAAAATCCATCCTTGGTCGTGACGGAGCAACATGTCACGAAATCATGACAAAAATCCACCAGCGGCCACAACGACGCAACACATCGCGAAATCGTGACAATTTTCCTCCAACGTCCGCGACGGCGTAACATGTCGTGATATTGTGACAACTTTCCTCCCTTGGCCGCGATGGCACAACATGTCGTGATATCGTGACAATTTTCCTCCCTTGGCCGTGCCGATGCAACATGTCGTGATATCACGACAACTTTCCCTCGGTGACAGCGACGGCGCAACATGTCATGAAATCGTGACAACTTTCCTCCCTTGGCCGCAATGGCGCAACATGTCACAAAATCGTGACAACTTTCCCTTGATGGTAGCGATGGTGCAACATGTCACGATATCGCGACAACTTTCCTCCCTTGGCCGCGACGGCACAACATGTCGCGATATCACGACAACTTTTCTCCCTTGGCCGCAACAGAGCAACATGTCATAAAATTATGACAACTTTTCTTGGGTGATCGTGACGGTGCAACATGTCACGATATCACAACAACTTTCCCACATCGACCGCGATAGCACAACATGTCGCAATATCATGACAATTTTCCCTCGACGGCAGTGACGGCGCAACATGTCACGATATCGCGACAACTTTCCTCCCTTGGCCGTGACGGCGCAACATGTCACGATATCGTGACAACTTTTCCTCGATGGCCACAATGGCGCAACATGTCGCCATATCACGACAACTTTCCTGCATCAGTCGTGACAACGCAACATGTCACGATATCATGACAACTTTTCTCCAATAGTTGCGACGACGCAACATGTCATGATATCGCGACAGCTTACCGCCAATGGCCGCGATGGCGCAACAGGTCACGAAATCATGACAAAAACCACCCTTAGATTTTTCATTGATCATTGTCTCAAGGATCTTTCAAGGCCCTGCCTAATCACCTCATCTTCAATAGGCATGTCACTATGCAGCTGCACCCCTACCTCTTTCGTAGCACCCATCTTAGCCAAGAAATTGGCCGCTTTGTTTAAATCTCTGCTCACATATACTGGAATCACATCATCTAATTCCCTCCATAATTTCTTGATTTGAGAGACCAGAATCCTCAACCTCTAAGCGTTCAACGAAAATTTCCTCATGCAGTCTAGAGCTCCAACCAGAATTTGAGAATCAGATTCAAGAATTATCCTCCTGTGACCCTAAGTAACTGCCCAAATAGAGGCAGATTTGATAGCAATGGCTTCTACTTCATTATTTGTGGCTCTACCCAAATTCTATAGTTCCCAATAAAGCACTGATCTCTCATGATTCTGGTAGACCACGCCAATACCTGCACTACCCGGATTGCCCTTTGTAGCTCCATCAGTATTGATTTTAATCCAGCCTTCTAGGGGTGATTTCCAACTAGTTCTGTTATGTCCCTCTTGTTGGTCAAATCCCTCTTCCATTGGCCCAGGAACAACCTGAGTTTCCTCTTTAGCGTAGATGACAACAGTTTCTGTGACTTTTCTCTAGATGACCTACCAAAATCCATCTAGCGAGGAAAATGTTTCTATAAAAATTCTAGCGTTTCTCTCGAACCACACTTGCCACCAAATGAAGTATAAACCAAGCTCCCACCCAATTTGAAGAGCTTTGGATGTAAATCTACCCCGCTTCCATATTTCCCAAATATTAGTCCGATTCATGTCACCATTAACTTGGATTTTATAATGAGAGAGCCAGCGCTTCCAAATCTAACGCATGAAAGGGCACTCAAACTTCAGGTGATCAGATGTTTCTTCATTCTTGTGGCATAAAAAACATTGAGAAGGGTTGATGATTCCTCTACATCTGAGATTGTCAAAAGTGAGAATACCATTGTGCATAAACTGCCAAGCAAAAAAGTTTACTTTCGGCCAGCCCTTAGAGTGCCAAATATTTCTCCAATCCTCAACCAAAAAAGAATGGGGGGGAGGGTTTGGGAGGATCTTGTCATATCTATCCTTCACTGTATAAACACCAAGGCTCCCATATCCCCAAGCTAATTCATCCTCCTCGTCTCTCCCTGTGAGAAACCTTTCTGTCAAGATTTTGGTTAAGATGGGTGCCAACTCCGGGGGGATTGGAATTGGCCACTCCTCCAACCTCTTAAACTTCTTAAACTTATACTCCCCAGTCGAGAAGTGTTGAAATAACTTTCAATTTGGACCCAACCCATGATTTCTATGGCAGATTTTATTGGAAGTAACTCGGGGAATTCAACAATGATGGGTGGGTACTGATCCCAAGAATCAGTCCAGAAACGGGCCTTCTCCCCTCTCCCCACTTTCCAAAATAGTTGATCTTTAATAACCTGAGATCCTAGCTTGAGAGCCTGCCACACTAAGGATCCAGTACCATTCAGAGGAAAATGGCCCACCTCATTGGGGTTAACTTGACCCAAATATTTACTCGTTAGAATTCTACTGAATAAGGAAGTTGGTTGGGAAATCCACCTCCAGTACAACTTTCCAGCCAAGGCTTGATTATTTAACTTGGATCCTCTCAGTCCTAGCCCACATTTTGCCTTGGGTTGGGTGACTTTATCCCAACCCACTAAGGCCCACTTTCTTTTTCCTTTAGGTCCTTCCCACAAAAACTTCCTACCCATCCTGTCCAACTCTTTCCATATTGTAAGTGGGGCAGTTAGGATAGAAAATTTGTAGATTGGCATGGCTTGAATGACTGCTGTAGAACATTATCTGCCACCATACTTAACCACTTGTGAGCCTGTTAATTTTGCCTTGATACACTCCATATTCCTCCAAGTGTCTATTTTCAACCTCTTGAAGTGCAAGGGATACCCAAGTAAACCACAGGGAGAAAAGTCCTAGTGAATCCCAAGATTTCTAAAATTCTGTTCTGAAGCCTCTATTCCAAATTAAAAAAGACCACTTTGGATTTCTTGTCATTAATGACCTGTTGAGTAGCCTTGAGATAAACATTAAGAGTATCCCTAATCATTTTAGCTTCCCTGATGCTGGCTACTCCCATAAAACCAGTGTCATCCACAAACTATAGGTGCGATACAACTTCATCCCCAACCCTAATACCCAATAATCTACCTTGTTGTCTTCTCCTCAAAAGTCCCAAGACCTTCCCGGAATGAAAAAAGATAAGGGGAACAGGGATCCCCCTAGCGCAGACCCTAAGAAGCTCCAAAAGGTTGCGAAGGAAGGCCCTTGATAAGCACAGAGTAAGTCGTTGAAGAGACACAACTCATGATCCACTCAATCCAGCCCTAAGAGAAGCCGAAGGCTACCATCATTTTAGCCAGGAGGCTCCATTCAACCCTATCATAAGCCTTTGACATATCCAATTTAATGAACATCCCTTTATTACCAAAGTGTGCATTGAATGGATTGCTTCCTGCCACAACCACCCCATCCGGACGCGTCCCTCAAAAAAGCCTCCTTGCTCAGAGGAGATAATGTTGTGAAGAAGAGGTTTTATGCGCTCAACCATTACCTTTGTGAGTATTTTGTACACCACATTACATAAGGCAATAGGCCTATAATCTGAAATATGAACCCCCTCCTCCCCTTTTGGAATCAATGTAATGAACGTGTGGTTTATAGCTTTGAGCATTCTCTTATTTTCTCCGGATTCTTCAACAACAGCCCATAGATCTTCCTCTAAGCAAATCCCGAAAGCCCGAAAGAACTCAATTGGGAAGCCATCCGGACCAGGATTTTTACCAGCTTCTCATTCCAAAGACCACAGCTTTTCAATTCATCCCTATCAATGGGTTTGAGGAGGTCCCGATTTTCATCCTCCGAAATATTAGCAGTGTATGACAAAAATAACTTCATTTTGGGCCTCTACATCTTGAACCACACTTTCCTTAAAAAGCTTTGAAAATAATCCATAGCATGGGAATGAATACCTGGAAGAGTATCAAAGGAATGACCGTTCTCATCTTGAAGGGCCTCCATCTTATTCATCTGTCTTCGAGCACAAGCAGTCCGATGAAAGAATTTTGTATTTCTATCCCCTTCTAATAACCAGGAAGTTCTTGCTCTCTGTTTCCAATAGATCTCCTCCTAGTTGTCAATGTCCTCAACCGTAGAACGCAAGGCATCATCCTCAACTTTGAGCTGATCAGTTATTACTCCTTCTCTAAAGTGTTTTTGGACCTCATCCCAGCGGGCCACCAACGGAGCTCTTTGGGTCTGGAATTCAGATTTATTAGAACACCTCCAATACTTCAACTGATATTTGACATATTGAAGTTGTTTGTGGATTCTAAACATAGCTCTCCCATAAGCTAGGTGGCCCTCTTCCCACCACTATGGAATTTTCTCCCGAAGTTCTTTCTGAAGCCAAAAATTCTCAAATATGAAAGGTTTGTGATGGATCCCCATCCTAGTCCCGCTTTCCAACAGAATAGGATAGTGATCAGAAACAGGGCCTGCCAAAATCTAAAAATTGATATTCCATTTTACAAACACCTCCTCTGAAAGCAAAAATCAATCTAGCTTCACCTTCCTACTATGGGGCTCCCACATTTTATTAGTCCAAGTGAAGTTATTGCCAAGACATTTAATGTCCACTAAGTGCAAATCCTGGACTTGAGCAATCATGAACCGGTCCCCTGAATCCAAAAGAGGTGATCCCCCTTCATGGTCTCTAGAAGATAATTTAGTGTTAAAGTCCCCTGCTATAATCTAGTCTATATCTTTCCTTGATGCTCGCATGTCATGCACAACCTTCCACTGCCGCCTCTGGCCCTCTAGAGTTTGAGAACCATAAAAGTTAGTGACAAGAATGAATTCTGTAGAGACATTATTCCTAAACAGGGAAGTGAGAACACCCCTCCAGGCAAGGTGTTCTATTGTAGACCATTCCAGAGAGTTCCACAGAGTAATAATCCCCCCTGAGGCACCTTGGGTAGCCACATCCATATGACCAGCACCCCTCCAAATTTTGTTGACTATTTTAGACATAAGATCCAAAGGCATCTTGGTCTCTTGTAAAAACAAAAAATCAGTATTGCTATAACCTTTGAACAACAGATTGATGGGTTCTACTATTTAAACCCCTCACATTCCAAGATTGTATAATCATGGGTTACCCTGGGAGCAATAAGATTCAATTGTCCTCACCAATCCTCCCATGATCAATTTGTCTCCCTGGGCTGCTAGCAGCTCCTTATTAGATCTTCTACCAGCTCCTTGAGAATTACTATTTTTTGATATTTTTTCTATATGGGTTATCCCCAAAGATGGCCTTTCCTTGTTTTTCTCTACTATCCCCATGCGAACATCCTGAGAAACTGTCTGCTCCTGGTTATGGACTACTAAGGCACCATAACACACTGGTTGTGATACCTCAGAGGGATCAACTATCTGCTAAATGACAGGAGAAGATGAGAGGGGGAGTTGCCCAGGAACAATAGACGTTTCCTTGAAACCCTCCAAGACCTCCATAGATTGATCCTCTTCATCAACCAATGAATTAAAAATCTCATGCCTATTGGCAGGCCTGAGATGAGATTGCTCCTTTCCCTCCTTTTTCTTTGTTCGTATTTTTCTTCTGGGCTGTTCAAAACCCTCTCTCTGAGCTTCTTGGCCCTGACTGGTGCTAATAGGATCTTTATTGGGTCCAGCCTTATCCTCTTTAGGCGAGTTTGGCATTCCTGAGGAGGCCTCCATATTGGAATTCATATTAAGAGGATAGAAACGGGCCAAATGTCCATGCTTGTGGCAAACCCAACATCTAAAGGGTAGGGCATCATAGTCCAACTTTTGAATCCAAAAAATACCTGCCAGTTCAATTTCCAACTCTGCCAGTAAAGGCTGGCTCAGATTCATCTCCACACATATTCGAGCATACACCACCATGCTCCCTTCAATAGTGTCTCTGGCAACAACCAGATGTCGACCAATCGAATTACCAATCATTGCCAGTACCTCTCACCCCAAAATTCCATTGGGAGAGCATATAACCGAATCCACACTGGGACAGCAGTAGGTTCAACATGAGGATCGAATCCTACCCTCCAGGGTTAAACAAATAGCCCTGTCGGGCCATGGTTTTTCTTCTCTGACTCAAAAGCCTTATTTCTATTAGCAAGAACCAAGAAGCTGACAATAAAATAACCATTACTAATAAACCACAATGAAAACTCACCGTGGGGCTCCCAGTTCTGGCGGATCCAAGAATGCAAAAAGCTCAGGGAAGGATGAATACCCATGAACTTGCAGATTAAATCATGTCTAGCTCTATAGAGGACATACTCCTCAACCATGTTGGGATCAATGACGATTTTTGGCCTAGATTCGACCTGCGATAAACAACCATTCACATGCCGTGCTGAAGACCTATTACCAGCAGTCGTGAAGAGCTTTTTATATGCCATCTTTTGGGCTTCGACATTCTTCAGAGGAGAATCTTCTTTAAACAAATCAGCATAAGAGCTAGTACTTCTTGGAAAAGGAGCCGGAGGAGTCCCCATTGGACCCTCCTAGGGCACCGATCGAACCTTCAAAACCATCGTACCCCAAAGACACCTCTGCAAGCCAGCAGAAGCTAGAGATTTTTCAAAAATCCAGAAACCCTAGTTCAGATTCAAAAATTGCCAGAGCTCAGTTTCCCGCTCCTAACCCCTCTTAATAAGAACTTTATTAATTTATAAAATATTTAAATTCTAATTAAGAATTTAAATCTTATAAATTAATTTTATAACCCTTTGGCTTTTATAAAAATTAAAGCCTCCTTGGGGGTAAAATTGAAACTTTTGTTTCTCATAATGATTTGATAAAAAATCATTCCACCACCATGGTTTTAATAAAAACCCTTAATTTTGCCATCATGATTTTAATGAAGCCTTTATTTTATCACAATGGTTTTAATAAAAACCTTTTATTCTACCACCATGGTTTTAACAAAAACCCTTATAAAATTAACATTTTGACATATTTTCCTCAAGTTCTCGCATTGCTCCTAGCATCGATGATGGTGCATTCCTTGGTGTAAATGACAAATTCATGTGTTCACTTTTTGGTAGCAATGAAAACTTCTTACCTTGACATCAATGACAACTAAATGAGCTCAAAATGTCCAACACTAACTTCATGAATACTTAGAAAAGCCACTTCTTTAATTAGTTTAGGTCCTAAAATCCTATCTCATTAAATACTTACCAAACCCTAATTTTTCAAAAAAATACCCCTATATTCATACCCCTCACTTCATACACCTCACTTACTATCCCTCACTTCATACCCCTATCTTCATGCCACTATCTTCATACCCTTATCTTCATACCCCTATCTTCATACCCATCACTTCATACCCCTATCTTCATAATCAATTAAGGGTTTGGGATTTAGGGTTTAATTACCCCTAACTTAATGAATACTTACAAAAACCACTTATTTAATTAATTATGATGCCAAACCCTTATATAATTGAATACTTACCAAACCCTAATTTTTGAAAAAAATAATACCCCTATCTTCATACCCCTTACTTCATACCCCTATCTTAATACCCCTATATTCATACCCCTCACTTCATACCCCTATCATCATACCCCTCAATTCATACCCCTATCTTCATACCCTTATATTCATACCCCTCACTTCATAACCCTATCTTCATACCCCTATCTTCATACACCTCACTTCATACCCCTATCTTGATACCTCTCACTTCATACCCCTCACATCATACCTCTATCTTCATTCCATTATATTAATATCCCTCACTTCATACTGTTGGGCATTTTGAGTTAATGAAGTTGTCATTGATGTCAAGGAATGAATCTATCATTGATGTCAACGAATGAACTATCATTGATGTCAAAATATCAAAAGGAGAAATGCAAAAGGTTGATGACAAAAGAGCTTCATAATATTTATTTTTAATATTATGTGAAGCATAAATAATTTTATTTTTATTTTTTAATTTACATGGTGGAATCAGTAGCCGCCACGAATCCGGGTAGGTTGTCCAACTTTTTATGGCTGCCACAGTATTCTGCGTTGTCCACCCCAAAAGTTGCCACATAGATCTTTGCGCAGTCCGCCCCTATAACCACCATGCCACAATCATTTTAAACCTTTTACGCCACTGAAAGCACCAGGAAAGGGACAAGAGTTCAGTCCGACAAGGCTCAAGATTTGAAATTTGGACCTCCGCCCCCCTTATGGGGTTTGGAAATAAATTTTTTTATTAAAACCATGGTTGGACATAAATAAAATGTTTTTATTAAAATCCTAGTTAGCCAAAATAAAAGGTTTTTATTAAAACATAAGGAGGCTTTAATATTTAATAAAGCCAAAATATTTAAATATTAATTTATAATATTTAAATTCTAGTGAATTTAAATAATTATAAATTAAATATTTCATAGTCAAAACATAAGTTTCGACCCCCGACGAATTCGTCTCCGTCGACGTGCATTGGAACAAGGGCATTAGGTATTTATACCTTAGCCAAACCTAAGTTTGGCATTCAAAAAAGTGCATCTACAATATTTGTTGAAGAGAGTTCATGCAAAATTAAAAGGTGCCTCTGAAGTGCAAGAGTGAATCAAGCGTCATGTTGAAGAAATATCCAAAGGACATAGAGGGGAGTGAGGCGGTCAAAGTGCACATTGCACTTTAGTGCATCAAGGGAGCACGTGGCTCACACAACGTGGAAGTTGCGACCAAGGCACTGTTGAAGCATTTGGTGCAAGTTTGGATCCTGCCATTTGCAAAGTGGGTAATAAAGTTTTTGAATTTATTTTATTTTTCATATGCTAAGGTTTTTGGAGGGATAAGGTGTAAGTAAATTTTTGATATTAGCCTACGTTTTGAAAGGTTAATTTTTGCTAGGGTAGTTTTGTTTTTACCTTAGGAAAGTGGAAATTGATTTATTGCATTAAGTTATAAAGTGAGTTATTTAAATTAAATGCAATATTGAGTAGGGAGTCATAAGTAGAGGTTGAGTTATAGTTTGAAGGGATTTGATTAATTTTATGATGTTGAATATTATTGTTGAGATGAAGCAATAAGGTATATTTGGGATTTAATATCTTTGTGACTAAGGTAAATTGTAAAAAGTGTTAAGAGTGATAATTCTTGTCATCTAACCCTTTGTACTTGGCATAGAAAGTGATCATAATTGAGACATATTTTGAAGTCCATTTTTCATCAAGAAAAAGGTATGGGTATATTCTTCCATGGGTGAAATTATTGATTTATTGTGAATTTTTGAAAATAAGATTGGAGTGAAAAGGACTTGGTTAAGTTTCCTTATTGGTTTTATGAGTTGATGAGTTTTCTAAAATGGAGATGCATGCTATAAAACTTGTTTGATTAGAATTTTTGTTGAAGTGATTGATTGAGTGAACACTTGAACAAGGGCTTTGGAAAATATTATGAGTATCATTGTTATGTGAAGTTTACAAAGTGAGACTAGCATTGTTGTTGAAGCAATTAGCTTGGTGATGAACTTGAACTAGATCATGAGTATCATTGTTATGTGAGATTGGGTGATGAGCATTGTTGGAAGTATTTTGAGTTTTTTAAGTGGTTTATTGAGTATAGTTGGTTGAGCCCAGTCAAGTGGATGTGTTGAAGTGAAAGTTTAAGTTCCATGAAACAAATTGTACTACATTCTGAATTGATTTGAGAAATACGTTGAGTGTTGATGAATGTAAAACATATTATGTCTCTAACAATTCTCCATATGTTTATGTGATAAAATAAAGAGATTGAAAGTTATTGAGAACTAGTGTGAAGCATATTGAGTCTCTAAAAATTCTCCATATGTTTCTATGATAAAATAAAGAGATTGAAAGTGATTGAGAACTAGTGTGAAACATATTGAGTCTCTAACAATTCTCCATATGTTTCTATGATTGAGCATTATTGTGAATAGGAAGCATATTGAGTCTCTAAAAATTATCTATATGTTTCTATGAGATTGGACAAGTTCTAGTGAGGACTTGTTGAGCAGATTGGACAAGTTCTAGTGAGGACTTGTTGAGAAGATTGGACAAGTTCTAGTTTGGACTTTTTGAGCATATTGGACAAGTCCTAGTGAGGACTCGTTGAGAAGATTGGACAAGTTCTAGTGAGGACTTGTTGAGCATATTGGACAAGTTGAAGTGAGGACTTATTGAGCATATTTGAGGTAAGTCTTCAAGAAGAGTGAATAGATTTGTGTGAGATTTTATGGAAGCTTAAAATACATATTTGAGGAAATATATTGAACAAGTTCTTGAGAGGACTTGTGAGCAGATTTGTTTGAGCTTTTGTGGAAGCTTACAATACATATTTGAAGACAAATATTGAGAGTTGATTGGACAAGTTCTTAAGAGGACTTGTTGATATATTTGAGATAAGTCTTTGAGAAGACTTGAGAGTTGAGTTAATTGATTTGTTCAAATATTGAGTTAGGGTTTGGGATAGATCTTTTAGAGGTGATTGATCAGGATTTGTGTTAAAGCTTGAACACAGATCGAAGATAGAGTTTGGTGCAGACCTGAGGATAGATTTGTACTAGACCAAAGATAGAAATTGAGCAATTTTGTGCTAGACCAAAGGACTAAGTTTATTATAGATCAAAGATAGATATTGAGTAGTTTTGTGCTAGATCGAAGGACTGAGTTTATTATAGAACAAGATAGATATTGAGCAGATTTGTGCTAGACCGAAAGACTATGTTTAGTGCAGATTTATGATAGAGTTTGATAAGATATTTAGAAGGTGACAGAGTATAGAGGATGACAAAATTAAATGGATATAGGTCCATAAGCTAAGGTAGTGAAAATTAGTGTCTTCATTGGATAGTGTAGACACCTAAATCACGTAAATCGGATAAGACTATCAGTGCATTACATATGCCCTCTTATCGACAACATATGGCCTTATTAGGCACCCCTCTAGGCTAGAAAAAGGCTTCCAAAACCCTCCAAAACTTAGTTTTGGAGGGTTCCTAGCAGTCTGGGGCAGTTTTGGGGCCCCTACTAGTGACCGTCCCACCCAGGGATGGCCACAGTTGGTGACCGTCCCACCCAGGGACGACCATCAGCAACCATCCCTGGGTGGGATGGCCCCTAACTGGACCCTTGAAAAAGTCAAAGGATGCGCTAAATGGCAATCCAAGACTACCATTAGCGCATCCAATCACCCCAATTTTTTGTTATGGTAAGTATATTGGGAGCCCCAAAGGGGCAACCTTCCCCTCCTCAATCAAATGACGCAATTAGGACAAGTGGCATCACTTGCCTCGCATGGCAAAGATGCCATTTGGCCCTAGATGCCCTTTTGGGCTATAAAAGGAGGCCTAAAACCTCATTCTAAAAAAAGGATGAGAATAGCATTTGGAGCAATGAAGTGCTGCTCATTTGAAACCACACCCTCACAAACCAAATTGAAACCTAATCTTGCCTACCTCTTGACCTTGAAACCCTCTTCATTTGAAGGCACTTTCAGGGGAAATAGGACCTGATTTACCAATCCAAAACCAGCCAAATTGAAGGACAACTTGGCCCCATCTATCGACAACACCCTCACCCTATTTTGGACCAATTCCCAAGGCCATAGGTGACAAAACTAAGCTAGTTTTGTAACCATCCCACTTGGGGATGGCTAGTAGTCAGCCCATGGCACTCATAGGGATGGTCCCAAAATAGTAGATAATTTTGGATAAATTCCTCCATAGACCTCCTTAGGATGTCTAGATGAACCTCTGGTCCAAATTTGAGGTCATTTGGAGGAGTTTTGGTTCAGGATTTGGAGTCCCCAATGTTGCAGGTCTACATGGCTCACCCCGGAGTGGCCAACAGTTTAGCATAGTTTTGCATTAAATATTGCTTCCAAATCTAGTTATTATTATTTATATTATATTATAATATGTTCATGCTTACTGTAGATCAGTTTTTATGCACATAGATCACTTTTATATTGTGATATTGACCCCTCTTTCTTCATGTTTCTAAGGCTTTTCTCTATGATATGCAGGTGCTACTGACCCTCTTGAAATCTCATGTGTGTAGGTGTAGGTATTCTCAATAGAGGGAAGGAGCTAAGGAAACACTTCAAGACAAACCCAATATTGGCTCTTGGTGTGGGAAACAAGTTTCACAACTTGTGTTAAAATCGCCTTAAAGGCTTCATTCCAAGGGACTAGATCCATTGTGAAATTGTAAAGTTGAATGTATCACATTTGTAAAGCCCTCAAGGGGATGTTTTGTAATCTCAATTTGAAGCTATTAATCAATAAATTCAAGGAGAAATCTACCATTTTATTATATACTTTGCTTCATTTCACATAGATTACTTATTGCACACTTCCCTTTGAATGCATGCTTTAAAAGTGACATATACTGCAAGTAAAGGCCCTTAAGGTGATATCGTGAAATTTGCTTCTTTAGTGGTGATCATGGTATCTGATATTTTTAAGTCTCCCCTTTGGATGATGCTAATTTGGACCTTTTTTTTGGTTTTCTCTATTGCAGGTGCTGACCGCTCTGAGAAGAAATGACCTCTCTACTGCTCCATGGCACTGGGTGAGATGGCCAACTCCATGGAACTGGGTGGGATGGCCCCCAATATGTGACCGTCCCTACCTAGGATGGCCATAAAACTAGAGGGTTTCTACAAAAATTTGTAGAAACAACAAGTTTCAGGTTCATCTTTACACCCCTTTTCATTGTCAATTTGAACTTTTACTGTCCAAAATAGTCATAATTTCAATTTTATTGCTTATTCTATGCATAGAAAGGTTAGATATCTCTTTCCAAAATCTTGCATTAATTAGATCACAAGAAATAAGGAAAATAATAGTAGAATTTCTACTTTTTGTCTGGTTTGACTGCTTGCCACTTGCCCAAAAAGGGGTTAAGTTCATATAGGTGTGCATTTTTTGTTTCCTTTTATGCTACTGACAATTCTGAAAGTAAAATGCACATTCATGCATTTAGTCAAAAATCATTGAGTGCTACTTTGTTTTCTTTCAATATTTTAAAAGGAACACACACACACCACGATCCACTTAAACATTGGTGAGTTGGACTTCATTCCCAACCATTGATAGAGTTCAATGATGATGGGTTTCATCTCCATCCATTGACTCAAATCCTATGAACCTTGTTTTATTGGCCAATACCGACTCCAAGATCTATCCTAACCATGCAAAATAGCATGCATTCCTCTTCGGAGGGGTGTATCACTATGCACGGGGTGTTGGGTGAGGATCGGTAGGACCTATGCTCCTTGATCGGGTATGGATTTCATCTCCATACTTTGAGTTGGTTTCTCTACTGTGAGTATATAGGTGAAAACCACTTAAAATTTGAGAATATCATTCAACGAAATATCAAACATGAGAAAAGTATTTTCTTTACAAAGCAACACATATTGAAACACAACAAATAGTTTAGGATTCACATCTAAAAAATTTAAAATGAGATAATCACTTTTATGCTTGTGTGTCTCTATTGTTTGTTTGTTTCAAATTCATATAAATTGTAAAGAAGATAAACACATAGTAGTTAGAGTATATAGCTATGGTACGTACCCATAGCCAAGCCCATTCAGGGGTAGAAGCTATGGGCAATAGAGAAGAGGATATAGAACGTCCTCATGTTGAGTCTAGGGATAGGATCATTCCTCCCTAGAAATCAGCTACTCTTCCCAGTCGTAGACCGACTGATGAGTGGATGGTTACTCCTAGAGAGTCAACTAGAGGATCTAGCTTATAGGGGACCCCTTCGTAGGGTACTCCTGTAGGTCATAGTCCTAGTTTGGGAAAGTATCTCCCTAATTCATATGCTACAAACACCTTCTTTCGAGAAGAGTCACCATGCAATGAGGTGCCTCCACATAGAGAAATACCATGCGTTCATGTGCCTGCTCGATCCTCTACTCCTGATCATATATAGGAGCAAGAGCTCACACCTCGAGTAGGGTTGAATGATCATCTCAAGATTTCAAGTCACCCTACTCCAAGGTATCAAAATCACAATGAGTATGATACTCATCAAATTAGGTGACCTTATTCCACCTTACCTTACCTTGTTTATGAGGGAAGACCTGAGGAACATCCAGATTATCCTCATGAAAATGTGTCAATGAAAGCACGTTGTGCCTCTATGCTAGTAGTATTTCAAAAATATTTGTTTAGGAGAGAACCTCAAGTCAATGCGACTGCCCTCGATCGAGGGAAGCATGTAATTGATCTCACAGAGCCTCCTGAATAGGATAGACAATGAGGCAATCATGCTAAGTTACGTAGACCTAATACAACTGATCAAATTAATAATTTGGTCTAGAGATATGCTGACCACCAAGCTGAGTTTAATCGACTTAGGTCGGATAAACATCACTTAGATCTCTTAGAGCAATGATAACAAATAGAGAAAGAAAAGCTTGAATGACAAATTCAAGAAACTTTGCATCATGGAGCTGTCACTCCAAGTACGCGTAGACAAGAGGCTCACCCGAGGCAACCAAATTTCCAACAAGATAGGTCTCCTAGACCTAATCCTATGTTGCCTCCTAGACCTCGTAGGCCTGAACATAATACATATGATAGGCCAAACATAGATCACCTTCAATAGGCATTAGTTCCTCCTTGTAGGCCCATACCTGAAACACCTTATGGGGCTTACGATGATTTGGAACAAGATGAGGATTATGTAGAAGCACCTTATGGAGGCATGGCTGATGTCAATCAACCACCCCAACCTAGGCTTAATATTCCTCATCCACCTCTACGAGTTCAAAATAAGGAAGAGGAGATTAAATCCTCGGATGCGTATCAAGCTTTGCTTGCACGCTTAGAAACTGTAGAAGGTAGGACAACTGGCAATGGGCTTCAAAAGCCTACTTTGCATCAGCTAAAGAACCAACCATTACACCCATCCATTCCTTCCTCGGTCTATCCTGAGCATTTCAAAATGCCCAAATTTGATAGATTCAAGGGTGAAGAAGATGCTCAAGAGCACGTTACTAGATTTCTAAATCTGTGCTTCAACATACAAGACAATGATGCATTGCTCCTAAGAACTTTCTTGAGTACCCTCATTGGTCCTACCATTGAGTGGTTCAACCAACTTCCAAAACATAGCATCTACACATTTGAACAATTTGTTGATGCATTTTTGGAATTTTTCACCTTTAACACCAAAATAAAGGTGACATTAACCGACCTCACAGGAATGAAACAAACCGAGGATGAGATGATCACTGACTATGGAAATAGGTGGTGAACGCTTTTGGCTAAGCTACCCTATCTATTTCTAGTGATTGAATTAACTCATTTGTTCTCAAAGAGTTTCTTGAAACCCATCTCTTTGACATTGCAATTACAACAATACCCTACCTTGGAAGAAGCTCTAGCATAGGCTAGAAACATAGAAGAAATCAAAATCCAAGAGGGAGAAATAACAAAACCTCACAAGAAGGAGTGGACAAAGAATCCTAAGAATAGCTCGGCACCTACAAAGCTAGCTATGGTCAATCAAGTGGCCATAAATGTCCCTACGCCTCCTCAAGTTATGCCTCCCCAAAAGGTGAACTATCAGGCTCAACCTCCTCCTACGAATTATAACAATAATGGTATAGTGAACTAGGGACAAAAATAGTGTCGCCCTTAGTGATAATTTACTCCCATCACTGAATCCATGGATTCTCTTTTCGATCGATTATGGGCTACAAATATGGTTAATTTACTAGATATCAAACCCAATGATCTAGAAATAGGTAAACCCAAGCTTATGGGATGTTGAGAGGATCAGTATTGTAAGTTTCATCGACAAGGTGGCCATGATTTACAATCATGCTATGGTTTTAAACATGTAGTACAAGACATGATTGAGAGGAATGAGCTTATAGTAGATGCTCCAGTAGCTCCTACCAATCAACAAATGGGTATTTTCAAAGACCCTTTACCAACTCATGAGGTACAGGCAGTGCCTGCTAAACCAATGAATGAGGTGAATCAAAAACACCTTGTTCAAGGGTATGTTGGGATGGTGAGTATTGTGACCAGGAACAAGAGATATCCAAGTCAAGTCGCACAACCTACGACTTCAAATGATGTTCCAACTACATCATAAACTACACCACCTATAGTACAGGGCCTTCCTTCTAGGCCAACAATGACAATTAAGAGCAAGCTTGCACAAATCTTGAGGACCACATCAACATGATTGTCCATCTATGAGTTGATCCAACAATCACCTCCACATCGGGATGCCTTGATGGATATTTTAAAATCCATAGAGTTGCAACCGTAGGAGTCCAACTCCTTCATAGATTTTGTGGGACATGTGCAATAGTGCAAAGAACCAGTCATACAATTTCATGAGCATGAGCTAAAAGAAATAGCCAATGATGTGGTAGACCCTCCTTTACACATCATTGCATGTATAAATGAGATACCATACAAGAGAGTGCTTATAGACACTGGGTCCTCAAGTAACATCATAACAACTAAAGCACTAAAGCATATTAAATTGCCAGCATCTCATGTTGTGGCATCAACTTACACTCTTCGTGCTTTCAATGACACAATATGCTCTACTATCGGTACCATAGTTTTACCCATTCAGGTGGGACAAAATATTATACCGACATTGTGCCATGTGCTAGAGGGTGATATGGCCTACAACATTTTTCTTGGAAGACCTTGGATACGGGATATGAAGTGTGTCCCCTCCATCATACATCAATGTCTTAAATACACTCATGAAGGGCAAGTACATGTAGTATCTACCGATCTAGAGCCCTTCAAATACTACAACATGTTGCAGTAGATGCCAGAGTCGACATTACCTTCGACTCATATAGACTTCCAATTAAATACACCTGATCATAGTCTACCCATTCCACCACCTTCATCATCATCTACTCCATCCTCATCATCACCACCTTCAGAGAAGGCTTCGACATCATCAAACCCTCCATCGAGGAACATGTCGAAGAGGCCTATTGATGAGAGCCCACCATTAGTTTCTACCATATCCATGGAGGAGGTTCCTTGTGTCATTAATGAGGAATTACCTCTAGAGGTGAACATTGAATCACCTCAAACCTCCATTCCATCTCATCCAGCTTCACCATCCCAGGTCATAGTCCAGATGTCTAGCATAGGGTTAGGAGAATACTTGGTGAGAAATATCATGATAGTTCCATCAGTGGAGATAGTGCAAGACATGGGAAGACCTCATCTTCCCATAGGTAGCATTGTACCTCTTGGTATACCTCCTAATAAAATAAATTTCATATATGGAGGTATAGAGTATGGAGCTCTGCCCATTCCTCAGATAGAAGATGATGATGAACCCTTTTCTGAGGATGTAAATTATTTTTCAAATCTAGACTATGCATTGAAATATCTAAATCATTGTAATTGGCATGGGTTTGGTCTTGGCCTGTATGAGCAGGGTAACCATGTTCCATGTCAACCCCAATATCAACTTTCGTATGATAGATCCAGGTTGGGAAACAATAAACTGGTACCATTGGATGTCCTCACCGAGAGTCTTGAACACCTATGCCTAAGTCATCAGGCTAAGCTCACCCATGATCCATATACTAATCTGAATCATGTTCATTCCTTGGGAGATCATTTCCCCATAGACATGATAGATCAAGGTCTTTCCAGTGATGTCACCCAACCCCATGAAGTGGGGGAGAGCTCACACACCTTGCAATATGATAGTGAGGAACAAGACCAAGGTCCTCCTCATGAATGGATGAGTGATGATGAAGATGATTATGGCATTGCACCCATTAACTGCCATAGCTCAGATGATGAATACGAGCATGTGTTCCCTTTGGATGATGAGGATGAATATTTTCTTCATATGTTATTCCCCATCCAAGAACCCATCTGATGCCAGTTGTTGCCTCATGAAGAGTAGGCTCACCCTCTTCCACATAGGCCACCACTAGTTATTCCATTTCCACCCGAGCCACACCCATGAGTTATGAGACAACATCAGGTCTCTAGACCCACTCACCCTAGAGTAGGAGATCATGTATCCATCAACATGATTTCCATAGATTTAATGACACCATTGGTGAATCTGAATGACCCATCCAAGCAATTGCATCTTGATTTAGAGGCAATTGACTTTGATCAAGGAGATTCTTCTCCATCGCCCTTAGAGTATTGGCCTTGTGAGGAAATGTTACAACCATTTAACTTTTCTTCAAGAACTACTCAGGATGTTTTTCAAGCTGAGGTTGACCCTAAATTTCCTATGGAAGAAGCAAACCTAGCTGATGACATTCACTTAATTCCCACCCCACATCAGTTGGAGGATGGGTCTCACATGTCGATTGAGCCAACAATTGACAAGGATATCGGTACAGATCTCGATAATCCCCATACCATTAAATTAGGGGAAGGCCTCTCCCTAAGTGAACAAGATGATTTCATAGCTGCATTGAAAGCAAGGATTAAAGCTTTTGCTTGGTCGTATAAAGATATGCCAGGACTAGACCCAAATATAGTCATGCATAATCTTACATTAGACCCCAAGATCAAACCTGTTAAGCAAAAGTTAAGAAAAATGCACCCAATAGTAGCCTTAATGGTGAAAGATGAATTACAAAAGTTGTTGGATGCTGATATCATCATCTCAGTAGATTATCCACCATGGGTTTCAAACATGGTTCCCATAAAAAATCTTGATGGGAGGATTCACATTTGCACCGAATTTTGAGATCTTAACAAAGCGAGTCCTAAGGATGAATTTCCCTTACCTAACATCGATGCGTTGGTAGATGCAACAATAGGACATGAAATGCTATCCCTAATGGATGGATTTTCTGGATATAATCAGATTCGTATTAATCTAGAAGACCAAATCAAAATGGTGTTCACAATGCCTTGGGGGACATTCTGTTACAAGGTCATGCCTTTTGGCCTTAAGAATGCTGGTGCTACCTACCAACGAGCCATGACATATATCTTCCATGACTACATGCACAAGATTTTGGAAGATTACATGGATGATTTATTGGCAAAATATTTATTATGCCATGAACATCTCGATGTACTGTGTAAGATCCTAGATCACCTCATAGAGCACAATGTTAGACTTAATCCCAAAAAGTGTGTCTTCGGTGTCACATCTGGTAAAATTTTGGGATTCATAGTCTCCAAGAGAGGCATAGAGGTAGATCCCAACAAGGTCAAGGTAATATTAGAAATGCCTCCCCCAACAACCATTAAGCAACTACGTAGTTTGCAAGGAAAGGTCACATCCATAAAATGCTTCATAGCATAGTTATCGGATAAGTGTCGACCCATGAATAAGTTGCTACACAAGGGGGTCTCATTTCATTGGGATGAAGAATGTCAAAATGCCTTTGATGAGATAAAACAATACTTGGCTTCACCACCTGTATTAGCTCCACCATGACCAGGAGTGTCATTCTATTTATATATCTCAGCTACTGAGTTAGCTTTGGGTACCATGTTGTCCCAAAAGAATGAATTTCACAAAGAACAGGCTACCTATTACATCAGCCACACACTGGTCAGCTATGAAGTTAGATACACATATGTTGAGAAGCTATGCTTAGCAGTGGTCTTTGCCACCAAAAAGCTATGCCATTATATGTTAAATCACACCACATATGTTGTATCTAAAGAAAATCCATTGCGCTACATGATGAGCAGAACATATCATAATAGTCGCATGACGAAGTGGATAATGTTGTTGATGGAATTTGACCTAGAGTTCATTGGACAGAAATCTATCAAAGGATAGGTCATAGCCGATCAACTAGCAGAGGCTCCTCTATAGGATGATCAACCTCTAAATATAGAACTTCTTGATGATGGAGTATTTCAAATTTTAGAATCACCTGATTCTACAGAGCCTGAGTCACAGGCGGACATAACTCTATTCTTCGATGGTTCCAAGTGCGAGCGAGGTGGTGGTGTAGGTATCATGTTTTTCACACCACAAGGGGCTCCCATACCTCTTTCGTTTAAACTCAATTTTCCTTGTACCAACAACAATTCCGAGTATGAAGCTCTCATCATAGGACTTCAGATGACAATCACCATGAAAATAACAAAGTTAAACATTTTTGGTGATTCCTTGCTCATAGTTAATCAGGTAAAAGGGATTTTCTAGTGTCGATGTCCCATATTGCAAGCCTACAAAGCCCTAGTGGACAAACTCCTGGTCAAATTTGAATGGTATGATATAGAGGCACTCCCTCATTCATCTAATCATTTTGTGGATACAATGGCTTCCTTAGGGTCACTAATCCCGCATGACCCTTCAGATGATATCACAACTATCCAAGTAAAAATGCTAGCACAAGCTATGACTGAGCATGAAGAGCATAAGGCTATACCAGTTGTTCACATGATTCAGATTGAGCCTTCTCATGAAAGGTTCTCTCAACTACACCAATATTTGAATAATGTTAACTAGGGGACTTTGTTCCCTCATAATCCTTTTGATACTAGCACAATGCTATATCTCCAAGTTCACTCTCAATCAACATTCGCACGAGACAAACATCAAAGGGATAACATGATTCATAATATTGAGGCTTCTTCAAAGCAATATTGGGCCATCCAGATTAAATATTATCTTAAACTAGGTAATATTCCACCTGGATTGTCGCATACCACAAAGCGAGCATTCAAACAAAAGGTGGCAAAATATGTCTTAATAGGAGACATAATGTATCATCGGAGTTATGAAGGTATCCTCCTTCATTGCTTAGACTCACAGGAGTCAGCTTGGGCCATCACCCAAGCACACGATGGTACATGCGGTGGCCACTTTAGCGGCATGGCCATCACCAAGCGCATTCTTCGCATGGGCTATTATTGGCCAACTTTAGAGCAAGATTGTTGTGCTTATGTTAAGAAGTGCATGAAGTGTCAACACCATGCAAATTTAACACATGTACCTTCATAGGCCTTACAACCGATTCAATCGGTCTGGCCATTTGCACAATGGGGGTTTGATTTAATTGGGAAAATCTCACCTACCTCATCGGGCCATCACACGTTTATCATAATGGCAACCGAATATTTCACAAAATGGGTGGAAGCAATTCCCCTTACCACAATGACTGGACCTCGCATTGCGGAGTTCATACTACATAACATTATATGTCATTTTGGTATTCCATCCAAAATAGTATCGGATAATGGAACACCCTTTAAAAATAAGGATGTGCATGTGTTAACAACAAAGTATAACATAAAGCATAGCTTTTCCATGCCCTATTATCCATAGGCCAATGGGCAAGCAGAGGCATCAAATAAAATAGTAGTAGCCATCTTGAAGAAAACCATTCAGGAAAATCATAAATATTGGCATAATCAATTACCTCTTGCCCTTTGGGCCTATCACACTAGTATTCGGATGCCCACTAGGGCAACTCCATTTTCACTAGTGTATGGTGCTGAAGCCATCATGCCTCTGGAGTTAGAGATTCTGTCATTGCGCATTTCCATGCAGGAATTCATCGATGATGATACAACTAGGCAAGCTCGGTTAGATCAGTTAACGTTGCTTGATGAATGATGTGTGAATGCCCTCGAGCATCTACGTGTTTATCAAGAGCATCTTAAGAGAGCTTACAACTTGAAAGTACATCAGAGAGACTTTCAAGTAGGTGATTTAGTTCTAAAGGAAAACTAGCAAAACTCAAATTTGCCCTCCAATTTGTGAGACAAATTTGTAGCAAACTGGCTAGGTCCATTCATCATTACACATCATATTGGACCTGGAACTTATCACCTAGCATCCATCGAAGGAAATGAAGAGCCTGAACCCATGAATATAAGTCATTTGTGACCATTTCATGCTTAGAGCACCAATAAAATACCCCTAGGTAGTCGTAGACACTTTCTAAGTGTCGTTGCCTACCTAGGTCACCCTAAAGGCTCCTAGCGGTTTTTGATCATCTAGGTCACATAAAAATCTCCTAGACTATCTATGATCATCTAGGTCAACCTTAAATGCTCCAAAGGCATCCATAAGCCCTTTGGTCACAACCAAATACCCCTAGGTAGTCGTAGACACTTTATAAGTAATGTTATTAACCTAAAGGTCAAATAACTAATTAGGTCACATAAAAACTCTAGACTATCTACGATCATCTAGGTCAACCTTAAATGCTCCAAAGGCATCCATAAGCCTTTGGTCAAACAAATACCCCTAGGTAGTCGTAGACACTTTCTAAGTGCCCTAGGTCACCCTAAAGGCTCCTAGATTTTTGACATGCTAGGTCACATAAAAAAGCCCCTAGACTATCTATGATCATCTAGGTCAACCTTAAATGCATCCAAAGGCATCCATAAGCCCTTTGGTCACAACCAAATACCCCTAGGTAGTCGTAGACACTTTCTAAGTGTTTGCCCTAGGTCACCCTAAAGGCTCCTAGTAGGTTTTTGATTCGTAGGTCACATAAAAAACCTCCTAGACTATCTAGATCTAGGTAACTAAATTCAAAGGATCCATAAGCCCTTTTGTCAAAACCATTCACCTACGGTCAATAAAAACTGACTTTAAGTGTCTAGGTACTTAAATTCCTAAAGGTCCTATACTTCTTCTAACACTAGGTCAATAAAAAAGCTCCTAGACTATCTACGGATCATCTAGGTCAAACCTAAAAGCTCCAAAGGCATCTATAAGCCCTTTGGTCACCTTAAATTCTCCTAGGTAGTCCATGATTGTTTAGGTCAACCCGAAATGCCCTAGAAGGTCTATGATCATCTAGGTCAAGCTAAAATGCTCCTAGGTAGTTTACAACTATCTAGGTCAAACCTAAATGCTCCAAAGGCATCTATAAGCCCTTTGGTCACCCAAAAATCTCCAATGGCATTCATTAAGCCCATTGGTCAACTTGTACATATATATATCTCAAAAATTACAAAAAAAATCATGAAAATCATCAAAATACAAAAATATTGCATTGTATTGCATTTCTCATCACTTGCATTATAATCATAGTTGCATTAGGCATACTCATCATTGCATTATGCATCATTCCAAATTGATCATATATGTCTAGCACCAGGTCTGTACATTAGGCATATGGTAAAAATTCATTGTTATCATATGACAAGTCATACCACCTGTTTATATTACATATACCATTTACATTATATGTCTGTTTTCCGTCACTTAGCCATTGTTAGTAAAACATAGTTAAAGTTTTTGGTCACTCAACCATATCTAGTTGTCTTCTCAGATTTTGTAGAAATCTAGCATGATTTTTAGAAGGTAGAATCCTACTTAGATAATGCTTGGTATACATCAAAATCCCAACACAATTTTCACATTAATAAATCCAAGTCTAGCACAAGGAAATATGAAAACTATGAAGTAGTCTAGGTTACTTTCAAGCGAAAAGGTTATCTTGCTCATCCCCCTATGTGAATGGTTCAAATATGTTAAGAATTGACAAAAGGACAAGTTCCTCCTTACCCAAAATCCCTTACCCTACACTAGGGTAAGTATCCCAAAGAAAGAAAATCAGTAATGATTATTATCCCCCCAGTATTGAAAACATACATTGCCCTACACTAGGGCAAGTATCTCAAAGAAATATTCCAAAGAAAATAGTGATTATTATCACTCCCAAATATGCATAAAGAAATAGTGATTATTATCACTAGGAAAAGCAAAAAGAAATAGTGGTTCTCACCACTATTAAAATCCCTTGCTCAACAAATCAAAATGAGCAAATTCCCTTGAGAAATTCAAAGAAAGGTAGGGACTCCGAAACTTGAATCCCTAAAATTCTCAGCATCAGAGAACCATAAGGTGATCCTCATTACAGGTTTTGTGGATAGCCTACTTGTCAATGGTGGTAGCCTCCCGCATGACGATATGTCTATCACTTAAGCAACTTGTTTAGGTATAGACCAATGTTTGAATGTGGATGAGCTAGCTTGTTGTAACCTAGGTTATATAGTGGTCTAATCCAACTAAGTATGAAACTCAGGATAATGAGACTCGTAGAATGATCTCTAGTGTCGATGGGCTGAATGAATCCCATTTGCACTAGGGTAATCTTATGTGTTATCATGGTAATGAACTCACGTGCACACACAGGGATATTGATTATCTTGGTTATCTTAGTAGGTGCATACTTTGTCAAAAGATCTTGTATAGTTAGTATATGACTTTTGATTAGGTAACTAGAGTGTTTGAGTCTCTTAAAAACTATCAAATACAATCATATCACATCACATTATCCATTCCATTTTACATCATGTTGTCACATGTTTGTCAAAATTACAATGTCCATCAAATAAAGTGTTATAATAACATGAAAATAATCAAGATACATTTTGTATAGTCTATGGTGCTAGCATATAATGCATCAAATAGTCATTGTAAATCCATCATACAAAAATTAAATCTAATCAAATCATTACTTTCAATCATACACATTTAAAACTTTTGTTTATTAAGTGATATTCATGATCTAGGATAGATACTGGTTAAATATTAGCAATAATATTTAAATGACCACTGACTATTTTATGCATACCTTTTAATTTACAAAAGCATATAAAATGAAGCATCCACATCTACATATCATCAAATCACATCATCGGATAAATACATGCATCCATGTTAGAAATCCATCATAACATCATATAGCAAATATAAAAATTGCATTCATATCATAAAGTAGTAAAATGACATAATGATCAAAAGCTAAGTCATATATATATGTCCATATATATAAAATTTGAAAGCAACATCATAGTCCATAAACTTCCCATAGGCTACAATAAAAGTGAGTCATCCGACTTCGCAATCCAAAAAACCAAAAAGAACCATCAGAGTCCATTGACCATGGTCACGTAGGACCGGTACCTCGACTCTCTCCTCTGCTCTCAGTATGAGTCCATCATGAGCTCCTTGACCTGCTTCCCCATGATATGCTACCTCTAGATACATCCATCCTCTGAGAAGTACTCAGAGCCCTCATTCGAGTAGATGAGTGTCCCATCCTACTCCCCTGGCTACGTTGTGATCCAATAGCTAATGCTTGATCTGGTATGCACCCCTTATAGTGCACTATCTCATCCTCCATCATATCCATGTAGGTGCACTCCTCTCGACACCTAGTCTGATAGGTCACTACCAAACCCTAGAGATGTGCTATCTCCTCCTGCATCCTGGCTAGCTCACCACTACTGGACTCCCCATGGCTAGGGCCCTATCTACCGACCTATGCCTAAAATGTAGCTATCACTATTGCCTACCTCTCCATATCCTCCTATGCACTCTACACCTATGCCTATAGTAAATCTTGATCACTCTATAGCTCTATGATCCTAGCATCTCATGCTGCTAACTCTACCTATAGACCCTGATCTCCCAAGTCTCCCTCATCAAAGCCAACTGGATCCTGTACATCTATCAGCTCCACCCTATCCATTGACACACATTGATGCACAACTCACTCACCTATGTCCACCTCCTCATCATCTGGAGACTCACCAAAACCCTCCTCATCTGGAGCACCCCTAGCGGCATCCACTATCCTCATAGCTGCATCCCCTCCTAGTGGTCCCTCCCCTCACCACTACCATGACCCACCATGCATCATACTCCTCTATAGTGCCTACATCATCTGAGTCTATGACTGTCACCTCAGAATCTGACTCATCTCCCAACTCCTCTACCATAGGCCATGCTAGAGTCCTCTCATCCCCATGATGATGATAGACCATCGGCTCACTGAGAAATCCCTGGCATAGCCTAAACTATCATAGCACATGATCATAAGAGAAGTACTCTCACTCTATGCCATGTCACCCTATCAACCACCTACCTCATCGAACTCGACGTAGATGTGTCGAAGCCTCATCCTAGGTAGGACAATCCCTGTAGGGTCTCCACTCGATATCCACTACCCTGAGCCATGCAAAAGCCTCTACATAGTGCTCTACCTCCCTAGCATAGTATTGGCTATACCTTGACTCATGCGACCTCATCCATAGCTCTCCATAGCCAATCTCCCTATTCGGTAGCTCTACTCGAGTGGTCCATGGTAGTCCTCATGGTCTCTCCATTATAATATGCTACCAAGCCCAAGATTATAGTAGAAATTTATAGCCCAAACCCTTCCACCCATGAGAGTGGATCTCATATAGCTCACCGTATAACTATGCCAATAAATTAGGACCCCAAGCCATCACTATCGGCTCCTCCTCTATGCAGTCAACTAGAGTAAAGACCAGCTCTATTAGGTTCCATGGGAACCTAGCTCCTAAAGAGTTGGGTAGTAGCATGTTGCTGATCAAGGTCATCAAAAAAGTGTGCCTAATGCCAAGCACACCCTTCTAGTACACTAGATACTAAGAATCCCTCCACTAATCATATCAGTCAGGACATCCTCCTAGCATGCGTCGAAGTACCTCCGCACTATGACCTCCCATCGCTCCATCAGAGAAGATACTATCTGGTGCCCCTCTATCAGAATATATAGTATCTGATAGATGTCCTCTAGTGTCACTATCATCTCCCCCATAGCTAAATGGAAAGTATTAGTGCGAGGGTCCCATAGGTCTATCAAAGCAGTCAGATAGGCGTGGTCTCCCACCATGGGATCTAACCGCGTAACTTGCTTCAGACCGATGGCATCAAGCCAATGCTAGTATATAGTATTAAAATGGTCTCTAGTGACCTGAAAGAGACTCGGTACCCTGTACCGACTCCTAACTATCTGCTCATGCAAATCAGGGTGTCAAACAGGCCCTAAAAATGCAAATTTTTGCTATAAAAACACTAAAAAACACATAAAAAGGGCCTTTTCTGGCCAATTTTTGGCCGTCCCACCTAGGGACGGCCCCTAATTTGGTAGCCATCCCACCAAGGGATGGCCACTAGTAACCATCCCTCACAGGGACGGTCCCCAAATAGGGGTAAAATAGGGTCAATTTGACCCTTAAAAATGCCCTAAAAACCTTAAAAAAACAAAAAAATGATTTTTAACCCTAATTTTTTGCAAATAAAGCATTCCTAAGGTTAAATTTTATGTATTTCAGTACTCCTAAGTTTCTTAAATCATGGGTGTGGCTGTAGTCATGAAATTAGAGCAGAAATTGCAAAAATTCAATAAAATAGGGCAGAAGAAGCATGTAATCCATACCCGTTTCGCACTGGCTCCACCACCTGATGCATCCGCTGGTTGGATCATGTTGTGGGTTGATATTTTAGTAGTTCTCCACTTCATAAAACTCTCTCCTACCTCCTCTCCTCTCCAACTTCTCCAAGCAAGTTGCACAAATGAGCTAAAATGGCCCTTTTTGGCCTTTTATAGCTCCAAAAGAAGTCGACCGCTCCTGGGTGGGATGAGCACACTTTTTGCTGGCTTTACCACCATGGGACATTCATAAATACTGCCCTCATCCCCCCCTAGGATGGTCATAAGAAAATTGCACTTAAAAACATCAAAAATATCAAAAAATGGGCCAAAAACCCACCAAAAACAAGGCAGATTGGGCAAGAAAATGAGAGGGATCTAGACTGAACCTATAATAATTTTGGATGCATAAAAAGACTCTATTTTAGTCCCAAATAAGGCCTCCATGGATGTACCACTCCATAGGAATGATATATTGGGCCTTTTGCTTCCAAAACTATTCATCAAAATAGTCAAAAATCACCTCCAAACAGGTATATAGTACCATGGGTAAAATAAAGAGTTACCCTAATTAAGTCATATGTTTCAAGTGACTCATCACTTTAGAATTTTTCATGCCCTCATTGACTCATCTCTTGAGGGGGTAGTCATCATAATGAATTCAAAAATTGAATCAACATTTAAACACTCAGAAGTGTAAAATTCCATGCATTCAAAAGAATCTTGGCTAAAGATAAATTTTCAAGCCCATGCTGGGGCAAAGAATCAGCATAAGAAGCAAATTAAATAGGCTTGACCTCCTTGAAACCTTAGTAATTGACCCATGTGAAGGTTTACAAGAATACAAGGCACCAAGACCTAGTATGCCCTAAGCCCCATAAGACTATTACTACAACATGATTGAAAGGTATACATGCAATTGATCCTTCGACTATGTCAATAGAAAGGATTCCAAGAATGTATGCTTTTCCATAATGAAGGCATCCAGAGTTGATTAGGTTAATGAAAAACCTTGATCATTCGATGATTTAGTGATCTATTTTTTCTCAACGCTTTGTTTCACATCATGCATCCCAAAAATGGGGCATCTGTAGACACCTAAATCATGTAAATCAGATAAGACTATCAGTGCATTACATATGCCCTCTTATCGACAACATATGGCCTTATTAGGCACCCCTCTAGGCTAGAAAAAGGCTTCCAAAACCCTCCAAAACTTATTTTGGAGGGTTCCTAGCAGTCTGGGGCAGTTTTGGGGCCCCTACTGGTGACCGTCCCACCCAGGGATGGCCATAGTTGGTGACCGTCCCACCCAGGGATGGCCATCAACAACCATCCCTGGGTGGGATGGCCCCTAACTGGACCCTTGAAAAAGTCAAAGGACATGCTAAATGGCAATCCAAGACTACCATTAGCATGTCCAATCACCCCAGATTGATTGGGGACCTGCTAATGGACTGTAGGGTAGTAGATTGGGAGCCCCAAAGGGGCAACCTTCCCCTCCCCAATCAATGATGCAATTAGGACAAGTGGCATCACTTGCCTCGCATGGCAAAGATGCCATTTGGCCCTAGATGCCCTTTTGGGCTATAAAAGGAGGCCTAAAACCTCATTCCAAAAGAGGAGGAGAAGTAGCATTTGAGCAATGAAGTGCTGCCCAAATGAAACCACACCCTCACAAACCAAATTGAAACATAATCTTGCTTACCTCTTGACCTTGAAACCCTCTTCACTTCGAAGGTACTTTTAGGGGCAATAGGACCTGATTTACCAATCCAAAACTAGCCAAATTGAAGGAAAACTTGGCCCCATCTATCGACAACACCCTCACCCTATTTTGGACCAATTCCCAAGGCCATAGGTGACAAAACTAAGCCAGTTTTGTAACCGTCCCACTTGGGGATGGCTAGTAGTCTACCCCATGGCACTCATAGGGATGGTCCCAAAATAGTAGATAATTTTGGATAAATTCCTCCATAGACCTCCTTAGGATGTCTAGATGAACCTCTGGTCCAAATTTGAGGTCATTTGGAGGAGTTTTGGTTTGGGATTTGGAGTCCCCAATGTTGCAGGTCTACATGGCTCACCCCGGAGTGATGCGTAGTTTATGCATAGTTTCACCTTAAATATTGCTTCCAAATCTAGTTATTATTATTTATATTATATTATAATATGTTCATGCTTACTGTAGATCAGTTTTTATGCACATAGATCACTTTTATATTGCGATATTGACCCCCCTTTCTTCATGTTTCTAAGGCTTTTCTCTATGATATGCAGGTGCTACTGACTCTCTTGAAATCTCATGTGTGTAGGTGCAGGTATTCTCAATAGAGGGAAGGAGCTAAGGAGCTAAGGAGCTAAGGAAACACTTCAAGACAAACCCAATATTGGCTCTTGGGCGTGGGAAACAAGTTTCACAACTTGTGTTAAAATCGCCTTAAAGGCTTCATTCCAAGGGACTAGATCCATTGGGAAATTGTAAAAGTTGAATGTATCACATTTGTAAAGCCCTCAAGGGGATGTTTTGTAATCTGAATTTGAAGCTATGAATCAATAAATGCAAGGATAAATCCACCTTTTTATTATATACTTCGCTTCATTTCACATAGATTACTTATTGCACACTTCCCTTTGAATGCATGCTTTAAAAGTGACATATACTGCAAGTAAAGGCCCTTAAGGCGATATCGTGAAAATTGCTTCTTTAGATAGAGATCCATCAGCCAGGGTAGTGGAGGCAATAGCTCTTCTAGAAGATCACTAGCCAAAGTAGAGGAGAATGATTTCTCCTATGGATAGAAGATCCACAAACCATATTAGGGGATTGGTGTCTCCTTTGGACCGGTGTCCATAAATATTATAATTGGGAAAGGTTTCCCAAGAGAATTATTGAGAAATTTTTAGTAAAATATTTTCTCCATGGAGTAGCCCACATTGGGTGAACCACGTTAAATTGGTGTCTCTATTATGTATGGTTTTTTGTGCATTGCTTTGGATATTGTGTTTTATACTTCTATTGATACATTGCATAATATTGATTAAAAAGAAAAATTAAAAGTGGTCTTATACTGTTCACCCCCCATCTTAGTATAAGCTTATGTTCTTCAATTGGTATCAAATAAGGTACCTTTGGAAGAGTTTAACAACTTGAAGGAAAAGCTTACAAGAACACAAAATGGGTTATAATAGTGGATCCTCAGATCATGGAGCACCAATGTTTGATGAAAGCGATTATGTATTATGGAGCATGAGAATGAAGATTCACTTGATGGCACTTGGGAATGAAATTTGGGAAGCAGTTGAGAATGGATACACACCACCAGCTACTCCACCTATAGATAAAGATGGTAAGCACCTACAACACTTCAATTCAAAAGCAATGAATGCAATTTTGAAGGGTTTGCATAGACCAAAGTTTTGTCAAGGTCATGTACTGCAAATCAACAAAGAAAATTTGGGACAAGTTGTAAAACATATATGAAGGAGATAATATTGTCAAAAGAGCAAAAATACAAAATCTCAAATGGCAATTTGAAGCACCCAGAATGAAGGATGATGAAAGCATTAGTAGTTACTTTCTGCATGTAGATGAAGTTGTACATTGTATGTAAGGGCTTGGACTTGAGATTGATGGACCTAATGTTTGTGACTTCCAAAAAGGTTTAGTGAGAAAATTTAAGCTATAGAAGAAGCAAAAGATGGTGATCATTTGAAAAGAAGTGATTTACTTGATATTATCACATATTTTGAGATAAGGATAAAAGAGGAACAAAAGCCATCAAAGAAAGCAACCTTCAAAGCCATTAAGAAATCAAAGGATAAAGTTTTAGATTTAGGTGATGAGTCATCTAGTGATGAAGAAGCAAATTATGGCTGAAAAAACAAAAATCCAAGGAAATTCAAAGGTATGAAATCTATTAGATGTTTCAATTATGGAAAGTATGGTCACTATGCAACTGACTTTCAAGTAGCTAGAAATAGTAATGAGGAAGAGAAATAGGAACATAGAAATAGAACATAGAAACCAAAATAGAAAGACACAAGTACCAAAAGAAAAGTAGGGATGGACAAAGCAGACCAGGAAAGAAGTTCTTCCAAAGATATAAGAAGAGTTACTATGCAAAAAAATCAAGTAAGTACTCAAGTGATAGTGATGATAGTTTCTAAGATAATGATAAAGATGAATTTCTATTTTTGACAAGAGAAAAAGAAGTAATTAAGAAAATATCTCCAGTAATCCTCAAGTGTTTTAGATGTGGAAATTTTGGTCACATTGAAGATAATTGCACAATAAGTGTTTTTAGTTTTAGTGATGATGAATTCAAAGATGCACTTGAAGGGCCTGAAGTGAATCTACTTATGGAAATAGAAAATGAAGGAGGTGATCCTATAGAAGACAAACCAGAGAAGAATGAAGATGACTCCAAAAGCAAAGAAATGGAGGAAGAATTAGAATCAAGAGAAGTTGACCTTGAAGGTGAACTTTTTATGTCCTTAAAGCATTAAATGAGGAAAGAAAGCAAAACTCCAAACTTAAGCTTCAATTTTAGGAATGTGATGAAGATAAAGAAAGACTTATAGAGGATCTAAATAAGTCAATGGCCAAAGCAAATAAATTCAAGGAGAAGTTAGAATCCAAGGTTCTAGAATGTGAGAGACTAGAATAGGAAGTAGCTTCACTAAGGATGGAAGTGAAAGACTCCAAGGATAAGCTACACAGGTTTAGAAAAAGCTCAAAAGATTTGGATAGGATTATCAAGACACAAAAGCCTACATCAAGCAAGACAAGTCTTGGTTTTGAACAAAAACAAAGGAAACAAGGAAAGAAGTCAACTTCAAGTTCTGAAGAAGAAGAAACTTTAGAAGAAGAAAGTGAAAGGGAGAGTGAGACTTCTGAGGAATAATTGGACAATGAGAAGTTCAACAAGAAGAAATACAATGCACAAAAGAAGAACATATGGAACATGAATCAACAATAAGAGACTAAAAGACCAATGAGGTAAAAGATAAACTAATTTCAATGGGTGTTGCTTCTCGTGTGATAGGTTTGGACACAAGGCTTCACAATGCAGGATAGTTAAAAGACAAGAATATGGAAGCTTCAAGAACAAGAAAGCTTTTCAAGGGTATTTCTACTCTTGTAATCAATTTTGTCACAAGGCAATGAACTGCAGGGTTCATGACAGGAAAATATATGGTCCCATTAGAAGAAATCCAAAGATGGTTGTACCTCCAAGGAATAATAGAGTTAAGTTCTAGAAGTGCAATAATGATGGGCATATAGCAAAATGGTGTAGAGCACAAATTCCAAAATCTAGTAAGAATAGGAATAGGAATAGGAAGAATCATCAAAAAGATAAGGAATTATACAAAGGTCAAGATCAGTGCTTGATTGGAGTAGAGATACTCCCATACCAAAATTAACCCCCTCAAAATGAGGTGGATGAGGGGTTAAGCTAAGAGACTCATTCTTAGCCTCAATCCCCTAATGTGAACCTTTGCCATTGATGTCAAATGGGGAGATATTAGAGTAAAGGGGAGAGATCCATGTTTGAAAGAAAGCATTCAGTTAGGGGGAGAAATTTCCCATGGGGAGCAAAATGAAAAGGTTAAGGAAATGGTAAAAAGTTATTGGGTTACCATCAATGACAAAGGGGGAGATTGTTTGACATTTTGAGTTAATGAAGTTGTCATTGATGTCAAGGAATGAAGTTGTCATTGATGTCAAGGAATGAAGTTGTCATTGATGTCAAGGAATGAACTATAATTTATATCAAAAGGTCAAAAGGAGCAATGCAAAAGGTTGATGACAAAAGAGCTTCATAATATTTATTTTTAATATTATGTGAAGCATAAATAAAAGGTTTTTATTAAAACCTTGGTTGGCCAAAGTAAAAAAGGTTTTTATTAAAAACCATAGTGGGCAAAATAAAAGGTTTTTATTAAAACCTAAGAGGCTTTAATATTTAATAAAGCCAAAATATTTAAATATTAATTTATAATATTTAAATTCTAGTGAATTCAAATAATTATAAATTAAATATTTCAGAGTCAAAACATAAGCGCCAACCCCCAATGAATTTGTCTCCGTCGACGTGCATGGGAATAAGGGCATAAGGTATTTATACCTTAGCCAAACCTAAGTTTGGAATTCAAAAAAGTGCATTCACAATATTCATTGAAGAGAGCTTGTGCAAGATTGAAAGGTGCCTTTGAAGTGTAAGTGTGAAGCATGCATCATGTTGAAGAAAGAGCCAAAGGCTCTAGAGGAGAGTGAGGCGGTCAAGGCGCACATTGCACTTCAGAGCATCAAGGGAGCATGTGGCTCACACAACGTGGAAGCCATGACCAAGGCGTTGTTGAAGCATTTGGTGCAAGTTTGAATCCTACCAATTGTAAAGCGGGTAATAAAGTTTTTGAATTTATTTTATTTTGCATATGCTAAGGTTTTTGGAGGGATAAGGTGTAAGTAATTTTTGATATTAACCTAAGTGTTGAAAGGTTAATTTTTTCTAGGGTGATTTTATTTTTACCTTAGGAAAGTGAAAATTAATTTATTGCATTAAGTTATAAAGTGAGTTATTTAAATTAATTGTAATATTGAGTAGGGAGTCATAAATAGAGGTTGAGTTATATTTTGAAGGGATTTGATTAATTTTATGATGTTGAATATTATTGTTGAGATGGAGCAATAAGGTTTATTTGGGATTTAATTTATCTTTGTGACTAAGGTAAATTGTGAAAAGTGTTAGAGTGATAATTCTTGTCATCTAACCCTTTGTACTTGGCATAGAAAGTGATCATAACTGAGATAGGTTTTGAAGTCCATTCTTCATCAAGAAAAAGGTATGGGTATATTCTTCCATGGGTGAAATTGTTGATTGATTGTGAATTTTTGAAAATAAGATTGGAGTGAAAAGGACTTGGTTAAGTTTCCTTATTGGTTTGATGAGTTGATGAGTTTTCTGAAATGGAGATGAATGCTATAAACCTTGTTTGATTAGCATTGTTGTTGAAGTGATTGATTGAGTGAAAACTTGAACAAGGGTTTTGCAAAATATTATGAGTATCATTGTTATGTGAAGTTTGCAAAGTGAGACTAGCATTGTTGTTGAAGCAATTAGCTTGGTGATGAACTTGAACTAGATCATGAGTATCATTGTTATGTGATATTGGGTGATAAGCATTGTTGGAAGTATTTAGATTTTGTTAAGTGGTTGATTGAGTATAGTTGGTTGAGCCCAATAAAGTGGATGTGTTGAAGTGAAAGTTTAAGCTCCATGAAATAAATTGTACTACATTCTAAATTGATTTGAGAAAGAGGTTGAGTGTTGATGAATGTGAAACATATTGTGTCTCTAACAATTCTCCATATGTTTTTGTGATAAAATAAAGAGATTGAAAGTGATTGAGAACTAGTTTGAAGCATATTGAGTCTCTAACAATTCTCCATGTGTTTATGTGATAAAAGAAAGAGATTGAAAGTGATTGAGAACTAGTGTGAAACATATTGAGTCTCTAACAATTCTCCATGTGATTGAGCATTGTTGTGAATAATAATTATATTGAGTCTCTAACAATTCTCTATATGTTTCTATGAGATTGGATAAGTTCTAGTGAGGACTTGTTGAGCATATTGGATAAGTTCTAGTGAGGACTTGTTGAGTAGATTGGACAATTTCTAGTGAGGACTTGTTGAGCAGATTGGACAAGTCCTAGTGAGGACTCATTGAGCATATTGGAAAAGTTCTAGTGAGGACTTGTTGGGTAGATTGGACAAGTTCAAGTGAGGACTTGTTGAGCAAATTTGAGGCAAGTCTTTGAGAAGACTTGTGAAAAAATTTGTGTGAGATTTTGTGGAAGCTTAAAATACATATTTGAGGATAGATATTGAACAAGTTCTTGAGAGGACTTGTGAGCAGATTTGTGAGTAGATTTGTGTGAGCTTTTGTGGAAGCTTACAATACAAATTTAAAGATAGAGATTGAGAGCTGATTGAACAAGTTCTTGAGAGGACTTGTTGATAGATTTGAGACAAGTCTTTGAGAAGACTTGAGAGTTGAGTTAATTGATTTGTTCAAACCTTGAGTTAGGGTTTGGGATAGATCTTGTAAAGGTGATTGATCAGGCTTTGTGATAAATATTGAACAAAGATCAAGGATATAATCTTGTGTAGACCTGAGGATAGATTTGTACCATACCAGAGATAGAGATTGAGTAGTTTTGTGCTAGACTAAAGGACTAAGTTTAGTACAGACTAGAGACAAATATTGAGAAATTTTGTGCTAGACCGAAGGACTAAGTTTAGTATAGAATAGGATAGAGGTTGAGCAGATTTGTGCTAGACCGAAGGACTATGTTTAGTGTAGATTTGTGACAAATTTTTAGTAGATCTTTGGAAGGTGATATAGTATAGAGGATGACAATCTCCAATGGATAGAGGTCCATTAGCCAAGGTAGTGAGGACCGATGTATTCAATGGATAGATATCCATCAACTAGGGTAGTGGAGGTAGCAGCTCTTCTAGAAGATCACCAACCAGAGCAGAGGAGAAGGAGTTCTCCTATGGATAGAAGATCCATGAACCATATTAGGGGATTGGTGTCTCCTTTGGATCGGTGTCCATAAACATTGTAATTAGAAAAGGTTTCCCAAGAGAATTATTGAGAAATTTTTAGTAAAATATTTTCTCCATGGAGTAGCCCACATTGGGTGAACCACGTTAATTTGGTGTCTCTATTGTGTATGGTGTTTTGTGCATTGCTTTGGATATTGTTGTTGATACTACTATTGATACATTGTATAATATTGATTGAAAAGAAAAAGTAAAAAGTGGTCTTATACTATTCAACCCCCCATCTCAATATAAGTTTATGTTCTTCAATTGGTATCATAGTAGGTTCCTTCAAAATAATTTAATAGCTTGAAGGAAAATTTTACAAGAACACAAAATGTATTATAATAGTGAATCCTCATATCATGGAGCACCAATGTTTGATGGAAGCGATTATGTATTCTAGATAATGAGAATGAAGATTCACTTTATGGCACTTGGGAATGAAATTTGGGAAGCAGTTGATAATGGATACACACCACCATATACTCCACCTATAGATAAATATGGTAAGCACCTACACCACTTCAATTCAAAAGCAATGAATGCAATTTTAAAGGGTTTGCATAGACCAAAGTTTTTCAAGGTTATGTACTGCAAATCAACAAAGGAAATTTGGGACAAGTTGCAAAACATATATGAAGGAGATAAGATAGTCAAAAGAGCAAAAATATGAAATCTCAAAGGGCAATTTGAAGCACTCAGAATGAAGGATGATGAAAGTGTTAGTAGTTACTTACTGCGTGTAGATGAAGTTGTACATTGTATGCAAGGGCTTGGACTTGAGATTGATGAACCTGATGTTTGTGACAAGATTCTAAGGTCTCTTCCAAAAAGGTTTAGTGAGAAAATTTTAGCTATAGAAGAAGTAAAATATGGTGATAATTTGACAAGAAGTGATTTACTTGGTATTCTCATAGCTTTTGAGATAAGTATAAAAGAGGAACAAAATCCACGAAATGAAGCAACCTTCAAAGCCATTAAGAAATCAAAGGATAAAGTTTTAGATTTAGTTGATGATTCATCTAGTGATGAGGAAGCAAATTATAGTATAAGAAATAAATATCTAAAGAAATTCAAAGGTACAAAATATGTTAGATTTTTTAATTATGGAAAGTATGGTCACTATGCAACTGCCTATCAAGTAGCTAGAAATAGTAATGAGAAAGAGAAACAGGAACATAGAAATAGAGAAACAGAAAGACACAAGTACCAAAAGAAAAGCAGGGATGAACAAAGCAGGCTAGGAAAGAAGGTCTTCCAAAAATAGAAGAAGATTTACTATGCAAAAAATGCAAGTACTCAAGTTATAGTGATGATAGTTTCTCAGATAATGATAAATATTAAGTTCTATTTTTGATAAGAGAAAATGAAGTAGTTAATAAAAGATCTCCAGTAATCCTCAAGTGTTTCAAATGTGGAAATTTTGGTCACATTGAAGATAATTGCACAAGAAGTGTTTTTAGTTTTAGTGATGATGAATTCGAAGATGCACTTGAATGGCCTGAAGTGAATCTACTTATGGAAATAGAAAATGAATGAGGTGATCCTATAGAAGACAAACCAAAGAAGAGTGAAGATGACTCCAAAAGCAAAGAAATGGAGGAAGAATAAGAATCAGAAGAAGTTGACCTTGAAGGTGAACTTGTTCATGCCCTTAAAGGATTAAAGGAGGAAAGAAAGCAAAACTCCAAACTTAAGCTTCAAGTTTAGGAATGTGATGAAGAGAAAGAAAGACTTATATAGGATCTAAATAAGTCAATGGCCAAAGAAAAGAAATTCAAGGAGAAGTTAGAAGCCAAGGTTCTAGAATGTGAGAGACTAGAATAGAAAGTAGCTTCACTAAGGATGGAAGTGAAAGACTCCAAGGATAAGCTAAACAGGTTTAGAAAAAGCTCAAAATATTTGGATAGGATTATCAAGACACAAAAGCCTACATAAAGCAAGATAGGTATTGGTTTTGAACAAAAACAAATAAAATAAGGAAAGAAGTCAACTTCAAGTTCTAAAGAAGAAGAAACTTTAGAAGAAGAAAGTGAAAGGGAGAGTGAGACTTTTGAGGAATAATTGGACAATGAGAAGTTCAAAAAGAAGAAATACAATGCATAAAAGAAGAACAGATGGAACATGAATCAGCAACAAGATACTAAAAGACCAATGAGGTTAAGATGGACATTTTGAGTTAATGAGGTTGTCATTGATGTCAAGGAATTAACTATCATTGATGTCAAAAGGTCAAAAGGAGAAATGCAAAAGGTTGATGACAAAAGAGCTTCATAATATCTATTTTTAATATCATGTGAAGCATAAATAAAATGTTTTTATTAAAACCATGGTTGGGCATAAATAAAAGATTTTTATTAAAACCCTAGTTGGCCAAAATAAAAAGGTTTTTATTAAAACCATAGTGGGCAAAATGAAAGGTATTTAATAAAGACAAAATGTTTAAATATTAATTTACAATATTTAAATTCTAGTTGTAGACACCTAAAATGCGTCATGTTGATGGCGACTACTCATATGGAACATGCTAAAAGACCATATGGAAGATCTTGGATAGATTCCAAGACATAGTAGTGGTTTTTACCACTCAATATAGGCTCCTTGGCCTAATAATTCTTAGTTACTGCTGACACCCGTGGTTAACATACTTGACAATGCCTATCAACTGCAATTAGGACTGAAGTTCATTTGAACTTCATCCGACCCCAAATCGATTGAAACAACCATGGATTCTAGAAGGAGGTGGTTAAAGGGTAGAAGATTCCATAGGCTTCCAATACAACTGTTCTAACCACCATTACTTGATCTTGGCTTCTCCATGAAGTCATCCCTAGACCTTGGGTAATCCTATAAGTACCCCTTCAAATTAGGGCAAAATATATAAAATATTTTGATAGCAAAGTGCTATCAAAATCAAGATCTAGAGTGCATAGGAGATTTCAAGTGGTGAAGCCCTGTAGGATTGACTACTCACCTATGTGCAATTGAGATATTTGATATTGACAACTTGCCAAGCATCATGACGAATCAAGCCATGGATGCCCTAAGGATCTAGAATGCCAAAAAACATCAATTCGACAAATGAAGTCCCAATTCAGCAAATCAACCGCCAAACCTATAGGAGTACATTAAGGCAACCCTTGGCCATCAATTTTACAAGTTGTATCGAATACTAAGGTCTTGATATGGAGGGCAAGCCTATTCAGAGCTTTACCATGGTGGTCAGTTGCGGTGAACAGTGCAAACCGCTAATCAGAGCCATAGTGAGCAAATGGTGATAGATCCCCTTATTTTATTTTTTGCATAATATTTATATAGGTTAGACTAGGCTTACTATGGGTCTAATTAGATTTTTAGAGACTTTGACCGATAGATTTAGGGTTTTAATAAATGTTGCTTTCATTATGGTAATTAAGACATTAATGGCTAGTTTTCATGTTTCATGCTTCATTTTACATAATTAGGCCATTAGATAGCTAGTTGTGTTCTTTATTTACATGTTTTAGGGAATATATAAGCTTTTCATAGGTTTAACATGTTTTATGCAATTTATTGATTTCATGCATGTTATAGCCCCTTTTTGTGCAATTTTCTAAAAAGGGCCTCTTCAAGAGAGGCTATCTTTGCTTTTAATGTGTTTTTGTTTCTTGATCGCAAGAAATAGGTATTGAAGGAGATTAAGTATTCAATTCCCTCCAATCATGGAGAAGAGGGTCATATCCACCCTAGAGCAGTTCGTGTCACCTTAAAGGCTTGAAAAGTGCATTTACCCTTGAGGGGAATTCGACATATTGTAATTGAGTATCAAAAGTATATCCCTAAGAGGGATTTATTTGTAAAAATGAATTGATTTAAAGAGGAATAAAATATGCATTTCATTTATTTTCTTTTATCTTTGTCAATTTGTGTATGAATGCCCAATTTTATTTCATTTTAGCAATTGCAATATTAGGTGCATGCCTTTTTGGTCATACAGAAGGTAATCATGATAGAACACCCACATTTTATGCCTTAGATTATTGATCTCTAGGTTTTTTTATCTCAGTTACTAACCGCTATTGACATCCACGATCAAAAAGTTGGATCGTGGTTGACAGGCATGGGCAACAGTGGAAGCCGCGCAACAAAGCCACGATCAGTAGTAGACCAACCACAGAGCAGGAGTAAAAAGCTAAATCATATGAGGATATGAGGTAGGCCATTCTGACATCTTTTGTGTCTATTCTCTATATCTGTATTTTTCTAGAACATAAAAAATGAAATCTAGCTAGAATAAGGATAAAAAGAACGGTGAAATGAATTAGTTCTCTAGGTTTTCTATTTGGTGCTTCTTCTAGTCATTTATAGGAATAGCAGGCCTATGATTGTAGCTCGTCCTAGTCTCCAATGGTCTAGGCCATATGTATTTTAGATATTTTCTTGCATAAGGCCCAATCAGTGGCCAATTACGCATACTAGTTGCATTCTCTGAAAATCACATAGCGTAGTGTGCATTTTTTGAATATCAAACATTATTTTTTTGCATATCATGTAGGAAATTATCATGTTAATTTTGTATTATACATATTTCCTTTATGCAAGTTAAAAAATAACATACATACACCATGTTCTAAAGTTAAATACTAGTGAGTTGGAATTCATATCCAACAACTAGTAGGGTTCAATGACAGTGGTAGTTATTTCCATCTGTTGGCTCAAATCCCATGAACCCTATTATTCTAGACCAAGGTCAGACATTACATCCTTTTTTAGCTCAAAAAATTTGCATGTGCTTCTCTTTGGAGGGTATAACACTGACTGGGTGAAAATGTGTGAGGGTCTAGTAGGACCGGTGCTCCTTGTTCGAGTGTGGACTTTCATTGCCACATTTAGGGAATTTACGTGACCTAGATTCATGTCCAGGTTGTTGAGTTGTGAGTATACTAGTGAAAACTAATTTAACTAAGTTTATCATCCAACGCTTTTCAAAAACATGATGAGAGTTCCATATTGATGCAACAAATATTGAAAACACATCAAACAGTTTAGGGCTTACAATAAAATTTAAATCATGATAATCATCATTGTATACCTTGTTTGCATAATAAAATATAAATCTAGACATTAGGTACACCATGGTGGATACACGAAGTGGTCAACATGGGCGTAAGCCTAATGTAAATGACCAAGCTCCACCAAATACATATGTGTCAAATCCTCGTACACTTGAGCCTCCCGAACATCATTCAATGAGTATGAGAGGGGACAATTCAACATGAGGGGACTCCATCAAGCATGCCCTAGATAGAGAATCTTACATACACTCCTCGAGACTTAGTATATAGCACAAAGCCTCACAACATGGAGGTCTTCCACTTAGAGGTCATTACCAAGATCACATTGCACGTGCATCCACGAGATCGATTGAAGAGTTTGTCATCTAGGGAACCAAGTTGGTACCCTTGCACACTAGGTCTATAGGAGGCTCAAGGCCTCCATCTTAAGAGCATAGATGTGATCAGGATCTTCCCATTTAGGGGCATGTAGATAGGGTTACTTTTGAGCATAGGCCTAATCATACTCCCACTCATAGTGAACCTTGTAGGATCACTATCGATGTATCAAAGGTGGGAGTCAATGGTACACCACCACATTAGCCATGGAAATCCAGATAATTATATGGTCTAGATAATGTCCTTGAGTAATTAGGCTATAATACTTCTACTCCACCCACTCATGACCTGAGTGAGTGTAGCGGGAGCACCGTTAGGACTACTAGAGAACCTGGGGAATGCTCCAAGTGCCCACATGGTTTGCATGCACCATCCTCACATGGTGCCATACAACATAGACCTTAGCTTAACACCAATGCCATCTTCACAGACAAGGGTAGAAGCATGGAAAATTATTTTAATGGGTATCGTACCCATAAGGTCGCTCACACTGAGTGAACACACCAGAGGCCTCTTACAACTGATCATATTGATAGATCTCATAGATTGGTGTCAGAGTACAGATGAAAAATCCTCCAAGATCAATTGGAGGATGCTTGCACAGAGAGAGAGCGCCTTGAAGATGAAAATATTCAGATGCAGGGGCTCATTAGATAGTGCCTGTATGATCAGTGCATGCGTGAGGAACACATCCTTGTCCAAAAGAAGTGAGTTGAGCAAGAATATAGGCTAGCTAGTGTTGGATTATTCCCTCATAGTGAGTATAAGAAGCATATACATAGATGAGATTTTTCACAAGATGACTTGCGCCAAGAGCGTTAAGATGCTCATACTCATATTACTGCCCAACAAAGAGAGTGGCCCCCACCGTTCGATCATCAAAGGTATAGATAATATGAGGAAGAATTGGGTGATGATGTGTATTTTAATCCTTATCATCCAAATCCTTCTAGCTTCTAGAGGAATACCCCTGTTGGTTCATCTTTCATAAAAACCCCATGAAGAATGAGCATAAAATACCAATAACACTTTACAGGATAAATCCCACTCACTTTAGGATCTTGCTGGTTATCCAAGGTGTGAGTTACAGAGTTGGGTTGAATGGCTATTCACTCTTTTTTGCTTTTGGAATAGTTTCAAGTAGACTATATGTTACCTTACAATGGGTTCGACCTTGGTTCAATAATGTTTAGCGATGGTTATATTTGTTGACAATCGGATTTACAATTAGTTCTTTGATATAGCTCTTTATGCTTTAGCAGATTAAATAAAAGACAAATTTGAAAGAAAATAAAAATAGATCATTTGACGATAGAACAGAGAGAGTAGGGTAGGGCAAAAAAGAGAAGCTTATCTAACTTAGTTGCAAATCAAAACTACCAATTTTAGTTACACTATTTAGCTTCACAATTAAACCAATCAAAGAGGTAGGTGTCCAGCTTTCTAAGATCACTTTCTACTAAGAGCATAAGACGGAGATGACATAGATCTAAAAGAAAATCATAAATAGAAGGGAAATTGGTGTCAACTGGTATCTCTCACCAGAATCCTAGCTCGCACAGTGAGGATAGAGCAATTAGAACAAAACCGAACCTTAAATATTTAATTTTCCCTAGCATACAACAAACAGAATGAAGCCTAGTAGCATATTCAATCTTGATAACACAAATTTCAACTAAAATAAATAAACCTTAGTGAGACAAAAACAAAAGAAGATGCACTTATCGTAATCCAAAAGAGATTAGGCTCCTGGCCATGCTATCACAAAAAATGACGTTACACCAACCCTAGGTACAAAACAAAGCATTCAAACAAGATTTGCAAGAAATTACTCAAATGTCTTTTATTCTAAGTTTTCGCATCTAGAATTTACATTCAAAAGAAGTATATATAGACTCAGGACAGATCCTGATCTTTTCAAAAATATCTTCTTCCAAATATCTAATCTTATCATAAAAATTCCACTGTCAAGGCTTTACAATATAAGACATTTTTATATAGAGTTTTCGATAAGCCATAATCACTCTGAAAATATTCGTGTGGATCTTGCCATAAATGGAGAAGATAAGACTTGGTTTCATCGTCATCAAATAGACACCGCGTGTAAATGTATCTTCATCTTTCGATAAGTTGTCAGAGCATCTCATTAATTCCTCTGCAAAATCTGGATGAGTCACTGACTTCTTGGGCCTTCTATCCTCGCACAACTACCTTTGTTTGGTTCAAGTTGAAATTCTCTGCCTACCATTACTTTTGCCATAAATTTTCTTGGCAAATGCATCCACCAGCAAATTCCTTAAAGTCTTTATTTACGGCCAGATCTGCAAAATCTAGATGGACCAAAAATTCTCGGCATCTCCTATTTCCATCTAATGGTCCTCACTTGATTTGTGCCGAAATTTAGGTTTGTCCATATTTTTTGTCACTGACTTCCCGGGCCTTCTATCCTCGCACAACCGCCTTTGTTTGGTTTGAGTTGAAATTCTCTACCCACAATTAATTTTGCCATAAATTTTCCCAGCAAATGCATCTATCGACAAATTCCTTAAAGTCTTTATTTGCGGCTAGATATGCAAAATCTGGACAGACCAAAAATTCCTAGCATCTCCTATTTCCATCTAATGGTTCTCGCTTGATTTGTGCCAAAATTTAGGTTTGTCCATCTTTCTTGCCATTACTTCTGCCATTATGCAATTGTTGGATCACTTTCTGCAAAAGAAAAGCAAAGGTTAGAACTTTAATATTATTAATTTAATTATTTTTTTAAAATTTTCCTAAGGCTTTTTAATGTTTTTCATTTTTAATTAATTAATTAATTTTTCCTAAGGTTTTTTAATGTTTTTCATTTTTAATTAATTAATTAATTTTTTCATTTAAATATTTCTAGGGTTTGGAATGTGTTGAAAAGCTTCCACTTCCTTTGGATGGGTGATGAAAAATTTAAAGAATGGCCAAATTTTGCAAAATGAATATAAATCCAAAATGCCATATCAAGCAATTAGCCTTTGTAACAATTCAAAACTTTAATGGACTTTAAAATATTTTAGGGTAAAATTAAATTTGAGCAAAATTCTGACATGTAATGAGCAATCAATTCAAAACTTCAATGGACTTTAAAATATTTTAGGGCAAAATTAAATTTGAGTGAAAGTCCGACATGTAATGAGCAATCAACTCAAAACTTCAATGGACTTTAAAAGATTTTAGGGCAAAATTAAATTTGAGCGAAAGTCCGACATGTAATGAGAAACAATTCAAAACTTCAATGGACTTTAAAATATTTTAGGGCAAAATTAAATTTGAGCAAAAGTCCAACATGTAATGAGCAATCAATTCAAAACTTCAATGGACTTTAAAATATTTTAGGGCAAAATTAAATTTGAGCGAAAGTCCAACATGTAATGAGCAATCAATTCAAAACTTCAATGGACTTTAAAATATTTTAGGGCAAAATTAAATTCGAGCGAAAGTCTAACATGTAATGAACAATCAATTCAAAACTTCAATAGACTTTAAAATATTTTAGGGCAAAATTAAATTCGAGCGAAAGTCCGACATGTAATGAGCATTAGGGTTTGATTTCCTTCTTCCAAGCTCATATTCTCATGAAATTAAAACATGTCGCGATATTGCGACATTTCCCTCAATTTATTTCTTCCAATATTGTAAGTCCAAAAATGGAATATGTCACGATATCGTGACATTTCCCTCAAGTTATTTCTTCCAAGCTTGTGCCCTCGCAAAAATGAGACAAGTCCGAAAATGGAACATGTCGCGATATTGCGACATTTCCCTCAATCTATTTTTCCTTGCTTGTGCCCTCGTGAAAATGAGACAAGTCCAAAAATAGAACATGTCATGATATCGCGACATTTCCCTCAATTTATTTCTTCCAAGTTTGTGCCCTCGCGAAAATGAGACAAGTCCCGAAAATGGAACATGTCGCGATATCACGACATTTCCCTCAAGATTTTCTTCTAAGCTTGTGCCCTCGCAAAAATGAGACAAGTCCAAAAATGGAACATGTCGCAATATCGCGATATTTCCCTCAAACTATTTTTCCTTGCTTATGCCCTCGCGAAAATGAGACAAGTCCGAAAATGGAACATGTCGCAATATCGCGACATTTCCCTCAATCTATTTTTCCTTTCTTGTGCCCTCGCTAAAATGAGAGAAGTCCAAAAATGGAACATGTGGCAAGATCGCAACATTTCCCTCAATTTATTTCTTCCAAGCTTGTGCCCTCGCGAAAATGAGACAAATCCCAAAAATGAAAAATGTCACGATATCGCGACATTTCCCTCAAGCTTTTCTTCCAAGCTTGTGCCCTCGTGAAAATGAGACAAGTCCAAAAATGGAACATGTCGCGATATCATGACATTTCCCTCAAGCTATTTTTCATTGCTTATGCCCTCGCGAAAATGAGACAAGTCCCAAAATGGAACATGTCGCGATTTCGTGACATTTTCTTCTTTTATTTCTTCCACTTTGCAAATTCTCCAAAAATTGTAGGTTGACTCAAATGACTTTGTCCATATGTATTTTGCATTTTTACATATTGGTGAAGGATCTTCCTTACTTAGAAATGATTTTAACATTTTAAAAAAGAATTTTAAATTGCTCGAGAATGGTTAGCTTCACATGGCGTAGAAAAATGACAAAAATTCAAAGTGCCCAGAATTTTATGTAACTTTACAAGCATCTAAATAAGCCCAATGGGTATCCCAATCTGTAAATGGAACTTAAAAATTCATAATGGATTAAGAGAAAATGCATTTAGAATTCTTCTAGCCAGAAATAGGAACTGCTATTTCTGGTAAGTGAATCTTGTCTAAAAGTCTAGAAATTTGGCATGGCCACAAAGATGAGTTTAAGATATTCCACCCAAAATTCGAATCACCTCAAACGGATTTGTCTCCCAAAAGTTATGAGGATTTCAAGTTTGGAGTAAGTTTGCCGACAAGAAGAAAATAATTAAAAGAACCCTAACATTTGATTTTAATAATTAAACCTTACAAAAACTATTGAAAATTAAAATTTCTGAAATGATTAATACGAATTAATACATTTGACATGCAAAATTTCAGAAATTTTAAATTGAAATCAATGCCATATGCAAGCCTACTTGGACACTTTGATGTAGGCGAAATTTGAAAAGGATGCAAGCAAAATTTGGAATTAAAACCCAAAAAACTCAAGAGGGTCCCTGCGGAAAAAAAGAAAATGAAATATTTTCAAAGGATGGAATTTCATTTTTTTAGTGGGGGTGTGTTGCTTCTCAAAAAATGGCGATATCTGCGGGGAAAATAGTAGCACTATTTAGAATCCATAACTCTAGTTTTAAAACAATTTAGACTATGTACCATGTTTTGCCACAAATATTTTCTAAAATGATTTAACTACTATCTGTTAGTTGTTAAAGTTTCCCAAGGATATACTAGGTTGAACCACTTAAAGAAGATTCTGATGTGCGATTATAAGCGTATAAACCTTCCTTCAAGGATAACTAGGGCTTCGAATGCTTGCTATGGATTGATCAGCTATTTAGATTATGCAGGGGAAACCGAGTAGAGCTCTGTTTACTTAGTTTAGCCTTTTACAACCCTGATAGAGTTACTCTTTAGATTTTCAAGACCTTGATTCACAACTATGAGGTGGCATCTATAACTTGGTGAACACGTTTGAGATGTATCCTTCGGGAGCCTTGGCTATCTCTTTCTATCACATAACTTTTTCTTTCCTTTTTTTTTTAGATTGTGCAGGGGAGCCTTGGCTATCTCTTTTTCTATCACATAACAGAGCTTCAAATGCTTACTATGGATTGATCAGCTATTTATATTGTGCAGGGGAAACCGAGTAGAGATCTATTTACTAGTTTAGCCTTTTACAACCCCAACAAAGTTACTCTTTAGATTTTCAAGACCCTGATTCATAGCTATGAAGTGGCATATACAGCTTGGTGAACACGCTTGAGATGTATCCTTCGGGAGCCTTGGCTATGCGCAGAAAAGAGTGCCAGTTTTATGTTGGCTTGCCCAACTCTCACCTTCTCTCTCTTTTTCTTTTGAAAGATACCGATAGCTGGAAAGCCTTGCTAATTTTTTTTTTTTATTTCATTGATCGAGCAATTGATTAACTAACCATTTCATCCTGGGTACCAATAGCCTCCTTGGACACTTAAAATAGTTTTATGAATCGGAGTGCCCTCTCATGACCAACTTCTCTTGGATTCCTTGGGAGTTCTTTAGCCAAGCAGTATAGTAGTTTCTTTATAATCAAAATAATTGTGGCGAGCAAGATACAAAATCCAATTATCTTTCTATTGTTGTTCTAAATAACAAGTAGTCCCACTTTTTAGTTCTAGTAGACTATCTCTTAACAAAAATAAAACAAAATGAAAACACACTACTTCAACCTTTATAGCGCCAATTTTAAGTGTTGATTTGTGTTTTGTTGTTTAGGTGAAAACTTAAACAAAAAAGATTTAAAAGCTAAAGAGGAGGGAAAAGGGCCACTAGTTAAAGATAAATTTGCACAGACCTCAAAAGATAAAACACAATACTTCAAACTTAAAAAAATAAAATAAAAACACACTACTTCAAACTTTATTTACAATATATACATATGCACAAAGTCTTTGTGATTACTCAAATGATGTAGTGGATGGAACAGATGAGAAATAATGCTTCAGATATTGACCATTGATAGGAAGGTTCAAAAAATTACCTTCTGAGTCCTATAGATAAAATGCATTATTACCTAGGATTTCAGCAATCTAGTATGGCCCTATCCATAGAGGTTGCAACTTGGTGTGTTTACCTTTCTTTTCATGGGCTTTGTCCCATAGAAGCACTAGGTCTGCAAGTTTGAAGGCCTTCACTCTGGCTCTTTTGTCAAACCAGCACTTGACTGTCTCTTGGTGTTGACTAAAATGCTCTAAGGCTTGAAGTTGTTCATCCTGCAAATTAATTAAGTCCAACACACGAGCTTCCGCATCTTCATGATCATCAAAGTAATCTAAATAAAATTGATAAGTGGGAAATTTTAAAGAGATAGGAACAATGGGTTGGGTACCATACAACAAAGCAAATGGAGAAGTCTTAAGAGCTTCTTTATGTCTTATCCTATCAACCCAAAGTTCATACTTCAATAGTGTGTGCCATTGTTTGGGTTTGTCTACAACAGACTTCTTGATGGCATTCATCAAATTCTTATTTATGGACTCAGCTAGTCCATTACCTTATGGATAATAGTTGGATGAAAATTTGATGACTATCCTCCTTTGGTATGCCCACTTTGCAAATTCTAATGACTGAAAGGCTGGTCCATTGTCGCACACCAAATTCAAAGGAACTCCAAACCTGGTTATGATATTTGATTCTAAAAATTCGATCACCTCATGGGTTGTACTCCTCATGGTGGCTACTGCTTCAACCCATCTTGTACAATAATCAGTGGCTGTAACATACTTGTGCCCTGTTGATGAATTTGGGTTTATCACACCTAAAAATTCAAGTCCCCATTGCATAAAAGGTTTGTCTATTATAATAGGTTGTAATGGTAGAGCTCGATTAGCCTGCTTGGATGCAAAAATATGACACTGGTGGCAAGTTCTCACATGCTAATGTGCATCTTTAAACAATGTAGGACAATAATAGCCTACTCTCAATATCTTGTGTGCAGTAGTAGAACCTAAAGAATGCCCTGCTCCTAACTTCTCATGAAAACTAGACATCACCTCATTCACTTCATTTTGAGAAATGCATCTTAAGAATATGCCAACATAGTTTTCTCTGTACAAGTTGCCTCATTTGACTAGAAAATGAGCAGATTTCAGCTTCAGTGCTCTTCTTTGAGTTCTATTCAGGTGAGGTGGACAAATTCCAAACCTCAGTAGATGAATGACATCTCCATACCAATCATCTAATCCAGAATCCAGATGATTAATTTCTCCCTCTATAGGTATTTCAACAATATGTCGGGACAAACCAAGTCCTCTAATTAATTTTGCAAGCCAAATTTCTAAGTCGTACTCCTACAGTCTCATGGCCCAATTACCTCTTAGCTCACCCAATTCATCCTGGCTTAATAAATATTTGACAGCTGGATCAAGAACTATAGCATGGACTTTGATTTTCAATATGTAATATCTGAATTGCTTGACTGCTCTCACCAAGGCATAGGCTTGCTTATCCAAGCGAGAGTATTTTAGCTCAGCACCCTCTAAGTTGGTACTTTTGAAGGCAATTGGGTGCTCCCCTATTTCTCTTCGTTGGGTTAAAACTACTGCAAGTGTGTGTTCAGAAGCAAAAGAGTACAGGTAAAAGTCTACACTGAAATCTGGGCTCACCAGCACTAGAGTTTTTTTGATGGTAGATTTGATCTCTTGGAATGCTGCTTTGGATTTCGTTGTCTAGGAAATCTTAGTAGTTTCCTTCAGCATGTCATTTAGTGGCTTGACTATTTTCGCAAATCCAGAGATGAATTTTTTGACAAAATTAATTTTCCCAAAAAATGATCTTAACTCTTTCTTAGAGTTGGGAAAGGGTATCCCCGATATGGCTTTAACTCTCTTAGGATCCATGGAAATGCCAACTTTGGTGATTAAGTTTCCAAGGAGTTTTCCTTTAGTTACACCAAAAACACACTTCTTTGGGTTTAAATAAATGCCAAATTCTTTGCATTTGTCGAAGACAGATTCCAAGTGCTTCACGTGGTCAAACCGAGATTTAGAAAAAACTGTCAGGTCATCCATGTAGACAACGATGCACTTACCCATGAGACCTTTGAAGGCATGATCCATTGCACACTAAAAGGTAGCTCCGACATTTATCAATCCAAACAATATTCTCTTATAGGCAAAGGTTCCCCACTTGGTCATGAAGGCAGTTTTCATCCTGTCTTCCTTTTCAACTAGTATCTAGTTGTACCCCAAAAATCCATCTAAGAAAGACATCATTTTTGAACCATTCACAATTTGTAGAACATCATCCATGGAAGGCAAAGGATAATTATCTTTTTCAGAAGCCTTTTTCAAGTTCCTAAAATCCACGCACAAGCGGATTTCCCCATTCTTCTTTCTAATCGGCACTAAATTTGCTACCCAAGTAGAATGTCTAATGGGAAAAATAATGGCAGCACTCAATAATTTCTCCACCTCCTTCTTGATGAGGGGTTCCAACAAAGCATTGACATGCCTCTGTTTTTGTCAAAAGGGTTTGCAGAACTCCTTTAAGGGTATTATATGGGTGTAAACTTTTGGATCAAAAACCTTTAGGCATTTATAAGACTAGGCCATAACATCCTTGGACCTGTGAAGGAATTCAATCATATTTTTTTTAATTTTAGGGTCACAAGCTTTATCTGACTTAAGGTGTCTAGGATCCTCTTCAGTCCCGACATTCAGTTTCTCAGTCTCACTGCCTGCTACACCAATATAATTTCCAAAACTCACTCTTTGTTTAATTTGGTCAACATCAAACAGTCGCTCAAGTTCTACCATTCCCTTCAGAATTCTATTATATTTCAACCTCATTATCCCATTTTCATCATCAAAATTTTCCAGCATAGTATCCCTTTGACCATCATCAATTATAGTATTTTCAAATGCATTGGTATTCTGTAAAAAATTTATAATTTGCTGGTCATCAAAAAAGACTTGAAAATTATCTATGTTATCTAGAACCGAAGGACAAGGGATTAATTCGATTGAAAATTTCTTCCATTTGAACTCCTCCAATGGCTTTATATTTGTGGCTGATGAAGCTAAAACATCTGCAAGTGAATTCTCTTCTCTATGAATGTGCATCAAATTAAAAGCATCAAAATCCTCCATGAGATCCCATGCTCGATGTTTATATATTTTCAAGTAAGATGCCTTGCACTGAAATTTACCTCTAACCTGATTGGCCACCAACTCTGAGTCTGTAAAAACCTGGATATTTCTTACACCTTTATCTAAAGCAAATTTCAATCTCAGCACTAGTGCTTCGTACTTTGCCAAATTATTCGTACAAAGAAACTACAAGCGATAAGACATAAAATACATCTAATTTTTAGGTCCTTTAAGAACTGCCTCTATACCAGAACCTTGTTTAGACTTAGCTCCATCAACATGAAGCATCCAAACTTCATTATCATGATCAAGATGAGATTTAATAGGTTTCTCCTTTTGTGCAGTTGTCAAATTATAAACCCCAATATCTACATCAGCAAGATTAACAGTCTCATTCTTGGCATTATACTCAGTGATCACATGTTTATATCTAGGTTCTCTTTCGATTCTTAACTGATTTGCAACACCTTTCCAGGGCAACCACATATGTGAAAAATCAGTCGCCAAGTACCCATTCAAAGACTTTGACCAATATTTGCTCAAAAGCATTTCGTACCCCATAGGAATATCTACCACCTGAATGTCAATTTTGTGTTGTGCTCTTGGCTCAGATGCTAGTTGGATGTGTATACTTTGAAGTTCACCTACCACCTTAACCTCGGTTTTATCCAATTGAATTACTCTTATGTCGAACTTCATAGGGGTTAAACCCAACTGTTGATAGATGGCTAGAGGCATGACATTGGATGAAGCACCAGAACTCACCAGACAGTTGTGTAAATTTTTCCCAAATATACAAAAAATTAGCAGGAAAGGCAGAACTTCAGTATTTTATTTATACATGGCCATATTTGCATTTGCTATCTTCTTCCCCTTTTTTAGAGGTTTAGTAGTAGGCTCAGAGTATGTCTTAATTAAATTATCTCTTTGTTCAATAATTTGATCCAACTCATGAAGAGTGATGTTAGCCTTGATCTTCTTCATATCCTCCACTATATTGTATCCCTTATTGAGTGGAGCAACAAATCCATTTGGTACTCTTGGATCTCCTCCCTTGGGTGGAGGTGGGTTATTATTTGGATATGGATCTGGAGGAACATTATGGGAGTTGTCTAGAGGTGTAGACGTAGTATTGGGCTCTGAATTTTTGTTCCTAAGATTGTAGTTGTCCCTTATATACTGTTGAAAAGCTTGCACTTCATCCATAGGCATCTCCACAACATTCTCTGACTCATCTAGAAAATTGAATGAATCTAACACCATAGCTGCACTATGTTTGGATGAACTTGGACCATCAATATTTCTTTAATTTTCAAGAAAAACCAACTCACCAGATAGAGCTTCAAAGGCATTGTAGAACTCCAAACAATCCAATTCCCCATGTTGAGATGTTCTGTGTATTCTGCACTAGTTGGGCAAAGCCAAGTAACAAATATTCACTTCATGCCCCTTACCTTTATAATCCTTGTTGGGTTCATATGGTGGTCTAGTGAATCTATTATGTTGATAATAAAATCTATTTGAGTTTTCCCCGGTGGACACTTGCCTTTTGAAACTCAAAAAGTCATTTGCCAACTTTTGGACCATCTTTGAGACTTCGTCAACTCTTATTTTATCAAATTATTTCTCTGTATTCTATACATGTTCAACATGTGTTACAGCCAATGGATTTTCTATTGGTGGATTTTAGCATGTTGGCAACATCATTTGATGTGGGATGGGATTCAAAACAGGGGTATTTTATGTAACAAAGGGAATTTGAGGAGCATTCAAAGGTTGAGGTCCCAATTGTCTTTCAAGAACCAAAGCTTCTTTATAAGCCTCTGTTAGATTAGTAATATTGGCATCTCTCTTTAGGAAAATAGAGGTCACCGGATCTAGGGAATTCCTAAAAATTTCCAATGCTAAATCTGTAGTTAGCACATAATGACCTGTCAATCTACCATAAGCCTTTTGAAACCTGACGTTGAAATATCTGACAGTCTCATTTATTTCTCTCTTAATGCTGGAAAATTATTGATATAACACACTAGGGTCAATTACTTGACCAAATTGTGATAAAAAAACTCTCTCCAGGTCATTCCAACTAGTAATAGAATCATTAGTAAGATTCAAAAACCAGTCGTATGCTCCCTCCTGGAGAGTGAATGGGAATAACCTACAAGCCACATCTTCATGCTACACATTCAACAACTTTAGAGAATTTTTAAATGCCACTAGGTGTTCTTCTGATGTTTTGATTCCATAATGCTTGTAGGTAGGAAGATACTTCTCAGGATTTTTGGGTAAATCATGTGCTGCACTAGGGATATTCAAAGCAGTGGAACCCAACTAGTTTGCCATCACTACCTGATTAACAATAATATTTTGAGTTGCATTTGGAGGAACTACAAGTGGTGATAAAACTATGTTGGACAAAGACTTGGCCCTTCTAAGGCTACTTCTCCTTGGGGTTTCCAACTTAGGCACAAGGAGCTCTCTAGCTCTGGAGTGGGACCTAGTTACTCTGTAGGTAGAATCCAGCTTTACATAAGCAACTTATAATCCTTAAAAAATACTGAATGGATTTCGGTCGGCCCTCCTTCTAACGCCAATTTTAAATGTTGGTTCATCTTTCATACACACCCCATGAAGAATGAGCATAAAATACCAATAACACTTTACAGGATAAATCCCACTCACTTTAGGATTTTGCTGGTTATCTAAGGTGTGAGTTACAAAGTTGGGTCGAATGGCTATTCACTCTTTTCCACTTTTGAAATGGTTTCAAGTAGACTATCTGTTACCTTACAACGGGTTCGACCTTGGTTCAATAATGTTTAGCGATGGTTATCTTTGTTGACAATCGGATTTACAATTAGTTCTTTGATATAGCTCTTTATGCTTTAGCAGATTAAATAAAAGACAAATTTGAAAGAAAATAAAAATGGATCATTTGACGATAGAACAGAGAGAGAGTAGGGTAGGGCAAAAAAGAGAAGCTTATCTAACTTAGTTGCAAATCAAAACTACCAATTTCAGTTACACTATTTAGCTTCATAATAAAACCAATCAAATAGGAAGGTGTCCAACTTTCTAAGATCACCTTCTATTAAGAGCATAAGACGGAGATGACATAGATCTAAAAGAAAATCATAAATAGAAGGGAATTCGATGTCAATTGGTATCTCTCACCAGCAACCTAGCTCGTTCAGTTAGGATAGAGCAATTAGAATAGACCTGAACTTTAAATCTTTAATTTTCCCTAGCATACAACAAACGAAATGAAGCCTAGTAGCATATTCAATCTTAATAACACAAATTTACAACTAAAATAAATAAACCTTATTGAGACAAAAACAAAAGAAGATGCACTTATCACAATTCAAAAGAGATTAGGCTCTCGGCCATGCTATCATAGAAAATGACATTACACCAACCCCAGGTACAGAACAAAGCATTCAAACAAGATTTGTAGAAAATTGCTAAAATGTCTTTATTCTAATTTTTCGCATTCGTACTTTACATTCAAAAGAAGTATATATAGACTCAAGATAGACCCTGATCTTTTCAAAAATATCTTCTTCCAAATATCTAAATCTCATCATAAAAATCCCACCGCCAAGGCTTTACAATATAAGGCATTTTTATATAGAGTTTTCGATAAGCCCTAATCACTCTGAAAATCTTCGTGTGGATCTTGCCATAAATGGAGAAGATAAGACTTGGTTTCATCCTCATCAAATGGACACCACGTGTAAATGTATCTTCATCTTTCGGTAAGTCGTAAGAGCATCTCATTAATTCCTCTACAAAATCTGGATGAGTCACTGACTTCTCGAGTCTTCTATCCTCGCACAACCGCCTTTGTTTGGTTCGAGTTGAAATTCTCTGCCCACCATTACTTTTGCCATAAATTTTTCTGGCAAATGCATCCACCAGCAAATTCCTTAAAGTCTTTATTTACGGCCAAATCTACAAAATCTAGATGGACCAAAAATTCTCGGCATCTCCTATTTCCATCTAATGGTCCTCACTTGATTTGTGCCAAAATTTAGGTTTGTCTGTCTTTCTCATCACTGACTTCTCGGGCCTTCTATCCTCGCACAACCGCCTTTGTTTGGTTCGAGTTGAAATTCTCTACCCACCATTACTTTTGCCATAAATTTTCCTGGCAAATGCATCCACCAACAAATTCCTTAAAGTCTTTATTTATGGCCAGATCTGCAAAATCTGGATGGACGAAAAATTCTTGGCATCTCCTATTTCTATCTAATGGTCCTCGCTTGATTTGTGCCGAAATTTAGGTTTGTCCATATTTCTCACCATTACTTCTGCCATTATGCAATTGTCGGATCACTTTCTGCAAAAGAAAAGCAAAGGTTAGAACTTTAATATTATTAATTTAATTATTTTTAAAAAAATTTCCTAAGGTTTTTTAATGTTTTTCATTTTTAATTAATTAATTAATTAATTTTTCCTAAGGTTTTTTAATGTTTTTCATTTTTAATTAATTAATTAATTTTAATTAATTAATTTTTTCATTTAAATATTTCTAGGGTTTGGACTGTGTTGAAAAGCTTCCACTTCCTTTGGATGGGTGATGAAAAATTTAAAGAATGACCAAATTTTGCAAAATGAATATAAATCCAAAATGCCATATCAAGCAATTAGCCTTCGTAACAATTCAAAACTTTAATGGACTTTAAAATATTTTAAGGCAAAATTAAATTTGAGCGAAAGTCCGACATGTAATGAGCAATCAATTCAAAACTTCAATGGACTTTAAAATATTTTAGGGCAAAATTAAATTTGAGCGAAAGTCCGACATGTAATGAGCAATCAATTCAAAACTTCAATGGACTTTAAAATATTTTAGGGCAAAATTAAATTCGAGCGAAAGTTCGACATGTAATGAGCAACAATTCAAAACTTCAATGGACTTTAAAATATTTTAGGGCAAAATTAAATTTGAGCGAAAGTCCGACATGTAATGAGCAATCAATTCAAAACTTCAATGGACTTTAAAAGATTTTAGGGCAAAATTAAATTTGAGCAAAATTTTGACATGTAATGAGCAATCAATTCAAAACTTCAATGGACTTTAAAATATTTTAGGGCAAAATTAAATTCGGGCAAAATTCCGACATGTAATGAGCAACAATTCAAAACTTCAATGGACTTTAAAAGATTTTAGGGCAAAATTAAATTTGAGCGAAAGTCCGACATGTAATGAGCATTAGGGTTTGATTTCCTTCTTCCAAGCTCATATTTTCATGAAATTAAAACATGACGCGATATCGCGACATTTCCCTCAATTTATTTCTTCCAAACTTGTAAGTCCGAAAATGGAACATGTTGCGATATCGCGACATTTCCATCAAGTTATTTCTTCCAAGCTTGTGCCCTCGTGAAAATGAGACAAGTCCAAAAATAGAACATGTTGCGATATCACGACATTTCCATCAATCTATTTTTCCTTGCTTGTGCCCTCGCAAAAATGAGACAAGTCCGAAAATGGAACATGCTGCGATATCGCGACATTTCCCTCAATTTATTTCTTCCAAGCTTGTGCCCTCGCGAAAATGAGACAAGTCTCGAAAATGGATCACGCGACATTTCCCTCAAACTTTTCTTTCAAGCTTGTGCCCTCACGAAAATGAGACAAGTCCGAAAATGGAAGCGATATCGCGCCATTTCCCTCAAGCTATTTTTCCTTGCTTGTGCCCTCACGAAAATGAGACAAGTCCGAAAATGGAACATGTTGCGATATCGCGACATTTTCCTCAATCTATTTTTCCTTGCTTGTGCCCTCGCGAAAATGAGACAAGTCCAAAAATGGAACATGTCGCGATATCTTGACATTTCTCTCAATTTATTTCTTCCAAGCTTGTGCCCTCGTGAAAATGAGACAAGTCCCAAAAATGGAACATGTCGCGATATCGCGACATTTCCCTCAAGCTTTTCTTTCAAGCTTGTGCCCTCGCGAAAATGAGACAAGTCCGAAAATGGAACATGTCGCGATAGCGACATTTCCCTCAAGCTATTTTTCCTTGCTTGTGCCCTCGCAAAAATGAGACAAGTCCCAAAATGGAACATGTGGCGATTTCGCGACATTTTCTTCATTTATTTCTTCCACTTTGCAAATTCTCCAAAAATTGTAGGTTGACTCAAATGACTTTGTCCATTTGTATTTTGCATTTTTACATATTGGTGAAGGATCTTCCTTACTCAGAAATGATTTTAACATTTGAAAAATGAATTTTAAATTGCTCGAGAATGGTTAGCTTCACATGGCGTAGAAAAATGATAAAAATTCAAAGTGCCCAAAATTTGATGAAACTTTACAAGAATCTAAATAAGCCCAATGGGTATCCCAATATGTAAATGGAACTTAAAAATTCATCACGGATTAAGAGAAAATGCATTTAGAATTTTTATGGACAGAAATCGGAACTGCTATTTCTGGTAAGTGAACCTTGTCTAAAAGTCCAAAACTTTGGCATGGCCACAAAGATGAGTTTAATATCTTCCACCAAGAATTCGAATTACCTCAAACGGATTTGTCTCCCAAAAGTTATGAGGATTTCAAGTTTGGAGTAAGTTTGCCGGCAAGAAGAAAATAATTAAAAGAACCCTAACATTTGATTTTAATAATTAAACCTTAGAAAAACTATTGAAAATTAAAATTTCTGAAATGATTAATACGAATTAAAACATTTAACATGCAAAATTTCAGAAATTTTAAATTGAAATCAATGCCATATGCAAGCCTACTTGGACACTTTGATGTAGGCGAAATTTGAAAAGGATGCAAGCAAAATTTGGAATTAAAACCCGAAAAACTTAAGAGGGTCCCTGCGGAAAAAAAGAAAATTAAATATTTTCAAAGGATGGAATTTCATTTTTTTAGTGGGAGTGTGTTGCTTTTCAACAACCCCATTGGTATCATTCATCACCATTGATCCACCTAAAGTAAATCATGATGGTCTCTTTGAGGAGATTGGATTAGAGCTAAACCCTACAGTCAATCTGGGTCAACAAAACTGTAATGAGGCCGATGACATAAGCATGCAAGATCAAAATGCTATTATAGTAATAGATCTCAAGTTGGAAGAGCATTATGATGTAGACATAGCAGAGTCCATCTTCAAGATAGGTGGACCAAGCTGCATTTCATGAGATGACAGTGATTCCTCGCTCGATGATCAATATGAGGATGAAGCTGAGTCGATCTATGCAGGACCTTCATATTTACGGTATCTATACCTAGTTCTATTGCACAATGATGATAGCTATCAGGAGATAGCCTATATGGGTCCACATTTACTATAACATCCCATTCTAGTGGGGTAAATGAAATATTGTGGTTTTCTAAAAGTGACTATGAAGATGATATAGAAAGGGCCTACCTTGGTCCTCACTATTTATGTCATTGTCATCAGCCCATTGACATAGAGGAGGTCTATCATCAGCTACATGTTGGTCCTCATTTAAGGGAGAGACAATTAACTTTGGATCAAATTTATCATTTGTTTAATCCTCCTCTACCAACTTACATGGAGCTCCTTGAGCCGAATGACACTATTTTGCAACCAGTGCATAGAGAGGATCCCATTATACCCATACCGCCAAAGCCAGATATTGGGTGCCTATAGGAAAAGTTGATGGAAGAATCGATATTTACACAGATTTTAGAGACCTCAACAAGGCAACACCTAAGGATTCATTTATGTTGCCAAACATAGATGCTCTCATAGATTCAATTGCAGGTCATGAGATGCTCTCCTTAATGGACGGTTTTTTTGGTTAAAACCAAATTTGTATTAAACCCGAAGACCAGCATAAAACCACATTTACAATACCATGGAGAATATTTTATTACAAAGTTATGCCATTTGGTCTCAAAAATGCTGGTTTAACATATTAGTGGGCTATGACATACATCTTTCAAGACTACATGCATAATCTCTTAGAATATTATATCGATGACTTCCTGGCTAAGTCACTCATACGAGCAGAGTATGCTGAGGTTTTGAGAAAAAATTTTGACTGCCTGATAGAGCATAATGTCAGGTTGAATCTTAAGAAGTGTGTATTTGGCGTAACTTTAGAAAGATCTTAGGATTCATCATTTCCAAGCGAGAAATTGAGGTTGATCCAACAAAGGTTAGGGATATTCTAGAAATTCCTCCCCCGAGGAATATAAGATAATTAAAAAGCCTAAAAAGCAAAGTAGTGTCCATAAAATGATTCACTTCACAATTATTGGATAAATACTGACCCATGAATCAGCTGCTACACAAGAGGGTCCCATTTAATCGAGATGAGGAATGTTAGAAAACCTTTTCTGACATTAAGCAATACCTGGCAACGTTGCTAGTATTAGCTCTGTCAAGTCCCGATGTGCCTTTCTTGCTATATATCGATGACTGAATTTGCATTGGGAACCATGCTAGCCTAGAAAATTACATTAGAAAAATAGCAAGCCATATATTATCTTAGTCAGACCTTGGTGAACTATGAGCTAGGATATGCATACATGGAAAAAATATGTTTAGTTATGGTGTTCGCTACCAAGAAATTGTGGTATTACATGCTAAGTCATACGACGTATGTTATATCAAAACAAAATCCTTTGTAGTATATGATGAGCAAGATGTATCATAACACACGTACTGCAAAGTGGATCATGTTATTGACAAAATTTGATCTGGAATTCATAAGCTAAAATTCATAAAGGGACAATTCATAGCTGATCAGTTGGTAGAGGTACCGCTTCCAAATAGCAGGCCTCTTACCATTGAGCTTCTTGATGATGTAGTATTCATTGTATTGAAAGCTCCCAAACTTGAAGAACTAGAAAACAATGTTGATATGATCTTGTTCTTTGATGGTTCAAAGTATGACCAAGGGGGTGGTGTAGGAATAGTATTTTTCATACCACAAGGAGATCCAATGCCCTTGTCATTCAAGTTGGATTTTCCTTTCACCAGTAATAACACTAAATATGAAGCCCTAATCCTAGGCATCCAAATAGATATCTCCATGAAGATTAAATGGTTGAACATCTTTGGCAATTCTCTTCTCATAGTCAATCAAGTGAAGGGATTATTTCAATGTAGGTGTCTCGTTATGAAATCCTACAAAGATCTTGTTGATACATATTTAGCAAAGTTGGAATGGTATGACATCGAGACACTCCCTCGTTCATCGAATAGATTCGTAGATACCATGGTATATTTGGGATACTTAATCCCTCATAATATTGCTATTGATTTTACCACTATTCATGTCAAAATGCTCTCACATCCTGTAGTGCAGTGTGAAGCTTTTAACAATAAAGAGTCTATCAACATGATTCATGTGGAACCAAGAGCTAAATGGTTCTACAAAGTTGAATAATTTCTCAAGAAGGCACCCTAGGGGTCATTAACCTCTTAGAGTCCCATGGGGAGTGGTACTACCATTCACCATAAGGTTTTTTTCTAGTCTGCATTCATGCATGTAGAGACACAAGGGGAGCAAGTCATCTTGGCAGTCAAATTTGAGGCTTACCATAACTGGTTGTCACAAATCCAAGATTCTTTGAAGCTTGGTTTAACCCCTCAAGGATTGTCACATACTGTAAAATGCACATTCAAACATAAAGTGAGAAAACGTGTCTTTCTAGCAGATATTTTGTACCAACAAAGTTACGATGTAGTTCTCCTTCATTGTCTTGAGCCCCAAGAATCATCTTGGGCAATTTCACAAGCTCACGATAGTACATATGTGTTGTGGCTGATCCACAACACACCCCAAAATTGGGGACCCACCTTTTTTGCACACTTTCCAAGAAGATTGCAGTGGCCCAGATATAAAGGAGCAAAGAAGAAAGCAAGAAATGAAAAGTTGTCACGATTTCGCAACATGTTGCTCCGTCGCAGCCAAAAATGAAAAGTTGTTGCAATATCACGACATGTTGCTCCATCGCAGCTAGAAACGAAAAGTTGTCACGATATCGTGACATGTTGCTCCGTCATGGCCAGAAATGAAAAGTTGTCACGATTTCACGACATGTTGCTCCGTCGCGGCCAAAAATGAAAAGTTGTCACGATATCGCGACATGTTGCTCCATCGTAGCCAAAAATGAAAACTTCTCATGATATCGTGACATGTTGCTCCGTCTTGGCCAGAAATGAAAAGTTGTCACGTACTTTTTACGATATCGCGACATGTTGCTCCATCGCAGCCAGAAACGAAAAGTTGTCACGATATCGTGACATGTTGCTCCATCGCGGCCAGAAACAAAAAGTTGTCGCGATATCGCGACATGTCACGTTTTCATAGCTCAAAATAGCAAAGTACAGCAGAATGAAAAAGTTTCACAATTTCACGACATGTCACGTTTTCATGGCTAAGAGCAACAGAATGCAGCATGAAGAGAAAATGTCACGAAATCATGACATGTCACAAAATTGCAGTCAAAGCAGTCAAGCAAGGCAAGGCACTAAAGTCGTCACGAAATCACGACATGTCATGTTTTCATGGCAAGAAAGCGAGGAAGGAGCAAATGACAGAAATTGTCATGAAATCGTGACATGTCTCATTTTCATGATCTGTCGACGGCAATGGAAGTGAACGTAGAGGAAAAGGTGTCACGATTTCGCGATAGAAAGCAGCGAATGGTACGAAAGGAAAAGGTGTCACAATATCACGACATGTCACATTTTTGTGGCCAAGTGCAACGAGATAGAGCAAAATGAAAAGCATCACGATTTCATGACAGGTTGCATTCGAGCGGCCCGAAAGAGAAAAATGTCGCGATATCACGACATGTATCATTTTCATGATGCATGAAGAAGAGTTAAGCTGCTGACAAAAAAATGTCGCGATATCGCGACATGTATCATTTTTGCGATGCATGAGGAAGAGTTAAGCTGCTGACAGAAAAATGTCGCGATATCGCGACATGTCTCATTTTCACGATGCATGAAGAAGAAAAGGTTGTTGACATAAAAATGTCACGATATCGCGACATGCTATTTTTGGTCATGATTCATGGCTGGCCATTACAGAACATGCAGGGAAGCACCGAACACGTGGCACAAAGGCGTAAGGGTTATGGTTAATGCTTCGAACGATTACGATTAGCAAGAAGATCAAACGTTTCGACGACCAAGCGAGAAAGCCAAAGGCAAATAATGAAAGAGCTGGGAAGACGAAGAACAGAAGCGATCTAGGAGATGAAACGAAGCGTCACAAGGTGAAACAGAGAGCCGTAGCAAAAAGTTTAAAAGCAGAAGCGAAGACGAGGCATGGGGGGTCAAAAACCGCTGGGAGCGGGGTTGCGGAGCCGAGGGCGAGGAGCCATTCTGGGCCTGCTTTGGAGTGTTTTTCTTTCCCTTTTTTTAGTTTTGGAGAACTAGAGATCTCGCTATTGTAAAATGACCAATTTTTAATACGATAATATTACAAAGATTTGCATCTTATTGGCAAGAAAGAAGGAGTTATTTTCTGCATGCAAGATTGAATGTTTATCTTTCCCATTTCAGATTTTTAGGCTTATAGGTGAAGTTTAATGCAAGTTCTCTTGGTTGCTTCATGCGAATGCATAAATCTGAAAGCCTTAGTTAAGACCCCTAGAAGCTAGCACCTAGCTTATCTGGATTGTGCATGTTTTGCAGGTTCAATAGGTTAGGTTGTATGCATGGAAACCTCATTATCTTTGGTTTTGTCAAATAGGATAGCATCCACTTCGAATGTATTTTATTTTCAATTTTCTTCATTTCTTTTTTATTTTATTTTATTTTTCTAGAAGTTTTAATTTATTTAAAATGAACATTTAAAAATCTATCAAAATCTAAAAAAAAAATCATCATGAACAATCACTAAAGCTTCATGAGTGAAATAAACCAACATTGCCCCTTGTTTATAGTTACTTGCAATCACTAAGGTGTTCCAAGCATTTAAATTGAATATCTTTATTTGAGATTACTAATACATATATGCAAATGCTAATATAGTGGAGACCTTGGAGAAGTTACTTGTTTAATTTCTTTGCAAGAGAGGATTTGGAACCCGAATCCTATCGGAGAGTGTGTTTTCACAATTGGGTGAAAATACCACTCAACATATTGGCGCTAGAAGGAGGGCCTGAATTGGTTTATTTCAGTGTGATTTAAATGCTACAGGGATTTAAATTTTGAATATTTCATGCCCTATTGATTATTATCTTTAGCCCTCTTTTAACAATACAACTTTGTATTGTTAAAAGGAGGACATGAATTGCTATGCACTGTTCTAACACTTTGATTGTTCATACAGGAATAATGTGATTTGATTTGATTTAAAAAATAAATAAATAAATAAAATAAAAAATTTTTGGGTATTAAAGTTATATTCTTTAAGATTCACTAATGGCTATGTTTACACCGTGGATGACAGGTAGCCCATTGAACATACCAGGAGTTCAACATTATTTTCCCGTTGGTTTTGAAAGATGTCTTCCTCGATTTTTGTCTAATGGGACAAATATCGCAGAAGAACATATTCAAGCATTCAAATTTGTTGTGAATCACTTAACAATTTGGTATGATGATGTTGTTTGTAAAATGTTCCCTTACACCTTGGACAAAGTGGCATATGATTGGTTTACAAGTCTGCCTTTAGGGTCTATCACTTCTTGGGCTCAACTAGAGGCAACATTTCTTAATCAATTCAACAAAAAGCGAGTTGACCCAATCCTCATGTACAATCAGTTGGTCTATATTAGAAAAGAACCGAGTGAAAATGTGAAGTCATTTTCTGAAAGGTTCTTTGGATTATATGCTCAATTAGTGACATTTTATGCTCTTCGAGAAGAAATGGCTCTCCAAATATACGTCAATGCTCTTGACCCACCCATTTCCACATATTTGCGAGGGATGCCTCAAATCACATCTTTGTCACAAGCCTATACTCAAGCAATGGCAATTGAGCAACAATTGAGTTGTCAAAATTATGGTGTGGGTTTTGGATCATATAATCTTCAATCATTTAATACCTCCCTCACCCATCCAATGATTTATCCACCTCAACCAAGTTCAAGTGTGAATCAATTTCAGAATCAACAATCATTCCCAAGCTTCAATCAATTTCAAAATCCTCAACCTACTATGCAAGAACAACCATATTTCTTAAGTATGAATCAACTTCAAAATACTCATCTTGATTCAAAGGATGTTTCTAAAATCAATTTCAATGATTTTCATAAGAATATGATTTTAGGCAAGGGAGGAGTACTAGAACCAACTAGTATTGAAACATGTGATAGATTGGAAACCCTTGACTCACCAAAAGATGAATTCTATGAGGATGAATCTGAAGAATCAGATATGTCTCACACCCCTATTGATGAAACTTCCTTTGATATGCCGAATAAGGAAAATTTGGATGAGAATTCACATGATGGTATTAAATATTTTGAGGAAGAAATACTATGGAGGGGTAATAAGGATTTGGAATCATTATCCACAAAGGAAGATTGGGATGATCATGAAAATAAGAGTGTAAAAGTGGATCTAATTATAGAAAATCCTAGGCCATCACAAGTGGTTGAAAGTGATTTTGAAAGAAAATCAATAAATAAATTCGAAGATATGATAGAATTTCACCATTTGTTCTTGGATGACACATTGGATGACATTGTTGAAAATGATGGCCAAGAAAATTCACACCTTCCAAATTATGTTAAACTTGAATCATGGGTTACAAATATGGACTATGATAGCCTTATCAATTTGAATACAAGCAATAACCCAATTTTGGAAGTAATTGAACCATCTAAGGAAGGTGAAGGTGAATTTGATAAGAAACATGTTGATGAATTGAAAGATGATGAAGAAGTAGTTGAACGCCACCACTTGACTTTGGAAGATGATTATTATGATGCTTGGAAGAAGTGGGAAGACTACACTCACTCCAAAACTGCTAATGAAATTTGTGTGCCTATTGATATGCAGGATAATACAATTGCCCTTTCATATGAGGATATTACAAGTCCTGTACAATCTAAGAATGTTTTGGAAGAAGGGTTGGAATCTCATCAAAGGTTGGAGAAGGATAATGATTCTACTACCATGGATAAAGAAGGAGAATCAATTGATTTTGTTCCCCTTGAGGGGCAAGAAATCAAAAATCTTGATCCACCTATTGTTTCTACAATGTCTATGCCATCTCAAAATGATGAAATTACAAAGCCTAAGTGGTGTGGGTTTGATACTATTGATGATCCTAATGAAAATATGGATTTTGAGGCAACTCAAGCCATTGATCATGGAAAGGTGTCACGCGACACATATCTTGAAAAACTAGGCTCTTGTTTTGAAAAATATGGACGCATGTTTGATTGGGTGCCTAACTTTGGTGTTTTTGAACAGGTGTTGGATGATGAAGAAGACAATGAGGAAAAAGAAAAAGCTACTAACACTCATCAAGTTGTTGTAAATTCTAATCATGATGGGTTGAGTATGGGTGACAAGGTGAAATCTTTACCTTTGGTAGTAGCTACAAAAATTTTAAGTGATGGGTTACATGATGTCCCTTTGGATGCTAATGTCATTAATGATGAAATGTCAAATCTTGGTGATGTTTGTCAAGTTTTGATTGATTTTGATTGCTTTAAAATCTCGAAAAATAATTTGAATTCAAGACTTTTAGAAATAGGCTCTTGTTTGCAACATCTCACATTTGAAAAAGAAGGCCTAATTTTAAATCAAGAATCGAATTATGAAATGGATACTTTCAAGAATAGACAAGATAAAATTGAATATCATTTATGGTCTAATCATTTTAGTAATCGGACGCTCACCTGTGAGAGTACTAATGGAATTAAATCTAATTGGTGGGGTGAGCAAGGTAAGTTAAAAGTTGTTGCATGGTGTGGTATAATATTGTTTTTTTTGGATTCCTACATCATTTGGCATGCACATCACGTTATATTTTTGTTGAAATGTTCTAATCATGTTTGGGATCCAGGAAAGTGATAATCCAAGCTTTGCATCATCTTGTATTATATTGTACATTTGTATATAGGTTTTGGTTTTTGGTTTTGGTTTGTGTTTTCAAATTTTCATTTTTTGGATTGCATTTTGGTTTTGGATTGAATAAGTTTTGATTTAAAGTTATGTGTTGGTCCTATGGACATGTTTGGTTTGTTAAAAAAAAAAAATTGAGATGTCAACTTATGCCTAAAATCGGGAGAATATGAAACATTGGAATTGTATTGCAGAAAGCTCCACAAGTAACACAAACACATTAAATAATATCGTTTGAAACTTGTGATGCATGAAGTTGTCATTTTTTACAAATTATGGCAACATAGGTGGTATAATACATCCACAATTCAAAAAAGGCAATGCATTCATATTACATTCCATTTTGCATATATATTCCATCTTAGTTGCATATCCATTTCCAATACAATCATTGAAAAATGTCAAATCCTCTTAGGGTTATGCTATAACATAAATAAGAAAAAAATCCTAAGGTTGGGAACTGAGGCCCGAAATATCTAGAACCAAGCACATTTTATACACATTAAAAAGGATCTTGAGCAAAATGATCAAAACCTTGCTTGGAAGAAAAGGTCAAGCGAAAGAAGTATTTCATGTCTATCCTATTATGCAACATGATCCTTAAAACAGTGGTTTTTACCACTTCCATAAAGCTTAAAGCCTAAAATCAGAGTAGTAAGGATAGGGTTAAATCCCCATCGAACTTAGGTTGAGGATCCAACTCCCCAAAGCTCTGATTTGACCTACATGGAGTAGTAAGGATAGGGCATAATTCTCATCTCGCCTAGGTTGAGAATCCGATTCCCCAAAGCTCCTATGTCTCATTTCATCATAAATCTTGGATTGGAAGGATCGTACTACATGTCCTCTGCAAAGGATGGGTAGTCATCCCCAAGGTCCAAGAAATAAAAACTAAATATTTCCCATTTCATCTAAATCTTGGATTGGAAGGATCGTACTACATGTCCCTAGCAAGGATGGGTAGTCATCCCCAAGGTCCAAGAAATAAAATTAACTAAATATTTCCCATTTCATCTTAATATTGGATTGGAAGGATCGTACTACATGTCCTCTGCAAAGGATGGGTAGTCATCCCCAAGGTCCAAGAAATAAAGGAATGAAACTAAATCATGGATTATGGGGTTAAGTATGCTCATGCGTGGCAGCATGTCTTGTCTAAAAATAAGACCACTGACTGTTCAAACGGATAGACTAGCATGACCATTTCATCCATAATTGGTTAAATTATTTTTCTCAAAGTGAGGTAATGAATTCCAAATCAGAGTAGTAAGGATAGGGTTAAACTCCCATCTCGATTAGGTTGGGAGTCTGATTCCCCAAAGCTCTAATTTCACTTTCACTTGCACATGGGTTCAAGATAGTAGTGACTCATAACCAACTTTGGGATCTAATAAAGTAATTCATTATACATATAGTTGATCCTAAGAGGGTTTGATAATTTTAATATGTTTGTACATGATATTAGAAGGTTTGAGCCTTTGTAAAGCAGGTTGTTATATCTCTAGCATCTTCATCATACATCAAATCCTGCACAAATCATTCATAGCCTTGCATACAAATCATAAGTGAAGCTGACAATGGAATGTTGATCAAGTTCAAGCGATAGGGAATGAAAACACATTGCACACACCGAGATGATACTTAATGATTCTAATGTTTCATGTATTTCTGATCTATCGGTATTTGTTTATCTTTTATGTGCTGACGCTTGTATCTAAGCTTGTATATTTCAGGTTGGGTTCTCACCAAAATGCTCAGGAGCATTTGATAGTAGAGTCACCATTTGTTGTGGCTGATCCACAACACACCCCAAAATTGGGGACCCACCTTTTTTGCATGCTTTCAAAGAAGATCGCAGTGGCCCAGATGCTAAAAAATCAAAGGAAGAGCAAAATATAACAAGAAAAAGAAAGTGTCACGATATCGCGACATGTTGCTCCGTCACGGCCAGAAATGAAAAGTTGTCGCGATATCGCGACATGTTGCTCCGTCGCGGCCAGAAATGAAAAGTTGTCGCGATATCGTGACATGTTGCTCCGTCACGACCAGAAATGAAAAGTTGTCGCGATATCGCGACATGTTGCTCCGTCGCGGCTAGAAATGAAAAGTTGTCATGATATCGCGACATGTTGCTCCGTCGCGGCTAGAAATGAAAAGTTGTCACGATATCGCGACATGTTGCTCTGTCACGACCAGAAACGAAAAGTTGTCGCGATATCGCGACATGTTGCTCCGTCGCAAGACCAAAAATGAAAATTAAATGTCACGATATCGTGACATGTCATGCAATCCATCGTATCCGAGAAGAGCGTAAAGTAATGTCATGATATCACGACATGTCACGTTTTCGTGGCTCAAAATAGCAAAGTACGATGAAATGAAAAAGTGTCACGATATCGTGACATGTCACAGTTTCATGGCTGAGAGCAACAAAATGCGGCATGAAGAGAAAATGTCACGATATCATGACATGTCACAAATTCGCAGTCAAAGCAGTCAAGCAAGGCAAGGCACTAAATTCATCGTGAAATCGTGACATGTCATGTTTTCACGGCAGGAAAGCGAGGAAGGAGCAAATGACAAAAATTGTTGTGAAATTGTGACATGTCTCATTTTCGTGATCTGTTGGCAGCAATGGAAGTGAACATAGAGGAAAAGGTGTCACGATTTCATGACAGAAAGCAGCAAATGGTACGGAAGGAAAAGGTGTCACGATATCGTGACATGTTGTGTTTTTGTGGCTAAGTGCAACAAGATAGAGCAAAATGAAAAGCGTCACGATTTCGTGACAGGTTGCATCCGAGCGGCCCGAAAGAGAAAAATGTTGCGATATCGCGACATGTATCATTTTTGTGATACATGAAGAAGAGTTAAGCTGCTGACAGAAAAATGTCGTGATATCGTGACATGTATCATTTTTGCGATGCATGAGGAGTTAAGCTGCTGGCAGAAAAATGTCGCGATATCGCGACATGTCTCATTTTTGCGATGCATGAAGAAGAACAAGGTTCCTGACATAAAAACATCGCGATATCGTGACATGCTATTTTTGTTGTCGATTACATGGGGGCCGTTACAGAACATGCAGGGAAGCACTGAACACGTGGCACAAAGGTGTAAGGGTTACGATAATGGACGATTACGATTAGCAAGAAGATCAAACGTTTCGACGACCAAGCAAGCCAAAAATAATGCAAAGAGGCGGAAGATGAAACAAAGAGATCCGGAATATGAAACGAAGCGTCACAAGGTGAAACAGAGAGCCGTAGCGAGAGAGTTTAAAAGCAGAAGCGAAGATAGGCACGGGGTCGAAAACCGCTAGGAGCAGGGTTGTAGAGGCGAGGGCGATGAGCCATTCTGAACCTGCTTTGGAGTGTTTTTCTTTCCCTTTTTTTAGTTTTGGAGAACTAGAGATATCTGCTATTGTAAAATGACCAATTTTTAATGCGAGATAACATTTCAAAAATTTGCATCTCATTGGCAAGAAAGAAGGAGTTATTTTCTGCATGCAAGATTGAATGTTTATCTTTCCCCTTTCAGATTTTAGGCCTATAGGTGAAGTTTAATGCAAGTTTTCTTGGTTGCTTCATGCGAATGTCTAAATCTGAAAACCTCATTCAAATCCTTAGGAACTAGCACTTAGCTTATCTAGATTGTGCATGTTTTGCAGGTTCAATAGGTTAGGTTGTATGCAGAAACCTCATTATCTTCGATTTTGTCAAATAGGATAGCATCGGATCGAATGCATTCTATTTTTAATTTTCTGCATTTCTCTTTTTATTTTATTTTATTTTTCTAGAAGTTTTAACTTTATCAAGGCATTAAAATGAACATTTAAAAATTATCAAAATCTAAAAAAAAAAACAATGAACAATCACTAAAGCTTCATGGTGAAATAAATCAACATTGCCCCTTGTTTACAGTTACTTGCAATCACTAAGGTGTTCCAAGCATTTAAATTGAATATCTTTATTTGAGATTACTAATACATATATGCAAATGCTAATATAGTGGAGACCTTGGAGAAGTTATTTGTTTAATTTCTTTGCAAGAGGGGATTTGGGACCCAAATCCTATCGGAGAGTGTGTTTTCACAATTGGGTGAAAATACCACTCAACAATATGGTTGTCATTTCAGTGACATGGCCATCATAAAGCGCATCCTTCACATGGGTTATTATTGGCCCACTATGAAGAAGGATTGTAATGTGTATGTCAAGTCATGTATTAAATTCCAGAATCATGCTAATCTTATGTATTTGCCATCGCAGGCCTTACAGCCCATTCAGGTGACTTGGGAATTTTCCCAGTGGAGATTAGATCTCATCAGGAATATCTCTCTCCCATCATCGGGTTGACATACATTCATTAGTACAGCTACCAAGTATTTAACTAAATGGGTTGAAGAAATACCCTTAACAACAACAACAAGAATGCAAATAGCAGAGTTCATACTCGAGCATATCATATGTCATTTTGGGATTCCATCCAAAATAATTTTGGATAATGGAACTTCTTTTAAGAATAAAATTGTGTGAGCTTTAATGTCTAAGTATCGCATTAAACATAGTTTTTCAACTCCATATTATCCGTAGGAAAATGGACAAGCTGAAGCTACAAATAAGACAGTGGTGGCTATCTTGAAAAATAAGATCCATGAAAACCATAAAGATTGGCATATCCAGCTACCCCTTGCATTATGGGCTTACAGGACTAGCATTCAGATGCCCATTGGGTCAACACTGTTTTCACTAGTATATGGTGTTGAGGCCATTATACCATTAGAGTTGGAAATTCCAACCTTGTGCATCACATTGAAGAGTTCATCGATGATGACACTATGCGTCAAGCTCACCTAGACCAACTGACATTACTGTATGAACATCACATGAATGCTCTTGAGCATCTCCATGTTTATCAAAAATGTTTAAAATGATCTTATAATAACAAAGTCCATTTGAAAGACTTTGAAGTTGGGGATCTTGTGTTGAAAGAGAACCAATAGAACTCTAATTTTCCACTAGACATGCAAGATAAATTTGCAGTAAATTGGTTAGGTCCTTATATCATCTCTGAGAATATTAGACCTGGTACCTATTGTCTAACATCGCTTGAGGGTGTTGAAGAGCCTGAGCATCTCAAAATCATCCATATTAAGGCATTCTATGCTTAAGATCATATCAAAAGGCTCCAAAGGAATCTGTAAGCCCTTTGGTCAATCAAAAAAGGCCTTGAGGGTTTGCTTAAAATTGCTTGGTCATCCCAAAATGCCCCAAGGGTTCCTAAAACCGCTTGGTCATGTCAGTCAAAAGACCTCGAGGGTTTGCTTAAAACTGCTCGATCATCCCAAAATGCCCCAAGGGTTCCTAAAACCACTTGGTCATGTTAGTAAAAGGCACCAAGGGTTCCCAAAATCGCTTGGTCAATCCAAAATCCTCAAAGGTGCCCATAAGCCCTTTGGTCAATCTAAATGCTCCAAGAGTTCCTAAAACTTCTTGGTCAAGTCAGATAAAGGCTCCAGAGACTCCTAAAGGTCATTTGGTCATCCCCTCAAAGGTTCTAAGGGTTTTCAAAAACTGCTTGGTCAATCCAAAGGCTTCAAAGGGATTTCTTAAATCGATTGGTCATCCTCAAAGGCTCAAAGGGTTTCCAAAAACCACTTGGTCAATCCAAAGGCTCCAAAGGTATTTTTAATCTGTTTGGTCACCCATAAATGCTCCAAAGGCATTTTCCTTGCCATTTGGTCAATATTAAAATTTCAAAATCCATAATAATTAAAAAGCAATAATCCAAAAAAAATTGGTAAAGCATAAAATTTCAAAAACATTTGCATTTTGCATGTTCAGTTGCACATGCATTCACTTCATTGCATTGCATTTAGGCATTTTCATTCGTTGCATCTGCAATAAAATGGATTGTATTCTCAATCTTACAAATGAAACCATGTTTGTGTTTTAATCATGCACCTATGCATTATTATCATCCATCATCCATGTGAGTAATTATGTTTTTCAACACAAAACTAGTTGCTATAAAAAAATATACTAGGGTTTTTTGGTCACTCAACCATACCTAGTTTTCATCTCAGATGTTGTAGAAAGATTTCTTTGCTTTTGTATATGAGGTATAGTTGTGATTGCACTTGTCGTATTAGGATTCCATCACTAATCAACACATTAAAACATCCTAACTAAGATAAGGGAGGATGAAAGCTATAAAAGTTGTCCTAGGTGTCTGGGGTGAACAGTTTCATTACCTATTCATCTTGCAAAGAGTTACAGTCTAGAGTAGTGGATATTGGCAAAAGGACAAGATTTTCCCCTACCCGTACATTACATTACTTACACAAATAAGTAAAATCCATAAGCCCTTGATTTTAATTATTCAAAAGAAAATCCCTTTCTCAAAGAAAGAAAAATAAATAGTGATTTTCATCACTCAAAAAAAAAAAAAATGATTCAAAATAAACAGTGATTTTCATCACTAATATGAGCAAGTATCCCTATAAACATGAAGAAAATAAGGGTGAGAGCTTGAATCCCTAGAATGTTCACTATTCGAATCCATAGAATGATCCTCGATCTCAAAAATGGGTTGAAAGAGTCCCACCTATCATCGAAGGGGTAGTTTTATTTGATGATCCTCAATCTTAGCAATGGGTTGAAAGAGTCCCACCTAACATTGATGGGGTAGTCCTTAGCAATTTGCAATATGAGCTAGATTTAGGTGCCTAGGGTTTCCTAGTGGTCTAGTCCAATCAAGTTTGAAACTAGGATGAGATGAACATTTGAGTATCCCTGATCTTAGCAATGGGATAAAATAATCCCACCTAACATCTGAGGAAATACTTATTTTTTATCTAAATGTACTCATGTGAACACACATGGATAATGAACAGTTGGGTCTTTCATGGCAAAATATTTGTCCAATAAAAGTCTTGTATAGTTAGTATCCAAATTTTGAGAAGTGGGTGTTTGAGTCTCATGGAAAACCTCAAAAATTCCCTAATAACAACTAATCATCAAATCATCAAATCATAAAATATCAAAGCCCTTTTCATGAGAATTTTGTTTATTATGAGGTGTTTACAATGTGGGATAGATACCAGATGAATATCAGCAATGGTATTTAGATGGCCACTGACTATGTTGTGCATATTTTCTAATTTGCAAAATTTTATAATGAGTTATATATTAATTCATTTATTTCATTTCATATATCACTTCATATCATCTCATTTCATATATGGGTGATTAAATTTTTAATTCTTATGATAAGGATTACCAATTATGTTTCATGATTTTTATACATTCTATGTTGTCGTCCATTAGATTTTTAAACACATATTGCATTCATTCCTTATGTTCTCAAGGGTTTAAAGTGAAGAACATGGACTTATACTGAGAGGGGGGGTGAACAGTATAAGACTTAACCATTTAATATTTTTAACTTTAGATAGCAGTAGCATCAACATAACATTAATCAAGATAGAAAGCATCACACATTGGAACCCCATTTTTAACGTGGTTCACCCAGAAGGCCTGGGCTACGTCCACAAAAATTTTCTCTAAAAGTTATCTCAAAGTTCTTTGGGAAACCTTCCCAATTACAATGTTTATGAGCCTCGGCCCAAAGGAGACACCTTCCCCTGATCTGAATTTATGAGCCTCTGCTCAAAGGAGATACCTTCCCCTCTGCTCTGGAAATGATCCCTCAGAAGATCAATTGCCTCTACCTCTTGCCAGCACGTGGAACTCCTTTCCACCGAAGACCTCCTGTCCTCAATGCTTAGCCTAAGAGACCTCTGCCTTCTATGATCACGTCCATAGCAGCTCAGCTACCTGTACCAAACACAGTCAGTCGGTCTAGTACAAGTCTTCCTCTGTCTATCAGATCTGTCCAACTCTATGAACAAATCAATCCTCTACACACAAGCCTTCTCAAAGACTTGCCAAATCTGTCCTCAGGTTCTCTGATAGAACCAATGTACCTCTGTCCTCAAGTTCTCTGATAGAACTATCAATCTCAGCTCACAAGTCCTCTGCTAGGACCTATCCAAATCTTCTCACAAGTCCCCACCGAAACCTGTCCAAATCTGCTCACAAGTCCCCACTGGAACTTGTCCAAAACCTGCTCACAAGTCCCCACTCGGAACCTGTCCAAAACCTCAGCAAGCTCACCAAGAAAAACTTGCTTAGCATGAACTCACAAAGAGAATTGTTAGAGACCCAATGTGATTCATAAACCTCATAGAAGCATAAAGAGAATTGTTAGAGACTCAATATGTTCTATACTTAACTCCCAATCTCAAATCTCATACTCAATCTCAACTCAAACTCAATCTCAAAAGAATAAGATAGATGTAGTAGCTTTTCTCAAGAATATGAAACACAACCCAACAATTGCCAACTATGCAATATCTCATATAACAATGATGCTTATATTCTTTTCACCAACAACTAGGGTTTCATCATCTCAATGCAAGTAGCAAGACTTATTAACATAAACCCTATTGCAAAAATGCTTCTTCTTCCTCAACCAGAATTATGCATTCACCCAAAAATTCAACAATAACTTTAATGCATAAACAATCTTCAATATCCAGAAAATAAGATTTACACCAATAATACCTAGTAGACAACCTTTTCACTCCAAACTCAATTTCAGAAAATATACCATAAACAACATACATGGAAGAAGTTGCCCATACCTTTACTTTGATGAAGAAGGAGAACTCAAAATCTGTCACAACACTAACTCTCAATTTGCCACCAATTAGAGTTAGCAACTATACAATAATACACAATATTAAAGATCCAAATATAACACCTTATTTCTCCAACTTAGTAAAAACCACCAAAGTACAATAACATACAAAGTAAAACCTCTTTACACCTTATTACTCCACATAAACATTAAACAACAATAAACCAATGTCAAAACAAAAAATGATACCTTAACCTTATACCTCCCACGCATTTACAGCCACCATTCTTTGCACACCGCGACCAAAAGGAAATTCCCAATGAAGAGAATCGAACTCGGCACCTCTACCATCTAGCACTTTCACTTAAACGCCACCGTCGTTGGGTCACAAGAGCCCAACGAAATAACAAACCGCTGCCCTCTCTTTTATCTTCCTTTGACGCCAAGAAACTGGAAAACGTAAACGTCTTCCACAAACCGCATGCAAACAAACCACTGCCGTCAAGCCAAAAGGTAAGGATGCAGCCCAAGCTCAAAATCGAGATTGCCAAGCACAGTCTCCATGACGCAGAACATGCACGATCTCAAAGACGTCGACGGAGATCGAAAACACAGAGCGAGCTCAAACGAAGACACCAAGCGCTTTTCGAAGGATGTAGAGCAATGCAAGTCACAGACGCCAAGCGCAGATCGAACGAAATGGTGCAAAAGCAAATCGTAGATGCCAAGCATAATTCAAACAAAACGGCATAAAGCAAATCGTAGATGCCAAGCGCAAATCAAAAAATATAGAGAACCACAAATCGCAGATTATCAATGTCAAATCGGAGGTGCTCACTTTTGAGAATCATCCCCACTTAAATAGCCATTTTTCCTTCACTGTTTGACGTCGGCGCTCCTCCTCGCTTAAGGGTTGAAAGACCCTTTAATAATAATTAAAATAATAATTATTATTATTTTATTAATAATAAATTAAACTTGGACCTTTGACAAAGGTTTGAGTTAATTTAATTATTAATAATACACATGGACCTTTGCATTAAGTTAAGCTTGGTTTTAATAAAAACCCTTAATGAGTCCAAATGGTTTTAAGAAAAACCTTTAGCCTTGTCACCATGGTTTTAATAAAAACCCTTTAACATAATGAAGCTTCTCAAGATATTCTTGACATCACACTCTTTTGAAATCAACACAAAAATGCCTTTTGACATCAATGACAACTTATACATTTGAGCAAAGGCAATGTACCCAAAGTACCCAAAATTGCCAACAATCTCCCCCTTTGTCATTGATGGCAAACCTTTACTGAAAACACTTCTCAAGAGCCAAAACTGAAACCAACTGAAACCATCTGAGCTAACAACTGAGAATCTTCCTTTGAAGTTTTGCTCCCCCTGACTTGAAGCTTTCCTCTTCACTTTGAAGCTCTCCCCCTTACTCATATCTCTCCCCCTTTGTCATCAATGGCAAAGGGCCACCTTTGGGGCTCGGGACTAAGAATTAACCTCTTAGCTTAGTCCCTCCCCCACCTCCTGATGAGGTGATTAAATCTAGGGTGGGAGAACAACTCCCAATTTCTCCCTTAGATACTCAAACGTATCCCTTGGAAGAGGTTTGGTGAAGATATCTGCAATCTGCTCTTTAGTAGACACATACTCTACCTTGACCTGTTTCTCTTGCACTTTTTCCCTTAGAAAATGATACTTGATGGAAATATGCTTTGTCCTTGAGTGCATTACCGGATTTTTGGAAATACTTATGGCACTTGTATTATCACAAAGAATGGAGATGGGTTGTTCATGTTTGACTTTGAAATCCTCTAGGGTGGTTTTCATCCACAAAACCTGTGTACACCCAGCCACTGCTGCTATGTATTCAGCCTCTACTGTAGATAAGGAAACTGAAGGTTGTTTCTTACTTAGCCAAGAAACCAAACTTTTTCCCAAAAAGAATGCTCCACCACTAGTGCTTTTCCTGTCATCAATACCACCTGCCCAATCTGCATCTGTATAAGCTGTGAGGGTGAAATCATCACCTTTGGGATACCAAAGCCCAAAGTCCATAGTGCCCTTCAGATATCTGAATATCCTCTTAACTGCCATAACATGAGAATCTTTAGGAGCTGCCTGAAATCTAGCTACTAACCCAATTGCCTGCATGATATCTGGTCTGGTAGTTGTAACATATAATAAGCTGCCTATCATTGATCTGTACAACCTCTGATCTGCTGCTGGAGATTCATCATCTTTACTCATCTTGCATCCTGTAATCATTGGAGTACATATTGGTTTGCTATCTATCATCCCAAATTTCTTCAACATTTCTTTGATATATTTTCCTTGAGAGAGAAATACACCATCTTTTGATTGAGAAATCTGAAGACCTAAAAAGAATGACAGCTCTCCAATCATAGACATCTCAAATTCCTTATGCATGGTGTTAGCAAAATCTTTGCACATCCGAGTATTGTTTCCCCCAAAAATAATATCATCAACATAGACAACCATAATCGGCATATCATCACCTTCATCTTTAATATACAAATTGCTATCTACCACACCTTTCCTGAAGCCTTGCTCATGAAGATACCTGTCAAGTCTTGAGTACCAAGCCCTAGGTGCTTGCTTTAACCCATACAAAGCCTTTTTCAGTTTACACACATAGTCTGGCTGTTCTGAGAGAGACACTCCTTCTGGCTGTTCTATGTAGACTTCTTCTTCCAATACCCCATTTAGAAAAGCTGACTTTACATCCATTTGATACACCTTGAAAGATTTGAAGCTTGAAAGGGCCAAAAACATTCTGATGGCTTCAAGACGAGCAACAGGAGCAAACGTCTCTTCGAAATCAACACCTTCTACTTGAGCATAACCTTTGCAGACTAACCTTGCTTTGTTTCTGACAATCTTTCCATCCTCATTGAGTTTATTTCTGAATATCCATTTTGTGCCAATGACATTCTTGTCCTTAGGTCTTGGAACCAATTCCCAAGTTTCACTTTTCTCTATTTGATTTAGCTCCTCATCCATTGCTTTTACCCAAAACTTATCTGCACATGCTTCACTGAAATCTTTTGGCTCAATTTGAGATAATAATGAAACATTTGTAGAATCATGTGAGGGAATGACTCTTCTTCTTGTTTGCCTCCTATTTGGATCACCAATGATCAAATATTTGGGATGATGTTTATGAACATATCGTGAAGGAGTTTTGGGAAGCAGTTGTTGTCTTTCCTCTTCTTCATCTGAAACCTCTCTGAATTCTTCTTGACAAATTTCATCACTTAGTTCCTGGATTGGTTCTCTTATCCCTGTCTTTTCATCAATAGTTACATTTATGCTCTCTACAACTGTATGAGTTCTTTTGTTGAAGCATCTGTAGGCCTTACTTTTGCTGGAATACCCAAGAAATATTCCCTCATCACATCTAGGATCAAACTTACCCAAATTCTGATCTTCCCTTCTGATGAAGCACTTACTCCCAAACACTTTGAAGTATTTTACTATAGTTGGTCTTCCTTTCCACAACTCATAAGGAGTTTTATGATGATTGACTCTAAGTTGGGCCCTGGTGATAATGTAGACTGTTGTACTGACTACCTCTTTCCAAAAGCCATCTGAAAGTTTTGATTCATTCAACATAGCTCTAGCCATATTTTCAATAGTTCTATTTTTTCTTTCAACTACTCCATTTTGTTGAGGAGTTCTTGCTGTTGAATATTCTCTTTTGATTCCTTGATGCTCACAGTATTCCACAAATTCATTTGAAGTGAACTCTCCTCCTCTATCCGATCTTAAACATTTGATTCTCTTGTCGGTCTCATTTTCAACCATTTCTTTGAAAGCTTTAAATTTTTCAAAAGCTTCAGATTTTTCTTTGAGAAAAGTAACCCAAGTCATTCTAGAATAATCATCTATAAAAAGCATGAAGTAGCTTTCCCCCTGAATGCTCTGAGTTCTGGTAGGGCCACATAAATCGGTATGAATAAGATCCAATGGTTTTGAAGAAGTATACCCTTTTGATTTGAAGCTGGTTCTGGTCTGTTTTCCATGTTGACAAGGACCGCAAATGATGTTATGGGGCCTTTTTATTTTGGGCAAGTCTCTAACTGCTTCCTTGTTACTAATATTGACTAGATTATCAAAACTCAAATGCCCCAATATTTTATGCCATAACCAACTCTCATCTTCTTGAGTTAGAAAACACTTTTCCTTTTTTATCTCACTTAGCATGTAAAGATTGTTTGGAGTCCTTGTAGCACTAGCAATGAGTTTTCCATTTTTTTCTTTACTTATCTCACATCTATCTGAAAAGAAAGATACTATGTGCCCTTGATCACAAAGTTGACTCACACTTAGAAGATTATGTCTTAGGCCTTCTACATAAAGCACATTTTCTGTTTTGGATTTCCCATCCAAACTAAGAGTCCCTTTACCACAGATTTTAGTTGACCTGTTATCTCCAAAACTGACGGTTCCTCTGTTTGTTTCTTTAAAGACCAAAAACTTTTCCTTTTCACCAGTCATATGTTTTGAACAACCACTATCAAGATACCATTTTTCTACTTTGTCTAGAGCATGAAAAGCAGTTTGAGCTATCATTGACTTAGATTTGATCTCATTTTTCTTTTTAGTAAACTCAAGGCTAGATCTATCCAAACTACACATCCTAGCAATATGCCCAAAATTATTGCACTTGTAACACATGACATCTTTATTCATAAGAGGTGCAAAAGAGTTACCATTTTCTTTACTATGTTTATTCATGGACTTATTGCAATGCATAGCTTTGTGACCAAATTTCTTGCAGAAAAAACAATAGCCATGGAAAGTATTATGTAACCTTGTTTTGATGCCTTGGATGATTGTTCTTCTTGTGACCAACTGGAATCCACCGCTCTTCAGGATGAAGATTGATCTTGCTCGAAGACCCTATTTCTTGAATGGTAATACCATCCTTCTTTTGCTTTTCACATGGAGTATTATGTCTGAGAGCCAACTGTTCCAACTTCACTCTAAGAGACATAACTTCTTCTTCTAGTTTCTCGCAATCAGCTTCCTTTCCTTTGAGAACCTCTGTCAGAACCTGTTCAACCTTTTTTCCTTCTTCAGCTAGAATTTTGAAGTCTATAACACTTTGAACCAATTCTGATCTTGCTATCTTTTCTTCCTGATATTGATGCTTGAGAACAGAATTCTCTTCCCTGAATTTCTCAAGCTTTCTCAAAGCCAAGAAGAATTCACCTTTGAGATCGAACTCAACCTCTTCATCTCTTTATGAATCTGTATGATCCTCTGATAGATCCTTCTCCAAGCTGTTAGGCTCTTTTTGGAGAGACCCGCTCTGATACCAATTGAAGAACATGGACTTATACTGAGAGGGGGGGTGAATAGTATAAGACTTAACCATTTAATATTTTTAACTTTAGATAGCAGTAGCATCAACATAACATTAATCAAGACAGAAAGCATCACACATTGGAACCCCATTTTTAACGTGGTTCACCCAGAAGGCACTGGGCTACGTCCACAAAACTTTTCTCTAAAAGTTATCTCAAAGTTCTTTGGGAAACCTTCCCAATTACAATGTTTATGAGCCTCGGCCCAAAGGAGACACCTTCCCCTGATCTGAATTTATGAGCCTCTGCTCAAAGGAGATACCTTCCCCTCTACTCTGGAAATGATCCCTCGGAAGATCAACTGCCTCTACCTCTTGCCAGCACGTGGAACTCCTTTCCACCGAAGACCTCCTGTCCTCAATGCTTAGCCTAAGAGACCTCTGCCTTCTATGATCACGTCCACAGCAGCTCAACTACCTGTACCAAACACAGTCAGTCGGTCTAGTACAAGTCTTCCTCTGTCTATCAGATCTGTCCAACTCTATGAACAAATCAATCCTCTACACACAAGCCTTCTCAAAGACTTGCCAAATCTATCCTCAGGTTCTCTGATAGAACCAATGTACCTCTGTCCTCAAGTTCTCTGATAGAACTATCAATCTCAGCTCACAAGTCCTCTGCTAGGACCTGTCCAAATCTGCTCACAAGTCCCCATCGAAACCTGTCCAAATCTGCTCACAAGTCCCCACTAGAACCTGTCCAAAACCTGCTCACAAGTCCCCACTGGAACCTGTCCAAAACCTCAGCAAGCTCACCAAGAAAAACTTGCTTAGCATGAACTCACAAAGAGAATTGTTAGAGACCCAATGTGATTCATAAACCTCATAGAAGCATAAAGAGAATTGTTAGAGACTCAATATGTTCTATACTTAACTCCCAATCTCAATCTCAAATCTCAATCTCAACTCAAACTCAATCTCAAAAGAATAAGATAGATGTAGTAGCTTTTCTCAAGAATATGAAACACAACCCAACAATTGCCAACTATGCAATATCTCATATAACAATGATGCTTATATTCTTTTCACCAACAACTAGGGTTTCATCATCTCAATGCAAGTAGCAAGACTTATTAACATAAACCCTATTGCAAAAATGCTTCTTCTTCCTCAACCAGAATTATGCATTCACCCAAAAATTCAACAATAACTTTAATGCATAAACAATCTTCAATATCCAGAAAATAAGATTTACACCAACAATACCTAGTAGACAACCTTTTCACTCCAAACTCAATTTCAGAAAATATACCATAAACAACATACATGGAAGAAGTTGCCCATACCTTTACTTTGATGAAGAAGGAGAACTCAAAATCTGTCACAACACTAACTCTCAATTTGCCACCAATTAGAGTTAGCAACTATACAATAATACACAATAATAAAGATCCAAATATAACACCTTATTTCTCCAACTTAGTAAAAACCACCAAAGTACAATAACATACAAAGTAAAACCTCTTTACACCTTATTACTCCACATAAACATTAAACAACAATAAACCAATGTCAAAACAAAAAATGATACCTTAACCTTATACCTCCCGCGCATTTACAACCACCATTCTTTGCACACCGCGACCAAAAGGAAATTCCCAACGAAGAGAATCGAACTCGGCACCTCTGTCGTCTAGCGCTTTCGCTTAAACGCCACCGTCGTTGGGTCACAAGAGCCCAACGAAATAACAAACCGCTGCCCTCTCTTTTATCTTCCTTTGATGCCAAGAAACTAGAAAACGTAAACGTCTTCCACAAACCGCATGCAAACAAACCACTGCCGTCAAGCCAAAAGGTAAGGATGCAGCCCAAGCTCAAAACCGAGTTTGCCAAGCACAGTCTCCATGACGCAGAACATGCACGATCTCAAAGACGTCAACGGAGATCGAAAACACAGAGCGAGCTCAAACGAAGACACCAAGCGCTTTTCGAAGGATGTAGAGCAATGCAAGTCACAGACGCCAAGCGCAGATCGAACGAAACGGTGCAAATGTAAATCATAGATGCCAAGCGTAATTCAAACGAAACGGTGCAAAATCAAATCGTAGATGCCAAGCGCAAATCAAAAAATATAGAGAACCACAAATCGTAGATTATCAATGTCAAATCGGAGGTGCTCACTTTTGAGAATCATCCCCGCTTAAATAGCCATTTTTCCTTCATTGTTTGACGTCGGCGCTCCTCCTCGCTTAAGGGTTGAAAGACCCTTTAATAATAATTAAAATAATAATTATTATTATTTTATTAATAATAAATTAAACTTGGACCTTTGACAAAGGTTTGAGTTAATTTAATTATTAATAATACACATGGACCTTTGCATTAAGTTAAGCTTGGTTTTAATAAAAACCCTTAATGAGTCCAAATGGTTTTAAGAAAAACCTTTAGCCTTGTCACCATGGTTTTAATAAAAACCCTTTAACATAATGAAGCTTCTCAAGATATTCTTGACATCACACTCTTTTGAAATCAACACAAAAATGCCTTTTGACATCAATGACAACTTATACTTTTGAGCAAAGGCAATGTACCCAAAGTACCCAAAATTGCCAACATAAAGCATACAAGTTCATTGCCATTAGATTATGATCATGTACATAGTGCATTACCATACATTACATATATCATATCATAACATCATCATAAATTAAATGCATACAATACATCAAAATCAAACATGCATTTAAAGAAAACATTGCATCCATATGCATCTATCATAAGTAGTACATCTACACATCTAGATCATCGCATCTAATCATACATCACATCATATAGCATCAAATCAATATAAGCATCTGCATCCATGTGCATAACATAAACATAAAATAAAAAATAAAAAAGTACACATAATGAGTCAAAATGATCATATCATATATATAAATATGTGCCAAATGAGTACATGAGGGGTATATCAAAATACTTGTAGGCTACATGTTGTGTAGGTCCTCAAACCTTACACAAAAAATAATACATAAAAAAAGTTAAATATGTATCATGGAGAAACCTTGGCTCTGGTCTGTACCCCCTACTCCTCCTGTCCTGAATCTCTCTCCACCACCCTCTTATTTATCTCTCAAAGCCTGTCCTGGAGCCTACCCTGGGTCCTACAGTGGGTCCTGTGTAGAAGCTAAGCCAATGAGACCTAGTGTACGAGATGCCATGGATCTCGCTATATACTGAGTAGTATCTCGAGTCCTAGTCCTATGTGACCCCATGGCCTTAGATCTGGAAGGCACTGTGCCACCCTTGAGTGTGATCTCACCTTGTAGGCGAGCGATATATTTTGCATCTAAGGCATGTTTGCTAATATGGGTCTTAATGATGCCTTGTAGCCTCCTAATATCTACCTGTGAGTCTAACCCTACTGGTATTGGAGTCACAAGTGGTGCCATGACTATCTATGCATAGATGAGGGTCCACCCCTTGCCTCCTTAAGGATATCCTACTCTGCTATAATGGCACCCATCTGGGCTTGCAAAATATCATGCTATCTTGTGACCTTTTGTATCGCTACATTTGTCATGGCTACCTGTGCTTGTAGAGTTGTCCTCTCATCCTAAAACCCATGCCACTGGCTTTGACCATGTAATAACTTCACCTACAAAGTGGTGATAGTAGTGTATCTTCCTAGCAGTTGGATGCAGAGAGTCCCAATCTGTGTCTATAGGGTAGCCACCTATATCCTAAGCTACCTGATCTCACTATCTAGAGGTGCCTCACCCTCCTCATATGGCTCCTCCTCTACCTCAACGTATGGGTCCTCTTCTGCTATAGTGGTTGCACCCCATGTGCCCTCTGTCCTTTGGCAGACCCTGCATCCCTCAGGATCAGCCTCTAAATCCATACCATTAGTAGCTCTGCCTAAAGGTCCATCTCCATGCCACTAAAGGGTCATCCACCAGGCATCATAATTAGTTGTCATGCCTGCTTTTGCCTAGCCTGACTCCTAGAATTCATCATCATCATAACCTATGGGATTCACTTGGATCCATGCTAGATCTCTCTCCAAGACCAAGCATTTGTAAATAGTGGGCATTGTCTGGATGTCCTGTATGATACCAAACTACCTCAATATATTATAGAAGTACTAAAAATATCTAATATCGGCCTTGCAACTGATCACCTATCTATCTCTATGATTCTAGCATAGGTATCTGTCTACCTCAGTCCATGTCAAGCAATCCATATAAGATCTCCATTTAATATCCTAGGTATGAAGCTGTGCAAACCTGCCAATGTAGTGGTCCAAGTACCTAGCATGGGACCTACTCCAGAAGCCCTCATACTCCCAAGGCTAGCACGTAGCATATCACTACCTCACATAATCAATATCTACAATATTCAAGGGAATATATATTGGGAACTCAATTTGAATATGCTACCACCCCCAAATCTGAAGAAGGAGACTACAGCCAATCCTTACCCTACTCATGTAGGTGATATGGTATAGCTCATGGTAGATATGGGCTAGTAAAGTGCACCCCCTTGCTAATACAAGGGACTATTGTCTAGAGCTTAGCATGACCTCCATGGTCCTAGCTAGGAGGTTCCAAGGGAACCTCACTCCTGAAGAATCAAGTAAAACAATTTGTATAATCAAGTGCATGAATACAACCTCTTGCTAAGATAAGAAGCCTTCAGTGTACCGGTACTCCACATGGATCCCTCTATAGTCTATCTTGTCCTAAGCCTCCCTGCTCCATATTCCAAATATCGTATTGAATACGGCATTTTTGGCCGTGGTCGAGGAAGAAGTGATAGGCTCGCCATCGATGGGCAACCTAAAAATGTGGTATACATCCTCTAAGGTGACGGTCATCTCACCCATAGGTAAATAGAAAGTATTGGTCCATGCATCCCAGCGATGGGCCAAAGAAGTCATGTACGCTTGGTCAGATCTAATAGTCAGGAGATCCAGGACGTAGCCAAATCCTACTGCAGTAAACCACCTCTGCTCCTTAGGAGTGAGTGTCTAGCGGAGAGTCCGAAGGAGATCTGTCTCCCTCGCTCTAGAAGTCAAAGTCTGGATGAAGGTAGAAACATTTAAAAAATAAAAAATAAAAAGCAAAAATTATTTCAAAACATGCAATAAATGACATTAATTACCCAAAAAATTAAAAAAAAAATAAAAAAACTGGAAAATTTGAAACATTTTTCTAAATTTTTTGAGTTGCCGATCAGAACCGCGATCAAGTTGATGGTCAAAAAAGTGACCGTTGGGATTTGAATCCTACTACGATTGATAGTCGCGGTCCCCAATATACCAATTTGGAGCCACGATTGCCAGAAACGGTTAAGGAATGTGACCTTTTTAGGGTCACTTCCTTCCCTAAAAACCTAAAATTAAACCCTCCCCTAATCTAACCTAGACTAATCCTAACTAGGGTGAGGTTTGTTACCGACATTTTAGTGTGACTCGTTAACCCATTAATTAGTGTGGTTAATTTTAAATCTGATAATGTATCACATGGTCTTAGTTTTGAGTTACCTTACCTGCACCAATGCCTCTGCTGGTCAAATCCTATGGCTGGTCCACCATCTGGATGGGTGGGAGGTAGTTAAGTGTTCATTTTAGCAGTGCTCCACCTTGAATTTGATGACTCACCTCTTAGAGCTCTCAAGTTCTCAAGTTGCTTTCAAGAAAATAATGAAATTTTTAAAGGGGGAAAATCTTATATACTTTTCCTAATTTGGACAGCCTGCATCTGACAATTATGGTTCCCGAATTAGGTTTTTTTGCCTGCTATTCTGAGCCGCAAACCCCTAATTTGATATTTTCAACTGCTACTAGAACGCGTGATTAGCAACCTACATTAAATGCTCTAAAATACCACCATGGGAAGTTCAAAAGTGCAAAATTAATGATTCCTATCAGACCATAATTTTAATAAGAGCAAGTAAATGAGCATATTTGGTGATTCTCAAGCACCATGATCAATCAAAAATTTGAAAATTAAAAAAAAATCAAATAAATTAAAAGCCAAATGTGCCTCATATTCAATTATTTACCCTATACACTTGGCGGTTGCAGTTACTGGCACTCCATGTAATTTGGCAAGATGAGTAAATAACCATAAGGAAATTTTGGGTAAAAATAGTCATCGTTGATTTTATATGCTTCTTTTCAATCCAGAAGAAGGCCTTTGAGGTTGGACAACTCCATGGGAATGAGGTGTTTCATGCCATTTCTACTATAACACCTTTCAGTAGATCATTGATAATGTGATTCAACATGAGCCTAATTGGAATTGCTATCATATTGATTCCCTAAAAAGGCCATCGTGGCCCGACCATTTCTTGGGATAGAAATGTACAATTAATTTTAATAGTTTTAATCATAGCTAAACTAGGCCTTGCCAAGTAATATAATGCTATATTCTAAGTTTGTTTAGATCATTCATCATGGTCAAGTGACACTTATCTTCATTAATTTTCATTACCCTCATCGACTCATCGCTTGAGGGGGTAGTCATAATATCTAATCATAATCAAAGTCAATAGAAGATCCCTTGATCTTGTCAAAATTGTGTTCGTATTACGAATCATTGTCAAAAACTATCATAAGCTTACTCATTTTCTTGGGGAAAATAGAAAATATAATAGTTTAGTTTGTAACTCTCTTCATTTCAAATTTATAGACACGAAAACCTGCTTGGCATTGATGCTATCCAAATTTCTGAGGACGAGTGCAATATTTTTCAAATTTAAGCCTTCTACCCAGTTGGAAGCAATGATTCTAGGATGTGCATCCTTTTGCAGGACCTAGGGTATCTAATGTTGATCATACTAATGATCATCATGCAACATTCAACATCATTTTAAGAGGTCTATTTTTTCTCACGCATTGTTCGATCTCCAACGCATCACAAAAGGGGCATCTATAGACACCTAAAATTCATCATGTCGATGTTGACTACTCATATGGGACATGCTACAAGACCATATGGAATATATTGGACATATTCAAATATATAGTAGTGTGTTTTACCACTCAATTTGGGATCCTTTGCCTAATCAGTATTAGTCACTGTTTACACCCATGGTTAATAGACTTGACCACGCCTTTCAGGCACGGTCAGGACTGAAGTTCAGTTGGCCTTCATCCAACCCCAAATCGGTTGAAATGGCCATGGATTCTAGAAGGAGGTGGTTAAAGGGTGGAATATTCCAGAGGCTTCCAATCCAACTTTCCTAACCACCCTTTCTTGATATTTGCTTCTCCATGAAGCCACCCCTAGCCCTTGGGTAATCCTATAAGTACCCCTTCAAATTAGGGAAAAATATATAGAATATTTTGATAGTGAAGCACTATCAAAATTGAGATCTATAGTGCATAGGAGATTTCAAGTGGTGAAGCCCTATCAGATTGAATACTCACCTGAGTGCAATTGAGAGCTTTGCTATTGACAAATTTCCAAGCATCATGACGAATCAAGCCATGGATGCCCTAAGGAGCTAGAATGCCAAGAAACATCAATTCAGGCAAATGAAGGCCCAATTCAGCAAATCAACTACCAAACCTATTAGAGGACATTAAGGTGACACTTGACCATCAATTTGGCAAGGTGGATCGGAGACTAAGGCCCTGATTTGGAGGGCAAGCCTATTCAGAGCTCCATTGTGGCGGTCAACTATGGTGAATAGTGTAGATCGCTAATCAGAGCCGCGATGAGCAAATGGTGATAGATCCTCTTGTTTTATTTCTATAGAATAGTTAGCTAGGTTATATTAGGCTTACTATGGGTCTAATTATCTTTTTAGAGACTCTGACTGGTAGATTTAGGGTTTTAATAAATGTTGCTTTCATTATGGTAATTAAGTCATTAATGGCTAGTATTCATGTTTTATACTTCATTTTACATAATTAGGCCATTAGATAGCTAGTTTTATTATTTATGTACATATTTTAGGGAATATTTATAAGCTTTTCATAGGTTTAACATGTTTTATGCAATTTCTTGATTTCTTGCATGTTATAGCCCCTTTTTGTGCAATTTCCTAAAAAGGGCCTCATCAAGAGAGGCTATCTTTGTTTTGACTATGTTGTTGTTGTTTCTTAACCGTAGGGAATAGGTATTGAAGGAGATAAAGCATTCCATTCCCTCAAATCATGGAGAAGAGGGTCATCTCCACCCTAGAGCAGTTCGTGTCACCTTGAAGGATTGAAAAGTGCATTTATCCTTGAGGGGAATTTGACATATTGTAATTGAGTATCAAAAGGGTATCCCTAAGAGGGATTGATTTGTAAAAATGAAACGGTTTAAAGAGGAATAAAATATGCATTTCATTTATTTGCTTTTGTCTTTGTCAATTTGTGTATGAATGACCAATTTTATTTCATTTTAGCAATTGCAATATAGGTGCACACCTTTTTGGTCGTACACTAGTGAATTTAAATAATTATAAATTAAATATTTCAAAGTAAAAACATAAGTTCCGACCCCCAATGAATTTTTCTCCATCGACGTGCATGGGAACAAGAGCATAAGGTATTTATACCTTAGCCAAATCTAAGTTTTGCATTTGAAAAAGTGCATCCACAATATTTTTTGAAGAGAGCTCGTGCAAAATCGAAAGGCACCTCTGAAGTGCAAGTGTGAAGCAGACATCGTGTTGAATAAATAGCCAAAGGATCTAGAGGGGAGTGAGGCGATCAAAGCACACATGGAACTTTAGATAATCAAGGGAGCACGTGGCTCACACGACATGGAAGTTGTGGCCAATGCATTGTTGAAGAATTTGGTGCAAGTTCGAATCCCGCAAATTGCCAAGCAGGTAATAAAGTTTTTGATTTTTTTTCTTGCATATGCTAAGGTTTTTGAAGGGATAAGGTGTAAGTAATTTTTTATATTAACCTAAGTGTTGAAAGGTTATTTTTTGCTAGGGTAATTTTGTTTTTACCTTAGGAAAGTGAAAATTGATTTAATGCATTAAGTTATAAAGTGAGTTATTTAAATTAAATGTAATATTGAGTAGGGATTCATAAGTAGGGGTTGAGTTATATTTTGAAGGGATTTGGTTAATTTTATGATGTTGAATATTATTGTTGAGATGGAGCAATAAGGTCTATTTGGGATTTAATTTATCTTTGTGACTAAGGTAAATTGTGAAAAGTGTTAGAGTGATGGTTCTTGTCATCTAACTCTTTGTACTTGGCATATAAAGTGATCATAATTGAGACAGGTTTTGAATTCCATTCTTCATCAAGAAAAAGGTATGGGCATATTCTTCCATGGGTGAAATTGTTGATTGATTGTGAATTTCTGAAAACAAGACTGGAGTGAAAATGACTTGGTTAAGTTTCCTTATTTGTTTGATGAGTTGATGAGTTTTCTAAAATGAAGATGAATGCTATAAACCTTTTTTTATTAGCATTGTTGTTGAAGTGATTGATTGAGTGAAAACTTGAACAAGGGTTTTGCAAAATATTATGAGTATCATTGTTATGTGAAGTTTGCAAAGTGAGACTAGCATTTTTTTTGAAGCAATTAGCTTGGTGATGAACTTGAACTAGATTATGAGTATCATTGTTATGTGAGATTGGGTGATAAGCATTGTTGGAAGTATTTTGAGTTTGTTAAGTGGTTGATTGAGTATAGTTGGTTGAGCCCAGTCAAGTGGATGTGTTGAAGTGAAAGTTCAATTTCCATGAAATAAATTGTACTACATTTTGGATTGATTTGAGAAAGAGATTGAGTGTTTATGAATGTGAATTATATTGAATCTCTAACAATTTTCCATCTGTTTTTGTGATCAAAGAAAGAGATTGAAAGTTATTGAGAACTAGTGTGAAGCATATTGAGTCTCTAACAATTCTCCATTTGTTTTTATGATAAAAGAAAGAGATTGAAAGTGATTGAGAACTAGTGTGAAACATATTGAGTCTCTAACAATTCTCCATATGTTTATGTGATTGACCATTGTTGTGAATAAGAAGCATATTGAGTCTCTAACAATTCTCTATATGTTTCTATGATATTCGACAAGTTCTAGTGAGTACTTGTTGAGCAGATTGGATAAGTCCTAGTGAGAACTTATTGAGAAGATTGTACAAGTTCTAGTTTGGACTTGTTGAGCAGATTGGACAAGTCCTAGTGAGGACTCGTTGAGCATATTGTACAAGTTCTAGTGAGGACTCATTGAGAAGATTGGACAAGTTCTAGTGAGGACTTGTTGAGAAAATTTGAGGTGAGTATTTGAGAACACTTGTGAACATATTTGTGTGAGCCTTTATGGAAGATTACAATACATATTTGAGGACAGAGATTGAACAAGTTCTTGAGAGGACTTGTGAGCAGATTTGTGTGAACTTTTGTGGAATCTTATAATACAGATTTGAAGACAGAGATTGAGAGTTGATTGGACAAGTTTTTGATAGGACTTGTTGAAATATTTGAGACAAGTCTTTGAGAAGACTTGAGATATGAGTTATTTGATATTTTCAAACCTTGATTTAGGGTTTGGGATAGATCTTGCAGAGGTGATTGATCAAGATTTGTGATAAAGATTGAACACAGATCGAGGATAGAGCTTGGTGCAAACCTGAGGATAGCTTTGTACCAGACCAGAGATAGATATTGAGAAGTTTTGTGCTAGACCAAAGGACTAAGTTTAGTATAAACTAGATATAGAGATTGACAAGTTTTATGCTCAATCTCTAGGAACTTTATTAAATCTTATCTTATCATCTAAGACAATTTATTAGTTTTCTACATGTGATAGAAACCTATTTATTGTTATAGAATTTTCAATGTAATCATCAAAGGTGTAAACACTAAGGGTGATGATGGCTCTCTTATCTGCTAACCATCTATCACATGCTCTTTGAATGTCATAGTAAAAGGGTAATCTATCAAGATCCAAGATTCTGGATAGATCAAACCTTATGGTTTGGTTAAGTTTAGGTTCTTTAATCCTTATGATTTCTAATATTCTTCAAACCTCATGATATGATAAATTATCTAGTGAAGAGAGTTCTTGGGTCAACAATGATGTTGCAATATTAATTTCAATAACTCTTCTTATGTTGTAATCTACCATCTATGATGATGTGTAATTGTGCAATTTTCAACTAATGATTTTGATTTTTGGTTTTTGTTTTTGTTTTTATGTTTCTATAAATTAGAAGAATGTCTATGTGCTTCACGTTAGGTTCACCAAAGAATGTAGCTCTAAAAATTTTGCACCTCTTTTCTTCAAGCTAATGGATCCATGCCTAGAAGGGGGATGAGAAAAGAATAGGTCATGAGAGGCATTTGAGTCATACCCTCTTATGGTGATTTTTTTATGAATTGTTTAGGGTTCACTAAGAAATATTTTATGGCAGTTTCCACACCTAGGTTTTGGAGTTTTTTTTTATGTTTTCATTTTAGCAATCTCACATACACCTAGATTTGGCCAATATGTGACTAATATTACTCTAAATGCAATTTTGATTCAGATGCAAATAGTAAATGTAGAAAATAGAGACTTTAATAAGCTAAATGCAATGCTAAAAGGAATTTAGAACTCTGAACTATAACCCCAAAAGCTTCAAGAAGGTTCTAATTTTTTTTGTAGACCAGATCGTACACATAAGAGAAAGATCGTATCTATACAATCAGAGATTGTATGCTCTGATCAGAAATCAGTCAATATAATATTGATAGAAACCTGCAATTTCAAGGATAGAGTGCAAGAAATAAAAAATAGAGGATACTAGAACTATTAGATATCATAATCAAAGAAATTGACAAGCATATGCATTAGATTATCAAAATGTATGATTACATGCATATTTTATGAACTCCAAGGATACAAAATGATTAAATTTTATATCCTATGCAAATAATAACAGTCTATGTGATGCTAAATGTGCAGAATGAAGCTTAGAAAATGCAAACCAATTCTAGAAATTACAACCAAGTGTGTTGTGAGCAAATTCATATGAATAGTGTAAGATCGTACACATCCAATCATAGATCGTACCATCCAATCACTGATCTTATCCTTTTGATATTGCAACAAAATGTAAATCTAATAGACCTAATGCAAAATTTACAGTATTCTCTATGCAAAAACTAAGTCAAGGGATTATGAGCACCATGAGGAAATAACTAGGAGCCAACAGGAATCAGAGGGGAGGATGTCTGGTTAAATAGGTAAGGTAAGTTTGCTAAAATGGGCTGCAACAAATTTTGTTGCAAATCCTACCAAAATTGGCACCAGATCGAGTGGATCCAACTCGTAACTATTGCACGGTTGCATAGGTAAGGACAAAAGATATTTTATCCTCTTTTGTAATTTTGTTGGATTAAGAATTTTTATTTTTGAGCAAGATCGTATCATACGATTAGTGATCGTATCGTATGATCATATATCGTATCATACTATCAGGGATCGTATGATACAATCGACTCTAGGTTGCTTACGATCTCACCAAGATGGCATGAAAATCAAGGCAATCAAATAGAGACCAATTTTTACATGTTATTTATCTTTAATGCAAATTAGTGTGTGTCAATTTTAAGGTGTTACATCCCTCACTTCATAACCCTATATTCATATCCCATACTTCATAACCCTATATTCATACCCCTAACTTTATACCCCTATGTTCATACTCTTATGTTCATACCCCTATCTTCATACCCCTCACTTCATACCTGTCACCTCATACCCCTATCTTCATAATCAATTAAGGGTCTAGGTTTTAGGGTTAGGGGTTTAAGGTTTAGGGTTTAATTACCCCTAACTTCATGAATACTTACAAAAACCAATTCTTTAATAAATTAAGGTCCCAAACGCCTATCTAATTGAATACTTAGCAAACCCTAATTTTTCAAAAAAATACCTCTATCTTCATACCCCTCACTTCATAGGCCTATACCCCTCACTTCATACAACTATCTTCATACCCCTCACTTCATACCCCTATTTCCATATCCCTATATTCATACCTCTCATTTCATAACCTTGTCTTCATATGCCTTACTTCATACCTCTATATCCATATTAAATTAAGGGTTTAGGGTTTAAGTTATGGGGTTTAGGGTTTAATTACCCCTAACTTCAAGAATACTTATAAAAACCATTTTTTCAATCAATTAAGGTCCCAAACCCCTATATAATTGAATACTTACCAAACCCTAATTTTCAATAAAAATACCCCTATCTTCATACCCCTCACTTCATACCCCTATCTTCAAAACCTAATATTCATACCCCTAAATTCATACCACTCACTTCATACCCTTATATACCCCTAACTTCATGAATACTTACAAAAACCACTTATTTAATTAATTAAGGTCCCAAACCCATTTATAATTGAATACATACCAAACCAAAAAAATTCAAAAAAATAATACCCCTATCTTCATAACGCTATCTTCATATCCCTCACTTCATACACCTATCTTTATATCTCTCACTTCATACCCATCACTTCATACCCCTCACTTCATACCCTCCTATATTCATACCCCTATCTTCATACCCCTCACTTCATACTTCTATCTTCATCATCAATTAAAGGTTTAGGGTTTATTATTTAGGGTTTAAGGTTTAGTGTTTAATTACGCTTAACTTAATGAATACTTACAAAAACCACTTCTTTAATAAATTAAGGTCACAAACCCTTATATAATTGAATACTTACCTAATATAAATTTTAAAAAATAAATACCCCTATCTTAAAACCCCTATCTTCATACCCTTATCTTCATACCCCTATCTTCATACACCTATATTCATACTTCTATCTTCATACCCTTCACTTCATACCCCTATATTCATACTCCTCACTTCATACCCCTCACTTCATACCCCTCACTTCATACCCATCACTTCATACCCCTTACATTATACCCCTATCTTCATACCCCTCACTTCATACCCCTATATTCATAATTAATTAAGGGTTCATGGTTTGGGGTTTAGGGTTTAGGATTTAGTATTTAGGGTTTATGGTTTAATTACCCCAAACTTCATAAATACTTACAAAAACCACTTATTTAATCAATTAAGGTCTCAAACCCCTATCTAATTGAATACTTACCAGTCCTTAATTTTTGAAAAAAAAATACCCCTATCTTTATACCCCTATATTCATACCCCTCACTTCATAGCTCTATGTTCATACCTCTCATTTCATACCCCTATCTTCATATCCCTCACTTCATACCCTTATCTTCATACCCCTCACTTCATACTCTTATCTTCACACCCCTCACTTCATACCCCTCACTTAAAACCACTATATTCATAATGTATTAAGGGTTTAGGGTTTGGGATTTAGGTTTAGGGTTTAATTATCCCTAACTTAATGAATAATTACAAAAATAATTTCTTTAATAAAATAAATTCCCAAACCCCTGTATAATTGAATACGTACCAAACCCTAATTTTTCAAAAACAATAACCCTATCTTCATACCCCTAACTTCATACCTCTATCTTAATACCCCTATCTTCATACCCCTCACTTCATACCCCTATCTTCATACCCCTCACTTCATAGACCTCACTTAATACCACTATATTCATGCCCATTTATTCATACCCCTTTCTTCATATCCCTCACTTCATACCCCTATCTTCATAACCCTATTTTCATACCCCTCACTTCATACACCTCACTCCATACCCCTATATTCATAATTAATTAAGGGTTTAGGGTTTAGGATTTGAGATTTAGGGTTCAAGGTTTAGGGTTTAATTACCCCTAACTTTATGAATACTTACAAAACCACTTATTTAAACAATAAAGGTCCCAAACCCTTATCTAATTGAATACTTATCAAACCTTAATTTTTCATGTAAAAATACCCTTATATTTATACCCCTAACTTCATACCCCTAACTTCATACCCATAACTTAATACCCCTATCTTCATACTTCTATATTCATACCCCTATCTTCATACCCCTCACTTCATACTTCTATCTTCATAATCAATTAAAGGTTTAGGATTTAGGGTTTGGGGTTTAGGGTTTAAGGTTTAGTGTTTAATTACCCCTAACTTCATGAATACTTACAAAAACTACTTATTTAATAAATTAAGGTCCCAAACCCTTATATAATTGAATACTTACCAAACATAAATTTTAAAAAACAAATACCCCTATCTTAAAACCCCTATATTCATACCCTTATCTTCATCCCCCTTTCCCCCCTCCTCTTCTTACTCCCTCACTTCATACCCCTATCTTCATACACCTATATTCATACCTCTCTCTTCATACCCCTCACTTTATACCCCTATCTTCATACCCCTCACTTCATACCCCTCACTTCATACCCATATCTTCATACCCCTCACTTCATACCCCTTAAATCATACCCCTATCTTCATACCCCTGACTTCATACCCCTATATTCATAATTAATTAAGGGTTCATGATTTGGGGTTTAGGTTTTAGGCTTTAGTCTTTAGGGTTTACGGTTTAATTACCCCTAAATTCATAAATACTTAAAAAAACCACTTATTTAATCAATTAGGGTCTAAAACCCCTATCTAATTGAATACTTACCAATCCTTAATTTTTGAAAAAAAATACCCCTATCTTCATACCCCTTTATTCATACCCCTCACTTCATAGCTCTATGTTCGTACCCCTCATTTCATACCTCTATCTTCATACCCCTCACTTCATACCCTTATCTTCATACCCCTCATTTCATACCCCTATCTTCATACCCATCACTTCATACCCCTATATTCATACCCCTCACTTCAAACCACTATATTCATAATGTATTAAGGGTTTAGGGTTTGGGATTTAGGGTTTAGGTTTTAATTACCCCTAACTTAATGAATACATAAAAAAATAACTTCTTTAATAAAATAAATTTCCAAACCCCTATCTAATTGAATAATTACCAAACCGTAATTTTTCAAAAAAAAATAACCTTATCTTCATACCCCTCACTTCATACCTCTATCTTAATACCCCTATATTCATACCCCTCACTGCATACTCCTATCTTCATACACATCACTTCATACACCTCACTTCATACCACTATCTTCATGCCCCTTTATTTATACCCCATTCTTCATATCCCTCACTTCATACCCCTATCTTCATATCCCTATTTGCATGTCCCTCACTTCATACACCTCACTCCATACCCCCATTTTCATAATTAATTAAGGATTTAGGATTTAGGATTTAAGATTTAGGGTTCAAGGTTTAGGTTTTAATTACACCTAACTTTATGAATACTTACAAAAACCACTTATTTAAATAATAAATGTCCCAAACCCCTATCTAATTGAATACTTACCAAACCCTAATTTTTCATGAAAAAATACCCTTATCTTCATACCCTTATCTTAATATCCCTTACTTCATACCCCTATATTCATATCCATCACTTCATACCCCTATATTCATATCCATCACTTCATATTGTTCACTTCATACTGTTATATTCATAATCAATTAAGGGTTTGAGGTTTAGGATTTACGATTTAGGGTTTAATTACACCTAACTTCATGAATACTTACCAAAACCACTTATTTATTCAATTAAGGTCCCAAACCCCTTTCTAATTGAATACCCCTCACTTCATACCCCTATCTTCATAATCATTTAAGGGTTTAGGATTTGGGATTTTGGTTTTAGGATTTAATTACCCCTGACTTCATGAATACTTACAAAAACCATGTCTCTAATTAATTATGGTCCAAAAAACCTATCTAATTGAATACTTAACAAACCCTAATTTAAAAAAAAAAAACCTATATTCATACCTCTATCTTCATACCCCATTATTCATACCCTTATCTTCATACCCATCACTTCATACCCTTATCTTCATACACCTATCTCCATAACCTTATCTTCATATCCCTGAATTCATACCCCTATATTTATACCCCTCACTTCATATGCCTCACTTCATACCCTTCACTTCATACCCCTAACTTCATACCCCTCAATTCATACCCATATATTCATACCCCTCACTTTATATTCATATATTCATACCCCACACTTCATACTGTATCGCTCCAATTTTTTTGTATCCTTACCTTCAGGCTATAGGATCCGTGCCCAAAAGGGGGATGGGAGAAGGATGGGACAATACCTCAGACTGAGAGGCCCTTTAAAGGTCCCGCATCTCGGGGGAGGGGCATAAGGGTGAATTTTTGACGGATGGTGGGTTCATCGAGAAATTTTTGAGTGGTATTTTCCACGCCTAGGTTGATGATAAGTTTGATGTGTTCATTTTATATTCAATCATTCAATTCCTAGGTTTTGGCCAAGATGAATATAATCTAATCTATATGCCGATGCTAATTTTTATGGATACAAAAAACATGAATAAATGTTGAACATAGAGAATGTGCTAAATAAGGTAGAATATACCTGATTCTGGATGTCTGAATGAATATTCTGTAGTTTTTAGAAGTCCAAATCGTCTCGAATCATACATAATCGTCTAAAATTGCATAGAATCATCTTAGATCATAGTCGTTCGTCTAAGATTAGACAAGATCATCGATGATATGATGAATTCGTCAAAAATCTATAATCACAAAAACAGATACAAAATACCAAAAATGCAACTGCAAAAGCAAGGGAAAATGATAGAAATAACAATGCATTTGTCTAAATGGTATATCTAGATAGAAATTAAAAGGAAATGCATCAATTTGACAATTCATTTTGACTTCATCATATATCTATGCTAAATGAGGTGAACTCCAGGATGCATAAATATAATAGCCTAAGATAATGCACAAAGAAATGTAGAAAAACAATAAGGAAATGTAAACTCTAGGTTCTGATTGCCCCCAATCTGGACTATAGTCAAGATCGCCTCCAATCGTATGAGACCTTCTGCACTCCTTGATAGGATAGTCCAAAATCATCTGGAATCGCCTGTGACGATCCAAGATTTTTGATGAGTGTCGTTGAGTCTCATCATTTAATCTCAATGATTTATCAATCCGGGGTGGTGTCCAAGGCTGTCTACGATAGAAGGCTAGGGCAGAGTACAATTCAGGCATTCAGATTTCAAGCATTTATTGGTGAAGCAGATTTTGGTTTAGCCTTTTGGTGTCACACTAAACCTAGTCTGAAGAATGGAAACTGAAATAAATTACAAGAATTGAAAACTAAATCTAAATTGCAAGAATTGAAATCTAACTACAATTGCATGAATTGAAATTGCTAAATTGAAATCTAATCTACTTTTGCAAAATTGAAATCTAGTTACTCTTGCATAATTGAAATTGCTAAATTGAAATCTAATCTACTTTTGCAGAATTGAAATCTAATTACTCTTGCATAATTGAAATGATGCTTGTAAATGAAACTTATTCTAAAAACACCTGTCAATGCCCTGCCACAAAAGGTCGTCAAGCTTCTGCTACAGGAATTGACAACAAAATGAAATATGCTAAAAATGGAAAGTTGCTAAAATAGAAAGCAGGGAAAACATGGAAAGCAAAGGAAAAATGCGTAATATAATTTTTCAGCTGACATACACACAAATGCTATACACAAACATAATAGAAAACATAAATCACATAATACAAAATAAAAACAAGAAAATGAAATCGGGCAAGCAATCTATTAATTCTATTGTAGCAAAATTACAGATTAAAACCTGCCATAAAATCCCTCCTTCTAGATCTGAAAGTGGGCCCATACTTCCTGATCTAGAAGGAGGTGAAAAGCACTCCTTAACTAATTAACACTGAATAGAAAATGATAAAATAGCTGCACTTTTATTGATGACAAAACATGCTGAAAACTTTTACAAAAAATTACTCGTACAGTCCTAATTGCTGCAATTGAAAACTCTCCTCTATTCTAATTCCTAATCTGGCTCAACCAAGGAGGGAGCTATGTTATTTATATAAATATTTACAACATATCCCATGCTCAAATCAGCCTATGTGCTGCTTTACAGTGATTTGCCAATAATTCTGGATCTGAAATAAATGCAAATCTGGACAGTTTGTGTTGCAGTAGTAGTCATTGGCCCTTAGAAAGCATCTTCAGTGGTGGGAGTACATGGGAGGAGTCTAGAAATATCTCACACATCATTCTCCACTTCAGAATATGCCATTCCTATCTTGCAAACAACTTTCTATTATGCTATAGTTTTTCTGGGTTTATCCTAGAAGAGGATCAAAATTGATCTTTTCCATGAATGGTGGCTTTGGACGGCAAGGACGGAAAAATCAGATGGGAGATATTTTCCCTTAACTTTATCAACCTTCTTATCCCCTTTTCCACCGCCAAAATTCAGTCAACAAGTCAAAAAGTACATTCTATTTTCATTCCGAAGATAAGTGGCTCATTCCGAAGATACTGCAATTCTCATTCCGAAGACATTGTGTTCATTTCGAAGATCTTTAGAATGACCAACTGTGTTGACTCCAAATGGTTTTGGCTGCATTTCTAAGGTGGATTAGCCCTCAGGATCAGATTGCAATAGTCTTCATTCTTCCTTGGATGTGAATTTCATGCCTTGCCATTCATTGGTAGCTTGCTGGAATTTACATGGTAAATTACTGCATTTTCCAGCTTTTCTGCACAGTTGTAAAATATTGGCATTTCTTGCAAATTCAAACAAATTAGAACATGGAAAAATTATTCAAATATCAACATGAAGGAGTACATCAAGTTGCTACTGAATTTATACACTTCATTCACCAAGTAACCATGCTGAAATAGTGCAACAATGCTGCACAATTGTCCCTGCTCTGTTATACCCTGTTGCTGCCTATTTAGACCATGTGGGAATGCTTCTAAATAGGTCAGATGTCTTCTGTAGTCCTTCTGAACTCATTCCATCCATATCCTCATGCTTTGCTTGACAACTTCAAGGTGTTCCTATAAAGTGACAACTTGCTGATTTTTATATGGCTATTTTTTCCAGATTTTCAGATTTATGACAGTCCTAAACTTTTGTCTTCAATGTGGATTTGAAACAAGTTGAAGGGCAGGAAAACATTCAAAAACCATTGAGAAGTTAATGGATATCAGCATACCACATTTGGTTAATTGAAATGCATGTTCTTACTTGCTACTTAATCAAGCAAAATCAGTCACAAAATGCTGAAAATAGTCAAAAATAGAGATATAGTATTCCTAACATAAAATCATGCAAACACTTAACAAATAGTATATTTTAGTCAACTATTTGGCAATTAACTTATCATATGGTAGTCAAACATTGTGCAATAATGAGGCATTTTTGGGCCTCATCATCCCCCCAACTTGAACTGATGCATGCCCTCATGCATCTTAGTAGGCCATAGTAATATGCTGGTTTTATTCTTGTGAACAACATCCTTTGCTACCTGCTAACTGAGAAATTCCTCCTTGCTGCACTATATCAAGTATTTTGCAATTAAGCACATGTATGACTATTTTTCTATTTTTCTACAAGTTTTAGTGCTGCAAGGTACCTCTTAAAGGCTTGATATCATATGATTCATCTTGCAATAGTCTTATTGTGGAACCGTATTTGGCAGATGCACTACTACTGATGGAATTTTCTGTTCTTAACAACATTTCAGCCTGAATGCTTATTTTTGTTGTTTGCACCTTTTGAATAAAATTGATATTTTTTTTTTATTTGAAATGCTTGAGGGATGTACTTACTTGTGGTAGAGCCTTATAAACCTCAATATTTGATGTACCCTACTCTTTTTGCTATTCTGTAGCATTTTCAACAATTTTGGTATTAAGTTTTCTTGCTCATTTCAAAGATATCTCTCATTTAAAGACGTATTCTCATTTAGAAGATGTTTCATTGAAGAGAGATTTCATTCGAAGATGTCTGTTCATTTCGAAGAGACTAGCATTTCTCATTTCGAAGATGTCTGTTCATTTCGAAGAGACTGCATTTCTCATTTCGAAGATGTCTGTTCATTTCGAAGAGACTGCATTTCTCATTTCGAAGATGTCTGTTCATTTCGAAGAGACTGCATTTCTCATTTCGAAGATGTCTGTTCATTTCGAAGAGACTGCATTTCTCATTCTGAAGATCTTCAAAAAATGCAGAAATGACCTCCTATGCAAAAGTTAGCTACAGATTCTATTGTGGGTCCATATCTAGAGTGTATAAGCCTTCCATAACATCAAAAATCCCTTCTTCATCCTTTTGTTTAGATGTTATTCTTTGTTTTGTATGTTGTTGTTTTATTCCAATAGTACTAAAATAGAACCTTCAGGTGCATTTTGTTGATTATCCTCCTTCAATTTATCAGACAATTATGAGATATAAACTTGCAGTTCTCCTTCTAAAATTTGCCCTACAAATTGAAATAGAATTGCTGCCATGTCTGTCCCAAAATCAGGTTTTTGCATAGTTTTGGAATTTCCATGCAATTAAGGGCATAAGGGGGTGTTTCTTGACATCTTGAACATGTTCCTTTTTTTCAACTTGTCACTATTGTATGAATAGTTTATGCCAAATACCGACTATCATACACTAAATGCTAAATGTTTACTATGAATTAAATGCAAGAAACACATACCTTACTGTCCTGAAAATTGGTCATGCACCTTACAAGCTGCTTTTGATGATTGTTAGCAGGCTATCTGAAAACATAAACAAACATAACACATGTGCAGTGTGAGATTTGTACAATGGTGGAACAATGATGGGTAGATCAACAAGGCAATGCATGCCAAAAAATCGGTTTTCATGCAAGCCAACTCAGTAGCGCCTCCAAGAAGGTTTTCACTACTGAATTATTCATTTTTTTATATATTTTTTTTCATCTCTTTTTTTTTCATTTTTTTCATCAAAAGAGGTTGCCATTTCTGGTTTTCAACCAACTTCTGTCCTCTTTTTTTTTTCAAGTGCTTCAATGAGAGAGAAAATATCTCACTCTTATTTGGATAAGACCAATCCTTATTCTGCAAAAACATGTCAATTGTTGTATGAAAACACCATCTCTTTCTGTTGAAACCTGCAACATTGATGCAACCTTCCTTACTAGATGACCAGTAAGAATCTTCTTACATCATCATTGCCTCCTTATTGCTGGAAATGAAGTATTGGCTCCATTGTTCCTCTTTCTTGCTGAAATTGATGCTTGTCCTCATGTATCCCCATTTTGTGGGACATGCCTTTACTGCAAATTTTTTTCTCTTTTTTTTTTTCAAATTTTCTTGTCTTGCTTGTACCCAAAAAGGAAGTTCACAAACAAGACTATTCTTCTTTTTTCTTTTCTTGTATTTTTTCTTTTTTTTCTTTTTGTCAAACTTTTTATCATCACTCTGAATCTGATATTGAAGAGAAATTCTCTTCCATTATGTGTACATCCAATGGAATCTCCTTCAAGAACTCCTCCTTAGTTAATGGTGCATGGTATACCCGAAGGCAATGTCCATTCACCACTAACATCCTCCATGAATTACCAATGGGAGAAAGAAGCACTGCTCCATATCTGAAAACTTCTTCAATCAAGTGTTGTCCATGGCTCCTAGTCTGCAAAATCTTGTCAATCTGTTCTTGAAACAATTAAATACCAATTCCCAAAAGATGTTAAGTGCTTACATCAAGATAAAATCTTGATATACCCTTGTAATTCCATGTAAAGGGATTGAAATATTGTTTCAAAATAGCAACAATTTTGCTTTTTGTTTATAAGTCAGCCAGCTAATAATGTTCAAGAATTTTCTTGGCTGCACTTCAATTTGTTTCATTCCTAGGAGGACAGAATTTACCCCTTTGTAAAATGGAAGTAAATTTTCTATGTGCAGTTTTTCTAGTTTTTTCTCCTTTATCCAAGGCTAATTTCTGTGTGTTTGGACTAAAGGTTTTCTGTGTATCTCCATTGATTTTTGTCTCTTCAAGCTCAGGTAAGTTCTTGTTTTAGCACAGTTGGATGTTGCTGCAGTCAATAACATTTCCTGCAGTTTTTTTTTTTTATACCAGATTCAGCTACATAGACAGGGGTTGCCTATCCTGTATTATTCAGACTGATCACAGGTTGTGCTAAAAAAATATTTTTGGTTTGCACAATAAGACAAGAAGTGTACAACTTTAGCAGATCAACTACTTGTCGGTAGGATCACCTCTAATGAGATCAACTATTGTCTGTGTAGGCTAAGAATTGCTAGGTTGCGGTTTAGCGCGGTAAAATCCTAACAATATTTAAGTAATAATGGAAAACTCTAGGATCATCATTAAGTTGTAAACTCCTATTTTGATTGTGCAAAAGTTTTTTGTGATTTTTTTTTTTAGCTTACATAGACAGGGGTTGCCTGTCCTGTATTATTCATATTGGCCACAGGTTGGGCTGAAGGTGGTGGTTGATTTACTTGCCCTGTTTGTTGTTGTTGGGATCTCTCTTTGAGAAGAATTCAAACTAGGCAATTTAACCCCCAAGTGTGAAGATCACCTCCCTGTGGTTGCTTGTTTTCTAAATGAACTGAAATGCAACTATCAATAATTATTATTTATACCAGCTATTACATTCAGATTTAACTCTGAACTTCATAACTTAGCACAATAATAATTATTTGACTACTTTTACCCTCTAACAACACCATGTTCCCCAACAATGGTGCCAAAATGATGAGTGTCATTGAGTCTCATCATTTAATCTCAATGATTTATCAATCCGGGGTGGTGTCCAAGGTTGTCTACGATAGAAGGCTAGGGCAGAGTACAATTCAGGCATTCAGATTTCAAGCATTTATTGGTGAAGCAGATTTTGGTTTAGCCTTTTGGTGTCACACTAAACCTAGTCTGAAGAATGGAAACTGAAATAAATTACAAGAATTGAAAACTAAATCTAAATTGCAGAATTTAACAACTAACTACAATTGCATGAATTGAAATTGCTAAATTGAAATCTAATCTACTTTTGCAGAATTGAAATCTAGTTACTCTTGCATAATTGAAATTGCTAAATTGAAATCTAATCTACTTTTGCAGAATTGAAATCTAGTTACTCTTGCATAATTGAAATGATGCTTGTAAATGAAACTTATTCTAAAAACACCTGTCAATGCCCTACCACAAAAGGTCGTCAAGCTTCTGCTACAGGAATTGACAGCAAAATGAAATATGCTGAAAAATGGAAAGTTGCTAAAATAGAAAGCAGGGAAAACATGGAAAGCAAAGGAAAAATGCGTAATATAATTTTTCAGCTGACATACACACAAATGCTATACACAAACATAATAGAAAACATAAATCACATAATACAAAATAAAAACAAGAAAATGAAATCTGGCAAGCAATCTATTAATTCTACTGCAGCAAAATTACAGATTAAAACCTGCCATAAAATCCCTCCTTCTAGATCTGAAAGTGGGCCCATACTTCCTGATCTAGAAGGAGGTGAAAAGCACTCCTTAACTAATTAACACTCGAACATAAAATGATAAAATAGCTGCACTTTTATTGATGACAAAACATGCTGAAAACTGTTACAAAAAATTATTGTACAGTCCTAATTGCTGCAATTGAAAACTCTCCTCTATTCTAATTCCTAATTGGCTCAACCAAGGAGGGAGCTATGTTATTTATATAAATATTTACAACATATCCCATGCTCAAATCAGCCTATGTGCTGCTTTACGTTGATTTGCCAATAATTCTGGATCTGAAATAAATGCAAATCTGGACAGTTTGTGTTGCAGTAGTCATTGGCCCTTAGAAAGCATCTTCAGTGGTGGGAGTACGTGGGAGGAGTCTAGAAATATCTCACACATCATTCTCCACTTCAGAATATGCCATTCCTATCTTGCAAACAACTTTCTATTATGCTACAGCTTTTTCTGGGTTTATCCTAGAAGAGGATCAAAATTGATCTTTTCCATGAATGGTGGCTTTGGACGGCAAGGACGGAAAAATCAGATGGGAGATATTTTCCCTTAACTTTATCAACCTTCTTATCCCCTTTTCCACCGCCAAAATTCAGTCAACAAGTCAAAAAGTACATTCTGTTTTCATTCCGAAGATAAGTGGCTCATTCCGAAGATACTGCAATTCTCATTCCGAAGACATTGTGTTCATTCCGAAGATCTTTAGAATGACCAACTGTGTTGACTCCAAATGGTTTTGGCTGCATTTCTAAGGTGGATTAGCCCTCAGGATCAGATTGCAATAGTCTTCATTCTTCCTTGGATGTGAATTTCATGCCTTGCCATTCATTGGTAGCTTGCTGGAATTTACATGGTAAATTACTGCATTTTCCAGTTCTACTGCACAGTTGTAAAATATTGGCATTTCTTGCAAATTCAAACAAATTAGAACATGGAAAAATTATTCAAATATCAACATGAAGGAGTACATCAAGTTGCTACTGAATTTATACACTTCATTCACCAAGTAACCATGCTGAAATAGTGCAACAATGCTCGCACAATTGTCCCTTGCTCTGTTATACCCTGTTGCTGCCTATTTAGACCATGTGGGAATGCTTCTAAATAGGTCAGATGTCTTCTGTAGTCCTTCTGAACTCATTCCATCCATATCCTCATGCTTTGCTTGACAACTTCAAGGTGTTCCTATAAAGTGACAACTTGCTGATTTTTATATGGTTTGTTTTTTCCAGATTTTCAGATTTATGACTAGTCCTAAACTTTTGTCTTCAATGTGGATTTGAAACAAGTTGAAGGGCAGGAAAACATTCAAAAACCATTGAGAAGTTAATGGATATCAGCATACCACATTTGGTTAATTGAAATGCATGTTCTTACTTGCTACTTAATCAAGCAAAATCAGTCACAAAATGCTGAAAATAGTCAAAAACAGAGATATAGTATTCCTAACATAAAATCATGTAAACACTTAACAAATAGTATATTTTAGTCAACTATTTGGCAATTAACTTATCATATGGTAGTCAAACATTGTGCAATAATGAGGCATTTTTGGGCCTCATCACTTGCTCCGACTAAAAAATAGTAAAATTCTTGCGAGAAAACATGAAATACAGAATGCAAACGATGGTGCGAGGATGCTCTAATGCATACGAAACTAACTCTGTAGGGAAATCCATCAGCTAGGGGGTTCAGGGGGATAAACTGAGAAAATCCCAGTTTATATAGGATTAGGGAGAGGTTAGGAGGTTGGAAATCATCCTAATTTGGGAGATCTCCAACGGGGGAGACTCTAACCGCACAGACACGCTTTTTGCCCAAGTTAGAGAAGCTGTTGAAACAGAAGCTAATTATGAAAATTTAGTTTTGGGACAAAATCGTCTGGATGTTCTATTCTAGACGAATTCGTCAAATCTGGGATGATTTCATCTGATCTGCGATGATATCGTCCAATGGTCAAAACAAATCCTAAAAATGGTGCAAAAAACGAGGAAAGCGGGTAACGGGCGGTTAACGGGCGGTTTGGGTTTAAAATTCAAATTTTTATCTTTTTACTAAGGTTTAACTGTGCCAATTTTAGGGTGCTACATTTTGCCCCCTCTTTAGTGAATTTTTTGAAGAAAATGCGTTAAAGATGAGTTTTTCCCGTTTTACGAGAAAGCAAAAATTTACTCAATTTTCTAGACGACGATTCTAGGTCGAATCGTACGACTGCTTACTATGGTGCCCCCTCCGTGTTTTTACCCAAATCGAATGTTTGAGGTAAAAGCACGAAAAAGCAAAATTAAAAAAATGTTGTTGTTTTTAAATAAAATTAAGAAAAATAGGGTAAAACCCTAATTCATTTTTACTGTTCATTTCTACTATTCTAGAGCTCTGTAGAGAGAAAAATGGTTGAGACAGTGCACAGAGCGACAGAGGTCCGACGCGGGCTACGGGTAAGGATCTAATCCTAGTAAATTAGGTTTGAATTTAATTTGTGCAATTTTTTGTTTGAAATTTTGATTGTTTTGGGGCATCATGGCCGTTTTTAGGCCGTCGACGACGTCGGGACGAAATCGTCCCGATTTCGTCGAAATCGTCCCTAGATCATCGATTTCGTCGGAGGGCAAAATTGGCGATATAGGGGCGATCCCATCCAACAAGGGGCGATCCCCAAGTTATGAAATCATAGATGATTTCATCCTACAAAGGACGATTTTGCCCAATTTGGGATGATATCATCCAATGGTGGACGATATCATCATTTTTAAGAAATTAAGCTTGATTAAAATGTTTTTAATTTTATTTTAATGATTGGTTTATTAATGAATTTTATTGTTTTATTGTTTGTTTTGTAGAAGGGATTACTAAAGAGTCGAGAGTGGAAATACGATGGGCTGCGAGATGACATAGCCATGCTTGATCAGGCAGAGCATGACCGACTAGCTCAGGTCGATTTACAGCATGTGGCAGAGATGCCACAAGTACCGACAGACATGGGGCTACTGATAGCCCTAGCAGAGAGATGGTATCCGGGGTCATCCTACTTTTGGTTACCGATAGGGGAGATGGCTCCCACACTAGAGGATGTATGGAGGATCATGAGGATCCCCATACAGGGACGGTTGATGATGCCTATGGCCAATCAGGGCCAGGCGATGATGAGGTTGACCGAGGACCCGAGCTTCACCCTAGAGAAGGGCGGAGTGAACATCGAGTCTCTAGGCAGATGCCTGGGGCATCTAGGTTGACTCGAGTTTTGGTAGGGGTGGTAGGTGGCTTACTTTTGTGCCACCAAAGTGGATGCAGATTACCATGGCTCCTCTCAGATGTGGTCTATGACATGAGAGACCATGGTTACAGGTTTTCTTGGGGTAGTTTTGTGCTATGCCACTTGTATAGGATCCTACATGGGGTCGTATACAAGGGAGGCCGATGTCTGGTCTTGACATCACTACTACAGGTTTGGTGCTGGGAGCACATCATGGTGTGGAGGTCGATAGGGCTCCCACTGACAGGGGTTGATCGAGAGAGGCCCCGGGTTTTCTACTGGTGGTTACAGAGGGGGTCACAACGGTGGATAGATCTATCGATGTCATGGAGGTTGCTAGATGACCTCATCCTGGACCAGATCACCTGGAGGCCATGGTGAGAGCACCCCGGGTGGGCAGAGGATGGGTAAGAGCTGGCTCACATCAGGTGAGTCTACTGGCTATGGATGGAGCGGGGAGAGGTAGAGCTCCACCGCTATGACTAGGTTCTACGATAGTTCGGTCTACAATAGGGGATCCCTTCTCTTAGGGATTACGAGTACTCCCGAACTATCCGGGATAGTACTACGCTGAGCGGGGCTCCAGACATGCAGTGATTCTGGAGTCAGGATGCGGATGATGCCCCCATCCAGCTAGTGGATGGTGACGATGCTGGGGTCATAGATGGGTACAATGCCTGGTACGCAGGCATCCACCCTCCTCGGATGATGAGGGCATAGGGTCTAGTGCATGCCGTGGTGCGATGGATGGGGAGGCGGTGCTAGGCTGCTATTGAGGTAGTGCGGGGTCACGGTGGGAGAGAGCAACGACGGTCTCCATAGGAGAGATGCCAGAGGATGGGTCAGGCTCCATAGAGGCCTTAGGAGATAGGGAGGAGGGAGAGGGGAGTCCCTTCTCAGTAGGGGGAGAGACCACCATCACCCGATAAGGGCAAGGGTGTCGAGGTAGGGGAGAGCAGCGAGACGATGGCTCTCCGGGCTGAGGTTGCCCGCCTTCGGGCTCAGGTGCAGACGCTATAGGATGAGGCTACATGACTCAGGGCTCAGAGTGGAGGGGCGAGCACTTAGGATCTGGCATGGTCTATTGCTCAGACCACATTCTACCAGGGGCTATACTATCACATGGTCCCAGAGGGATAGAGGGTACCACTACTAGCCCCCATTGCAGAGCCGATCATGATGGGATCATCGAGGACATCCTCACGATCGATGACGAGGACCCGGGACACAACCCGGACCTCTATGGGACCACCTCCTCCACGTTAGGGAGGGAGGAGATGAGGCTGAGAGCTCGAGGGCTTCTCGAGGCTAGCTGCTATAGAGGGCAGATTTGTATTATTATATTTTTTTTGAGGGGATTGAGTATGCCAGGGTTTTGATTGTGGCATACCAATCCAGATGATGTACATGATTGATTGAGATATATAGATTATCTTTTTGATGATATGACTTGTGTATATGTTGTATGGTGCTTTAATTTTGAATTTTGTGATTAATTATTTATGTAATTATATCGTTGGAAAGAAAATATTTATGCCATGCTATAAAATTGGAAATGAAAATAATTTGATGTAAATAAATTGGTTGTTTTGTGGTGTGTTTTGATGAAAAAATAAAAGGGACTTCTAACAATAATTTCAAAGGACATTGTCGCTGGTATAGACCATTTCATGGAGTCGCCGCTCACTAGGTCGTCAAGCTAATCCCAGGATAGAAATATTGTTAAAAGTAAAAGAGTGCTTAAGAGACTGTCTTAAGATTTTGTGTTGTGATGATGGAAGTGATGATGGTGATGATTTGTTTTCAGATTTTCATAAAAAATATTATGCATGACATATTAAAGAAATATGATTTTGCTAGGCATAAATTCCTAAGTGTGATAAATTTTTTGAATAAGTCCCTAAGAACTATACCATCATTGCAAAATTGAATGTTGACATAATGACATGAAATAGAATAGGTGTTCATTCGTTTTAAAGCACAATTGTGTAACATAATGATGTAAGCCATATGTTTTTATGAATTTAAAATGAAGGGGAAATAAAATTAGAACAATGGTTTGCGCTAGGCATAGAATTATAGGTATAGACTTATACCATCATCGCGAAATCCAAAGAAGAAATTGATATTTTAGTTTTATTGCATGATTGATTTTTGACTTTTGATAAACAGAAAATAATAATATGAACATGACTTTATTGATTATATGTGTGTCATATGTTGTTTGAAAGCATTTTGTGATTTTTGAAAACAATGTATATAATTGTTTTTATACTAAATAGATGTTCTGAAATAAGAAGATAAAATTATTCCAAAAAGAGTTGCAAAAATATTTTACATTATCTCAAAGACAAATGTAGATTTATAAGGAACCCTCATGTGCAAATGTGAGTTCATTACCGATCTTGCTTTATCATAATGATACAGAATCTCTCAAATACAAATGTGTGTGCAATTGTATTGTTCATTCACCAATTTTGAGCAAGAAAATTTGATACAAGTAATTTGACTTAACCAAATGAGTGTTCCTTGACCATGATTTATATGCATGTAACCGTACCAGACTACTATGTAAGTCGGGTTATCAAGAGCTAGCTAATCCATAAGCCGACATAGGTCTGTACAAAATAAGGTCGCTAATGTGACAGACATATCACCACGCTAGGAATTACCCAAGGCCAAGCGGGTTGGGCACAAACCACCTGTTATGGGGCTTACCTCACAGTTTTTGAATAATTGAGAATTCTAGGGATTCAAGCTCATTCACCCTTCTTTTCTTTTCAAGGGGTAGGGAAAGGGATTTTGTTGCTTTTGCTTTTGCTTTTCTCTTTTTCTTTTTTTTTTTTTTTTTTGTATTTTTGCTTGATATTGAGATAATGCTGAAATATTGCTGTGATGATACAAAATAATATTTTTCTTTTTCTCTTTTGCTTTGACTTTTTCTTTTGCTTCCTATACTAGGGATACTTTCTCGGATTGGCTGTAGAGCAAGGGATTTTTATTCTGGGTAGGGGTGAGCTTGTCCTTTTGTCAATTCTCAAAGATTCTAGACCATGTGCATGATAGGATAGCAGGGGAAACTTTTCACTCAAGAAACCACTTCTACTATGTAGCATCATATTGAATTTGCAATGAAATCATTTTAATGTGAAAAGATATGCTTGGTTCAAGTAAATAACAAGATCAGTTCTCTATGCTCAAAACTTTATTTAATTCAACTGTGGACTTTGATATAAGAGAGATTAATAATCATACCAAATAAAATCAAGATATTTATGCCTGTGAGTGTGAAAGTGCGGGATTCCAAATAAATGCTAATTTATCCAAAATAATTGAAAATATAACTGCAATACTTCAAGAATTGATAGGTACGAAAATAAAAGATGTTTTTGAAGATTTTGAGGATTTTGATGTTTTTATATTTTGATTTTGAGTGATGAATTGAAAGAATAAATACTGTTACTATTTTTGAAAAATATTTTGATATAAATGGCTAAAATGAAACAATATGCAAAATACAATATATACAAATGATGAAATGACCCAATGTTATGCATAATAACGCTTAAGATGCATAATGTTCATAGGTTCTTTAAGATATTTACCATCTAAGGTAGCTAATCGATATGCTCCCGATCCAAATTTAGCAATGATGACATATGGTCCAAGCCAGTTGGGCTCAAATTTACCTTTAAGGTCTTTAGTTGCATTAGTATTTTTTTTATTTTCTTTTAAGACAAGGTCACCGATCTCAAAGGATCGATGATGAACTTTCTTGAGGTATGCTCTCTTAAGCTTGTTTTGGTAGGCACGAAGATGCTCCAAAGCATTGATGCACTTTTCATCTAGGAGTTCCAACTGACTAAATCTGCCAGCACGATATTCATCTCCTACTTCAGTATCTTGAAGTAGTAGAGCTAAAGAAGGAACTTCTAATTCAAAGGGAAAAATAGCTTCAACGCCATAAACCAAAACAAAAGGTGAAGTGCCTATGGGGGTACGAACGCTAGTTCGATAAGCCCACAAAGCCGGATATAATTGGATGTGCCAATCTCGACCAGACTTATTGACCAATATTTTGAGGATTTTGATTAATGTTTTATTAGATGCTTCTGCTTGGCCATTACCCTGAGGATAATAGGGAGTGGACCAACGATGTTGAATTTTATATTTTTGACATAATTTTTTGACATCTTTATTTTTGAAACAAGTTCCATTATCTGAGATGAGATTTGCAGGAATTTCGAACCTACAAATAATTTGATTAAAAATAAACTTGGAAACTTGGGTTCCAGTGCAAGAAGCTAAGGGCATAGCTTCAACCCATTTCGTGAAATACTCAGTGGTGGTTATGATGAATTTGTGTCCATCAGATGACACAGGGTTGATTTTTCCAATGATGTCTAAGCCCCATTTTGAAAAGGGCCAAGGAGATGAAATAGCCTACAGTTCTTGTGCAGGCGCATGGACAAGGTCAGCGTGTTTCTAGAACTTGTCGCAATGGCGCACATAATCATGTGCATCATTTTCCATGGTAGGCCAAAAATATCCTATCCTAAGGAGCTTCTTAGCAATGGCGCTACCACTAAAATGCCCCCCACAAGATCCATTGTGGGCTTCACTCAAAGCTGATCTAGATTCTGCTAGATTCAAACATCTCAGTAAGATGCCTTCAAAAGATCTCCTATACAAGGTATTACCAATAATTATGAAGCGACTTGCTCGTCTACGTAATAACCGACGCTGGTTGCGATTACAACCTTCAGGAAAGGTCCCATTTTGAAGAAAATTAAATATATCAATGTACCATGGTTCAGGAGTAGTTTCGTTGATTAGAAACACATCCAAAGGTTCTAAGCATGATTTGCTTGAAGTGGGTTCCTGGAGTCGATGAATAATTATGGTAGCATATTCATCATCTAACTCCAAGGGCAAAAGAGATGCAGCTGCAACCATAGCGTCAACCGCACGGTTGCTAGTTCGAGGAATAGCTTCCAAGGTAACTTGATCAAATAAAGATAATAATTGTAAGACATATGTTTTATATGGGCGTAATTTATCATCTCTAGTCTGATAAACATCATTGATTTGATTTATGACAAGTTGAGAATCACCGAAAACCAATAAATTTTTAATTTTTAGTGCCAAGGCAGCTCGTAATCCAAGGATTAGAGCCTCATATTCAGTAGTATTATTGGTGCAAGCAAATGTTAGTTTGAAGGACAGAGGTATAAGATGTTTCTATGGAGATATTAAAATAATACCTGCACCAGCCCCACTCATGCATCGGGCTCCGTCAAAGTATAGGGACCATTGCTCAGGATGGTCTGCCTCTAATTTAAGGCATTCATCAGGAAACTCAATGATGAGGGGATGGGTAGACTCTAAGGGCACAACAACTAATTGATCTGCTATGATTTGACCTTTAATAGACTTTTGTCCTATAAACGTGAGTTCAAACTCGCTTAGCGCAAGAACCCACTTGGTTGTGCGACCAGATAAGTACGGTCGACTCATGAGATATCGTAAAGGATCGAATTTAGCAATAACATACATTTTTTGACTGAGCATATAATGGCATAGTTTCTGTGTAGAAAATACGACTACGAGACATAACTTCTCTAATACTGTATAACGAGTTTCATAACTGATTAAGGTTCTACTGATGTAATAATTAGCACGTTCTTTCTTCTCATCGTCAAGTTGAGCTAACATAGCTCCTAAGGCAAAATCTAAAGCAGAAATGTACAAGATAAATGGACGATCAGATCTAGGTGGGGAAAGCACCGATGGTTTAAGGAGATATTGCTTAAGGAGTTCAAATGCTTCCTGGCATTCATCGTCCCAATGAAAAGAGACATCTTTCTTAAGAAGCTTAAGAAAGGGTCCGGTTTTGTCCGCCAACTTATCGATGAAGCGACGAATAGCTTGAAGCTTACCTTGTAAACTTTGTAATTCAGATATATTTGTGGGTGCGGGCATATCAGTGATAGTCATGATCTTGAGAGGGTCAATTTCAATGCCACGTAAAGAAACGATAACCCCCAATAATTTACCGGACTTAACTCCGAATATACATTTGGTTGGATTTAGTCGGATAAGATATTCCCTTAACCGATCAAATACTTTTCTCAAGTCATCTAAATGATCATCTTCTTTGATGGAACGAGCTATAATATCATCTACATAATCATGTAGAATATCATGCATCATATCATGAAAGATATAAGTCATGGCTCGTTGATATGTTGCACCTGCATTCTTTAAACCGAATGGCATCACTTTCCAACAAAAGGTTCCCCAAGGGGTAATAAAGGTTGTTTTAGCCTGATCTTCAGGAGCTATCCTGATCTGATTATAACCAGAGAATCCATCCATTAGGGATATCATTCCACTCCCAGCAATAAAATCAATGATCTGATCCATGTTGGGAAGAGGAAAATCATCTTTAGGGCATGCAACATTAATATCTCTAAAGTCTGTGCAAACCCTAACTTTGGTAGCTTCTTTCTTAGTTACTGGAACTACATTTGAGATCCATTCAGCATAATCAATAGCTTGTATAAAAATAACCTTCAAGAGTTTTTCTAATTCTCCTTTGACTAGTAAGGCCACTTTAGGATGCATTTTTCTAAGTTTTTGTTTAACAGGTTTAGCATCCGGATGGACTACTAGGTGATGCATAACTACAGAAGGGTCTAATCCTGGCATATCTTCATATGTCCAAGCAAAAATGTCTTCATATTCTTTAAGAAATGCAATGTATGTATCTTGTTTTTCTTGACTCAATTCTGATCCAATGTTGATGATGTGAGGGTTATCTTCGGTTCCAATGTTAATTTTTATAACGTTTTCAACTTCCATATGTAGATCTCTCTCAAAATTAGATGGGGCGGGTGAAACGCCTAATTCTTGTAATTCTTCCAAGGTTAGCTTGGATAATTCATCTTGAGGAGTCGTGGCCTCAAGTTGGGCTATACTAGGTATAGAGCCATCAAAATAAAATCCGTTATGTAACAATTCCTCAATGGAGACATCATGGAAGATATCCCCCTCCAACTCATCATCGGATTCAACAATCATCTCAGGGTAAGCTATGGATAGCATATTGCATGTAAATGGATTATCCCTTAAATGCAAAGCATCACGTTTATCCAAATAATCTTGGTAACATATAAGATGGTCATCATCCTCAAATGGGAAGGGCTGACCTTTACTAGGAAATAGGCCCACACCACATCGGGCAGGCCATGGTTCTACCTCAAAAGGTTCTTTCATACCATTTTGGGAAGGTCCCAAACCTTTCCCTTTATATCCCAATCTAAGCATTATAGGTTTAGCTTTAACATACTCATTAGCAAAATAACAGTGAGCATACCCGTCATAATGAGTCTTGATGTTTCTAGGTATTCTTCCCCAGTCATATCCCTTATAAATAAAAGCACAACTCCCAACTTGGTAGATACTTCCCATAGGTTGTGGGAGGCCCAAGGTACGAGGAGAGGGTGGCAATTTATTTAAAATATGGGAATCTTGCATAGCAACGTTTGTTTTCTCTGATACAAGAATTTTAGATAAATCGGGTAAGAGCTCGTCAGTAAGAGTGTAAGAGGTAGAAGGATCATTTCCTATGTTTTCGGATGCGGAAAACATGCCTTTGATAGGCGTAGACGTTGTAGAGATGTCGATGGATGGGTCTAAAGGTATGGAAGTTATAGGAGTAAAACAAGAAGCATTGGTTGTGGGTTTAGGATCTTTTTGAGGTCCTAATGTGGTTTGTTCGGAAGATGGTTGAACTATATGTAGAGATGTGGTGGATGGGGAAAAATTAGATGATGTTATGAGTGTGTGTTTCACACGTTTAGGTGGATGATGAGAATTAGGATGTGTGGATGACAGAGTAGGGTAAAATTGAACTCCAACAGGTTCTGCCAAAGCACACATATCAAAGGGTCTAGGATCACCATGAATGGTAACCAACTGATTTTTAAATTCGAATTTAACACACTGATGTAAAGTTGAGGGAACAGCTCGCATCGCGTTGATCCAAGGGTGACCCAAAAGTATATTGTACGATGCAGGGCAATGCACAATAAACACGATCGTGTCTAAGGTTCTAGGACCAACTTGCAATGGAATAGTAATAACTCCACACGTTTCTTGTGTTTCGTCATTGAATGCTTTTATGATCATATCAGTTCTTTTCATTTCGTCACTTCTAAACCCAAATATTTGGTAGAAGTCAAAAGTGCATATGTTTAAATATGAACCATTATCAATCAAGACTCATTTAACTACTACATCTCCAATTAGGGCAGTAATATATAAGGGGTTATCCTTATGTAGACTATGTTGTGGTATATCTCTATCCCGAAAGTCAATACAATCGACTTCTCGAGTTATGATAGTATTGGACATGGCATCAGGTTGAATATTTTGTGGTACCATCATTTGGCTTAATGTGAGCATTAATTCATCCCTATGGGTAGGAGAAGATCTTAAAAGGTCCAAAAGGGAAATTCTAGATGTAGTATTTGATAATTGTTCATTAATATTATAAGGAGGTTTAGGTTGAACATTAGGCGCATGATTCCATTTATTGGGATTTTTCAAAACAAATGGAGCTGATCCATCATTCTGAGTTTGATCTTGTTGAGAATTTTGAGCCTGTTGTTGAGTAACAACTCCGATGGTACCTACAATATTATTTTGCGGATGATGAATGGGTCTTGGTCTAGCGTTTATGACTTGTTCATTAGAAAGTAATTGGTGAGAATATGGTCGAGTAGTGACTCTTCTAGGAAATGGTTCTTCCGGAACCATAGAATTTGTGATGGGTTGAACAACATCTGATTCATCTTCAGAACTATTCGATTGATTTGAGGTGATTTCCATGTCACTTTTAGTCTCATATTCGGTATCACTAAGATTAGGTGTCCGAATATTATGTAGAGGTCTAGCCGTAACCATGGATAAAGTTGTGTCAAATATTTGTGGATCGTGAATAGGTAAATGTCCACTAATAGTTCCTACATATCGGGTAGGAGGGGGAACATTATGATGCTCAATTTGATTAGCCACCTCTTTACCATGCTTTGGTAAAGGATGTTGAAATATGTCCAATGATTTATTGGCATTTTGATTCTGATTTTGGGGAATGTTATTTTGAGCATTATTAGGAGGATTTTGTTTAGGTTGAAAAGCTTGCACCTCCATCTCATTTTTATCAATCAGGTCTTGTATTTTATGTTTTAATCTTTTACAAGAGTTGGTAGCGTGTCCAAGTCATCTATGGAAATCACAGTGTAAATCAGCTCTGTATCCGAGTATAGTTGGATCAGGTTCCTAGATATTTGGTAATTGGATCAATCCTCGTGCTAGTAATTATGAGAGAATGGTTGATAAAGGTTGATTTAACCTAGTAAATTCTTAGGGTGGTTTATCAGGAGGTTTCAATATAAATTTCTCTATTGTTTTTGCAACATTAATAGTAGCGATATTTCTACTATCAATGACTCCATCGCCCACAACTTGTTTATTTTTATATTGATTTTTGGATGTTTTCTCATCATCTTTCTTTTTAAGTTCACCTCTCTAAACAAAAGCATCTTCCACTCTTCAAGCTAAATCTATAGCTTGATCGAAGGTGGTCAAGGTAGCAATTGATAACTTATAGGATAGTTGTTCTTGTAAATTATTGATAAAGATATCCAACATTTCTCGATAAGGTAACACAAAGTGCAATTTTCCTATCAACTGTCTCCATCGAGCTAGGAAATCAGCAAAACATTCATCTTTGTCTTGTTTTAGGTTGTACAAATCTTTAATGGTTACATGCATTTCAATGTAGGCACTAAATTGATGCACAAAAGACTCGGCGGTTTCTTCAAAATTTCTCAAAGAATGAGTGGGTAGTTGATAATACCATTCTAATGCCATTCCTCCTAAACTTTTAGGGAACATTTTTAATAATAACAAATCATCATGTGATATATCATGAAACGCTATCCTAAACATACAAAGATGCTCTATGGGATCTTCAATTCCTTTGTATATTGGTAGGACAGGCATAGAAAAGTGTTTAGGATATGGTTGTGCTACAACTATAGGATCTAGAGGTTGACTACACATCTCTTGATAATTGTACGAGGGGTTGAAGAACACAAGCTTATACTGAGAGGGGGGGTGAACAGTATAAGATCTCTTTTTACTTTTTCCTTTATACTTCAAAATAGTAAAGCAATATACCCAAAGTAATATCAAAGCAATGCACAAAACCATCCACAAAGTGACACAACAATTTATGTCCACAAAACTTTTCTCTAAAAGTTATCTCAAAGTTCTTTGGGAAACCTTCCCAATTACAATGTTTATGAGCCTCGGCTCAAAGGAGAAACCTTCCCCCAATCTGAATTGATGAGGCTCTGCTCAAAGGAGATACTTTCCCCTACCTCTCGCTCCGTTGGTGATCCTCTAGAAGACCTCTTGCCTCCGTCTGCCCTTAGCAAATGGAACTCTATCTACGGAAGACACCTGTCTTCCCTGCTCTGGCTGGAGACATCTATCCTCAACTCTATCACCTCAAAGCTGGTCCTCGAATTTGCACTAAACACGATCCTTCGATCTAGCACAAATGTCCTCATCCTCTGTCTTTGATCGGCACCAAACACAGTCCTTCGGTCTGGCATAAATCTGTCCTCAAGTTCTTCTCATAGAACCAATGCACCTCTGTCCTCAAGTTCTCTGATAGAACTATCAACCTCAGCTTCACAAGTCCTCTGCTAAGACCTGTCCAAATCTTCTCACAAGTCCCCACAGGAACCTGTCCAAAACCCTGCTCACAAGTCCCCAATGGAACCTATCCAAAACCTGCTCACAAGTTTATCAAGAACACTTGCTTGGCATGAACCCACAAAGAGAATGGTTAGAGACCCAATGTGATTCATCAACCTCATAGAAGCATAAAGAGAATTGTTAGAGACTCAATATGCAATTTTTGGACATATGTTCTATACTTAACTCCCAATCTCAATCTCAACTCAATCTCAAATCTCAAAAGAATAAGATAGATGTAGTATGATTTTCTCAAGAAAATGAAATACAACCCAACAATTGCCAACCATGCAATATCTCATATAACAATGATACTCATGTTCTTTCCAACAACCAATATATTTTCTCAACCAATTAGGGCTTCAACAACAATGCTTAAATACAAGGTTTAACCAACATCATTCAACTCAACATTAACCTTGAAGCATTCAACCAATCATCACAAGAAAAGGAAACAAGTAGAAATCCTTTTCCCTCCAAAGATATTTGAACAAAACAACCACCAACACAATATCACAAAATGCATAGAATAACTTGTTCAAATCAACTCAATGGAGTAAGCCCAATATCATGTATCAAGTAAAGCATTAACTTGATCAACACAACCACTATGGAAGCACTCATCCATCAATATCAAAACAACCAACTAAGGGTTTCACCAACTCAAAGCAAGTAGCAAGACTCACAATCATAAACCCTAGTGCACAATGCTTCCACTACCTCAAACCAGAATTATGCATTCACCAAAACTCTCATCAATGATAACAATGCATAAGTAGTCTTCAACAAACCAAAAACTAGGACTTACACTCAACCAAAGGAAACCTTGTTGAAAATCTTTTCACTCCAATCTTATTTCAGAATAACATACACCAATCATACTCATAACAAGAATGTGCCCATACCTTATTGAAGTGAAGGAACCCCTTTGGAAATCTGCCACCATCACAACTTTCTTTTGCCAATATTCACAAGGGTTAGTAGATTACAAAATAATCAACATTATTCCACCTTTCAATAATCATCACCAAACCCTTTAATTGCACAACTCCCTTTATCTCTCCTAAAACCACTTATACCATAAAATAAAATAAATCATAACATTGCATAACCTTATAACTCCCAAAACCACTTATACTATAAAATAAAATAAATCACAACAATGCATAACCTTATAACTCTTTCTTCCTTTTCTAAAAATTAATTTTTCATACTTCTATAACAAAACAAATACCTTACACCCTTATCACTCCAAACCTTAACTCTTTTTCTAAATACTCAAAAAGAATATCCCAAACAATTTAATATTACAACAAAATATATATTATATTTTTTATACCTCCAATATCTAACCCCCCTTACTTTAAGAAAACCCTTGTCACCACTCATAGGCAAACATCAAGGAGGATTACTTCGATTTCTCCACCATAAATCCTTCATCATCCTAAAAGAATAAAATTTAAGAATAATTTAAAGCACTTACCTTCCTCACTTTGCACGTGCTTTACTTACGCAATTCCACCTAGGCCTCTCTCGCACCCATGTAATACAAAAATGGTGCACTTCAACTTTTGTCTTTCGTTGCCCTTGGAATGCGCACGAATTCTTCTTCCTTTGTTTCACGTGCTCGGGTGGATGCGAAAAGTTTATTCTTCCTTGCATTACCTTTTGTATCTATCACCTTGCCTTATTTTATATGCACTATGATGCAATGATTAACACGTCGGCAAACATGTCGATATTTTAATTAATTTTAAAATATTAATTTAAATTTTAATTAAATAAAATTTAAACTAAATATTTAAAATTAAATATCTTCATCACCGGGGCACCTTTTTCAACGAAACGAAGAGCCAACTTGGGTTTTAAGAAAAACCCATTTCAAATCTGTTGTCCATGGTTTTAAATAAAACCTTTTATTTTGACTGCCTTGGTTTTCATAAAAACCCTTCCGCTTCTTGACATCAATGACAACATCAACACTTGAGCAAAGGCAATGTACCCAATGTACCCAAAATTGCCAACAATCTCCCCCTTTGTCATTGATGGCAAAACTTTACTAAAAACACATCTTCAAGAGCCAAAACTGAAACCCACAACTAAGAATCTACCTTTGAAGTTTTGCTCCCCCTGACTTGAAGCTTTCCTCTTCACTTGAAGCTCTCCCCCTTACTCATATCTCTCCCCCTTTGTCATCAATGGCAAAGGGCCATCTTTGGGGCTCGAAACTAAGAATGAGCCTCTTAGCTTAGTCCCTCCCCCACCTCCTATTAAGGTGATTAATTTTGGGGTGGGAGTAAAACTCCCATTAGGCACTGATCATCATCAGCGTCTATAACTTCCTTTCCAGGCCTTCTCTTGAACTCTCTGTCCATATTCCTGTTCCTATCATTGTTCTGATCCTTGGACCTGATCATGCCACTGTTCCTGTTCCTGTATTCTAGAATTTCAGCTCTACACTGTCTAGCTATGTGACCTTCATTGTTGCACTTGTAACAAGTAACAATGTTATTTCTTTGAGGCATACCTGTTCTTTGAATCCACTTGTTCTGACTAAACCTATTCCTATTGTTTGCCTTGCAATGAACTGCCTTGTGCCCAAACTGATTGCAAGAGTAGCAATACCCATAAAAGAAATCACCACTTCTAAAACTGTTATTTACCTTCTTCACCTGAGCCATGCAATGTACAACCATGTGACCAAACCTGTGACAAGCAAAACATCTCGCCTTGAAACTTTCCTTTATTTGACTTCTCAGGTCCTGAAAACTTCTCCTTCTTCTCATTTCGAAATCTTTTTTCTGTTTCTATGCATCTATCATTCAAGGACTCATGATCTGAAATATTTTCCTCATTAGAATTCTCTTCCTTTTGGAATCTCTTACTAGACTCTCCAACTTGTTTCTTGTGAGGCTTAACAAAACCAAGACCTGTTTTATCTGTTGGATTTCTTTGACTTTGGATGAGAGACTTAACCTTTTTGGAGCTTTCTTGAAACCTATCCAGCTTATCCTTGTACTTTTTATTTTCCTCTTTCAAAGAAGCCATTTTCTGTTCTAATTCACTATACTCAAGCACCTTAGATTCTAACTCATTCTTGAGTTCTTGTGCATTAGCCATAGAGACATCAAGATTTTCTATAAGTTCATCTCTCTCCATACAACATTCATCTAACTTATCGTTGAGTCTAGCATTCTTCTTTCTTTCCTTTTTCAAAACACTAAGAGCATTTGTAAGTTCACATTCAAGATCCTCTATTTGATTGCACTTTGAATTATCAAGGACTTTTTCAGATTTCTTATCACTAGAGGTGCTACCCTTTTCAAAAACCATACATGCATCTTCCTTATCATTTTTTGAAGCATCCTCATACATACTAACAACCAATTCATTATTTGTGCAATCATCCTCAAGGTGACCAAAATTTCCACATCTAAGACATTTCATGATAATGAATCTATGTTTCGGTTCTTCCTCTTTTTTTGATATGAACAACATCTCATTTTCATTATCACTTGAAGAACTTTCACTATCATTGCTAGAACACTTACTTGCTTTGTCTAGGTAGAAGCTCTTCTTGTGCTTGTGAGAATACCTCTTTCCTTTATTGTTGTGCTCATCTTTGTTCTTCCTTTGATGCCTATGCTTTTCAGAATCCTTGCTCTTACAATCCTGTTTAACTTCATCACTTTCATCCTTGGCAACAGTACAGTTAGTAGCATAATGACCAAAATTTCCATAATTGAAACATCTCACGTTTTTCATATTTTTGTGCTTTCTAAAGAACTTGCCTTTCTTGCTGTAATATGCCTCTTCATCACCAGAAGACTCATCACTCTCTTGAAGTTGTTTACCTTTGGAATTCTTGGTAGTCTTGAAAGCTGCCTCCTCCTTGACATCAACCTTCACTTGAGTTCTCAACTCAAATGCTGCAAGTATACTATGGAGCTCATCTTTTTTTAACTTATCCAAATCTTTAGCTTCCTCAATAGCAGAAATCTTTTCACTAAATCTATTAGGAAGAGATCTTAAAATCTTATCACAAACATCATTTTCAGCAAGCTCAAAACCTAAGTCTTTCATGGAGTTAACAACTTCATCCATACGAAGCATGTAGTCACTAATATTTTCATCATCATTCATTTTGAGTTGTTCAAACATACCTTTGAAGTGTCTCAACTTGGCCTTTCTGACATTTGTATCACTTGTATGAACCACCTTCAACTGATTCCACATTTCACTAGCTATCTTGCAGTGAATCACTTTGGTGAGATCTGCTTTCTATAAGCCTTTCAAGATTGCATTCATTGCTTTTGAATTGCTATGATGTAGGAGCCTTTCTTCTTTAGTATTAGGACCATGTTCAGGAATAGTGTACTCATCTTCAATTACTTCCCAAACCTCATTCCCAAGTGCCATTAGATGAATCTGTTGAGAAGCAACACACCCCCACTGAAAAATGAGATTCCATCCTCTTGAAAACTTTGAAATTCCATTTTGCAACAGGGACCCTCTTGATATTTTCAGGTTTTAAATCCAAATTTGCTTGCCTCCTTTTTAAAGTTGTGCTTTTTCTTGCATTCCAGCTGTGTTATCCAAGAATTCACTTTTTACATGCTAGAATCATTCATGCACAAGCAAAATCTTGCACCGGTACCGAGAAAATCCAGAAAATAGTTGCATAAATTCATGAAAAATCAAACTTTCCATTTTTGGTAGTGTCGCGATATCGCGACACTTCCATTTTCAGAAATGTCGCGATATCGCGACGGGTAAATCAAAATGCAGCTAAGTCTTTTAAGTGTAGCGAAATCGCGACACTTTCCATTTTTGGAAGTGTCGCGATATCGCGACGTTTCCATTTTTGGAAACCGTCGCAAAATCGCTGCCGACCGGAGGAGAGAGAAAGAAAGCGTACGGAAGGGCGCGATTTTGCGACATGTCACGAAATCGCGACATGTCGCATTTTCGCGATAGGAGAGAGAAAGTGGGCTGCAGGATGAAAATCGGCTAAGTCGCAAATGTGTCGCAAAATCGCGGTCAACGCGGTCAACGCATGCAGGTACGAAACTGTCGCGATATCGCGACGTGTTCTATTTTCGCGGCTGAAAATCAAGAAGTTGTACGGAGGCCAGGAAGGTCGCGATTTCGCGACATGTCGCGAAATCGTGACATGTCGCGTTTTCGCGGCCGACGAGGGAAGAAGTTGCCGATGCGCTGGGGACGTCGCGATTTCGTGACATGTCGCGAAATCGCGACATGTCGCTAATCGCGGTAGGAGAGAGAAAGTCCTAAGTTGACCTGAAAGTGCATTCCAGCGGGAAATCGAAGGCATCCTGGGGTAGCGACACGTGTCAAAGCGTGAATGAGACAAACAGAAGCCGACATGCAAGCTTATTTTGCGGATTTTAATCTGCTTTTAATGTTTAAAGCTTCGATTTAATGTTTATTAAAGTGCTAATATAATCTTTTTGTCTTTCATGCAGGATTCCATCTGGCACTTACGGGACAACCGGGAAAGACCATAAAGGCAAATTTAAAGTGCAGATTTGATCAAGGACCGCCATGCTAGAGGAGAAGAAGCCGGTGAGAGCATTCAATGACAAATTTATTGCAGAATTGATAGCATGAAGACCATTTCAACTCGAGAGATGGCTTTGCGGAGATCAAATTGATGGAGAAGTGGTGACTCATCCGGCTCACCCGCAAGAATTAATGGAGGCATTTATTTGCAACTGCGGATGAATGCAAGTGGCTTTAGATTTTATCTTCTCCATTTATGGCAGCTAACTGCACTGATTTGCCGAAGGGTTAAGTTCTATCCGGACTTTGATTTTAAATGGATTTTTATTGTAAAACCCGGGTCCTAGGGTTTAGATGCGATAAGATTTAGGGTTATGAGAAGAAGATATTTTGAAAAGATCGGGGTCTGTCCCGAGTCTATAAATACTGCTTCTAAATGTAATCGCGGGAGGCGGAGACTTAGAAATAAAAGGCTTATAAGCAATTTCTTGCAAATTTTGTGAAATCCTTTGTTTCTGGACTTGGAGTTGATGTGCTTTAGCTTTTCTGTGATAGCATGGCCAGGAGCCTAATCTTTTGCAGAGTGTGATAAGTGTATCTTCTTTTGTTATCCGTTCCATTTAAAGTTTGTTAGATATATGCTGTAAATCTGCCATTATCAAGTTTAAATATGTTGTTAGGCTTCAGTTGTTCTCTTGTCTGCTAGGGGAAATTACAGATTTGAGGTTAAGTTTGTTCTAATTGCTCTGTCTTCACTGTGTGAGCTAGGCTGCCGATGAAAGATACCAGTTTTAACCAGCTGCCCTTGGATTTATAATTTTCTGCTAGATCTGTTTCACTCTGCCTTGTGCTCTTAGTTGAAAGTGATCTTAGACTGACTGGACACTTTCTTCTTTGATTTGTTCTGTTGTGAAGCTAGTAGCATAGATAAGATTGATAGTTTAGGGTTTTACAGTTTAATGTTTGATAAACTTCTCTTTCTGCCCTACCCTACCCTCTCTTTGCTTTTCGTGAATGATCCATTTTTATTTTCTTTGTTTGTCTTTTATTTAAATCTGCTGACCCATGAGAGCTAGATCAAGAATTCAAGTTAAATCTGATCAACTTTTGCAACTACTGAACAAGTTCAAGAACCCCCTGTAAGGTAACAGAGCAGTCCATATTGAAATCTATTCCAGAAGTGGAAAAGAGTGAATTGCCATTCGACCCAACTCTATAACTCGCACCTTGGATAACCAGCTAGATCCTAAAGATGAGTGGGATCCGTCCCGTGGGTGTCTCCGGAGCTTCCTTGCCTCATCCTTTCCCGGGGTGTGCATGAAAGCCGGACCAACAACCTAATTGGCGCTAGAAGGAGGGCCAGAACATCTGTTCTTAGTGCACTTGAGTTGAGAATTGTTGTATGTGGGTGGTATTTTGTGTTTTTTTTCCCTCCTCCTCCCAACACTAATTGCGCTAGAAGGAGGGCTGAACTCAGTTCAAGTATTGTAAGGGCATAACAACAACATTTGAAGGACCCATAGTGAACTCCGGACAATTTTGTAAATTGTCAATATAGTTTTCTAAATTGTCAGTGCAGTTTTTAAATTGTCAGTTTTTGAAAGTTGTCAGTACAGTTTTAAAATTGCCAGAGAAGGCCTCAAGTTCGGTTTGTTAAGAACAGTTCTATCATCACTTGCAGTTATCCAATTACAACTCAGAACATCACTGTCAGCCAAGTAATAATGGCAAATTGGTTGGGCCCCACTGCTTTGAATATCCCGGGTATAGCCCATGACCTGCCCAGAAGCCCGAAAAGATACCTCCCTAGGTATAAACATGATGGGACAAGAACTGCAGAAGAACACCTGCTAGCTTTTAAAAATGCTTTAAAATTGTTGAATATACAGCATGAAGATGTTGCCTGCAGATTGTTCCCGTTCACTCTCCAGGAGGGAGCTTATGACTGGTTTTTAAACCTCACCAGGAATTCCATTACTAGCTGGGATGATCTAGAGAAAGCTTTTATATCACAATTTGGGGAAGTGATAGACCCCAGTGTGTTATACCAACAATTTTCCAACATCAAGAGAGAGTCGGGAGAAACTGTCAGGTCTTTCAATATGAGGTTCCAAAGAGCTTACGGTAGAATGACTGGCCATTACATCCCAAATGCAAATCTGGCCTTAGAAATCTACAAGAATGCATTGGATTCGGTGACCTCTATTTTCCTCAAGAGAGACATTAATATCACAACCCCGGCAGGGGCTTATAAAGAAGCCTTAATTCTTGAAAGACAGCTAGGGCCTCAAATTCTGAGCAATCCTTTGATATCCTATGTTACACAGAACATGCCTATTCCAGACCCCATTCCACATCATGAGTTAGTGCCAACATGTCATGCTCTACCCAAGGAGACTCCGTTAACTGTGACATCCACTCAGCATGTGCAAAATACAGAGAAAAGTTCTGACAAGTTCAAAGTGCAGGTGCTTGAACTGAACAGTTGTGATCTGGCACCACCCAAATCTGAAGTTTTTCCTGGTGAGTTAAATTTTCCTAGAGATCAAAGAAATATTGATATTTCTAGTTCACCCAAAAATAGTACAACCAGGGTTTCAGATTCTTTCACTTTTCCTGAAGAGTCAAAAAGTCTTGTACAGACTCCTATGGATGAAATGCAAGATTTTCAACAGTTCAAAAGAGACAGTTATGACTTGAGATGTGAGAGTCCAGAACTTAATAATGATCCTTCCTCATCAGAGGATGATGAAAGTGAGATTCAATCTCACTATGCAGAAGTAACTGAGGAGGATAACATCATTGAGGATATGAGGGAACTTAAAGCTGACATCACCCTCTATGAACTGCCTCAGATTGTTGAACAAAAGGTTAACTTGATTGAGGCTTACTCTGGGCCACCTGTTGGATTTCAAGAAAAGGAGGAAAAGGTAGTAAATATGAATGTGGTCAGCCAACTTGGAATTGATGAACTGTCTCAACATAAGCCTGCAACTTCTGAACATAATGTCAAAGAAAAGGCTATAAACTGTGTTGATGCAGATATTGGAGTTTATAATTTGGCAACTGAGAAGGTGAGAACAGTTACAGCTCTAATCCATCACAACAATGATGTTTGGATATTGCACATTGATGAGGTTAAATCTAAGCAAGGCTCAGGTGAAAAGGAAAATTGTAAACATTCTGCTAGAGGGATAAAAATTGAAGTCCTGGATATTGAAGCAGTACAGCAACCACAAAATGTTCAAGTTGTTAAGAACCAGGGCATACAGATAAAACATGATTTCTTTCAGTTGTCACATAATTTTGAAGATGTGGTGGTCTGGGTCTGTCAAGATTTTAAAGTATTTGATCCTGGGGTTTTTTTACATTCAGTCCTTTTGAAAGAACTCTGCAAACCCTTCAATTAGAAGCATAAACATGTTATCATATGATTTGTTATTATATGATTTGTTTAATTTGAAGGAGTTGCAGATTTGTTTTTCAAATGGGACAGGGAAGACAGTAAACACAAGTCTTTCCCAGATAGCAAATTTTTGAAGCACAGTCTGGAGTGCATTTCGTCAACAGGACCTGAAAGGTAATTTTTCTAAATTACTTGCACATGGTCAAAAAATTTTTAAGGCACCATTTCTCTGCTTTCCCAACTGCTGCATTTTTTGAGTATGAAGGGAAGTTGTAACATATGTATACATTGTAAATAAGCTTTGAAGTTTTTCAGTTTTATTTCTTTGTCAGTGCAGTTTTATTTTTTAATGTCTGTACAGTTTTAATCTGTTTCAGTTTAATTTTAATGCTCTGCAGTTCTTTTAGTTGCTCCGTCTTAATTTTTAATCTTTAGTTGTTTTTCAGTTTTAGCTTGTGCAGTTTATTTCTTTTGTCAGTGCTTTTTATTTCCTTTCTTTGTCTTTTTATGTCAGCTTGCTGTTTAAGTCTGTACAGTCTTTTGTTTCAGTTTTATTTGCTTTAGTTCTTTATTTCAGTTCTTTTCTTTGCTGTCTGTTCAGTTTATTTTATTCCCTTTGCCTGTACAGTTCTGTGCTTTAGTCTGTACAGTTTTATTTTGTTTTGCTTTAAAGCCTGTGCCTGTCCTTGGAAGCCTGTGCAAAGTCCTTTGGCTTCTAAAAATTTTGTCCTTTAACCTTTGCCTGAGCAATCAATGAAAAGTCACCGCTGAAAATTGTTTTATTCTGAGCTGATAAATCCACAATCCAGTGCCCCCATGCTGTTCATCATTCTAATTGAGATAGTCTGCTTGCACTGAACTGTAGAACTATTTTGTTATTCAGGACAAAGGTAGAGAGATGATTGGATCTTGTGTCTTACTTGCCACAGTTGTTTTAATGATAGAAAAACTGCTATGCTGTTTTGTTGGAGGAACTCCCGGGGAATCCAAGAAAAGCTGGTTATAAGAGGGGACTATGGTTCATGCAATTATTTGGGTATCCACAGAGGCTATCAATGCCTAGACTGAAACAGTTCCAGGTTGATCAAATGTTAAAAGAAAATTGTGATTTCCCTAAAAGCATTTCAGATATTGATATATTTCAGAGGGAGAGATATAAAAAAAAAAAAAAAAAAAAGAGTTGAACAATTAAAAGAGGCAGCCAATATTAGATTCTGCCCTACAGTTGTAAATTTGGGTCGTGTAAATCTAAAGGGTAACTCTGTCTAGGCTGTAAAAGGCTAAACTAGTAAACAGAGCTCTACTCGGTTTCCCCTTTTACAATCTAGAAAAGTTGATCAGTCCAGAGTTCATCATTCAATTCAGTCATCCTTGAAGAAAGTTTTATACCCTTTGAAATTGCACATCAGAAATCTTCCTTGAAGTAATCCAGCCTAGTATGTCCTTGGGAAATTTTAACAGCTGGCAGTTAGTGGTCAATTTATTGTGAAGAATGTCTGTGGCAAGGCATGATGCATTGTCTTTTTGTTTTGAAACCAGAGTCTTGGGTTCTAAAATAGTGCTACTATTTTACCCGCAGATATCGCCATTTGTTGAGAAGCAACACACCCCCACTGAAAAATGAGATTCCATCCTCTTGAAAACTTTGAACTTCCATTTTTGCAGCAGGGACCCTCTTGATCTTTTCAGGTTTTAAATCCAAATTTGCTTGCCTCCTTTTTAAAGTTGTGCTTTTTCTTGCATTCCAGCTGTGTTATCCAAGAATTCACTTTTTACATGCTAGAATCATTCATGCACAAACAAAATCTTGCACCGATATCGAGAAAATCCAGAAAACAGTTGCATAAATTCATGAAAAATCAAACTTTCCATTTTTGGTAGTGTCGCGATATCGCGACACTTCCATTTTCGAAAATGTCGCGATATCGCGACGGGTAAATCAAAATGCAGCTAAGTCTTTTAAGTGTAGCGAAATCGCGACACTTTCCATTTTTGGAAGTGTCACGATATCGCGACGTTTCCATTTTTGGAAACTGTCGCAAAATCGCTGCCGGCCGGAGGAGAGAGAAAGAAAACGTACGGAAGGGCGCGATTTTGCGACATGTCGCATTTTCGCGGTAGGAGAGAGAAAGTGGGCTGCAGGATGAAAATCGGCTAAGTCGCAAATGTGTCGCAAAATCGCGGTCAACGCGGTCAACGCATGCAGGTACGAAAACTGTCGCGATATCGCGACGTGTTCTAGAATCGCGGCTGAAAATCAAGAAGTTGTACGGAGGCCAGGAGGGTCGCGATTTCGCGACATGTCGCGAAATCGCGACATGTCGCGTTTTCGCGGCCGACGAGGGAGAGAAGTTGCCGATGCGCTGGGGACGTCGCGATTTCGCGACATGTCGCGAAATCGCGACATGTCGCAGAATCGCGGCAGGAGAGAGAAAGTCCTAAGTTGGCCTGAAAGTGCATTCCAGCGGGAAACAGAAGGCATCCTGGGGTAGCGACACGTGTCAAAGCGTGAATGAGACAAAGCGAAGCCGACATGCAAGCTTATTTTGCTGATTTTAATCTGTTTTTAATGTTTAAAGCTTCTGATTTAATGTTTATTAAAGTGCTAATATAATCTTTTTGTCTTTCATGCAGGATTCCATCTGGCACTTACGGGACAACCGGGAAAGACCATAAAGGCAAAGTTAAAGTGCGGATTTAGTCAAGGACCGCCATGCTAGAGGAGAAGAAGCCGGTGAGAGCATTCAATGACAAATTTATTGCAGAATTGATAGCATGAAGACAATTTCAACTCAGAGATGGCTTTGCGGAGATCAAATTGATGGAGAAGTGGTGACTCATCCGGCTCACCAGCAGAATTAATGGAGGCATTTATTTGCAGATGCGGATGAATGCAAGTGGCTTTAGATTTTATCTTCTCCATTTATGGCAGCTATCTCACCTGATTTGCCGAAGGGTTAAGTTCTATCCGGACTTTGATTTTAAATGGATTTTTATTGTAAAACCCGGGTCCTAGGGTTTAAATGCGATAAGATTTAGGGTTTGAGAAGAAGATATTTTGAAAAGATCGGGGTCCGTCCCGAGTCTATAAATACTTCTTCTCAATGTAATCGCGGAGGCGGAGACTTAGAAATAAAAGGCTTATAAGCAATTTCTTGCAAATTTTGTGAAATCCTTTGTTTCTGGACTTGGAGTTGATGTGCTTTAGCTTTTCTGTGATAGCATGGCCAGGAGCCTAATATTTTGCAGAGTGTGATAAGTGTATCTTCTTTTGTTATCCGTTCCATTTAAAGTTTGTTAGATATATGCTGTAAATCTGCCATTATCAAGTTTAAATATGCTGTTAGGCTTCAGTTGTTCTCTTGTCTGCTAGGGGAAATTACAGATTTGAGGTTAAGTTTGTTCTAATTGCTCTGTCTTCACTGTGTGAGCTAGGCTGCCGGTGAAAGATACCAGTTTTAACCAGTTGCCCTTGGATTTATAATTTTTTGCTAGATCTGTTTCACTCTGCCTTGTGCTCTTAGTTGAAAGTGATCTTAGACTGACTGGACACTTTCTTCTTTGATTTGTTCTGTTGTGAAGCTAGTAGCATAGATAAGATTGATAGTTTAGGGTTTTACAGTTTAATGTTTGATAAACTTCTCTTTCTGCCCTACCCTACCCTCTCTTTGCTTTCCGTGAATGATCCATTTTTATTTTCTTTGTTTGTCTTTTATTTAAATCTACTGACCCATGAGAGCTAGATCAAGAATTCAAGTTAAATCCGATTGAACAACTTTTGCAACTACTGAACAAGTTCAAGAACCCCCTGTAAGGTAACAGAGCAGTCCATATTGAAATCTATTCCCGAAGTGGAAAAGAGTGAATTGCCATTCGACCCAACTCTGTAACTCGCACCTTGGATAACCAGACTAGATCCTAAAGATGAGTGGGATCCGTCCCGTGGGTGTCTCCGGAGCTTCCTTGCCTCATCCTTTCCCGGGTGTGCATGAAAGCCGGACCAACATCTTTTTGGTTTCTTTTTTGTAATAGGACCCCACAATTGAAGAACACAAGCTTATACTGAGAGGGGGGGTGAACAATATAAGACCTCTTTTTACTTTTTCCTTTATACTTCAAAACAGTAAAGCAATATATCCAAAGCAATATCAAAGCAATGCACAAAACCATCCACAAAGTGACACAACAATTTACATGGTTCATCCACAAAACTTTTCTCTAAAAGTTATCTCAAAGTTCTTTGGGAAACCTTCCCAATTACAATGTTTATGAGCCTCGGCTCAAAGGAGAAACCTTCCCCCAATCTGAATTTATGAGCCTCTCCTCAAAGGAGATACCTTCCCCTACCTCTCGCTCCGTCGGTGATCCTCTAGAAGACCTCTGCCTCCGCTGCCCTTAGCAAATGGAACTCTATCCACATAAGACACCTGTCTTCCCTGCTCTGGCTGGAGACCTCTGTCCTCAACTCTATCACCTCAAATCTGGTCCTCGAATTTGCACTAAACACAGTCCTTCGGTCTAGCACAAATGTCCTCGTCCTCTATCTTTGATCTGCACCAAACACAGTCCTTCGGTCTGGCACAAATCTGTCCTCAGGTTCTTCTCATAGAACCAATGCACCTCTGTCCTCAAGTTCTCTGATAGAACTATCAACCTCAGCTTCACAAGTCCTCTGCTAGGACCTGTCCAAATCTACTCACAAGTCCTCAATGGAACCTGTCCAAAACCTACTCACAAGTCCCCAATGGAACCTGTCCAAAACCTACTCACAAGTTCATCAAGAAAAACTTGCTTGGCATGAACCCACAAAGAGAATTGTTAGAGACCCAATGTGATTCATCAACCTCATAGAAGCATAAAGAGAATTGTTAGAGACTCAATATGTTCTATACTTAACTCCCAATCTCAATCTCAACTCAATCTCAAATCTCAACAGAATAAGATAGATGTAGTATGCTTTTCTCAAGAACATGAAACACAACCCAACAATTGCCAACCATGCAATATCTCATATAACAATGATACTCATGTTCTTTCCAACAACCAATATCTTTTCTCAACCAATTAGGGCTTCAACAACAATGCTCAAAGACAAGGTTTAACCAACATCATTCAACTCAACATTAACCTTGAAGCATTCAACCAATCATCACAAGAAAAGGAAACAAGTAGAAATCCTTTTCCCTCCAAAGATATTTGAACAAAACAGCCACCAACACAATATCACCAAATGCAAAGAATAACTTGTTCAAATCAACTCAATGGAGTAAGCCCAATATCATGTATCAAGTAAAAGCAATAACTTGATCAACCAACCTCTATGGAAGCAACTCAACCATCAACCTCAAAACAGCCAACTAAGGGTTTCACCAACTCAAAGCAAGTATCAAGACTCACAAACATAAACCCTAGTGCACAATGCTTCCACTACCTCAAACCAGAATTATGCATTCACCAAAATTCTCATCAATGATAACAATGCATAAGTAGTCTTCAACAAACCAGAAACTAGGACTTATACCCAACCAAAGGAAACCTTGTTGAATACCTTTTCACTCCAATCTTATTTCAGGAAAACATACACCAATCATACTCATAAGAAGAATGTGCCCATACCTTATTGAAGTGAAGGAACCCCTTTGGAAATCTGCCACAATCACAAAATTCTTTTGCCAATCTTCACAAGGGTTAGTAGATCACAAAATAATCAACATTACTCCACTTTTCAATAATCATCACCAAAGTCTTTAATTGCACAACTTCCTTATCTCTCCTAAAACCACTTGTACCATAAAATAAAATAAATCACAACATTGCATAACCTTATAACTCCCAAAACCACTTATACCATAAAAGTAAAATAAAATAAATAATAATAAAAATTTTATAATACTTTTATTAAAACATATTAATTCCTTTTAATCAATTAAATATCTAAACCCTTATAACTCCCAAGGTCATGTGCCAAGCATACCTTATAAAAATTATTATATTGCCTCAAGTGCACCCACCTTACTTTGAACCCGTGTCACCACTCATGCAAACATCGAGGAGCATGCACTTCTATTTCTCCACTAAAAAAAAATGGTGCGTCTTCCTAGTCAAAGAAAAATATTGCGTAGCGATTCGAACACTTAACTTCTCGGCTGCTACGTGCTTTGAGAGCTTACCTTCCACCTAGGCTATCTACCCATGTAAGACGAAAAATATGTGCTTCGGTTTAGTCTTTTGTTGGCCTTGGAATACGCAAAAACTTGTCCTCTTCTTTGCTCCCTCACGTGTTCGAGCGGATGCGAATACGTTTTATTCTTAGCCTTGCATTAACCGCTCACCTTTGTATTTTCGCAAACTTTACTTCCTTCTCCCTTTCGATTGGCGTGCGCTCTGATCAAAGGTTCACTTGCTTATTTTTGTCATCAAAAAATCATTTTATCTCAACACTCCTTATTCCCGATTGATATCGCCTTTTTCGCACACCCTTAAATGAATTTATTAGCCTCATTATATATGCACTTCGATGCATTACCAAACACGTCGGCTTTTCCAAACATGTCGGAAAATACTTTAATTTAATTTTAAAATATTAATTTAAATTTTAAATAAATAAAATTTAAACTAAATATTTAAAATTAAATATCTTCATCACCGGGGCACCTTTTTCAACGAAACGAAGAGCCAACTTGGGTTTTAAGAAAAACCCATTTCAAATCTGTTGTCCATGGTTTTAAATAAAACCTTTTATTTTGTCTGCCTTGGTTTTCACAAAAACCCTTCCGCTTCTTGACATCAATGACAACATCAACACTTGAGCAAAGGCAATGTACCCAATGTACCCAAAATTGCCAACAATCTCCCCCTTTGTCATTGATGGCAAAACTTTACTAAAAACACATCTTCAAGAGCCAAAACTGAAATCACTCTCTTTGAAGTTTTGCTCCCCCTCACTTGAAGCTCTCCCCCTTACTCATATCTCTCCCCCTTTGTCATCAATGGCAAAGGGCCACCTTTGGGGCTCGAAACTAAGAATGAGCCTCTTAGCTTAGTCCCTCCCCCACCTCCTATTGAGGTGATTAATTCTGGGGTGGGAGTAAAACTCCCATTAGGCATTGATCATCATCAGCGTCTATAACTTCCTTGTCGGGCCTTCTCTTGAACTCTTTTTCCATATTCCTGTTCCTGTCATTGTTCTAATCCTTGGACCTGATCATGCCACTGTTCCTGTTCCTGTATTCTGGAATTTCAGCTCTACACTGTCTAGCTATGTGACCTTCATTGTTGCACTTGTAACAAGTAACAATGTTATTTCTTTGAGGCATACCTGTTCTTTGAATCCACCTGTTCTGACTAAACCTGTTCCTGTTATTTGCCTTGCAATGAACTGCCTTGTGCCCAAAATGATTGCAAGAGTAGCAATACCCATAAAAGAAATCACCACTTCTAAAACTGTTATTTACCTTCTTCACTTGAGCCATGCAATGTACAACCATGTGACCAAACTTGTGACAAGCAAAACATCTGCCTTGAAACTTTCCTTTATTTGACTTCTTAGGTCCTGAAAACTTCTCCTTCTTCTCATTCCGAAATCTATTTTCTGTTTCTATGCATCTATCATTCAAGGACTCATGATCTGAAATACTTTCCTCATTAGAACTCTCTTCCTTTTGGAATCTCTTACTAGACTCTCCAACTTGTTTCTTGTGAGGCTTAACAAAACCAAGACCTGTTTTATCTGTTGGATTTCTTTGACTTTGGATGAGAGACTTAACCTTTTTGGAGCTTTCTTGAAACCTGTACAGCTTATCCTTGTACTCTTTATTTTCCTCTTTCAACGAAGCCATTTTCTGTTCTAATTCACTATACTCAAGCACCTTAGATTCTAACTCATTCTTGAGTTCTTGTGCCTTAGCCATAGAGACATCAAGACTTTCTATAAGTTCATCTCTCTCCATACAACATTCATCTAACTTATCCTTGAGTCTAGCATTCTTCTTTCTTTCCTTTTTCAAAGCACTAAGAGCATTAGTAAGATCACTTTCAAGATCTCTTCACTTCCTCTATTTGATTGCATTTTGAATTATCAAGGCCTTTTTCAGATTTCTTATCACTAGAGGTGCTACCCTTTTCAAAAACCATACATGCATCTTCCTTATCATTTTCTGAAGCATCCTCATACATACTAACAACCAATTCATTATTTGTGCAATCATCCTCAAGGTGACCAAAATTTCCACATCTAAGACATTTCATGATAATGAATCTATGTTTTGGTTCTTCCTCTTTTTCTGATATGAACAACATCTCATTTTCATTATCACTTGAAGAACTTTCACTATCACTACTAGAACACTTACTTGCTTTGTCTAGGTAGAAGCTCTTCTTGTGTTTGTGAGAATACCTCTTTCCTTGATTGTTGTGCTCATATTTGTTTTTCCTATGATGCTTGTGCTTTTCAGAATCCTTGCTCTTACAGTCCTGTTTATCTTCATCACTTTCATCCTTGGCAACAGTACAGTTAGTAGCATAATGACCAAACTTTCCACAATTGAAACATCTTACGTTTTTCATATTTTTGTGCTTTCTAGAGAACTTGCCTTTCTTGTTGTAATATGCCTCTTCATCACCAGAAGACTCATCACTCTCTTGAAGCTGTTTACCTTTGGAATTCTTGGTAGCCTTGAAAGCTGCCTCCTTCTTGACATCAACCTTCACTTGAGTTCTTAACTCAAATGCTGCAAGTATACTATGGAGCTCATCTTTTTTCAACTTATCCAAATCTTTAGCTTCCTCAATAGCAGAAATATTTTCACTAAATCTATTAGGAAGAGATCTTAAAATCTTATCACAAACATCATTTTCAGCAAGCTCAAGACCTAAGTCTTTCATGGAGTTAACAACTTCATCCATACGAAGCATGTAGTCACTAATATTTTCATCATCATTCATCTTGAGTTGTTCAAACATACCTTTGAAGTGTCTCAACTTGGCCTTTCTGACATTTGTATCACCTGTATGAACCACCTTCAACTGATTCCACATTTCACTAGCTGTCTTGCAGTGAATCACTTTGGTGAGATCTGCTTTCTGTAAGCCTTTCAAGATTGCATTCATTGCTTTTGAATTGCTGTGATGTAGGAGCCTCTCTTCTTTAGTATTAAGACCATGTTCAGGAATAGTGTACTCATCTTCAATTACTTCCCAAACCTCATTCCCAAGTGCCATTAGATGAACCTTCATCCTTGCACTCCAAAGACCAAAATCTGACCCATCAAGAATAGGTGTTGCATTGCCACTTGAATGATCCATTGTGTTCTTTACTAGCTTTTCCTTCAAGCTGTTAAACTTTTCGAAGGAACCTGCTCTGATACCAATTGAAGAACACAAGCTTATACTGAGAGGGGGGGTGAACAGTATAAGACCTCTTTTTACTTTTTCCTTTATACTTCAAAATAGTAAAGCAATATATCCAAAGCAATATCAAAGCAATGCACAAAACCATCCACAAAGTGACACAACAATTTACATGGTTCATCCACAAAACTTTTCTCTAAAAGTTATCTCAAAGTTCTTTGGGAAACCTTCCCAATTACAATGTTTATGAGCCTCGGCTCAAAGGAGAAACCTTCCCCCAATCTAAATTTATGAGCCTCTGCTCAAAGGAGATACCTTCCCCTACCTCTGCTCTGGCTGGTGATCCTCTAGAAGACCTCCGCCTCCGCTGCCCTTAGCAAATGGAACTCTATCCATAGAAGACACCTGTCTTCCCTGCTCTGGCTGGAGACCTCTGTCCTCAACTCTATCACCTCAAAGCTGGTCCTCGAATTTGCACTAAACACAATCCTTCGGTCTAGCACAAATGTCCTCGTCCTCTGTCTTTGATCTACACCAAACATAGTCCTTCGGTCTGGCACAAATCTGTCCTCAGGTTCTTCTCATAGAACCAATGCACCTCTGTCCTCAAGTTCTCTGATAGAACTATCAAACTCAGCTTCACAAGTCCTCTGCTAGGACCTGTCCAAATCTGCTCACAAGTCCCCAAGGAACTGTCCAAAACTTGCTCACAAGTCCCCAATGGAACCTGTCCAAAACCTGCTCACAAGTTCATCAAGAAAAACTTGCTTGGCATGAACCCACAAAGAGAATTGTTAGAGACCCAATGTGATTCATCAACCTCATAGAAGCATAAAGAGAATTGTTAGAGACTCAATATGTTCTATACTTAACTCCCAATCTCAATCTCAACTCAATCTCAATCTCAATAGAATAAGATAGATGTAGTATGCTTTTCTCAAGAACATGAAACACAACCCAACAATTGCCAACCAAGCAATATCTCATATAACAATGATACTCATGTTCTTTCCAACAACCAATATCTTTTCTCAACCAATTAGGGCTTCAACAACAATGCTCAAAGACAAGGTTTAACCAACATCATTCAACTCAACATTAACCTTGAAGCATTCTACCAATCATCACAAGAAAAGGAAACAAGTAGAAATCCTTTTCCCTCCAAAGATATTTGAACAAAATAGCCACCAACACAATATCACCAAATGCAAAGAATAACTTGTTCAAATCAACTCAATGGAGTAAGCCCAATATCATGTATCAAGTAAAAGCAATAACTTGATCAACCAACCTCTATGGAAGCAACTCAACCATCAACCTCAAAACAGCCAACCAAGGGTTTCACCAACTCAATGCAAGTATCAAGACTCACAAACATAAACCCTAGTGCACAATGCTTCCACTACCTCAAACCAGAATTATGCATTCACCAAAATTCTCATCAATGATAACAATGCATAAGTAGTCTTCAACAAACCAGAAACTAGGACTTACACCCAACCAAAGGAAACCTTGTTGAATACCTTTTCACTCCAATCTTATTTCAGGAAAACATACACCAATCATACTCATAAGAAGAATGTGCCCATACCTTATTGAAGTGAAGGAACCCCTTTGGAAATCTGCCACAATCACAAAATTCTTTTGCCAATCTTCACAAGGGTTAGTAGATCACAAAATAATCAACATTACTCCACTTTTCAATAATCATCACCAAAGCCTTTAATTGCACAACTTCCTTATCTCTCCTAAAACCACTTGTACCATAAAATAAAATAAATCACAACATTGCATAACCTTATAACTCCCAAAACCACTTATACCATAAAATACATAATAAAATAAAGTAATAATAAACAATCTTTATAGCATACCTTTTATTCCAACAACATATTTATGATTCCCCTAAACCTTTTAATCACATCAAAAATACACATAACCCTTATAACTCCCAAGGTCATGTGCCAAGCATACCTTATAAAAATTATTATATTGCCTCAAGTGCACCCACCTTACTTTGAACCCGTGTCACCACTCATGCAAACATCGAGGAGCATGCACTTCTATTTCTCCACTAAAAAACCGGTGCGTCTTCCTAGTCAAAAAAATATTGCGTCGCGATTCGAACACTTAACTTCTCGGCTGCTACGCGCTTTGAAAGCTTACCTTCCACCTAGGCTATCTGCCCATGTAAGACGAAAAAGGTGTGCTTCGGTTTAGTCTTTTCGTTGGCCTTGGAATACGCAAAAACTTGTCCTCTTCTTTGCTCCCTCACGTGTTCGAGCGGATGCGAATACGTTTTATTCTTAGCCTTGCATTAACCGCTCACCTTTGTATTTTCGCAAACTTTACTTCCTTCTCCCTTTCGATTGGCGTGCGCTCTGATCAAAGGTTCACTTGCTTATTTTTGTCATCGAAAAATCATTTTATCTCAACACTCCTTATTCCCGATTGATATCGCCTTTTATTCTTCACACACCTTAAATGAATTTATTAGCCTCATTATATATGCACTTCGATGCATTACCAAACACGTCGGATTTTCCAAACATGTCGGAAAATACTTTAATTTAATTTTAAAATATTAATTTAAATTTTAAATAAATAAAATTTAAACTAAATATTTAAAATTAAATATCTTCATCACCGGGGCACCTTTTTCAACGAAACGAAGAGCCAACTTGGGTTTTAAGAAAAACCCATTTCAAATCTGTTGTCCATGGTTTTAAATAAAACCTTTTATTTTGTCTGCCTTGGTTTTCACAAAAACCCTTCCGCTTCTTGACATCAATGACAACATCAACACTTGAGCAAAGGCAATGTACCCAATGTAACCAAAATTGCCAACAGGGATGTAGGGATCTATCTGGTCCATGCGGAAGACTAATTTTTTCACCATGGCTTCCAGATTACTAGTTTTTCCACCATATTGGTTTGGTGGTACATGAGCATTGGATTTGTGAGCATAGGATGGCGTGACGTAAGGATTAGATGCTATATTGTTGTTATGCAAATGGTTGGTAGGAAGAGTATTATGAAGAAGATTTGTTGTAGCATTATGTTGTAACCCAGATTGTTGGAAATTGGTATTTGGTTTTGTTTTAGGCTTTTGTTGATTTGATGTATGTTGATCAATAATTTGGTAAAATAGTGCAGTGAATGATGGTTTCTTTTGTGTGGGAATAACCCTAGGCTTGGTAACAGGTACTCTAGATGGTTGGGTAACCTGTTGTAGTTGCATGTTTTGGATTATAGCGGCCATATCCAAATTGTATGGTCCAGCTTGATCACTTTATTGATCAATGAAGGACAAGGGATTAGTGTGTGTGTGATATTTGTCTTCTAGGGTTGCTTGAGTGTCACTAATTTGATCCTTGTCCATATGGACTGCTCTATTAAGAGTGCCAATATTAGTATTAAGGAAATTCCAAAAATGTTCCATGTTCTCAAAAGTAAGAGCTCCTTCTAGAGATATTTTAGGAGATGAGGATCCTTCCTCTCTAAAAATTTCTCTTTTTTCATTTGCATCAAAAAACTCTTCTTCTTGTTGGTCTAGGGTCCCTTCTTCCTGAATTGGGTCTTCAAGAAGGACATCTAGTTTATTTACCATTTTTCCTAACCAATCTTCTTCTACTTCAGTCTGTTTTCCATTCCCGAGTCTAGTCATTATGTTTAAATTTAGATTTTAGCAAATATATATTAATATATTTGCAACAAATTTGGGAGGTATATATTTTAATTATATACCTACTATAATGCTTAAAAGAAAATGTTTTGATTTTTTGTTATATTTTGTTTTCTTTTTCTTTTTATTTTTATTTTTTTGTTTTGTTTTGTTTTTATTGATTATAAAAACAACAAACAACACACTAAATGCAATAAATAATAATAATAATAAAATAATGGCTTAGTTTTCTATAAATAGTTTATAGATGTCATTGATAGGATCAAGTTCATCAGGAGTCATGAAATGCTCCTCTTCAAATTGGAAATGGTTTTTCAAAAACTTAACAAAGTGTGCTATGGTGATGTTATCTACTTCTGACTCTGTCTTGTAAAAATAGATCTCATGGCAATACTCTCGATATAACACAACTCTAGGAACTCTATTCCATCTCTTTCTATCCATAAGAACGACCTCTTGATCCTCTATACAAGATAGAAATTTATGTACTACAACTACATTGTCGAGGTATTCCTCAAAGGTGTACAATTCAGAAGACACAAGGGCTCTTTTATCTGCTAACCACCTATGGCAAGCTCTTTGAAGCTCATGATACAAGGTCACTTGATCAGGATCCAAGATTCTATCTAGGAAAAACCTCTTGATTTGCCTAAGTTCGGTTGATCTAGACTCAATGATATTCAATCTCCTATTAAGTTCTTCCCATAAAGGTTGAACCCTATTTGTTTGAGGTACTCTAAGTACATAAGTAATCTCTATAGCTTCTAATTGATTCTCAAAATTAATGGTTATGGCTTGTATTTTATTATAATCTACCATCTAAATATGATATGCAATCTTTGATTCTAAATGCATTTATGTTTTTTTTTTTTGGATTGTTTTCAAAAGGTTTTTAGTTTTCACGTAGGGTTCACCAAAATGTATCGCTCCAAATTTTTTGCATCCTTAACTTTAGGCTATAGGATATATGCCCGAAAGGGGGATGCGAGAAGGATGGGACAATACCTCGGACTGAGAGGCCCTTTAAAGGTCCCGCCTCTCAGGGGAGGGGTATAAGGGTGAATTTTTGATGGATGGTGGGTTCACTAGGAAACTTTTGAGTGGTAGTTTCCATGCATAGGTTGATGATAGGTTTGATGTGTTCATTTTATATTCAATCATTCAATTCCTAGGTTTTGGCCAAGATGAATCTAAGATAATCTATATGTCGATGCTGATTTTTATGGATACAAAAAACATGAATAAATGTTGAACACAAAGAATGTGCTAAATAGGGCAGAATATACCTGATTTCGAATGTCTAAATGAAGATTCTATGATTTGTAGAAGTTCAAATCATCTTGAATCATACAGAATCATCTGAAATTGCATAGAATCATCTCAGATCATAGTCGGCCATCTGAGATTAGACAGGATCATCGACGATCTGACGAATTCATTAGACGAATTCGTCAAAAACCTGTAATCACAAAATAGATACAAAATACCAAAAATGCAACTACAAAATCAAGGGGAAATGATAGAAATAATAATGAATTTGCCTAAATGGTAGATCTAGATAGCAATTAAAAGGAAATGCATCAATTTGACAATTTATTTTGACTTCATCATATATCTATGCTAAATGAGGTGATCTCCAGGATGCATAAATATAATAGCCTAGGATAATGCATAAAGAAATGCAGAAAAACAATAAGGAAATGCAAACTCTTGGTTCTGATTGCCCCCAATCTGGACTACATTCAGGATCGCCTCCAATTGTATGAGATCATTTGTGCTCCTCGATAGGATCATCTGAAATCATCTGGAATCACCTACGACGATCCAAGCTTGCTTCGACTAAAAAATAGTAAAATTACTACAAGAAAACATGAAATACAGAATGCAAACGATGGTGCGAGGATACTCTAATGCATACAAAACTAAATCTACAGGGAAATCCATCAGCTAGGGGGTTTAGGGGGATAAAATGAGAAAATCCCAATTTATATAGGATTAGGGAGAGGTTAGGAGGTTGGAAATCATCCTAATTTGGGAGATCTCCAATAGGGGAGACTCTAATTGCACAGACATGCTTTCTGCCCAAGTTAGAGAAGCTATTGAAACAGAGGCTAATTATGAAAATTTAGTTTTGGGATGAAATCATCTGGACGTTCTATTCTAGACGAATTCATAAGATCTGGGATGATTTCGTCTGATCTACGATGATATCGTCCAATGGTCAAAACAAATCCCAAAAATGGCACAAAAAATGAGGAAAGCGGGTAACAAGCAGTTAATGGGCGGTTTGGGTTCAAAATTCAAAATTTTATCTTTTTACTAAGGTTTAACTATGCCAATTTTAGGGTGCTACACATACCCTTCACATCATAACCCTATATTCATACCCCTCACTTCATACCTCTATCTTAATACCCCTAACTTCATACCCCTATATTCATACCCCTCACTTCATACACCTCACTTCATACCACTATCTTCATGCACCTTTATTCATACCCCTTTCTTCATATCCCTCACTTCATATCCATATCTTCATACCCCTATTTTCATACCCCTCACTTCATAAACCTCACTCCATACCCCTATCTTCATAATTAATTAAGGGTTTAGGGTTTAGGATTTGAGATTTAGGGTTCAAGGTTTAGGATTTAATTACCCCTAAATTTATTAATACTTACAAAAACCACTTATTTAAACAATAAAGGTTCCAAACCCCTATCTAATTGAATACTTACCAAACCCTAATTTTTCATAAAAAATACCCTTATCTTCATACCTCTATATTCATACCTTCACTTAATACCCCTCACTTTATACCCCTATCTTCATACCCCTATCTTCATATCCCTATCTTCATGCACCTCTCTTCATACCCCTATCTTCATACCCCTCACTTTATACCCCTATATTCATACCCCTCGCTTCATTCTCCTCACTTCATACCCCTATCTTCATACCCCTCACTTCATACCCCCTACATCATACCTCTATCTTCATACCCCTCACTTCATCCCCCTATATTCATAATTAATTAAGGTTTTAGGGTTTTGCGTTTAGGGTTTAATTACCCCTAAATTCATAAATACTTACAAAAACCACTTATTTAGTCAATTAAGGTCTCAAACCCCTATCTAATTGAATATTACCAATCCCTAAATTTTAGAAAAAATACCTTTATCTTCGTACCCCTCACTTCATACCTCTATGTTCATATCCCTATCTTCATACCCATCATTTCATACCACTATCTTCATACCCATCACTTCATATCCTTATCTTCATACCCCTCACTTCATACCCTTATCTTCATACCCTTAACTTCATGAATACTTACAAAAACCACTTTTTTAATCAATTAAGGTCCTAAACTACTATCTAATAGAATACTTACCAAATCCTAATTTTTCAAAAAAAAAAACCCTCACTTCATACCCCTATCCTCATACCCCTATATTCATACCCCTATATTCATACCCCTATCTTCATACCCATCACTTCAAACCACTATATTCATAATTTATTAAGGTTTTAGGGTTAAGGGTTTAGGGTTTGGGATTTAGGGTTTAGGGTTTAATTATCCCTAACTTAATGAATACTTAAAAAAACAACTTCTTTAATAAAATAAAGTCTCAAACCCCTATCTAATTGAATACTTACCAAACCCTAACATTTCAAAAACATAATCCTATCTTCATACCCCTCAAGTCATACCTCTATCTTAATACCCCTATCTTCATACCCCTCACTTCATACCCTTCACTTCATACCCCTATCTTCATATCCCTGACTTCATACACCTCACTTCATACCCTTTTCTTCATGCCCATTTCTTCATATCCCTTTCTTCATATCCCTCACTTCATACCCCTATCTTCATTACCCTATTTTCATACCCCTCACTTCATACACCTCACTCCATACCCCTATCTTCATAATTAATTAAGGGTTCAGGGTTTAGGATTTAATATTTAGGTTATAGTGTTTAATTACCTCTAACTTCATGAATACTTACAAAAACCACTTTTAAAAAAAATTAAGGTCCCAAACCCCTATCTAATTGAATACTTACCAAATCCTAATTTTTTTATGAAAAATACCCTTATCTTAATACCCTCACTTCATACCCCTATATTCATATCCCTCACTTAATATATCTCACTTCATGTTGTTATCTTCATAATCAATTAAGAGTTTGAGGTTTAGAGTTAGGATTTAGGGTTTAATTATGCATAACTTCATGAATACTTACTAAAACCACTTTGTTATTCAATTAAGGTCCCAAACCCCTTTCTAATTAAATACCCCTCACTTCATACCCCTATATTCATAATCAATTAAGGGTTTAGGGTTTAGAGTTAGAGGGTTTTGGTTTAGGGTTTAATTACCCCTAATTTCATGAGTACTTACAAAACTAATTCTTTAATTAATTAAGGTAAAAAAAACCCTATCTAATTGAATACTTACCAAACCCTAATTTTAAAAAAATACCTACCCCTATATTCATACCTCTATCTTCATACCCCTAGTTTCATACCCCTCACTTCATACCCCAATATTCATACACCTATCTTCATATTCTTATATTTATACCCCTATCTTCATACCCCTCACTTCATACTCCTCAATTCATACCCTTCATTTCATACCCCTAATTTTATACCCCTCACTTCATACCCCTATTTTCATACCCCTATCTTCATACCCATCATTTCATACCCCTATCTTCATACCACTAACTTCATACCCCACACTTCATACCCCTATATTCATACCTCTCACTTCATATCCTTCACATCATACCCATATCTTCATACCTCCCACTTCATACCCCTATCTTCACACCCTAATTTAATACCACACACTTCATATCCCTCACATCATACCCCTCATATCATACCCCTCACTTCATACCCCTCACTTCATACCCTTATCTTCATACCCCTATCTTCATACCCCTCACTTCATACCCCTATCTTCATACCCCTCACTTTATACCACTCACTTCATATCCCTATCTTGATACCCCTCACTTCATACCCCTATATTTATAATCAATTAAGGATTTAGGATCTAGGATTAAGAGTTAAGGGTTTAGGGTGTAGGGGTTAGGGTTAAGGGTTTATGGTTTAATTACCCTTAACATCATGAATACTTACAAAAACAACTTCTTTAATTAATTAAGGTCTCAAACCCCTATCTAATTCAATACTTAGTAAACCCTAATTTTAAAAAAATACCCCTATCTTCTTACTCCTCACTTCATACCCCTCACTTTATACCCTTATCTTCATATCCCTATTTTCATGCACCTCACTTCATACCCCTCACTTTATACCCCTATCTTCATACCCCTCACTTCATAATCCTCACTTCATATCCCTATCTTCATACCTATATATTCATACCCATATCTTCATACCCCTCACTTCATACCCCTCACTTCACATCCCTATCTTCATAATATATTAAAGGTTTAGAGTTTAGTATTTGGGGTTTAGGGTTTAATTACTCATAACTGCATGAATAACTACAAAAACCACTTCTTTAATCAATTAAGGTTTCAAAACCCTATCTAATTTAATACTTACCAAATCCTAATTTTTCAAAAAATTTACCCCTATCACTTCATAAATACTTACAAAAATCACTTCTTTAATCAATTAAGGTCCAAAATCCCTATCTAATTGAACACTTACCAAACCCTAATTTTAAAAAAATAATACCCCTATCTTCATACCCCTCACTTCAAACCCTTATCTTCATACCCCTATCTTCATACCCTTCACTTCATACCACTATCTTCATATCCCTATATTCATACCCCTCACTTCAAACCCCTATATCAATAATCAATTAAAGGTTTAGGGTTTAGATTTTGGGGTTTAGGGTTTAGGGTTTAATTACCCCTAAGTTCATGAATACTTACAAAAACAACTTCTTTAATTAATTAAAGTCCCAAACCCCCATCTAATTAAGTACTTTCTTCATACCCATCACTTCATACACTTATCTGCATACCCCTATCTTCATACCCCTCACTTCATACCCCTATATTCATACCCCTTTATTCATACCCCTCACATAATATCCCTATCTTCATACCCTTAACTTCATACACCTCACTTCATACCCCAATATTCATAATTAATTAAGGGTTTAGGGTTTAGGGTTTGGGATTTAAGATTTAGGGTATAGGATTTAGGGTTTAATTACCCCTAATGTCATGAATACTGATAATTTTTTTTTAATCAATTAAGGTCCCAAATATCTATCTAATTGAATACTTATCAAACCCTATTTTTTTTATAAAAATACCCTTATCTTCATACCCCTATATCAATACCCCTCACTTCATACACCTACGTTCATACCCCTATATTCATACCACTCATTTCATACCCTTATCTTCATAATAAATTAAGGTTTTAGGGTTTAGGTTTTGGGGTTGAGGATATAGGGTTATTTACCCCTAACTTCATGAATACTTACAAAAACCACTTCTTGAATAAATTAAGGTCTCAAACCCATTTCTAATTGAATACTTATAAAACCCTAATTTTTCAAAAAAAATAATACCCCTATATTCATACCCCTATCTTCATACACCTATCTTCATAACCTTATCTTCATACCCCTCACTTCATACCCCTATCTTCAAACACCTCACTTCATACACCTCACTTCATACCATTATCTACATAATTAATTAAGGGTTAGGGTTTAGGATTTAGGATTTAGGATTTAGTATTTAGGATTTATGGTTTAATTACCCCTAACTTCATAAACACTTACAAAAACCACTTATTTAATAAATTAAGGTCTCAAACCCCTATCTAATTGAATGCTTACCAAATCATAATTACAAAAAAATACCCCTATATTGATACCCCTATATTCATACCCATCACTTCATACCCTTATATTCATACCCCTATCCTTATACCCCTATTTTCATACCTATCACTTCATAACCCTCGCTTTATATCCTTCACTTCATACCCCTCACTTAAAATCCCTCACTTCATATCCCTATCTTCATACTCCTCACTTCATACCCCTATCTTCACACCACTAACTTCATTATGCTCACTTCATACCCTTATCTAATTGAATATGCACCAAACCTATGTTCATACCCCTCACCTCATATCCATCACTTCATACCCCTATCATCATACCCCTCACTTCATACCACTATCTTCATGCCTCTCACTTCATACCCCTAACTTCATAGCCTTCACTTCATACCCCTATCTTCATACCCCTCACTTCATACCCCTATCTTCCTACCCCTCACTTCATACCCCTCACTTCATACCCCTATCTTCATACCCCCCACTTCATACCCCTATCTTCATACCCTTATTTCATACACCAAACATCATACCCCTCACATCATACCCCTAACTTCATACCCCTCACTCCATACCACTCATTTCATACACCTATATTCATACCCCTTACTTCATACCCCTCATTTCAAATCCCTATATTTATAATCAATTAATGGTTTAGGGTTTAGTGATTGGGGTTTAGGATTTATGGTTTAGGGTTTAGGGTTTATGGTCCCTAACTTCATGAATACTTAAAAAACCACTTTTTTAATCAATTAAGTTCCCAAACCCCTATCTAATTGAATACTTACCAAACCCATATTTAAAAATAAATACCCATATCTTAATACCCATAACTTCATACCCATTTCTTCATACCCCTCTCTTCATACCCCTCACTTCATAGTCCTATATTCATACCCCTAACATTATAACCTTCACTTCATACCCCTCACTTCATACTCCTCAATTCATACACCTATCTTCATAACCCTCACTTCATACCCCTCACTTAATACACATATCTTCAATCCCCTATCTTCATAACCCTATATTTATACCCCTTGATTCATATCCCTATTTTCATACCCCTATTTTCATAATCAATTAAGAGTCTAGGATTTAGGGTATGGTATTTAGGGTTTAGAGTTTACGTTTTAGGGTTTAATTACCCCTAACTTCATGAATACTTATACAAACCATATATTTAATTAATTAAGGTCCCACACCCCTACCTAATTGAATACTTATTTCATACCCATCACTTCATATTCCTATATTTATAATCAATTAAGGGTGTAGGGTTTAGAATTTTGGATTTAGGGCTTAGGGTTTAGGTTTTAGTGTTTACGGTTTAATTACCACTAACTTCATGAATACTTATAAAAATAAAATTTTAATCAATTAAGGTACTAAACCCCTATCTAATTGAATACTTACCAAACTCTAATTTTTCAAAAAAAAACTATCTTCATACCCATCACTTCATACCCCTATCTTTATACCCCTATATTCATACCCCTCAATTCATACCCCTCACTTCATACCCCTCACTTCATATCCCTATCTTCATACACCTCACTTCATACCCCTTCATACCCATCACTTCATATCCATATCTTCATACCCATATCTTCATACCCCTAACTTCACACCCCTATATTCATATGCCTATCTTCATACCCCTATGTTCATACCCCTCTATTCATATGCCTCACATCATACCCCTATCTTCATACACCTCACTTCATATCCTTATATTCATACGCCTCATTTCATACCCATATCTTCATACCCCTATCTTTATACCCCTATATTCATATCCCTCACTTCATACCCCTCACTTCACATCCCTATATTCATAATCAATTAAAATTTTGGGTTTTGTGTTTGGGGTTTAGAGTTTAGGGTTGAATTACCCCTAACATCATGAATGCTTACAAAAACCACTTCTTTAATCAATTAATATTCCTAACCCATATGTAATTGAATACTTACCAAACCCTAATTTAAAAAAAAAAACCCCTATCTTCATATCCCTCACTTCATAAATACTTACAAAAACCACTTATTTAATAAATTAGGGTTTATGGTTTGGGGCTGAGAGTTTAGGGTTTAGGGTTTAGGTTTTAATTACCCCTAACTTCATGAATACTTACAAAAACAACTTTTTTAATCAATTAAATTTCCAAACCCCTATCTAATTGAATACTTAACAAACCCTAATTTTTCAAAAACAAATATCCCTATCTTCATACCCTTCAATTAATAGCCTTATATTCATACCCTTATATTCATACCCATATATTTATACCACCCACTTCATACTCCTCACTTCATACCCCTATCTTCATACCCCTATCTTCATAGCCCTTTCATCATACCCCTCACTTCATACCCCTATCTTCATACCCCTCACTTCATAAACCTCACTTCATACTCTTATCTTCATAATTAATTAAGGGTTTAGGATTTAGGGTTTGGGATTTAGGATTTAGGGTATAGATGTTAGGGTATAATTACCCCTAATATCATGAATACTTACAAAAACCACTTCTTTAATCAATTAAGGTCCCAAAACTCTATGTAATTGAATACTTACCAAACCCTAATTTTTTATAAAAAATACCCTTATCTTCATACCCCTAACTTCATACCCCTATCTTCATACCCCTCACTTCATACCACTCACTTTATAACCTTATCTTCATAATAAATTAAGGGTTTAGGGTTTAGGGTTGAGGTTTTAGGATTTACGATATGGATTTTAGGGTTTAATTACCCCTAACTGCTTTAATACTTACAAAAATCACTTCTTTAATCAATTAAGGTCTCAAAACACTTTCTAATTGAATACTTACCAAAAACTAATTTTTCAAAAAAATAATATCCCTATCTTCATACCCCGCACTTCATACCCCTATATTAATACACCTATATTCATAACCTTATCTTTATACCCCTCACTTCATACCCCTATCTTCATACACCTCACTTCATACCCATATCTTCATACCCCTCTCTTCATACCGCTAACATCATACACCTATCTTCATAACCTTATCTTCATACCCCTATATTCATACCCCTCACTTCATACCCCTATATTTATAATTAATTAAGGGTTTAGGGTTTGGGAATTTAGGGTTTAAGCTTTAGTCATTAGGATTTAATTACCCCTAACTTCATAAATAATTTAATAAAATACTTCTTTAATCAATTAAGATCTCAAATATCTATCTAATTGAATACTTACCAAACCTTAATTTTTTTAAAAATGACCCTATCTTCTTACCCCTTACTTCATATCCCTATGTTCATACCCCTCACATAATATCCCTCACTTCATACCCCTATCTTCATATCCCCTCACTTCATACCCATCACTTCATACCTCTATCTTCATACACCTCATTTCAAACCTAAACTTCATACCTCTAACTTCATACCCCTATATTCATACCCCTCACATCATACCCCTATATTCATACCCCCTACTTCATAACCCTATCTTCATGCCCCTATATTCATACACCACACTTAATACCCCTAAATTCATACCCCTCACATCCCCTCACTTTATACTCCTCACTTCATACTGCTATCTTCATACCCCTAACTTCATACCCCTCACTACATACACCTATCTTCATACCCCTATCTTCATATCCCTCACTTCATACACCTATATTCATATCCCTATCTTCATACCATTCACTTCATACCCCGATATTCATACCCTTATCTTTATAATCAATTAAGGGTTTAATATTTAGAGTTTAGAGTTTAGTGTTAACTGTTTAGTATTTAGGGTTTAATTACACCTAACATCATGAATACTTACAAAAACCACTTATTTAATCAGTTAAGGTTCAAAAACCTATCTAATTGAATACTTATTCAATCCTAGTTTTTCTAAAAAAATAACCCTATCTTCATATCTCTCACTTCATACCCCTATCTTCATACTCCTATCTTCATATTCCTATCTTCATGCCCCTCACTTCATACCCATATCTTCAGACCCCTCATTTAACACCCCTATATTCATACCCCTCACTTCATACCCCTCACTTCATATCCCTATATTCATATCCCTATCTTCATACCCCTCAATTCATACCTTTATCTACATAATTAGTTAAGGGTTTAGGATTTGGGATTTAGGTTTTAGGGTTTAACTACCCCTAAATTCATGAATACTTATAAAAACTACTTATTTAATAAATTAAGGTCCCAAAAACCTTTCTAATTGAATACTTACCAAACCCTTATTTAAAAAAAAATAATACCTATATCTTCATACCCCTACTTTATACCCCTATCTTCATACCCCTCACTTCATACCCCTATCTTCATACCATTTAATTCATACACATAACTTCATACCCCTCAGTTCATACCCCTATATTCATACCCCTCACTTAATACCCTTATCTTCATACCCCTCACTTCATACCCCTCATTTCATACCCATATATTGATACCCCTTTATTCATACCCCTCACTTTATACCTCTTTTTCATAATAAATTAAGGTTTTAGGGTTTAGGGTTTGGGATTTAGATTTTAGGGTGTAGGGTTTAAGTTTTAAGGTTTAATTACCCCTAACTTCATGAATAATTACAAAAACCACTTATGTAATCAATTAAGATCCCAAACCCTTTCTAATTGAATACTTACCAAACCTTAATTTTCCAAAACAAATAATACCCATATCTACATACCCCTCACTTCATACCCATATCTTCATACCCATCACTTAATACCCATCACTTCATACCCCTATCTTCATACCACTCACTTCATATCCATAACTTCATACCTCTATATTCATACACCTCACATCATACCCCTCACTTCATACCTCTATCTTGTTGGACATTTTTAGTCCTTAAGTTGAAATGTTGTCATTGATGTCAATAGAGCAATAAATATCAAAAGGATATATGAAGGGTTTTTGTGAAAACCAAGGTAGAGAAAATAAAATGTTTTATTTAAAACCATGGATAGTATATTTGATCTATATTTTTCTTAAAACCCATGTTGGGATTTCGTTTCATCAAAAAAGGTGCCTCGGTGATGGAGTTATTTGAGTTTTAATGTTTGGTTTAAAATTTTAGTTATTTAAAATTTAAATTTAAATTTAAATTCAAATTTAAATGGAAAGTTTTATGTCGACATATTCAAATTGTTATTAAACACTATATAAAGGGGTGGCAATTAAACCAAATATTATCCTTGCTCTTGTGTGTTAATTTCCTTGGAATTTGAAATAGTTCGTGTGAATTGTTGAAAAGGAAGCAGTGAAGAAAGCGCAGTGATTTGGAAATCTCAAACATGGTATGAGGCATGGCGCATTGGCGTATCAATTTTTCTAAGAATGTAGGTAGCACAAATATCAAGGGTCAAATCCCCTTGACGGCAGCGTGTGGTAAGTGCTTTGGCACTTTGTCCTTTGTGGCAGGTGGAGGAATATTAAAGGCCCTCTTGGCCTTTGTTTTTCCAACAAGCACTTTGGCTCGGTTGGAATCTTAGCCACAGCTAAGATGCTCATGGTGTGTGGCGGATGGGGGTTCGAATCCCCTTGAGAGGTATTTACATTTTTATATTTAATAATTTTTATTAACCCTAAAGTTTTATTTAATGGGAATTAAATTTTATCATTAGGGTTGTGATTATTATTGCAAAAGCATTTTTTATTTATGTTTTATTTTGATGGAAATGGAGAATTGATTTTAGGAGAAATAAGGAGTTGTTGTTAAAGTGATTTTGAGAGATTTATTGTGGATTATTATTAATAAGGGTTTTTATTGAAATAGAATTTGGTGGATGTGTTTATGAATTTGGAGTGAAAATGGTGTAAATTAAGTTATGATTTTATTGTGATTATTTAAAAGACCACTAACCCTTATTAATATTGAAAAGGAAAGTTGTGATTAAGTGTGGAAGATTTTGTGGATAACTTATTGGCATCAAAAATTTATGGGTACATTCTCCTATTGATTTTTTGTGGTGGTTAATTTCTGAAATATCATTGGAGTGAAAAGTATTAATTGAAGTTTCCTTTGTGAATATGGTTGGTTGAATGCTTCAAAGTTTTCTGATTTGTGAGTTGTATTTAAACCTTATTTCATTAGTATTTTTTTTTAATCCCATTGATGATGAAATAAACTTTAACATGATCTAGAAAATAACATGAGTATCATTGTTACGTGAGACTTGAGATAAAGCATTATTGGAAACAATTTGAGTTGGTTGATACATGCTTGAACTAGGGTTTGTGAGAAAGAGTTTTTCCTTGATGTGATTGGTCGAGTTGAGTTGGTTAAGCCTAGTCAAGTGGATGTGTGAAATGGTTGTTCAAGTTACATAAAAAAATATTCTATATTCTTATTTGAGTTGAGATTGAGATTGAAGAATAGGACATATTGAGTCTCTAACAATTCTCTTTATTCTTCTATGAGATTGATTTGAGTTGAGATTGATATTTAAGAATAGGACATATTGAGTCTCTAACAATTATCTTTATGCTTCTATTAATTTGAGATTGAGATTTGAGTATAGAACATATAGAGTCTCTAACAATTCTCTTTATGCTTCTATGAGATTGAATTGAGATATTGATTGTACTTTGAGTATAGAACATATAGAGTCTCTAACAATTATATTTATGATTATATGATATTGAACAAGTTCTTTGTGATCTTGTTAAGTAAATTTGAGACAAGTCTTTGAGAAGGCTTGTGGACCATTTTGAGTTAAGCTTTTGTGAAAGCTTGTTAAGTATATTTGAGAAAGTCCAAGAGAGGAATTATTGAGAAAATTTGAGCAAGTCCAAGAGAGGACTTATTGAGTAGATTTGAGAAAGTCCAAGAGAGGACTTATTGAGCAGATTTGAGCAAGTCCAAGAGAGGACTTATTGAGCATATTTGAGCAAGTCCTAGAGAGTATTTTTTGAGCATATTTAGACAGGTTTTGTGTGAACCTGTTGAGCAGATTTAGATAGGTTTTTGTGTGAACCTGTTGAGCAGATTTAGACAAGTTTTTGTGTGAACCTGTTGAGTAGATTTGAGCAGGATCCGAGTGAACCTATTGAGAAGAATTGTAGTAGACCGATTGTACTGTGTTTAGTACAAGATATTGAGCAGAACTATGCTAGACCAACTAAACTGTGTTTGGTATAGTATTGAGACAAATATTTGGAGGTGATAGAGTATAGAGGACAAAGTCTTAGTGGATAGAGATCCAGTAGCCAGGATAATTGAAGACAAGATCTGAGTGAGAAGTCTTCAAGTGGAGAGATATCCACCAATCAGTGCAGTATAGAGACAAAGTCTTCTAGAATATCACTATCCAGAGTAGAAGGGGAAAGAGTTATCATGTGGAAGAGATCCACGAACTTGAGATTAGGGGATCAGTATCTCCTTTGGACCAAGGTACATAAATATTGTAATTTGGGAAGGATTCCCAAGAGATCATTTGAGAAATATTTAGAAGAAATATTTTCTCTATGGAGGTATCCCACATTGGGTGAACCATGTTAAAATTTGTATCTCTATTGTGTGTGGTGTTTTATACATTATTTTTATTATTGCTATTTATATTGCTATCTATACACTGCATAATATTTATTTGAGAAGAAAAGTAAAAAGTGGTCTTATACCTGTTCACCCCCCATCTCAGTATAAGCTTGTATTCTTCAATTGGTATCAAATCAGGTTCCTTCAAAAGAGTTTGACAACTTGAAGGAAAAGTGGTCTAAGAACACAATGGATCAAAAGGATCAAAATAATGGGGTCTTCAATAATACAATACCAGTATTTTATGGAAGTGACTTCCTATATTGGTGTGTGTTGATGAGATTTCACTTGATGGCACTTGGCAATGAAGTTTGGGATGCAGTGGAATTTGGGTACAATTCAAAAATTAATCCTCCTACAAATAATGAAAGTAGGTTTCTCATGCATGCAAATTCAAGATCTATGAATGCAATTATAAGAGTATTATGTAGATCATAATCTATGAAGGTGATAGAATACAAAACAACAAAAGATATGTGGGAACTCTTGCAAACCATATATGAAGGAGATAAAAGTGTCAGGAAAGCAAAGATCAAAAATATCAAAGGAGAATTTGAGAATATAAGAATGAGGGATGATGAAAGCATTCATGACTATCTCAACAAGGTTGATGAACTTATACATGAGATGAAAGGTCTTGGAATGAAGGTTGATGAATCTGATGCTTGCGACAAGATCTTGAGGACTCTTCCAAAAAGGTATAGTGAATTTTTTTTGCCATAGAAACATCAATTGATAGTGATAATCTAACAATAAATGATTTACTTGGTATGCTCACATTTTTGAGATAAGAATAAAAGATTCTATTCCTCCAAAAAAAGTTGCATTCAAAGTGGACAGTAAGAAAAAGGGTAAGAAGACAGAATCAAGCAATGAATCTTCTAGTGATGAAGAAGCTAACTATGGTAGAAGAGATAAAGGGTTCAAAATACTAATAGATATGAGATATGTTAAATGCTTTAATTTTGGCAAGTTTGGACATTTTTCAATAGAATGCAAAGAGCCAAATATCAATAATGATGAAGAAAAATAGGATCACAAGTACAGGGAATCTGAAAATTACATGTACCAGAATAAAAACAAGGATGGACAAAACAGACAAGGGAAGAATTTTTTCCAAAGGCAAAAGAGAACCTAGTATGTGGATAATCCAAGTAAGTACCAAATTAATAGTGATTCTAGCTTTTCATACAATGATAAAGATGAAGTCTTATTCATGGTTAAGGAAAAATATCAAGTTAAGAAAAAGACTCCAGTTATTCTCAAGTATTAGATGTGGTAAATTTGGACACCTTGAAGATGATTGCACAAGAGATGGTTATAGTTTTAGTGATGATGATATTGAATATGCACTTGATAGATCAAATGAAAATATTCTAATGGCTTTAGAAGATAAATAATTAAGTTATCTTATAGAAATCAAGTCAAAATAAATAAATGATATGGACAAAGGCAAAAAAATAGAGGACTACTCAATAGAGAATGGTTATGATCTCAAAGGTGAATTTATATATGCTCTTGACATAGTGAAGAAGGTAAGAAAGAAACATTCTAAGATTGAAATTTAGTTTCAAGAATGTGATGAAGAAATATTATTGCTCATAGAGGACTTAGAGAAGTCAAAGGCCAAGGAAAGTAAGTTCAGAGAAAAGTTAGAAAAAAAAATCTTGGAATGTGAGAAGTTAGCACAAGAAGTGGCTACTCTAAAGAAATATTTATAGGACTCCAATATCAATATGAAGAGTTTCACAAATAGCTCTAAGAACCTAGATAAGTTCATTTGTGTACAACAAAGAACATCATGTTAAACAGGTCTATGTTTTGGAAAGAAACAGGAGAAGGCAAAGTCTACTTCAAGTCTTGAAGAAGAAGAAACAAAATCAGAAGAAGATACTTCAAAAGAGGGATTCTCAGATGTAAGTGAAAGTGAAACTTCTAAGGATGAGTTAGATTGCAATGGTTCCAACAAGGACAATGGGTAAAGAAGATATATATGGAACAACAATCATAATAGGAGATCAATGAGGTCTAGGAAAGGAATCTTCAATGGGAGATGCTTCTCATGTCACAGGTTTGGGCACATGGCTTCATAGTGCAGGACACATGAAAGACAAGTATATGGAAGAGAACAACTTTTCCAAGGATATTGTTATTCATGTAATGAGTTTGGTCATAAGGCGATAAATTATAGGAATCATGATAGAAGAGGATATGGCTTCACCAGGATAAACTCTAAGACTATAGCACATCCAAGGAATAATAACATTAAGTGTTATAAGTGCAATAATGATGGTCACATAGCAATATGGTGTAGAGAAAATATTCCATAAATAGGTATGAACAGGAACAGGAATATGAACATGAACAAGAACAAGAATATGAACATAAACAAGAACAAGAATATGAATAGGAATAGGAATAGGAACATGAACAAAAACAAGAAGATGAATAGGAATAGAGACTCAAAAAATAATGAGAACAAGAACATGTATAAGAACAAGAACATGGATGAAAATAAGAACTAGAACAAGAACAAGTACAAGAATAGGAACATGGATAAGAACAAGAACAGGAACATGAACAGGGATGATGACTCAGAAAGAAACAGTGAGAGAATTCAAAAAAAAAGAAAAAGGCAAAGAATAGTGATTTCGAGGAGTAGAAATACTCCCACCCCAAAATTAACCACCTCATATGGATTTGGGGGAGGAGCTAAGCTAAGAGGCTTAATTCTTAGCCCTAAGCCCCAAAGGTGATCCTTTACCATTGATGTCAAAGGGGGAGATATTTTTGTATTATGGGGAGAGTTTTTGGATATGAGGAGAGATTTGATATCTAAGATAGCATTGAGCCAAGGGGAGCAAAGCCCTATGGGGAGCAGAAAAGAAGGTCATAATTTAGTAAAAGGATTTGGGTTGCCATCAATAACAAAGGGGCAGATTGTTGGACATTTTAAGTCCCTAAGCTGAAATGTTGTCATTGATGTCAATAGAGCAATAAATATCAAAAGGATCTATGAAGGTTTTTTGTGAAAACCAAGGTAGGGAAAATAAAAGGTTTTATTTAAAACTATGGATAGCAGATTTGATCTAGATTTTTATTAAAATCCATGTTGGGATTTTGTTTCGTTGAAAAAGGTGCCCCGATTATGGAGTTATTTGAGTTTTAATGTTTGGTTTAAAATTTTAGTTATTTAAAATTAAAATTTAAATTTAAATTCAAATTGTAGCACCCTAAAATTGGCACGGTTAAAACCTTAGTAAAAGATAAAAGATAAAAATTTGAATTTTAACCCCAAACTGCCCGTTAACCGCCTGTTACCCGCTTTCCCCATTTTTTGCACCATTTTTAGGATTTGTTTTGACCGTTGGACGATATCGTCGTAGATTAGACGAAATCGTCCCCGATCTGACGAATTCGTCTGGAACAGAACGTCCAGACGATTTCATCCCAAAACCAAATTTTCATAATTAGCTTCTATTTCAACAGCCTCTCCAACTTGGGCAGAAATGCGTCTCGCAGTTGGAGATTTCCCTGTTGGAGATCTCCCAGATTGGGATGATCCCCAACCTCCTAACCTCTTCCTAATCCTATATAAACTAGGATTTTTCTAGTTTATCCCCCTGAACCCCCTAAACCCCTTAGCTGACGGATTTCCCTGTAGATTTAGTTCCTTATTCACTAGAGCATCCTCGCACTACTGTCTGTATTCTGTATTTTGCATTTTCTTGTAGGAACTCTACTATTTTTCAGTCGAAGCTAGCTCGGATCGTCGCAAGCGATCTCGGACGATTACGGATGATCTTGTCGAGGAGCGCAGATGATCTCGTACGATTGGAGGTGATCCCGACTGTAGTCCAGATTGGGGGCAATCAGAACCTAGAGTTTGCATTTCCTTAGCTTTTCTGCATTTTTCTATTGTATTTCTGCACTCTCTTAAATTATTATGTTTATGCATCTTGGAGTTCACCTCATCTAATATAAATGCATGATAAAATCAAAATAAATTGTGAAGTTGATGCTTTTCCTCTTTAATTACTGTTTGGATCTGTCATTTAGACAAATTTATAGTTATTTCTATCATTTCCCTTCGCTTCTGTAGTTGCATCTTGGGTATTTTGTATCTATTTCTGTGATTGCAGGTTTCTGATGAATTCGTCTGATGAATTCATCAGATTTCAGATGATTCTATCTGATCTCAGATGACCTTCTATGATTTGAGATGATCCTATGAAATATCAGATGATTACGTATGAATTGAGGTGATCTGGACTGTTACAAAACTCAGAATCTTCATCAGACATCCGAAATCAGGTATGATACATTTTAGCTAGCATATTCTCTGTGATTAGCATTCATTCCTATTTTTTGTATTCATTTAAATCAGCATTGGCATATAGAATAGTTTAGATTCATCTTGGCCAAACCTAGGAGTTGAATGATCGAGTAAAGCGCAAAATGAACACATCAAACTCACTGTCAACCTAGGCGTGGAAACTGCCATTCAAAAGTTTCCTGGTGAACCCACCATCCATCGAAAATTCACCCTTATACCCCTCCCCGAGAGGCGGGACCTTCAAAGGGCCTCTCAGTCCGAGGTATTGTCCCATCCTTTTCGCATCCCCCTTCCGGGCGCGGATCCTATAGCCTGAAGGTAAGGATGCAAAAAATTTGGAGCGATACATTTTGGTGAACCCGACGTGAAAACAAAAACCTTTTGAAAATAAAAATAAAAAAATAAAAACAAAACATAAATGCATTTAGAATTAAAAAATTGCATATCATATTTAGATGGTAGACTATAATAAAAGACGAGTTGTCACCATTAATGTTGAAAATCAATTAGCAGCTATAGAGATTACTTCTGTGCTTAGAGTACCTCAAACAAATAGGGTTCAACCTTTGTGGGACGAACTTGATAGGAGATTGAATCTCATTTCATCTAGAGCAACCGAACTTAGGCAAATCAAGAGGTTTGTCCTAGATAGAATCTTGGATCCCGATCAAGTGATCTTGTATCATGAACTTCAGAGAGCTTGCCATAGGTGGTTAGCAGATAAAAGAGCCCTTGTGTCTTCTGAGTTGTATACCTTTGAGGAATACCTCGATAATGCAGTTATAGTACATAAATTTCTGTCTCGTATAGAGGACCAAGAGGTCGTTCTTACGGATAGACAAAGATGGAATAGAGTTCCCATAGCTGTGTTATATCGAGAGTATTGCCATGAGATTTATTTTTACAAGACAAAATCTGAAACAGATAATATCACTATAGCACACTTTATCAAGTTCTTGAAAAACCATTTCCAATTTGAAGAGGAGCATTTTATGACTCCTGATGAACTTGATCCTATCAATGATATCTATAAACTATTTATAGAAAACTAAGCTATTCTTTTATTATTGTTATTTCTTGCATTTAGTGTGTTGTTTATTGTCTTTATAAGCATAAAAACAAAAATAAATAAAAACAAAAACAAAATCATAACAAAAAAAATCAAAACATTTTCTTTTAAGCATTATAGTAGGTATATAATTAAAATATATACCTCCCAAAATCTGTTGCAAATATATTAATATATATTTGCTAAAATCTAAATTTAGACATAATGACTAGACTCAGGAATGGAAAACAAATTGAAGTAGAAGAAGATTGGTTAGGAAAAACCATAAATAAACCAGATGCCCTTCTTGAAGACCCAATTCAGGAAGAAGGAACCTTAAACCAACAAGAAGAAGAATTTGTGGATGCAAATGAACAAAAAGAAAATGATAGAGAGGAAGGATCCTCATCTCCTAAAATATCTCCAGAAGGAGCTGTTACTTTTGAGAACATGGAACATTTTTGGAAATTCCTCAATACTAATATTGGCACTCTTAATAGAGCAGTTCATATGGACAAAGATCAAATTAGTGACACTCAAGCAACCCTAGAAGACATATATCACACACGCACTAATCCTTTGTCCTTCGTTGATCAAGAGAGTGATCAAGTTGGACCGTCCAATTTGGACATGGCTACTATAATCCAGAACATGCAACAACAACAGGTTACCCAACCACCTAGAGTGCCTGTTACCAAGCCAAGGGTTATTCCCACACAAAAGAAACCTTCATTCACCGCTCTATTTCGCCAAGCTATTGATCAATATACCTCAAATCAACAAAAGCCTAAAACAAAACCAAATACCAATTTCCAACAATCTGGGATACAACATAATGCTACAACAAATCTTCTTCATAATACTCTTCCTACCAATCATTTGCATAACAACAATATAGCATCTAATCCTTATGTCCCACCTTCCTACGCTCACAAATCCCATACTCATGTACCACCAAACCAATATGGTGGACAAACTGGTAATCTGGAAGCCATGGTGAAACAGTTAGTCTCTCGCATGGACCAGATAGATCCCTACCGTCCCTCGTACAATTATCGAGAGATGTGTAGTCAACCTCTAGATCCTATAGTTGTAGCACAACCATATCCCAAACACTTTCCTATGCCTGTCCTACCTATATATAAAGGAACTGAAGATCCCATAGAGCATCTTCGTATGTTTAGGATAGCATGTCATGACATATCACATGATGACTTGTTATTACTAAAAATGTTCCCAAAAAGTTTAGGGGGGATGGCATTGGAGTGGTATTATCAATTGCCCACTCATTCTTTGAGGAATTTTGAAGAGACCGTCGAGTCTTTTGTGCATCAATTTAGTGCCTATATCGAAAGGCATGTAACCATTAAAGATTTGTACAACCTAAAACAAGACAAAGATGAGTGTTTTGCTGACTTCTTAGCTCGATGGAGGCAGTTGATAGGAAAATTACACTTTGTGTTACCTTATCGGGAAATGTTGGATATTTTTATCAATAATTTACAAGAACAACTATCCTATGAATTATCAACCGCTACCTTGACCACCTTCGATCAAGCTATAGATTTAGCTCGAAGGGTGGAAGATGCTCTCATTAGAAGAGGTCAGCTCAAAAAGAAAGATGATGAGAAAACATCCAGAAATCAATATAAAAATAAACAAGTTGTGGGTGATGGAGTCACTGATAGCAGAAACATTGCCAATGTTAATACTACGAAAACAATAGAGAAGTTTATATTGAAACCTCCTGATAAACCACCCCGAGAATTTACTAGGTTAAATCAACCTTTATCAACCATTCTCCCGCAATTACTAGCACGAGGTTTGATCCAATTACCAACTATCCGGGAACCTGATCCAACTATACCCGGATACAGAGCTGATTTACATTGTGATTTCCATAGAGGACCTGGACACGCTACCAACTCTTGTAAAATATTAAAACATAAAATACAAGATTTAATTGATAACAATGAGATGGAGGTGCAAGCCTTTCAACCTAAACAAAATCCTTCTAATAATGCTCAAAAGAACATTCCCCCAAAATCAGAATCCGAATGCCAATCAATCATTGGACATATTTCAACATCCTTTACCAAAGCATGGTAAAGAGGTGGCTAATCAAATTGAGCATCATAATGTTCCCCCTCCTACCCGATATGTAGGGACTATTAGTGGACAATTACCTGTTCATGATCCTCAAGTCTTTGACACAACTTTATCCATAGTTACGACCTGACCTCTACATAATATTCGGATACTTGATCTTAGTGACACCGAATATGAGACTGAAAGTGACATGGAAATCACCTCAAATCAATCGAATAGTTCTGAAGATGAATCAGATCCTATTCAACCTATCACAAGTTCTATGGTTCCAGAAGAACCATTTCCTAGAAGAGTCACTACTAGACCATCTTCTCACCAAATACTTTCTAATGAACAAGCCATAAATGCTAGACCAAGACCTATTCATCACCTCAAAATAATATTGTAGGAACCATCGGAGCCGTTACTAGACAACAGGCTCAAAACTCTCAACAGGATCAAACTCAGAACGATGGATCAGCTCCATTTGTTTTGAAAAATCCCAATAAAGGGAATTATGCGCCTAATGTTCAACCTAAGCCTCCTTATAATATTAATGAACAATTATCCAATACTACAGCTAGAATTTCCCTTTTGGACCTGTTAAGATCTTCTCCTACCCATAGGGATGAATTAATGCTCACATTAAGCCAAATGATGGTACCACAAAATATTCAACCTGAAGCCATGTCCAATACTATCATAACTCGAGAAGTCGATTGTATTGACTTTCGGGATAGAGATATCCCACAACATAGTCTACATAAGGATAACCCCTTATATATTACTGCCCTAATTGGGGATGTAGCAGTTAAACGAGTCTTGATTGATAATGGTTCATCTTTAAACATATGCACTTTTGACTTCTACCAACGATTTGGGTTTAGAAGTGACGAAATGAAAAGAACTGATATGATTATAAAAGCCTTCAATGACGAAACACAAGAAACATGTGGAGTCATTACTATACCCTTGCAAGTTGGTCCTAGAACCCTAGATACGACCGTGTTTATTGTACATTGCCCTGCATCGTACAATATACTTTTGGGTCGCCCTTGGATCAACGCGATGCGAGCGGTTCCATCCACTTTACATCAGTGTGTTAAATTCGAATTTAAAAATCAGTTGGTTACCATTCATGGTGATCCTAGACCCTTTGATATGTGTGCTTTGGCAGAACCTGTTGGAGTTCAATTTTGCCCTGCCCTGTCATCCACACATCCTAATTCTCATCATCCACCCAAACGTGTGAAACACACACCCATAACATCATCTACTCTTTCAACTACACCTATACATATAGCTCAACCATCTTCTGAACAAACCACATTAGGACCTCGAAAAGATCCTAAAATTACAACCAATGCTTCTTGTTTTACTCCTATATCTTCCATACCTATAGACTCACCCATCGATATCCCTATAACATCTACATCCACTACAGGCATCCTTTCCACATCCGACGATGTAGGAAATGTTCCTTCTACCTCTTATGCTCTTACTGATGAGCTCTTACCCGATTTATCTAAAATTCTTATATCAAAGAAACCAACACTGCCATGCAAACTTCCCTTCTTTTAAATAAACTCCCACCCTCTCCTCGTACCTTGGGCCTCCCACAGCCTATGGGAAGTATCTACCAAGTCGGGAGTTGTGCTTTTATTTATAAGGGATATGATTGGGGAAGAATACCCAGAAACATTAAGACACATTGTGATGGATATGCTAGATGCTATTTTGCTAATGAGTATCTTAAAGCTAAGCCCATAATGCTTAAATTGGGATATAAAGGGAAAGGTTTGGGACCTTTCCAAAATGGTATGAAAGAACCTTTTGAGGTAGAACCATGGCCTACCCACTGTGGTGTGGGCCTATTTTCTAGTAAAGGTCAGCCCTTCCCATTTGAGGATGATGACCATCTTGTATGTTACCAAGATTATCTGGATAAACAAGATTCTTTGCATGCAAAGAATAATTCCTTTACCTGCAATATGCTATCCATCGCCTACCCTGAAATGATTGTCGAATCCGACGACGAGTTGGAGGGAGATATCTTTCATGATGTCTCCATTGAGGAATTGTTATATAATGGATTTTATTTCGATGGCTCTATACCTAGTATAGCCCAGCTTGAAGCTACGACTCCTCAAGACGAATTATCCAAGCTAACCTTGGAAGAATTACAAGAATTGGGTGTTTCACCCGCCCCACCTAATTTTGAGAGAGATTTACATATGGAAGTTGAAAACGTTATAAAAATTAACATTGGAACCGAACATAACCCTCACATAATCAATATTGGATCAGAATTAAGTCAAGAAAAACAAGATAAATACATTTCATTTCTTAAAGACTATGAAGATGTCTTTGCTTGGACATATGAAGACATGCCAGGTTTGGACCCTTCTGTAGTTATGCATCATCTAGTAGTCCATCCGGATGCTAAACCTGTTAAACAGAAACTTAGAAAAATGCATCCTAAAGTGGCCTTACTAGTCAAAGGAGAACTAGAAAAACTGTTGAAAGTCATTTTTATACAAGCCATTGATTATGTTGAATGGATCTCAAATGTAGTTCCAGTAACTAAGAAAGAAGCCACTAAAGTTAGGGTTTGCACAGACTTCAGAGATATTAATGTTGCATGCCCTAAAGATGATTTTCCTCTTCCCAACATGGATCAAATCATTGACTTTACTGCTGGGAGCGGAATGATATCCTTAATGGATGGATTTTATGGTTATAATCAGATCAGGATAGCTCCTGAAGATCAGGCTAAAACAACATTTATTACCCCTTGGGGAACCTTTTGTTGGAAAGTGATGCCATTTGGTTTAAAGAATGCAGGTGCAACCTATCAACGAGCTATGACTTATATCTTTCACGATATGATGCATGATATTCTACATGATTATGTAGATGATATTATAGCTCGTTCCATCAAAGAAGATGATCATTTAAATGACTTGAGAAAAGTATTTGATCGGTTAAGGGAATATCTTATCCGACTAAATCCAGCCAAATGCATATTCGGAGTTAAGTCCGATAAATTATTAGGGGTTATAGTCTCTTTACGTGGCATTGAAATTGACCCTCTCAAGATCGCGGCTATCACAGATATGCCCGCACCCACCAATATATCGGAATTACGAAGTTTACAAGGTAAGCTTCAAGCTATTCGCCGCTTCATCGATAAGTTGGCAGACAAAACTGGACCCTTTCTTAAGCTTCTTAAGAAAGATGTCTCTTTTCATTGGGACGAAGAATGCCAGGAAGCATTTGGACTCCTTAAGCAATATCTCCTTAAACCACCAGTGCTTTCCCCACCTAGATCTGATCGTCCATTTATCTTGTACATTTCTGCTTCTGATTCTGCCTTAGGAGCTATGTTAGCTCAGCTTGACGATGAGAAGAAAGAACGTGCTAATTATTACATCAGCAGAACCTTAATCAGTTATGAAACTCGCTATACCATATTAGAGAAGTTATGTCTAGCAGTCGTATTTTCTACATAGAAACTATGACATTATATGCTCAGTCAAAAAACGTATGTTATTGCCAAATTCGACCCTTTGCGATATCTCATGAGTCGACCGTATTTATCTGGTCGCACAACAAAGTGGGTTCTTGCGCTAAGCGAATTTGAACTCACGTTCATAGGACAAAAGTCTGTTAAGGGTCAAATCATAGCAGATCAATTAGTTGTTGCACCCTTAGAGTCTACCCATCCCCTCATCATTGAGTTTCCTAATGAATGCCTTAAACTAGAGGCAGACCATTCAGAGCAATGGTCCCTATACTTTGATGGAGCCCGATGCATGAGTGGGGCTGGTGCGGGTATTATTTTAATATCTCCGCAAAAACATCTTATACCTCTGTCCTTTAAATTAACATTTGCTTGCACCAATAACACTATTGAATATGAAGCTCTTATCCTTGGATTACGAGCTGCCTTGGCACTAAAAATTAAAAATTTATTGGTTTTTGGTGACTCTCAACTTGTCATAAATCAAATCAATGATGTTTATCAGACCAGAGATGATAAATTACGCCCATATAAAACATATGTTTTGCAATTATTATCCTTGTTTGATCAAGTTACTTTGGAAGCTATTCCTCGAACTAGCAATCGTGCGGTTGACGCTATGGCTGCAACTGCATCTCTTTTACCCTTGGAGTTAGACGATGAATATGCTACCATCATTATTCATCGACTCCAGGAACCCGCTTCAAGCAAATCATGCTTAGAACCTTTGGATGTGTTTCTCATCAACGAAACAACTCCTGAACCATGGTACACTGATATATTTAATTTTCTGCAGAAAGGAACCCTCCCTGATGGTTGTACTAGCAACCAACGTAGGTTATTACGTAGACAAGCAAGTCGCTTCGTGATTATTGGTAATACCTTGTATAGAAGATCTTTTGAAGGCATCTTATTGTGATGTTTGAATCTAGAAGAATCTAGATCAGCTTTGAATGAAGCCCACAATGGATCTTGTGGGGGACATTTTAGTGGTAGCACCATTGCTAAGAAACTCCTTAGGATAGGATATTTTTGGCCTACCATGGAAAATGATGCACATAATTATGTGCGACATTGCGACAAGTTCCAGAAACACGCTGACCTTGTCCATGCGCCTGCACAAGAACTGCAGCTATTTCATCTCCTTGGCCCTTTTCAAAATGGGGCTTAGACATCATTGGAAAAATCAACCCTGTGTCATCCGATGGACACAAATTCATCATAATCGCCACCGAGTATTTCACGAAGTGGGTTGAAGCTATGCCATTAGCTTCTTGCACTGGAACACAAGTTTCCAAATTTATTTTTAACCAAATTATTTGTAGGTTTGGAATTCCTGCCAATCTCATTTCAGATAATGGAACTTGTTTCAAAAATAAAGATGTTAAAAAATTATGTCAAAAATATAAAATTCAACATCGTTGGTCCACTCCCTATTATCCTCAGGGTAATGGCCAAGCAGAAGCATCTAATAAAACCTTAATCAAAATTCTCAAAAAATTGGTCAATAAATCCGGTCGAGATTGGCACATTCAATTATATCTCGCTTTGTGGGCCTATCGAACTAGTGTTCGAACCCCCACTGGAACTTCACCTTTTGTCTTGGTTTATGGTGTTGAAGCCATTTTTCCCTTTGAATTAGAAGTTCCTTCTTTAGCTCTACTACTTCAAGATACTGAAGTAGGGGATGAATATCGTGCTGGCAGACTTAGTCAGCTAGAACTTCTAGATGAAAAGTGCATCAATGCTTTGGAGCATCTTCGTGCCTACCAAAACAAGCTTAAGAGAGCATATCTCAAGAAATTTCATCATCGATCCTTTGAGATCGATGACCTTGTCTTAAAATAAAATCAAAAAAATACTAATGCAACTAAAAACCTTAAAGGTAAATTTGAGCCCAACTGGCTTGGACCATATGTCATCATTGCTAAATTTGGATCGGGAGCATACAAATTATCTACCTTAGATGGTAAAGAACTTAAAGAACCTATGAACATTATGCATCTCAAACGCTACTATGCATAAAATTTGGTCATTTCATCATTGTATATATTTGTTTTGCATATTATTTCCTTTTAGTCACTTATATAAAACGTTTCAAAAACAATCACCTTGTATTTCTTTCAATTCATAACTTAAAATCAAAAAACATCAAAATCATCAAAATCTTCAAAAACATATTTTATTTTCGTACCTGTCAAATCGTGAAGTATTGCAGTTATATTTTCAGTTATTTTGGACAAATTAGCATTTATTTGGAATCCCGCACTTTCACATTCACATGAATAAATATCTTGATTTTATTTTTGGTTATTAATCTCTCTTATATCAAAGTCCAAAGTTGAATTAAATAACGTTTTGAGCATAGCGAATTGATCTTGTTATTTACTTGAACCAAGTATATCTTCTCACATTAAAATGATTTCATTGCAAATTTGATATGATGCTACATAGTAGAAATGGTTTCTTGAGTGAAAAGTTTCCCCTACTATCCTATCATGCACATGGTCTATGATCTTTGAGAATTTACAAAATGACAAGCTCACCCCTACCTAGAATAAAAATCACTCGATGTTCACCCCGCCCTTCTCCAGGGTGAAGCTCGGGTCTCTAGTCAGTCTCATCATCGCCTGGCCCTAATTGGCCGTAGGAATCATCAGTCATCCCTATATGGGGATCCTCATGATCCTCCATACGTCCTCTAGAGTGGAAGCCATCTCCCCTGTTGGTAACCAAAAGCAGGACGACCTCGGATACCACCTCTCTGCTAGGGCTATCAGTAGCCCCATATCATTTGGTACTTGTGGCATCTCTGCCACATGCCGTATCCCGACCTATGCTAATTGGTCACGCTCTGCCTGGTTGAGAGCGGCCAAGTCATCTCTCAGCCCGTCATATTTCCATTCTCGACTCTTTAGTAATCCTTTCTACAAAAAAAACAATAAAACAACAAAATTCATTAATAAACCAATCATTAAAATCAAATTAAACACATTTTAAAATCAAGTTTAAAGATGATATCGTCCACCATTGGATGATATCGTCCCAAATTGGGCAACATCATCCTTTTTTAGGATGAAATCATCTCAGATTTCACACCTTGGGGATCGCCCCTTGTTGGACGAGATCACCCCTATTTCACCGATTTCGCCCTCAGACAAAATCGACGATATAGAGACGATTTTGATGAAATCGGGATGATTTCGTCCCGACATCGTCGACGGCCTAAAAATGGCCACGATGCACCAAAAAATCAAAATTTAAATCCACAAATTGCACAAACTTAATTAAAACTTAATCTACTTGGATTAGATCCTTACCCGTAGCCCGCGTCGGACCTCTGTCACTCTGTGCGCTGTCTCCACCATTTTTTTTATCTACAGAGCTCTGGAACAGTAAAAATGAATAGTAAAAAATGAATTAGGGTTTTACCCTATTTTCTTAATTTGATTCAAAAACCAACAACATTTTACTTTTTGCTTTTCCACATTTTTACCTCAAATGTTCTATTTGGGTAAAAACACGAAGGGGGCACCATAGTCAGCATTCATACGATTCAACCAAGAATCATCGTCTAAAAAATTGAGAATTTTTTTTTGCTTTCTCGTAAAATGGGAAAAACTCGTCTTTAACGCATTTTATTCAAAAAATTCACTAAAGAGGGGGCAAAATGTAGCACCCTAAAATTGGCACGGTTAAACCTTAGTAAAAAGATAAAAATTTGAATTTTAACCCCAAACTGCCCATTAACCACCTGTTACCCACTTTCCCCATTTTCCATGCCATTTTTAGGATTTGTTTTGACCATTGGACGATATCGTCGCAGATTAGAAGAAATCACCCCCTATCTGAAAAATTCGTCTGGAACAGAACATCCAGACGATTTCGTCCCAAAACCGGATTTTCATAATTAGCTTTTGTTTCAACAGCCTCTCCAACTTGGGCAGAAATCCATCTGCGCAGTTGGAGATTTCCCTGTTGGAAATCTCCCAGATTGGGATGATCCCCAACCTCCTAACCTCTTCCTAATCCTATATAAACTAGTATTTTTCTAGTTTATCCCCGTGAATGCCTTAGCTGATGGATTTCCCTATAGATTTAGTTCCTTATTCACTAGAGCATCCTCACACTACTGTCTGTATTCTGTATTTTGCATTTTCTTGTAGGAACTCTACCATTTTTCAGTCGAAGCTAGCTCAGATCGTCGCAAGTGATCCCAAAATTTTTTGGATGATCTTGTCGAGGAGCGCAAACGATCTCGTACGATTGGAGGCGATCCTGACTGTAGTCCAGATTGGGGGCAATCAGAGTCTAGAGTTTGCATTTCTTTAACTTTTTTGTATTTTTCTATTATATTTTTGCACTGTCTTAAATTATTATGTTTATGCATCTTGGAGTTCACCTCATCTAATATAAATGCATGATAAAATAAAAATAAATTGTGAAGTTGATGCTTTTCCTCTTTAGTTATTGTTTGGATCTATCATTTAGACAAATTTATAGTTATTTCTGTCATTTCCATTTGCTTCTGTAGTTGTATCTTGGGTATTTTGTACCTATTTTTGTGATTGCAAGTTTTTGATGAATTCATATCACGAATTCGTCAGATTTCAAATGATTCTATTTGATCTCAGATGACCTTCTGTGATTTGAGACGATCCTATGAAATATCAGGCAATTACGTACAAATTGAGGTGATTTGGACTGTTACAAAACTTAGAATCTTCATCAGACATCCGAAATTAGGTATGATACATTTTAGCTAGCATATTCTCTGTGATTAGCATTCATTCCTATTTTTCGTATTCATTTAAATTAGCATTGGCATATAGAATAGTTTAGATTCATCTTGGCAAAACCTAGGAGTTGCATGATTAAAGCGCAAAATTAACACATCAAACTCACTGTCAACCTAGGCGTGAAAACTATCATTCAAAAGTTTCTTGGTGAACCCACCATCCATAAAAAATTCACCCTTATACCCCTCCCCCGAGAGGCGGGACCTTCAAAATGCCTCTCAGTCCGAGGTATTATCCCATCCTTTTCGCATCCCCCTTCTGGGCGCGGATCCTATAGCCTGAGGGTAAGGATGCGAAAAATTTGGAGCGATACACAAATTTAAATGGAAAGTTTTCCATCGACATCTTAAAAGTATTATTAAACACTATATAAAGGGGTGGCAATTAAACCAAATAGTATCCTTGCTCTCGTGTGTTAATTGCCTTGGAATTCAAAAGAGCTCGTACGAATTGTTGAAAAGGAAGTAGCGAAGAAAGTGCAACGATTTGGAAATCTCAAACGTGGTATGAGGTGTGGTGCATTGGCGTATCTATTTTTCTAAGACTATGGGTAGCACAAATATTAGGGATCGAATCCCCTTGATGACAGTGTGTGGGAAGCACTTTGGTGCTTTGTCCTTTGTGGTAGGCAAAGGAATATTAAAAGCCATTTTTGGCCATTACTTTTCCAACAAGCACTTTGGCTCGGTTGGAATCTTAGCCATGGCTAAGACACTCGTGGTGTGTGGAAAATGGGGGTTTGAATCCCCTTGAGAGGTATTTATGTTTTTGCCTTTAATAATTTTTATTAGCCCTAAATTTTGGAGTTATAAGGTATTTAATGGGAATTAAATTTTATCATTAGGGCTGTGATTATTATTGGAAAAGCATATTTGATTTATGTTTTATTTTGATGGAAATGGAGAATTTATTTTAGGAGAAATAAGGAGTTGTTGTTAAAGTGATTTTGAGATATTTATTGTGGGTTATTCTTAATAAGGGTTTTTATTAAAATAGAATTTGGTGGATGTTCTTATGAATTTGGAGTGAAAAGGGTGTAAATTAATTTATGCTTTTATTGTGATTATTTAAAAGACCACTAACCCTTATTAATATTGAAAAGGAAAGTTGTGATTAAGTGTGGCAGATTTTGTGGACAACTTATTGGCATCAATAATGTATGGGCACATTCTCCTATTGATTGTTTGTGGTGGTTGATTTCTGAAATATCATTGGAGTGAAAAGTATTAATTGAAGTTTCCTTTGTGAAGATTTTTGGTTGAATGCTTCAATATTTTATGATTTGTGAGTTGTATTTAAACCTTGTTTCATTAGCATTGTTGTTGAAGCCCATTGATGATGAAATGAACTTGAACATGATATAGAAAAGAACATGAGTATCATTGTTATGTGAGACTTGAGATAAAGCATTGTTGGAAATATTTTGAGTTGGTTGACACATGCTTGAACTAGGGTTTGTGAGAAAGGGTTGTTCCTTGATGTGATTGGTCGAGTTGAGTTGGTTAAGCCTAGTCAAGTGGATGTGTGAAATGGTTGTTCAAGTTGCATAAAACAAACTATTCTATATTCTGATTTGAGTTGAGATTGAGATTGAAAAACAGGACATATTCAGTCTCTAACAATTTTATTTATGCTTATATTGAGTTGAGATTGGGATTTGAGTATAGAACATATAGAGTCTCTAACAATTATATTTATGCTTCTATGAGATTGATTTGAGTTGAGATTGAGATTTAAGAATAGGACATATTGAGTCTCTAACAATTCTCTTTATGCTTCTATTAATTTGAGATTGGGATTTGAGTATAGAACATATAGAGTCTCTAACAATTCTCTTTATGCTTCTATGAGATTGAATTGAGATATTGATTGTACTTTGAGTATAGAACATATAGAGTCTCTAAAAATTCTCTTTATGATTCTATGAGATTTAACAAGTTTCGTGTGAACTTGTTAAGCATATTTGAGACAAGTATTTGAGAAGGCTTGTGGATTGTTTTGAGTTAAGATTTTGTGAAAGCTTGCTAAGCATATTTGAGCAAGTCCAAGAGAGGACTTATTGAGCAAATTTAAGCAAGTCCAAGAGAGGACTTATTGAGAATATTTGATCAAGTCCAAGAGAGGAATTATTGAGCAGATTTGAGCAAGTCCAAGAGAGGACTTATTGAGCATATTTGAGCAAGTCCTAGAGAGGATTTGTTGAGAAGATTTAGACAGGTTTTGTGTGAACCTATTGAGCATATTTAGACAGGTTTTTGTGTGAACCTATTGAGCAAATTTAGACAGGTTTTTATGTGAACCTATTGAGCATATTTGAGCAGGTTTTGAGTGAACCTATTGAGCATAATTGTACTAGATCGACTGTATTGTGTTTAGTGTAAGAGATTGAGCAAAAATGTGCTAGACCAACTAAACTATGTTTGGTATAGTATTGAGACAAATATTTGGAGGTGATAGAGTATAGAGGACAGAGTCTTAGTGGATAGAGATCCAAAAACCAGGACAATTGAAGACAAGATCTGAGTGAGAAGTCTTCAAGTGGAGAGAGATCCACCAGTCAGTGCAACATAGAGACAAAGTCTTCTAGAAGATCACTAGCCATATCAGAAGAGGAAAGAGTTCTCCTATGGAAGAGATCCACAAACTTGAGATTAGGGGATCAGCATCTCCTTCGGACCAAGGTCCATAAACATTGTAATTTGGGAAGCATTCCTAAGAGATCATTTGAGAAATATTTAGAAGAAATATTTTATCTATGGAGATAACCCACATTGGGTGAACCACGTTAAAATTTGTCTCTATTGTGTGTGGTTTTTTGTACATTGCTTTGATTACTGCTATTGATACTTCTATCTATACACTACATAATATTGATTTGATAAGAAAATTAAAAAGTGGTCTTATATTGTTCACCCCCTCGTAGTATAAGCTTGTGTTCTTATATATTTATACCCATATCTTCATACCCCTCACTTAATTTCCCTCACTTCACATCCCTATATTTATAATCAATTAAGGGTTTAGGATTTAGGGTTTGGGTTTTATATTTTAGGGTTTAGTGTTTAGTATTTAGGGTTTAATTACACCAAAATTCATGAATACTTACCAAAATTGCTTCTTTAATCAATTAAGGTCTCAAACCCCTATCTAATTGAATACTTACCAAACCCTAATTTTCAAAAACAATTTCCCTATATTCATACCCATCACTTCATACCCTTATCTCCATACCCCTATCTTTATACCCCTCACTTCATACCGCTCACTTCATACCCCTATCTCCATACATCTCACTTCATACCCCTCACTTCATACACCTATCTTCATACCCCTTACTTCATACCCCTAACTTCATACATCTATTTTCATACGCCTATATTCATACACATATTTTCATACCCCTCACTTCATACCCCTATCTTCATACACCTATATTCATACCCATAACTTCATATCCCTCTCTTTAATCAATTAAGGTCCCAAACCCCTATCTAATTGAATACTTACCAAACCTTAATTTAAAAAAAAAACCCTATCTTCATATCCCTATCTTCCTACCCCTCACTTCATACCCTTATCTTCATATCCCTATATTCATACCCCTAACTTCATACACCTATATTAATACCCCTTACTTCATACCCCTCACTTCATACCCCTTTATTCATAAACCTCACTTCATACCCCTCTATTCATACTCGTATCTTCATAACCATATCTTAGAACCCCTAGCTTCATACCCCTATCTTCATACACCTAAATTCATACCCCTATGTTCATACCCCTACTTCATACCCCTCATAATATCCCTCTTCTCATACCCCTCACTTCATACCCCTCACTTACAACCCCTATATTCATACCCCTTGTAGCACCCTAAAATTGGCGCAGTGAAATCTTAATAATTACATTTACTCTAGTAAATAATTCAAATTCAAATTTTAACCTCCCAAACCGCTCGTTAACCGTCGTGTAATCCGTTTCCCCCTTTCCCATGCCATTTTTAGAGTTTGTTTTGATCGTTTGACGATATCGTCACCGATCAGACGATATCGCCCCAGATCTGACGATTTCGTTTAGGCTAGGACGTCCAGACGATCTTGTCCCTAAACTGATTTTTCATAATTAGCTCTATGTTCCAACGGGTCTCTAATCCGGGAAAAAGCGTGTCTACGTCGTTAGAGACCCTCCCCCATTGGAGATCTCCCAAATAGGGATGATCTCCAACCTCCTAACCTCCCTCCTAAGCCTATTTAATCCTAAGCCCTCCCCTTAGCACCCCCCTGGCTGAAATTCCCTGTAACTCGACTTCATACGCATTAAGACATCCCAAATTTCTATTTGCATTAGTTCTATACAATTTTTGTTGTAGGTACCTTAGCGTTTTTCAGCCGAAGCAAGCTTACATCGTCGCAGACGATCCTGTTCGGATCGGAGGTGATCCTGTCGAATCAGAGACGATTTCGTACCAATGCGAGACGATTTCGACTGCAGTCAACATTGAGGCAATCAGTGCCTAAAGTTTGCATTTCTTCATCTTTCAATCTGCTGTTTTATGCTGTAATTAGCTAGTTTATTTATTATTTTATGCTATCTTGCATTTTGGAGTTCACCCATGTAGCTTTAAATGCACAATTAAGTCATCAATTGCCATTAAATCATCGTAGTACACTCGTATTTTGTTCATTATTATCATGTTAATGTTATTGCTATTATTTTACACTGTTTCCCTCTGTTAGAATAGTTGCATTTTCTATGTTTTGCACCCATTTCTCTGTTTGCAGGTCTCTGACGAATTCGTCAGATCTCAGATGATCCTGTCAGATCTCAGACGATTCTGTCGAATTCCAGATGATCCTGACTGCTTCAAGAATCAGAATCTTCATCAGACATCCGGATCAGGTATTTTCTTTTAACATTGCTTAATTTCTCTGTTTTCTGTCTTAATTCTATTTTTTGTATTCATTTAATCTACATCTTCATATAGAATAGCTTAGACGCATTTTGGCCAAACCTAGGACATGAATGCTTAAGGCTAAAAATGAACACATCAAACACATTCCCAACCTAGGCATGGAAACTGCCATTAAATGTTTCTTGGTGAACCCACCATCCATCAAAAAATCACCATAATACACCTCCCCCAAGAGGCGGGACCTTCGCAAGGCCTCTCAGTCCGAGGTACCGCGCCATCCTTTTCACATCCCCCTTCCGGGCACGGATCCTATAGCCTGAAGGTAAGGGTGTGAAAAATTTGGAGCGATACATTTTGGTGAACCCGACGTGAATGCATTTAAAACCTTTTGAAAACAAAAACAAAAATATATATATATGTATACAAGAAAAACAAAAACAAAATCATCATTTCAAGTTTGTATGTTTTAGATTCAATTCTAAATAGTAGATGCTAAATATTACTTTTAGAAGTACTAAAGAAACCATGAGTTTTTACTCAAATCAATATGAGCCCATTAGTAATGTTGGAAGAATTCAGCCAAATACATTTGTTGATTATGACCAACCTCATCCCTATTCAACACCACCTCCATCACACTTTTCTCATTTTTCATCCATAACCCAACAGGACAATCCCTTTGCCAATCCTCTTCATAACGATATTATCTATTCTCCCATATATCCATATTATGTCTATCAATCCACATACAATCCTCCACCACCTTTTCAATATTCTTCTTTTAATACAACACATCCATTTCAACAAGAAAATACTTATTCTTCCAATTCTACCATGTACTCACCTCCTACATCGCAATCTTCCTGTCATCATTCTACCCATAATAAAGAAAGTAGAGGTGAGAAACCATTAAGCCCTTTTATGACTAAAATCCTAAGGCACGTATCAAAAACCTCTCGAAAACCTTCATCACGTACATTTACAAAGCTCAATCAACCAATGGATATAATTCTCAAGTATTTACTTGACACAAATAAGGTTGAACTACCTTCCATAAGACAACCTGATACCACAGTAGATTGGTTTAAACCTGAGCTACATTGTGAATATCATAGAGTAGATGGACATATGACACAAAATTGTAAATATTTAAGATGTGCAATTCAAGATTTGATTGATAAGGGTCTTTTTAATATAAAAGAATTACAATCTACAACTAATTATAAATCTCCAGTAAACAATCAAACTCCTACACAACAAATACCAATAATCAATCAAGACATGGGGATCTCCCAAGAACCCCTATTCAATTATCAACAATAAGAAACCAATCAAATATTGCATGTTAATGTGTCCCATCATGATGATATTATTAATATTGTAACAAAAACTACAAATGAGCAACCTCAAGTTCAATCAACTCAATTTGATATTCAAGATATGGATTCCTCATTTGACCAACCTTCAAAACTATCTTTGGCTCTAGAGAATGATCCAAAATGGAATGTAAGCATAGAAAGCTCATATTTAGAATCAAAATCTCAATCTGAAATCCCCTTTGATAGCCAACAACAAGTGATTAATCCTCAAGCAAAGATATCCCTTTTAGAAGTATTACAAATTTATCACAAGGAAATTTTGTTCAAAATACCTAGCCAACAATTTGTTCCTCATCATATTTTCTCTAAGAACATAATTAATGGTGTAAACCCTCTTGAGGTTAACCATATTTCATTCTATGATGAGGATATTCCTTCCTCTACTCCACAAGAAGACTCCTATCTTTACATTACAGGATCTAGTAAAGAAACACTTGTTAGAACTATCATGGTAGATAATGACTCCTCTCTTAATTTATGCACTTATCAATTATTCCAAAAACTCAAATTAAAGGAAGAAGATATTAATGAATCAAATGTTATTATAAAATATTTTAACAATGAAATTCAAGAAGCTCAAGGTACTATAATTATTCCCCTTAATATTGGATCCAAGATCTTGGATACTTTATTTTATGTAGCATATTGCCCTTCACATTACAACCTACTTCTCAGAAGTCCTTGGATGCATACAATGAGGGTTGTCCCTTCCACTCTTCACCAATGTTTGAAGTTTGAAATTGCAAATAAAATGGTTACCATACATGGTGACCCAACACCATTTGAAGAATATTTAACGGTTGAAACATCAAGTTCTATACATTCTCTATTGTCACAATTATCTTCTATCCATCACTTTTCTTCATCCATATATGATCATCCTTGTTTACCAAATAACACCCATGCATATATTTTATATATGCTCCCTCCATCTTATCAAGACTTGGAATATAGTGATAAGAATGAAGAACTTTCTTATCCTTCTTACATTTTATTTTGTAACATGATCAATTTTCCACATATAAAAGTAAAATCTTTTGCTACATTATTCTACATTATAACAAAGCTTTTGTTATCACTACCTTTTATTCATCACCTTCTATTCTTACCTTCACCTCAACCAGATTATCCTTCAAAACCTCCTTTGATTTTGAAGCAACCTTAGACATGCTATACTCAAATAAACCTTGTATAGTGTATATAGATCATCTTGTATATACCACCAATTTCAATTCATAAATTAAAATCAAAATACAAAAAAATCAAAATCCTCAAAATTTTCAAAAAAATACTAATGCAACTAAGGACCTTAAAGGTAAATTTGAGCCCAACTGGCTTGGACCATACATTATCACTGCTAAATTTGAATCAGGAGCATACAAATTATCTACCTTAGATGGTAAAGAACTTAAAGAACCCATGAATATTTTGCATCTTAAACGTTACTATGTATAAATTTGGTCATTTCATCCTTGTATATATTTGTTTAAAATATTTCAAAATCACTATCTTGTATTTCTTTCAATTTATAAATTCAAAAACACCAAAAACATTCATAATCATCAAAATATTCAAAACTATTTGTTGTATTTATTTATGGCACTTGTTAATTTTTTCAAAAACAAACAAAAATAATAAAAATAAAAACAGCAATATTCTTGACTCTTTCAAAACCAAAACAATATAAAGAAGAAAGAGAGAGTCAACATTCTCAAAACTTCTCAAAAATCATTTATATATATTTTCTTACAATTATTGCAGTTATATGTTTCAAATTATTTTGGATAAATTAGCATTTATTTGGAATCCCTCACTTTCACACTCACAAAAATAAATATCTTGATTTTATCTGGCATGATTACTAATCTCTCTTATATCAAAGTCCACAAAATTCAATTAAATAAAGTTTGAGCATAGAGAATTGATCTTGTTATTTACTTAAACCAAGCACATCTTTTCACAATAAAATGATTATATTTGTAATTTCCATGCTTTGCTACATAGTAGAAGTGGTTTCTTGAGCGAAAAGTTTCCCCTGCTATCCTATCATGCACATGGTCTAGAATCTTTGAGAATTGGCAAAAGGACAAGCTCACCCCTACCCAGAATAAAAATCCCTTGCTCTATAGCTAATCCGAGCAAGTATCCCTAGTATAGAAAGAAAAGCAAAGTTCAAGAAAAAGAAAAAAAAATGTTATTTTATATCATTACAACAATGTTTCAAGCATTATCTCAAAAAATAAAAAACAAAAAGAAAAGAAAAGCAAAAGAAAGCAAAAGCAAAAGCAATAAAATCCCTTTCCCTACCCTTTGAAAAGAAAAGAAGGGTTGATGAGCTTGAATCCCCGGAATTCTCAATTATTCGAAAACGTGAGGTAAGCCCCATAACAGGTGGTTTGTGCCCAACCTGCTTGGCCTTGGGTAACTCCTAGCATGGCGATATGTCTGTCACATTAGCGACCTTCTTTTGTATAGACCTATGTCTGCTTATGGATTAGCTAGCTCTTGATAATCCGACCTACATAGTAGTCTAGTATGGTTATATGCATCTACATCATGGTTAATGAACACTTATTTGGTTTATTCAAATCACTTGTATCAAATTATCTTGCTCAAAACTGGTAAATGAACATAGCAATTGCACACACATTTTATATTTGAGAGATTTTGTGTATCATTATGATAAATCAAGATTGAAAATGAATTCACATATGCACATGGGGTTCCTTATAAATCTAACTTTTGTCTTCAAAGTACTTTGAAATATTTTTTTTGCAAATTGTTTGGAATAATTCATTTTCTTCTTTAAAGTACAGTTGTTTAGTCTAAAGACAACTACATGCATAATCAAAAACATCAAAATTTCTTTCAAACCATACAATCAAAACATACATATATATTGTCGACTTTCGCGATGATGGTATAGTTCTAAAACCAAAATTGGAATTTTATGCCTAGCGCAAGTCCTCATCTTCATATTTTCTGTTTATTAAAAATCAACCATGCAATAAAACTATCTCTTTTCTTGGATTTTCGCGATGATGGTATAAGTCTATACCTCCATATTCTATGCCTAGCGCAAACCATTGTAACAATTTTTATTCCCCATTTATTTAAAAATCATGAAAACCATATGACTTAAATCATTCTATTATACAATTATGTTTTTAAACAAAAAGCATGCACATTATCATTATTTCATGTCATTATGTCAACCTTCAATTTTGCAATGATGGTATAATTCCTAGGGAATTATCCAAAAAATTTATCACACTTAGGAATTTATGCCTAGCAAAAATCATTTTAACATTATTTCATGCATATTATTTTTATGAAAATCTGAAAACAAACCATCATCACCATCATTTGCACCATTGCACCAAAGTCTTAAGACAGTCTCTTAAGCACTCTTTTACTTTTAACAATATTTCTATATTGGGATTAGCTTGACGACCGAGTGAGCGGCGACTCCATGAAATGGTCTATAATAGTGACAATGTCCTTTGAAATTATTGTTAGAAGTCTCTTTTTATTTTTTATCACATTACATCACAAACAACCAATTTGTTACATCAGATTATTTCATTTAAAATCTTACAGCATGACATCAAAATCATAATATTTCCAACAACGTAATTACATGAATCCTCAAAATCATCGAATCAATCAATCAAACATAAAAGCATCATAAAAGTACATAAGACACAAGTCATATGATCAAAACATATCTCATCTCATAAGTAAAACACAATTAAAAACATTTTAAAATTTTGTTTTTTCACGTTTTTACCTCAAACGTTCGATTTGGGTAAAAACACGGAGGGGGCACCATAGTAAGCTGTCGTACGATTCGACCAAGAATCGTCGCCTAAAAATGGGAATAATTTTTGCTTTCTCGTAGATCGAGAAGAACTCATATTTAACGCATTTTCTTCAAAAAATTCGCTAAAGAGGGGGCAAAATGTAGCACCCTAAAATTGGCGCAGTGAAATCTTAATAATTACATTTACTCTAGTAAATAATTCAAATTCAAATTTTAACCTCCCAAACTGCCCGTTAACCATCGTGTAATCCGTTTCCCCCTTTCCCGTGCCATTTTTAGAGTTTGTTTTGACCGTTTGACGATATCATCGCCGATCAGACGATATCGCCCCAGATCTGATGATTTCGTCTAGGCTAGGACGTCCAGACGATCTTGTCCCTAAACTGATTTTTCACAATTAGTCTCTGTTCCAACGGGTCTCTAATCCGGGCAGAAGCGTGTCTGCACCGTTAGAGACCCTCCCCTGTTGGAGATCTCCCAAATAGGGATGATCTCCAACCTCCTAACCTCCCTCCTAAGCCTATTTAATCCTAAGCCCTCCCCTTAGCACCCCCTGGCTGAAATTCCCTATAACTCGACTTCATACGCATTAAGACATCCCAAATTTCTATTTGCATTAGTTCTATACAATTTTTGTTGTAGGTACCTTAGTGTTTTTCAGCCGGAGCAAGCTTACATCGTCGCAGACGATCCTATTCAGATCGGAGGCGATCCTATCGAATCAGAGACGATTTCGTACCAATGCGAGACGATTTCGACTGTAGTCAACATTGAGGCAATCAGTGCCTAAAGTTTGCATTTCTTCATCTTTCAATCTGTTGTTTTATGCTGTAATTAGCTAGTTTATTTGATATTTTATGCTATCTTGCATTTTGGAGTTCACCCATGTAGCTTTAAATGCATAATTAAGTCATCAATTGCCATTAAATCATCGTAGTACACTCGTATTTTGTTCATTATTATCATGTTAATGTTATTGCTATCATTTTACACTGTTTCCCTCTGTTAGAATAGTTGCATTTTTTGTGTTTTGCACCTATTTCTCTGTTTGCAGGTCTCTGACGAATTCGTCAGATCTCAGATGATCCTGTCAGATCTCAGACGATTCTGTCGAATTCCAGACGATCCTGACTGCTTCAAGAATCAAAATCTTCATCAGACATCCGGATCAGGTATTTTCTTTTAACATTGCTTAATTTCTCTGTTTTTTGTCTTAATTCTGTTTTTTGTATTCATTTAATCTGCATCTTCATATAGAATAGCTTAGATGCATTTTGGCCAAACCTAGGACATGAATTCTTAAGGCTAAAAATGAACACATCAAACACATTCCCAACCTAGGCGTGGAAACTACCATTAAATGTTTCCTGGTGAACCCACCATCCGTCAAAAAATCACCATAATACACCTCCCCCGAGAGGCGGGACCTTCGCAAGGCCTCTCAATTCGAGGTACCACGCCATCCTTTTCACATCCCCCTTCCGGGCATGGATCCTATAGCCTGAAGGTAAGGGTGTGAAAAATTTGGAGCGATACACCCCTCACTTCATACCCCTATCTTCATACCCCTCACTTCATACCCCTATTTTCATACCCCTCACTTCATACCCCTCACTTTATACCCTTATCTTCATACCCCTCACTTCATAACCCTATCTTCATAATAAATTAAGGTTTTAGGGTTTATAATTTAGGGTTTAGGGTTTAATCAATTAAGGTACCAAACCCTTATCTAATTGAATACTTACTAAACCCTAGTTTAAAAAATACCCCTATATTCATACCCTTATATTCATACCCCTCACTTCATACCCCTATTTTTATACCCATCACTTCATACCCCTATAACTTCATACCCTTATTTTCATATCCCTATATTCATACCCCTCATATAATATCCCTCACTTCATACCCCTCACTTACAACCCTATATTCATTCCCCTCAATTCATACCCCTCACTTCAAATCCCTATCTTCATACTTGTATCTTCATACCCCTCACTTCATACCCCTATATTCATAACCCTATCTTTATACCCTTATCTTCACACCCATATATTCATATCTCTAACCTCATACCCCTATCTTCATACCCTTAATTACCACTAATTTCATGAATACTTACAAAAACCACTTCTTTAATCAATTAAGGTCCCAAACCCCTATCTAATTGAATACTTACAAAACCTTAATTTAAAAAAAAAAATGTCTTCATACCTCTTTCTTCATACCCTTCACTTCATACCCCTCACTTCATACCCCTCACTTCATACCCCTATATTCATTCCCATGCCTTCATACCCCTATCTTCATACCCCTTACTTCATATCTCTATCTTCATAATCAATTCAGGGTTTAGGGTTTAAGGTTTGGGTTTAGGATTTAGGGTTTAGAGTTTACGAATTAGGATTTAATTACATCTAACTTCATGAATAATTACAAAAACCACTTCTTTAATAAATTAAGTTCCCAAACCTCTATCTAATTGAATACTTACCAAAACCAAATTAAAAAATAAATACCCCTATCTTCATACCTCTCACTTCATATACCTATATTTATACCCATCACTTCATACCCCTATATTCATACCCTTATCTCCATACCTCTCACTTCATACCACTATATTCATAATAAATTAATGGTTTAGGGTTTAGGGTTTAGGGCTTAGGATTTAGGATTTAGGGTTTATGGTTTAGCATTTAATTACCCCTAATTTCATGAATACTTTATAAAATCATTTTTTAATCAATTGAGATCTCAAATTCCTATCTAATTGAATATTTACCAAAATATAATTAAAAACAATATCCATATTCATACCCCTATCTCCATATCCCTATCTTCATACCCTTCACTTCAAACCCCTATCTTCATACCCATCACTTCATATCCCTATCTTTGTACTCCTATATACATACCCCTCACTTCATACCATTATATTCATACTCCTCACTTCATACCCCTATCTTCATACCCCTCACTTCATACCCTTCACTTCATACCCCTATCTTCATACCCCTATCTTCATACTCCTCACTTCATACCCCTCACTTAAAACCCCTATATTCATACCCTTATCTTCATACAACTATCTTCATACCCCTCACTTAATACCTCTATCTTCATAATCAATTAATGGTTTAGGATTTAGGTTTTGGGGTTTAGGGTTTAATTACCCCTAAATTCATGAATACTTACAAAAAACACTTATTTAATTAATTAAGGTCCCAAAAAACTATCTAATTGAATACTTACTAAACCCTAATTTTTCAAAAAAAACCCTATCTTCATACCCCTATCTTAAGATCCCTATCTTCTTGCCCCTATATTCATACCCATAACTTCATATGCCATACGTCATACCCCTCACTTCATACCACTCACTTTATACCCCTATATTCATACCCCTCACTTCAGACCTCTAACTTCATAATCTTATCTTCATACCCCTCACATCATACCCTTATATTTAAAGTCAATCAAGAATTTAGGGTTTAGATTTTGGAGTTTAGGGTTTGGGTTTTAGATTTCTTAACTTCATGATTACTTACAAAAAACACTTATTTAATCTATTAACATCCCAAAACCCTATCTAATTGAATACTTACCAAACACTAATTTTTCAAAATAAAAATAAATACCCCTATCTTCATATCCTTATATTCATACCCATCACTTCATATTGCTCACTTCATAATCAATAAGGATTTTAGGTTTAATTTTTGGGGTTTAGGATTTAGGGTTTAGGGTTTAATTACCCTTGACTTAATTAATACTTACAAAAACCATTTCTTTAATCAATTAAGGTTCCAAAACCCTATCTAATTGAATACTTACCAAACCTTAATTTGTCAAAAAAAATATGTATACCCCTTTCTTCATACCCATCATTTCATACCCCTATCTTCATACCCCTATCTTCGTACCTCTATCTTCATACCCCTCACTTCATACCCCTATCATCATAATTAATTAAGGGTTTAGGATTTAGGGTTTGGGTTTTAGGATTTAGGGTTTAGGGTTTAGGGTTTAATTACCCTTAACTTCATGAATACGTACAAAAATCACTTATTTAATCAATTAAGGTCCCAAAACCCTATCTAATTGAATACTTACCAAAACCTAATTTTTCAATAAAAAAATACCCCTCTTCATACCCCTCACTTCATACCCCTATCTTCATACCCTTCATATCAAACCCTCATATCTTCATACCCCTCATATCATACCCCTCACATCATACCCCTCACTTCACACCCTTCATACCCGTATATTTATACCCCTCAATTCATACCCCTATATTTATTCCCCTATCTTCATACCCCTCACTTCATACCCTTATCTTAAAAATCAATTTAGGGTTTAGGTTTTAGGGTTTAATCACCCCTAAGTTCATGAATACTTACAAATACCACTTCTATAATAAATTAAGGTCTCAAAACCCTATCTAATTGAATATATATCAAACTCTAATTAAAATAAATACCCCTATATTGATACCCCTATCTTCATACCCATCACTTCATACCCTTATATTCATACCCCTATATTCATACCCCTATTTTTATATCCATCACTTCGTAACCATCACTTCATACCCTTCACTTAATACCCCTCACTTCAAACCCCTCACTTCATACCCCTATCTTCATACCCCTCACTTCATACCCATATATTCATACCCATCACTTCGTATACTTATCTTCATAATCAATAAAGGTTTAGGGTTTAATTTTTGTGGTTTAAGGTTTAGGATTTAGGATTTAGGGTTTAATTACCCCTAACTTCATTAATACTTACAAAAACCACTTCTTTAATCAATTAAGGTCCCAAAATCCTATCTAATTGAATACTTACAAAATCCTAATTTAAAAAAAATCCTCATATTCATACCCCTCACTTCATAACCTTATCTTCATACCCATATATTCATACCCCTCACTTCATATCCCTATCTTAATACCCCTCACTTCATACCCATCACTTCATACACCTCAATTTATACACCTCACTTCATACACATCTTCATACCCATATCATCATACCCCTAACTTCATACCACTATCTTTATACCCTTATCTTCATACCCATCAATTCATTCCCCTATCTTCATACCCTTATATTCATACACCTCACTTCATACCCCTATATTCATACCCCTCAATTCATACCCCTATATTCATACCCATCACTTCATACTCCTCACTTCATGTCCCTATTTTCATACCCCTATCTTCATACCCCTTGCTTCATACTCGTATCTTCATACCCGTATCTTCATACCCCTCACTTCACATTAATATATTTATAATCAATTAAAGGTTTAGGGTTTAGGTTTTTGGTTTTAGAGTTTAGGTTTTAGGGTTAAGGATTTAGGGTTAAGGGTTTAGGTTTTAATTACCCCTAACCTCAATAATACTTATAAAAACCACTTCTTTGATCAATTAAGGTCCCAAACCTCTATTAATTAATTAACCCTCACTTCATACCCCTCACTTCATACCCCTATATTCATACCCCTCACTTCATACACCTCATTTCATACCTGTATCGCTCCAAATTTTTCGCATCCCTACCTTCAGGCTATTGGATCCGCGCCCGAAAGGAGGATGGGAAAAGGATGGTGCGGTACCTCGGATGAGAGGACTTTGCGAAGGTCCCACCTCTCAAGGGAGGTGTATTTTGGTGATTTTTCGATGGATGGTGGGTTCACCAGGAAACATTTAATGGCAGTTTCCATGCCTAGGTTTTGGAATGTGTTTTGATGTGTTCATTTTTAGTCTTAAGCATTCATCCTAGGTTTGGCCGAATGATTCTAAATTAAACTATATGAAAATGCAATTTTTCATGAATACAACAGATAGATTTAAAAGCAGAGAATAGAGAATTTACAGGAGGAAAATGGAGAATACCTGATCCGGATGTCTGAAGAAGATTCTGATTTTGAAGCAGTCTGCAATCAAACGAGATCGTCTGAGATCTGACAAATTCGTCAGAAACCTGCAAAACAAAGAATAGATGCAAAATGCAAGAAATAACACTATGCTAACAGAGGCAAATTACACCAAATGATAATATGAATGCTGAACACTATTCAAGAATAGAAATTAATGTAAATTACTGTGCTTAAATGGCAGATAATAAACTTAGCATGCAATCTAAGCTAAATGGGTGAACTCCAGATGCAAAATAGGATAAAAACTAAATAGATTATCTAATTTGCAAAACAAAATAACAGAGACAAAGTTGAGAAAAGCAAACTCCAGGCATTGATTGCCTCGATGTGGACTACAGTCGAGATCATCTCGCATCAGTAAGAAATCGTCTCGAATTTGATGAGATCGTCTCCGATCTTAACAAGTTCATCGACGGCGATGGGTGCTGGCTCCAGCTAAAAATCAGTGATGTACCTGCAAAAAAATGGCTATAGGACTAGTGCAAAAGATAGATTATGATGTTTTAGTACAGAGGGATTCAGTTTACAGATAAATTCAGCCAGGGGTTGGGGAGGGAAAATCTTAGAGGTTAAATAGGCTTAGAGGGAGTAGGTAGGAGGTTGGAGATCATCCCAATTTGGGAGATCTCCAACGGGGGAGGGTCCCAACGGCACAGACATGCTTCTGCCCAAATTGGAGACCCGTTGGAACAGATTCCAACTATGCAAATTCAGTTTTGCGACAAGATCATCTGGACGTCCTAGTCTAGACGAAATCGTCAAATGGGGCGATATCGTCTGATCGACGATGATATCGTCAAACGGTCAAAACAACCTCTAAAATTGGCACGGAAAAGGGGGAAATGGATTTCCCAACGGTTAACGGGAGGTTTGGGAGGTTAAATTTGAATTTAAATTTATTTACTAAGGTGAATGTAATTATTCCAATTTTACTACGCCAATTTTAGGGTGCTACAATACCATTATCTTCATACCCATATATTCATACACCTCACTTCATACCCCTCATTTAATTCCCCTATATTCATACCCTTCACTTCATATCCTTATCTTCATAATCAATTAATGGTTTAGGGTTTAATCACCCCTAACTTCATGAATAGTTACAAAAACCATTTCTTTAAACAATTAAGGTTCCAAACCCCTATCTAATTTAATACTTACCAAACCTTAATTAAAAAATACCCTTTTATTCATACCCCTATCTTCAAAAGCATCACTTCATACCCTTATCTTCATACCCCTATTTTCCTACCCATCATTTCATAACCCTCACTTCATACCCCTCACTTCATACCCTTCACTTCAAACCCATCACTTCATACACCTATATTCATACCCCTCACTTCATACCCCTCTCTTAATACCCCTATATTCATACACCTCACTTCATAAACCTCACTTCATACCCCTATATTGATAATAAATTAAGTGTTTAGGTTTATTTTTTGGGATTTAGGGTTTAGGGTTTAGTATTTAGGGTTTAATTACCCATAACTTCATGAATACTTACAAAAATCTCTTCTTTAATAAATAAATGTCCCAAACCTCTATCTAATTGAATATTTACAAAACCCTAAGTTAAAAAAAACCCTTATCTTCCTATCCCTATATTCATACCCCTCACTTCATAACCCTATCTTCATACCCCTATATTCATACCCCTCACTTCATACCCATATATTAATACCCCTTACCTCATACCCATCACTTCATACACCTCACTTCATACCCGTATCTTCATGCCCATATCTTCATACCTCACTTCATACCCATATATTAATACCCCTTACCTCATACCCCTCACTTCATACACCTCACTTCATACCCGTATCTTCATGCCCATATCTTCATACCCCTCACTTCATACCCCTATCTTAATACCCCTCACTTCGTACCCCTATCTTCATACCCCTCACTTTATACACCTATATTTATACCCATCACTTCATATCTCTCACTTCATAACTGTATCTTCATACCCCTCACTTTATAATCATATCTTCATACCCCTCACTTCATACCCCTTACTTCACATCCCTATATTCATAATAAATTAAATATTTAGGGGTTTAGGGTTTGGTATTTGGGGTTTAGGGTTTAGGGTTTAGGTTTTAGGGATTAGGGTTTAGGATTTAATTACCCCTAACCTCATGAATAATTAAAAAAAACACTTCTTTAATCAATTAATTACCCCTCACCTCATACCCCTCACTTCATAACCCTATATTCATATACCTCACTTCATACCCCTATATTTATACCCTATCTTCATATCCCTATCTTCATACCCCTATCTTCATACACCTCACATCATACCCCTCACTTCATACCCCTATTTTCATACCCCTCACTTCATAAACCTATATTCATACCCCTCACTTCATACCCCTATATTCATACCTCTATATTCATATCCCTCACTTCATACTATGTAGGTGGCAAATCCTCCTCCCAAAAGAAGAGAAAGTGATTTCAAAGATTTGCCTAAGTTTTGATAGTTTTGACAATTTTGTTAGTTTAATAGTTCTTGGTAGTTTCCCAAAACCATATAGTGAGGGGAAAAATCATATAATTGGGATGGCAGACCATGCAAGGTAGTGGTAAATCATACAAGGCACTCTAAAATGTATCCAAATGTAAAGAAAATGTATTTTCAAGGTGAAATGGTGCATAGATTTTATAATTAAGGTGTTAGACTTAGTAAAAGTCTAAATTAATGCATTCCATTGTGCATGGGTAATTGTAAATAACTAATTGCCTCAGAAACCACTTTGGAATGGCTTGGGAAACATTATATAAGGCCCCATTTTTAATTTTATAAGTTTGCTAGAAGTTGTCATTGGCAGATATTGGTTAGAATCCAAGAGTAGATTGATTTCTGAGTTATTGTAGATCTAGAGTTATATTTTCTATATTGTAATCTAGATTGATGATATAATAAGATATCAATGAGAATTTTATGTCATTGTATGACTGTGTATGATTCTGGAATGATTTATGTTGATTTATGGATGAATCTTGTTTATTTAGGTTTTCTACTGAATTTTTTGTGTAGTTTTATGCATTGTTGCAACTTGTAATTGAATCTGACACTAGTGAACCCTGAGGAATTATCTGGAAGCATGGATAATTTAGGGAAGATCTCTTAGATAGTGTTGTATGATTTATGGATGGAGTTAGTTGCTAGGAATCTCTCCCAAGCTTGATTAGGATGAATTGCATGTGAGGAAGAATGGATTGATTGGCAAATCAAATCATTACAAAATTGATCAAAGAGAGATTGAGGTGTTAGAGAAACTAATTTGTCACTTGGTTATACCTCCAGTTCGTACATATCATACACCCAAGACCGTATAAATCATACACATAAAACTTACCCAATTTTGCAAATAGGTGAATGAAGGGAAATTTACCTGATTTGGTAGTTTTGTGGAATCGACTTGTACGATTACAAAACTATGTATGATAGCCTCCAAAACAAAATATACCAGTTTTTCTAAGTGTAGAATCATACAATATAGTTCATTGTATAATTTTGGATTGTACAATGTGTGTATTTGATGACTTTACTAGTTGATCATTGAGCATCAAGTGATAGTTTCGAGGACTATAGGATTGTACAATTTGGTAACAAAGTTGGAGTTGGTATTCTGATCATTCCTAGTCCTATAAAACCACCTTCCTACTAGTAATAATCCACCACTATGCTACATTTGGTATTGTTTTTTATTGAAAATTTTGAAAAAACTTGTATTAAAACAAATATCATTTACAAGATGGGATGAGACTTTTCCCAGCCTTAGTCAGAGAGAACACATGTTTAAAATAGTAAAAGAAGATTTGCATTGGAGCCAAATCTCTTAAACCAATACCTAGAAAATAGGGGAGTCGGTGAATCTGACATTCAAGAATGGAGAGACTCCCTCCCCATTGGCCTAAGGCATGATCCAACAAGTTTCAATGTTTGCACAATGTGAGATGTTGCCAGGGGGATCGGTTTGGTCTGTTGAAGCAACTTGTCACGAAATCATGACACTTTTTTCCTTAGCTCCTTTGGCCGTGAAAATGCAACATGTCATGATATCACAACAATTTTCTCTTTTGGTCGTGAAAATGCAACATGTCACGATATCGCGACGCTTTTCCTCTTTTGGCCATGACGTTGCAACATGTCGTGATATCGCGACACTTTTTCCTCCTTTGGCCGTGACAATGCAACATGTCACGATATCGCGACACTTTTTCTCTTTTGGCCATGATGATGCAACATGTCGTGATATCGTGACACTTTTTCTCTTTGGCTGCGATGATGCAACATGTCGTGATATTGCGACACTTTTACCTCCATAGGTCACGGTAATACAACATGTCACGATATCATGACACTTTTTCTCCTTTGGATGCGACGTTGCAACATGCTATGAAATCATGACACCTTTTCCTCCTTTGGTCATGACGATGCAACATGTCGTGATATCATGACACTTTTTCTCTTTTGGTCACGACGATGCAACATGTCACAATATCGTGACACTTTTTCTCTTTTGGCCACGATGATGCAACATGTCACGATATCGCGAGACTTTTTCTCCTTTCGTCATGATGATGCAACATTTCATGATATCGTGATATTTTTCTCCTTTGGTCGCGACGATGCAACATGTCATGATATTGTGACACTTTTTCTCTCTTGGCTACGACGATGCAACATGTCACGATATCGTGACACTTTTTCTCTTTTTGCCATGATGATGCAACATGTTGCGATATCGTGACACTTTTTCTCTTTTGGCCGCGATGAAGCAACATGTCGCGATATTGTGACACTTTTTCTCTTTTGGCCGAGACGATGCAACATGTCACAATATCGCGACACTTTTTCTCCTTTGGCCGCAATGATGCAACATGTCGCGATATCGTGACATTTTTCTCCTTTGGCCATGACGATGCAACATGTCACGATATCATGACACTTTTTCTCTCTTGGCCGTGATGATGCAACATGTCACGATATCGTGACACTTTTTCTCTTTTGGCCACGACGATGCAACATGTCGCGATATCACAAAAAATTTTCTCCTTTGGCCATGATGATGCAACATGTCATGATATCGTGACACTTTTTCTCCTTTGGCCATGACGATGCAACATGTCACGATATCATGACACCTTTTCTCCTTTGGCCTCGACGATGCAACATGTCACGATATTGCGACACCTTTCCCCCCTTTGGCCATGATGATGCAACATGTCACGATATCATGATACTTCTTCTCTTATGGCAGTGACGTTGCAACATGTCATGATTTCACGACACTATCTCTCCTTTAGCCAGGACGATGCATCTTGTCATGATATCACGACACCTTTTCCTCCTTTGGCCATGACGTTGCAACATGTCCTGATATCACAACACTTTTTTCTCCTTACTTTCTACCTTTGCTTTAGACCGTGAAAAAGCAACATGTCATGATATCGTGACACCTTTCTCCTTGCGGTGCTTTGTTTTTTCTTTGATCTTTAGCTCATGGGCCTCTACGGTCTTCTTGGAAAACATGCAAAAAAAAAGTTAGTTCTTAAAGTTGGTTCCTATGGGCACCTTTACCTTAGGTGGCCCCTATTGTTTTTAGGTTGTCTTGGTCTGCTGCCACCGTTCTTCCTCTTTGCCTCCCTCTTTGGAGGCCCATGGCTGATTTGAACAAGGTTTAGGGACATTTCAACACCCTGCCTAATCACCTCATCCTCAATAGCCATGTCACTGTGGCACTGAACCCCTACCTCCTTCTTAGCACCCATCTTAGCCAAGAATTCTACCACTTTATTTAGATCTCTACTCACATAAACTAGAATCACATCATCTAATTCCCTCCATAATTTCTTAATTTGGGTGACAAGAATCCTCAACCTCCAAGTTTTCAAAGCAAAGTTCCTCATGCAATCTAGAGCTCCAACCATTATTTGAGAATTTGATTCTAGTATTATCCTCCTGTGGCCTTGTTTTATTGCCCAAATAGAAGCAGATTTGATAGCTAAGGCTTATGCTTCATTGTTTGTGGCTCTTCCCAAGCCTTGCAGTTCCCAATAGAGCACTGTTCCAACATGATTCTGACAAACCACTCCAATTCTAGCTCTACCCGGATTACCTTTTGTAGCACCCTAAAATTGGTGCAGTAAAACTTAGTAAATAATTAAAATTACCTTAGTAATAATTCAAATTCAAATTTCAACCCCAAAACCGCTCCCAAACCGCCTGCTACCCGTTTCCTTGTTTTCCATGCCATTTTTAGAGTTTGTTGTGATCGTTGGATGATATCGTCTCCGATCAGACGATATCACCTCAGATCGAACGATTTTGTCTAGAGCAGAACGTCCAGATGATTTCGTCCCAAAACTAATTTTTCATAATTAGCTTCTATTTCAACGATGTCTCTAACCTGGGCAAAAGCATGTCTGCACCGTTAGAGACCTCCCCCGTTGGATATCTCCCAAAATGGGATGATCTCCAACCTCCCAACCTCTTTCCTATGCCTATTCAATCTTAGGACCTCCCCTTGACATTCCCTTGGCTGAATTTTTTTGCACTTCAAGTTTCATATGCATTAGGATATCCTAGACTATTGTTTGCCTTTGTCCCTTCTTGAGTTTTCTTGCAGGAACTTTGTTATTCTTCAGCTGAAGCAAGCTCAGATCGTCACAGATGATCCTGTCCAATTCGAGATGATTTCGTACCAATCCGAGATGATTTCGACTGCAATCAACATTGGGGGCAATCAGTGCCCAGAGTTTGCATTTTCTCCACTTTTTTATGCTACATTATTCTGCATTTAGTTAATTCTATGGTTATTCCTTATTACTCTACATTTTGGAGTTCACCCATATAGTTTTAATGCATGATAAAATCATAATTTGTCATTAAATCATTGAAATACACTCATATTTTGTTTATAATTATCCGTCTAATATTATTGTTGTCATTCTGCATCATTGCCCTCTGTTTGTATTACTGCATTTTTTGTATTTTGTATCTGCTTCTCTGATTGCAGGTCTCTGACGAATTTGTCTGATGAATTCGTCAGATCTCAGATGATCCTATATGATCACAGACAATTCTGTTAGATCAGAGGCAATCCTTACTGCTTCAAAAATCAGAACCTCCATTAGACATCCGGATCAGGTATGTCTCTTTAATCTAGCTTATTCTCTTTGTTTTCTGTTCAAATCCATTTCTTGTATTCATTTAATTTACATTTTCATATAGAATAACTTAGATTCATCTGGCCAAACCTAGGACTTGGATGTTTAAAGCTAAAATTGAACACATTAAACTCATTCCCAACCTAGGCATGGAAACTGCCACTAAACATTTCCTAGTGAACCCCACCATCCGTCGAAAAATCACCTTAATACCCCTCCCCCGAGAGGCGGGACCTTCAAAGGGCCTCTCAATCCGAGGTATTGTCCCATCCTTTTCCCATCCTCCTTCCGGGCGTGGATCCTTTAGCTTGAAGGTAAGGATGCGAAAATTTTGGAGCGATACATTTTGGTGAACCCGACGTGAATAACATAGGCATCTTTTTGATTCAAAAATAAAAAAAAAACAAAAATATATATATATATACAAAAAAAAAAGTAACAAAATCATCATTTCAAGTTTGTATGTTTTAGATTCAATTCTAAATAGTAGATACTAAATATTACTTTTAGAAGTACTAAAGAAACCATGAGTTTTTACTCAAATCAATATGAGCCCATCAGTAATGTTGGAAGAATTCAGCTAAATACATTTGTTGATTATGACCAACCTCATCCCTATTCAACACCACCTCCATCACACTTTTCTCATTTTTCATCCTTACCCCAACAGGACAATCCCTTTGCCAATCCTCTTCATAACGATATTATCTATTCTCCCATATATCCATATTATGTCTATCGATCCACATACAATCCTCCTCCACCATTTCAATATTCTTCTTTCAATACAACACATCCATTTCAACAAGAAAATACTTATTCTTCCAATTCTACCATGCACTCACCTCATACTTCGCAATCTTCCTGTCATCATTCTACCCATAATAAAGAAAGTAGAGGTGAGAAACCATTAGGTCCTTTTATGATTGAATTCCTAAGGCACTTATCAAAAACTTCTCAAAAACCTTCATCACGTAAATTTACTAAGCTCAATCAACCAATGGATATAATTCTCAAGTATTTACTTGACACAAATAGGATTGAACTCCCTTCCATAAGACAACCTGATACCACATCAGATTGGTTTAAACTTGAGCTACATTGTGAATATCATAGAGTGGATGGACATATGACACAAAAATGTAAAGATTTAAGATGTGCAATTCAAGATTTGATTGATGAGGGTCTTTTTAATATAAAGGAATTACAATCTACAACCGATTATAAATCTCCAAGAAACAATCAAACTCCTACACAACAAATACCAATAATCAATCAAGACATGGGGATCTCCCAAGAACCCCTATTCAATTATCAACAACAAGAAACCAATCAAATATTGCATGTTAATGTGTCCCATCATGATGATATTATTAATATTGTAACAAAAACTACAAATGAGCAACCTCAAGTTCAATCAACTCAATCTGATATTCAAGAGATGGATTCCTCATTTGACCAACCTTCAAAACTATCTTTGGCTCTAGAGAATGATCCAAAATGGAATGTAAGCATAGAAAGCTCATCTTTAGAATCAAAATCTCAATCTGAAATCCACTTTGATAGCCAACAACAAGTGATTAATCCTCAAGCAAAGATATCCCTTTTAGAAGTATTACAAAGTTCTCATAAGGAAACTTTGTTCAAGATACCTAGCCAACAATTTGTTCCTCATCATATTTTCTCTAAGGACATAATTAATGGTGTAAACCCTCTTGAGGTTAATCATATTTCATTCTATGATGAGGATATTCCTTCCTCTACTCCACAAGAAGACTCCTATCTTTACATTATAGGATCTAGTAAAGAAACACTTGTTAAAACTATCATGGTAGATAATGGCTCCTCTCTTAATTTATGCACTTATCAATTATTCCAAAAACTCAAATCAAAGGAAGAAGATCTTAATGAATCAAATGTTATTATAAAATCTTTTAACAATGAAATTCAAGAAACATCAAGTTCTATACATTCTCCATTGTCACAATTACCTTCTATCCATCACTTTTCTTCATCCATATATGATCATCCTTGTTTACCAAATAACACTCATGCATATCTTTCACATATACTCTCTCCATCTTATCAAGACTTGGAAGATAGTGATAAGAATGAAGAACCTTCTTATCCTTTTGACATTTTATTTTGTAATATGATCAATTTTACACATATAAAAGTCAAATATTTTGCTACATTATTCTACATTATAACAAAGCTTTTGTTATCGCTACCTTTTATTCATCACCTTTTGTTCTTACCTTCAACACAACCAAATTATCCTTCAAAACCTCCTTTTATTTTGAAGCAACCTTAGACATGCTATACTCAAATAACCTTGTATAGTGTATATAGATCATCTTGTATATACCACCAATTCCATCATCTAAAAATTCATATAAAAATATAAAAAAAAACCACAATATTCACATTTTTTGTAGTTCTTTGCAATTCATCAATTAAAATATAAAAACACCAAAAACAAGTCCAAATCATCAAAATATTCAAAACCACCTTTTATCTTTGTACCTCTCCATTCGTGAAGTATTGCAGTTATATTTTCAAATTATTTTGGATAAATTAGCATTTATTTGGAATCCCGCACTTTCACATTCACAAAAATAAATATCTTGATTTTATCTGGCATGATTACTAATCTCTCTTATATCAAAGTCCATAAAATTTAATTAAATAAAGTTTTGAGCATAGAGAATTGATCTTGTTATTTACTTAAACCAAGCATATATTTTCACAATAAAATGATTACATTTGTAATTTCCATGCTATGCTACATAGTAGAAGTGGTTTCTTGAGCGAAAAGTTTCCCCTGCTATCCTATCATGCACATGGTCTAGAATCTTTGAGAATTGACAAAAGGACAAGCTCACCCCTACCCGGAATAAAAATCCCTTGCTCTATAGCTAATCCGAGCAAGTATCCCTAGCATAGGAAGAAAAGCAAAGTTCAAGAAAAAGAGAAAAAGAAACAAGTTATTTCAGCATTATCTCAAATATCAAGCAAAAATACAAAAAAAAAAAAGAAAAAAAAGAAAAGAAAGCAAAAGCAAAAGCAAAAGCAATAAAATCCCTTTCCCTACCCATTGAAAAGAAAAGAAGGGTTGATGAGCTTGAATCCTTGGAATTCTCAATTATTCGAAAACTATGAGGTAAGCCCCATAACAGGTGGTTTGTGCCCAACCCGCTTGGCCTTGGGTAACTCCTAGCATGGTGATATGTCTGTCACATTAGCGACCTTCTTTTGTACAGACCTATGTCTACTTATGGATTAGCTAGCTCTTGATAACCCGACCTACATAGTAGTCTGGTATGGTTATATGCATCTAAATCATGGTTAATGAACACTTATTTGGTTCATTCAAATCACTTGTATCAAATTATCTTGCTCAAAACTGGTCAATGAACAATGCAATTGCACACACATTTTGTATTTGAGAGATTTTGTGTATCATTATGATAAATCAAGATTGGTAATGAACTCACCTATGCACATGGGATTCCTTATAAATCTAACTTTTGTCTTTAAAATACTTTGAAATATTTTTGCAAATTGTTTGGAATAAATTCATTTTCTTCTTTAAAGAACAATTGTTTAGTATAAAGACAACTATATGCATTATCAAAAATCAAAATCATTTTCAAAAACATGCAATAAAGTTACGTTTATATATAACTTTTGACTTTCGCGATGATGGTATAGTTCCAAAACCAAAATTGGAATTTTATGCCTAGCGCAAGTCCTCATCTTCATATTTTTTGACTATTTCAAAAATTATAAATCAACCATGCAATAAATCTATTATTTTCTTCTTTGGATTTCGTGATGATGGTATAAGTCTATACCTAAATATTCTATGCCTAGCGCAAACCATTGTACCAATTTTATTTTCCCATTTATTCAAAATCATAAAAACATATGACTTAAATCATTATGTTACACAATTATGCTTTAACAACAACGCACACACTTGTTTTCTATTTTCATGTCATTATGTCAAACTTCAATTTTGCAACCATGGTATAATTTCTAAGGAATTATTCAAAAAATTTATCACACTTAGGAATTTATGCCTAGCAAATCATTTTAAAATATTTCATGCATACTATTTTTATGAAAATCTGAAAACAAATCATCATCATCATCATCATTTGCATCATCACAACAAAGTCTTAAGACAGTCTCTTAAGCACTCTTTTACTTTTAACAATATTTCTATATTGGGATTAGCTTGACGACCGAGTGAGTGGCGACTCCATGAAATGGTCTATAATAGCGACAATGTCCTTTGAAATTATTGTTAAAAGTCCCCTTTTATTTTTTATCAAATCACATCACAAACAACCAATTTGTTTACATCAGATTATTTCATTTAAATTTTAAAAGCATGACATTCAAACCATAATATTTCTAAATGACATAATTACATGAATCATCAAATCAATCACACCAAAACATTAAAGCATCATACAAACACATAAGACAAGTCATATGATCAAAAATATCTCATATATATATATATATATATATCAACAATATATACATCATCTCAAAACTGGATCGGTATGCCACAATCTATACCTTGGCATACTCAATCCTCTATCAATAATAATCAGCACTATGTATCAATATGTGTAGCCCAGTCTATAGCCTAGCCTCGAGAAGCCCTCGAGCTCTTAGCCTCATCTCCTCCCCCACCCTGAGGTGGACGAGGTGGCCCCATCGCAGTTCGTGTGGTGCCATGAGTCCTGGACATCGATCGTGATGATGTCCTAGATGACCCCATCATGACAGATCTCGCAATATGAGCTGGTAATGGCACCCTCTTGCCCTGTTGGCACCGCCTGGTAATATAGAGCCTGATAGAATGTAACCTGGGCAATAGCTCGTGCTAAATCTTGAGTGCTCGCTCCTCTGCCTCGAGCCCTGAGTCGTGCAACCTCATCCTGTAAAGTCTGCACCTGTGCCTGGAGACGGACAGTCTCCTCCCAGAGAGTAGCCATCTCACTACTCTCTCCTATGTCCAAACCCTTGCCCTTATCGAGTGATGGTGGCCTCTCTCTCCATGGAGAAGGGGGTCTCTCCTCCCTCCTCTCCCGCTATCACGGCCTCTGCTGAGCCTGTGGTCTCCTCTGCTCTCTCCCTTCGCGACCCTGTGCTGCCTCAATGGTCTCCTGGCATCGCCTCCCCATTCGACGCACAACTGCGTGAATCGAACCCTGAGCCCTCGTCATCCGAGGAGGGCGGATGCCTGTGTACCAGGCATCGTAGCCATCGGCAACCCCTGCATCGTCCCCATCCACTAGCTAAATGGGGGCATCATTTGCGTCCTGACTCTAGAAGCGCTACATATTTGGAGCCCCGCTAACTGTAGTGTTATCCCGAACGGTCTAGGAAAACTCGTAGTCTTTGAGAGATGGGATCCCTTACTGTAGACCGAACTGCCTCAAAACTCGGTCGTAGCGATGGAGCTCCACCTCTCCCCTCTCCATCCTCAGCCAGTAGGTTCGCCTAATGTGAGCCAGCTCCTGTCCATCCTCGGCCCACCCTGGATGATCTCTCCAAGGCCTCCAGGTGATCTGGTCGGAGACAAGGTCGTCAAGTAGTCTCTAGGACATTGGCAGATCTATCCGCCGCTGTGACCCTCTCCGGAGCCACCAGTAGAAAGCTTGGGGCCTCTCCCCGTCAATCCCTATCAGTGGGAGCCCTATCGGCCTCCACACCATGATGTGCTCCCAGCACCAAACCTACAGTAGTGATGTCATGACCAGACATCGACCGCCCTTGTATACGACCCCATGCAGGATCCTATACAATCGGCATAGTACATAACTCCCCCAAGAAAACCTATACCCGTGGTCTCTCATGTCGTAGACCACATCTGCTAGTAGCCATGGTACTCTACATCCACTCTGATGGCATAGCAGCAGACCACCTACAACCCCAGCCAAAACCTGTGTCAGTCTAGATGCCCCAGGCATCTGGCGTAGCGACTCGATGTTCACTCCGCCCTTCTCCAGGGCGAAGCTTGAATCTCCGCACAGTCGCATCATCACGTGGCCCTGATTGGCCATGGGAGTGATCAACCGTCCTTGTATGGGGATCCTAAAAATCCTCCATACATCCTCTAGTGTGGGAGTCATCTCCCCTGTCGATAAACAAAAACAAGAACCCGGATACCACCTCTCTGCTAGGGCTATCAATAGCCCCATATCTATAGAAACCTGTGGCATCTCTGCCACATGTTGCAAGCCGACTTGTGCCAACCGATATTGCTTTGCCTAAGATAGAGTGGCCAAGTCATCCCTCAGCCTACCGTATTTCCATTCTCTGCTCTTTAGTAATCCTCTCTGCAACATAAACAACAAAACAATAAAAATCATTAATAAAACAGTGATTAAAAATGCAAGTAAAGCAAGTTCAATTTCATCAATGATGATATCGTCCACTATTGGACGATATCGTCCAAAATTTGAGCAAATTCGTCTCCGATTTTACATGAGGGAATCATCCCTTATTGGACGAAATCGTCCCCATTTCGCCGATTTTGCCCCTGGACGAAATCGGCGATATCGAGACGATTTCGTCGAGATGATTTCGTCCCAATGACATCGATGGCCCAAAAATGGTCGCGATGCTCAAAAATCATCAAAATTTAATCTAAAAAGCATAGAAAATCAAAATTCAAGCATTCTAAACTAAGTTTAGACCCTTACCCATAGCCCGCGCCGGACCTCTGTCGATCTGTGCGCTGTCTCGACCATTTTGTTTGCAGAGCTCCACAAACCAAAAAATGAAAATGAACAGTAAAAATGAATTAGGGTTTTTCCCTATTTTTCTTAATTTTATTCAAAAACAATTAAAAACATTTTTAATTTTTTTGCTTTTTCGCATTTTTACCTCAAACGTTCGATTTGGGTAAAAACACGGAGGGGGCATCATAGTAAGCTGTCGTACGATTCGACCAAGAATCGTCGCCTAAAAATGGGAATAATTTTTGCTTTCTCGTAAATCGAGAAGAACTCATCTTTAACATATTTTCTTTTGAAAAATTCGCTAAAGAGGGGGCAAAATGTAGCACCCTAAAATTGGCATAGTAAAACTTAGTAAATAATTAAAATTACCTTAGTAATAATTCAAATTCAAATTTCAACCCCAAAACCGCTCCCAAACTGCCTGCTACCCGTTTCCTCATTTCTCATGCCATTTTTAGAGTTTGTTGTGACCGTTTGATGATATCGTCTCCGATCAGACGATATCGCCTTAGATCGAACGATTTCGTCTGGAGCAGAACGTCTAGACGATTTTGTCCCAAAACTGATTTTTCATAATTAGCTTATGTTTCAACGGCTTCTCTAACTGGGCAGAAGACGTGTCTGCACCGTTAGAGTCTCCCCCCATTGGAGATCTCCCAAAATGGGATGATCTCCAACCTCCCAACCTCCTTCCTATGCCTATTTAATCTTAGGCCCTCCCCTTGACATTCCCCTGGCTGAATTTTTCTGCACTTCAAGTTTCATATGCATTAGGATATCCTAGACTATTGTTTGCCTTTGTCCCTTCTTGAGTTTTCTTGCAGGAACTTTGTTATTCTTCAGTCGGAGCAAGCTCAGATCGTCGCAGATGATCCTATCCAATTCGAGATGATTTCATACCAATCCGAGATGATTTCGACTACAGTCAACATTGGGGGCAATCAGTGCCCAAAGTTTGCATTTTCTCCACTCTTTTTTGCTGCATTATTCTACATTTAGTTAATTCTATGGTTATTCCTTATTACTCTGCATTTTGGAGTTCACCCATATAGTTTTAATGCATGATAAAATCATAATTTGTCATTAAATCATTGAAATACACTCATATTTTGTTTATAATTATCCGTCTAATATTATTGTTGTCATTCTGCATCATTGCCCTCTATTTGTATTGCTGCATTTTCTGTATTTTGTATCTGCTTCTCTGATTGTAGGTCTCTGACGAATTCGTCTGACGAATTCGTCAGATCTCAAACGATCCTGTCAGATCGGAGACGATCCTGTCAAATTCGAGACGATCCTGACTGCTTCAAAAATCAGAACCTCCATCAGACATCCGGATCAGGTATGTCTCTTTAATCTAGCTTATTCTCTCTGTTTTCTATTCAAATATGTTTTTTGTATTCATTTAATTTGCATTTTCATATAGAATAACTTAGATTCATCTGGCCAAACCTAGGACTTGGATGTTTAAAGCTAAAATTGAACACATTAAACTCATTCCCAACCTAGGCGTGGAAACTGCCACTAAACATTTCCTGGTGAACCCCACCATCCATCAAAAAATCACCTTAATACCCCTCCCTAGAGAGGCGGGACCTTCAAAGGGCCTCTCATTTCGAGGTACCGTCCCATCCTTTTCCCATCCTCCTTCTGGGCATGGATCCTTTATCCTGAAGGTAAGGATGCAAAAAATTTGGAGCGATACACCTTTTGTAAATCCATCAGTATTAATTTTAATCCAACCTTCTGGGGGTGGTTTCCAACTAGCTCTGTCCTATCCCTCTTGCACTTCAACTTCCTTTTCCATTGCCCCAATAACAACTTGAGTTTCCTCTTTAGCATAGACTGCCATAGTTTCTGTGACTTTGCTCCAAATGACCTGCCAAACTCCATCTAAACAAGAAAAAGTTTCTCTAAAAATTCTAGCATTTCTCTCCAACCACACTTGCCACCAAATAAAGTTTAATCCAAGCTCCCAACCAATACAAAGAGTTCTAGATTTAAATCTACCCCTCTTCCATCTTTCCAAAATATTAGGCCGATTCAAATCACCATTAACTTAAATTTTATAATATAAAAACCATCTCTCCCAAATCTGGTGCGTGAATGGGCACTCAAACATCAAGTGATCAGTTGTTTCCTCACTCTTGTAGCATAAAACACATTGATATGGACCAATGATTCCATTACATCTGAGATTATCAAAAGGAAGAATTCCATCATGCATGAACAGCCAGGAAATTTTTTTTACTTTCGGCCAACCCTTGGACTGCCAAATATTTCTCCAATCCTAGACCTGATATGTATGAGGAGGAGGCTCTAGAAGGATCATATCATATCTGTCCTTCACTGTGTAGACACCAAGGCTTCCATAGCCCCAAGCTAATTCATCCTCCTCGTCTCTACCTGTGATAAATATTTCTGCCAAGATTTTAGTCATGATGGGTGTCAAATCCGAAGGGATTGAAATTGGCCACTCATCCAACTTCTTAAATTGCTTAAACTTATAATCCCCTAGCTGACTAGTGTTGAAATAAATTTTAATTTGGACCCATACCTTGGTTTCTATGGTTGTTTTTATTGGTTGTAATTCAGGAAATTCAACAATGATAGGTGGGTATTGATCCCATGAATCAATCCAAAATCGAGCCTTCTCCCCTCTCCCCACTTTCCAAAATAATCTATCTTTTAATACTTGATATCCTAACTTGAGAGCCTGCCACACTAAGGATCCATTACCATACAAGGGAAACGACCCACCTCATTTGGGTTTACATGTCCCAAATATTTACTAGTTAAGATTCTACTGAATAAATAAGTTGGTTGGGAAATCCACCTCCAGTAAAGCTTTCCAGCCAAAGATTTATTATTTAACTTTGATCTTCTCAGCCCCAAACCTCCTTTTACCTTGGGCTAGCTTACTTTATCCCAACCGACTAAGGCCCATTTCCTCTCTCCTTTTACTCCTTCCCATAAAAATTTTCTAGCCATATTGTCCAACTCTTTCCATATAGTATGTGGGGCAACAAGGATAGAAAATTTATAAATTGACATGGCCTGAATGACTGATTGTAAAAAATTTAATCTACCCCCATAGCATAACCATTTGTGAGACCAATGATTAATTCTATCCTTGATACAATCCAAAAGATTCCTCCAGATATCTATTTTTAGTTTTTTAAAATGCAAAGGGACCCCCAAGTAAACCATGGGGAGAGAAGTCCTTGTGAATCCCAAGATCTCTAAAACTCTGTTCCGAAGCCTTTGATCAAGATTGAAAAATACCACTTTGGATTTTTTATCATTGATGACTTGGTTTGTAGCCCTAAGGTAGACATTAAGTGTATCTCTAATCATTCTTGCTTCCCTAAAGCTGGCCACTCCCACCAATCCTGTGTCATCCACAAACTGTAGGTGAGTCAAAACTTCCTCACCCACCTTGATTCCTATTAGCAAACCTTTTTGTCTTCTCCTCAAGATAAGTCTACCCAATCCTTCAACCAATATGAGAAAATATAGGGAGAGCAAGGATCTCCTTGATGAAGGCCTCGAGTAGCTCCAAACAATTGTGAGGGAAGACCCTTGATTAACACTAAGTATGTCGAAGTAGAAACACAACTCATGACCCATTCTATCCAATCTTGAGAGAAACCAAAGGCTACCATCATATTTGACAAGAAGCTCCACTCCACCCTATCATAAGCCTTTGACATATCTAATTTTATGAACATTCCTCTATTACCAGATGTTTGCATTGAATGGATTGCCTCCTGAGCTAGAACCACACTATCCAAGATCTACCTACCCTCTACAAAACACCCTTGCTCTGAGGAGATAATGTTATGTAGAAGAGGTTTTAGCCGCTCTGCCATTACCTTTGTGATTATTTTATATATGACATTGCATAAGGCAATAGGTCTATAATTTGAAATATGTACCCCCTCCTCCCCTTTTGAAATTAAGGTAATGAAAGTATGATTTAATGCTTTAAGCATTCTTTTACTACCTTTGGACTCCTCTATAACAGCCATTACATCCTCCTCCAAGTTATCCCAAAAGGCCTAAAAAAAATCAATTGGAAAGCCATATGGACCTAGAGTTTTTCATGTGCTCATTCCAAAGACAACATTCTTCAGTTCCTCTCTATCAATGGGTTTAAGAAGGATATGATTTTCTTCTTTAGAGATAACAGAGGGTATGACAACAATAACATCTTTTTGGGACTCTTCATTTTGCACCATACTTTCCTTAAATAGTTTAGAAAAATAATCCATTGAATGGAGATGCATACCTAGAATAGTATCAAAGGAGTGTCCATTCTCATCTTGAAGAGCTTCCATGTTGTTCATATGTCTCCTAGCACAAGCAATCCGATGGAAAATTTTGGTATTTTTATCACCTTCTAATAACCAAGTGGTTCTTGCTCTTTGTTTCTAGTAGGTCTCCTCTTGGTTGTCAATGTCCTCAACCGCTTTATGCAATGCATCATCATATTCTTTGAGCTGGTCTGTAATTGTTCCTTCCCTAAATTGTTTTTGAACCTCATCCCATCTGGCCACCAATGGAGCTCTTTGGACCTAGAAGTCTATCTTGTTAACTCGCCTCCATTGTTTCAGTTGAACTTTGACATAATGAAGTTTTTTGTGGAATCTAAACATTGTTGTCCCATATGTTGGGTGACCTTCTTCCCACAACTGTGGAATTTTATTTCGAAGTTCCTCTTTTTGTAACCAAAAGTTTTCAAATTTAAATGGTTTGTGATGCTGCACTGTCTTGATCCCTCCTTCCAACAAAATGGGAAAGTGATCTGAAACTGGACCCTCCAAAATCTGAAATTTTATATTCCATTTTACAAATGCCTCCTCTGAAACCAAAAAATGGTCTAACTTCACCTTCCTGCTATGTGGCTCCCTCCTCTTATTAGTCCAAGTATAGTTGGTTCTAGGGCATTTAATATCCACCAATTGTAATTCCTAGACTTGGGCAATTATAAGACGATCCCCTGGGTCCAAAATTGGGGTTCCCCCTTCTTGATAACTAGAGGATAATTTAGCATTAAAATACCCAGCAATAATCCATTCTAAATATTCATTTGAGATTCTCATGTTATGCACAACTTTCCATTGATGCATCTGACCATCTAGGTTTTGAGTCCCATAAAAATTTGTGATTAAAACATGTTCAATTGTGACATTATTTCTAAAATGTGATGTGAGAACACCCCTCCAAGCTATATGTTCTATTGCAGTCCATTCAAGAGAGTTCCAAAGAGTAACTATCCTCCCTGAGGCACCTGGGGCAGCCACTTCCATATGACCAGCACCCCTCCAAATTCTGTTAACTATTTTACACATAAGATCTAACGACATTTTTGTCTCCTGGATAAGCAAAAAATATGTTTTACATTTTTCTAAGAGTCTTTGAACATCAGATTGATGGGTTCTAATGTTTAAACCCCTAAAATTCCATGATTGTATAATCATTTGTTACCTTGAGAGCAGTAAAAATCTATTGGCCTCACCGATCCTCCAATGATCAGTTTGTCTCCTTGAACTGCTATCAATTCCTAGTTTGATTTTCTACCCACTCCTTGAGAGTTGCTATTTTTTATCTCTTTTCCACCTGAGTTATCCTTAAAGTTGACCTTTCTTTGTTATTTTCTGCTATTCCCATGCTGACATCCTTAATTATTGACTACTCTTGGTTATGCACTATCAATGCCCCTGCACTCTCTGACTGCGGTAACTCACTGTACTCAATTACCTGCTCTATGACGGGGGGAGATGAGAGAGGATCTTGAACATGGATGTTATTATTTTCATTATTCCCATCCACTCCTTCCATGAATTGTTCTTCTTGGTCCATTAGTGTCTTAAATATCTCATACCTATTGGAGGGCTTGAGTTGGGTTTGCTCTTTACCATCTTTTTTCTTTTGCCTTCTCCTTCTTTTGGGTTGTTCAAAACCATCTCTCTGTGCTTCTTTACCCTAAGAAATATTGGTTGGTTCTTTTTTTATTGTTGACTTACCCTCCTTAGGAGGATTTGACATTCCTAGAGGAGCCTCCATTTTTATGTTCATATTATTTGGGCAAGATCAGGCAAAATGCTCATGTTTGTGGCAGACTCTGCATCTGAATGGCAAAGCCTCATAATCCAGCTGTTGAATCCAAGATAGTCCTGCAAGTTCAAGTTCCACCTCTGCTGGTAGAGGCTGGCTAAGATCCATTTCCATAGATAATCTTGTATAAACAGTTGTGTTTCCTACTATTGTGTCTTTGGAAACACCCAAATGTCTTCCAAGGGAGTTACCGATAATTTCCAATACCTGCTCACTCCAAAACTCCATTGGAAGTGCATACAAACGGATCCAAATCGAAATAGTAGTGGGTTCAATTCAAGGATCAAATCCCACTCTCCAGGGTTGAACAAATAATCCTGCTGGACCATGATTTCTCTTTTTTGATTTGAAAGCCCTATTTCTATCGGCAAGTGAAGAAAAAATAATAATAAAATATCCATTGCTAATAAACCATAAAGAATACATTTGGTATTATTGCCTTATCAAATCTGGTATTTTTGTTAAAACAGGTCAGATCGACGAAGTGTGAATACTACAAATCAGGGGTGAATGATAAAAATCAGTGCATAGATCTATGGAATATGGATAGTGCAAGAAAACATTCTAGTAATAAGGAGCACAAGGATTGATCAAAGAGAAAACATGGGTAACTCATATCATAGTACTCAAGAACCAAAAATTGAGCAAGTTTGGACATCGGAGGATAGAGACTTTGAGGTATTATTGATCAAGATAAAAGTTGAAGAGATAGAACTGTCTAGAGTTAATGAATAAGAGGTGTAGGAAGATAGAGAGTGGATGGTGACACCTAATAAAGTGATGGAAGGGTTGCAAGAGAGTACAAAGGATGGGATTTAGGCACCAGAGAAACATGATGTGAGGTCTTAGGAAGACAAACCAAAACCATATCCATCACATCAATGAAGGAGGTCATTGAGTGAGGACGCACGAGAGTTCAATAAATGAGTGGCAAGATAGAACAAGATCCCTTGAATCTATACTTTTGATGATAATGAGAGTAAGACAACCCCAAGGAGAAATCAGCTAGAGGTTTCATGAGATACCTCAAGTGATAGTGACGGTTCTTCAAAGATGGCTAATAGAGAAGCTAAGAAGATATGTCTACCATTTTCAAGTGAGGGTAAGGAAGACCCCACGAGGTATATTGAAAATTACATAACCATTTGGAGAGTGAATGGTGTATATAGACCATTAGAGATTGACTGGTACCTAAAGAGAGAGAATAATGTGAATTTTCAAATTTGGATCAAGGTGAAGGATCAATTCATTGAGGGATTCAGAACTCTAAAGTATGATGGAGAAATTGTTACGAAGTTGTGTACAATAAAGCAAAAATCCAATGAGGATATGAAGTCATATAACCCCAGGCTCAAGCAGTTAGTAGAAAATATGGAGATACCTTTGGCTGACATATTTGTGAAGCAGTGGTTTGTATATGGACTACTTCCAAAGTACAAGAAGAAGATGAAAGGAGTTCCATCAAAAATATGAGGACATAGTAAAGCATGTGAGGAAATTCGATAGTGAAGTAAACCAAACGTACACAAGAATTTTATCTCATCCCAAGTCCTATGAGTACGACAGTGGAGAAGATGACTTGATACAGAGAATAGTAGCATCCTTCCATTAGAATTTTAAGAATTTGATGAAGGAACATAAGAACAATCCTGACAGGAATGACATCTAGTGTACGAAGTGCAAGATAGAAGGTCACACAAATTTGAAGTGTCCACACAATGACCATTGCCACATTTGTAATGTTATGGGATATGAGGTGATGCTATGTTCGTATAATGTGAGGGTTCACCCACATGTCTTGTCAATTTAGGAGTAAAAATAGAAACCAAAGTTCCAAGGAAGTGGGCAACAAGTAATGAGTGGTAGTTATAGAAATAGCCAGTGATGTGGTAGACAAAACTAGGATAATCGGTAAGGTAGACAAAGCCATTTGCAGTATGATGCGGATGGGAGACCGATCATACAGTGTTGTAATTTCCAAGTGTTGGGGTATTTTGTGAAGAGTTTTTCTACACCCCAATGGTAGGATGCACCACAAACAAACAATACATAGATGTGTAAGTGGTGTGGGCTGGGCAACCACAAGGAAGCAAATTTCCCAAAACAAGCAAGTACAAGTAACTCACAAAACGTGAGTTTTCTAGACATTGAGGTTCCCCAAGTTAAGGAAGGAACTCAAGAAGTATTAGCCATGATGAGAAATAAGCCTAATAAATATAGTTACCCAGAGCCAAAAAAGGATAAGAAATGTTGAAAAGTAGCAAATAAAATACTACAAGATGAAGCACTAAATGCAAAGCAAGTAGAAGTAGTAGTCAAGAAAGAATCAAAGAAACCATCAGAATATGATTCTATTGTGCAAAGCCTGGAAGCACAGGTATTAGAGACCACAGTAGGAGTGAAGGTGGCTAGTCTATTGGAAGCTATCCTATCCTTGTAGTAAGCAATGGTGGAGGAAACTCGACCACATAAAGTGATGGAAGTATAGAGTAAACTGGTGTAGGAAAAGAAATAGAAATATTAGTTTATGGATCTGACCATATTGTTGATTGATGTAGGAAAGTGTTGGCATTTTTGCCACATTGTTTTTCTTGTTACTGTTAAATAAAAGAATGCATAAGTTGTAGAGATACTAACTCCTCTGATTTGGAAGGGAAAATGTAAAAAATCTCTGTAAATTTTTGTGTTAGAGCTAAGTACAAAAAATGTCACGATTTCGTGACATGTCGCATTTTTGCGGTCAAAACAGTCAACGACAGCAAGGGGGTAAAACTATTGTGATATCGCGACATGTTGGAGTTTCATGACTTATTGTGGTAAGGAAGAACTAACTGAAAAGTTGTCGTGATATCGCGACATGTCGCCAAATCGCAACCTGTCGCATTTTCGTAGTCAACGCAGTCAAAGAGAGTAGTCAAGGAAAAGTTGTAGCGATATAGCGACATGTCGTGTTTTTGCGACTTGTGATGGCCACAGAGCAGAATGATAGAAAATGTCATGATATCACGATAGAAAAGCAAGCAAGGAGTAGATGGTAAGAATTGTCACGATATCATAACGTGTCACGTTATTGCGAAGGAGCGGAAGATAAACACAAGGTAGAGAAAAATGTCGTGATATCGCGACATTTTTGGAGATGAAGCTAAGCAAAAGAAACTTATCGCGATGTTGTGACAGGAAGCAGCAATGACAGAGAAGGCAAGAAATTGTCACGATTTCATGACATATTGGGAAAGAAGGACCAAGTGCGAAGAATTGTCGCGATATCGTGACATGTCGCATTTTCATGGTCAACGCAGTCAACGGAGGCATGAAATGAAAAAATGTCATGATATCGCGACATGTCACATTTTTGCAACCTGTCGTGTTTTCGTGGAATGAAAGTTGAACCCTACAAAGCAAAGGGAATTGTCATGATTTCGTGACATGTCACGATTTCGTGACATGTCTTGTTTTCGCGATGTGAAAGCGTGGGAAGAACAAAATGGTATGGACTATCATGATTTCGTGACATGTCCCATTTTTGCTACTTGCAGAAAGATGAAGACCAAGGAAGATAAAGATGTCATGATTTCGTGACATGGTGAGTCTTCGTGACTTGGAGTAGCGAAGAAGGCAGACGAAGAGAAGACGTCGCGATATCGCGACATGTCGCATTTTCGTGACCTGGTGGCAAAAAAGAAGGCAGTATGGTAAAAGTGTCATGATTTTGTAACATGTCGCATTTTTACGACTTGTCTCATTTTTGCAACAGAGGCAATAACAAAGGCCCGATACAGTTCTGTTTGCATTTTCCTTCAAAATTGCATAGTAGAACATGCGAAGAAGATAAGATCAAACGTAGTAATGTTTTAATAGTTCTCCAATAGATTTTTGAGATCGTGGTCAAAGAAGCCCAAGTATTAAATGTTGCTGATTATCGATGTGAACTAGATAGAAGAACCTGAAGTAGTTTTCGAAGCCGCCAAAATTAAAGATGCCTCCAACATTCAAGGCTCCTGTTCGTGATCTTTTAACAACTCTCAGCTTACTCCAATAATGGTCATTAAATGTAGAAATATGGTCCCTTGTTTCTTTTTATCTCTAGTTGTAATTCATTTAAGACAAGGACTGTCATTTCTCTGAGGCAAATTAAGGGGATCATTTCTTTAAAACATGTTTCATGTTTTAAATGTTGTAATATGAAAGAAAGAGGCAGGCACCTCTATAAATATCAATGTAAAATCTCAAGCAAAAGAGGAAGACATTTTTGCAAAAATTGAAGCAAAAATCCTAGATGCAGTCTCGCTCTATTCTTAGAATTTTTTTATTTTGAGATCCAAACCATTGTCTATGTTTTGATTTCTGTGTGATTTACTTTTGTGTAGTCCAATGTTAATATAAGTTGAATTTTTTTGTTCTAAATTTGGCTGTATTTTTCATCTGAATGTTTGAAGTTTATTTGAAGGTGAACTTGCGGCTAATGCTTGATCCAATTTTTGTATATGCATCCTAAGAATTTGTTGTCACTTAGCTTCAGGATCTGGTTTGAGTGTTTTTGCTATCGGAGGTTGTTCCCCATTAACTATCGGCTTCGGCCATATTTCCCATTTCTTTCTGCATTATTTCCCATTTCTTTTCGTATTTTCCCATTTCTTTCTTGCATCCTTATCTTGAAACCAGTTTAGATTAGTGTGGGAGCCATTCCTCTCTGGAGATTGGCCCGAGAGACATCTCTTTCTCTTGAACTTTCAATGTTGGCCAAGTCTAGGGCGCATATATGTATAAAATCCTTTCCTGTGGTAGATTTGTGACCAATAGTTTTTGGCACGCCTAGTGGGACTGACTGTTTCTGTCTCCCAAAGATCCATAATCGGTGAGACTGATTGTTTCATTGTTTAACACCCAGAGGAATCAAGATATTGATGAACTTTCTTGACCTCAAAAGCGGCGATTATAAGTTCATCTGGTGACTCTGCTGAAAGCGATTCTTAAGTACCCATAAATCCTCATTCTGAAGCTGGTGATAATCTTCACTTCATGATCATGAGATCAAGTGCCAAAGAATCAGAAGATCCAGTCAAATTCTTCGAGATTGATGTTCAAAACTATAGGGAGTGCTCAAGAGTGGTAAGACCTATGAACCCATTGTTTGTTGTTTCTTCACAGGTAGCAGGTCAGTTTGTGCCATCTTCGACTCCTCCCAGTACTGCTATGAGCTTGCAAGTAGATCCAAATCCTGCAGTTCAAATGGATGGTCAACAACCTCCTCCATGGTGAGTTCCTACTTGAAACTATTCGAGAGCATTAGATCTGCCTTTTCAGAATCCAGTTCTTGCTGTAGCAATAAAAGCCTTGCCTACATATGATGGGACTGGAAAGACAATGTACGAGCATGTGTCAGATGTGGCAACCTTGGCTTCAATTCATAACATCACAGATGAAGATGTCATGATCAAATTGCTCGTCCTGTCACTTTGAGGTAAGTTTTTGTGCTGGTATAGATCCTTGCCTCCCAACTCCATAACTTCATGGGATCAATTAGCTGAGATGTTAATCCAAGGGTTCAATGAGCAAGCCGATCCATTTTCTTTAGTGCATCAATTTAATAATATCAAGAGGCATACTCAAGAGGAGATAGTGGGTTTCAATGTTAGGTTTGCCCGAACTTGGTAGAGAGTTCCTGAAAGTCTTTGCCCTACTCATGAATAAGTAGCAATGTACTTTCTTAGGGCTTTCCATTCAGATATAGGTATGAATATCAGGATGTTCGATGTTCAAACCTTTCTTGTGCTATATGCTCAGGCACAGAAGGCTAAGGCTGATCTGATTGCCATTGGGAAGTTGCCTCCAAAAATAACTATGCCTATTTTTCCCGAGCTTCCATAATAATAGCATACAGGTGCAGTCCCTACATCTTACACTGCTCCATCCATATATCCTTCATCTTCCTGGAATCCTCCCATACCTTTAGTACCTATGATTCCCATTCCATAGATAACCTCTCCACTTCCAACTCCTGCATTACCTTCTCTACCAGTTCCATTACCTCTACCTACACCACCTGTGTCCTCAAGCCCAGATCCTCAATTGGCTATTTTGCAATAAATTCAGTCGACCATGAGAGCTCTCACTAACAAGGTGACATCTATGGAGTGGAGAGAGGCAAAAAGGAACTATCAGCCATGGAGACATTTTTTGATGGTATCCAGAGAGCAACTTACTACTAGCAAGGCTATAGAGAACGTACCTAAGAGGAACTCAGTGGTCCTAGTAAGTGAAGATGCTGGCCCTTATAAATTTTCACATGAGCCTTCTTACTGGTGTTCTTCATGCAATGATCCACATGATGAGTCCACTTGCAAGGTTCACCAAAATTATTTGCAAATTCTTGTGAGAAGCCGTGTAAACATGATTCGAGAGGTGGATTAGAGTTTTGTGAAGTCTTTTGAGGAATACATGGTGGTTTTGACACGTAGTGGCAAGAAACCAATGTTGGTAGATCCGGCTAATATGGAGCCATTGAAAGTGCCTCCTGTGCAAGCAATAAAGTAGCAAATACCTGTAAAGACTCATGATTCTCTAGCTCCACAACAATCACTTATTTCCTCGAAGGATCCACTTTCACCACAAGTAAAAGAGAAGGAACAAGCTTTTGTCTCTCAGTCGAAAACAAAAACAAAAGAAAAATCTAGAGTAATGTTGCGGTATCCATCGTTGACTAAATGACAACGAGTGGAGGTCACCCAGTAGTATAGAAGCATATTTCAATCTGCCAGTGGAGGGAAAAAAATGATCTTGCCAAAGTACAACATTGTTGAGGAACTCAAAAGGATACTAGCTAAGGTGAGTTTGTATGACACTTTGCAGCTGCCTGGACAAGTAAATCTGTTACAAGAATCCTTGAAGAGCACATAAAGTAAAAGAAAGGCTCCATCCCAGGTAGTTCTGTCTCAAACTCTGACTTCTTCAGTCTCAAGAAAAAATAGACCACCACCTTTTTATCTTTCATTGAGAATGGAGGGACATATGGTGCATAATTGTCTTATTGACACAGGCACAGCTACTACTGTCATGCCAAAGGCAGTATGTGATGTCATAGGTATGGAATACACAAGAACTAGCATGGGAGTTTTGCAGCTAGATGGTACCTCGATAAAAATAGTGGGTGTAATTAAGGATGTTCCTATCTCCCTGCATGCCATGCCCTAGATTACTGTGATCCAAGAGATCATAGTGGTGGACCTGGAGCCATGCTTTGGTATGTGTCTCTCTCGAGAATTCATGGCTAAACTTGGGGGTTACCTTTCTTTGGATTTTACTCATTTGGAGGTACTCCATAAAGGGAAAAAGGTGAAGATTTTCAATGAGAAGCCTTCCACATTTCATGTGGAGAGAATAGATGAAGTGGACAAGTTAGCAAATTCAGTGCACATGATGTCTAAAGAATTGGGTAAACCTGATTTGATGGAGGAAGTCCTAGATGAGCTTTGCTTGGAGGATGAGTTTTCAATGCTCAATTTTAATGCCATGATAGAAATCGACTTAGGGTGTTATTCTATTCTCAATACTGAAAAGGCTCAAGAGCAGAACGATGGAAGTCAAAATCAGCTTTATTTTGATGAAGCAGGATGCAAAAATGATGCTGGCACTGGGATTGTTCAAGTATTACCTTATGGAATTCCATGATCTAATTCATACCATTTTATCTAGAGCTGCACAACTAATACTACAGAGTATGGGGCTTTATGCCTAGGTCTCATCAAGGCTGAGAAACTTGGAGCACGACAGTTGCAAATCTTTGGTGACACTGAGCTGATCATCAATCAGGAGATCAATGAGTGTTTGTTCAAGGTCTGGGATCCAGGAGATCATAGAGCTATGTTCTGGTATGGGTCTCTCCCAAGATTTTATATCTGAATTCAAGGGTACCTTCCAAAAAAAAAAATGTTAACTTCGGCTCTTTTTGCATGCGAGCCCACAGGTATGTTGTTTTTCTCTTTCTTTTTCTTTTCCTTCCCAGTAGCTAGTGGCTTTTCCTCTACTTCTTCATTCCACTTCCTTACTTCATTCCCTTCCCATCCTATTCCTTCTTCTTCTGCAATTACTCAAGACACTACTGTTGTTTCTACTCCCCTCTCTAATATTCCCGTTTCTTCTTTCCCCATTCTTCTCATTCTTTGCTTTTAAAACACTTTTTTCATATTTCACCACCGCTTCCTCCATCCCATCTCCTTCAATTTCATTCTCTATTTTTATCAAATCCCAGTAGCTGGTAGCACAGTCGCACTCTGTTGCTGTATTTACCACTTTTGTTCCGCCATCTTCCACCATTCCATCATTCCCCATCCCCGTTCCACGGCCTGCGCATCCGTGGGCCTCATTCCATTCATTTCCATTTTTGTAGTTCAGGTGCTTCTCACTACTGCCATGGAGATCCTTGCATAGCACCTGATGATTACCCAACTCAACCAAGCTAGGCCCAGTGCAGTAGTTCTCAAGAAATAAAGGAAGTTCTATTCTTCCACAAATTTTTGTTGAAGGTCCTATTTTTCAGAGCCGAGTACCAGCAAGAGCTCATTGCAGTAGCCTGCAGAGATGTCCAACATCAACCAGCACCAGTTATTTCTGATCCTCTAGTTGCTTGACTCTATTGCCCAATGAATAAAGGCATGAGGTTTGTGCATACAGCAGAAATGTATACCCCAAGAGCCGCCAAGAATTTTGGCATTTTTGCCACATTGTTTTTCTTGTTACTGTTAAATAAAAGAATGCATAAGTTGTAGAGATACTAACTCCTCTAATTTGGAAGGGAAAATGTAAAAAATCTCTGCAAATTTTTGTGTTAGAGCTAAGTACAAAAAATGTCGCGATTTCGTGACATGTCGCATTTTCGCAGTCAAAACAGTCAATGGCAGCAAGGGGGCAAAACTGTCGCAATATCGCGACATGTTGGAGTTTCGCGACTTGTTGCAGTAAGGGAGAACTAACTAAAAATTTGTTGCAATATTGCGACATGTCGCCAAATCGTGACCTGTCGCATTTTTGCAGTCAACACAGTCAAAGAGAGTAGTCAAGTAAAAGTTGTCACGATATCGCGACATGTCACGTTTTTGCGACTTGCGATGGCCACAGAGCAGAATGATAGAAAATGTCATGATATCACGACAAAAAAGCAAGCAAGGAGCAGATGGTAAGAATTGTCGTGATATTGTGACGTGTCACATTATTGCGAAGGAGCAAAAGATAAACACAAGGCAGAAAAAGATGTCGCGATATCACAAAATTTTTGGAGATGAAGCTAAGCAAAAGAAACTTGTCACGATATCGTGACAGGAAGTGGCAATGACAGAGAAGGCAAGAAATTGTCGTGATTTTGTGACATATTGGGAAAGAAGGACAAAGTGCGAATAATTATCACGATATCATGACATGTCGTGTTTTCACGGTCAATGCAGTCAACGAAGGCATGAAATGAAAAAACATTGCGATATCATGACATGTCACGTTTTCGTAACCTATCACATTTTCATGGAATGAAAGTTGAACCATACAAGGCAAAGGGAATTGTCGTGATTTCACGACATGTCATGATTTCATGACTTGTCACACTTTCGTGATGATAAAGCAGGTAGAAGCAAGAAGACAGAAACATGTCGTGATTTCGTGACATGTCTTGTTTTCGTGATGTGAAAGCGCGGGAAGAACAAAATGGTACGGACTGTCATGATTTCGCAACATGTCCCATTTTTGCTACTTGTAGAAAGATGAAGGCCAAGGAAGAGAAAGATGTCACGATTTTGCGACATGGTGAGTCTTCGCGACTTGGAGTAGCGAAGAAGGCAGACGAAGAGAAGACGTCGCGATATCGCGACATGTCGCATTTTTGTGACCTGGTGGCAGAAAAGAAGGCAGTATGGTAAAAGTGTCATGATTTCGTGACATGTCGCATTTTCGTGACTTGTCTCATTTTTGCGACAGAGGCAATAACAAAGGTCCGATATAGTTCTATTTGCATTTTCCTTTAGAATTGCATAGTAGAACGTGCGAAGAAGATAAGATCAAACGCAGTAATGTTTTAATAGTTCTCCAACGAATTTTTGAGATCGTGGTCAAAGAAGCTCAAGGATTAAATGTTGCTGATTACCGATGTGCACTAGATAGAAGAACCTGAAGCAGTTTTTGAAGCCGCCAGAATTAAAGACACCTCTAGCATTCAAGGCTCCTGTTCGTGATCTTTTAACAAGTCTCGGCTTGCTCCAATAACGGTCATTAAATGTAGAAATATGGTCCCTTGTTTCTTTTTATCTCCAGTTGTAATTCATTTAAGACAAGGACTGTCATTTCTCCGAGGCAGATTAAGGGGATCATTTCTTTAAAACTTGTTTCATGTTTTAAATGTTATAATACGAAAGAAAGAGGTAGGCACCTCTATAAATATCAATGTAAAATATCAAGCAAAAGAGGAAGACCTTTTTGCAGAAATTGAAACAGAAATCCTAGATGCAGTCTCGCTCTATTCTTAGCATTTTTTTATTTTGAGATCCAAACCATTGTCTATGTTTTGCTTTCTGTGTGATTTACTTCTGTGTAGTCTAGTGTTAATATAAGTTCAATTTTGTTGTTCTGAATTTGGCTGTATTTTTCATCTGAATGTTTGAAGTTTATTTGAAGGCGAACTTGCGGCTAATGCTTGATCCGATTTCTGTATATGCATCCTAAGAATTTGTTGTCGCTTAGCTTTAGGATCTGGTTTGAGTGTTTTTGCTATCGGAGGTTGTTTCCCCATTAACTATCGGCTTCGACCATATTTCCCATTTCTTTTCGCATTATTTCCCATTTCTTTCCACATTTTCCCATTTCTTTCTTGCATCCTTATCTTGAAACTAGTTTAGATTAGTGTGGGAGCCAGCCCTCTCTGGAGATTGGCCTGGGAGACATATCTTTCTCTCTGCCTTTCAATGTTGGCCAAGTCTAGGGTGCATATATGTATAAAATCCTTTCCTGTGGCAGATTTGTGACCAACAGAAAGAAACCTAAATTAGTTCATATGGATATCCTAGGGAACAAACTAACACAAGTCATCGTGGATGGAAGATCTAGTGTCAACGTGCTCCCTAAAAGAACTTGGTTGAAATTAGGAGCTCCATCACTATGGGCACCGTGCTTTCAATTATATGGTGTTGACCAAAATTATATTGATATCAAAGAAATATTGATGGCACAACAAGTGGCAATAGCTGAGCAAGAATTTGTCTTGGACTTCATTGTGATTATTGTTGGTCATCAAATCTACCCAGGAGAGTATTTTGGGTAGTGTACGCACCCTAAACCTAGACCAATATTGAAATACCGAGAGGAAGAGATGCCCCTCGTGCCAATATCTAGAGAAAGGTCAGCTCCTTTGCTAAACTACTTTGGTGTTTTAAGACGAGTGCATGAAAGAGATAAAAGAGTAAGGGTGCAAGAAAGAAATAAAAAATAGTAAGGATGCAGGAAAGAAATAAATAGATTAAGGGAATAAATGTCAATAATTTAGAGTGGGAAAGAACCAAAAGCACGATTGCTGGCTATTAGCTCAAAATAGCAACAATAAATACCAAGAATAAAATGAAATGAACATGATATTAGCCCCCCTATGTATCCTCTAGATGAGTTCCAGGATTACTCTTCCCCTTATGTAAAAATCCAAAATTTAGAATTACGACGATTGGGAAGTGAGTGAATATAACAGAAACACTATCCGCAGGAAGCATACAAGAGAACTATTACAATGTTTTTCTCCCCTATGTATCCTTCGAGAAAATTCCAGGTTTCTACCCCAATCACACACCTAAATCCAGAATGCAGAATTATAGTATGCAAATGAAGAAAATATAACAAAAATAATCACAGAAGGCAGCATACAAGAGAGAAATTAAGCCCAAAGGTCTTTTGTATTAATCACAGGAATTCAAGTTACAACAGCTTTCTAGCAGAAAGTTCCCCCCCTTTTACATTACACTGCCTGGTTTTTTATAGAGGACCCGACCCTCTGAGCCATCAATGTGCAAAACGGAGGAGTACATCCTCAAAAATCTGAGAAGTCGGCTCTCGTAGCTCTCGTGACTGAGCTCTCAAATCCTTTCCCATAACTGGAAACTGTGACAGTGTCAGCTAGGGAAACTCTCATTTATGAGCTGCTTGAACGTCCTTGGCCTCTGAGTGTAGACCTTGAGTGGCCGCCATGTTCATCGAGATCTCCTTCAGGGACTGATACTTCCTTTCCAATTGCCAAAAATGAGCAGCGAGTTCACTGGGTATGTAAAAACTCATTTATGAGGCACTTGATTGCCTCAAACAAATACCTAGCTTGGAGTGCGTGCCTTTGAAGCACTTTGCTGAAATTTCATTTGCAACTCCGCTTTGTGATGGATTTGAGCCGAAGTAGATTCTCCTTCTTGGTTATGCAATTCACACGAATGAGCTTCGCGAGATAGCTTCGGGGATGTGAAATGCCGAAGTAAGTATTCCTCCTTGATATGGATCTCAATTTCTTACCGCTTCGCTAGAAAGGCATGTCAAAACTACTTCACTGAGGTTCTCCACCCAAAGTGGATGCTTCACTAATGGGCCATCAAAATGCTTCACCGCGATCCTCCCTCAAAACTGTGGTTCAAGGTTTTTTGGGCCGAAGTGCATTCTTGCCTTGGAAAAATGTCTTGCTCTTTACGGGCCACTACTACTTCGGGTGAAAGCGCTTTGCATGAAAGCTAGCCGAAGCAGATGCTTCACGATGAATTTTGGCAAAGTGAGAATGGTTTGCCGGTAGGGATGCCCGAAGTTGATACTTCACCAATTTCTTAGCGAAGTAGTTTTCAATGTTTGCACTCCTTCAAATTTTGCTTTGCAAGATTTTTGCCCGAAAGAACTACTTGAAATGCTTCAGGTGCAAAGCTCTTTTCACGCCTTAGCAATTGAGCCATGATATAATATTTGCTTTCCTTCTTCAGTGAAGCTGTTATTATTTATTTAGACTTCTTCGAATGCCACTTCGCAAAACTTTTGCCTAAAGCATCTGTTTGGGTTGCTTCGGGTGCGAAGCTCTCTTTATTCTCTACCTTCTTTTTTTAGCAAAGCTATATTCCTTTTCTTGCGAAGCTCTTTCCTTAGCTTTCTCAGTAGTGAAGCTCTTTTCTTAGCTTGCTTAGTAGCGAAGCTCTTGCATCTCCATTCTATATAAAAAGGGGGGTGGCAATGAAAGCCAAAATTGCTGTAATACTTACAAATGTCTTCAAAAACAATAAAAATAAACACTTTACAAAAGAAACACTTTACAAAAATTTTGGTTAAACTACCCCTCTAGGCAATGTGACAAAATTGTCAACATTCTTGGTGGCTCACAGGGCAATGAGCTCACCTCGGTGCAAGAACCCTCAGCCTTGATCTGTTGGGCCAGAGTTACCTTCGGACCCTTCTCCATTTTCTCTTTCTAGGGGTGCTTCCACAACTTCCTCTTCTTCTTCTCCTTCCTCTTCTTCCTCTTTCGACAAGGCTTCCTATTGCAAATATTGGGGAAGACGATCTTGAATGCGTTCCATGGTTTGGCGAACATGAGCCCAGGTGCCCTTTTGAAAAGGCTCTCGGTCTTGTAGTGCTTTTACCAGAACATGGAACCGATCAATTTGCCCTATGTTGGTATGTTTGGCTCTTGTGCTTAGATCATTCAGGCAGGTCATGATCTTGCAATGTCTCAAAATAAAATCTGTGACTTGCCCTTCTATAATTGGCTCCTCCCATTAATCTATCTCTGAGACGTCACCTTCAAAGTGTAACCAAACCAACTTGAGTTCTTCTTTAGTCAAAAGGTTCCCATCATCATTCGTGAAACTTGGGAAACCTAAGGAAGAGAGATATTGAAAATAGCCCAATGATGTGCACTGCTCGTGCTCAAATACATCTAGGAGGTCTTTTGCCTTCTTAGCTTTCCTCACCTTGGAGAAGAAGGCATGGACCGTGGCTTGGGCTGTAGACAAATCCTTAGTCGTCTGACTCATCCTAGCGACCTAAAGGTCCTGATATTTGATAATTTGGACCTCAAAAGGTAGTTTGAGTCAGTTCCTAATCTTCTGGATGATTTCATCTACTATTGGCCCTTCATGAGCAGCGACATATTGGGATTCGATGATGTAGGTTAAAATTGATAGGGCATTGGAGGCCCAGGATCTAAAATTCTTGAGCAGGTGTGAGAGGATTTCTTTTATTCTGCCTTTGTCAAAAAACTATAGGCTCTATTTTTTTGTAAAAATGCTGCTGCATCTACAAGATCTTACTTTCAAATTCTTTGGCCTTCAGATCAGCTTCGGCCTGTATCTTGCTTTGGTTTTTAGTTGTACCCTACAGTTGTTCTATTTGCTATTTTAGGGCATCTGCTTCCTTCTTCATCAGCTCACACTACTTCTCCATGTCCTCTAGTTTGGAGCGAGTCCTGGCTAGCTCCTCTTCCAACTTGATGTTGGCACTCTCTGCTTCAAATTTGTGTTGATTGGCGATGTTTGAATGTGCACAGAAAGTTTCAATTCTTACATGCATGGATGTAGATTCATTATCTACATTCAAGTGTTCCAGGTCCTTGGACTTATCTTGATAATCATAATCCACTAGGGTCATTTCATCCAGGGGCTTTTGGAACTTAGGAATATTTTCATCTTATCTAATTTCCTAGATTTCAAATCGAACACAGTGCACTTTTCTAATTGGGCCAGAGAGTGCCCTCTCTTTTTCCTCGCCTCCTTTAGCATATTATCTATGTTTTGCCAGGATCAGACAAGCTTTCTAGCTAGAGGACATTCCTTTATCATGGATAGCTTAGTTTCAAATGAGGCTGGTTCTCCATCCAAGGGGGTAAACAAATATAAGGAATGAACGGGGGATGCCTCACCAATAGGTTCAGCGACGGGCATGGTAGGAGTTCTGGTGAGTGAAACAATGTCATGTGTAACATGGGAGTGGGGAATGAGGTTCAAAATTGGAGTACTACCTTTGCATTGACTGAGGACCAAGGGAATGGTGGCGTGGGCAAATGAAGTAGTGTCGACAGACCTATCCTGGCAAGATGATTCAAATGGAGTGGACATGCATGTGGGGCTAACAGGATCGTGAGACAAACTCAAAGCGATGAAGGGCGACACGCGATGGGGTGATTGAATTTATGGGGGAGAAAGAGAGTTATGGGGAGACTGATGAGGACCTTCGGTTGGGACCGTGGTGGACATATGAGAAACTAAGGCAAAGGGTGAAGAGTGCATACCTACGTGCCCTCCCAATAGAGTAGAAGTGGTGGCTTTTTGTGTGACCGACTCTTACTCCTTTCCAGCTTCTGCACTCTTGACCTCCATGACCTCTTCTTCAGGGCTCCCTTCTTATTGGAGGAGTTCTTCCACATTGATGATGTCTATGTCTGGGGCTGCCTCAGATCTTTGTGACATCATCCCTTCAATATTCACCTTGGTTGGGCCAATCACAGGCTGTTTGCCAGAAGCACCTAGAAGCTTTGTGCATGGTCACTTCGAGTGGGTTGGAGGAACTTGAGATTGCTCTTACCTCTTTCTTTTCTTCTCCTCCTTATTTGATTATTGTGTCAACCCCACGACACTCATGTCATGGCTTTCTATCGATTCTTGAGGCAACTCTTGTGGTGTCGTTTTTGCCTCTTCCTCTTCCTCCTGTTTCGAAGCATCATCAGCTCTTCTTGGGCTTTTGCCTGAACCTGGGGTACTGGGGGAAATGAAGTTGATGAAGGAGATGGGCTTCCAAGTCCTAGCATTGGATTCATAAACAATCGTGAAGTCACTATATTTCCCCAAGAGTCTTTATGATGTCATATTTTAGCGATGGACCCTCATTATCCACCACTCCCTCAATTGTTCCTCACCCCAACTCTTCAATTATTCCCTTAGATTGTCCTTCACTTTTCTCTAAAATATGGAGTCTAGGCTTGGAAAGGGATGCTGAACTAGATCATACTCGACCTACATAGGATAGAATTCATGCCAGGGAGGCAAGTTCTTCATTCTTTCTAAATGCCATTCCAAATCCCTCCCATTGGGGTTATTCCTTTGATCCACTATTTATGGGTGAGGGCAGACATGAAAATTATTGAATTAGAGGTGATCCCTCATCACCCCCAAAGGGTCATAGTACCACTATTGAGGAATCTAGAGCAAACCGAATTTAGCAAGCTTCTCCTCCAGGTACACATGTTGCTTCAGGGCAAACACCTCAATTACCCCCATTTTGAAAGGGAAGTCACACGTGTGCACCTATTTTTGACCATGGTCGTAGATAACATTTTTTGTGTTGCTTTATCAAGCGACCTCCAATGCGAACTAGCATTCCAAGGGGTAAATTAATAGCAAGAAGGGCTTCCCCATGAATTTGAACAAGCGAATCACAAGTCCTTGTGTCAATTTAAATATGTCTCCCTTCTTCTCCATCACCACTTTGTCCCTTAGACTGATGGACACCCGAGGGCAAGAACCCTTAAACAAATAAATAGTAGGTCCTAGAAACTATTTATTAAAAGAATAATATGATTCCGTCCTCACTAGGAGGGGATTCCACTGGTACAAAGGCAGAGGAGTTCCATCCTTGCCGCTTGAAGAAATGGCAATGTGGGGAAAATGCTTATGTACATGATAGAAAAATAACCAAACTAGGAAAGAGCAAGGTCCGAAGTACTAGCCCATTCCAGAATTCTTCATGCTGGTTAGTCGCGTGTGCAATTTTCAAGCATCCCATTCTATCCAGTAGAATAATACTGGATTGGTGTTTAGAATTGAAGCATCAGGGGCGTAAAACTCCCCTCTTGAAATACATTTGGCCAAAGACACCTGCTAGGGGTGCATCAAAGCATCAATCGATAGGCCTGCTACCCAAGAAATGATAGAGAAGATGTCCATGCTATTGAAATACATTAGGGGTAGGGGCATTTGGGGCATCTTACCTGAAGGGAGCCTGTCCTTGAGGTCCTCACTCAAAAAATTCAAAATATAGCTAGAGGAGGTGAACCTCTCCACTTGCTCACTTAAGATGACATTACGAATGGTATAACCCTTGGGCGGCCCTTACTGGGGCACGAAGGCTCCTTGCACATATTATTTTAAGATTGAAAACAATTTATGGCCTGTGGCGTCCAACACTTATCTAGAAGAGGGCTGGTAGTTTTGTGTGATGGCACAAATTAATTTGAGACAATGGTGCACCGGTGGAGTCAGGTACCAATATATCTACGAGTAATAGGTAGCGGCTCTTTTATTCTCTATGGAGAGCCTACTCTTCATGAACTCGATGGTGTATCAAAGTTTGGCCATGCTCTTTGAAAGCTCAGTGTCCCTAATTTTCTCTCACCCATCAATTGGTGGTTCTTTGGATTGTTCTTCTTCAAAATCTTCTCTTTCCTTCACGGCTTGCTTTTCAGGGTGGAGGTTAAGGTCGATCCTCTTGGGTCTCTGCTTTTTCTCCTCCTTACCCTTCTTAATTTTTTTAGGGCCTGCCACTTATGGTTCCCTCCTCTTTTCCTTGGAGTTCTTCTTCCCCATTATGGATATTCATGATGACAGAGTTCTCGGTGTAGAAGACTTCGACGCAAAGGATTTCGATGCGAAGGGCAAAAGAATTGCAAGGTAATAGTGGGGCTCTTAATCTTGCATGAACCAGTATGTGAAAAATATTTTCACTACTGAGGCTTGAGTTTTATAGCCTTAGAAGGCAACTACCTCTATTTATGGCTCCTGCCATAATTAAATTTACAAGTCTAACGGGGGAGGTTGCTTTACCTTTTGATTGGACTTTCGACGGTGTTGTACGCAGGTCCATGCGCTTAGATGATTATGCCCGGCATTAGAAACCTAACCTTCTACCACCTTGTACCTAGGCATGAGCTTTTATCATAACTGAATCCTCTTGGGATGTGCTCTGCCATCTTTGCATTAAACTCACCCACCTCAAACGTTTCCCTAGGTTGTCATTGACACGTTCTCCAAGGCACATTTTAAATGCTCCTGCCTCGTGCGCTATTGATTTGGTGAAGTTGAAACCGACGCTAAAAATACTTCACAATGAACCTCCGATGCAAACTGATTTTCTATGCTTCGGGCCCAAAGTAGTTTTACCTTGCTGCGTCACCACTTTGCTTCATGGAAGGCTGCCTCCGAAGTTCATTCCTTTTGAGAAATGGTTTGCTAGATTTTCTTTGAAAACTACTTTGCTCATACTTCTTTTACAAAGTACTTTTTATGCCTTCATCATGCTCTTGTTTGGTTCGTCGACGACTCCTTCTAGGCTAAAGTTCTTCACTACGAAGCATCTTGCATTAGTCGCTTTGCATCAAAAGTTCTCGAAGGAAATTCTGGCTAGGCTTAGCGAAGATGGAGTTTGTCACTGTGACACTTAACCTCTCAGAGATCTTGAAATAGGTTATATATACAGAAATGAAAAATTACATACAAAAGTAAGATTTGAACTTTTTTTTTTTTTTCAGCGATGGAAAGTCTTCAGATGAAGACCATTGACAGAAATTGGCAAGACTTGGCCATATGCATCCTTGAGGATGAAATAATTGGCTGAGTTTACCTTTACAATTTTGAATGGTCCGTCCCAGAAAGTGTCTAACTTATCATGATTCCCAGGCTTGGCCTTCCAGAAGTCCCACTTCCATACCAGATCTCCCACTTTGAACATGCGGTCAGAGGATTTTTTCTTGAACCAGTATCGGGTGATCTGAGCATGCTTAGTGAAGCTTTGGTAGGCCTTCTCATGATCTTCCTCTAGCTACAATAGCTGAGCTAGCCTATTTTCCATAGGATTAACTTCTTCTTCCTCATCTAACAATTGCAACGTAGGGATCTCTACATGGGTAGGTAAGATGGCCTCTTTGCCATACACCAAGGCATAAGGTGACGTCTTGATTGACTTCTTGATAGAAATCTAATCGGTCCATAAGGCTTGATCTAGAAGGAGGTGCCAAGTTATTTTGTTTTTCTCCATGGGCTTTCTTAGAACCCTTAATAGAGTCTTGTTAGTTGATTATACCAATCCGTTACCCTGTGGATAGTAATTGGAAGAGACCTTATGATATATCCCATATTTGTAGAGGAACTCGTTGATTTTGGTGCCTAAAAACCTGGGACCATTGTCTATAATGATTGATTATGGGATTTCAAACCGGGTGATCAATCCCTCTAGGAAGGCGATGACGGTCTCTTGATTAGCATGCTTTGTGGGTACTGCTTCAGGCCATCTGGTGAAGTAGTCAGTTGCAGTCAGGAAGCACTTATGCCCTAAAAAAGAGTTCGGTGATATAATCCCTATGAAATCCAACCCCCATTGTTGAAAGGGCATTTCTACCTGTATCAGTCGAAGAGGCATAGGAGCACTTTTGCTTTGGCCGAAAAACTTTAGACATTGCTCGCATTTGCGACAAACCACAAAAGCATCGATGAAGAGTGTAGGCCAATAATAACCAGCCTTAATTATCTTCAATGTCGTTGTTCTTCCTGTGAAGTGACCTCTAGATAATCCTGAATGGAATTCTCCCAAGACTCTCTTCTTATCATCTTCTTTTATGCACTTGAGAAGAACACCATCAATATTTCTAAAAAATAGGCCTTCAAGGTGCAATGTATATCAGAGGGACCACATCCTAAAGTGTCTTCGTTATGGAGCATTTAAATGCGAAGGACATCTATCAGGGTTGAAATATTCAACTATCTCATCAACCCAATACTTCTCATCCTCTTATTGATTTGCGAAGCACCCGTATGTTGCCGATTCATCCCACTAACAAGTTGTCACTTCGGCCGCTATGCTCTTGACATAGTGCATGACTGCAAACCAATTTTGTGGGTCTGATCTCAATGTTGAACTCCTGTTGCTACCCAATTCTCCTTGGATAATGAAGTTGCATACATCATGGTGTATGAAAAAGACTGTAATCTGACATTGGGAAATGAATTGCTTAAATTTCCTAAGATATTTCATTAATGCATGCACCTGCCTTTCTATGAAATTGTACTTTTCTTCATGGGGGTGTATCACCTGGCTTAGAAAAACGATGGGGTGCTCTTCGCCATCTTCCCCCTTCTGTGTCAAGACTACAGCATAGCTCTCAGGTTCTCCTATGGCATATAGGATGAAATTCTAGTTGTAGTCAAGGTTTGTCAGGACTAGTGCCTAAGCAATTCAGGCCTTGATTTCTTTAAATGCCTCTTTTCTCTCCTCTGTCTAGATGAATTCAGTGCCCTTCTTCAAAAGTTCATACATTGGCTTGATGACCTGGGCAAAATCTGGGACAAACTTCCTTACAAAGTTGATATGGCCGAAAATAGTTTGAAGTCCTTTCTTATTCACTAGGAGTGGGAGCTTCAATAGAGCCTCATCTCTATCAGGATCTACAGTGAGACCCTTCTCTGATATCACATGTACCAATAACTTCCCTTCACTGACTGTGAATATGGAATTCTTTTGATTAATTGAAATGCCAAACTCTCAATATTTTTCGAATACCTGTTGCAGGTGAAAAGGATGATCCTCCTTTATTTAGGAGAAGACGGTCATGTCATCCAAATAGATAACAATGATCTTATTCAAGAGTTCACCAAAAGCTAAATCCATGGCCCTCTAAAAAGTGGCCCTCGCATTCAAAAGGCCGAATGGCATTCACTGGTAAGCAAATGTTCCCCACTTGGTAGTGAATGTGGTTTTATGCTGATATTCATCCCTAACCCAGATCTGATTATATCTGAAGAAGCCATCGAGTAGGGAGAAGCATTGAGCCCCAGCCAGTAAGTGCAAGATCTGATCTATCTATAGGAGAGGGTAATTATATTTGAGAGAAGCCTGGTTTAGGTTGCGAAATTCCATGCATAACCGTATATATCCATTATTATTTCTAACAGGGACTAGATTTGCTACCCAAGAGGAATGCTTTATGGGATAAATTATCTTTGCCTCAAGCATCTTCAAGATCTTGGCTTTCATCAGGACCTTGATCTTTGGATTTATAGGCCTTTGCTTCTATCGAAAGGGTTTGATACCCTCTTGTAATTCGATTGTATGCTGAATCAGTTGTCGATCGTATCATTTTAGGTCTTGCTAAGACCACGCCATTATGTCGGGATACCTTCTGCACATAGATCAAATTTGTTCTAGCTCTTTCGAAGTGCAATCTGTTCCAAATTTTATTACTTTTCTAGGTTCAAGCTCCAAATCCTGATATTTCTTCACGTTGACTTTGATCCTATGAGAACTACTCAATCATTTTGATCGAAGAGGCTTTCAATAGTAATTAACCCTTTGGTAACATGTGTATCGCTCCAAATTTTTTGCATCCCTACCTTCAGGCTATTGGATCCGTGCCCGAAAGGAGGATGGGAAAAGGATGATGCGGTACCTCGGACGAGAGGACTTTGCGAAGGTCCCGCCTCTCAAGGGAGGTGCATTTTGGTGATTTGTCGACGGATGGTGGGTTCACCAGGAAACATTTGGCGACAGTTTCCATGCCTAGGTTTTGGGAATGTGTTTTAATGGGTTCGTTTTATCCTTAAACATTCATCCTAGGTTTGGCCGAATGATTCTAACTTAAACTACATGAAAATGCAATTTAAATGAATACGATGAAACAGACTGAAAGCAAAAAAATAGAGAATTTACAGGAGGCTAATGGAGATTACCTGATCTGAGATGTCTGATGAAGTTTGTGATGCTTGAAGTAGTCTGGATCGTCTGGGATTCGACAAAATTCTAGAATCTGACAGGATCGTCTGAGACAGACAAAATCGTCTCAGATCTAACGAATTCGTCAAACGAATTCATTAGAAACCTGCAAAACAGAGAACAAATGCAAAATACAAGCAATTCTACTATGCAAAACAGAGGCAAAATATGCTAAAGAACAAGGTGAATACTAAGCAATAATTTAAAACAGAAAGTAAAACAGATCACTGCATTATGATGGCAAATCATGAATTTAATGTGCAATCTAAACTAGATGGGTGAACTCCAGATGCAAAGTAGAATAAAAACTAAATAAATGATCTGATTTATAGCATAAAATGATAGAGAGAAAAGAGAGAAGAGCAAACTTCAGGCACTGATTGCCTCGATGTATGTTGCAGTCGAGATCGTCTCGCATCAGTACGAGATCATCCCTAATTTGACAAGATCACCTCCGATCTTGACAGGTTCGTCGGCTGCGATAGGTGTTGGCTCCGACTGAAAACCAGTGATATACCTGCAATAAAATTACTATAGGAATAGTGCAAAGAGCAAATTTGAGAAGTTCTAGCACATAGGGAGTCGATTTGCATAAAAATTCAGCCAGGGGTTGGGGAGGGAAAAGTCTTAGAGTTAAATAGGCTTAGGGAAAGTTGTTGGGAGGTTGGAGATCTTCCCAATTTGGGAGATCTCCAACAGGGGAGGGTCCCAATGGCACAGACATGCTTCCGCCCGGATTGGAGACCCGTTGGAACAGAGTCTAATTATGAAAATGCAGTTTTGCGACAAAATCGTCCGGACGTCCTAGTCCAGAAGAAATCGTCAAATTTGGGGCGATATCGTCTGATCGGCGACGATATCGTCCAACGGTCAAAACAACTCCTAAAAATGGCACGAAAAAAGGGGAAACGGGTTTCTCGGCGGTTAACGGGCGGTTTGGGAGGTTAAATTTGAATTTAAATTTATTTACTAAGGTGAATGTAATTATTCCAATTTGACTGCACCAATTTTAGGGTGCTACATTTTGCCCCCTCTTTAGCGAATTTTTCAAAGAAAATGCGTTAAAGATGAGTTCTTCTCGATCTACGAGAAAGCAAAAAATTATTCCCATTTTTAGGCGACGATTCTTGGTCGAATCGTACGACAGCTTACTATGGTGCCCCCTCCGTGTTTTTACCCAAATCGAACGTTTGAGGTAAAAACGCGAAAAAGCAAAAAAATATTTGTGAATTATTTTGAATAAAATTAAGAAAAATAGGGTAAAACCCTAATTCATTGTTACTGTTCATTTTTTGTTTTTAGAGCTCTGAAGCAGAAATGGTGGATATGATGTATATATTTTTTTGAGATATATAAGATGATATATTTTTGATCATATGACTTGTATTGTGTTATGTATTTTGTGATGCTTATGATGCTTTTATGTTTGATTGATTGATTTGATAATTGGATTGGGATTCATGTAATTATGTCATTGGAAAATTATAATTTGAATGTCATGCTATAACATTTTAAATGAAATAATCTGATGTAACAAAGTGTTTGTTTGTGATGCAATAATTTGATAAAAATAAAAGGGGACTTTTAACAATAATTTCAAAGGACATTGTCGCTATTATAGACCATTTCATGGAGTCGCCGCTCACTCGGTCGTCAAGCTAATCCCATTTATAGAAATATTGTGAAAAGTGAAAGAGTGCTTAAGAGACTGTCTTAAGACTTTGTTGTGATAATGCAAATGATGATGATGATGATGAGGTTTGTTTTCAGATTTCCATGAAAAATATTATGCATGAAATATTTTAAAATGATTTTTGCTAGGCATAAATTCCTAAGTGTGATAAAATTTGTGAATAATTCCTTAAGAACTATACCATCATTGCAAAATGTAAAGTTGACATAATGACATAACATAGTGAAAATGTATTTGCTTTCGAAAAAGCATAATTTGTGTAAAATGAAGTCATATGTTTTGTATGATTTTTGATAAATTGGGAAAAAATTGTTACAATGGTTTGCGCTAGGCATAGAATATGTAGGTATAGACTTATACCATCATCGCGAAAATCCAAAAAAGGATAGTTTTATTGCATGATTGATTTTTGATGAACAGAAAATATGATAATGAGGACTTGCGCTAGGCATAAAATTCCAATTTTGGTTTTGAAACTATACCATCGTTGCGAAAGTCAATCAGATATGTATATTTTTAATTGTATATTTTTGAAAGAAATTGTTGATTTTTGCTATTATATAGTTGTCTTTGTGGAAAACAACTGTATTTGATTTATTCCAAACAAGTTGCAAAAATAAATTTCAAAGTATTTTGAAGATAAAAAGTTAGATTTATAAGGAATCCCATGTGCATATGTGAATTCATTTCCAATCTTGATTTATCATAATGATAGACAAAATCTCTCAAATACAAATGTGTGTGCAATTGCATTGTTCATTTACCAGATTTGAGCAAGATACTATGATACAAGTGATTTGAAGAAACCAAATAAGTGTTCATTAACCATGATGTAGATGCATATAACCATACTAGGCTACTATGTAGATCGGATTATCAAGAGCTAGCTAATCCATAAGCAGACATAGGTCTGTACAAAAGAAGGTCGCTAATGTGACGGACATATCGCCACGCTAGGAGTTACCCAAGGCCAAGCGGGTTGGGCACAAACCACCTGTTATGGGGCTTACCTCACAGTTTTCGAATAATTGAGAATTCCAGGGATTCAAGCTCATCAACCCTTCTTTTCTTTTCAAAGGGTAGGGAAAGGGATTTTATTGCTTTCTTGCTTTCTTTTGAATTTTGCTTATTTTTTTTCTTGTTTGTATTTCTTTTGCTTGATAATGCTTGGAACATTGCTGAAATAACATTTTTCTTTTCTCTTTTTTTTCTTGAATTTTTCTTTTCTTTTTCTAGGGATACTTGCTCGGATTAGCTGTAGAGCAAGGGATTTTTATTCTGGGTAGGGGTGAGCTTGTCCTTTTGCCAATTCTCAAATATTCTAGACCATGTGCATGATAGGATAGCAGGGGAAACTTTTCACTCAAGAAATCAGTTCTACTATGTAGCAAAACATGGAAATTACAAATATAATCATTTTATTGTGAAAGGATGTGCTTGGTTTAAGTAAATAACAAGATCAATTCTCTATGCTCAAACTTTCTTTAATTGAATTTTGTGAACTTTGATATAAGAGAGATTAGTAATCATGCCAGATAAAATCAAGATATTTATTGTTGTGATTGTGCGAGTGAGGGATGCTAAATAAATGCTAATTTTATCCAAAATAAGTTGAAACATATAATTGCAATAATTGTAAGAAAATAATGATTTTGAGAAAGTTTTGAGAATGTTGACTCTCTCTTTCTTCTGTATATTGTTTTGGTTTCGAAAGAGTCAAGCATATAGCTGTTTTTGGATTTTTATGTTGATTTTTGTTTTGAGCAAAAGGAACTTTACAAGTGCTTTAAATAAATGCAATAAATATTTTTGAAGATTTTTGAAGATTTTATGAATGTTTTTGAGGTTTTTGAATAAATTGAAAGAAATACAAGATAATGATTTTGAACAAATATATACATGGATGAAATGACCAAATTTATGCATAATAACGTTTGAGATGTAAAATATTCATGGGTTCTTTAAGTTCTTTACCATCTAAGGTAGATAATTTATACGCTCCTGATTCAAATTTTGCAGTAATGATGTACGGTCCGAGCCAGTTGGGCTCAAATTTACCTTTAAGTTCTTTGGTTGCATTTGTATTTTTTTTATTTTCTTTTAGAACAAGGTCGCCAATCTCAAAGGATCGATGACGAACTTTCTTATTATATGCTCTTTTAAGCTTGTTTTGGTATGCACGGAGATGCTCTAAAGCATTGATGCATTTTTCATCTAGGAGTTCCAGCTGACTGAGTCTTCTAGCACGATATTCATCTCCTACTTCAGTATCTTGAAGTAGCAGGGCCAAAGAAGGAACTTCCAATTCAAATGGAAAAATTGCTTCGGCACCATATACCAAAACAAATGGTGAAGTGCCTGTGGGGGTTCGAACACTGGTTCGATAGGCCCACAAGGCTGGATATAATTGAATATGCCAGTCACGGCCAATTTTATTGACTAGTCTTTTGAGAATTTTGATTAAAGTTTTGTTAGAAGCTTCTGCTTGACCATTACCCTGAGGATAATAGGGAGTGGACCAGCGATGTTGAATCTTGTATTTTTGACATAATTTTTTGACATCTTTATTTTTGAACGGAGTTCCATTGTCAGAGATGAGATTCGCAAGAATTCCAAACCTGCAAATGATTTGATTAAAAATGAATTTAGAGACCTGTGAACCAGTGCAAGAAGCTAAAGGCATAGCTTCAACCCACTTCGTGAAATACTCAGTGGCAGTTATGATGAACTTGTGTCCATCAGAAGACACAGGATTAATTTTACCAATAATATCCAAGCCCCATTTAGAAAAGGGCCAAGGAGATGAAATAGCCTGCAACTCTTGTGCAGGCGCATGGACAAGGTCAGCATGTTTTTGACACTTGTCGCAATGACGCACATACTCATGTGCATCCGTTTCCATGGTAGGCCAAAAGTATCCTATCCGAAGGAGCTTTTTAGCAATGACGCTACCACTAAAGTGTCCTCCACAAGATCCATTGTGGACTTCACTCAAGGCTGATTTAGACTCATCTAAATTTAAACATCTTAATAGGATACCTTCAAAATATCTCCTATATAAAGTATTGCCAATTATTACAAATCGACTTGCTCGTCGACGTAATAATCGACGCTGGTTTCTATTAGAATTAGCAGGGAAATTCCCATTTTGGAGGAAATCAAATATGTCTGTATACCAGGGTTCAGGAGTAGTTTCATTGATTAGAAACACATCCAAAGGCTCTAAGCATGACTTATTTGAAGTGGGTTCCTGGAGTCGACGAATGATGATAGTGGCATATTCGTCATCTAACTCCAAGGGCAAGAGAGATGCAGCGGCGGCCATAGCATCAGCTGCACGGTTGCTAGTTCGAGGAATGGCTTCCAAAGTAACTTGATCAAACAAGGCCATTAGTTGTAAAACATAGGCCTTGTATGGGCAAAGTTTATCATCTCTGGTCTGATAAACTTCATTAATTTGGTTTATAACCAATTGGGAATCACCAAAAACTAAGAGGTTTTTAATTTTTAGTGCTAAAGCAGCTCGTAATCCAAGGATTAGAGCTTCATACTCAGGCGGTATTATTGGTGCAAACAAAGGTTAGTTTGAAGGACAGAGGAATAATATGTTTTTGCGGAGATATTAAAATAATACCCGCACCAGCCCCACTCATGCATCGGGCTCCATCAAAGTATAAGGACCATTGTTCAACAAGGTCTGCCTCTAATTGAAGGCATTCATCAGGAAACTCGATAATGAGGGGATGAGTAGACTCTAAGGGTGCAGCAGCTAATTGATCTGCTATGATTTGACCCTTAACAGACTTCTGTCCTATGAAGGTGAGATCAAACTCACTTAGAGCAAGAACCCACTTGGCTATGCGACCCGATAAATAAGGTCGACTCATGAGATACCTTAAGGGATCATATTTGGCAATGACATACGTTTTTTGGCTAAGCATGTAATGTCATAATTTTTGCGTAGCAAACACGACTGCTAGACATAACTTTTCTAACACTGTATAGCGAGTTTCATAACTGACGAAAGTTTGGCTAATATAATAATTAGCGCGTTCTCGTTTTTCATCATCAAGTTGAGCTAACATGGCTCCTAAGGCAGAATCTGAAGTAGAAATATATAGAAGGAATGGGCGATCAGATTTAGGCGGTGAAAGCACCGATGGGTTAATGAGATATTGCTTGAGAAGTTCAAAAGCTTCTCTACATTCTGTGTCCCAATTAAAAGGGACGTCCTTCTTAAGAAGTTTGAGAAAGGGACCAGTTTTGTCCGCCAGCTTATCAATAAAGCGACGGATAGCTTGAAGTTTACCTTGTAAACTTCGTAATTCAGATATATTAGTGGGTGCGGGCATATCAGTGATAGCCACAATTTTAAGAGGGTCAATTTTGATACCACGTAAAGAAACTAAAACCCCTAATAGTTTGTCGGATTTAACTCCGAATATGCATTTTGCTGGATTTAATCGAATGAGATATTCTCTTAATCGATTAAAAACTTTTCTCAAATCATCTAAATGATGATCTTCAATAAGAGAGCGAGCTATAATATCATCCACATAATCATGGAGGATATCATGCATCAGATCATGAAAAATGTAGGTCATAGCTCGTTGATAAGTTGCACCGGCGTTCTTTAGGCCAAATGGCATCACTTTCCAGCAAAAGGTACCCCAGGGGGTAATAAAGGTTGTTTTAGCCTGGTCTTCAGGAGCTATCCTGATCTGATTATAGCCGGAGAATCCGTCCATTAAGGACATCATCCCACTTCCGATAGTAAAGTCGATAATTTGGTCCATATTCGGAAGAGGAAAGTCATCTTTAGGGCATGCAACGTTAATATCTCTGAAATCTGTGCAAACCCTAACTTTGGTAGCTTCTTTCTTGGTGACTGGAACTACATTTGAGATCCATTCATCATAATCAATAGCTTGTATGAAGATAACATTCAGGAGTTTTTCTAACTCCCCTTTGACTAGCAGAGCCACTTTGGGATGCATTTTTCTAAGTTTTTGTTTAACAGGTTTAGCATCCGGATGGACCACTAGATGGTGCATGACTACAGAAGGGTCTAGACCGGGCATATCTTCATATGTCCACGCGAAGACATCTTCATACTCTTTAAGAAATGCTATGTATTGTTCTTGTTTTTCTTGACTTAGTTCTGCTCCAATATTGATTATGTGAGGGTTGTCCTCAGTTCCAATGTTAATTTTAATGACATTTTCTACCTCCATGTGTAGATCTCTTTCAAAATTAGGTGGGGCGGGTGAAACACCCAATTCTTGTAATTCTTGTAAAGTTAATTTAGATAATTCATTTTGAGGATCAGTGGCCTCAAGTTGAGCTATGGTTGGTATAGAACCATCAAAATAAAACCCGTTGTGCAACATCTCTTCAACAGAGACATCATGGAAAATATCTCCTTCCAATTCTTCATCGAGGTCAACAATCATTTCAGGGTATGCTATGGATAGCATGTTGCATGAAAATGACTGATTTCTAAGAGGCAAATCAACATGCCTATCCAAATAATCTTGGTAGCATATGAGATGATCATCATCCTCAAAAGGAAATGGTTGTCCCTTACTAGGAAATAGGCCCACACCACAGTGGGCAGGCCACGGTTCTACCTCGAAAGGTTCTTTCATGCCATTTTGGAAAGGTCCTAAGCCTTTCCCTTTATATCCCATTTTAAACATCATGGGTTTAGCTTTAATATAATCGTTGGTAAAATAGCACCGAGCATATCCCTCATGATGGGTTTTGATATTCCGAGGGATTCTTCCCCAGTCATATCCTTTGTAAATGAAGGCGCAACTCCCGACTTGGTAAGTACTTCCCATAGGTTGTGGGAGGCCCAAAGTACGAGGAGATGGCGGCAATTGATTTAAAAGGTTTGAATCTTGCATGAAAGCATTCATTTTTTCTGATATTAAGGTTGTAGATAAATCTGGTAAAAGATCATCAGAGAGGGCATAAGATGTAGAAGGCTTATTACCTATGTCTTGAGATGTAGAAGGTGTGATAGACGTGTCTGAAGGTTTTGAATTTATGGGATTAGAACTTGAAGAATTGGTTGTAGTTTTAAGAGCTTTTTGAAGTTCTACAGTAATTTGTTTAGAAGGTGGTTGATCTATATGGGAAGATGAAGTTAATGGAGGAGGAATAGATGAAGTGATGGGTTTATATTTCATAGTTTTAGATGAAGAAGAACTAGGATATGTGGATGACAGAGCGAGGGAAAAATTGCACTCCAACTGGTTCTGCCAATGCACACATATCAAAAGGTCTAGGGTCACCATGAATAGTGACCAACTGATTTTTAAACTCAAACTTAACACATTGGTGTAAAGTTGATGGGACTACTCGCATGGCGTTAATCCAAGGGCGACCCAAAAGTATATTGTACGATGCTGGGCAATGTACAATAAACACAGTTGTCTCAAGGGTTCTAGGACCAACTTGTAAGGGGAGGGTAATGACTCCACAAGTTTCTTGTGTTTCGTCATTAAAGGCTTTGATAATCATATCAGTCTTCTTCATTTCGTCACTTCTAAAACCAAATCGTTGGTAGAAGTCAAAGGTACAAATGTTTAGAGATGAGCCATTATCAATCAGAACTCGTTTGATAGCTACATCCCCAATTAAAGCCGTAATATACAAGGGATTATCCTTGTGTAAACTGTGTTGTGGGATATCTTTATCCCGAAAGTCAATACAATCAATCTCTCGCGTGATGATAGTATTGGCCATAGCTTGAGGTTGGATGTTTTGAGGTACCATCATCTGGCTCAAAGTAAGCATCAACTCATCCCTATGGGTGGGAGAGGATCTTAATAAATCTAAAAGGGAGATTCCGGCGGTGGTATTAGACAATTGCTCATTAATGTTGTAAGGGGGTTTAGGTTGAACAATAGGAGCATGATTTCCTTTATTGGGATTTTTTAGAACGAATGGAGCTGATCCATCGTTCGGTTTGGTTCTTGTTGGGAATTGTGAGCTTGTTGTCGGGTGACGACTCCGATGGTACCTACAATGTTATAGTGACGACGTTGAAACGGTCTCGGTTGAGAGTTTATGGCTTGTTCATAAGGAAGGACTACATTAGAAGAAGGTCGAGTAGTGACTCTTCCGGGAAATGGTTCTTCTGGAACATTAGCATCTGTGATAGGTTGAATAGGATCTGATTCATTTTCAGAACTATTCGATTGAATGGTGTCTACTTCACTTTCACTATCTGACTCTATATCGCTAGAATCGGAAGTTTGAAAATTATGTAAGGGCCTGGTTGTAACCGGGGATAAGGTTGTGTCAAAGGTTTGAGAATCCTGAATAGGTAATTGTCCGCTAATGGTTCCTACATATCGGGTAGGAGGGGGAACATTGTGATGTTCAATTTGATTGGCTACCTCCTTACCGTGTCTTGGTAAAGGGTGTTGAAATATGTCTAAAGTTTGATTGGCATTCTGATTTTGATTTTGGGGAACAGTCTTTTGGGTATTATTAGGAGGGTTTTGTTTAGGTTGGAAGGCTTGCACTTCCATTTCATTATTGTCAATCAAATCTTGTATTTTATGTTTCAATCTCTTACAAGCGTTGGTAGAATGTCCAGGACCTCTATGAAAATCACAGTGCAAATCAGCTCTATATCCGGGTATGCTTGGGTCAGGTTCCCGGATAGCTGGCAGTTGGATTAAACCTCTTTCAAGAAGTTGAGGTAAAATAGTTGATAAAGGTTGGTTTAATCTAGTGAACTCTCGAGGAGGCTTATCAGGAGGTTTCAAGATGAATTTTTTTGTTGTTTTTGTTGCATTGACATTAGCAACATTTCTGCTGTCAGTGACTCCATCACCGACAACCTATTTGTTTTTATATTGATTTCTAGATGTTTTCTCATCATCCTTCTTTCTAAGTTGGCCTCTCCTAATGAGGGCATCTTCTACTCTTCGAGCTAAGTCTATAGCTTGATCGAAGGTAGTCAAAGTAGCTGTTGATAGCTCATAAGAAAGTTGTTCTTGTAAATTGTTAATGAAAATGTCTAACATTTCCCTATAGGGTAGCACAAAGTGCAGTTTTCCTATCAATTGTCTCCATCTAGCTAAGAAATCAGCAAAACATTCGTCTTTATCTTGTTTTAAGTTGTATAGATCTTTAATAGTTACATGCCTCTCGATGTAGGCACTAAATTGATGAACAAATGACTCAGCTGTTTCTTCAAAGTTTCTTAAGGAGTGAGTGGGCAATTGGTAGTACCACTCTAACGCCATTCCACCTAAACTTTTAGGGAACATTTTTAGTAATAGCAAGTCGTCATGCGATATGTCATGACATGCTATCCTAAACATGCGAAGATGTTCTATGGGATCTTCGGTTCCTTTATAGATAGGCAGGACGGGCATGGGAAAATGCTTAGGGTATGGTTGAGCTACCACTATGGGATCCAATGGTTGGCTACAAATCTCTCGATAATTATACGAGGGACGGTAGGGATCTATTTGGTCCATACGTGAAGCCAATTGTTTCACCATAGCTTCCAGATTACTAGTTTGCCCCCCATATTGATTCGGTGGGGCATTGACATGAGTTTTATGGGCATATGATGGAGGAACATGCATATTAGATGCCATGTTACTATTGTGTAAAACATTGGTAGGAAAAATATTATGGAGAAATTTTGAAGTTGGATTAGGTTGTATTGCAGATTGTTGAAAATTTGTATTTGGCTTTGTTTTATGTTTCTGTTTATTTAAAGCATTTTTCTCAATAGTTTGGAGGAACGAAGTAGTGAAGGGAATTTTCTTTTGTGCGGGAGTGATTTTAGGTTGAGTAATAGGTTCCTTAGGAGGTTGGGTGACCTGTTTTTTGGTCATGGCTTGGGCTATAGTGACCATATTCGCATTGGATGGTCCACCCTTATCACTTTCTTGATCAATGAAAGACAAGGGATTAGTTTGCATATCAAGCACCCGTTCTAAGGCTGCTTGAGCATCACTAATTTCCCCTTTATCAATACGGACTGCCACATTAAGGACGTCGATATGTTGATTAAGAAATTTTTGAAAATGTTCTGCGTTGTCAAAAGTGATGCCTCCATTGGGAGCTATTCTAGGGGATGAGGATTCTTTAACACTTCCTTCTTGTTCCTTATCTTCCCCTAAGTCTTCATCTGATTGTCCTAGAGTTTCACCTTCCGGATTTGTATCTCCAAGAAGGACATTTGGGTTTTCAGTTGTATTTTGTAGCCAATCTTCTCCTTCTCCTAAAATTTCTTTACCATTCCTAAGTCTAGTCATGGTGCTAAGTTTTGATTTCAGCAAATATATATATATATATATATATATATATATATATATATATATATATATATATGCAACAAATTAAAAGGTATATATTTATATATACCTAATGCAATATTGTAAATGAAATGTTTAAGTTTTTTTTACTATGTTTTTTTTTATTTTTTTTGTTTTTTTTTTTTTTTTGAAACAATATAATAAAGACAACAAATGAAACAATAAATGCAAGCAATAATAATAATAAGACTGAAAGCAAATGAACTAATCTTCTATGAATAACTTATGAATATCATTAATAGGTTCAAGTTGTTCAGGGGTCATGAAATGTTCTTCTTCAAATTGAAAGTTTTCTTTTAAGAATTTGATGAAAAGGGCTATGGTGATATTGTCTGTTTCAGATGCTGGTTGATAAAAGTAAAGCTCATGGCAATACTCTCGATATAGCACAGCTCACGGAACTCTGTTCCATATTTCCCTATCTATAAGAACAACTTCTTGGTCTTCTACAAGGCCTAAGAATCGGTGTACAATGTCTGCGTTCTCGAGGTATTCCTCGAAGCTAAACAACTCTGAAGATACTAAAGCTCTCCTATAGGCTAGCCATCTATGGCAGGCTCTCTGAAGTTCATGGTAGAAAACTAATTGATGAGGATCCAGGATTCTATCCAAGACTAGCCTCTTAATCTGTTTAAGTTGTGTGGCCCTAGATGAGATGAGACTAAGTCTCCTAATAAGTTCATCCCACAAGGATTGATTTCTACTTGTTTCAGGGATACTAAGGACAGAATTAACTTCTATGGCTGCCAATTGGTTTACTACGTTTATAGTAACTGCTAACCTCTTTTTAGGAGCTACCATCTAAACATGATTTTGAACCTTAAATGTTTTAAAATGCATCTAAGTTTTAGTTGTTCTAATTTTTTTTTTTTTGTGGTTTTGTTTTTGTTTTTGTTTTCAAAAGGTTATGATGCATTCACGTCGGGTTCACCAAAATGTATCGCTCCAAATTTTTCGCATCCCTACCTTCAGGCTATTGGATCCGTGCCCGAAAGGAGGATGGGAAAAGGATGATGCGGTACCTCAGACGAGAGGACTTTGCGAAGGTCCCGCCTCTCAAGGGAGGTGCATTTTGGTGATTTGTCGACGGATGGTGGGTTCACCAGGAAACATTTGGCGACAGTTTCCACGCCTAGGTTTTGGGAATGTGTTTTAATGGGTTCGTTTTATCCTTAAACATTCATCCTAGGTTTGGTCGAATGATTCTAACTTAAACTACATGAAAATGCAATTTAAATGAATACAGTAAACAGACTGAAAGCAGAAAAATAGAGAATTTGTAGGAGGCTAATGGAGATTACCTGATCCGGGATGTCTGATGAAGTTTCTGATGCTTGAAGTAGTCTGGATCATCTGGGATTCGACAAAATCACCTGCAATCTGTCAGAATCATCTGGAATCTGACAGGATCATCTGAGACAGATAGAATCGTCTCAGATCTGACGAATTCGTCAAACGAATTCGTCAAAACCTACAAAATAGAGAATAGATGCAAAATACAAGCAATTCTACTATGCAAAACAGAGGCAAAATATGCTAAAGAACAAGGTGAATACTAAGCAATAATTTAAAACAGAAAGTAAAACAGATCACTACATTATGATGGCAAATCATGAATTTAATGTGCAATCTAAACTAGATGGGTGAACTCCAGATGCAAAGTAGAATAAAAACTAAATAAATGATCTGATTTATAGCATAAAATGACAGAGAGAAAAGAGAGAAGAGCAAACTTCAGGCACTGATTGCCTCGATGTATGCTATAGTCGAGATCGTCTCGCATCAGTACGAGATCGTCCCTAATTTGACAGGATCGCCTCCGATCTTGACAGGTTCATCGGCTGCGATAGGTGTTGGCTCCGGCTGAAAACTAGTGATATACCTGCAATAAAATTACTATAGGAATAGTGCAAAAAGAAAATTTGAGAAGTTCTAGCACATAGGGAGTCGATTTGCATAAAAATTCAGCCAGGGGTTGGGGAGGGAAAAGTCTTAGAGTTAAATAGGCTTAGGGAAAGTTGTTGGGAGGTTGGAGATCTTCCCAATTTGGGAGATCTCCAAAGGGGAAGGGTCCCAATGGCACAGACACGCTTCTGCTCGGATTGGAGACCCGTTGGAACAGAGTCTAATTATGAAAATGCAGTTTTGCGACGAAATCGTCTGGATGTCCTAGTCCAGATGAAATCGTCAAATGCGGGGCGATATCGTCTGATCGGCGACGATATCGTCCAACGGTCAAAACAACTCCTAAAAATGGCACGAAAAAAGGGGAAACGGGTTTCTCGACGGTTAACGGGCGGTTTGGGAGGTTAAATTTGAATTTAAATTTATTTACTAAGGTGAATGTAATTATTTCAATTTGACTGTGCCAATTTTAGGGTGCTACAACATGATTATTCTTCAATTTAACTAGCCCTTCATATTCCTCATCATCAAGGCTTATTATTTCAACTGTGGCTGCTTCTTGAATCATAAAATTCATAATCTGCTTGTCATTTTCAAAAACTTGCCAATGTAGATCTATGTCTGGGAAAAAGGGCCTGTAAATCATTCTCATAGCTTTAGGCTTATGCACCATGTCTTTTGCTAGAGAGTACTTTGTTGCGATGGATGCTAGAACATCGACATGTCAGTTCTTTTCTCATGGAATGGACTACAAATTGAGAGATTCAAACTGGTCAAACAAGTCCCATACCCTATTACGGTATGACTTGAGATAGTGTTTCTTTGAAATACACTTGTTTGTGACTTGATTGCATACCAATTTTGAATCTCTAAAGACTTGGAGATGCTTTATGCCCAATTTTTCTACTTTCTTCAATCCTAGGCATAAAGCTTCATATTCTGTTGCATTTTTGGTGTAGCTCCAAACAAACTGATAGTAATATTCCTTTTTCTCCCCTAATGGTGACACTAAAATAATTCTTGCCCCAACGTCGTTCCTACATCGGGCACCATCGAAGAACAATTTCCATAATTCTCCTTGGGCAGAGATCTTATCTTTTGACTTGGTGTGTTTTTGAGGCTTGGTGATGGCATAACATCCCATATCCATTTCTATCATGGCATTAAATTCTGCCAATGAAAACTCATCTTCACAACTTAACTGTGTAAGGGATTATTCGGTTGGGTCCACTTGCTCTCTCTTCCATTATTGCATGCACGGGATCACCACTCTCTTCTTCGGACATCTTCTGTACGGGGAAAGTAAAATTTTTCTCATTATATATTTTTACCTTCTTCCATTTGAATGGAATCTCTAAGTGCGAGTAATCCATAGATAGATATCCTCCTAGTTTCACCGTAAACTCCCTTGACAAGCACATACTGAAATATGGCTCAAGGTCGATGACCACCACCTCTTGTATAACCATGATCTAAGGCATCTTATGTAGTCGGATAGGTATATCTTTAATCACACCCACAGTCTTCACAGGATCCCCATCTAGTTGAAGCATGCCATGGCTACTTCAGGTGTACTCCATTCCTATTTCCTCACACACTACTTTGGACATGACTATCGTCGTGCCTCAGAGTCAATCATATAGTTGTGTACAACATACCCATCCATTTGTAGAGACAGGTAGAATGGAGGTGGCCGATTCTTTCCTGTAATGGACATGGATAGGGTCTACACTAGGGCGAGTGGTGCTGACTTTCTTGCCTTAGTTATCTTCAATGATTCTTGTAGCAAGTTCACTTGATCGGGTAATTGCAATGCGTCATATAGGCTAATATTGGCCAAAATCTTCTTCAGCTCATCTACAATATTATATGCTAGGGAGTTAGGCACCTTAGGTTCCATTTTCACCTCATACCTAGTGCGATACTTCTCCATGGCCTTGACCCTTTGTCGCTTGGTCAGCGAAGAGAACTTGAGCTTCTCTCTAGCTTGTTCTTTAGTTTCCACCTGAGGTGGTTTTGTAGGGGCTTGTTGAGCCTTTTCTTTTACAGGAGGAAGTTGAGAAGATTTTCTCGAGTCTTGGGAAAGTTGTTGTCCCTTCTCATGGTGAGCATGCACCTTTAAGGGAGCCATTTGATCAGCATCTACCTCTATTGATCTTTTCCCTCCTCAGGTAAGGACTGCAACTTTCTCTTCTTTGCCAATTAGTAGATCTGATCCATTTGCCTGATAATGTTGACCTGACCACCATGACTACTGCTTACCAGCATGTGTACATAATGTTGGTGCAGCATACAAGTATTCTCCTCATGAGGTTCATTACACATGGAGCACCAATGTATGTAATTGAAAGTGCTCGAAACTTCATCAATCATGACATTTCTTATCGACGCTCTACCTTGCTGGACTGCTTGATATTTGGTAAGTGCGGGTGTAGGATAAGACATTATTGGTAGAAACTCTTACTGTGCTTGCTTCTTTTTCATAATGGTCATGTCATTGGATACAGTTTGCACTATGGAGTTTAGGGACTGAACTTCCTATAGTATTTTGGCTTGCATATCATCTACTTTGGGAATAGGTGGCAATGGAGCCATTATTGGTATTGGAGGTATGGTGGGGTGTTAAGGTGGTGCTGGAAACATAGGAAACATAGAAGATAAAATGGGATGTGATGCCGAGAATTTGGGAAAATTGATTTACGAAGTAGCGATCTGGGATACAATGGGGTTCGAGTTCCAAGACGAGATCGGGTACGTAGGAGTTGCAAAAATCTGCAAAGCAACCTCATTCGCATACTAATATTGAGGGAAATTGGGAAGTATGGGCATCGACATCCTTTGGGGAATCTTACCCACAACTATTAGATCCATCTCCACTCTTTGAGCTAATTCATACAATTCAGGGAATGTATTGATGTTCGAATACCTTACCATTACACTGATATCAGGATTGAAAGCCCTAAGAAAATAGTATGTTGTAGCTTCGCTAGTTGGTTGAAGTCCAAATGGTATCCTTTTCCAGGTTCGAGTGAAACTAACATTGAAATCAACGATCTCTTCTTGTGAATGTCTCTAAATCATTATGAACTGATGCAGGAGAGAGGATGGATCAGAGAAATCATTGAAGCTTCTCATCAACTATCCGGCTAACTGGTCCCATCCCATTATAGTACCAGGTGGTAAATATCTATACCAGTAGAGGATCTTTCCTCTCAGATATAGAACTAGAAGCTTTACCATAACTCACTCCTCTGTGATTTCATGAATCATCACCAAAGAAACTATGTCCTAGATGTGATCCAAAGTAGTCTTTCCAGTTCCATCAAACGTTGGGATTTTCTTCATAGTAGCAGGCGAAACTTACCCTTGTCCTGCTAGATTTAGCGGTCTAGAAGAATTCCATGCTGGGAACAGTCTAGGTGGTGGTTTCTGCTATTATTGCTGCATTTTTTTTTATTTTTGTTGTTGTTGTTGTTATTGTTGTGCCATATTTATGCCTAGATTCTGAGAAACAGGGATTCCCAAAGTTCCTCCTTGGTTGCTAACAGGACGACTAATAGGGACGGAAGCACTATGATGCTTCGATGAGTTAGGAGGATTGGGAGAGAAGCTAGCTGTTGTGCTATCTGAGGTTAGCCCTTGTTCATAAAAATCAGCTTCTTGTGAGGATGTTCCACATAACAACGACTCAGGGGTGACCAACGTAGAGCATTCCTCGAAGGCATCAATATCAAGCTCAAAGAACTCAGTTTCCTCTCCTCTATTCCTAACTCTCCATATTGTTTGCATGAAGGCACATACTTAAATATTAGTCTCTATGAATTTAATATTATCAAGTTAAACAGAGGCTAGATGCTAAGAGTCTTTCGGCAATGAGACGAGCATTGATTCTCACTACCACTCACAAGGTGAGACTGACCAGGTCCCATCGGGCATGCCAAAAATTGTTGGTCATTAAATCTACCTAGGAAAGGATTTTGGGTAGTGTACGCACCCTAAACCTGGACCAACATTGAAAGGCCGAGAAGAAGAGATGCCCATAGTGCCAATCTTCAGAGAAAGGCCAACTCCTTTTCTAAACTACTTTGATATTTTAAGATGAGTGCAAGAAAGAGATAAAAGAGTAAGGGTGCAGGAAAGAAATAAAAAAGAGTAAGGGTGCAAGAAAGAAATAAATAAAGTAAGGGAAGAAATGTCAATAATTTAGAGTGGGAAAGAACCAGAAGCACAATCGTTGACTAATAACTCAAAACAGCAGCAATAAATACCAAGAATAAAACAAAATGAACACAATATTAGCACCCCTATGTATCCTCTAGATGAGTTCCAAAATTACTCTTCCCCTTACGTCAAAATCTAGAATTTAGAATTACGATGGTTGGGAAGTGAGTGAATATAACAGAAACACTATCCGCAGGCAGCATACAAGATAACTATTACAATGTTTTTCTCCCCTATGTATCCTTCAGGAAAATTCTAGGGTTCTACCCCAATCGCACACCTAAATCTAGAATGCAGAATTACAGTATGCAAATGAAGAAAAGATAATAGAAATAATCACAAAAGGCAGCATACAAGAGAGAAATTAAGCCTGAAGGTCTTTTGTATTAATCATAGGAATTCAAGTTACAGCAGCTTTCTAGCAGAAAGTTCCCCCATTTTACATTACACTTCTTGGGTTTTTATAGAGGACCCGACCCTCTGAGCCATCAATGCACAAAATGGAGGAGTACATCCTCAAAATTTGAGAAGTCGGCTCTCGTAGCTCTCGTGACTGAGCTCTCAAATCCTTTCCCATAACTAGCAACTGTGATTGGGTCAGCCAGGGAAACTCGCATTTATGAGCTACCTAAACGTCCTTGGCCTTTGGGTGTGGAGCTCGAGTGGCTGCCATGTTCGTCATTCTCTCCTTCAGGGACTTATACTTCCTTTCCAATTTCCAAAAATGAGCAACGAGTTCATCAGGTACATAAAAACTCCTTTATGAGGCACTTGATTGCCTCAAAAAAATACATGGCTTGGAGTGCGTTCCTTTGAAGCACTTCATTAAATTTTCATTTGCAACTCTGCTTCACAATGGATTTGAGCCAAAGCATATTCTCCTTCTTGGTTATGCACTTCACACGAATGAGCTTCGTGAGACAGCTTCGAGGATGTGAAATTTCAAAGTAAGTATTCCTCCTCGAGATGGATCTCAATTTATTTATGCTTCATTGGAAAGGCGTGTCAAAATTGCTTTGCTGAGGTTCTCTACCCAAAGTGTATTCTTTGCTAATGGGTTGTCAAAATGCTTCACCATGATCCTCCCTCAAAATTTTGATTCAGGGTTTTTTGGGCCGAAGTGCATTCTTGCCTTAGAGAAATGTCTTGCTCTTTACGGGCCACTACTACTTTGGGTGAAAGCGCTTCACATGAAAGCTAGCTGAAGCAGATGCTTCGCGATGACTTTTGACAAAGTGAGAATGGTTCATCGGTAGGGAGGTCCGAAGTGGATACTTTGCAAATTTCTTAGCGAAGTAGTTTTCAATGTTTGCACTCCTTCAAATTTTGCTTCACAATATTTTCACCCAAAGGAACTGCTTGAAATGCTTCGGGTGCGAAGCTCTTTTCATGCCTTAGCAATTGAGCCATGATCTAATCTTTGCTTTCCTTCTTCGGTGAAGCTATTCTTATTTGTTTAGACTTCTTCGAATATCGCTTCACAAAACTTTCACTCGAAGCATCTATTTGGGTTGCTTCGGGTGCGAAGCTCTCTTTATTCTCTACTTCCTTTTTTCAACGAAGCTATCTTCCTTTTCCTACAAAGCTCTTTCCTTAGCTTACTCAGTAGCGAAGATCTTTTCTTAGATTTCTTAGTATCGAAGCTCTTACATCTTCATTCTATATACAAAGGTGGGTGGCAATGAAAGCCAAAATTGCTGCAATACTTACAAATGTCTTCAAAAACAATAAAAATAAACACTTTACAAAATTTTTGATTAAACTACCCCTCTAGGCAATGTGACAAAATTGTCAACATTGACAATAGATGAGCAAGAATTTGTCTTGGACTTCATTGTGATTACCATGCAGAAACCTGCATACAATGCTCTATTGGGGAGAGGGTGGCTAAGAGTAGCCAAAGTTAATCACAACTAGGGTAAGAATCATATCACCTTTAATAAAGGATAGCATAAGTACATGATCAATCTAGCCAACCAAAAGGTTATTGAGTATGTGGCTACAATTGATGAATTTAGAAATTCCTTGGGAGATGAAGGATATGAACTTGATGGAGAAGGAATGTTATACCTAGAAGAATGTAGTGAATATGAGGTAAGACATGATAGCAGACTTCTTCATTGGAAAATTAAGGAGTATGATATTTTTTAGCCCAAATGCCTCTGCATTAAGTCAGATGAGATTAAAGAAAGCCAAGACAAACTAGAAGCCAACAAAGAACCCAAGAAGGATATTGAAGATAAATGGACATTCCCAAAGAGTTTTATAGAATATACAGTAGGTGATGCAGATATTGATGCAAGACTGGTACATCCTAGAAATGTGCAAAAGGTAGCAAGTGAGTCATATACCATCAAGTATGAAGGACCAAGGATAGTGTATTTCAATCTAGGAATGGAAGAAGAACCTATGATGATCCATTGTGGTGATGATTGGAACCCCGTATTAAAAGCATCAGCTTTTAAGATATTCTTGGAGTACAAGGATGTATTTGCATGGACATATAAGGATATGAAGGGAGTACCACATGATTTATGTGTCCACAAGATCACACTAATACCTGGAGCTCAACCTATAAGGAGGAGACCATATAGAATGAATCCCAAGTATACTGCATTAGTGAACTTAGAGATCGAGAAGATGCTGGATGCTGGCATCATATTTTGGGTAAGAACAAGTGAATGGGTATCGCCCATCATAATTACCTTGAAGAAAGAAGTGGACAAGATTAGAATATGCATGGAATTTAGGAGTATTAATGCAATTATTATCAAGGATCTCTTCCCTATTCCCTTCACATACTCAATCCTACAGGAAGTTGCAGGACATGAAATCTATTCCTTTTTGGATGGATTTTTAGGCTACAATCAAATCAACATAGCTAAGGAGGACAAGCTAAAGACCACATTCATTATGGATAATGGCATATATGCATATAATCAAATGCCATTTGGGTTGTGTAACATCTCAACTACTTTTCAACACATCGTATTGTATATCTTTAACAAGTTGGCAACAAGAAATTTTAAAGACTTCTGGATGATTGGTCCATTTATGGGAAGATTAAGGATCATATTGATGTTCTCAATGAATACATGAGTAGGTATAGAAATGTGCAGATATCATTGAACCCTAGGAAATGTTTTTTGATGGTATCATATGGGAAATTATTGGGACACATAGTGTGCAGTGAAGGATTGAAGACTGATCTTGATAAGATCCATGTGATTTTGCACATGGAAGAACCATTTCATGTGAGTTGACTTAAAACCTTCCTAGGATCGATGAGATATTATATGAGGTTTATCAAGAATTATGCACATGTATCCTACCGATTATATTCTTTGATAAAGAAGAATGTTCTCTTTAGATGGATAAAGAAGTACTAAGGATCCTTTGAGGAGCTAAAGGTGAAGCTTGTGAGTAGCTCAATTTTGGTTTTCTTGAATTGGGATAAATAATCCCATGTCCATATTGATGCCTCAAATTTTACAATTGGATGTGTGTTGGCACAAGAAGGACAGTTTAGGCTATATCAGCCTATTTTCTTTGCAAGTTGCCTATTTTTTATGATAAAAAAAAAATTATAGTACAATGTAAAGGGAAGCCTTTGGGATGGTATATGCGATACAAAATTTTAGGCATTACCTGTTGGAAAATCCCTTTGCTTTCTATGTGGATCATCAAGCCTTGTTGTACTTAATAAATAAACTAATGATACAAGGATGGGTCAGTTAGTGGCTCGTCACACTTCAAGAGTTCATGTTCCAATTAGTGGTAAGACCTGGTAAGAAGCATGTGATTGTAGACCATTTGTCTCAGATATGATCAGGTGAACTTGTAATAATGAGAGTTCCTGATGAATTTCCAGATGCTCAATTATTTTCCATCAATATTGTTTTATCATGGTACAAGTTGGTTGGCCAATATTTATCCATAGGATAGTTGCCACAAGAGTTGATAGCAATGGAGAAGAAGAAAGTCATAATGAATTCAACACCTTTCCAAGTAATGGCAGGGTTGCTATATAAAATGGGAAGTGATGGTATTTTACGAAGATGTGTGATGGAGGAAGAAGTTAAAAAATTGCTAAAAGAATCTCATGTGAGCTTAGTAGGAGGACACATGGGACCAAATGAAACTGCAAGGAAGGTATTGCTAGCTAGACTATGGTGGCCCACACTATACAATGATGCAAAAGAGTACGTGAAAGCATGTCATACTTGCCAAAGAGCAGGGAAGCCAGTGAGGAGGGACTTCATACCTCTACATCCATCATAACCCTAGGAGTTGTTTGAACAATAGGGATTAGACTTTGTAGGACAATTAAAGACATCTCAAAGGAGTAAATGCAGATATATTGTAGTGGTGATTGAATACTTAACAAAGTGGGTTGAAGAGAGAGCATTACCTGATAACTTGACCAAAATTACAGTGAGATTTTTGTATGAATAGGTAATCACAAGGTTTGGTATTCCACTACAAATAAAAAGTGATTTAGGAGGATACTTCATTAATGAGATCATCAAGATGCTAATAAACCTGATCAAGTTAGATGAGAGAAGGTTCATGGCATAGTGGGAAATTGAGATAGCCTAAAAGAGAAGGAAGTTGTGGCATGACAAGAATCTAAGGAAGCTAGAACTCAATCCAGGGGACTTAGTTTTAAAATTCAATGAGAAGAGGAAGACCAATCCTAGAAAGCTGAAGATACTTTGGCTTGGACCCTATAAAGTACTTGAAGTAATGGATAATGGAGCACTCAAGTTGAAAAACTTAAATAGGACCAAGGTACCTGACACTGTGAATGGCTCAAATTTGAATCCTTATAGAGTATAATGTTTATTCATTTCTTTGAAGGACAGAAGATGTATAGAGAGTGAATAATATCAGCAGAGGGTTCAAGGGGAGTTAGGTCCATCATAAGAGGAGCCTGATACAGGACTTTCATAGTTATTCATAGAAAGAGGGGACACAACCAATAGTGAAACAACAAGAGTTGGCACCCTGACCCGATGAAATAATAATAATGCAAGTACACATAAAAATGGTTGATGGGACCATACGAGAAGAAGAGTAGTGGGTTTCTCTAAAACTAAGAGTCTATCAAGAGATAGCACTATTACCTAGAACTATGAATGCGAGGTATCCATGAGTAGAACACAAGAAACTACCTTGGTATACTGAAGGACAAAGAAGGATAAGGTCAATAGTGCACAATGAAGACAGAGTGGACGCATTCAAGATGGAAATTCCATAGGATGATAGGTATGAAACATTAGATGAGAAATTGGTTGGGCATTCTCCACTGGCTTAGATAGGGCTATTACAATAGAGGATGTGAATGCAAATTCAATAATTACAATAAGAGTATCAAACATTGTAGAGTCATAATACGAGGTTGAGGGAACAACTCATCTAGGAGTTGGATGGTACCATACGAATATTGGATGAATAGAGAGCAGTTAGACTGTAGGAGATTGAAAGAGAACCTAAGGAAGCAGAGAGGTTAACTCCAAGAAGTGGTGGATGAAATGAATGTGCAAGCACTACTTCACCACCCCCACCAAGTGAACAACCAATGACAAATTAAGATGTGGAAGCACTTTGGCGAGACATAGAGGAGGCTACCACATCACCTGAATCATAGGGTAACATCTTACTAGACATGATTGATTCCAATGATGAAGGAATGTCATGGTTAGTAAGGGAGCCTAGCACATACAATAGCGATAGTGATGAACCAGAGAATCCTCATAATCCTTAGAGAGTGTAATCCTCCAACTAGTGCATCGAGACAAAGGCAATTAGGGAGAGCTCAAGAGGGCAGACCATGTATTGACTTACAAGCTTATATAATAGCTCATCCATAACTAAGAAGACAAATAAAGGACGTATAGAGACTGGAGAGAGTGATGAATTTACAAAATTATTGGGTAGAGAGAAGGGAAAATGATAAAAATGATTCCAGCTCTAATATAGAATTCTATGATTCATATAGAGAAGTATTGGTATCTTCATTCCCCCAAAGATCCTTTGAGGAAAGAAGATGAAGACGTTGCTTGGCATGTGCTGATAGGAGAATCAGAACCTTGTGACAGTTGTCACCAAATTGGAGTCCACTAGCCAATATTGAGTTGGTAGAAATTACTCTTGATAATAGAGGAACAAGAGGAGGAATTGGACAAAGACCTCTAAGACTTCAACAAGGAAGGGGAGGAGGTAGTCGACCAGGAAATTACTGATAACATGATGATGTTACAAATAGAGGAAGTAGAGGATGAGGAAGGTTCTGACACCCTACTCCTAGATACCTAGGGAATGACACTTTAGCTTACATGAATTAGACAAGAAACATGTGAGGTATACCAAGAATAAGAGGAGTCTTACAACATCCTGCAAGGTGACAGACATGGGGACAACCATCACTAATATGATAAGGACCACAAAGAGTGATGGGTAGTATAAGATTACTCTAAGGAAGGTAGGCATCACCATTACCTATAATGAATCCAATGATAAGAGGAATTTGATAGGGTATACATTTACATGGTAGAGGCCTTACTGGTAGAGGAAGGGTACACTTTGCAAAAGAAAGAAATTTAGGCCAACAAAGGATTTGATCACCAAGTTTGGAGCAAGAATTTATCCATGAAGATAGGCAAATAAGTCACTCAAATAATAGTAGAGTGGTAAGGACACCACTACCATGGGATCAGTCACCTGTATGACAAGAATAAGGACCACCAGGTGAGGAGACTCCAACTTACCATTGTACAATCCTAGATTGTACACATCATGGAGGAAGGCTTGAGCATGTAGTAACATCACAGGCAAAGACAAGCCAACCAAGAGAGCAAGCGATGCAAGAGGATACCATTACTCAAAATGTTACGATCAAACCTCCTAGTCAAGATTCAAATGGAATCGTACAGGTGAGTGTCACTATGTGATTGCCATGGAGGTAAGTTGTAAATAGATTAGGAATTGAAAAAAATGATGAAAAAAAAGAAAGACATGAAAATAAAATGTACCTTAATTGTGATTAGATTGTACAAAGTGATATTGAGTTAAAAAATTGTAAAATTAAGAGATCGTACAAATAAAATTGACAAAATGACATGGGAAATCATACAAGAGGGCATGTTGTATGATTTGGGTCGTACACTATATGATTTTTCCTATGTTGTAACTACCCATTTAATGCAGCATGTGAGAAAAAATAGCGGTTGGAGGAAAAGAAGGGAAAAAGACAAATTTTTCTAACTAATCGCTGATTTGGCAATCATCTAATGGAGGAGATGAAAAGGCATGCAAAGTGGCACAATTTCAAATTTTTTTTACGGTTAGGGTTTTAGTTAGGGTTTCAAAATTTTCCTTAATTGGAAAGAAATTGGCAATTTCACAATCGTACAAGGAGAATTCGAATTTTTAGGAGATTTAAGGTGGAAAGTGTGCAACTGAATGGAGAAGACCATATGGGTAGAAAATATTCACTAACACTTTGAATTTTCAGACCCATTTTAAATTTGGACCAGGGAGTTATTTTCATTTTCAAAAATTGGACCCGGGAGAGGAATCAAAAGAGAAAACTAGGGTTTTACTCCAAGAAAGAGGGTAATTCAAAATTTTGGTAGAAATAATAGAAAATTACAGTAGAATACATCAATGTATGGATTTTAGGATGAAGAATTGTTGTTTGGAGTTCGAGAAAGTGGAGATTTATAATCGGGTTGTGGAAATTACAGAGAAATTGAAGATTTGAACCTTAAAATCAGTGGAATCTGGCAAAAGCTGAGCTGAAAAATGTGTGAGGTGGATGAAGTCCATACAACCATAAAATATGGCTAGAATTTTTTCAAGTTGGAATAAATTGTGCCAGGTTTGGAAGAGTTGAAGAATTGCTCTCGAAAAGCACTAAAACGGTAGATCGAGGTAATCCAGCAAATGGGTTGGTGAAATATTCAACAAAGGAGATAAAAACTTTGAAATTTTCATCACTTAGGGTTTTAAAAGTCATACTATATGATTTTGGTGGCAGCATGTATGATTTCCAAGAAAAATAGTGCAGTTTAGAGGGTTTTCAAGTCATTTTTGGCAGTTGTCAAGCAATCATATGGAACTGTATGGAAATGTACAAATTCCAAAGGGGAGTGCAGTAAGAAAGTGCCATTGTGTGGAGTATTGTCACTTTGTATTATTTTAGGTTGCAACAATATGATTTAGAGTAATTATTATGGTTTGAAGATTGATGGGCTAGAAATTGAACTATTGGGAAAGGAGATAAGTGTGGGATCTAGGAGTGGTTGGTGAAGGTGAAATCATACAAGAAGGAGTGGAAGGACATAATGTATGATTTATAGAATATTTTATGGTTTCAAGGCACTTCTTATTATGGAAAAAAGTGATGTTTAGGTAGTCACTTAACCAGGGGTATGGCACAAGAATGATCTCAATGGAAGAGTTTGGATGCCGGTTAAGGTGGATTGCGGCCAATAGGGTGGAGATATCACTAGGACCACTGCATGTGAGAGAAGAACCTCTATGAAAATACCAAGGGTGGTAGTTTAAATATCATTATTGGTATGGTAATCATCCTTGGAGAAGATGAGGATATAGGCTGTGGAGAGGGCAGAGGCATTAGTGGGCACATTTGAGAAGAACACCACCTAGGTACCGAGAGAAGAGAATGGTACAAGAAAGGACCTCATAGAGTGAGGTAAGGAGTGAAGTCCATGTGATGGATCAAGAGGATAATCTGAGCAGTGGACAGGAATAAGGGTATGTTGATGTTAGAAATATCACATTTATACAACATGGAGAAGATACCTACCGGGCATGGTGGAAGGATGAAAGAAATAAGAACCATCCTTGGAAGAAATATTTTTGGGATGGGGGTGTGGCAATTATTGCACAAGTTCCACCATTCTAGAAGACCTTCTTCCATAACTATCTATTATAGATAGTACAAGCATGTAACCCTATGACTAGAACAACCTTCATTAATGTGGGTAAGAGGTCGATGGAAGTGGAATTTTTGATAAAATATTTTTGAGAGATATTTGACTTGTCACAATATGGTATTGAGGTAGTGAAGAAGTTGGAAAACCCAATAAAGACATTTTTTCTCATTACTACCCTTACCAATGTTACATTGATAGTTGAGGCAAATATTTTGGGTGCAGGAACAAGGGGTATTAAACAGATCCAATTTGTAGGGCAACATTGGCCGTGTACGATGAATACAATCATGGATCAACTGTCAGGAGATACAAGGTCCACAAAGATGCCAATGTAGATGGCCTAATACATAGAAGGTATTACCAAAGGCATTCAATATTATTGGGGTACCTATATCGAAATGAAAATGCATGAGGTACTGACAAAGAGGTCAAAGAACTTTAGCATGACTTTTCATGCCATTGCATTATAGTTGAATGTTGTGTCAAAGAAGGGTATGCAATTCCTAGGGTTGATACCACCTCAAGAGCTCGATGCAGGGCACCCAACTATATTGAGATGGGTAAATTCATTACCCATAATGAAAGTGATGCCAAAGAGACCTCAAAATAGGAGTGAAAAATAGGCTATCAGAGTTTGAGAGGAGACTCCTAAGGAGGATGAGAACGAGGTACATAATAGGAGGAAAAATCCTAGAATATTAGACCAGGAGCTCGAACAGTAAGCATCTAGGTAATGGCAGTAGGAGCAGCCATCCACTCAGATAAGGGAGGAGAGGCCAATAAGTCCAATGTAAATCCAAACAAGATGGCAACAAGAAAGAATGGATGGTAAAACAATATTATAATTTGCACAGGAGAAACAACAAGTAGAAGAAGAACAATTGGATTCTGAGAGGAAAGAACTAGATGAAATATGTTGGAAGGAGGTGAAAAGAATAGTACACTCATTGCAAATTTTTTAATAATATGAGTGGATGGAAAATTTTGATTTCTTTAAGGGACTCAAGGAAGAGCATGATGAAATGGCCACTAACCAGGAAAAGGTAGAAATGAGAGGAGAGACCTCACAAGGGTAGTCCAAGAAAAGACCTTGCTACAAGTTTGTGATCGGGAAAAATACAAATAAGGGTGATGCACCAGAGAACACAGAGGCACCACAAAGGAGATTTAGCGAGATCAGGAGGAAGTAGTGGTGAAAGGACAACAAGTGAGTAACATGGAACAAGAATCAGCCTAGGAAAAACTAGAAGAACAATAAGTGGGGCTTACAGAGTAAAAGGAATCCCAAGAATAGGTTGAACAACAACAATCTCAGTAGGTGACTGTAAATATACCTAATATTATGGAGATACTAGATGACAAGGAGGTAGATAAAATGGAAGAAATACCTCCACAAACTATAAATATAGGCATGGAGAGAGCACTGCAAGAGCTTGGGGGAAGCTCTAGCCACCATGAAAAAGAGGAAAGAGAGCAAACTCCTACATAAGAATAACAATGGGGAATCCAAAAAAGTTATCTTTTGGAAATACTAAAATTCAGTAAGATCAAGACAGATGAGGACGCAAAAGGTATAGAAGATAAGGTGGATCACTTCTTTGCTTAGTTAGGCCATGTGATGAATAGTTTCAAATAGAAGTTTTTGTTGGCCACGTGGGAGAACTAAAGCTGTGGGAAGAGCAAGTGTCTCTTGAGTTGGACAAATTAATAGAATGGGTGAATAGTGCAAAGCATACACAGAAGATCGCTAAGATTCATGCATAGCATCCATGAAAGTTACCCCATGGGGAGGTACAAACAATTCTAGGAAGGGAAGACTTTATCGAAGAGGTGGTAACAAACTACAGGAAATATCCAAGGATGTACTTGGATAGGGAAAATTATCTGAATTATCCCATCAATATGATAGAGTTGAATTATAAGAGAGTGATGACACAATTGACCATCACCTTGAGGAAGTTCAACTTCCTAATGCATAGGATCGAGTGGTTGAGCATTAGGTTGGAATAGATGTATCAACTCAAGGAGAATCAAAGGGAGGAAACATAAACCACACAAATGGAGTTTACCACAATGGAGGATGAATTACAAAAAAGTGGAGTTATGGTAGAAGAGAAATTAAGGAAGCTGGAAGGGGATTTGTCAAGTATGAAAGTTGGGTCTGATGCTAGGATTCATATGCTTGAAGAGGAGAAGCAACAAATCTCTCAAATAGTAGAAGCCATAATCAAGGAGTTGGAAGCCCAACTCAAAGCTAAGGAAGACCATATGATGGCCCAGTTGGCTGAGAAGAGTGAGAAAATGGTGACACATTCCAAGTGGATAGAAGAGCTGACATCGAATAATAATAGGATCAATGGGATGGTATTAAAAAATGAAGCATATTTGAAGGCTAAGGACGACATCATTCATGGTATGGAGGCTGATATTGATCACCACTTGAAGACCATCACAAAAAATAATGAACAACTTAAAGCAGTAGCTTGAGCATAAGCTCACCGATAGGAAAATATAAATAAGAGTACCTCAAAACATGAGAAACAAATGATGGAGTTCTTGAATACTACTCATGAAAAGGCTAACTTCCATGGGGTAAAAGCGATAGATATGGGAGGCTACGCCACCAAGTTGAGAAATTAATGAGAGATGCATAAGTCACAAGTGGATGACTTACGAGCAATAGTGGTGAAGTACGAGGCTCAAGCACAATAGCAGTAGGTAGAGCCAACAAGGACACCAACCAAAGTAAAGGGGAGGGCAGATGTAGGTGGCAAATCCTCCTCCCAAAAAAAGAGAAAGTCATCCAAAGATTTACCCAAGTTTTGATAGTTTTGATGGTTTTGATAGTTTTGATAGTTCTTGGTAGTTGCAAAAAACCATATAGTGAGGGGAAAAACCATATAACTAGGATGGAAAACCATACAAGGCAGTGGCAAATCATACAAGGCACTCTAAAATGCATCCAAATACAAGGGAAATGTAATTTCAAGGTGAAATGGAGCATAGATTTGCTAATTAATGTGTTAGAATTAGTAAAAGTTTAAATTAATGTATTTTTTGTGCATGGGTAGTTTTAAATAACTAATTGCTTCAAGAACCAATTTGGAATGGCCTAGGAAACATTATATAAGGCCCCATTTTCAATTTTGTAAGTCTGCTAGAAGTTGTCATTGGTAGATACTGGTTAGAATCCAAGAGTAGATTGAAGTCTGAGTTATTGCAGATCTAGAGTTAGATTTTCCATATTGTAATCTAGATTGATGAAAAAATAAGATATCAATGATAATTTGACATCATTGTACAACTGTGTATGGTTATGGAATGGTTTATGATGATTTATGGATGAATCTTGCTTATTTAGGTTTTCTACTAAATGTTTTATGTAGTTTATGCATTTTTGCAGCTTGTAATTGAATATGACATTGGTGAAGCTCGAGGAATGATCTAGAAGCATGGATTATTTTGGGAATATGTATTAGATAATTTTGTACAATTTCTAGGCAGATTTAGTTGCTAGGAATCTCTCCCAATCTTGATTAGGATGAATTGTATGTGAGGAAGAATGGATTGATTGGCAAATCAAATCATTAAAAAATTTATAAGAGAGAGATTGAGGTGTTAAAGAAACTAATTTTGCACTTGGTTGTACCTTCAATTCATACATATCGTACACCTAATACCATAAAAATTGTACACATAAAACTTACCTGATTTGGAAAATAGGCGAGTGAAGGGAAATTTACCTTATTTGGCAGTTTTATGGAATCGACTTGTATTATTACAAAACTGTGTACGATAGCATCCAAAATCAAACTATCAGTTTTATTGAGTGTAAAATCATACAATATTGGTCACTATATGATATTGGATCATACAGTGTGTGTATTTTATGACTATACAAGCTGATCATTGAGCTTCAAGTGATAGTTTTGAGGACTGTATGATTGTACAATTTGGTAACCAAGTTGGAGTTGGTATTCTAATCATTCCTAACCCTATAAAACCACCTCCCTATCAAGAATACTCCACCGCTATGCTACATACTACTCACTTCACATCCCTATATTTATAATCAAATAAGAGTTTAGGATTTAGGATTTAGGGTTTAGGGTTTAGGGTTTAGAATTTAGAATTTAAAGTTTAATTACCCTTAACTTAATGAATAATTACAAAAACTAGTTCTTTAATCAATTAAAGTCCTGTTGGTCATGAATCTGCCACAGGAAAGGATTTTCTAAAACTAAGCACCCTAGACCTGACCAACATTGAAAGGCTGGGAGAAAGAAATGTCTCCCAGACCAATCTCCAGAGTGGGCTGGTTCCCTTACTATTTCTAAGTTTTATTTCAGATTAGAGTTGTTGGAAATGAATTACAAATATGCAAAAAAAATAGGAAATACATGGAAAGAGATGGGAAATATAGCCGTAGGCTGAATTTTTTAGATCAGGAAAGAATAACAACAGATCAAGTACAACAACAACATATAACATAAGATATCAACTTAATTCTCTTACAACCTTGTACAGAAAATCCCTCCAAGATCACATTCCAGAACTCACTCCCTCACAAGCAATATTCAAACTCAATATGCAGAATTCAAATGAAGCAGCAAATAAGGAATATGAGTGTTATATTAAGAATGTAAAGAATAGAAAGAAAAATCACACAAACAGCTGCTTGCAAAATCAGAGGCCAATTATCTTTCATTCATGCAATGAACTTCAAGCTTTCAGCAAAAGTTTCTCTCAAACTCCCGATCCTTGTTCTTGAGATTTACATTGATTTATATAGAGGTCTTGCCTCTTTGTAGCATTAAAAATATGAAACGAACCTCCTCGAGATCTAAAAATTATGCAACTAAAATAAGGAAATGATATCCTTAAACAGCCTCGGAGAAACCAGAAATTAAATGCCATAAGGAGGAGTCGGTCATCTTCATTAAATTGTTGTTCTTGAAAATATGCTTGAAATCGTTAGAAAAATCATGAACAGCAGCTTCGAATAATGGAAATATTCAATTATGGCAGCTTGGGCACGTTCTTCTACCTTGACCGCATTGGAAAGCAGCAACGCATTTAATTTTGGAGCGCTTTTAATCCTCAGAAATCGCAACACATCATCGGGCCGTTTGAACTGCATTCTGGCGCAAAACTATAACAGGTCGCGAAAACATGATAGGTCGCAAAATCGTAACATATCTCTGCTCCATACGCTTTCCTTACTTTCAATCGCAAAAATCCACCATGTCACAAAATCGTGACGTATTCGGCTTCCATATCTCCTTTGTAACCTTGAACCGTGAAAAGGTGACGCTGCACGATTTCACTACATCCATACAATTATGCTCTTTCTCTGCCCTATTGTAGCGAAAATGTGACAATGCTCGATTTCGCTACGTTCTTCATATTTTGTTCTCTTCATTGCTTCAAATCACAAAAATGCGACACTCTTACCTCTGTGTTTCTTCAACTTCCACCATGTCACGATTTTGCTACAAGTTCTGTTTCCTTGGACCTTGTTGTTCGTCAACCACAAAAATGTGACACTACACGATTTCGCTACAGTTCTCTGCACTTAGTCTTTCTTCAACAATGTGTCATGAAATCGTGACGTTTGCTCGCATTCTCTATTGTTCCCACTTCCTGTCGTGATTTCGTGACGTCTTTGTGCCTTCAACCTTTTATGTCCACCTGAACCGCGATCACACAACATGTAGCGATTTCGCTACATCCTTCGCTTTGCTTGGCTTCATCCCGCAAATGTCACGAAATCGCTACCATTTTCCTCCTTGAGCTTTTCTGTCCACCCACGTCGCGAAAATGCAACGCGTCGCGATTTCGTGACGTCTTTTGCCCTATGTGCCTTGCTTACTATTATGTCACGAAATCACGACGAATTTGATTATCATCGTCCTTGGCTTGGTTTTGTCACGATTTCATGACAGTTTCTAGCTCCCTGGTAATCGCAAGTCATGAAAATGTGACAATGCATGATTTCGCTACAACTTTGTCACTCAGCCTCCGTTGATCATTTTGATCGCAAAAATCTAACATGTCGCGATATCGCGACGGTTTTGCCCCCTGTTGTCGTTGACTACACTGACCGCAATTTTCTGACATGTCACAAAATCGCTATGACTTTGCGTTTGTTTTCTCTCTCCTCATCCGACCCGTGATAACGCGACATGTTGCAATATCATGATGGTTTTCAACTTTGGCTCTCCATGCTGTTTTTTGTAACGATTTCGTGACAGTCTTCGTACTTAGGCATTTTTTGCATCAAAACCTGTAGAGGAGTTAGAATTTCAATAGCTTATGCATGAATAAATAGCAATCAAATAAATGTGGCAAAAATGCCAACATTCTTGGCAGCTCATGGGGTATATAGTTCTGCTGTATGCAAGAATCCCAGGCCTGAATCCATTGGGCAATAGAGTCATGAAAACTTAGAACAGAAAGCTGGCTGCTGGGGTTCATCTCAATGGACTGCTGCAACAACTTTTACTGAATGAATGAAACTCAAAGAATCGATATTTAGCTGAACTAATCATGGAATGGAAATGATGAATGATGGAATAATGGAATGGGGAAAAGTGATGCGGTAGACAGTAACAGAGTGCTTCTGTGCTACCAGCTGCTATGAAAGGGGAAATGGAAGTGAATGGAATAATGGAATGGAAGTGATGAAATGATAAAAGAGGTGTGAACCGAGGATAAACTGTGATAAATGCTAAAATGACAGTGAACTTAGAAGAAAAGGATAAGAAGAAGCGGGAATAACAGGAAGGGAAAAAGAAACAACAACAGTGACCTTTTTTTACTACAGAAGAAAAGGAGTAGAAGAAGAAGGGAATAAAGAAGGGAAGAGAAGAAAAAGGAAGGGGAAGGAAGAAATTGATAGGAAGCCACTAACTGCTGGGAAAGAAGAAGAAAAAGAAAGAAACATGTACCTGTGGGCTCGCATGCAAAAAGAGCCGAAGCAGACAAATGAAAACAATACTCTTTTTTTTCTCTTTTTCTGTTTTTTTTTCTTTTTCTTTTCTTGTTTTGCTATGTACAAGGTGATACTGGAATGACAGTTCATGAAGTGTAGGCTTTCAGATAAAATTTGTTCACTAAAATAGGAAGTGGGCTGCCATCCAAATCTTCCAAATGAAACGAATTTGCTGCACCAGCACTGACAATGCGGAAGGGACCCTCCCATAGAGCATCAAACTTCTTGTGATTCCCAGGCTTGGCTTTGTTTTCATTCCATTTCAAGACCAAATCACCCACCTTAAGTGGACGATCAGCAAAATTCTTATGGAACCACTTTGAAATAACCTGTGTGCTTAGCAAACTCCTCATAGGCTAAAGAACGTTGCTCTTCCAACTGTAACAATTGAGCCAACCGTATATCCAAGGAATCTATATCTGTTTCATCATCCCAAAATTCTTGCAACTGCTACAATACTGGAAACTCTAGATGAATAGGCAACCTTGCCTCTTTGCCATATACTAGGGCATATGGTGAAGTCTTGATGGAATTCTTGAATCCTATCTACCCATAAAGCTTGATTCAGTAGAAGGTGCCATGATCTCTTGTTATCCCCCAAAGACCTCTTTAAAATCCGGAGCAAATTTTTATTTGTGGACTCTGCCAAGCCATTTCCTTGAGGATAATAGTTAGAGGATGTTTTCAAGAAAACACCATACTTGTTTGCAAATTCAGCTAACTCAGCTCCAATAAATGGCGTCCCATTATCTGTAATAATAGCATCAGGAATGCCAAAGCGTGTAATTAGTCCTTCAATGAAAGAAATAACCACTCCTTGATTCGCGACCTTGGTTGGAATAGCTTCATACCACCTCGTAAAATAATCTGTAGCAGTTAAAATATACTTGTGACCGACTGAAGAATTCGGATCAATAATCCCAATAAAGTCCAACCCCCACTGCTGAAAAGGTGCTTCAACCTAAATTGGATGTAGGGGCAATGATGCATTTCTAACCCTTCCTGTATACCTCTGACATTTGTCACATGCTTGGGCAATCCTGAAAGCATCTGTGAACAAGGTTGGCCAATAATACCTAGCTCGAATGATTTTTAAAGCCATTGGTCTACCTGCATAGTGTCCTCCTGATATGTCAGAATGAAACTCCTCCAGGAGTCTAGCCTTCTCTGATTCCTTGACACATCTCAAAAGAATGCCATCAATGTTCTTAAAAAACAATCCTTCAGGCAACAACACATACTTGAGAGCTTGCAGATGAAACCTTCTCCTTTGTGAGGCATTTAACTGTGAAGGGCATTTACCAGTTGTGAAATAGGTAGTGAGGTCATCTACCAAATATTGTTCTTGAACTAAGAGGTTCATCAGATTGTCATCACTAGCAAGATTATCTGCTTGATAATCAACTATTTTAGATGCTGCAGTCTTTGCTAAGTGCTGGTATAAAGCCTTACCATGCACTAGCTTAGCCGGATGAATCTCAACATAAAATTCTTGAATTTTGGTGACCCAACCTATGCGTTTATCACCCATATCACCCTGAATAATAAAATTCCTTACATCTGGATGAATAACATATATGACTGTCCTACTCTGAGATATGAAATGCTTGAATTTTTTAAGAGACTTCATGATAGCATACACCTATTTTTCAATGAAATTATACTTTGCCTCATGAGGTAAAATAACCTGACTAAGGAAAGCAATGGGTCTTTCATTCCCATCATCCCCTTTCTATGTGAGCACTGCGGCATAGCTTTCATCTTCACCAACTGCATACAGAATGAAATCTTTTGAATAATCTAGATTAACTAATATAGGAGCCTGTGCTATTCTGTCCTTGATTTCCTGGAATGCCTCCTTCATCTGAGTCATCCATTTAAATTATGCATCCTTCTTTAACAACTCAGTCATGGGCTTGACAACTTGGGCAAAATCAGAAATGAACTTCCTAATAAAATTAATCTGTCCAAAGAAATACTGTAGCTCTTTCTTGTTGGCAGGGAGTGAAAGTTTCTTCAATGCTTCGAATCGAGATGGATCAATTGCCAAACCATCTTCTGAAATCACATGCCCCAAGAGTTTACCTTCCTTCACTGCAAACATTGACTTCTTTGGATTAATGGAAATACCAAATTCTCTGCATTTTCCAAAAATTTGCCTCAGATGCGAACCGTGATCTTCTCGTCTATGTGAAAAGATAGTCATATCATCAAGATAAATAACAATAATCTTGTTCAAGAGTTCCTTGAATGCAATGTCCATGGCTCTCTGGAACGTAGCCCAAGCATTTGATAGTCCAAAAGGCATTCGTTGATAAGCAAAAGTGCCCCACTTAGTTGTAAATATTGTCTTGTACTAGTCCTCATCCCTAACCCAAATCTGGTTATATCCTGAGAATCCATCCAGTAATGAGAAACATTGAGCCCCAGCCACAACATGCAGTATCTGATCTATACGAGGCAAGGGATAATGATCTTTCAAATATGCACGGTTTAGATTTAGAAAATCTACACACAGTCATATGTCTCCATTCTTCTTTCGAACCGAGACCAGATTAGCAACCCAAGTCAAGTGCTTAACCGGGTATATAATCTTGGATTGCAGCATTTTCACAAGCTCGGCCCTCATAAGAGTCTCAATATTTGGATTTACTAGTCATTGCTTTTGCCTGAAGGGTTTGACTCCTTCCAACTCAATAGTATGCTGAACAATCTATTTATCATATCCTTTTAGATCTTCATAACTCCAAGCCACAATATCAAAAAATTCTTGACATAGTTGCCTGATTCCTTGCAGTTCATCAGGAGTAGAATCAGTTCCAATCTTAATGACCTTATTGGGTTCCAACTGCAACTCCATGTACTCTTTTTTATCAATCTCAATCCGATGTTTCTTGGACCGATCATGCTGATCAAACAAACTTTCTAGAGTTATAAGACCCTTTGGAATGTGATTATTTCGTAACTAAATTAGACCTTCAGCCTCTTCGTGCTCCAAGGTTCTCCCTTTAATAGTGGCAGCTTCTTGAATAAAAAAGTTAACAATTTGCTCATCACTCTCGAAGACCTGCCAGAAAGTATCTTTATCTGGGACACTAGGCCTGTACACCATCCTTACTGTCTTTGGTTTTTTCACTACCTGCTCAATAGGAGAAAAATTGGCTCCAAGAGATGCTAGAAGATATGCATTCTTATTCTGCTCTTGGGAAATGGCTTGAATTTTTAGAGCTATGAAAAACTCAAACAGGTCCCAAACTTGGTTGCGGTATGCTTTGAGATAATGCTGCTTTGAAATACAACTGTTTGTTACTTGGTTTACAATAATCTCAGAATCACCAAAAATCTGTAGCTGTTCGATTCCCAACTTTCTTGCCTTTTTCAAGCCTAAGCATAATGCTTCGTACTCGGCAACATTGTTAGTACAATTCCAAGTAAGACAGTATGAATATGTTCTTTGTAAACCAGAAGGAGAAATCAAAACAATACCTGCTCCTGCACCGTTTTTGCATCTTGCCCCATCAAAATATAACTTCCATAGTTGATCTGTAACAGAGCTCTGATCCTCTTGGTTAGGAAATACCTGCCTTGTGCCACCCTCGGGTCTTGTGATGGAATAACAGCCAATTTCGGTCTCTAGCATAGCATTGAAATCAAGCATGGAAAATTGATCGTCCAACTGGAGCTCATCTAAAACTTCATTCATCAAATAAGAATCCTCTAACTCTTCGGTTAGCATGTTAACAAACTGCATAGTTTTTTCTGCTTCATCCAACTTTTCTATATGGAAAGAGGAAGGTTTTTCATTTTGGATCCTGAGTATTTTTCCTTTGAAAGGGATTTCTAAGTGGGAATAATCCAGTTCCAGGTAACCTCCCAACTTTGTAGTAAACTCTTTGGACAAGCACATACTAAAATACGGTTCTAGATCTACTACAACTATCTCTTGAATGACTGTAATCTGAGGCATAGTATGCAAAACAATCGAGACATCCTTGATTACACCCACCGTTTTCACAGGAGTGCCATATAACTACAAAAATCTAGGGCTACTTCATGTATAATCCATACCCATAACTTCGCAAATTGCCTTTGGCATGATAGTTGTAGTGGCTCCTGAGTCGATCATGTAGTTATGCATGATCCAACCCTCTATTTGCAGTGATAGATAAAATCGGGGTGGTCTATTTTTACCAGTGATAGAAGTGGTTAAGGCTTGAGCATAAATTGTTTGAGTAGGACCTTTCTCACTATCCTTCATAGATTTTAAAGATTCTTGCAATAAATCTACCTACCCAAGCAATTGCAATGCATCATAAAGACTAACCTTAGCTGGGGTCTTCTTCAGTTCTTCGACAATGTTGTATGCAACCACAACAGATTCCTTCTTTTCAATAGGATGTTCATATCTATTCTGATACTGCTGAGTGGCTTCCACTCTTAGCCTCTTCATCAATGAAGGATACTTCAAATTTTATCTAACTTGCTCCTCTGCTTCTGATCTTGCCTATGCAGTTGCAGCCTTTTCTTGAACTCTGTGGGAAACAGGATATTTCGGCAAAATAGGTGCATTAGGCTTTGAAACTGGCATAGGAGCTTTCACTGGCCTCTTCAAATCAGCTGGCACTTTTAACGGTTCTAACTCAGTAGGATCTACTGTAACAAACTTCTTTCCAGTCCTTGTGAGAATTGAAACTTGCTCTTCCAATGGAGTCATTAAGCTATGGCCTGCCTCAGAGATCATATTGACTTGCCCTCCTGAAGAACTAGCAGCCAATGTCTGCACATAATTCATATGGACCATGCAGGTATCTTCTCCATGGGGATCATTACAAGTCAAACACCAATATGTTCTTTCAGCGAGGATTGCATCTTCATTTACCAAAGCAGTCAGGCTTTTCTCAGGTGCTTTGCTTGTTGAAGCAGCTTGTTCTCTAGTAATAGGTGGGGGTTGAAATCTCCTAGGCTGGAAATATTGCTTAGCTTGCTTCCTTTCAATAAGCGTGATCTTATTACCCATTGCTCTTATTGTAGAATTGGTAGATTTTTCCTCTTGCAAGAGTGTTGTATAAGGATCAAGGTTTACAGGTGCAGGAGGTGCTGGTAAGGGCAAAGGTGCTGGTGGTGCCAGTAATGCTGGAAATGAGGTGGAAGCAGGGAATGGCAGAATGTTGGGTGTAGGTAGCTGGAGATTTGCTGGAGTATACATCTGAGGAGCTAGGATAGGTGCAATTTGAGGTGCACTGGAATTCCATGATGGGACAGGGTACATAAAAGACATAGATTGTGAAAAAGAACTAGGATATAAATGCTATGGAATATAAGGAAGAATGGGCATTGCTACCTTTTGGGGAAGCCTATCGATTGCAATCAAGTCTATCTCCACCTTCTGTGCTTGCTTGAACAGTTCTAGGAAAGTCATCACATTGGACTGCCTAATCGCCAAGCCGATATCTGTATTGAATGCTCAGAGGTAGTAAAACATAGCTTGCTCAGGGGTAGGGCAAAGTCCTTCAGGCACTCGCTGCCAACTCCTGGTGAAGCGAACATTAAAATCTGCTATTGCCTCCTGTAGATGCCTCTGTATTGCATTAAACTGGTGCAACAATGAAAATGGGTCAACCTGTTCATGAAAATTCTTAACTAATAGTTCTCCTAGCTGATACCAGGACGCAATAGTGCCTGGTTGCAGAGATCTATACCAGTACAACAATTTTTCTCTCAAGGATAACACTAGTAACTTCACCATTACATCTTCATCTATTATATCATGAATGGCTACCAGAGAATCTACATCATGAATATGTTCATATGCAGTCTTTCCCGTACCATCATAAGTTGGCAATGCCTTCAAGGCAGCCTGGGGAATTGGGTTTTGAGCCTGCAGATTCAAGGCCCTTGAGTTGTTCCATGCTGAAAACTGCCTAGGTGGAGGATACTGGGCCATTAGAACTAGTGTATGTAACTGAGAAGATGGAAAACTAGTAACGATACCAGGGATTTGTGTGGATATGGCAGATGATGCAAGCGATGGGGAAACCAACCTAGAATGCTCACCACTTCTTGTGCTGTCAAGTTCAAAAAACTTGACAAGATCTCCAAATTTTTTAGACTATGATCTCATGATCATGAAGTACAACTTTCACTGCATCCACGTTCAGAGATTTTTTAGTACTGCAGAGTCACCAAATGCTCTAACTTTATGGCATGAAGGCAAAAATTAAACCTTCAATACTATGGGATATTTCTGAGACAGAAGAAGTCTGTCCCATCGGGCGTGCCAAAAATTGTTGGTCACGAATCTGCCATAGGAAAGGATTTTCTAAAACTAAGCACCCTAGACCTAGCCAACATTGAAATGCTAGGAGAAAGAAATGTCTCCCAGACCAATCTCTAGAGTGGGCTGGTTCCCTTACTATTTCTAAGTTTGATTTCAGATTAGAGTTGCTGGAAAGGAATTACAAATATACAAAAAAAATAGGAAATACATGGAAAGATATGGGAAATATAGTCGTAGGCCAAATTTTTTAGATCAAGAAATAATAACAACAGATCACTTCAAGTACAACAACAACATATAACATAAGATATCAACTTAATTCTCTTACAACCTTGTGCAAAAAATCCCTCCAAGATCACATTCCAGAACTCACTCCCTCACAAGCAATATTCAAACTCAATATGCAGAATTCAAATGAAGCAACAAATAAGGAATATGAGTGTTATATTAAGAATGTAAAGAACAGAAAGAAAAATCACACAAACAACTGCTTGCAAAATCAGAGGCCAATTATCTTTCATTCATGCAATGAACTTCAAGCTTTCAGCAAAAGTTTCTCTCAAACTCTCGATCCTTGTTCTTGAGATTTACATTGATTTATATAGAGGTCTTGCCTCTTTGCAACATTAAAAATATGAAATGGACCTCCTCGAGATCCACAAATTATGTAACGAAAACAAGGAAATGATATCCTTAAACAACCTCGGAGAAACCAAAAATTAAATGCCATAAGGAGGAGTCGGTCGTCTTCATTAAATTGTTGTTCTTGAAAATATGCTTGAAACCGTTAGAAAAATCATGAATAGCAGCTTCGAATAATGGAAATCTTCAATTCTGGCAGCTTGGGCACGTTCTTCTACCTTGACCACATCGGAAAGCAGCAACGCATTTAATTCTGGAGCACTTTTAATCCTCAGAAATCGCAACACGTCATCAGGCCATTTGAACTGCATTCTGGTGCGAAACTGTAACAGGTCGCAAAAACATGACAGGTCGTGAAATCGTGACATATCTCTGCTCTGTAAGCTTTCCTTACTTTTGATCGCAAAAATCCACCCTATCACAAAATCGCGATGTATTCGGCTTCCATATCTCCTTCGCAACCTTGAACCGCGAAAAGGTGACGCTGCGTGATTTCACTACATTCGTACAATTATGCTCTTTCTCTGCCCTGTTGTCGCGAAAATGTGACAATGCACAATTTTGCTACGTTCTTCATCTTTTGTTCTCTTCGCTACTTCAAATTGTGAAAACATGACACTCTTACCTCTGTGTTTCTTCAACTTCCACCATGTCGCAATTTCGCTACAAGTTCTGTTTCCTTGGACCTTGCTGTTCGTCAATCGCAAAAATGTGACACTACGTGATTTTGCTACAGTTCTCTACACTTAGTATTTCTTCAACAATGTGTCATGAAATCATGACGTTTTCTCGCATTCTCCACTGTTCCCACTTCCTGTCGCGATTTCGCAACGTCTTCGTGCCTTCAACCTTTTTTGTCCACCTGAACCGCGATCACACAACACGTAGCGATTTCGCTACATCCTTCGCTTTGCTTGGCTTCATCCCGCAAATGTCATGAAATCGCTACCATTTTCCGCCTTGAGCTTTTCTGTCCACCCACGTCGTGAAAACACGACACACCACGATTTCACGACATCTTTTGCCCTATGTGCCTTGCTTACTATTATGTCATGAAATCACGACGAATTTGATTATCATCGTACTTGGCTTGGTTTTGTCATGATTTCGCGATAGTTTCTAACATTATGCTCCCTAGCAATCGCAAGTCATGAAAATGTAACAATGCGCGATTTCGCTACAACTTTATCACTCAACCTCCATTGATCATTTTGACCGTGAAAATCTAACATGTCGCGATATCGTGATGGTTTTGCCCCCTGCTGCCGTTGACTGCGCTATCGTGATTTTCCGACACGTCGTGAAATCGCTACGACTTTGCATTTGTTTTCTCTCTCCTCATTCGACCCGCGATAACGCGACATGTCATGATATCGCGACGGTTTTCAACTTTGGCTCTCCATGCTATTTTTTGTCGCAATTTCACGACAGTCTTCGAACTTAGGCATTTTTTGCATCAAAACCTGTAGAGGAGTTAGAATTTCAATAGCTTATGCATGAATAAACAACAATCAAATAAATGTGGCAAAAATGCCAACAAGTCCCAAACTCTTATCTAATTGAATACTTACCAAACCCTAATATTTCAAAAAAAACCTTTATCTTCATACCCATCAATTCATACCCCTATATTCATCCCCCTTGTATCGCTCCAAATTTTTTGCATCCTTACCTTCAAGCTATAGGATCCACGCCCGGAAGGAGGATGCGAGAAGGATGGGACAATACCTCTGACTGAGAGACCCTTTGAAGGTCTCACATCTCGAGGGATGGGTATAAGGGTGAATTTTCGACGGATGGTGGGTTCACTAGGAAACTTTTAAGTGGCAGTTTCCACGCCTAGGTTGATGACAGGTTTGATGTGTTCATTTTATGTTAAATCATTCAATTCCTAGGTTTTGAAAAAATGAATCTAAACTAATCTATATGCCGATGCTGATTTTTGTGGATACAAAAATCATAAATAAATGTTGAACACAGAGAATGCGCTAAATAAGACAAAATTTACCTAATTTTGGATGTCTGAATGAAGATTCTACGATTTGTAGCAGTCCAAATCGTCTCGAATCATACATAATCATATGATATTTCATAGAATTGTCTCAAATCATAGTCGGCCGTCTGAGATCATACGGGATCGTCTGATCTGACGAATTCATCAGAATCCTACAATCACAAAAACAGATACAAAATACCAAAAATGCAACTACAAAAGCAAGGGGAAATGATAGAAGTAACAATGAATTTGCCTAAATGGTAGATCTAGATAGCAATGAAAAGTAAATGCATCAATTTAACAATTTATTTTGACTTTATCATATATCTATGCTAAATGATGTGAACTCTAGGATGCAAAAATAAAATAAACCAAGCTAATGCATAAGAAAATGAAGAGAAACGATAAGTAAATGCAAACTTTGGGCTCTGATTGCCCCCAATATGGACTGCAGTTGAGATCATCTACAATTGTAAGAGATCATCACCGATCTACAATAGGATCATCTGAAATTGTCTGGAATCGTCAGAGACGATCCAAGCCTACTCTGACTGAAAAATAATAAGATTCCTACAAGAAAACTTCAAATATCAAATACAAACAATAGTACAAGGATGCACAAGGAGTTAACTTTGCAGATAAATCTGTCAACTAGGGGGTTTAGGGGGATAAACTAAGAAAATCCCAGTTTATTTAGAACTAGGGAGAGGTTAGGAGGTTGGAAATCATCCCAATTTGGGAGATCTCCAACGGGGGAGACTCTAACTGCGCAGACATGCTTTCTGCCCAAGTTAGAGAAGTTGTTGAAACAAAATATAATTATGAAAATTTGGTTTTAGGACAAAATCATTTGGACATTCTGTTCCAGATGAATTTTTTAGATCTAGGATGATTTCGTCTGATCTTAGACGATATTATCCAATGGTCAAAACAAATCCTAAAAATGGCATGGAAAACGAGGAAAGCGGGTAACAGGCGGTTTAACGAGCGGTTTGGGTTAAAATTCAAATTTTAATATTTTTCTAAGGTTTAACTGCACCAATTTTAGGGTGCTACATTTTGCCCCCTCTTTAGCAAATTTTTTGAATAAAATGCGTTAAATACGAGTTTTTCTCGTTTTATGAGAAAGCAAAAATTTACTCAATTTTTTAGACGACGATTCTAGGTCGAATCGTACGACTGCTTACTATGGTGCCCCCTCCGTGTTTTTACCCAAATTGAATGTTTGAGGTAAAAAAATGGAAAAGCAAAATTAAAATGTTGTTGGTTTTGAATAAAATTAAGAAAAATAGGGTAAAACCCTAATTCATTTTTACTATTCATTTCTACTGTTCTAGAGTTCTACAGAGAGAAAAATGGTGGAGACAGTGCACAGAGCGACAAAGTTCCACCGCGGGCTACGGGTAAGGATCCAATCCTAGTAAATTAGGCTTGAAATTAATTTATGCAATTTTTTGTTTTAAATTTAGACTATTTTGGGGCATCGCAGCCATTTTTAGATCGTCAACGACGTCAGGATGAAATCATCAAGATTTCGTCGAAATCATCCCTAGATCGTTGATTTCTTCAAAGAGCAAAATCGGCGAACTAGGGGCGATCTCGTCCGACAAGGGGTGATCTCCAAGTTGCAAAATCGAAGATGATTTCATCCTAATAGAGGACAATTTTGCCTAGTCTAGGACGATATCATCCAATGGTGGACGATATCATATTTTTTTTAGAAATTAAGCTTTGATTAAAATGTATTTAATTTGATTTTAATGATTGATTTATTAATAAATTTCATTATTTTATTATTTTTCTTGTAGAAGGGATTACTAAAGAGTCAGGAATGGAAATATGGTGGGCTGCGAGATGACATAGCCATGCTTGATCAGGCAGAGCATGACCGACTGGCTCAGGTCGGTTTACAGCATGTGGTAGAGATGCCACAAGTACCGACAGACATGGGACTGCTGATAGCCTTAATAGAGAGATGGTATCCCGGGTTGTCCTGCTTTTGGTTACCGACATGGGAGATGGCTCCCACTCTATAGGACGTATGGAGGATCATGAGGATCCCCATATAGGGACGATTGATGATGCCTACGACCAATCAGGGCCAAGCGATGATGAGATTGATCGGAGACCCAAGCTTTGCCCTGGAGAAGGGTAGAGTGAACATCGAGTCTCTAAGGTAGATGCCTAGGGCATCTAGGCTGACTCGAGTTTTGGCAGGGGTGGTAGGTGGCTTATTGTTGTGCCACTAGAGTGGGTGCAGACTACCATGGCTCCTCTCATATGTGGTCTGCGACATGAGAGACCACGGTTACAGGTTTTCTTGGGGCAATTTTCTATTATGCCACTTGTATAGGATCCTACATGGGGTCGTATACAAGGGAGGCCGATGTCTAGTCTTGAAATCATTACTACAGGTTTGGTACTAGGAGCACATTGCAGTGCGAAGGCCGGTAGGGCTCCCACTAACAAGGGTTGATCAGGAGAGGCCCCGAGTTTTCTATTGGTGGTTACAGAGGGGGTCACAGCGGTGGATAGATCTACTGATGTCACGCAGGTTGTTGGAAAACCTCATCCTAGACTAGATCACCTGGAGGCCATGGCGAGAGCACCCCAGGTGGGTAGAAGATGGGCAGGAGCTGGCTCGCATTAGGCGAGTCTGCTGGCTGAGGATGGAGTAGGGAGAGGTAGAGCTCCATCGCTACGATCGTGTTTTATGACAGTTTGGTCTACAGTAGGGGATCCCTTCTCTCAGGGATTACGAGTACTCTCAAACTATTCAGGATAGTACTACGCTGAGCAGGGCTCTAAACATGCAACAATTCTGGAGTCAAGACATGGACGATGCTCCCATCCAGCCATTGGATGGCAATGATGCTAGGGTCACAGAAGGGTACAATGCCTGGTACATAGGCATCCACCCTCCTTGGATGACGAGGGCACAAGGTCCAATGCATGCCATGGTGCATCATATGGGGAGGCAGTGCCAGGATTCTATTGATGTAGTGCGGGGTTACGGTAGGAGAGAGCAGTGATGATGTTCGTAGGTTAGATGCTAGAGAATGGGTCAGGCTCCACAGAGACCTTAGGAGACAGGGAGGAGGGAGAGGGGAGTCCCTTCTCAGCATGGGGAGAGACCATCATTGCCCAATAAGGGCAAGGGCGTCAAGGTAGGGGAGAGCAATGAGACATCGGCTCTTCGGGCTGAGGTTGCCCGTCTTTGGGCTTAAGTGCATACACTACAGGATGAGGCTACACGGCTCAGGGCTTAGAGCGAAGGGGATAGCACTCAGGATCTGGCACGGTCTATTGCTTAGATCTCATTCTACTAGGGACTATATTATCACGTGGTCCCAAAGGGATAAAGGGTACCACTACCAGGCCCCATTGCGGAGCCGGTCATGATGGGATCGTTGAGGACATCCTCACGATCGACAGTGAGGACCCGAGACATAGCACATACCTCTATGGGATCACCTCCTCCACGTCAAGGCGGGGGAGGAGATGAGGCTGAGAGCTCGAGGTCTTCTCGAGGCTAGCTACTGCAGAGGGTAGATTGTATTATTATATTTTTTGATGGGGATTGAGTATGCTAGGGTATGATTGTGGCATACCAATCCAGATGATGTACATGATTGATTGAGATATATAGATTATATTTTTTTTTTATGATATGACTTGTGTATATGTTGTATGATGCTTTAATTTTGAATTTTGTGATTAATTGATGATTCATGTAATTATGCCGTTGGAAATAATTATAATTTTTATGTCATGACATAAAATTGTAAATGAAATAATCTGATGTGCATAAATTGGTTGTTTTTGTGGTGTGATTGGATGAAAATAAAAGAAAATTCTAACAATAATTTTAAAGGACATTTTTTCTGGTATAGACCATTTCATGGAGTCGCTACTCACTAGGTCGTCAAGCTAGTCCCAGTATAGAAATATTGCAAAAAGTAAAAGGGTGCTTAAGAGACTGTCTTAAGACTTTTGTATTGTGATGATGGAAATGATGATGGTTTGTGATTTGTTTTTAGATTTTCAAAAAAATATTATGTATGACATATTTAAAGAAATATGATTTTGCTAGGCATAAATTCCTAAGTGTGATAAATTTTTTGAATAAGTCCCTAGAACTATACCATCATTACAAAATTGAATGTTGACATAATGACATGAAATAGAATAAGTGTTCGTTCGTTTTAAAGCTCAATTGTGTAACATAATGATGTAAGTCATATTTTTTTATGAATTTGTTTAAAATGAATGGAAAATAAAATTAGAATAATGGTTTGCACTAGGCATAGAATTATAGGTATAGACTTATGCCATCATCGCGAAATCTGAAGAAGAAATTGATATTGTAGTTTTATTACATGATTGATTTTTTTGTTTTTGATAAACAAAAAATAATAATATGAACATGGATTTATTGATTATATGTGTGTCATAGGTATTTTGAAAGCTTTTTGTGATTTTTGAAAACAATAATTGTTTTTATACTAAACAGATGTTCTGAAATAAGAAGATAAAATTATTCCAAAAGTTGCAGAAATATTTTACATTATCTCAAAGACAAATGTAGATTTATAAGGAACCCTCATGTGCAAATGTGAGTTCATTACCGATCTTGCTTTATCATAATGATACAAAATCTCTCAAATACAAATGTGTGTGCAATTGTATTGTTCATTCACCAATTTTGAGCAAGAAAATTTGATACAAGTAATTTTTACTTAACCAAATGGTTGTTCCTTGACCATGATTTATATACATGTAACCGTACCAGACTACTATGTAAGTCGAGTTATCAAGAGCTAGCTGATCCATAAGCATACATAGGTCTATACAAAATAAGGTCGCTAATGTGACAGACATATCACCACGTTAGGAATTACCCAAGGCCAAGTGGGTTGGGCACAAACCGCCTATTATGGGGCTTACCTCACAGTTTTCGAATAATTGAGAATTCCAGGGATTCAAGCTCATTCACCCTTCTTTTCTTTTCAAGGGGTAGGGAAAGGATTTTGTTGCTTTTGCTTTTGCTTTTCTCTTTTTTTTATATTTTTTTGTATTTTTGCTTGATATTGAGATAATGCTGAAATATTGTTGTGATGATACAAAATAATATTTTTCTTTTTCTCTTTTGCTTTGACTTTTTCTTTTGCTTCCTATACTAGGGATACTTGCTCGGATTGGCTGTAGAGGAAGGGATTTTTATTCCGGGTAGGGGTGAGCTTGTCCTTTTGTCAATTTGCAAATATTCTAGACCATGTGCATGATAGGATAGCAAGGGAAACTTTTCGCTCAAGAAACCACTTCTACTATGTAGCATCATATTGAATTTGTAATGAAATCATTTTAATGTGAAGAGATGTACTTGGTTCAAGTGAATAACAAGATCAATTCTCTATGCTTAAAACTTTATTTAATTCAACTATGGATTTTGATATATAAGAGATTAATAATCATATCAAATAAAATCAAGACATTTATGCATGTGAGTGTGAAAGTGCGAGATTCCAAATAAATGCTAATTTATCCAAAATAACTGAAAATATAACTGCAATACTTCACGATTTGACAAGTACAAAAATAAAAGATGTTTTTGAAGATTTTGATGTTTTTATATTTTGATTTTGAGTGATGAATTGAAATAATAAAGACTATTACTATTTTTGAAAAATATTTTGGTATAAATGGCTAAAATGAAACAATATGCAAAATACAATATATACAAATGATGAAATGACCCAATGCTATGCATAATAACATTTAATATGCATAATTTTCATAGGTTATTTAATAACTTTACCATCTAAGGTAGCTAATCGACATGCTCCTAATCCAAATTTAGCAGTGATGACATATGGTCCAAGCCAGTTGGGCTCAAATTTACCTTTAAGGTCTTTAGTTGCATTAGTATTTTTTTGATTTTATTTTAAGACAAGGTTGCCGATCTCAAAGGATCGAGGATGAACTTTCTTGAGGTATGCTCTCTTAAGCTTGTTTTGGTAGGCACGAAGATGCTCCAAAGCATTGATGTGCTTTTCATCTAGGAGCTCCAGCTGACTAAATCTACCAGCACGATATTCATCTCCTACTTCGATATCTTGAAGCAAGTAGAGCTAAAGAAGGAACTTCTAATTCAAAGGGAAAAATGGCTTCAGCACCATAAACCAAAACAAAAGGTGAAGTGCTTGTGGGGGTACGAACGCTAGTTCGATAAGCCCACAAAGCCGGATATAATTGGATGTGCCAATCTTGACCAGATTTATTGACCAGTCTTTTGAGGATTTTAATTAATGTTTTATTAGATGCTTCTGCTTGGCCATTACCCTAAGGATAATAGGGAGTGGACCAACGATGTTGAATTTTATATTTTTGACATAATTTTTTGACATATTTATTTTTGAAACAAGTGCCATTATCTAAGATGAGATTTACAGGAATGCCAAACCTACAAATAATTTGGTTAAAAATAAACTTGGAAACTTGGATTCCAGTGCAAGAAGCTAAAGGCATAGCTTCAACCCACTTCGTGAAATACTCAGTGGCGATTATGATGAATTTGTTTCCATCATATGACACAGGGTTGATTTTTCCAATGATGTCTACTCCCCATTTTGAAAAGGGCCAAGGAGATGAAATAGCCTGCAGTTCTTGTACAAGCGCATAGACAAGGTTAGCATGTTTCTGGAACTTGTCGTAGTGTCGCACATAATCATGTGCATCATTTTCCATGGTAGGCCAAAAATATCCTATCCTAAGGAGATTCTTAGCAATGGTGCTACCACTAAATTTCCCCCCACAAGATCCATTGTGGGCTTCGCTCAAAGCTGATCTAGATTCTTTTAGATTCAAACATCTCAGTAAGATGCCTTCAAAAGATCTTCTATACAAGGTATTACCAATAATTAAGAAACGACTTGCTCGTCTACGTAATAACCAATGCTGGTTGCGATTACAATATTAAAGAAAAGTCCCATTTTGAAGAAAATTAAATATATTAGTGTACCATAGCTCTGGAGTAGTTTCATTGATTAGAAACACATCCAAAGGTTCTAAGCATGATTTTTTTGAAGCGGGTTCTTGGAGTTGACGAATAATTATGGTCATATTCGTCATCTAACTCCAAGGGAAAAAGAGATGCAGTTGTAGCCATAGCATCAGTCGCATGATTACTAGTTCGAGGAATAGCTTCCAAGGTAACTTGATTAAATAAAGATAATAATTGTAAGACATATGCTTTATATGGGCATAATTTATCATCTCTGGTCTGATAAACATCATTGATTTGATTTATGACAAGTTGAGAATCATCAAAAACCAATAAATTTTTAATTTTTAGTGCCAAGGCAGCTCGTAATACATGGATGAGAGCTTCATATTTAGCATTGTTATTAGTGCAAGCAAATGTTAGTTTGAAGGACAGAGGTATAATATTTTTCTATGGAGATATTAAAATAATACCTGCACTAGCCCCACTCATGCATCAGGATCCATCAAAGTATAGGGACCATTGCTCAGGATGGCCTGCCTCTAATTTAAGGCATTCATCAGGAAACTCAATGATGAGGGGATGGGTAGACTCTAAGGGTGCAACAACTAATTGATCTGCTATGATTTGACCTTTAACATACTTCTATCCTATAAATGTGAGTTCAAACTCGCTTAGCACAAGAACCCACTTGGCTGTGCAACCAGATAAGTACGGTCAACTCATGGGATATCGCAAAGGGTGACCAGATAAGTATGGTCGACTCATGGGATATCGCAAAGGGTCGAATTTAGCAATAAAATACGTTTTTTGACTGAGCATATAATGGCGTAGTTTCTGTGTAGAAAATACGACTGCTAGACATTGTTTCTCTAATGTTGTGTAGTGAGTTTCATAACTGATTAAGGTTCTACTAATGTAATAATTAGCACGTTCTTTCTTCTCATCATCAAGTTGAGCTAACATAGCTCCTAAGGCAAAATATGAAGCAAAAATGTACAAGATAAATGGACGATCAGATCTAGGTGGGGAAAGCACCGGTGGTTTAAGGAGATATTTCTTAAGGAGTTCAAATGCTTCCTAGCATTCTTCGTCCCAATGAAAAGAGACATATTTCTTAAGAAGCTTAAGAAAGGGTCCGGTTTTGTCTGCCAACTTATCGATGAAGCGGTGAATAGCTTGAAGCTTACCTTGTAAACTTTGTAATTCAGATATATTTGTGGGTGTGGGCATATCAGTGATAGCTGCGATCTTGAGAGGGTCAATTTCAATGCCACAAAAAGAAACGATAACCCCCAATAATTTATCGGACTTAACTCCGAATATACATTTGGCTGGATTTAATCGGATAAGATATTCCCTTAACCGATCAAATACTTTTCTCAAGTCATCTAAATGATCATCTTATTTTATGGAACGAACTATAATATCATCTACATAATCATGTAGAATGTCATGCATCATATCGTGAAAGATATAAGTCATGGCTCGTTGATATGTTGCACCTGCATTCTTTAAACTGAATGGCATCACTTTCAAAAAAAAGGTTCCCCAAGGGCTAATAAATGTTATTTTAGCCTGATCTTCAAGAGCTATCTTGATCTGATTATAACTAGAGAATCCATCCATTAGGGATATCATTATGCTCCCAGTAGTAAAGCAATGATCTGACCCATGTTGGGAAGAGAAAAATCATCTTTAGGGCATGCAACATTAATATCTCTAAAGTCTGTGCAAACCCTAAATTTGGTAGCTTTTTTCTTAGTTACTGTAACTACATTTGAGATCCATTCAGCATAATCAATGGCTTGTATAAAAATAACCTTCAAGAGCTTTTCTAATTCTCCTTTGACTAGTAAGGCCACTTTAGGATGCATTTTTCTAAGTTTCTGTTTAACAGGTTTAGCATCCGAATGGACTACTAGGTGATGCATAACTACAGAAGGGTCTAAACCTGGAATATCTTCATATGTCCAAGCAAAAACGTCTTTATATTCTTTAAGAAATGTAATGTATGCATCTTGTTTTTCTTGACTCAATTCTGATCCAATGTTGATGATGTGAGGGTTATTTTTGGTTCCAATGTTGATTTTTATAACGTTTTCAACTTCCATATGTAGATCTCTCTCAAAATTAGATGGGGCAGGTGAAACGCCTAATTATTGCAATTCTTCCAAGGTTAGCTTGGATAATTCATCTTGAGGAGTCGTGACCTCAAGATGGGCTATACTAGGTATAGAGCCATCAAAATAAAATCTGTTATGTAACAATTCCTCAACGGAGACATCATGGAATATATCCCATTCCAACTCATCGTCGGATTCAAAAATCATCTCAGGGTAAGTTATGGATAGCATATTGCATGTAAACGGATTATCCCTTAAACGCAAAGCATCATGTTTATCCAAATAATCTTGGTAGCATATAAGATGGTTATCACCCTCAAATGGGAAGGGCTGACCTTTACTAGAAAATAGGCCCACACCACATCGGGCAGGCCATGGTTCTACCTCAAAAGGTTCTTTCATACCATTTTGGTAAGGTCCCAAACCTTTCCCTTTATAGCCCAATCTAAGCATTATAGGTTTAGCTTTAACATACTCATTAGCAAAATAACAGTGAGCATACCCATCATAATGAGTCTTTATGTTTCTAGGTATTCTTCCCCAGTCATATCCCTTATAAATAAAATCACAACTCCCGACTTGGTAGATATTTCCCATAGGTTGTGGGAGGCCCAAGGTACGAGGAGAGGGTGGCAATTTATTTAAAATATGGGAATCTTGCATAGCAACATTTGTTTTTTCTGATATAATAATTTTAGATAAATCGGGTAAGAGCTCGTCAGTAAGAGCGTAAGAGGTAGAAGGATCATTTCCTATGTTTTTGAATGTAGAAAACATGCCTTTGATAGGCATAGACATTGTAGAGATGTCGATGGATGTGTCTAAAGGTATGGAAGTTATAGGAGTAAAACAAGAAGCATTGGTTGTGGGTTTAGGATCTTTTTGAGGTCCTAATGTGGTTTGTTCAGAAGATGGTTGAACTATATGTAGAGATGTGGTTGATGAGGAGGAAGGAGATGATTTTATGAGTGTGTGTTTCACATGTTTTGGCGGATGATGAGAATTAGGATGTGTGGATGACAGAGCAGGGAAAAATTGAACTCCAACAGGTTCTGCCAAAGCACACATATCAAAGGGTCCAGGATCACCATGAATGGTAACCAACTGATTTTTAAATTTGAATTTAACACACTGATGTAAAGTTGAGGGAATATCTCACATCCCATTGATCCAAGGGTGACCCAAAAGTATATTGTATGATGTAGGGCAATGCACAATAAACACGGTCATGTCTAAGGTTCTAGGACCAACTTGTAATGGAATAGTAATAACTCCACATGTTTCTTGTGTTTCGTCATTGAATGCTTTGATAATCATATCAGTTCTTTTCATTTCGTCACTTCTAAATCCAAATATTTGGTAGAATTCAAAAGTGCATATGTTTAAAGATGAACCATTATCAATCAAGACTCGTTTAACTACTACATCTCCAATTAGGGCAGTAATATATAAGGGGTTATCCTTATGTAGAATATGTTGCGGTATATCTCTATCCCGAAAGTCAATACAATCGAATTCTTGAGTTATGATAGTATTGGACATGGCTTTAGGTTGAATATTTTATGGTACCATAATTTGGCTTAATGTGAGCATTAATTCATCCCTATGGGTATGAGAAGACCTTAAAATATCTAAAAGGGAAATTCTATCTATAGTATTTGATAATTGTTCATTAATATTATAAGGAGGTTTAGGTTGAACATTAGGCGCATGATTCCCTTTATTGGGATTTTTCAAAACAAATGGAGCTAATCCATCGTTCTGAGTTTGATCTTGTTGAGAGTTTTGAGCCTATTGTCGAGTAACAACTCCGATGGTACCTACAATATTATTTTATGAATAATGAATAGGTCTTGGTCTAGTGTTTATGACTTGTTCATTAGAAAGTATTTGGTGAGAAGATGGTCGAGTAGTGACTCTTCTAGGAAATGGTTCTTCCAGAACCATAGAATTTGTGATGGGTTGAACAACATCTGATTCATCTTCGGAACTATTCGATTGATTTGAGGTGATTTCCATGTCACTTTCAGTCTCATATTTGGTATCAGTAAGATTAAGTGTTTGAGTATTATGTAGAGGTATGGCCGTAACCATGGATAAAGTTGTGTCAAATATTTGCAGATCGTGAACAGGTAATTGTCCACTAATAGTTCCTACATATCGGGTAGAAGGGGGAACATTATGATGCTCAATTTGATTAGCCACCTCTTTACCATGCTTTGGTAAAGGATGTTGAAATATGTCCAATGACTGATTGGCATTCTGATTCTGACTTTGGGGAATGTTCTTTTGAGTATTATTAGGAGGATTTTGTTTAGGTTGAAAGGCTTGCACCTCCATCTCATTTTTATCAATCAGGTCTTGTATTTTATGTTTTAATATTTTACAAGAGTTGGTAGCGTGTCCAAGTCCTCTATGGAAGTCATAGTGTAAATCAGATCTCTGTATCCGAGTATAGTTGGATCAGGTTCTTGGATATTTTGTAATTAGATCAATCCTCGTGCTAGTAATTGCAGTGAATAGCTTGAAGCTTACCTTGTAAACTTTGTAATTCAGATATATTTTTGGGTGTGGGCATATCAGTTATATCCACGATCTTGAGAGGGTCAATTTCAATGCCATGAAAAGAAATGATAACCCCCAATAATTTATCGGACTTAACTCTGAATATACATTTGGCTAGATTTAATCGGATAAGATATTCCCTTAACCGATCAAATACTTTTCTCAAGTCATCTAAATGATCATCTTCTTTGATGGAACGAGCTATAATATCATCTACATAATCATGTAGAATGTCATGCATCATATCGTGAAAGATATAAGTCATGGCTCGTTGATATGTTGCACCTGCATTATTTAAACCGAATGGCATCACTTTCCAACAAAAGGTTCCCCAAGGGGTAATAAATGTTATTTTAGCCTGATATTCAAGAGCTATCTTGATCTGATTATAACCATAGAATCCATCCACTAGGGATATCATTCTACTCCCAGCAATAAATCAATGATCTGATCCATGTTGGGAAGAGGAAAATTGTCTTTAGGGCATACAACATTAATATCTCTAAAGTCTATGCAAACCCTAAATTTGGTAGCTTCTTTCTTAGTTACTGTAACTACATTTGAGATCCATTCAGCATAATCAATGGCTTGTATAAAAATAACCTTCAAGATTTTTTCTAATTCTCCTTTGACTAGTAAGGCCACTTTAGGATGCAATTTTCTAAGTTTTTGTTTAACAAGTTTAGCATCCAGATGGACCACTAGGTGATGCATAACTACAGAAGGGTCTAAACCTGGCATATCTTCATATGTCCAAGCAAAAACGTCTTCATATTCTTTAAGAAATGTAATGTATGCATCTTGTTTTTCTTGACTCAATTCTGATCCAATGTTGATGATGTGAGGGTTATTTTTGGTTCCAATGTTGATTTTTATAACGTTTTAACTTCCATATGTAGATCTCTCTCAAAATTAGATGGGGCGGGTGAAACACCTAATTCTTGCAATTCTTCCAAGGTTAGCTTGGATAATTCATCTTGAGGAGTCGTGACCTCAAGATGGGCTATACTAGGTATAGAGCCATCGAAATAAAATCTGTTATGTAACAATTCCTCAATGGAGACATCATGGAATATATCCCCTTCCAACTCATCATCGAATTCAAAAATCATCTCAGGGTAAGCTATGGATAGCATATTGCATGTAAACGGATTATCCCTTAAACGCAAAGCATCGCGTTTATCCAAATAATCTTGGTAGCATATAAGATGGTTATCACCCTCAAATGGGAAGGGCTGACCTTTACTAGAAAATAGGCCCACACCACATCGGGTAGGCCATGGTTCTATCTCAAAAGGTTCTTTCATACCATTTTGGTAAGGTCCCAAACCTTTACCTTTATAGCCCAATCTAAGAATTATAGGTTTAGCTTTAACATACTCATTAGCAAAATAACAATGAGCATACCCGTCATAATGAGTCTTGATGTTTCTAGGTATTCTTCCCCAGTCATATCCCTTATAAATAAAAGCACAACTCCCAAATTGGTAGATACTTCCCATAGGTTGTGGGAGGCCCAAGGTACAAGGAGAGGGTGGCAATTTATTTAAAATATGGGAATCTTGCATAGCAACATTTGTTTTTTTTTATATAATAATTTTAGATAAATCGGGTAAGAGCTCGTCAGTAAGAGCATAAGATGTAGAAGGATCATTTCCTATGTTTTCAAATGCGAAAAACATGCCTTTGATAGGCATAGAAATTGTAGAGATGTCGATGGATGCGTCTAAAGGTATGGAAGTTATAGGAGTAAAACAAGAAGCATTGGTTGTGGGTTTAGGATCTTTTTGAGGTCCTAATGTGGTTTTTTCAGAAGATGGTTGAACTATATGTAGAGGTGTGGTTGATGAGGAGGAAGGAGATGATTTTATGAGTGTGTGTTTCACATTTTTTGGCGGATGATGAGAATTAGGATGTGTGGATGACAGAGCAGGGAAAATTTGAACTCCAACAGGTTCTTCCAAAGCACACATATCAAAGGGTCCAGGATCACTATGAATGGTAACCAACTGATTTTTAAATTTGAATTTAACACACTGATGTAAAGTTAAGGGAACAGCTCACATTGCGTTGATCCAAGGGTGACCCAAAAGTATATTGTATGATGTAGGGCAATGCACAATAAACACGGTCATGTCTAAGGTTCTAGGACCAACTTGCAATGGAATAGTAATAACTCCACACGTTTCTTGTGTTTTGTCATTGAATGCTTTTATAATCATATCAATTCTTTTCATTTCGTCACTTCTAAACCCAAATATTTGGTAGAATTCAAAAGTTCATATGTTTAAAGATGAACCATTATCAATCAAGACTCGTTTAACTACTACATCTCCAATTAGGGCAGTAATATATAAGGGGTTATCCTTATGTAGACTATGTTGCGGTATATATCTATCCCGAAAGTCAATACAATCGAATTCTCGAGTTATGATAGTATTGGACATGGCTTCAGGTTGAATATTTTATGGTACCATCATTTGGCTTAATGTGAGCATTAATTCATCCCTATGGGTATGAGAAGACCTTAAAATATCTAAAAGGGAAATTCTATCTATAGTATTTGATAATTGTTCATTAATATTATAAGGAGGTTTAGGTTGAACATTAGGCACATGATTCCCTTTATTGGGATTTTAAAAAATAAATGGAGCTAATCCATCATTATGAGTTTGATCTTGTTGAGAGTTTTGAGCCTATTGTCGAGTAACAACTCCAATGGTACCTACAATATTATTTTGCGAATGATGAATAGGTCTTGGTCTAGTGTTTATGACTTGTTCATTAGAAAGTATTTGGTGAGAAGATGGTCGAGTAGTGACTCTTATAGGAAATGGTTCTTCCAGAACCATAGAATTTGTGATGGGTTGAACAACATCTGATTCATCTTTGGAACTATTCGATTGATTTGAGGTGATTTCCATGTCACTTTCAGTCTCATATTCGGTATCACTAAGATTAAGTGTTCGAGTATTATGTAGAGGTCTGGCCATAACCATGGATAAAGTTGTGTCAAATATTTGCGGATCGTGAACAGGTAATTGTCCACTAATAGTTCCTACATATCGGGTAGGAGGGGGAACATTATGATGCTCAATTTGATTAGCCACCTCTTTACCATGCTTTGGTAAAGGATGTTGAAATATGTCCAATGACTGATTGGCATTCTGATTCTGATTTTAGGGAATGTTCTTTTGAGTATTATTAGGAGTATTTTGTTTAGGTTGAAAGGCCTCGACCCTTTGTCGCTTGGTCAGCGAAGAAAACTTGAGCTTCTCTTTAGCTTGTTCTTTAGTTTCCACCCGAGGTGGTTTTGTAGGGGCCTGTTGAGCCTTTTCTTTTACTGGAGGAAGTTGAGAAGCTTTGCTCGGGGCCTGGGAAAGTTTTTTTCCCTTCTCATGGTGAGCATGCACCTTTAAGGGAGCCATTTGATCAGCATCTACCTCTATTGATCGTTTCCCTCCTCGGGTAAGGACTGCAACTTTCTCTTCTTCACCAATTAGCAGATCTGATCCATTTGCCTATTAATGTTGACCTGACCACCATGACTACTGCTTACCAGCATGTGTACATAATGTTGGTGCAGCATACAAGTATTCTCCTCATGAGGGTCATTACACATGGAGCACCAATGTATGTAATCGAAAGTGCTCGGAACTTCATCGATCACGACATTTCTTATCGACGCTCTACCTTGCTGGACTGCTTGATATTTGGTAAGTGCGGGTGTAGGATAAGAAATTCTTGGTAAAAAATCTTGCTGTGCTTGATTATTTTTCATAATGGTCATGTCATTGGATACAGTTTGCACTATGGATTTTAGGGACTGAAATTCCTGTAGTATTTTGGCTTGCATATCATCTGCTTTGGGAATAGGTGGCAATGGAGCCATTATTGGTATTGGAGGTATGGCGGGGTGTTAAGGTGGTGCTGGAAACATAGGAAACATAGAAGATACAATGGGATGTGATGCCAAGAATGTGGGAAAATGGATTTATGAAGTAGCGATCTGGGATACAATGGGGTTTGAGTTCCAAGATGAGATTGGGTATGCAAGAGTTGCAAAAATTTGCAAAGCGGCCTCATTCGCATACTAATATTGAGGGAAATTAGGAAGTATGGGCATAGACATACTTTGGGGAAGCTTACCCACAACTATTAGATCCATCTCCACTCTTTGAGCTAATTCATACAATTCGGGGAAGGTATTGATGTTCGAATACCTTACCATTACACTGATATCAGGATTGAAAGCCCTAAGAAAATAGTATGTTGTAGCTTCGCTAGTTGGTTGAAGTCCAAATGGTATCCTTTTCCAGGTTCGAGTGAAACTAACATTTAAATCAATGATCTCTTCTTATGAATGTCTCTGAATCATTGTGAACTGATGCAGGAGAGAGGATGGATCGGTGGACTCATTGAAGCTTCTCATCAACTATCCGGCTAACTGGTCCCATCCCATTATAGTACCAAGTGGTAAATATCTATACCAGTAGAGGATCTTTCCTCTCAGATATAGAACCAGAAGCTTTACCATAACTCACTCCTATGTGATTTCATGAATCATCGCCAAAGAAACTATGTCCTAGATGTGCTCCAAAGTAGTCTTCCCAGTTCCATCGAACATTGGGATTTTCTTCATAGCAGTAGGCAAAACTTACCCTTGTCCTGCTAGATTTAGCGGTCTGGAAGAATTCCATGCTGGGAACAGTCTAGGTGGTGGTTTCTGCTATTTTTGCTATGTTTTTTGTTATTTTTATTGTTGTTTTTGTTGTTGTTGTGCCATATTTATGCCTAGATTCTAAGAAACAGGGATTCCCGAAGTTCCTTCTTGGTTGCTAATAGGAAGACTAATAGGTATGGAAGCACTATGATGCTTCGATGAGTTAGGAGGATTGGGAGAGAAGCTAGCTACTGTGCTATCTGAGGTTAGACCTTGTTCATCAAAAGCAGCTTCTTGCGAGGATGTTCCACATAACAACGACTCAGGGGTGACCAACGTAGAGCATTCCCCGAAGGCATCAATATCAAACTCAAAGAACTCAGTTTCATCTCCTCTATTCCTAACTCTCCATATTGTTTGCATGAAGGCACATACTTAAGTATTAGTCTCTATGAATTTAATATTATCAAGTTAAACAGAGGCTAGATGCTAAGAGTCTTTCGGCAATGAGACGAGCATTGATTCTCACTACCACTCACAAGGTGAGACTGACCGGGTCCCACTGGGCATGCCAAAAATTTTTGGTCATTAAATCTACCTAGGAAAGGATTTTGGGTAGTGTACGCACCCTAAACCTAGACCAACATTGAAAGGCCGAGAAGAAGAGATGCCCATAGTGCCAATCTTCAGAGAAATGCCAACTCCTTTTCTAAACTACTTTGATATTTTAAAATGAGTGCAAGAAAGAGATAAAAGAGTAAGGGTGTAGGAAAGAAATAAAAAAGAGTAAGGGTGCAGGAAAGAAATAAATAAAGTAAGGGAAGAAATGTCAATAATTTAGAGTGGGAAAGAACCAAAAGCACGATCGCTGACTAATAACTCAAAACAGCAGCAATAAATACCAAGAATAAAACAAAATGAACACGATATTAGCCCCCCTATGTATCCTCTGGATGAGTTCCAAAATTACTCTTCCCCTTATGTCAAAATCTAGAATTCAAAATTACGATGGTTGGGAAGTGAGTGAATATAACAGAAACACTATCTATAGGCAGCATACAAGAGAACTATTAAAATGTTTTTCTCCCCTATGTATCCTTTAGGAAAATTCTAGGGTTCTACCCCAATCGCACACCTAAATCTAGAATGTAGAATTACAGTATGCAAATGAAGAAAAGATAATAGAAATAATCATAGAAGGCAGCATACAAGAGAGAAATTAAGCCTGAAGGTCTTTTGTATTAATCATAGGAATTCAAGTTACAACAATTTTCTAGAAAAAAGTTCCCCCATTTTACATTACACTTCTTGGGTTTTTATAGAGGACCCGACCCTCTAAGCCATCAATGCACAAAATGGAGGAGTACATCCTCAAAATCTGAGAAGTCAGCTCTCGTAGCTCCCGTGACTGAGCTCTCATATCCTTTCCCATAACTAGCAACTGTGACCGAGTCAACCGAGGAAACTCGCATTTATGAGCTGCCTAAACATCCTTGGCCTCTAGGTGTGGAGCTCGAGTGGCTGCCATGTTTATCGCGCTCTACTTCAGGGACTGATACTTCCTTTCCAATTTCCAAAAATGAGCAGCGAGTTCACCGGGTACGTATAAACTCATTTATGAGGCACTTGATTGCCTCAAAAAAATACATGGCTTGGAGTGTGTGCCTTTGAAGCGCTTCATTGAATTTTCATTTGCAACTCTGCTTCACGATGGATTTGAGCCAAAGCAGATTCTCCTTCTTGGTTATGCACTTCACATGAATGAGCTTCACGAGACAGCTTCGAGGATGTGAAATGCCGAAGTAAGTATTCCTCCTTGAGATGGCTCTCAATTTATTTATGCTTCATTGGAAAGGCATGTCAAAACTACTTTTCTGAGGTTCTCCACCCAAAGTGGATTCTTCGCTAATGGGCCGTCAAAATGCTTCACCATGATCCTCCCTCAAAATTGTGATTCAGGGTTTTTTGGACTGAAGTGCATTCTTGCCTTGGAGAAATATCTTGCTCTTCACGGGCCACTACTGCTTTGGGTGAAAGCACTTCGCACGAAATCTAGCTGAAGCAGATGCTTCGTGACGACTTTCAACGAAGTGAGAATGGTTCACCGGTAGGGAGGTCCGAAGTGGATACTTTGCAAATTTCTTAGCGAAGTAGTTTTCAATGTTTGCACTCCTTCAAATTCTGCTTCGCAAGATTTTCACCCAAAGGAACTGCTTGAAATGCTTTGGGTGCGAAGCTCTTTTCACGCCTTAGCAATTGAGTCGTGATCTAATCTTTGCTTTCCTTCTTCGGTGAAGCTGTTATTCTTTGTTTAGACTTCTTCGAATACCACTTCACAAAAATTTCACTCGAAGCATCTGTTTGGGTTGCTTCGGGTGTGAAGCTCTCTTTATTATCTACTTCCTTTTTTCAGCAAAGCTATCTTCCTTTTCCTGCGAAGCTCTTTCCTTAGCTTACTCAGTAGCAAAGCTCTTTCCTTAGCTTGCTTAGTATCGAAGCTCTTGCATATCCATTCTATATACAAAGGGGGGTGGCAATGAAAGCCAAAATTGCTGCAATACTTACAAATGTCTTCAAAAACAATAAAAATAAACACTTTACAAAATTTTTGATTAAACTACCCCTCTAGGCAATGTGACAAAATTGTCAACATTGACAATAGCTGAGCAAGAATTTGTCTTGGACTTCATTGTGATGCAGAGATGCAGAGATTGATGCAAGACCGGTACATCCTAGAAATGTGCAAAAGGTAGCAAGTGAGTCATATACCATAAAATATGAAGGACCAAGGATAGTGTATTTCAATCTAGGAATGGAAGAAGAACCTATGATGATCCATTGTGGTGATGATTGGAACCCCGTATTAAAAGCATCAGCTTTTAAGATATTCTTGGAGTACAAGGATTTCTTTGCATGGACATATAAGGATATGAAGGGAGTACCACATGATTTATGTGTCCACAAGATCACACTAATACCTGGAGCTCAACCTATAAGGAGGAGACCATATAGAATGAATCCCAAGTATACTGCATTAGTGAACTTAGAGATCGAGAAGATGCTGGATGCTGGAATCATATTTCGGGTAAGAACAAGTGAATGGGTATCGCCCATCATAATTACTTTGAAGAAAGAAGTGGACAAGATTAGAATATGCATGGAATTTAGGAGTATAAATCAATTATTATCAAGGATCTCTTCCCTATTCCCTTCACATACTCAATCCTACAGGAAGTTGCAGGACATGAAATCTATTCCTTTTTGGATGGATTTTTAGGATACAATCAAATCAACATAGCTAAGGAGGACAAGCTGAAGAGCACATTCATTGTGGAGAATGACATCTATGCATATAATAAAATGTTATTTGGGTTGTGTAACATCTCAACTACTTTTCAACACATCGTACTGTATATCTTTAACAAGTTGGCAACAAGAAATTTTAAAGCCTTCTGGATGATTGGTCCATTTATGGGAAGATTAAGGAGCATATTGATGTTCTCAATGAATACATGAGTAGGTATAGAAATGTGCAGATATCATTGAACCCTAGGAAATGTTTTTTGATGGTATCGTATGGGAAATTATTGGGACACATAGTGTGCAGTGAAGGATTGAAGACTGATCTTGATAAGATCCATGTGATTTTGCACATGGAAGAACCATTTCATGTGAGTTGACTTAAAACCTTCCTAGGATTGATGAGATATTATATGAGGTTTATCAAGAATTATGCACATGTATCCTACCGATTATATTCTTTGATAAAGAAGAATGTTCTCTTTATATGGATAAAGGAGTACTAAGGATCCTTTGAGGAGCTAAAGGTGAAGCTTGTGAGTAGCTCAATTTTGGTTTTCTTGAATTGGGATAAATAATCCCATGTCCATATTGATGCCTCAAATTTTACAATTGCATGTGTGTTGGCACAAGGATAGTTTAGGCTATATCAGCCTATTTTCTTTGCAAGTTGCCTATTTTTTATGATAAAAAAAAAATTATAGTACAATGTAAAGGGAAGCCTTTGGGATGGTATATGCAATGCAAAATTTTAGGCATTACCTATTGGCAAATCCCTTTGCTTTCTATGTGGATCATCAAGCCTTGTTGTACTTAATAAATAAACTAATGATACAAGGATGGGTCAGTTAGTGGCTCGTCACACTTCAAGAGTTCATGTTCCAATTAGTGGTAAGACCTGGTAATAAGCATGTGATTGTAGACCAATTGTCTCAGATATGATCAGGTGAACTTGCAATAACGAGAGTTCTCGATGAATTTCTAGATGCTCAATTATTTTCCATCAATATTGTTTTGTCATGGTACAAGTTGGTTGGCCAATATTTATCCATAGGAGAGTTGCCACAAGAGTTGATAGCAATGGAGAAGAAGAAAGTCATAATGAATTCAACACCTTTCCAAGTAATAGCAGGATTGCTATATAAAATGGGAAGTGATGGTATTTTACGAAGATGTGTGATGGAGGAAGAAGTTAAAAAATTGCTAAAAGAAGCTCATGTGAGCTTAGTAGGAGGACACATGGGACCAAATGAAACTACAAGGAAGGTATTGCTAGCTAGACTATGGTGGCCCACACTATACAATGATGCAAAAGAGTACGTGAAAGCATGTCATACTTGCCAAAGAGCAGGGAAGCCAGTGAAGATGGACTTCATACCTCTACATCCATCACAACCCTAGGAGTTGTTTGAACAATGGGGATTAGACTTTGTAGGACCATTAAAGACATATCAAAGGAGTAAATGCAGATATATTGTAGTGGCGATTGAATACTTAACAAAGTGGGTTGAAGAGAGAGCATTACCTGATAACTTGACCAAAATTACAGTGAGATTTTTGTATGAATAGGTAATCACAAGGTTTGGTATTCCACTAAAAATTAAAAGTGATTTAGGAGGATACTTTGTTAATGAGATCATTAAGATACTAATAAACCCGATCAAGTTAGATGAGAGAAGGTTCATGGCATAGTGGGCAATTGAGATAGCCTAAAAGAGAAGGAAGTTGTGGCATGACAAGCATTTAAGGAAGCTAGAACTCAATCCAGGGGACTTAGTTTTAAAATTCAATTAGAAGAGGGAGACCAATCTTGGAAAGCTAAAGATACTTTGGCTTGGACCCTATAAAGTACTCGAAGTAATGGATAATGGAGCACTCAAGTTGAAAAAATTAAACAGGACCAAGGTACCTGACACTGTGAATGGCTCAAAGTTGAATCCTTATAGAGTATAGTGTTTATTCATTTCTTTGAAGGAGAGAAGACGTATAGAGAGTGAATAATATCAACAGAGGGCTCAAGGGGAGTTAGGTCCATCATAAGAGGATCCTGATATAGGACTTTCATAGTTATTCATAGAAAGAGGGGACACAACTAATAGTGAAACAACAAGAGTTGGCACCCTGACCCGATGAAATAATAATAATGCAAGTACACATCAAAATGGTTGATGGGACCATACAAGAATAAGAGGAGTGGGTTTCTCTAAAACTAAGAGTCTATCAAGAGATAGAACTATTACCTAGAACTATGAATGCGAGGTATCCATGAGTAGAACACAGGAAACTACCTTGGTAGACTGAAGGACAAAGAAGGATAAGGTCAATAGTGCATAATGAAGACAGAGTGGACACATTCAATATGGAAATTCCATAGGATGATAGGGATGAAACATTAGACGAGAAATTGGTTGGACTTTCTCCACTGGCTTAGATAGGGCTATTACAATAGAGGATGTGAACACAAATTCAATAATTACAATAACAGTATCAAACATTATAGAGTCATAATACGAGGTTGAGGGAACAACTCATCCAGGAGTTGGATGGTACCATATGAATATTGGATGAATAGAGAGCAGTTAGACTGTAGGAGATTGAAAGATAACCTAAGGAAGCAGAGAGGTTAACTCCAAGAAGTGGTGGAGGAAATGAATGTGCAAGCACTACTTCACCACCCCCACCAAGTGAACAACCAATGACAAATTAAGATGTGGAAGCACTTTTGCAAGACATAGAGGAGGCTACCACATCACCTGAATCATAGGGTAATATCTTACTAGACATGACTGATTCCAATGATGAAGGAATGTCATGGTTAGTAAGGGAGCCTAGCACATACAATAGCGATAGTGCTGAACCAGAGAATCCTCATAATCCTCAGAGAGTGTAATCCTCCAACTAGTGCATCGAGACAAAGGCAATTAGGGAGAGCTCAAGAGGGCAGACCATGTATTGATTTACAAGATTATATAATAGCTCATTGATAACTAAGAAGACAAATAAAGGACGTATAGATATTGGATAGAGTGATGAATTTACAAAATGATTGGGCAGAGAGAAGGGAAAATGATAAAAATGATTCCAGCTCTAATATAGAATTCTATGATTCATATAGAGAAGTATTGGTATCTTCATCCCCCCAGAGATCCTTTGAGGAAAGAAGATGAAGACGTTGCTTGGCATGTGCTGATAGGAGAATCAGAACCTTATGACAGTTGTCACCAAATTGGAGTCCACTAGCCAATATTGAGTTGGTAGAAATTACTCTTGATAATAGAGGAACAAGAGGAGGAATTGGACAAAGACCTCTAAGACTTCAACAAGGAAGGGGAGGAGGTAGTCGACTAGGAAATGACTGAGAACATGATGATGTTACAAATAAAGGAAGTAGAGGATGAGGAAGGTTCTGACACCCTACTCCTATATACCTAGGGAATGACACTTTAGCTTGCATGAATTAGACAAGAAACATGTGAGGTATACCAAGAATAAGAGGAGTCTTACAACATCCTGCAAGGTGACAGACATGGGGACAACCATCACTAATATGATAAGGACCACAAAGAGTGATGGGTAGTATAGGATTACTCTAAGGAAGGTAGGCATCACCATTACCTATAATGAATCCAATGATAATAGGAATTTGATAGGGTAGACATTTACGCGGTAGAGGCCTTGCTGGCAGAGGAAGGGTACACTTTGCAAAAGAAAGAAAGGTAGGCCAACAAAGGATTTGATCACCAAGTTTGGAGCAATAATTTATCCATGAAGATAGGCAAATAAGTCACTCAAATAATAGTAGAGTGGTAAGAACACCACTACCATGGGATCAGTCACCTGTATGACAAGAATAAGGACCACCAGGTGAGGAGACTCCAACTTACCATTGTACAATCCCAGATTGTACACATTGTGGAGAAAGGCTTGAGCATGTAGTAACATCACAGGCAAAGACAATCCAACCAAGAGAGCAAGCGATGCAAGAGGATATCATTACTCAAAATGCTACGATCAAACCTCCTAGTCAATATTCAAATGGAATTGTATAGGTGAGTGTCACTGTGTGATTGCCATGGAGGTAAGTTGTAAATAGATTAGGAATTGAAAAAAATGATGAAAAAAAAGAAAGACATGAAAATAAAATGTACCTTAATTGTGAAAATCCCTCAGGATGCAATTATGAAGGAAGTGGTGGAAAAAAAGAAATGACGGCCTCTTCAGAGAGAAAGAAATTGAAAATTTTCTTTAAGTGATTAGATTGTACAAAGTGATATTGAGTTAAAAAATTGTAAAATTAAGAGATCGTATAAATAAAATTGACAAAATGACATGGGAAATCATACAAGAGGGCATGTTGTATGATTTGGGTCGTACACTGCATGATTTTGCCCATGTTGTAACTACCCATTTAATGCAGCATGTGAGAAAAAATAGCGGTTGGAGGAAAAGAAGTGGAAAAGACAAATTTTTCTAACTAACCGTTGATTTGTAAATCATCTAATAGAGGAGATGAAAAAGCATGCAAGGTGGCACAATTTCAGATTTTTTTACGATTAGGGTTTTAGTTAGGGTTTCAAAATTTTCCTTAATTGGAGTGAAATTGGCAATTTCACAATCGTACAAGGAGAATTCGAATTTTTAGGAGATTTAAGGTGGAAAGTTTGCAACTCAATGGAGAAGACCATATGGGTAGAAAATATTCACTAACACTTTGAATTTTCAGACCCATTTTAAATTTGGACCAGGGAGTTATTTTCATTTTCAAAAATTGGACCCGGGAGAGGAATCAAAAGAGAAAACTAGGGTTTTACTCCAAGAAAGAGGGTAATTCAAAATTTTGGCAGAAATAATAGAAAATTACAGTAGAATACATCAATGTATGGATTTTAGGATGAAGAATTGTTGTTTGGAGTTCGGGAAAGTGGAGATTTGTAATCGGGTTGTGGAAATTGCAGAGAAATTGAAGATTTGAACCTTAAAATCGGTGGAATCTGGCAAAATATGAGCTGCAAAATTTGTGAGGTGGATGAAGTCAATACAACCATAAAATATGGCTATAATTTTTTCAATTTGGAATAAATTGTGCCAGGTTTGGAAGAGTTGAAGAATTGCTCTCAAAAAGCACTAAAACGGTAGATCGAGGTAATCCAGCAAATGGGTTGGTGAAATATTCAACAAAGGAGATAAAAACTTTGAATTTTTCATCACTTAGGGTTTTAAAAGTCATACTATATGATTTTTGTGGCAGCATGTATGATTTCCAAGAAAAATAGTGCAGTTTAGAGGGTTTTCAAGTCATTTTTGGCAGTTGTCAAGCAATCATATGGAATTGTATGGAAATGTACAAATTCCAAAGGGGAGTGCAGTAAGAAAGTGCCATTGTGTGGAGTATTGTCACTCTATATGATTTTAGGTTGCAGCAATATGATTTAGAGTAATTATTATGGTTTGAAGATTGATGGGCTAGAAATTGAACTGTTGGGAAAGGAGATAAGTGTGGGATCTAAGAGTGGTTGATGAAGGTGAAATCATACAAGAAGGAGTGGAAGGACATAATGTATGATTTATAGAAGATTTTATGGTTTCAAGGCACTTCTTATTATGGAAAAAAGTGATGTTTAGGTAGTCACTTAACCAGGGGTATGGCACAAGAATGATCTCAATGGAAGAGTTTGGATGCCGGTTAAGGTGGATTGCGGCCAATAGGGTGGAGATATCACTAGGACCACTGCATGTGAGAGAAGAACCTCTATGAAAATACCAAGAGTGTTAGTTTAAATCTCATTATTGGTAAGGTAATCATCTTTGGAGAAGAGGAGGATATAGGTTGTAGAGAGGGTAGAGGCATTAGCGGGCACATTTGAGAAGAACACCACCTAGGTACCGAGAGAAGAGGATGGTACAAGAAAGGACCTCATAGAGTGAGGTAAGGAGTGAATTCCATGTGATGGATCAAGAGGATAATCTGAGCAGTGGACAGGAATAAGGGTAGGTTGATGTTAGAAATATCACATTTATACAACATGGAGCAGATACCTACCAGGCATGGTGGAAGGATGAAAGAAATAAGAACCATCCTTGGAAGAAATATTTTGGGGATGGGGGTGTGGCAATTATTGCACAAGTTCCAACATTCTAGAAGACCTTATTCCATAACTATCTATTATAGATAGTACAAGCATGTAACCCTATGACTAGAACAACCTTCATTAATGTGGGTAAGAGGTCTATGGAAGTGGAATTTTTGATAAAAGATTTTTGAGAGATATTTGACTTGTCAGAATATGGTATTGAGGTAGTGAAGTAGCTGGAAAACCCAATAAAGGCATTTTTTCTCATTACTACCCTTACCAATGTTACATTGGTAGTTGAGGCAAATATTTTGGGTGCAGGAACAAGGGGTATTAAACAGAGCCAATTGGTAGGGCAACATTGGTCGTGTACGATGAATACAATCATGGATCAACTGTTAGGAGATACAAGGTCCACAAAGATGCCAATGTAGATGGCCCAATACGTAGAAGGTATCACCAAAGGTATTCAATATGATTAGGGTACCTATATCGAAAGGAAAATGCATGAGGTACTGACAAAGAGGTCAAAGAACTTTAGCATGACTTTTCATGCTATTGCATTATAGTTGAATGTTGTGTTGAAGAAGGGTATGCAATTCCTAGGGTTGATACCACCTTAGGAGCTCGATGCAGGGCACCCAACTATATTGAGATGGGTAAATTCATTACCCATAATGAAAGTGATGCCAAAGAGACATCAAAATAGGAGTGAACAATAGGCTATCAGAGTTTGAGAGGAGACTCCTCAAGAGGATGAGAAGGAGGTACATAATAGGAGGAAAAATCCTAGAATATTAGACCAGGAGCTTGAACAGTAAGCATCTAGGTAATGGTAGCAGGAGCAACCATCCACTCAGAGAAGGGAGGAGAGGCCAATAAGTCTAGTGCAAATCCAAACAATATGGCAACAAGAAAGAATGGATGGTAAAACAACATTATAATTTGCACAGGAGAAACAACAGGTAGAAGAAGAACAATTGGATTATGAGAGGAAAGAACTAGATGAAATATGTTGGAAGGAGGTGAAAAGAATAGTACACTCACTGCAAATTTTTCAATAATATGAGTGGATGGAAAATTTTGATTTCTTTAAGTGACTCAAGGAATAGCATGATGAAATGGCCACTAACCAGGAAAATGTAGAAATGAGAGGAGATACCTCACAAGGGGAGTCCAAGAAAAGACCTTGCTACAAGTTTATGATCGGTAAAAATACAAATAAGGGTGATGCACCAGAGAACACAAAGGCACCACAAAGGAGATTTAGCGAGATCAGGAGGAAGTAGTGGTGAAAGGACAACAAGTGAGTAACATGGAACAAGAAGCAGCCTAGGACAAACTAGAAGAACAATAAGTGGGGCTTACAGAGTAAAAGGAATCCCAAGAATAGGTTGAACAACAACAATCTCAGTAGGTGACTGTAAATATACCTAATATTATGGAGATACTATATGACAGGGAGGTAGATAAAAGGGAAGAAAGACCTCCATAAACTATAAATATAGGCATGGAGAGAGCACTACAAGAGCTTGGGGGAAGCTCTAGCCCCCATGAAAAAGAGGAAAGAGAGCAAACTCCTACATAAGAATAACAACGGGGAATCCAAACAAGTTATCTTCTGGAAATACTAAAATTTAGTAAGATCAAGACAGATGAGGATGCAAAAGGTATAGAAGATAAGGTGGATCACTTCTTTGCTTAGTTAGGCCATGTGATGAATAGTTCCAAATTGTAGTTTTTGTTGGCCACGTGGGAGAACTAAAGCTGTGGGAAGAGCAAGTGTCTCTTGAGTTGGAAAAAATAATAGAATGGGTGAATAGTGCAAAGCGTACACATAAGATCGCTAAGATTCATGCATAGCATCCATGGAAGTTACCCCATGGGGAGGTAAAAACAATGCTAGGAAGGGAAGACTTTACCGAAGAGGTGGTAACAAACTATAGGAAATATCCAAGGATGTACTTGGACAGGGCCAATTATCTGAATTATCCCATCAATACGATAGAGTTAAATTATAAGAGAGTGATGACACAATTGACCATCACCTTGAGGAAGTTCAACTTCCTAATGCATAGGATCGAGTGGTTGAGCATTGGGTTGCAATAGATGTATCAACTCAAGGAGACTCAAAGGGAGGAAACATAAACCACTCAAAGGGAGTTTACCGCAATGGAGGATGAATTACAAAAAAGTAGAGTTATGGTAGAAGAGAAATTAAGGAAGCTGGAAGGGGATTTGTCAAGTATGAAAGTTGGGTCTGATGCTAGGATTCATATGCTTGAAGAGGAGAAGCAAAAAATCTCTCAGATAGTAGAAGCCATAATCAAGGAGTTGGAAGCCCAAATCAAAGCTAAGGAAGACCATATGATAGCCCAGTTGGCTGAGAAGAGTGAGCAAATGGTGAAACATTCCAAGTGGATAGAAGAGCTGACATAGGATAATAATAGGATCAATGGGATGGTATTAAAAAATGAAGCATATTTGAAGGCTAAGGACGACATCATTCATGGTATGGAGGCTGATATTGATCACCACTTGAAGACCATCACAAAAAATAATGAACAATTTAAAGCAGTAGCTCGAGCATAAGCTCACCGATATGAAAATATAAAGAAGAGTACCTCAAAACATGAGAAAAAAATGATGGAGTTCCTAAAGACTACTCATGAAAAGGCTAACTTCCATGGGGTAAAAGTGATAGATATGGGAGGCTACGCTACCAAGTTGAGAAATTAATGAGAGATGCATAAGTCACAAGTGGATGACTTGCGAGAAATAGTGGTGAAGTACAAGGCTCAAGCACAATAGCAATAGGTAGAGCCAACAAGGACACCAACCAAAGTAAAGGGGAGGGCAGATGTAGGTGGAAAATTCTCCTCCTAGAAGAAGAGAAAGTGATCCAAAGATTTACCCAAGTTTTGATAGTTTTGATAGTTCTTGGTAGTTTCCAAAAACCATATAGTGAGGGGAAAAACCATATAACTGGGATGGAAAAGCATACAAGGCAGTGGAAAATCATACAAGGCACTCTAAAATGCATCCAAATACAAGGGAAATGTAATTTTAAGGTGAAATGGAGCATAGATTTGCTAATTAATGTGTTAGAATTAGTAAAAGTTTAAATTAATGTATTTTTTTGTGCATGGGTAGTTTTAAATAACTAATTGCTTCAAGAACCAATTTGGAATGGCCTAGGAAACATTATATAAGGCCCCATTTTCAATTTTGTAAGTCTGCTAGAAGTTGTCATTGGTAGATACTGGTTAGAATCCAAGAGTAGATTGAAGTCTGAGTTATTGCAGATCTAGAGTTAGATTTTCCATATTGTAATCTAGATTGATGACAGAATAAGATATCAATGATAATTTGACATCATTGTACAATTGTGTATGGTTATGGAATGGTTTATGATTATTTATGGATGAATCTTGCTTATTTAGGTTTTCTACTAAATGTTTTATGTATTTTTATGCATTGTTGCAGCTTGTAATTGAATATGACATTGGTGAAGCTCAAGGAATGATCTAGAAGCATGGATGCTTCTGGGAATATGTATTAGATAATTTTGTACAATTTTTAGGCAGATTTAGTTGCTAGGAATCTCTCCCAATCCTGATTAGGATGAATTGCATGTGAGGAAGAATGGATTGATTGGCAAATAAAATCATTAAAAAATTTATAAGAGAGATATTGAGGTGTTAGAGAAACTAATTTGGAACTTGGTTGTACCTTCAATTCGTACATATCGTACACCTAATACCATAAAAAGCGTACACATAAAACTTACCTGATTTGGAAAATAGGCGAGTGAAGGGAAATTTACCTTATTTGGCAGTTTTATGGAATCGACTTGTACTATTACAAAACTATGTACGATAGCCTCCAAAATCAAATATATCAGTTTTACTGAGTGTAAAATCATACAATATTGGTCACTATATGATATTGGTGAAGAACACAAGCTTATACTGAGAGGGGGAGGTGAACAATATAAGACCTCTTTTTACTTTTTCCTTTATACTTCAAAATAGTAAAGCAATATATCCAAAGAAATATCAAAACAATGCACAAAATCATCCACAAAGTTACACAAAAATTTACGTGGTTCACCCAAAGTGGGAAACTCCACGGATAAAACTTTTCTCTAAAAGTTATATCATAGTTCTTTGGGAAACCTTCCCAATTACAATGTTTATGAGCCTTTGCTCAAAGGAGATACCTTCCCCTAACTCTGCTCTGGATGGTGATCCTCTAGAAGACCTCTGCCTTCGCTGCCCTTAGCAAATGGATCTCTATCCACAGAAGACACATGTCTTCCCTGCTCTAGCTGGAGACCTCTGTCCTCAACTCTATCACCTCAAATCTGGTCCTCGAATTTGCACCAAACATAGTCCTTCAGTTAGGCACAAATCTGTCCTCAACTCTTCATCAATCTCTATCCTCAACTGGTCCTCAAATATGGTTCATGGAAATGGTTCACCAGCTTGCACTAATGCTGGCTTGATCTTCACCCAAGTCTTCAAGACTTGTTTCAGATCTGCTTTGCAAGTTCTCACTTAGAACCTGCCCAAAAATCTCCACAAGATTCAACAAAAGCTTGCTCAATGTTGTCCAACAAGCCCTCTCAATGACTTGTCCAAAACCTGCTCTCAAATCCCCACCTGAACCTGTCCAAAACCTCAGCAAGCTTACAAAGAAAACTTTCTTAGCATGAACTCACAAAGAGAATTGTTAGAGACCCAATGTGATTCATCAACCTCATAGAAGCATAAAGAGAATTGTTAGAGACTCAATATGTTCTATACTTGATTCCCAATCTCAATCTCAAACCTCAAAAGAATAATATAGATGTAATATGCTTTTCTTAAGAATATGAAACACAAATCTGTCTATGCAAACACAGCCACAATCACAGCCGCCCTTGATCGAATTCCAACCTTTGCACTGTCTTCGCAAATATAGTAGCACTTCAACACTCTGCGATCGAACTCCTCATTCTATGCATCAACTCGCCACTTTTGCGCTATCTACGCTGTTATGGCTGCATCTCGCACACTTCACTCGAATCGACTCAACTCGGTCTTTGCGCATCATGGACTTTACTTGCGCAAGTTCGATACACACATTCGATGATCAAACTCTCCGAACAACCCTCCTTTTATACTGACAATCTCAAGATTAGATTCTTGATCTTAGTCGGTTGTATATCCCTAAAACAACGTCGACTGCACAACCCTACACTTCGTCGGCTCAAGGTTAACTCTGTCGACTTCAACCGCCTCTACTGTTCTGTAGCTTTTCTCATGAAACTACACCATGTCGCGATATCATGACACTTTTACAGCCGTACACCTTCTATAGCCTGCTGTCGTGAAATCGTGACACCTTGGCCTTTGTCGACTTCCTTTGTGCTTCTGTCACGAAATCGTGACACCTTTGCCTCTTGCTGACGTCATCTCACTTCTATCACAAAATCGTGACACTTTAGTCTTCATGGCCTTCCTCTCAGCTTTTGTCGTGAAATCACGACATTACTGACGTCGTACAGTCTCTCTCCTCTTAGAGTCACAAAACTACGACATGTCACGAAATCGTGACATCTTCCTGCGTTGGAGTCTGCACTTGCCTTCTGGTCACGAAACTGTGACATGTCACGAAATCGTGACATCTTCATCCTGTTGGCTTCTTCACTTTTGCCTATCGTGAAATCGTGACACTTTCTGCATCCGTACATTTTTCTTTCATCCTGTCGTAAAATCGTGATGCTTTCAGCTTTTGAAAGCTTTTCCTGCAACCTGTCGTGAAATCGTGACACTTTTGGCTTTCATACGCTTTCTCCACTGCCTATCACGAAATCGTGACACTTCTGGCTTCCGTACGCTTTCTCCACTGCCTGTCACGAAATCGCGACGCTTCTCATTTCGAGCTTTTTTAGCATGTCATGAAATCACGACAGTCCTCAACTTGACCTCTACAGCATGTCGCAAAAATGTGACAGTCCTCACTTGGAACTTTGCATCATGTCGTGAAATCATGATAGTTCCTGAATAACTTTCTCTCTCTTCGATCTTGTCGTGAAATCGTGATAGCTCACACTGCGGACTCTCTCTTTTGCAACATGTCACGAAATCGTGACATTTTTTCGTCCGTACAGCCTCCTTTGCAGAATGTCACGAAATCATGACACTTTTCTTTCTCTGCCTTCCTACACTGTCCGAGTCGCAAAAATGTGACATGTCACGAAATCGTGACACTTTTCATCTTGCTCTTCTTCTCTGCCAACATGTCACGAAATCGCGATAGTTTTGCCTGCTTCGTCTCTGCCTACCAGCATGTCACGAAATCGCGACACTTTTTCCCAAACTTTCTCTCTCCTCAAACATGTCGTGAAATCATGACAGTTTTTCCAGTGCTTTCTCTCTCCTAAAACATGTCGTGAAATCGTGACAGTTTTTCTAGCCACCTGCATACTTTTTCTTACTTGTCTTTTTCTTGATCTTTTGCAACTAGGCTACCCTGATCTTCTTGGAAACTCACTGTCCATGCTGAAACCTTCATCAAGACACATTCTTTGACATCAAACCAAATTGCTTCAAGACCTTCTTGACATCAATGACAACATCTACACTTAGAGCAAAGGCAATGTACCCAAGGTACCCAAAATTGCCAACAATCTCCCCCTTTGTCATTGATGGCAAACCTTAACTAAAAACACTAGTCAAGAGCCAAAACTAAAATCAACTGATCCAACAACTAAGAATCTGCCTTTGAAGTTTTTCTCCCCCTGACTTGAAGCTCTCTTCTTCACTATGAAGCTCTCCCCCTTGCTCATATCTCTCCCCCTTTGTCATCAATGGCAAAGGGTCACCTTTGGGGCTCGGGACTAAGAATGAGCCTCTTAGATTAGTCCCTCCCCCACCTCCTGATGAGGTGATTAAAATAGGGTTGGGAGTAAATCTCCCATTAGGCACTGATCATCATCAGTGTCTATGACTTCCTTGTCGGGCCTTCTCTTGAACTTTTTGTCCATATTCTTGTTACTGTTTTGATCCTCGGACCTGTTCATACTACTGTTCCTATTTCTGTTATCATTCCTGTTCTTATCCATGCCTTGATCCACGGACCTATTCATACCACTTTTCCTATTCTTGTACCTTGGCATTTTAGCTCTGCACTGTCTAGCTGTGTGACCTGCATTGTTGCATTTATAACAAATAACACTGTAATTTCTTTTAGACATATCTGTTCTTTGAATCCACCTATTTTGACTAATGGTGTACCTGTTAATTGCTTTGCAAAAAATTGCCTTATGCCCAAACTGATTACAAGAGTAGCAATACCCATGAAAGAAATTACCACTTTTGAAACTATCATTTACCTTCTTCACTTGAGCCATGCAATGTACAGCCATGTGACCAAACCTGTGACATGCAAAACATCTGCCGTGAAAATTTCTTTTATTCGACCTCTTGGGTCTCGAAAACTTCTTCTTCTCAATCTGAATTTCGTTTTCTATTTCTGCGCATCTATCACTCACGGACTCATGATCTGAAGTATTTTCTTCATCAGAACTCTCTTCCTTTTGAAATCTCTTGCTAGATTCCCCAACCTGTTCCTTGTGCGGCTCAACAAAACCGAGGCCTATTTTATCTATTGTCTTTCTTTGACCTTTGATGAGAGACTTAACCTTTTTGGAGCTATCTTGAAACCTGTACAACTTATCCTTGTACTCTTTAGTTTCCACTTCCAAAGAAGCCATTTTATGTTCCAACTCATTATACTGAAAAATCTTAGATTCTAACTCATCCTTGAGTTCTTGTGTCTTAGTCATAGAGAAGTCAAGACTTTCTGTAAGATCATCTTTGATTTTAAGATTTGTATTGGCCTCTTCTAGTTGTTTCTTCAAAGAAACAATCTCTTTTTCTTGTTTGCAGCAAACAATCTCTCTCTCATTGATTTGAGACCTGAGAGTTTCTTCACTCCTTTTGGACTCTTCTATTTGCATCTTCAAATTGCTAATAGCTTTGTTAGATTCTTTTTCATGTTTCCTGCATATATCGACTTTATTCCTCATTTCTTCTATTTGCATTCTTAAACCGTCAATTTCTTTTTCTAGCTTACTGCAATACTCTATTTTCCTGGTTAATTGCATTTCGAGATCTTCAAAAATTTTCTTGTAATCTTCTGTTTGTACTTTCAAATTGGTGATTATATCTTCTGCATCCTCAACCTTTTTACTCAAAGCTGAAATTAGTTTATGTTTCCAATTTGCTTTTGCATCACTTCCTTCTTCATCACATTCCTATTCTGAATCTGTTTCTTCACTAATTTTGAATGGATCATCTTCATCTTCACTGCTACTAAACCCATGGCACTGACGTTCATTATGACCGAGTTGACCACAAACAAAACATTCTCTTCCTTGTGAGCAATCAGCTGCAAAGTGACCGGTCTTTCCACATCTGGTGCAAAACTTTATTAATCTGGCTTGTTCTCCACTGTTTGATTCATCTCTTGAATCTATTTCCATTCCCAAAATAGCAACATTGAGTTCATCTTCATTTTCTTTCATGACCATGTGAGTTTTCTTCTTCTTGTGTCTTATGGTTTTGCTTTTGCCTTTCCTTGCCATTTGTGTTCTTGTAAGATCTTCCTTCAAGTCGTTAAACTTTTCGAAGGCATCGGCTCTAATACCAATTGAAGAACACAAGCTTATACTAGAGAGGGGGGTGAACAGTATAAGACCTCTTTTTACTTTTTCCTTTATACTTCAAAATAGTAAAGCAATATATCCAAAGCAATATCAAAACAATGCACAAAATCATCCACAAAGTTACACAACAATTTACGTGGTTCACCCAAAGTGGGCAACTCCATGGATAAAACTTTTCTCTAAAAGTTATATCATAGTTCTTTGGGAAACCTTCCCAATTACAATGTTTATGAGCCACTGCTCAAAGGAGATACCTTCCCCTAACTCTGCTCTGGATGGTGATCCTCTAGAAGACCTCTGCCTCTCGCTGCCCTTAGCAAATGGATCTCTATCCACAGAAGACACCTGTCTTCCCTGCTCTAGCTGGAGACCTCTGTCCTCAACTCTATCACCTCAAAGCTGGTCCTCGAATTTGCACCAAACACAGTCCTTCGATCAGGCACAAATATGTCCTCAACTCTTCATCAATCTCTGTCCTCAACTGGTCCTCAAATCTGGTTCACAAAAATGGTTCACCAGCTTGCACTAATGCTGGCTTGATCTTCACCCAAGTCTTCAAGACTTGTTTCAGATCTGCTTTGCAAGTTCTCACTTAGAACCTGCCCAAACAACTCCACAAGCTTCAAAAAAAGCTTGCTCAATGCTGTCCAACAAGCCCTCTCAATGACTTGTCCAAAACCTGCTCTCAAATCCCCACTTGAACCTATCCAAAACCTCCAAGCTTACAAAGAAAACTTGCTTAGCATGAACTCACAAAGAGAATTGTTAGAGACCCAATGTGATTCATCAACCTCATAGAAGCATAAAGAGAATTGCTAGAGACTCAATATGTTCTATACTTAATTCCCAATCTCAATCTCAAATATCAAAAGAATAATATAGATGTAATATGCTTTTCTTAAGAATATGAAACACAAATCTGTCTCTGCAAACACAGCTGCAATCACATCCCCCTTGATCGAATTCCAACCTTTGCACTGTCTTCGCAAATACAGCAGCACTTCAACACTCTACGATTGAACTCCTCATTCTACGCATCAACTCGCCACTTCTGCGCTATCTGGGCTGTTATGGCTGCATCTCGCACACTTCGCTCGAATTGACTCGACTCAATCTTTGCACATCATGGACTTTACTTGCGCAAGTTCGATACACGCATTCGATGATCAAACTCTCCGAACAGCCCTCCTTTTATACTGACAATCTCAAGATTAGATTCTTGATCTTAGTCGACTGTATATCCCTAAAACAACGTCGGCTACACAACCCTACACTTCGTCGGCTCAAGGTTAACTCTGTCGGCTTCAACCGCCTCTGCTGTTCTGTAGCTTTTCTCGCGAAACTACAACATGTCGCGATATCGCGACACTTTTATAGCCGTACACCTTCTATAGCCTGCTGTCGCGAAATCGTGACACCTTGGCCTTTGTCGACTTCCTTTGTGCTTCTGTCATGAAATCGTGACACCTTTGCCTCTTGCTGATGTCATCTCACTTCTATCATGAAATCATGACACTTTAGTCTTCATGGCCTTCCTCTCAGCTTTTGTCGCGAAATCATGACATTACTGACGTCATACAGTCTCTCTCCTCTTAGAGTCGTGAAACTGCGACATGTCGTGAAATCGTGACATCTTCCTATGATGGAGTCTGCACTTGCCTTCTAGTCATGAAACTGTGACATGTCACAAAATCACGACATCTTCATCCTATTGGCTTCTTCACTTTTTTCTATCACGAAATCATGACACTTTCTACATCCATATATTTTTCTTTCATCCTATCACGAAATTGTGACGCTTTCAGCTTTCGAAAGCTTTTCCTGCAACCTGTCATGAAATCATGACACTTCTGGCTTTCGTATTCATACGCTTTCTCCACTGCCTATCGCAAAATAGCGACACTTCTGGCTTTCGTACGCTTTCTCCACTGCCTGTCACAAAATCGTGACGCTTCTCATTTTGAGCTTTTTTAGCATGTCGCGAAATTGCGACAGTCCTCAACTTGACCTCTGTAGCATGTCGCGAAAATGTGACAGTCCTCACTTGGAACTTTGCATCATGTCACAAAATCATGATAGTTCCTGAATAACTTTCTCTCTCTTCGATCTTGTCGCGAAATCGTGACAGCTCACACTACGGACTCTCTCTTCTGCAACATGTCACGAAATCGTGACATTTTTTCATCCGTACAGCCTCCTTTGCAGAATGTCACGAAATCGTGACACTTTTCTTTCTCTGCCTTCCTGCACTGTCCAAGTCACGAAAATGTGACATGTCGCGAAATCGTGACACTTTTCATCTTGCTCTTCTTCTCTACCAACATGTCACGAAATCGTGACAGTTTTTCCTGCTTCGTCTCTGCCTACCAGCATGTCACGAAATCGTGACACTTTTGCCCAAAACTTTCTCTCTCCTCAAACATGTCATGAAATCGCGATAGTTTTGCCAGTGCTTTCTCTCTCCTAAAACATGTCACGAAATCGCGATAGTTTTTCCAGCCGCCTACATACTTTTTCTTACTTGTCTTTTTCTTGATCTTTTGCAACTGGGCTACCCTGATCTTCTTGGAAACTCACTGTCCATGCTGAAACCTTCATCAAGACACATTCTTTGACATCAAACCAAATTGCTTCAAGACATTCTTGACATCAATGACAACATCTACCCAAAATTGCCAACAATTGGATCATACAATGTGTGTATTTTATGACTATACAAGCTGATCATTGAGCTTCAAGTGATAGTTTTGAGGACTGTATGATTGTACAATTTGGTAACCAAGTTGGAGTTGGTATTCTAATCATTCCTAACCCTATAAAACCACCTCCCTATCAATAATACTCCATCGCTATGCTACATAATACTCACTTCACATCCTATATTTATAATCAAATAAGAGTTTAGGATTTAGGATTTAGGGTTTAGGGTTTAGGATTTAGAATTTAGGGTTTAATTACCCTTAACTTAATGAATAATTACAAAAACCAGTTCTTTAATCAATTAAAGTCCCAAACTATTATCTAATTGAATACTTACCAAACCCTAATATTTCAAAAAAATCCTTTATCTTCATACCCATCAATTCATACCCCTATATTCATCCCCCTTGTATCGCTCCAAATTTTTTGCATCCTTACCTTCAAGCTATAGGATCCATGCCCGAAAGGAGGATGCAAGAAGTATGGGATAATACCTCAGACTGAGAGGCCCTTTGAAGGTCTCGCATCTCGGGGGAGGGGTATAAGGGTGAATTTTCGACGGATGGTGGGTTCACCAGGAAACTTTTAAGTGGCAGTTTCCACACCTAGGTTGATGACAAGTTTGATGTGTTCATTTTATGTTAAATCATTCAATTCATAGGTTTGGAAAAAATGAATCTAAACTAATCTATATGCCGATGATGATTTTTGTGGATACAAAAATCATAAATAAATGTTGAACACAGAGAATGCGCTAAATAAGACAAAATTTACTTGATTATGGATGTCTGAATGAAGATTCTACGGTTTGTAGCAGTCAAAATTGTCTCGAATCATACATAATCATATGATATTTCATAGAATCGTCTCATATCACAGTCAGCCATCTGAGATCATACGGGATCGTCTGATCTGACGAATTCATTAGAATCCTACAATCACAAAAACAGATATAAAATACCAAAAATGCAACTGCAAAAGTAAGGGGAAATGATAGAAGTAATAATGAATTTGCCTAAATGGTAGATCTAGATAGCAATGAAAAGGAAATGCATCAATTTAACAATTTATTTTGACTTTATCATATATCTATGCTAAATTATGTGAACTCCAGGATGCAGAAATAAAATAAACCAAGCTAATGCATAAGAAAATGAAGAGAAATGATAAGTAAATGCAAACTTTGGGCTCTGATTGCCCCCAATATGGACTGCAATCGAGATCACCTCCAATCGTAGGAGATCATCGCTGATCTGCAATAGGATCATCCGAAATTGTTTCGAATCATCAAAGATGATCCGAGCCTGCTCCGACTAAAAAATAATAAGATTCCTACAAGAAAACTTCAAATATCAAATACAAACAATAGTACGAGGATGCACAAGGAGTTAACTCTGCAGATAAATCTGTCAACTAGGGGGTTCAAGGGGATAAACTAAGAAAATCCCAGTTTATATAGGATTAGGGAGAGGTTAGGAGGTTGGAAATCATCCCAATTTGGGAGATCTCCAACGGGGGAGACTCTAACTGCGTAGACACGCTTTCTGCCCAAGTTAGAGAAGTTGTTGAAATAAAAGATAATTATGAAAATTCGGTTTTAGGAAAAAATAGTTTGGACGTTCTATTCTAGATGAATTCGTTAGATCTAGGATGATTTTGTCTAATATTAGACGATATCATCCAACGGTCAAAACAAATCCTAAAAATGGCATGGAAAACAAGGAAAGTGGGTAACAGGCGGTTTAATGGGTGGTTTGGGTTAAAATTCAAATTTTAACATTTTACTAAGGTTTAACTGCACCAATTTTAGGGTGCTACATTTTGCCCCCTCTTTAGCGAATTTTTTGAAAAAAATGCATTAAAGACGAGTTTTTCCCGTTTTATGAGAAAGCAAAAATTAACTCAATTTTTTAGACGATGATTCTAGGTCAAATCGTACGACTGCTTACTATGGTGCCCCCTCCGTGTTTTTACCCAAATTGAATGTTTGAGGTAAAAAAATGGAAAAGCAAAATTAAAATGTTGTTGGTTTTGAATAAAATTAAGAAAAATAGGGTAAAACCCTAATTCATTTTTACTAATCATTTCTACTGTTCTAGAGTTCTACAGAGAGAAAAATGGTGGAGACAGCGCATAGAGCGACAAAGGTCCACCGTGGGCTACGGGTAAGGATCCAATCCTAGTAAATTAGGCTTAAAATTAATTTGTGCAATTTTTTGTTTTAAATTTAGACTATTTTGGGGCATCGCAGCCATTTTTAGATCGTCGACGACATCGGGATGAAATCGTCCCGATTTCATCGAAATCGTCCCTAGATCGTCGATTTCTTCGGAGGGCAAAATCGATGAACTAGGGGTGATCTCGTCTAACAAGAGACGATCCCCAAGTTGCAAAATCGAAGATGATTTCATCCTAACAAAGGATGATTTTGCCCAATTTGGGACGATATCATCCAATGGTGGACGATATCATATTTTTTTTAGAAATTAAGCTTTGATTAAAATGTATTTAATTTGATTTTAATGATTGATTTATTAATAAATTTCATTGTTTTATTGTTTTTTTTGTAGAAGGGATTACTAAAGAGTCGAGAATGGAAATATGGTGGGCTGCAAGATGACATAGCCGTGCTTGATCAGGCAGAGCATGACCGACTGGCTCAGGTCAGTTTATAGCATGTGGCAGAGATGCCACAAGTATCGACAGACATGGGGCTGCTGATAGCCTTAACAGAGAGATGGTATCCTGGGTTGTCCTGCTTTTGGTTACAGACATGGGAGATGGCTCCCACTCTAGAGGACGTATGGAGGATCATGAGGATCCCCATATAGGGATGATTGATGATGCCTGTGGCCAACCAGGGCCAAGCGATGATGAGATTGATCAGAGACCCAAGCTTCGCCCTAGAGAAGGGTAGAGTGAACATCGAGTCTCTAAGGTAGATGCCTGGGGCATCTAGGCTGACTCAAGTTTTGGTAGGGGTGGTAGGTGGCTTATTGTTGTGCCACCATAGTGGGTGTAGACTACCATGGCTCCTCTCAGATGTGGTCTACAACATGAGAGACCACGATTACAGGTTTTCTTGGGGCAATTTTGTATTATGCCACTTGTATAGGATCCTACATGGGGTCGTATACAAGGGAGGCCGATGTCTAGTCTTGACATCATTACTACAGGTTTGGTACTGGGAGCACATCACAGTGTGAAGGCCGGTAGGGCTCCCACTAATAGGGGTTGATCAGGAGAGGCCCCGAGTTTTCTACTGGTGGTTACAGAGGGGGTCACAGTGGTGGATAGATCTATCGATGTCATACAGTTTGCTGGACGACCTCATCCTAGACCAGATCACCTGGAGGCCATGGCAAGAGCACCCTAGGTGGGTAGAAGATGGGCAAGATCTGGCTCACATTAGGCAAGTCTGTTGGCTGAGTATGGAGCAGGGAGAGGTAGAGCTCCACCGCTACAATCGAGTTTTATGACAGTTCAGTCTACAATAGGGGATCCATTCTCTCAAGGACTACAAGTACTCCCAGACTATTCGAGATAGTACTATGCTGAGCAGGGCTCCAAACATGCAACGATTCTAGAGTCAAGACGCAGATGATGCCCCCATCCAGCCATTGGATGGCCACGATGCTAGGGTCATAGAAGGGTACAATGCCTGGTACGTAGGCATCCACCCTCCTTGGATGACGAGGGCACAAGGTCCAATGCACGCTATGGTGCATCGTATGGGGAGGTAGTGCCAGGATATTATTGATGTAGTGCAGGTTTACGACAGGAGAGAGCAGTGATGGTCTCCGTAGGTTAGACACTAGAGGATGGGTCAGGCTCCATAGAGACCTTAGGAGACAGGGAGGAGAGAGAGGGGAGTCCCTTCTCAGCATGGGGAGAGACCATCATCCCCTGATAAGGGCAAGGGTGTCAAGGTAGGGGAGAGCAGTGAGACATCGGCTCTTCAGGCTAAGGTTGCCCATATTCGGGCTCAAGTGCAGACACTACAAGATGAGGCTACACGGCTCAGGGCTTAGAGCGGAGGAGATAGCACTCGGGATCTAGCACGGTCTATTGCTCAGATCGCATTCTACCAAGGACTATACTATCATGTGGTCCCAGAGGGATAGAGGGTACCACTACCAACCCCCATTGCAGAGCCGGTCATGATGGGATCATCGAGGACATCCTCATGATCGACAGTGAGGACCCGAGACACAACCTAGACCTCTATGGGACCACCTCCTCCATGTCATGGCAGGGGAGGAGATGAGGCTGAGAGCTTGAGGGCTTCTCGAGGCTAGCTACTGTAGAGGGTAGATTGTATTATTATATTTTTTGATGGGGATTGAGTATGCGAGGGTATGATTGTGGCATACCAATCCAGATGATGTACATGATTGATTGAGATATATAGATTATATTTTTTTTGGATGATATGACTTGTGTATATGTTGTATGATGCTTTAATTTTGAATTTTGTGATTAATTGATGATTCATGTAATTATGTCGTTGGAAATAATTATAATTTTTATGTCATGACATAAAATTGTAAATGAAATAATCTGATGTGCATAAATTGGTTGTTTTTGTGGTGTGATTGGATGAAAATAAAAGAAAATTCTAACAATAATTTTAAAGGACATTGTCGCTGGTATAGACCGTTTCATAGAGTCGCTACTCACTAGGTCATCAAGCTAGTCCCAGTATAGAAATATTGCAAAAAGTAAAAGGGTGCTTAAGAGATTGTCTTAAGACTTTTGTATTGTGATGATGGAAATGATGATGGTTTGTGATTTGTTTTCAAATTTTCATAAAAATATTATGTATGACATATTTAAAGAAATATGATTTTGCTAGGCATAAATTCCTAAGTGTGATAAATTTTTTGAATAAGTCCCTAGGAACTATACCATCATTACAAAATTGAATGTTGACATAATGACATGAAATAGAATAAGTGTTCGTTCGTTTTAAAGCTCAATTGTGTAACATAATGATGTAAGTCATATTTTTTTATGAATTTGTTTAAAATGAATGGAAAATAAAATTAGAATAATGGTTTGCGCTAGGCATAGAATTATAGGTATAGACTTATGCCATCATCGCGAAATCCGAAGAAGAAATTGATATTGTAGTTTTATTGCATGATTGATTTTTTGGTTTTTGATAAACAAAAAATAATAATATGAACATGGATTTATTGATTATATGTGTGTCATAGGTTGTTTGAAAGATTTTTGTGATTTTTGAAAATAATAATTGTTTTTATACTAAACAAATGTTCTGAAATAAGAAGATAAAATTATTCCAAAAGTTGCAGAAATATTTTACATTATATCAAAGACAAATGTAGATTTATAAGGAACCCTCATGTGCAAATGTGAGTTCATTACCGATCTTGTTTTATCATAATGATACAAAATCTCTCAAATACAAATGTGTGTGCAATTGTATTGTTCATTCACCAATTTTGAGCAAGAAAATTTGATACAAATAATTTTGACTTAACCAAATGGTTGTTCCTTGACCATGATTTATATGCATGTAACCGTACCAGATTACTATGTAAGTCGAGTTATCAAGAGCTAGCTGATCCATAAGCAGACTGTTGTGGCTGATCCACAACACACCCCAAACTTGGGGACCCACCTTTTTTGCATGCTTTCATAGAAAATCTCAGTGACCCAGATGCTAAAAATCAAGAAAAAGGGGCAAAATTGCACAAGGATGAAAAGTGTCGTGAAATCGCGACATGTCGCAAAATCACGGCCAAAAATGAAAAAGTGTTGCGAAATCGTGACATGTCACAAAATCACGGTCAAACTGGTCAAATGGGGCAGGAGGCAGAAAGGTGTCACGAAATCATGACATGTCGCAAAATCACGGTCAACGCAGTCAACGGCAGCAGGTGGGAGAAAAGCATAGCAAAATTGTGACGTGTTTGATTTTCACGACCCAAAGAGGAGAGAGAAAGACGAAGCAGAAAAGTGTCGCGATATCACGACATGTAGCAAAATCGCGAGTCAAACCAGTCAAACAGGGCAAAGCAAAAAAGCGTCACGAAATCATGATAAGAAACGGCAAAGAAGTATGAAGAGGAAATATGTCGCGAAATCGTGACATGTCGCATTTTCGCGGCTCCAAGCAGCGGAGGTGTACGAAGCGAAAATGTGTCACGATTTTGCGACAGGAAAGCAGCGAGGGCGTACGGAGGAGAAAGGCATCGCGATTTCGTGACATGTCACAAAATCATGACATGTCATGTTTTCGCTGGGCGTGATGGCAAGAAAGGCTGCTGACAGGAAAACATCGCGATATCGTGACATGTCGTGATTTCGTGACATGTCGCATTTTCGCGGCCAGAAATGCGGACAAGGCTGCATGCTATTTTTTGGTCGCGACTCTCATGGAACCGTTACAGAACGTGCAGAAAAGTGTAGGACATGTGGCGTATAGGCTGCAGAAGCATTACAGAGAAGATCAAACGTCTTAATGTCAAGCATAAAGCCAAAATACATGCAGTCAAAGAAAGGTGAAGCGAGCAGCCACTGGAATATGAAACAAACCGTCATGGAAGGAGAATCAATTCAATAGCAAGTTTAAAAGCAGAGGCACAGATTGGTGCAAAAGGGTCGGAAACCGCTGGAGCAGAGTTGCAGTGCTAGAGGCCAGAGGGTCATTCTGGGCCTGCTTTGAGGCTGTTTTCCTTCCTTTTGCTGGTTTTGAGAAAACCAGAGAGTCTGCTATTGTAACATGATTTATTTTTAATGCAGAGCATTCAGAAATTTGCATCTTGTTGGCAAGAAAGAAGGAGTTATTTTCTGCATGCATGTTTTAATGTTTATCTTTCCATTTTTCAGATTTCTAGGCTTATAGATGAAGTTTAATGCAAGTTCTCTTGGTTGCTTCATGCGAATGTCTAAATCTAAAAAATATCAGTAAACCCCAGAGACCAGCACTTAACTTATCTGGATTGTGCGTGTTTGCAAGTTCAATAGGTTAGGTTGCATGCATGGAAACCTCACATCTTCGATTTTTCCAGGACGGGATAGCATCATACTGAATGCAATTTTAAATTTCTTTTCTTTTGCATTTTATTTTTCTTCTTGCTGCATTTTATTTTTAGAAGTTCTAATTTTATTACAGGCTTTAAAATAAAATTAAAAAATTAAAAAACTCCAAAATCCATAAATAATTCCTTCATGCTATTGCATTTCATCAATTTACATTTTGAAGTTATAGCATGGTCATATAAGGATCAGATCATGTTTTTTTTATAAGGGTTCAATGAACAATCATTAATTTCACAGTAAAATAATCCACAGTGCCCCTTGTTTTCAGTTACTTGCAACCACTAAGGTGTTCCAAGCATTTAAAATGAATATCTTCATTTAAGATTATTAATACACAGATGCAGAATGCTAACATAACAGGAACCTTGGAGAAATTGTTTCTTTGCAAGTAGAGGATTTAGAACCCAAATCCTATCGGAGAGTGTGTTTTCACAATCGGGTGAAAATACCACTCAACAGATTGGCGCTAGAAGGAGGGCCTGAAATGTTTATTTTATCGTGATTTTTAGATGCTATGGGTTTTTAATTACTTAAGAGCTTTACATTTCTAAATATTTTAAGTACATTTTATTAGCATCTTTGGCCTCTAACACCACTCAACGGATTGGTGCTGGGACGGCCGAACGGGTTTATTTTAGTGTTATTGAAATTTAAATTTTTTATGCTTTAATTCTCTAACACTCAACAGGCTGTAAAAGGACAGCCTGAATTGGTTTATTTTATTCTATTTTAAGCAATTCAGGTATGCTGTAATATTTTTCTGATTGTTCATACAGAATTAGGGTGATTTGATTTAACTTTTCAGAATTTTGGTCTCATGCAATTAATTTTAATTTGATTTTAATGAGTACATCTCTTAGTTGATGCTAACTTGATTTTTTATTTTTTATTGCAGGTTGAATATTCAACAGATTTTGTTCTAAAATTACATTTTAAGTTTCACTAATGGCAACACTTGAAGAGCAAATGGTATCCCTGAGAGCTGAAATAGTGTCTCTAAGAGAAAGAATGGTATTAATAATGGAGGATTATTATGAGGGTTTACATGTGATACCCTATCATATTCCTACAATGTTATTGGATTTTTTACGGTGTTTTAATCAAGAGGTGCCACTAGGATACTTGCAAAAACTGCATGTTTACAAGGATGCATTATGTAAATTCCAAATTTTTTATGAGGAGGTAGCTTGTAAGTTATTTGCATACATTTTGGATGATAGAACATTCTTTTGGTATAGCCAAATACCCATGGAGGTTAGGACTTCTTGGATACAACTAGAAGCAGCCTATCTTAATCATTTTGGTAATCAGGATGACTTAGAAATATTGAAAAATCAGTTTACCTCCATATGTAAAGAGTCTAATGAATCCTTGAGTCAATTCAATGGAAGATTTCGGGAATTGCACTCCCAAATGTGGGAAAATTTTAACACATTGGAAGAAGAAGCCATGGAAGTATACCTAGGAGCCATACACCCCACACTTGCTTCACTCATTGAGGAAAAACTAAGTGGTTTTTCCCTAGAGAAAATCCATGAGGTCTTAGAAGAGTTAGAATGACAAGGTCTTGAAGAAGAAAAGGCACAACATATTCACATGAGAGCTTGTTATTTTGATGCCAACCTACACCAACCATCAAACATAGCACCCTCCACTCCAATGATACCTAAGGTAAGTGATCAAGGGGATGAATTTGAATAACCAAAATTTATGACCACCTTAGATGTAGTCCAAGAGGAGGTACAAATTGCTAAAACAACATCCACTAGTGAGGATCATGTAGAGATACATGATTATCTAGATGAAGGGGTTCTAAATTCAACAAAGTTTGATCTATGTGAATGGATGGAACCCACCATGGAATTAAATAAAGTGGTTGAAAGTGAAATGGAAAGAAAATTAATAAATGAATTTGAAGACATGATAGAGTTTCACCACTTGTTCTTGGAAGATACTATTGATGAGATGTGTAAAATTAAGGATCAAGAAATTCTTCACCCTCAAAATTATGATAATGAATCATGGGTTACTAATTTGGACAATGATAGCCTTATAAATTTGAATTCAAGAAATAACCCACTTTTGGAAATAATTGAACCATCTAAGGAAGGTGAAGATGAATTTGATGAGAAGCACATTGATGAATTGGAAGATGTTGAAGAAATAGTTGAACGTCATCACTTGATTTTGAAAGATGATTATTATGATGCTTGGAAGAAGTGGGAAGACTTCACTCTTTCCAAAGCTACTAATGAAACTTGTGTGCCAATTGATATGCAGGACGACATAATTGCCTACTCAAAGGAAGATATTACAACTCCTGTACAATTTGAGGATGTTTTGGAAGAGGGTTTCAAATCTCATCAAATTTTGGAAGATTATAACCATCTTATTGCCAAGGACAAAGAAGAAAATGAATGGATGAATGAATCAAAAGATCATGTCACAAATACCATGGAGTTTCATCTCACATTTTTGGATGACGATTTTCACAATGGTTGGGGGAGATATGATAATGCATTCTTTTCTCACATCTCCATAGTTGAAACTCATATTTTACTTGATATGCAGGATGTTGAACCTTCTACATCATACGAAGATCTCATATTCACAAGATTTGAAAAGGGGACAAAGGATGCAAGTTTGCATGATGATTTGGAGGATTCAAATGAAGAGATACCATGGATAGTGAACAAAGAATTAGAACCAAATGATAAAGAGATGGATCAATTGGAAGCAATTCAAATGAAGGATCATCAAGATGAGTCGTGGGACATACACTTTGACCAAGAGTGTTTGAGGATTAAAAAGGATGACCATATTTTGAATTTAAATAATGTTTATGGTGAAATGTCATTAAAGGTAAATGAAAAACAAGGTATAATTTTTAATCACACCTTTAGTAACATGGTTTTAATGAACGGAAAAGAAGTTGATGCACTTGAATTGTTAAACCAAATTCATCAACAATTATTAACTGAATCTAGGATAAAAACTTTTAACGATCCTAATTTAGTAAATATCCTAGATGCTTGTAAATTGTTACATAAATTTGATTTGCCTACAAATTTGGAAAATAATTTGGCTTTAAAATTTGTAGAAATAGGCTACTACTTACAAAATTGCATATTTTAAAAGAATAGCCTAATTCTAAATCAAGGAGGGAATTATGAAATTCACATTTTAAAGAATAGACATAATAAAATTGAAAATCATTTATTGTCTAATCATTTTAGTAATTTGATGCTCACCTATGGGAGTATTATCGGAACTAAATCAAATTGGTATGGTGAGCATGGCAAGTGGAATTTTGTTGCATTGTTTGGTCTGGTCTTGTTTGTGTTGGATTCCCACAACATTTGGCATGCATATCATGTCATATTTTTGTTGAAATGTTCTAATCATGTGTGGGATCCAGGAAAGTGATAATCCAAGCTTTGCATCATTTTGTATTATAGTGTACATTTGTATATAGATTTTGGTTTCTGGTTTTGGGTTTGTGTTTTCAAGTTTCATTTTGGGATTGCTATTTGGATTTAGATTTAAAGTTGTTTGTTTATTTGACATGTTTTGTTTGTCTATAAAAAAAAAAAAAATGATGATGAAAAAGTTGCCTTGAGATGCTAACTTATGTTCTAGATTGGGAGAATATGAAACATTGGAATTGTCTTGTAAAAGCTCCACAAGTAACACAAAAAATTTAATAGTATCGTTTGATTTTGTGATGCATGAAGTAGTCAGTTTTGTATGACAAATATTTCATTTGCAATTCAAGAGATAATGCATTCATGTTACATTTCACTTTGCACATACATGCCATCGTAGTTGCAAGTGCATTTCAAACGCAAATCATTAAAGTGTGTCAAATCCTATTGAGGTTATGCTATCACATAAATAAGAAGAAAATCCTAAGGTTGGGAACTGAGTCTTGAGATATCTAGAACCAAGCACGTCTTATACATTAAAAAGGATCTTGAGCAAAATGATCAAAACCTAAATTGGAAGAAAAGGTTGGGCAAAAGAAGTATTTCATGTCTATCCTATTTATGCAACATGATCCTTAGAATAGTGGTTTTGACCACTTCCATAAAGCTTAAAGCCTAAAATCGGAGTAGTAAGGATAGGGCTAAATCCTCATCGAACTTAGGTTGAGGATCCAATTCCCCAAAGCTTTGATTTGACCTACATGGAGTAGTAAGGATAGGGCATAAATTCTCATCTCACTTAGGTTGAGAATCTGATTCCCCAAAGCTCCTATGTCTCATTTCATAATAAATCTTGGATTGGAAGGATCATACTAGTCCTCTGCAAAGGATGGGTAGTCATCCCCAAGGTCTAAGCAACAAAATTAATATTTTCCATTTACATCTAAAGTTTGGATTGGAAGGATCGTACTACATGTCCCTAACAAGGATGGGTAGTCATCCCTAAGGTCCAAGAAGTAAAAAATAAATTTTTCCCATCTCATATTTATATTGGATTGGAAGGATCGTACTACTTGTCCTCTGCAAAGGATGGGTAGTCATCCATAAGGTCCAAAGAAATGAAGATAGTTTTGGATTATGGGGTTAAGTGTGCCCATGCAAGGCAACATGTCTTGTCTAAAAAACAAGACCACTGATTGTCCAAAGGGTTAGACTAGCATGACCATTTCTTCCATAATTGGTTAAATTATTTTTCTCAAAGTGAGGTAATGAACTCTAAATCAGAATAGTAAGGATAGGGTTAAACTCCCATATCGGTTAGGTTGGGAGTATGATTCCCCAAAGTTCTGATTTCACATTCACTTACACATGGGTTCAAGATAGTAGGGACTCATAACCAACTTTGGGATATAATAAGGCAATTCATTAGTGGATCCTAAGAGGGTTTGGCAATCTTGAATGTTGGTGCATGATACTAGAAAGTTTAAGCCTTTACAAGAGCAAAATCTTAGCATATTTATTAAGTTACACAAATCATTCACAATCTCACACATGCATTTATGTAAAACTGACAACGGAATGTTGATCAATTTCAAACGATAGGGAATGAAATTCATTGCACACACCGAGCTAATACTTGATGATTCTGATGATTCATATACTTCTGATCTTTGGGCATTTGTTTATATTTGTTTATGTGCTAACACATGTTTTCATGTTTGTATACTTCCAGGTAGGGTTCTCATTAAAATGCTCAAGAGCATTTGACAGCAGAGTCGCCATTTGTTGTGGCTGATCCACAACACACCCCAAACTTGGGGACCCACCTTTTTTGCATGCTTTCACAGACAATCTCAGTGACCCAGATGCTAAAAATCAAGAAAAAGGGGCAAAATTGCACAAGGATGAAAAGTGTCACGAAATCGCGACATGTCGCAAAATCGCGGCCAAAAATGAAAAAGTGTCGCAAAATCGTGACATGTCGCAAAATCACGGTCAAACTGGTCAAACGGGGCAGGAGGCAGAAAGGTGTCGCGAAATCGTGACATGTCGCAAAATCGCGGTCAACGCAGTCAATGGCAGCAGGTGGGAGAAAAGCGTAGCGAAATCATGACGTGTTTGATTTTCGCGGCCTAGAGAGGAGAGAGAAAGACGAAGTAGAAAAGTGTCACGATATCGTGACATGTCACAAAATCGTGGGTCAAACCATTCAAACAGGGCAAAGCAAAAAAGCGTCACGAAATCGTGACAAGAAATGACAAAGGAGCATGAAGAGGAAATATGTCGTGAAATCATGACATGTCACGTTTTCGTGGCTCCAAGCAGCGAAGGTGTACGAAGCGAAAATGCGTCACAATTTCACGATAGGAAAGCAGCGAGGGCGTACGGAGGAGAAAAGTGTCACGATTTTGCGACATGTCATGAAATCGTGACATGTCACGTTTTCGCTGGGCGCGATGGCAAGAAAGGCTGTTGATAGGAAAACGTCATGATATTGCGACATGTCGCGATTTCATGACATGTCACGTTTTTGCGGCCAAGAAGGCGGACAAGGTTGCATGCTATTTTTTGGTCGTGACTCTCATGGAACCATTATAGAACGTGCAGAAAAGTGCGGGACATGTGGCGTACAGGCTGCAAAAGCATTATAGAGAAGATCAAACGTCTTAATGTCGAGCATAAATCCAAAATACATGCAGTCAAAGAAAGGTGAAGCGAGCAGCCACTGGAATATGAAATGAACTGTCGTGGAAGGAGAATCAATTCAACAGCAAGTTTAAAAGTAGAGGCATAGATTGGTGCAAAAGGTTAAAAACCGTTGGAGCAGAGTTGCAGTGCTAGAGGCCAGAGAGTCATTTTGGGCCTGCTTTGAGGCTGTTTTCCTTCCTTTTGCTGGTTTTGAGAAAACCAGAGAGTCTGCTATTGTAACATGATTTATTTTTAATGCAGAGCATTCAGAAATTTGCATCTTGTTGGCAAGAAAGAAGGAGTTATTTTCTGCATGCATGTTTTAATGTTTATCTTTCCCTTTTTCAGATTTCTAGGCTTATAGATGAAGTTTAATGCAAGTTCTCTTGGTTGCTTCATGCGAATGTCTAAATCTAAAAAATATCAGTAAACCCCAGAGACCAGCACTTAACTTATCTAGATTTTGCATGTTTGCAGGTTCAATAGGTTAGGTTGCATGCATGGAAACCTCACATATTCGGTTTTTCCAGGACGGGATAGCATCATACTAAATGCAATTTTAAATTTCTTTTCTTTTGCATTTTATTTTTCTTCTTGCTGCATTTTATTTTCAGAAGTTCTAATTTTATTTACAGGCTTTAAAATAAAATAAAAAAATTAAAAAACTCCAAAATCCATAAATAATTCCTTCATGCTATTGCATTTCATCAATTTACATTTTGAAGTTACAGCATGGTCATATAAGGATCAGATCACGTTTGTTTTATAATGGTTCAATGAACAATCATTAATTTCACAGTAAAATAAACCACAGTGCCCCTTGTTTTCAGTTACTTGCAACCACTAAGGTGTTCCAAGCATTTAAAATGAATATCTTCATTTAAGATTATTAATACACAGATGCAGAATGCTAACATAACAGGAACCTTGGAGAAATTGTTTCTTTGCAAGTAGAGGATTTAGAACCCAAATCCTATCGGAGAGTGTGTTTTCACAACTGGGTGAAAATACCACTCAAAAAGACCATAGGTCTATAAAAAAGAAGGTCACTAATGTGACAGACATATCACCATGTTAGGAATTACCCAAGGCCAAGTGGGTTGGGCACAAACCGCCTATTATGGGGCTTACCTCATAGTTTTCAAATAATTGAGAATTCCAGGGATTCAAGCTCATTCACCCTTCTTTTCTTTTCAAGGGGTAGGGAAAGGATTTTGTTGCTTTTGCTTTTGCTTTTCTCTTTTTTTTGTATTTTTGTTTGATATTGAGATAATGCTGAAATATTGTTGTGATGATACAAAATAATATTTTTCTTTTTCTCTTTTGCTTTGACTTTTTCTTTTGCTTCCTATACTAGGGATACTTGCTCGAATTGGCTGTAGAGCAAGGGATTTTTATTTCGGGTAGGGGTGAGCTTGTCCTTTTGTCAATTTGCAAAGATTCTAGACCATGTGCATGATAGGATAGCAATGGAAACTTTTCGCTCAAGAAACCACTTATACTATGTAGCATCATATTGAATTTGTAATGAAATCATTTCAATGTGAAGAGATGTACTTGGTTCAAGTAAATAACAAGATCAATTCTCTATGCTTAAAACTTTATTTAATTCAACTGTGGATTTTGATATATGAGAGATTAATAATCATATCAAATAAAATCAAGACATTTATGCATGTGAGTGTGAAAGTACGAGATTCTAAATAAATGCTAATTTATCCAAAATAACTAAAAATATAACTGCAATACTTCACGATTTGACAAGTATGAAAATAAAAGATGTTTTTGAAGATTTTGATGTTTTTATATTTTGATTTTGAGTGATGAATTGAAATAATAAAGATTGTTACTGTTTTTGAAAAAGATTTTGGTATAAATGGCTAAAATGAAACAATATGCAAAATACAATATATACAAATGATGAAATGACCCAATGTTATGCATAATAACATTTAATATGCATAATGTTCATAGGTTATTTAAGATCTTTACCATCTAAGGTAGCTAATCGATATGCTCTTGATCCAAATTTAGCAGTGATGACATATGGTCCAAGCCAGTTGGGCTCAAATTTACCTTTAAGGTCTTTAGTTGCATTAGTATTTTTTTGATCTTCTTTTAAGACAAGGTTGTCGATCTCAAAGGATAGAGGATGAACTTTCTTGAGGTATGCTCTCTTAATCTTGTTTTGGTAGGCACGAAGATGCTCCAAAGCATTGATGTGCTTTTCATCTAGGAGCTCCAGCTGACTAAATCTGCCAGCACGATATTCATCTCCTACTTCAGTATATTGAAGCAGTAGAGCTAAAGAAGGAACTTCTAATTCAAAGGGGAAAATGGTTTTAGCACCATAAACCAAAACAAAAGGTGAAGTGCCTATGGGGGTACGAACGCTAGTTCGATAAGCCCACAAAGCCGAATATAATTGGATGTGCCAATCTTGACCAGATTTATTGACCAGTCTTTTGAGGATTTTAATTAATGTTTTATTAGATGCTTCTGCTTGGCCATTACCCTAAGGATAATAGGGAGTGGACCAACGATGTTGAATTTTATATTTTTGACATAATTTTTTGACATATTTATTTTTGAAACAAGTGCCATTATCTGAGATGAGATTTACAGGAATGTCGAACCTACAAATAATTTGGTTAAAAATAAACTTGGAAACTTGGATTCCAGTGCAAAAAGCTAAAGGCATAGCTTCAGCCCACTTCGTGAAATACTCAGTGGCGGTTATGATGAATTTGTGTCCATCATATGACACAGGGTTGATTTTTCCAGTGATGTCTAAGCCCCATTTTGAAAAGGGCCAAGGAGATGAAATAGCCTGTAGTTCTTGTACAGGCGCATAGACAAGGTCAGCATGTTTCTGGCACTTGTCGTAGTGTCGCACATAATCATGTGCATCATTTTCCATGGTAGGCAAAAAATATCCTATCCTAAGGAGATTCTTAGCAATGGTGCTACCACTAAAGTTCCCCCCACAAGATCCATTGTGGGCTTCACTCAAAGCTGATCTAGATTCTTCTAGATTCAAACATCTCAGTAAGATGCCTTCAAAAGATCTTCTATACAAGGTATTACCAATAATTAAGAAATGACTTGCTCGTCTACGTAATAACCAATGCTGGTTGCGATTACAATCTTAAAGAAAAGTCCCATTTTGAAGAAAATTAAATATATCAGTGTACCATAGTTATGGAGTAGTTTCATTGATTAGAAACACATCCAAAGGTTCTAAGCATGATTTGCTTGAAGCGGGTTCCTGAAGTTGATGAATAATTATGGTAGCATATTCGTCATCTAACTCCAATGGCAAAAGAGATGCAGCTGTAGCCATAGCATCAGTCGCACGATTACTAGTTCGAGGAATAGCTTCCAAGGTAACTTGATCAAATAAAGATAATAATTGTAAGACATATGCTTTATATGGGCATAATTTATCATCTCTGGTCTGATAAAAATCATTGATTTGATTTATGACAAGTTGAGAATCATCGAAAACCAATAAATTTTTAATTTTTAGTGCCAAGGCAGCTCGTAATACATGGATGAGAGCTTCATATTCAACAGTGTTATTGGTGCAAGAAAATGTTAGTTTGAAGGACAGAGGTATAATATGTTTCTACGGGGATATCGCAAAGGGTTGAATTTAGCAATAACATACATTTTTTGACTGAGCATATAATGGCGTAGTTTCTGTGTAGAAAATACGACTGCTAGACATAGTTTCTCTAATGCTATGTAGCGAGTTTCATAACTGATTAAGGTTCTGCTAATGTAATAATTAGCACGTTCTTTCTTCTCATCATCAAGTTGAGCTAACATAGCTCCTAAGGCAAAATATGAAGCAAAAATGTACAAGATAAATGGACGATCATATCTAGGTGGGGAAAGCACCGGTGGTTTAAGGAGATATTTCTTAAGGAGTTCAAATGCTTCTTGGAATTCTTCGTCCCAATGAAAAGAGACATATTTCTTAAGAAGCTTAAGAAAGGGTCCAGTTTTTTCTGCCAACTTATCGATGAAGCGACGAATAGCTTGAAGCTTACCTTGTAAAATTTGTAATTCAGATATATTTGTGGGTGTGGGCATATCAGTGATATCCGTGATCTTGAGAGGGTCAATTTCAATGCCACAAAAAGAAATGATAACCCCCAATAATTTACCTGACTTAACTCTAAATATACATTTGGCTGGATTTAATCGGATAAGATATTCCCTTAACCGATCAAATACTTTTCTTAAGTCATCTAAATGATCATCTTCTTTGATGGAACAAGCTATAATATCATCTACATAATCATGTAGAATGTCATGCATAATATCGTGAAAGATATAAGTCATGGCTCATTGATATGTTGCACCTGCATTCTTTAAACCGAATGGCAACACTTTCCAAAAAAAGGTTCCCCAAGGGCTAATAAATGTTATTTTAGCCTGATCTTCAAGAGCTATCTTGATCTGATTATAACTAGAGAATCCATCCATTAGGGATATCATTCTGCTCCCAATGAGTAAATCAATGATCTGACCCATGTTAGGAAGAGGAAAATCGTCTTTAGGGCATGCAACATTAATATCTCTAAAGTCTGTGCAAACCCTAAATTTGGTAGCTTTTTTCTTAGTTACTGTAACTACATTTGATATCCATTCAGCATAATCAATGGCTTGTATAAAAATAACCTTCAAGAGTTTTTCTAATTCTCCTTTGACTAGTAAGGCCACTTTAGGATGCATTTTTCTAAGTTTCTGTTTAACAGGTTTAGCATCCGAATGGACTACTAGGTGATGCACAACTACAGAAGGGTCTAAACCTGGCATATCTTCATATGTCCAAGAAAAAACATCTTTATATTCTTTAAGAAATGTAATGTATGCATCTTGTTTTTCTTGACTCAATTCTGATCCAATGTTGATGATGTGAGGGTTATTTTTGGTTCTAATGTTTATTTTTATAACGTTTTCAACTTCCATATGTAGATCTCTCTCAAAATTAGATGGGGCAGGTGAAACGCCTAATTCTTGCAATTATTCCAAGGTTAGCTTGGATAATTCATCTTGAGGAGTCGTGACCTCAATATGGGGTATACTAGGTATAAAGCCATCGAAATAAAATCTATTATGTAACAATTCCTCAATGGAGACATCATGGAATATACCCCATTCCAACTCATCGTCGGATTCAAAAATCATCTCAAGGTAAGCTATGGATAGCATATTGCATGTAAACAGATTATCCCTTAAACGCAAAGCATCGCGTTTATCCAAATAATCTTGGTAGCATATAAGATGGTTATCACCCTCAAATGGGAAGGGCTGACCTTTACTAGAAAATAGTCCCACACCACATCGGGCAGGCCATGGTTCTACCTCAAAAGGTTCTTTCATACCATTTTGGTAAGGTCCCAAACCTTTACCTTTATAGCCCAATCTAAGCATTATAGGTTTAGCTTTAACATACTCATTAGCAAAATAACAGTGAGCATACCCGTCATAATGAGTCTTGATGTTTCTAGGTATTCTTCCCCAGTCATATCCCTTATAAATAAAAGCACAACTCCCGACTTGGTAGATACTTCCCATAGGTTGTGGGAGGCCCAAGGTACGAGGAGAGGGTGGCAATTTATTTAAAATATGGGAATCTTGCATAGCAACATTTGTTTTTTCTAATATAATAATTTTAGATAAATCGGGTAAGAGCTCATCAGTAAGAGCGTAAGAGGTAGAAGGATCATTTCCTATGTTTTCGAATGCAGAAAACATGCCTTTGATAGGCATAGACATTGTAGAGATGTCGATGGATGCGTCTAAAGGTATGGAAGTTATAGGAGTAAAACAAGAAGCATTGGTTGTGGGTTTAGGATCTTTTTGAGGTCCTAATGTGGTTTGTTCATAAGATGGTTGAACTATATGTAGAGGTGTGGTTGATGAGGAGGAAGGAGATGATTTTATGAGTGTGTGTTTCACATGTTTGTGCGGATGATGAGAATTAGGATGTGTGGATGACAGAGCAGGGAAAAATTTAACTCCAACAGGTTCTGCCAAAGCACACATATCAAAGGGTCTAGGATCACCATGAATGGTAACCAACTGATTTTTAAATTTGAATTTAACACACTGATGTAAAGTTGAGGGAACATCTTGCATCGTGTTGATCTAAGGGTGACCCAAAAGTATATTGTATGATGTATGGCAATGCACAATAAACACGGTCATGTCTAAGGTTCTAGGACCAACTTGTAATGGAATAGTAATAACTCCACACATTTCTTGTGTTTCGTCATTGAATGCTTTTATAATCATATCAGTTCTTTTCATTTTGTCACTTCTAAACCCAAATATTTGGTAGAAGTCAAAAGTGCATATGTTTAAAGATGAACCATTATCAATCAAGACTCGTTTAACTACTACATCTCCAATTAGGGCAGTAATATATAAGGGGTTATCCTTATGTAGACTATGTTGCGGTATATCTCTATCCCAAAAGTCAATACAATCGAATTCTCGAGTTATGATAGTATTGGACATGGCTTCAGGTTGAATATTTTATGGTACCATCATTTGGCTTAATGTGAGCATTAATTCATCCCTATGGGTATGAGAATACCTTAAAATATCTAAAAGGGAAATTCTATCTATAGTATTTGATAATTGTTCATTAATATTATAAGGAGGTTTAGGTTGAACATTAGGTGCATGATTCCCTTTATTGGGATTTTTCAAAACAAATGGAGCTAATCCATCGTTCTGAGTTTGATCTTGTTGAGAGTTTTGAGCCTATTGTCAAGTAACAACTCCGATGGTACCTACAATATTTTTTTGTGAATAATGAATAGGTCTTGGTCTAGTGTTTATGACTTGTTCATTAGAAAGTATTTGGTGAGAAGATGGTCGAGTAGTGACTCTTCTAGGAAATGGTTCTTCTAGAACCATAGAATTTGTGATGGGTTGAACAACATCTAATTCATCTTCAAAACTATTCGATTGATTTGAGGTGATTTCCATGTCACTTTTAGTCTCATATTTGGTATCACTAAGATTAAGTGTTTGAGTATTATGTAGAGGTCTGGCCGTAACCATGGATAAAGTTGTGTCAAATATTTGCAGATCGTGAACAGGTAATTGTCCACTAATAGTTCCTACATATCGGGTAGAAGGGGGAACATTATGATGCTCAATTTGATTAGCCACCTCTTTACCATGCTTTGGTAAAGGATGTTGAAATATGTCCAATGACTGATTGGCATTCTGATTCTAACTTTGGGGAATGTTCTTTTGAGTATTATTAGGAGGATTTTGTTTAGGTTGAAAGGCTTGCACCTCCATCTCATTGTTATCAATCAGGTCTTGTATTTTATGTTTTAATATTTTACAAGAGTTGGTAGTGTGTCTAGGTCCTCTATGGAAGTCATAGTGTAAATATGCTCTGTATCCAAGTATAGTTGGATCAGGTTCTCGGATATTTGGTAATTAGATCAATCCTCGTGCTAGTAATTGCGAGAGAATGGTTGATAAAGGTTGATTTAACCTAGTAAATTCTTGGGGTGGTTTATCGGAAGGTTTCAGTATAAATTTCTTTGTTGTTTTCACAACATTAATAGTAGCGATATTTCTACTATCAGTGACTCCGTAACCCAAAACTTGTTTATTTTTATATTGATTTTTGGATGTTTTCTCATCATCTTTCTTTTTGAGCTGACCTCTACGAATGAGAGCATCTTCCACTTTTCGAGCTAAATCTATAGCTTGATCGAAGGTGGTCAAGGTAGCAGTTAATAATTCATAGGATAGTTGTTCTTGTAAATTATCGATAAAAATATCCAGCATTTCTTGGTAAGGTAACATAAAGTGCAATTTTCCTATCAACCATCTCCATCGAGCTAGGAAATCAGCAAAACATTCATCTTTGTATTGTTTTAGGTTGTACAAATATTTAATGGTTACATGCCTTTCAATGTAGGCACTAAATTGATGCACAAAATACTCGGCGGTTTCTTCAAAATTTCTCAAAGAATGAGTGGGTAGTTGATAATACCATTCTAATGCCATCCCTTCTAAAATTTTTGGGAACATTTTTAGTAATAACAAGTCATCATGTGATATATCATGACATGCTATCCTAAACATACGAAGATGCTCTATGGGATATTCAGATCCTTTGTATATTGGTAGGACAGGCATAGGAAAGTGTTTAGGATATGGTTGTGCTACAACTATAGGATCTAGAGGCTAAATACACATCTCTCAATAATTTTACGAGGGACGGTAGGGATCTATCTGGTCCATGCGAGAGACTAATTGTTTCACCATGGCTTCCAGATTACCAGTTTGCCCACCATATTGGTTTTGTGGTACATGAGTATGGGATTTGTGAGCGTAAGATGGCGTGACATAAGGATTAGATGCTATATTGTTGTTATGCAAATGGTTGGTAGGAAGAGTATTATGAAGAAGATTTGTTGTAGCATTATGTTGTACCCTAGATTGTTGGAAATTGATATTTGGTTTTGTTTTAGGCTTTTGTTGATTTGAGGTATGTTGATCAATAACTTGGTGAAATAGAGCAATGAATGATGGTTTCTTTTATGTGGGAATAACTCTAGGCTTGGTAACAGGTACTCTAGATGGTTGGGTAACCTGTTGTTGTTGCATGTTTTGAATTATAGCAGCCATATCCAAATTGGATGGTCCAGCTTGATCATTTTTTTGATCAACGAAGGACAAGGGATTAGTGTGTGTGTGATATATGTCTTCTAGGGTTGCTTGAGTGTCACTAATTTGATCCTTGTCCATATGGATTGCTCTATTAAGAGTACTAATATTGGTATTGAGGAACTTCCAAAAATGTTCCATGTTCTCAAAAGTAACCGTTCCTTCCGGAGACATTTTAGGGGATGAGGATCCTTCCTCTCTAACAGTTTCTCTTTGTTCATTTGCGTCAAAAAAATATTCTTCTTGTTGGTCTAGGGTTCCTTCTTCCTGAATTGGGTCTTCAGGAAGAACATCTGGTTTATTTACGATTTTTCCTAACCAATCTTCTTCTACTTCAATCTATTTTCCATTCTTGAGTCTAGTCATTATGTTCAATTTTAGATTTTAGCAAATATATATTAATATATTTGCAAAAAAATTGGGAGGTATATATTTTAATTATATACCTACTATAATGCTTAAAATAAAATGTTTTGATTCTTGTTTTTGCTATGATTTTTCTTTGTTTTTTTATTTATTTTCATTTTTATTTTTATTATTTTTGTTTTGTTTTTATGATCATAAAGACAACAAACAACACACTAAACGCAAGAAACAATAATAATAAAAGAATGGCTTAGTTTTCTATAAATAGTTTATAGATGTCATTGATAGGATCAAGTTCATCAGGAGTCATGAAATGCTCCTCTTCAAATTGGAAATGGTTTTTTAGGAACTTAAAAAAATGTGCTATGGTGATGTTATCTACTTCTAACTTTGTCTTGTAAAAATAGAGCTCATGGCAATACTCTCGATATAACACAACTCTAGGAACTCTATTCCATATCTTTCTATCCATAAGAACGACCTCTTGATCCTCTATACGAGATAGAAATTTATGTACTACAACTGCATTGTCGAGGTATTCCTCAAAGGTGTATAATTCAAAAGACACAAGGGCTCTTTTATCTACTAATCACCTATGACAAGCTCTCTAAAGCTCATGATACAAGGTCACTTGATCGGGATCCAAGATTCTATCTAGAACAAACCTCTTGATTTTCCTAAGTTCGGTTGATCTAGATGAAATGAGATTCAATCTCCTATTAAGCTCGTCCCATAAAGGTGGGACTCTATATGTTTGAGATACTCCAAGCAAAGAATTAATCTCTATAGCTGCTAATTGATTCTCAAAATTAATGGTGACAACTCGTCTTTTATTATAATCTACCATCTAAATATGATATGCAATCTTTGATTCTAAATGCATTAATGTTTTTTTATTTTTGGATTTTTTTCAAAAGGTTTTTAGTTTTCACATCGGGTTCACCAAAATGTATCGCTCCAAATTTTTTGCATCTTTACCTTCAGGCTATAGGATCCACGTCCGGAAGGAGGATGCGATAAGGATGGGACAATACCTTAGACTGAGAGGCCCTTTGAAGATCCCGCCTCTTGGGGGAGGGTATAAGGGTGAATTTTTGACAGATGGTGGGTTCACCAGGAAACCTTTAAGTGGCAGTTTCCATGCCTAGGTTGATGAAAGGTTTGATGTGTTCATTTTATGTTCAATCATTCAATTCCTAGGTTTGGCCAAAATGAATCTAAACTAATCTATATTCGATGCTAATTTTTGTAGATACAAAAAACATAAATAAATGTTGAACACAGAGAATGCACTAAATAAGACAGAATTTACCTGATTTTGGATGTCTGAATGAAGATTTTGCAGTTTGTAGTAGTCCAAATCGTCTCGAATCATACATAATCATATGATATTTCATAGAATCATCTCAGATCATAGTCGACTATCTGAGATCAGATGGGATCATCTAAGATCTGACGAATTCTTCAGAATCCTGCAATCACAAAAATAAATACAAAATACCAAAAATGCAACTGCAAAAGCAAGGGGAAATGATAGAAGTAACAATGAATTTGCCTAAATGGTAGATCTAGATAGTAATAAAAAGGAAATGCATCAATTTAAAAAATTTATTTTGACTTTATCATATATCTATGCTAAATGAGGTGAACTCCAGGATGCAAAAATAAAATAAACCAAGCTAATGCATAAGAAAATGAAGAGAAACGATAAGTAAATGCAAATTTTGGGCTCTAATTACCCCCAATATGGACTGCAGTCGAGATCGTCTCCAATTGTACGAGATCATCACTAATCTACGATAGGATCGTCCGAAATTGTCTGGAATCATCAAAGATGATCCGAGCCTACTCCGACTGAAAAATAATAAGATTCCTACAAGAAAACTTCAAATATCAAATACAAACAATAGTACGAGGATGCACAAGGAGCTAACTCTGTAGATAAATCTATCAACTAGGGGGTTCAGGGGGGTTTAGGGGGATAAACTAAGAAAATCCCAGTTTATATAGGATTAGGGAGAGGTTAGGAGGTTGGAAATCATCCCAATTTTGGAGATCTCCAATGGGGGAGACTCTAACTACGCAGACACGCTTTCTACCCAAGTTAGAGAAGTTGAAACAGAAGCTAATTATGAAAATTTGGTTTTGGGACAAAATCGTTTGGATGTTCTGTTCTAGACGAATTCATTAGATCTAGGATGATTTCGTCTGATCTTAGATGATATCATCCAATAGTCAAAACAAATCCTAAAAATGGCATGGAAAATGAGGAAAGCAGGTAACATGCAGTTTAACAGGTGGTTTGGGTTAAAATTCAAATTTTAATATTTTACTAAGGTTTAATTGCACCAATTTTAGGGTGCTACACCCCTATATTTATACCCCTCACTTCATACCCCTATCTTCATACCCCTCACTTAATACCCCTTACTTCATAACCCTCACTTCATACACCTATCTGCATACCCCTCACTTCATAAACCTATCCTCATAGCCCTAATTTAAACCCCTATATTTATACCTCTCACTTCATATCCCTATATTCATACCCCTATCTTCATACCCCTCACTTCATATCCTATATTTATAATGAATTAAGGATTTAGGGTTTAGGTTTTAGGGTTTAATAATGACTAACTTCATGAATACTTATAAAAACCATTTTTTAATCAATTAAGAAACCAAACCCCTATATAATCATACCCCTCACTTCATACCCCTCACTTCATACTCCTATCTCCATACCTCTCACTTCATACCCTTTATCTCATACCCCTAACTTCATACCATTATTGTCATACACATAAATTCATACCCCTATCTTCATACCTCTATATTAATACCCCTATATTCATACTCCTCACTTCATACCCCTTTCTTCATAATCAATTAAGGGTTTAGGGTTTAGGTTTTAGGATTTAAGATATAGGATTTAGGGTTTAATTAGCCCTAACTTTATGAATACTCATAAAACCCACTTCTTTAATCAATTAAGGTCCCAAACCCTTATCTAATTGATTACTTACCAAACCCCTCTCTTTATACCCCTCACTTCATACCCCTATCTTTATACTACTCACTTCGTACTCCTATCTTCATAACCCTCACTTCATACCCCTATATTCATCTCTATATTCATACCCCTATTTTTGTACCCCTATTTTCATGCCCCTATCTTCATACCCCTAAATTCATACCCCTTAATTCATACCCCTATATTCATGCCCCTCACTTCATACCCCTATCTTCATACCCCTATCTTAATACCCCAACTTCATACCCCTATATTCATAATCAATTAAGGGTTTAGGGTTTTGGTTTTAAATTTTAGTGTTTAGGATTTAGGATTTAATTACCCCTAAATTCATGAATACTTAAAAAACCACTTATTTAATAAATTAAGGTCCCAAATCCCTATCTAATTGAATATTTTCCAAACCCTAATTTAAAAAAAAAAAAAAATACCCCTCACTTCATACCCCTATCTTCATACCCGTCACTTCATATCCCTATCCTCATACCCCTATATTCATACCCCTATATTCATATCCTTCACTTCATACCCCTCACTTTATACCCCTATCTTCATACCATTCACTTCATACCCCTATATTGTTATCCCTATCTTCATATCCCTCATTTCATATCCCTATCTTCATACCCTTAACTTCATACCCCTATCTTCATACCCCTATCTTGATATCCCTCACCTCATACCCCTATTCATTCCTCTATCTTCATACCCCTCACTTAATACCCTTATCTTCATAATTAATTAAGTGTTTAGGGTTTAGATTTTAGGATTTAGGGTTTAATCACCCCTAACTTCAAGAATACTTACAAAAACCACTTATTTAATAAATTAAGGTACCAAACCCCTATCTAATTGAATACTTACCAAATCCTAATTTAAAAAATAACACCTATATTCATACCCCTATCTTCATACCCATCACTTCATACCCTTATATTTTTTTTTTTATGTGAAAAACCTTTTGCAGGGATGCCTTGGTCTGAGAGACCATGAACAGGGGTTATACACCGTCAAAGTCACCCGGGAGTCGCACCTGACCCTGCTCGCCACCAACATTATCAATTGTATTTTGGATACCCAATTTAGCTTTTTGGTAGGGTGGAGATTTGAACCTGGGACCTCTCTTGGAGGATTTCCATCTCCTCTCCAACTCACCTACAACACCTGGGTACCCTTATCTTCATATCCCTATTTTCATACCCATTAATTCATAACCCTCATTTCATACCCCTCATTTTGTACCCTCACTTACCCCTATCTTCATACCCCTCACTTCATACCCCTATATTCATACACCTCACTTCATACCCCTTACTTCATACCCCTATATTCATAATCAATTAAGTGTTTAGGATTTATGGTTTTGGTTTTAGGGTTTAATTACCCCTAACTTAATGAATACTTACAAAAACCACTTCTTTAATTAATTAAGGTCCCAAACCCCTATCTAATTGAATACTTATCTTCATACCCTTATCTTCATACACCTCACTTCATACCCCATATTCATACCCTTCACTTCATACCCCTATCTTAGTACCCCTCACTTAATACCCCTCACTTCATACACCTCAATTCATACCCCTCACTTCATACACCTCACTTCATACCCCTCACTTCATACCCGTATCTTCATACTCATATCTATATACCCTTAAATTCATACCCTTATCTTCATACCCCTTATTTCATACCCATAATGTCATACCCCTCACTTCATGCCCCTATCTTCATACCCCTCACTTCATACCCGTATCTTCATACCCATATCTTCATACCTGTATCTTCATACCCCTCACTTCATACCCCTTACTTCACATCCCAATCTTCATAATTAGTTAAAGGATTAGAATTTAGCATTTGGGATTTGGACTTTAGATTTTAATTACCCCTATCTTCATGAATACTTACAAAAACCACTTATTTAATAAATTAAGGTTTCAAAACCCTATCTAATTGAATACTTACCAAACCCTAATTTTTCAAAAAATACCCCTATCTTCATACCCCTCACTTCATACCCCTATCTTCACACACCTCCATTCATACCCTTATCTTCATACCCATCATTTCATACCACTCACTTCATACCCCTATCTTCATACCCATATATTCATACACCTCACTTCATACCCCTATCTTCATACCCCTATCTTCATATCCCTATATTTATACCCCTAGCTTCATACACCTCACTTCACACCACTCACTTTGTACCTCTATATTCATACCCCTCACTTCATACCCCTATATTCATATCCATCACTTCATACTACTCACTTCACATCTCTATATTTATAATCAATTAAGGGTTTAGGGTTTAGGATTTGAGGTTTAGGATTTAGGTTTTAGGTTTTAGGATTTAGGATTTAGTGTTTAATAACCCTAACTTCATGAATACTTACAAAAACCAAATTTTAATCAATTAAGGTCCCAAACCCCTATCTAATTGAATACTTACCAAACCTTAATATTTAAAAAAAACCTCTATATTCATATCCATCACTTCATAACCCTATATTCATACCCCTATCTTCATACCCTTCACTTCATACCCTTCACTTCATACCCCTTACTTCATACCCCTCACTTCATACACCTATTTTCATACCCCTCACTTCATACACCTATCTTCATACCCCTCATTTCATATCCCTATATTCATATCCCTCAGTTCATATTCCTATCTTTATAATCAATTAAATATTTAGGGTTTAGGTTTTAGGGTTTAATTATGACTAACTTCATGAATACTTATTAAAAGCAATTATTTAATCAATTAAAGTACCAAAACCCTATCTAATTGAATACTTACCAAACCTTAATTTTTAAAAAACAAATACCCCTATCTTCATACCCCTCACTTCACACCCATATATTCATACCCCTATCTTCATAGCCCTAACTTCATACCCCTATATCTGTACCCCTCACTTTATACCCTTCACCTCATACCCATCACTTCATACTAGTATATTCATACACATCACTTCATACTTCTATCTTCATACCCCTATCTTAATAGCCCTATATTCATACCACTCACTTCATACCCATATCTTCATAATAAATTAAGATTTTAGTTTTTAGGTTTTAAGGTTTAGGATTTAGGATTTTGGGTTTAGGCTTTAGGCTTTAATTACCCCTAACTTCATGAATACTTACAAAACTGACTTATTTAATCAATTAAGGTCCCAAAATCTTATCTAATTGAATACTTACCAAACCCTTATATTCATACCCCTCACTTCATATCCATATATTCATATCTCTCACTTCATACTCCTATCTTCATACCCCTCACTTCATACCCATACCTTCATATCCCTCACTTCATACCCCTATATTCATATCTCTATTTTCATATCCCTCACTTCATACCCCTATTTTAATACCCCTATATTCATACCCATGACTTCATACCCCTCAATTTATACCCCTATATTAATACCCCTCACTTCATACCCTTATCTTCATACCCCTCACTTCATAACCCTAACTTCATACCCCTAATTTCATACCCATCACTTCATACCCCTAGTTTCATACCCATAACTTCATACTCCTATCTTCATACACCTCACTTCATACCCATCACTGCATACCCCTATCTTCATACCCTTCACTTCATAACCCTCACTTAACACCCCTCACTTCAAACCCATTAATTCATACCCCTAACTTCATACCCCTCTCTTCATATCTCTATCTTCATAAACCTCACTTCATACCCCTATATTCATAATCAATTAAGGGTTTAGGGCTTATTGTTTATGGTTTAGGTTTTAGGGTTTAGGGTTTAGTATTTAGGGTTTAATTACCTCTATCTTCATGAATACTTACAAATATCACTTCTTTAATCACTTAAGGTCCCAAACCTCTATCTCATTGAATATTTAAAAAACCCTAATTTTTTAAAAACAAACTTTATCTTCCTACTCCTATCTTCATACCCCTCTCTTCATAACCCTATATTCATACACCTCACTTCATACCCCTATCTTAATACCCCTCACCTCATACCCCTCACTTAATACACCTCACTTCATACCGCTCACTTCATACCCATATCTTCATACCCCTAACTTCATACCCCTATCTTCATACCCCTCATTTCATACACCTATATTCATACACATCACTTCATACCTGTATCTTCATACCCCTTACTTCATACTCGTATCTTCATACCCATATCTTCATACCCCTAACTTCATACCCCTCACTTCACATCCCCATATTCATAATCAATTAAAGCTTTAGGGTTTGGGTTTGGGGTTTATATTTTAGGATTTATGGTTTAGGGTTTAACTACCCCTAACCTCATGAATACTTACAAAAACCACTTCTTTAATCAAATAATTACCCCTCACCTCATACCCCTCACTTCATACCCCTATCTTCATACCCCTATATTCATACACCTCACTTCATACCCCTATATTTATACCCCTATCTTCATGTCCCTATCTTAATACCCCTATCTTCATACCCCTCACTTAATACCCCTATCTTCATACCCCTCACTTCATACCACTCACTTCACATCCCTATATTTATAATCAATTAAGAGTTTAGGGTTTAATATTTGGGTTTTAGGGTTTAGGATTTAGGATTTAGGGTTTAATTACCCCTAAATTCATGAATACTTATAAAATCCACTTATTTAATCAATTAAAGTCCAAAATCCTTATCTAATTAAATACTTATAAAATCCTAATATTAAAAAAAAACCTTTATATTCATACCCATAACTTCATATGCCTCACTTCATACCCCCTCACTTCATACCTCTATATTCATACCCCTATTTTCATACCCCTCATTTCATGCCATTTAATTCATACCCCTAACTTCATACACCTATCTTCATACCTCTCACTTCATACCCCTTACTTCATACACTTATCTTCATACCCCTATATTCAAACCCCTATCTATATACCCCTCACTCCATGCCCCTATCTTCATACCCCTATCTTCATACCCCTATCTTCGTACCCCTCACTTCATATCCCTATCTTCATAATCAATTAAGGATTTAGGGTTTAGGATTTATAGTTTAGGTTTTAATTACGACTAACTTCATGAACACTTAAAAAAACCATTTTTTTAATCAATTAAGGTACCAAACCCCTATATAATTGAATACTTACCAAACCTTAATTTAAAAAAATACCCCTATATTCATACCTCTCACTTCATACCCCTATATTCATACCCCTATCTCCATACCCCTAACTTCATACCATTATCATCACACACATCACTTTATATCCCTATCTTCATACCCCTATCTTAATACCCCTATATTCATACTTGTATCTTGATAATCAATTAAGGGTTTAGGGTTTAGGGTTTAGGGTATTTGGTTTAGGGTTTAATAACCCTAACTTTATGAATACTTAAAAAACCTAATTCTTTAATCAATTAAGGTCCCAAACTCTTATCTAATTAATAACTTACCAAACCCCTATCTTCATACCCCTCACTTCAAACCCCTATCTTCATACTGCTCACTTCATACTCCTATATTCATACCCCTCACTTCATACCCCTCAGTTCATACTCGTATCTTCATATCTTTATATTCATACCCCTCACTTCATACCCCTATCTTTGTACCCCTATTTTCATACCTTGATATTTATACCCTTGACTTCATACCCCTTAATTAATACACCTAAATTCATACCCCTCACTTCATACCCCTATATTTGCACCCCTATCTTCATACACCTCACTTCATACCCCTCACTTCATACCCCTATTTTTATACCCTTATCTTCATACCCTTATCTTCATACCCATATCTTAATACCCCAACTTCATACCACTATCTTCATACCCCTCACTTCATATCCCTATCCTCATACCCTTATCTTCATATCCCTATATTCATACCCCTCACTTTATACCCCTATCTTCATACCCTTAACTTCATACCCCTATATTCATACCCCTATCTTCATACCTCTCACTTTAAACCCCTCACTTCATACCCCTATATTCATACCCTTAACTTCATACCCCTATATTCATACCCCTATATTTATACCCCTATCTTGATACCCCCCACTTCATACCCCTCAATTAATACCCCTATATTCATTCACCTATATTCATACCCCTCACTTCATACCCTTATATTTATAATTAATCAAGGGTTTAGGATTTAGATTTTAGGGTTTAATCACCCCTAACTTCTTGAATACTTTAAAAAACCACTTCTTTAATCAATTAATGTCCCAAACCCCTATCTAACTTAATACTTACCAAACCCTAATTAAAAAAAATACCCCTATATTCATACCCCTATCTTAATACCCATCTCTTGATACCCTTATCTTCATAGCATTATATTCATACCCATCACTTCATAACCCTCCCTTCATACCCATCGCTGCATACCCTCTCTTCAAACCCCTCACTTCATACCCCTTAATTAATACCCATGTCTTCATATCCCTATATTCATACACCTCACTTCATACCCCTATATTCATAATCAATTAAGGGTTTAGGATTTATAGTTTTGGGTTTAGTGTTTAGGGTTTAGGTTTTAGTGTTTTGGGTTTAATTATCCCTTAATTCATGAATACTTACAAAAACCACTTCTTTAATCAATTAAAGTCCCAAAACCCTATCTAATTGAATACTTATAAAACCCTAAAAAAAATACCCTTATCTTCATACCCCTCACTTCATATCTCTATCTTCATACCCCTCACTTCATACCCCTTTCTTCATATCCCTCACTTAATAATCATATATTCATACCCCTCAATTCATACCCCTATATTCATAATAAATTAAGGGTTTAGGATTTATGGTTTGGGGTTTAGGTTTAATTACCCCTAATTTTGTCAATACTTACAAAAATTACTTCTTTAATTAATTAAGATCCCAAATTATTATCTAATAGAACACTTACCAAACCCTAATTTTTCAAAACAAAATACCCCTATCTTCATACCCCTTATTTCATACCCATATCTTCATACCCCTATCTTCATACCCCTCACTTCATACCCCTCAATTCATACCCTACACTTCATACCCCTCGCTTCATACCCCTATCTTCATACCCCTCACTTCATACCCCTATCTTCATACCCTAATATTCATATCCATCACTTTATAACTCTATATTCATACCCCTATATTCATAACCTTCACTTCATACCCCTTACTTCATATCCTTATATTTGTACCCCTATCTTCATACCCATCACTTCATGAATACTTACAAAAACCACTTCTTTAATCAATTAAATTCGCAAACCACTATCTAGTTGAATACTTACCAAACCCTAAATTTTGAAAAACAAATACCTCTATCTTCATACCCCTCAATTCATACCCCTATATTCATACCATATCCTCATACCCCTATTTTCATATCCCTATCTTCATACCCATCACTTAATACCCCTCACTTCATACCCCTCACTTCATACTCCTATCTTCATACCCCTATCTTCATAACCCTCACTTTATACCCATATCTGCATACTCCTATATTCATACCCCTCACTTCATACCCCTATATTCATACCCCTATCTTAATTCCCCTCACTTAATACCAATCACTTCATACCCCTATCTTCTTAATCAATTAAGGGTTTAGGGATTATGATTTAGGGTTTAGTGTTTATGGTTTATGGTTTAGGGTTTAACTACACCTAAATTTATGAATACATACAAAAACTACTTCTTTAATCAATTAAGGTCCCAAACCCATATCTAATTAAATTCTTACCAAATCCTAATTATTAAAAAAAAATTACCCCTATCTTCATACCTCTATTTTCATACCCCTATCTTCATACCTCTATTTTCATACCTCTATCTTCATACCCCTCATTTCAAACCTCTATATTCATACCCTTCACTTCATACCCATCACTTCACACTCCTATATTCATACCCCTCACATAATATCCCTATCTTCATACCCCTCACTTCATACCTTATATTCATACCCCTATCTTCATAACCCTATTTTTATAGCCCTATCATCATACCCCTCAATTCCTACCTCAAAATTCATAATAAATTAAGGGTTTAGGGTTTAATTACCCCTAACTTCATGAATACTTACAAAAACCACTTCTTTAATCAATTATGATCTCAAACCCCTATATAATTAAATACTTACCAAACCCTAATATTTAAAATTTAAATTACCCCTATCTTCATACCCCTCACTTCATACCCCTATATTCATACCCCTCAATTCATACCCTTATCATCACACCCCTCACTTCATACCCCTATATTCACACCCCTCACTTCATACCCCTCACTTCGTACCACTCACTTCATACCCCTATTTTCATACCCCTATCTTCATACCACTCACTTTATACCCCTATATTTATACTGCTCACTTCATACCCCTAACTTCATATCCATCTCTTCATACCCTTCACTTCATACTCCTCACTTCATATCCATATCCCCCTATCTTCATACACCTCACTTCATACACTTATCTTCATACCCCTCACTTCACACGTCTATCTTCATACCCCTCACTTAATATCACTCACTTCATACCCCTGTCTTCATAATTAATTAAGGGTTTAGGGTTTAGGGTTTGGGGTTTAGGATTTAGATTTTAAGGTTTAATTACTCCTAAATTCATGAATACTTATAAAAATCACTTCTTTAATCAATTAATATTCCAAACCATTATCTAATTGAATAATTACCAAATCCTATTTTAAAAAATAAATACCCCTATCTTCATACCCCTCATTTCATACCCCTATCTTCATAATAAATTAAGGGTTTAGGGTTTAATTACCCCTAACTTCATGAATACTTACAAAAATAACTTATTTAATAAATTAAGGTCTCAAACCCCTATCTAATTGAATACTTACTAAGCCATAGTTTAAACAAAATACCCCTATATTCATACCCCTATATTTATAATAAATTAAGGTTTTAGGGTTTAGAGTTTGGGGTTTAGGGTTTAGGCTTTAGTGTTTAGAGTTTAATTATCCCTAACTTCATGAATACTTACAAAAACCACTTCTTTAATCAATTAAGGTACCAAACCCCTATCTAATTGAATATTTACCAAACCCTAATTTAAAAATAAATACCCCTATCTTCATACCCCTCACTTCATACCCATATCTTCATACCCTTATATTCATACCCCTCACTTCATACCCCTATATTCATATCCCTATATTCATACCCCTCACCTCAAAACCCTCTCTTCATATCCCTATCTTCATACCACTCACTTCATTACCCTCACTTCATATCCCTATATTTGTACTTCTATATTCATACCCCTAACATACCCATATCTTCATACCCCTCACTTTACACCCCTCACTTCATACTCCTATATTTATACCTCACTTCATACCCTTATATTCATACCCCTATCTTCATACCCCTATCTTCATACTCCTCACTTCATAACCCTCACTTCATACCCCTATCTTCATAATAAATTAAGGGTTTAGGTTTTAGGTTTTGGGGTTTAGGGTTTAACTTCATGAAAACTTACAAAAAATACTTATGTGATTAATTAAGGTCACAAACCACTATCTAATTGAATACTTACCAAACCCTATTTAAAAAAAAAAAAAACTATCTTCATATCCCTATATTAATATCCCTATCTTCATACTCTTATTTTCATACACCTCACTTAATAACCCTTACTTCATACCCCTATCTTCATACCCATCACTTCATACATCTCACTTCATACCTCTAAATTCATAATCATATCTGCATATTCCTCACATCATAAATTTCTATTCATAATCAATCAAGGGTTTAGGGTTTAGTTTTTGGGGTTTAGTGTTTAGGGTTTAATTACCCCTAAATTTATGAATACTTAAAAAACCACTTCTTTAATCAATTAATGTTCCAAACCTCTATCTAATTGAATACATATAAAACCCTAATTTTTTAAAATTAAATACCCCTATAGTCATACCCCTCACTTCATACCCCTATATTGATACCCCTCACTTCATACCCCTTACTTCATACCCCTCACTTCATACCACTTATTTCATACCCCTATCTTCATACCATTCGCTTCATACCCCTCACTTCATACCCCTCATGTCATACTCCTATCTTCGTACCCCTATCTTCATACCCCTCAAATCATATCCCTGTCTTCATACCCCTATCTTCATACCCCTCACTTCATACCCCTATATTCATACCCCTCACTTAATTACTCTATATTTATACCCCTATATTCATGCCACTCAATTCATACCCCTATATTCATAGCATTATCTTCATACCCCTCACTTCATACCTTTAACTTTATAATCAATTAAGGGTTTAGGATTTAGATTTTAGAGTTTGGGGTTTAGGGTTTAACTACCCCTAACTTCATGAATTCTTACAAAAACCACTTCTTTAATAAATTAAGGTTTCAAAATCCTATCTAATTGAATACTTACCAAACCCTAATTTAAAAAAAAAATACCCCTATCTTCATACCCCTCACTTCATACCCCTATCTTCATACCCCTATCTTCACACCCCTCACTTCATACCCCTATATTCACACCCCTCACTTCACACCCATCACTTCATACCACTCACTTAATACCCCTATTTTTATACCCCTATCTTCATGCCACTCACTTTATACCTTTATATTCATACCCCTCCATACCCATCACTTCATACTCCTCAGTTGATATAGCTATCCCCCTATTTTCATACCCCTATCTTTATACACCTCACTTCATACCCTTATCTACATACCCCTATATTCATACCCCTCATTTCATACCCTTATCTTCATACCCCTCACTTGATACCACTAACTTCATACCCCTATCTTAACAATCAATTAAGGTTTTAGGATATAGAGTTTGAAGTTTAGGGTTTAGGGTATAATTACTCCTAACTTCATGAATACTTACAAAAATCACTTTTTTAATCAATTAATATCCCAAAAACTTATCTAATTGAATAATTACCAAATCCTATTTAAAAAAAAATATCCCTATCTTCATACCCCTATCTTCATAATCAATTAAGGTTTTAGGGTTTAGGTTTGGGGTTTAGGGTTTAGGGTTTACTTACCTCTAACTTCATGAATACTTATAAAAACAACTTATTTAATAAATTAAGGTCCTAAACCCCTATCTAATTGAATACGTACTAAATCCTAGTTTAAAAAATTACCCCTATCTTCATACCCCTCACTTCATATCCCTATCTTCATAATCAATTAAGGTTTTAGGGTTTAGGGTTTAATTACCCCTAACTTCATGAATACTTACAAAAACCACTTATTTAATCAATTAAGGTCCCAAACCCCTATAAAATTGAATACTTACTAAACCCTAATTTAAAAAAATACCCTTATCTTCATACCCATCACTTCATACCCCTATCTTCATACCCTTATATTCACCCCTCACTTCATACCCCTATCTTCATACCCCTATATTTATATCTCTATCTTCATACCCCTATATTCATATCCCTATATTTATACCCCTCACTTCATATACCTATGTTTGTACTCCTATATTCATACCCCTCACAAACCCCTATCTTCATACCCATCACTTCATACCCCTACCTTCATACCCCTCACTTCATAATCCTATATTCATACCCCTCACTTCATACCCCTATACTCATACCCCTATCTTCATACTCCTCATTTCATACCCCTCACTTCATACCCCTATATTCAATCAATTAAGGTTTTAGGGTTTAGGTTTTGGGGTTTAGGGTTTAATTACCCCTAACTTCATGAACACTTACAAAAAACACTTATTTAATTAATTAAGGTCCCAAACCACTATCTAATTGAATACTTACAAAACCCTATTTTTTCAAAAAAAAACCTATCTTCATACCCCTATCTTCATATGCCTCACTTCATACCCCTTACTTCATACCCCTTTCTTCATACCACTCACTTCATATACCTCACTTCATACCTCTAACGTCATAATCCTATCTTCATACCCCTCACATCATACCCTTATCTTCATAATCAATAAAGGGTTTAGGGTTTAATTACCCCTAACTTCATGAATACTTACAAAAACCACTTTTTTAATCAATTAAGGTCCCAAACCCCTACCTAATTGAACACTTATCAAACCCTAATTTTTCAAAACCAAATACCCCTATCATCATACCCCTCACTTCATACCCCTATATTGATACCCTTCACTTCATATCCCTCACTTCATGCCACTTACTTCATAACCCCTATATTCATGCCACTTACTTCATAACCCCTATATTCATACCATTCACTTCATACCCCTCACTTCATACCCCTATATTCATACCCCTCACTTCATAGCCCTTACTTCATACCCCTATATTTGTACCCCTCAGATCATATCCCTATATTCATACCAATATCTTCATACCCATCACTTCATACCCCTATCTTAATACCCCTCACTTCATATCCCTTGCTTCATAACCCTATCTTCATACCCCTATATTCATACCCCTTACTTCATACCGCTTGTTTCATTCCCCTATCTTCATATCCCTCACTTCATACCTTTAACTTCATAAAAAATTAAGGGTTTAGGGTTTAGGGTTTAGAGTTTAGATTTTGGGGTTTAGGGTTTAGGGTTTAATTACCCCTAACTTCATGAATATTTACAAAAAATTATTTAATCAATTAAGGTCTCAAACCCCTATCTAATTGAATACTTACCAAATCCTAATTTTTAGAAAAAAATACCCCTATCTTCATACCCCTCACTTAATACCTCTATCTTCATACCCCTCGCTTAATACCTCTATCTTCATACCCCTATATTCATACCCCTCACTTTATACCCCTATCTTCACACCCCTCACTTCATACCCCTATCTTCACACCCCTCACTTCATACCCCTCACTTCATACCCCTATTTTCATATCCATATCTTCATACCCCTATATTCATACCCCTTATTTCATATCCATATCTTCATAATCCTATTTTCATACCCATATCTTCATACCCATCACTTCATACTCCTCACTTAATATCCCTATCCCCCTATCTTCATACCCCTCACTTCATATCCCTATCTGCATACCCCTATATTCATAGCCCTATTTTCATACCCCTTAATTATCTCTAACTTCATGAATACTTAAAAAAAACAACTTATTTAATCAATTAAGGTACCAAAACCCTATCTAATAAAATATTTACCAAACCCCAATTTTTGAAAAAATACCCCTATCTTCATACCCCTCACTTCATGCCCCTATCTTCATACCCCTAATTACCCCTAAATTCATGAATACTTACAAAAACCACTTCATACCCCTATCTTCATACCCCTAACTTCATACCCCTATATTCATACCTCTCACTTCATACCCCTCACTTCATACTCCTATCTTCATAACCCTCCCTTCATACCCCTAGCTTCATACCCCTATCTTCATAACCCTATATTCATAATCCTCACTTCATATCTCTATCTTCATAATCAATTAGGGGTTTGGGGTTTAGGTTTTGGGTTTAGGGTTTAGTGTTTAGGGTTTGGGTTTAGATTTTGGGTTTAGGTTTTAGGTTTTAACTACCCCTAACTTCATTATTAATTACAAAAACCACTTCTTTAATCAATTAAGGTCCCAAACCTCTATCTAATTGAATAATTACCAAACCCTAATTTAAAAAATAAAAAACCCTATCTTCATACCCCTCACTTCATACATCTATATTCATACCCCTCACTTTATATCCTTATCTTCATACCCCTCACTTCATACCCTTATCGTCATAATAAATTAAGAATTTAGGGTTTAGGGTTTGGGGTTGAGGGTTTAATTACCATTAATTTCATGGATACTTACAAAAATTACTTCTTTAATCAATTAAGATCCCAAACCCCTATCTAATTGATTACTTACCAAACCCTATTTAAAAAAAAAGCATCCCTATATTCATACCCCTTATTTCATACCCATATCTTAATACTTGTACGACCATAACGGAGTGCATACAATATTGCAATTACGTAAAATGAAGTAAAAAGTGATATTCAAACACAAATTAACAAAAATTAAACAATTATATAAAATGCATATTTATTTCCTTTTGGACCAATTCATGTGTTACAAATGAATCCCTCTTAGGGATATCCCTTTTTGATATGCAATTACAATGTTGTAATCCCCTTGGGAATACAATGCACTTTTCAAGCCTTTAAGGTGACATGAACTACTCTAGGGTGGAGTTGACCCTCTTCTTCACATTGAGGAAGGAATTAAATGGTTGAATCTCCTTTAAATATGATTCCATATGGTCAAGAAACAATAAAAAAGTATCAAAATCATATGAAGCCTCTCATGATGAGGCCCTTTAAAGAGAATATACACAAATATAGCATAGCAACATGAAATCAAGAAAGTGGATAAACCATGCTAAACATAAGCAATTCTCATAAAGATTGTTAGAAACATGTAAATGAGGACTACAACTACCAATCTAGTGGATCAAATGTATGAAATGAAGCATGTTAGCATGAAAATAAACTAATTATGCTCCACTTTCTAAATGGAGTAAATCTAATAAAATCCTTAATTTGGTCAGTCAGAGTCTCTAAAATACCAACTAAACCATTAGAATGATTAATATAAACTAGCTAAACACACTGTAAAAAGAGAAGGGGATCTAATACTTGCTGTAAACTATAGCTTGGATGAGCGATCTGCACTGTAAACCATGGATGAAAGACACGATGAGCAACCAAGTAGTTTTGCTCTCCAAATAAAGGGTTGTGGGATTGATCCTCCTTGTCAAATTGATAATCAAGGGTCACCTCAGTGTCCTCTCATAGATTTGGTCGTTGAATTGCTCGATAGGGCCTTCATTTGCCCAAATTAGCATTTCTTGGCATTCTAGCTCCTTAGGGCATCCATGGAACAATTTGTCATGATGCTTGGGTTGGCAAAGTGATAGAAAAAAATCTCTCTCTTAGTGCACTCAAGTGATTTCACAATTCGACAGTGCTTCGTTGCTCAAATGCTCTCTTTCTTGCTATATTTCGATAGCACTTCGCTATCAAAATGTGCTATATCATTGCCCTAATATGAAGGGGTATTTATAGGACTACCCAAGGGCTAGGGGTGGCTTCATGGAGAAGCCAAGAACAATAAGTTGTGGTTATGATAGTTGGATTAGAAGCTTATATCATTTAACCACCTTCTTCTAGATCAAATGGTTGTTCAAATTGATTTGGATCATATGAAGGCCAACTGAACTTCAATTAAGACCGTAGGTGACAACTGTGGTTCAATTGTAAACCGTAGGTGTCAACCACAGTTTAGACTATAGACTGCAGGTCTCAGCTATGGTTCAGACTGATTAGGTCAAGGAGCCCAAATTGAGTGGTTAGAACCACTACTCTATCTTGGAGTATGTCCAAGATCTTCCATATGGTCTTGTAGCATGTCCATATGAGTAGTCGCCATCGACATGATGTGTTTTAGGTGTCTATAGATGCCCCTTTTAAGATGCATTATGAGATCAAACAATGCATAAGCAAAAATACACCACCTAAAATGATGCCAAATAATCTATGATTATCATTAGTCAAATCAACATTAGATGCCCCAGGTCCTACAAAAGGATGTGCATCTTGGAATCATTGCTTCCAACTCTTTAGAGGCTTAATTTTGAAAGGGTTTCCACTTGTCATCAGTCATTAAGGTATCTTTGGTGCTATAATAGGATTTATGCCTATATAACCAAAAGGAGATGAGATAAAAACAAACTATCATATTTGTTATTTTCTCCAAGCAAAGGGGTAAGCTTATGATAGCTGTTGACAATGATTTGCAATGACGAATGCAGTTTTGACAATATCAAGGGATCTACGATTTCAGATATCTTCTCTTGACTTTGATTATGATTTGATATTATGACTACCCCCTAAAGCGATGATTTGATGAGGGTAATGACAATGTATGAAGCAACGAAGTCGCTTGACCACAATGAATGATCTAAAAAAAATTAGAATTGAGCATTTAATTATTGTCTAAGCCTAGTTCAGCTTATAATTTCAACTATTAATAGTAATTGAACATTTCTATCCCATGGAGCAATCAGGCTACAATAGTCGTCTTAGAGAATCGAAATGATGCAAATCCAATTAGTTTTCTGTTAAATCAATTTTTCGATGATTCACTAAAAAAATGTCATGGAATAAATGACATAAAACGCCTCATTCTTGTGGAGTAGTATAGCCTCAAAGGCCTTCTTCAGAATTTAAAAGAAGCATATCAAATCAACGATGATAATTTTACCCCAAATGTCCTTATGGTTATTTCCTCATCTCACTGGATTGCATGGATCATCAGTCGCTGCAACTGCCAAGTTTATAGAGTAAATAACTGAATATGAGGTGCATTTGGATTTTGATTATTTGATGTTTTTGAATGTTTTTGAATTTTTTAATTTGATCCTCGTGCTTAAAAATCACCAAATTTGTAAAATTGATTGCTTTTATTGAAATTTGATCCATTAGGATACATTGATTTATCATTTAAGATCTTCCCATGGTGGGATTTGAATGCATTTAATGCTAGTTTTGAACCGTGAGTATAGTCTATGGTTGGAACTTTCATAATTTGGGAACCGTAGGTCTGACCTACGGGCGGAAAACCCTAATCCCAGGACCATGGGTGTCAGCTGCGGTCTGACAAAAATAGGAAAAGGTTTAAAATTTTGTTATTTTCAAATCTCCTCATTATTCCTTAACAATGATTGGCGATTTTGAGATCTCTGAACGACGTGAGATAAAACTTGACCTAAAACCCTGCTAAAACTAACACCAAACACCTGACACACCTCACGATGGCGGACCACGGACAACCCTCTTCCATCCAAGGCCTCAGTGTGGGTAAGGTAATTCAAAACTGAGTCCTCGCATTCATTACCAATTAAAACAAACCAAATTAATTAATCGGTTAAATCAATCTCATTAAATTGTTGGCAATGAACCACACCTTAGATTAGGCTAGCTTAGGATTTATTATTATTATTACTTTTTTTTTATTGTCTAGGAAATGACCCCAAAAAGGTCGTATTCCTAAACCATAGCTTCCATCTACAGTTCCCCTTTGACAGATTGGAGACCACAGGTATCAGCTGCGGTTAAGTTTAAATTATAACGATCAAAATTTTGATCATTGTGTGGACCATGGGTTTGACCTGTGGTTCCTTTTTTTTTTAAATTTTTTTAAATTTTTTGATTTTTTTGTGATTTTATTGATAATTAATGTCATTTATTGCACCTATGAGATGTATTATTAAAATTTTGATCATGCTTAGCATAATTTTGCATTGTTAGCTATTTTTAGCTTGATCTATCTCTTTTTAGGTCATTTTTAGTTGCTTTTACTAGCTTTTAGTTAGATTTTTCCTTATACCATATCTCTTTGCACAAATTGATCTCTAAAGCTAGGGAGCTAGAGCTCCTTAATACTCTTCGCCCACTATTGTCTGATGGGAAGTGATAGTGGTTTGGGGCCATGGGTTTTGGCTATGTCTTAGATCTACCCATGATCAGGGTAGATCAAACTTACATGACTCCATTGGCTTGAAGCTGGAATGCCCAGACCAACACATTTCACCTATCGATAGGTGAAATGACTATCACACTTGAGGATGTCTATAGGATCTTTAGGATCCCTATTTATGGTGAGCCCATCACCTCCTCTACCTTTTAGAGCAGGGGAGTTATGTTTTATGAGATCTTCGATGATCAGATCCTAGAGGCCCTACGTAATATCAACCATGGAGGCATTCACATTGGGTACTAGTATGGGGAGGAGGTCTTCTCCATTCGAGAGGTAGTTTTTATGTACCTAGTCATGCAGATTGTACTTCTAGACTCCACGGGAATGAGGATCCCATGGAACCTTCTAGCCAGTTTCAGGAGGGTCATTGAGAGCTCCACATGATGGCCATTGCTCCTAGCTTGGGGGAGCACTTTACTATGCTAGTTGTACTGAGAGATATATCATAACACTAGCAGGAGTCGGGTAGGCATTAGCTATAATCTACTCCTATAGATATGGGGTTAGAAGCACATCGAGATCGAGTGACCTATAGATCTGCCCTTGGATATTACTTCCATTGATGATGCAGATCAATGTTATGTCGTATGCTGGCCCCACAAGGAGGAGGTATTCCAAAATAGGTCCCATGCAAGGGATATTGAGTATTATATCGATTGATTTATAGCACTGTGACCTGATGATATTGAGTGGCATTCATATATGGATTGCCCTGTATGGTCAAAGGCTAGCAATTAGATGCACTAGGCTCAACAAGATAGATGGCTTCTAGGCCATAAGGATGAGATTCAATAGTACCAATTCTACTCCAGATTCCTATGGTAGTTTGGCATAGTTCAAGATATCCTAGAGCTACCTATTATCTATAAGTGGCTAGTGCTAGAAGTAAATCTACAGTGGGTGCAGCCTACACCGCTAAGATACACTACAGATATTTTTAGGAGTCGAGGGTTGCTATGGCTAGGAGCACCCTGGCATATGATACTTTATGGTCCCTACTTTAGTGGTAGGGATCTAGGCCTCTTGACTTGGCATATGATGAGGCAGAGGATGATCCAAAGGGATGTAATATGCACCTATAGACTAAGGTGGATGGGGGGTAGAGGTTGCGATAGAGTATACACCACTGATAGAGGCTAAAGAGAAGTCCCTATATGAGGTCAAGGTGCCTCTAGAAATTGAGGTAGGGTAGCTTCTAGACCAGGTGGAAGATCTACAGAGCTAGGTTGGGAGGTTGCAAACCCAGCAGTTGTTGTGGGATACTTCTATCAGCACTCTGGAGGTGAATCTAGCTTATAATGAGAGGCAACTTCAGGAGGCCCAGGAGCAAATCATGACTATGACAACACATGCTATAACGGCAGAGGGATAGGTCCAGGAGCTCACTAGTGCACATGATTTTATAGAGGTGCAGCTGGGTACAACTATATCATAGAGGGACTTAGCCTAGGCTCATAGGGAAGATCCTTTATCTTCTTGTACTATCATAGCACCACTCGTAGCACCATTATCATTATTACTAGATGTCCGCGATCCCATGTCATAGATTCGATGTTTATAGATCCTCATGGAGGAGGGTAATTCTAGATATACAGGAAGGGTAGCCCACATAGACCTGCTAGAGGACTACATCAGGTTGATAGGTGGGCGGGTCCTAGAGGATTCTCATGTTGTAGGGAGTCAGCAGACCAGATCTAGGACTATAGGGCAGTCCTCTATGAGCTCCAACCATCGGACCCATAGGACCGAGAGGACACACATGTCCTCTAGAACACATAGAGCTAGCTCTCACAGGAGCCACAGGGATGGCGAGGATGATGTTGATGACTCTCAGGCTAGGGGTGCAGCCCTCCATAGTATATACATGTGCTATTTTATGATGTACTATTTTTGTGTGTAAGGTTGAGGACCTACACAGATTTAGCCTGTAGGTATTTTTGATACACTCTATGTACTCATGTTTGGACACACACACACACACACACACACACATATATATGATATTTGATCATTGTGGCTCATTATGTGTACTTGTGTATTTTTTTTTATGTTTATGCGATGCACATGGATGCAATGCTTATGTTGATGCTATGTTTATATGATGCGATGTATGGATGACATGTACTAAATAGCTATTTAATTTATGATGATGATGATATGCAATGATCTAGATGTTTATATGTGCTATTTATGATGGATGCAATGTTTTATATTAATGCATATTTGATATTGCTTTATTGTATGCATTAATTTTATGACACTGTTATGCTATGCTGGTGTAGCACCCTAAAATTGGCATAGTTAAACCCTTAGTAAAAAGATAAAAATTTGAATTTTAACCCCAAAACCACCCGTTAACCGCCCGTTACCCACTCCCCTCATTTTCCATGCCATTTTTAGGATTTGTTTTGACCGTTGGATGATATCATCGATGATCAGACGAAATTGTCCTAGATCTAATGAATTCATCTGGAACAGAACGTCTAGACGATTTCATCCCAAAACTAAATTTTCATAATTAGCTTGTGTTTTAATAGCTGCTCCAACTTAGATAGAAGCGTGTCTACGTAGTTGGAGATTCCCCCACTGAGGATCTCCTAGATTGGGATGATCCCCAACCTCCTAACCTCCCCCTAATCCTATATAAACTAGGATTTTCTCTTTTTATCCCCCTGGCTGGCTGATTTTATCTGCAACTTTAGTTTCTTGTCCATTAGAATACCTTCATACCATTGTCGCATTGTGTATTTCAAGTTTTTCTTGTAGGGATTTTACTGTTTTTCAACCGGAGCAAGCTCGGATCATCGCCGATAATTCTAGACGATTTCGGACGATCCTGTCATAGATCAGCAATGATCTCGTATGATTGGAGGTGATCTCGACTGTAGTCTAGATTAGGGGCAATCAGATCCCAGAGTTTGCATTTCTTTATCTTCTATATTCATTTCTTTATGCATTGACTTAATTTATTCTATTTCTGCATTCTGGAGTTCACGTCATTTAGCATAGATGCATGATAAAGTTAAAATAAATTATAAAATTAATGCATTTCCTTTAATTGTTATTTGGATTTATCATTTAGGCAAGTTTACTACTATTTCTATAATTTCCCCTTGCTTTTGCAGTTGCATTTTTGGTCTTTAGTATCTATTTTTGTGATTGCAATTTTTTGACGAATTCGTCAGGTCGACGACGATCTCGTCTAATATCAGATGACTGACTATAATCTGAAATGATTCTATGCAATTACAAAAAATAATGTAATATTTGAGATGATCTAGACTTCTACAAACATCATAATCTTCATCAGACATCCAAAATAAGGTACATTCTATCTTATTTAGCACACTTTCTATGTTTAGCACTTATTCATGTTTTTTGTATTCATATAAATTAGTATTGGCATATAGAATAGCTTAGATTCATCTTGGAAAAACCTAGGAATTGAATGATTGAATATAAAAATAAACACATCAAACCCATTCTCAACCTAGGCATGGAAACTACCACTCAAAGTTTCCTGGTGAACCCACCATCCGTCAAAAATTCACCCTTATACCCCTCCCCCGAGAGGCGCGACCTTCAAAGGGCCTCTTAGTATGAGGTATTGTCCCATCCTTCTTACACCCCCTTCCGGGTGCGGATCCTATAGCCTGAAGGTAAGGATGCAAAAAATTTGGAGCGATACATTTTGGTGAACCCGACGTGAAAACTAAAAACCTTTTGAAAAAAAAAATAGAAGAATATTGTTAAGATTGCATAGCATATTTAGATGGTAGATTATAATAAAAGACAAGCTGTCACCATAAATGTTGAAAATCAATTAGCAGCTATAGATATTACCTTTGTGCTTAGAGTACCTCAAACAAACAGAGTCCAAATTTTATGGGACGAACTTGATAGGAGATTGGGTATTATTTCATCTAGGTCAATAAAACTTAGGGAAATTAAGAGGTTTGTCCTAGATAGAATCTTGGATCCTGATCAGGTGACTTTGTACCATGAGCTTCAAAGAGCTTGCCATAGGTGGTTAGCTGATAAAGAGCACTTGTGTCTTCTGAGTTGTACACCTTTGAGGAATACCTCAACAACGCAGTTGTAGTACATAAATTTCTATCTCGTATAGAGGATCAAGAGGTTGTTCTTACATATAGAAAGAGATGAAATAGAGTTCCTAGAGCTGTGTTATATCGAGAGTATTGCAATGAAATTTATTTCTATAGGTCAGAGTCTGAAACAGATAATATCACCATAGCACACTTTGTCAAATTCTTGAAAAACCATTTCCAATTTGAAGAGGAGCATTTCATGACTCTTGATGAACTTGATCCTATTAATGATATCCATAAACTATTTATAGAAAACTAGGCCATTCTTTTTATTATTTCTTGCATTTAGTATGTTGTTTGTTGTCTTTAAATTATTATAAAAACAAAAACAAAACAAAAATATAACAAAATTAAAATGTTTTCTTTTTAGTATTATAGTAGGTATATAATTAAAATATATACCTCCCAAACTTGTCACACACACACATATATATATATATATATATATATATATATATATATATATATCTAAAATCTAAGTTTAAGAATAATGACTAGACTTAGGAATGGAAAATAGACTGAAGTAGAAGAAGATTGCTTAGGAAAACCATTAAATAAACTAGATGTCCTTCCTGAATACCCAATTTAGGAAGAAGGAACCCTAGACCAACAAGAATAAGAGTTTGCTAAAGGAAATGAAAAAAGAGAAACTATTAGAGAGGAAGGATCCTCATCCCCTAAAATGTCTTCGGGAGGAGCTGTTACTTTTGATAACATGGAACATTTATGGAAGTTACTCAATACTAATATTGGCACTCTTAATAGAGAAGTCCATATGGACAAGGACCAAATTAGTGACACTCAAGAAACCCTAGAAGAAGTATATCACACATGCACTAATCCCTTGTCCTTCCTTGATCAAGAAAGTGATCAAGCTGGACCATCCAATTTGGATATGGCCGCTATAATCTAGAACATGAAACAACAATAGGATACCCAACCACCTAGAGTGCCTGTTACCAAGCCTAGAGTTATTCCCACACAAAATAAACCTTCATTCACTACTTTATTTTGCCAAGCTATTGATCAATATACCTCAAATCAACAAAAGCCCAAAACAAAACCAAACACCAATTTCCAACAATTTGGGATACAACATAATGCTACTACAAATCTTCTTCATAATACTCTCCCTACCAACCATTTGCATAATAGCAATATAGCATCTAATCCTTACGTCACGCCATCATATGCTCACAAATCCCATACTCATGTCCCACCGAACCAATATGGTGGACAAACTAGTAATATTGAAACTATGGTGAAACAGTTAGTTTCCCGCATGGACCAGATAGATCCCTATCGCCCCTCGTACAATTATCGAGAGATGTGTAGTCAACCTCTAGATCCTATAGTTGTAGCACAACCATATCCTAAACACTTTCCTATGCCTGTCCTACCTATATACAAAGGAACCGAATATCCCATAGAGCATATTCGTATGTTTAGGATAGCATGCCATGATATATCACATGATGACTTGTTATTACTAAAAATGTTCTCGAAAAATTTAGGAGGAATGGCATTGGAGTGGTATTATCAATTACCCACTCATTCTTTGAGGAATTTCGAAGAAACAATCGAGTCTTTTGTTCATCAATTTAGTGCCTACATCGAAAGGCATGTAACCATTAAAGATTTGTACAACTTAAAACAAGACAAAGATGAATGTTTTGCTGATTCCCTAGCTCGGTGGATACAGTTGATAGGAAAATTACACTTTGTGTTACCTTATCGGGAAATGATGGATATCTTTATCAATAATTTACAACAACTATCCTATGAGTTATCAATTACTTGACCACCTTCGATCAAGCTATAGACTTAGCTCGAAGAGTGGAAGATGCTCTCATTAGGAGAGGACAACTTAAAAAGAAAGATGATGAGAAAACATCCAAAAATAAATATAAAAATAAACAAGTTGTGGGTGATGGAGTCACTAATAGTAGAAATATTGCTACTATTAATGTCAAGACAACGTGGAAGTTTATACTGAAACCTCCTGATAAACCACCTTGAGAATTTACTAGGTTAAATCAACCTCTATCAACCATTCTACCACAATTATTAGAATGAGGTTTGATCCAATTACCATCTATCCGAGAACCTGATCCAACTACGGATACAAAGTGATTTACACTGATTTCCATAGAGGACCTGGACACACTACCAACTCTTGTAAAATATTAAAACATAAAATACAAGACCTAATTGATAACAATGAGATGGAGGTGCAAGCCTTTCAACCTAAACAAAATCCTCCTAATAATGCTCAAAAGAACATCCCCCAAAATCAAAATCAGAATGCCAATCAATCATTAGACATATTTCAACATCCTTTATCAAAGCATGGTAAAGAGGTGGCTAATCAAATTAAGCATCATAATGTTCCCCCTCCTACCCGATATGTAGGGACTATTAGCAAACATTTACGTACTCATGATCTACAAATATTTGACACAACTTTATCCATGGTTACAACCAGACCTCTATATAATATTCGAACACTTGATCTTAGTGATACAGAATATGAGACTGAAAGTGACATGGAAATAAAATCAAATCAATCAAATAGTTCTGAATATGAATAAGATGTTATTCAACCTATCACAAATTCTATGGTTCCGAAAGAACCATTCCCAAGAAGACTCACTACTAGACCATCTTCTCACCAATTACTTTTTAATGAACAAGCCATAAACGCTAGACCAAGACCCATTCATCATCCACAAAATAATATTGTAGGTACCATCGGAGCTGTTACTCGATAATAGACTCAAAATTCTCAAGAAGATCAAACTTAGATCGATGGATCAGCTCCATTTGTTTTGAAATTTTTTAATAAAGGGAATCATGCGCCTAATGTTCAACCTAAACCTCCTTATAATATTAATGAAAAATTATCAAATTCTACAGCTAGAATTTCCCTTCTAGACCTTTTAAGTTCTTCTCCTACCCATAGGGATGAATTAATGCTCACATTAAGCCAAATGATGGTACCACAAAATATTCAACCTGAAGCCATGGCCAATACTATCATAACTAGAGAAGTCGATTGTATTGACTTTCGGGATAGAGATATACCACAACATAGTTTACATAAGGATAACCCATTATATATTACTTCCCTAATTGGAGATGTAGCAGTTAAACTAGTCTTGATTGATAATGGTTCATCTTTAAACATTTGCACTTTTGAATTCTACCAAATATTTGTGTTTAGAAGTGACAAAATGAAAAGAACTGATATGATCATAAAAGCCTTTAATGACGAAACACAAGAAATGTGTGGAGTTATTACTATCCCATTGCAAGTTGGTCCAAGAACCTTAGACATGACCATGTTTATTGTGCATTGCCCTGCATCGTACAATATACTCTTGGGTTGCCCTTGGATCAACGCAATGTGAGCTGTTCCCTCAACTTTACATCCGTGTGTTAAATTCAAATTTAAAAATCATTGGTTACCATTCATGGTGATCCTAGACCCTTTGATATGTGTGCTTTGGCAGAACCAGTTGGAGTTCAATTTTGCCCTGCTCTATAATCCACACATCCTAATTCTCATTATTCGTATAAACGTGTGAAACACACACCCATTAAATCATCTACTTTTTCTCCATCAACTCCACCTCTACATATAGTTCAACCATCTTCTGAACAAACCACATTAGGACATCAACAAGATCCTAAGCCCACAACCAATGCTTCTTGTTTTACCCCTATAACTTCCATACCTATTGACTCATCCATAGACATCCCTACAACATCTACACCTACGAGGCATATTTTCTACATCCAAAGATGTAGGAAATGTTCCTTCACCTCTTACGCTCTATCGATGAGATCTTCCCGATTTATCTAAAATTTTATATAAAAAAACACACGTTATGCAAGATTCCATTATTTTAAATAATTTGCCACCCTCTCCTCATACCTTGGGCCTCCCACACCTATGGGAATTATTTACGGTTGGGAGCGTGCTTTTATTTACAAGGGATATGACTGGGGTAGAATACCCAGAAACATCAAGACTCATTACGATGGATATGCTCGATGTTATTTTTCTAATAAGTATATTAAAGCTAAATCTATAATGCTTAAATTAGGATATAAAGGGAAAGTTTTGGGACCTTTCCAAAATGGTATGAAAGAACCTTTTGAGGTAGAACCATGGCCTTCCCGATGTGGTATGGGCCTATTTCCTAGTAAGGGTCAGCCCTTCCCATTTGAGGATGATGACCATCCATATGTACCAAGATTATTTGGATAAACGTGATGCTGCATTTAATGAATAAGCCATTTACATGTAATATGCTACCATAGCTTACCTTGAGATGATCTGAAGATGATGAGTTGGAGGGAGATATCTTCCATGATGTCTCCGTTGAGGAATATTACATAAGAATTTTATTTCGATGGCCTATACCTAGTATAGCCCAAATTGGGTGTTTCACCCGCCCACATAATTTTGAGAGAGATCTACACAGGAAGTAGAGAAGCAAAAATTAACATTGGAACCAACGATAATCATCACATAATCAACATTGGATTAGAATTGAGTCAAGAAAAATAGGATAAATACATTACATTTCTTAAGGAATATGAAGATGTCTTTGCTTGGACATATGAATATATGCTAGGATTAGACCCTTCTATAGTTATGCATCACCTAGTAGTCTATCCGGATGCTAAACCTGTTAAACAAAAACTTAGAAAAATGCATCCTAAAGTGGCTTTACTAGTCAAAGGGGAATTATAAAAACTCCTAAAGGTTATTTTTATACAAGCCATTGATTATGCTGAATGGATCTAAAATGTAGTTCTAGTAACTAAGAAAGAAGCTACTAAAGTTAGGGTTTGCATAGATTTTAGAGATATTAATGTTGCATGCCCTAAAGATGATTTTCCTCTTCCCAACATGGATCAAATCATTGATTTTATTTCCTCGAGTGGAATGATATCCTTAATGGATGGATTTTTTGGTTATAATCAGATCAAGATAGCTCCTGAAGATCAGGCTAAAACAACCTTTATTACCCCTTGGGGGACCTTTTGTTGGAAAGTGATGCCATTCGGTTTGAAGAATGTAGGTGCAACATATCAATGAGCCATGACTTATATCTTTCATGATATGATGCATGATATTCTACATGATTATGTAGATGATATTATAGCTTGTTCCATAAATGAAGATGATCATTTAGATGACTTGAGAAAAGTATTTAATCGATTAAGGGAATATCTTATCCGATTGAATCCAGCTAAATGTATATTCAGAGTTAAGTCCGATAAATTATTGGGGGTTATAGTTTCATTACGTGGCATTGAAATTGACCCTCTCAAGATCACGACTATCACTGATATGCCCGCACCCACAAATATATCTGAATTATGGAGTTTACAAGGTAAACTTTAAGCTATTCGTCGCTTCATCTATAAGTTGGCAGAAAAAATAGGACCCTTTATTAAGCTTCTTAAGAAATATGTCTCTTTTCATTGGGACAACGAATGTCAAGAAGAATTTGAACTTCTCAAACAATATCTCCTTAACCCACCTGTGCTTTCACCATCGAGATATGATCGTCCATTTATCTTGTATATTTTTGCTTCATATCTTGCCTTAGGAGCTGTGTTAGCTCAACTTGACGATGAGAAAAGAGAACGTGCTAATTATTATATCAGTAGAACCTTAATCAGTTATGAAACCTGCTACACAACATTAGAGAAACTATGTCTAGCAGTAGTATTTTCTACATAGAAACTATGCCATTATATGCTCAGTCAAAAAACGTATGTTATTGCTAAATCCGATCCTTTGTGGTATCTCATGAGTCAACCGTACTTATCTAGTCGCACAACAAAGTGGGTTCTTGCGCTAAGCGAGTTTGAACTCACATTTATAGGACAAAAGTCTATTAAGGGTCAAATCATAGCAGATCAACTAGTTGCACCTTAGAGTCTACCCATCCCCTCATCATTGAGTTTCGATGAATGCCTTAAATTAGAGGCAGACCATCCAAAGCAATGGTCCCTATACTTTGACGAAGCCCGATGCATGAGTGGGGTTGGTGTAGGTATTATTTTAATATCTCTGTAGAAACATCTTATACCTCTATCCTTTAAATTAATGTTTGTTTTTACTAATAACACTACTGAATATGAGGCTCTAATCCTTGGATTACGAGCTGCCTTGGCACTAAAAATTAAAAATATATTGATTTTTGGTGATTCTCAACTTGTCATAAATCAAATCAATGATGTTTATCAGACCAGAGATGATAAATTACGTCCATATAAAGCATGTATTACAATTAATATCTTTATTTGATCAAGTTACCTTGGAAGATATTCCTCGAACTAGCAACCATGCGGCTGACGCTATGGCTACAGTTGCATCTCTTTTACCCTTGGAGTTAGATGACAAATATGCTACCATCATTATTCGTCGACTCCAGGAACTCGCTTCAAATAAATAATTCTTAGAACCTTTGGATGTGTTTCTAATCAATGAAACTACTCCTGAACCTTGGTACTCTGATATATTTATTTTTTTTCAAAATGGGACCTTCCCTGAAGGTTGCAATAGCAACCAGCGACGGTTATTACATAGACAAGCAAGTTGCTTCGTAATTATTGGCAATACATTGTATAGGAGATCTTTTGAAGGAATCCTATTGAGATGTTTGAATCTAGAAGAATCTAGAATAGCTTTGACTGAAGCCCATGATGGATCTTATGGGGGACATTTTAGTGGTAGCGCCATTGCTAAGAAACTCCTTAGGATAGGATATTTTTGGCCTACCCTAGAAAATGATGCACATGATTATGTGTGCCATTGTGATAAGTTCCAGAAACATGCTAACCTTGTCCATGCACCTGCACAAGAATTGCAGGCTATTTCATCTCCTTGGCCCTTTTCAAAATGGAGCTTAGACATCATTGGAAAAATCAATCCTATGTCATATGATGGACACAAATTCATCATAACCGCAACCGAGTATTTCACGAAGTGGGTTGAAGTTATGCCCTTAGCTTCCTGCACTGGAACCCAAGTTTCCAAATTTATCTTTAGTCAAATTATTTGTAGGTTCAAAATTCTTGCAAATCTCATATCGAAAAATGGAACTTGTTTCAAAAATAAATATGTTAAGAAATTATGTCAAAAATATAAAATTCAACATCGTTGGTCCACTCCCTATTATCCTCAGGGTAATGGCCAAGCAGAAGCATCTAATAAAACATTAATTAAAATCCTCAAAATACGGGTCAATAAATCTAGCCGAGATTGGCACATCCAATTATATCCTACTTTGTGGACTTATCGAACTAGCGTTCATACCCCCACGGGCACTTCACCTTTTGTTTTGGTTTATGGTGCTGAAGCGGTTTTTCCTTTTGAATTATAAGTTCCTTCTTTGGCTCTACTACTTCAAGATACTGAAGTAGGAGATGAATATCATGCTGGTAGACTTAGTCAGCTGGAACTCCTAGATAAGAAATGCATCAATGCTTTGGAACATCTTCGTGCCTACCAAAACAAGCTCAAGCGAGCATACCTCAAGAAAGTTCATCATCGATATTTTGAGATCGATGACCTTGTCTTAAAAGAAAATAAAAGAAATACTAATGCAACTAAAGACCTTAAAGGTAAATTCGAGCCCAACTGGCTTGGACCGTATATCATCACTGCTAAATTTGGATTGGGAGCATACCGATTAGCTACCTTATATGGTAAAGATCTTAAAGAACCTATGAACATTATGCATATTAAACGCTATTATGCATAAAATCTGGTCATTTCATCATTGTATATATTGTTATTTTGCATATTGTTTTCTTTTAATAATCCATATAAAAATTTCAAAAATAGTAATAGTATTGATTCTTTCAATTCATACATTAAAATCAAAATATAAAAAACTTCAAAATCATAAAAATCTTCAAAAACATATTTTATTTCTTGAAGTATTGTAGTTATATTTTCAATTATTTTGGATAAATTAGCATTTATTTGGAATCCCGCACTTTCACACTCACATGAATAAATATCTTGATTTTATTTGGTATGATTGTTAATCTCTCTTATAATAAAAGTCCACAGTTGAATTAAATAAAGTTTTGAGCATAGAGAACTGATCTTGTTATTTACTTGAACCAAGCATATCTTTTCACATTAAAATGATTTCATTTCAAATTCAATATGATGCTACATAGTAGAAATGGTTTCTTGAGCGAAAATTTTCCCCTGCTATCCTATCATGCACATGGTCTAGAATGTTTGAGAATTGACAAAAGGACAAGCTCACCCCTACCCAGAATAAAAATCCCTTGCTCTACAGCCAATCCGAGTATCCCTAGTATAGCAAGAAAAATAAAAGTTAAAGAAAATGATAAAAAGAAAAATATTATTTTGTACCATCGCAGCAATATTTCAGCATTGTCTTAGTTCCAAGCAAAAATACCAAAAAAAAAAAAAAAAAAAGAGAAGCAAAAGAAAAAAAAGAAAAAGCAAAAAGCAATAAAATCCTTTTCCATACCCTTTGAAAAGAAAAGAAGGGTGAATGAGCTTGAATCCCTGGAATTCTCAATTATTCAAAAACTGTGAGGTAAGCCCCATAACAGGTGATTTGTGCCCAACCCGCTTGGCCTTGGGTAATCCCTAGTGTGGTGATATGTCTATCACATTAGCGACCTTATTTTGTATAGACCTATGTCAGCTTATGGATTAGCTAGCTCTTGATGACCCGACTTACATAGTAGTCTAGTACGATTACATGCATATAAATCATGGTCAACGAACACTTAGTTGGTTAATTCAAATTACTTGTATCAAATTATCTTGCTCAAAATTGGTGAATGAACAATACAATTGCACACACATTTGTATTTGAGAGATTTTGTATCATTATGATAGATCAAGATCGGTAATGAACTCACATTTGCACATGAGGTTTCCTTATAAATCTACATTTTATCTTTGAGATAATCTAAAATATTTATGCAAATATTTTGGAATAATTTCATCTTCTTATTTAAAAGAACATTTGTTTAGTATAAAAACAATTACATACATATTTCTTTCCAAAATCCAAATCTTCTTTCAAAACATGCAATAAAGTCGCATTTTTTTTATATATTCAACTTTCGCAATGATGGTATAGTTACAAAACTTAAACTGGAATTTTATGCCTAGTGCAAGTCCTTATCTTATATTTTTTTTATTTAAAAAAAAAAAATCAAATCATGCAATAAAACTATTATATCAATTTCCTTTTTGGATTTCGCGATGATGGTATAAGTCTATACCTATAATTCTATGCCTAGCGCAAACCATTGTTCAAATTTTATTTTTCCCATTCATCTTAATTTATAAAAACATATGGCTTACATCATTATGTTACATAATTGTGCTTTAAAAAGAACACAAATTTTTCTATTTCATTTCATTATGTCAACATTCAATTTTGCAATGATGGTATAGTTCCTAGGGACTTATTCAAAAAATTTATCACACTTAGGAATTTATGCCTAGAAAAAATCATATTTCTTTTATATTTCATGCATAATATTTTTATGAACATCTGAAAACAAATCATCACCATCATCATTTTCATCATCACAACACAAAGTCTTAAGACAGTTTTAAGCACTCTTTACTTTTAACAATATTTCTATACTGGGATTAGCTTAACGACTTAGAAAATGATGACTCCATGAAATGGTCTATAACAACAACAATGTCCTTTGAAATTATTGTTAGCAATCCCTTTTATTTTGCATCAAATCACACCACCAAAACAACCAATTTTTTTACATCATATTATTCCATTTAAATTTTATGGCATGACATAAAATTATAATTTATTTTCAATGACATAATTACATGAATAATCAATCAACAAATCCAAAATTAAAGCATCATACAGCATATACACAAGTCATATCATCAAAAAAGACCATCTATATATATATATCAAAAAATTATATACATCATATCAAAACTGTATTGGTATGCCACAATCTATACCCTGGCATACTCAATCCTCTCAAAAATATGTATCCAATCTACAATCTCTGGAAGCTAGTCTCGAGGAGCCCTCGAGCTCTTAGCCTCATCTCCTCTCCCACCCTGGCATGGAGGAGGTGGTCCCATAGAGGTCTGTGCTGTGTCTCGGATCCTCATCGTCAATCATGAGGATGTCCTTGATGATCCCACCCTGATCGGCTCTGCAATGTTGATTGGCAGCTACAACCTCTAGCCCTCTAGAACCATCTAGAAGTATACTCCTTGATAGAACATAGTCTGAGCCATAGACCATGCCAACTCCTACATGTTTGCCCCTATACTCTAAGCCTTGAGCTATGTAGCCTCATCCTGTAGTGTCTGCACCTGAGCTCGAAGGTAGGAATTCTCAACTCGAAGAGCTTCCATATCATTGCTCTCCCCTACCTCGACACCCTTGCCCTTATCGAGCAATGGTGGCCTCTCCCCCTACTGAGAAGGGAATCCCTCCTCCATCCTCCCTGTCTACTATAGTCTCTATGGAGCTTATGGCATCCTCTAGCATCTCTCTTGTGGAGACTATCACTGCTCTCTCCCTCTGTGACCCTGCGCTACCTCAATGGTAGCCTGGCACCGCCTCCCCATCTGTCACACCATGACATGCATCGGACCCTATGCCCTCGTCATCCGAAGAGGGTGAATGCTTGTGTACCAGGCATCATATCCATTAGTGACCCCAGCATCATCCCCATCCAATGGCTATATGGGGGCATCATCCACATCCTAGCTCTAGAATCACTGTATATTCAGAGCCTCGCTTAGTGTGGTATTATCTCGGACAGTTCGAGAGTACTCATAATCCCTGAGATATGGGATCCCCTACTATAGACCAAACTACAACAAAACTTAGTCGTAGCTATGGAGCTCTACCTCTCCTTGGTCCAACCTCAGCCAGCAGACTTTCCTGATGTGAGCCAGCTCCTGCCTATCCTCTGCCCACCCTGGATGCTCTCTCCACGGCCTTCAGGTGATCTGGTATGGGATGAGGTTGTCTAGCAACCTCTGTGACATTAGCAGATCTATCCACTGTTGTGACCCTCTCTGTAGCCACCAATAGAAAACCTGAGGTCTCTCCTGATCAACCCTTGTCAGTGGGAGTCCTATCGGCCTTCGCATCGTAATGTGCTCCCAGCACCAAACCTACAACAACGATGTCAAAACCATACATCGGCCTCCCTTGTATACGACCTCATGCAGGATCCTATACAAGTGACACAGTACAAAGCTACCCCATGCAAATTTTTACCCATGGTCTCTCATGTCATAGACCACATATGAAAGGAGCCATGGTAGTCTACACCTACTCTTGTGGCACAGCAGTAGGCCACCCACTATCCCTGTCAAAACCTGAGTCAACCTAGATACCCCAGGAATCTACCTTAGAGACTCGATGTTCACTCTGCCCTTATCCAAGGTGAAGCTCAGGTCTTCGCATAGCCTCATCATAGCCTAGCCTTGATTGGTCATAGGATTCATGAACTGTCTCTGTATGGGGATCCTCAAGATCCTTCATACGTCCTCTAGTGTGGGAGCCATCTCCCTTATCGGTAACCAAAAGTAGAATGACCTCAGATACCATCTCTTTGTTAGGGCTATCAGTAGCCCCATGTCTGTCGGTACTTGTCACATCTTTGCCACATTCTATAGTTTGACCTGTGCTAGTCGGTTTTGCTCCGCCTAGTTGAGCATGGCCACGTCATCCCTCAGCCCCCCGTATTTCCATTCTCAACTCTTTAGTAATCCCCTCTACAAAACAAATAATAAAACAATAAAACTCATTAATAAAACAATTATTACAATCAATCAAATGCAATTTAAACAAGCTTAATTTCATAAAAATGATGATATCGTCCACCATTGGATGATATCGTCCTAAATTGAGTCAAATCGTCCTTTGTAGGATGAAATTGTCTCCGATTTCTCAACTTGGGGATCGCCCCTTGTTGGACGGGATCGCCCCTATTTCACCGATTTCGCCCTTAGACGAAATTGGCAATCTAGGGATGATTTCGATGAAATTGGGACAATTTTGTCCTGACGTCGTCGACGGCCTAAAAATGGCTACGATGCCCCAAAATAGTCAAAATTTAAATTGCAACTTACATAAATCAAATTCTCAGGACTGGATAGATTGGGTCATGAGTTGTGTTTCTACGCCTTCTTATTCTGTTCTAATCAAGGGGCTTCCCTCACATCCTTTTGGAGCCACATGTGGTCTTCGTCAAGGGGACCCTTGCTCTCTCTATCTCTTCCTCATCTTGTCTGAAGGATTAGGTAGACTCTTCTTGAGAAGAATACATCAAGGCCTGATAATAGGTATCAAGGTGGGTGAGGAAGTTTTGACTCACTTATAGTTTGTGGATGATACAAGATTGGTTGGAGTGGCCAGCCTCATGGAAGATAGAGGAATCAGAGATACTCTTAATGTCTACCTTAGGGCATCAAACCAAGTCATCAATGATAAAAAATCCAAAGTGGTCTTCTTCAATATTGACCAAAGGCTACAGGACGGAGTTATAGAGATCTTGGGATTCACTAGGACCTCTTCCGAGTTTACCCGGGGGTTCTTTGCATTTCAAAAAATTAAAAATAGATATCCGGAAGGATCTTTTGGATGGCATCAAAGATAGAATGAACCATTGGTCTCATAAATGGTTAAGCTATGGGGTCGATTAACTTTCTTAAGAGTTATGAGCCATGCCAATTTATAAATTCTCTATCCTGGCTGCCCCACATTCTATTTGGAAAGAGCTGGAAAAAATGGCTAGAATATTTTTATGGGAAGGAGCAAAAGGGGAGAAGAAATGGGCCTTGGTTGGTTGGGATAAAGTTACCCAACCCAAGGAAAAAGGAGGGCTAGGACTAAGAAGCTCCAAGCTTAACAACAAAGCTTTGGAAAAGAGGTGGATTTCCACCAACATCCTTATTAGAGAATCCTAACCTGAATACTTTGGTCATGTTCACCCCAATGAAGTGGGTCGTTTCCTCTAGATGGTAATGGATCCTTAGTGTGAGGCTCAAGCTTGGATACGTTATTAAAGACCAATTATTTTGGAAAGTGGGGAGAAGGGAGAAGGCACATTTTTGGATTGATTCATGGGACCAGTACCCACCCATCATTGCTGAGTTTCCTGAATTAAAACCAATTAAATACGCCATAGAAGCCAAGGGATGGGTCCATATTGAGAGTTATTTCAACACTAGCCAATTGGGGGAGTATAAGTTCAAGAAGTTTAAGTAGTTGGAGGAGTGGCCAATTACAATCCCTCGAGAGCTGGCACCCATCTTGACCAAAATCTTTAAAGGTTTCTCAAGGGAGATACGAGAAGGATGAAATAGCTGGGGCTATGGGAACCTTGGGGTATATACAGAAGGACGGATATGATAAGATCCTTAGAGCCTCCCCACATTTATTTGGTTAATATTGGAGGAGGATATGGCATTCCAAGGGGGTAGTGAATTTCTTTGCCTGGCAGTTTATGCACAATGGAATTCTCACCTTTGACAATCTTAGAAATATAGGAATCATCGGTCCATCTCAGTGTGTTTTATGCCACAATAATGAGGAAACAGCTGATCATCTGATGTTTGAGTGCCCTTTCATATGTCAGATTTGGAAGCGTTGGTTCTCTCACTATAAACCCAGCTAATGGTGATCGACTCGACCAATATTTGGGAAATATGGAAGAGAGGTAGATTTAAATCTAAAGCTCTTTGAATTGGTTGGGAGCTTGGCTTACTTTTCATCTGGTGGCAGGTGTTGTTGGAGAGAAATGCTCGTATTTTTAGAGAAACCTTCTCCTCGCTAGATGGAATTTGGTAGGTCATCTGGAGCAAAGTCACAAAAATAGTTGCCATCTATGCTGAAGGGGAAAATCAGGTTGGTCCTGGGCCACTGGAAGAGGGAGCTGTAGAGCAAGAGAGACAGGACAGAGCTAGCTAGAAACCTCCCCTAATGTTGGATCAAAATCAATACGATGGAGCTACAAAAGGCAATCGGGAGTCGGAATTGGTGTAGTGTGGGGATCATGGGTCGGCTCTATTGGGAAATGCAAGGTTTGGGAAGAGCCACAAACAATGAAGCAAAAGCCTTTGCTATTAAATCTGTTTCCATATGGGTTGTTAATCAAGGACACAGGAAGATAATTCTCGAGTCTGATTCTCAAATTCTAGTTGGCGCTCTAGACTGCATGAGGAACTTTGCTTTGAAAGCATGGAGGTTGCAGATTTTTGTCTCTCAAATCAAGGAACTATGGAGGGAATTAGATGATGTGATCCCCGTCTATGTGAGTAGATATTTAAATAAGGCGACCGATTTCCTTGCAAATATGGGTGCTGAGAAAGAGGTAGGGGTGCAGTTGCACAGTGACATGCCTGTGGAGGATGCAGTGATTAGGCAGGGTCTTGAACGATCCTTGAGACAATGAGCAAAGTTTATGCTAAGGGTGGTTTTTGTCAGGGTGCAGCTGCACAGTGACATGCCTGTGGAGGATGTAGTGATTAGGCAGGGTCTTGAACGATCCTTGAGACAATGAACAAATTTTATGCTAAGGGTGGTTTTTGTCATGATATCGTGACCTATTGCGCTGTCGCGGCCTTTGGAGGGAAGCTATCACAATATCACGATAGGTTGCACCGTCGCGGCCTTTGGAGGGAACCTATCGTGACATCGTGACATGTCACACTGTCACAGCCCTTGGTGAGATGCTGTCACGATTTCGTGACCTATTGCGTTGTCGCGGCCTTTGGTGGGAAGTTGTCATGATTTCACAACCTGTTGTGCCGTCGCAGCCTTTGGCTGGAAGCTATCGCAATTTCGTGATGCTTTTGGAGCAGGGGTGCCAAGGAGGATAATCATCATGATATCGCGACACTTTTGGTGAATTGGAGCCAAGGGGAAAAACCATCACGATTTCGTGACTTTTTTGAAGAATGGGAGCCAAAGGGAAAAATCGTCGTGATTTCGTGACACTTTTGGAGAATTGGCGCCTTGGGGAAAAGATGTCACGATTTCGTGACACTTTTGGAGAATGAGCGCCAAGGGGAAAAGTTGTCGCGATTTCGTGACACTTTTTGCGACTGGGCGCCAAGGGGAAAAGTTGTGATTTCGTGATAGTTTTGGAGAATTGGCACTAAGGGGAAAAACCGTCACGATATCATGACACTTTTGAAGAATGGGCACCAAGGGGATAACTCATCGTGATATCACGACACTTTTGAATATTGGGTGCCAAGGAGAAAACTCGTCGCGATATCGCAACACTTTTGGCGAACAGGCACCATGGGGAAAACTCGTCATGATATCATGACACTTTTGACGACTGGGCGCCAAGTGGAAAACTCGTCACGATATCGTGACACTTTTGAGAATTGGGCATCGAGGGGAAAACTTGTCGCGATATCGCGACACTTTTGGGGAATAGGAGTCATGGGGAAAAATTGTCGCGATATCGTGACACTTTTGAAGACTGGGCGCCAAGTGGAAAAATCATCGTGATATCGCAACACTTTTGAAGGTTGGGCACTGAGGAGAAAACTCGTCATGATTTCGTGACACTTTTGGAGATCAGGCACCATTTGGAAAACTCGTCATGATATCGCTGCACCTTTGGTGATGGGGCGCCAAGGGGAAAAGCCGTCGCGATTTTGTGACACTTTTGGTGATCAAGCGTCGTGGGGTCTATCTGTCGCGATATCGTGACATGTCATGATTTCATGACATGTCATGATTTTGTGACTTGTTGCTCTGGCGCGGCCAAGGCTGGTTTTATTGTCACGATATCGCGACATGTCGTGATTTCACGACATGTCACAATTTCGTGACATGTCGCGTTTTCGTGCCTTGTTGACTTTTTGCGTTCTGTAGTGGAAAGTGTTGACTTTTTGCACTTTGCACTTGTAATATTGTTTCTTTGTTCTTGGTAGGGATGTGTTTACTCCCATTTGTAACTGTTTGTTTTAATACAAGTTTTTCAATTTTTTCCAAAAAAAAAACTTACATAAATCAAATTAAAACATAATTCACTAGGTTTAGATTCTTACTCATAGCCCGCATCGGACCTCTGTCGATCTGTGCATGGTTTCAACCATTTTGTCTGTAGAGCTCTAAAAACAGAAAATGAATAGTAAAAATGAATTAGGGTTTTACCCTATTTTCTTAATTTTATTTAAAAACAACTTTTTTTAATTTTTATTTTTCGTGCTTTTACCTCAAACGTTTGATTTGGGTACAAAATCAGAGGGGGCACCATAGTAAGCAGTCATACGATTCGACCTAGAATCGTGGTCTAAAAATTGGAGTAAATTTTTTCTTTCTCATAAAATGGGAAGAACTCATCTTTAATGCATTTTCTCAAGAAAATTCACTAAAGAGAGGGCAAATTGTAGCACCCTAAATTTTGCGTAGTTAAACCCTTAGTAAAAAGATAAAAAATTGAATTTTAACCCCAAAACCACCCGTTAACCGCCAGTTACCCGCTCCTCTCATTTTCCACACCATTTTTAGGATTTGTTTTGACCGTTGGACGATATCGTCGACGATCAAACAAAATTGTCCCAGATCTGACGAATTCGTCTGGAACAAAATGTCCAGACGATTTTGTTCCAAAACTAAATTTTCATAATTAGCTTCTATTTTAACAGTCACTCCAACTTGGGTAGAAGAGTGTCTACGTAGTCGGAGATTCCCCTGCTGAGGATCTCCCAGATTGGGATGATCCCCAACCTCCTAACCTCCCCCTAATCCTATATAAACTAGGATTTTCTCTGTTTATCCCCCTGGATGGATGATTTTCTCTACAACTTTAGTTTCTTGTGCATTAGAATACCTTCATACCATTGTCACATTGTGTATTTCAAGTTTTTATTGTAGGGATTTTATTGTTTTTTAGTCGAAGCAAGCTCGGATCGTCGCTGACAATTCTAGATGATTTCGGACGATCCTGTTATAGATCGATGATGATCTCATACGATTGGAGGTGATCTCGACTGTAGTCTATATTGGGGGCAATCAAAGCCCAGAGTTTGCATTTCTTTATCTTCTATCTTCATTTCTTTATGCATTGACTTAATTTATTCTATTTTCGCATTCTGGAGTTCACCTCATTTAGCATAGATGCATGATAAAGTTAAAATAAATTGTCAAATTAATGCATTTCCTTTAATTTTTATCTGGATCTATCATTTATGTAAGTTTACTGCTATTTCTATCATTTCCTCTTGCTTTTGTAGTTGCATTTTTGGTCTTTGGTATCTATTTTTGTGATTGCAAGTTTTTGATGAATTCGTCTGACGAATTCATTAGGTCGACGATGATCTCGTTTGATCTCAGATGACCAACTATGATCTGAGATGATTCTATGCAATTACATATGATAATGTAATATTTGAGACGATCTAGACTTCTACAAACATCAGAATCTTCATCATACATCAAGAATCAGATACATTTTGTCTTATTTAGCACACTTTCTATGTTTAGCACTTATTCATATTTTTTGTATTCATATAAATCAGCATTGGCATATAGAATAGCTTAGATTCATATTGGTCAAACCTAGGAATTGAATGATTGAATATAAAAATGAACACATCAAACCCATTCTCAACCTAGGCGTGGAAACTGCCACTCAAAGTTTCCTGGTGAACCCACCATCTGTCAAAAATTCACCCTTATACCCCTCCCTAAGAGGTGCAACCTTCAAAGGGCCTCTCAATCCGAGGTATTGTCCCATCCTTCTCGCATCCCCCTTTCGGGCATGGATGCTATAGCCTGAAGGTAAGGATGCAAAAATTTGGAGCGATACAGCTGGTACAATGTATGTAATGCTTTATTTACACGATGGTAATCTAATGTAAATGAACTTGTATGCTTTAATCACTTAAAACATAAGGAATGAATGCAATATATGTTTAACAATCTAATGGACGACACCACAGAATGTGTAAAAATCATGAATGTAATTGGAAATCCTCATAATAAGAATTTAATCAATTAATCACCCATATATGAAATGCAATGATATGCAATGGTATGATGCGAATGATATAGTATGTCACTCTATCCTTCTTTTTGCAATTTTGAAAATATGCACAATATAGTCAGTGGCCGTCTAGATATCATTTCTGATATCCATCTAGTATCTATCCTATATCTTGATTGTGCTCAATGTAATGATGTATCATTGATTCGATACTTTGCAATTTGATGATTTGCAATGACTTTTACCTTTGATGGTTTGTGATATTTGATATTTGTTGCTATTAGAGAGATTTTTGAGGTTTTCCATGAGACTCAAACACCCTAGTTGACTTATCAAAAGTTGTATACTGACCATACTAGACTTCTGAAATGTAAGGCTTTTGCTAGGATAGGCCCTAACTATTCATTATCCCTGTGTGTGCACATGAATATTTTAAGATAAGGCACAAGCATACCCCGATGTCAGGTAGGATTCTTTCAGCCCATTGCTAAGATTGGGGGTCCGCAAGTGTTTATCCAATCTTAGGTTTAGATTTTAGTTGGACTAGACCACTAGGCGATACATGACACCTAAAGCTAGCTCTTCCACATTCAAACATTGGTCTTGTACATAAGTGAGGTGCTAATGCGTCAAACATATCATCATGCATAAGGTACAGTAGTGCTAGAAATTCCAGGGATTCAAGTTTGCTCCCTCCTCTTTTTTTTAATTTTTTGGGATACTTGCTCATATATAGTTGTGCAAGGGATTTGATTCCACTTTGACTTTGAACTTTCTTTGGATCTTCATTTGATCTTCATTTGAACTTGCTTTCTGATCTTCATTTGATCTTGATTTGAACTTTGATTTTTGATCTTCATTTGATCTTGATTTGAACTTTGATTTCTGATCTTCATTTGATCTTCACTTTCTGGAATTTACATTTGATAATTTTCTTCAGAAACTTCCCTTTGGGGGATTTTTCTTTGGGGGAAACTATTTCTGTAATATCGATTGAGTGTATCGATCTATGATATCAATATAGGATATCAATCTGGGATGTCGATCTATGATATCGATCTAGGGTATCAATCTTGAGGATTGATGTGGGATATCACTCTGGGATATTGCTCATTTTATCATAAGCAAGGGATTCTGAGTAGGGAATACACTTGTCCTTTTTCCAATTGCCAACATTTCCCATATCGTCCACACAGGGGGATAAGCAAGAATAACTCTTTTCACCTCAGGATACCCAGTCCTGCTTCGTGGCTTTCATATTCCCCTAGTCCTTATTAGGATTGTTTAGTTTGTTGATTAGTGATAGAATTATGATATGCTAAGGGCTATACTAACTAGACCTCATCTGCAAAAGCAAAGCAAGCTTTCTATCAACTCTTGATAAGACCTCTAGGTATGGTTGAGTGACCAGAAAACCCTAGTATATTCTTCATAGCAACATTATGGGTTGTGTTGAAAAACACAATTACTCACATGAATGATGGATTATGATAAATGCAAAGGTGCATGATTAAAACACAAACGTGGTATCGTTTGTAATACTGACAAACACAATCCCTTCTAATGTGGAATGCAATGGATGATGAATGCCTATTTGCAATGCAATGAAGTGAATGCATGTGTGAATGAAAATGCATGATGCAAATGCAAATGTTTTTGGATTTTATGCTTTACCAATTTTTTTTGGATTTTATTGATTTTATAATTTTTATTGGTTTTTGAGCCTTTATATTTGACCAAATGGCGAGTACATGCCTTCGGAGCCTTTAAATTGACCAAGTAATTCTCAAGAAACCTTGGAGATTTTTAGGATTGACCAAAGGGATTATGAGCACCTTTGGGGATTTTTGGGATGACCAAGTGGTTCTTAAGAATCCTTGGAGCCTTTGGGTTGACCAAGTAGTTTTTCAGAAACCCTTGGTGCCTTTTGATTGACCAAACTACTCATAAAAGAGCTTGGAGCCTTTTAGGATGATCGAGCGATGTTTAGAAAACCCTCGGAGCCTTTGGGATTGACCGAGCAGTTTTAAGCAAACTCTCGGAGCCTTTTACTGACATGACCAAGCGGTTTTAGGAACCCTTGGAGCCTTTTGCTACACTCTCAAGCATAGAACACCTTAATATGGATGATGTTGAGAGGTTCAGGCTCTTCAACACCCCCTAGCGACGTTAGGTGATAGGTACCTAGACCAATATTTTTAGATATGATATAGGGTCCTAGCCAATTAGCCATGAATTTGTCTCGCATATCAAGAAATAAATTAGAGTTCTATTGGTTCTCTTTCAAGACAAGATCCCCAACTTCAAAGTCTCTCTAGTGGACTTTGCTATTATAAGCTCATTTTAGTCACTCTTGATAAATGCGGAGATGCTCAAGGGCATTCACATGATGTTCATCAAGCAGTGTCAGTTGATCCAGTCGAGCTTGTCGCACGGTGTCATCATCGATGAACTCTTTCAATGCGACATGCAGTATTGGAATTTCTAATTCCAAGGGCATAATGGCCTCAGCGCCATATACTAGTGAAAATGGTGTTGCCCTAGTGGGTGTCCGAATGCTAGTCCTATAAGCCCATAATGCAAGGGGCAGTTGGATATGCCAATATTTGTGGTGTTCTTGTACCATATTTTTCAATATGGAAACCACTATCTTATTTGAAGCTTCAGCCTACCCGTTTTCCTATGGATAGTATGGAGTCACAAAACTATGTTTGATTCTATATTTAGATGTCAAAGCTCTCACAGTTTTGTTCTTGAATGACGTTCCATTATCCGAAACTATCTTGGATGGAATCCCAAAATGACATATGATATGCTCGAGTATAAACTCTGTTATGCGAGCTCCAGTAGTCATTGTTAAGGGTATTGCTTCCACCCACTTTGTAAAGTACTCAGTAGCCATGATAATGAATGTATGTCGGCCCGATGATGGGGGAGAGATCTTGCCTATGAGATCGAATCCCCACTGAGAAAATGGCCAAGCCGCTTGGATGGGCTATAAGGCCTATGATGGCAAGTGCGTAAGATTAGCATGATGCTGACATTTGATGCATTTCTTGACATACACATTGCAATCCTTCTCCATAGTGGGCCAATAGTAACCCATTCGAAGGATGCACTTGATGATGGCCATGCCACTAAAATGGCCACCGCACGTACCATCATGAGCTTGTGAAATCACCCAAGATGACTCTTGGGGCTCTAGAAAATGAAGGAGAACTCCATCGTAACCTCGTCGATACAAAATATCTCCTATCAAGACATATTTAGTCACTTTTTGCTTGAATGTGCATCTTGTGACATGCGATAATCCCTCTGGGATCAGACCAAGTTTTAAGAAGTCTTGGATTTGTGACATCCAGCTTTGACAAGCCTCAGCTTCGACTGCCAAGATGACTTGCTCCCCCTGCGTATTTACTTTTGCAAATGTAGACTAAGAAACAACCTTATGGTGAATGGTAGTACCACTCCTTGTCATACTCTAAGAGGTTAATGACCCCCAGGGTGCCTTCTTTAGAAAGTCTTCAGCTCTGCAGAACCATTCAACTTTTGGTTCCATGCTAATCATGTTGATTGACATTTTATTATCAAAGGCTTCACGCTCCACTACAGGATGCGAAAGCGTTTTAACATGGATGGTAGTGAAATCAGTAGATGGATTCTGAGGGATTAAGGATCCCAAAGATGCCATGGTGTCTATGAACCTGTTTGATGAATGAGGGATTGCCTCGATGTCATACCATTCCAATTTAGCCAAATATGTAACAACAAGATCTTTATAAGCTTTCAGTATGGGACATCGACATTGAAAGAGCCCCTTAACTTGGTTGACTATGAGCAAGGAGTCGCCAAAGATGTTTAATATTTTAATGTTCATGGCGATAGGCTGTGTGGAGGCCTAGTAGTAGGGCTTCATACTCAGCATTGTTGTTGGTGCATGGAAAGTCTAATTTAAATGACAAGGGCATTGGAGCTCCTTGTGGTATGAAAAACACTATTCCTACACCACCTCCTTGCTCGCACTTCGAACCATCAAAGAATAATGTCATATCAACATTATTTTCTGGTTCTTCGGGTTTGGGAGCTTCGGATATGATGAAAACTGCATCATCTGGAAGCTCAATGGTAAGAGGCCTACTGTTTGATAGTGGTGCCTCAACCAGTTGATCAGCTATGACCTGTCCCTTAATGGACTTTTGGCTTATGAATTCCAAGTCGAATTCTATCAGTAGCATGATCCACTTTGTAGTACGTGTATTATGATACATCTTACTCATCATGTACTACAAAGGATTTTGTTTTGATATAAAATATGTCGTATGACTTAGCATATAGTGTCACAATTTCTTGGTAGCGAACACTACTACTAAACAAAGTTTCTCCACATATGCATATCCTAGCTCGTAACTCACCAAGGTTCGGCTAATATAATATATGGCTTGCTCTTTGCCTTGCACATTCTTTTGGGCTAACATGGTCCCTAATGCAAATTCGGTCACCGATATATATAGCAAAAATGGTACATCTAGCCTTGGTGGAGCTAGCATTGGTGGCATCGCTAGGTATTGCTTTATTTTAGTGAAAGTTGCTCGATAGTCCTCGTCCCAATTGAATGGGACCCCCTTATGTAGCAATCGATTCATGGGTCAACATTTATCTGATAATTGAGTGATAAATCACTTTATCGATGCTACCTTGCCTTGAAGGCTCCTTAATTCTTTGATATTGGTGGGGGATGCATCTCTAAGATAGCCTTGACCTTCACTGGGTTAACTTTGATGCCTCGCTTGGAAATGATGAATCCTAAGAGTTTACTAGAAGTTATGCCAAACATGCACTTCTTAGGATTCAACCTGACATTATACTCTATTAGGTGATCGAAGACCTTCCTTAAGACCTCTGCATGCTCAACACGTAGTAATGACTTGGCCAACAAGTCATCCATATAATCCTCTAGGATCTTATGCATATAGTCATGAAAGATATATGTCATGGCTCGTTGATATGTGGCACCAACATTTTTAAGACCAAATGGCATAACTTTATAGCAAAATGTTCCCCATGGCATTATAAACGTGGTTTTATGTTGGTCTTCGGGTTTAATCTGAATTTTATTGTAACCAAAAAAACTATCCATTAAGGAGAGCATTTCATGACCTACAGTTGCATCTACAAGAGCATCGATATTAGGCAATGAAAATGAATCCTTGGGTGTTGCCTTATTCAGGTCTCTAAAATCCATACAAATATGGATCCTTCCATCAGGTTTTCCTATGGGTACCATATTGGACACCCATTTTGGATAGTCGATGGAGATTACAAATTCTACGTCCAACAACTTTTGTAGCTCATCTTTCACCATTAAGGCTACTATTGGATGCATCTTTCTAAGCTTCTGCCTGACTGGCTTCTTTGATAGATCTAGTGAAAGGTTATGGGTAACCAATTTTGGGTCTAGACCTAGCATATCTTTGTATGTCCAAGAAAAAATATTAGGTCTCTCTTTCAGTAGAGGGATGAGGGTGGCACACTCATCTAGAGTGAGACTCTCTCCAAATTTAACCTTCCTTGGATTGGTGGGATCATTACTGATATCCACATCGAAGGTTTCCTCTACTGACATATGTGATCCCTCCTCAAGCTGATGAGGCATAGGGATCAAGTGGATGTCATCCACTGGGTTCATAGGTTCCACGTTGGAAGCATCCTCAGCATGATAGACATCATAAGCATAGCCTGGCACAAAATGAAATGGTTGCAACATTTCTTCATTAGGGAAGAAATATTTAGGCTCTATAGGTGAGTCAACATGATCCCAATCGATAGCATCTACATTTAAATGCAATGGTTTGGATGGATCTACTGGATTGTGGAGTGGAGTGATCAAATCAATGGAGACCATATTGATGGAATGGAATTGATCTCTAAGACCACATGGACAAACTTCTACATAATCGATGTAGTCTTCATACCCAAGATCTGGCTCTAATGATATAGGCACAAATGGGTCCTCTCTGTGTGGACTATGGATGACTGGGTCCTCTCTATGCACTGATTGCAATATGGGATCATTCGGCTCAATGAGCTCCATGTATATAGGCGGGTCAGGAAACACCATGTGATAGATCACATCAAAGTTTGGTGGTCTTCCCCTAAGGTGAGGATTGAGATTGATCTCTCTACGTATGTCCTCGGCCATATAAGGTGCATTACGATGACGTAGGTAAGGAGGTCCTAGATAGGCTCTCTCCATTTTATCCTCATCGTCACTATCGTAATACACTCTTTCACCACTATTCACTAGCATGGGATGCTCTGGCAAGTGCGGCCCCATGTAAGTCACTTCTTGATCACTATCATCGTTGTCCGGTAAAATTGGGTATGAGTGTCGTAAATACGATACCGCCTCATAAACTGGTTCAGCTTCATCCTCTGACTGATTTTTAGGTGAGATCTCACTATCCACCAAGGTATCTTCGTGATATGACTCAGGTGGAGCTATGGTGACATAAGACACCATCTGATCATCCCTCTGGAATGTAGAAGGATCAGGGTGATATGGGTTGAAATCCACATCGTCCCCTAGACTGAGGTACATGTGATCTAATGATGCTGCAAGTAAATCATCCTATCCTCGTATCTATAATCCTAACCCAAACCTATCAGTTGCTAACTGATAACATGGCTCGAGCGGAGTCCTATGCCCTTGTTCAAAAAGACCAAGGCCGTACCCATGCCAATGATATAATTCAAAAATATGTCTGGCATATTCGAGGTTAGATAGATAATGAACATTCACTATGAATGGTTCATCATCATCTTCATCCATGGGTGTTCATGTGGGAAGCTGATCTAGCCTAGCATAGATGAAGTTTGTCTGGTTGGGTGGCTCTCCCAATGGCACCATCGATCCAACCAAAAAATGATGAGCATGGGGTCAGCCCATCTCTTGTGCTATCTCCAGAATTGGTCCAAAGGTAACATTTTGCATAATATATTCTCCTAACCCTATGTTGGCTAGGTGAACAGTCACCCATGGTGTGGATGACCCTACTGACGATGTAGGTGAGGTAGGTTGAGGTACCTCCTCGGCTATGTCTTGGGCTTCCTCCACTTCCATAGGAATGGGAGCCTCATCGATGACTGGTTCGGGCATATGTTTCTCTTCCTTCTCACCCACTTTCACCTTTAGCTTCCTCTCATCCTGAAGCATTATTGATGCAGTCGGTTTCAAGGAAGTAGCAGTAGTGTGCTCAGATCTATGTGACATAGATATCGATGGTTGAGCACCTACTCTTTGTTTTTCTTCTGGACTCTTAACCGGTGATGCTGGCTAGACGTCCAAGTGCATTGATGGGAGTATGAAACCCCCTGGAAGATCAGCCATGTTCATGAATTTAAATGGTTCTCCATCTGATGGCACCACATGAACTTGTCCCTCATGAATGTACTTCACACATTGATGTAATATAGAGGGAACACAATGCATCTCCTGAATCCAAGGCCTCCCTAGTAGGATGTTATACTGCATGGCTCCTTCTATCACATGACACATCATAGGGATGGTCTTTAGGCCTACCTAAATAGGTAGGACAATCATGCCAACCATCGAACATAACGCATCGTTAAACGCTCTCAACGTGAATGCAGTGGGCACAATGTGTGATTTAGGCAGCTTCAAGGGACTCAATACCTTGGTCATTATGATGTTGATCAATGAACCAGTGTTGATCAAGACCCTCTTGAATGGCACGTGGTTGACACATGCAATGATATGCAATGGTGGGTCAGCCGTATCTATGGGAACCATCCTAATTTTATGATCATAAAATTGGATCATCGGTTCTTGGCACTATTGTACATGTCCCACAAAGTTTGTGAATGCTTGAGCATCTTGGGATTGTACTTCAATGGACCTCAGAATGTCCATGAGAGTCTCCCTATGCCTAGGGGACTATTGTATTAACTCATAAATAGACAACTTAGCGGGATTTGTCTACAGGTTTTGAACCAACCTACTCCGTATGGTCACCACCGGTCTAGTTGGTGGGCCTAGAATATTTTGCATCGATTGTTGATTCGGTGTGGCTTGTATTCTTATGGGAGCACATGGTTGATTCGGCTGCTCATATCTCCCATGCCTCGTAACAACATTAACCATACCTACAAACCCTTGGGTAGGTGGTTCGACGTGCACCTGGTTGACGTGACCAACATTGTTGCACGATGCCTCATGGTTTGGAAGTGGATTTTTGTAAATCCCCATGTTCTGGTTGTCGGGTGCTAGTGGATTATTTGGTACTACAAGCTCACCTTTTTCAATCATGTTTTGCACAATATGCTTGAAGGACCAACATACTTCGATGTCATGACCCTTCGCATGGTGAAATATGCAAAATAGGTCATCCTGGTACCCCTTTGACTTGGGTTGATTCGGATCGACCATCTTGATTTTGGGTAATCTGATTGCCTTGGCCTCACACAATTGGTGGAATATCAATGTCAATAATTCCATCAAAGGTGTGAATTGGTGAGGTGGGCGTTGTTCTTTGTTTTTGCCCTTATAATTATTATTGCACTTTTTGTACTACATAGGAGGAGGTTGGGCCTGATAATTCTACTTTTGTTGCCCTTTATCCTCTCTCTGGAGGTTTAGCACCACTTGGTTGATGTGGGCCTGCTTGCCCTTATGTTTCATGGAGCTCTTCTTGGGCCCCTCTTTCCTATTCTTAAGCTTCAAGTTGCCTTCTTGCAACTTGATGTCTTCAATTACTTTGGCTTGCACCAAAGCCTCCTCGAATGTTGGATACTATTGTAATTGCAACAATAGCGAGATGTGCTTGGCACAACTCTTGGTAAACATTTAGGTCAATTCCATAGTAGGAATAGGGAATGGCAGCTTCACCATCAACCTCCTCCACCTCTTTTCATACTATTCAATTGGCTCATCATCATGCTGAGCTAGCACAACCAAATCAGAAAGGTTAGCCTATTTCTTGATGCCAAAAGAAAAGTGTTCAAGGAAAGCGTCATCCAGTTGCTCAAAACTGGTAATGTTGTGCCTCTTTTGCTAGTTGAACCACTCTCGAGCTAGGCCTGAGAGGGTTGTGATAAATGTGTGCAAAAGTAAGGCATTATTGCTTGTAATTTGGAAATAGGCATCCAAAAATCCCATGACATGCTCTTGTGCATCTTCGTCACCTTTAAATTTGTCTAGCCTGGGCATAACAAAATGCTCAGGATAGGTAGGAGCAGGTATCGAGGGGTCCAAAGGCTCATTATGAATCTTTCTTAATGTCATATTTTGAATAGCCATGCCTTGCCTCTCGATCACTTTTACTTTTGTTGCTAAGGCTTTATAAGCCTCCAAGGATAGAAAGTCCTCCTCCCTAAGCTATCATGGGGGTGGTCTTGGAGGTACATTCTTCCTCTATCATGGTGGAGGACGTTGCTCTTCCTCCTCCTCAACTTGGGAGTTTTTAGGATACTCTTGCTCGGTTCCATCTCCCTCAACTTCCTCATATTGTTGTTGCCTCTCATATTCAAATGGTGGTGGTCATTCTCTTTGTAGGGCACTAATATGAGTGTGAGCATCTCTGCGCTCCTACTGCACATCGGCTTGTGAGAAAGCCTTTATCTGAATGCACTCTCTGCTCTCTATGTGAGTGTATAGACCAGCCTTGGCTAGCCTATCTTCCTACTCTACATGCTCCTTTTGGGTAAGGATGCATTCCTCATGCATGCACTGCTCATATAGTCTTTGTCTAATGAGCCTCTACGATTGAAGATTCTCTTCTTCAATGCGTTGCCTTTCTAAGCGAGCATCCTCCAATTGATCTTGGAGGAGCTATCATCGCTTCTTAGATACCAGTCTATGTGATCTATCAAGGTGATTGGCCATGATAGGCCTCTAGTATGCATGCTCTATGCGAGCGACCTTATGGGTTCCATACCCATCTGACTGATTTATGATGCTTTTGCCCTTGTCTATGTAGATGGCATTGGCATCCTATTGAGCTCTGTGCTCTGTGCCACCATGCATGGATGGTGGATGTGTCACATGAGGGTGCTTGGAAGCCTCTCCATGTTCTCTAGTAGTCCTAATAGAACTCCTACTATGCTCACTCGGGGCATGAGTGGGTGGAGCCGAAGGCTTATAGCCTAGCTACTCAAGGATGCTACCTAAGCCATCCAACTATTTGGATCTCCACCGCTCGTGTGGTGGTGTGCCATTGGCTCCCACCTTAGCCATATCAATAGTGATATTTTGATGTTCACTACATGCGGGAGTCTACATAGGCCTATGCTCAATGGTGGCCCTATCTGAATGCCCCTGAATGGGTGGATCTCGATCTCGTATGTACTTCAAAGGTGGAGCCATGGATCCTCTTGTAGACCTATGATGTAGGGGTACTAACTTGGACCCCTGTATAACATACTCTTTGGCCGATCTCATGGATGCGCATGCAACATGATCTCGATAATGGCTTTCGAGTGGAACACCCTCATGCTGAGAGGCTCCCTACTCTATCTTGTGCCTAGAAGAATGCACAAAAACTCCTCTATCGGGGGTATGCTCAATAGGTTCCCCTCATGTCGAGTTGTCTCCTCTAATGCTCATCGAACGATGTTCGAGAAGTGCATGTGGGCGAGGATTCGACATATGCTATTGTGAATCTATCGGGGCTTGGTCATTGGCATCAGGCTTATGCCTTTGTCGACCACCCCATGTCTCCACCATGGTGTACCTAGTGTCTAGATTTATTCTTTATTACACAAACAAGGTATACAATGGTGTTTATCTTGTATTAACTTTTAAAAGTGAGCCCTAGACTATTTGATGTTGTTTCAAGTTTGTTGTATCAGTAAAGAACTCCTTATCATGTTTTGAAAGCTTGTTGGATTATATTCTTAGTTTAAATTGGCTTTCACCTGTATACTCGTAGCTCGACAACTTGGCTGTGACTTCCAGGCCACGTAATATCCTCTTATGTGTGGTAATGAAAGCCCACACCTGGTCAAGGAGCACAGGTCCTCCCAGATCCTCACCCATTTTCCCCCAGTCAGCGTTATACCCTCCGAAGAGAAGTACATGCAAATTTTCTGGGGTACGAATGGTTCTCGGATCCGGTATTGGTCTAGTATCCAAGGGTACGTAGGATTTGGGCCAATGGATGGAAATTACGCCCACCGTCGTTGAACCCTACTAGTGGTTGGATGTGACTCCCAAATCACTAGCGTTTAAGTGCCAAGTGGTGTGTGTGGTTCATTTTAATTTGCATAAAATGAAAATGCATAATATAGCATGAATGATTGTTTCCTACATGATATGCAAAAATAAACATTTCATTTTAGAAAATATGCATGCTATATCCTAAATGATTTTTGACAATGCAAGCTACGATGCATATAGCCCCTGATTGGGCCTCAAGCATGCAAACCAAACACACAATTTTATCAAGCACATTGTATTCTAGGGTGGACTACACTCAGAGGTCCATTGTTCCTAGCAGCACCTTTCTAATAATGCAAAAATGAATACAACTCTAGGACCTAAGTTCATTTCCCTTTTTTAGTTTTCCTAGTTGTATTGCAAATTTGGCATTCTAGAAAAACACAGAGACAAAAAAAGTTATAGAGGGTGAAAAGTGGGACCTACCTCAGGTCCACATCTGATCTATGTTTTGTCCTCTACTGTCTGATCTATCTGTTGTAAACCGTAGGTCTGATTCATGGTTCTGACTGTAGACCGCATCTTGAAGCCATGGGCCAACAATGAGACCATAGTTGGAAGCTATGGTTTGCACCTGCAATCCAAAAAACATAGAAGATGTCAGATTAGGTGCTTAAAATGTGGAGTTCCATCGTGATCACCTTCTGTATGACCATAAAGGCATGTGCACCCAATATTGCAATTGCGTAAAATGAAGTAAAAAGCGATATTCAAACACAAATTGACAAAGACTAAACAATTAAGTAAAATGCATCTTTATTTCCTTTTGGAACCAATTCATGTATTACAAATGAATCCCTCTTAGGGATATCCCTTTTTGATACGCAATTACAATGTTGTAATCCCCTTGGGGATACAATGCACTTTTCAAGCCTTTAAGGTGACACGAACTGCTCTAGGGTGGAGTTGACCCTCTTCTTCACATTGAGGAAGGAATTGAATGGTTGAATCTCCTTTAAATATGATTCCCTACGGTCAAGAAACAATAGAAAAGTATCAAAAGCATATGAAGCCTCTCATGATGAGGCCCTTTAAAGAGAATATACACAAAGATAGCATAGCAACATGAAATCAAGAAAGTGGATAAACCATGCTAAACATAAGCAATTCTCATAAATATTGTTAGAAACATGTAAATAAGGACTACAACTACCAATCTAATGGATCAAATGTATGAAATGAAGCATGTTAGCATGAAAAGAAACTAATTATGCCCTACTTGCTAAAATGGAGTAAATCTAATCAAATCCTTAATCCAGTCAGTCAGAGTCTTTAAACTACCAAATCAAGTACTAAACTGATTAATCTAACCTAGCTAAGCATACTGTAAAAGGGATAGTAAGGGGATCTTATACCTATTGCAAACCACAGCTCGGATGAGCGGTCTACACTATAAACCATGGCTTAAAGCCATGGGGAGCAATCAAGTAGTTTTTCCCTCCAATTCTAGGGTTGTGGGATTGATCCTCCTTGTCAAATTGATGATCAAGGGTCGCCTCAGTGTCCTCTGATAGGTTTGGTAGTTGAATTGCTCGATAGGGCCTCCGTTTGCCCAAATTAGCGTGTCTTGGCATTCTAGCTCCTTAGGGCATCCATGGCACAATTTGTCATGATGCTTGGGTTGGCAAAGTGATAGCAACAAATCTCTCTTAGTGCACTCAAGTGAGTCCACAATCCGACAGGGCTTCGCTGCTCTAATATCTAATTCTTTGTTGCCTCTATCTTTGCCCTAATTCGAAGGGGTATTTATAGGACTACCCAAGGGCTAGGGGTGGCTTCATGGAGAAGCCAAGAACAAGAAGGGGTGGTTAGGACAGTTGGATTGGAAGCTTCCATCCTTTAACCGCCTTCTTCTAGATCAAATGGCCATTCAAACCGATTTGGCTCGGATGAAGGCCAACTGAACTTCAGTTAAGACCATAGGTGACAGCTACGGTCCAGACTATAAACCATAGGTGTCAGCCATGGTTCAGACTGTAGACCATAGGTCTCAGCTACGGTTCAGACTGATTAGGCCAAGGAGCCCAAATTGAGTGGTTAGAACCACTGCTCTATCTTGGAGTCTATCCAAGATCTTCCATATGGTCTTGTAGCATGTCCATATGAGTAGTCACCATCGACATGACATGTTTTAGGTGTCTATAGATCTTCATACCCCTTCATACTGCTCACTTTATACCCCTATCTTCATACCCCTCACTTCATACCCCTAACTTCATATCCCTATCTTTGTACTCCTATCTTCATACCCCTATCTTCATACCTTTCACTTCATACTCCTATATTCATACCCCTCATTTCATACCCCTCGCTTAATACCCCTATATTCATACTTCTCACTTCACACCCCTATCTTCATACCCTTATATTAATACCCCTCACTTCATACCCCTATCTTCATAACACTATCTTCATACCCCTCACTTCATACCTCTAATTTCATATCCCTATCTTTGTTCTCCTATATTCATACCCCTATCTTCATACCCCTCACTTCATACTCTTATCTTCATACCCCTCACTTCATACCCCTCGCTTAATACCCCCACTTCATACCCCTATCTTCATACACCTCACTTTATACCCCTATCTTCATACCCCTATCTTCCCTATATTCATATCCCTCACTTCATACCCCTCACTTCATATCCCTATCTTAATACCCTTTTCTTAAAACCTCTCAACCCTATCTTCACATCCCTCCCTTGATACCCCTCACTTGATACCCCTATCTTCATACTCCTATCTTCATACCCCTAACTTAATACCACTATCCTCCTATCTTCATACCCCTATCTTCATACCCCTCATTTCATACCCCAATCTGTATACCCCTATATTCATACCCCTTAATTACCTCTAACTTCATGAATACTTAAAAAAACCACTTATTTAATCAATTGAGGTCCCAAACCCCTATCTAATTGAATACTTACCAAATCCTAATTAAATATATATATATATATATATATATATATATATATATATATATATACTCATACTCATATCTTCAATCGCCGTACTTTATACCCCTATATTCAAACCACTTGTTGAGTGGTGTTTTCACCCAATTGTGAAAGCACACTCTCCGGTAGGATCTGAGTCCTAAAATCCTCTGCTTGCAAAGAAGGTAACTTCTCCAAGGTTCCTGTTATGATGATTCTTTGTCTACCAATGATGTTATTCAAGTGAAATGCTAGGAATACCTTAGGGTTTGCAAGTGGATGTTAACAAGGGGCACTGGGGTTTATATAATTTGAATTTACAGTGGACTCAAAGTGAATAATTGTACTTTAATCTTGGATTTTGATGGATTTTTAGTTATTAATTTGGATACAATAATTAAACTACAGAAAATAAAGCAAGGGTTTGAACAATAAAGAAAAGTAAATGAAGAGAAACTAAACTACAGTCAGAATGCTGCCATCAATTCGATGAAACCGAAGATACTGAGGTTTTATGCATGCAACCTAATCTAATGAACCTGCAAACTCGCACAATCCAAATAAATTAGGTGCTGGTTTCTAGGGTTTCTACTGTAATTCCAGATTCAGGCATTCGCATGAAGCAACCAAGAGCACTTGCATTAAACTTCACCTAAAAGCCTTATAAATCTGGAATGAATGATATAACATTAAATCATGCATGCAAAAAATGACTCCTTCTTTCTCATCAATTAGATGCCAACTCTCTGTATTTTGTATTAAATGATATGTCAATTACATTCAAAGAATGTTCCAGGCATAAATATTCCAGAACAAAAAGAAGGAAATTGCCCAAGTGCGAGGCCCGAATAGCATGAAGCTCTTGTCTCTGCAACTCTGCAATCGGCAATTTCCAACCCCTCCTTCAATCGCAGCTTCGGATTTATCCTGTCTAGCGTGGCTCTTCGATTCTCCCTGGTCGCTTCGCTTCACCTTCCTGCATGTGACCTTTCGAATTCCCACCTTTTCCTTGTCTTTATTCCATGTTTAACGCCGAAACGCCTAAAATCCTCCGTTGCATGTAACGCTTCTATAGACTCGACACTGCATGCCACGTGTCACACGCTCTCTGCGCCTTCTGTAACGCCACTCTACGAAAATCTCGACAAAAATTGCATGCCGCCTGTTCACCTTCTTGGCCGCGAAAACGCGACATGTCGCGAAATCGCGACATGTCGCGATATCGCTACACTCTTCCCGGCCGTACGTCCTCGGCAGCATCTTGTCGCGATATCGCGACCGTTTTTGCTTTTGAGCCTTCTTTCCACAAACTGTAGCGAGATCGCTACCATTTCTCCTTCGAACCTCCTTCTCACAAAACTGTAGCGAAATCGCTACCATCTCTCCGTCGGGCTTCCTTCTCACAAAGCTGTAGCAAAATCGCTACCATTTTCTTTTGGACCTCTTTGGCAACTTTACGTCGTGAAATCGCGACCATTATCACTCTCTTGCCTTCTTTCAACAAACCGTCATGATATCGCTACGGCTTTTGCCCCGAACCTTGCCGTAAACTATCGCGATATCGCTACCGCTTTCTCTTTCGTACGCCTCCCCGAAACACGTCGCGAAATCGTGACCATTTTTTTTTCGTACGCCTTGGCAAAACTTCGTCGATTTCGCTACTTCCGCTTCTGATTCGTTTCCCTCCTTGCACCCGAATCGACTTTCTCTTCCCAACATGTGATTCGCTACCATTTCTTCGTAACCTTTGGTCGTGAAATCGCGACGTCTTCACCTTGTCTTTCCGTGGATATCGGACATTTTCTCCTCCGTACACTTTGCCAAAACACGTCGCGAAATCGTGACACTTTTCATCATCCGTACGCTTCGGCAAAACACGTCACGAAATCGTGACAATTTTCATTCTTTTCCAACGGCATGTCGCGATTTCGCGACACCATTTCTTTTCTTCTCAGCGACATGTCGCGATTTCGTGACAACTTTCAATTTTTCTTTTCTCTCCTCTTCGGCAGCGATGGAGCTACATGTCACGATTTCGTGACAACTTTCCTGTTTCGGCAGCGATGGCGCGACATGTCGCGATTTCACGACACTTTCAACACTTAGGCATTTTTTCTCTTTTCTTCAATTTTAGCATCTGGGTCACCGAGATTCTTCTCTGCAAGCCTTCAAAAAGGTGGGTCCCCAATTTTGGGGTGTGTTGTGGATCAACCACAACAAATGGCGACTCTATTGTCAAATGCTCTTGAGCATTTTAGTAAGAACCCAACTTGAAACATATCACAAACTCGCAAACATATGTTAGCACATAAGCAATATAACAAATGCCCAAAGGTCAGAAGTACATGAATCATCAGAATCATCAAGTATTAGCTCAGTGTGTGCAATGTATTTTCATTCCCTATCGTTTGAAATTGATCAACATTCCATTATCAGTTTTGCATGAATGCATATGTGGGATGGTGAATGATTTGTGTACCCTAATGAATGTGCAAGGAGATTTTGCTTTCATAAAAGGCATGGTCCTTCTTCTATTATTATGTACAAGCATTCAAGATTGCCAAACCCTCTTAGGATCCACTAATTCATTACCTTATTGTATCCCAAAGTTGGTTATGAGTCTCTACTATCTAGAACCCATGTGCAAGTGAATGTGAAATCAGAACTTTGGGGAATCAGACTCCCAACCAACCGAGATGAGAGTTTAACCCTATCCTTACTATTCTGATTTAGAGTTCATTACCTCACTTTAAGCAAAATAATTAAACAAGTTATGGAAGAAATGGTCATGCTAGTCTAACCCTCTAGACAATCAGTGGTCTTGTTTTTTAGGCAAGACATGATGCCATGCATGGGCATATCTAACCCCACAATCCAAAACTTATCTCCATTTCTTTGGACCTTGGGGATGACTACCCATCCCTTGCAAGAGGACAAGTAGTACGATCCTTACAATCCAATATAAATATGAGATGGGAAAAATTTATTTATTATTTTACTTCTTGGACCTTGGGGATGACTACCCATCCTGGCTAGGGACATGTAGTACGATCCTTGCAATCCAAATTTTAGATGAAAACATTAATTTTGTTGCTTAGACCTTGGGGATGACTACTCATCCTTTGTAGAGGACAAATAGTACGATCCTTACAATCCAAGACTGATTATGAAATGAGACATAAGAGCTTTGGGGAATCAGATTCTCAACCAACCGAGATGAGAATTTATACCCTATCCTTACTACTCCATGTGGGTCAAATCAAAGCTTTGGGGAATTGGATCCTCAACCTAAGTTTGATGAGGATTTAACCCTATCCTTACTACTCTGATTTTAGGCTTTAAGCTCTATGGAAGTGGTCAAAACCACTGTTTTAAGGATCATGCTGCATAAATAGGATAGACATGAAATACTTCTTTCACCCAACCCTTCCTTCCAATTTAGGTTTTGATCATTTTGCTCAAGATCCTTTTTAATGAATGAGACGTGCTTGGTTCTAGATATCTCAAGACTCAGTTTCCAACCTTAGGATTTACTTACATATATGTTATAACACAACCCTAAGAGGATTTGACATACTTTAATGGCTTGTACCTAAGATGCATATGTAACTAAGATGAGATGTATGTAAGGTGAGATGGAACATGAATGCATTATTTCTTGAATTACAAATGGAATGAATTGTCATGCAAAACTGATTCTTTCATGCATCACAAAATCAAACAATATAACTTAAAATGTTTTATGTTACTTGTGGAGCTTTTACAAGATAATTCCAATATTTCATATTCTCCTAACCTTAAGCATAAGTTGACATCTCAATTTTTTATTCTTTATTTATTTTTATTTTTTATTATTTTTTTATCAAAATTAACACACATGTCAATTGAAATCAAATCCATAACCAAAATCCTAGCTAGACTAACAATCCTAAACAATAAAAACAAAATCTGAAAATCCCCACCAAAACCAAAAGAATAATATCAAAGTCTCACAACCTAAGGGCTAAAATAATGCTTTAAAATCTGCCCATTAACCGGTAGCATGAAATCTTCCCCTTCTAATGTTTTTAGCCTGAAGGTATTCTTCCCAAGAATCTCTGAAATCTGATATGGGCCCAACCAAAGACAATCAAACTTTTGATGATTCCCTTTTTCCTCATGTCTTTTGTCCCATAGTAATACCAAATCTGAAATTCTGAATGATTTAACTTTGGCCCTTCTGTCAAACCACCTTTTGATAACTTCCTGGTGTTTATTCATGTGGTTCATGGCCTCTTCTCTCTTTTCATCAAGGTGCAACAAGCGGCTCAACTCTGGCTTCAACTTGATCATCTGTCCCCAAGTACTCTTGTATGAAATGTAAGGTCTGCAACTTCAAATTTGCTTGGAAATATCGGGTCTTGCCCATAGACCAAATGATAGGGAGTATTCCCTATGGACTCTTTCACTCTGGTCCTATCTGCCCAAAGGGCAAACTTTAATTGGCTGTGCCAATCCCGAGGGTTCTTTTCCAGCAACTTCTTAATAGTATTCAACAAATTCTTATTTGAAGACTCGGCCAACCCATTTCCTTGAGGATAGTAATTGGATGCAAACTTTAAGCTCACTTTGTTATCATATGCCCAATCTGCAAATTGTGTAGAAATAAAAGCTTTACCATTGTCACTGACAATAGAGTCGGGCATTCCAAATCTTGTTATAATTTGATCCTCAAGAAATTTAATCACAACATCTGTGGTGGCATGTTTAGTAGGAATCGCTTCTGTCCACCTTGTACAATAGTCCGTAGCTGTCAAAATGAATTTATGAGAATCAGAAGAATTTGGGTTAATAACCCCAGATGAAATCTAGTCCCCACTGTGCAAATGGTCTCATTTCAACTACGAGGTTGCAACGGCATGGCTGCATTTCTCTCTCTATTTGCAGCCACTTGACGGATATGACAAGATCGTACATGGGTATGCGCATCCTTGAAAATATGTGGCCAGTAGTATCCTGCTCTCGGGATTTGATGTCTTGTAGCATTGGCTGCACCATGACCAGTTCCATGTTTCCCGTGAAATTCCTGCAACACCCTGGCAGCTTCTTCTTTGTTCAAGCACCTCAGGTAGATACCTTCATGATTCTTCCTGTAAAGCACACCAGATTTTATCAGATAATTGACAGATTTAAGCCTTAAGGCTCTTCTCTGTGTTGAATTCAGATTAGAAGGACACTTACCAGTCAATAAAAATTGCACAATATCAACATACCAGTCATCCTTAGCCATGTATTACTGTATTTGAGCATTGACCTGTTATTTGCGGATTATTTTCTGCGATCGCCTTCGCCAGTCCCTGTCCTCGAACTAGTTTCATTGGTTGGATTTCGAGATCAAATTCTTGGATGGTTGAAATCCATTTTCCTCTCTTCTCACCTAGTTCATTCTGTAAAAACATGGTCTTGACAACAGAATCGGGCACGATGGCGATAATTCTGCTGTGCACGATGTAGTGCCTAAATTTTTTCACAGTTTTAAAAAGTGCGTACATTTGCTTATCAAGGATTGAATACCTTAATTGAGCGTCTTTCAGGGGGGCACTTAAAAACGCAATGGGTTTTTCGGCACTATCCTCACCTTTTTGGGTTAAGACACTCGCAAAGGAGTGTTCTGATGCAAAAGCATAAATATAAAAAGGCTTGGAGTAGTCTGGGCTTATAAGGACAGGGGCTCTGGAAATGGCATCTTTGATATTCTGGAAAGCCACTCTACTTTCCTTGTTCCATTTTACATCCACATCTTTCTTGAGCATCCGGTTCGGAGGTTTGGCTATCTCGGCAAAGCTAGAGATAAACTTCCTCACAAAATTGACTTGCCCAAAGAAAGATCTCGGTTCTTTTTACTTGCTCGGGAGAGGTAGGTTTTGGATAGCTTGTATCCTTTCTGGGTCGATGGATATGCCCTCTTTTGAAATGATGTGACCCAACAATTTCCCTTCTGTCACTCCGAAAATGCACTTTTTGGGATTTAAGGAAATTCCATGTTCTCTGCATCTTTGAAGCACTTTCTTCAAATCTTTAACATGATCCTCTCTCTTCTTCGAGAAAACTGGGATATCATCCACATACACGATGATGCATTTGCCTATTAGCCCTTTGAATGCGTAATCCATGGCGCGTTGAAAAGTTGCACCAGCATTTAACAATCCGAACGACATTCTCTTATATGCAAATGTCCCCCACTTGGTAGTGAAGGCTGTTTTCATCCTGTCATCTGGATGTATAAGAATTTGGTTGTACCCCGAATATCCATCGAGAAAGGACATCATTTCAGATCCATTTACCATTTGCAGAATTTCATCGATTGATGGTAATGGATAATTATCTTTTTGAGAGGCTTTATTAAGATTTCGAAAATCTATGCACGACCTAATCTCTCCACTCTTTTTTCTTCTTGGAACGAGGTTGGCCACCCGAGGTTGAGTGCCTAACAGGAAAAATGATTTTCGCTTCCAATAATATTTTAACCTCCTTTTCGATCAAAGGCTCCAATAGCGGGTTAACAACTCGTTGTCTTTGCCTAAAAGGCTTGGAGTCCGGCTTCAAAGGGATGGTATGTGTGATAATGTTTCGGTTGTAAGTCTTCAGCTCATTGTAGTTCCAAGCAATACAATCTATGTAATGCTTCAATGCCTGTATTATATTGCTCCTTTCTTCCTCTGTACATGCCTTTGCTATGTACACCTCCTTTGGATTGTCTGCACTCCCTAGATTAATTGAATCGCATGCATCTTTGGGGAGTGGGACTCTTTTTCTTTTCTTGTTCTTGCATTCCATGTCGAACATCTTTTCTAATGAAACCACGTCTTTAGGAATTTTGTTGGATTGATACGCAGTTTCACTTTCTTCTGTTTCATCCTGCCACCTTTGTTCCTCATCAATCACTCGATTTTCAAAAATACCCGAGTTTGTGACAAACTTGAAGATGTGCTGTCACTTTCAAAAACCTGGAAATTCTTTACATTATCAGGTATTGATGGACAAGGAACCAACTCAATGGAAAACTTTTTACATCTTTTTATATCCACCGGGTTTAACATGCCCGCGATGACTGCAAGAGAGTCTGCTATTCGATTTCCTCTCCTAGAAATAAGGGCTATGTTGAATGCATCAAACTCCTCCATGAGGTCCATAACCCTAGTTCTATAAAGGCTCAGTCTTTTGTCATGGCATGTATACTGTCCTTTGATTTGCTTGACAACCAACTCAGAATCTCCCAAAACCTTCAAGCATTTAACATGTTTGCTCAATGCTAGACGTAAACCATAGATCAATGCTTCGTATTCTGCCACATTGTTTGTGCAAGGAAATTGCAGTCTGTAGGCAGCCAATAATGGTTTACCTCCTGGACCAGTGAGCTCGACTCCAGCTCCTGCTCCCTGTCTAGACTTTGATCCATCAAACTTGAGCAACCACGTGTAATCCTTTTCCTCAGAAGAACCACCATGACACACTTCTTCTTTAAGCTCGTCAAAAACTTTCTCAACATCAAGTGCATAGACCCCTAGGTCTGGCTCAGAAAACTGAACCTCATTCGGCTTGTTGAAATCCGTTATAATCTCCTTAAGCCTCGGTTCGTTTTCCACTCTGATTTGGTTTGCAATGCCCTTCCATGGCAGCCACATATGCGAGCAGTCTGTTGAAAAATAACCATTCAGAGTTTTCATCCGAGTCTCTCGCAAGTAACATTCCATACCTACTTGGGATGTTAACCACCAAAATGTCTACAACCTGCTGGACCCTGGGTTCAGAATTTAATTGAATCTTGACATCATATAAGGTCCCTACTACATTTACCTCTGAACGGTCCAATTGCAAGACCGTGCACTTGGATGAAACCGGTTGTAGACCCAGCATTTGACATATCTCCGTAGGCATGAGGTTGCTCGTGGCTCCTGTGTCCACCAAACAGTTATGCAAGTTCTTACCCGCAATTCTCAGAGTCAATAAGAATGGCGGGACATCCCTTCTCTCCTTTCGCAAAATCAGATGGGATTCAACTCTTTTTTCCTTCCACATCGGATCAGGTGAGTTCAAAGCTCTTATCAACGCCTCCTTTTGACCAGGCAATTTAGCTGCGTCCAGGAATGAAAGGCTAGATTTGGACTTCTTCATATCCTCCACTACGTCATAATTTGGTTTTTCGAATTTGTCTGTCTTCTGGACGTCATTAGACATTTCTCTTCTGAGTGGAGGGGGAGGGTTGTTACTTGCCTTTGTATCTGGAGGAAGAATAGAATTGTTTGGAGGTGTTGATGAGGTTTTAGGGGCTTTAGATTTACTCCTCAAATGGTACCCATGAGTCCCCTTTCTGAAATCTCGAAAAGCTTGCACCTCCTGTTCCAAAACTTCGTCTTCTTCCTCCTCGCTCTCACCCTCTTGGTGATATATTGTTTCCATCACCATAATATTTTCATCTTGATGATACGATGGATCCTCATTTGATACCAATTCCAAATCATCAACTTGTGCTTGAAGACAATGAGTGTATCTAGCAATCTCAGGACAATTCCTCTCATTGTGTTCTTTTGTGTTATGTAACCTGCACCCCCTTTCCCATGCCAAATCTGAAAGATTCAAAAGAGAATTGGATTGGCTAGGGCCTGCGGAAGCATCTAATTGATTAGCAATGGGAGCAGGAACTCCCCCATTGTTTGGCTTGGTGTTCCAGTGCCTCCCTCTATTGTTAAAATTCTGATTTGGGTGAGGGGCATGGGACTCATACTTCTACTGTTGAACCCTGTCATTGCTTAGTTTATGCACTAGTTTCTTGAGCTCTTCGACTTCCGAAAAAACATCCTTCGGTGGAACCACATTGTTGTTAACCCCCATTGGATTTGCATAATTGATGGGGTCTTGATTCCACATTTGGGTCGGGTTCTGAGGAATTGGATTCCCGTATGGGTTGACACTTTGAATCGGGATCGGATTCGAAAAAGGAACTATGGCTTGAGGATTGACTTGACTAGTTTCCTGCGTAGTTGATTGACTGTTCTGCAAAAATGCAGGAACAGGTGGAGTGGCTGTGATTGGTTGGATTGGAATGGGTGCATATGCGGGTGCTGGTGGATACGGCTACTGATATGGGAAGGCGTTCATACTTGGCATTTGTGGTGCCATGAGTTGATTTGCCTAGGGAACTTGACCATATGGAGCACACTGTCCCATCATAGGCATCTGGGTAAACCCGTAGCCTTGCGGTGTCAATTGCTGCTCAATAGTCATGGCTTCATTATAGGCCAAAGTCAGCGTGGTGACTTGAGGATTGCGCCTTGCAAACATAGCTGTCATGGGGTCCAATGCCCCAAAATATATCTGCAAAGCCACTGCGGGATCGATGGCAAAATGTCTAATTGCTCTATTATAGTTCTTTTGGAATCTCTGATTAAACATTCGGATTGGTTCCCCTTGGCCCCGTTTGCATGTAATAAACCGATTGTAAATAGTTGCAGGATCTAAGGGTGATCTAAATTGATTGACAAAGGCATTTTCCATTTGTGTCCAAGAGGTGATTGAACCATTTGGCAAGCATATATACCATTCATATGCTATTGGATCCAAGCTCATGGGGAAAAGTCTACAAGCTACATCTTCATGCTGAACTTGCGACCTAATTAAAACATCCCTATAGGCTTGGATATGTTCTTCTGCTGTTCTTAGGCCATCTGGCTTGTATTTAGGCAAAAATATTTCAATGTTCTTGGGGATTTCATGGATATCCCCAACAATATTCAAAGGAGTATTGTTAGCTCCATACCAAGGAGTTGCTGGAGCTTGAGCCATTTGACTCAGAATTGATGTAGACAGACCTACAATAGCAGTAGAAATATTACTAACTATAGGCACACTAGGGGCAATGGATATTATTGGCGTAGGTCCACTCGACGTTCCTGGAGAAAACAGGTCTTTTGCGACTGGTGTGCTTACGACTTGCTTGGCTTTACCCTTGGGAGTACCAGTAAGGTCATGAAAAATGGTTTCTCCGGTTGTTTGAGACCTGGTCGCAATACGGCGTGGTGGGTCCAGCCTGCCTGAGGAAACCCTCGGCTATTTCGAAGAAAACCTGCAACAAAAACAAAAATAGTGTTGCAGTTTAGCCGTAAATGATTTCAAAATTAAATCAAAAACAAAATATTCAGATATGAAAATCAAAATCAAATAAACCAATTCAGGCCCTCCTTCTAGCGCCAATCTGTTGAGTGGTGTTTTCACCCAATTGTGAAAGCACACTCTCCGGTAGGATCTGAGTCCTAAAATCCTCTGCTTGCAAAGAAGGTAACTTCTCCAAGGTTCCTGTTATGTCTTTGTCTACCAATGATGTTATTCAAGTGAAATGCTAGGAATACCTTAGGGTTTGCAAGTGGATGTTAACAAGGGGCACCGGGGTTTATATAATTTGAATTTACAGTGGACTCAAAGTGAATAATTGTACTTTAATCTTGGATTTTGATGGATTTTCAGTTATTAATTTGGATACAATAATTAAACTACAGAAAATAAAGCAAGGGTTTGAACAATAAAGAAAAGTAAATGAAAAAGAAACTAAACTACGGTCAGAATGCTGCCATCAATTCGATGAAACCGAAGATAATGAGGTTTTATGCATGCAACCTAACCTAATGAACCTGCAAACTCGCACAATCCAAATAAATTAGGTGCTGGTTTCTAGGGTTTCTACTGTAATTCCAGACTTAGGCATTCGCATGAAGCAACCAAGCACACTTGCATTAAACTTCACCTAAAAGCCTTATAAATCTGGAATGAATGATATAACATTAAATCATGCATGCAAAAAATGACTCCTTCTTTCTCATCAATTAGATGCCAACTCTATGTATTTTGTATTAAATGATATGTCAATTACATTCAAAGAATGTTCCAGGCATAAATATTCCAGAACAAAAAGAAGGAAATTGCCCAAGTGCAGGCCCAGAATAGCATGAAGCTCTTGTCTCTGCAACTCTGCAATCGGCAATTTCCAACCCCTCCTTCAATCTGCGCTTCTGGATTTATCCTATCTAGCGTGGCTCTTCGATTCTCCCTGGTCGCTTCGCTTCACCTTCCTGCATGTGACCTTTCGAATTCCCACCTTTTCCTTGTCTTTATTCCATGTTTAACGCCGAAACGCCTAAAATCCTCCGTTGCATGTAACGCTTCTGCAGACCTGACACCTGCATGCCACGTGTCACACGCTCTCTGCGCCTTCTGTAACGCCACTCTACGAAAATCCCGACAAAAACTGCATGCCGCCTGTTCACCTTCTTGGCCGCGAAAACGCGACATGTCACGATATCGCTACACTCTTCCCGGCCGTACGTCCTCGGCAGCATCTTGTCACGATATCACGACCATTTTTGCTTTTGAGCCTTCTTTCCACAAACTGTAGCGAGATCGCTACCATTTCTCCTTCGAACCTCCTTCTCACAAAGCTGTAGCGAAATCGCTACCATCTCTCCGTCGGGCTTCCTTCTCACAAAGTTGTAGCAAAATCGCTACCATTTTCTTTCGGACCTCTTTGGCAACTTTACGTCGTGAAATCGTGACCATTATCACTCTCTTGCCTTCTTTCAACAAACCGTCGCGATATCGCTACCGCCTTTGCCCCCGAACCTGCTTGCCGCAAACTGTCGCGATATCGCTACCGCTTTCTCTTTCCGTACGCCTCCCCGAAACACGTCGTGAAATCGTGACCATTTTTCTGTTCCGTACGCCTTGGCAAAACTGCGATTTCGCGACTTTTCCCTTGGCTTCATCTTCGGCATTCGTCTTTCCCTTTCTCCTCGATTCGACTTCTCTCTTCCCTTTGTCGGAAATCGCGACCTTTCCCTTCGTACGTTTTGTCGTCGCGATATCGCGACCATTTTCTTCGTACTACAATTTGCCAAAACACGTCACGAAATCGTGACACTTTTCATCATCCGTACGCTTCGGCAAAACACGTCATGAAATCGTGACAATTTTCATTCTTTTCCAACGGCATGTCGCGATTTCGTGACACCTTTTCTTTTCTTCTCAGCGACATGTCGCGATTTTGCGACAACTTTCAATTTTTCTTTTCTCTCCTCTTCGGCAGCGATGGAGCTACATGTCGCGATTTCGCGACAACTTTCCTGTTTCCGGCAGCGATGGCGCGACAAGTCACGATTTTGTGACATGTCGCGATTTCGCGACACTTTCAACACTTAGGCATTTTTTCCTCTTTTCTTCAATTTTAGCATCTGGGTCACCGAGATTCTTCTCTGCAAGCCTACAAAAAGGTGGGTCCCCAATTTTGGGGTGTGTTGTGGATCTACCACAACACCACTAATTACCCCTAACTTCATGAATACTTACAAAAACCACTTATTTAATCAATTAAGGTCCAAAATCCCTATCTAATTGAATACTTACCAAACATTAATTTAAAAAAAAAAAACCTATCTTCATATCCATATATTCATACCCCTATCTTCATACCCCTATATTCAAACCCCTATCTTCATACCTCTCACTTCGTACATCCATATTTATAATCAATTAAGGGTTTAGGGTTTAGAGTTTGGGTTTAGGGTTTAGGTTTTAGGTTTTAATTATCCCTAACTTCATGAATAATTACAAAATCCACTTCTTTAATCAATTAATGTTCCAAACCTCTATCTAATTGAATACTTACCATACCCTAATTTTTCAAAAAAATACCCCTATCTTCATACCCCTCACTTCATACTGTAGCACCCCAAAATTGGCAGAGTAAGCCTTAGCAAATAATTAAAATTACTTTGGTAATAATTCAAAATTCAATTGTAACCCTGAACCGCCTGTTAACCACCTGTTAAACAACTTTCCTTATTTTCTGTGCCATTTTTAGGATTTGTTGTAATCTTTGGACGATATCATCTCTGATCAGACGATATCGCCTCAGATCAAATTATTTTGTCTAGAGTAGAACGTCCAAACGATCTCGTCCCAAATTGATTTGTGCATAATTAGCTTCTATTTCAACGATGTCTCTAAGTTGGGCAGAAGCGTGTTTGCATCATTATAGACCTCCCCCATTGGATATCTCCCAAATTGGGATGATCCCTAACCTCCTAACCTCCCTCCTAAGCCTACTTAAACCTTAGGACCCCCCTTGACATTCCCTGGCTGAATTTTCTTGTAACTTGACCTTTGCGCGCATTAGAATACCCTGGATTACCATCTGCATTTGTGCTTTCCAAGTTTTCTTGCAGGGACCTCATTTATTTTTAGCCAAAGCAAGCTCATATCGTCATAGATGATCTTGTACAATCTTGGACGATCCCGTCAAAATTCGAGATGATTTTGACTGCAGTCTGCATTGGGGGCAATCAGTGCCCAGAGTTTGCACTTTTCCTATACTTTGCTGCTATTTTATTTTGCATTTAGTTAGTTTTATTATTATTTCTTGTTATTCTACATCTTGGAGTTCACCCATGTAGTTTAATTGCATAATAAAATCATGATTTGCTATTAAAGCATGATAATTTATTTGTATTTCTATTTGGGCTTATTTTATTAACATCATTTTGTCATTTTACACCATTTCCCTCTGTCATCATAGCTACATTTTCTGTATTTTGTATCTATTTATTTGTTTGCAGGTCTCTGATGAATTCGTCAGATCTCAGATGATCTTTTCTGATTTCAAACGATCCTATCAAATCAGAGGTGATCTGGACTGCTTCAAAAATTAGAATCTCCATCAGACATCTAGAATCAGGTATGGATTTCTTCACTTAATTTATTCTTTGTGTTTTATGTTTAATTATGTTTTCTGTATTTATTTAATTTGCATTTTCATAATAGAACAACTTAGATTCATTTGGCCAAACCTAGGATTTGAATGTTTAAAGATAAAATTGAACACATTAAACACATTCCCAACCTAGGCGTGGATACTGCCACTAAACGTTTCCTGGTGAACCCCACCATCCATCAAAAAATCACCTTAATACACCTCCACCGATTGGTGGGACCTTTAAAGGGCCTCTCAGTCAGAGGTATTGTCCCATCCTTCCCGCATCCCCCTTCCGGGTGTGGATCCTTTAGCCTGAAGGTAAGGGTGCGGAAAATTTGGAGCGATACATTTTGGTGAACCCGACGTGAAACTAAAACCTTTTGAAAAATAAAAAATAAAAACAAAAACATAGATGCATTTAAAATAATTAGAAAACTACTAAGTTGCATATCATGTCTAGATGGTAGCTCCTAAGAAAATACTAGTTGTCACTATAAATGTTGAAAACCAATTAGCAGCCATAGAAGTTAATTATGTGCTTAGTGTGCCTGAAATAGATAGAAAACAACTTTTGTGGAAATAACTTGATAGGAGGCTAGGTATCATTTCATCTAGATCAATCGAACTTATACAAATCAAAAGGTTTGCCCTAGATAGGATCCTGGATCCTCATCAACTCATTTTTTATCATGAACTTTAGAGAGCCTGCCATAGGTGGTTAGCTTATAGGAGAGCTCTTGTGTCTTCAAAATTGTTCACCTTCGAGGAATACCTCAAGAACGCAGTTGTTATACACCAATTCCTAGGTCGTGTAGAAGATCAAGAGGTCGTTATTATAGATAGGGAAAGGTGGAGGAGAGTTCCTTGGGCTGTGTTATATCGAGAGTATTGCCACGAACTTTATTTCTACCAACCAGAATTTGAGACAGATAATATCACTATAGCACTTTTTGTCAAATTCTTGAAAGAAAATTTTCAATTTGAGGAAGAACACTTCATGAATCCTAAAGAACTCGAGCCCATTAATGATATTTATAATTTTTTTATAGAAAACTATATCATTGCTTTCATTATTATTATTTCTTGCATTTAGTGTGCTATTTTTTATCTTTATAATATTGTTACAAAAATAGAAAAAACAAGAAAAACCAAAATATAACAAAACTAAAACATTTTATTTTAAATACTATAGTAGGTATATAATTAAAATATATACCTCTTAAGCTTGTTGCACATATATATATACAAGTATATATATATTTGCTGAAATCTAAATTTAAGCACAATGCCTAGACTTAGGAATGGTAAACAAACTGAAGAAGAAGAAGAAGATTGGTTAGGAGACAAAACAAAAAACCCAAATGTCCTTCCTGAGGATTCAATTCTGGAAGGAGGAACTCTAGAACAACAAGAATATGAGATTTTTGTAGATGAACAAGAAGAAAATCTTAAAGAGGAAGGATCCTCATCCCCTAGAATGGCTTCAGATGGAACTATTGCTTTTGATAACTTAGATCATTTCTAGAATTTTTTCAATAATAACATTGGTGCTCTTAATATGGCAGTTCATATTGATAGAGGAAAAATTAGTGACACTCAAGCAGCCATGGAAGATATGTTTAACATACACACTAATCCCTTGTCCTTTGTTGATCAAGAAAGTGATAAGGCTGGACCATCCAATAGAGATATGGTCACTATGATTCAGAACATGCAAAAACAACAGGTTACCCAACACCCTAAGGAACCTGTTATTGAGCCTAAAATCATTCCCACACAAAATAAACCTTCATTCACTGCTTTATTTTGCCAAACTATTGATCAATATGCTTCAAATCGACAAAAACCTAAAATGAAGCCAAACACCAATTTTCAACAATTTGGGATACAACATAATACAACTTCAAAACTTCTTCATAACACCCTTCCTACCAACAATTTACACAATAGCAATATAGCATCTAATCTTCATGTCCCTCCATCATATGCTCACAAATCCCATATTAATACCCTATTGAACCAATATGGTGGGCAAACCAGTAATCTGGAAGCCATGGTGAAACAGTTAGCTTCGCGTATGGACCAGATAGATCCCTACCATCCCTCGTACAATTATTGAGAGATGTGTAGTCAGCGTTTGGATCTCATAGTTGTAGCACAACCATACCTTAAACACTTTCCCATGCACGTCCTGCCTATATATAAAGGAACTGAAGATCCCATAGAGCATCTTCGCATGTTTAGGATAGCATGTCATGATATATCACATGATGACTTGCTATTACTAAAAATGTTCCCAAAAATTTTAGGAGGAATGGCATTAGAGTGGTACTATCAATTGCCCACTCATTCTTTGAGAAATTTTGAAGAAAAATCTGAATATTTTGTCCATCAATTTAGTGCCTACATCGAGAGGCATGTCACCATTAAATATTTATACAACTTAAAACAAGACAAAGATGAATGTTTTGCTGATTTCTTAGCTAGATGGAGGCAGTTGATGAGAAAACCGCACTTTGTGCTACCTTATAGGGAAATGTTGGATATTTTTATCAATAATTTATAAGAACAAATATCCTATGAGTTATCAACTGCTACCTTGACCACCTTCGATCAAGCTATAGACTTAGCTCGAAGAGTGGAAGATTCTCTCATTAGGAGAGGCTAGCTTTGGAAGAAAGATGATGAGAAAACATCTAGAAATCAGTATAAAAATAAACAAGTTGTAGGTGACAGAGTCACTGACAGCAGAAATGTTGCTAATATCAATACAACAAAGACAACAAAAAATTTTATATTAAAACCTCTTGATAAACCTCCTCGAGAATTTACTAGACTCAATCAACCATTATCAACTATTCTACCCCAATTACTCGAAAGAGGTTTGATTCAATTACCAACTATCCAGGAACCTGATCCAACTATACCCGGATACAGAGCTAATTTACATTGTGATTTTCATAGAGGACCTGGACACTCTACAAACTCTTGTAAAATATTGAAACATAAAATACAATATCTGATTGATAATAATGAAATGGAGGTGCAAGCCTTCCAACCTAAACAAAATGCTCCTAATAATGCTCAAAAGACCATTCCCCAAAATCAGAATCAAAATGCTAATCAATCATTGGATATATTTCAACATCCTTTACCAAAACATGGTAAAGAAGTGGCCAATCAAATTGAGCATCATAATGTCCCTCCTCCTACCCGATATGTAGGAACTATTAGCGAACATTTACCTAATCATGATTTACAAATATTTGACACAAATTTATCCATGGTCACGACCAGGCCCCTATATAATACTCAAAATTTGGATCTCAGTGATGTAGAATCGGATACTAAAAGTGAAATAGACATCACCTCAAATCAATCGAATAGTTCTGAAAATGAATCAGACCCTATTCAACCTATCATAGATTTTATGGTTCCAAAAGAACCATTTCCTAGAAGAGTTACTACTCGACCCTCTTCTAATCAGTTCCTTCCTAATGAACAAGCCATAAACGCTCAACCGATACCAGTTCAGCATCCTCAATATAACATTGTAGGTACCATCGGAGCCGTTACCAGACAACAGGCTCAAAATTCTCAACAAGATCAAACTCAGAATGATGGATCAACTCCATTTATTTTGAAAAATCCCAATAAAGGGAATCATATGTCTAATGTTCAACCAAAACCTCCTTACAATATTAACGAACAATTATCCAATACTACAATAAGAATTTCCCTTTTGGACTTGTTAAGATCTTCTCCTACCCATAGGGATGAATTAATGCTCACATTAAGCCAAATGATGGTACCTCAAAATATTCAACCTAAAGCCATGTCCAATACTATCATCACTCGAGAAGTCGATTGTATTGACTTTTGAGATAAAGATATACCACAACATAGTCTACATAAGGATAACCCCTTATATATTATTGCCCTAATTGGAGATGTAGCTGTTAAACGAGTCTTGATTGATAATGGTTCATCTCTAAACATATGCACTTTTGAATTTTACCAAATATTTGGCTTTAGAAGTGATGAAATGAAAATAACGGATATGATTATCAAAGCCTTCAATGACGAGACACAAGAAATGTGTGGAGTCATTACTATACCCTTGCAAGTTGGTCCTAGAACCCTAGATACAACCGTGTTTATTGTACATTGCCCCAAATAATACAATATACTCTTGGGTCACCCTTGGATCAATGCGATGCGGGCTGTCCCATCAACTTTACACCAATGTGTTAAATTCGAATTTGAAAATCAGTTGGTCACTATTCATGGTGATCATAGACCCTTTGATATGTGTGCCTTGGCAGAACCTGTTGGAGTTCAATTTTTCCCTGCTCTGTCATCCACACATCCTAATTCTTATTTTTCATCTAAAAGTGTGAAACACACCCCTAAAAATTCATCTATTTCTCCTCCATTAATTTCACCCCCATGTATAGCTCAACAATCTTCTGAACAAACCACACTAGAACCTCAAAAAGATCTTAGATCTACAACCAATCCTTCATGTTCCATCCCTATAATTTCAAAACCTATAGACCCATTTATTAACACCTCCACATTATCTACATCTATCATACCTTCCACATCTATAGATATAGGGAATGATCCTTCTACATCTTATGCTCTTTCTGATGAGCTTTTATCGGATTTATCTAAAATTTTAATATAAAAAAAAACAAATGCTTCTATGCAAGATTCACTTCTTTTAAATAATTTTCTACCATCTCCTCGTACTTTGGGCCTCCCACAACCTATGGGAAGTACTTACCAAGTCGGGAGTTGTGCTTTTATTTATAAAGGATATGATTGGGGAAGAATACCTCGAAACATCAAGACGCATTGTGATGGATATGCTCGATGCTATTTTGCTAATGAATATATCAAAGCTAAACCTATAATGCTTAAAATGTGATATAAAGGGAAAGGCTTGGGACCTTTCCAAAATGGTATGAAAGAACCTATCAAGGTAGAACCATGGCCTGCCCGATGTGGTGTGGGCCTATTTCCTAATCAGGGTCAACCCTTCCCTTTTGAAGGTGATGATCAACTCATATGTTATCAAGATTATCTAGATAAACAAGATTCTTTGTGTCCAAAGAATAATCCCTTTACATGCAATATGCTATCCATAGCTTACCTAGAATTGATTGTTGAATCCGATGATGAGCTAGAAGGAGATATTTTCCATGATGTCTCCGTTGAAGAATTGTTACACAATGGTTTTTATTTTGATGGTTCTATACCTACTATAGCCCAACTTGACGGGGACGAGAAAATATCACCTTACAGAAATTTCAAACTTTTCATTAAAATCTCTGAAAATATTTACATGCATCTAAGTAAACAGCCCGCAGGCTTTACAATGGCTACTCTCGGCCTGGTGTTCCTTTCTGTACTCTGTCTCCCCTGTTCTTCTCTCGTCCACCACCCTCCCCCACTATTACCAATTTTTCCATTTTTTTATATCGGGGTCTCGGTCTTCCAGGCCATTAATGACCCACCTGCGTAAAAGAATTAAATGAGACCCCCAAAATCGGCTTCCCTCCGAGATTTAAATTTTTTTTTTTTTCTTACGTAAATCACCCACTCCCTGATCCGCCATCTCACCCCATACTGTCCATCCCTGCAACTGTCGCTTTTCCAGACTGTCCCTCGGGAACTGCTGTCGCTTTGTCAGAAACTCTTAAATTGCCCCGCTACCTCCTTTCCCGCACGCGGGCCTTTCCTCGTGTCCAAATTTTAAAACGGCCTTCAACCGGCCCCGAAATCTCCATCCACGTGGTAGTCACGTGTCTAAATTTTTCCTTGCCTAGCCGACCGCGTGTCCACCTTGGCCATCTTCTTTCGGGCCGTGATATCACGACATGTCACGATATCGTGACCCAACTGTCGCCCTGCCCTCAACTCTGAACATTGTCGCGATATCGCGACGTCGCGATATCGTGACAAAACACGTCCTTGCACTTGTCGTCGCTGTCGAGGTCACGAAACCGTGACATGTCACGAAATCATGACATGTCATGATTTTGCGACCCCTCCCAACCTTGCCTTCCGCCTGCAATGCCTTTTCAAAAAGTCACGATATCGCGACCAACTGCCTCCGCGCCTTTGCTTTTGCACTAACATCGTTATACCACGACGTCACGATATCGCGACGTCATGATATCGCGACGAAAACTCCTCCTGCCTTTGCCAACGAACAGACGTCGCGATATCGCGACCAAACCGGCCCCTGCCCAAGTCGAAGCCTTTGAGGTCGCGATTTCGTGACCCCAACTTAATTTATGCCCAAACTTTACAAACTTCCCCCTTCTACTTCGCACAACTTCCCCTCCCGGGAAAGAATTAAAATAATTCAAAATACAGGTACTTAAAGAAAATTTTGAAGGATGCAAGATTGCCCATACTGCCACCGGATGCTCCTGCATCACAACTTGAGGCCACGACTCCTCAAGATGAATTATCCAAGTTAACCTTAAAATAATTACAAGAATTGGGCGTCTCACCCGCCCCACCTAATTTTGAAAGAGATCTACACATGGAAGTAGAAAACGTCATTAAAGTTAACACTGGAACTGAGGATAATCTTCACATAATCAATATTGGATCAGAATTAAGTCAAGAAAAACAAGATGAATACATTGCATTTCTTAAAGAATATGAAGATGTCTTTGCTTGGACATATGAAGACATGCCAGGTCTGGACCCTTCTGTAGTCATGCATCATCTAGTAGTCCATCCGAATGCTAAACTGGTTAAATAGAATCTTAGAAAAATGCATCCCAAAGTGGCCTTGCTATTCAAAGGGGAGTTAGAAAAACTCCTGAATGTTATTTTTATACAAGCTATTGATTATGCTGAATGGATCTCAAATGTAGTTCAAGTCACCAAGAAAGAAGCTACCAAAGTTAGGGTTTGCACAGACTTTAGAGATATTAACGTTGCATGCCCTAAAGATGATTTTCCTCTTCCAAACATGGATCAAATCATTGATTTTACTACCGGGAGTGGAATGATGTCCCTAATGGATGGATTTTTTGGCTATAATCAGATCAGGATAGCTCCTAAAGATCAGGCTAAAACAACCTTTATTACCCCTTGGGGTACCTTTTGTTGGAAAGTGATGCCATTTGGTTTAAAGAATGCAGGCACAACATATCAACGAGCCATGACTTATATCTTTCATGATATGATGCATGATATCCTACATGATTACGTAGATGACATTATAACTCGCTCTATTAATGAAGATGATCATTTAGATGATTTGAGAAAAGTATTTAATCGGTTAAGAGAATATCTTATCCGACTAAATCCAGCCAAATGCATATTCAGAGTTAAGTCCGGTAAACTATTAGGGGTTTTAGTTTCTTTATGTGGTATCAAAATCGACCCTTTCAAGATTGCGGCTATCACTGATATGCCTGCACCTACCAATATATCTGAGTTACGAATTTTACAAGGTAAACTCCAAACCATCCATCGCTTCATCGATAAGCTGGCAGACAAAACTGGTCCCTTTTAATTGGGACGATGAATGTAAGGAAGCTTTTGAACTTCTCAAACAATACCTCCTTAACCCACCTGTGCTTTCACCGCCTAGATCTGATCACCCGTTTATCCTGTATATTTCAACTTTTGATTCTGCTTTAGGATCTATGCTAGCTCAACTTGATAATGAGAAAAGAGAGCATGCTAATTATTATTTTATCCAAACTTTAATCAGTTATGAAACCGCTACACAGCATTAGAAAAACTATGTCTAGCAGTCATATTTTATACACAAAAATTACGCCATTATATGCTCAGTCAAAAAACATGTCATTGCTAAATACGATCCCTTGCAGTATCTTATGAGTCGACCTTATTTATCGGGTCGCACAGCAAAGTGGGTTCTTGCTCTAAGTGAGTTTGAACTCACATTTATAGGACATAAGTCTATTAAGGGTCAAATCATAGCAGATCAATTAGTTATTGCACCCTTAGAGTCTACCCATCCCCTCATCATTGAGTTTCTGATGAATGCCTTCAATTAGAGGCAGACCATATTGAACAATGGTCCTTATACTTTGATGGAGCCCAATGCATGAGTGGGGCTGGTGCGGGTATTATTTTAATATCCCCGCAAAAACATCTTATACCTTTGTCCTTTAAATTAACAGTTGCTTGCACCAATAATACTACTGAATATGAGGCTCTAATCCTTGGATTACGAGCTGCCTTGGCGCTAAAAATCAAACATCTGCTAGTTTTTGGTAATTCTCAACTTGTTATAAACCAAATTAATGAATTTTATTAGACCAGAGATGATAAATTGCGCCCATATAAAGCAAATGTTTTACAATTAATATCTCTATTTGATCAAGTTACCTTGGAAGCTATTCCGTGAACTAGCAACCGTGCGGCTGACACTTTGGCTGCAGCTGCCTCTCTTCTACCCTTGGAGTTAGATGATGAATATGCCACCATCATTATTCGTCGACTCCAAGAACCTACTTCAAATAATTCATGTTTAGAACCTTTGGATGTGTTTCTAATCAATGAAACTACTCTTGAACCTTGGTATATGGATATATTTGATTTTCTTCAAAATGGGACTTTCCTTGCCAATTCTAATAGAAACCAGCATCGGTTATTACGTAGACGAGCAAGTCGATTTGTAATAATTGGCAATACTTTATATAGGAGATCTTTTGAAGGTATCCTATTGAGATGTTTGAATCTAGAAGAATCCAAATCAGCTTTAAGTGAAGCCCACGATGGATCTTGTGGAGGACACTTCAGTGGTAGTGTCATTGCTAAAAATCTCCTTAGGATAGGATACTTTTGGCCTACCATGGAGAATGATGCACATGATTATGTGTGCCATTGCGACAAGTGCCAAAAACATGCTGACCTTGTCCATGCCCCTACATAAGAACTACAGGCTATTTCATCTCCTTGGCCCTTTTCAAAATGGGGCTTAGACATTATTGGCAAAATTAATCCTGTGTCATCTGATGGACATAAATTCATCATAATTGCCATTGAGTATTTCACGAAGTGGGTTGAAGCTATGCCTTTAGCTTCCTGCACTGGAAAACAAGTCTCTAAATTTATTTTTAATCAAATCATTTGTAGGTTCAAAATTCTTGCAAATCTCATCTCAGACAATGGAACTTGTTTCAAAAATAAAGATGTTAAGAAATTATGCCAAAAATATAAGATTCAACATCACTGGTCCACTCCCTATTATCCTTAGGGTAATGGTCAAGCAGAAGCTTCTAACAAAACCTTAATCAAAATTCTTAAAATGTTGGTCAATAAATATGGCCGCGACTGGCACATTCAATTATATCTAGCTTTGTGGGCCTATCGAACTAGTGTTCGAACTCCCACTGGAACTTCACCTTTTGTCTTGGTTTATGGTGCTAAAGATGTTTTTCCCTTTGAATTAGAAGTTCCTTCTTTGGCTCTACTACTTCAAGATACCGAAGTAGGAGATGAATATCGAGCTGGCAGACTCAGTCAGCTAGAACTCCCAGATGAAAAGCGCATCAATGCTTTGGAGCATCTTCGTGCCTACCAAAACAAGCTTAAAAGATCATATTGCAAGAAATTTCGTCATCGATCCTTTGAGGTCGACGACCTTGTTTTAAAAGAAAATAAAAAAAATACTAATGCAACTAAAGACCTTAAAGGTAAATTTGAGCCCAACTGGCTTGGACCATATATCATCACTGCTAAATTTGAATCGGGTGCATACAAATTAGCTACCTTAGATGGTAAAGAACTAAAAGAACCTATGAATATTATGCATCTTAAGCGATATTACGCATAAAATTTAGTCATTTCATTTGTACATATTTTGCATGTTGTCTCATTTTAAAAATATATATAAAACTGTTTAAACAAAAACAAACAAACATAAAAGTAAAAACAACAATATTATTGACTCTTTCGAAACCAAAAAAATAATAAAGAAGAAAGAGAGAGTCAAAATTATCAAACTCCTCAAAAATATTTGTTGTATATATTTCTTCTTAAAGTATTGCAGTTATATTTTCTTATTATCTTGGATAAATTAGCATTTATTTGGAATCCCTCACTTTCACAAACACAAAATAAATATCTTGATTTTATCTGGCATGATTACTAATCTCTCTTATATCAAAGTCCACAAAATTTAATTAAATAAAGTTTGAGCATAGAGAATTGATCTTGTTATTTACTTAAACCAAGCATATCTTTTCACAATAAAATGATTATATATGTAATGTCCATGCTATGCTACATAGTAGAAGTGGTTTCTTGAGCGAAAAGTTTCCCCTGCTTTCCTATCATGCACATGGTCTAGAATCTTTGAGAATTGACAAAAGGACAAGCTCACCCCTACCCGGAATAAAAATCCCTTGCTCTACAGCTAATCCGAGCAAGTATCCCTAGCATAAGAAGAAAAGAAAATTTTAAGAAAAAGAGAAAAAAAAAGGTTATTTCAGCATTATCTCAAATATCAAGCCAAAATACAAAAGTACAAAAATACAAAAAAAAAAAAAAGAGCAAAAGAGAAAAGCAAAAGCAAAAGCAATAAAATCCTTTCCCTACACCTTGAAAAGAAAAGAAGGGTTGATGAGCTTGAATCCTTGGAATTCTCAATTATTCAAAAACTGTGAGGTAAGCCCCATAACAGGTGGTTTGTGCCCAACCCGCTTGGCCTTGGGTAAATCCTAGCATGGTGATATGTCTGTCACATTAGCGACTTTCTTTTGTATAGACCTATGTCTGCTTATGGATTAGCTAGCTCTTGATAACCCGACTTACATAGTAGTTTGGTATGGTTATATGCATCTAAATCATGGTTAATGAACACTTATTTGGTTAATTCAAATCACTTGTATCAAATTATCTTGCTCAAAAACTGGTAAATGCACAAAGCAATTGCACACACATTTGTATTTGAGAGATTTTGTGTATCATTATGATAAATCAAGATTGGTAATGAAATCACATACGCACATGGGATTCCTTATAAATCTAACTATTGTATTTAAGATACTTTGAAATATTTTTGCAAATTGTTTGGAATAATTTCATTTTCTTATTTGAGAACAGTTGTTTAGTATAAAGACAACTACATACATTTTCAAAAAAATCAAAATTTCTTTCAAAACATACACTCAAATCATATATATATTATCGACTTTTGCGACGATGGTATAGTTCCAAAACTTAAATTGGAATTTTATGCCTAGCGCAAGTCCTCATCTTCATATTATCTGTTTATTTTCAAAAATTAAAAAAAATCAACCATGCAATAAAACTATCAATTTCTTCTTTGGATTTCGCGATGATGGTATAAGTTTATACCTAAATATTCTATGCCTAGCGCAAACCATTGTACTAATTTTATTTCCCATTTATTTAAATTCATCAAAACATGTGACTTAAATCATTATGTTACACAATTATGCTTTAACAACAACGCACATTGTTTCTATTTCATATCATTATGTCAACTTCAATTTTGCAATGATGGTATAATTCCTAGGGAATTATTCAAAAAATTTATCACACTTAGGAATTTATGCCTAGCAAAAATCATCTTTAATATATTTCATGCATAATATTTTCATGGAAATCTGAAAACAAATCACCATCATCATCATCATTTGCATCATCACAACAAAGTCTTAAGACAGTCTCTTAAGCACTCTTTTACTTTTAACAATATTTCTATACTGGGATTAGCTTGACAACCGAGTGAGCAACGACTCCATGAAATGGTCTATAATAGCGACAATGTCCTTTGAAATTATTGTTAAAATTCCCTTTATTTTTATCAAATTATCCCACAAACAACCATCAATTGTTTACATCAGATTATTTCATTTAAATCTTAAAAGCATGACATTCAAACCATAATATTTCCAAACGACATAACCACATGAATCATCAAATCAATCACATAAAAACATTAAAGCATCATACAAACACATAAGACAAGTCATATCATCAAAAATATCATCAGAGAAAATGAACAGTAACAATGAATTAGGGTTTTTCCCTATTTTTCTTAATTTTATTCAAAAACAATTAAAAACATTTTTAATTTTGCTTTTTCGCGTTTTTACCTCAAACGTTTGATTTGGGTAAAAAAACGGAGGGGGCACCATAGTAAGCTGTCGTATGATTCAACCTAGAATCATCGCCTAAAAATGGGAGTAATTTTTTGCTTTCTCGTAAATCGAGAAGAACTCATCTTTAACGCATTTTCCTTGAAAAATTCGCTAAAGAGGGGGCAAAATGTAGCACCCCAAAATTGGCACAGTAAACCTTAGCAAATAATTAAAATTACTTTAGTAATAATTCAAAATTCAATTTTAACCTCGAATCGCTCGTTAATCGCCTGTTAAACAACTTTCCCCATTTTTTGTGCCATTTTTAGGATTTGTTGTGACCGTTGGACAATATCATCTTCGATCAGATGATATCGCCTTAGATCGGACGATTTCGTCTGGAGCAGAATGTCCAGACGATCTCGTCCCAAATTGATTTGTGCATAATTAGCTTCTGTTTCAACGACATCTCTAAGTTGGGCAGAAGCATGTCTACGTTGTTAGAGACCTCCCCGTTGGAGATCTCCCAAATTAGGATGATCCCCAACCTCCTAACCTCCCTCATAAGCCTACTTAAACCTTAGGACCCCCCTTGACATTCCCCTGGCTGAATTTTCTTGTAACTTGACCTTTGTGTGCATTAGAATACCTTGGATTACCATCTGCATTTGTGCTTTCCAAGTTTTCTTGCAGGGACCTCATTGATTTTCAACCGGAGTAAGCTCAGATCATCGCAAATGATCCTGTACAATCTTGGATGATCCCATCAAAATTCGAGATGATTTCAACTACAGTCTATATTGGGGGCAATCAGTGCCCAGAGTTTGCGCTTTTCCTATACTTTGTTGCTATTTTATTCTGCATTTAGTCAGTTTTATTATTATTTCTTGTTATTCTACATCTTGGAGTTCACCCATGTAGTTTAATTGCATAATAAAATCATGATTTGCTATTAAAGCATGATAATTTATTTGTATTTCTATTTGGGCTTATTTTATTAACATCATTTTGTCATTTTACACCATTTCCCTCTGTCATCATAGCTGCATTTTCTGTATTTTGTATCTATTTCTCTGTTTGCAGGTCTTTGACGAATTCGTCAGATCTCAGATGATCTTGTCTAATTTCAGACGATCCTATCAAATTAGAGGCGATCTGGACTGCTTCAAAAATTAGAATCTCCATCAGACATCCGGAATCAGGTATGGATTTCTTCACTTAATTTATTCTCTGTGTTTTATGTTTAATTTTGTTTTTTGTATTCATTTAATTTGTATTTTCATAATAGAACTTAGATTCATTTGGCCAAACCTAGGATTTGAATGTTTAAAGATAAAATTGAACACATTAAGAACATTCCCAACCTAGGCATGGAGACTGCCACTAAACATTTCCTGGTGAACCCCACAATTTGTCAAAAAATCACCTTAATACACCTCCCCTGAGAGGCGGTACCTTTAAAGGGCCTCTCAGTCCAAGGTATTGTCCCATCCTTCCCGCATCCCACTTTCAGGCACGGATCCTTTAGCCTGAAGGTAAGGGTGCGGAAAATTTAGAGCAATACACATACCCCTATCTTCATACCCCTCACTTCATACCCTTATCTTCATACCTCTCAATTCATACCCCTCACTTCATACCCCTATATTCATAATCAATTAAAGGTTTAGGGTTTAGGGATTAGGGTTTAATTACCCCTAACTTCATGAATATTTATAAAAACCACTTCTTTAATCAATTAAAGTCCCAAACCCTTATCTAATTGAATACTTACCAAAACTTTTTTTTTATTTTTTAAATACCCCTATCTTCATACCCCTAAATTCATACCCTTATATTCATACCCTTATATTCATATCCCTATCTTCATACCCCTCACTTCATACCACTATCTTCATAATCAATTAAGGTTTTACATTTTAGTGTTTAGGGTTTAGGGTTTAGGTTTTAATTACCCCTAACTTCATACCTTTATCTTCATAATCAATTAAGGGGTTTCAGGTTTAGGTTTTAGGGTTTAGTTACCCCTAATCTCATGAATACTTACAAAAATCACTTCTTTAATCAGTTAAGATCCCAAATTGCTATCTATTTGAATACTTACCAAACCCTATTTTTCTAAAAAATACCCCTATATTCATACCCCTTATTCCATATCCTTATATTATTACCCCTAAATTCATACCTCTCACTTCATACCCCTTAATTCATAAACCTCAATTCATACTCCACATTTCATACCCCTCACTTCATACCCCTCACTTCATACCCCTATCTTCATACCCCTCACTTCACACCCTTCACTTCATACCCCTATCTTCATACCCCTATATTCATACCCCTCATTTCATAACCCTATCTTCGTACCCCTCACTTCATAACCCTCACTTCATGAATACTTATAAAAGCCACTTATTTAATCGATTAAGGTCCCAAACCACTATCTAATTGAATACTTACCAAACCCTAATTTTTTTTTAAATACCTCTATATTCATACCCCTAAATTCATACCCCTCACTTCATACCTCTATCTTCATACCCCTCACTTCATACCCCTATCTTCATATTCTTATCTTCATACCCCTATCTTCATACCCCTCACTTCATACCCCTATCTTCATACCCATGTCTTCATACCCTTATTTTCATATCCCTATATTCATACCCCTCACTTCATACCCCTCACATAAAACCCCTCACTTCATACCCCTATATTCATACACCTATATTCATATCCCTCACTTCATACCCCACTATTCATACCCCTCACTTAATACCCCTATCTTCATACCCCTCAATGCCACTTACTTCATACCCCTATCTTAATAATCAATTAAGGGTTTAGGGTTTAAGGTTTTGGGTTTAGAGTTTAGGGTTTAATTACCCCCAACTTTATGAATACATACAAAAAATACTTCCTTAATCAATTAAGGTCCCAAACCCATATCTAATTGAATTATTATCAAATCCTAATTTTTCAAAAAAAACTATCCCTATCTTCACACCCCTATCTTCATACCCCTCACTTCATACCCATGTATTCATTCCCATCAATTCATACCCCTTACTTCATAACCCCTATCTTCATACCCCTCACTTCATACCCTTCACTTCATACCCCTCACTTTATACCCTTCACTTCATACCCCTCACTTCATATCCCTATATTCATACCCCTCACTTCATACCCCTTACTTCATACCCCTATATTCATACCCCTCACATCATACCCCTATCTTCCTACCCCTCATTTCATACCCCTACATTCATACCCCTATATTCATACCCCTATCTTCATAACCCTCACTTCATACCCCTATCTTCATACCACTATCTTCATACCCCTCACATCATACCTCTAACTTCATAATCAATTAAGGGTTTACAATTTAGAGTTTAGAGTTTGGATTTTAGGTTTTAGGGTTTATGGTTTATGGTTTAATTACCCCTAACTTCATGAATACTTACAAAAACCACTTCTTTAATCAATTATGGTTCAAAAACCCTATCTAATTGAATACTTACCAAACCATATATATTTTTTAAATACCCCTATCTTCATACCCTCACTTCATACCCCTATATTCATACCCATCACTTCATACACCTATATTCACACCCCTCACTTCATACCCCTATCTTCACACCCCTCACTTCATACCCCTCACTTCATACCACTCATATCATACCCTTATTTTCATAACCCTATATTCATATCCCTCACTTTATACCCCTATATTCATACCCTTATCTTCATACCCCTCACTTCATACCCATATCTTCATACCACTATCTTCATACCCTTCACTTCATACTCCTCACTTCATACCCTTACCCCCTATCTTCATACACCTCACTTCATACCCTTATATTAATACACCTATATTCATACCCCTCACTTCATACCCCTATCTACATACCCCTCACTTAATACCACTCACTATATAACCCTATCTTCATAATAAATTAAGGGTTTAGAGTTTAGGGTTTAGGTTTAAGGGTTTAATTACTCCTAACTTCATGAATACTTACAAAAATAACTCAAACCCCTATCTAATTGAATAATTACTCCTTACATCAAAAAATCATTTAGAAAATCAAAATGACCTCAGAATGAATATGAATCTATTGCATATGATAGATTTTACATCATTCTTCATAGCCATGTAATTATTTTTATCATTTTAATTTTAATTTTATTTTAATCTCTGAAAAATAAAAAAAATAGCAAAAAGAAATTTAGAAAAAAAATGAAAAACAAAAAAGCTTCAACCTCGAATTTCTCCAGATACCCTGCAAGCATTAGTATTCTACATAAAACTAGTATTAGAGTGACCCGAATTAATGCAATCAACATCTAATATGATGCAAGCTTCAAAGGAAAAGGGTGCAATAAACTGAAAACGAAATCAAGTTAACCATAAAAAAATGCATAAAACTTGAGATATTTCCAATTAATTGCTACAAAAAAATATTCAATATTCCATTACAATGCAGAAAAAAATGCCCAAAGTTGGCATCCAAATGGTGAAAATCGGCCCAACGGTATGCCTTCCTCCGAAAAAATCCCAAAAGATCCAGCCCTTCAAATCGCATTTTCTGCTATTTTTAAAGAAAAATCATTTGCCCCTTCGTTTCCATATTTCTTGACTGTCTATTTTCTTTATTTTCTGTTTGGCTTCTCTTGCACTTTCATTTTCCAAAGTCTTTTGTTTTCCCTCAAATGGCTTATTTGCATGTGCTCCACGTTCTTTTCCATAACACATTCTTTTATTCCTTTATTTTAGCCACCACTTGGATTATTCTTACCTGCACATAAAACAAACACGTGAATTAGCTTTTAAAAAAAAAAAACAAATTAAAAAAAAAAAACTAAACTATACTAAAAGCATAAAGTTAAACTATTAAAAAAAAAACAAAAAGAAAAAAAATATTAAATTTAAACTACCACTTGGATTATTCTTAAGTGCACATAAAACAAACACGTGAATTAGCTTTAAAAAAAAACAAACTTAAAAAAAAACAAACTAAACTATACTAAAAGCATAAAGTTAAACTATTAAAAAAAGAAACAAAAAGAAAAAAATATTAAATTTAAACTATTTAAAAACGTGAACTAAAATGTGGTGAATGAAGCACCATGGCTTCATTCACTCCTTTTTCTTTTTATTTATATTTTATTGTTTTTACTTTTTTTTTATTTACTATATATATAATCTTTTTTTTTACTTGCTTTATTTTTTATTTTAAATTTGATTTAATTAATTTTAAATGTTTGAATTGATTTAATTCAAAACATTAAAATTAACCAAAACAATAAAAAACCGAGGAACCTAACCAATCCACTAGACACTCAAAATAAAACAAAAACACCCAAACACAAAAATTAAAAGGTGGGTCCCCAATTATTTGGGGCTAGTTGTGGAATGACCACAACAATACCCCTCACTTCATACCGCTATCTTCATACCCCTCACTTCATACCCCTATCTACATGCCCCTACCTTCATACCCCTCATTTCATATATGTATCTTCATAATCAATTAAGGATTTAGGGTTTAAGGTTTGGGTTTAGGGTTTAGGTTTTAATTACCCCTAACTTCATGAATAATTATAAAAACCACTTATTTAATCAATTAAGGTCCCAAATCTCTATCTAATTGAATACTTACCAAACTCTAATTTTTTAAAAAAATATATCCTATCTTCATACCCCTCACTTCATACCCCTATATTCATACCCTTATCTTCATACCTCTCACTTTATACCCATCACTTCATACCCCTATCTTCATAATCAATTAAGGGTTTAGGTTTTGGGGTTTAGGGTTTAGCATTTAGGGTTTATGGTTTAGGGTCTAATTACTCCTAACTTCATGAATACTTATAAAAACACTTATTTAATTAATTAAAGTCCCAAACCCCTATGTAATTGAATACTTACCAAACCCTAATATTTAAAAAAAAACTCTATCTTCATACCCCTATCTTAAGATCCCTATCTTCATACCCCTATATTCATACCTCTCACGTCATACCCTTATCTTCATACGTCTCACTTCATACCCCTAAATTCATACCCCTCACTTCATACCTCTAACTTCATAATCCTATATTTATACCCCTCATATCATACCCTTATCTTCATAGTCAATCAAGAGTTTAGGATTTAGGGTTTGGGATTTAGAGTATAATTACCCCTAACTTCATGAATACTTAGAAAAACCACTTATTTAATCAATTAAGGTCCCAAGCCCCTATCTAATTGAATACTTACCAAACACTAATTTAAAAAAAACAAATACCCCTATCTTCATATCCCTCACTTCATACCCCTATATTTGTACCTCTCACTCCATACCCCTATATTGATACCCCTCACTTCATATGCCTCACTTCATATCCATCACTTCATACCCCTATATTCATACCCCTCACATCATACCCCTATCTTCAGACCTCTATCGTCATATCCCTCACTTCATACCCCTAACTTCATATCCCCATCTTCATACCCCTCACTTCATACCCATCACTTCATAATTAATTAAGGATTTAGGATTTAGGGTTTAGGGTTTAAGGTTTAGGGTTTAGGATTTAATTACCCCTAACTTCATGAATACTTACAAAAACCACTTCTTTAATCAATAAAGGTCTCAAACTCCTATCTAATTGAATACTTATCGAAACTTAATTTGTCAAAAAAAATTCTTCATATGAAAGATATTGGATAGATTCCAAGATATAACAGTGGTTCTAACCACTCAATTTTGGCTCCTTGGCTTATTCAGTCTTAACCGATGTTGACACCCACGGTTAACAAAGCTAACCATGCCTGCCAGTAGTAGTCAGGACTAAAGTTCAGTTGGCATTCATCCGAGCCAAAATCAGTTGAAATAGTTATTCCTTCAATAATTTGGTTTGTTATGGCACAGAATCCTCCAAAAGTTTCCATCTAACTACTTTAGCAATAGATTCTTGATCTTGGATTATCTATGAAGCCACCCCTAGACCCTGGGAAATCCTATAAGTACCCTTTCCAAATTGGGGAAAAGAGAGAGAAAGCATAGGAGATTTTAAGCGACGAAGCCTTGTCAAATTGATCACTCACCTTAGTGCATTGAGAGAGCTTTTGTCACACTTTTGCCAACCAAGTGACCAAATCAAGCTATGGAGGCCCTAGGAGGATAATAGAGCCAAGAAATGTAAAATCATACAATATATGCACTATTTAACCAATTCAACTACCAAACCTATAATAGGACATCAAGGTGATCCTTTACCATCAATTTGGCAAGGAGGATCAGAGATTTGACCCTAATTTGGAGGGAAAATCTATTCAAAAATCTTCGTCGTGGCTGTCAGCTGTGGTGAACAGTGCCCACCGCTCGACAGAACCACATTTAGTAGGTGATCACTAATTCCCTTGTCTTCATTTCTATAGTTCAGTTAATTAGATCGGACTATTCATGTTGTAGGTTTAATTTAGTTTTTTAGAAACTTTTGACCGATGAAATAGGAGTTAATTGCAATTTCCTTTCATTATGGTAGTTTAGGAATAATGAGTCTTTTTTCATGCTTCCATGTTTTCAATTTGCTATTTAGGAGTTTAAATAGATGCATCATAGTCTCTTTTGTGTTTCTAATGATCAGTTATCATGATTTAGGCATATTAGAATGTTCATATTCACTTTCTTGATTTCTTGCTATTATGTCATATTTTAGCATAATCACTTTTAAAAGCCTCATCAAGAGAGGCCTCCTTTGTGTTTAATTGTGTTGTGTTGTTTCTTGACCGCAAGTAATAAATATTTAAATGAGCCAAAGCATTCAATCCCCTCCAATCATGGATAAGAGGGTCAACAACACTCTAGAGAAGTTTGTGTCATCCTCAAAGGCACTTGGAAATCACACCTACCCTTGTGAGGGGAACATTACATCCTATTGTAACTATTGTATCAAAATGATTATCCATAAGAGGGATGTATTTGTAACTTGAGTTTGACCGTAAACATATTGGAATAAAGCATATTTTTCTTGTCAATTTGTTGTCATTTTCTTGTATGCACATTTTGTATTCTTGTTTTAATTTTTGCAATAGAATGGTTAGGTGTGAGCCTTTTTGGGTTGTACAAAAGGCGATCACAGTGGGACTCTACATTTTGTACCTTTAGATTATGACTATTTCTCCGTTTCTAATGGCAGGTACTCACCGTGGTTGACAACCACAGTCAAAATTTTTTGCCATGGAAGATAGCCATGGACAATAGTAGCAGTCGCACCACAGAGCCACGATTAGCAACAGACCAATCACAAATTAGAAAGAAAAAGCTACATCAAATGTGGACTTGAGGTAGACCCCCCTATCATTTTTTGTGTCTGTTTTTTCTATTTGTATTTTTCTAGAACACATAAAATGATAAAATAATTAGGACAAGCAATGAGAAAGGATGAATTCATTAGGTCCTTAGGTTTTATCATTTTAGGCTTTCATTAAGCATCACTAGGAACAATGGACCTCTGAGTGTAGTCCACCCTAGACTCCAACATGCTAAAATATCTTGGTGTGTTGGTTTTTCTTGTTTGAGGCCCAATTAGAGGCCATTTTCATCATTAGTATGCATTCTTGAAACATCATGTAGATTAGTCATGCATATTTCTGAATCTTAAGCGTTCCTTTTCTGCATTTCATTTAGAGAAATATCATGAGTGTTGATTGATGCATATTTATTTTATGCTTAATTAAAAGGAACCCACACACACCATGTTTCATAGTAAATGCTAGTGAGTTGGTAGTAATATCCAACCACTATTAGGGTTCAACAAAAGTGGTAGTTATTTCCATCCATTGGCCTAACTCCCATGGTCCTTATTGTTCTAGACCAACATCAGACCCAACAACCATTTGTAGCTCCAAAATTTTGCATGTACTTCTCTTCAAAGGGTATGATGTTGATTGGGTGAGGATCTGGTAGGACCGGTGCTCCTTGCCTAAGTGTGGAATTTCATTACCATATTATAGGGGATTTACATGGCCTAGGTTCATGACCAGGTTGTCGAGTTGAAAGTATACAAGTGAAATCTAGTTAAACTGAGAATATCATGCAACGCTTTACAAAACATGATGAGAGTTTCTATACATATGCAACAAACTTGAAAACAACATCAAACAGTTTAGGGCTCACAAATAAAACTTAATAAAAGATAATCATCATTTTATACCTTTTTTTCTTAATAAAATTTGAATCTATACATAGGGTACAATATGGTGGTTACACGGAGTGTTCGACACAGGTGTAAATCCAACATCAATGATCAAGCTCCACCAAATGCACAACAGCATGTGCCAAGTCCTCACCCAAAAGATCCTCCCAAACAACATTTAGCGAGCATGATAGGGGATAACTCAACACGAGGGGACACTATTAAGCGTACCCTAGATAGAGGAGCTTCCATACACTCCTCGAGACATAGGATAGAGCATGAATAGTCTTAGCATGGAGGTCGTCCACTGGGAGGTCATTACCAAGATTGTATGCCATGTGCATCCATGAGATTGGCGAAAGAGTTTATCATTCAGGGGACCATATTGGTACCCCTACATCCTAGATCTATAGGAGACTCAAGGCCTCCACATTCAGAGCATAGACAAACTATGGATTTGCCTAGTCTAGGATAAGTAGATAGGCCTACTTCTGAGTGTAGGCCTATTCAAACTCTTGCCAAAATTGAACCTTCTAGGATCACTATTAATATATCCAAGGTGGGAGTCAATGGTACGCCACCACATCAACCATGGCATTCCAAAAAATTAGATGGTCTAGAGAGAGTCCTTGATCACTTAGGCTATAATCCTTCCACTCCACCCTCTTGCACTATGAGTGAGTATAGTGGAAGCACCATTAGTACTACTAGGGAATATGGAGAATTATCCAAGCACCCCCATGGTTTGTATGCACCATCTTCACATGATGCCACAAAGTACAGATTATAGCCTATCACGAATGTCATCTTCATAGAAAAATGCAAGAGCATGGCAAATCATTCTGAAGGGTACATATCGACAAATTCGCTCATACAGAGCACACACACCAGAGGCCTCTTACAGATCATCACATTAAGAGATCATACCCCTATCTTAATATCCCTATCTTCATACCCCTATCTTCATAACCCTATCTTCATACACCTCACTTCATAGCCCTTACTTCATACTCCTATCTTCATACCGCTCACTGCATACCCCTCACTTCATACCTCTAACTTCATAATCCTATCTTCATACCCCTAACATCATACTCTTATATTCATAATCAATAAAGGGTTTAGGATTTAACTTTTGGGGTTTAGGTTTTAGGGTTTAATTACCCCTAAATTCATGAATACTTACAAAAACCATTTAATTAATCAATTTAGGTCCCAAACCCCTATCTAATTGAACACTTACCAAACCCTAATTTTTCAAAACCAAATACCCCTATCTTCATACCCCTCACTTCATACCCCTATATTGATATCCCTCACTTCATAATCCTCACTTCATACCACTTACTTCATACCCCTATATTCATACCCTTCACTTCATACCCCTAACTTCATACCCCTATATTCATACCCTTCACTTAATAGCCCTTACTTCATACCCCTATATTTATACCACTCATATCATATCCCTATCTTCATAACCCTATATTCATACCCCTCACTTCATATCCCTATCTTCATACACCTCACTTCATACCCCTATCTTCATACCCATCACTTCATATCCCTCACTTCATTCCCCTATCTTCATACCCCTCACTTCATACCTTTAAATTCATAATAAATTAAGGGTTTAGAGTTTAGATTTTATATTTTGGGGTTTAGGGTTTAGGTTTTGGGTTTTAATTACCCCTAACTTCATGAACAGTTACAAAAACCACTTATTTAGTCAATTAAGGTCCCAAAACCCTATCTAATTGAATACTTACCAAATACTAATTTTTAGAAAAACAATACCCCTATATTCATACCCCTCGCTTAATACCTCTGACTTCATAACCCTATCTTCATACCCCTTACTTCATACCCCTATCTTCATAACCCTCACTTCATATCTCTATATTCATAGTCAATTAGGGGTTTAGGTTTTAGGCTTTGGGTTTAGGGTTTAGTGTTTAGGGTTTGGGTTTAGGATTTAGGGTTCACTACCACTAACTTCATGATTAATTACAAAAACCACTTCTTTAATAAATTAAGGTCCCAAACCTCTATCTAATCGAATACTTACCAAACCCTAAATTTTCAAAAAAAATACCCTTATCTTCATACCGCTCACTTCATACCCCTATCTTCATATCCCTCACTTCATACGCCTATATTCATACCCATAACTTCATACCCTTATCTTCATACCTCTCACTTCATACCCCTTACTTCATACCCCTATCTTCAAAATCAATTAAGTATTAAGGGTTTAGGGTTTAGGGTTTGGGGTTTAGGTTTTAGGGTTTACCCTTAATTTATGGATACTTACAAAAATAACTTCTTTAATCAATTAAGATCCCAAATTCCTATCTAATTGAATACTTACCAAACCCTATTTAAAAAAAAAAAAACACCCCTATCTTCATATCCCTTATTTCATACCCATATCTTAATACCCCTCACTTCATACTACTCACTTCATACCCCTATCTTCATACCCCTCACTTCATACACGTAACTTCATATATTTATCTTTGTACTCCTATATTCATACTCCTATCTTCATACCCCTATATTCATACCCTTCACTTCCCTATATTCATACTGTATATTTTGAGTTGTTGGACATTAATAGGGATAGCCATTATTTATCCCTGCAAATTTTGCAACTTGTAAGTATTCTACCCTATAACATGGGCTATTTGGTATGGGCCAATCCATTTGGGTTCAAATTTACCCTTTTCACCATGTTTATCATTTTTAGGATCCCAATATATGACTACATGTCCTTGATAAAAATGAGTACCCTTGGCTTTCTTATTAAATAATTTTAAGGTTTTTTGGGTTTGTTCCATCATTCTATTAAGGGTCCCTCTTCTTTGTTCTTTCAACAGTACAATTTGGTTAAGCCTTATTTGTATGGGATTAGGGTTTTCATGGTCTTTAAATAAGATAGATAGTGCCAATTTTTCTATTTTTGAAGGTAATAAGGCTTTCTCTCCATATACCATCTCATAGGGGGTTATTCCTGTGTTTCTTTTGATAGACAACCTATCAGCCCATAGAGAAAATTTAAGTTCATTATCCCATCCTCTTTTGTTCTTACCTAATGACATTTTTATTCTGGTTATTACATTCTTATTTGATGACTCAGCTAGGCCATTCCCTTAAGGGTAATAATTAGCAGAATGGGATAGTTCAATTCCATATTAATCACAAAATTCTACCATTTCATATGAAACAAAATACTATGTATTATTTGTAACCAATTTTTGAGCAACTCCAAACCTGGTCAGAATGTTTTCTTCCAAAAACTTTATGATAGTGGTAGTAGTATATGTCTTTAGGTGTGTAGCTTCTACCCACTTTGTAAAGTAAGCTACTGCAGTTATGATCCACTTGTGCTGACCAGATGAATTAGACTTGATTTCTCTAATTAAATCAATGCTCCATTAGGTGAATGGTGCTTCAATGAGTACTAGCTTGAGGGGCATGGCTGCCAGCTGCTTCTTTCCTACACAAACTTGGCAATTATGATAGTTCCTAATATATTTATATACATCCTTAAAAATGGAAGGCCAATAATATCCTACTCTCATACTTTTATTAGTTGTGGCTCTTGGAGCAAAATGACCCCCACAGAAACCATCATAAAATTTATTGATTATTTTTGGGAATTCACTTTCATATAAACAGACTAATAATACTCCATCAGGTTATTTCTAGTATAGCACGTCATTTTGTATATAATATTTTTGGACCTAAAGCTTGACTGACCTCATTCTGTTTGCTAACACGTATTTAGGGAATGACAGGGTTTGTAAGTATGACAAAATTTCTTCATACCATTTGCATTCGATGTTATTGATCCTTATAAAATCATATACCTCATCTATTGTGAGAATATTTTCAAATCCTTCTTCTTCTTTTTTAGCCATCAACTTTGCCAAACCTTACCCTTTGATAGTTTTAACTATTTTTAATTCAACATCATACTGTAGAAGTTTTACCATCCATATTACTAGTCTTCCTAATGGCTTTGATTGGGAAAAATATATTTTATTGCTATAAAATGGATGTAGTAGTAAACCTTATTTGAACCAAATATACCTTTAAAGTGTTCTAAAGATTGGATGACTACATAAGAATATTTTTCTAGCAAAGTGTATTTGAGATGTGCTCCTTTCAATCCTAAAATTCATAAAGGCTATTGGCATTTCATTATTTTCATCATTTTTTTATGAAATAACTGCAACAATGGAGTGTTCAGATGCATATGAATAGATATTAAAATATTCAGGGCATCTTAGGGTTGGAGTGGTTTATATGACTTCTTTGATCTTGTTAAATGCTTCCATATTTTCTACTATCCATTTTATTTCTCTAGTTTTCTTAACCATGTAATTTATGGGTTTGGTCATCTCTGCAAAATCTATAACAAATATTCTAATGAAATTTATTTTACCAAATAATGACCTAACTCCTTTTAAATTTCTAGGAGGGGGAATTTTAGAAATTGCTTCAATTCTGTCTAGATCAATGCTTATTCATTTTTCTGAAACTATATGTCCTATAAACTTTCCTTGTGTAGTTTTAAATATACATTTCTTGGTATTTAAATAAATTCCAAATTCATTGCACTGAGAAAAAACTATAGTTAAGTGTTCTAGATAATCTTCTAGATTTTTAGAAAATACTGTGATATCATCTAGGTACACAACTACAATTTTGAACATCATTTGAAGGCAAAATCCATTACCCTCTGAAAGGTAGAACCTGCATTCATCAACCCAAAAGGTATTCTTAGATATTCAAATATACCCCAAGGAGTAGTGAATACTGTCTTATGTATGTCTTCTGGATTTATCTGAATTTTATTGTACCCTAAAAATCCATCTAACAAAGACAATCTGGTTAATCCAACTACTACTTGCAGTAATTGTTCCATGTTGGGTAATGGGTAATTGTCTTTTAATGAACTCTTGTTTAAATTTATAAAATCTACATAGAGTCTAAAATCCCAATTCTTTTTTTGACTGGTACTAAATTGTATATCCAAGAGGAAAATCTTACCTTTCTGATTATTTTAGAATCCAGTAATTTTTGTACTTCCTTTTGCATTATCGGGTTCAGAATTGGATTGTACTTCCTCTATTTTTGTCTAAATGGCTTGGAATCTTCCTTCAAATGTGTAATGTGTGTCATTACATTTGTTTTGAAGGTTTTAAGGTCTTCATAAGTCCAAGAAAAATGTTCTTTGTTCTTTTTTAAGAAACTGATGTATCCAGCCTTTTCTTTAGTAGGTAAGGCCATGTCTACTTTCACTATTATGGGTTCTTTCATTGTACCAATATTAATTTCTTCAGATATTACTTCTCTACGTAAAGGCTTATAAAATTTATCAAAATCATCAAATAGACTTTCCATAGAAACCAATTCTTTGGTTATCCTATTTTTTTTCAATTGGATTACTTCTACTGGCTCTCCTATTTGGTATTTTAGCTTGTCTTCATCCTTTTCATCATATATTACATTTGCATATTGATTTTGCAGAGTCATAAAATCCTTAATATCTATATCATCCTAAAATACCTGTAGATAGACTGTTATCTGGCATAGAATTCTTATAGACTGAGATATTTGGGAATCTATCCATAAATTATGTAGTTATCTCTGGGTGATCTAGACTTGAGGCATTTACAACTAAAAGATCTACAACATGATTTTTTTCTCTAAGAATATGAGATATTGAAATCTCATATTCTTCCAATATCGTATTTTTATATTGCTTAATTATATGGTGCTTATTCTGATATTTACCTTTTATTTGTTGTATGATAAGCTCTGCATCCTCTATTATAGTCAAGTAGTTAATACCTAATTATTTTGCTTTTATTAACCCTAATAGTAAAGCTTCATACTCAGCTACATTATTGGTGCAAGTGAATTCCAATCTATAAGGAATACCAAGGTAATTTCCTTTAATATCAGTCAAATTAACACCTATATCGTTCCAAATTTTTCACACCCTTACCTTTAGGCTAAAGGATCCGCGCCCGAAAATGGTATGGGAAAAGTATGAGATGGTATATCAGACTGAGAGGCCCTTTGAAGGTCTCGCATCTTGGGGGAGGGGTATTAAGGTGATTTTTCGACGGATGGTGGGGTTCACCAGGAAACGTTTAGTGGCAGTTTCCACGCCTAGGTTGGGAATGTGTTTAATGTGTTTAGTTTTATCTTTAAACATCCAAGTCCTAGGTTTGTCCAGATGAATCTAAATGTTCTATTATGAAAATGCAAATTAAATAAATACAAAAAATAGATTTGGACAGAAAACAGAAAGAATACGCTAGATTAAAGAACCATACCTGATCCGGATGTCTGATGAAGGTTTTGATTTTTGTAGCAGTCCAGATCATATGGAATTTGACAGGCTCGTTTGAGATCTGACGTGATCGTCTGAGATCTGACGAATTCATCAGAGACCTGCAAACAGAGAAATAGATACAAAATACCAGAAATGCAACTATTCTAGCGAGAGAAAAATGGTGTAAAATGGCAACATAGATGCTAAGGTGATAATCACAAATAAAAATTTAAGTAGATTATGACGTTCTAATGACAAATTATGACTTCATTGTACACTTAAGCTATATGGGTGAACTCCAAGATGTAGAACAATAAGGAATAATAACAAATTTAACTAAATGAGGGATAAATCAACAAACAAAGTGAGAAAACGCAAACCCTGGGCACTGATTGCCCCTAATGTTGACTGCAGTCGAAATCATCTCGGATTGGTATGAAATCGTCTCTAATTGAACAGGATCGTCTGCGACGATCTGAGCTTGCTCCGGCTGAAAAACAATGAAGTTCCTGCAAACAAACTTGGAAAAATACAAATGCAAATGGTGGTTTAAGATAGTCTAATGCATGTAGAATTCATGTTACAAGGAATTTCAGAGGGGGGGAATGCCAAGAGGGGGTCCTAAGGTTAAATAGGCTTAAGAGGGAGGTTAGGAGGTTGGAGATCATCCTAATTTGGAAGATCTCCAATGGGGGAGGTCTCTAATGGTGCAGACACGCTTCTGCTCGGATTAGAGACGCCGTTGAAACAAAAGCTAACTATGCACAAATCAGTTTGGGATGAGATCGTCTAGATGTTCTTCTCTAGACAAAATCGTCCGATTTGAGGCAATATTGTCTGATCAGCGACGATATCGTCAAGCGAACAAAACAAACTCTAAAAATGGCATGAAAAATGAGGAAACAAGTAGCAGGCGGTTTGGGAGCGGTTTTGGGGTTAAAATTTGCATTTGAATTATTACTAATGTAATTTTAATTATTTTCTAAGGTTTACTGCACCAATTTTAGGGTGCTACATTTTGCCCCTTCTTTAGCAAATTTTTTGAGGAAAATGCGTTAAAAATGAGTTCTTCTCGATCTATGAGAAAGCAAAAATTTATTTCCATTTTTAGGCGACGATTCTTGGTCGAATCGTATGACAGCTTACTATGATGCCCCCTTCGTGTTTTTACCCAAATCGAACGTTTGAGGTAAAAATGCGAAAAAGAAAAGAATTAAAATGTTTTTAATTATTTTTGAATAAAATAAAAAAAAAAAAGGGAAAACCCCTAATTCATTTTTACTGTTCATTTTTTATTTTCTAGTTTCTAGAGCTCTGCAAACAAGATGGTCGAGACAGCGCACAGATCGACAGAGGTCCGGCGCGGGCTACGGGTAAGGGTCTAAACTTAGTTTAGAAGGCTTGAATTTTGAATTTCATGATTTGTAGATTAAATTTTGATGATTTTTGAGCATCATGGCCATTTTTGGGCAGTCGACGTCGTCGAGACGAAATCGTCTCGATTTCATCAAAATCGTCTCGATATCGTCGATTTCGTCCAAGGGCAAAATCGGTAAAATGGGGACGATTTCGTCAAAAAGGGGACAATTTAGGCTGGCAAAATCGAAGACGAATTTGCTCAAATTTGGGATGATATCATCCAATAGTGGACGATATCATCATTTATGAAATTGAACTTTGTTTTACTTGCATTTTTAATCATTGTTTTATTAATGATTTTTATTGTTTTGTTGTTTATGTTGCAGAGAGGATTACTAAAGAGCAGAGAATGGAAATACGACGGGTTGAGGGATGACTTGGCTGCTCTATCTCAGGCAGAGTGAGATTAGCCGGCTCAGGTCAGCTTGCAGCATGTGGTAGAGATGCCACAGGTTTCTACAGATATGGGGCTATTGACAGCCCTAGCAGAGAGGTGGTATCCGGGTTCTTCCTATTTTCGGTTACCAACAGGGGAGATGACTCCCACACTAGAGGATGTATGGAGGATTTTGAGGATCTCCATAAAAGGATGGCTAATCACTCCTGTGGCCAATTAGGGCCACGTGATGATGCGACTATGCGAAGATCCGAGCTTTGCCTTGGAGAAAGGCGGAGTGAACATCGAATCTCTATGGCAGATGCCTGGGGCATCTAGACTGACATAGGTTTTGACTGGGGTTGTAGATGGTCTTTTGCTATGCCATCAGAGTGGATGCATAGTACCATGGCAACTGATAGATGTGGTCTACGACATGAGAGACCACAGATACAAGTTTGCTTGGGGGAGCTTTGTACTATGCCAATTGTATAGGATCCTGCATGGGGTCGTATACAAGGGCGACCGATGTCTGGTTATGACATATCTACTACAGGTTTGGTGCTGGGAGCACATCATGGTGCAAATGCTGGTAGGGCTCCCACTGATAGGGATTTATGGGGAGAGGCCCCAAGATTTCTACTGGTGGCTCTAGAGAGGGTCACAGCGACGGATAGATCTACCAATGTCCCGAAGACTACTTGACGACCTTGTCTTTGACCAGATCACCTGGAGGCCTTGGAGAGATCATCCAGGGTGGGCTGAGGATGGACAGGAGCTGGCTCACGTTATATGAACCTATTGGCTAAGTATGGAGATGGGAGAGGTGGAGCTCCATCGCTATGACCGAGTTTTGAGGCAGTTCGATCTATAGCAGGGGATCCCATCTCTTAGAGACTACGAGTTTTCCTAGACTATCCGAGATAACACTACAATTAGCGGGGCTCTAGATATGCAGTGCTTTTGGAGTCCAAACATAGATGATGCCCCCATTCAGCCAGTGGATGGGGATGACACAGGGGTAGCCGACGGCTACGATGCCTAGTACATAGGCATTCGCTCTCCTCGGATGACGAGGGCTCAGGGTTCGATTCACACAGTTGTGCATCGAATGGGGATGCTATGCCAAGCGACCATTAAGGTAACACAGGGTCATGGTGAGAGAGAGCAGAGGAGACCACAGGCTCAGTAGAGGCTACGACAGCAGGAGAGGAGGGAGGAGAGACCCCCTTCTCCATGGAGAGAGAGACAACCATCGCCCGATAAGGGCAAGGGTGTGGACATAGGAGAGAGTAGTGAGATGGCTACTCTCTGGGTGGATACTGTCTATCTCCAGGCAGAGGTGCAAACCCTACAAGATGAGGCTGCACGACATCGAGAGGAGGCCACACAGCTCAAAGATGAGGTAGCACACCTCAAAGCACAGAGTGGAGGGGCGAGCACTCGGGATCTAGCATGGGCTATTGCCCAGGTCACATTCTATCAGACACTATAACACCATATGGTGCCAGAGAGGCAGAGGTTACCACTATCGACCCATATTGTGGAGCCTATCGAGATGAGGTCATCGAGGACATCATCATGATCAGAGTCTAGGACTCATAGCACCACACGGACTATGATGGGGCCACCTCGTCCACCTCAGGGCGGGGGAGGAGATGAGGCTGAGAGCTCGAGGGGTTCTCGAGGCTAGTTGCTACAGATTGCACTGCACATATTGATTATAGTGCTTATTATTATTTTTTATAGGGGATTAAGTATGCCTAAGTACAAATTGTGGCATACCAATCTAGTTTTGAGATGATGTACATATAATTTTGAGATATATATAGATGAGATATTTTTGATCATATGACTTGTCTTATGTATTTGTATGATGCTTTAATGTTTTGATTGATTGATTCGATGATTCATGTAATTATGCCATTTGGAAATATGATGGTTTGAATGTCATGCTTTTTTAAAATTTAAATAAAATAATCTGATGTAAACAAGTTGGTTGTTTGTGATGTGATAATTTGATAAAAATAAAAGGGACTTTTAACAATAATTTCAAAGGACATTGTCGCTATTATAGACCATTTCATGGAGTCGCCGCTCACTCGGTCGTCAAGCTAATCCTAGTATAGAAATATTTCTAAAAGTAAAAGAGTGCTTAAGAGACTGTCTTAAGGCTTTGTTGTGATGATGCAAATGATGATGATGATGATGATGATGATTTGTTTTCAGATGTTCATGAAAATATTATGCATGAAATATTTTAAAATGACTTTTGCTAGGCATAAATTCCTAAGTGTGATAAATTTTTTGGATAATTCCCTAGGAATTATATCATCATTGCAAAATTGAAGTTTGACATAATGACATGAAAATAGAGTAAGTGTTTGTTTTGTTTTAAAGCATAATTGTGTAACATAATGATTTAATTCATATGTTTTTACGATTTTAAATATATGGGGAATAAAATTGGTACAATGGTTTGCGCTAGGCATAGAATATTTAGGTATAGACTTATACCATCATCGCGAAATCCAAAGAAGAAAATAGATTGTTTTATTGCATGGTTGATTTTTAATTTTGGTCTTCAGAAAATATGAAGACGAGGACTTGCGCTAGGCATAAAATTCCAATTTTGGTTTTTGGAACTATACCATCGTCACAAAAGTTGTGTATCGCTCCAAATTTTTCGCATCCCTACCTTCAGGCTATTGGATCCGCGCCCGAAAGGAGGATGGGAAAAGGATGGTGCGGTACCTCGAACGAGAGGACTTTGCGAAGGTCCCGCCTCTCAAGGGAGGTGCATTTTGGTGATTTTTCGACGGATGGTGGGTTCACCAGGAAACATTTGGCGGCAGTTTCCACGCCTAGGTTTTGGGAATGAGTTTTGATGAGTTCGTTTTATTTTTAAACATTCATCCTAGGTTTGGCCGAATGATTCTAACTTAAACTACATGAAAATGCAATTTAAATGAATACAAAAAACATAAAAGAAAGCAGAAACAGAGAATTTGCAGGAGGCCAATGAAGATTACCTGATCCGAAAGTCTGATGAAGTTTCTGATTACTTGTAGCAGTCTGGATCGTCTGCAATTCAACAGATCGCCTTCAATTTGATAAAATCGTCTAAACTGACAGATCGTTCGCAATCCGACGAATTCGTCGACGAATTCATCGTAGACCTGCAAAACAGCAAACAGATGCGAAATACAAGAAATTCTATTTTGTAAACAGGGGCAAACTATATGAAAAAGTAATATGAGTATTGAACAATATACAAGAACAAAAGTAAATGCAAATCACTGTGTTTAGATAGCAGAATATGATCTTAATATGCAAACTAGACAAAATGGGTGAACTCCGGATGCAATATAGTATAAAAACTGAATAGACAATCTAATTTATAGCATAAAATGACAGAGAAAAGAGAAAGAAGAGCAAACTCCGTGCACCGATTGCCTCGATGTGTGCTGCAGTCGAAATCGTCTCGCATCATAACGAGATCGTCCCGAATTTGATGAGATCGCCTCCGATCTTGACAGGTTCGTCGGTTGCGATAGATGCTGGCTCCGGCTGAAAACCAATGGTGTACCCGCAATAAAATTAATATAGGACTAGTGCAAGAGCAAATTTGAAGTGTTTTAGCGCATAGGGAGTTGATTTACATAAAAATTCAGCCAGGGGTTGGGGAAGGAAAAGTTTTAGAGTTAAATAGGCATAGGATAGTTGTTGGGAGGTTGGAGATCATCCCAATTTGGGAGATCTCCAACGGGGGAAGGGTCCCAACGGCGCATACACGCTTCTGCCCGGATTGGAGACCCGTTGGAACGGATTCCAACTATGCAAATTCAGTTTTGCGACAAAATCGTCTGGACGTTCTAGTCTAGACGAAATCGTCAAATCGGGGCGATATCGTCCGATCGGAGACGATATCGTCAAACGGTCAAAACAACTGCTAAAAATGGCACGAAAAAGAGGAAACGGGTTTCTCGACGGTTAACTGGCGGTTTGGGAGGTTAAATTTGAATTTAAATTTATTTACTAAGGTGAATGTAATTATTCCAATTTTACTGCGCCAATTTTAGGGTGCTACATTTTGCCCCCTCTTTAGCGAATTTTTCCAAGAAAATGCGTTAAAGATGAGTTCTTCTCGATCTACGAGAAAGCAAAAAATTATTCCCATTTTTAGGCGACGATTCTTGGTCGAATCGTACGACAGCTTACTATGGTGCCCCCTCCGTGTTTTTACCCAAATCGAACGTTTGAGGTAAAAACGCGAAAAAGCAAAAATTATTTGTGAATTATTTTGAATAAAATTAAGAAAAATAGGGTAAAACCCTAATTCATTGTTACTGTTCATTTTACTATTTTTAGAGCTCTGGAGCAAAAATGGTAGAGACAGCGCACAGATCTGCAGAGGTCCGCCGCGGTCTACGGGTAAGGGTTTAAACTTAGTTTAGATTGATTTAATTTGAATTTACATGCTTTGTAAATGAATTTTAGGATGAATTTTGAGCATCGCGGCCGTTTTTGGCCATCGACGTCGTCCGGACGAAATCGTCCCTAGTTCGACGAAATCGTCTCAAGTTCGCAATTTCGCCTAAGGGCGAAATCGATAGAAAAGGGACGATTTCATCAAATTAGAGACGATTTCGACACGCGAAATCGGAGACGATTTTGCTCAAATTTCAGACGATATCGGCCAATAGTGGGCGATATCATCAATTGCAAAAATTTGATCTTTAAGTGGCATTATTGATTGCTAAAATTGTTATTAATGATTGTTTGTTGTTTTGATTGTTTATGCTTGCAGAGAGGATTACTAAAGAGCAGAGAGTGGAAATACGACGGGCTGAGAGACGACTTGGCCGCTCTCACCCAGGCAGAGCGGGATCTACTGGCACAGGCCGGCTTGCAAAGATGTGGCAGAGATGCCGCAGGTTTCTACCGACATGGGGCTACCGACAGCCCTAGCAGAGAGGTGGTACCCGGCTCTTCATGCTTCCGGTTACCAACGGGGAGATGACTCCCACACTAGAGGATGTATGGAGGATTCTTAGAATCCCCATACAAGGGAGGATGATCACACCCACGGCCAATCAGGGCCACGCGATGGGACGACTCTGCGGTGACCCGAGCTTCGCCCTGGAGAAGGGCGAAGTGAACATCAAGGCACTACGCCAGATGCCCGGGGCATCTACACCGACACGAGTTTTGGCCGGGGTGGTTGGTGGACTTCTGCTGTGCCACCAGAGCGGATGCAGGGTACCATGGATGCTGGCAGATGTGATCTGCGACATGCGCGACCATGGCTACAGATTTTCTTGGGGCAGCTTTGTTCTATGCCGGCTGTACAAGATCCTTTACGGGGTCGTGTACAAGGGCGGGCGATGTCTGGTCATGACATCGCTCCTACAGGTTTGGTGCCGGGAGCACATTGCGGTGCGGAGGCCGGTAGGGCTTCCACTGACAGGGGTTGACGGGGAGAGGCCCCGAGTCTTCTACCGGTGGCTCCGGAGAGGGGCACAACGACGGATCGACCTCGCCGGTGTCCCGGAGACTACCGGATGACTTGGTCCTGCACTGCATCACCTGGAGGCCATGGAGGCAACATCCAGGGTGGGCAGAGGACGCACAGGAGCTGGCTCGCATCAAGCGAGTCTGATGGCTACGGATGGAGAGGGGAGAGGTGGAGCTCCACCGCTACGACCGAGTGTTGCGATAGTTCGGTCTACAGCAGGGGATCCCATCTCTCAGGGATTATGAGTTTTCTCGGACTGTCCGGGATAACACCACAGTTAGCGGGGCTCCAGATATGCAACGATTCTGGAGTCAGGACGCGGACGATGCCCCCATTCAGCCAGTGGATGGGGACGACGCAGGGGTAGCCGATGGCTACGATGCCTGGTACGCAGGCATCCGCCCTCCTCGGATGACGAGGGCTCAGGGACCGATCCACACAGTTGTGCATCGGATAGGGAGGCGGCACCAGGTGCGGTAGAGGCAGCCCGGGGTCACGAGAGGAGAGCAGAGGAGGCCACAGGCACAGGAGAGGCCACGGTAGAGGGAGAGGGAGAGGAGGGAGGCGAGACCCCCATCTCCACAGAGGCCACCATCGCCTGATAAGGGCAAGGGTGTGGACATTGGCGAGAGTAGCGAGATGGCTACTCTCTGGGCAGAGAGAGATCATCTACGAGCTCAGGTGCAGACGTTACAGGATGCAACTACACAGCACCAAGCTGAGGTGTCGCAGCTACGAGACGAGAATGCTCGTCTCAGGGCACGAGGCGGAGGGGTGAGCACTCAGGAGCTGATGCGGTCGGTTTCTTAGACCGCATTCTATCAGGCGCTATACTACCAGGCGGTGCCAGAGGGCCAGAGGATACAGGTGCCACCTGCCATAGCAGATCCTATCAGGATAGGGTCGACGAGGAGCTCATCCCGATCGACGACGAGGACTCGCAGTACCACACATACTGCGATGGGACCACCTCGTCCTCTCGCAGGGTGGGGAGGAGATGAGGCCGAGAGCTCTAGAGGCTCTCGAGGCTAGAGGGCGGGATATCGCCACTGATATTGTATTATACTTGTATTGATAGAGGATTGAGTATGCCGAGGTACAGATTGTGGCATACCAATCCAGTGTTGATGATGTATATATTCTCGTTGATATATATAGATGAGATATTTTTGATCATATGACTTGTCTTATGTGATGCTTATGATGCTTTTTATGTTTGATTGATTGATTGAGTTGATTGATGTAATGATTTTATTGATGATTCATGTAATTATGTCGTTTTGGAAAATATTATAACTTGGATGTCATGCTTTAAATATTTTAAATGAAATAATCTGATGTAACAAATTGATTGGTTGTAATGAAATGTGATAAAAATAAAAAGAGATTTCTAACAATAATTTCAAAGGACATTGTCGCTATTATAGACCATTTCATGGAGTCGCCGCTCACTCGGTCGTCAAGCTAGTCCCAGGATAGAAATATTGTTAAAAGAAAAGAGTGCTTAAGAGACTGCCTTAAGACTTTGTTGTGATGATGCAAATGATGATGATGATGGTTTGCTTTCAGATTTCCATAAAAATATTATGCATGAAATATTGTGAAATGATTTTTGCTAGGCATAAATTCTTAAGTGTGATAAAATTTGTGAATAATTCCTTAAGAATTATACCATCATTGCAAAATGCAAAGGTGACATAATGACATAACATAGTAAAAATGTATTTGCTTTCGCAAAAGCATAATTTGTGTAAAATGAAGTCATATGTTTTGTATGATCTTTGATAAATCAGGAAATAAAATTGTTACAATGGTTTGCGCTAGGCATAGAATATGTAGGTATAGACTTATACCATCATCGCGAAGATCAAAGAAAGGATAGTTTTATTGCATGATTAATTTTTGATGAACAGAAAATATGATAATGAGGACTTGCGCTAAGCATAAAATTCCCATTTTGGTTTTGGAACTATGCCATCGTCGCGAAAGTCGATAAGATATATATGATATGTTTTGATTGAAATTTTTGATTTTTTCTATTATATAGTTATCTTTGTGGTAAATAATTGTACTTGGTTTATTCCAAACAAGTTTGCAAAAATAATATTTCAAAGTATTTTGAAGACAAAAAGTTAGATTTATAAGGAATCCCATGTGCATAAGTGAATTCATTGCCAATCTTGATTTATCATAATGATAGACAAAATCTCTCAAATACAAATGTGTGTGCAATTGCATTGTTCATTTACCAGATTTGAGCAAGATACTATGATACAAGTGATTTGAAGAAACCAAATAAGTGTTCATTAACCATGATGTAGATGCATATAACCATACTAGGCTACTATGTAGATCGGATTATCAAGAGCTAGCTAATCCATAAGCAGACATAGGTCTGTACAAAAGAAGGTCGCTAATGTGACAGTATATATCGCCACGCTAGGAGTTACCCAAGGCCAAGCAGAGTTGGGCACAAACCACCCGCTATGGGGCTTACCTCACGCTTTTCGAATAATTGAGAATTCCAGGGATTCAAGCTCATTCACCCTTCTTTTCTTTTCAAAGGGTAGGGAAAGGGATTTTATTGCTTTTCTTGCTTTCTTTTGAACTTTGCTTATTTTTCTTTTTGTATTTCTTTTGCTTGATAATGCTTGGAACATTGCTGACATAACATTTTTCTTTTCTTTTTCTTGAATTTTTCTTTTCTTTTTCTTTTTCTAGGGATACTTGCTCAGATTAGCAGTAGAGCAAGGGATTTTTATTCTGGGTAGGGGTGAGCTTGTCCTTTTGCCAATTCTCAAAGATTCTAGACCATGTGCATGATAGGATAGCAAGGGAAACTTTTCACTCAAGAAATCAGTTCTACTATGTAGCAAAACATGGAAATTACAAATATAATCATTTTATTGTGAAAAGATGTGCTTGGTTTAAGTAAATAACAAGATCAATTCTCTATGCTCAAACTTTATTTAATTGAATTTTGTGAACTTTGATATAAGAGAGATTAGTAATCATGCCGTATAAAATCAAGATATTTATTGTGTGAGTGTGCAAGTGAGGGATGCCAAATAAATGCTAGTTTTATCCAAAATAAGTTGAAACATAGAATTGCAATAATTGTAAGAAAATAATGATTTTGAGAAAGTTTTGAGAATGTTGACTCTCTCTTTATTCTGTATATTGTTTTGGTTTCGAAAGAGTCAAGCATATAGCTATTTTTGGATTTTTATGTTGATTTTTGTTTTGGAGCAAAAGGAACTTTACAAGTGCTTTTAAAAAATGCAATAAATATTTTTGAAGATTTTTGAAGATTTTATGAATGTTTTTGAGGTTTTTTGAATAAATTGAAAGAAATACACGATAATGATTTTGAACAAATATATACATGGATGAAATGACCAAATTTATGCATAATAACGTTTGAGATGTAAAATATTCATGGGTTCTTTAAGTTCTTTACCATCTAAGGTAGATAATTTATACGCTCCTGATTCAAATTTTGCAAGTAATGATGTACGGTCCGAGCCGCTTGGGCTCAAATTTACCTTTAAGTTCTTTGGTTGCATTTGTATTTTTTTGATTTTCTTTTAGAACAAGGTCGCCAATCTCAAAGGATCGATGACGAACTTTCTTATTATATGCTCTTTTAAGCTTGTTTTGGTATGCACGGAGATGCTCTAAAGCATTGATGCATTTTTCATCTAGGAGTTCCAGCTGACTGAGTCTGCCAGCGCGATATTCATCTCCTACTTCGGTGTCTTGAAGTAGCAGAGCCAAAGAAGGAACTTCCAATTCAAATGGAAAAACTGCTTCGGCACCATATACCAAAACAAATGGTGAAGTGCCCGTGGGGGTTCGAACACTAGTTCGATAAGCCCACAAGGCCGGATATAATTGAATATGCCACCCACGACCGCTTTATTGACTAGTCTTTTGAGAATTTTGATTAGAGTTTTGTTAGAAGCTTCTGCTTGACCATTACCCTGAGGATAATAGGGAGTAGACCAACGATGTTGAATCTTATATTTTTGACATAATTTTTTAACATCTTTATTTTTGAACGGAGTTCCATTGTCAGAGATGAGATTTGCAGGAATTCCGAACTCGCAGATGATTTGATTAAAAATGAATTTAGAGACTCGTGAACTAAAGTGCAGAAGCTAAAGGCATAGCTTCAACCCACTTCGTGAAATACTCATAGCGGTTATGATGAACTTATGTCCATCGAAGACACAGGATTAATTTTACCAATAATATCCAAGCCCCATTTAGAAAAGGGCCAAGGAGAAGAAATAGCCTCGCAGCCTCTTGTGCAGCGCATGGACAAGGTCAGCATGTTTTTGACACTTGTCGCAATGGCGCACATATTCATGTGCATCCGTTTCCATGGTAGGCCAAAAGTATCCTATCCGAAGGAGCTTTTTAGCAATGACGCTACCACTAAAGTGTCCTCCACAAGATCCATCGTGGGCTTCACTCAAGGCTGATTTAGACTCTTCTAAATTTAGACATCTTAATAGGATACCTTCAAAAGATCTCCTATATAAAGTATTGCCAATGATTACAAATCGACTTGCTCGTCGACGTAATAACCGACGCCGGTTGCGATTAGAATTAGCAGGGAAAGTCCCATTTTGGAGGAAATCAAATATGTCTCAGATACTCGTAGTTCAGGAGTAGTTTCCTTGATTAGAAACACATCCAAAGGCTCTAAGCATGACTTATGTGAAGCGGGTTCCCGGAGTCGACGAATGATGATAGTAGCATATTCGTCGTCTAACTCCAAGGGTAAGAGAGATGCAGCAGCGGCCATAGCATCACCGCACGGTTGCTAGTTCGAGGAATGGCTTCCAAGGTAACTTGATCAAACAAGGCCATTAGTTGTAAAACATAGGCCTTATATGGGCGAAGTTTATCATCTCTGGTCTGATAAACTTCATTAATTTGGTTTATAACCAATTGGGAATCCCCAAAAACTAAGAGGTTTTTAATTTTAAGCGCTAAAGCAACTCGTAATCCAAGGATTAGAGCTTCATACTCAGCAGTATTGTTGGTGCAAGCAAAGGTTAGTTTGAAGGACAGAGGAATAAGATGTTTTTGCGAAGATATTAAAATAATACCCGCACCAGCCCCACTCATGCATCGGGCTCCATCAAAGTATAAGGACCATTGTTCAACAAGGTCTGCCTCTAATTGAAGGCATTCATCAAGAAACTCAATAATGAGGGGATGAGTAGACTCTAAGGGTGCAAAAGCTAATTGATCTACTATGATTTGACCCTTAACATACTTCTGTCCTATGAAGGTGAGATCAAACTCGCTTAGAGCAAGAACCCACTTGGCTGTGCGACCCGATAAATAAGGTCGACTCATGAGATATCTTAAAGGATCATATTTGGCAATGACATACGTTTTTTGGCTAAGCATGTAATGTCGTAATTTTTGCGTAGCAAACACGATCGCTAGACATAACTTCTCTAACGCTGTATAGCGGGTTTCATAATTGATGAAGGTGCGGCTAATGTAATAATTAGCACGTTCTCATTTTTCATCATCAAGCCGAGCTAACATAGCTCCTAAGGCGTAATCAAGCAGAAATATATAGAAGAAATGGGCGATCAGATTTAGGCGGTGAAAGCACCGGAGGGTTAAGGAGATATTGCTTGAGAAGTTCAAAAGCTTCTCTACATTCTGTGTCCCAATTAAAGGGGACATCCTTCTTAAGGAGTTTAAGAAAGGGACCAGTTTTGTCCGCCAGCTTATCAATGAAGCGACGGATAGCTTGAAGTTTACCTTGTAAACTTCGTAATTCAGATATATTAGTGGGTGCGGGCATATCGCTGATAGCCGCAATTTTGAGAGGGTCAATTTCGATACCACGTAAAGAAACTAAAACCCCTAATAACTTGCCGGATTTAACTCCGAATATACATTTTGCTGGATTTAATCGAATGAGATATTCTCGTAATCGATTAAAAACTTTTCTTAAATCGTCTAAATGATGATCTTCAATAAGAGAGCGCGCTATAATATCATCTACATAATCATGTAGGATATCATGCATCATATCATGAAAAATGTAGGTCATAGCCCGTTGATAAGTTGCACCGGCGTTCTTTAAGCCAAATGGCATCACTTTCCAGAAAAAGGTACCCCAGGGGTAATAAAGGCTATTTTCGCCTGGTCTTCAGGAGCTATCCTGATCTGATTATAGCCGGAGAATCCGTCCATTAAGGACATCATCCCACTCCCAGCAGTGAAGTCAATAATTTGATCCATATTTGGAAGAGGAAAGTCGTCTTTAGGGCATGCAACATTAATATCTCTAAAATCTGTGCAAACCCTAACTTTGGTGGCTTCTTTCTTGGTGACTGGAACTACATTGGAGATCCATTCAGCATAATCAATAGCTTGTATGAAGATAACATTCAGGAGTTTTTCTAACTCCCCTTTGACTAGCAGAGCCACTTTGGGATGCATTTTTCTAAGTTTTTGTTTAACAGGTTTAGCATCCGGATGGACCACTAGATGGTGCATGACTACATAAGGGTCTAAACCTGGCATATCTTCATATGTCCAAGCGAAGACATCTTCATACTCTTTAAGAAATGCTATGTATTGTTTTTGTTTTTCTTGACTTAGTTCCGCTCCAATGTTGATTATGTGAGGGTTGTCCTCAGTTCCAATATTAATTTTAATGACATTTTCTACCTCCATGTGTAGATCTCTTTCAAAATTAGGTGGGGCGGGTGAAACGCCCAACTCTTGTAATTCTTGTAAAGTTAATTTAGATAATTCTTTTTGAGGGTCGATGGCCTCAAGTTGAGCTATGGTTGGTATAGAACCATCAAAATAAAACCCGTTGTACAACATCTCTTCAACAGAGACATCATGGAAGATATCTCCTTCCAACTCTTCATCGGGGTCAACAATCATTTCAGGGTATGCTATGGATAGCATGTTGCATGAAAATGACGGATTTTTAAGAGGCAAATCAACATGTCTATCCAAATAGTCTTGATAGCATATGAGATGATCATCATCCTCAAAAGGAAAAGGTTGACCCTTACTAGGTAATAGGCCCACACCACATCGGGCAGGCCATGGTTCTACCTCGAAAGGTTCTTTCATGCCATTTTGGAAAGGTCCTAAGCCTTTCCCTTTATATCCCATTTTAAGCATCATGGGTTTAGCTTTAATATAATCGTTGGTAAAATAGCACCGAGCATATCCATCATGATGGGTTTTGATATTCTGAGGGATTCTTCCTCAGTCATATCCTTTGTAAATGAAGGCTCAACTCCCGACTTGGTAAGTACTTCCCATAGGTTGTGGGAGGCCCAAAGTACGAGGAGATGGCGGCAATTGATTTAAAAGGTTTGAATCTTGCATGAAAGCATTCATTTTTTCTGATATTAAGGTTGTAGATAAATCTGGTAAAAGATCATCAGAAAGGGCATAAGATGTAGAAGGCTTATTACCTATGTCTTGAGATGTGGAAGGTATGATAGATGTGTCTATAGGTTTTGAATTTATGGGATTAGAACTTGAAGAATTGGTTGTAGTTTTAAGAGCTTTTTGAAGTTCTACAATAATTTGTTTAGAAGGTGGTTGATCTATATGGGAAGATGAAGTTAATGGAGGAGGAATAGATGAAGTGATGGGTTTATATTTCATAGTTTTAGATGAAGAAGAACTAGGATATGTGGATGACAGAGCAGGGCAAAATTGCACTCCAACTGGTTCTGCCAATGCACACATATCAAAGGTCTAGGGTCACCATGAATAGTGACCAACTGATTTTTAAACTCAAACTTAACACATTGGTGTAAAGTTGATGGGACTGCTCGCATGGCGTTAATCCAAGGGCGACCCAAAAGTATATTGTACGATGTCGGGCAATGTACAATAAACACAGTTGTCTCAAGGGTTCTAGGACCAACTTGCAATGGGAGGGTAATGACTCCACACGTTTCTTGTGTTTCGTCATTAAAGGCTTTGATAATCATATCAGTCTTCTTCATTTCATCACTTCTAAAACCAAATCATTGGTAGAATTCAAAGGTGCAGATGTTTAGAGATGAGCCATTATCAATCAGGACTCGTTTGACAGCTACATCCCCAATTAAAGCTGTAATATACAAGGGATTATCCTTGTGTAAACTGTGTTGTGGGATATCTTTATCCCGAAAGTCAATACAATCAATCTCTCGCGTGATGATAGTATTGGCCATAGCTTCAGGTTGGATGTTTTGAGGTACCATCATCTTGCTCAAAGTAAGCATCAATTCATCCCTATGGGTGGGAGAGGATCTTAATAAATCTAAAAGGGAGATTCTCGCGGTGGTATTAGACAACTGTTCATTAATGTCGTAAGGGGGTTTAGGTTGAACAATAGGAGCATTATTTCCTTTATTAGGATTTTTCATAACAAATGGAGCTGGTCCATCGTTCTGGTTTGGTTCTTGTTGGGGATTTTGAGCTTGTTGTCGGGTGACGACTCCGATGGTACCTACAATGTTATAGTGACGACGTTGAAACGGTCTCGGTTGAGAGTTTATGGCTTGTTCATAAGGAAGGACTTCATTAGAAGAAGGTCGAGTAGTGACTCTTCTGGGAAATGGTTCTTCCGGAACATTAGCATCTTGTGATAGGTTGAATAGGATCTGATTCGTTTTCAGAACTATTCGATTGAATGGTGTCTACTTCACTTTCACTATCTGACTCTATATCGCTAGAATCAGAAGTTTGAAAATTATGTAAGGGCCTGGTTGTAACCAGGGATAAGGTTGTGTCGAATGTGTGAGAGTCCTGAATAGGTAATTGCCCGCTAATGGTTCCTACATATCGGGTAGGAGGGGGAACATTATGATGTTCAATTTGATTAGCTACCTCTTTACCATGTCTTGGTAAAGGGTGTTGAAATATGTCTAAAGTTTGATTGGCATTCTCGATTTTGATTTTGGGGAACAGTCTTTTGAGTATTATTAGGAGGGTTTTGTTTAGGTTGGAAGGCTTGCACTTCCATTTCATTATTGTCAATCAAATCTTGTATTTTATGTTTCAATCTCTTACAAGCGTTGGTAGAATGTCCAGGACCTCTATGAAAATCACAGTGCAAATCAGCTCTATATCCGGGTATGCTTGGGTCGGGTTCCTGGATAGTCGGCAGCTTGGATTAAACCTCTTTCAAGAAGTTGAGGTAAAATAGTTGATAAAGGTTGGTTTAATCTAGTGAACTCTCGAGGAGGCTTATCGGAGGTTTCAAGATGAATTTTTCTGTTGTTTTTGTTGCATTGACATTAGCAACATTTCTGCCGTCGCTGACTCCATCACCGACAACCTCGTTTGTTTTTATATTGATTTCTAGATGTTTTCTCATCATCCTTCTTTCTAAGTTGGCCTCTCCTAATGAGGGCATCTTCTACTCTTCGAGCTAAGTCTATAGCTTGATCGAAGGTAGTCAAAGTAGTCGTTGATAGCTCATAAGAAAGTTGTTCTTGTAAATTGTTAATGAAAATGTCTAACATTTCCCTATAGGGTAGCACAAAGTGCAGCTTTTCCCGTCAATTGTCTCCATCTTGCTAAGAAATCAGCAAAACATTCGTCTTTATCTTGTTTTAAATTGTATAGGTCTTTAATAGTTACATGCCTCTCGATGTAGGCACTAAATTGATGAACAAATGACTCAGCTGCTTCTTCAAAGTTTCTTAAGGAATGAGTGGGCAATTGATAATACCACTCTAACGCCATTCCACCTAAACTTTTGGGGAACATTTTTAGTAATAGCAAGTCGTCATGCGATATGTCGTGACATGCTATCCTAAACATGCGAAGATGTTCTATGGGATCTTCGGTTCCTTTATAGATAGGCAGGACGGGCATGGGAAAATGTTTAGGGTATGGTTGAGCTACCACTATGGGATCCAATGGTTGGCTACAAATCTCTCGATAATTATACGAGGGACGGTAGGGATCTATCTAGGTCCATACGTGAAGCCAATTGTTTCACCATAGCTTCCAAACTACTAGTTTGCCCCCCATATTGATTCGGTGGGGCATTGCCATAAGTGTTATGGGCGTAGGATGGAGGAACATGCAGATTAGATGCCATGTTACTATTGTGTAAAACATTGGTAGGAAAAATATTATGGAGGAGTTTTGAAGTTGGATTGTGTTGTATTGTAGATTGTTGAAAGTTTGTATTTGGCTTTGTTTTAGATTTTTGTCTATTTAAAGCATTTTGCTCAATAGTTTGGAGGAAGGAAGTAGTGAAGGGAATTTTCTTTTGTGCGGGAGTGATTTTAGGTTGAGTAACAAGTTGCTTAGGAGGTTGGGTGACCCGTTGTTTGGTCATGGCTTGGGCTATAGTGACCATATTCGCATTAGATGGTCCACCCTTATCACTTTCTTGATCAATGAAAGACAAGGGATTAGTTTGCATATCAAGCGCCCGTTCTAAGGCCGCTTGAGCATCACTAATTTCCCCTTTATCAATACGGACCGCCACATTAAGGACGTCGATATGTTGATTAAGAAATTTTTGAAAATGTTCTGCGTTGTCAAAAGTGATGCCTCCATTTGGAGCTATTCTAGGGGATGAAGATTCTTTAACACTTCCTTCTTGTTCCTTATCTTCACCTAAGTCTTCATCCGATTGTCCTAGAGTTTCACCTTCCGGATTTGTATCTCCAAGAAGGACATTTGGGTTTTCAGTTGTATTTTGTAGCCAATCTTCTCCTTCTCCTAAAATTTCTTTACCATTCCTAAGTTTAGTCATGGTGCTAAGTTTTGATTTCAGCAAATATATATATATATATATATATATATATATATATATATATATATATATATATATGCAACAAATTAAAAGGTATATATTTATATATACCTAATGCAATATTGTAAATGAAATGTTTAAGTTTTTTTACTATGTTCTTTGATTTTTTTTTTTTTTGATTTTTAGTTTTTTAGTTTTTCTTTGAAACAATATAATAAAGACAAAAAATGAAACAATAAATGCACACAATAATAATAAGGCTGAAAGTAGATGAACTAATCTTCTATGAATAACTTATGGATATCATTAATAGGTTCAAGTTGTTCAGGGGTCATGAAATGTTCTTCTTCAAATTGAAAGTTTTCTTTTAAGAATTTGATGAAAAGGGCTATGGTGATATTGTCTGTTTCAGATGCTGGTTGATAAAAGTAAAGCTCATGGCAATACTCTCGATATAGCACAGCTCACGGAACTCTATTCCATCTTTCCCTATCTGTGAGAACAACTTCTTGGTCCTCTACAAGGCCTAGGAATCGGTGTACAATGTCCGCATTCTCGAGGTATTCCTCGAAGCCGAACAACTCTGAAGATACTAAAGCTCTCCTATAGGCTAACCACCTATGGCAAGCTCTTTCAAGTTCATGATAGAACACTAATTGATGAGGATCCAGGATTCTATCCAAGACTAGCCTCTTAAACTGTTTAAGTTGTGTGGACCTAGATGAAATGATACTAAGTCTCCTGATAAGCTCGTCCCACAAGGATTGATTTCTACTTGTTTCAGGGATACTAAGGACAGAATTAACTTCTATGGCTGCTAATTGGTTTACTACGTTTATAGTAACTGCTAACCTCTTTTTAGGAGCTACCATCTAAACATGATTTTGAACCTTAAATGTTTTAAAATGCATCTAAGTTTTAGTTGTTCTAATTTTTTTTTTTTTTGTTTGCTTTTGCTTTTGTTTTCAAAAGGTTATGATGCATTTCACGTCGGGTTCACCAAAATGTATCGCTCCAAATTTTTCGCATCCCTACCTTCAGGCTATTGGATCCACGCCCGGAAGGAGGATGGGAAAAGGATGATGCGGTACCTCAGACGAGAGGACTTTGCGAAGGTCCCGCCTCTCAAGGGAGGTGCATTTTGGTGATTTTTCGACGGATGGTGGGTTCACCAGGAAACATTTGGCGGCAGTTTCCACGCCTAGGTTTTGGGAATGAGTTTTGATGAGTTCGTTTTATTTTTAAACATTCATCCTAGGTTTGGCCGAATGATTCTAACTTAAACTACATGAAAATGCAATTTAAATGAATACAGCAAATAGAAAAGAAAGTAGAAATAGAGAATTTGTAGGAGGCCAATGAAGATTACCTGATCCGAAAGTCTGATGAAGTTTCTGATTACTTGTAGCAGTCTGGATCATCTGCAATTCAATAGAATCACCTTCAATTTGATAAAATCATCTAAACTGACAGGATCGTCTGTAATCTGACGAATTCGTCAAACGAATTCATCATAGACCCCGCAAAACAAGCAAACGATGCGAAATACAAGAAATTCTATTTTGTAAACAGGGGCAAACTATATGAAAAAGTAATATGAGTATTGAACAATATACAAGAACAAAAGTAAATGCAAATCACCGTGTTTAGATAGCAGAATATGATCTTAATATGCAAACTAGACAAAATGGGTGAACTCCAGATGCAATATAGTATAAAACCTGAATAGACAATCTAATTTATAGCATAAAATGACAGAGAAAAGAGAAAGAAGAGCAAACTCCAGGCACTGATTGCCTCGATGTGTGCTGCAGTCGAAATCGTCTCGCATCATAACGAGATCGTCCCGAATTTGATGAGATCGCCTCCGATCTTGACAGGTTCGTCTGACCGCGATAGATGCCGGCTCCGACCGAAAACCAATGGTGTACCCGCAATAAAATTAATATAGGACTAGTGCAAGAGCAAATTTGAAGTGTTTTAGCGCATAGGGAGTTGATTTACATAAAAATTCAGCCAGGGGTTGGGGAAGGAAAAGTTTTAGAGTTAAATAGGCATAGGATAGTTGTTGGGAGGTTGGAGATCATCCCAATTTGGGAGATCTCCAACGGGGGAAGGGTCCCAACGGCGCAGACACGCTTCTAGCCCGGATTGGAGACCCGTTGGAACGGATTCCAACTATGCAAATTCAGTTTTGCGACAAAATCGTCCGGACGTTCTAGTCCGGACGAAATCGTCAATCTGGGGCGATATCGTCTGATCGGAGACGATATCGTCAAACGGTCAAAACAACTGCTAAAAATGGCACGAAAAAAGAGGAAACGGGTTTCTCGACGGTTAACAGGCGGTTTGGGAGGTTAAATTTGAATTTAAATTTATTTACTAAGGTGAATGTAATTATTCCAATTTTACTACGCCAATTTTAGGGTGCTACAAGTTGATAATATATATAAATGTAACTTGATTGCATGTTTTGGAAAATGATTTTGATTTTTTTGAGAATGCATGTAGTTGTCTTTATACTAAACAACTATTCTTCAAAGAAGAAAATGAATTTATTCCAAACAATTTGCAAAAATATTTCAAAGTATCTTAAAGACAAAAGTTAGATTTATAAGGAATCCCATGTGCATATGTGATTTCATTACCAATCTTGATTTATCATAATGATACACAAAATCTCTCAAATACAAATGTGTGTGCAATTGCATTGTTCATTTACCAAGTTTTGAGCAAGATAATTTGATACAAGTGATTTGAATGAACCAAATAAGTGTTCATTAACCATGATTTAGATGCATATAACCATACCAGACTACTATGTAGGTCGGGTTATCAAGATCTAGCTAATCCATAAGCAGACATAGGTCTGTACAAAAGAGGTCGCTAATGTGACAGACATATCACCATGCTAGGAGTTACCCAAGGCCAAGCGGGTTGGGCACAAACCACCTGTTATGGGGCTTACCTCATAGTTTTCGAATAATTAAGAATTCTAGGGATTCAAGCTCATCAACCCTTCTTTTCTTTTCAAGGGGTAGGGAAAGGGATTTTATTGCTTTTGCTTTTGCTTTTCTCTTTTGTTTTTTTTTTTTTGTACTTTTGTATTTTGGCTTGATATTTGAGATAATGCTGAAATAACCTTTTTCTTTTTCTCTTTTTCTTGAACTTTTCTTTTCTTGCTATGCTAGGGATACTTACTCGGATTAGCTGTAGAGCAAGGGATTTTTATTCCGGGTAGGGGTGAACTTGTCCTTTTGCCAATTCTCAAAGATTCTAGACCATGTGCATGATAAGATAGCAGGGGAAACTTTTCGATCAAGAACCACTTCTACTATGTAGCATAACATGGACATTACAAATATAATCATTTTATTGTGAAAAGATATTCTTGGTTTAAGTAAATGACAACATCAATTCTCTATGCTCAAACTTTATTTAATTGAATTTTGTGGACTTTAATATAAGAGAGATTAGTAATCATGCCAGATAAAATCAAGATATTTATTTTTTGTGTTTGTGATACTGGGGGATTCCAAATAAATGCTAATTTATCCAAAATAACTTGAAAATATAACTGCAATACTACAAGAATTGATAGGTGCAAAATAAAAGATGTTTTTGAAGATTTTGACGATTTTGATGTTTTTGTATTTTGATTTTAATTGATGAATTGAAAGAAATACAATGTGATTGTTTTTTTGAAACTTTTATATTTTTATATGAATTTTTAGATGATGGAATTGTGGTATATACAAGATGATCTATATACATTATACAAGGTTATTTGAGTATAGCATGTCTAATGTTGCTTCAAAATCAAAGGAGATTTTGAAGGATAATTTGGTTGTGTTGAAGGTAAGAACAAAAGGTGATAAACAAAAGGTAGCGATAACAAAAGCTTTTTTATAATGTAGAATAATGTAGCAAAATATTTTACTTTTATATGTGTAAAATTGATCATGTTACAAAATAATATGTCAAAAGGATAAGAAGGTTCTTCATTCTTATCACTATCTTCCAAGTCTTTATAATATGGAGGGAGTATATGTGAAAGATATGCATGAGTGTTATTTGGTAAACAAGGATGATCATATATGGATGAAGAAAAGTGATGGATAGAAGATAATTGTGACAATGGAGAATGTATGAAACTTGATGTTTCAACCATTAAATATTCTTCAAATGGTGTTGGGTCATTATGTATGGTAACAACTTCAAACTTTAAACATTGGTGAAGAGTAGAAGGGACAACCCTCATCGTATGAATCCAAGGACTTATGAGAAGTAGGTTGTAAGGTGAAGGGCAATATGCTACATAAAACAAAGTATCTAGGATCTTGGATCCAATATTAAGAGGAAGAATTATAGTACTTTGAGCTTCTTGAATTTCATTGTTAAAATATTTTATAATAACATTTGATTCATTAAGATCTTCTTCCTTTAATTTGAGTTTTTGGAATAATTGATAAGTGCATAAATTAAGAGAGGAGCCATTATCTACCATGATAGTTTTAACAAGTGTTTCTTTACTAGATCCTGTAATGTAAAGATAGTAGTCTTCTTGTGGAGTAGAGGAAGAAATCTCCTCATCATAGAATGAAATATGGTTAACCTCAAGAGGGTTTACACCATTAATTATGTTCTTAGAGAAAATATGATGAGGAACAAATTGTTGGCTAGGTATTTTGAACAAAATTTCCTTGTGATAACTTTGTAATACTTCTAAAAGGGATATCTTTGCTTGAGTATTAATCACTTGTTGTTGGCTATCAAAGGGGATTTCATATTGAAATTTTGATTCTAAATATGAGCTTTCTATGCTTACATTCCATTTTGGATCATTCTCTAGAGCCAAAGATAGTTTTGAAGGTTGGTCAAATGAGGAATCCATATATTGAATATCAGATTGAGTTGATTGAACTTGAGGTTGCTCATTTGTAGTTTCTGTTACTATATTAATAATATCATCATGATGGGACACATTAACATGCAATATTTGATTGGTTTCTTGTTGTTGATAATTGAATAGGGGTTCTTGGGAGATCCCCATGTCTTGATTGATTATTGGTATTTGTTGTGTAGGAGTTTGATTGTTTACTAGAGATTTATAATCAGTTGTAGATTGTAATTCCTTTATATTAAAAAGACCCTTATCAATAAAATATTGAATTGCACATCTTAAATCTTTACATTTCTATGTCATATGTCCATCCACTCTATGATATTCACAATGTAGCTCAGGTTTAAACCAATCTGTTGTGGTATCAGGTTGTCTTATGGAAGGGAGTTCAATCCTATTTGTGTCAAGTAAATACTTGAGAATTATATCCATTGGTTGATTGAGCTTAGTAAATTTATGTGATGAAGGTTTTCGAGAGGTTTTTGATACGTGCCTTAGGAATTCAGTCATAAAAGGGCCTAATGGTTTCTCACCTCTACTTTCTTTATTATGGGTAGAATGATGACAGGAAGATTGTGAAGTAGGAGGTGAGTGCATGGTAGAATTGGAAGAATAAGTATTTTCTTGTTGAAATGGATGTGTTGTATTGAAAGAAGAATATTGAAAGGGTGGAGGAGGATTGTATGTGGATCAATAGACATAATATGGATATATGGGAGAATAGATAATATCGTTATGAAGAGGATTGGCAAAGGGATTGTCCTGTTGGGGTAAGGATGAAAAATGAGAAAAGTCTGATGGAGGTGGTGTTGAATAAGGATGAGGTTGGTCATAATCAACAAATGTATTTAGCTGAATTCTTCCAACATTACTGATGGGCTCATATTGATTTGAGTAAAAACTCATGGTTTCTTTAATACTTCTAAAAGTAATATTTAATATATATCATTTAGAATTAAATCTAAAACATACAAACTTGAAAAGATGATTTTGTTTTTATTTTTCTTGTATACATATATATATTTTTATTTTTTTTTATTTTTGAATCAAAAAGATGCCTATGTTATTCACGTCGGGTTCACCAAAATGTATCGTTCCAAATTTTTCGCACCATTACCTTCAGGCTAAAGGATCCACGCCCAGAAGGGGGATGGGAAAAGGATGGGATGGTACCTCGGACTGAGAGGCCCTTTGAAGGTCCCACCTCTCGGGGGAGGGGTATTAAGGTGATTTTTTGACGGATGGTGGGGTTCACTAGGAAACGTTTAGTGGCAGTTTCCATGCCTAGGTTGGGAATGTGTTTAATGTGTTCAGTTTTATCTTTAAACATCCAATTCCTAGGTTTGTCCAGATGAATCTAAATGTTCTATTATGAAAATGCAAATTAAATAAATACAAAAAATTTATTTGGATAGAAAATAGAAAGAATACGCTAGATTAAAGAACCATACCTGATCCGGATGTCTGATGAAGGTTATAATTTTTGTAACAGTCCACATCATCTATAATTTGATAGGATCTTCTGAGATCTGACGTGATCATCTGAGATCTGACGAATTCGTCAGAGACCTACAAACAGAGAAATAGATACAAAATACCAGAAATGCAACTATTCTAGCAAAGAAAAATGGTGTAAAATGGCAACATAGATGCTAAGGTGATAATCATAAATAAAAATTTAAGTAGATTATGATGTTCTAATGACAAATTATGACTTCATTGTACACTTAAGCTATATGGGTGAACTCCAAGATGCAGAACAATAAGGAATAATAACAAATTTAACTAAATGCAGGATAAATCAACAAACAAAGTGAGAAAATGCAAACCTTGGGCACTGATTGCCCCCAATGTTGACTGTAGTTGAAATCATCTCGGATTGGTATGAAATCGTCTCTAATTGAACAGGATCGTCTGTGATGATCTGAGCTTGCTTCGGCTGAAAAACAATGAAGTTCCTGCAAACAAACTTGGAAAAATACAAATGCAAATGGTGGTTTAAGATAGTCTAATGCATGTAGAATTCATGTTACAGGGAATTTCAACCAGGGGGAATGACAAGAGGGGGTCCTAAGGTTAAATAGGCTTAGGAGGGAGGTTAGGAGGTTGGAGATCATCCTAATTTGGAAGATCTCCAATGGGGGAGGTCTCTAATGACGTAGACATGCTTCTGCCCGGATTAGAGACGTCGTTGAAATAGAAGCTAACTATGCACAAATCAGTTTGGGGCAAGATCGTCTGGATGTTCTTCTCCAAAAAAAATCATCCGATTTGAGGCGATATCATCTGATTGGCGACGATATCATCAAACGGACAAAACAAACTCTAAAAATGGCATGAAAAATGAGGAAACGAGTAGCAGGCAGTTTGGGAGCGATTTTGGGGTTAAAATTTGAATTTGAATTATTACTAATGTGATTTTAATTATTTGCTAAGGTTTACTGTGCCAATTTTAGGGTGCTACAACACCTACACCTGCTCTATATTAGGATTTAGCTCCATCAAAAGACATGGTCCACATTTCTTGGGTTAATACTCTATCTGATTCAGCATCTACCATTTTCATAACTTTTGGATCCATTTTCTTTACTTCTGGTACTTCTACCCGGAATGGGTTGTGCTATATGGAGTAAACTCTCATCTCTTTTTCTTCCATAGATTTTATTAAGTTTATAATGGTTTCATCTATTTGAATTAACTCTATGGGGTGCTTGTTAAATGGTTCTCTTTGTAAGATTATATTTTTCTTATTTGATATTGGGATTGTAGCATAGGACCAGTCCAATTGAATTGAACCTCCCAGTTGTTCTACCCAATGTCTACTGAGTAATAGTGAGAAGAATGGGTCAACTTCAACCACTACAACATCCATGACTATGCCATTTTTAGGGTATTGATCCAAGAAAACCAACAATCCAGTTATCACCCCTACATAAGGAATTTGTCTACTATCCATTATAGAAATAGGGGCATAATCTCTAGTATAGATTAATCCCATTTGATCAGCTATTAATTTGGGCATGATATTGTGTGAGACTCCACTATATAACATGTAGTTATGGATGACATATCTTTCTCCTTCATGTGATTTGTACCTTAAGGATACATAAAAGGGTCTGACAAAGGATGGCGATCTTGTATCATGTTGATTTTATCTAGCAACATGGCAAGTTGGATCTTATTTTTGTTCCACTAATCCAAATGCTTTGTAGGCTTGTTCTCTGTACTGTTGAACTTTCATAAGTTCCCCAAATGTGATATTAATATTTTGCTTGTTGATTTCTGACCCAACATCAAATTCTATCTTCTTTATATCTAGTGGTTTATTATTTTCTTCTTTGGGGATCTCTTCATCTAATTATATTACTTCAGGAGTAATATTTTTGAGGATTCTATCAGTTTTCTCTTTATTGATATTTTTGTTGGTGTAAGTTTGTTTTCTTGTTTCACTTGTAGAGGCTTTTTCTATCTGGTCTAGGATAGTCATGTTCCTTAAATTTAAAGTATGGGTAGCCTCTAATTCTTCAACTTCTTAAGTAGTGGGGATTAATTTCCCTTGCTTCATCTTGTTATATCTTGATTCATGTGATTTTTGCAAGATTTTAGTTCCCTCAGCTACTAAAATTTGAGGATGATGATTTGAAGCATATTTATCCATATATTCTTCAAACATCCTTTCCTTGGATTCATCTTCAATTTACCAACAAGCATTGATTCTTATATCCTCTTATGATTCAGCATGTAAATCTACATTGTGTTGGTCACTTAGGTGAATTCCACATGCATCAGGGTTATGAGGTGCATCACAAGTAGAGAAAAAATAGGAAAATCCTTCTGCTATATTGGCAGATGATATGGGGTTAGGAACACTATTCTGATCTCTATCAGATTCTCAATTTTTCCAATTATTATTCCCATTATTCCTACTTCTATTTCCTTATTTCGAACCATTTTTGTTTCCCCAATTCCTATTGAAATTTTTCTTAAAGGGAGGATATTTGTCAACATGTGGTTGCTTTTTTTGTGAAGATTCACCATTATTGTCGTTATTTCTTTCAATTATTGCTAACCTGTTGTTCATGTTATTGAACATCTCAGTTATTTGACTAGTCAATTTCTCCATTGGATCAACTTTGATTCTTATTTGTATATCAAATGCCACTCTTTTAGGTTTTCTCTTAGGTAAGTTGAATTCTAAAGAATAAGCCCTTGGCTATAAGAAATCCACAATTAAAACTAGAAGAATAGAGTGCAAAAGGAGGGGAAAAAATAAGGTATTATATTTACAAGTTTTTTTATATTATATTGCACCATATCAATCTATATTACAAAGGAAGAAGGAAAAAGTTTAAGTACCACAAAGGCACAATCTTCACAAAGGTAAAATAGCTCAAAGCGACTGTGTAAAGAGCATTCTCCAAGCAAAGTAGAAGAGTCTCTCAAAAGACTCATATCTTCTATGATTTGGATAGTAAAACCTGCAAGTAAAAAAAGCACAATACAAAGAAATGAGAAGCATTATATTAAAGGGCAATATTATCTACAAAAGGGATTTCATAATAGGTTGAAAAATTATGGAAATAAAGCATAAAATATTACACTAGACATACATCCAAGGAGCATCATTGGAGTATTTCAAACTCCACCATAGTAGTGCTTGAAGCCTTCAAGATCATTACTCAAATCCTAGCTCCAAGTCTCCAAAGGCATTGCTCTCCACTCCAATCAGAACCAACTCATACCAAGCGCCATCGAACAAATTTAGAGCTTGTTGTATTGCATTTTTAATAATTGTATTGCAAAGATATGTTGAAGAGGCATTACATTAAAATGTTATGCACAAAGGGAAGGTAACACTTGGCACCTAGAAGGAAATCCTAATGTTTCCCACATGAGCATCCATATGTTGCAAGTTTTTCCGATAAAATATTACAAGGAATAAGGTTGGTGTGTTAGAAGGAAGAAGACACATGTCATAAAAATGAATGAATGCTCATCCAAGACTTTAACACTCATCCTTTACCTAGTAAACATTTACAAGTGGCAATAAGCATCTTCTCATCCCTCAAGCACTCAAATATAACCGTCGTGACACTTGTCACACATTTCAAGATTCCTCTTCTATTAAAATGTTCCAAAGATCAAGGAGGTCTACATTCATAGTCAAATTCATAACAACATTCATTTTTGAATTAATAATAGTATTCATAGCCATATTCATAGGAAAATCATAGTAGCCTAAGTTGCAGCATGGAACAAAGGTGAAGAACATTAAAGGCTCTAGTCAAGGGATTTCAAAGACTCTAGAATTGAAGTGCCACCATCCAAGCATTGAAACTAATAAATAATCAAAGCATTCCATTGGCTATAGCACCCAAAGAAAGGACATAACGCTTGTTGTCATCTACAATTAAATTCAGTATCAAATATTTTAGATTTGCAACATTACAAAGGTAGGGATTTACTTTATTATAATTTGATTTCATTAATAGGAGTTATAAGTGTATAATATAAGGTTTAAAACTATATGGAAATAAACCATATTTGAAAGTAAAATTAAAGGAAATTTATAGCTTAATATTTGCAAATTAAACTTAGGAGAAATAAGGATTTCTACCTAGAAAATTAAAATTCCATTATTGCAAATATTATTGTTTTCTAATCTTCCTATAAAATATCAAATATCAAAAGCTATAAAAAGAGGTTCATTAAGAATTATCAAGAGTTAGAAATTAATCGGTATTCTTGTCTCAAAACTAAATTAAAGGGATAAAATAAATCCAACCATTATAACCTCATCAAATTAGAAAGTGCTTAGCTCAATAGGAGAAATAAGGAGTAACAAAATTTGATTTTGGTATTTACAAAAAGTTACAAAATAAACCTAAAATTGAACTACTATTCACAAAAAGGACTTTATCTCTCATATAGAATATTAAAAATCACTAGGGAGACATAAGGCATTCTACAAAACTTGATAATAATAACATTCATTGTCAAGTACTCAATCCATTTGGGAATCATAAGGTTTCTACAAATTCTACAAGGATTTTATTTAATCAAATATCTTGACTAGGGAGACATAAGGAAGCCTACAAAACCTAAGCTACAAAAGGTCTTATCATAACAATCTCATATACTCTAAACTAGGGAGTCATAAGGTAGACTAATACAAATATTCTACAAAGTAATTACAATAAATAATGTTTCAAGGTACTATCAAGTCACTTTATACTCTAATCCAGGAAGCTATAAGGATGTCTACCTCAATAAATATAGTAAACAACAATATGAACAAAGGTATTAGAAAGGAAAAAGCAAGTGCCATAAAAATTAGGATTATGAATCTACTTATGAAATCTTAAGTAACATTAGATTTAACTTCAAAGGTAATTCATAGTGAATCCTTAAGAGATAATTTTAATTTTATGGAATGTTATCTTCAAGCCCGTATCAATGAAGCAATCAATAATGAGAAAAGTGACATATCACTTTATTTAGAATTAAGAAAAAAAAGGATTGATAGAACTACTCAAAAAGAAGATAAAGTTGAATGAATCATATTTAGAAAATATTTTTCAATCCTCATGTAGAATTGGTACTTCAAGTTATACTAATACAAGATCTTATCTTGATGCCTTGATAAATTATTCTAAACACTCTATATAGAGTAACAATAGAGAAGGAGAAACATCCTTGTAGAAATCAAGCAGCATTACTACCACCTATAAGAACACAAAAATCAGATTCAAAGGGAAGGATAAAGTAAGAATTACAATGCAAAGCCAAATGATGAAAGAACCATATCAATTTGAAGAACATTTGAAGATAAAGATCCAATTGAATATTGAAAATATAGGGAGTGTTAGAATTAGAGTATATTACATCATTTGGGTCATGTATGTAGGCAACAAATCCACCTCCCAGAGAAAGAAGAAGTGATTTGCTAAAGTTTTGACTATTTTGGAGATGATTTGCTCCAGTTTTGTGAAACCGTATAGTAGGGAGAAAATCATACATAAGACCATACAACTGAAGTGGCAAACCATACAGAGCAGTGGCAAATCATACAGGGCACACCGAAATTCAATGAGATGCAAAGGAAATGTAATTTCGGGATGAAATGTCGCATGGATTTGCTAACCTAAGGTGTAAACTTAGGAAAAGGCCAAAATAATGTATTCAGTTGTAATTGGGTAGTTGTGAATAATGGATTGTCTCAGGAACCACTTTGGAACGGCCTGGGCAATGTTATATAAGGCCCCATTTTCGAATTTATGAGTCTGGCTACTAGTTTATTGGTTCATAGTTGCTAGGATAGAGAGTTAGCCATATTTCTGAGTTATTGCTATAGTATGGATAGAGTTTCCACATTGTACTGAGTTGATCACCATTAATAATAAAGAACAGACATTGTGGATGACAGTGTACGATCCTGTGTGTATGGTTGATGCATTGTGGATGATTATTGTGTGATTGAGTTTCTTCCTTACTGTCATATGTTAGTTTTAGGCTTCATTGCAGGTTGTGAGCAGATTGCTACTGGTGGGAATCATGGAGAATGATCTAGGAGCATGAGGACATTTTCAAGGATGTATTGAAGTAGACTGTATGATTTTTGGGCGTAATTGCTTGAACGGAATCACTTATAATCCCGGATTGGATGCTTTGCTTGTGTGTGGAATCATCTTGTTTGGACTGTTAAAACCTTACAAAACCTTCCAGAGAGAGATTGGAGTAGAAGAGCATTGCAAATACTATATTTTTGTACCTTTGGATCGTACATATCGTACATCGTACAAATCGTACACAGAATCCTTACCCGATTTGGTAAAACAGGCGATTGATAGAAACTTACCCGATTTGGCAGTTTTGGTAATCGGCTTGAACGATTACAAAACTGTGTACGACAGCCTCCAAAATAGCATCCATCAATTTTTTTGAGTGCAATATCATACCATATTGGCCACTGTATGATCTCAGATCATACAGTGTATGTGTGGAAGGTCGTACAAGAGATTGACAGTCCGTACGAGGGTAGTTCGGGTACTTGGAAGATTGTTCGATTTGGTACTTAAGATCAAGCTCATCCTAGGGATTATTATGACCATCGAAAGATACCTCCCCATCAGGAATACTCCACCATTATGTTACATTTGGCATCGTTGCCTTATCGAATTTGGCATTTTTGTTAAAACGGGTCGAATTTGATGAAACAATTGGAGGTGATTTCTTATGACAGACACCAGTACACGAAGTCATGGGAGAAGAGAACCATGAGAGAACATTCTAGTAAGAAGGAGCATAAGGATTTCTCAAAGAGGAAACATGAGTAACTCAGATCAGAGTACACATGAACCAGAGATAGAGCAAGTTTGGACATCCGAAGAAGGAGACTTTGAGATGTTGTTGATTGAGACAGAAGACGAGGAGGAAAACCCATCGATCGTAGAGGAGACGGGTGACAAAGAGAAAGTGCACGATGATGGAGAGTGGATGGTAAGGCCTGAGGAAGTGGCAACGGGGTTGTGAGAGGGTGCAGAGGATGGGAGTCAGTCACCAAGGCAACAGGATGCGGGGACTCAGGAAGATAGACCAAGACAATCTCCATCACATCAACGAAGAAGGTCGTAGAGTGAGGATGCACGAGAATTTGGTCATCGAGTGACGGGATAGAATAAGATACCTCAAATTGATTCTTTTGATGACAATGGAAGTAAGACACCTTCGAGGAGGAATTCGGTCGAGATTCCATGGGAGACCTCGAGTGAGAGTGACGACTCTCCCAAGATGGCTAATAGAGCAACCAAGCAAAGATGTCCACCATTTTTAGGTGAGGGTAAGGAAGACCCCACATGGCATGTAGGAACTTGCATAACCATTTGGAGAGAAAATGGTGTAGATAGACCGAAGGATTGGGTAGTCCTCTTTCCTACCACTTTGAGAGGATTGGCAATAGATTGGTACCTAAAAAGAGAAAACAATGTTGATTTTCAGACTTGGAACTAGATAAAGGAGAAATTCATTGAGGAATTTTGACCTTTGAAAGATGATGGAGACATAGTCACTGAGCTTTGCATGACAAAATAGAAAGTATATGAGGATATAAAATCCTACAACCATCGACTAAAGTAGTTAGTCGATAAGATGCAGATGCCATTAGCAGACGTGCTGATAAAATGATGGTTTGTAGATGGGTTACTACCAAAATATAAGAAAAATATGAAGGGAGTACCATCTGACACATATGAGGAAGCTTTGAAACACGCAAAGACCTTTGAAAGTGAGTCAAAATAGATGTATATGGGAATCTTGTCTCATCCCAAGTTGAAATATTTGGATAGTGAGGAAGAGGACACTATCCAGAGGATGGTAGCATCGTTCCGCAAGGAGTTTGATAAAATGGTTAAGGAGCAAAATATCAAACCAGAGAGGAATGAACTATGGTGCACATAATGCAAGAGTGAGGGACATACAAATATGAAGTGCCCAAAGAATGATTACTACCATATTTGTAATGTGATGGGGCACGATGTAGTGCTCTGTCCCTATAATGCAAGAACCCATCCATAGGTACTATCAATTCAGGAGCAGGAACAAAAACCTCAGGCCCAAGGGAGTGGCCAATAGGTAATGAGTGGTGGCTATAGAAATAGCAGAAGGGGTGGCAGATAGAATCAAGGTAATCGATAGGGAGGACAAAGTCATTTATAGTATGATTCGAAAGGAAGACCGATCATACAGTGTCGCAATTGCCAAGAGTGGGGGCATTTTGCGAAGAATTGTCCTGCACCTCAGATGCAAGGAGCACCATAGGCAAGCACTACACATATGTGTAGATGGTGTGGTCCAGGGAACCACAAGGAGGAGAATTTTCCAAAGTAGGCGAGTTCGAGTAACCCATAGAATGTGAGCTATTTGGACATTGAGGTTCCTCAAGTTAAAGAGGAAACTCAGGAAGTATTAGCCATGATGCAGAATCAGGCTAAAAAGGACAAGTATCCAGAGCCAACAAAGGAGAAGCAACGCTGGCAAGTTGCAAAGAAAATACTATGAGAAGAAACTGAGAAAGCTAAGCAAGGAGAATCGAGCACTCGAAAGGAAGTACGAAGACCATCAGAATAGGAGACAGTTGTGCAACATCTGGTCACATAGGTGTTAGATACCACAGTAGAACTTAAGGTATCTGACTTATTCGAAGCTATCCCAAAATTGTCGAAAGCAATTGTGGAAGAGATACAACCATAGAAGGTGATGGAAGTAGAAAGCCAGCCAATTGTAGGAGAAGAATGAAAGGACCAATTTATGGATCCTACCATATTGATGATTGATGTGGGAAAGAAGCTTGCATTAATGCATATGGAGATTTTGGGACACAAATTGACACAAGTGATTGTGGACGGAGGTTCCAGTGTTAATGTGCTACCCGAAAGGACTTGGCTAGAATTAGGCGCACCATCACTATGGGCACCGAGCTTCCAACTGTATGGGGCTGACCAGAATGATATTAACATTAAGGGAGTTTTGACTGCACAACAAGTAATGATAGCTGAGCAAGAATTCATCTTGGATTTTGTTGTGATTTCGATGCAGAAACCTGCATACGATGCTCTCTTAGGGAGAGGATGGCTACGAGTGGCCAAGGTTAATCACAATTGGGGAAAGAATCAGATCACCTTCAAAAAGGGACAACATAAATACATGATCAATTTAGCTAATCAAAGGGTGAGTGAGGATGTAGCTACAATGGATGAATCAAAAAACTCATCAGGGGATGAAGAACATGAACCTGATGGAGAAGGAATGTTGTACATAGAAGAATGTAGCGAGGATGAAGCTCGATCTGATAGCGGACTTCTTCATTGGAAAATGGAGGATTATGAAGTATTTCAGCCCAATTGCTTATGCATTGAATCAAAGGAGATTAAAGAGCAACAAGACAAACCAGAAGCTAGTAAAGAGACTAAGAAGGAAATAGAAGAGAAATGGACATTTCCAAAAAGCTTTGCGGAGTATACAGTAGGAGATGCAGATATTGATACAAGACCGACACATCCTGAGAATGTAATGAAAGCTATGAGTGAGCTAGAGAATATCAAGTATGAAGGACCTAAGATAGTGGATATCAACTTGGGAATGGAGAAAGAACCGAGGATAGTCCACTGTGGCGATGATTGGAATCCTGTATTGAAGGCAACAACTTTCAAGATATTCTTGGAGTACAAGGATGTCTTCGCATGGACATATAAGGATTTGAAAGGAATTCCACCTGAGTTATGTGTCCATAAGATTACACTAATGCCTGGCACTCAACCAGTAAGAAGGAGGCCATATAGAATGAATCCAAAGTATGCGGCATTGGTGAATGCGGAGATAGAAAAGATGTTGGAAGCAGGAATTATATTCAGGGTGACGAACAGTGAATGGGTTTCACCGATAGTAATCACTTTGAAGAAGGAAGTCGATAAGATAAGAATATGCGTAGACTTCAGGAGTTTAAATGTAGTAACCATTAAGGACCCTTTTCCTATTCCATTTATGGATTCTATCTTGGAAGAAGTTGCAGGGCATGAGATCTATTCATTTTTGGATGGATTTTTAGGATACAATCAGATCAGCATCGTTGAGGAGGATAAGCTGAAAACCACATTTGTTGTGGAGAATGGCATTTATGCATACAATCGAATGCCATTTGGGCTCTGTAATGCCCCAACCACATTTCAACGCATCATACTGTATATATTCGACCAATTGGCGATGGGGAATTTCAAAGCATTTTTGGATGATTGGTCTATTTATGGGAAGATCAAGGAGCATCTTCCAGCTCTTAGTGAATGCATGAGCAGGTGCAGAAATGCATAGATATCATTAAATCCAGCAAAGTGTTTTTTGATGGTACCATTTGGGAAATTGTTAGGGCACATTGTGTGCAGTGAGGGATTGAAGATGGATCCAGATAAAATTTGGGTAATATTACATATGGAAGAGCCTTTTGATGTGAGTTCACTCAAAACCTTCCTGGGATCAATAGGATATTACCAAAGGTTTATCCAAAATTATGCACATGTGGCCTATCCATTAGATTCTTTGATGAAAAAGAATACTCCTTTCAGATGGATAGAGGAGCACCAGGGAGCTTTTGAGGAGTTAAAAGCTAAGTTGGTAAGCAGCCCGATCTTGGTGTTTTCGAGTTGGGATAAGGAATTCCATGTCCACGTTGATGCTTCAAACTTTGCAATTGGATGTGCATTGGCACAAGAAGGACAATTTAAGTTGGATCAACCGATTTTCTTTGCTAGTCACCTTTTGTCAAGGCCAAAAAGGAATTATAGTACAACAGAAAGGGAAGCTTTGGGGATGGTATATGCAGTTCAAAAGTTTAGGCATTACCTATTGGCAAACCCCTTTGCATTTTATGTTGATCATCAAGCATTGTTGTACTTAATAAATAAGCCAGTAATACAAGGACGAGTTAGTAGGTGGCTCGTCACGCTCCAAGAGTTCGTATTCCGAGTTGTGGTGAGACCTGGCAAGAAGCATGTGATTGCAGACCAGTTGTCTCGAATACGATCAGGAGAGCCAGTAGGAACAGGGGTTCCTGATGAATTCCTAGATGCATAGTTATTTGCCATCAATGTTGTGCCATCATGGTACAAGTTGGTTGGCCAGTATCTATCCACAGGGGAGTTGCCACAGGAGATGACGACAACCAAGAAGAAGAAAGTAATTATGAAGTCAACACCTTTCTAGATAATAGCAAGATTGCTATACAAGATAGGAAGTGATGGTATCTTGAGGAGATGTGTAATGGAGGAAGAAGTTAAGATGGTATTGAAAGAAGCCCATGCCGGTTTAGCAAGGGGACACATGGGACCAGATGCGACTGCAAGGAAAATATTGCTAGCAGGTCTATGGTGGCCCACATTGTATAATGATGCAAAAGAACACGTGAAAGCTTGTGATACTTGCCAGAGAGTAGGTAAACCTGTGAGGAGGGATTTTATGCCCTTACACCCATCGCAACCACAAGAGTTGTTCAAACATTGGGGCTTGGACTTCGTAGGACCATTCAAGACATCTCAAAGATAAAAATGCAGATATATCATAGTGGCAACAGAATACCTCACAAAATGGGTAGAAGCAAGAGCATTACCTGATAACTCTGCTAAGAGTACAACATGATTTTTGTACGAGCAGGTAATCACAAGATTTGGTATTCCACTATGAATAACGAGTGATCATGGAGGACACTTCGTTAATGAGATTATCAAGATGTTGATGATAGAGTTTAAGATTTTACATTCATTGTCTAGTCCATACTACCCGAGAGCGAACGGGCAGGCAGAGGCAACTAATAAAGTCTTAGTATCGACTCTATATAAAACCTATGGGATAGAAGGAGAAGACTAGGAGGAAAGGTTACCATCCATTTTGTGGGCATATAGAACAACTTTTAAACCAACAATGGAACATACCCCTTTCCAATTGATGTATGGTCAGGAAGCGGTGGTGCCAGTCGAGTTCTTGATACCAAGCTTGAGAGTTGCGGTAGAGCATCGCTTGGGAGATCAGGAAAGTTTGGAGGAATGACTGATGATGCTGATAAAGCTAGATGAAAGAAGATTCATGGCATAGTGGGCAATCGAGGTAGCCCAGAAGAGATGAAAGGTGTGGCATGACAAGCATTTGAGAAAGTTAGAACTTAGTCCTGGAGACTTGGTTCTCAAGTTTAATGGTAAGAGGGAGATCAAGCCTGGGAAGCTGAAGATGCTATGGCTTGGCCCTTACAAGGTGATTGAAGCATTGGATAATGGAGTGGTCAGGTTACAGAACCTGAATGGGATAGAGGTACCCAACACTATAAATGGCTCGAAGTTAAAGCCTTATAAAGTATAGTGTTCATTCATTGCTTTGGAAGAAGTGGAATGAAGAAGATGAGCAGATGCTCGAAATGAGGCTCCTCATGAGCTAGGTCCCTCATAGGAAGAGCCAGATTTGGGACTCACCAAACTTTTTTCGAGATGGAGGAGGCACAACCAATCATCGAACAACAGGAGTTGGCACCTAGACCAGGCGAAAGAAGATGAGTGCGAGTACATATCAGATGGGTAGACGGGACCATAAGAGAGGGAGAAGAGTGGATCCCTCCAGCAAGAGAAGATTATCAGGAGAGAGCACTATTACCAAGAGCTTCGGATAGGAGGTACCCATAGATAGAACATAGGGAACTACCTCGACAATCAGAAGGATGAAGAAGGGTAAGACTGATAGTGCGTAACGAAGATAGAGTGGACACGTTTGAGATGGAAATGCTAGAGGATGCTAGGGAGGACAGGCTAGAAGAAGAACTAGCAAGACTTTCCCCATTAGCTCAAGTAGGGCTATTGTAGTAGAGGATGAGAATGCAAACTCAACAATTGTAGGAAGAATATCAAATGCTACGGGGTCACAATGCGAGACTAAGAGCGCAAGTAATCCATGAATTGGATGACACCATACAAATATTGGATGAACAAAGAGTCATTAGATTACAAGAGATTGGAAGTGAGCATGAGGAGGCTAAGGATTTAACTCCAAGAAATGGTGGAGGAAATGAAGGTGCAAGTACAAGTTCACCCCCTTCACTAAGCAGACAACCTACAGTAAACGAGGAGGTAGGAGTACTATGGCGAGATATAGAGGAAACCACCACATCACCTGAAGTGCATCACAATGTAGTAGATAGGGCAGATTCTAGTGATGGAGGAATGTCATGGTTGGTATGAGAGCCTAGTATAGATGAAGAGGAACTAGAGAATCCTCATAATCCATAGAGGGATCAGAGTATTCCAATCAGAACATTGAGACCGAGACAAGTTGAGGGAGTTCGAGAAGATAGATCCGAGAATCGTACACAAGCATATGCAATAGCTCACCAATAGCTATGAAGACAAAGGAGGGAAGTTCGATGACTGGAAAGAGTGATGAATTTGCCAATCGACTAGGGTAGAACAGAGGGAAGAGAGTCAGACTGACTCTAGCTCTAAAATAGACTTCTCAGACGATTATAGAGCAGTATTGGCATCTTCATCCCCCCAATGATCCTTTGAGGAAAGAATATGGAGGCATCATTTGGTATGAGCTGATAGGAGAGTCAGAACCTTATGCCAGTTGTCACCAAATAGAAGTCCACTAGCTAACATCGAGTTAGTAGAGATTACTCCTGATGACCATGGAGTAAGAGGAAGAATTGGACAAGGACCTATAAGAGGGAGAGGAAGAGGTAGACGACCAAAAAATGATGGGAATCTGAATGATGTTGTAATGGGAGGAGGTAGAGGATGAGGAATATTTTGACCCCCTACTCCTAGATGGCTAGGTGCTAGCCTGCTAGCTTGCTTGAACTAGGAAAGGAACCCACAGGATATACTTCGACTAAGAGGCATGTTACAAAATGTGGTAGGAAGGCGCACAGGGGGGCGACCACCCCTGAATCGACAAGGACCTCAATGGGAAGGAGGTAATTGGTGGTTACCTCAAGTAAGAGAAGAATCATCAGTAGTACGGGGAGGTTTCATGCCTAGAAGGAGTGGTAGGGGGAGATACCCACGTGGCCAAAACTTTGCTAGCAAGGGAAGGGTACAATTCATAGATGGTGGAAACCTAGGCCAACAAAGGACCCGATCACCGAGTTTGGAGCCAAAAATGATCCGAGGAGATAGCCAAAGAAGTCACTCAAATGATAGTAGAGTGGTAAGGACACCACCCCCTCAGGATCAACTACCTGGATGATGAGAAGAAGGCCTACCAGGAGGTGAGACTCCAATTTGTTGATGTACAATATAGAACTATACACATTGTGGAAGGGCAAATGAATGGGCAGCAACATCGCAGGTAGGGACCAGTCAAGCAGAGGTACAAGAGAATGCTGCTAACTGGAATGTGATGGTCGAACCTCGAGGCCAAGACTGGGATGGGGTCGTATAGGTGAATGTCACTGTACGATTACCCAGAAGGTAAGTATGATTAGAATAGGAATGAAAAAAAAATGATGAAAAAAAAATTATGTGCCTTGGTTGTGAAAATCCCTCGGGACGCAATTAAGAAGGGCGAGGTTGAAAACCGGAAATGACGACCTCTCCAGAGAGAAAGCAAAAATTTTCTCTAAGTTATGAAATCGTACATTTAAAAAGTACAAGGAAATCATACAAAAGAGAATCGTACAAAGCAAGATTGACCTACAAATCGTATAGGAGGTCGTATGGTATGATCTAGACCGTACAGTGTATGATTTGCCAACTAACTCATTAAATGCGGCATGCGAAAAAAGCAGCGGTTGGAGGAAAATTAGGGGGAAAAAGACAAAATTTGAATTTTCATTGAGTTGTCAGTCATCCAATAGCCCAACTAGGAAATTACATGCAAATTGGCGCCTTTGTGATTTAAATTTTAGGGTTTTTCTAGGGTTTTGGAGGATTTCTTTAAATAGGAAGAGATTTTACCCATTTTTTTCACCAAGTAAGAAAAGCACAAGAATTCAAATTTTTTCCAAGAGATTGAAGCGAAGAAGCGTACGATTTAGAACTTGAACTGCATGGGCAAAGATTTTTCATGGATTTTCTGAAGATTGCAGACCCATCATAATTTGTACCAAGGCGTTCTTCTTCACTTTGAACAATTTTAACCCGAGAAGAGAGAAATTAGGGTTTCTCCAACAAAAAGGGGAGGAAATTCATGTTAATTGTAGCTAGAGATGTCAGAATACGTCAGCGTATGGATTATGAGCAGGGAAATTGCACATTAAAGCTGAGAAAGCTACGATTGGTGGTGGAAATTGGTGGATTGACAAGGAAATAGGAGATTGAAACCCTAAATAGTTATGGCTCTAGAAAATATGGGCTGAGAAGCATGAGAAAAGGATCGTACAACCATACCAGAGCACCAAGAATTCATCAAGTTGAGAGAAATTGTGTCGGGAGAAAAGGAGTTAACGGTCTATTGTGAAAACTTAGGGAAAGGTAGATCGGGCCATTTTAGCAACTGGGTCGGTGTTGGAATTGTGGAAGGAGGCCGAAATCCTAATATTTTTTAGCATAAGGGTTTGTGCAGATGTATTGTATGATTTTGGGCTACGTCGTACGATTTTTAGGGAAAAGAGCACAAGTTGGGTGCTTATTTTACCATTTTTGGTAGTTTTTTAGCATATCGTATGGAACCGTATGGAATCATACCAGTTTTAAAGGGGAGGGCAGCCAGTAGGAAGTAGTGTATGGAGTATTGGTGCCCTGTATGGTTTCGAAGTCATCATGGTATGATTTTCTAGAAAAGTAACCATTGGAGGAGTGACAGAGATGGAAGGAAAAACTGTCGAAGGGTGTACGATTTGGGAGGAAGCGAAGAAAAGCAAGATCATACATGGTATGCAGAATCATACATAGTATGCTTTTACGAAGAGTTGTATGATTTTGGATACATTTTTTATTGCGGAGAAGCGAGTGGAGCAATCGGCGAGATGTTGAAGGAATGATATCAATAGAGGAGTTTGGACGCCGATTGAGGTGGATTGCAGCCAACAGGGTGGAGAGATCACCAGGGCCACTCCATGAGAGAGAGGCATCCTCATGATAGTACTCTAGGTGTCAGTTTTAGTCACATGATAGGTGTGGTAATCATCCATGGAGAAGAGGAGGACATAGACCATGGAGGAGACAAGGCCATTGGCGAGCGCATTTGAATAGAATGCCACCAAGGTATAGAGCGACAAGAATGGTGCACATCACTACCTCACAGAGGGAGTTGAGGAGTGAAGTACATGTACCACAATAGGAAGAACACCTGAGTAGTGGATAGGAAGAATGCCAGGTGGAATTGAAAAATATGGTATTTGTACAGCATGGGGTAGAAGCATGCAAGAAATGGTGGAACGATGAGAAGAATAAATCTCATCCATGGAAGAAATAGTTTGAGAATGCGTAGGTGGTGGTCATTGCACAGATTCTGCCATTTCACAAGACATTTTTTGAGAACTATCTTCTCCAGATAGTTTAGGCTTATGATGCATCAGCAAGGATGACCTACGTCAATGTAGGTAGGAGATCAGTGAAGGTTGAAGTGTCGATGGAGGCATTCAAGAAAACTTTTGGGCTACCAACGGAGGGTATGGAGATAGTAAAGAAACTGGTAGACCCTATTGAAGCATACCGCCTGGTCACTACTTTGACGACTATCAAATCACTGATAGAGGCTAAGATTTTTGGTGTAGGGATGCACAGAATAAAATAGAGCCACTTACGAGATGAACACTGGGCTTGCGCAATGAACATAGTCATGGCTCGACTTTCAGGGGACATAAGGATGGCTGAGATGCCTATGTGGATGGCCTAGTATGTAGAAGGTATTACCTAGGGGATTTTGTATGATTGGGGTACCTATCTAGAGTGAAGAATGCATGAAGCATTGATGAAGAGATCGAAGAACTTTGGGATGGCCTTTCAGGCTATTGGTTTGCTTCTCAATGCAGTGATGGAAGTAGGGATGACATTCCCAGGGTTGACGCAACCTAGGGAGATTAGGCCAGATCAACCAACTATACTGAAATGGGTAAATACTGTACCCATAGCCAAGGTGACTCTAGAGAAACCATGGACATGGAGTGAGTGACACAAGAGTGAAGCTCAAGAAGATACTTCTTCGGAGAAGGATGTCGATGTACATCATCGAAGGAAATGCCCAAGATGGTTGGAGCTAGAATTGGAACAATCGGTACCTGCTAGAAGGCAGCAGGAGCAGCCTCTCAAGAAAGAAAGGGAGAGTAGTCCGATTCAGATCAGGATGAGAAGGCAGAGAGAGAGGATGGCAGGAAAACCAGCTCCTGAAGTATGGAGAATGGAAGAGTCAAATTCAGAAGCGATGGAGTTGGATGAAGTGTATTGGGTAGAGGCAGAGAAAATAGTACGCTCATCAAAAATTTTCTCTCAATATGAGAAGATGGATGCCTCTGACTTCTTTAGAGGATTTGAGGTAGGGCACGATGGAGTGGCCACTACCCAAGAGGAAGTAGTAGTAGAGCCGAAGAAGAAGATGCGATACAGATTTGTATCAGGAGGCTCTAGCAGACATGAAGTCTCGGAGAAGGAAGTGCCACAAGAAAGCGAAGCACTTGTTGCCCCGAAGGTCACAATGGAGGATGCACAGAAGCTGTAGGAGGAAAGAGTGGTAGAAGAGCAACAAGTGGAGGGCAAGGAGGAAGGTCGAGACAATACGGAGGAGCCATAGGGAGGCTCATCTGGAGCAGAGAAGGCTCAGGGATAGGATGAGCAACGATCTCAGGAAGAGATCATAAACATTGTAGATAACGAGGGGGAGGAGGAACAAGAGAAACAGTCTCCACCTCGAGAAAATATTGATACCGAGAGAGCACTTAGAGAGCTTGGAGGAAGCTCTAGCCACCTTAGAGAAGAAGACAAACTGAGGACTCCTTCAGAGGAAGAACGATGGGGAATGCAATCCAGTTATCTCTTGGAGATACCGCGGTTCGAAAGAATTACGATGGAAGAGGAGGCACGAGGTGTAGAGGATAAGGTGGAGCACTTCTTCAGTCAATTAGGCCATGTGATGAATAGTGCAAGAATGACATTTTGTATTGGCCATGTAGGAGAATTGGCATTGTGGGAACAACAAGTGTCTCTCGAGTTGGAGCGTATAATGGAATGGGTGATTAGTGTGGAGCAGATAAAGAAGATAGAAGAGATCCATGCACAACATCCATGGAGGTTACCCAAGGAAGAGGTAACAATGATGTTGGGAAGAGAAGACTTGCTAGAAGGGATGGTCACAAACTATAGGAGGGACCCAAGGATTTACCTGGATAGAGTGAGTCATCCAACCTGCCCAACCAATATGGTAGATGTGGAGTATAGATGGGTTGCCACAGGTGTGTCCATTACCCTATAAAAGTTGAACTTCTTGACTCATTGGATAGAGTGGCTGAGCATTGGGTTGACAGAAATCCATCGACTCAAGGAGGCGCAAGTAGAGGAGACTACAACCACTCAAAAGGAATTGGCCGTAATGGAGGAAGAACTATAGAAAAGTAGGGCAGTGATAGAAGAAAAGATAAGGAAGTTGGAGGAGGATCTATCGGGTTTTAGAATAGATTCTGAAGCCAAGATTACAATGCTTGAGGAAGAGAAGTGACAGATCGCTCAGATGGTAGAAGATAGGATCAAGGAGTTGGAGGCACAACTCAAAGCAAAGGATGAGCAGATGTCAGCTCAGTTGGCCAAGAAAGATAAGCAAATAGCTATGCAGGCCAAGCAGATAGAGGAATTGATGATGGATGACAAGAAGCTCAATGAGATGGTCTTGGACAAGCAGGCTCAAATAAGGACCAAGGAAGACCAGATACGAGCTCTCGAAGCTGACATCGAGCATCACTTGAAGATGATTGATGAGAAGAATGAAGAGCTTCAAGCGGTTGCTAGAGCAGAGGCTCATTGGAAAGATAAGTTGTCAAAGAGTGCCTCCGATCGAGAGAAACAGATGATGGACTTCATGAAAGCCATCGAGGAAAAGGCTAACCTTCATGGAGCCAAAGCCATCGAGATGGGGAGCTACGCAGCCAAGCTAAAAAATGAGAGAGAAATGTACAAGACCCAAGTCAAGGACTTGGAGGCTGAGGTAGCTCGACTGGAAACATTACAGAAGAAGCAGAACGAGTCATCGAGGATGCCGACTCAAATAAAGGGGAGGGCAGATGTAGGCAACAAATCCACCTCCTAGAGAAAGAAGAAGTGATTTGCTAAAGTTTTGACTATTTTGGAGATGATTTGCTCCAGTTTTGTGAAACCATATAGTAGGGAGAAAATCATACATAAGACCATACAACTAAAGTGGCAAACCATACAAAGCAGTGGCAAATCATACAGGGCACACCGAAATGCAATGAGATGCAAAGGAAATGCAATTTTGGGATGAAATGTCGCATGGATTTGCTAACCTAAGGTGTAAACTTAGGAAAAGGCCAAAATAATGTATTCAATTGTAATTGGGCAGTTGTGAATAATGGATTGTCTCAGGAACCACTTTGGAACGGCCTGGGCAACGTTATATAAGGCCCCATTTTCGAATTTATGAGTCTGGCTACTAGTTTACTGGTTCATAGTTGTTAGGATAGAGAGTTAGCCATATTTTTGAGTTATTGCTATAGTATGGATAGAGTTTCCACATTGTACTAAGTTGATCACCATTAATAATAAAGAACAGACGTTGTGGATGACAGTGTATGATCCTGTGTATGGTTGATGCATTGTGGATGATTATTGTGTGATTGAGTTTCTTCCTTATTGTCATATGTTAGTTTTAGGCTTCATTGCAGGTTGTGAGCAGATTGCTACTGGTGGGAATCATGGAGAATGATCTAGGAGCATGAGGACATTTTCAAGGACGTATTGAAGTAGACTGTATGATTTTTGGGCGTAATTGCTTGAACGGAATCACTTATAATCCTGGATTGGATGCTTTGCTTGTGTGTGGAATCATCTTGTTTGGACTGTTAAAACCTTACAAAACCTTCCGGAGAGATATTGGAGCAGAAGAGCATTGCAAATACTATCTTGTTGTACCTTTGGATCGTACAGATCGTACATTGTACAAATCGTACACAGAATCCTTACCCGATTTGGTAAAATAGGTGATTGATAGAAACTTACCCGATTTGGCAGTTTTGGTAATCGGCTTGAACGATTACAAAACTATGTATGACAGCCTCCAAAACAGCATCCGTCAGTTTTTCTGAGTGCAATATCATACCATCTTGGCCACTGTATGATCTCAGATCATACAGTGTATGTGTGGAAGGTCGTACAAGAGATTGACAGTCCGTACGAGGGTAGTTCGGGTACTTGGAAGATTGTTCGATTTGGTACTTAAGATCAAGCTCATCCTAGGGATTATTCTGACCATCGAAAGATACCTCCCCACCGGGAATACTCCACCGCTATGTTACAATGTAAATGTACCACCTTTGGTACATAGTTAGAGTAGGAGATTACTTTAGGGGGAAGTTAGCTAGTTATTTCAAGTAATGTAATAAATGCACAAATGGTAATGTACAAGTTGTAATGTGCAAGGTATCCCCTTGTACAGCTAGTTAGAGTGTTGACAAAGAAATATTTCCTATATAAAGGGCGTCATAAAGACATATCATATATCAAGTGCATTGTAGTAGAGAGTAGTGATAGTAGTAGAAATTTTGTATGGAGTACAATGTATCTCTTTAGCTTGTATTATTGGAGTGGCCATTACCTCCATACTGCATTGTATTTTAATAATTTCTATTTATAGTATATTTTAGTCATATTGCAGAATTACTTTCTTTCATATTTTTTGCATCTTATTAGGACCTATGTTAGATCTCTGCCACTGCATATATCCTCACAAGCTAACACCTTATGATTACTTGGAAAGTAGTGATGATGATGAAATATATCTTTTCTCAATAGAACCTCAAAGATAAATAACATTAACAAAAGGATTAGACTAGGATGAAGAGGAGAGGATGAGACTTCCCCTTTCTTCCTTTCTAACTTATTTACTCAATATGGATAAATTATTACCCTTAGTGTTATCCATCCTAAACTCATGAAAGTTGAACAAGGTTCCAACAACACCTTTCAATATGAGGATAGGTCAACTCTACCTCCAAAAATACCCTAATCAATAGAAGATATTTTATCACATCTATCCATAAATAACTATGAGGTGAAAATTTTACCCCACAACCCTTCTAGGAATACTCATAATTATTATCTTATTCAAGAAAACATCCCTCCTAAAGGCCCTCTTTCACTAGTCCTACATCTCTCACAGTTAGCCAATAATGAGTAGTGGACTTTACATACTAATGAGCTTTAGATTTTGGGATTCTTTCTTACCCCTCCTCAATATGAGGATGAGATAAATATCTTGATAGAAGAAACTATAGACATTAGCATAGGATCAAAAAATAACCCAAGAATAGTCAAATTAGGAAATTTTATCTTAGAAGAATGAGAAGCATACACAAAACTCTTGAAATAATTTTATGATATTTTTGGATGGTCCTACATAGATATTCCAATAATATATCCCTCCTTAATCATTCACCACTTAGTAGTTAGGCCAGAAACCAATCCAGTGAAACAAAAACTAAGAAATATGCATCCAAATGTTACCTTGTGAAAGAACTCAAAACTTTTGGAGGTCAAATTCATTAAAGCAATCAATTATTTAGATTGTATATCGAACATAGTACCTCTAGCTAATAAGGAAATTGTTTTGCAAGTTTAGATAGACTTTTATGATATCAATAAAGTATGTCCTAAGTATGAATTTTATTTTCCTAACATAGATATAATAGTAAACTTAACTATCATATGTGGGATGATATCCTTGATGGATGGGTTCTTTAGATATAATAAAATTTGGATCACACCTAAGGATCAGGTTAAAATAGCATTCACTACTCCTTGGGGAACCTTCTAGTATGAAGTCATACCTTTGGCTTAAATAACATTGGTGCAACATACCAACATGCCATGGCATACATCTTTCTTGACATGATGCATGACATCATGGAAGATTACATCGATGATATTTTAGGAAAATCCATAAAAATATAATATCACATTAAAGACCTAAGGATAATTTTTGAAAGACTAAAGGAATATAAATTTTACCTAAAACAATCCAAATGTATATTTGAGGTGACATTAGACAAATTACTAGGTTTCATTATGTCTAGGCACGGTATTGAGGTGGATTCAGATAAGATATTAGCGATAACCAAAATGCAAGATAGGTTTCAAGCAATAAGAAGAATCATCTTCCAACTAGCATTAAATTTTATTCCTTTTCTATACTTTTAAGAAAAGGAACTAAGTTCAAATGGGATGAAGAATGTCAAAAGGCCTTTGATGCCTTGAAGACATATCTCCTAACTCTATCAGTTTCAATCCCTCTAGATCCCCTTAAACCATTGTTGCTATATATTGCAATGAAAATTCATACTTTAGGAGTTATATTGTCATAATATGATGACCAACATAGGGAAAGGATAGTCTACTATATTAATAGAATGTTTATTAGCTATGAAACTAGGTAAAAATAATTAGAGAAATTATGCCTAGTCATGGCTTTTGCATCTCAAAATCTAAGACATTATATGCTAAGTCATAAAACCTATGTGATAGCCAAGGTAGACCCATTGAGGTACCTCACATCTAAACCTTACCTTTCAAGTAGAACATTCAAATGGGTGATGGTCTTTAAGGAATTCAACTTAGAGTTCATAGACCAAAAGTTAATTAAGGGACAAGTAATCAATGATTAGCTGGCAATAGCCCCTTTACAATCTAGTCATACTTTACTAATCAAGTATCCTAACAAAATGATAGGAACTATAGACGTAGCCCAATAGGATTATTAAACCCTCTTCTTTGATAATGCACAATGCATCAAGAGGATAGGGGAAGGCATCGTATTAGTATCCCCTTAACAAGTAGTCATTCCTTTATCTTTCAATATTTAATTGTCATGGACCAATAACATGATAAAATACAAGATGTTCATTCTCAATATTTGAGCAGCCTTAGCCCTAAAAGTAACATCACTCTCCATATTTAGATATTCACAACTATAGTTAATTAAGTGAATGGAGTTTATCAAATAAAAGATGATAAAATCAAACCTTATAAATACATCATGGATAAATTAGTGGATTCCTTTGACAAAGTATCCATCAACACTATTCCATATTACAACAATCAACAAGCATATTTCATGGCTGGATTTGCATCACTTATACCTTTAGAATTAGAATATGAACAAGCAATAATTATTATTCACCAAATACAAGAACCAGCAATCTTGCAACATAGTCAAGAACCCTTAGCTATCTTTACCATTGAACAAGCCCCTATTCTTGACACATGGTACAAGGAAATTTATGATTTCCTTAAAAATAGATTCTTACTTGAAGGCCCAAATAAATTTGAGAAAAAAAACTAAGGCAACAAGCTTGTAGGTTTGGCATACTTGAAGACATATTGTACAAACACACTTATGATGGCATCCTTTTAATATGCCTAAATTCTTATGAAGAAGTATGAGAATCCCACAAAGGGGTATGTGGTGGTCACTTTAATGGATGTTTCATCACTAAAAAGCTTATTCATATGGGATATTATTGGCAAACCATGGAAAGTGACATGCGTAATTTCATACAAAAATGCGATAACTATCAAAAACATGATAACCTCATCCATGCACTTAGCCAAGGTTGTAATCTATAACATCCCATTTTCTCTTTACTTGGGGATTAGATATCATAGGTAAAATTAACCCTATATCCTCAAATGAACATAAATTCATAATAATTACAATTGGTCATTTCACCAAGTGGATAGAGGTCATGCCCTTATCCTCTTATATTGGAACTTAGGTATCAAAATAATATTAAATTATATCATTTTGCAGTATGGTATCCTTAACATAATAATCACTAACCATGGCCCATATTTTAAAAATAAAAATATAAAAAAGCTTTGCACCAAGTTCAAAATCCAACATAAATGGTCAACCCCATATTACCCACAAGGTAATGGCTAGGTCGAAGCATTGAACAAGACACTAATTATAATACTAAAGAAACTAGTTAGAAAAACTGGTAGAGATTGGCATTTGTATCTCTATCCTACCTTATAGGAATATCTCACTAGTGTCTAGAATCTAACTAGTACTATGCCTTATGCCTTGGCTTATGGAATTGAGGCTATATTCCCCTTTGAGCTAGAAGGTATATTTCTTAGAATCCTTCTTAAGGATGCATCTATTGATGATGAGTATCATCGAGCATGACTCAATCAATTGGAGTTTCTTGATTAAAGGAATATCCATGCCTTAGATCACTTACGAGCTTATCATTTAAGACTTAAAAAATATTACAATAAGAGGGTGAGGCCTTGCTCCTTCAAAGTGGGTGACTTAATACTTAAGGAAAATATAAAAAAAATACTAATGCAAAGAAGATAAGAAAGGCAAATTTGGACCTAGTTGATTAGGACCAGTCATAGTAACTACCAATTTTGGATAAAGCACACATTTTTTGGCCTCGTTAGATGGTAAAGAACATAAGGACCAAATACACAATGTAATTAAAAATATACTATGCTTGAATGTGTATGTTTTTCTTGTTCATGCATCTAACTATATCAACTACTTGTTTAATACTCGCTTCACTTATTTGTGTTCATATGTTTGATTCTTGGTTGTCTACTACATACATAATCAGGAGATTCGTCATGACCAGTGATGATATTAACTAGGAAATTGCATTGCACTTAGCTAGGTAGTTGAGGTAGCAGGTTTCCCAAAATACTCTTTTGTGTGTAATATATATATCTTATTGGGTCCCAAATATGTCATATCTCAACCAAAATGTTATCTCATAAATCACTTTTAAAAGGAGGTAATATGAGCGAGAAAAGCTATCCCATTAATTATGGTACATACTTCTTCATTTACATAAAATTTTCTTCTTACCTAATTCATATATATACTTATGAGAAGCATTTGGTAGAATTATTTAATGATTGACAAGTATTTATCATCAGTGAGCATATAACAACATTGGATAATTATATGACATGTTTTTCCTCAATATAAGGATCTATCAAAAATATAAATTAATTATCCTCATTGTCCTACAAAATTCCTATACAAGATGATCCCTTTTTATGCACACTGAAGGGCATTCATATAAGGCAAATATATGTCTATCATTGATAAAAAAATTAGGAACATCTTTCCTAGACTATTAGTGGGATAGTAGGGATAAAATAATCATATCACACTCTTTTCATCAATATTTCCTTTATTCTCTCCCTATATATCAAATCAAATGATGAAAAAATATATCCCCTTTCCTATCTAAGACCTAAATCATTTCTCTTTCTTCCATCTCACCGAACGGATGTGCTAGTGTATTTTATTATGTTTTGCTTGCTTGCATTATTGTTTTATTTTTTGAAAAAATTGAAAAAAGCTTGCATTAAAACAAATTACAGTTACAAGAGGGAGAAAGGGCATCCCAACCAAGAGCAAGAGACCAGAAGAACAAAGGGCGCGAAAACGTGACAAGTCACGAAAACGCGACAAGTCGCGAAATCGCGACACCAAACCTAACAACCGCCGCGCCACAACAACCGATCGCGAAAACGTGACATGTCGCGAAATCGCGACATGTCGCGAAATCGTGACATGTCGCGACATCACGACAAAACAGCGTTGAGGCCACAACACTCAAAAAATGTCACGAAATCATGACAGCACAGCACCAAAGCACCCAAACGCCAAAAACGTCATGAAATCATGACGAGAAAGCCAGAAGGCACCTGCTCCCCGAAATTGTCGCGAAATCGCGACGAGTTCTCCTTTAAACAGCAACTTTGAGAAAGTGTCGCGATATCACGATGGCTTTTCCTTAAAGCCCCAGTTGGCCGGAAGTGTAGTGAAATCGTGACAAGAATTCCAATGGGCGCCCCTTCCACAAAAGTGTCACGAAATCGCGACATGTTCTCCCCCATGGTGCCCTTTTCTTAAACTAGTCGCGAAATCACGATGTTTATCCTTCATGCAGTTTATTCACCAGAACTGTCGCGAAATCGCTACAAGTTTGCCCCTTTACTTCCTTTCCTTAAAAATGTCGCGAAATCACGACAGGTTATCCTTTGAGAAGCTTTTCACAAAAAATGTTGCGATATCGCGACGGTTTTTCCACTTAACGCAATTTTGCTCAAAGCGTAGCGAAATCGCTACAGGTATGCCCCTTTGCGTCCTTTCCTCAAAAAAGGCACGAAATCGCGACAAATTTTCCTTTGAGTAGCTTTTCACAAAAATTGTCGCGATATCGTGACGGTTTTTCCCCTTCACGCAATTTTTCTCAAAGCGTCGCGATATCGCGACGCTTTTCCTCCAGCAGCAAAACCAACAAAAAAGGTCGCGACATCGCGACACCTTCTCATCAAAGACCGCAATGATGCAACAAGTCACGAAATCGCTACAATTTTCCTCCCAAGGCCGCGGCAACAAAAAGGGTAGCGAAATCGCTACAGTTGTCCAGGAAAGGTCGCGACAGAGCAACATGTCACGAAATCGCGACAGATTTCCAAACAAGGTCGCGACGGCGCAATATGTCGCGATATCACGACAAAAACTAACCTTAGCCATTTTTGAGCTCATGGATGCAGGGATCGTTCTAGACCACTCCGAATCTCTTCATCTATCATAGGCATATCACTGTGCAGCTGAACACCTACCTCTTTCTCAGCACCCATCTTTGCAAGGAAGTCAGCTACCATGTTCAAATTTCTACTCACATACACAGGGATAACATCATCTAACTCCCTCCATAACTCCTTGATTTGGGATATCAAAATCCACAGTCTCCAGGCTTTTAATGAGAAATTCTGCAAGCAATCTAGAGCGCCGATCAAGACTTGAGAATCTGATTCAAGAATTATCCTCCGGTAACCCTGCTTAACAGCCCAGATAGACGTTGACTTAATGGCAAAGGCTTCAGCTTCATTGTTCATGGCTCTGCCCAATCCCTGCAATTCCCAGTAAATAACCGCACTCGAGTGATCCCGAAAAACAACACCAATTCTTGCGCTGCCCGGGTTGCCTTTTGCAGCCCCATCAGTATTGATCTTGATCCAGCCAACAGGGGGAGGTTTCCAGCATGCTCTGCCTTGCCTCTCATGTCCCTCAACCCCCTCTTCAAGATGCCCAAGAGCAGCCTGATTCTCTTCATCAACATAAATAGCAACAGTTTCTGTGACTTTGCTCCAGATGACCTGCCAAACGTCGTCAATCGAGGAGAAAGTGTTTCTAAAGATCCGGGCGTTTCTCTCCAACCAAACTTGCCACCAAATGAAGAGAAAGCCTAACTGCCAGCCAGTTCGGAGAGCTATGGAATTGAACCTGCCCCTTTTCCATTTTTCCCAAATATTGGTACGATTGAAAACACCATTAGCCTGGAGTTTAAATTGAGATAACCAGCGTTCCCAAATATGATGAGTAAAAGGACACTCAAAAAACAAATGATCTGCAGTTTCCTCATGTTGGAGGCATAAAGCACATTGAGAGGGGCCATTGAAACCCCTACGTCTGAGATTGTCAAAGGTGAGAAGACCATTATGCATAAGTTTCCAAGCAAAGAAATTCACTTTCGGCCAACCCTTTGAATGCCAAATCCTTCTCCAATGCTGAATCGAAAAAGAGTGTGGGGGAGGCTCAGGGAGGATCTCTTCATATCCAGCCTTAACTGAGTAGACCCCAAGGCTTCCATAGCCCCAGGCTAATTCATCTTCCTCATCCCTCCCCGTGAGGAACCTTTCTGACAATATTTTTTGCAGGATGGGCACCAACTCCGGAGAGACAGTAATTGGCCACTCCTCCCACCGCTTAAACTTTTTAAATTTATACCCCCCCAATTGACTAGTAAGTAGATAATTATCAATATGGATCCAGCCCTGGGATTCTAAGGTGGTCATGATTGGTTGTAGCTCAGGGAACATGACAATAATGGGTGGATGTTGGTCCCAAGAGTCAGTCCAAAAATGAGCCTTGTCTCCTCTCCCCACTTTCCAGAATAATTGATCTTTGATAATCTGGGACCCAAGCTTGAGAGTCTGCCACACTAAGGATCCAGTACCTTCCAATGGAAAGCGACCCACCTCATTGGGATGAACATGCCCCAAATATTTACTGGAAAGAATTCTGCTGAAGAGGGAGGTTGGCTGAGAAATCCACCTCCAATACAGTTTTCCAACCAAAGCTCTGTTATTAAGCATAGAACTTCTCAATCCCAGCCCTCCTTTGTCCTTAGGCTGGTTAACTTTGTCCCACCCAACCAAGGCCCATCTTTTCTTCCCTTTTGCACCTTCCCATAAAAATCTTCTAGCCATTTTGTCCAGCTCTTTCCAGATGGTATGAGGGGCAGCCAGTATTGAGAATTTATAGATCGGCAAAGCCTGTATAACTGACTTCAGGAAGGTTAATATACCCCCGTATCTTAGCCATTTATGGGCCCAATGATTCATTCTGTCTTTGATGTCTGCCAACAATTATTCCAGATGTCAATTTTTAACTTTTTGAAATGAAGGGGAACGCCCAGGTAAACAATTGGAAGAGAAGTCCTTGTGAAGCCCAGGATCTCAATAACACGCTCCTGTAGCCGTTGGTCAAGATTGAAAAAGACCACTTTGGACTTCTTGTCATTTAGAACCTGATTTGAAGCCCTTAGGTAGAAATTCAAAGTATCTCTGATTTCTCTAGCTTCCCGAAGAGTGGCCGCACCAACCAGGCCAGTATCGTCCACAAATTGCAAGTGAGTCAGAGTTTCCTCCCCAACCTTGATACCAGATAGCAGACCTTGTTGCCTTCTCCTCAGAAATAGTCTGCCCAAACCTTCAGCCAAGAGAAGGAAGAGATAGGGAGAACAAGGGTCTCCCTGGCGGAGACCACGTGTGGCACCGAAAGGATGCGAGGGAAGGCCCTTGATGAGAATAGAAAAAGAGGGAGAAGAAACACAACTCATAACCCAATCAATCCATTCTTGAGAAAAGCCAAAGGCAACCATCATTTTCGACAAGAAGCACCACTCCACCCGGTCATAAGCCTTGGACATATCCAGTTTAATGAACATTCCTTTGTTGCCCGAAGTTTGCATTGAATGGATGGCCTCCTGGGCCAAAACCACCCCATCCAAGATTTGTCTTCCCTCAACAAAGCCCCCTTGTTCAGGAGAAATGATGTTGTGAAGAAGGGGTTTAAGCCTCTCAGCCATTATCTTAGTGATGATTTTGTAAATCACATTGCATAAAGCAATAGGCCTGAAATCAGAGATATGAGTCCCCGCTTCCCCTTTTGGAATTAAAGCTATGAAGGTGTGATTGATCGCCCTGAGCATTCTTTGATTGGATCTGGATTCCTCAGTAACAGCCAGAACATCCTCCCCCAAGGTGTCCCAGAAAGCCTGAAAAAATTCAATAGGAAAGCCATCTGGACCAGGAGATTTTCCAGTACTCATACCAAAGACCACATTTCTCAGTTCATCCCTTTCAATGGGTCTAAGCAGGGCCTGATTGTCTTCTTCAGAGATAATAGAAGGAATAACATTAAGAACTTCGTTCTGAGCCTCAACATCTTGCTGCATACTTTCCTTAAAAAGTTTAGAAAAGTAATCGATAGCATGGGAATGCATGCCAGGAAGAGTATCGAAGAAATTTCCATGTTCATCTTTGAGAACTTCCATATTGTTCATCTATCTCCTAGCACAAGCTGACCGATGAAAAAATTTGGTATTTCTGTCCCCCTCTAATAACCAAGTATTCCTAGCCCTCTGTTTCTAGTATATCTCCTCTTGGTTGTCAATGTCCTCAACCGCTTTACGCAGTTCATCATCTTCAAATTTGAGTTGCTCAGTAATTGATCCTTCCCTAAAAATTTTCTGAACCTCCTCCCATCTAGCCACCAAGGGGGCCCTTTGGGACTGGAAATCCGACTTGTTTCCTTTCCTCCACTGTTTCAATTGAATTTTGACAAATTGAAGTCGTTTATGAAATTTGAACATTGCTGTCCCAAAAGGTGGACGACCTTCTATCCACCATTGAGTAATTTTCTGTCGAAGGTCCTCCTTTTGTAACCAAAAATTCTCAAATTTAAAATGCCTATGGTGCTGCCCTCTCGAAGTCCCTCCCTCTAGCAAAATGGGAAAATGGTCCGAAATAGGGCCCTCCAAAATCTGGAACTTAAAATTCCATTTAACAAAAGCCTCCTCCGAGACCAAAAAGCGATCTAACTTGACCTTCCTGCTATGTGGATCCTTTCTCTTTTTTGTCCAAGTGAAAAAAACACTAGGGCCTTGAACGTCCACTAAATGAAAGAACTGAACTTGGGCAATCAGAAGCCGGTCCCCTGGATCCAAAACAGGGGTGCCACCTTCCTGGTCACGAACAGATAATTTTGCATTAAAATCCCCTGCAATAATCCAGTCATAACACTCCCTGTATGCCCTCATGTTGTGAACAACGTCCCATTGGAGCCTCTGGCCATCTAGGTCTTGGGCCCCATAAAAGTTGGTGATTAGGACCTGCTCAGAATTGAAGTTATTTCTGAAGAGAAGTAAGAACACCCCTGCAAGCTATATGTTCTAAAGCAGTCCAGACCAGAGGGTTCCAAAGGGTAACAATTCCACCTGAAGCTCCTTGGGCAGCCACATCCATATGCCCAGCTCCTCGCCAGATTTTAGTAGCAGTTTTACTCATAATATCTAAAGACATTTTGGTCTCCTGAAGAAGCAAAAAGTATGTTTTACGATTTTCTAAGAGTTTTTGAATAGCAGATTGATGGGTTCTACTGTTTAAACCCCTAACATTCCAAGATTGAATAATCATTGAAAACCTTGAGAGCAGTAAGAATCAATGGTCCTCACCAATCCTCCATTGATTAGCTTATCTCCTTGCGCTGTTAGTAGTTCCTTATTGGATTTTCTTCCCGCTCCTTGAGAGTTATTGTTTCTAGATCTCTTCTCCACTTGGGTAATCCCTAAAGCAGGCCTTTCTCTATTTTTATCTGCATTGCCCATGGTGACATCTTTGATAGTCGGCTGTGCTGGGGAGTGTATAACCAATGCCCCTGGATTCTATGACTATAGATTCTCAGCTGGCACAGTCACTGTTCTACTACAGGAGTGAAGGAAGGAGAAACAAGAGGTGGAGTGTTGTCATTCACACCATTCCCATCCACTCCCTCCATAGATTGGTCCTCCTGATCCACTAATGACTTAAAAATTTCATACCGATTGTTTGGCTTGAGCTGCACCTGCTCCTTGCCATTTTTCTTTTTTTTCTCTTTCGTTTCACCTGTTCAAAGCCATCTCGCTGAGCATCGGGACTCGGAGAATTGCTAGAAGGTTCATTGACAGGACTGGACTTACCCTCTCTAGGGCGGTTTGACATTCCGCTCGGAGCCTCCATTTTTGTGCTCAATATGTTTGGGAAAAACCTTGCCAAATGTCCATGCTTATGGCATACTCGACACCTGAAAGGTAGGGCCTCATAGTCTAGCTGCTGGATCCAGGGTACTCCTGCTAGCTCAAGTTCCGCCTCAGCTGGTAGAGGCTGACTAATGTCCATCTCTACACATATTCTAGCAAAGACAATAGTATTTCCCTCTATGGTATCTTTGGAGACTCCCAAAAATCTGCCTAGGGAATTACCTATTAGTTCCAACACCTGCTCACCCCAAAACTCCATCGGGAGAGCGTACAGCCGAATCCAGACCGGGACAGCCATGGGTTCGATGCGAGGGTCGAAACCCACTCTCCAGGGTTGGACAAATAACCCTGCTGGTCCGTGGTTTCTCTTTTCTGATTCAAATGCTCTGTTTCTATCTGCTAAAGAAGAGAAACTAATGATGAAATACCCATTGCTTATAGGCCATAAAGAGTACTCACCATGTGGCTCCCAGTTCTGGCGAACCCAGGTATGCAAAAAATTTAGTGTGGGCCGGATGCCCATGAATTTGCAGATCAAGTCGTGATTAGCTCGGTAGACGATTGTATCTTCGACCAGCATTGGTTCTATAACAATATTAGGCCTGGAAGTGGATTGCGGGAGGCATCCATTAACGCGGTGAGCATTTGGGCCATTGCCAACATTCTTGAGTATCGTTTGAAAAGCATTCCGCTGAGCTCCATCAGTGGAAGGCGAGGGATTATCTTTCAACTTCTCAGCATATGAAGTCTTTCTCCCAGCAGGAGAAATTGGAGGAGACCCCATCGGGCCCTCCCGGGACCATGAATGAACCTTCAGACGAATTCAAAATCAACCCCCCAATGCCCCAGGCAAGATCTTCGAGCTAGAATCCCTCGAGCAACACCAGACGCTGTCACATAAATTTTCCTGCCAAATCGCCAGAGCCGTTCTTGAACCCTTGTTCCGTATCGCTTGCTTGCATTATTGTTAAGTTTGGTAATCCCATAAATTCATGAGGGGTAACTTTGTAATGAGTCCATAATAACCCTACCTAGCAAGTAGTGTAACTTGTATTACTCTTGTAGTAGATCACTAGGCCAATGGACCTCCTCAATGACTCCCCAAAATTTCTCTTTATTTTTTACATGATTGACTATCATAGATGCATGATTCTTTCATTAGTGCATAATCTATCTGCTCATATATCTTGCCTTTTGCAAGAGGTAAGATGAGATTTATTCCTTGTCTAAAATAGTTTTGGTAGAAAACATTTAGGAGGAATAATTTCCATCCTCCTTCCCCAATTGAGTTATTCATTGCTCAAATTCATAATTGCATGCTTTGCTTGAACATACACCATGACATTCGTAGGATAGAAAATGAGAATTATTCCTTGATCAAACAATCCTTTTATGACTTTTAGGATATTTAAGAGGAATAATTTTTATTTTCTTTCCCTTAAAATCCTTAACACATATTTGCACTTCACTATTAGATTTTGCATGATTTTTTTGTGCATATAGATTCATGGGATTCTACAATGAAGCAATTATGACAACTAGTTAGGTTAGCTCATATGAATTGCACTTACACTACATCATTGATGCCAAGCAAGTTCTTGCCCTGTCATTACCCTCCCTTGGAAAACTTTTTATGTAGGTGGATTTTTGTTTTATTGTACTGCTTTGTAAATGGATAGTTTGGCTATTTTATGTTTGGTTATGCAAAATATATATTTTGTGGAAAATATAATGTAATTTATTGATGGAATTTTTTTATTATTTCATGTGTTAGTTTATGAGTAACATATGGATCATAGAAAATAACATTTTATTCTCATTTAAGTTTTGCAGAGTACATGGAACTAATTTGGTACCTATCTTGTGAACTCTTGTTAGCTTTTCATGCATACTTTAACTCAAACTATATTGGACTAAAATTTGTGCCTTGTGATTTCTTAGGATAAGAAGACTTTGAAGAAGAATATATTAATCGTTTTATTTTACATATTATCGATGGGGCAAATATTAAAAAAAAAAATAAGTTGTTTGTTTCATTGGAAGTATTTATTTTTTTGGACGTGTGAATAACTAGAATTCTAGCTTTTTGTTACATCTTCTAGACTATAATATTGGTGAATGAGATATTGGTTCCCTCATCAAAACAAATAGGCCTTTTATCGTTAGTAAAATTGGAGTGAGGGGAGAGTGGTAGTAAAGAAAGGACGTGAAGAGTAGACATAGTGGAAGGGATTCTATGGTTGGAGGAAAGGAAAAGTGTGGGTGGAAGGAAGTAAGAAAAGAAGAGGAGAGATATCATGCAAATATGAGAGGATGAGGACTAGATTTTACTAGAGTGATTTATAACATGGAATCGGTGTTGAAGAAGTGCTTGGCTTTCACTTGAACAAGGTATTACTTGTAAAGGTTGAGTTGAATGCATGTGATTAGAGATAGATTGGTAGCTCTACTTAAGCTAGAAATGATGCATTTTATGGAATTTTTTTTGGTTTATCACGGTGATAACCGGGTAGATTGTGTTGATTTACTATAGCATATGGAAGCTCAAAATAATAATATATTGTGAATCTAGTTACATTCAAAAATTAAGCATTAATGGAAGGATTCCCTAAGTAGGAACGTATCCTTTTCCTAAGGCATGTAAGTATGTCTAATGTTTTTATTCTCCTTTTACCAAATGTTTCTGGCCTATAGACATTAAACTGAGGATATATTATCTTTTTAAAATTTTATCTTGTAATTGGAGATCATTAACGATGTTGTTTGTTAATAGTTTTCCTTTTTAGTAAATTTTATTTGTGTCGAGTTTTATTTTAAAACCTTTCTATATAGGAGAGTTAGGTAAATCTTGAACTCTACGACTGACATAGAGAAATTAGTTTGGTTGTATGGGAGGTAGCAGGTAGAAATATTAGTATTAAGCTTGAGTTTTTATTTTTATCTCATATTTTATATCCTATGGTAGGTTGTCAAACTATTCAGAAAATCACTCAATTAAACCTTTGGGTACAACGGTAGTGTGTAATTATAGAAAATTAATTATAAGTCTTATTTTTAGAAAATGCAAGGATTTTTGGTTTTTGTGAGTGGTTTCCTTTAATAGCAAGGGAAGAAGTAACTGTTGACAATTTTGTCACATTGCACAGAGGGGCAGAAAAAAATTGAATTTTTTGTAAAGTATTTCTTTTACTTTCATGAATTTGTTCCCTTGCTTTTTTTAGAAACAACATTTTCAAGTATTGTAGTGATTTTGGCTTTCCCTATCACCCCCCTTGTACATAAAATGAAGAAGAAGTAGCTTCACTACTGAAAAATCTAAGGAAAATAGCTTCGCTGAAGAAATCACTAAGGATGAAAAATACTTCGGGCTCGAAGTCCCTCAAATAGTTACTTCGGGAAAAAACCTTGCGAAGCGGCGTTGCCAAAGAAGAAATTCAAAGAAGGCATAAAAGGAGCTTCACACCTGAAGCATTTCCAGCACCTACTTCAGTGAAAAGTTTTGCGAAGCGGCGTTCAAGCGGCATTTCAAAAGAACAACTTCACCGAAGGAAGATCACGGTCCGAATTGGCTAAGGCAAGGAAACTACTTTGGGCCCGAAGTCTCTCAAACAGTTACTTCGGGTGAAAGATTTGCGAAGCGGTGTTGCCGAAGCAAAATGCAAAGGAAGAAGAATGAAAAATACTTCAGGCCTGAAGCACTTCAAAAGGCTACTTCGGGCAAGAAACTTGCGAATCGGGATTCAAAGGAGCACAATGATGAAAACACTTCACCAAAAACTTGCCAAAGCACCCATTTCAGGACTCCTCACCAGTGAACCATTTCTACTTCGTCGAAGGTCGTTGCGAAGCATCTACTTCGACAAAATTTCATGCAAAGCACTTTCACCCGAAGTAGAAGCCAAAAAATGTATTTTGAAGGCAAGAATACACTTCGAAAGAAATACCCCTGAACCGCAGTTTTTAAGAAGGATCACAGTGAAGCATTTAAAAGAATCATCAACGAAATATCTACTTTAGGTGGAGGACCTCGCCGAAGCATTTTGGGTGCAACGAAGCAGCGAGAAGTGAAGACCCCATTTTGAGGAAGAAATCTACTTAGGCCCTTCCCACCCCCAAAGTTGTTTTGCGAAGCTCCACCATGCAAAGTGCAAATCGAGGAGAATATGCTTCGGCACAAGTCCATTGCGAAGAAAAGTTACAAACAAATAACTAGTGAAGCACTTCAAGGGCACGCGCTCTAAGATAGGTATTTTCTCGATGCGATCAAGTGCCTCATAAATGCATTTTTACGTGCCCAAAAAACTAGCTGTTCATTTTTAGCAATCGAAAATGAAGTATCAGTCCATGATGAAGAGCCCGAAGAGCATGGCGGCCACTTGAGCACTGCACCCAAATACCAAGGACGTCCAAGCGGCTCATTAATGCGTCTTTCCCTGGCTGACCCAGTCGTAGCTGCTAGTTTTGGTAACATAATTGAGAGCTCAGTCATGAGAGCCACGAAGAGTTGACTTCTCAGCTTCCAAGTATGTACTCCTCCATTTTGTGTAATTATGGCTCAGAGGGTCAGGTCCTCTATAAAAACCTAGGCATTGTAATGAAAAAGAGGGGGGAACTTTCTACTAGAAAGCTATTGTAATTTGAAGTCCTGTGATTGATACTAAAGAGCTATGGGCTCGATTTCTCTCTTGTATGCTACCTTTCGTGTTTATTTCTTTTGTCTAACTTCATTTGCATACTGTTACTCTGAATCCTAAATTTTGGTGTGCGATTGGGGACTGAACCCTGAAATTCGCTTGAAGGATACATAGGGGAGGAAAAATGCTATATTGGTTTTCTTTTATGCTGCCTAGTGGGTAGTGGTTTCTGTTATATTATCTTGTCCTAATCGTCATTATTCTGAACCCTAAATTTTAATGAAAGGTAGAAGGAGAATCCTGGAGCTCACCCAGAGGATACATAGGAATGTTAATGTTGTGTTTCTTTCATTTATTCTTGGTGTTCCTTGCTGTTGCTTCAAGTTATTAATTAGTGATCGTACTTCTTGTTCTTTTCCACTTTAAATCATTGATCTCTCTTCCCTTACTCCATTTATTTCTTTCCTGCACCCTTACTCTTTTTATCTCTTTCCTGCACCCTTATCTCAAAACACCAAAGTAGTTTAGCATAGGAGTTGGCCTTTCTCCGGAGATTGGCATGAGGGGCATCTCTTCCCTTTGGCCTTTCAATTTTGGTCTAGGTCTAGGGCATATACACTCACCCAAATCCTTTCCTGTGTAGATTTGATAACCAATAGTTTTTGGCATGCCCGATGGGACCCGATCAGTCTCACCTTCTGAGTGGTAGTGAGAACCAATGCTCTTATTATCGTAAGACTCTTAGCATTTGGCAACTCTATCTAACTGAGAATTTTTAAGTCATAAATAATGGTACCAAAATTTGTGCCTTCATGCAAACAAGATGGAGAGTTAGGAATAGATGAGAGGAAACTGAGTTCTTTGAGCTAGATATTGACGCCTTTGGGGAGCGATCTAGGTTAGTTACCCTTGAGTCTCTATTACATGGAACATCCTCACAAGATGTCATTGTTGATGAAAAAGGCCTTACTTTTGATAGCACAGTGGCTAGCTTTCTTCCTAATCCTCCCAACTCATCGAAGCATCCTAGTGCCTCCATTTCTATTGGTCGTCCTATTACCAATCAAAGAGGAGCTTCAGGGATTCTTGTCTCTCAAAGTCCAGTCATGAATATGGCACAACAAAAACAACAACAACAACAACAAATGTAGCAACAGTAGCAACAACCACTGCCCAGACTATTCCCAGCATGGAATTCCTCAGGATCGCTAAATCTAGCAGGACAAGGGTAAGTACCGCTTGTTGCTATAAAAAATATCCCAACGTTCGATGGAACTGGGAAGGCTGCTTTGGAGCACATCCAGGACATAGTTTCTCTAGAGGTGATCCATGACATCATAGAAGAGTGCATTATGGTGAAGCTTCTGGTTCTATCTCTTAGAGGTAAAATACTCTACTGCTATAGATCTTTACCACCTGGCACCATTACAGGATGGGACTAGTTAGCCAGATAGTTGATTTGAAGCTTCAATGAGTTCGCCAATCTGACCTCTCTCCTGCATCAGTTCACAACAATCCAAAGACATCCATAAGAAGAGATATCAGACTTCAATGTTAGGTTCACTTGAACCTGGCAAAGAATACTAGTTGGACTTTGGCCATCTGATGAAGCTGCAGCATACTATTTTCTTTGGGCTTTCAATCTTGATATCAGTGTGATGGTAAGGTATTCGAACATTAATACCTTCCCTGAGTTGTACGATGATGAGGCCCAAAAATGCCTCATTATTGCATAATGTTTGACTCATTATTGCACAATGTTTGACTACCATATGATAAGTTAATTTCCAAATAGTTGACTAGAATATACTATTTGTTAAGTGTTTGCATGATTTTATGTTAGGAATACTATATCTCTATTTTTGACTATTTTTAGCATTTTATGATTGATTTTGCGTGATTAAGTAGCAAGTAATAACATGCATTTCAACTAACCAAATGTGGCATGCTAATATCCATTAACTTCTCAATGGTTTTTGAATGTTTTCCTGCCCTTCAACTTGTTTTAAATCCACATTGAAGACAAAAGTTTAGGACTGTCATAAATCTGAAAATCTGGAAAAAACAGCCATATAAAAATTAGCAAGTTGTCACTTTATAGGAACACCTTGAAGTTGTCAAGAAAAGCATGAGGATATGGATGGAATGAGTTCAGAAGGACTACAGAAGACATCTAACCTATTTATAAGCATTTCCACATGGTCTAAATAGGCGACAACAGGGTATAATAGAGCAGGGGCAATTGTGCAGCACTATTGCACTATTTCAGCATGGTTACTTGGTGAATGAAGTGTATAAATTTAGTAGCAGCTTGATGTACTCCTTCATGTTGATATTTTAATAATTTTTCCATGTTATTATTTGATTGAATTTGCAAGAAATGCCAATATTCTACAACTGTGCAGCAGAACTAAAAAATGCAGTAATTTACCATGTAAATTCCAGCAAGCTACCAATGAATGGCAAGGCATGAAATTCACATCCAAGGAAGAATGAATACTATTGCAATCTGATCCTGAAGGCTAATCCACCTTAGAAATGCAGCCAAAACCATTTTGAGTCAACACAGTTGGTCATTCTAAAGATCTTCGAAATGAACACAATGTCTTCGAAATGAGAATTGCAGTATCTTCAAAATGAGCCACTTATCTTCGGAATAAAAACAGAATGTACTTTTTGACTTGTTGACTGAATTTTGGTGTTGGAAAAGGGGATAAGAAGGTTGATAAATTTAAGGGAAAATATTTTCCATCTAATTTTTTTGTCCTTGTCGTCCAAAGCCACCATGCATGGAAAAGATCAATTTGATCCTCTTCTAGGATAAACCCAAAAAAACTCAGACATAATAGAAATTTGTTTGCAAGATAGGAATGTCATATTCTAAAGTGGAGAATTATGTGTGAGATATTTCTAGACTCCTCCCATGTACTCCCACCACTGAAGATGCTTTCTAAGGTCCAATGACTACTACTGCAACACAAACTGTCCAGATTTGCATTTATTTCAGATCCAGAATTATTGGCAAATGACTGTAAAATAGCACATAGGCTGATTTGAGCATGGGATATATTGTAAATATTTATATAAATAACATAGCTCCATCCTTGGTTGAGCCAATTAGGAATTAGAATAGATGAGAGTTTTTAGTAGCAGTAATTAGGACTGTACAGTAATTTTTACGTAACAATTTTTAGCATGTTTTGTCATCAATAAAAGTGCAGTATTTTATCATTTTATGTTCTGAGTTTTAATTAGTTAAGGGGTGCTTTTCACCTCCTTCTAGATCAAGAAGTATGGGCCCACTTTCATATCTAGAAGGAGGGATTTTATGGCAGGTTTTAATCTATAATTTTGCTATAGCATAATTAATAGATTGCTTTCCAGATTTCATTTTCTTGTTTTTATTTTGTGTTATGTGATTTATATTTCCTATTATGTTTGTGTACAACAGTTGTGTGTATGTCAGCTGAAAAATCATATTAAGCATTTTCCTTTATGTTTTTCCTGCTTTCTATTTTAGCAACTTTCCATTTTCAGCATATTTCATTTTGCTGTCAATTCCTGTAGCAGAAGCTTGACGACCTTTTGTGGCAGGGCATTGACAGGTGTTTTAGAATAAGTTTCAATTCTACAAAAGTAGATTAGATTTCAATTTAGCAATTTCAATTATGCAAGAGTAACTAGATTTCAATTCTGCAAAAGTAACTTAGGATTTCAATTTAGCAATTTCAATTCATGCAATTGTAGTTAGATTTCAATTCTTACAAACTTAGATTTAGTTTTCAATTCTTGTACTTTATTTCAGTTTCCATTCTTTAGACTAGGTTTAGTGTGACACCAAAAGGCTAAACCAAAATTTGCTTCACCAATAATTGCTTGAAATATGAGTTTCTGAATTGTACTCTGCCTTAACCTTCTATCGTAGATAGCCTTGGACACCACCTCAGATTGATAAATCATTGAGATTAAATGATGAGACTCAAAGACACTCATCATTTTGGTGTCGTTGTCGGGGAACATGGTGTTGTTAGAGGGTAAAAGCAATCAAATAATTATTATTGTGCTAAGTTATGAAGTTCAAGTTAAATCTGAATGTAATAGCTGGTATAAATAATAATTATTGATAGTTGCATTTCAGTCCATTTAGAAAACAAGCGACCACCACCTTCAGCCCAACCTGGACAGCAACCCCTGTTTATGTAAGCTGAATCTATTAAAAAAAATCACAAAAAAACTTTTGCACAATCAAAATAGGAGTTTACAACTTAATGATGATCTTAGAGTTTTTCATTATTACTTAAATATTGTTTGGATTTTACCGCGCTAAATCGCAACCTAGCAATTCTTAGCCTACACAGACAATATTTGATCTCATTAGAGGTGATCCTACCTAACAAGTAGTTGATCTGCTAAATTTGTACACTTATTGTCTTATTGTGCAAACCAAAAATATTTTTTTTAGCATAACCTGTGATCAGTCTGAATAATATAGGATAGGCAACCCCTGTCTATGTAGCTGAATCTGGTATAAAAAAAAAACTGCAAGAAATGTTGACTGCAACAACATCCAACTGTACTCAAAAAATAACTTACCCAAGCTTGAAGAGACAAAAATCAATGGAGATACACAGAAAATCTTTAGTCCAAACACACAGAAATTAGCCTTGGATAAAGGAGGAAAAAACTAGAAAAACTGCACATAGAAAAATTACTTCCATTTTACAAAGGGGTAAATTTTGTCCTCCTAGGAATGAAACAAATTGAAGTGCAGTCAAAAAAATTCTTGAACATTATTAGCTGGCTGACTTATAAACAAAAAGAAAAATTGTTGCTATTTTGAAACAATATTTCAATCCCTTTACATGGAATTACAAGGGTATATCAAGATTTTATCTTGATGTAAGAACTTAACATCTTTTGGGAATTGGTATTTAATTGTTTCAAGTACAGATTGACAAGATTTTGCAGACTAGGAGGCATGGACAACACTTGATTGAAGAAGTTTTCATATATGGAGCAATGCTTCTTTCTCCCATTGGTAATTCATGGAGGATGTTAGTGGTGAATGGACATTGCCTTCGGGTATACCATGCACCATTAACTAAGGAGGAGTTCTTGAAGGAGATTCCATTAGATGTACACATAATGGAAGAGAATTTATCTTCAATATCAGATTCAGAGTGATGATAAAAAGTCTGACAAAAAGAAAAAAAAAAGGGAAAAAAAATACAAGAAAAGCAAAAAGAAGAATAGTCTTGTTTGTGAACTTCCTTTTTGGGTACAAGCAAGACAAGAAAATTTGAAAAAAAAAAAATTGCAGCAAAGGCATGTCCCACAAAATGGGATACATGAGGACAAGCATCAATTTTAGCAAGAAATAGGAACAATGGAGCCAATACTTCATTTCCAGCAATAAGGAGGCAATGATGATGTAAGAAGATTCTTACTGGTCATCTAGTAAGGAAGGTTGCATCAATGTTGTAGGTTTCAACAGAAAGAGATGGTGTTTTCATACAACAATTGACATGTTTTTGCAGAATAAGGATTGGTCTTATCCAAATAAGAGAGAGAGAGAGAGATTTTATCTCATTGAAGCACTTGAAAAAAAAGAAAGGACAGAAGTTGGTTGAAAACCAGAAATGGCAGCCTCTTCTGATGCAAAAATGAAAAAAGAGATGAAAAAAAAAGAAAAAAAAAATGAATAATTCAGTAGTGAAAACCTTCTTGGAGGTGCTACTGAGTTGGCTTGCATGAAAACCAATTTTTCGGCATGCATTTCCTTGTTCTACTCATCAGTGTTCCACCATTGTACAAATCCCACACTACACATGTGTTATGTTTATGTTTTCAGATAGCATGCTAACAATCATCAAAAGCAGCTTGTAAGGTGCATGACCAATTTTTAGGATAGTAAGGTATGTGTTTCTTGCATTTAATTCATAGTAAACATTTAGCATTTAGTGTATGATAGTCGGTATTTGGCATAAACTATTCATATAATATTGACAAGTTGAAAAAGGAACATGTTCAAGATGTCAAGAAACACCCCCTTATGCCCTTAATTGCATAGAAATTCCAAAACTATGCAAAAACCTGATTTTGGGACAGACATGGCAGCAATTCTATTTCAATTTGTAGGGCAAATTTTAGAAGGAAAATTCCAATTTTATATATCATATTTGTCTAATAAATTGAAGGAGGATAATCAACAAAATGCACCCAAAGGTTCTATTTTAGTACTACTAGAATAAAACAGCAACATACAAAACAAAGAATAGCATCTAAAAAAAAGGATGAAGAAGGGATTTTTTTTGATGTTATGGAAGGCTTATACACTCTAGATATGGACCCATAATAGAATCTGTAGCTAACTTTTGCATAGGAGGTCATTTCTGTATTTTTTGAAGATCTTCGAAATGAGAAATGCAGTATCTTCAGAATGAACAGACATCTTCGAAATGAGAAATGCAGTCTCTTTGAAATGAAAAGACATCTTCGGAATGATAAATGCAGTCTCTTCAGAATGAACAGACATCTTTGGAATGAGAATTGTAGTATCTTTGGAATGAGCGAATCTTCGGAATGAGAATTGCAGTATCTTTGGAATGAGCGGATCTTCGGAATGAGAATTGCAGTATCTTCGAAATGAGTGGATCTTCGAAATGAGAATTGTAGTATCTTCGAAATGAGCAGGATATCTTCGGAATGAGCAAAAACTGTACCAGAATTGCTGAAAATGCTATAGAATAGCAAAAAGAGTAGGGTACACCAAATATTGAGGTTTATAAGGCCCTACCACAAGTAAGTACATCCCTCAAGCATTTCAAATAAAAACAAAAAAAAAAATTCAATTTTGTTCAAAAGGTGCAAACAACAAAAATAAGTATTCAGGCTGAAATGTTGTTAAGAACAGAAAATTCCATCAGTAGTAGTGCATCTGCCAAATACGGTTCCACAATAAGACTATTGCAAGATGAATCATATGATATCAAGCCTTTAAAAGGTACCTTGCAACACTAAAACTTGTAAAAAAATAGAAAAAAATTCATACATGTGCTTAATTGCAAAATACTTGATATAGTGCAGCAAGGAGGAATTTCTCAGTTAGCAGGTATCAAAAGATGTTGTTCATAAGAATAAAACCCGCATATTACTATGGCCTACTAAGATGCATGAGGGCATGCATCAGTTCAAGTTGGGGGGGATGATGAGGCCCAAAAATGCCTCATTATTGCACAATGTTTGATTACCATATGATAAGTTAATTGCCAAATAGTTGACTAGAATATACTATTTATTAAGTATTTGCATGATTTTATGTTAGGAATACTATATCTCTGTTTTTGACTATTTTCAGCATTTTATGACTAATTTTGCATGATTAAGTAGCAAGTAATAACATGCATTTCAATTAACCAATGTGGCATACTGATATCCATTAACTTCTCAATGGTTTTTGAATGTTTTCCTGCCCTTCAACTTGTTTCAAATCCACATTGAAGACAAAAGTTTAGGACTATCATAAATCTAAAAATCTGAAAAAAACAGCCATATAAAAATCAGCAAGCTTTCACTTTATAGGAACACCTTGAAGTTGTAAAGCAAAGCATGAGGATATGGATGGAATGATTTCAGAAGGACTATAGAAGACATCTGACCTATTTAGAAGCATTCCCACATGGTCTAAATAGGCAGCAACAGGGTATAACAAAGCGAGGGCAATTGTGCAACATCTGTTGCACTATTTCAGCGATGGTTACTTGGTGAATGAAGTGTATAAATTTAGTAGCAGCTTGATGTACTCCTTCATGTTGATATTTTAATAAGTTTTCCATGTTCTAATTTGATTGAATTTGCAAGAAATGCCAATATTCTACAAGCGTGCAGCAGAGCTGGAAAATGTAGTAATTTACCATATAAATTCCAACAAGCTACCAATGAATGGCAAGACATGAAATTCACATCCAAGGAAGAATGAAGACTATTGCAATCTGATACTGAAGGCTAATACACCTTAGAAATGCAGCCAAAACCATTTGGAGTCAACACAGTTGGTCATTCTAAAGATCTTCGAAATGAACACAATGTCTTCGGAATGAGAATTGCAGTATCTTCGGAATGAGCCACTTATCTTCGGAATGAAAACAAAATGTACTTTTTGACTTGTTGACTGAATTTTGGTGTTGGAAAATGGGATAAGAAGGTTGATAAAGTTAAGGGAAAATATCTTCCATCTAATTTTTCTGTCCTTGCCGTCCAAAGCCACCATGCATGGAAAATATCAATTTGATCCTCTTCTAGGATAAACCCAGAAAAACTGCAGCATAATAGAAAGTTTTTTGCAAGATAGGAATGGCATATTCTGAAGTGGAGAATTATGTGTGAGATATTTCTAGACTCCTCCCATGTACTTCCACCACTGAAGATGCTTTCTAAGGGCCAATGACACAAACTGTCCAAATTTGCATTTATTTTAGATCTAAAATTATTGGCAAATGACTATAAAATAGCACATAGGATGATTTGAGCATGGGATATATTGTAAATATTTATATAAATAACACAACTCCCTCCTTGGTTGATCCAGTTAGGAATTAGAATAGAGGAGAGTTTTTAGTAGCAATAATTATGACTGTACAGTAATTTTTTGTAACAATTTTCAGCATGTTTTGTCATCAATAAAAGTGTAGTATTTTATCATTTTATGTTCTGAGTTTTAATTAGTTAAGGAGTGATTTTCACCTCCTTCTAGATCAGAAAGTATGGGCCCACTTTCAGATCTAGAAGGAGGGATTTTATGGCAAGTTTTAATCTATAATTTTGCTACAGCAGAATTAATAGATTGCTTGCCAGATTTCATTTTCTTGTTTTTATTTTGTGTTGTGTGATTTATATTTCCTATTATGTTTGTGTATAGAATTTGTGTGTATGTCAGCTGAAAAATCATATTAAGCATTTTCCTTTATGTTTTTCTTGCTTTTTATTTTAGCAACTTTCTATTTTTAGCATATTTCATTTTGTTGTCAATTCCTGTAGCAGAAGCTTGATGACCTTTTGTGGCAGGGCATTGACAAGTGTTTTAGAATAAGTTTCAATTCTAAAAAAGTAGATTAGATTTTAATTTAGCAATTTCAATTATGCAAGAGTAACTAGATTTCAATTCTGCAAAAGTAACTTAGGATTTCAATTTAGTAATTTCAATTCATGCAATTGTAGTTAGATTTCAATTTTTGCAAACTTAGATTTAGTTTTCAATTCTTGTACTTTATTTTAGTTTCCATTATTTAGACTAGGTTTAGTGTGACACCAAAAGGCTAAACCAAAATCTGCTTCACCAATAATTGCTTGAAATCTGAGTGCCTGAATTGTACTCTGCCCTAACCTTCTATCGTAGATAGCCTTGGACACCACCCCGGATTGATAAATCATTGAGATTAAATTATGAGACTCAATGACACTCATCATACGAGTTAGCCCAAAAAGTGGAGATGGATCTAATAGCTATGGGTAAGCTTCCCCAAAGGATGTCGATGCCCATACATCTTGATTTCTATCAATCCTAGTATGTGATCGCAACCGCTTCATAGATCTTTACAACCCCTGCACTCTTGATCTCATCTTGGAATCTGAATCCCATTGTATCCCAAATTACTACTCCATAGATTAATTTTCCCACTTTTTCAACTTTGTAGCCCATAGTCACTTCGGCATTCCCTGTACTGCCAGCACCATTTCAACCCCCTGCCCTACCTCCAATACCAACAATGGCTCAATTTCCACCGATTACAAAATTCGAAGACATGCAAGATAAAATATTGCAAGAATTTCAGACCCTAAACTCCACAATGTAGACCCTATCTAACGACATGACCATTATGAAGAGGAAGCAAGTGTAATAAGAGTTTCTATCGAGAAGATCTTATCCTACACCTACGCTTACTAAAGATCAGGTGGTCCAGCAAGGAAGAGCTTTGGCAATAAATGCTGCAATAGACGAAGCCCCGAGGAATTTTGATTATATACATTTGTGCTCCATGTGTAATGATCCTAATGAAGAGAATACTTGCATGCTGCACCAACACTATGTACAAATATTGGTGAGTAGTAGTCATGGCGGTCAAGTCAATGTCATCAAGAAACTGAATCAGAACTTGATAATTGGTGAAGAAGAGATAGTTGTAGTCCTTACCAGAGGAGGAAAGATACTGATAGAGGTGGATGCTACTCAGATGACTCCCTTAAAGGTGCATGCTTGTCATGAGAAAGTACAACAACCTCCTTCGACCCTGAACGAAGCTCGATAGCCTACACTAGTCAAAGAGAAGGCCCAACAAGCCCCTACGAATCTACCATAGGCAGAAACTAAGGAACAGGCTAGAGAAAATCTCAAGCTTCCTTTGTTGACTAAGCGACAAAGGTTCGAAGCTACGAAACACTACCGCACCAAATATGAGCCAAGAAAAGATTCTAAGGTGCCCAATTCCCTAGTGTACAACATTGTGGATAAGCTAAAGAGGATTCTAGCCAAAATTAGTCTATACAACACACTGCAATTACCTGGACAAGTGGACCTATTGCAAGAATCATTGAAGATAACCAAGGCAAGGAAAGTAGCACCGCTTGCCTAGTGCAGACCTTGTCCACATCCATTACAGGGAAGAATAGGCCATCGTCGTTATACCTGTCTCAACATATGGAAGGGTACATTGTACATAACTATATGATTGACTCTAGAGCCACGATGATAGTCATGCCAAAGGCAGTATGCGAAGAGATAGGGATGGAATATACGCGAAGCAGCCACGGTGTGCTCCATATGGATGGTACCACTATGAAGACTATAGGAGTGATCAAGGATATTCCTATCTGACTACACAAAATGCCTCAGATCATAGTTATACAAGAGGTGGTAGTCATTGACCTTGAACTCTACTTTAGTATGCGCTTATTGAGAGAATTTATAGCGAAGCTGGGCGGATATATATCTATGGATTACTCCCATCTGGAGATTCCATTTAAATGGAAGAAGGTAAAAATCTATAATGAAAAGCCTTCCACCTTCCTCATAGAAAAGATGTCTGAAGGAGAAATTAGCGATCCTGTGCATGCGATAGTGGAAGAGATAGAGTATGTGGACCTTATCGAGGAGTCTCTCGCATAGTTAAGTTGTGAAGATGAATTTTTATTGGCAGAATTTAATGCCATGATAGAAATCGAGATGGGATGTTATGCCATCGCCAAGCCTAAGAAATGCAACAAGTCAAAAGATGAGGTCTTCACCCAAGGATTATGGAAATTATTCTTTGATGGCACCTGATGCAAAAATGACGCCGATGCAGGGATCCTTCTAGTATCACCTTCTAGAGAGCAGAAGGAATATTGTTACAGATTGGTGTGGAGTTGCACCAACAATGCAGTAGAATATGAAGCATTATGCCTAGGACTCAAGAAAGCAAAAAAGTTGGGCATAAAGCATCTCCAAATCTTTGGATATTTTGAATTGGTATGCAATCAAGTCACAAACAAGTACACTTCAAAAAAGCATTATCTCAAGTCATACTGAAACAGGGTATGGGACTTGCTCGACCAGTTTGAATCTCTTAATATGTAGTCTATTCCAAGAGAAAAGAATCGACATGCCGATGTTCTAGCATCCATCATAGCTAAGTATTCTCCAGCAAAAGACATGGTGCATAAGCCCAAATCTATGAGGATGATTTACAGGCCCTCTGTCCCAGAAAAAGATTTACATTGGTAGGTTTTTGACAGTGATGAGCAGATTGTAAATTTCATGATTCAAGAAGCAGCCACAGTTGAAAGCAGAAGCCCTGATGAAGAAGAATATGAAGGACTAGTTCAGTTGAAGAATAACCACATTCCTAAAGGGTTAATTACTCTTAAAAGCCTCTTTGATTAGAATGATCGAGTAGTTTCTCATCGAATCAAAGTTAATGCAAAGCAGTATCAAGATTTAGAGCTTGAACCTGGAAAAGCAATAAAAGTTAGAATAGATTGCACTTCAAAAGAGCTAGAGCAGATTCGATATCTGTGTAGAAAGTATCCTGACATAGTGTCCTGGTCTTATCAAGACTTAAGGGGATACGATCGAAAAATTATCTAGCATACAATTGAATTGCAGGAAGGGATCAAACCTTTCTAACAGAAGCAAAGACTCGTCAATCCGAAGATCGAAGTCTTGATGAAGGTAGAAATCCTGAAAATGCTTGAGGCAAAGATAATTTATCCTATCAAAAATTCTTCTTGGGTAGCGAATCTAGTCCCAGTTAGAAAGAAGAATGGAGATATACGATTGTGTGTGGACTTTCGCAATTTGAACCAGGCTTCTCTCAGAGATCACTACCCCCTCCCATAGATCGATCAAATCTTGCATTCGATGGCTAGGGCTCAACGCTTCTCCTTACTCGATGGTTTCTCCAAATACAATCAAATCTGGGTCAGGGATGAATACCAGCATAAAACTGCATTCACTACTAAGTGGGGAACATTTGCTTACCATTGAATGCCATTCGGTCTTTCGAATGCGGGTGCCACTTTTCAGAGGGCCATGGATATAGATTTTGGTGAGCTCTTGAATAAGATCATTTTTATCTATCTAGATGACATGACCGTCTTCTCTTGAAGAAGGGAGGATCACCCCTTACAATTACAACAAATTTTTAAAAAATATCGATAATTTGGCATTTTAATTAATCCTAAGAAGTCTATATTCGTATTCAACAAAGGGAAGTTGCTAGGACATGCAATATCAGAGAATGTTCTCACTATAGATCTGAGGCTCTAATGAAGCTCTTACTCCCAGTAGACAAGAAAGGAATTCAATGCTTCTTCAGCTAGATTAACTTTGTAAGGAAGTTTGTTCCAGATTTTGCCCAAGTCATCAAGCCGATGTCCAAACTTTTGAAGAAGGATGCAGAATTCATCTGGATGAAGGAAAGAAAGGAAGCATTCAAAGAAATAAAAGCCCAAATTGCTCAAGCATTGGTCTTGACCAATCCTGACTACAATTGGGACTTCATCCTATATGCTATAGGAGAACCCAAGAGCTATGTTGCAGTCCTGACACAAAAGAGGGAAGATGGTGAAGAGCGCCCCATCGTGTTTCTAAGCCAAGTGATAAATCCTCATGAAGAAAAACATCATTTCATAGAAAGGTGCATGCAGTAATGAAGTCTCTTAGGAAGTTTAAGCAATTCATCTCCCAAAGTTGGGTTACAGTCTTTGTCATCCACCCTGATGTGTGTAGTTTCATCATCCAAAGATAATTGGGTAGTAAAAGAGTCGGTTGGATCAAACCCACAAAACTGGTTTGCGGTCACGCATTATGTCAAGAACTGGCGAAGAGCGTAGTGGCCGAAGCTACAAAATCTCAGTGGGATGACTCGCCAGCAGAATAATGATTCACAAATCAAGAAGAGGATGAGAAAGACTATGTCAGTGAAATAGTCGAATACTTCAACATTGGTAGATGTCCTTCATATCTAAATGCTTCACAGTGAAGGCACTTCAAGATGTGGTCCTCCCGATATACTTTGTGCCCTGAAGGCCTATTTTTTAGAAACATTGATGGTGTCCTTCTTAGGTGCATAAAAGATGATGATAAAAGGAAGTCTTGGGAGAATTTCATTCAGGATTATCTGGAGGCCACTTCGCAAGGAGAACAATGGTGTTGAATATCATCAAGGTGGGTTACTATTGGCCCACACTCTTTGCTTATGCATTCGCAGTTTGTCACAAATGCGAGCAGTGTCAGAAGTTCATCGGCCAAAGCAAAAATGCTTGGTGCCTCTCCAACCGATACAAGTGGAAATGCCCTTTCAACAATGGGGGTTGGATTTCATAGGGGTCATATCATCAAACTCCTCTGCTGAGCATAAGTTTGTCTTGACCACGATCGATTACTTTACCAGATGGGCCGAAGTAGTTCCCACAAAGCATGTTGATCAGGAAACTATCATAGCCTTCATTGAAGGATTGATCACCCGATTTGGCATTCTCGAAGTAGTCATAACAAAAAATGGTCCTAGTTTTGCAGGCACCAAAATCAATGAATTCCTCTACAGATATGGGATATATCATAAAGTATCCTCCAATTACTATCCACAGGGCAACGACTTTGTGGAATCAACCAACAAGACTCTGTTGAGGGTGCTAAGAAAGTTCATAGAGACAAAAAAAAGTACTTGGCATCTCCTTCTAGATCATGCCTTGTGGGTCGATCAAATTTTCATCAAGAAGTCAATCAAGACATCGCCTTACGCCCTAGTGTATGGCAAGGAGGCCATTCTACCTACTCATATAGAGATCCCTGCATTGCAACTACTACAAGAAGAAGGAGTCAATCCTTTGGAAAATATATTAGCTCAGCTACTATAGCTGGAGGAAGATCATGAGAAGGCTTATCAGAGCTTCGCTAAACATGCTCAGCTCACCCGAGATTGGTTCAAGAAGAAATCATCCGATCGCACATTCAAAGTGGGATATCTGGTATGGAAGTGGGATTCTTGGAAGGCTAAGATCGGGAATCATGACAAATTGAACGCGTTCTGAGATGGACCATTCGAAATCATGAAGGTGAACTCAGCAAACTCTTTCATACTCAAATATGTAGATGGCCAGGTATTACCAATTTCTGTTAATGGTCTTCATCTGAAGACTTTTCATCGCTGAGGTTGGACTTGTAAAAAAAAAACAAATGTATACTTTTGTATATAATTTTCATTTGTGTATATACATCCTATTCCGAGATTGCAAAATCCAAGTATTACACTCCAAAATCTCCTTCGGGGACTTTTGATGTGAAGTAGCAGTTGCAAGGAGGTTCATAGTGAAGCAGTTTACCCTAAAAGGGCTGAACCAAAATTCAAACAAAGGCACGAAAAGAGCTTCGCACCCGAAGCATTTCTAGCAGCTACTTCGGGAAAAAGTTTTGTGAAGTAGATTTTAAAAGAGCCCATGCAAAGCAGTTTTCGAAGCAAAATTTTGTGAAGCAGTCTCCAAGAATGCAAGCTTCGATAGGTGGTCTTCGCGAAGCAAAGTGGTAGCATGACGAAGAAGAAGTATGTCGGGGCCGAAGCATCAAAAATCATCCTGCACCAAAGGTTCACCGCGAAGCATTTTCAATGTTGATTTCAACTTCGTCGAACCAACAATGTGTGAGATAGAAGAATTTAAAATGTGCCTCAAATAATGTGCTGACAAAAACCTTGAAAAGAGTTTGAAGTGGATGAATTTAAGGCAAAGGTGGCAGAGCACATCCCAAGGTGATTCGGTTAAGATAAAAGCCCATGCTAAGGTATGAGGTGGTAGTAGTTTGCATTTCATGATCACCAAAGCACGTGGCCCCGTGTACTATGCTACTGTAGAGCCAATAAAAGGGCATGGCAACTTACTCCATCTGAAGCATTAATTTAATTTTGGCAGGTGCCATAAATTGAGGTAGTTACATTTTTAGGCTATAAAACGCGAAGCTAAAGCAAGAAGAAGGTTATTTATTCATCAGTTCACGTAAGACTAAGAGACTTTAGTTACTCTGCAATTCGAAATCCCTTTGCATCTAAGCCCTTCACATCAAATCCCTCTGTATCAAGGACTCTATCACCATAATTTTCAACATGGGGAAGAAAAACTCCAAAGAGAAGGGGAAGGAGGCTGAAGTTGCAGGCCCTAAAAAAACAAAGAAGGGCAAGGAAGAGAAAAAGCATACTCCTAAGAAGATCAATCTCACCCCTCGCTTGGAAAAACAGCCGATAGAAGAAGGAGAAGACTCTGAGGAAGAACAACTTGAAGAACCACCAATTTATGGGTGGGAAAAAATTAGAGACACGGAGCTCTCTAAGGGTGTGTCCAACCTCCGATGCACTATTGAGTTTATGGTGAGTAGACTCACCCCAGAGAATAAGAGGGTTGTTGCCTATAATTCTTAAATTTACTGGTATTTGACCTCGCCTGCTCACCACTTTCCAAATTTAATCTGTGCTATCACGCAGAACTACCAGCCTACATCTAGGAAAGTGTTGGACGCTTCAAGTCATAATTTTTTTTCCATTCTAAAGGAAGATGTGCAAGCAACATTTGCACCACAGCAAGGTCCACCCAAGGGTTATTCGGTTCGCAACGTCATTTTGAGTGCAAAAATGAAGAGGTTCACCTCCAACAGCTACATATTGAAATTATAGCATGAGAACCTCAAAAGTGGGCTCCCTTCAAGCAAGATGCCCTGAATGCCCTTACCCTTGGTTGCCTTCAAGAATATCGATATTTTCTCCATCATTGCATAGGTGGCGGGCCTGTCGACAGATGCTTCAGTGCAACCCTGGCAGGTGTCTTTGGCCGAATGTATTTTGAGAGGGGAATTCTATGCCCTTGATGCTTCAAGACCAAACATAAACCCATTTTTATTTGATTGGATAGAATGGGTGGCCTGAACCTTGCATACGTGGCTCACTAGTATGAAAAATTTGGCAATAGGCCAGTACTTCGCACCCTGTTCCTTCATTTTTTGGTTGTTTTTCAACCAAGTACATAAGCGATTCCCCCATATCACCATTTATCCAAGCGACAAGGATGGAAATCCTCTCTTGGTGTACCAGTGGACTCCCCTCCTATTGAGGACAGAGTCTTATTATCCTTTTAACCAATAATTTTTGGGACCCGCTATGCATTTTTTGAAGGGTTTTTGCCCTCAAGTGCCCCTCAGTTTGAGAGATAAAGTGGTGTAGTAGAAGAAGGGAGATGTTTTCCAATTGATACAAGGACTGGTGATTTGCCTATTTGACTTCACAGGGAAACCCTTCCTACTGCCTGTATTCCCATCCGAGTACCAATTCACATTGGAGGCCGCTCGACAGAGCGATGCTACTAACGCCATCTACGGCCATGGTCAAAAATGGGCACATACCTATGACTTCCCCTTTAGTATGGAGGTAATTGAAGTATTTGCCTTAAAGTAGAACGTATTCCTAGAGGAAAAGCTTGCAAATTTTGGCCTGCTCTATATTCCTCAACAATGGATCTATGATCCCTTGGGAGTGATGAGCGATCACTTAAAATTCAAGAACTTTCATGTCTGCCTCCACCCTAAAATTGTGGAGCAAAGAAATAATCCCAATGGGAAGAATCTAGAGTGGAATTTGGAGAGGATGAGGACATTGCCTCCCTGGCATGAGTTCTACCCTATGGAGGTCGAGTTGGACCCTGACCAGTACCCCCTCCCAACTCCAAGCTCCATGTTTTGGAGAAATGCAAAGGATGATTTAAAGGAAGAATTGAAGAATTGGGGCAAAGAAAAACTTTGGGAGTGGTGGATAATGAGATTCCATCACCAAAAGATGAATTATTATGGACTCTTGGAAGCAGATAAGGACTTCACAATTCTTTATGAAGCCAATGTAGAAACTTGGAAATCCATATCCTTTGTCGATTTTGTTCCCCCAGCTACCCCAGGATCGAGTGAAAGTCCAAAAGGAGCTAAAGATACCTTAGAAGAAGAAGAAGAGGGAGAAGCCAAAGCTAAACCAGAGGTAATACCATAGGGACCATCGGAAAGCCATGACACAAGTGTCGAAGAGGTAGATCAACCATTGGAGAGGAAGAAAAGAAAGAGGCATGAGAAAATTCAAGTGCCTCCGAGCCACCCAAAGCAACCCTGCACGAAGCTTGCAAGTGCTCCTACCAGACCACCTATATTAGGCCCAACCAAAGCAAATGTTGAAGATGCGGGGCCACCAAGTGTTGATACGGTCCTAGACATAGACATCATTGATGTCGAGGAACTCCTCCAACAAGAGGGAGACCCCGAAGTAGAAGTTGTGGAAGTCAGGAGTGTCAAGATCCAAAAAGAGCAGGAGCCTATTACTCAAGAAGTCACCACAGTCGCTTTGCCATAAGGGCATGTAGGTACATACTCTCCACCCTTTACCTTGGTCTCTCACATGTCCACTATGGTCCTGGCCAAATATTCTCATCAGTCTCTCCCTCCCTCACAAATTTAGTCATCTCCTCATGCGTTGCCTCTTGCCACTGATCCCATTAGCCCCACTCCACTCGAGTCATCAGGTCGGGACAAGTCTATTGCTACCACTTTGCCTTCCCACACCACCAATCCTTTGGACTTTAGCAAATGTGAAGGTAGTACACCAACACCGAACCCTGCTCTTCATTCCACTACCTCACATGGCATTGTTGCACTCGTTGGGACTCCTAGTACACCTATTGTCGAACCTTCTAGTGAGGCATCCCCAATTCATTTTTTATATTTGTTTACTACTTCGACTAGAGATCCAGCCTTATTGATTTTCTCACAATGACACTGAGAGGGGGGGTGAATCAGTGTAGCTAAAAATCTGATCTGCAAATCTTGACAATTGAAGCAAATGAAAGCTAGAAAAAAGATAAAGCACTAAACACAAAAGAGCACACCACAACACACAATGTAACGAGGTTCACCAAATTGGCTACTCCTAAAAAATGACTGCTTGGACTTCAATCCAAATCCAGCCTTTGCAAAACACCAATTTTACAATCAATTAATCTACACCTACAAAAAGGAGCACCAACCCCTGATTTACCAGCACCAACTGGAAGAAGCACCAACTCCTAATTCCAAGCACCAACTTGGATTGCAATTCTGATTTAATTTAGTGACATAAAAATGCCTTCGTTGTTTACACAACCCTGACTAGTCTGTAATTAAATAAACCTGATTAAACTCTACACACTCTCACGACTCTACTTATTTCTCTCTCGGCTCTCTTCTAACCCTCTTTACACAGCAAATTCTCACTTATAGCAGCACTTTTCACAATTACAGTAGCACAATAATCTTCACGTAGACCTATTTTTATAGCATGAAATTCTCTATGTTTAGCTTTCATAAATTCGCATGCAACCCGTAACTGTTTCTTATTAAAAGATCTCTTTCGCCACTTGTCAATTGTAACTGCTTTTAATATTTCTCATGCGCCACTTGTCAATTGTAACTGCCTTTTATATTTCTCATGCGCCACTTGTCAGTTGTATCGCTTTCTAACTGTAACTGCTTTTGTCTAATATAGAGTAGGCCTTTTGTCAAACACGTTGCATGTAACAACTCTATTTATGCGACTGTTCGATTTCTCCTTCTATGACTGTTCTTTAAAAAGCTGCATGAATTCTAACTAAAATTGTACCTATAACTATTGCTTTTACTCTAGTTGACTCTTCTAAAATTGGCTGCATGTTTTTCTTCTACAACTGCCCCTTTAACTATCGTTCTGTTCCAGTTAACTGCCTGTTCAACGTGCTATTGCGACTTGTCGTGAAATCATGACACTTCTGTCTCTTTCTGCCCTTCTTTGCCTTTTACCCACGAAAACAAGACATGTCACGATATCATGACATTTTTTGCCTCCTTGTTCTCTTCTTAGCTTGCAACCGTGAAAACAAAACATGTCGCAAAATCACGACGCATTCGCCTTCTCGCTACTCTTCTTGGCTTGCACTAGCAAAAACCAAACATGTCACGAAATCATGACATCTTCGTTGCCTTGTGCCTTTTCTGCCTTTCGCTCGTGAAAACGGAACATGTCACGAAATTGCGACATCTCTCTCTTCCTTGTGCCTTTTCTTCCTTCTGCCCGCGAAAACGGAACATGTCATGAAATCGTGACACTTTTCACTACCGTACACTCTACTTCGCAAGTCTCAGTGAAATTGGACCATGTCGCGAAATCGCGACATCTTTTTGCCTTAGCGCTTTTCTTTGCCTTTTGCCCGCGAAAATCCAACATGTAGCGAAATTGCTACACCTTTGTTCCTTGCACTTCCAACTTTGCTTTGGCCCACAAAAATCCAACATGTAGCGAAATCACTACACCTTTGTTCCTTGCACTTCCAACTTTGCTTTGGCCCATGAAAATCCAACATGTAGCGAAATCGCTACACCTTTGTTCCTTGCACTTCCAACTTTGCTTTGGCCCGCAAAAATCCAACATGTAGCGAAATTGCTACACCTTTGTTCCTTGCACTTCCAACTTTGCTTTGGCCCGCAAAAATCCAACATGTAGCGAAATCGCTACACCTTTGTTCCTTGCACTTCCAACTTTGCTTTGGCCCGCGAAAATCCAACATGTAGCGAAATCGCTACACTTCTGTTCCTTAGCGCTAAACTTTGCTTCGGCCCGCAAAACTTCAACATGTAGCGAAATCGCTACACTTTTGTTCCTTGACGCTTTTTCTCTGAACATGTCATGAAATCGTGACAGTTCCTCTCCTTGGCGCTTTTTCTTCGAACCTGTCATGAAATCGCTATAGTTTCTCTCCTTGGCGCTTTCTTTCCAAACTTGTCATGAAATCGTGATAGTTTTCTTACTTGCCTTCTTTGCTTCCAACATGTCGCAAAATCGTGACAGTTTTTCCACTTAGCTTCTTTGCCTGCAACATGTCGCGAAATCATGACAGTTTTGCTTGCGCCTTCTCTCTCCTCGTCCATGTCGTGAAATCATGAAAATTTTGCTTGTGCCTTCTCTCTCCTCCGACATGTCACGAAATCATGACAATTTTCTTTGCGCCTTCTCTCTCCTCCGACATGTCATGAAATCGCGACAATTTTCTTTGCGCCTTCTCTCTCCTCGACATGTCATGAAATCATGACAATTTTCTTTGCGCCTTCTCTCTCCTTCGACATGTCGCAAAATCATGATGTTTTTTCTTTCTGCCTTCTAACTTCTCAACCTGTTGCGATATCGTGACAGAAAACATGTCGCGATATCATGACAGTTTTCTTGTATTTTTCTTGGATTTTCTAGATCTGGGTCACTTTTGTTTTCCTAGAATTTCACTGTACATGATCTGACTGATCTCTAAACTCCTATCCACTACTTCAACTGCATCAACTGATCCTGCTTCATCTGCATAAACTGATCTATCTATCTGTGTTGACAACAATGACAATAATTTTGTTGCACCTTGCTCAACAATCTCCCCATTTGGAATTGTTGGCAACACTCATGCACTCTCCTGTACTTCTTCTCCCCCTTTGACAATAATACCAAAGGGCTGCTGTAGACTCCCCTTGAGTCTATGCACAACATTCTCAGATACACATTGTTAAAGTTAGCAAAAATAATGAATATGAGCAAAACTATAAACATAGGCATAAGTACTCCCCCTGAGAATGTGATCCCAATTAATAGTTAGTTCTTTGGAAATGTGACTACTCCCAACTTACTCCGAAGGTACTCAAAAACTTCCTTGGGTAATGGTTTTGTGAATATATCTGCTACTTGCTCTGTAGTTGGAACAAAATCCAATTTGACCTCTCCTTCTACAACTTTATCCTTCAAGAAGTGATACCGGATTGCAATATGTTTGGTTCTAGAATGCATAACCAGATTCTTTGATATGTTAATAGCACTAGTGTTATCACATTTAACTAAAATGGGCTCATTGAAGTGAATGCCAAGATATTTTAGAGTTTGTCTCATCCATAATATCTGAGTATAGCATGTTGTTGCTGCAATGTATTCTGCCTCTGCTATGGATAGAGAGACTGATTCTTGTTTCTTGTTGTGCCATGCTACTAGCTTGTCTCCAAGATAAAATGCTCCTCCACTGGTACTCTTTCTGTCATCGATGCATCCTGCCCAATCTGCATTAGAATATGCAATCAGAGTGAAGTCCTTACCTTTTGGGTACCTTAACCCATACTCCATAGTGCCCTTGAGGTATCTAAAAATCCTTTTTACAGCTGTCACATGAGTCTCTTTGGGACTAGCCTGAAATCTTGCTACCATGCATACTGCCTGTAATATATCTGGTCTAGTAGCTGTCAAATACAATAGGCTTCCAATCATAGACCTGTACATGGTTTGATCTACATCTGGAGATTTGTCATCCTTGCTCAACTTGCAACCTTGTTGTCATGGGAGTGCTAGACTAGGTTTACTATCCTCCATTGTGAACTTTTTCAGCATTTCTTTCACATATTTTACTTGAGAGATAAAAATCCCCTTTTCACTTTGATTGACTTGCAATCCGAGGAAATAATAAAGTTCACCAATCATTGACATCTCAAATTCTATCTTCATTTTATTAGCTATGTCTCTACAATATTTATCCATGCTGCTGCCAAATATTATATCATCTACATAAACAAAAAGTACAATAAGATGGCCATTCTCAGATTTGATATATAAATTGTTGTCCATCATACCTTTCTTGAACCCTTGTTTAATAAGATAGTTATCCAGCCTTGCATACCATGCTCTAGGTGCCTGTTTCAGACCATACAATGCTTTCTTTAACCTGCAAATAAAATCAGGATTGTCACCGAGTTGGAAGCCATCTGGCTATTCAATATAAACCTCTTCTTCTAGTTTTCCATTCAGAAATGCTGATTTTACATCCATTTGATATACTTTGAAGTTTTTATGGATTGCTAAAGCCAGAAACATTCTGATTGTTTCTAGTCTGGAAACTGGTGCAAATGTTTCCTCAAAATCAATGCCTTCAACCTGAGCATAGCCTTTACAGACCAATCTTGCCTTATTTCTGACAACCTGTCTGTCTTCATTTAATTTATTTCAAAAAATCCATTTAGTGCCAATTATGTTTTTATTTGCTGGCCGTGGTACTAATTCCCAAGTTTTGTTTTTCTCAATCTGATCTAGTTCTTCATTAATTGCCTTCATCCAACTTTCATTTGTGCTTGCTTCAGCAATATTTTTGGGTTCAATGCTGAATAATAAAGAGTAGTTTCAAATTACTGCTCTTCTTGTCTGAATACCAACTGTTGGGTCCTCAATAATTTGTTCTCTGGGATGATTTTTTTGCCAGCTGCCTGTTTTGAATTTATTATTCTCTTCTTCTTCTGAGTCGATTCTTAAATCAACTGTGTTAATTTTTTGATTTTCTTCTTTTTCTATTTCTTCATATCCTTCAATGACGTCTTCATAAATAGGGTAGTTTTCTTGATATGTAACTTCTCTTTCTCTACCTTCATCAACTTTAACATCAGCACTTTCAATAATTTTCTTTAGCCGTTTGTTGTAACATGTTTAGGCTTTGCTTTTAGTTGAGTAACCGAGAAAAATACCTTCGTCAGCTCTATCTTCGAACTTATCAAGATTATATTTATTTTGTTTGATATAGCACTTGCTGTCGAACACTTTGAAGTATCTTGCTATTGCTTTCCTGCCAAACCACAGTTCATACGATGTTTTGCTTTCATGTGTTCTTAGCATGCACCTGTTTTGAATGTAAACTGCAGTATGTACTGCCTCTTTCTAGAATCTATCAGCTATTTTGTTCTTAGCCAACATTGTTCGTGCCATTTCTTGCACAGTCCTATTCTTTCTTTCAACAACACCATTCTGCTGAGGTGTCCTTGCTACTGAAAACTATCTTCTAATCCCATATTTTTGACAGTATTCTGCAAACTCCTCTGAGATAAACTCTCCTCCTCTGTCTGATATTAGGCATTTAATTATTTTTCCAATCTGATTCTCAACCTGCTTTTTAAAAATATTGAACATTTCAAAGGCATCTGATTTAAGCTTTAAAAATAGTACCCATGTCATTCTGGAGTAGTCATCTATGAACAACATAAATTATTTGTCACCATTTATGCTTTGTGTTCTCATTGGTCCACATAAATCAGTATGAATTAGATCTAACGGTTTGTTGGTGAAATATTCCTTTGCTTTAAATGTGGATCTGGTTTGCTTCCCCTTTTGGCATGAAACACAGATGCTATTTATCGGTTTGCCAATGGTGGGTATATCTCTTACTATTCTTTTTGAACTTATTTTTACTATATTGTCAAAGCTGATATGCTCAAGCCTCTTGTGCCACAGCCAGTTTTCATCTTCCTGTCCAATCAAGCATGATCCTTCTAAAGTTTCTGAGAGAGTGTATAAATTTCCAGAAGTCCTCAATCCAGTAGCTACCAGCTTTCCACTATGTGCTTTTCTTACTTCACAACCCTATTTTTTAAAGATGACTTCATGACCTCTATCATAGATTTGACTTACGCTCAGTAAGTTGTGCTTCAAACCAACTACAAACAGAACTTTGGAATTGATCTTTCCATCACTTATCTTGACTGATCCTTTTCCAACTATTTTGGCTCCATCATTATTTCCAAACTTTACTGAGCCCCCTTCATATTTTTGTAATTTTTCAAATTTTTGTTTATCTCCGGTCATGTGACTAGAGCATCCACTGTCCAATATCCATGGTGCTGATTTGTTCTGTGCTTTGAATTTTGTCTAGACAATCAAGGATTCTTTTTCTTCTTTGAGTTGCTCTTTTTCTTTCCATTCTGATTTGGCTATAGTTTTGGTCATTTGTTTAGACTTATCTTTGTCAGTGGCCTATGCATGTTTATCTGGGAATTTTCTATTTTGCTTTACATTGTTTGGTTGAGTTCTTCTTCCCTGATATTTATTTGCTGCATATGTGCTTCTATAGTTTCTTGCAATATGTCCAAAGTTGTGATAGTTATAGCATTCTACTACATAATCTATCAAGGGTGAAAATACATTTCTACTGAAAAAATTTCTCTGGCCTACATTATAAATGCAGTCTGAAATCTTATGACCGTAACTATTGCATTTAAAACAATAACCAAAAAAAGAATGATTGAACCTGGGAGTTGGTCTTTGCCAATTTGTAAAAGGAACCACAAATTTTCTTCTCCTTTGATGAGTGACTTTTGTGAATCCCTCATTGTCAACAGTCTTCTCGTGCCTGCCATTGTTGCTTTCTTTTGCAAGATTCATTTTTCTTTGGTCAACCTTAATTTTATCCTCTTTCTTTACTGGTTCTATAGTTATGGCCTTTGATTCACTTGATGATTCTCCTTCGACAAACCCCAAGCCAAACTTGATGTCTGTAGTCCTCTGACTATTTATAATATTTTCAAGCTTTGCAGAACTTCCTTCAATTTTGTGATAGCAGCTCAGTTTTTTATTCTTTTCTTCTAGCCGCATTCTTAAAATGACAATCTCTTCTTCTAATTTGTTGCACTCATCTATTCTCATGGTTAATTGTACTTCAAGTTCTTCAAACATTTTCTTAAATTCTTCTGTCTGTACTTTTAAACTGTTTATTATGTCATTCACATCTTCAAGCTTTCTTGAGACTTTATTATTCTTTTTCCTTTCTGACTTCAACTCTTTGAGTGCCGTAACCAACTCACCTTCTAGATAAACTTCAGCCTCATTCTTATTTTTTGTATCTTCCTATTTTTCTTCTTCAAATGCCATGAACAGAGCTTCACCTGTTTCTTCTTCAGAATCTTCTCCTGAGCTCTCTTCAAAAGAGCTGACATTCTTGGATATGAAGCTTTTCTTTTTGAAGTTACTTTTTCTAAAATTTGGTTTCTTCTTCCAGTCACTTCTGTCTTGGTGTGACCCTTCACCATTTTTCTCATTCATTGGACACTTAGCTGCAAAGTGACCGACCCCTCCACAGTTGAAGCACTTAAAAGGTAATTTTCCTCTATATTTTCCTTTTCCCTTTGTGAGCTTTCAAACAAAGTTGGCTTCAGTTTCATCTGATGTTTCTTCATCCTTAGATTCTTGTTTAGCTTTTATATTCTTGTGTGCTTTGAAAGTAGCTTCTCTGTCTATGGGCTTAGTTTGTCCTATTATCATTTTGTATGCAGTCAAAGAACCATGCATCTCATCCATGCTAAAATTATTTAGGTCTTTAGCCTCTTCTATTGCAAAAACTTTAGAATTAAATCTTTTGTGAAGAGTTCTAAGTACATTTTTCACGATAACCGCATCTTCCATTTCTTCATCGAGTCCTCTGATTGAATTAATGATTCCATTTACCCTCAGCATATAGGCCTCTATGTTTTCATCGTCAGTCATTTGTAATGCTTCGAACTGAGCTCGATGCGTTTGCAGCTTGGCTTCCTTGATCTTGTTGTCTCCTTCATGGATGCTCTTTAGTTTATCCCACATGTCTTTTGCTGATTTATAGCTCATGACCCTTATCAGTTCACTGTATACAAGCCCACACATTATGGCATTCTTTTCTTTGGAGTTATTCTCAGCATTTTTCTTCTCATTAGTATCTGTTGGAGTAGTGGGTGCTGTGTATCCACTTTCTACTGACTCTCAAATTTCGTATCCTAACACACTCAGATATGTCTGCATCCTAAGTCTCCAGAATGAGTAATTAATTCCATTGAATAGAGGAGCTTTTTTTGATGAAAATACTTCATTACCTGCCATTGTGTTCCTTTCAAGATCACCTTAGCTGATTAAGATTGTTCAAGAAACTTGCTCTGATACCAATTGATATTCTCACAATGACATTGAGAGGGGGGGGTGAATCAGTGTAGCTAAAAATCTAATCTACAAATCTTAACAACTAAAGCAAATGAAAGCTAGAAAATAGATAAAGCACTAAAAACAAAAGAGCACACCACAACACATAATGTAACGAGGTTCACCAAATTGGCTACTCCTCAAAAATGACTGCTTGGACTTCAATCCAAATCCAGCCTTTGCAAAACACCAATTTTACAATCAATTAATTTGCACCTACAGAAAGGAGCACCAACCCTTGATTTACCAGCACCAACTGGAAGCAGCACCAAATCATAATTCCAAGCACCAACTTGGATTGAAATTCTGATTTAATTTAGTGACATAAAAATGCCTTCGTTGTTTACATGACCCTGAATGGTCTGTAATTAAATAAACCTAATTAAACTCTGCACACTCTCATGGCTCTGCTTATTTCTCTCTTAGCTCTCTTCTAACCCTCTTTGCACAACAAATTCTCACTTACAACAACACTTTTCACAATTACAGCAGCACAATAATCTTCACGCAAACCTATTTTTATAGCATGAAAGTCTCTATTTTTAGCTTTCATAAATTCGCATGCAACCCGTAACTGTTTCTTATTAAAAGATCTCTTTTGCCACTTGTCAATTGTAACTGCTTTTAATATTTCTCATGTGCCACTTGTCAATTGTAACTGCCTTTTATATTTCTCATGCGCCACTTGTCAGTTGTATCACTTTCTAACTGTAACTGCTTTTGTCTAATATAGAGTAGGCCTTTTGTCAAACACGTTGCATGTAACGACTCTATTTATGCGACTGTTTGATTTCTCCTTCTACGACTGTTCTTTAAAAAGTTGCATGAATTCTAACTAAAATTGTACCTGTAACTGTCGCTTTTACTCTAGTTGAAAGTCTCAGAAAAATTGAACCATGTCATGAAATCACGACATCTTTTTGCCTTAGCGCTTTTATTTCCCTTTCGCCCATGAAAATCCAACATGTAGCGAAATCGCTACACCTTTGTTCCTTGCACTTCCAACTTTGCTTTGGCCCACAAAAATCCAACATGTAGCGAAATCGCTACACCTTTGTTCCTTGCACTTCCAACTTTGCTTTGGCCCGCAAAAATCCAACATGTAGCGAAATCGCTACACTTTTGTTCCTTGCACTTCCAACTTTGCTTCGGCCTGCGAAAATCCAACATGTAGCAAAATCACTACACCTTTGTTCCTTGCACTTCCAACTTTGCTTTGGCCCGCAAAAATCCAACATGTAGCGAAATCGCTACACCTTTGTTCCTTGCACTTCCAACTTTGCTTTGGCCCGCAAAAATCCAACATGTAGCGAAATCGCTACACTTCTATTCCTTAGCACTAAACTTTGCTTCGGCCCGCGAAACTTCAACATGTAGCGAAATCGCTACACTTTTGTTCCTTGACGCTTTTTCTCTGAACATGTCACGAAATCGCGACAGTTCCTCTCCTTGGCGCTTTTTCTTCGAACCTATCATGAAATCACGATAGTTTCTCTCCTTGGTGCTTTCTTTCCAAACTTGTCACGAAATCGCGACAGTTTTTTTACTTGCCTTCTTTGCTTCCAACATGTCACAAAATCGTGACAGTTTTTCCACTTAGCTTCTTTTCCTGCAACATGTCGCGAAATCAGGACAGTTTTGCTTGCGCATTCTCTCTCCTCGTCCATGTCGCAAAATCATGACAATTTTGCTTGTGCCTTCTCTCTCCTCCGACATGTCATGAAATTATGACAATTTTCTTTGTGCCTTCTCTCTCCTCCGAAATGTCACAAAATTGCGATAATTTTCTTTGCGCCTTCTCTCTCCTCCGACATGTCACAAAATTGTGACAATTTTCTTTGTGCCTTCTCTCTCCTCGGACATGTCGCAAAATCACAATGTTTTTTCTTTCTGCCTTCTAACTTCTCAACCTGTCGCGATATCGCGATAGAAAACATGTCACAATATCGCGATAGTTTTCTTACTTGTAGTTTTCTTGGATTTTTTGGATCTGGGTCACTTCTGTTTTCTTGGAATTTCACTCGTACATGATCCGACCGATCTCCGAACTCCTGTCCACTGCTTCAACTGCATCAACTGATCCTGCTTCATCTGCATCAACTGATTTATCTGTCTATGTTGACAACAATGACAATACTTTTGCTACACCTTGCTCAACACTTATTTGAATCTGAATTATCCATGATGAAGGAATGCCCTCTAGCTGAGAAGCTACTCCTAGCTCGGCAAAATACATTAAAAATGTAGGAGGCAAGGAAGAAGAGAGGGTGCTCTGGCCCAGGTTGAAAAATGCATCGTCTTCGATCTGAAATTCAGGAATTTGCATAAAGTAAAAACTATCCCCAAGGTCCAAAAGCCTCTGGATGAAATGACTCCAATGGACTATGACTACCAAGACAAATCCAAGGATCTGGAGCATTTGAATGTTGACAATGAATCTGAATCCATGCACGTCAGGATAGAAACCTTTCGAGCACATGCCAACATTGCTAATCAGCTCAAATTTGAAGCAAAAAATACCAACATCAAGTTGGAGGAAGATCTGGCTAGAATCCACTCCAAGCTGGAGGATTTAGAGGAGCAATGCAAGCTGATGAAGAAAGGAACACATGCCCTGAAACAACAAATACTTCAACTACAGTGTACATCTGAGAACCAAGCATAGAGATAGGCTAAGAATGATCTGAGGGACAAGGAAGTTGAAAGCAAGATCTTACAGTTGCAGTAGCAATTGCACCAAAAGGAAAGCTTGGAGTTGTTTGATAGAGGCAGGATCAAAGAAATCCGCTCACATTTGCTAAAAAAAATTAGACCCCGGGCCTCCAGTGCCCTACAAATTTTGACCTATATCATCGAAGCACAGTGTGTCACTGCCGAAGGAGGCCCAATTATAGATGAAGTCACTTAGAAATCTAGAGGCCAACTCAAATTAGCCTTTTATGTCCAAAACATGAAATATCAAGACTTGCAGGTTGCTGCAATGAGTCAGATGGGTAGAGATTGGTCCACGGCCCAAAACATAGTTTGTGCCTTCTTTTCCAAGGTGAGGAAGGTACAAAAGGTGAAAGACCTCCTAGACTTGTTTGAAAGTGAGTAGCACGCATCTCTAGGCTATTTCCATGATCTCTCTTCCTTAGGTTTCTTGAGCTTCACAAATGATGATGGGAACCTTCTGACCAAGGAAGAGCTTAAGCCAGCATGGCTTCAATTTGAAGGTGACATCTCGAAGATAGACGAATGGTCAGAGCTAATAATGGAAAGGCATATCACATATTTCATTCTCAGATACTGCAAGATTGCAGCCAACCTAAATCTTTTCACTAGAGCCAAACATGTAGATATCGGGTAGATTTATCACTTCCATGTTTTGGTTAAGGCATTGCAAGACCAAGAGCCTTTATCGAAGGGTGCATGGGCTCATGTCCACCAAACCATGAAAAATATCCGTGATCACCTTGCCCCATCGCCATCACAAGAATTCGTGCCACAGGAATTAGCAGAAGAAGGAGAAGATGAAGAAGAAGAACAAGCAGTGGAAGACCCCCAAGAGATAGAAAAGGGAGAAGGGTCTGGAGGTAACTCTAGCCCAATGGATCAAGGCTGAGGGTTCTCTCACCGAGATGAGCTTATTGCCCCGTGAGCCACCAAGAATGTTGACAATTTTATCACATTGCATAGGGGGGTAGAAAAATTTTGATTTTTTTGTGAAGTATTTCTTTTACTTTCATGAATTTGTTCCCTTTATTTTTCTAGAAACAACATTTTCAAGTATTGCAATGATTTTGGCTTTTCCTATCACCCCCCTTGTACATAAAATGAAGAAGAAGCAGCTTCACTATTGAACAAGCTAAGGAAAATAGCTTCACTAAAGAAATCACTAAGGATGAAAAATACTTCGGGCCCGAAGTCCCTCAAACAGTTACTTCGGGTGAAAACCTTGTGAAGTGACATTGCCAAAGAAGGAATTCAAAGAAGGCGTAAAAGGAGCTTTGCACCCAAAGCATTTCTAGCACCTACTTTGGGGAAAATTTTTGCGAAGCGGTGTTCAAGCGGTATTTCAAAAGAACAACTTCGTCGAAGGAAGATCACGATCCGAATTGGCTAAGGCAAGGAAACTACTTCGGGCCTGAAGTCCCTCAAACAGTTACTTCAGGAAAAATATTTGTGAAGCAGTGTTGCCAAAGCAAAATGCAAAGGAATAAGAATGAAAAATACCTCAGGCCCAAAGCACTTCAAAAGGCTACTTTGGGCAAGAAACTTGTGAAGCAGGATTCAAAGGAGCACAATGATGAAAACACTTCACTGAAAACCCGTCGAAGCACCCATTTTAGGCCTTCTCACCAGTGAACCATTTCTACTTCGCCAAAGGTCATTGCGAAGCATCTGCTTTGGCAAAATTTTGTGCAAAGCACTTTCACCCGAAGTAGAAGTAGAAAAATGCATTTTGAAGGCAAGAATACACTTCGGACAAAATACCCCTAAACCACAGTTTTGAAGAAGGATCATGGTGAAGCATTTGAAAGACTCACAAGTGAAATATCTACTTCGGGTGGAGGATCTCACCAAAGCAGTTTTGGCACAGCGAAGCAGCGAGAAGTGAAGACCCCATTTTGAGGAAGAAACATACTTCGGCCCTCCCCACCCCCAAATATGTTTTGCGAAGCTCCACCATGTGAAGTGCAAATCAAGGAGAATATGCTTCGACACAAGTCTATTATGAAGAAAAGTTGTGAACAAAGAACTAGCGAAGCACTTCAAGGGCACGCGCTCCAAGCCGGGTATTTTCCCAAGGTGATCAAGTGCCTCATAAATGCATTTTTACGTGCCCAAAAAACTAGCTATTCATTTTTAGCAATCGAAAATGAAGTATCAGTCCATGATGAAGAGCCCAACGAGCATGGCAACCACTCGAGCACCGCACCCAAAGACCAAGGACATCCAGGCGGCTCATTAATGCATATTTCCTTGGCTGACCTGGTCGCAACTGCTAGTTTTGGTAACATAATTGAGAGCTCAGTCACGAGAGCCATGAAGAGCTGACTTCTTAGCTTTCAAGGATGCACTCCTCCATTTTGTATAATTATGGCTCAGAGGGTCGGGTCCTCTATAAAAACCTAGGCATTGTACTGAAAAAGAGGGGGGAACTTTATGCTAGAAAGCTACTGTAACTTGAAGTCCTACGATTAATACTAAAGAGCTCTGGGCTCGATTTCTCTCTTGTATGTTGTCTTCCATGTTTATTTCTTTTGTCTATCTTCATTTGCATATTGTTACTCTGAATCCTGAATTTTGGTGTGCGATTGGGGACTGAACCCTAAAATTTGCCCGAAGGATACATAGGGGAGGAAAAATGCTATATTGGTTTTCTTTTATGCTGCCTGGTGGGTAGTGGTTTCTGTTATATTCGCTTGTCCTAATCGTTGTTATTATGAACCCTAAATTTTGATGAAAGGGAGAAGGAGAATCTTGGAACTCGCCCAAAGGATACATAGGAATGTTAATTTTGTGTTTCTTTCATTTATTCTTGGTGTTCCTTGTTGCTACTTTGAGTTATTAATTAGTGATCGTGCTTCTTGTTATTTTCCACTTTAAATCATTGATCTCTCTTCCCTTACTCCCTTTATTTCTTTCTTGCACCCTTACTCTTTTTATCTCTTTCCTGCACCCTTATCTCAAAACACCAAAGTAGTTTAGCATAGGAGCCGACATTTCTCCGGAGGTTGGCATGAGGGGCATCTCTTCCCTTTGGCATTTCAATGTTGGTCTAGGTATAGGGCGCATACACTCACCCAAATATTTTCCCGGGCATATTTGATTACCAACAATAATGCTCAAGGAATAGCTTCATGTTTGTGTGACTATAATGTGTGACTCATTTATTATGGTACACTTTTGTGGTTGTATATTAGAAGTAATTGTGAATGTGGTTGGTTCCTTCTACTACCAGGAAATATTAGACTTTTAAAAAAAAACTTATTGTCAAATACTAGATAATATTTCATTTGGTTTATCTATTTTCAAAGCATTTAGATGGAATGGTTGTGTGACATTTTCAAAAATATGCAGTAATTGTGGTATAGAGAGGGATTAATAATAGAGTTACTTGATCTAGTTTATGAGCATAAAAAATGCTCATATTTTGTATACGTTTCTAAAACAATTTGTGTGGCAACATTATCAGAGTTGTATATTTTAATGATAATTTATATATATTTGATGAAATTATGTGCATTGCCTAACTTGCGTGTGAAGTGTGTTTTGTGTAGATTTCTATCTGATTTTATCATTTTCTACATAGTCATCAAGGTCCTACGTGGACCTAGCATATTTTTGCTTCAACGAACCCAAGGCATAAATGGAATATGCCTTCAAGAAGGCACCTTGATGAGGAAGGCACCTTGATGAGGAAGGTGCCTTGATGAGGAAGGCACCTTGATGAGGAAGGTGCCTTGATGAAGAAAGCGCCTTGATGAGAAAGGTGTCTTGATAAGGAAGGCACCTTGATATTAAGTACCTTGACCTTGCTACCAATGGAGACCATGTTGACCATGGTAGACCATTGACTCCATGTCATATGCATCGATATTGGATAGCTGCAAAAACACATGATTTGTCTCATTTACACAGGAGGAAACGGTATAAGTATTGGCTGAAGCAAAACATGCGAAAAATAATGAGTTGGACTAGAAAATCTACCATCTTCAAAAAAATATGAAAAGTGTTGTTCAATTGTTGTAATTGCATCTGTTACTGTAACTGAACTACCTTAGTTTAGACTGTAGCAAAATTCTTCATCGTAACAACATTGTAACAAAATATTTATGTATTATATAAACACACAGATTTCTGCAAGTAAGGGAGGAGGATCATTAGTAAGTAAAAAATATTGTACTACATTTTTTATAAATAAATATTTCACTCGAGAGTTTCTTTATCCATATTTAATCTTCATAACTTATTCGGGCTGAAGCTACTGGAGCCTGGGCCCACTCCAAGCTAGTATTCATCCCCTTATTTTTTCTTGCTTTCTAGATTAGATTATTTATTTTTAGTGTGCTGCATTTTATTTCTGCAAGTGTGTTTATTTCCTACTTTCCTTTATTTTTAGTACAGTGTGGTGTGATTTTCTTTTATGCAATTTATTTCATGCAAGTTTAAATTGGTGTGGATGAATTAATGTTATCTCAAACACTCCCCCAATGATAGGCTTAGTGGACTCATCTAAAAAATGGTGTTGTAACTAGTCTTGAACTTGGTACTTCAAAAGCTTACGAGTTCCCTGGTTTGAAAAATTAAATGAAAGGGTTGTGATAGAAATAGGATAAATTTAACCAATGTTTTTACCCCAACATTTTGGTGTCATTTTTGGGGAAGTGCCAATAATAGATTTTATTACAATACCTTAACCCTTCCACCTGATTTTGTATGAGTCCATTGAGAAAAAAAGGACTAGACGGTTGTTTCATAAAGAAGAGCCCATAGAAAAATCCTAAGCCAGTTGGAAATTTTGAACCTAAATTAGAATTCCCACAGTCACCCCCAGATAAGCACTATATTGAATACCTAGTTGTGCATTGGACTGAACATCCAATTTTTGCACAAGGCTCCTCCACATCCTATCATCCAAGAGAGGATTTGATCATACAAAATCCTCTATTTAAAAGAACACCTTCTAAAGAGGAACGATTGTGGAAAGCTGTTGAGGATGAAACCATTTCAACAGCTGACTTGTAGGCTCTTGTTCAAAAAGTTCAAAATGACTGAAAGGCCATAGAAACTACTTTAGAGACCATATTTCCTAAAAATATGGCTGAGGTAAAAGAGACTTCAACCAAATTTAGCTTCCCAATAGAAGAAGGTAGAGGAGATACTAAAATGAAAAATATATCCCCTACCCATATTCCTACCTTCAAAGGATACCCGACAGAAGATCCTGATCTATTTTTATTTAAGTTTGATGTCTTATGCAGGTCTATAGATTACAAATTAGATGCTCAAAAGTTGAAGCTCTTTCCTTCAACATTGGATGATTTAGCCCTGCGTTGGTTCATCTTCTTGGGGAACAAACAGATCACTACCTAGGAGGAGATGAAAAAGCTCTTCTTAGAGCAATACCAAGATTTTGGTAGAGCCTAGGATTCTAGGGAGGAGGTCCTAAACATGATGCAAAGAGAAGAAGAATCCTTGGAATAATACTGGGATAGATTTAGTTTCAATCTACAGATATCACCCCATACGAAGCTAAGTGACAAGTCCCTCAAGAGCATCTTCTTGAGGGGACTTAACAATGAGTCTCTTGAAGCACTTAATATGATTTTTGGAGGGGATATTTACCAGCACCCAATGGAAAACATCTAATAACTATGTTGGAATTGATCACGAAGGAAAGGCAAGCCAACCTCTAGGACCATGAAGGCGACCACCTCAGTCACAAATATAGAGATATGCAATATTCTAGAGGAATTACAAAGTTAAATGCTTTCCTTCTTAGCGCTACAAATGGACACTCTCCTATTGGAGAATAAGAAACAAGAGAATGAAGTTGTGATGGCCTACTTCTATCTAAAATACAGAGGAAAACATGCAAGGAATGCATGTCCAAAAAACAAATTCAAGGTGTGTGTTATTTGTTAGCAAAATCATAAGACCAGACTATACCCACAACTACCAACTATCAAGGAAGATGCTAAAATTTTAGAAGCCTATTTCATGGGTAACTTAAGGAACTGGTAGCAACCCCCTATGGGGAATATACCAGCTAGAATGCTGCCCTACGAAGGAAGAAATTACATGCCACAAGGGCAGGTCCAACCACCCAATATGGTATGGTGGGGACCACCACCTTGGATGAACACCCCTCAAGGAGCCGCATTTTCCAACCAACACCCATGGATGCCATACCAACAATTTGAGTAGCAATGGAGGAATTACAATACATGGAATTTAGCTCCATAGAATGTATTGCAAGCTCCACTACAACAAATCTTACCATCTCCTCCTATAGTGAGGCCTGCACAACTCCCAACACATCCAATAGTCAACCCAAATAACAAGACAAATCAACCCATGTATCAACTGGAAGGAGAGATGTTTCCAATGTATAATATTAGGATTTGCAATCCAATTCAGCTTAGATCAGGTAGATAGATAGGAGTAGAGGCTCCTCATTTGATAGAAGAGGAGGAGAACATAGAAGAATCACCTCTGGTAGAAGAGGTTGAAGAAGGACCGATTTCTAAGAAAATAGAAGCTCCTCCATTTCCCAAGAGGTTACAAGAGCAGAAGAAGCCAATACAACCTGAGTTCGACATCCTTTCAAGCTTGAAAATTTTGACAATTACCATCCCACTATTTCAAGCTATCAGAGATATTTTGATTTATACCAAGGTGATCAAGGAGATATGTCTAAGGAGGCCAAGATGTAGGACAACCCATACCATAAACATGGTGGGGAAGCTAGCCGATTTGATGCTAGGAAATACATGCCACCCCAAATACGCAGATCCAGGAAGTCCAATTTTGACCATGAAAATAGGTGGTTACTCATTGGCCAATACTCTGGTTGACTTGGGAGCAACCATCAACGTCATGCCAAAAGAAACCATGTAGAAGCTAAGGCTCATAGATTTGAATCCCACCAAGATTGTGCTATAGCTAGCCGATAGGTCAATGGTAGCACCAGAAGGAATGTTAGAAGACATCATTGTAATGATGGATGCATGGGAATACCTAGTGGAATTCTTGGTATTGTAGTCCAAATTAGGACTGGGTGGCTACCCACTCATCTTGGGGAGGCCATGGCTGGAAATAACCGATGCTTACATAAGCTACCAAGATGGAAAAATGACCATCTCAGATGGTCAGAATGTCAAGATATTGACTATTTCTCCACCTGCACAGTTTATGGACACATTGGGAGAACCTACATGGGACAACCAGGATGAAGGGATGTTGTCAATGCTACAATTGATGATGGCACTAAATGAATTAGAGGAAGAATTTGATGAAGATGGCATCATTATGAACTTCCTCCATGGGGAGTCCTCCCATATCATTCCAAAATCACCATTGGTAGGCATCCAAGACCACCACATCAGGTAAATTGAAATAGAGCCTAGAAGGACACTAAATGTTAGCAGTGAGTTGATGCCCACATAACTGACTAAATTGAAGAAGATATTGGCCAGGCATCAACAAGATTTCACCTGGGATTACTTTGACATGAAAGGAATTGACCCAAAAATTTGTACCCATCGAATTTATCTTGAAGAGCAGGTGACTCCAATAGATAGCCACAAAGGAGAATGAACCCCACCATGAAGGAGATAGTCAAAGTAGAATTACAGAAGCTCCTATTAGTTGGATTCATCTATCCCATATCTAATAGTGAATGGGTATCACCACTAGTGGTGGTGCCCAAGAAAAATGGGAAATGGTGGATCTGTGTTGACTATAGGTCACTAAACAAGGCAACCAAGAAGGATCACTTCCCACTGCCTTTTGTTGATCAGGTTTTGGATACATTGGCAGGAAGGAAGTACTTCTCCTTTCTAGATGGATTTAGTGGATATAACCAAATCTATATTGGAGAAGAAGATCAGGACAAGACAAAATTCACTTGTCCATGGGGAACATTCGCATACAGAGTCCTACCCTTCGGACTGTGCAATGCACCAACCACCTTTCAGAGGGTGGTGCTGAGCATTTTTTTAGATATGATGGGAGAAGTAGTTGAGGTCTACATGGATAATTTCACCATCTACGGTGAGACATTTGATGAAGCTATGACTAATTTAGAATGTGCACTCCAATGGTGTGAAGAAAATAACTTGTCCCTAAGCAATGAGAAATGCTTCATGTTGATGCAAGAAGGAATAGTTCTAGGACACCACATCTCATCAGAAGGGATCAAGGTGGACAAGAAGAAAATTGAAGTTATCAAAGATCTACCTAGTCCTAAGACACAGAGAGATGTAAGGAGCTTTCTTGGCTCTACTGGGTATTATAGGAGGTTCATAGTAGATTTTAGCAAGATCACCAAACCTCTGCACACACTGCTCTCCAAGGATGTGGAGTTTATTTGGACAAAGAACTATGAATAAGACTTTCAAACATTGAAAGAAAAGTTGATCACTACCCCAGTGCTGCGGGGCCCAAACTGGGGCATCCCATTTCACATCTACATGGATGCATCCAACAATGCAATTGGAGCAATTTTGGGATAGAAATATGGTGAGGAATTCTATGCCATCTATTATGTCAGCAAAAATTTAAGTGAGGCTAATTTCAATTACATGGTGACTAAGAAAGAGTTTCTTACAGTTGTCCACACCATCAACAAATTCTACCATTACATTATCAGATACAAGGTGTTCATACATACTGATCATGCAACCATCCGATATTTAATGAACAAACATACAATCAGTGGTAATATAATTAGGTGGCTCTTACTCCTATAGGAATTTGATATTATCATCATGGAAAAACTAGGTAGAGAATACATGGTGGTGGAATTTTTGTCTATATTAATACCAACATATCATGTAGTCATGGAGGATCAATTCTTGGATGAATATATTTTTTTGAGTAGACATCGTGGTAGGCAGACATGGTCAATTACTTGCCCACTGGTAGAATATCTCATGCTCTTTCACCCCGTGAAAAGCATACACTAATAGAAAAGAGCACATCGTTCTCATGGATTGATGGTTTCCTATTCAAAATAGGGCCTGATAAAATTGTGAGGAGATGCATTATTGAGCATGAGTTTCTAGAAATCCTCAAGGCTTGCCATAACGAACCGTGTGGTGGATATTTTGTAGGGAAGAGGACTACGTACAAAGTCTTATAGACTGGATATTACTGGCCTATGTTGTTCAAAGATGCAGCCAAGTACACAAGTCAATGTGATGAATGCCAGAGGATGGGTAGACCAACCTTCAGGGATGAAATACCTCTCCAACTGCACGTTCACATTGAACCCTTTGACAAATGGGGGATGGAATTTATGGGGCCAATCAACCCACCATCAGCCGAAAAAAGGTATATTCTGGTTTGCACTGACTATGTAACCAAGTGGGTTGAAGTGCAGGCACTAAGAGATTCTAAAGAAGGAACGATGGCAGAATTCCTATTTTCACATATTTTCACGAGGTTTGGGGTGCCCAGAGAAATCACAACTGATCAGGGGCCTCAATTCACTTCAAAATTAATTCAGGAGTTGATGCAACAATACAGAATCCAGCACAACAAAACCACCCCCTACCATCCACAGGTGAATGGACAAGTAGAGGTTACCAACCAAGAGTTGGAGAACATCCTTATGAATACCATGCAACAGTACAAAAAATATTGGGCTATGAGACTACCAAAGGTAGTATGGGCCTATAGAACTGCATGGAAGACTACCATGGGTTTCACTCCATTTCAATTGGTATACAAGAAAAATGCAATGATGTCCATTGAGTTCGAAATAAAAACTCTTAGGACTGTAGTAGAATTAAACTTGAGCCTGGATGATGCATAGAAGGAGAGGATTCAATAGCTGAATCAGCTGGATGAATACCGATTGGATGCCCTACATAGAACAAAAGTCACCCAGAGACAAAGGAAACAGTGGCATGACCACCACATTAAACTGAAGTAGTTCAAAGTAGGAGAGTGGGTGTTATTATATGACTCCATATTCTAGGAATAGAAGGGTAAACTAATGCAGATATGGATGGGACCATATGAAGTGATCGAACTAATCAATAATGGTGTTGTGCATGTCAAGACAATTGATGGTAGCAACACCATATTGATAGTTAACGACCACCGGTTGCATCCATATCACATATCTAAAAATTTGGTAATGGAGTCCAAGATAGGCATGGGGGAGACCCCATCCAACTAAAAATATTTTAATTTCTCAGCAAAATAGTGGACACAGGATTGTCCACTTAAAAAATTTTAGTTTTTAGTTTTTCTTTTGTGTTTGCTTTTGTAGGTATAGTTCTGCATGCAAGCTATAGGCATCCTGAGAGTCAGGGCCTAATAGGTATGGATTGCACTGAACTGTATTTTACTAATTTTTAGTTTTTCTTATTTTTAGGTATAATGCCCGCATGCAAGCTATAGGTATCCTAAGAGCTAGGGCCTAATATGCATAGATTGTACCGAACTCATTTTACTACTTTCTAGTTTTTCTTGTTTGCTTTTGTAGGTGAAATGGCCTGAATGCATGAACATGCATCTTGGGAGACAAGGCCTAACCGACACAACATCCATAAACCTGCATATTCTTTTTAGGAGGTAGAAACTTGACTATTTCCATCTGGAGGAGATAGTCCCCATATGGGCATGGATGTGGGTGTTAATTTCCTGCAAAGGAAAGAGGTACCCACCTCTATGTTTGGATGAATTAGATGTTGACATGGCATAAGAAAGAAATAATTGGAGGGCCTAATCAACTCTACAATAACACTAGACATGTAATCAAACTATTGACTTTTCAATAATAATAAGGCGCCTTGATGCTCAAGAAGGTACCTTGATCTCATGTATTTTTGGGTGCCTTGATGCTCAAGAAGGCACCTTGATCTCATGTATTTTTGGGCACCTTGATGCTCAAGAAGGCACCTTGATCTCATGTATTTTTTGGTGCCTTGATGCTCAATAATCCACCTTGATCTCATGTATATTTGTGTGCCTTTATCCCATCGATAGAGGCACTTAATTTCTATTAAGAAATAAAAAAAAAAGTGATGAGGTACCATGATCTACAATAAGACGTCTTGATGTCATGCATTTTTTATGTGCCTTTATCTCTAGTAAGGCACCTTGATGTCATGCATTTTTGAGGCCCCTTAATCTTTAGGAAAGTGCCTTGATACCATACATTAGAGGCACCTTGATCTAAAATAAGGTGCCTTGATGTCATGCATTTTTGAGGCACCTTGATCTTCATGAAGGTGCCTTGATGTCATGCATTTTTGAGGCACCTTGATCTTCAGGAAGGTGCCTTGATGCCATACATTAGGGGGTACCTTGATCTACAAGAAGGCGCCTTGATGTCATACATTTTAGAGGCACCTTGATCTACTTCTAGCACCTACGTAGTTCGATGGCATAGAGGAGCGGTCGAAGCCACATCATCACCCCACATGATGAAAATTTTAAAATCACCTGGAATTTATGGAGCAATCATTTGAAATGATTTTTATGCATATCCCAAAGAAACCAGAAAGTGGATACGCGCCCTCCCACATGAGCCAACCAGATCTCCAAATTTTTAGCATGGGACCTCGAGTGAATGAAGTTGCAGTACCCAAGATAAATTAATAACCACATGGGGAATACGCCATCACTCTTATCATAGACTACCAAATCGGCATGCTCCAAGATGCACGAACCACCAATAAGGTATGTGCATAATTTTTGTTAAATATTTATATAATTTTTCATAATTAAGTACTCTGAAAATAATGTCGTCACAAGAATTCGACCAATCGTTATTTGCCCCCCATGTTTAATATGGTGTGCCAAAAATCAATTTGGGTGGCGTATCCTATCGACCCTAATGAAAATTTAATTCGTTGGATATGCACCTTGATTTATAAGAAGGCACCTTCCTAAGAAGGTACGACATAGTGTCAAGCTAGTTCAGGGAGAAAGGGAAGGAGCCGAGATAGTCTAGAGAATTTGCAAATGGGAGGCAAATCAAAGAATCATGGGTAGAAGAAGAGTGAACCCTACCATGTCGAAGGGATCAGTGGGGAAGTTTGGGACCAGTTTGAGGCTATTGGGTGGATGAATTATTACCACCTGGTTAGCCAAAATCAAGACCCCAAAGTAGCAAAGGAATTTGTTGCCTCAATAAGTGGGGAGGTCGCTCGACTACATGGACTAGAAATTCTAGTCACACTAGATTTTATAGTGATAGTTACCAGCCTCCCCCTCATAGGAGAATGCACCTACAAGAAGGGCATCCCAGCCCAGTGTGCACGGAGTAGCTTATGAGGTAGGTACACATAAAATTTGAGTTTGTAGGGCTACCAAAATAGAAACTCCTGGAGCCCCTGCAGAGACTCTTCGATCAGGTGGTGAGATTCTTCACCTGCATGGGCAAATACACCCACCTGAATGCCAATCACATGTAGTTCTTGAATCATCTACTGCATGGAAAGGAAAATTAACATCCCATTCTATCTGGTGAGTGCACTGAAGTATGAAGCCCATAGATATCAGGTAGGGTAGCTACTACCCTAGCTCAGCATGGGCTAATTTTAGCCCTGATTTAGTATGCCAAGGAGCATAGAGAAACCCTACCAAATGGGGAAGAAAGAGCCGAGGCTTCTCATGCATGGGCATAGTTGACCATATAGGGACCATAAATAGAGCAGCAAGCCAAATTATAGGAAACAACCAACAAAGTAGCAGAATAACAACCATCGATCTCCCATGATGACACAGCCAAAGAAGGATAGGAGGGGCAAATTCCATTGCCCCACTCAAAAGTTGAGCTAGATTTTCCTAGCCTTAACCAAGTGGTTGATCACTCTCTTTAGGATAATGAAGAATTCGATGTGAGAATGCCTAGCCTTGATCATATGGGCCATCATACAAAGTGCATAAGAGGGATAAAGTAGCTAAGGTGGCTAATTTTGTCAAGTGAAGAAGAAGAAGAGGATACGAAAGCTAGGTTTGCAGCCCAGACACTACAGAATTTGGCTACCAAAAGTCCGCTAGACCAGAAGACTTCAGAGGACCTACGAGGGTAGCTCAACTTAGCACTCAAAGAAGCCCTCACTTGGCAAACTAAATTCTACGAAGAGCAGACACTCTTCAAAGAGTTTCAAGAAAATGCTGCAAAGAAGCAGCAGGAACATAAAGCCATCATATCTCAACTACAACAGATGGTGCAACAACTCACTAAAGAAAATTAGTAGCTGAAGGCTAAGGTGGTGGAGAAATTGGATGCCTGCACCCAAAAAAACTGGGTGATAGAAGTGCCCACAAATTCCCTGACCTCTCCAAAAATATTTGTTTCATCGAGGTCATTCAGATTAGATACAAGAAATGAAAAAGGAGAAATAGAGGATTGCTCATCTATTTTAGTTAGAGCGACTACTAAGGAATAAGGGAACTATGTTCTTCAAATAAATATCCCTGTTATAGAGATCCTAAATGAAAAAGGTGACAAATCAGGTTATATCCAGTAGCCAGGCACATAACCTGATGCAAAGTCTAAATTACAAGTGCACATGATGGAAGGGCAAGTAGAGCAATCATCGGGTGAGCAAAGAACAGAGGAAACAACTACTATTGAATTGATACTAGAGGAGCCAGAGACCTGAGCCCTCTAAAGACAAAGAAAAGCACCTATAATGGAGGAGGATGACATCCCCACTCGTTCTACTACAATAATAATTCCCTCAAGGCCCAAGAGGAAGGTGTCTAAGGCACCAAAGAAGAGAGCCAAGAGTAAGGTCAAAATTACAATTGTAGAACCGGTTGGCCAGTCAAATGAAGAGTGTGTTGAAGGTGTGAAAAGTTTTGTCGAATGAAAGAAATGGTTTGAAAAACTTTGAAAAGAATGTGAAGTAGAAAAACTAGTAAGAAAAACCTTTAAGAAGGTTGAGAGAGGGCCCGGGATTTGTGTTGATCCTACCTCAGAGGAGCAATTTTGCTGGATATATGGCTCAGCCCTAGGTCGACCCTCATGGATGAGGAAGTATTTGGAATGATACGATGTGTTTGGGCTAGAAGTAGAGGCAGCTACAATCATAAAATAAAATACTGACCTCACTCCTGAAGTGGCTTGGTTATTCAAAGCTAGAGTAGTCAAACATGAATGGGATGATTCATACATCCCGCTAGTAGAGCTATGGTCTCAGCACACTAATATTTGGAAATAGGTTGAAGTCGTATTCCATAAAATAGAACCCACTATAGTTACATTGCCTAGCACAGGTGCAGAGCCAAGAAGGATGGGGAAACATATTCAACATAGCCAAAAGTTACCACAGTAGACCAACGCCCCTCAGCAAAAATGTAAACCTTGTAATAAAGGAAAATCCAAGGTAGCCAATCGAAAAAGAAAACAATGGAACAAGGCTTACTGGGAAGGTGTTGACAAAATCGAAGACTACCAGTTTTAGGTGCCACGAGGATGTGGCACATAATAGGCATGGGGGGATGATAAGCATAAAAAATGCTCATATTCTATATAAGTTTCTAACAATTTTTGTGCGACAATATTATCAGAGTTGTATCTTTTTATGATAATATATATATATATATATATATGAAATTATGTGCATTGCCTAACTTGCGTGTGAAGTGTGTTTTGTGTAGATTTATGTCTGATTTTGTCATTTTTTGCATAGTCATCAAGGTCCTACATGGACCTAGCATATTTTACTTCAACGAACCCAAGGCATAAATGGAATACACCTTCAAGAAGGCACCTTGATGAGAAAGGTACCTTGATGAATAAGGCACCTTGATGAAGAAGGCACCTTGATGAGGAAGGTGCCTTGATGAGGAAGGCACCTTGATGAAGAAAGTGCCTTGATGAGAAAGGTGCCTTGATGAGGAAGGCACCTTGATTTACAAGAAGGCACCTTGATCTTAAGCACCTTGACCTTGCTACCAATGGAGACCATGTTGACCATGGTAGACCATTGACTCCATGTCATATGCACCAATATTGGATAGCTACCAAAACACGTGAGTTGTCTCATTTACATAGGAGGAAACAACATAACTACTAGCTGAAGCAGAACGTGAACAATAATGAGCTGGACCAAAAAATCTACCATCTTCAAAAAAAGATGAAAAGTGTTGTTCGACTATTGTAATTGCATCTGTTACTATAACTGAACTACCTTAGTTTAGACTGTAGCAAAATTCTTCATCATAACAACATTGTAACAAAAGATCTGTGTGTATTATATAAACACACAGACTTCTTCAAGTAGGGGAGGATCATTAGTGAGTAAAAAAATATTGTACTACAATTTTTATAAATAAAGAGTTCACTCAAGAGTTTCTTTATCCACGTTTCATCTTCACAACTTAGTCGGGCAGAAGCTTATGGAGCCTAGGCCCACTCCAAGCTAGTATTCCTCCCCTTCTTTTTTATTGCTTTCTAGATTAGATTATTTATTTTTAGTGTGCTGCATTTTATTTCTACAAGTGTGTTTATTTCCTGCTTTCCTTTATTTTTAGTACAGTGTGGTGTGATTTTCTTTTATGCAATTTATTTCATGCAAGTTTAAATTGGTGTGGATGAATTAATGTTATCTCAAACACTCCCCCAATGATAGGCTTAGTGGACTCATCTCAAAAATGGTGTTGTAACTAGTCTTGAACTTGGTACTTCAAAAGCTTACGAGTTCCCTGGTTTAACAAATTAAATGAAAGGGCTATGACAGAAATAGGATAAATTTAACCAATTTTTTTACCCCAATATTGGTTTTATACCTAAAATATGGGTTACTCTTTGAACCGAGTAAATACTCCAATTGGAAGTCATAGATAAAATTTACCTTGTGAAACGTTTCCTAAAGGAAAATAAATTTGTCCACATGTTAGAATACTGAGATTACTTTACTCTTGATGGGAGTTGAACTCCTTAGCAAAAAAATTTAGTTAAAGTTGACAAGGCTGAATTTGCGTATGAAGTAAATGTAATAGGTTTCATTTGGTGGAGTAGAGGCAGAATGGTTACTATAGAAAAATTATGAAGGTTGGATTGTAAATTGGTGGGAAATAAAAGAGCTTATCATGCAATACATAGTATTCATTTATATTTTATGAATTGATGGGCAGGTTTAGATTGTAAATTGTTAAGAGTTGTGGAAATCTAAAGTTGAGATTAAAGGCTTTTGGAAGCCTTGGATGATTGTAATTATCCAATTTTTATGAATAAAATAGAACATATTCATGGCTGGGTTTTTTCTTTGGGTTTCCCAAGATAAATAAGTATGTTGTGTGTTTCTTTGTGGTTATTCTCCTTATGATGGAATAATGGATATTTTTAATGGTTATGGTAATGGCTCTTTAGTATGGTAATAATTATTCATGAAAGCATTGTTTATTTGGGTATGTGGTATATTTTTATTTTCAAGGGGATATGTTGTACTTTGAATATTGAAGGATCATTTATAACTATTATTTATGAGAAGCCTTAATATTAAAGGAATTCTACTCAAGGGATATTTAATTTATTGATGGCCAATAACTCCATGGATTTGCTTATGCTATGTATGGTAAAATATTCCTTATATAAATGGGTAGAATGTTACTCCAAAAATCATCATTAAAAGACCTTAATGGGTGTAAATTAATAAATGACTCAAATGGATGACAAGTGGTCAATCTCCTTGTATTAGTAGGTAGGTATAAGTGTAGTGATATCTAATAAATTAATGGTTAGCTATGAAGGAGGTTTCATAAAGTAAAAAATGGGAAAGGAAACCCGGTAATTAAATGACTAGCTCATCACAAAGATGAGAAGGATTGTCAATCCTTATATGATTGTAACGCTATCATAGATGGACCTATGTGGTGAGTAATAGAAAGTATACTCCTTTTCATAGGAAGAAAGAGAGGAAGCTAGCTCATTAGTGGTCAATGAGAATGATTGTTTGTTCACTGCATATTTGCACCTAGTACACTTACATAGATGGATGTATGTAAGTTGTAGGGATGGGTGGGACTTGAAATAATTTGGATATAAATCAATATAGGATGAACTTACAAAATGAATTATAAGTTTAGGTGGAATGGAGTTAAACTTAGAGACTTTCAGGATATTCTAAAAATATATATATATATATATATATATATATATATATATATAACTAACTAAAGGAATGGTAAAAATTAGGTTATGACATACCCTTAGGACTTTGACTTGACATTTTTAATGTGTTGTTTGTTTGTTTCACTGGGATGTCACAATTATTTTTTACCACTTGGAATTGTGTTCTAGCAGCTTTTCTATTCTTTTGGTATGTGTAGAAACCAAAATCTAGCCACTTATAATCCATCCATAACTTTCCACCACAATTGTCCATTATTCATATATATTTATATAAATTTGTTTAATATATATTTAAATATTAATATTTTATATATTATATTTATATATATTTAATAAATATATGGATATATGTATGAATTAATCCCAGCCCTCCATCATGTTTTAAGCCTAGCCATCCATCCACCTTAATCCATGCCACTTACCCAGATTTAATCTCTACCCTTCCTCATTTTTAATCTTGACCACACATCTCGTGTCGTTAAAACCCTAACACGTCTAAGGGAAGACTATAAAGAGGATTCATTTTTATGACTCAACCCCAAATATCCCTAATGACCTTTTATTTCCTAAGTCTTCTTAGAATTTAGAGTTCCTAAATTCCCTTGCATTCACACCATCACATTCGTTTGCCATCGCCTCTGCATCCATCGTTGTCCATCTTACATGAACCAAATCTGGTTGTATCGCATCCCTGCAACCCTCCTTGAATACCCCATAGAGTTCCTCGAGCATCCATATGAGCTTCTTGAGTGCCCTCCTGAGTCTCCTGAGCACCTTTGGATATTTTTGGCCATCACCAAGTGACCATAGGCATTTATGCACCAGATCTAAAGTTCCATGGATCTCGGGTGCCCCTAGGGCATCCATGTAACTATTAATAGCATCATCCATGAAGACATAACAATAATTTAGCAAGGTAAATATTTATATGCACATAATTTTATATTATTATCATTTATTTACAGCTTCTTACTGCAATACTAGGGTTAGTGATTTCATTTCTGAGGGTCTCACATAGTGGAGCCCTCACAGATATTATTAATCCTCATCATTATTTGTTGTGTGTAGGTGTGAGAACAATATTCATTGAAGGCTATTGAAGCTCAGGTGGCCCTGTAAAGGATATCCAAATCCCATCCACAATATTTTTGGATCGAATCAAGCACAAAGACACCACCATCATTTCTAACTAGGGTTTCAGAAAACCCTAGTGCATTGTAATAAATTGTATCAAAATAACAAGCTTTTTAAATCCCATATTTGGGGTATATTTTATTGTAATATTGGATCCATCGAAATTAATAAAATATTTCATTTTTTTGTGCAATCACTTGTGTATTTACATTGCTTGTTTATTGCATTAGTTTATATTTGGTGTTGCTTAATTTTTGTATCTTCAAATGGCAATCACGGTGGGACCCACAAAGGGTTTCCTATGCTAATTTATCATGTTATTAACTTATTTTTTCTATATTCTATTTTGTAGGTTTTAGAAATCTAATAATACAAATTTTGTAGGATGAGGGTTTTTGGAGCTGTAGAATCTAATACAAGGTTGCGTGGATGCTCTGTGGTTCTTGAGGGATGCCCTCCAACATTTAGGAAATGCCTTGGGATATTTCATAAATCTCTGAGGGGATGCCCTCCAAAATTCAAGAAATTCCCTAGGACATTTCAGAAAGCTCTAAGGGGTGTTTGATAGAGTGGGAAAAGAATACATAGGCTTTTTTGTAAGTCTACATAAAAATCCTAACTCTTCTATTTCATTTTTATTTTACATTTTTACATATATAATGCTAAAAATAATATCATGCAAGTCTATTAAAAAAATCATATTTAATGTGTATTTTAGGCATTTATAATAGTCTTGCATCCATATTCATCCAAATTCATTTACACATTTATGTTTTAGATTAAAATTTCATTTTTTTCTGGTGTGTTGTATTTAAAATTATGCATATTGTTTTCATATGAAGTGATAATTGCATAAAATAGTTTGCATTATAGGGTTAGAAATCTCTCTTTTTACTTGTCTAAGTAGGAAAAATATCAGGATATCAAAAGTACTCCTGCATTTGGTGATTCAAGGTGAAAGAGTAGACGAACCCCTCATTGTTCTAAGAGGGTCTTAAGTGTACTCTACATATTTTGAAGAGATTGATATTTCTATTGCTGGATTATGATTTAGACTTGAAAAATTAGTTATTTCTAACATTGTTTGAACACCATAAAAAACTTAAAATTTTAAAATAAATCACACATAGCGTGTATCACATTAAATAGTAATGTATTGGATTTCATCACCAACCATTGCTTAAGATCTGGTGACGATGATCTTCATCTCCATCCACCAATATCTGCCCTTAGCCACCATAGGATACCCATGCGTAAACTTCTTGGACTTTATCACCAGGGATAATCTCGTTGCCCAGCCAAGCCTTAGATTTCACCCATTATAATTTAGAATAGTACATCAAAACACACAAAACAAAAAAAAAAAATATTAAAATGAGATTTTAAAAAAAAGGAGGTAAGATATTTGTTGCATAAACATAATATTGGATTGCTTGTTTTATTTTGTGAAATTCTGCATTGATTTTCCATTTTGCATTTTATTTTCTAGTAAACTTTATATTTGGTTCATTACCTTATGGTATTAACAAGAAATCAAACTAAAGTAATGAATCAAATGTCTACCACTCAAACCACTTTGGCAATGGAGTGTTCATCATCATATTTCACCACCACTTCCATGGTCAATCCCACTAGTGTGTTATAGACAAGTTATTCAAAATTTTCTACGGGTCCCTCAAACACTGTGAATACTTCAAGTGTTAAGGTTTTCTACAGAGCTATCCACACATCCATCCCACCAATAAAACCATGTTCACCTACCATTAATCATCACATAACTCATATAGACATGTCTCAAATGGAAGCTCTTTTCAGATCCACTATATCTTAGAACCAACCAACAATACACCTAGGCATGATACTTCTTATCAGTAGGATTTTTCATGTTCTCAGTATTTTAGCTCTACCCAATTGTATAATAATACTCTTTTTGAGGTATCAGCTGCATCTTCCCAGTACTTTTCCATCCCTCAACAATTAGGTGTTTCAAGCACCTCCATCCCACCCTCATATAACTCAGTCTATGGTAACCCCTTGTATGAAGTACATGTTAAATACTACTTCACAAGTGCATATGTCCATCCCATATAGTTTCTCCCACAAAGTTGCAATTCCAATTGCAACTTATCCTCCACCTACTTCATCAATTCCATCCACATCCACTCCATAAACCTTTGATATGGAAATACATGAAGCATGGGAGCACCTTAAAAAATTTCTTAAGAAGCGGTAGAACACTCAATAGAAAGTTCAGGTGGTCAATCCTAAATCTCAAGCTATTTTTGCTCAGCCCATATTTATTAGTTCTAATCCATCATGGGTACCACAATATTTTGTGGCTTCTATTCCCACGCCACAACTAACCCATACCCATTCTATGCCCATCAGCCAACCCAGCAAAATCCCTCATATAGCATCTCCATATCTTCATTCATAATCTTTCCTTCATAAACCACATCATCATCAATATAAATCCACTCTACCAAGTCATCATCACCTCATTACACCTCAGCATATTTCTACCCTACCATCACAAAATCATGAAGTGATTTAGGGCTTCCACATTCCTAGGAAGGACCCTTAAATCCAAGTTATGCAGCAACAGATTGATATTTTGATGCAATATACTCCTAGTATGTGAAGTAGGGAAAAAAAATTCACCAATTGATGTAAAAAAATATGCGTATCTACCCCATATCGCTCATGAGCATCAAAAAGGAAGCATGCATGTGAAAAGGAAAAAATACCAAACAAAAGGAAATGAATTAAAGCAAGTCTCTTCTCATTAATTGGTTGTATTAGATCCAAGGTTAAACATAATTCCCCTTGAGGGCTCAAAATGTGATACAATTGTTACAATATCATGTGCCCAAAGACCAAGTCTTTCATGAAATCAAGGTGCACATCCAATGTTTCTCCGCATACCCACAATCGAGGTGGGTGAGCCAATGTCATAAATGTTAGTATATTAAATCTCTGAGGTCTTATCTTCCTCCCCAATGCCTTCCAATAACCTACACCTACACATATAGAAGCCAAAGGGGTCAAATAGCAAAGGTGTATGGTGAAAACATGCAATCCCCATAGGGGCAAAATAGCGCATATATTAAAACTATATCAAAACATGTAAAAATGACTTGAAAATTTTCATAGGGGTAAAAGAGGAGGTTTTGGGAGGATATCACCAAAAAAAAATTGAAAATTGCATCTGTAGACCCCTTGATTTTGCATCACTCACCTGTAACTTGTGAAATAAAAGACAAGCAAATCCTGAACATAAACATATCCAAAACTCATTAAAATTTTTCAGCATGCATAAATTGACATTTTAAGACAACCCATATGATTATATTTTCAAATTGGATCCCGGATCCACTTGCATCAAACTGGGGTGCTCGGATGGGCCCTACGAGCCTGCGAAAACTTAAAAATGCTATAACTCTTTCATTTTAACTCCAAATAACTTGAAATTTGAATTGTAGCATCATGGGAAAATATATAAAATTACAAATTAAAAAAAGTAATGAAATTGTTTAATAATTTACCCTCATATTAGGGGGTTTATGGTGACTACAACTATTTGGGGTGGGCAACCTAGGAGGGGATACCCACAAAATCTGGCCACTTTTTGCTACCAAATCACTATAAAATGTTCCTAGACATTCTAAGGTGTTTTTTCATCAAATTTTGTAAATAAATTCACCCGTATGGAAAATTTATGCTCGGATTACCTTCTTGAAGTCACCCGATAACCTCTTTGGAAAACTGGAGATTTTGAGGGCAAAAAGGTGCAATAAGGTGAGGGGAAATCTTAGAAGAACTCAATTGCATATCCTAGAACTCCTATATATTTTTTTTTGTGGGTATTGAATCCATTTTATATCCCAAATGGGCTCATGTGCAAAAGGGCATGCAAGGGCATGCATGGCAAGAGACACCATTTGTCCTAACGGAGGTATGCACTATACTAGGAAGAGAATCTCCATTTTGGGCCTCCATTATGAAGCATGTCATAAGGACTCAATGCCATCTAACCCGCATGATCCAAATGGCATGCTAGATGGAAATTTATGGGTGCCATTTGGCCTAGATTTGACTTTTTTTGGGTCAAACATGCTCACCATCCCACCTTGGGACAATGGCTCACCACCATCCCAGGGTGGGACTATGGGAATATACCATCATCCCAAGGTGGAACGGTGGTGAATTTTGGGCCAAAACCTCCCAAAATTGGGCTGGTAGCCTCCAAAAACCTTTTTGAAGTGGCTAGAACCACTATGAGCCTCCTGAGGGCTACCCAAGGGGCCATGTGATGTCAATTTGATCCTTGTTTGTGGGTGCTTAATTGGATTTACCACATTTTAGTGTCTATAGATACCCCTTTTTGAGATGCATTGTGTGCAGCATAGTGCTAAGAAAAAATAGATGACCAAAATATTGAATGATTAAGGTTACTCGATAACCTAACCAACTTTAGATGCCCCAATCATGAAAAGGGTGTGTGCTCGTGAATCCTTGCTTTTGACTCATTAAATGAGTGTGCCTATGTTTGAACATTGTTCTTCATGAAATTATAAGGCCCATGTATTCATGATTCCAGTAATTTCAAGTGTTAAAATGTGATAGTGTGTGCTTGTTTGCTGCCCCAAGTAGGAGCATGATTGTCTTTATCGAAGATTCGTTGAACAAATGTAAATTCGCATAATTTAGTGTGTGCTTGCTTATTTGGACTGAGTATGACTACCCCCTCAAGTTATGAGTCAATAATGTAATGACCAGTGATAAAAGCAATGTGTTACTTGACCCAATTTACTTATGTTATTCTTACCTTCAGCTTTGTCCCTTGAAAAATAGGGCAATTTGGAGAGGATTTTGGTGACTTTGTTGAGTTTTTCTGGAGGAAAGGAGTTGAAAAATATATGTCCCGGGGTGGTCCGGCCACAATGGCCTTCTTAGGGCATGAATTAACAACTTTTCCATTCCTCATAGCATCCTCAGGGTTGCATTTTTATCCATGTGAAATTTGGACCCAATTTGAGCTGTTTTGGTGTATTTTTGGACCTGTTTTGGGTCATTTTGGGCTGTTTTGGCCTATTTTTGCTACCACCATCCCAGGGTGGAATGAGGGAATGTTCTACCACCATACCATGGTGGTATTATGGCATTTTATACCACCATACCAGTGTGGCACTGTTTGCCAAATGTGTGCTCGTCCCACCCTGGGACGTTGGTGAACCCTGCATCTTTATATAAACCCAAAATATGAAGGTTAGGCTCATTTGTGCATGCTTTATTTTGAAGTTTGAGAGGTGAGGATTAGGAGAGTTATTAATAGTAGTGGAGAACTATAAAATTCATCCCATATTCACCATGATTTAGTAGGTGGACTCAGCCATTGGAGGAGCCAGTGCGAGACAAGTATGCCAAGTCTCTCTTATTGCATTTTCCTAGTGTTAGGAGTTGATTTTTTTGCTTTTATGGTATGTTTTTGACTTGGAAGTATATCACACTAAATTTTAGGTAATTAAACCTAATTTATTATATATGTACCAACTTTTGTGTTTTACCCATGTTTTTGTGCAATTAGATATCATTTTGTAGATCAATTTTGCATTGTTTTTGCTATGTTTGATGGCTTGAAAGGCCTTTTTGAGCCCAATTTCTTGGATTCATACCTAGGTGGGATGGCTAGTGTGGACTGGTCATAGGCCATACCTTGATGGTCTAGCCATAGGGTTGGGGGCCATTCCTAGGGGGAATGGCCACAAACTGGCCATAAAGAGGGGCCATTTTGAGTCTTTTCTTTTGAATGTTTTTGGGGCCATGCGAGGCCATTTTGGTGTTGTATTATTGAGTTCCTTATCATTTTTAGGTGGTGAGGATTTAGTATCGAATACCTACTCTCTTTGATTCCATGATGGATGCCCTGAAAATAGAGTACTGGGAGTGGTTGGATGCCATCAACCTCAAGCAGGTGACCCGATTAGAGGCTATTATAGGAGATCGTGCATATCTAACTACCTTGATGATCTATGGGATCCGTGCACAAATATCTTCCACCTACCCACTGGGGAGATGATGATGATTCTAGAGGAATTCTATTGGATTATTTATATTCTAATAGAAGGGCATCCAATCCAGATGACACCACAAGACCAGAGATAGGCAGTGCTCAAGAGGTACTTCAGTTATGATCTAGAGATGGCAGAGTTGGACTACTTGAATGGGGGTATGTTGGTAGTATTCTAGCATGAGGTGAAGGTATTGGGGGTGAGTCATACACTACTCATGATGCTCATATCCAATATGCTACTACCATATTATTTTTGAGTGAGGTTCCCATGGAACTTAGTGGATATAGTGTTTGCTATGATGAGGTGTACTGTGGTGGAGCCACTGGTGATGGCATGGGGTACTACACTATTAGCACAACTCTATTATGAGTTGTACGAGTTCTGCTACCTTTGGAAAAATGGTGTTGGGTGTAGCTTTTTTCTATAGTGTTGGTGATAGAAGAACATAGCTATGGGGCGACCATAGGGGCTACCCTATATGACTCAGGCACATCTAGTAGATAGGGAGATAGGATATGGCATCCTATGGCAGAGGGCTCAATATAGGGGACAGATTCAGTGATTCGTATGTGAGGTGGCCTACTATGTATATCTATTTTCCTAACTTAGGGTAGGTCAGGTATTCTGGAGGCCATACAAATATTTTCTAGAGTTGTAAGATGCTACTATACAGCTCTACAAGGTGCAGCAAGGCAGATGGTTAGTTGGGCAACATGGTACGGAGTGGGAGTACTTCCCATTTGCTCAGGTGATGCGATAGTTTGGGCTAAACTAGGGGGTTCCCAGTGATTTGGTGCCTTATCAACATCATGGGGATGAGAGGACATTGGCATGGCTACTGGTAGAGGTAGTGGCCCAAGATATGGATCTTGTAGTAGACATTCCAAATGTGGATGATGTCGGGACTATAGCAGAGTATTATGCTTGGTGGGTGATAGGCCAAGGGCATAGAGAGGGACCATTGGGGAGGGATGTAGCTAGGGATGCACCTTAGGGTATTTCTAATGAGGACCAGGGTGAGGTAGGTGATTGGCAGGGACACGAGGCAAGGGAGCATGTGGATATCCTACAATTAGGAGATCAAGGCGAAGTGGGGGATGATGATGTTGGGGATGAGGAGGTGCAGGCACCATCAATGGCATCGGGGGATACAAAGGTAGAGCTATGAGATGAGATACTCAGGGTGAGGTAGGAGAGAGATCTCCTAAGGAAATAGGTGCATCATGTACATGTAGAGATAGTAGCACAGTGAGCTGAGGTATAGGTGGCTCAGGCTAAGATAGCATATTTTTGAGCATAGATGTGATCTTAGAGCCCTATACGAGAGGATTCCAGTAGTGGGGATGTGACTAGGCTATAGGCAAAGGTAACATGACTCCATTATGTGGTGGAGAATTACTAGGAATTGTGCTGATGGGGACAAGATTATATGGATGAGTTGGAGACTAAGGTAGTGTGCCTTGGTGGGCATCTTCAGGATGATGCAGATGTCGGTGGGTCATACCAGAGTCACCACAATAGGACATGGTAGTATTTCTATTGGATGGAGGCACCAGGGTCTAGGTAGAGAGCTAATACGGTAGGTGGTAGTAGATATGGGAGTTCACATAGGACTCTGACTGTAGGTTGGAGTGCGAGTTGTAGTACCGGTCCTATATGACCATGGTAGTGGCTCATGTGACTCTTTTTTGTGTTTTTTTTTGGCTACTTTAGTAGTGTGAAGTCTGAGGACTCACTTTATTGTAGCCAATGGGGAACATGATGTATCTTTTTATCCCATACATATACACATATATATGAGTTTTTTATGTGGTTTATCATCATGTGTTTATTATTTTATGAAATATATGCAATTGTATGCAATTTGATTTATGTAATGATGATGAATGCCTATGTATGAATATTTTATGATTTTATTTGATTTTGTATATGCATGAATGTATAGTAATATGTATGATTTATTGATTTAGTGGATAACATATGTAGACTATATGTCATATTATGGTAGCACCATAGATGATGTATTTTGCACCAACTCATATGTAATGTTGTCATGAGACTTATATAATGGATTTGTGAATAATGTAATTTAAATGAATGTCATGAAGTGATATGAATGGCATGTTGTTTAGGAAATTTCGATTAGGTTTTCATGAGGCTCAAACACTCTAGTCAACTCATCAAAAGTTGTATACTAACCATGCGGGACTTTTTGACAAGGTATGAATCTGCTAGGATGACCAAGGTACTTCATATTCTTATGTGTGCAAGTGAGTTCATTCTTGTGAGATGCATAAGGATATCGCCAGTGCCAAGCAGGCTATCAACCAAACCTATATTAAGGATCACCAAATGAATGCCACCATCGTATATTTTATACTAAGTATGACTAGACCACTAGGAAATCTAGGTTACCAAAGCTAGCTCATCCACATGCAAACATTGGTCTACACATATGCCTAAAAGCTAATATGGAAGACATATCATCATGTGAGAGGCTGCCGCCATTGATGGATAGGCTATCCACCAAACCCGTAATGAGGATCACCTGATGGTTTTCCAAATGCTAAGAGTTTTAGGGATTTAAGTTCGACTCCCTAATTTTTTGAATTGGTATTGGGATACTTGCTCTCATATGAAGTGATAAGAATCACTGTTTATTGTTCTCTTTTTAGTGATAATAATCATTGTTTATTTTGAGTTTTTTCTTTTTTCTCTTGAACAAGGGATTTGAATTTTGAGTGATGGGGATCATTGTTTCTTGTGCTTTTTGATGCATGCACTTTTTTATTTTTTTATTTTTGTATTTGGAATTTTTGCTTTGTGGGGGTTTACAAATTTAGATTGTTGCAAACATGTGAAAATGGGGGAAACCACTTATTGTTGTGGGGGGAATTGGGTAGGGGAGAACTTGTCCTTTTGCCAACTCTTAGCATTCTTGAACCATTTGCATAGGGGGATGAGCAGGATTACATTTTTTCTTAAGGTAACCTAGACCACTTCATGTATTTCATCTGTCTTTGTGCAAAACTTGGATTTTTAATGATTAATTGTGTTTGGGATATGATGTACGCAAGGTACAATCAATGCAAGAATATACCTCCTAAAAATCAAGCTAGCCTTCTACAAAATCTGAGTAGAGACTAGATATGGTTGAGTGATTGAAAACCCTATTGAAATTTCAAAACAAATGGCTAAGTGAAGGGAATAGACATGACTATGAAAATGTGAAAAATGTGGGTGAAAATGATAATTGTGGTATTGAACTATGAGTACTTTCACAACATTGATTTTAAGTGATAAGTAACGTACCATCATGGTGCTAGACATGTATGAGCAACTCTAAAATGTAAATTATTAATGATGAATATTCCTAAATGCAAGTGACGATAAAATGCACTGGGATGCAATGTTTTTGAATTTTTGAAATTTTGATGGATATGTATGTATGAAAGTGCAATGAGATGCAATGTTTTTGTGTTTTTATGTTTTGATATTTTTTTTGAATTTTTTGATTGATATGTATACACATGTGACCAATGGGCTTACTTGGGGACCATTTGGGCATTTTGGGGGACTAAAGGGCTTATGGATGCCTTTGGGGCTTTTAGGGTTGACCTAGACAATCGTAGATAGTCCAAGAACATTTTTACTTGACCTAGATGGTGAGAACCCGCTAGGAGCCTTTTGGGTGACCTAGACATGCAGAGGCACTTAAAAAGTATCTATGACTACCTAGGGGCATTTGGCTATGACCAAAGGACTTAAGGATGCCTTTGGGGCTTTTAGGGTTGACCTAGATGATCATAGATAGTCTAGGAGCATTTTTACTTGACCTATATGGTGAGAACCCGTTAGGAGCCTTTAAGGTGACCTAGACGTGCAGTGGCACTTAAAAAGTGTCTACGACTTCCTAGGGGTATTTAGCTATGACCAAAGAGCTTAGGGATGCATTTGAGGCTTTTAGGGTTGACCTAGATGATCGTATATAGTTTAGGAGTAGGTTTACTTGACCTAGATGATGAGAACCTGCTAGGAGCCTTTGGGGTGACCTAGATGTGCGACGGCACTTAAAGAGTGTCTACGACTACCTAGGGGTATTTGGCTATGACCAAATGGCTTAGGGATGCCTTTGGGGCTTTTAGGGTTGACCTAGATGATCGTATATAGTCTAGGAACATTTTTACTTGACCTATATGGTGAGAACCCGCTAGGAGCCTTTGGGGTGACATAGACGTGCGATGACACTTAAATAGTGTCTATGACTTCCTAGGGGCATTTGGTTGTGACCAAAGGGATTAGGGTTGCATTTGGGGATTTTAGTATTAACCTAGATTATCGTAGATAGTCTAGGAGAATTTTTACTTGACCTAGATGATGATAACCCGCCATGAGCCTTTGGGGTGACCTAGACATGCGACGACACTTAAAAAGTGTCTGTAGACACCAAAACAACACCAATCCGATTATGTGACTACAAAAACTGATCACACTAACACACACAGCCCCCAGAGGTTAAACAGTGGTTCTAACCACTCACACAGTTTTGCAAGTCAAAAATCAATTTGGCACCTTTTAGACACTTTATTGCTTATTCGTCCCACCTAGGGACGAGTGCGGGTTCGTACTCGTCCTACCCAGGGACGAGTGTGGACTGATACTTGTCTCACCCAAAGATGATTACCAGTGCTCACTTCGGGGTGGGACGAATGCCAGGTTTGACCGACAAAAAGTTAGATCTCGGCATGTGACAACTCAGAACTGCCACTTAGCTTTTCTTGCATGACATAGGAGTGCGAGTGAGTTCTTTTGACAACTCATATCTGCCAATTGACTTTCCCTTCACTGCATGGGAATGAGAGTGAGCTTTTTAAGACAAATCAGATTTGCCACTTAGCTATTCCTTCATTGCATGGGAGTGCAAGTGAGCTTTTCTAAAACATACAAAGACATGCACAGAGACAGTTAAGAATCCCTTGATCAAGAAGAAGTCTTCTTTTCACACAAAAAGCATTCATGCAAAGAAACACTTTTACATGTTAATTCAAAGAGACCCCTTGGGTCTATAAAATGGTGAGTTTACTCACCCAAAAGATATACAGAGAAGGATCATTTTGAGCGACAAAGTGCTGCTAATTCATTGACTTGCGATTTGTGTTTTCAACATCCATAATCTCTTAATCGAAAAAGAGGTTATTGGGTGACTTTTGAAGGCACGAATCAAGGACCAACACCGATTTTTCTGACCACAATATCCTACCAATTTGCTGACAACACATCACATCAAGTTTCGGACCCATCCTAAGCAGATTGGTGTCGAAGCAAAGTTTGCCCGCGGGTGGTTTGCCTTCGGGCACCCCCCACTTTATTTCTTTTATAGTATTTAGCTAGTTTCATGTTTATGTTTTTTGTTAAGTTTTCAGTTCATTTAGATTCATTTTAACCATCGTTAGATTCATCTTTTATTTTTCATACACAGGTGCTACTGATTCTTTGTTTGTTTCTTTGAACGTAGATTTGCAGCATTGGAGGAGCAGCAAGGAATCGACCTTTACCAACGCAAGCGGCGACAACGTTTTGGTTCGCCCATATTATATGTGGGCACGCGAAAGAAGGAATTCTGAAATGAGTTGTAAAAGAGCAATATTTAATGCTCCTATCCCATAAAAAGGAAGGAGACGCATTGTAACACGAATTTGCAAAGCATATCAATAAAAGGGCCAATTTTTATATTGCTTTAATATCTTGTGTTCATGTTCTTTCTTTTTATGCAATTTTCAATAACATAGGGTTTAAGCGTTATTTTAGTTTCATTTACATTGCAATTTTAGTTTATCCTTTTTGTTTCTGAAATCTCATGTTTTCAGTGTCTACGACTACCTAGGGGAATTTAGCTATGACCAAAGGGCTTAGTGATGCCTTTGGGGATTTTAGGATTGACCTAGATGATCGTAGATAGTCTAGGAGCATTTTTACTTGACCTATATGGTGAGAACCCTCTAGGAGCCTTTGGGATGACCTAGACATGCGATGGCACTTAAAAAGTGTCTATGACTACCTAGGGTCATTTAGTTGTGACCAAAGGGCTTATGGATGCCTTTGGGGCTTTTAGGTTTGAACTAAATGATCATAGATAGTCTAGGAGCATTTTTTACTTGACCTAGACGGTGAGAACCTACTAGGAGCCTTTGGGGTGACCTAGACATGTGACAACACTTAAAAAGTGTCTATGACTTCCTAGTGGTATTTGGCTATGACCAAAGGGCCTATGGATGCCTTTGGGGCTTTTAGGTTTGACTTAGATGATTTTAAATAGTCTAGGAGAGTTTTTACTTGACCTAGATGGTGAGAACCCACTAGGAGCCTTTGGGGTGACCTAGACATGTGGTGGCACTTAAAAAGTATCTACGACTGCCTAGGAGTATTTTTCTATGACCAAAGGGCTTATGGATGCCTTTGGGCCTTTTAGGTTTGACCTATATTATCGTAGATAGTCTAGGAGCATTTTTTACTTGACCTAGATGGTGAGAACCTGTTAGGAGCCTTTGGGGTGACCTAGCCGTGCGGTGGCACTTAAAAAGTGTCTACGACTACCTAGGGGTATTTGGCTATGACCAAAGATCTTATGGATGCCTTTGGGGCTTTTAGGTTTGACCTAGATGATTGTAGATAGTCTAGGAGCATTTTTTACTTGACCTAGATGGTGAGAACCTATTAGGAGCCTTTGGGGTTACCTAGATGTGCGGTGGCACTTAAAAAGTTTCTACGACTACCTAGGGGCATTTTGCTATGACCAAGGGCTTATGGATGCCTTTGGGGATTTTAGGGTTGACCTAGATGATTGTAGATAGTCTAGGAGAATTTTTACTTGACCTAGATGGTGAGAACCCACTAGGAGCCTTTTGGATGACCTAGACATGCGGTGACACTTAGAAAGTGTCTATGACTACCTAGGGGCATTTGGCTATGACCAAAGGGCTTAGGAATACCTTTGGGACTTTTAGGTTTGACCTAGATGATCATAGATAATCCAAGAGCATTTTTACTTGACCTATATGGTGAGAACCTTCTAGGATCATTTTAGGTGACCTAGATGTGTAGTGACACTTAAAAAGTGTCTACGACTACCTAGGGGCATTTGGCTATGACCAAAGGGCTTAGGGATGCCTTTGGGGATTTTAGGGTTGACCTCGATGATCATAGATAGTCCAAGAGCAATTTTACTTGACCTAGATGATGAGAACATGCTAGGAGCATTTTGGGTGACCTAGATGTGTAGCAACACTTAAAAAGTGTCTATGACTACCTAGGGGTATTTCACTATGACCAAAGGGCTTATGGATGCCTTTGGGGCTTTGAGAGTTGACCTAGACAATCGTAGATAGTCCAAGAGCATTTTTACTTGACCTAGATGGTGAGAACCCGCTAGGAGCATTTTGGGTGACCTAGATGTGTAGCAGCAATTAAAAAGTATCTACGACTACCTAGGGGCATTTGGATATGAAAAAAGAGATTAGGGATGCCTTTGGGGATTTTAGGGTTGACCTAGATGATCATAGATAGTCTAGGAGCATTTTTACTTGACCTAGATGATGAGAACCCGCTAGGAGCCTTTTGGGTGACCTAGATGTGTAGCAGCACTTAAAAAGTGTCTACGACTGCCTAGGGACATTTGGCTATGACCAAAGGGCTTAGGGATGCATTTGGGACTTTTAGGGTTGGCCTAGATGATCATAGATATCCTAGGAGCATTTTTACTTGACCTAGATGGTGAGAACCCACTAGGAGCCTTTTGGGTGCTCTCTAAACATGAAATGGCCACAAGTGAATGATGTTCAAGGGTTCAGGATCCTTGACACCTTCAAGTGAAGCTAGGTGATAAGTTCTAGGATCTGTTTAACTAGTGATGACAAATGGACCTAACCATTTTATCACACATTTGTCACATAGGTGGGGCAACAAGCTAGAATTATGTTGGTTCTCTTTCAGGATGAGATCACCAACCTGAAAGTCTCTGAGATGGACTTTCATATTGTAGGCTCTTTTGAGCTGCTCTTGATACACACATAAATGTTGAATTGCATTAATGCGATGCTCATCCAATGATGTAAGTTGATCTAGGCAAGCTTGTCGTGCAGTATCATCATCAATAAACTCTTGCATGGATATGCGCAGTGATGGGATTTCTAACTCTAGAGGCATGACTTCCCCAGCACCATACACTAGTGAAAATGGAGTTTTCCCAGTGGGCATCTGAATGCTAGTGTGGTAAGCCCAAAGGGCAAGCAGAATTTGTGTATGCCAATCGGTATGATTCTCTTTGACTATTTTCTTCAATATGGCAATTAATGTCTTATTTGATGCTTCTTCTTGCCCATTTGCTTGTGGATAATAGGGTGTTGAAATTTTTTGTTGGATGTTATTCTTTGCTGTCAAAAAATGCACATATTTATTCTTGAATGATGTCCCATTATCCGAAATGATCTTGTATGGAATACCAAAATGACAAATGATGTTATGCAATATGAACTCCGCTATGCAAGGACCTGTCGTAGTGGTAAGGGGCATTGGTAAAATACTCGATAGTCGTAATGATAAATGTGTGATAGCCCAAGGATGCAAGGGAGATTTTCCTAATTAAATCCAACCCCCATTGTGAAAAATTGCCAAGCTGATTGGATCGATTGTAAGGTCTGGGAAGGTACATGTGTTAAGTTAGCATGGTGTTGACATTTCATGCACTTCTTCACATATGTGCAACAATCTCACTCTAAATTTGGACAATAATAGCCCATGTGGAAAATGCGCTTTGTGATGGTCATGCTACTAAAATGGCCACCACAAGTACCATCATGTTCTTAATCCATTGCCCAAGTTGATTCTTGATACTCTAAGCAATGAAGGAGGATTCCTTTGTAGCTCTGATGGTATAGGATATCTCCTAACAAGACAAACTTTGTTGCCTTCCATTTAAATGTCCTTTTGGTAGTGTGTGATAATCCAAGAGGGAGGTTACCAAGCTTTAGGTATCATCTAAATGGTGTGGACCAGTCCTACTATGTGGAAGCCTCGTCTACATGAATTGTTTTTCCCTCATGAAGTTCATCCCAAGAAAATGCAAATTAGGATAGAACTTGTAATAATAGCATTGTGTTGCTATCAAAAGGGGTTTGGGGGAATATATTCCCCCAAGCGGCATGATTCAAGCGCTTATGAATATGTTAGAATCTCTCTTGATGAGGTTCTATTTGAATCAAGTGAGCTTTTGGCATGGCTTGATTGCTCTCATGCTCAATCACTGATTTTGATAGTGTTTTGACTTAAATGGTTGTCATCTCCCCTATGGGGTCTTGTGGAATCAAGAATCCTAAAGAGGCCATTGTATCTACAAAATTATTAGATGATTGAGGGATTGCCTCGATGTCATCCCATTAAAAATTTTCCAAGGATTTGTCCATAAGGGCTTTGTAGGCTTGCAAAACTGGGAACTTGCACTGGAAGATTATATTGACTTGGTTGACAATGACCAAGAAGTCGTCGAAAAAATTGAGCTTGGTGATTTTCATGGCGATAGCCATTTTAAGCCCTATGAGTAAGTGTGAATACATGGCATTATTTTTGGTGTATGTAAAATCTAGTTTAAATGATAGGGGTATGGGAGCCCCATGCGGTGTGAAAAACATGATCCCTGTGCCACCCCCTTGCTCTCATTTGGAGCCATCGAAGAAAATAGTCATATCTGCCTATGATTCAGGCTCATCAAAATCAGGTGATTCTGATATTTGGAAGACTCCATCATTGGGAAGATCCATGCTAAGATATTTATCCTCCTGGAGAGGAGCCTCTACAAGTTTATCAGTAATGACCTGACCTTTGATTGACTTTTGTCCTATGAACTCTAGGTCAAATTCTATCAACATGATTCATTTCATTGTGTGACTACTATGATAAGTACGACTCATTATGTATCACAATGGATTCTCTTTAGATATAACATACGTATTGTGGTTGATCATATAGTGTCATAGCTTCTTGGTAGCGAAAACCACCACTAGACATAACTTTTTAATGTATGTGTACTTAATCTCATAGCTTACCAGGGTGCAACTGAGATAGTATGTGGCATGTTCCTTATGAAATTCATTGTTTTGGGCTAACATGGCACCCAATGCAACCTCAGTAACTAATATAATCAGAATGGCACCCCTGATGTAGGTGGAGCTAATACTAGCAACGAAGCTAGGTATTATTTAATTGTGTCAAAGGCATCCTGACATTCATCATCCTAGTGGAATATGATCCCCTTATGCAAAAGTTTGTTCATGGGTCTACACTTGTCCGACAGTTGTGCTATAAAGCTTTTGATGGATGCAATCCTCCCCTACAAGCTACAAATTTACTTGATGGTAGTCGAGGGAGGCATTTCAAGGAATACCTTAACTTTGTTAGGGTCCACTTCGATGCCTCATTTGGAAACTATAAATCCCAATAGCTTTCCATATGTGACGCCAAAGACGCACTTCTTATGGTTTAGTCTCACATTATGTTCAATAAGGCAATCGACTTTGCACAAGACATCTAGGTGCTCATGACGTAATAGAGATTTAGCCAATAATTCATCCATGTAATATTCCAAAAATATATGCATGTAGTCATGGAAGATATATGTCATGGCACGCTAGTAGGTGGCACCAGTATTCTTAAGGATAAATGGCATGACCTTGTAACAAAATGTTCCTCAAGGCATTATGAATGTCATTTTGAGTTGGTCTTCAGGGTTGATACAAATCTGATTATACCTAGAGAATCCATCCATAAGGGAGAGCATTTCATGTCCTATGGTGGAATATACCAAGGCATCTATGATTGGTAAATGAAAATCATCCTTAGGACTCGCTTTGTTTAGGTCTCAAAAATTGGTGCAAATGTGAATCCTCCTATAAGGCTTATTGACGGGGACCATGTTGTACAACCATAGTGGATAGTCGACATAAATGACAAACTTGACATCCAACATTTTTTTTAGCTCATATTTTACCATCAATTCCACTATTGGGTGCATCTTTCTCAACTTTTGCTTGACAAGTTTGACTGTGGGGTCAAGCATTATATTATGGGTGACCAGATTTGGATCTAGTCCCGATATGTCTTTGTAATACCATGCAAAAGTTGCATTTTTCTTTGTGATAAGGGCTATATAATTAGCTTGCTCTTCGAGGGATAGGCTTTCCCCTAGCTTGATACATTATAGTTTTTCAAGATCTGAGTTGATATCTTTGTCAATAGTAGGCTCGATTGACATATGAGACCCCTCCTCCAACTAATTGGGAGTAGGGATCAAATGGATGTCATGAGATGGATTTAAATCCTCTATGGGAACTTCAGGTCCCTCCTCAGCATGGAAGACATCATGATTTGGTCCAATGGAAAATTTAAACAACCCATCGCAATCCCAATACTCATAGGGTTATGGGGGTGAATCATTGTGATCCCAGCAATAGCATCTAGATCTAGATGGCATGGCTTGGAAGGATCGGTTGGGTTGTGAAGTGGTGTGGTCAAATAAATGGAGATCATATTGATGAAATGTGTCTAATCTACAAGACCACATGCATGTGACTGTGTATTGGTGTCATATCTCACCCACAGATGCAGTTCTGGGGGAATGGGGATCTTTGGATCTTGTTTGGGAATAGACTGCAGGATGGGATCATTAGGCTCAAGGAGTTCCATGTGTGTGGGTGGGTCAAGGAAGACCTCATGATGAATCTGGACTAGATTGATAGGAATTGTCCTCAAGTGTGAGCCAACATGCAACTGATGATAGACATCATCTATGTTGATAGGCTCGTGACGATGATATAAATAATGATGACCAAGGTATGCCCTCTCTATTTCATCTTCAAAGTCACTTTCATATATGGTAACATCATTGTTACCCCTTGGGATCAGGTTATCAGGTAGGTGTGGTCCCATATATGCTAATTCCTCATAATCATCATCATGGATGAGTATTCCTTCATTCTCATCTTGCAGTGCGTCAGGCTCATAAGGACCCAATTGCTTAAGTAAATTAACTACTCCCCCCTAGGAGGTCTATATTCCTACGGGTGAATCGGCTCTTCAAGATGAAGGAGCTACCACAAAAAAATATTAGGGAAATGGAACATATGTATGAGGCCTTCTTGTTGGTCGTTAATGGGGAAAATTTGTTAATGATCACTATCCAACTCAAAATATTCATATGGCACCATCTCATAACCCGAATCATCTTCTGAAGTCCACTCATATGAGGTGCCTTGATCTTAATCATCATAGACATGGGGACAACTCCACAAACCTTCCCATCTCTCAAAATGTGGGGGAATATCACTGGGTATCATGGGGTTCCCATCTAGCCATGGAAAGTAATCCCCTAGGGAGTATACTTTGTTAGGATTGGCATAAAGTTCTTGGGCAAACCCGCCCTCATAGCTTATATTCAAGTTATTTAGGCTATCTAAGAGGATATCTAGAGGCAAGGTATTGTTGCATCCCACTCTTGACTTGTAATAGGGCATTTGATATTGCGGTTGACAAGGAATTATGGTGCCCTACTCATATAGACCTAACCCATAACCATGCTAGTTGCATAGGTCAAGGTACTTCAAGATGAAGTTAGGGTTAGACAAGTAGTTAATATCCTCTCCAAAAGGTTCCTCATCTTCCTCCTAATTTTGGTAAGGTTCGATGCCATAGTCAAGGCCCCCATAGATAAAATTCATTTGATTAGGGAGAATACCAAGAGGTACGATAGTACCTATGGGAAAACGGGGTCTACCCATATCTTGCATTGACTCTAAATTAGGAGTAGTGGTAAAATTCCTAACCATGTACTCTCCCATTCTAGTAGAAGCTGGATGTACTGTAACCTAGGGCTACGGGTAGAAGAGGGATGAGAGTGAGACTTGATTCGACTCATTATTTGCCTCATGTTGTGTCTCTTAAACATTTGAGCTAAGTATCTCCTCTGTAGATATAGTGGATATGATTGATTGGTCCTCCTCAATGGGTCGCTTCTCTAGATTCCTAGGTAAAATATCCACTGGTGTATTAGATGTCTAGGGTGGGGCTGACAATGAGGAGGGCATGGTATGCTGTAGCGATGGGGTTGAACCTTGGCTAGATTTATTCGGTTGAAAATCCAGATGTATCAATGGCAAGGTCAACTCAGGTAACTGCTGCACCATGTTATAGTACTTGAAGGGCTCTAGGTCTGTAGGGACAATATTAACTTGCCCTTCATGAGTGTACTTGATGCACTGGTGAGCGATGGAAGGGACGCACTTCATGTCCCTGATCCATGGTCTTCTTAACAAAATGTTGTATGCCATATCTCCCTCTAGGATGTGGCACATCATCAAGATGATATTTTCCCCTACTTGAATAGGTAGGACAATTGTACCAATTGTTGAGCATATAGAATCATTGAATTCTCAAAGGGTGTAGGTATATGTGACAATATGAGATGTTGGAAGCTTCAGGTGCTTTAGAGCTGTTGTAGTTATGATGTTGCTCGAAGACCCAATATTTATCAAGACTCTTTTTTAATGTGTTCCATTCATACGTGCAACAATGTGTAAATGGGGATCCACCATATCATGTGGAACCGGTTTAAGTTCATCTTCTCAAAAAGTAATTACTGATTTTGTGCATTGTCGCACATGCCCCACAAAGTTTTTGAAGGAGTTAGACTCCTAGGGATGAAGCTCAATTACCTTAAGGATATCCATCAAGGCTTCTCTATGAGGTTGTGATTGTTGGATGATCTCATATATGGAGAACTGTGCAGATGTTTTTCTTAAGCTTTAAGCGAGCTTGCTCTAATGGTGACTATAGGCCTAGGTGGGAGGCTTGATCCAGGAGGCAGTGTGTGTTGCAATGTCGAAGGGACATCACTCTGAGTCATAGGTGGTGCGGTTGGACTTGGATACTACCTATTTCTTGTTATAATACTGACCATGCCAACATATCCTTGATTAGGAAGGGCATGGTTAACCTCGTTCACCTAGGGCACTGGTTTAGCCTACTCCATGTGGGCAGAAAAGGGGTCCTTAAATACCCCCATCTATTGGTTGTTTTGTGTGATAGGGTTATCTACCTAGAGGGAATTCCTATCAATTAGATCTTGCACCAAGTGTTTGAATTTATAGCACATTTGCACATCATGCCTATTTTGCCTATGAAATTTGCAATATAGGTCTTCTATGTATCCTTTGGGCTTAGGTTCATTAGGGTCGATGGGTCGACTATCAGGTAGATGGATCACATTAGCCACCAAGATGTGATTAAACACTAAATCCATAGACTCTATAATGGGTGTGAATTATTGCTTAGGGCGATGCTATTGATTTTGCCCTTGACCATTCTGGTTATCCTTGGCATAGTTCCCAGGGGTGGCCTGATTATTAGGCTTATGAGGTAGTGTAGCTGGTGAATGCCTCATGACACTAATGGCAACCTGATTTACTACTACTAACTTAGGTTACACTGGGGTGTTCTTAGTGTTCTTACTCCACTCCTTGCAAGGCTTCGTAATCTCACCCTCTTAAATCTTGATTTCTTCAATGATCCTAGCCTGTGCTAAGGCATCTTCAAGAGTGGGATATTTTTGCAACTGTAGCAACAAAGAGATTAACTTTAAGAAAATTTTGGAGAACATCTGAGTCAACTTTGACATGGGGAGAAGATAAAGTAGCTTTGCAAGAAGGGTTCACCATCCATTGCCATAATTTGTTATTGACTCATCATCATATTGTTTTAACCTAGCTACATTGTCTAGTTTTGCCTTCCTCTTAGTATTGAAGGAAAAGTGCTCTAGGAATGCATCCGCAAGTTGGTCCAAATTATGGATGCTATGCTTAGGGAGTTGGTAAAACCACTCGGAGGCAAGGCCGATGAAGGTAGTCACAAATATCCTCAAAAGCAAAGTATCATCATTATGAATGTTGAAGCTTTGACCTAAGAACCTAGTGATATTTTCTTGGGCATCCTCTTCTCACTTAAAGGTAGCCAACTGAGGAAACTTAAATTGTTCTAGATAGGGAGGTGCAGGTACTAACAGATGCATAGGTTGACTATGCAATTGATGCATAGTGGGATTTTTAGATCTCGATCCAGAGGTCTTGTTCTCTAATGACTCCAAGTATTCTAACAATGATTTATAAGGGCCAAAGAACTTGATCTCCTCATCTTTGTTCACATCTTACGATGGAGGTCTAGGATCCTCCCACCTAGGGCACGACGGTGGTAAGTTGCCCTCCTTGTCTTGGTAAGGCATCTCAACATATTCTACTTCTGTCTCATGCTTAGTATAATCCCTATAAGGCATCTTTTGAGCCGACCTATAAATGGGGGTATCTACCCACGATGGATGCCCTATGTTTGGCCTAGAATGCATATCTAGATCTAACCTAGGAGGTCATGGAAGCAACATTTGATAAGGTCTCGAGGACCTCTCTCGAAAGAGCATGGGTTGCCTCGGATGGAATTCCTACCTATGTGTCTTAGGGGTAGGGACCCTCTCTCTCAATGTTTTTTGGAACAGCTCATTGGTCTGTTGTTTGATCATTTCTTTCTCAAGTTGGTGCAAGCAGTCTAGTTTTTCTTTATCCCATCGAAGCTACTTGAACTAAGCTTGGAGTTCTATATATCTCATAACATCTTGCCTAATTTAATTCATAGTGTGAGGTCTAGGAGGCCTAGGAGTCTCACCCTAGGTTCGACCTTGTCCAAGGTACTCTCTGTTCTCCATAGGGTGCTTGCCTCTCTCAAGGTTCATCGCATTGACTTAAGGCTCAGGATGGAACATGTGTTCATTAGACTTAGCTAGCATAGAGACACATCATGCACACATGGAATATTGTTCTTGAGAAAATTTTGGGATTTCTTCATGTCTTCCCTCATGAAAAAGGAAAGGTAGGGCTAAATTGGCTTGCCCCAATCGACGAGTGTCATTCCCATTGGGTTGCATGAGCTATTGTATCCTATCAATATGATGTAGAGGTAGAGTCATGTTGACTTGCTTCGACCAATATGTGAAGTCATACTCTAGCCTTTGCTTAGGTGTGTCAGCCTTGGTGGGTACATGGATGCATGGCACCACTCTATCTATTAGCACCCCAGTGCATAGTTGCCTTTTACCAAGGAAGGCTTTTAAAACATCTACATACCGATAACACTCTCCCAAGTAATGCTCATCATCCCTCAAGGTGTCTTGGAGAGGATCCCTTCAGAGATGAGGCTTATGCCTTATTTTCTTGGGGCTAGGTGGAGTGGAGGTTCACTAGGGAGGTATAACCAAGTCCCTAGGGCTATATCAAAGATGGTTCATGTCTCCTAATCCACTCTCCATAGCTTTTGCCCATGATTGGGCTTGGATGTAGGTGCGTACCATTGTACTCCTCTATTAGTACCCCAAAGTGATTATCTTCTTTAAAAATTCTTAATGAAATAGTATATAATAAAGAAACACTCAATAAGATAGATGATTATCTCTTTTAAGTTTTAAGTGTGAATCCCTAAACTATTTTGTGTGTTTTATATGTGTTGTTTTGTAAAGAATGACCTTGTGTCATGTGTTTGAAATATTTTTGGATTGTAATCTCATGTTCAATTGGATTTCACCTGTATATTCATATCTTGACAAACCATCTATGAAATCTAGGTTGTGTTATCCCACCTATAATATGTGGTTATGAGTTCCACACATGGACATGGAGCACAGGTCCTACCAGTTCCTCACCTAGTTCACCCACAGTCTGCGATACACCTCCCCGAATGGTGATGCGTACTATAACCCATAGGCTATGACGGATCTTGGAACCAGCCTTGGTAAGATGGATTGGGTTCATGGGATTTGAGCCAAGTGGATGGAGATGAAACCCACCATCACTTGCACTCTACTAGTGGATGGTAATGAAGTCCACCTCACTAGTGTTTATATGAATCATGGTGTGTGTGGTTCTTTATTATCCAAGAAAGTAAGCAAAGAAGCAATCAATGACCATTCACTAATTCATAAAAATAAGTGTGTTTTACTTTTAGAAGAATAAGGTAAGGAACCTACAAATTGACTATATGAATGCAAATCCTACATGCTAACTTACCCAATGGGTAAGCCATAAACAATCAAACAAAATAGATGCATTGCTACTACAACTTCTTCTTCTTTTTTCTCCTTTTTTCTACTTTATGTGATAAGAAAAGTAAAAAGTGACATCTACCCTTTCTATGCAAACAAACTAATGTGAGAAAACCTAAGGTTTTAGGCACTTACCTTACAAGTTTTGAAGCCTCCAAATTTTGAATTTTGGGGCAAAAATCTTTTTGTTTCACCATCGCTCTAGGTTGGGGTGAGTAGAAGATTCACCACCATCCTAGGATGGGATGGTGAATCCACCATCCTAGTGTGTACCAGATAAAGCCTCTGCCACCATTCCAGTGTGGGGAGGGGAGCACCTACAACACAAAAAGGGCAAAATGCAAGAAAGAGGTCAAATTTTCAACCAAAAGCCCACTTTATGTCAATTGATAAATCAACCAATCCATCCTTCAGTACCATTACTGCCATATATGGTAGACTTCACAGTACTAAAGTTTGATAAATTTAAAGGGACTAAGGACCCTAAGGCTCATGTGACCTCATTTATCCATTCCTATTTTAGAATTCAAATAAATGATGTTATAATGCTTAGAACCTTTCCTTAGACATTGGGGAGGATGGTGTAGAATGGTACAATCATTTTTCCAACCATAGGATTTATACTTTTGAGCAATTGGTTGATTAATTTCTTGAAATATTATCCCTCAATGTAAGAAAGAAAGTCTCATTATCTGGTATATATAGCTTAAAAAAATATGATGATGATTCTATATATAGTTTTGGTAATCATTGGAGGGTTGTAATCACAAAATTACCATTCACCCTACCAATGGAATAACTGACCATATTGTTCACTAAGAGTTGTCTAAAACCCATCTCTTGGATGTTACAATTGCAATAATATAAATCATTTGGTGAAGCTCTTGCCCAAGATAGAATAATCGAGGAAATAAAAATCAAAGAGGGTGTGCTTAAGCCTAAGAATAAAGAATGGCAAAACAAGGGCCAATATAAAGAAAGCTATTCTAGCCAAAACAAATCCAATTAGGAAAATCTAGATAATTCATCCAATCAAGTAAGTCAAGTGGTCATGAGCTAGTCAATAATGGCTCAATATCAAACCTATGCAACAAAAACCACCATAAATTACTTATCATGTGGTTCCCTCTCCATCCCTATCATCTCAAAACACAATTTCAATTATGGAAGATCATCCTTATCGACAATTCATTCAACAACATCATCAATATACTCCATTAGACAAATATTACACCTCTAGTTTTTGTAGGTTGTATAACATGAATCAACTTACCTTACCTGATGTCAAACCTGATAATATCACCAAACATGGTAATTACTACAAGGAGCATTTATTTTTTTCTTACCATAGATAAAATAGGCATGATATGAATAGCTACCATCAATTAAATATAGTGTGCAAGACCTTATTGAGTTAGGGGCTATCAAGCTTGACAGTCCTCTAGCTAAATAAAATCAAAATATTGGGATTTATCAAACACCACTTTCTCATCATGAGGAAGCACAACCAACAACAGGGGGTAAATACCAAGACTCCTAATCAGGTTAATCATGTTCAATAGTACTAAGGTTTTGTGGGTGTTATCCATGTAGTAACCTGAGATAAGCAACAACATACTAATCAATAAAATTCTCAAGAGTAGCCAACTCAATTGCCCATACCTCCACAGGCAAGTGTGTCTCAACCTACCACATCATCATATCCCATCCAATTTTCCACCAATATTTCCCAGCCAATCCATATTATATTTTTTCATCTCAATCCATCCACCCTTCCAATATTCCATCTAGGCCAATCATATCCTTGAGTAGTCGATGATGAGCCTCGAAAATGCTCATATTTTGTATAAGTTTCATTGATTATTATGCGGCTATATAATAGGAATTGTATACCTTTATGAATGATTATGTAATTATTTGATAAGATTATGTGTGTTATCTAATTTATATGTTTTAGTGTGTTTTTGTGGAATTGTAGTTGATTTAGTCAGATTCAGATCAGTCGAGGTCTTTTCATGGACCTGGCACTTTGTTTCCTTCAAAATTAATGCATGGTAAGTAGGCACCTTCCTCTTCAAGGAAGGCACCAATAGAAGGTAGGCACCTTCCTCATCTAGGAAGGTGCCAAGAGAAGATAAGCACCTTCCTCTTCCAGGAAGGCAACAACAGAAGGTAGGCGCCTTCCTCTTCCAGGAAGGCGCCAATAGAAGGCAAGCACCTTCCTCTTCTAGGAAGGCGCCAACGGAAGGTAGGCACCTTCTGTATAAATAAGGCACCCGATATACTTAGGCACCTTTCGCATGGAGAAGGCACCCACCAGAACACATGGGGAAGGCACCTTCCTCATAGAGAAGGCACCTCTGTTCTTCACCCGTTGACCAGATAACACGACGTGGGCAACATTGACTGGTGCAGTTCCAACTCTACATCATGTAAGTTAATTTGGGAGTTGCACTAACATATGAGAACGTCCTACCTATGCTAGGAGAAGCACGAACCAATCAGAGAACATGCCACCATTAGGAATGAATGCCAATTTTAGCAGACATCGATTACATTTACCAGATTGTCTTAGTTTAGTCTAGAATGAATCGACTGTTATAACTTCCTTGTAATAGAAGATCTATGGGGGTGCTATATAAACACACGCAGACCTCTCTGATAGATATAGGGAGAATACATAATATCTAATAGTGAATATAGAGAGGAGTACATAAGTTAAGAAGCATTGTAATTCTTTGGTGATTATAATAAAGTTCTAAGAGTTCCTAAGCACGTGTTCAGCTGGGAGGAAGCTGCTGGAGCCTGGGCCCACTCCAAGCCAGTATTTCTTCCCTTTCTTTGTGTTTTCTAGATTAGCTTACTACTTTCATAGGTTTATTTTTGCACTGTTATTTTATGATTGCAATAGGTTTGTTATTGGAATGCACGTATGAATGTTTTTCTTTCTAAAGATTTAATTATTCATACATAATTTATTGAGGAGTGAATGAATGATTGACAACCTTTGAAACACCCCCCAATAGTAGAGCTAGTGGACTCATCTCAAAGTGGTATTGTAAGTGATCCTATGTGAGACCCTTCACAAGTTTACGAAGCTCCCTGGGTTGATAAATTAAATGCATGGGCAAGTGACAAAGTAGGAACAAAATTAACCTTGTTTGGCCTGCAACATTTTGGCATTGTTGTCAGGGAAGCGCCTCTACTAGATCAATTGCAATACCTGGAAACCTTCCATATGACCTTGTATGAGTTCTTCGAGAAGAAGAGGACCTGACAGTCGGTTTGTAAAACAAATCTCTCCAAAACCTGAGTCGGTCGAACACTCTAAGCTTGAACTAGATTCACTCGACTCATAGCCAACACTCCACTGGAGTGAGGATCCGCACTTTGTGCAAAGTGCTTCCTCATCCCATCAACTCGGGGAAGAACGGACCATTATAAACCCCTTGTTTAATAGGACACCCTTAGAGGAAGCCCTATTGTGGAAAGTTGTAGAATATCGGACGATAACACCAGATAACCTTAGAGCCTTGACTCAGAAAGTCTTAAATGATCGTGAGGCCATAAAAACTACATTAGAGACCCCAACTCCTGAATAAATGGCCGACACAAAAGAAGTTTCATCTGGATTTAGTTTCTTGATTTATGAAGGAGTAGGAGATACCAAAATGAAAAACATATCCCCTACTCACCTTCCTACCTTCAGAGGATACCCAATCGAGGACCCTGACCTATTTTTATTTAAGTTTGATGTTTTATGTAGGTCTATGGACTACAAATATGATACGCAGAAGCTGAAGCTCTTTCCTTCCACATTAGACGATGCAGCTCTACGGTGGTTCATTGGTCTGGGGGAGAAACACATTGCCACATGGGATCAAATGAAGAAGCTCTTTCTAGAGCAATATCAAGACTTCGGGAGAGTAAGAGACTCCAGAGAGGAAGTCCTGAGCATGACGTAGAAAGAGGATGAGTCTCTCGAAGAGTACTAGGAGAGATTCAATTTCAATCTTCAATGGTCTCCTCACGCGAAGCTATCTGATAAATCTCTCAAAAGCATCTTTTTGAGAGGGCTTAACAATGAATCGTTGGAGGCTCTTAACATGATTTCTGGAGGAGATGTCTACCAGCATGCTATGGAAGACATCTGACAACTATGCCATAATTACTCAAGAAGGAGAGGCAAGACCACTTATAGAACCATGAAAGTGACTGCTTCAGTCATGAAAATAGAAATAGGCAACATGCTAGAGGATTTGAAAAGTGAGATGCTTTCGTCTCTAGCATTGCATATGGATACACTACTATTAGAGAAAAATAAGTAAGAAAATGAAGCAACATTGGCTTATTTCTGCCCAAAATGTAGAGGAAAGCATGCAAAGAATGCATGCCCAGAGAACAAAGTCAGAGTATGCGTAGTTTGCAGGCTGAACCATAAGACTCGATTGTGCCCAAAATTGCCTAGCAATCAAGAGGATGTTGAAGCCATGGAGGCCTATTTCATAGGCAATCGAAAGAGTTGGCCACAACCCCCTACGGGGAATATGCCAACTGGAATGCCATCATATGGGGGAGGACCATACATGTCACAAGGCCCACCTCAACCACCTAACATGGGGTGGTGGGGGCCATTGCCTTGGTCCAACGCACCCCCAGGAGCAGCATTCTCAAATCAGTAGCCCTGGATGCCATATCAATATCTAGGGCAACAATGGAGAGGCCACACTCCATGGAATCTGGCCCCACAGAACGTAGCGCTAGCTCACCCCCATAAAAACTTGTCGGCCTTGCCAGTAGTGAGACCTGTGTAGCTACCCGCACAACCAATGATAAATCCAAATAATAGAGTGAATCAGCCAACATACAACATGGAAGGTGAGATGTATCTGATGTACCATATTCAACTTAGGTCTGGTAGATAGCTAGGAGTAGAAACACCTCCATTGATAGAAGAGGAGGAAGATGTAGGAGAAACACCTCTTATAGAAGAGGTGGTAGAAGAAGTAGCTGAGAGAGCAAAGGCTCCATTTCCTAACCAGCTGCAAGAACAAAAAAAACTAACGCAGCCAGAGTTTGATATCCTGTCCAGCTTGAAGAACCTCATAGTGACAATTCCACTATTCCAAGCTATCCGAGATGTCTCGATATATACTAAGGTGATAAGGGAGATGTGCTTAAGAAATCTAAGATGGAGAGCAACCCAAACTATCAATGTCATGGGTAAGTTGGCAGATTTAATGATGGGCAAGACGTGTCATCCCAAGTATGCAGACCCGAGCAGCCCAGTGTTGACTATAAAAATTGAGGGACATTCCTTGTCCAATACATTGGTCAATCTCAGAGCAGCCATCAATGTAATGCCTCAGGAGACCATGCAGAGGCTACAGCTCATGAACCTGAGACCCACCATGATAGTGTTGCAGTTGGCCGATCGATCGACCATGGCACCGAAAGGAATGCTTGAGGATGTAATAGTGACAGTTAGTGCATGGGAATACCCAGTCGACTTCTTGGTTTTGCAATCTAAAACCAGGTTGGGTGGCTACCCGCTCATCTTGGGAAGGCCATGGCTGGCAATAGTCGATGCTTACATCAGCTATCGTGATGGGCTGATGACCATCTCATATGGAAAAAATGTCAAAATATTGACCATTTCACCCCTACGTAGTTCGTCGACTCATTGGGAGAACCTACGTTGACCAAGCATGAAGATCATGAGCTATCCATAATCCAGTCGATGATGGCATTGGATGAGTTGGCGGAAGAAGAAGATAAGGATGGTGCTATTGTAGAGTTCCTCCATAGAGAATCCTCCATCACCGTGCCTGGATCACCATTGGCTGGCGCCCAAGATCACCACATTCAGCAGATAAATGTTGGGCCAAGAAGGATATTAAACATCAGAAGTGGGTTGACTCCCACACAACTGATAAAAGTAGAAGAGCTCCTGGTAAGACACCAATGGGAATTTGCATGGGATTACTCGAATATGAAGGGTATCAGCCCAAAAATATGTACCCATCGAATATACCTCGATGAACAAGCAACTCCGAGCAGGAAACCACAAAGAAGAATGAATCCAACAATGAAATACATTGTCAAGGTAGAGCTACAAAAACTCTTGTCTACCGAATTCATCTATCTAATTTCTGACAGTGAGTGGGTGTCACCACTGGTGGTGGTCCCCAAGAAGAATGGGAAGTGGTGAATCTGTGTGGACTACAGAGCATTAAACAAAGCGACCAAGAAGGACCACTTCCCACTCCCATTCATTGATCAAGTCTTGGACACACTTTTGGGGTGAAAGTATTTCTCCTTCCTAGATGGATTCAATGGATATAACCAAGATAGGAGAAGAATATCAGGATAAAACAACGTTCACCTACCCATGGGGAATGTTTTCTTATCGGGTATTGCCTTTCGGGTTATGCAACGCACCAGCCACCTTTCAAAGAGTGGTGCTTAGCATATTCTCAGACATGATGGGAGATGCGGTCGAAGTGTACATGGATGACTTCATCGCTTATGGAGAAACCTTTGATGAAGCAATGACGAACTTGGAAAGAGTGCTTGAAAGAAGTGAGGAAAATAATTTGTCCTTGAGTAATGAGAAATGCTTTATGATGATGCAAGAGGGCATCGTATTGGGACACCATCTCTCCTCAGAAGGAATAAAGGTTGACAAAATAAAGATCGAGGTCATCAGGGACCTACCCAACCCCAGAACGTAGAGAGAGGTGAGAAGTTTCCTCGGATCTATTGGGTACTATCGATGATTTATCATCGAATTCAATAAGATTGCAAAACCACTGCACACTCTATTGTCTAAATACATGGAGTTCAATTGGATGGAAGACTATGAAGAAGCATTTTAGTTGCTCAAGGAGAAACTAATATCTGCACCAATTTTGAGAGGGCCATATTGGGCCATACCCTTTCATATCTATTGTGATGCATCCAAAAATGTGATTGGAGCAGTCCTCGAATAGAAGGATGGTGAGGAATTTTACACCATCTATTATGTCAGCAAAAACTTGGCAGGGGCCAAGCTCAACTACACGATGACAGAGAAGGAGTTCCTTGTAGTTGTGCATACCATAAACAAATTCCGCCATTATATCACTGGATATAAGGTGTTTGTCCATACGGACCATGCGGCCATCAGATATTTAATGAGCAAGCTAGATATTGGTGGAAGAATTATCAGGTGGCTCCTACTATTGCAGGAATTCGACATAACGATAGTCGAAAAACTAGGCAAGGACAATGTTGTAGCAGATTTTCTATCCAGATTGATACCAGTGGACCATACAACAATGGAGGACCAATTTTTAGATGAGCATTTGTTCACCATCAGTGAACAAATACCATGGTACACAGACATAGCCAATTACTTGGCCACTAAAAGAACCTCACCTACTCTCTCCTTTCGAGAAAAGTAGGTGGTAATAGAGAAAAGCGCATCTTTCCTATGGATTGATGGCCTCCTGTTCAAAACAAGATGTGACCAGATTATAAGGAGATGCATAGCAGAACAAGAGTTCTCAGAAATACTCAAAGCTTGTCATGATGAACCATGCAGAGGACACTTTATGGGAAAATGGACTACCTATAAAATCCTACAGGCTGGGTACTTTTGGCCCACTCTATTTAAATATGCAGCCACATACGCCAGCAAGTGCGATGAATGCCAAAGAATGGGTAGACCAACCCATCACGACGAAATGCCCCTCCAACCTCAGGTACACCTAGAACCCTTCGAAAAGTGGGGTATGGATTTTGTGGGGCCAATTAACCCACCTTCAATAGGGAGGAGGTTTATTTTAGTCTATACAGACTACGTCACCAAATGGGTTGAAGTTCAGGCATTGAGGGATTCAAAAGAAAGAACGGTTATCGATTTCTTATTTGCTCACATTTTTACATGATTCGAGGTCCCCAGAGAAATAACAATGGACCAAGGGCCTCAGTTTACCTCCAAGTTGATCGAGGAACTGATGAAGCAATACAAATTTTAGCACAACAAAACTACACCCTACCATCCGCAGGCAAACGGGCAAGTGGAGGTGACAAACAGGGAAATAGAGAACATCCTGACAAAAACTGTGTAGCAACATAGAAAATATTGGGCTACATGGCTATCGAAGGTAGTATGGGCATACAAAACCACGTGGAAATCCACCACAAGCTTTACACCCTTCCAATTGGTCTATGGGAAGAGTGCAATGATGCCCATCGAGTTTGAGATCAAAACATTGAGAACAACTTTAGAACTCAATTTGAGCCTGGATGATGCTCAAAAAGAAAGGATTCGATAGTTGAATCAATTGGATGAAATCTGGATGGATGCTTTACAAAGAACGAAGATCATACAAAAGCAAAGGAAATGGTGGCATGATCACCACATTAAACTAAAGTAGTTCCAAGAAGGAGAATGGGTGTTGTTGTACGATTCTCGATTCCAAGAAAGGAAGGGCAAATTAATGCAGAGATGGATGGGACCGTATGAGGTGGTAGAGCTCATCAAGAATGGTGTTGTGCATGTCAGAACCATTGATGACAACAATGTTGTATTAACCGTTAATGGCCACCGACTGTGGCCCTACAACACGTCCAAGAATTTACTGGTGGAATCCATAGCAGGCATGGGGGAGACCCCATCCTTGTAAATCTGGACCAAAATCTTAGCAGGAAAAATGGTGGGCATGGAGGTGCTCACCAAAAGTAGTTAGTTTAGGTTTGATTATTTCTTATGGTGTGTTTTGCAGGGACGATACCCACATGCAAGCTATAGGCATCCTGGGTTCAGGGCCTAATAAGCAAGGAATGCATCTAACTACCTGTATTTTTCTTTCTTTTTTGTTTGCTTTTTGTAGGTGGAGGACCTGACAACACGAAGAATAGGTATCTGGGAAACCAAGCCTGATTCAGCTTAGCATCCCAATGTCGACACTCATAGGGTAGAAGTAGCATCTATTCAAGAGGGGGGTTGGCAAAAAACTCTTCCCCAAGAGGAAATTCAGACGCCAGCCCTTGTAGGAAGATGCTAAGGTAACATGAAGCAAGTCTGAGGAGGCTTGATCACCCTTTCCTGGTCAACCATGACATGGCTGCCAAGTAAGAGCCTTGCAGAAAGCCTTCATCTTCAGATAAGACTATCCACTTAAGTTATGGTGCCTTCCTCCTAGAAGAAGATGCCTAACGAAGGTGGACGCTTTCCGCCACGAAGGAGGTTTCAAGCAAGAGATAAGGTGCCTTCCTTATAAAGAAGGTGCCCCATTGAAATAAGGTGCCTTCCTTATAAATAAGGTGCCCCACTAAAATAAAGCACCTTCCTTATAAATAAGGCACCCCACTAAAATAAGGTGCCTTCCTTATAAAGAAGGCGCACGTTGAAGAGATCCATTCAATATATATATATATATATATTGAACATTCCACATCAAGTGCATCCATACATACTAAATATAAAAAAGATAGTTCTTGTATGTTTTAAAACGATATGCACATATAAAAAATATATATTGAGGACCGAGGCACCTTCCACATCAGGAAGGTGCATCCATCCAAACTAAAAAAAAGATATAGCCGAGGTGCCTTCCTCTTCTAGGAAGGCGCATGTATTCAAAGGCGCCTTCCACTCCAGGAAGGCGCACCCATTCAAAGGCACCTTCCACTCCAAGAAGGCGCACCCATTCGAAAGTGCCTTCCGTAGTAGGAAGGCACCATCATCAGAGGTGCCTTCCACCATCGGAAGGCGCATCCATTCGAGAGCACCTGTAGCATCGAGAAGGCACCATATCAAGCACCTTCCACATCGAGAAGGCACCATATCAAGTGCCTTTCACATTGGGAAGGCACCATATCAAGCACCTTCCACATCGAGAAGGCACTATATAAGCACCTTCCACATCGAGAAGGCACCATATAAGTGCCTTCCACATTGGGAAGGCACTATATAAGCGCCTTCCACATCAGGAAGGTACCGAAGAGCACCTTTCGTATACAGCCAGCACTTAAAGTTTCATGTGCACCTTGATCAAAACAAGATCATCATTCAAGCAGATGACATCAGATTACCACCATCGATCGTGTGATAGGGAACCACTTCAATAAAAAATCCCACAGAATTATGGGGCGAGATCAGCATGCACATTCCAAAAATGATAGACAGTTTCGACATCAGCCATTAAACAACTCAGTAGCAAAATCTGGCGTAATCCATGCAAATGAAGTACCCATCCCCCATGTCACAAATCGGTGAATCAACACTCTCCACGATGCATGAGATATCCAATCAGGTGCACGTGCATACTCTACTCAAATTTTTATGTAATCATTCGTAAATTATGCAGTACCAAAAAATATCGTTGCCATAAAAATCATGCACCCCCCATGGCCGAAACATCGTACCAATGATGTAGCTCATGAGGCGTACCTTGCCAAAATTGAAAGCTAGGGTTCGGTGCCTTCCTTATAATAAGGTGCCTTCCTAAGAAGGCAAGGAGGAAAATAGAAGAGCCTAAGGGAAGGTGCCATGGGAGGGCGATCAAGGAATCACGTGGTGTGTCAACCCAAACTGACTAGGCGATTGAGGTCCCGATGAATTCTCCCACATCAGTAGAATGAGTATTCTCTTTGGGATAATTCCTGTCAGACGGCCAAAAAAATAGCCCAGATTCAAGGGAAAATTCCTTTATTTTTAGGAATAAAGAGAGAAAAATCCCAATGGAGCCCCCTGTCATATACCTAAGTGATGCAGAACCAGGTGAAAATCAAGAGGAATTCACCGGGCCTGCGAAAGAAGAGATTGAAGTACTGACAGGATCAACACCTGACAGATAGGAGGAAAAAGGGACAGCTTTAGTGGTGGTAGAACAAGTCCCTCATGACAAGGAAACAACCACCAGGAAGGAAGAGAAACCTTCTGTCCGAGCCATCACAGTTTCTACATAGGCCAAAGGAAAAGGGCCCAAGACGGCTCAAAAAAATGTGAAGGTAACTTTCATCGAATCATAAGAAGACAAATGGGACATGTAGCTATTCGTAGAAAGGTAGAAGCAGTTAAAACAACTACTCATATAAATGACAATAGCCAAAGAGTCCAGGGAGTCATCCTCGAGGGTCCTAGGAGACCCTGGTATCTATGTTAAATTTGGAAAAGGACAACCAATTTTGGGAGATTTACGGGTCATCTCGGGGGTGGCCCTCTAAGATCCAAAGGTATTTTGAAATATGGAGGGTATATGGCCCCAAAATGGAAGTTGCTACCATTGCAAGGGAAAATGGAGGGCTTACTCCTGAAGCAGCCCAATTACATAAGGCCCAGGTGGTTCATCTCAAGAGGGATAACTTAGATATCCCTCTTGCAGTTGTTAGGCATCTAGAATCTGACTTGTGGTAGGCTACAAAAGTTGCATTTCAAGCAAAAAAAACTACGTTGGTAATACCACATCCAATAGCATCCAGGACGAGAAAAGAAAATAGGTGGATCCATCAACTTGAGTGGAAGCCAACAGCAGCACTCGTAGCTCTGCATAGAAAAAGAGGAACCGCACCTCTAGATGTTGATCCACAGAAGAAGCAAACATAGGCTACAGGTACAACCAGATCCACCAGAAAATGGCAATGATGAGGAGTTAATAGGGCTACCTACAATTTTTATGCCATGAGGGTGTGGCATATGTTAGGCATGGGGGGATGATGAGCCTCGAAAATGCTCATATTTTGTATAAGTTTCATTGATTATTATGCGGTTATATAATAGGAATTGTATAACTTTATGAACGATTATGTAATTGTTTGATAATATTATGTGTGTTATCTAATTTGTATGTTTTAGTGTGTTTTTGTGGAATTGTATTTGATTTAGTCAGATTCGGATCAGTCGAGGTCTTTTCATGGACCTGGCACTTTGTTTCCTTTGAAATTAATGCATGGTAAGTAGGCACCTTCCTCTTCATGGAAGGCACCAACATAATGTAGGCACCTTCATCTTCCAATAAGATGCCAAGAGAAGATAAGTGCCTTCCTCTTCCAAGAAGGCACCAATAGAAGGTAGGCACCTTCCTCTTCCAGGAAGGCACCAATAGAAGGCAAGCACCTTCCTCTTCCAGGAAGGCACCAACAAAAGGCAAGCGCCTTCCTCTTCCAGGAAGGTGCCAATATAAGGTAGGAACATTATATATAAATAAGGCACCCAATATACTTAGGCACCTTCCACACAGAGAAGGCACCCACCAGAACACATGGGGAAGGCACCTTCCTCATAGAGAAGGTGCCTCTGTTCTTCGTTCGTTGATCAGATAACACAACATGGGCAACATTTATTGGTGCAGTTACAACTCTACATCATGTAAGTTTATTTTGGAGTTGCACTAATGTATGAGAACATCCTAGCTATGCCAGGCGAAGCATGAACCAATCAGTGAACACGCCACCATTAGGAACGAATGTCAGTTTTAGAAGATGTCAATTATATTTACCAGATTGTCTTTGTTTAGTCTAGAATGAATTGACTATTATAACTTCCTTGTAACAGAAGATCTATGGGGGTGCTATATAAACACACGCAAACCTCTCTGTTAGATAGGTAGAATACATAATATCTAATAGTGAATATAGGGAGGAGTACAAAAGCTAAGAAGCATTGTAATTCTTTGGTGATTATAATAAAGTTATAAGAGTTCCTAAGTGCGTGTTTAGCTGGGAGGAAGCTACTAGAGCCTGGGCCCACTCCAAGCCAGTATTTCTTCCCTTTCTTTGTGTTTTCTAGATTAGCTTACTACTTTCATAGTTTTATTTTTGCATTGTTATTTTATGATTGCAATAGGTTTATGTATCGCTCCAAATTTTTTGCATCCTTACCTTCAGGCTATAGGATTCGTGCCCAAAAGGAGGATGGGAAAAGGATGGCACGGTGCCTTGGACTGAGAGGCCTTGCGAAGGTCCCGCCTCTTGGTGGAGGTGTATTATGGTGATTTTTTGACGGATGGTGGGTTCACCAGGAAACGTTTGAATGGCAGTTTCCACGCCTAGGTTGGGAATGTGTTTAATGTGTTCAGTTTTATCTTTAAACATTCGAGTCCTAGGTTTGGCCAAATGAATCGAAGTTGTTCTATTATGAAAATGCAGACTAAATGAAATACAGCAAACAGATTTTAAACAGAAAACAAAGAGAAAAAGCTAAATTACAGAGCCATACCTGATCCGGATGTCTGATGGAGGTTCTGATTCTTGAAGCAGATAGGATCATCTGGAATTTGACAAGATCGTCTCCAACCTACAGGATCGTTTGAGATTTGACGAATTTGTCAGACGAATTCGTCAGAGACCTGCAAATAGATAAATAGGCACAGAATACAAAAAATGTAGCAATGCTAATAGAGGATAATGATGTAAAATAACAATAAGGATGTTAACAGATAATCCCGAATAGAAATGTAAGTAAGTTGCAATACTTTAATAGCTAATCATGACCTTATTATGCAATTAAACTACATGGGTGAACTCCAAGATGCAGAATAGCAATAAATAATAAATAAACTGACTAGATGCAGAATAAAACAGCAGATGAGAAGAGAAAAATGTAAACTCTGGGCACTGATTTCCCCCAATGTTGATTGCAGTCGAGATCGTCTCGAATTGGTGTGAAATCGTCTTGAATTGAACAAGATCATCCACGACGAACTGAGCTTGCTCCGGATGAAGAATGACAAGGTTCCTGCAACAAAATTTGGATAGGACAAGTGCAGATGGTAATTCAGGATGTTTTAGTGCGTGTAAAGTCAAGTTACAAGAAATTTCAGCCAGGGGGATGCCAAGGGGGAGTCCTAAGTTTAAATAGGCTTAGGATGGAGGTTAGGAGGTTGGATATCATCCCAATTTGGGAGATCTCCAATGGGGAGGGTCTCTAACGACAAAGACACGCTTCTGCCCGGATTAGAGACGTTGTTGGAATAGAGGCTAATTGAGAAAAATCGGTTTTAGGACAAGATCGTCTGGACGTCCTAGTCCAGACGAAATCGTCCGATCTGAGGCGATATCGTCTAATCGACGACGATATCATCAAATGGTCAGAACAAACTCTAAAAATGGCACAAAAAAGGAGGAAACGGGTTAAACGACGATTTGGAAGCGATTTTGGGGGTTAAAATTTGAATTTGAATATTTACTAGAGTAATTGTAATTTATTTAAGATTTTACTGTGCCAATTTTAGGGTGCTACATTTTGCCCCCTCTTTAGAAAATTTTTTGAGGAAAATGCGTTAAAGATGAGTTCTTCTCATTCTATGAGAAATCAAAAATTATTCCCATTTTTGGGCGACGATTCTAGGTCGAATCGTACGATAGCTTACTATGGTGCCCCCTCCGTGTTTTTACCCAAATCGAACGTTTGAGGTAAAAACGCAAAAAATATTTTTTTTTTTTTTTAAGTTAAGTGTTTTTGAATAAAATTAAAAAAAATAGGGTAAAACCCTAATTCATTGTTACTGTTCATTTTCCTAGTTTTTAGAGCTCTGGAGACAAGATGGTCGAGACAGAGGTACGGATCGACGTGAGGTCCGATGCGGGCTACGGGTAAGGGTCTAAACTGAATTTAGAATGCTTTAATTTAGAATTTCATGCTTTTTAGATTAAATTTGATTGATTTTTGAGCATCGCGACCATTTTTGGGCGTCGACATCGTTAAGACAAAATCGTCTCAATTTCGTCGAAATCGTCTTGATATCGCCAATTTCGTCCAGAGGCGAAATCGGTGAAATGGAGATGATTTCGTCAAAAAGGGGACGATTTCGGCTGGCGAAATCGGAGATGAATTTGCTCAAATTTGGGACAATATCATCCAATAGTGGACGATATCATAATTTATGAAATTGAACTTATTTTAACTTGCATTTTTAATTAATGATTTATTAATGATTTTTATTGTTGATTTTGTTTATTTTGCAGAGAGGATTACTAAAGAGCATAGAATGGAAATATGATGAACTAAGGGATGACTTGGCCACCCTATCTCAGGAAGAGTGAGATCAACTGGCTCATGTCGACTTGCAGCATGTGGCAAATATGCCATAGGTTTCTACAGATATGGGGCTATTGACAACCCTAGCAGAGAGGTGGTATTCGGGTTCCTCATGTTTCTGATTATCGACAGGGGAGATGACTCCCACACTGGAGGATGTATGGAGGATTTTGAGGATCCCCATACAAGGATGGTTGATCACTCCCATGGCCAATTAGTGCCACGTGATGATGCGACTATGTGGTGATCTGAGCTTTGCCCTGGAGAAGGGCAGAGTGAATATCGAGTCATTGCACCAGATGCCTGGGGCATCTAGACTCACATGGGTTTTGGCTGGGGTAGTAGGTGGTCTTCTGCTGTGCCACTAGAGTAGATGCAGGGTACCATGGGTACTGACATATGTGGTCTATGACATGAGAGACCACGGATACAGGTTTTCTTGGGGGAGATTTGTACTCTTTCGGTTGTATAGGATCCTTCATGGAGTCATATACAAGGGCGACCGATGTCTGGTTATGACATCACTACTGTAGGTTTGGTGCTGGGAGCACATTGTGGTGCGAGGCTGGTAGGGCTCCCACTAACAAGGATTGATGGGGAGAGGCCCCAAGTTTTCTACTGGTGGCTCTGGAGAGGGGCACAGCGACGGATAGATCTGCCAGCATCCCGGAGACTACTAGATGACCTTGTCTCCGACCAGATCACCTAGAGGCCTTGGAGAGATCATCCAGGGTGGGCCAAGGATGGATAGGAGTTGGCTCGCATCAAGCGAGTCTACTAGCTGAGGATGGAGAGGGGAGAGGTGGAGCTCCACCGGTATAACCAATTTTTGAGGCAGTTCGGTCTACAGCAGGGGATCTCATCTCTGAAAGACTACGAGTTTTCCTGGACTATTCGGGATAACACTACAGTTAGTGGGGCTCCAGATATGCAGCGATTCTAGAGTCAAGACACAGATGATGCCCCCATTCAGCTAGTGGATGGGGACAATTTTGGGGTAGCCAACAGCTACGATGCCTGGTACATAGGCATTCACCCTCCTCGAATGACGAGGGCTTAGGGTCTGATTCATGCAGTTGTGCGTCGAATGGGGAGGCGATGCCAGGAAGCCATTGAGGTAGCACAGGGATGCAGCAGGAGATAGTAGAGGAGGCCACAGGCTTAGTAGAGGCCACAGAAGTGGGAGAGGAGGGAGGAAATACCCCCTTCTCCACAGAGAGAGAGGCCACCATCGCCCGATAAGGCAAGGGGGTTGAAACTAGGGAGAGCAGTGAGACGAATCTCTGAGCTAAGGTTGCCTGCCTACGGGCTCAGGTGTAGACATTGTAGGATGAGGCTACATGACTTAGAGCTCAGGGCAGAGGAGCGAGCACTTAGGATTTAGCATGCGCTATTGCCTAGGTTACATTCTATCAGGCTCTATATTACCAGGTGGTGCCAGCAGAGTAGAGGGTGCCATTACCAGCTCATATTGCAGAGCCTGTCATGATGGGGTCATCTAGGACATCATCACGATCGACATCCAGGACTCATGGCACCACACGGACTACGATGGGGCCACCTCCTCCACCTCAGAGCGGGGGAGGAGATGAGGCTAAGAGCTTGAGGGGTTCTTGAGGTGAGGCTACTACACTACACAGAGATTGTATATTTGATTGAGAGGATTGAGTATGCCAAGATGTAGATTGTGGCATACCAATCTATTTTTTATATGATGTACATATATTTGATATATATATAGATAAGATATTTTTTTATCATATGACTTGTCTTATGCATTTGTATGATGCTTTTAATGTTTTGGTGTGATTGATTTGATGATTCATGTAATTATGTCATTGGAAAATATTATGGTTTAAATGTCATGCTTTAAAAATTTAAATGAAATAATCTGATGTAACAAATTGGTTGTTGTGATGATAATTTGATAAAAAATAAGAGGGACTTTTAACAATAATTTCAAAGGACATTGTCACTGTTATAGACCATTTCATGGAGTCGTTGCTCACTCGGTTGTCAAGCTAATCCCAGTATAGAAATATTGCTAAAAGTAAAAGGGTGCTTAAGATACTGTCTTAAAACATTGGTGTGATGATGCAAATGATGATGATGATGATTTTGTTTTCAGACTTTTCATGAAAATATTATGCATGAAATATTTTAAAATGATTTTTTCTAGGCATAAATTCCTAAGTGTGATAAATTTTTGGATAATTCCTTAGGAATTATACCATCATTGCAAATTTGCATATTGACATAATGACATGAAATAGAATAGGTGTTTGTTTGTTTTAAAGCATAATTGTATAACATAATGATTTAAGTCATGGTTTTTATGATTTTTAAATGAATGGAGAATAAAATTGGTACAATGGTTTGCGCTAGGAATAGAATATTTAGGTATAGACTTATACCATCATCGTGAAATCCAATGAAAAAGTAGATTGTTTTATTGCATGGTTGATTTTTAATTTTTGAAAATAGTCAAAAAATATGAAGATGAGGACTTGCGCTAGTCATAAAATTCCAATTTTAGTTTTGGAACTATACCGTCGTCACGAAATTCAAAAGTTATATATAGATGTAACTTGATTGTATGTTGTGAAGATGATTTTGATTTTTGATAATGCATATAGTTTTCTTTATACTAAACAACTGTTCTTCAAATAAGAAAATGAATTTATTCCAAACGATTTGCAAAAAAATATTTCAAAGTATCTTAAAGACAAAAGTTAGATTTATAAAGAATCCCATGTGCGTATGTGATTTCATTTCCAATATTGATTTATCATAATGATACACAAAATCTCTCAAATACAAATGTGTGTGCAATTGCTATGTTCGTTTACCAGTTTTGAGCAAGATAATTTGATACAAGTTATTTGAATGAACCAAATAAGTGTTCATTAACCATGATTTAGATGCATATAACCATACCAGACTACTATGTAAGTCGGATTATCAAGAGCTAGCTAATCCATAAGCAGACATAGGTCTATACAAAAGAAGGTCGCTAATGTGATAGACATATCACCACACTAGGAGTTACCCAAGGCCAAGCGAGTTGGGCACAAACCACCTGTTATGGGGCTTACCTCACAGTTTTCGAATAATTGAGAATTCCAGGGATTCAAGCTCATCAACCCTTCTTTTTTTTTAAAGGGTAGGGAGAGGGATTTTATTGCTTTTGCTTTTGCTTTTGCTTTCTTTTGCTTTTCTTTTTCTTTTCTTTTGTATTTTTGCTTGATTTTTGAGATAATGCTTGAAACATTGTTGTAATGATATAAAATAACATTTTTCTTTTTTTTTATTTTTTCTCTTTTTCTTGAACTTTGTTTTTCTTCCTATGCTAGGGATACTTGCTTGTATTAGCTGTAGAGCAAGGGATTTTTATTCTGGGTAGGGGTGAACTTGTTCTTTTGCCAATTCTCAAAGATTCTAGACCATGTGCATGATAGGATAGCAGGGGAAACTTTTTGCTCAAGAAACCACTTCTACTATGTAGCATAGCATGGACATTACAAATATAATCATTTTATTGTGAAAGGATGTTTAAGTAAATAACAAGATCAATTCTCTGTGCTCAAACTTTATTTAATTGAATTTTGTGGAATTTGATATAAGAGAGATTAGTAATCATGCCAGATAAAAATCAAGATTTATTTTGTGTTTGTGAAAGTGAGGGATTCCAAATAAATGCTAATTTATCCAAAATAATTTGAAATATATAACTGCAACATTTGTAAGAAGAAATATATACAAATACTTTTTTGAGAAGTTTGAGAATGTTGACTCTCTCTTTCTTCTTTATTTTGTTTTGGTTTCGAAAGAGTCAAGAATATTGCTATTTTTATTTTTATTATTTTTGTTTGTTTTTGTTTTTGTGTAAACATTTTGATATATTTTTAAAATAAGACAACATGCAAAATATGTACAAATGATGAAATGACTAAATTTTATGCGTAATATCGCCTAAGATGCATAATATTCATAGGTTCTTTTAAATCTTTACCATCTAAGGTAGCTAATTTGTATGCTCCCGATTCAAATTTAGCAGTGATAATGTATGGTCCAAGCCGATTGGGCTCAAATTTACCTTTAAGGTCTTTAGTTGCATTAGTATTTTTTTTATTTTCTTTTAAAACAAGGTTGTCGATCTCAAAGGATCGATGAAGAACTTTTTTAGCATATGATCTTTTAAGCTTGTTTTGGTAGGCACGGAGATGCTCCAAAGCATTGATGTGCTTTTCATCTAGGAGTTCCAGCTGACTGAGTCTGCCAGCTCGATATTCATCTCCTACTTTGGTATCTTGAAGTAGTAGAGCCAAAGAAGGAACTTCTAATTCAAAGGGAAAAATGGCTTCAGCACCATAAACCAAAACAAAAGGTGAAGTTCCAGTGGGGGTTCGAACACTAGTTCGATAGGCCCACAAGGCTGGATATAATTGAATGTGCCGCTCGCGGCGCATTTATTGACCAATCTTTTGAGAATTTTGATTAAGTTTTTTTAGATGCTTCCGCTTGACCATTACCCTGAGGATAATAGGGAGTGGACCAGCAATGTTGAATCTTATATTTTTGGCATAATTTCTTGACATATTTATTTTTGAAACAAGTTCCATTATCAGAGATGAGATTTGCAAGAATTCTGAACCTACAAATTATTTGATTGAAAATAAATTTAGAGACCTGTGTTCTAGTGCAGGAAGCTAAAGGCATAGCTTCAACCCACTTTGTGAAATACTCGGGGGCAGTTATGATGAATTTGTGTCCATCAGATGACACACGATTAATTTTGCCAATAATGTCTAAGCCCCATTTTGAAAAGGGCCAAGGAGATGAAATAGCCTGTAGTTATTATGCAAGCGCATGGACAAGTTCAGCATGTTTCTGGCACTTGTCGCAATGGTGCACATACTCATGTGCATCATTTTCCATGGTAGGCCAAAAGTATCCTATCCTAAGGAGCTTTTTAGCAATGACACTACCACTAAAGTGTCCTCCACAAGACCCATCATGGGCTTCACTCAAGGCTGATTTGGATTCTTCTAAATTCAAACATCTTAATAGGATACCTTCAAAAGATCTCCTATACAAAGTATTGCCAATTATTACAAATCGACTTGCTCGTCTATGTAATAACCGACGCTGGTTTCTATTAGAATTTGGCAGGGAAAGTCCCATTTTGAAGAAAATTAAATATATCTATATACCAAGGTTCAGGAGTAGTTTCATTGATTAGAAACACATCCAAAGGTTCTAAGCATGACTTATTTGAAGTGGGTTCCTGGAGTCGACGAATAATGATAGTGGCATATTCATCATCTAACTCCAATGGCAGGAGAGATGTAGCTGCAGCCATAGCATCAGCTGCATGGTTGCAAGTTCGAGGAATAGCTTCCAAGGTAACTTGATCAAATAGAGACATTAATTGTAAAACATAGGCTTTATATGGGTGCAGTTTATCATCTCTGGTCTGATAAACTTCATTAATTTGTTTTATGACAAGTTGAGAATCACCAAAAACTAAAAGATGTTTAATTTTTAGCGCCAAGGCAACTCGTAATCCAAGGATTAGAGCTTCATATTCAGCAGTATTATTGGTGCAAGCAAATGTTAATTTGAAGGACAAAGGAATAATATGTTTTTGCGAGGATATTAAAATAATACCCGCACCAGCCCCACTCATGCATCGAGCTCCATCAAAGTATAAGGACCATTGTTCAATATGGTCTGCCTCTAATTGAAGGCATTCATCAGGAATCTCAATGATGAGGGGATGGGTAAACTCTAAGGGTGCAGCAGCTAGTTGATCTACTGTGATTTGATCCTTAACAGACTTCTGTCCTATGAATGTGAGGTCAAACTCGCTTAGAGCAAGAACCCACTTGGATGTACGACCCGATAAATAAGGTCGACTCATGAGATACCTCAAGGGATCATATTTAGCAATGACATAGGTTTTCTGATTGAGCATATAATGGCATAATTTTTGCATAGAAAATACAACTGCTAGACATAGTTTTTCTAATGTTGTGTAGTGGGTTTCATAATCGATGAAGGTTCAGCTAATATAATAATTAGCATGTTCTCTCTTCGCATCATCAAGCTGAGCTAACATAGCTCCTAAGGCAAAATCTGAAGCTGAAATATACAGGAGAAATGGGCAATCAGGTCTAGGTGGTGAAAGCACAGGCAGGTTAAGGAGGTATTATTTGAGAATTTCATAAGCTTCTTTACATTCGTCATCCCAATTAAAAGGGACATCCTTCTTAAGGAGCTTAAGAAAGGGACCGGTTTTGTTCGCCAACTTATCGATGAAGCGACGGATAGCTTGAAGCTTACCTTGTAAACTTCGTAACTCAGATATATTGGTAGGTGTGGGCATATCAGTGATAGCCACAATCTTGAGAGGGTCAATTTCGATGCCACGTAAAGAAACTAAAACCCCTAATAGTTTATCGGACTTAACTCCAAATATGCATTTGGCTGGATTTTAGCCTGATCTTCAGGAGCTATCCTGATCTAATTATAATCAGAGAATCCATCCATTAGGGACATCATTCCACTCTCGACAGTAAATTCAATGATTTGATCCATGTTTGGAAGAGGAAAATCATCTTTAGGGCATGCAACGTTAATATCTCTAAAATCTGTGCAAACCCTAACTTTGGTGGCTTCTTTCTTGGTGACTAGAACTACATTTGAGATCCATTCAGCATAATCAATAGCTTGTATAAAAACAACATTCAAGAATTTTTCTAACTCCCCTTTGACTAGCAAGGCCACTTTGGGATGCATTTTTCTAAGTTTTTGTTTAACAGGTTTAGCATCCGGATGGACTACTAGATGATGCATGACTACGGAAGGGTCTAAACCTGGCATATCTTCGTATGTCCAAGCGAATACATCTTCATATTCTTTAAGGAATACAATGTATTGCTCTTGTTTTTCTTGACTTAATTCTGACCCAATATTGATTATGTGAGGATTATCCTCAGTCCCAATGTTAACTTTAATGACGTTTTCGACTTCCATGTGTAGATCTCTTTCAAAATTAGGTGGGGCAGGTGAGACTCCCAATTCTTGTAATTCTTTTAAGGTTAAGTTGGATAATTTATCTTGAGGATTAGTGGCCTCAAGATGGGCTATAGTTGGTATAGAACCATCAAAATAAAATCCATTGTGTAACATCTCTTCAACAGAGACATCATGGAAGATATCTCCTTCCAACTCCTCATCGAAGTCAGCAATCAATTCAGGGTAAGCTATGGATAGCATGTTACATGTAAATGGCTGATTTTTTAGAGGCAAATCATCACGCCCATCCAAATAATCTTGATAACATATGAGTTGATTATCATATTCAAAAGGAAAGGGTTGACCCTTACTAGGAAATAGGCCCATACCACAGCAAACAGGCCACGGTTCTACCTCGATAGGTTCTTTCATGCCATTTTGGAAAGATCCCAAGCCTTTACCTTTATATCCCATTTTAATCATTATGGGTTTAGCTTTAATATACTCATTAGTAAAATAACATCAAGCATATCCATCATGATGAGTTTTAATATTCTGAGGTATTCTTCCCCAGTCATATCCTTATAAATAAAAGCACAACTCCCGACTTGGTAAGTACATCCCATATGTTGTGGGAGGCCCAAGGTATGAGGAGATGGTGGCAAGTTATTTAAAAGAATAGAATTTTGCATAGAAGCATTTGTTTTTTCTGATATTAATATTGTGGATAAATCTGGTAAAAGTTCATCAAAAAGAGCATAAGATGTAGAAGGACCATTCCCTATATCTTTAGATGTGGAAGGTATGATAGATGTTGATAATGTGGAAGTGTTAATGAATGGGTCTATAGGTTTTGAAATTATAGGGATAGAACATGAAGGATTGGTTATGGATTGAAGATCTTTTTGAGGTTCTAGAGTGCTTTGTTTAGAAGATTGTTGATTTATATATGAGGGTGAAATGAATGGAGGAGAAATGGGTGAAGCTATGGGTGTGTGTTTCACAGTTTTAGATGAAAAATAAGATTTAGGATGTGTGGATGACAGAGCAGGGCAAAATTGCACTCCAACAGGTTCTGCCAAAGCACACATATCAAAGGGTCTAGGATCACCATGGATAGTGACCAACTAATTTTTAAATTCGAATTTAACACATTGGTGTAAAGTTGATGGGACAGCCCGCATTGCATTTTTTTTTTTTTTTTTTTTGGTAAGTAAGAGAATATTATAATTAACACCGGGTTTTAACTGGTTGACCCAAAACCATTTTACAAAATAGGGTCCACTGACCAACTGGACAAACGCCAAGCCCTAAAATTTTAAACTGACAACAAAAATGGCCAAGACCTACTCTTCCATTAGAATACAACCAAACTAAACTATGGAAGCCTAATATTATGGCCATCGTGAAAAGAAAGACGCAAAAAGAACTAACAAAGACAAAAACTAATCATGCAAGCACCATGCAGAGTAGCTTGTGCCCATATAAAAATAATAGAATATGGTAAAAAAAAACATCCCATAGAATGGACAGCCAAGATGCCAAGCAGTATTCCTTGTAGTCCTCATCTAACTTCTTATCATCATTCTTGCCATCATCTTTAGATTTTGCCTTCGACTCCTTGTGCCCCTGGAACTGCTGGCTATAAAACAGAAGATTTAGGGAATCACACAAATCAACAGCTGCACTGATGAGGCCAGACGGACTCTTCAACTGGTTGATACTCGTTGGAGGTCGATGAAATTGTCATCTTCTCCAAGACTATTATGGTGGGGTCTCGGTGCCTCATTGTCGGGGATCTCCAACACTTTGTTATTTCTTGCTAGGGCCTTTTTGCGACATCGAATCCAAACACACCTTGGGCAAGACTTGAGGCCAAAGCGAGATGTTTCCCATGCATGAATTTGTAGATAAAAAACCTATATCAGTGGCCCACCAGCTACAAAAAACACTAGTCACATGAACAAAAAAAACAAATATGACAAAATCCATTATAAGGTTCAAATTTTTTTTTTTTTTAAATGCCCCCATTTTCTGTCATTGATCCACTTTGAGCCTTCCAATCTAAAGTTTTTCATTATCTATCACCATTGAGACTGCATGAGGAAGATTTTCAGTCCATGTGATCAAATTTGCTACTACAATGCCTTCATTTGCCAGCCTATCAGCTGCCATGTTTGCTTCCCGGAAGGTATGCAAAATTATGGCCTCAGGTCGGTCATGAATTAGAGCCCTTGCTTCATGGATGTAGTCATAAAATCTCCAAGGAGCTCTCTTAGTGTTCTTTAGAAGATTTATAATAATAATAGAATCACCTTCCACCAACAGTTTCCTTGGATAATTCTCTGCCACCTTGAGGCTCCTCCAAACTGCCCTTGCTTCAGCCACATTGTTAGTTTGAGCTCCAAGATGTTCAGCAAAAGCTACAAGCACCTCACCCTTGTGGTCTCTAAGTAAGCCACCAGCCCCAGCTTCACTTGGGTTGCCCCTAGATGCCCCATCAAAATTTAACTTAATCCACCCTAGGGGGGGTGGGGTCCATGTGATCATGGTTCTAGGACAGACTTGAGGATGATTGAGGCCATCAGTGAGAGGTAAGTTTAATGACTGGCCTAATGAAGCTTCAAAAGGATTTGGAGGTCTAGATGCTGCAGGCACTAAAAAAGCATTCTCATTAGCATATGCTAAAATTTTTGACAGACGAGAGGATGACTGAGAAACCTTATCCAAGAAGGCCCGACGATTCCTTTCCAACCATATCTGCCACAAGTAGTGATGAAGGCAGATCTTCCACATATACCTAAGATGCCTATTCAAAAAGTGGGAAGGCCACTGGACAAATAAGTCAAAAATGGACTGAGGATGGACCCAATAAATATGAAACACTTGTAACAGACCTAACAAGATTGAGACAGAAAAATTACAATACAGAAACAAATGATCAATAGACTCCCACTCAGACATACAAAGATAACACCTATTAACAACAATCACACCTCTTTTTATTAAATTATCCATGGTGAGGATCTTATTTTGGATGGCCATCCATGCAAAAAACCCAACCTTCAGAACAATGCTTTTGGTCCAAACTTCCAAGTGAGGGAAAGTAGGTTCATCATTATCAATAAGCATCAGATAAGCAGTCTTGACAGAAAATTCCCCATTGTCTAAAGCTTCCCAAATAAGATTGTCCTCAAGAATGCCAGAAGGGAGTAAAGACTATTTTAATTCATTCTCCAGTATTATTGATGCCCCTGGTAGATCATTATTCATTATTGGCTTCCATACCCTTCTATTGTTTGACAAAGTAATAAAATCTGCAACTTTGGTACCAAAAACTTCAATTGTCCAAGCTCTAAGGGTTGAAATGATGGGGTCTGCAGAGATGGGATAGTCCTTTAACCATTTGTGGTCCCAAAAATCAATGTTTCTTCCATTTCCTAGTTTCCAACGTAGCCCTTTTCTTAGCAAGTTTTTAGTTTGAAGGATTGATTTCCAAAAAATTGATCCCCTGGGAGGAAAGGAATAACTTAAGAATTCAATTTCTTGCAAATACTTTCTTCTGATTATAGTAATCCATTATGCATTTGCATTTGTCAAAAGATGCCATGCTTGTTTGGCCAGGAGGGCCATGTTTAAATGTTGTATTCTCCTTAGCCCAATACCTCCAAACTCCCTTGGTTTGCAAACCCTATCCCAGGACACCAAGTGAAAGCGCTGCTTAGATTCAGAACCAGTCCATAGGAACCTCTTCTGGATCTGTTCAATTTTAGTGTAGACACTTGTAGGAGCTTTAAAAACAGAGAGAAAGTAGACAGGGATGCTTTGAATGGAAAACTTGGTGAGAACTGCCTTGCCAGCTTGAGATAACAAATTCCCTTTCCATCCACCAGCCTTCCTCTGAATTCTTTCAATTACATTAGTCCACATGGAATCGGTAGCTCTACCCGTAAATAAAGGAAGGCCTAGGTATGTGGATGGAAGAGTAGACACCGAGCATCCAAGAATCCTAGCAATCTTAATCGCCTCCGAATGGGAGTGTTAAAGAAATAAATTTTACTCTTTGAAAAATTTACCTTTTGCCCGCAAAGATCCTCATATAGCTCTAGAATATGTTTTATGACCTTAGCCTCAAAAACCGATGCAAGAGTTAACAACAAAGTATCATCCACAAACTGTTCATGTGTAATCGCTCGTGTTTGTGATGATGCTTTAATTCTTGAAATAAGACCAATATTACAGGCATCTTTGATTGTCCTCCCAAGGGCTTCAACCACAATGATAAACAACATGGGAGAGATAGGGTCACCTTGCCTTAGGCCCCTTTTACTTTGAAAGTATCCAGTAGGAGCACCATTAACAAGGACCGAAAACCAAGGTTTCATAAAACATCCTTCCAAAAGCTTGATCCATTCATGATGAAAACCAAATTTCTGAAGAATGGCAGAGACAAAACTCCAGTTTATGCGGTCATAAGCCTTGTTCATATCCAACTTGAGAGCAAAAGCAGGTTTTTTAGTTTGGACTACCGAATGGAGGGCTTCATGAATTGTTATGACCCCATCAAGGATGGACCTTCCAGGGACTGAACTGCCTTGACAAACATCAATAAACATAGGAAGGATCTTCCTCATTCTATTTGCAATTGCCTTGGTCAAAATTTTATAAACAACATTACAAAGGCTAATAGGTCTAAAATCCATCATAGATCTAGGAGTAGGAATCTTTGGGATTAAAGCAATAAAAGTGGAGTTAAAACTTCTTCGAATATGCTTTGTGGACTGAAATTCCTTGATAGTAGCATAGACATCAAAACCCACAATATCCCAAAAGCCCGAAAAAAACGAGATGAAAACCCATCTGGACCTGGAGCTTTATTAGGGTTCATTGAGAAGAGGGCCTCTTTGATTTCTTCATTCGTGAAAGGCTTAATTAACTCCCCATTCAAGTCATCAAAAATTAAATGAGGAATATGGTAAAGCATTGATTCTGAAGCTAAGGCAGAACTGAAATGTTCTTCTCCTAAAAGATTCTGAAAATAGGAAACTGCTTCATTTCTGATTTCATTAGAACTAGAAAGGAGTGATCCATCATCTCTAACAAGTTCTTTAATTCTATTGTGGCTTCCATTCCTTAAGGTAGATGCATGAAAAAATCTTGTATTGGCATCACCTTCTTTTATCCAGGTAGCTCTAGACTTTTGCCGCCAAAAAGTCTCCTCGCAGGCTAGAACATTATGGTACTCAGCAAGGGATTTATTTTCATCTGCCTGTAGGGAAGGGTCTGGCAATCCCTCTTCAAGTTTTTTCTCAATGGTTGATAACCTTTTAGAGATGGCTTTCTTGTTTTCAAAAATATTTCCAAAAATTTCCTTATTCCAGATCCTTAGATTTTCTTTCACCACTTTAAGTTTATGTGCTAATATGAATGAAGGCTTTCCCTGACAAGAATGCTACCACCACTGAGAAATTCTATCTCTAATATCAGGGTGGTGCATCCACATAGATTCAAACCTAAAAGGCCTTTTGAATTTTGGAGTATCTTCAATTTCAAGTAAAATCGGGTTGTGGTCAGACCCAATGCGAGGCAAGGACAACAGATTTGCATCCCCAAAAGATTGTATTGCTTCCCGTGACAAAAAAAACCTATCAAGATTTTCCATTATAAGTTGATTTCCAGACCTCCTATTGCTCCAAGTAAATTTAGCATTTTTTAATTTGACATCCAATAAATTGTTGTTGTTGATGAAATCTTGAAAGTCCTCCATACTTCTTGTTGGAATTCCTACTCCCCCTTTTTTATCAGAGGGGTAAAGAGGGGTATTAAAGTCCCCCGCCACTATCCATGGGATATCCTAAAAAGCTTCCTTGAAATGACTGAGTAAATTCCATAGATCAGCTCTCCCAGATATAGAATTAGGGGCGTACACATTTGTTAATATCCAAGAAAGGTCATTAACCTTATCCTTAAAAATAATGCTCATTACCCTTTCCCCCAATTGAATAACCTTGCCTTCCACCTTCCCTGGATTCCAGATACAAAGAAGACCACCTGAGGTTCCATTGGCTTTGCAAAAAATTGCTTCTCCATTTTTCCAGATATTGAGGGCAATTTTTCTAGACAAAACTTCATCGACTTTAGTTTCTTGCAAAATAAGAATAGTGGGATCAAAATCTCTTCTTAAATATTTGACTAACCGCTGTTTAGGAAGGCCATTGAGCCCCCTTACATTCGAGGATATGATCTTCATTTGGAACTTTTAAAGTTTTTTTCCTCTTCCCCTGCCTTGGACTTGAGGGGGCTTAAGAATTTTGTTTTCTTCAAAGGGAAGATTTCCAGTTGGTGGAAACAGAGTAGTCTGAATTCCATTAGCTATCTCATCTTGGACCTCTTCTTTCCATTGCTGGGCATTTGACTTTCTTCCCTTTTTTTTCTCACCTCCACAGTCAATCATGGGGGATTTCATTGAGCTTCTAGTCTGTTTCGGGCTAAATTTGGTTTGGGTGACCTGTTGGATAACAGTACTGGAAACCCCTTCTCTGGATTGGGACAAAGACAAAGATGAAAAATGTCGCTTGGAAGGGCTGATTAACTCTGAAAGCACTTTTTCTCTTTCTCGGACAGAAAGGACTCATCATTAGGGCATTCTTTATGGCCAACAGGAGGAGGATTGGAAGGTCCAGATTTGGTTGGGGAATCAAGGCTAGCGGAAGACCAAGAATTATATCCTCAACATTAGGCCCTTCATTCTGATTTTCCTCGGTAATTATTTTGTTTTCAGCCAAAATGTTAAATTTATTTAGATTCTCAAAAGGAGAGCATACCTTTTGTTGGTCAGTTTGTGATGTAGCAATTTGCTTGTCCTTACCATTGTCCATGTGAAGCTCAGCCTCATTCTCCATTTGTCCCAAACTAGAGGCCTTTGCCTTTTCAACATTTGGATCTTTAACCCTGTACATTCCTGTGTATTTGCCATTATTTCTGAAAGACTCGCCGCTTGGAATCATTATTCCTAGGAAGGGTTTGTTGGCTTCTCAAAAAAGAGCATTGTCCTTTGAGATGGCCTTGAATATTACAGTCATAGCAAAATGTTGGTCTATTTTCATATTCGATGACCTGTAATCTTGTTATATTTCCATATTCTAACTCCACATGAGTAGGAAGCTCAGATTCTAGGTTTGCATTTACACAAATCCTAGCATGCGTCATTCTGGTGTGTGCAAGGGTTGGATTATCAATGGCCACCAATTCCCCTATGGTCTTGGAAATACCCTGAAGAAAATACTCATGCCACCAATGAAACGAGAGATTTGGGAGACGGGCCCAAATGGGGGCAAAGTTTATGCTCTACTTTTTTGGGTCAAAATCCTTAGCCCATCTCCTAAGAAAAAGACTTCTTCGGCCCAAAAACCAGGGTCCTCCTATTAAAATACGACTAGCATCTTCACTATTGTTAAGGCGTACTGCAAAAACCCCTTGCTAATGCAATAATATCCATGTGTCTGGAATTCTTCCACTTCAAAGTTGCCCATCGTCAAATCGTTTCAATATCCGACCTTCCCCTTATGAATTTTCCGACTAGAGAAAATTTTTCCATTGATATGAAATCTGCCATTACACTTTCAGGCACGAATACCTTCTCGCCCATTGGGAGTGAGAGGTGGTAAAGAATGTAAGGAAACCCTATTGCCACCTTTAAGGGCTTGTGCAAAAGACTTATTGCCCTCGGAATTCTTGATGTGGGCCTTCTTATCAAAAAATAATATCGGGGTTCGTGTCCCTCTAATTTTTTAAAACCCTCAGTGTCCTTGTCACTGTCCACCTGCTCTTCCTCAGTTGCTTCAGAACCTTGCTTATTCCCTTCTTGAGCCTCACATCTTCCAGGGGTTTGGAAACCTTGTTTCCCACCTCCAACAGAATGAAAAACATGTTTGCAAAAATTGCACCTGCCTCTGCTCCCGCTTTTCTCCATTCCTGCCTTCGCTCCCACCTAGATCCTAGCCCGCATTGCATTGATCCAAGGACGACCCAAGAGTATATTGTACGATGCGGGGCAATGTACAATAAACACGGTCGTATCTAAGGTTCTAGGACCAACTTGCAATGGGATGGTAATAACTCCACACGTTTCTTGTGTTTCATCATTGAAAGCTTTTATGATCATGTTAGTTTTCTTCATTTCATCACTTCTAAAGCCAAATCGTTGGTAGAAGTCAAAAGTACAAATGTTTAGAGATGAACCATTATCAATCAGGACTCTTTTAACAGCTACATCTCCAATTAGAGCAGTAATATATAAGGGATTATCCTTATGTAAACTGTGTTGTGGGATATCTTTATCCCGAAAGTCAATACAATCGACTTCTCTAGTGATGATAGTATTGGCCATGGCTTCAAGTTGAATATTTTGAGGTACCATCATTTGGCTTAATGTAAGCATCAACTCATCCCTATGGGTAGGAGAAGATCTTAATAAATCCAAAAGGGAAATTCTGGCTGTAGTATTGGATAATTGCTCATTAATATTGTAAGGGGGTTTAGGTTGAACATTAGGAGCATGATTCCCTTTATTGGGATTTTTCAAAACAAATGGAGTTGATCCATCATTCCGGTTTGGTTCTTGTTGAGAATTTTGAGCCTGTTGTCGGGTAACGACTCCGATGGTACCTACAATGTTATATTGAAGACGTTGAACTGGTCTTGGTTGAGCGTTTATGGCTTTTTCATTAGGGAGGAATTTATTAGAAGAGGTTCGAGTAGTAACTCTTCTAGGAAATGGTTCTTCTGGAACCATAGCATCTGTGATGGGTTGAATAGGATCTGATTCATTTTTAGAACTATTCGATTGTTTTGAGGTGATGTCTATTTCACTTTCAGTATCTGATTCTACATCACTAGGATCTGGAGTTTGAGAATTATGTAGGGGCCTGGTCATGACCAAGGATAAGGTTGTATCAAATGTTTGAGGATCCTGAACAGGTAATTGTCCGCTAATAGTCCCTACATATTGGGTAGGAGGAGCAACATTATGATGCTCAATTTTATTGGCCACCTCTTTACCATGTCTTGGTAAAGGATGTTGAAATATGTCTAATAATTGATTAGCATTTTGATTTTGATTTTGGGGAATTTTCTTTTGAGGATTATTAGGAGTATTTTGTTTAGGTTGGAAAGCTTGCACCTCCATTTCATTATTATCAATCAGATCTCGTATTTTATGCTTTAACCTTTTACAAGTGTTGGTAGAGTGTCCAGGTCCTCTATGGAAATCACAGTGTAAGTCAGCTCTGTATCCGGGTATGGTTGGATCAGGTTCCCGGATAGTTGGTAATTGAATCAAACCTCTTTCGAATAATTGAGGTAAAATAGTTGATAATTGTTGATTCAATCTAGTAAATTCTCGAGGAGGTTTATCAGGAGGTTTCAATATAAAAAATTTTGTTGTCTTCGTTGCATTGATATTAGCAACATTTTTGCTGTCAGTGACTCCGTCACCTACGACTTGTTTTTTTTATATTGATTTTTGGATGTTTTCTCATCATCCTTCTTCCTAAGTTGGCCTCTCCTAATGAGGGCATATTCTACTCTTCGAGCTAAATCTATAGCTTGATCGAAGGTGGTTAAGGTAGCAGTTGATAACTCATAAGATATTTGTTCTTGCAAATTATTAATAAAAATGTCCAACATTTCCCTATAAGGTAGCACAAAGTGCATTTTTCCTGTCAACTGCCTCCATCTAGCTAAGAAATCAGCAACATTCATCTTTGTCTTGTTTTAAGTTGTATAAATATTTAATGGTTACATGCCTCTTGATGTAGGCACTAAATTGATGGACAAAATATTCAGCTATTTCTTCAAAATTTCTCAAAGAATGAGTGGGTAGTTGATAGTACCACTCTAATGCCATTCCACCTAAACTTTTTGGGAACATATTTAGTAATATCAAGTCATCATGTGATATATCATGACATGCTATCCTAAACATGCGAAGATGCTCTATGGGATCTTCGGTTCCTTTATATATAGGCAGGATGGGCATGGGAAAATGCTTAGGGTATGGTTGTGCTACAACTATGGGATCCAAAGGTTGACTACATATCTCTTGATAATTGTATGAGGGACGGTAGGGATCTATCTGGTCCATACGTGAAGCTAACTGCTTCACCATGGCTTCCAGATTACTAGTTTGCCCACCATATTGGTTCGGTAGGGCATTAATATGGGATTTGTGAGCATATGATGGAGGGACATGAAGATTAGATGCTATGTTGCTATTGTGTAAATTGTTGGTAGGAAAGGTGTTATGAAGAAATTTTGAAATTGTATTATGTTGTATCCCAGATTGTTGAAAATTGGTGTTTGGCTTCATTTTAGATTTTTGTTGATTTGAAGCATATTGATCAATAGTTTGGCGAATTAAAGTAGTGAAGGAAGTTTTCTTTTATGTGGGAATGATTTTAGGCTCAATAACAGGTTCCTTAGGAGGTTGGATAACCTATTGTTTTGGCATGTTTTGAATCATAGTGACCATATCTCTATTGGATGGTCCAACCTTATCACTTTCTTGATCAATAAAAGACAAGGGATTAGTGTGCACATCAAACATATGTTCCATGGCTTCTTGAGTGTCACTAATTTGTCCTTTATCAATACGAACTGCCATATTAAGAGCACCAATGTTATTATTGAAAAATTTCCAAAAATGATCTAAGTTATCAAAAGCAATAGTTCCATTTGGAGCTACTCTAGGGGATGAGGATCCATCCTCTTTAACATTTTCTTCTTGTTCATCTACAGTAAGCTCATCGTCTTGCTGGTCTAGAGTTTCTTCTTCCGAGATTGGATCCTCAGGAAGGAAATTTGGGTTTCTTGTTTTGTCTCCTAACCAATCTTCTTCTTCTCCTTCATTTTGTTTACCATTCCTAAGTTTAGGCATTGTGCTTAACTTAGATTTCAGCAAATATATATATATATATATATATATATATATATATATATATATATATTGCAACAAGCTTAAGAGGTATATATTAATTATATACCTACTACAATATTTAAAATAAAATGTTTTGGTTTTTGTTATGTTTTTTAGTTTTTCTTGTTTTTGTAATAATATTGTAAAGATAACAAACAACACAATAAATGCAAGAAATAATAATGAAAGCACTGATCTATTTTTCTATAAATAATTTATAAATGTCATTAATGGGCTCAAGTTCTTCAAGAGTCATGAAGTGTTCTTCAAATTGAAAATTTTCTTTCAAGAATTTAATGAAAAGGGCTATAGAAATACCATGTATTTCATATTTTGGTTGATAATAATAATTCTCACAACAATATTCGCGATACAACATAGCTCTAGGAGTTCTGTTCCATCTTATTCTAATCATAAGATCAGTTTCTTGGGATTCTATATGAACTAGAAATTGGTGTACCACAGCTGCGTTCTTGAGGTATTCCTCGAAGGTGAAAATTTTTGAAGACACAAGAGCTCTCCTATAAGCTAACCATCTATGGTAGGCTCTCTGAAGTTCATGATAAAAGACGATTTGATGAGGATCCAGGATACTATCTAGGACAAGCCTTTTGATTTGTTTATGTTTTTTTGACCTAGATGAAATGACACCTAGTCTCCTATCAAGTTCATCCCACAAAAGTTGATTTCTATCTATTCAGGCACACTAAGCACAGAATTGATTTCTATGGCTGCTAATTGGTTTTCAACATTTATAGTAACTGTTAATATTTTCTTAGGAGCTACCATCTAGACATGATATGCAACTTATTAGTTTTAAATGATTTGAAATGCATCTATGTTTTTTTTTTGTGTTTTTTTTGTTTTGTTTTCAAAAGGTTTTAAATGCATTCACGTCGGGTTCACCAAAATGTATCGCTCCAAATTTTTTGCATCCTTACCTTCAGGCTATAGGATCCGTGCCCGGAATGAGGATGGGAAAAGGATGGTGTGGTACCTCGGAATGAGAGGCCTTACGAAGGTCCCACCTCTCGGGGGAGGTGTATTATGGTGATTTTTCGATGAATGGTGGGTTCATCAGGAAACGTTTGAATGGTAGTTTTCACTCCTAGGTTGGGAATGTGTTTAATGTGTTCAGTGTTATCTTTAAAAATTTGAGTCCTAGGTTTGGCCAAATGAATCTAAGTTGTTCTATTATGAAAATGCAGACTAAATGAAAGACAACAAACAGATTTTAAATAGAAAACAGAGAGAAAAAGCTAAATTACAGAGCCATACATAATTCGGATGTCTGATGGAGGTTTTGATTCTTGAAGCAGACAGGATCGTATAGAATTTGACAGGATCGTCTGCGATTTGAAGAATTCGTCAAACGAATTCGTCAGAGACCTACAAATAGATAAATAGGCACAGAATACAAAAAATGCAGCAATGATAATAGAGGATAATGATGTAAAATGACAATAAGGATGTTAACAGATAATCCCAAATAGAAATGTAAGTAAGTTGCAATACTTTAATAGCTAATCATGACCTTATTATGCAATTAAACTACATAGGTGAACTCCAAGATGCAGAATAGTAGAAAATAATAAATAAACTGACTAGATGCAGAATAAAATAGCAGATGAGAAGAGAAAAATGCAAACTATGGGCACTGATTGCCCCCAATGTTGATTACAGTCGAGATCATCTTGAATTGGTGCAAAATCATCTCGAATTGAACAGGATCATCCATGATGAACTGAGCTTGCTCTAGCTAAAGAATGACAAGGTTCCTACAACAAAATTTGGATAGGACAAGTGCAGATGGTAATTCAGGATGTTTTAGTGTGTGTAAAGTCAAGTTATAGAAAATTTCAGCCAGAGGGATGCCAAGGGGGGTCCTAAGTTTAAATAGGCTTAGGAGGGAGGTTAGGAGGTTGGAGATCATCCCAATTTGGGATATCTCCAATAGGGAGGGTTCTCTAACGACGTAGACACGCTTTTGCCCAGATTAGAGACGTCGTTGGAACAGAGGCTAATTGAGAAAAATTAGTTTTGGGACAAGATCGTCTGGACGTCCTAGTCTAGACGAAATCGTTCGATCTGAGGTGATATCGTCTGATCGACGACGATATCGTCAAACGGTCAAAACAAACTCTAAAAATGGCGTGGGAAAGGAGGAAATGGGTTAAACGACGGTTTGGAAGCGATTTTGGGGGTTAAAATTTGAATTTGAATATTTACTAGAGTAATTGTAATTTATTTAAGATTTTACTGCGTCAATTTTAGGGTGCTACAAGTCTAGAATGAATTGACTATTATAACTTCCTTGTAACAGAATATCTACGAGGGTGCTATATAAACACACGCAAACCTCACACATGGAGCTTCTTAAACTTATGAAGGATCTCACACATGATCACTTACAATACCACTTTGATATGAGTCCACTAACTCTACTATTGGGGGGTATTTCAAAGGTTGTCAATCATTCATTCACTCCTCAATAAATTACGTATGAATAATTAAATAGTCAGAATGAAAAAAATTCATACATGCATTCCAATAACAAACCTATTACAATCATAAAATAATAGTGCAAAAATAAACCTATGAAAGCAGTAAGCTAATCTAGAAAACACAAAGAAATGGGAGAAATACTGGCTTGGAGTGGGCCCAAGCTCCAGCAGCTTCCTCCCAACTGAACACGCCCTTAGGAACTCTTACAAATTTATTATAATCACCAAAGAATTATAATGCTTCTTAACTTCTATACTCCTCTTGTAGCACCCTAAAATTGGCGCAGTAAAATTGTAATAATTACATTCACCTTAGTAAATAATTTAAATTCAAAATTTAACCTCCCAAACCGCCCGTTAACCGCTGGGAAATCTGTTTCCCCCTTTTTCGTGCCATTTTTAGAGGTTGTTTTGACCGTTTGACGATATCGTCGCCGATCAGACGATATCGCCCCAGATCTGACGATTTTGTCTGGGCTAGGACGTCCAGACGATCTTGTCACAAAACTAATTTTGCACAATTAGCTTCTATTCCAACGGGCCTCTAATCTGGGTAGAAGCGTGTCTGCACCGTTAGAGACCCTCCCCCGTTGGAGATCTCCCAAATAGGGATGATCTCCAACCTCCTAACTACTCCCCTAAGCCTATTTAATCATTAGGACCTTCCCTTCCCAACCCCTGGCTGAAATTCTCTGTAACTTAACTTCATGCACGTTAAATCATCCTAAGTTTTCATTTGCAGTAGTCCTATATCAATTTTGTTGCAGGTACCATCTTGTTTTTCAGCCGGAGCAAGCATACATCGTCGCCAACGAACCTGTTCAGATCGGAGGCGATCTTGTCGAATCAGAGACGATTTCATACTGATGCGAGATGATCTCGACTACAGTCCACATTGAGGCAATCAGTGCCATAAGTTTGCATTTCTTCACCTTTTCTCTGTTGTTTTATTCTACAAATTAGCTAGTTTATTTGATATTTTATGTTATATTGCATTTTGGAGTTCACCCATCTAGATCAAAGGCATAATTAATCCATAATTGTGATTTAATCAGCATCATTCATACATTTTTTGGTCTTTAAGTTTTAGTTCAGTGTTGTCACTGTTATTTTGCACCGTTTCCCTCTACTAGAATAGTTGCATTCTCTATATTTTGCATCTGTTTTCTTGTTTGCAGGTCTCTAATGAATTCGTCAGATCTCAGACGATCTTGTCTGATCTCAAACGATTCTGTCGAATTCTAGATGATCCTGACTGCTCCAAACATCAGAATCTTCATCAGACATCCGGATCAGGTATTCTGCTTTTAATATTCTGTAATTTCTCTATTTTTTGTCTTCAAATTTGTTCTCTGTATTCATTAAATCTGCATTTTCATATAGATTAATTTAGACTCATTTGGCCAAACCTAGGATATGAATGCTTAAGGCTAAAAACGAACACATAAAAACACATTCCAAACCTAGGCGTGGAAACTGCCATTAAATGTTTCTTGGTGAACCCACCATCCGTCGAAAAATCATCAAAATACACCTCCCTTGAGAGGCGGGACCTTCGCAAAGTCCTCTCAGTCCGAGGTACCGCGACATCCTTTTCCCATCCTCCTTCCGGGCACGGATCCTATAGCCTAAAGGTAAGGATGCAAAAAATTTGGAGCGATACATTTTGGTGAACCCGACGTGAATGCATCATAACCTTTTGAAAACAAAAAACAAAAACAAAAAAAAAAAATAGAACAACTAAAACATAGATGCATTTTAAAACATTTAAAGTTTAAAATCATGTTTAGATGGTAGCTCCTAAGAAAAGATTAGCAGTTACTATAAATGTAGAAAACCAATTGGCAGCCATAGAAATCAACTCTATGCTTAATGTGCCTGAAACAAGTAGAAATCAATTCCTGTGGAACGAACTTGATAGAAGACTTAGTGTCATCTCATCTAGGTCCACACAACTTAAGCAAATCAAGAGGCTAGTCCTAGATAGAATCCTGGATCCTCATCAACTAGTCTTTTATCATGAACTTCAAAGAGCTTGCCATAGATGGTTAGCTTATAGGAGAGCTCTAGTATCTTCAGAATTATTCACCTTCGAGGAATACCTCGAGAACGCAGCCATTGTACACCAGTTCCTAGGTTGTGTAGAAGACCAAGAGGTTGTTCTTACGGATAGGGAAATATGGAATAGAGTTCCTCGAGCTGTGTTATATCGAGAGTATTGCCACGAGCTTTACTTTTATCAACCAAAATCTCGAGACAGATAATATCACTATAGCTCTTTTCATCAAATTTTTAAAAGAAAACTTTCAATTTGAAGAAGAACACTTCATGACTCCAGAACAACTCGAGCCTATTAATGATATTTATAAATTATTTATAGAAAACTAGATTATTACTTTCAGTCTTATTATTTCTTGCATTTATTGTGTTATTTGTTGTCTTTACAATATTATTTCAAAAAAAAAGAAAAAATAAAAACAAAAAAAATTAAAAAACTAAAAAAACATAGCAAAAACTTAAACATTTCATTTTAAATATTGTAGTAGGTATATAATTAATATATACCTCTTAAGCTTGTTGCATATATATATATATATATATATATATATATTTATATATATTTTTTGCTGAAATCAAAATTAAAGCACCATGCCTAAACTTAGGAATGGTAAAGAAACTTTAGGAGAAGAAGAAGATTGGTTACAAGATACAACTAGAGACCCAAATGTCCTTCTTGGAGATCCAAATCCGGAAGGAGAAACTCTAGGTCAATCAGACGAAGACTTAGGTGAAGATAAGGAACAAGAAGGAAGTGTTAAAGAGGATGGATCCTCATCCCCTAGAGTAGCTCCAGATGGAACTATTGCTTTTGACAATGCAGAGCATTTTCGAAAATTTCTCAATGATAACATTGACGTCCTTAATGTGGCAGTTCGTATTGATAAAGGGCAAATTAGTGATACTCAAGCAGCCATGGAATATATGTGTAATATGTGCACTAATCCCTTGTCTTTCATTGATCAAGAAAGTGACAAGGCTGGGCCATCCAATACGGACATGGTCACTATGGCTCAAAACATGTCAAAACAACAAGTTACCCAACCTCCTAAGGAACCTGTTATTCAACCTAAAATCATTCCCACACAAAAGAAAATTCCCTTCACTACTTTATTCCGCCAAACTATTGAGCAATATGCTTCAAGTAAACAAAAACCTAAAACGAAGTCAAACACCAATTTTCAACAATCTGGAATACAACATAATACAACTTCAAAATTCCTTCATAACACTTTTCCTACCAATAATTTACACAATAGTAACATGGCATCTAATCTTCATGTTCCTCCATCATATGCCCATAAAACCCATGTCAATGCCCTACCAAACCAATATGGGGGGCAAACTAGTAATCTGGAAGCCATGGTGAAACAATTAGCTTCACGTATGGACCAGATAGATCCCTACCGTCCCTCGTATAATTATCGGGAGATATGTAGTCAACCTTTGGATCCCATAGTTGTAGCTCAACCATACCCTAAGCATTTTCCCATGCCTATCTTGCCTATATATAAAGGAACCGAAGATCCCATAGAGCATCTTCGCATGTTTAGGATAGCATGTCATGACATATCACATGATGACTTGCTATTGCTAAAAATGTTCCCGAAAAGTTTAGGTGGAATGGCATTAGAGTGGTACTATCAATTGCCCACTCATTCTTTGAGAAACTTCGAAGAAACAGCTGAATCATTTGTCCATCAATTTAGTGCCTACATCGAGAGGCATGTAACTATTAAAGATCTATACAATTTAAAACAAGACAAAGATGAATGTTTTGCCGATTTCTTAGCTAGATGGAGGCAATTGATAGGAAAACTGCACTTTGTGCTACCTTATAGGGAAATGTTGGACATTTTTATCAATAATTTGCAAGAACAAATATCTTATGAGCTATCAACTGCTACTTTAACTACCTTCGATCAAGCTATAGACTTAGCTCGAAGAGTAGAAGATGCCCTCATTAGGAGAGGCCAACTTAGGAAGAAGGATGATGAGAAAACGTCCAGAAACCAATACAAAAACAAACAAGTTGTTGGTGACGGAGTCACTGACAACAGAAATGTTGCTAATATCAATGCAACGAAGACAACAAAAAAATTTATATTGAAACCTCCTAACAAGCCTCCTCGAGAATTTACTAGATTAAACCAACCCTTATCAACTATTTTACCTCAATTACTCGAAAGAGGTTTGATCCAATTACCAGCTATCCGAGAACCCGATCCAACTATACCCGGATACAGAGCCGACTTACACTGTGATTTCCATAGAGGACCTGGACATTCTACCAATGCTTGTAAAAGGTTGAAACATAAAATACAAGATTTGATTGATAATAATGAAATGGAGGTGCAAGCCTTCCAACCTAAACAAAACCCTCCTAATAATACTCAAAAGACCGTTCCCCAAAATCAAAATCAAAATGCTAATCAAACTTTAGACATATTCCAACACCCTTTACCAAGACATGGTAAAGAGGTAGCCAATCAAATCGAACATCATAATGTTCCCCCTCCTACCCGATATGTAGGAACCATTAGCGGACAATTACCTGTTCAGGATCCTCAAATATTTGACACAACCTTATCCTTGGTTACGACCAGGCCCTTACATAATTTTCAAACTTCTGATTCTAGTGATATAGAATCAGATAGTGAAAGTGAACTAGACATTACTTCAAACCAATCGAATAGTTCTGAAAATGAATCAGATCCTATTCAACCCGTCACGGATGCTATGGTTCTAGAAGAACCATTTCCTAGAAGAGTTACTACTCGACCTTCTTCTAATATATTCCTTTCTAATGAACAAGCCATAAATGCTCAACCGAGACCAGTTCAACGTCTTCATTATAACATTGTAGGTACCATCGGAGTCGTCACCCGACAACAAGCTCAAAATTCCCAACAAGAACCAAACCAGAACGATGGATCAGCTCCATTCGTTCTGAAAAATCCCTAATAAAGGGAATCATGCTCCTAATGTTCAACCTAAACCCCCTTACAATATTAATGAGCAATTGTCCAATACTACGGCCAGAATTTCCCTCTTAGATTTATTAAGATCCTCTCCCACCCATAGGGATGAGTTGATGCTTACATTAAGCCAAATGATGGTACCTCAAAACATTCAACCTGAAGCTATGGCCAATACTATCATCACTCGAGAGATTGATTGTATTGACTTCCGAGATAAAGATATCCCACAACACAGTTTACATAAGGATAATCCCTTATACATTACTGCTCTAATTGGGGATGTAGCTGTCAAACGAGTCTTGATTGATAATGGCTCATCTCTAAACATTTGCACTTTTGACTTCTACCAACGATTTGGCTTTAGAAGTGATGAAATGAAGAAAACTGATATGATTATCAAAGCTTTTAATGACGAAACACAAGAAACGTGTGGAGTTATTACCCTCCCATTGCAAGTTGGTCCTAGAACCCTAGAAACAACCGTGTTTATTGTACATTGCCCAACATCGTACAATATACTTTTGGGTCACCCTTGGATCAATGCCATGCGAGCGGTCCCATCAACCTTACACCAATGTGTTAAATTTGAGTTTAAAAATCAGTTGGTCACTATCCATGGTGACCCTAGACCCTTTGATATGTGTGCTTTGGCAGAACCCGTTGGAGTGCAATTTTGCCCTGCTCTGTCATCCACACATCCTAGTTCTTATTTTTCATCTAAAACTGTGAAACACACACCCATAACTTCACCTATTTCCCCTCCATTAATTTCATCCTCCTATATAGATCAACAACCCTCTAAACAAATCACTCTAGAACCTCAAAAAGATCTTAAATCTACAACCAATCCTTCATGTTCTATCCCTATGAATTCAAAACCTACAGAGACATCTATCATACCTTCCACATCTCAAGATATAGGTAATAAGCCTTCTACATCTTATGCCCTTTCTGATGAACTTTTACCAGATTTATCCACAACCTTAATATCAGAAAAAACAAATGCTTTCATGCAAGATTCAATTCTTTTGAATAATTTACCGCCATCTCCTCGTACTTTGGGCCTCCCACAACCTATGGGAAGTACTTACCAAGTCGGGAGTTGTGCCTTCATTTATAAAGGATATGACTAGGGAAGAATCCCTCGGAATATCAAAACTCATCATGAGGGATACGCTCGGTGTTATTTTACCAATGATTATATTAAAGCTAAACCCATGATGCTTAAAATGGGATATAAAGGGAAAGGCTTGGGACCTTTCCAAAATGGCATGAAAGAACCTTTCGAGGTAGAACCGTGGCCTGCCCGCTGTGGTGTGGGCCTATTTCCTAGTAAGGGTCAACCCTTTCCTTTTGAAGATGATGATCAACTCATATGTTATCAAGATTATTTGGATAGGCATGTTGATTTGCCTCTTAAAAATCAGTCGTTTTCATGCAACATGCTATCCATAGCTTACCCCGAAATGATTGTCGACCCCGATGAAGAGTTGGAAGGAGATATCTTCCATGATGTCTCTGTTGAAGAGATGTTACACAATGGATTTTATTTTGATGGTTCTATACCAACTATAGCCCAACTTGAGGCCACTAATCCTCAAGATGAATTATCTAAATTAACCTTACAAGAATTACAAGAATTGGGTGTTTCACCCGCCCCACCTAATTTTGAAAGAGATCTACACATGGAGGTAGAAAACGTCATTAAAATTAATATTGGAACTGAAGATAATCCTCACATAATCAATATTGGATCAGAATTAAGTCAAGAAAAACAAGAACAATACATTGCATTCCTTAAAGAGTATGAAGATGTCTTCGCTTGGACATATGAAGATATGCCAGGTCTAGACCCTTCTGTAGTCATGCATCACCTAGTGGTCCATCCGGATGCTAAACCTGTTAAACAAAAACTTAGAAAAATGCATCCCAAAGTGGCTCTGCTAGTCAAAGGGGAGTTAGAAAAACTCTTGAATGTTGTCTTTATACAAGCTATTGATTATGCTGAATGGATCTCAAATGTAGTTCCAGTCACCAAAAAAGAAGCTACCAAAGTTAGGGTTTGCACAGATTTTAGAGATATTAACGCCGCATGCCCTAAAGATGACTTTCCTCTTCCAAACATGGATCAAATCATTGACTTTACTGTCGAGAGTGGGATGATGTCCTTAATGGATGGATTCTCCGGTTATAATCAAATCAAGATAGCTCCTGAAGATCAGGCTAAAACAGCCTTTATTACCCCTTGGGGTACCTTTTGTTGGAAAGTGATGCCATTTGGCTTAAAGAACGTAGGTGCAACTTATCAACGAGCTATGACCTATATTTTTCATGATATGATGCATGATATCCTACATGATTATGTAGATGATATTATAGCTCGCTCTATTTTGGAAGATAATCATTTAGATGATTTGAGAAAAGTTTTTAATCGATTACGAGAATATCTTATTCGATTAAATCCAGCAAAATGTATATTCGGAGTTAAGTCCGATAAACTATTAGGGGTTTTAGTTTCTTTACGTGGTATTGAAATCGACCCTCTCAAGATTGCGGCTATCACTGATATGCCCGCACCTACTAATATATCTGAATTACGAAGTTTACAAGGTAAACTTCAAGCTATCCGTCGCTTCATCGATAAGCTGGCGGACAAAACTGGTCCCTTTCTTAAACTCCTTAAGAAGGATGTCCCTTTTAATTGGGACACGGAATGTAGAGAATCTTTTGAACTTCTCAAACAATACCTCCTTAATCCACCTGTGCTTTCACCGCCTAAACCTGATCGCCCATTCCTCCTATACATTTCAACTTCAGATTCTGCCTTAGGAGCTATGTTAGCTCAACTTGATGATGAAAAGAGAGAACGTGCTAATTATTACATTAGCCGAACCTTCATCAGTTATGAAACCCGCTACACAACATTAGAGAAACTATGTCTAGCAGTCGTGTTTGCTACGCAAAAATTACGACATTATATGCTTAGTCAAAAAATGTATGTCATTGCCAAATACGATCCCTTAAGGTATCTCATGAGTCGACCTTATTTATCGGGTCGCACAGCCAAATGGGTTCTTGCTCTAAGCGAGTTTGATCTCACATTCATAGGACAGAAGTCTTTTAAGGGTCAAATCATAGCAGATCAATTAGCTACTGCACCCTTAGAGTCTACCCATCCCCTCATTATCGAGTTTCCTGATGAATGCCTTCAATTAGAGGCAGACCATATTGAACAATGGTCCTTATACTTTGATGGAGCCCGATGCATGAGTGGGGCTGGTGTGGGTATTATTTTAATATCCCCACAAAAACATCTTATTCCTCTGTCCTTCAAATTGACATTTGCTTGCACCAACAATACTACTGAGTATGAAGCTCTAATCCTTGGATTACGAGCTACCTTGGCCCTCAAAATTAAACACCTTTTAGTTTTTGGTGATTCTCAACTGGTTATAAACCAAATTAATGAAGTTTATCAGACCAGAGATGATAAACTGTGCCCATATAAGGCCTATGTTTTACAACTAATGTCCTTATTTGATCAAGTTACCTTGGAAGCTATTCCTCGAACTAGCAACCGTGCAGCTGATGCCATGGTCGCAACTGCATCTCTCCTGCCCTTGGAGTTAGATGACGAATATGCCACTATCATTATTCGTCGACTTCAGGAACCCGCTTCAAATAAGTCATGCTTAGAGCCTTTGGATGTGTTTCTAATCAATGAAACTACTCCGAACCTTGGTATACGGACATATTTGATTTTCTCCAAAATGGGACTTTCCCCGCCAATTCTAATAGAAACCAGCGTCGGTTATTACGTCGACGAGCAAGTCGATTTGTAATAATTGGCAATACTTTATATAGGAGATCTTTTGAAGGTATCCTATTAAGATGTTTAAACTTAGAAGAGTCTAAATCAGCCTTGAGTGAAGCCCACGATGGATCTTGTGGAGGACACTTTAGTGGTAGCGTCATTGCTAAAAAGCTCCTTCGGATAGGATACTTTTGGCCTACCATGGAAACGGATGCACATGAGTATGTGCGCCATTGCGACAAGTGCCAGAAACATGCTGACCTTGTCCATGCGCTTGCACAAGAGCTGCAGGCTATTTCATCTCCTTGGCCCTTTTCCAAATGGGGCTTAGATATTATTGGCAAAATCAATCTTGTGTCATCTGATGGACACAAGTTCATCATAACCGCCACTGAGTATTTCATGAAGTGGGTCGAAGCTATGCCTTTAGCTTCCTGCACTGGCACACAAGTCTCTAAATTTATTTTTAATCAAATCATTTGTAGGTTCGGAATTCTTGCAAATCTCATCTCTGACAATGGAACTTGTTTCAAAAATAAAGATGTTAAAAAATTATGCCAAAAATATAAGATTCAACATCGCTGGTCCACTCCCTATTATCCTCAGGGTAATGGTCAAGCGTAAGCATCTAACAAAACCTTAATCAAAATTCTCAAAATATTGGTCAATAAAACTGGTCGTGATTGGCACATCCAATTATATCCAGCCTTGTGGGCCTATCGAACTAGTGTTCGAACCCCCACTGGAACTTCACCATTTGTTTTGGTTTACGGTGCTGAAGCAGTTTTTCCATTTGAATTGGAAGTTCCTTCTTTGGCTCTGCTACTTCAAGATACCGAAGTAGGAGATGAATATCATGCTGGCAGACTCAGTCAGCTGGAACTCCTAGATGAAAAATGCATCAATGCTTTGGAACATCTCCGTGCCTACCAAAACAAGCTTAAAAGATCATATGCTAAGAAAGTTCGTCATCGATCCTTTGAGATCGGCGACCTTGTTTTAAAAGAAAATCAAAAAAATACAAATGCAACTAAGGACCTTAAAGGTAAATTTGAGCCCAACTGGCTCGGACCATACATTATTACTGCTAAATTTGAATCAGGAGCATACAAATTGTCTACCTTAGATGGTAAAGAACTTAAAGAACCCATGAATATTTTGCATCTTAAACGTTACTATGCATAAATTTGGTCATTTCATCCTTGTATATATTTGTTTGTTTTCAAAATCACTATCTTGTATTTCTTTCAAATTTAAAAAATCCAAAAACATCAAAAACATTCATAATCATCAAAAATCTTCAAAACTATTTGTTGTATTTATTTATGGCACTTGTTAATTTTTTGTTCAAAAACAAAAATCAAAACAAAATAATGATAAAAATATAAAAACAACAATATGCTTGACTCTTTCGAAACCAAAACAAAATAAAGAAGAAAGAGAGAGTCAACATTCTCAAAACTTCTCAAAAGTGTTTATATATATTTTCTTACAATTATTGCAGTTATATGTTTCAAATTATTTTGGATAAATTAGCATTTATTTGGAATCCCTCACTTGCACACTCACAAAAATAAATATCTTGATTTTATCTCGCATGATTACTAATCTCTCTTATATCAAAGTTCACAAAATTCAATTAAATAAAGTTTGAGCATAGAGAATTGATCTTGTTATTTACTTAAACCAAGCACATCTTTTCACAATAAAATGATTATATTTGTAATTTCCATGTTTTGCTACATAGTAGAAGTGATTTCTTGAGCGAAAAGTTTCCCCCGCTATCCTATCATGCACATGGTCTAGAATCTTTGAGAATTGGCAAAAGGACAAGCTCACCCCTACCCAGAATAAAAATCCCTTGCTCTACAGCTAATCCGAGCAAGTATCCCTAGCAAAGAAAAAAAAAAGAAAAGTTCAAGAAAAAGAAAAAAAAAATGTTATTTTATATCATTACAACAATATTTCAAGCACTATCTCAAAAATCAAGCAAAAATAAAAAAAAAAAAAAATACAAAAAGAAAAAGAAAGCAAAAAGCAAGAATGCAATAAAATCCCTTTCCCTACCCTTTGAAAAGAAAAGAAGGGTTGATGAGCTTGAATCCCTGGAATTCTCAATTATTCGAAAACTGTGAGGTAAGCCCCATAACAGGTGGTTTGTGCCCAACCTCGCTTGGCCTTGGGTAACTCCTAGCGTGGTGATATGTCTGTCACATTAGCGACCTTCTTTTGTACAGACCTATGTCTGCTTATGGATTAGCTAGCTCTTGATAATCCGACCTACATAGTAGTCTAATATGGTTATATGCATCTACATCATGGTTAATGAACACTTATTTGGTTTCTTCAAATCACTTGTATCATATTATCTTGCTCAAAACTGGTAAATGCACAAAGCAATTGCACACACATTTGTATTTGAGAGATTTTGTGTATCATTATGATAAATCAAGATCGGAAATGAATTCACATATGCACATGGGATTCCTTATAAATCTAACCTTTGTCTTCAAAATACTTTGAAATATTATTTTTGCAACTTGTTTGGAATAATTCAAGTACAGTTGTTTACCATAAAGACAACTATATAATAGAAAAATCAAAATTTCTTTCAAAAATATACAATCAAAACATATATATCTGGTTGACTTTCACGATGATGGTATAGTTCCAAAACCAAAATTGGAATTTTATGCTTAGCGCAAGTCCTCATTTTCATATTTTCTATTTATTAAAAAATCAACCATGCAATAAAACTATCTTTTCTTTTGATTTTCGCGATGATGGTATAAGTCTATACCTACATATTCTATGCCTAGCGCAAACCATCGTAACAATTTTTATTCCCCATTTATTTAAAAATCATGAAAACCATATGACTTAAATCATTTTATTACACAAATTTTGCTTTTCAAAAGAATGCACATTTTCATTATTTCATGTCATTATGTCAACCTTCAATTTTGCAATGATGGTATAATTTCTAAGGAATTATTCAAAAATTTTATCACACTTAGGAATTTATGCCTAGCTAAAATCATTTTAACATTGTTTCATGCATACTATTTTCATGGAAATCTGAAAACAAACCATCATCATCATCATTTTTGCACCATTGCAGCAAAGTCTTAAGACAGTCTCTTAAGCACTCTTTTACTTTTAACAATATTTCTATACTGGGATTAGCTTGACGACCGAGTGAGCAGCGACTCCATGAGATGGTCTATAATAGCGACAATGTCCTTTGAACTTATTGTTAGAAGTCTCCTTTTATTTTTTTATCACATTACATCACAAACAAACAATTTGTTACATCAGATTATTTCATTTAAAATATTATAGCATGACATCAAAATTATAAATTTTCAAAATGACATAATTTCATGAATCCTCAATCCAATCATCAAATTAATCAATCAAACATAAAAGCATCATAAACATACACAAGACACAAGTCATATGATCAAAAATATCTCATCTTATATATCTCAAAAATATATGTACATCATATCAGCTAGATTGGTATGCCACAATCTATATCTTGGCATACTCAATCAAATGTCCTCCGAGCAGTGTCTCGAGAGCCCCTTGAGCTCTCAGCCTCATCTCCTCCCCTACCCTACGGAGGACGAGGTGGCCCCATCGTAGTATGTGTGGTACTACGAGTCCTCATCGTCGATCGGGATGAGCTCCTCGATGACCCCGTCCTGATCGGATCTGCAATGGCAGCCGGTAGTTGTACCCTCTGGCCCTCTGGCACCATCTAAAAATAGATACCCTGGTAGAATGTGGTCTGAGCAACCGACCACATCAACTCCTGAGTGCTCGCCCCTCCGCCCCATGCCCTGAGGCATGCAACCTCATCTCTGAGCTGTGTAGACTCAGCTCGATGGCATGCAGCCTCATCCTGTAGAGTCTGCACCTGTGCCTGGAGATGGATGTTCTCCGCCTGGAGAGTAGCCATCTCGCTACTCTCCCCTGTGTCGACACCCTTGCCCTTATCGAGCGATGGTGGCCTCTCTCTCTATGGAGATGGGGGTCTCGCCTCCCTCCTCTCCCTCTGTCGCGGCCTCTCCTGTGCCTGTGGCCTCCTCGGCTCTCTCCCATCGTGACCCTGGGCCGCCTCCATCAGCCGCCTGGCACCGCCTCCCTATCCGATGCACAACCACGTGTATCGGACCCTATGCCCTCGTCATCCGAGGAGGGCGGATGCCTGCGTACCAGGCATCATAGCCATCGACTACTCCTGCGTCGTCCCCATCTACTGGCTGGATGGGGGCATCATCCGCGTCCTGACTCTAGAACCACTGCATGTCTGGAGCCCCACTAACTATGGTGTTATCCCGGATAGTCCAGGAAAACTCATAATCCCTCAGAGATGGGATCCCCTGCTGCAGACCGAACTGACCTCAAAACTCGGTCGTAGCGGTGGAGCTCCACCTCTCCCCTCTCCATCCAAAGCCAGAAAACTCGCCTGACGCGAGCCAACTCCTGTCCATCCTCGGCCCACCCTGGGTGCCCTCGCCATGGCCTCCAGGTGATCTGGTCCGGGACTAAGTCATCCAGTAGCCTCCGGGACATCGAAAGGTCGATCCACCACTGTGACCCTCTCCGGAGCCACCAGTAGAAGACTCGGGGCCTCTCCCCGTCAACCCCTGTCAGAGGAAGCCCTACCGGCCTCCGCACTGCAATGTGCTCCCAGCACCAAACCTGTAGGAGCGATGTCATCACCAGACATCGGCCGCCCTTGTACACGACCCCATATAGGATCTTGTACAACCGGCATAGAACAAAGCTGCCCCAAGAGAACCTGTAGTCGTGGTCCCGCATATCGTAGATCACATCTACGAGCATCCACGGCACCCTGCACCCGCTCTGGTGGCACAGCAGAAGTCCACCAACTACTCCAGCCTAGCACCCGTGTGAGTCTAGATGCCCCAGGCATCTGGCGTAGTGCCTCGATGTTAACTCCGCCCTTCTCCAGGGTGAAGCTCGGGTCACCACACAGTCGTCCCATAGCATGGCCCTGATTGGCCGTAGGAGTGATCAATCGTCCTTGTATGGGGATTCTTAGAATCCTCCATACATCCTCTAGAGTGGGAGTCATCTCCCCTATCGATAGCCAAAAACATGAGGAACCCGGATACCATCTCTCTGCTAGGGCTGTCAGTAGCCCCATATCCGTAGACACTTGTGGCATCTCTGCCACATGCTGCAAGCCGACCTATGCCAGCTGATCTCGCTCTACCTATGTGAGAGCGGCCAAGTCATCCCTCAAACCTCCATACTTCCATTCCCTGCTTTTTAGCAAACCTCTCTGCAACATAAACAACAAAACAACAAACAATCATTAATAAACAATTCAAGTAATTAATAATGCAAGTAAAATAAGTTCAATTTTATGCAATTGATGATATCGCCCACTATTGGACGATATCGTCCCAAATTTGAGCAGAATCGTCTCCGATTTCGCAAGCCGAAATCGTCTCTAATTTGACGAAATCGTCCCCCTTTCGCCGATTTCGCCCTTAGACGAAATTGACAAAATTGAGACGATTTCGTCGAAATCGGGACGATTTCATCTCGATGACGTCGATGGCCCAAAAATGGCCGTGATGCTCAAAATTCAATCAAAATTTACCTAAAAAGCATGTAAAATCAAATTAAAGCATTCTAGTTAAGTCTAGACTCTTACCCGTAGACCGCGTCGGACCTCTGTCGATCTGTGCGTCGTCTCCACCATTTTTGCTTCCAGAGCTCTAAAAACCAGTAAAATGAATAGTAAAAAAATGAATTAGGGTTTTACCCTATTTTTCTTAATTTTATTCAAAAATGTTTCAAAAATAATTTTGCTTTTTCGCGTTTTTACCTCAAACGTTCGATTTGGGTAAAAACATGGAGGGGGCACCATAGTAAGCTGTCGTACGATTCGACCAAGAATCGTCGCCTAAAAATGGGAATAATTTTTTGCTTTCTCGTAGATCGAGAAGAACTCATCTTTAACGCATTTTCTTCGAAAATTCGCTAAAGAGGGGGCAAAATGTAGCACCCTAAAATTGGCGCAATAAAATTGTAATAATTACATTCACCTTAGTAAATAATTTAAATTCAAAATTTAACCTCCCAAACCGCTCGTTAACCGTCGGGTAATCCGTTTCCCCCTTTTTTGTGCCATTTTTAGAGGTTGTTTTGACCGTTTGACGATATCGTCGCCGATCAGACGATATCGCCCCAGATCTAACGATTTCGTCTGGGCTAGGACGTCCAGACGATCTTGTCGCAAAACTGATTTTGCACAATTAGCTTCTGTTCCAACGGGCCTCTAATCCAGGTAGAAGCATGTCTGCGCCGTTAGAGACCCTCCCCCATTGGAGATCTCCCAAATAGGGATGATCTCCAACCTCCTAACTACTCCCCTAAGCCTATTTAATCATTAGGACCTTCCCTTCCCAACCCCTGGCTGAAATTCTCTATAACTTAACTTCATGCACGTTAAATCATCCTAAGTTTTCATTTGCAGTAGTCCTATATCAATTTTGTTGTAGGTACCATCTTGTTTTTCAGCCGGAGCAAGCATACATCGTCGCCGACGAACCTATTCAGATCGGAGGCGATCCTGTCGAATCAGAGATGATTTCGTACTGATGCGAGACGATCTCGACTGCAGTCCACATTGAGGCAATCAGTGCCATAAGTTTGCATTTCTTCACCTTTTCTCTGTTGTTTTATTCTGCAAATTAGCTAGTTTATTTGATATTTTATGTTATATTGCATTTTGGAGTTCACCCATCTAGATCAAAGGCATAATTAATCCATAATTGTGATTTAATCAGCATCATTCATACATGTTTTGGTCTTTAAGTTTCAGTTTAGTGTTGTCATTGTTATTTTGCATAGTTTCCCTCTACTAGAACATTAGTATTCTCTGTATTTTGCATCTGTTCTTCTGTTTGTAGGTCTCTGATGAATTCGTTTGACGAATTCGTCAGATCTCAGACGATCTTGTCTGATCTCAGATGATTCTGTCGAATTCCAGACGATCCTGACTGCTTCAAACATCAGAATCTTCATCAGACATCCGGATCAGGTATTCTGCTTTTAATCTTCTATAATTTCTCTATTTTTTGTCTTCAAATTTGTTCTCTGTATTCATTAAATCTGCATTTTCATATAGATTAATTTAGACTCATTTGGCCAAACCTAGGATATGAATGCTTAAGGCTAAAAACGAACACATAAAAACACATTCCAAACCTAGGCGTGGAAACTGCCATTAAATGTTTCCTGGTGAACCCACCATCCATCAAAAAATCATCAAAATACACCTCCCTTGAGAGGCGGGACCTTCGCAAAGTCCTCTCAGTCCGAGGTACCGTGACATCCTTTTCCCATCCTCCTTCCGGGCACGGATCCTATAGCCTGAAGGTAAGGATGCAAAAAATTTGGAGCGATACACCTCTCTATATTCACTATTAGATATTATTTATTTTCCCTATATCTATAGCACCCCCAAAGATCTTCTGTTACAAGGAAGTTATAACAGTCGATTCATTCCAGACTAAACTAAGATAGTCTGGTAAATGTAATCGACGTCTGCTAAAATTGTCATTCATTCCTAATGATGGCATGTTCACTGATTGGTTTGTGCTTTTCCTGGTATGGGTAGGATGTTATCATACGTTAGTGCAAATCCCAAATTAACTTACATGATGTAGAGTTGGAATTGCACTAGTCAATGTTACCCGCATCATGTTGTTTGGTCGACGAGTGAAGAATAGAGGTGCCTTCTTTATGAGGAATGTGCCTTCCCCATGTGTTTTGGTGGGTGCCTTCTCCATGTAGAAGGTGCCTAAGTATATCGGGCACCTTATTTATATAGAAGGCACCTACCTTTCGTTGGCACCTTCCTGGAAGAGGAAGGCGCTTGCCTTCTATTGGTGCCTTCCTGGAAGAGGAAGGTGCTTGCCTTCTATTGGTGCCTTCCTAGAAGAGGAAGGCTCCTACCTTCTGTTGCTACCTTCCTAGAAGAGTAATGTGCTTATCTTCTCTTGGCACCTTCCTGTATGAGTAAGGTGCCTACCTTCTATTGGCGCATTCCTTTAATAGGAATGCGCCTACTTACCATGCATTAATTTCGAAGGAAACAAAGTGCCAGGTCCATTAAAAGACCTCGACTGCTCCGAATCTGACTAAATCAACTACAATTCCACAAAAACACACTAAAACATACAAATTAGATAACACACATAATCTTATCAAATAATTACATAATCATTCATAAAGGTATACAATTCCTATTATATAGCCGCATAATAATCAATGAAACTTATACAAAATATGAGCATTTCTGAGGCTCATTAGTCGGGTAACTACAAGCCTTAAAATGGCTTCAACCAAATCGCCCATTTATGAGCTCATTTAACAATCCCCTCCACATCATGAGGTATTAATGGGTATTTTTAAATACATAAAAATTCAATCTCAAGATGCTAATGCCTTTAGCAATTTTATGGGAAGCATCCAAACATGCATGGAGCCTACTATTGCATTCTATAATTTTGAGATCAAGCCAATATCATCAGGATAATTGGACCCTCCATTGCATATAATGGCTCAAGTTGATAGGAAGTCATTTCAATGGGTTCTAATTGATATCAATTCCTTAATCAACATTATCACCACATTCACCCTTCATCACCTCAATATTCCACCATCGCATATCATAAATTTCACCTTTACCTTGAAATCATTTAATGATGCTTTCTGCTCCATAGTTGGTACTGTTGTTTTACCCATCGAAGTGGGGGTCAAAATGTTGCATACTATGTCTCAAATTCTAGAAAGGCTCCATGGAATTTAATGTACTCCTTGGATGACCTTGGATAACATAAATTAAATGTGTTCCTTCAATACTACATCAATGTTTTAAATATGTACATGAGGGATAAATTCACTGCATACAAGCAAATGTTGAACCGTTCAAATACTACAATTTCATTTTTAATCCATATGAATCCATGCTTCATTCCACCCATATTTTCTAAACATCATCAACCACTTCATAAACCACCCAATCCACCTCTTCATAAAAAGCTCCTATTTTTGAGGAGCTTCCAATCACCACCCCACCTCAAGTATCTACATCTATACCTTCATCATAATCATCATCTTTGACTACATGCACATGTGGTCAAGCTCAGTCCACATCAGTCCCTTCATCATTATCAATATTGTCTACCACCATTCCCTCCCCATAATTTTCCATTCAAAAATTGTTCCAACCAAATCCACCTCCATCCACATTATCCAATGTCTCACAAGTTGAGTTCAATGAATTGTGAGATACTATCCCAGTCCACATCCCAAGCCAATCATGAGTCATCAATTTCCACATCTGCATTCTTGTCATCCCAATTTGAGGTACACATCACTAATCCTAGTATTGGTGAATACGTGGGCCAAGACATTATAGTTACCACTCAACATCCAAACTACCAAGGATTATGGTCACCCATGTGACCCACCCTTATTTATAGGAGCGGTATATAATATGGGTTCCATGTCAAATAGCATAAATTTTATGTATGGGATAATTGAATCAGTGTCCAATCCTTCTCCTCCAAATTAACCCAAGCAACCTACACCTGCCAATATACAACAAATATCAAGCTTTCCATCCTATTATTTTCATAGATACAATTGGAAAATACATGGCCAAGGCCGATACAAATAGGGAGTGCATGATATCATTGATGTTTCATATCACGAATCCCATGACCATTTAGGCTTAGGTTATCATTCACTTCCTATCATCTCTTATTTTGAATAAACTTTTCAAAATCTTAATCTGAATTCATAAGAAGAAGCTCATCACACCAATGACTTTAAAGATGAATTTTACAAATAATTTGACATCATGTCGACATCTTCTGATGAATATGAGGAGTAATCAGAGCCCATCATTCCACACACTGAATAGGATGAGTATTACCTCATAATTTTCCCCATCCATGAGTCCATATTTTTCTTGCTTCTTCCACAAGAGTGAGCCAAACCAATGGGTGAACCACCACCACCACTTCATCGATCCACATCATTGACCAAATTTGTAATATATGTACATAATTAAAAAGAAATAACATTGCATATGCATGGCTTTTTTCCAATTACATTTATTTGTGTTGCTTTCTATTGTTCAGGTTACCAAAGTTCTAGCATCAGTTCTAGTAAACAGGATCCACCCATTCATCCATTTTACCATCCATTACCTTCCCCTTTAGGTCAACATGAATCATGTTGACTTATTCACTCCTCTTTGTAATCCATACGATTTGGTAAAGCCAACTTCAATTGACATGAGCCTTATTGATATGGATTATATTCCTCATCTTCATCCTTTTTTGAATTTATCCTTTCCAAGGAATTGTTAAGGGATTCTGCCAACTACATTCCTCTATCACCTCCACCTTTACCTTCACCTTCAAATCCTAAAGTTTTCCAATCAGAAGTAGAAGATATTGAGTCAAAATAGTTTGATAATTTTATGGATTACATTCATCTAATCCCAATGTCTCATCGATTTGAGGAAGGTTCTCACATGTCCATTGAATATACCATCGATGTGAACCTTAGTTCATATACAGACAATCCCTAAATTGTCAAACTTGGTAAAATTTTATCCATAGATGAACAAGAGCAATTAATTTCTCTCCTCAAGAAAAATAAGGGTATTTTTGCATGGTCCTACAAAGACATGCCTGGTCTTGACCCTAATTTGGTTTTCCATAATCTCACCTTGCATTTTGATGCTAAGTTTATCAAACAAAATCTGATAAAAATACATCCTACCATTGCCCTTCTGGTAAAATAAGAGCTTCAAAATCTATTATATGTGGGTTTCATTATTCCCATTGACTATCTTGAATGGTTCTCAAACATGGTAGTCATTCACAAGCCTAACAGGGCGATACGCATTTGCACTAACTTTAAAAACCTTAATAAAGTGTGTCCTAAGGATGATTTTTCTCTCCCAAACATTGATACTCTTGTTGATACTTGTGTTGGCCATAAAATGCTTTCTTTAATGGACAATTTTGCAAGATACAACTAAATTTTAATCAATCCTTATGACCAACACAAAATAACATTCACTACACCTTGGGGGACTTTTGTTACAAGGTGATGCCCTTTGGCCTCAAAAATGTAGGTGCCACTTATCAACGAGCCATGACATACATATTCCATGATTACATGCATAAAATTATTTAATATTATGTGGATGATCTCTTGGAAAAATCTAAGACTCGACAAGAACATATTGGTGTCTTGGAAAAAGTCTTTGATCGACTTCTAGAGCATAATGTGAGGTTGAACCTCAAAAAGTGTGTCTTTGGTGTTACCTCTGGTAAACTACTAGGGTTCATTATCTCCAAAAGAGGCATTAAGGTAGATCCAAACAAATTCAAGGCCATCATGGAGATGCCTCCCCCAACAAACTTGAAGGAATTTTGTAGTTTACAAGGCAAAATTCAATCAATTCGTCGCTTCATTGCACAACTTTTTGACAAATGCAGGCCATTCAATCACCTACTATAAAAGGGAGTGACATTTTCATGGATAGATGAATGTCAAAAAGCCTTTGATTACATCAAGTAATACTTGTTTTCTCCACCATTCTTAGCTCCTTCTCATTCGGGGGTACCCTTTCATCTTTATATTTCAGCAATGGACTTTGCATTAGGGATAATGCTTACACAAAATAATGAAAACAATCGAGAGCAAGCTATCTATTACATTAGTCAAACATTGGTAAGCTATAAAATTAGATATGCTTACATGGAAAAATTATGCTTAGTAGTGGTTTTTACCACTAAGAAACTCATACATTACATGCTTAGTCACACCACATATGTCATAGCTCATAAAAATCCTTTGCGTTATATGATGTATCACAATTACAATAACACCTGCACCGCTAAATGGATAATGCTTCTCACTAAATTTGATCTTGATTTTATTAGTCAAAAATCCATTAGAGGTTAGGTCATAGCCAATCATCTTATGAAAGCTCCACTACCTGGTGATCATCCTTTAAATATTGAGATCCCATAAAATTCGGTATTCACTATCACTGAACAAGAAGAGAATGTCATTCCAGAGGAAGATGTTGATATCACACTATTCTTTTATAGTTTTAAGTGCAAAAAAATTCAAGGTGTTGGAGTCATGTTTCATACACCCCAAGGGATACCTATTCTCTTATCATTTAAAATTGAATTCCTATGCACAAATAATAGTGCAGAGTATGAAGCCTTAATCTTAGGTCTTCAAGTAGCCATAGTTACGGGCATTAAGTGTATCATGATATTTGGTGATTCTCAACTTGTCAAATAGGTAAATAGAGAATACCAATGCAAATAACCTACCATAAAGCTTTACCATGAAGTGGCGATGAAATTGCTTACCAAATTTGATTGGTATGAAATTAATAGTTTACCACATTCAACTAATAGATTTGTAGATGCAATGGCCTCTCTAGGATCATTGATTCTAAAGAACTTTGTAGGAGAGGTAGAGCCACTAATTATCATAATGATATCTAAATATGCAATTATCCATGCTAAATCTAAGGATGAAAAGGATATTTGCTTTATCCATTTAGAACCATATGAGCCTTGGTCAAGTCAAATAATAGCCTTTCTCAAGTTTGGAACACTCCCATCAGATATGTCACAAACTACAAAACACAATTTCAAGAAAAAGGTAGCTCATTTTACTCTCTTGGGGGACATGTTATATAGATGTGGTTATGATGGATTCCTTCTTCATTGTATCGAGTTTGCAGAGGCACAAAGAGCCATATATGAAGCTCATTATGGTACTTGTGGTGGTCATTTTAGTGGAATGGCCATTACAAAGCGTATTTTATGCATGGGTTACTATTGGCCTACCATGGAATGATATCGTCTCACTTATATCAAACATTGTAAGAAATGTCAAGAACATACTAATTTAACTCATGTGCCATCACAAGAATTATATCCTATTCAAATATTTTAGCCCTTTTCATAATGGGATCTTGATCTAATTGGAAAAATCTTGCCTCCTTCCTTGGGATAACATACATTCATCATCATAGCCACTGAATACTTTAAAAAGTGGGTTGATGCAATTTCTTTAACCAGCATGACATAACCTAGAATTGTAGAGTTTATACTTCATCATATCATTTATCATTTTGGTATTCCCTCAAAAATCATCTCTGACAATGACAATTATTTCAAGAAGAACGATGTTTGAGTAATTTGTGAGAAATATAATATCCAACATAGTTTCTTGACTCCTTATTACCCATAATAAAATGGAGAAGTTGAGGCTACCAACAATACTTTGATTGTTATTCTCAATAAAACAGTCAAAGAAAATCATAGATATTGGCTTACACAAATTCCCTTGGAATTATAGGCTTATCAAACAAGCATACACATGCCTATTGGGGCAACATATTTTTAATTTTTCTATGGAGTTGAAGCAATCATGCCTCTTGAGCTTAATATTTCCTCATTGTAAATTTCTTTGCAAGAATTCATAGATGATGATACTGCTAGACAAGCAACTATTGACCAACTCACACTTCTTGATGAGATATGGGTCAATGCTTTAAAGAATTTATGAGTTTATCAATATTTCTTAAAGTGTGCTTACAATACCAAAGTTCATCTACATGAATTCCAAATAGGATATCTTGTCCTTAAAGAGAATCAACAAAACACCAATGCATTGTCACATCTTCATGATAAATTCGTGGCTAATTGGTTAGGTCCATACATTGTTACTCAGAAAGTGGGTAAAATAACTTATAGGCTTGCCAATATAGAGGGATTTCAAGAGTTTGAACCACTTAATTTTATCCACTTGGGAGTATTCTATGCTTAATGTAATTTATATATACATGTATATGTATATATACATGGCTATTACATAAAAATAAAATTTTATTCCTTACATTGCATTGCATTCTACACATTTCACAAATTGCATTTCATTTCACTTGCATTGCACACATATCATTACACAATTTGTATTTCATACATTACACTCACAATCACATTTAAAACTTCACACATTTCATATTAGGAGGTCATTTATTCAGTTTAGATAATAATTGATCCAATAAAGTCATGTTGCCTTAATCAAGGGCACCTTCAAATCATCATCCATCTCATTGCACCATTTTTGTAAAGCCAAATTATCATTTGCAAAACCACATTTCCATAGTTCCTAGGTGTTTTCGGTCACTTAGCCACTCCTAGCATTACAAGCAATCTCCAAATACATGTCAAGTTTTCTTTAGGACCAAGACATATTTTCACTAATAAAATCTTGAGTTCTATAAATTGACTCTAAAACATTCTTGAACCAAACACAATTACATATATTAAAAACATCTTGTGTCAAATAGGGATAACACCATACTTGGGTTGTACCTCAAAGTAAAAAGGGTATTCCTTGCTTGTCCCATCATGCACATAGTCCAAAAATAAAAAATAGTGGTTTCACCACTATCATAGTTACTTTCAAATACAAGATAGAGTAGTAAGGATAGGGTAAAATTCTCATCACCCTTCAGTTGAGAATTTGATCCTCCAAAGCTCTAAATATTTCATTATACATCACAGATCCTCAAGATGTAAGGATAGTACTACATTTCTATTCAAACAGTTATGTAGTCATCCCCAAAGCCTAAAGATCAAATTCTTGGACTATGGATTTAATATCCACCAGAGCTATAGATGCTTGATTGGCACTGGAGTATGCTCATGCATGGTGATACGTCTCTTTCAAAGAGATATTTGACCACACATAAGGACAAGCTAGCTTATTGGTCTCATCCATAACAGGTCATACCCAATTTACTCAAGATATGTTAATGAACTCAGTTGCACGTGCATTGGTTCTTTATTGTCTCGATTCATTACCATGCTCATGATTCGGTAAATGAATTTGTTTCACACACATTGTTCTTAAATAAATTATACAACCTTTTGTGAGTTTGTTTGATATCACTAGTATGTCTGAGTCTCTACAAAATAGTTAATTTTCCATATCAGCATCCATATCAACATCCATATCTTCTTCCATTTCAATTTCCATGTCTTCTTCTATGTCAACATCCATGTTGACATACTATCATATCTTCAGTAGGGAGATAAAAGGTCCCCCTATTTGGATCCCATATCTCTGCCAAGGCAAAGAGATACCCCTCATCAGCCCTCAATACATCTATCTTAGCTACCCCAACCAACACTACATTCATCATCCAATCCCAATCCACATTCTGTAATGCCTTTCTCACCCCAAGTATGAGAGGCGATAACCAATTTCTAGCCTCCAAAATCCTCAATTTCAACACAACACATTTACAAGGTAAAACATTTATATCGCATACATTGCATAATTTCAAAAAACAATTACACAAGTCAATAAAGAGCTTCAAGAACACTTACCTTAGCCACAAACATCTTCTCCTTCTATCGCATTTGCACCATTCATCACCATATTTTTTGCATCACTTCACTCCTTCACTCCACTTCACCTCACTCACTTCCTCAGACATAGCTTCTAAAATTTACGAACACAAGAATGAGTCTAAATTCACCTCTGCAAGCTATTTATAGCTATTTCAGGCACATTGAAACACCCATGCATGTTTATAGGTACATTGATAAACCTCCCTACATTTACAAAAGGGTAAATACCAGTGGGCATTTACACTGTCCGCAAATTCCCACCAGTGTTTAGCGTTAAAATTGACAAAAAGATAAAAATGATCCAAAAAGGTATCTTGCCTCCACCAAATCATTCCAAATTGCATCCATACATCCATTTCATCATAATATCATATTTTGTGAAAGTTCAAAATTATTTGGATGCATAATTTTGTTTTGTGCCCAAAAGGCACAAAATCGCTTATCGACCTTCAAAACGCTTCAAAACGGTCTAAATTTTCACAAAACAACCATTTTCATATTTCTCATCATACATTACAATATTCAATTCATTTTTGTAATAACATGGATTTATTTGGGTGGTTAATATTTTTTTTGCACCCAAAAAGGAATAAAATTATCCAAAAAGCCTCAAATCAATACAAAATTTCACAAAACCATGTAATTCAATAATCAATGCATTTTTGATCATCAACTATTCATTTCAACATCATTTTGATTCATCCATAATTACATTTGCACACTTTCAAAGTTCAAACACAATTTCAAGTGAACCTCGTATCTAGTGTTTTATTCTATCTCCTTGGCGATTGCAATAATTGGTTGTCCATGTAATTCGGTAAGATGAGTAAGTCACCATAAATACATTTGGTCATATTCATCATTAATCATCTCATTGTATAGAATTAAAAGTATTCTTGGTCCCTCATTTTTTGAGTAAAATTATGTCAAGTTCAATTTGCTCAATAGATGTCATTGATGGCCTTGTTCGTGGGGCTTGAAACATGGAAAAACTCATACATCATCATTACTTTTTACATTAACAGTCATCACAGACATAGGTTCCACCTAGGTGATTGGTTCTAATTGTGAGAATTATCCGACAGTCACTAGATGACCCTCCAAAGTTAACTCTTTTTGTTTTATTGCATCTTCATATTTGTATTTCAATGATGCCAAAAGGCACTATGTTCAACAACATGGAATCGCCCCCAAAATTGGGACAACTAAAATTTTATTTTCAATTCCCATAGCAGGATACATCTTACATGATCATGGTATTTACACTTGGCAAAAATCCCTTTTCTATGTTAGGCTAAAAATAGAATTAATCACTTGCATTTCACAACAACCCCCTTCAACCATTGGGGAAAAAATAGTATCACATTTACATCATACATGTGCATCTCCATAAATCAATTGCAATTTACATTCCACAATTCTTTCAATTGGCTCATGAGATTCATTCTTCACTCATTTGCCAATTTACGGGGTAAGCTACACAATCAATTTTTTTTGTCTTCAAGATTATCTTTGCATCCTAATGAAAGAAAGTTTCTTTTGTTTCATGCCAAACCAGGTGTCTCGTATTTTTGCACCACATTGTGTTTCATGCAACATGGTACAAAAAGGGGCTTCTATAGACACCAAAATTTAGCCACTTGTAATCCATCCATAACTTCCCACCACAATTGTCCATTATTCATATATATTTATATATATTTGTTTAATATATATTTAAATATTAATATTTTATATATTATATTTATATATATAATAAATATATGTATATATGTATGAATTAATCCTAGCCATCCATCCACCTTAATCCATGCCACTTACCTAGATTTGATCTCCACCCTTCATTATATTTTAATCTTGACCACACATCTCATGTCGTTAAAACCCTAACATGTCTAAGGGAAGATTATAAATAGAAGTCATCTTGATGACTAAACCTTGAAGATACCTAATGACCTTTGAGTTCCTAAGTTTTTTGAGAATTTGGAGGCCCTAATTTCTCTAAGTTCCCTCACATCCTCATCATCGCATTCGTTTGTCATTGCCCCTGCATACATCATCGCCCATCTTGCGTGAACTATATGTGGTTCTGCCACATCCCTGTAACCCTCTCCAAACACCCCATAGAGTTCCTTGAGCACCCCTTTGAGCTTCTCAAGCACCCTCCCAAGTCTCCAAAGTGCCTCTAGGTGTTTTTGGCCATCACCAAGCACTCACAGGTATTTTTGTGCTATATCTAAAGTTCCACAAACCTTGGGTACCCCTATATCATCCACGTAACTATTAATGGCATTATCCATGAAGATAGAACAAGTTAGCAATTGCAATTCAACTTATCATGAAAAACTTCTTCATGAGTTACATACCTCACCCACTGCAATCCACTCTGGTTTCTTAAAAACCTATAAAAGAGCCACTACCTCCTTCTATTGGGTAGGAATGAAAAATCACATCAAAATTTTTGTAAAAGAATGTGAAGTTTGTCAAAGACAAAATGGGGAGACCCTTGCTACTCCAGGATTACTTCAACCTCTTCCTATACCCACAAAAACATGGGCAAATATTTCTATGGACTTTATTGAAGGACTACCAAAATCAGGAGGAAAAACAACCATTTTCATAGTCGTTGATCGCTTATCTAAATATGCCCATTTTTGTCTTGTGGCTCCTCCTTATACCACTAGCACTATAGCCCACCTCTTCCTAGATAATATCTTTAAATTACATGGTATGCCCTCCACAATTGTTAATGACCATGACCCAACTTTCACTAGCACTTTTTGGAAGGAATTGTTCAAATTATAAGGTACTCAACTTCCTATGAGCTCCGCTTACCATCCTCAAATTGATGGCCAAATAGAAGTTGTAAATAAATGCTTGGAAAAATACCTTCAATGTTTTTTCTTCTCAACCAATCCATTGGGTAAAGTGTCTTTCACTAGAATAATGGTGGTATAACACTTCATACCATACGTCCATCAAAATGACTCCTTATGAAGAATTATATGGCCAAACACTACCATCCCTCACTTCCTATATTCCAAGGACTACAAAATTCTATGCAATGGAAATGAAACTCGCTACTCGAGATGACATACTATGGATCCTAAAATAAAACCTACACACTGCTCAACATCGCATGAAGCCTCAACCCAATCAACATAGAAGCAAATGTAGTTTCCATAAGGGTGATATGGTTTTCTTATGGCACCAACCTTACCATCAATCCTCTCTTAAACAAAAGGGTTCTCATAATTTAGCACCCAAATTTTATGAGCCGTATAAAGTTCTCCAACGTATGGGGACCGTTGCTTACAAACTTTAGCTTCCTCCCTCTTCCAAACTTCACCCCATATTTCATGTATCTTACCTTAAGCTCACAGTTGGAGCCCATATCATGACACAAACTACTCTTCCTGAATTTTTTGATGATGGAGTACTTCTAGTCAAACCAGAAGCTATCTTGGATCGTCACTCTTGTCACCTTCGTACTCGCAATATCACAAAAGTTTTAATCCATTGGAGAGGTCTACCTTTAGAAGACGTGACATGGGAAACTCTTCGTGATATCCAGCAGCAATTTCTAAATTTCTAGCTTTGAGGACAAAGCTCTTTTAAGGGGGGTGGCATGTTAAGACCCTCATAACATATATAATTTTATTAATTAAATTCATATAGCCAAGGGTCATACCCCTTGGCCAATAACACCCTTTGAATGGGTATAATTACCCATTCAAATCTTCACAATAATCATCATCGAACACATTATTTTATATTCTGGATTTAGTTCTCTCTTCGATTAACTATGATTCCAATAACAAAATAGTGATTTTGTTCTTTTCAAGTCACTGACTTGCAGGTATCATACCAAATAACTCTCATAATTTTCCTTTCTCTAAAAATAACATTATCTATTCATTGCATATAAATAAATAAACCCTCATAAAACACTTAAAATAATCAACTTTATATTTCAGATGATCAGTATCCTATGACATATGTACAAATCGATGATAAGAATAGCACATAGAAGCTCTTGACAATGTAAATTATTATAATCCCCATGACTAGGAACATTCAACATAAAAATATACAAAGAATAAATAAGGACATAGATTTTACAAGATAACTATAAACATAGACTGTCTAGAAGCATATCTTATATAGACATAGATTATCCATAAGCATATCTCATACAAACATTGACTGTCCAGAAGCATATCTCATATAGACATAAACTATCCAAAAGCATATCTTATTCGAACATAGATTGTCCATAGGCATATATAATATAGTCATAGATTATCCATAAGTATATACCATAAGGACATAGACAATCCTAAACTTTAAAAGCATATACTACCTAGAATTAGCACACTCACCTAAGAGCTTGTCAACTGATCAAGCTAAAAGAACCACCGCTTAGGAGCAAAAAAATAATTAATGATATCAATTTTCCTAATGGTATGGACTACCTAAAAATACTATCAGTATTCGTCATCTAATTCATCCATTATTCAAGAGAACAAGCCACTACTTAGGGGCTAATGATTCTGCATCAATAAAAGTCAATTTAGAAGCAATTCCAAGAAAGTCCTCTAAACTGATAAACATATCAACCCACATTTTCAAACACTTTTTTAGAAAATAAGTAAAAACATTAAAAAAATTTAATGCATGTAGCTTCCTCATAATTTGTAAATAAAATAATATTACAAAAAATGCTTCTCGTCTATCTCACCTCAGGAAAACTATCCTGAGGGCATCTATGGGTATCTTCCAAAAAAATACATGTTTTAAATCATGACCAGTGGATCATTTTTAATTTTAAATGATTTATTTCATAATCAATATTTTCATCATTAAAGCAATAAAATTAAAATTTCTAAACCATTATCACCTTTGATCAAAATTATTCAAAGTCAATCTAAATACACAACAATTACCCTAATTCGACTAATCAAATTATTCCCACATCATTTTTCCTCCTTAAGATTTCTTTTCAAAATTTTGGTTAGGATCACAACATCTAATTCATCCTTGGATTTTTCTAAATAAAAATAATTTAGTAAAAAATCTAAATCAATTCTAGAAGCATTTATAAAAACATAAATACCAATGAAATACATCAAAAATTATCATCAACACAACACCATCAAATTGATCAATCAATAAATTTTACACAAAAATTTCACATCATATTTTTAACACCAATAATGAATCAAATATATATATATATATATATATATGTGTGTGTGTGTGTGTGTGTGTGTGTGTGGGTGTGTGTGTGTATACATATTTATATATCAAAATCAGCAATTGGGTACACCACATATCAAATCAAAATGGTTCACTTAGACTAAGTCATCTAGTGGAGACACCTAACAAATAAAATGGGTACACTCACACCACGCATACAACTCATCACAAATACCTAGGGGCTCATACAACCTAAGTCTTTAGTTCACCCTATGTTGGCTGAGGTAGACATTACTAATTGTTGTGATGTCCTAGTCACAGACCTTTCTCTAGACAGGGATTGAAATCATGTCCTGGTGGGTGAAGCCTACCTCTACTATGGGAAAACTAGTCCATATTATAATTATTGGTATTGACTACTCTTTTTCTTTGCTAGAAGCTCAGCTTATAGATTAGCTACATGTCTCTCTACCAAATCTAACTGGATAACTATGACCATGGTAGCTAAGTCACTACTACTAGTCGATGTCATTGCTGCTCCTACCACTACATCATCAAGATCCTATTTAAAATGAGCTAGATCTCAATCTTAGGAATCCCTCCTAGTTAAGAGACAATCTCTCTCAAATATAGCCTGATCATGCTTAAAAATTGTTTGATCTTGCTTGAATATGATGTGATCTCTCTCTGATAGGGATCGGTATTAATCAACCATAACTTGATCCCTCTCCAAAAGTGTAATATTTTATCACCACCACCTAATTTAGTTATGCCTATAGGAGCTCAATAGTCCTCATTGCATCTCTCTCTAGTTTAGATGCCTCCTCTATAGTCCTATAGGTACCAGCCTCAGTATTGTGCACTATTGCAATAATGGATATTACCAAATATTGATATTGGTCCCATCCCTTTACCTCCACCTCAATCTATTGATAGTTGCTTAAAAAAACCACCAAGCCTTAAAGTTAGACCTAAATTAAGGTTATCGCATCATAGGTGTAACCCTCTCTAGCCTGATCTACTTGTACCATCACAAGTACCCTAAAAATATCCTTGCATCATCCCCTATAAAATATGGTATTGGAGGGTCATCAATATCCTCCTTCCAAAAGCTCATAAGATTTAAGCAACCACCAAATCCCAAACTCCTCTCTCAGGTCACCCATTGGTACCACATCTCCCCCAACATAGGAACCCCCTAAGAAAGTCTAAACTTAATTAAAATCGATCTGATCAGTACAACTCAAACTCTCCTCAAGAGCCTTGTATTTACCATATCCTACTGACATGAGCCAACTGGAAAGTATCATTCACCCATCTAGGATGGGTCTGTTAGATTTTAAGGATGTATATTAAAGTAAATGCAACCACAATATGTAAAATAATTAAGCTATGATAACTATATGATAATGGCACAATAATATGCAAGAAAACTAGATGATAAATTTTTATAATAACTCGGTAATATACCATTAATAAAAGCTCACAAAAATAGTACAATGAAATATAATGGAGGACATGAACACTCCAAAAAATTTAATGAAGAACTATATTGTACCTACTCATTATCATGACATCACTCCTCTCAATATATTCACTCTACTCTCTCATTTACTCTCAAGTAATATATATAGAAATATATGTTCCTTAGCATTTACTCTACCTATGACTCTTCATCTACCTATCCTGTGACTCATGTACATGTGGACTACATGCACATTTACATATTTGCACACTTTTTCATTTATTACTTGCTTGAAGTATCTACTCAAACCTTAATCTAAGATAATCTCCTAATATATAAATGTATCCAAGGTGCTACATTGGCATGTACCCAATAATGTAATATACTCTAATACCCCCCTGTATTACATTATTTGGGTATTGAAGACTTTAGTCTTCAATATGGATCTTCATCCTTCAGATGTTCTTCAACTTGATCTAGTCCTTCTTCTTCTTATTTAGTTTGTATATGGCTAAGTAGTCCATAGTTTTTTTGTCCTCTCATATTTTTATTTTTGCATCTTCTATTTCCTCATCTGCTTTTATGATATATGGGTTCTTCATTTTCTGCAATCTTCTCCTTAGAAAATGCATTAGTATTATTTTGAAATACAACAATATCTTATGAGGTCTTAATTGAATCTAGAGCATATATATCTATGTGGATTGATCCAGTAGCTTCTATATCATTTTGATTTATAATGTGACACATATTGACTCCATTTATGTATCTAAAATCTACTATATTGTTTCTTTCCACTACCTTGGCTACTGAAATAATATTAGATATTAATCTAGGAACATACATCACATTATGTAACAAAAAAATTGGAAATGATTTACTAGGTGTTACTCACCTATATCCATGTATAATATAGGTTTTTCCATATGTAATTTTCAACCTATAATTATCAGTGATTTCAAGACAATCAAACCATTGTAGATTTCCTGTCATGTGATGACTAGCACCAAAATCAATATACCAAATGTTCTTTTCAATTTGGCTTGTAGAATTGTTTGTGCTAGAACTAATTTTGCATCTTTGATGTGGTCTATTGTATGTATCTTGATTTTGAATCCTTTTGTAGTGTGCCTTGTGATGATATGTCCCTCTTGCTAATTTATCCATTTAAGAAATTGTCGTATTTCTTATGTCTTTCAATCCTTTTAACTTTTGGATTATGATCTTCAACCTTTGTATTATATTGTATCGCCCAAATTTTTTGCACCCTTACCTTCAGGCTAAAGGATCCATGCCCGAAAGGGGGATGCGAGAAGGATGGGACAATACCTCGGATGGAGAGGCCCTTTGAAGGTCGCGCCTCTCGGGGGAGGGGTATAAGGGTGAATTTTTGATGGATGGTGGGGTTCACCAGGAAACTTTGAGTGGCAATTTTCATGCCTAGGTCGAGAATGGGTTTGATGTGTTCATTTTATATTCAATAATTCAAATTCCTAGGTTGGCCAAAATGAATCTAAGCTATTCTATATGAAATTTCTAGTTTTATATGAAGACAACAAACATAAATGAATCCTAAATACAAAAAATATCTAAAATGGAGAAGAGTGCACCTGATTTCTAATGTCTGATGAAGATTTTGAAGCTTGTAGGAGTCCAGATCATCCCGAATATGATAGGATCATCTGTAATTGTAAAGAATCATCCAGATCATAGGAGATAATCTAATATCAGTCGAGATTGTCTGAGATCAACCGAGATCATCAGTGACCTGATGAATTCGTCATACGAATTCATCAGAAACTTGCAATCATGAAAACAGACACCAAAAACCAAAAATACAATTGCAAGAATGATACAAAATGATAGAAATAAGAATATAAATGCTTAAATGATAAATCCGGATATCAAATCAAATGGGATGCAATGTTTTAATAATTTATTTTGAATTTTATCATGCAAATATGCTAAATGAGGTGAACTCCAAGATGCAGAACAGAAGTGAACTAATCTAATGCACAATTAAATAAGAAAAAGAGATAAAGAATGCAAACTCAGGGCTCTAATTGCCCCCAATCTGAACTACAATCAAAATCATCTACAATCATACGAGATCATCATCGATCTCGTCAGGATCGTCCGAAATTGTGGTTGAATCGCCTACGATGATCCGAGATTCCTCTAGCTGAAACACAATGAGATCCTACAATAAAACTTGAAAACACAAATGCAAATGATGGGGGATAGGATGTTCTAACACAGCAAAAACTAAAGTTGCAGGGAAATGATCAGCCAGGGGGATAAACTAAGAAAATCCCAAGTTTATATAGGATTAGGGGGAGGTTAGGAGGTTGGGGATCATCCCAATCTGGGAGATCTCCAACGTAGGAATCTCCAACCGCGTAGACATGCTTTTGCCCGAGTTGGAGAGGTTGTTGAAACAGAAGCTAATTATGAAAATTTAGTTTTGGGATGAAATCGTCTAGACGTTTTGTTCCAGATGAATTCATCCGATTTGGGACGATATCGTCAGATCGACGACGATATCGTCCAACGGTCAAAACAACTTCTAAAAATGGCATGAAAAATGAGGTGAGCGGTTAATGGGCGGTTTCGGAGTTAAACTATGCCAATTTTAGGGTGCTACATTTTTCCCCCTCTTTAGCAAATTTTCTGAAGAAAATGCGTTAAAGACGAGTTCTTCATGCTTTACAAGAAAGCAAAAATTTATTCCATTTTTTAGACGACGATTCTAGGTTGAATCGTACAACTGTTTGCTATGGTGCCCCCTCCGAGTTTTTACCCAAATTGAAGCGTTTGAGGTAAAAGCGTGAAAAAGCAAAAATTTAAAAAAAAATGTTGTTTTTAAATAAAAATAAGAAAAATAGGGTAAAACCCTAATTCATTTTTACTGTTCACTTTCGTTGTTTTAGAGCTCTACAAGCGAAATGGTGGAAACGGCACACAGATCGACAGAGGTCCGACACGGGTTGTGGGTAAGGATCTAAACCTAGTGTACTATGTTTTTAGCTTGATTTGTTTAATTTTTTACTTGAATTTTTAATTATTTTTGGGCATCGTGGCCATTTTTAGGCCATCGACGATGTCGGGATGAAATCGTCCCAATTTCAACGAAATCGTCCCTAAATCGCCGATTTCATCTGAGGACGAAATTGGACAATAGGGGTGATCCCATCCAATAAGAGGCAATCCCCAAATTGAATAATCGGAGGCGATTTCATCCTATTAAGGATGATTTTGCTAAATTTGGTACGATATCATCCAATAATGGGCGATATCATTTTTTTTTATGAGATGAAATTGATTTTAATGATTATGTACTAATGATTTTTTGTTGTTTTATTGTTTATTTTTTAGAGAGGATTTCTAAAGAGTCGAGAGTGTAAATACATCGGTCTCAAGGATGACTTAGCTACGCTCAATCAAGCTAAGAGATACAGACTAGCAAAGGTCAGGCTACAGCATGTGGCAGAGATGCCATAAATTCCTACAGACATGGGGCTACTGACAGCCCTAGCAGAGAGATGGTATCCGAGGTCATCCTGCTTCTAGATACCGACAGGGGAGATGACTCCCACTCTAGAGGATGTATGGAGGATCTTGAGGATCCCCATACATGGGCGGTTCATGACTCCTTCGACCAATCAGGGCCATGCCATGATGAGATTGTGCAGTGACCCAAGCTTCACCCTAGAGAAGGGCAAAGTGAACATCGAGGCTTTGAGGCAAATGCCTGGGGCATCTCGGTTGACCCGATTTTTGGTAGGGGTGGTGGGTGGCCTTCTTCTATGCCACTAGAGTGGATGCAGGTTACCGTGGCTCCTCTCAGATGTGGTCTGTGACATGAGAGACCATGAATACAGGTTTTCTTGGGGTAGCTTTGTACTATGCCGCTTGTATAGGATCTTGTATGGGGTCGTATACAAGGGAGGTTGATGTCTAGTGCTGACATCGCTACTACAGGTTTGGTGCTGGGAGCACATTATGGTGCGAATGCCGGTAGGGCTTCCACTAATAGGAGTTGACCGAGAGAGACCCTAGGTTTTCTATTGGTGGCTCCAAAGAGGGTCATAGTGGTGGATAGATCTATCGATGTCCCAAAGGTTGCTAGATGACCTCACCCCAGATCAGATCACCTGGAGACCATGGAGAGAGCATCTAGGGTGGGTAGAGGATGAACAGGAGTTGGCTCACATTAGGCGAGTCATCTGGTTGAGGATAGAGTGAGGAGAGGTAGAGCTCCACCGCTATGATCGAGTTTTGAGGTAGTTCAGTATACAACAAGGGATCCCTTCTCTTAGGGATTATGAGTACTCCCGGACTATGTGGGATAATACCACATTGAGTGGGGCTCTAGACATGTAGCGGTTCTAGAGTTAGGATGCTGATGATGCCCCCATTTAGCCAGTGGATGGGGAAGACGCGAGGGTAGCAGATGGGTATGATGCCTGGTATGTAGGCATCTACCCTCCTTAGATGACGAGGGCATAGGGTCCGATGCACGTTGTAGTGCAACGGATGGAGAGGCGGTGCCAGGCTACCATCGATGCAATGAGGGGTCATAGAGGGAGGGATCAACGATGGCCTCCTTAGGAGAGACATCAAAGAGTACCATAGGCTCTAGAGAGACAGCAATAGCTGAAGAGGAGGGAGAGACTCCCTTCTCAGTAGAGGGATAGGCCACCATCACCCGATAAGGGCAAGGGTGTCAAGGTGGGGGAGAGCAACGAGATGGCAGCTCTTCGGGCAAAGAATTCTTACCTACGAGCTCAGGTGCAGACTCTTCAGGATGAGGCTACATGGCTCAGGGCTCGAAGCGGAGGGGCGAGCATTCTAGAGCTAGTGTGGGCTATTGCATAGACCACATTCTATCAGGGGTTGTACTACCATCTGGTTCCAGAGGGTCAGAGGATACTGCTGCCAGCCAGCATTACGGAGCCGATCAGGATGGGGTCATCGAGGACATCATCATGATTGACATCGAGGACCCGTGATATAGCACGGACCTCGATGGGACCACCTCCTCCACCTCAGGGCGGGAGAGGAGATGAGGTTGAGAGCTCAAGGGCTTCTCGAGACTAGCTACTCATTGTACATAGACCATATATTTTTGAGAGGATTGAGTATGCCAGGGTATAGATTGTGGCATACCAATCCATTTTGATATGATGTATAGACTTCTTGATATATATATATATATATATATATATATATATTTTTGTGATATGACTTGTGCATATGTTTTATGATGCTTTAATATTTTAATTGTTGATTGATTATTCATGTAATTATGTCATTGAAAATATTATAATTTTATGTCATGCTATAAAATTAAATGAAATAATCTGATGTAAACAAATTGGTTGTTGTGGTGTGATTTGATGAAAAATAAAGTGACTTCTAACAATAATTTCAAAGGACATTGTCGTTGTTACATGACCATTTCATGGAGTCGCCGCTCGCTAGGTCATCAAGCTAATCTCGTTATGAGAGAAATATTGCTAAAAGTAAAAGGGTGCTTAAGAGACTTTCTTAAGACTTTGTGTTGTGATGATGAAAAATGATGATGGTGATGATTTGTTTTCAGATTTCCATGAAAATATTATGCATGAAATATTAAAAATATGATTTTTGCTAGGCATAAAATTCCTAAGTGTGATAGAATTTTGAACAATTTCCTAGGAATTATACCATCGTCGCAAAACTGAATGTTTGACATAATGAAATGAAATAGAAAAATTTTCATTCTTTTTAAAGCACAATTGTGTAACATAATGATTTAAGCCATATGCTTTTATGGATTAAATAAATGGGAGATAAAATTATAATGATGGTTTGCGCTAGGCATAGAATTTTAGGTATAGACTTATACCATCATCGCGAAATCCAAAAGAAGAAATTGATGTAATAGTTTTATTGCATAGTTGATTTTTGATTTTGAGATAAAAAATAAAAATGAGGACTTGCACTAGGCATAAATTCCAATTTAGGTTTAGGAACTATACCATCGTTGCGAAAGTCGAAAATATATAAATGTGACTTTATTGCTAGATTTTTGAACATGCTTTGAAAGAAATTTTAGATTTTTGAAAAAAATGTATTTAATTGTTTTTACGCTAAGCCAATATTCCCAAGTAAGAAAATCAAATTATTCCAGAAGATTTGCATAAATATTTTAAATTATCTCAAAGACAAAATTTAGATTTATAAGGAACCCCATGTGCATATGTGAGTTCATTGCCGATCTTGATCTATCATAATGATACAAAATATCTCAAACACAAATGTGTGTGCAATTGTATTGTTCATTTACCAATTTTGAGCAAGATAATTTGATACAAGTAATTTGAATTAACCAAATGAGTGTTCATTGACCATGATTTATATGCATGTAACCATACCAGACTACTATGTAAGTCGGGTCATCAAGAGCTAGTTGATCCATGAGCGGACATAGGTCTGTACAAAAGAAGGTCGCTAATGTGATAGACATATCACCATGCTAGGAGTTACCCAAGGCCAAGCGGGTTGGGCACAAACCACCTGTTATGGGGCTTACCTCATAGTTTTCGAATAATTGAGAATTCCAGGGATTCAAGCTCATTCACCCTTCTTTTCTTTCAAAGGGTAGGGGAAGGGATTTATTGCTTTTTGCTTTTTCTTTTCTTGTTCTCTTTTTTTTTTTTTTTTTTCTTCCTATACTAGGGATACTTGCTCGGATTGGTTGTAGAGCAAGGGATTTTTATTCTAGGCAGGGGTGAGCTTGTCCTTTTGTCAATTCTCAAAGATTCTAGACCATGTGCATGATAGGATAGTAGGGAAAACTTTTCGCTCAAGAGACCACTTCTACTATGTAGCATCATTTTGAATTTGCAATGAAATCATTTTAATGTGAAAAGGTGTACTTGGTTCAAGTAAATAACAAGATCAGTTCTCTATGCTCAAAAATTTATTTAATTCAACTATGGACTTCGATATAAGAGAGATTAATAATCATACCAAATAAGATCAAGATATTTATTCATGTGAGTGTGAAAGTGAGGGATTCCAAATAAATGCTAATTTATCCAAAATAACTAAAAATATAACTGCAATACTTCAAGAATTGACGGTGCAAAAATAGAAGATGTTTTTGAGGATTTTGATGATTTTGATTTTTTTATATTTTGATTTTAATTTATGAATTAAGATAATACATAATATTACTATTTTTGAAATTTTTATATGAATTACTAAAATAAGACAATATGTATAATATATACAATGACGAAATTACCAGATTTATGCATAATAGCGCTTAAGATGCATAATGTTCATAGGTTCTTTAAGATATTTACCATCTAAGGTAGCTAATATGTATGCTCCCGATCCAAATTTAGCAGTGATAATATATGGCCCAAGCCAGTTAGGCTCAAATTTACCTTTAAGGTCTTTAGTTGCATTAGTATTTTTTTTATTTTCTTTTAAGACGAGGTCGCCGATCTCAAAGGATCGGTGATGAACTTTCTTGAGATATGCTCGTTTGAGCTTGTTCTGGTAGGCACAAAGATGCTCCAAAGAATTAATGTGCTTCTCATCTAGGAGTTCCAACTGACTAAATCTACCAGCATGGTATTCATCTCCTACTTTAGTATCTTGAAGTAGCAGAGCCAAAGAAGGAACTTCTAATTCAAAGGGAAAAATAGCTTCAGCGCCATAAACCAAAACAAAAGGTGAAGTGCCCGTGGGAGTACGAATGCTAGTTCGATAAGCCCACAAAGCAGGATATAATTGAATGTGCCAATCACGGCCAGATTTATTGACCAGTATTTTGAGGATTTTAATTAATGTTTTATTAGATGCTTCTGCTTGGCCATTACCCTGAGGATAATAGGGAGTGGACCAACGATGTTGAATTTTATATTTTTGACATAGTTTCTTTACATATTTATTTTTAAAACAAGTTCCATTATCCGAGATGAGATTTGCAAGAATTTCGAACCTACAAATAATTTGATTAAAAATAAATTTGGAAACTTGAGTTCCAGTGCAAGAAGCTAAGGGCATAGCTTCAACCCACTTCGTAAAATACTCGATGGTGGTTATGATGAATTTGTGTCCATCAGATGACACAGGATTGATTTTTCTAATGATGTCTAAGCCCCATTTTGAGAAGGGCCAAGGAGATGAAATAGCCTACAGTTCTTGTGCAGGTGCATGGACAAGGTCAGCGTGTTTCTGGCACTTGTCGCAATGGCGCACGTAATCATGTGCATCATTCTCCATGGTAGGCCAAAAATATCCTATCCTAAGGAGCTTCTTAGCAATGGCGCTACCACTAAAATGTCCCCCACAAGATCCATCGTGGGCTTCACTCAAAGCTGATCTAGACTCTTCTAGATTCAAACATCTCAATAGGATACCTTCAAAGGATCTCCTATATAAGGTATTGCCAATTATGATGAAGTGACTTGCTCGTCTACGTAATAATCGATGCTGGTTTCTATTAAAACCTTCAGGGAAGGTCCCATTTTGAAGAAAATTGAGGATATCAATGTACCAAAGTTTAGGAGTAGTTTCGTTGATTAGAAACACGTCCAAAGGTTCCAAGCATGATTTAATTGAAGCGGGTTCTTGGAGTCGATGAATAATGATGGTAGCATATTCATCATCTAACTCCAAGGGTAAAAGAGATGCAGCTACGGCCATGGCGTCGACCGCACGATTGCTAGTTCTAGGAATAGCTTCCAAGGTAACTTGATCAAATAAAGATATTAATTGTAATACATATGCTTTATATGGGTGCAATTTATCATCTCTGGTCTGATAAACATCATTAATTTGATTTATAACAAGTTGAGAATCATCGAAAACTAATAGATTTTTAATTTTTAGTGCCAGGGCTGCTCGTAATCCAAGGATTAGAGCCTCATATTCAATAGATGTTATTAGTACAGGCAAACGTTAATTTAAAGGATAGAGGTATGAGATGTTTCTGTGGAGATATCAAAATAATACCTACACCAGCCCCACTCATACATCGGGCTCCATCAAAGTATAAGGACCATTGCTCTGAATGATCTGCCTCTAGTTTAAGGCATTCGTCAGGAAACTCAATGATGAGGGGATGGGTGGATTCTAAGGGTGCAACAGCTAATTGATCTGCTATGATTTGACCCTTAACAGACTTTTGTCCTATAAACATGAGTTCAAACTCGCTTAGCGCAAGAACCCACTTTGTTGTGCGACCAGATAAATAAGGTCGACTCATGAGATACCGCAAGGGATCGGATTTAGCAATAACATATGTTTTCTGATTGAGCATATAATGGCGTAGTTTCTGTGTAGAAAATATGATTGCTAGACATAACTTCTCTAATGTTGTGTAGCGGGTTTCATAACTAATTAATGTTTTGCTAATGTAATAATTAGCACGCTCTCTTTTCTCATCATCAAGTTGAGCTAACATAGCTCCTAAAGCAAAATCTGAAGCAAAAATATACAAGATAAATGGGCGATCAGGTTTAGGTGGTGAAAGTATAGGTGGGTTAAGAAGATATTGTTTGAGGAGTTCAAATGCTTCCTGACATTCGTCGTCCCAATGGAAAGAGACATCCTTCTTAAGAAGCTTAAGAAAGGGTCCAGTTTTATCTCGCAGACTTATCGATGAAGCGACGGATAGCTTGAAGCTTACCTTGTAGACTCCGTAATTCAGATATATTTGTAGGTGCGGGCATATCAGTGATAGCCGTAATCTTGAGAGGGTCAATTTTGATGCCACGTAAAGAAACTATAACCCCTAATAATTTACCTGACTTAACTCCGAATATACATTTGGTTGGATTCAATCGGATAAGATATTCCCTTAACCGATCAAATACTTTTCTCAAGTCATCTAAATGGTCATCTTCTTCAGTAGAACGAGCTATAATGTCATCTACATAATCATGTAGTATATCATGCATCATATCATGAAAGATATAAGTCATGGCTCGTTGATAGGTTGCACCTGCATTCTTCAACCCGAATGGCATCACTTTCCAACAGAAAGTTCCCCAAGGGGTAATAAAGGTTGTTTTAGCTCTGATCTTCAGGAGCTATCTTGATCTGATTATAACCAAAAAATCCATCCATTAAGGATATCATTCCACTCCCAGTAGTAAAATCAATGATCTGATCCATATTGGGAAGGGGAAAATCATCTTTAGGGCATGCAACATTAATATCTCTAAAGTCTGTACAAACCCTAACCTTAGTAGTTTCTTTCTTAGTTACTGGAACTACATTCGAGATCCATTCAGCATAATCAATGGCTTGTATGAAAATAACATTCAGGAGTTTTTCTAACTCCCCTTTGACTAGTAAGGCCACTTTAGGATGCATTTTTCTAAGCTTCTGCTTAACAGGTTTAGCATCCGGGTGCACTACTAGGTGATGCATAACTACAGAAGGGTCTAATCCTGGCATATCTTCATATGTCCAAGCGAAGACATCTTCATATTCTTTAAGAAATGCAATGTATTTATCCTATTTTTCTTGACTCAATTCTGATCCAATGTTGATTATGTGATGGTTATCCTCGGTTCCAATGTTAATTTTTATGACATTTTCTACTTCCATGTGGAGATCTCTCTCAAAATTAGGTGGGGCGGGTGAAACGCCCAATTCTTGTAATTCTTCCAAAGTTAGCTTGGATAATTCATTTTGAGGAGTCATGGCCTCAAGCTGGGCTATACTAGGTATAGAGCCATCAAAATAAAATCCATTATGTAATAATTCCTCAATGGAGACATCATGAAAGATATCTCCCTCCAACTCATCGTCGGATTCAGCGATCATCTTAGGATAAGCTATAGATAGCATATTACATGTGAATGTCTTATTCATTAAACGCAAGGCATCGCGTTCATCTAAAAAATCTTGGTAACATATAAGTTGGTCATCATCCTCAAATGGGAATGGCTGACCCTTACTAGGAAATAGGCCCACACCACATCGGGCGGGCCACGCTTCTACCTCAAAAGGTTCTTTCATACCATTCTGGAAAGGTCCCAAACCTTTCCCTTTATATCCCAATTTCAGCATTATAGGTTTGGCTTTAATATATTCATTAGTAAAATAACATCGAGCATATCCATCATAATGAGTTCTGATGTTTCTGGGTATTCTACCCCAGTCATATCCCTTATAAATAAAGGCACAACTCCCGATTTGGTAAATACTTCCCATAGGCTGTGGGAGGCCCAAGGTACGAGGAGATGGTGGCAAATTATTTAAAATAAGGGAATCTTGCATAGAAGTATTCGTTTCTTCTGATATAAGAATTTTAGATAGATCGGGTAAGAGTTCGTCAGTAAGAGCATAAGAGGTAGAAGGAACATTCCCTACGTCTTCTGATGCGGAAAATATGACTTTGGTGGATGTAGACGGTGTAGAGGAGTCGATAGATGGGTCTATTAAAGGTATGGAAGTTATAGGAGTAGAACAAGAGACATTGGTTGTGAGATTAGGATCTTTCTTAGGTCCTAATGCGGTTTGTTCAGAAGATGGTTGAGCTATATGTGAAGGTGCAACTGATGGAGAAGAAGTAGATGACTTTGTGGGTGTAAGTTTCACATGTTTAGATGGATAATGAGAATTAGGATGTGTGGATGACAGAGTAGGGCAAAATTGAACTCCAATAGGTTCTGCCAAAGCACACATATCAAAGGGTCTTGGATCACCATGAATGGTAACCAACTGATTCTTAAATTCGAACTTAACACATTGATGTAAGGTTGAGGGAACAACTCGCATTGCGTTGATCCAAGGACGACCCAAGAGTATATTGTACGATGCAGGGCAATGTACAATAAACACGGTCGTATCCAAGGTTCTTGGACCAACCTGCAATGGAATGGTAATAACTCCACATGTTTCTTGTGTTTCGTCATTGAAAGCTTTTATGATCATATCAGTTCTTTTCATTTCCTCACTTCTAAACCCGAATCTTTGGTAGAAGTCAAAAGTGCAGATATTTAAAGATGAACCATTATCGATCAAAACTCGTTTGATTGCTACATCTCCAATTAAAGCAGTAATATACAATGGGTTATCTTTATGTAAACTATGTTGAGGTATGTCTCTATCCCAGAAGTCAATACAATCAACTTCATGAGTTATTATAGTATTGGCCATGGCTTGAGGTTGAATGTCTTGTGGTACCATCATCTGGCTTAATGTGAGCATTAATTCATCTCTATGTGTAGGAGAAGATCTTAAAAGGTCCAAGAGGGAAATTCTAGCTGTAATATTTGATAATTGTTCATTAATATTATAAGGGGGTTTAGGTTGAACATTAGGTGCATGATTCCCTTTATTAGGAACCTTCAAAACAAATGGAGTTGATCCACCATTCTGAATTTGATCTTGTTGATAATTTTGAGCCTGTTGTCTAGTAACAACTCCGATGGTACCCACAATATTATTCTATGGATGATGAATGGGTCTTGGTCTAGCATTTATGGCTAGCTCATTAGAAAGTAATCGGTGAGACGATGGTCTAGTAGTGACTCTTCTTGGAAATGGCTCTTCTGGAACCATATAACTTGTGATAGGGTGAATAGTATCCGATTCATCTTCAAAACTATTCGATTGATTTGATGTGATTTCCATATCACTCTCAGTCTCGTATTCTGTATCACTAAGATCAGGTATCTGAGTATTATATAGAGGCTCTGGTTGTAACCACGGATAAAGTAGTGTCAAATATTTCCAGATCATGAGCAGGTAAATGCCCACTAATAGTTCCTACATATCGGGCAGGAGGAGGGACATTATGATGTTCAATTTGATTAGCCACCTCCTTACCATGTTTTGGTAAGGGATGTTGAAATATGTCTAATGATCGATTGGCATTCTGATTCTGGTTTTGTGGGGTGTTCTTTTGAACATTATTAGGAGGATTCTGCTTAGGTTGAAAGGCTTGCACCTCCATCTCATTGTTATCAATCAAGTCCTGTATTTTATGTTTTAATCTTTTACAAGAGTTGGTAGTGTGTCCAGGTCCTCTATGAAAGTCACAGTGTAAATCTGCTCTGTATCCGGGTATAGTTGGATCAGGTTCCCAGATATTTGGTAATTGAATCAAACCTCGTTCTAATAATTGTGGTAGGATAGTTGATAAAGGTTGATTTAACCTAGTAAATTCTCGAGGAGGTTTATCAGGAGGTTTCAGTACAAACTTCTCCATTGTCTTTGCAGCATTAACATTAGCAATATTTTTGCTATCGGTGACTCCATCACCCACAACTTGTTTATTCTTGTATTGATTTTTGGATGTTTTCTCATCGTCTTTCTTTTTAAGCTGGCCTCTCCTAATGAGAGCATCTTCCACTCTTCGGGCTAAGTCTATAGCCTGATCGAAGGTGGTCAAGGTAGCGATTGATAATTCGTAAGATAGTTGCTCTTGCAAATTATTAATAAAGATGTCCAACATCTCCCTATAAGGTAACACAAAGTGCAATTTTCCTATCAACTGTCTCCACCTAGCTAGGAAATCAGCAAAGCATTCATCTTTGTCCTGTTTTAAGTTATACAAATCTTTAATGGTCACATGTCTTTCGATGTAGGCACTAAATTGATGAACAAAAGACTCGGTAGTTTCTTCGAAATTCCTCAAAGAATTAGTGGGTAATTGATAATACCACTCTAATGCCATTCCTCCCAAGATTTTTGGGAACATTTTTAGTAATAACAAGTCATCATGTGATATATCATGACATGCTATCCTAAACATGCGAAGATGCTCTATGGGATCTTCGGTTCCTTTATATATGGGAAGAACAGGCATAGGAAAATGTTTAGGATATGGTTGTGCTACGACTATAGGATCTAAAGGCTGACTACACATCTCTCGATAGTTGTACGAGGGACGGTAGGGATCTATCTGGTCCATGCGGGAAACTAGTTGTTTCACCATGGTTTCAAGATTACTAGTTTGTCCACCATATTGGTTCGGTGGGACAGAGGTATGGGATCTATGAGTGTATGATGGTGTGACATAAGGATTAGATGCTATATTGCTATTATGCAAAGTGTTGGTAGGAAGAGTATTATGAAGGGGATTTGTAATAGTATTATGTTGTACCCCAGATTGTTGGTAATTGGTGTTTGGTTTTGTTTTGGGTTTTTGTTGATTTGAGGTATGTTGATCAAGAGCTTGGTGAAATAGAGCAGTAAATGAGGGTTTCTTTTGTGCGGGAATGACCCTAGGCTTGTTAACAGGCACTTTAGGTGGTTGGGTAACCTGTTGTTGTTGCATGTTCCGGATCGTAGCTACTATATCCAAATTGGATGGTCCAGCTTGATCACTCTCTTGTTCAATAAAGGACAAGGGATTAGTGCGTGTGTGAAATACGTCTTCTAGAGTTGCTTGAGTGTCACTAATTCGATCCTTGTCCATATGGACTGCTCTATTAAAAACACCAATATTAGTGTTAATGAACTTCCAAAATTGTTCCATGTTTTCAAAAGTGATAGCTCCTCCCGGAGACATTTTAGGGGATGAGGATCCTTCCTCTCTAACAGTTTCTTCTTGTTCATTTCCTACAACAAGCTCTTCTTCTTCTTGGTCTAGGGTCTCTTCTTCCTGAACTTGGTCCTCGGGAGGGACATTTTGGTCGATTAATGGTCTTCCTAACCAATCTTCATCTTCTTCGGTTTGTTTTCCATTCCTAAGTCTAGGCATTGTGCTAAACTTAGGTTTTAGCAAATATATATATATATATATATATATATATATATATATATATATATATATATATATATGCGGTAAGGTTGAGAGGTATATATTTTAACTATATACCTACTATAATACTTTTAAAAGGAAAATGTTTTGTTTTTGTTTTGTTTTTTTTTGTGATTATATTATTATTTTGCGAGAATAAAAATAACAAACAACATGCTAGTTGCAAGAAATAACAATAGTAAAAAGAATGACTTAGTTTTCTATGAATAGTTTATGGATATCATTGATAGGGTCAAGTTCATCGGGAGTCATGAAATGCTCCTCTTCAAATTGGAAGTGGTTTTTCAAGAATTTGACAAAGTGTGCTATGGTAATATGATCTACTTCAGACTATGACTTGTAAAAATAAAGTTCATGGCAATACTCTCGATACAACACAGCTCTAGGAATTCTATTCCATCTCTTTCTATCCGTAAGAACGACTTCTTGATCCTCTATACGAGATAGAAATTTATGCACTACAACTGCGTTCTCAAGGTATTCCTCAAAGGTGTATAATTCTGAAGACACAAGTGCTCTTTTATCTGCTAACCACCTATGGCAAGCTCTCTGAAGTTCATGATACAAAGTCACTTGATCAGGATCCAGGATTCTATCTAGGACAAACCTCTTAATTTGCCTAAGTTCTAAAGATCTGGATTCAATAATACCTAATCTCCTATCAAGTTCATCCCACAAAGATTGGGCTCTATTTGTTTGAGGTACTCTAAGCACAGAAGTAATCTCTATGGCCGTTAATTGATTTTCAACATTTATGGTGACAACTCGTCTTCTATTATAATCTACCATCTAAATATGATATGCAAATTTAACTATTTTCTAATGATTCTAGATGTTCTTAATAATGTGTTTTTTTTTTGGATTGTTTTCAAAAGGTGTTTTAGTTTCACGTCGGGTTCACCAAAATGTATCACCCAAATTTTTTGCACCCTTACCTTCAAGCTAAAGGATCCATGCCCGAAAGGGGGATGCGAGAAGGATGGGACAATACCTCGGACGGAGAGGCCCTTTGAAGGTCGCGCCTCTCGGGGGAGGGGTATAAGGGTGAATTTTTGATGGATGGTGGGGTTCACCAGGAAACTTTAAGTGGCAGTTTCCATGCCTAGGTCGAGAATGGGTTTGATGTGTTCATTTTATATTCAATCATTCAGATTCCTAGGTTGGCCAAAATGAATCTAAGCTATTCTATATGAAATTTTTGGTTTTATATGGAGACAACAAACATAAATAAATCCTAAATACAGAAAATATCTAAATGAAGAAGAGTGCACCTGATTTCTGATGTCTGATGAAGATTCTGAAGCTTGTAGGAGTCCAGATCATCCCGGATATGACAGGATCATCTGTAATTGTACAGAATCATCCAGATCATAGGAGATCATCTGAGATCAGCCGAGATCATCAACGACCTGATGAATTCGTCAAAAACCTGCAATCATGAAAATAGACACCAAAAACCAAAAATACAATTGCAAGAATGATACAAAATGATAGAAATAAGAATATAAGTGCTTTAAATGATAAATCCAGATATCAAATCAAATGGGATGCAATGTTTTAATAATTTATTTTGAATTTTATCATGCAAATATGCTAAATGAGGTGAACTCCAAGATGCAGAATAGAAGTGAACTAATCTAATGCACAATTAAATAAGAAAAGAGATAGAGAATGCAAACTCAGGGCTCTAATTGCCCCCAATCTGAACTACAGTCAAAATCATCTGCAATCGTACGAGATCATCGTCGATCTCATCAGGATCATCCAAAATTATGGTTGAATCACCTACGACGATCCGAGCTTCCTCCGGCTGAAACATAGTGAGATCCTACAATAAAACTTGAAAACACAAATGCAAATGATGGGGGATAGGATGTTCTAACACAACAAAAACTAAAGTTGCAGGGAAATGATCAGCCAGGGGGATAAACTAGGAAAATCCCAAGTTTATATAGGATTAGGGGGAGGTTAGGAGGTTGGGGATCATCCCAATCTGGGAGATCTCTAATGTAGGAATCTCCAACCGCACAGACACGCTTCTACCCGAGTTGGAGAAGTTGTTGAAACAGAAGCTAATTATGAAAATTTGGTTTTGGGATGAAATCGTCTGGACGTTCTATTCCAGACGAATTCGTCCGATTTGGGACGATATCGTCAGATCGGCGACGATATCGTCCAACGGTCAAACAACTTCTAAAAATGGTGCAAAAAATGAGGTGAGCGGTTAACGGGCGGTTTCGGGGTTAAAATTCAATTTTTTTATCTTTTACTGAGGGTTTAACTGCGCCAATTTTAGGGTGCTACACTATATGATTATGAGATATTTTTGTTTTTTTGGTAGATAAGATACTATAGCATTAATACCGAGTTTTACAAGTTGACCCAAAACCTTTTACAAAAATCAGCCCAGGGTTATTGATGAACATGTCCTTACTAAGGATCCTATATATGTAAAATCTACATGCCACCAAAGCCATTACATCCGGTAAGGCACATAGCCTATTATCAAAAAAAACTTCCCATACAACATTTTGGGTATACCCCAAGAAAACACACCTGCATCATAATTACAAAAAAAGAAACAGAACACGGATCCCTTCCTTGAAATAGTGGAGAAACAAAAAGCTATAGACACACATAGCAGAGTACTAAAAAAACTCCCACAAGCTCTGTATTGACAGTTACTCTTAATAATTCTTTGGTAATTGCTTTCTTCCATATATGACATGCTTTGGGACCACATCCCATCTTGGCCAATCAGCCTTGGAGAAGTGAACCTGTTGGCTAGATTTATGGCGGTGGCTATCTGGTGGTCCACGTGGCTCTGGTTCAAAGTCTTATATTGCCGTTTCTTTCCTTCCCTATGATTATCAACCAACCTCAAATTACTAAGATGACTAGGAGCCATGTTATCTGACATGTGACTATCCCCATTAGTCTTTGTGGTATTTCCAAACAGCATCCACGAAGACTGATAGCTCGGATAATTTTTATTGTGAGTCCATTTCAAAAAAGAGATGGGAATACTCCTAGCCTTCGAACTTATAGTGCCTTCCTTATTGGTAAATTCGACTATCATTCTTGGCATTCTTGTTGAATAAGCTCCTCTACTTCACTCGGGACATCGTGTTCCCATTTGAAAAGTTCGTCACCATCAACACCCAAATTGGCCAGCTTATCAACAACTTTGTTAGCTTCCCGAAAGACATGTTGGGCTTTTCTATCCTATCTTCCCTGGAAAAGGATCCTAGCCTCTTCAACAATTGTTTTAATCCTCCAAGGAGGTGTTTTCCAATTATTGAGGAGATTTATAACATGCATAGAGTCTCCTTCTATGATCAAATTGCCTTCTAAGTCTTGAGTCATTTGAAGGCCTCTCCACATAGCTCTAGCTTCAGCTTCATTGTTTGTCCTTGTTCCCAAATATTTGAAAAATGCAAGCATCATATTCCCATTATGATCTTGCACAATGCCACCAGTGCCTACTCTGCCAGGATTGTCCTTAGCTACTCCATCAAAATTAAGCTTAAACCAACCCGTAGGAGGTGGGGACCACTTAACATTGGCTCTAGGGTTGACTACCCTAGGCACAAACTCATATAACAAGGTTAAGCTTAAATATTGAGCAATCGTGGTCTCCTGCAGATGAGGTTTACAACTATCAAAAGGGATAAGGTTCACATTCTCATTGGCAAAGGATAGGATCTTAGCAATGATAGTTTGATGATCATGGATAGACTCATTAAAGACTCTATGGTTCCTTTCTAACCACACCTACCAAAGATAGTGATTGAGACAAATTTTCCACATGTATCTAAGTATTTGGCTTGAAAATGGGCAAGGCCACTAGATGAACAAATCAAGTACGATGGTTGGTTTAACCCAAGAAATATTGAAGGCCTAAAAAACCCCACTTAGGATAGTCAAGGAAAAAGGGCACTCAAGGAAAATGTGATAAATGGTCTCCCAATTAGCCCTGCAGAGATAACAATGATTAGTGATACAAATACCTTTACGCATCATATTATCAATGGTTAGAATTCTTCCTTGGATAACCAGCCATGAAAAGACTACAATTTTTGGAATTAAATTTTTTATCCAAACTAAGTCCTTTTGGAGGACAAAATCCTCGTCATCAAGCCAAAGCTTGTAAGCTGATTTAACAGTGAACTGCCCATTTTTCGTAGGAGCCTAGGTCACTTGATCTTCCTTGGGTCTCATGGGGATAAAATGTTGCCCGAGAATGTTACAAAGATCATTTGATTCCGCTTGAAATCCCTAAATCCTTATTTGTTTCCACTTCATTCTGCCTCTGTCCTCAACCATATAATCGAAGACTTTTTTTCCAATGAGTTCTTCTATGATATCTCTGATTCGGGCTAAGTTAGGATATTGTGTCAGTGGTTCATCCTTATCCCACCTGTCATTCCAAAAATTTATCCTCTCACCATTGCCTAAAACCCATATTAAACCTTTTTTGATGATTTCCTTACAATTGAGAATTTCTTTCCAAAAAGCAGAACCTCTGATTGGAATTGAGTCACTTAGAAATTCCATATTTTGAAGATACTTTCATTTGATGATAGTTATCCATTCATTTTCTTCACCAAAAATGAGGCACCATGCCTACTTAGCTAGTAAAGCTAAATTCATATGAGCAATTCTCCTCAGACCTAAGCCCCCATTTTCCCTGGGTCTGCACACTTTGGTCCATCCTACAAGGTGTATCCTTTTTTTCTCCTCTGATCCAGTCCATAAAAATTCTTTTTGGAGTTTCTCAAATTTCTGGAAAACCTTCACAAGGGCTTTGAAAATGGAGAGGAAATAGACTGGAATGCTCTGAAGAGAGGCCTTAGTGAGGGTCAACTTTCCTGCTTGAGATAGAAGATGACCTTTCCATCCAGCAAGTTTTTTTTTTGAATTCTTTCAATAACCCTGTCCCACATTGACTCTCTCGGAGAACCAATGAAAAGAGGGAGACCAAGATACGAAGTGGGGAGGTTTGCTATATCACACCCTAAAATTTCTACAATCCTTCCTTGCCTTTGAATGGGGGTGTTCAAGAAATATAACTTGCTTTTACTGAAATTAACTTTCTGACCAGTAGCATCCTCGTAGAGTTGTAGGATGTATTTAATTATTTTGGCCTCAACCACCGATGCCTTAGTCAATAGAAGGGTATCATCGACAAATTGTTGGTGAGAAATAGCCCTAGTGAGAGATGTTACCTTGATTCCTGATATTAGCCTTGAACTGCAAGCATTTTTTATGGTTCTACCTAAATCTTCTACCACAATGATGAATAACATGGGGCTGATAGGGTCCCCCTACCGAATTCCTCTATGACTTTGAAAGTAACCAACAGTTGTTCCATTAACCAGAATCGAGAACCATGCTTTAGAAATACATTATTTTATCAAATTAACCCATTGGTGGTGAAAACCAAACTTAAGGAGGACAACAATCAAAAAGTCCCAATTTAGCCTATCAAATGCTTTGTTCATATCAAGCTTGAGGGCAAAAATAGACCTGTTAGTCTTATGAGCAGAGTGCGAGAGCTTCATGAACTATGATAACTCCATCCAAGATTGACCTACCCTAGATAGATCTTCCCTGGCATGGATCTATGATGCAGGGTAGAACATCTCTCATTCTATTTGCAATGGCTTTAGTTAGGATCTTGTAAGAAACATTGCACAGACTGATTGGCCTGAAGTCAGCCATAGATTCAGGGGTTTGCTTCTTAGGAATTAGAGAAATAAAAGTAGATTTGAGACCTTTTGGGATATGATTGCTTGCTTGGAATTATATGATAGCAAAAATTACATCCTCACTTATGATGTCCCAAAAATCTTGATAGAAATGAGGGGGAAAGCCATCGGGTCCCGGGGCTTTGTCTGGCTCCATGCTAAACAAGGCTTCCTTAATTTCCTCATCATAAAAGGGAGCTAGAAGCTTAAGGTTTATATCCTCATTTATTATGCTAGGAATGGATTGCAAGAGAATATATTTGGCCTCCTCATTGCACTGTGATTCCTGACCAAGGATAGAATTGAAATAAGTTATTGCCTCCTTTCTGATTTCTGTTAAGTCTTGAGTAATAGAACCATCTACTTTTTTTAAAAAATTTATCTTGTTATTGCTTCTGTTTCTAAGCGTGGTGACATGAAAAAACTTGGAATTTTAATCTCCATATTTCAACCAAAGAGCCCTTGATTTTTGCCTCCAATAGATTTCCTCACAGGCCAAAATGTTATGAAACTCTACTAGTTTTGTTTGTTCCTCCTGCCTAGTAGTTTCATCGACATCACCATGTTGGATCCTCTGATCAATTATCTTCAAACTTTCAACAACCTATTTTTTATTTTCAAAGAGGTTCCCAAAGACCTCTTTGTTCCAAGTTTGAAGCTTTTCCTTAACAAACTTTAATTTGCTAGCAATTTTAAAAGCTACACTACCCCTGACAAGCTGCTGCCACCACTGAATTAAGTTATCTCTAAAATTGGAATGTTTGATCCACATAGATTGAAATATGAAAGGTTTCTTAAAGGACAAAGAGTTAGGGATCTCCAACAAAATGGGATTATGATCAGAGGCAATTTTAGGAAGGGCTTGTAGGGTAGAATCACCGAACAGAGTTGTAGCCTCCTTTGATAGAAAAAACCTGTCAAGCCTTTCTTGAATGAGATGACACCCTATCCGTCGATTTCTCTAGGTATAATTATCTCCTCTAAGTTTTACATCCATCAACATGTTGGAGTTCACAAAGTCATTGAACTCATCCATGCTCCTGATAGGTGGTCCATTTCCACCCATTTTGTCTGAAGGGTAAATAGGAGTGTTAAAATACCTAGCCATAATCTAGGGGACATTATGAAAGATTTCACTAAGATTTCCTAAGTACTCCCATAGTAGAGATCTCCCTTAAATTGAAGTCGGGGTTTAAATATTTGAAAGGATCCATGACATGTTGCTATTTATTTCCTTAAATAAAAGACTAAGAACCCTATTATCTTTCTTAATAATGGTACCTTCTACTATCTGGGGATCCCACAAAGTCATAAGGCCTCTAGACGCTCCTCTGGCTGATTTGCAAACCATCTCCTCTTGATTCCAATTTTTTTTTGCTACTTTTTTTACTGAATCTCATCAGTTTTTGTTTCTTACAACATGATAATAGTTGGATTCACTTGATTTCTTATTGCACTAACTTCCTTATGTTTTGGTAGGCCATTGAGGCCTATCATGTTCCATGAGAGGAACTTCATTTATATTGTTTGGTATTTCTTCCTCGCCCCCTCCCTTGAGGGGGTTTTCCTAATTTGTTGTCTTTAGAAACTGGAATAACATGTTGAAACAATATTCTCTGTTTTCCATTGGCAATGTCATTATCAGTTTTTATTTTTTGATGCTCAACATTTGATATTCTCCCTCTTCTTTTTTCATTGCAAAAATCTATAGGAGACTTCATAGTGCTCCTGGTTTGTTTAGGACTAAACTAGGGGGAGGCATTTTTTTGCAAAACTGGACTACCATATTTCTTAGTCTAAAGAGTTTCACATATCTCCACACCTACATCCAAATATTCTCCTTTTTTCCTGTATTCCTCTGGTCTGTGGGACGGCCCCTCAGTAGGATTCACCTGGCTCCTAGTGATGATGTTAGGGAGATGAGATTTTTTATTTTACAATGCCTCAAATTTCTTCCTAAGTTCTTCAACATTAGGTTTTTGCTTTGGGATGCCCACTAGGCTTGAAGTATTTTTAGAATTGGGGTTTAAGGATCTCGACTTGTATGGGGATTTTAGAGATCAGGCATTAGGTTTTGGCTTTGTGACACCCATGGGGCTTACAGTAATTTTAGCATTAGGGTTTGAGTATCCTAACTTGTATGGGGATTCTAGAGAGTCATAAAGGTTAGCCTGAAGGTTCTGGGATTCCATGTCTTCCGATAATCCTCCTACTCCCATATTGGATAGAATTGAAAATTTATTTGAAACTAGAGGATTGAAACTTACCTGAGTATTTTGGTTGCCAACAACCTATTTTTTTCCTTTGTCTTGTTGGGACCCTGCACCCTCTCTTTTATTTTTTTGGTAGACATAGTTTTCCTGATTGAAATCACCTCTACCAGGAAAACTCCTCAAATTTCCTTTGTCTAGCATTCCCTACTTCTACTTTTCTCTATTCATTTCTAGGTTAGGGCACTGATTGCATAGATGTCCTTGATTTTTATATTCTTCATATAATTTCGATCTGTTCTTGTATTCTATCGATTGTTTTCGATAGTATTCTCCATACTTTAGCTCCACAAACCTTGGCAATTCATTATCCAAATTAGCATTTACATAGATTCGTGCATGAGTCATCCTTGTCCTGGCCAAGGTCGCATGGTCAATGGATATCAGGTCCCCTATAGTTCTGGCTATGCCCTACAGCCAATATTCATTGAAGAACTGGGTAGCTAGACTTGGGAGACGAACCCAAATAGGGTCAATGTTAATATTTTACTTTTCAAGGTCAAAATTTTCACTCTATCATCTGATAAAAAGGCTCCTTTTGCCCAAAAACCAAGGACCTCCTATTAAAATGTGGTTAGCATCCTCCATATTGCTAAAACGGATAATGAATAATCCTCAAGTTAGAGCTACCAACTCCAAGCTGCCTATCGGTTGCCATTTACCCATCGCCCAAGCCCCTGCAGCCTGGCCGTCTTTCTCTGGATCCTCGCTTGATCCATTCTCGAGGTTCCCATCCACCCCTTTCATACCTGCTTTACCTCTACCACCTTTGCTAAGATTCTTTCCCAAAAAATTCAAACCCTCACTCCCTTCGCACCCGCTAAACCTTAGTTCACTCATTCCTGATGATGTCTTTTTTAATAATGTTGCAAAAATATTATTGTAGGATCCTATTTTTTGTGTTGTATCATAAGAGATATTTCTTTCTTGATTTTGGAGAGGCAGACTTTATAACTCCCTAGTGTTTGATAATTTTATTTCAATTCTTGAGTTTTGTGGAAGAGCTTGTCTGAATATTTTGAACTTGATAAGATCTTGTCTAATCTCAAGTTTTGTAGAATCCCTTATATCTCCCAAGTGATTATAGTATGTTATGGTATTGATAAAGTGCTTAGCATCTATTAGAGTTTATTTTGAGTTGATTATCTATTATTTTTAAGATAATGGTAATATAATGATCAACTCTTATTTCACCTTAATTCTCCCTGTAGATATATGCACTTTCAAGTTTTAATAAGGTTCTTTTCCTTAAAGACCTTTTAGTTGGATTAATGTCTCATAAAATAGTGTAAGAGACTAATGTAAAATACAATTTCCAACTTTCAAGAAATTAATGGTTTTGCTTCTTTAACCTTAAATTTTCAATGGTTCAAATTTCTAAATTTAAAGAAACTAAATTTTGATGTAGTATTCCTTATATCTCACTAATTTAGAAAATAATTATATTTTCAAACTAGTATTTAAATTTTCCAATGTTGAAATCTTATATCTCCTACTTAATTATTTGCAAATATTTAATGTTTTAATCACATGCAATTTGTAATATCTTTTGAGATATACTCTGGTGGAGAACAGCTTGTGAATAATACAGAAAAACCAGAGAAACAAGAGAGAAACAAGAGCCCAAGATTTTGTATTCGATACTTTGGAAGAATTTTACAAGAATATACAGCCAAACTGCCGTTTGCCAACCCCCTCTCATTACAATCCATGGGTTTTTATTGAGGTCCCGATCCTCTGTGCTTTTACACTTCCCACGATCTACAATTGCCACTTGGAACAATTCTGGAAAGTTGCATTGATGAGACTCTAGGTGAGGTGCGTGACTGGCTGCCATATCCAATGGAATCTTCTTCTCGATCTGTTGCTTGCTGTTAGTTGCTTTAAACGCGTCTTCCAGATACCCTGCGTGAGTGGCCAACATGCCCGTTGGAATCCTTCTTTGGAACAGCTGCTTCACTGCCTCTAACTTGCCGCGCACGAAGGGATGTCTTTATGAAAGCTGGAGTGCGTGTTTTTCTGTTTGGTCGCGATATCGCGACATGTCGCGATATCCTGACATGTCGCGATATCATGACATTTCCTCCGTCGAGCCCTTTCCCTCCGTTTTGGCCGCGATATCGCGACCTGTCGCGATATCGCATCGTTTTCGTCTGTCGGCCTCCGTTCTCCTGCTTTGGTCACGAAATCGTGACATGTCACGATTTCGCGACCTTTTGTCTCCACGCCTTGTCTTCCCTACGGTGGTCGCGATTTCGTGACATGTCACGATTTCGTGACCCTTTGTCCTTCGGCCTTGCTTTCACTGCCTTGGGTCACGATTTCGTGACCCTTTGTCCTTCGGCCTTGCTTTCTCTGCCTTGGGTCACGATTTCGTGACCTTTGTCCTTCGGCCTTTTCTCTTAGGTCGTGATTTCTGCATGTCACGATTTCGTGACCCTTTGTCTTTCGACCTTGCTTTCTTGGCCTTGGGTCTGTTTCGCGTGACATGTCACGATTTCGTGACCTGTGTAACACTTAGAAAAAAAATAACTTTGCCACTTAGAAAGAAATAACAACAAAAGTTTGGTTGATGCTCGATTGCTTTGCTGCCCTCGGATGCTCCTGCATCAGACACCCGGGGTGGATTGAGAAGTGATCCTCACTTCTGATCTTTGGGAGGAAGACCCAGGCGGTCAACCTCTATTTTCGATAGCCAAGTTGCATCTTCTACAGGTCTGCCCTTCCACTTGATTAAATACTCAGAATATTGTTTGTTCCTTGTGCTTCTGCCTTCACGAGTATCTAATATTTCCTCGATCTCGTCTTTGGTTGGGTTAGACGTTGGAATGCTCCACAATTCTATGCTTGGTGCCTCTGTACTATCTCCTTCATGGTATTCCACTAAATCTGATATGTTAAAAATAGGTGAAATGTCAAGCCCACTTGGCAATTCCACTTCATATGCATTGCTTGAATCCCGTTTTTCTAGTATTTTGCATGGCCCAAACTTCTTCATCTTCAACTTGTTGTAAGTTTTGGCTGGAAATCTTTCTTTTCTGAGATGGACCATGACTTCATCTCCCACTTTGAATTCTTTGAACCGTCGCTTTTGGTCTGCTCTTGCTTTATACTGAGTATTCATCTTTGCAATTTGTTTCTTTACTTCTTCATGCAGGCTTCTCATCTGTTTCATGAATTCCTCAGCCTCTGCATTACATTTTTCTCCTTTATCTAATTTTCTCAGCTCAGAAACGTTTCTTGGATTGTTTCCATATATGATTTGGAATGGAGATTTGTTTGTACTCTTATTGACAGAATTGTTGTATGCAAATTCCGCCTGCGGCAAAACTAAATCCCATCCCTTGGGTTTATCTGCTATCAAGCATCTTAGCAAATTACCCAGACTTCTATTTACCACCTCTGTCTGTCCATCAGTTTGTGGGTGGTATGCAGAGCTGAACTTCAGATCTGTCTTCGGCTTCTTCCACAATGTTCTCCAGAAATACCCAACAAACTTTGTATCTCTGTCAGAAACTATGCTTCTTGGTAGACCGTGAAGTCGTACCACTTCCTTGAAAAATAACCCTGCAATGTGGACTGCATCACTTGTCTTCTGGAAGGGAATAAAATGTGCCATTTTGGAGAATCGGTCAACCACCACAAATACAGAGTCATTTCCCCTCTGTGTTCTCGGCAATCCAAGAATAAAATCCATGCTTATGTCCTCCCATGGCCTCTCAGGTATAGGTAACGGCTGGTATAATCCTGTGTTTTGCCTTATGCCTTTTGCCATCTGGCATATTCTGCAACTTTGCACAAACTTTTTCACATCTTGCTTGAAGTTGCGGCCAGTAGTAATTTTCATTCACCAGGGCAATGGTCTTATCCCGACCAAAATGCCCAGCCAGTCCTCCGTTGTGCTTTTCCTTGATTAAGTTCTCCCGCATGGAACTCCTTGGAATGCATAATTTACTTCCCTTGAATAGCATTCCATCTTGGATTAGGAAATCTAACCATTTTGTCCTGTCCACAGTAACAGGTGCCAAGCAAGCCGTCCAGGCTATTGCAAAATCAGGATCTTCAGGATAAAGACCCTTCAGTTCTTCGAATCCTACTACTTCCACTATCATTTCAATCAGTAGATTCTGCCTTCTACTTAAAGCATCTGCAACTCTATTTGATTTCCCGCTCCTGTGCTTTAACACAAAGGTATAGCTTTGGAGAAACTCAACCCACTTCATGTGCCATTGATTCAATTTTGTCTAGCTGTTGATGTACTGCAATGCCTGATGATCAGTAAATAGAACAAACTCTTTTGGCAACAAATAATGCCTCCACTTCTTCAGAGCTTGAACTATAGCATAAAATTCCTGGTCATAAACTGAATACTTTTTCTGAGCATCATTGAGCTTTTCACTAAAATAAGCAACAGGTCTGCCTTCTTGGCTCAGTACAGCCCCTATTGCACTGCCACTGGCATCACAGTCGACCTGAAATACTTTGTTGAAGTCTGGAAGTGCCAAAATAGGCTGTTCTATGACCTTTTTCTTTAATGCATCAAAGCTCCTCTCAGCCCCTAAGGTCCACTTGAACTCTTTCTTATCCCCTCTCATTGTTTACGTGAGGGGTGCACAAATGCTGCTTGAAGTTTCTTATGAACTTTCTGTAAAAGCTGGCTAGACCATGAAATGATCTTACCTCTATTGTGCTTCTTGGGGTAGGCCATTCTATGATAGCCCTCACCTTCTCTGGGTCCATTTTCAGACCTTCTGCTGAGATTACAAATCCCAGGTATACTAATTCTTTCTTGACAAAATTACACTTTTTTAGATTTATTAATAACTGCTCCTCCCGCAGCTTTTCAAAAACCCTCTTGATGTGCATCAGGTGTTCCTCCAGGGTTCTGCTGAATATTAATATATCATCTAAATAAAAAATGACAAATTTTCCTAGAAACTCCTTCAGTACCTCATTCATCAGCCGCATGAAGGTACTTGGTGCATTGGACAGCCCAAATGGCATGACCAACCACTCATACAAGCCCTCTCTTGTCTTGAAGGCTGTCTTCCACTCATCTCCTTCTCGGATACGGATCCGATGATAACCACTTTTGAGGTCAATCTTCGTGAAGTACTCAGCTCCACTCAAATAGTCCATGATATCATCCATCCTTGGCAATGGGAATCTGTATTTGATAGTGATCTTGTTAATTGCTCGAGAGTCTGTGCACATTCTCCACTCTCCATCCTTCTTGGGTGCTAGTACTACAGGTACTGCACATGGGCTAAGACTCTCCCTAATCAATCCCTTCTCCAGCAACTCCTGGACTTGCCTGTTTAGTTCTTCAGTTTCTACAGGTGTCATTCTATGTGCAGCCTTATTGGGCAAGCTTGACCCTGGCACCAAATCAATATGGTGACTGATTTTTCTTACTAGGGGTAAACCCTCAGGCACATTATCAGATATGATATCTGGAAATTCCTTCAACAGATCTTGGACTTCTGTTGGGGCATCTTTGCATTCTGTATCCCTGACTCTAGGAATTAATGCATAACACATATGTTCATGCTTTAAATCATCTAAAAATTTTCTTCCGTCAACCAAGCAAATTCTTGCACTACCACATACCTTTTCTTCCACCTCCTTCAGGGGTTTCAACTTATGGCGCATTCCATTCTTGGTCACGGAATAGGTGTTGGCTCGGCCATCATGAACCGCACACTTGTCAAACTGCCATGGCCTTCCCAGCAGCAAATGGCACGCATCCATGGGCAGAATGTCGCACAGAACCTCATCACGGTAATTTCCAATGCTGAATTTTACCAGGCATTGTTCATTGACCAAAACCTTATGGTCTTTCTGCAACCACGCGATCCGATATGGATGCGGGTGTTTCTTTCTCTCCAGTTGTAGCTTTGTAACCATTCCCTCTGAAACTAGGTTATCCGTGCTACCGTTGTCAATGATAATGTTGCAAATCTTACCCGTGCATTTACACCTTGTGCGGAATAAGCTTTTCCTCTGATCTGTAGCTCCCTCTTCATTCAGCAGGACTCTCCTTGCAATCATTACTTCTCCTCTCTCAGCTTCTTCAGAATGCTCAGACCCAGCATCTTCATCAATGACTGCTACTCTGGCATTTCCTTTCGGCCTCCGATTATTTCTTTCTCGTTGCTGTGGGCACTCATATTGGTGATGTCCCTCTTCACCACACTGGAAGCAAGTCCCTCGAAATCTTCCTCTTCCTTGTCCTCGTCCAGCTCTGCCTCTTCCCCCTCGGTAACCATTATTTTGATCACGAGGGCGGTCTGTATTTTCTCTCCTTTGTTCTTGATTGCTGCTACCTTCTCCATTTTTTTGAGAATCTTCATTTCTTCTTCCACTGTTCCTTCCGTCGGTTCTTCCTCCATGACCTCTTCCTCTTTGCTTGTTTTCAAACCTCCTATTGAGCTTCTCTTCAACCTTTAAAGCAAATTGGTAAGCGTCCTCTATGGTGGTCATCCGGACTAGACTTAGTTCTTCCTGAATGCTTGCTCGTAACCCATTAATGTAACGGGCTACCTTCTCCTTGTTGGCCTCTGAGTGGCCTATTCTAATCATTATTTTATGAAATTCTTCTGTGTATTCTTTCACAGACTTGCTTGATTGCCTCAATCCTTGCATTTTCTTGAGCAGGTCTAACTCATAATCACCAGGGATGAACTACCTCTTTAGCTTTTCTGCCATCCGTTCCCACTTAGTTATTCTCTCTTTCCCTCTTTTATTTCGCTCCAGTTGCACTCCCTTCCACCAAATGCTAGCATGACCTTTCAGTTTGGTCTTTGCGAATCTGACCCTATCAGGGTCCTCAACCTCTTCGTACTCAAAGTACTCTTCCAGGTCGTTGATCCAGTCGATCAATTCCTCTGGATCAAGGTTCCCGAAATATGTGGAAACCTCCATCTTCGACCTCTTCCCAATCTGGGATATGGCTTTGTATAGTCTGGCTTGAGCCGGATCTATTGCTTCTTCTTCTTCCTCAGGTTGGTCTTCTTCTTCATCATCTTCCTCTTCACTACCTTCGTCTCTTCTTGGCTCCAATCTTCTGCGCATTTCTTCTTGCAGGGCTTGCATTTGCCGTTGCAAAGCTCGAACATCTTCTGCTGCTGCCATGCCTCTCCCACCAACAGGATTTCTCCTTGGAGGCATTATGCTCACCCAATTCCAAGCCCTTCCACAGATCCTGGTGTAACTGCCTCTCCTCCGGCGATCTGCTACACACTCAGGAACTACTGGCTCTGATACCACTTGGTGGAGAACAGATCTTGCATAATACAGAAAAACTAGAGAAACAAGAGCCCAAGATTTGTATTCAATACTTTGGAAGAATTTACAAGAATATACAGCCAAACTGCCGTTTGCCAACCCCCTCTCATTACAATCCATGGGTTTTTATTGAGGTCCCGATCCTCTGTGCTTTTACACTTCCCACGATCTACAATTGCCACTTGGAACAATTCTAGAAAGTTGCATTGATGAGACTCTAGGTGAGGTGCGCGACTGGCTGCCATATCCAACGGAATCTTCTTCTCGATCTGTTGCTTGTTGTTAGTTGCTTTAAACGCGTCTTCCAGATACCCTGCGCGAGTGGCCAACATGCCCGTTGGAATCCTTCTTTGGAACAGCTGCTTCACTGCCTCTAACTTGCCACGCACGAAGGGATGTCTTTATGAAAGCTGGAGTGCGTGTTTTTCTATTTGGTCACGATATCGCGACATGTCGCGATATCGCGACCATTTCCCTCCTATGCTTTCTCTCTCCAGCTTTCGTCGCGATATCGTGACATGTCGCGATATCGTGACATTTCCTCCATCAAGCCCTTTCCCTCCGTTTTGGCCGCGATATCGCGACCTGTCGCGATATCGCGCCGTTTTCATCTGTCGGCCTCCGTTCTCTTGCTCTGGTCACGAAATCGTGACATGTCACGATTTCGTGACCTTTTTGTCTCCGCGCCTTGTCTTCCCTTGGGCCATGATTTCGTGACATGTCACAAAATCGTGACATGTCACGATTTCGCGACCCTTTGTCCTTCGGCCTTGCTTTCACTGCCTTGGGTCGCGATTTCATGACCCTTTGTCTTTCGGCCTTGCTTTCTCTGCCTTGGGTCACGATTTCATGACCCTTTGTCCTTCGGCCTTGCTTTCTCTACCTTGGGTCACGATTTCGTGACCCTTTGTCTTTCGGCCTTGCTTTCTCTGCCTTGGGTCGCGATTTCGCGACCCTGTGTAACACTTAGAAAAAAAATAACTTTGCCACTTAGAAAGAAATAACAACAAAAGTTTGGTTGATGCTCGATTGCTTTGCTGCCCTCGGATGCTCCTGCATCATACTCCCTTTACTTTAATTGCCTTCTAATTCTCTAAGGTTGGTATTTGCTTTGTTCTTCAATGTAGTAATAAATAAACTTCAACCTTATATTAAGCACCTTGAAATATTTTGCACTCCTTTGGTTTAATTTCTTTCTATTATAAGGTTATAAAATATCCAATGCAATATAAGTTTAACCTTAGATATATAAAATACCTTATACCTCCTTTTGCAATTTAATGAAAGCAAATGCCAATGTAAATATACCTTTTAAATTTTATTTGTTGATTTCTTTGGTCTTGAATTTACTGTGCATGTGCGACCCCGAGGAGCATGCACCGCAATCGACCCAACTCATGAAATGATTTATTTATTTATTGTATCAAATTGAAATGAGTGAACATGCAAATGATGCATAAATAAGAAAAACAAGTAAATAAGCCTTTTATTGATATTTCCAATCCACGGTTACATATTCATCCCTCTGAGGGATACCTAGTGTGTGATATAATAAGTTACAAGTGTGGCACAAACGGTGGTGATATGAATCCCCTTGCAAATGGGATGATGCGCTTTCACAAGCTTCCCTATCCCGTACATGAAACTGTAAGAGGGCTCACAGATGCCTCCTTCTCCAGATCTACTATTGGAGGGATCCTAGTGCTCATGATGTTTGTATCTGATTCTATAGACCTATACTTGTTCTCATGAAAACAACAAAAGCATGATAAGTAGTACAGACTGCCTCTCAGGAAGAGGCTCTTGTTAGCAAAACTGATAAACAATATAAATGATCATGATAAATTGAATAATAAAATGTATAGAAAGATAAGAAATATGAGGTAAATGCATTAATAAAACAAGATCTAAACTATGATTAAGAAGTAAATTGAGCAATGATGAATCTAACTAACAGTAGAAAGAAATAACGCTTAAGCCCTAGGATATGCCTGTGGGCCACTATCTGATACAGCGACCGCGATGTGAATCTCCTCTCCTTGTGAATTAGGTATTTGTGTGCTATCCTTATTGCTACATATTGGGTGCCAAACACTGGTTAAATCTATCCTAAATTTGTCACAACACTCACATTTAAATTATCAAACCAAGGAGCTTGTAGACTTTCGAAGTTCCACGATTGAGACTACTCACACTACCACTTTTGAGATGAATCCATTCAACTATCATTGGGGGTTTTTGTAAAACAATGGTTGATTCATCCACACCAATAAAACTTACACATAAATAAATATGTAGAAGTAAACACACCACACTGAAAGCAATAACACACTTTACGTAAAAATAACACAACTCTAAAATAATTAAACTTAATATAAGAAATGAACATACTACCATACATAATTAAATCTATAAAAATAACTAAGAAGCAGGGAAGGAATACTGGCTTGGAGTGGTCCTGAGCTCTAGCAGATCCTTCCTAACAAATCACATAGATAATGTGCTAATAAATAATGCTCAAGCCTTTATTAATAGTATAGTGAAGTATTACATACGATAATTTTCTATGAGAAAAATGCCTCCCCTACTATAGAGAAGTTCATTGTTTATATACCACACACAGGACTTCCTATTGCAGTTCTATTACAACAAGAATCTTGGTTACAGTCTAAAATGGGATATTTCAGTTACTATAACTGGTGTGCGATGATCAACTCTACATCATTTCCTTATAATCAATATATTTCTATTTCATTATGGTTCTGCTTTGTGAGTGGTTGCGTGTTCATCCACTCTAGCTAGGATAGCTCATTCATCAGTGGTTTCCCATAGATGACGTGGAACAATGGTCAATGGGTCCTTCTCTAGCCATTTGGCCAACAAGCATAATCTGAGCATCTGCTTGAGTAATGCGTATGCCTCAGTAAGGTGCCTTCCTTAGTAATATGGCTACCTTAGTAAGGTGCCTTCCTTAGTAAGGTGCCTTCCTCAGTAAGTTGCCTACCTCTTTAAGGCACCTACTTCAATAAGGTGCCTACCTCCGTATGTCTTCATTTGATTAAGTGAAATCGTACGAGGTCCATGTAGGACCTTGACTAAGCAAAAGATGACAAAATTAGTGATAACTACAAAAAACATACTTCATGAATGGATTAGATAATACACATGATTTCATTAAATAAATACATAATATTTCATAAAAATATGCAACTCATGATATATTTCCATGCAAAAACCGTTAGTACATATACAAAAATATGAGCATATCTAGTGCTCATCATCCCCCCATGCCTAATATGTGCCACATCCTTGTGGCACCTAAAATTGGTAATCACCTCCTCTGCATAGGCCAATGTTCCTTATTTCCTTTTCTTACTAGTGGCCTTGGCATTCTCTCCATCTTGAGGCTTTTGTTTCTACTAAAGGGTCCTAGTTTGTTGCGGGGCATCCCTAGGTTGTGCTACCCTTTGCCTAGGCTGGTTTGGCCTTCATTATGCATTGGCTTCTTGTTACACTGGCTACACCTCCCTATCATGCTTGGCCCAATACCTATGCTCGATGTTGCTACCATAGTCGTTTCTCCCTTCTAGAAGGCTACCTCTGCTTCCTGCCACAAGTTAGTGAGTTGATGGCATAGCTCTCTAAAGGGAATGTCAAAGTTGTCCCTCTTTTGCAAACCCACATTGGTCTTGTACAACCAAAGTTCTTTGGGGTGAGGCTGGTGTTTTCTTTTGTGATCACTGCTGCCTCTACCTCTGGTCCATATACCCCCCATATTTCTAGCCATTTCTTCATCTTGGAGGTTCGACCTTGTGATGAACCATGGATCTCCCAAAATTGATCATCCGTAGTAGGGTTTACACAGATGTCAAGTCCTCTTTCAACATTTTTGGTAGCTTTCCTATCTGAATTTGCCTCCTCGAACATCTTATGGAGCTATTCAAATTGTTCTTTTTTCTTAGTGAATACTCGCACACCTACTTCCCATTATTCATCCGAGTGGAGGTTTGGTTCGGCAAATGTCACACTAGCCTTTCTTTTGGCTCTCTTATGCATCATTTGAGGCACTTTCCCCTTTCTCCTATTTGGTATTATGGTGGCCTGCATGGGGAGATCTTCCTTTCCTACAGAGGTTACCTCCTTGTTAGAGGATCTGGGGATCTATCCTTCTAATCTTAAGCCCTTTGTGGCTATTTTCCTTATTTCATGTTCTCCTGGTGCCTTCTCCTCTGGTTCTTTGAGTAGCGGTCCCTCAATTTTGGGTCCCTAGTGCTCTAGAGAGTCCTTCTTGACCTTAGGTTTAGGTTTTTGCCCTTGGTTCTACCCTAAAGGCTCCTTATCATTATCAATATTGATAACAAGGGTTTCTCTTTGAAAAAAAAAATTCTCCTATTCCTCTATAATTACTCTATCAGAGGCACACAAACCTTCTCCTGCCTCTAATTCTTCATTTCAGTCATCTGATCCAATTGCCTCAAATGAGACTACTCTCTCTGGTGAGGTTGGATAGTTCATGGACACCTCGATTGTCCAATCAGTTTGGGTAGAGGCATCCCATATTTTGATCGCCCTAGCCTACAACTGTTGGTTCTCTACCCTGAGCTGCTGGATCAGTTGCTGAAATTAAGTGACGATAGCCTCCTACCTCTAGATTCTTCTCGTAGACATCTCCTTATGTTCTTCAAGAAACACCTATGTCATGAATTTCTCACTCTACTCAACATGGTCCTCTTCCATCGACACCTCAAATTGCTATTGTTGGTTCACTGAAGGTTGTGGGTCTTACAGATTATGAGTGGCCAAATTCCATAGGGTTAGGGCTGTAAAGCTGAGCTCTGCATCTTTCTCTTCTTCCTCGCTCTAGAGGATTAGGTGTCGCAGTTGTCTTTGATCGCATATGCACTCTATCCATCATACTATGGGTTTAGGGCTAGAGGATTTTGATATGTCCTTTATATAAGTGGGTAGGGAAGTCTACCCTTATACATCATCTGGTGAAAATTGGGGGTGTTCCTCTTCAAACATTCCCCCCAATTTGGCATCGTGTCCTACTTCTATTGTCACCTGCTTTGATGCATCGAAAGGTTTAGCCCTAACTTCTTTGGTTGCTCCTCATAATTTGGCCTCTTGCTCTACTTAGGTCGCCACCTGCTCTCATGCACCAGAGTGTTCAGTCCTAGCCACCGATGAACTTCCCTTGTGCTCCTCTGTGTGGCGTATCAAGGCTATAATTAGACTATGGTGGGCTAGGGCAAAAACCACCCCTCTCTAATATCATGATGCCTCATCCTATAGGGCATTTTCTAGATAGAATAGGACATTAATTTCTCACACATGCACCAGATGATTTAAAAATTACATATGGTTCGCATTCAGGTACGAATACTTCCTAGTGCATGTGAAGTATCTCACAACCTGCTCAAAGAGCTTTCTTAGGTGCATTGGGAGTCTCTGCTTTGGGAGCCCCCCTTGGTCGCATGGGACGTTCCCTTGTCCAATCATAATTCTACACACTTTTTTTTTGCACTATCTTTATATATACATTCTCCAGTAAGGGGGAGGCCAGTGACATGAGTAATGTGCTATGGGATGACTAGAATTACTAGTCCATGCAATCAGGTAACTCCTTCACTCACAACAATAGAAAACTCCTTTGTTGCCTCTATGACCTAGTCTTGGCTGACCAGGTGATAGTAATTCATCCACCTGGCTACTTCAAATCGGTTATGAACTTCTCCCCTAATCCCCTCAATGCCATTGGGCTCATGCTTTTTGAGCGCATGATTCTTCGATCATCCTTCCATGGTTAATTCCCTATGGATTTTCAACTGGTTTGATGCTCTACTTTTAGTAAGGTACCTTTTTATAAACTCAGGTGCCTAAATCTAGAAATTATTTCTGCATTGGGGTTGGTAGGGTACACCACCCAAATTAAATTTTGGCATGACGTATTAGGCATGAGGGGTGAATTCAATTCTTGCATCAGCATTATTTTCATAGAATCATATCATATGAAAAATTACATATATATCTAAGGAAAAGCATGCGCATACCTGATTGGTCATTCTGTGATGTGTGGAGTATGTTGATTTAGTACTCGATAATATTTTTCCTATGTGCTGATTATGTCACCTTGGGTACTACATTTTGGTTCACTCGAGGTCCTACGCTTAAAATGTGGTGGATCCTATTGGTTTAGGTTGGGACGCATATCTCCTTTATGGTTGGCCTTGGGACATGTAGAGATCCTACCCAATGATTTCAAAATATTTTTGGGTGCTTTCAGATTTCCATCACGTGAGATGATGGTGTTGGCTTCGGTTGCTCCACGTATTGCCAATTTGTGCATGTGTTTTGAGTCAATTGAGGCACTTGTTTGAGTAAGGCACCAGAGTAAGATGCCTACCTCAATAAGGCACCTACCTCGGTAAGGTGTCTGCATCAATAAGGTACCTACTTGAGTAAGGCACCTACTTCAGTAAGGCACCTACTTGAGTAAGGTGCCTACCTCAGGAATGTGCCTACTTGAGTAAGGTTCCTACCTCAGTAAGGTGCCACTTGACCATTTTTTTGAGAACGCTCCGGAGTGGTGCCTCCTTGGTGGAGTAAGGCATCGCTCCTCCAGAGTAAGGTGTCAGAGTAAGACACCTTCCTTTCTAAGTAAGGCACTGGAGTAAGGCATCGCTCCTCCAGAGTAAGGCACCAAAGTAAGGTGCCTCCCTTTCGAAGTAAGGCATCGGAGTAAAGCGCTCCTCCTCTAGAGTAAGGCACCATAGTAATGCGTTGCTCCTCTGGAGTAAGGCACTAGAGTAAGGTGTCATTCCTTTAGAGTAAGGCACAAGACTAAGGCACCTCCCTTCTGGAGTAAGGCACCACTCCTATGGAGTAAGGAACCTCCCTTCCAGATTAAGGCACCTCCCTTCCAAATTAAGGCAATGGAGTCAAGCGTCAACTTGAAAATATTTTTTTTTTTTTTTGATAAAGAATGCTCTAGGGTGGCACCTCCTTGGTAGAGTAAGGCACCGCTCCTCTAGAGTAAGGTGCCATTGTAAGACATTTCTCCTCTAGAGTAAGGTGCCTCCCTTTCAGAGTAAGGCACTAGAGTAAGGTGTCTCTCCTCGTACTACCAAATGAAATAACACTCCGAGATGGTGCCTCCTTAGTGGAGCAAGGTGTTGCTCCTTCAAAGTAAGGCACCCCTCCTCCAGAGAAAGCCACCATAGTAAGGTGCCTCCCTTCTGAAGTCATCCATTCCTTCATTATTAAAAATTTAGTAGTGGCTGACAGGTATGTTGGTTTGAGGTTGATCAAGCCTCCTAAAATTCTCCTCGTACTACGTCAACATCTGCTTCATCTAGGCATAGGAGTGCATAATTTTTCTTTTACAGGGAATTGGTGCCCACTCTATGCCTAGATCATCACTATACTCCTATTGTACAGGTTCATGAATGATGAGCCGATCTAGGCCTTGTTTACCAAGATGCCTATTGTTTGAGCAATCAGGTCATTTTCCTACAAAATGAAAATGGAAAAAAAATGTAGTTAAACATAATTCATGCCTGTTAGGCCCTGGCTCTCAAGATGCTTGCAGCTTGCATGTGGGATTTTTCCCTACAAAACACATCATAAGCTAGAAAAATAGGAAACTATACTAATTTATTTTTGGTGGACACCTCTACATCCACCATGTTGTTGATAACTTTGGTGAAATTTACTTCGATGGGGTCTCACCCATGCCTGCTCTAGATTCCACCATCAAGCTTTTAGAATTGTGGTATGGATGTAACCGATGGATATTAGCTATTAAAATGGTGTTTCTACCATCAATTATCTTTACTCATATAGCACCATTTTTTAATATTTCCACCACCTTTTACGGTTCCATCCATATTTGCATCAGTTTTTCCTTCTGCTTCTAGAACTTGGAATCATACAACAGTACCCAATCTCCTTATTTGAACTATTTCATTTTAATGTTGCGGTCATACCACTGCTTACTTTACCTCTACATAATTTATATTCTTTGGATGGAATCCATTCAAAATTATCTAGTTGGTTTAGCTATCGAATTTTTTCCCTCTGTGCTTCGTTCAGGCTCAGGTCTAATTCTATCGCCATTCTAAGCATCTTAATCTTGAATTCAATGGACATCATTACATCCTTCATGTATACCATTCAAAAGGGTGTGAAGCCTATGGTTGATTTCCATGTTGTATTATACACCCACACTACCTCTGGTAATCTTGCAACCCAATCCTTCTTATGCTACTACACAGTTTTCATCGATATGTTCTCTATTTCCCTATTGGTTACCTCCACCTGCCCATTCACCTACAAATGGTAGGGGATAGTTATGTTGTGTTGAACCCTGTACTACTCCATCAACTTCTCGATTAATGTAGAGTTAAATTTGGGTCCTTGATCCATTGTAATTTCCTTGGGCACTCCAAACCTTGTAAAAATATGGGTGAATAGGAATTCGGCTACAGTCCCCTCCTTAGAGTCTCTTAGCACCTGCACTTCAACCTATTTAGTAACGTAGTCTGTGTAGACTAGAATATATCTCCTATCGGTTGAAGGTGGGTTGATGGGTCCAAAAAAATCCATGCCCTATTTATCAAAGGGCTCAATGTGTACGTGAGGTTGAAGGGGTATTTTTCCTTATGGGTCGGCCTACCCATTCTTTGACATTCATCACACCTACTGGTATATGTGGTTGTCTTTAAATAGAGTGGGCCAAAAATACCCAGTCTGTAATACCTTATATGTAGTCCTCCCTAAGAAGTTCCCTCCACATGGTTCATTATGATAGGCTTTGATTATCTCCAAAACCTCATGCTCTTGTATGCACCTCCTTACGATCTATTTGGGTCCTATTTTGAACAGGAGGTCATCCCATTGAAAGTAAGTACTCTTTTCAATCACCCCTTGCTTCTCTCTGTACTAAAGAGCAAGGGAAGTTCTACTGGTGGCCAGATAATTGGTGATATCTCCATACCATGTGTTTGTTCACTAATTATGAACAATTTTTTTTTTGGGAACTAGTCCTCTACCACTGCATGATCTACTAGGATTAGTCTAGACAAGAATTCTATGACTACATTGTCTTTCTTGGGCTTATCGACTATGGTAATGTCAAATTCTTGCAACAGCAAAAGCCACCTAATTATCCTACCACTGATCGTTGGTTTTCTCATTAGGTACCTAATGGCTGCATGATTCATGTGAATGAACACCTTGTACGTAGTGATATAGTGGAAAAATGTTTTGATGGTGTGTACCACTACAAGAAATTCTTTCTTCGTTATTGTGTAATTGAGATCAACCCTTGTCAAATTCTTACTAATATAATAAATGGCATAGAATTCTTCACCATCCTTCTACTCGAGGACTACTCCAATTATATTATTGGATGCATCACAATATATAAAATGGGACAGGCCAATTTGGGCCCCATAAAACTAGGGTAGAAATCAGGTTCTCCTTCAATGTCTAAAATGCCTACTCGCATTCCTCCATCCAGATGAATTCCATGTCCTTTGTTAGCAGGGTGTGCAGTGGTTTGGCAATATTGCTAAAATTTATGATGAATTTCTTGTAGTACCCAGTAGATCCAAGAAAACTCCTCACTTCCCTCTATGTTTTTGGGTTGGGTAGGTCTTTAATCACATCTATTTTCTTTTGATCCACTTTAATCCCTTCTATCGAGATATGATGTCCCAGTACTATGCCCTCATGCATCATCATAAAACATTTCTCATTGTTGAGGGATAAGTTGTTATCCTTGTATCTCTAGAGTACATGTTCCAATTTTGTTGTTGCTTCTTCAATTTTTTCTTTTTAAAAGGTTAAGTCCTCCATATATACCTCTACTGCATCCCCCATCATATCATAAAATATGCTCAACACCACCCTTTGGAAGGTGGCTAGTGCGTTGCACAACTTGAAGGGCAACACTCTGTAGGTAAACTTTCCTCATGGGCAGGTAAATGTTGTCCAGTCCTAATCCTCCTCCCTTATATAGATTTGGTTTTACCCACTGAATCCATCCAAAAAGGAGAAGTATTTCCTCACCATGTTGTGTCCAATACCTGATAAATTAAGGGAAGCAGGAAGTGATATTTCTTAGTCACCTTGTTCAATGATTGGTAATCAACACAGATCTACCATTTTCTATTTTATTGGGGACCACCACAAGTGGTGACACCCACTCACTATCGGAGATCAGGTAGATGAACCCTGTAGACAAGAGATTATGTAGCTCAGCTTTAAAAATTTCTCATGGTCAGGTTCATTCTTCTCTGTAGCTATCTAAATGGGGTCGCCTGCTCCTCAAGGTAGATTCGATGGGTGCAGATTTCTGGGTTGATTCCCTTCATATTCGAATGATCATAGGTAAATGCTTATTGATGCTTGGTTAGGATATATTTCAATTCTGTCAACTGTGTAGGGGTCAATCCACTGCTAACATTCAATGTTCTGCCAAGTCCAATGTCAATTTTCCTAGTATGGTAGTCCTGAGCATCGACCAATGATGACTCGAGAACTATGAGGGAAGATTCTCCTTGTAGGAATCCTATTATAATGTCATCCTCATCAGCATACTCCTCCAATTCTCTCAATTCCATCATGGGATGGACCATGGAAAATGAATCGTCATTTTTCTTTGTTAGCGTGTGTTCACCCAATGTGTCCACAGACTAAGCAGGGGGAGAGAATGAAAATATCTTGATGTTCTATCCATTCAAAATGGTCATTAGTCCATTGTGATAGCTGATGTAGATGTCATTTGTATCTAACCATGGCCTCCCTAAGATGAGTAGGTAACCACCTAGTCCCATTTTTTATTGTAGCACCAGTAAGTCCATTGGGTATTCCCATGCATCAATTATTATGATGATGTCCTCGAGCATCCCTTCTGGTGCTACTATTGATCTATTGGCTAGTTGCAACACCATCTTGGTGGGTTTAGGTTTGTAAGCTTCAACTTCTACATGGTCTCTTGCAGTATCATGTTGATGGCTTCACCTAGGTCAACTAAGGTGTTCGCCAATGAATGCCCTCCTATTTTCACCATCAGCATCGAGCTACTTGGGTCTGCATATTTAGGATGATATGCATTCCCCATCATCAAGTCAACCAATTTTCCCATGATATTGATGGTTTGTGCCACCTTACATCCTAGTTTCCTTAAACATAACTCTTTTATTGCCTTGGTGTATATGGGCACATCTTGGATAGCTTGAAATAGTGAGATAGTGACTGCAAGATTCCTCAGGCTAGAGAGGATATCAAATTCTGGTTGTGTTAGCTTCCTCTATTCTTGTAACCGTTTAGGGAATGGAGCCTCTATTTTCTCAACAACTTTCTCTATCTCCACTTCTTCTATAAGAGGGGAATATCCTATGTCTTCTTCCTCTTCTACTAGGGTAGGTGCCTCTACTCCTAGCTACTTGTCTGATCTAAGTTGAATAGGATTACAACTAATATGATACATCGGATACATATCTTCTACTTGGTATGCTAGTTAGTTTACATTATTATTCAGGTTCACCATCGATTGTGCTGGTAACTACATAGGTCTCACCACAAGTAGGGTCGGTAAAGCTTTTTGAGGTGGAACCTATGCCATTTTTTGTGGGGTGGAGTTCCATGGAACATGATTCCTCCACTGCTATCTAGGGTGCTAATATGGCATCAATGGTTGCTGATTAGGAAATGCAGCTCATGGAGGCACGTTCATCCAAGGTGGTGATTCCCACCATCCCATGTTGGGTGGTTGCAACTTCCCTTGTAGCATATATGGTCCTCCTCCATAGGGTGGCATCCCCATGGGCATATTCCCCATAGGGGGTTTCTTCCAATTTCTTAGATTGCCTATGAAATAGGCTTTAGTTATGTCAGCATCCTCCTTGGTATTGGGCAGCTATGAGCACAGTAAGATTTTGTGGTTCTGTTGGCAAACCGTGCATACTTTGACCTTGTTCTCTGGGCATGCATTCCTAGCATGCTTTCCTCTATATTTTGGGCAAATTCATTCTCATGTTTCTTCTCCATCAAGAGTGTATCTAACTACAGTGCTAGAGAGGATAGCATTTCACTCTTTAAATATTCCAACATGTTTCCTATCTTCATTTTTGTGACCAATGTAGTCACCTTCATTATCCTGGGAGCTGGTTTACTTCTCCTTCATGAGTAATTCCAACATAGTTATCGGATATCTTCCATGGCATGCTGGTAAACATCTCCTCCTGGAATCATGTTTAGCACTTCCAATGACTCATTATTGAGTCCTCTCAAAATATGCTCTTGAGAGACTTATCTCCTATATTTGCATGAGGAGATCATTGTAGGTTGAAATTGAACCTCTCCCAGTATTATTCCAGGGACTCATCCTCCTGTGTCATTATAAGGACTTCCTCCTTGGAATCCCATGCTCTATCGAAGTCTTGGTACTTTTCTAGAAAGAGCTTCCTCATTTCTTCCCATGTGGTGATTTACTTGTTTCCTAGTTCAATAAACCATCATAGAGTTGAGTCATATAATATCGACGAAAAGATTTTTAGATTCTGAGTGTCTGATTTATAGTCGACAGACCTACACAGTATGTCAAATTTAAACAAAAATAGGTCAGGTTCTTCGATTTTGTATCCCCTAAATATAGGAAGGTGGGTATGGAATATGTTCTTCATTTTGGTTTCTCCTACTCCTTCCTCTATCGGGAAGCTTAATCCAAATGAGACTTCTGCCATTTTTTCAAAAAATGTGGTCTATAATGCAGCTTTTATGGCCTTTCAGTCACTCAAAACTTTTTGTATTAGAGCCTCTAAGTCATTTGGTGTTACGGTCTGATCCTCTACAACTTTCCACAACAAGGCTTCCTCTAAGGGTGTTCTTTTAAACAATGGGTTCAGGATGATCTGTTCTTTCTGAGATCGATGAGATGAGGAGATGCTTTGCATGAAGTGAGAATGCTCACTTTAGTGGACTGCTAGTTATGAGTCAGGAGAATCTAATTCAAACTATAGGTCTTCTGTTTACTCAAACTTTTCTGATGGACTTTATCTTATGAAACGATCGTCGGGTCCTCTTTTTCTTGGCGGACTCATACAAGGTCCATCAAAAGGTTTTAATAGGTAATGTAATCAGTCTACTAGTAACGCTTCCCTATCAATGATACCAAAATATTAGGTGCCAAACACTGGTTAAATCTAACCTAAATTTATCACAGCACTCATATTTAAATTGTTAAACCAGGGAGCTCATAGACTTTTGAATTGCCACTATTGAGACTACTCACACTACCACTTCTAATATGAATCCATTCAACTATCATTGGGGGTGTTTGTAAAATAGTGGTTGATTTGTCCACACCAATAAAACTTACACATAAATAAATACGTAGAAGTAAACACACCACGTTGAAAGAAATAACACACTTTACATAAAAATAACACAGCTCTAAAATAATTAAACTTAATCTAAGAAATGAACATACTACCATACATAATTAAATCTATGAAAAGAACTAAGAAGAAGGGGAGGAATAGTGGATTGAAGTGGACCCAACCTCTAGCAGATCCCACCCGATATATCACACAGATAATACGCTGATAAAGAATTCTCAAGATTTTATTAACAGTACAGTGAAGTATTACATGCAATAATGTTCTATGATAAAAATGCCTCCCCTACTATAGATAAGTTTGTGTGTTTATATACCACACACAGGACTTCCCATTGTAGTTTTTTTACAATAGGCATCTCGGTTATAGTCTAAACTAGGATAGTTCAAAAACTGTAATCGATGTGTGATGATCAGCTCTACATTATTTCCTTGTAATCAAGTTATTTTTGTTTCATTACAATTCAGCTTTGTGAGTGGTTGTGTGTTCATCCACTCTGGCTAGGATAGCTCATTCATCCACGATTTTCCATAGATGACATGGAATGATGGTTAATGGTTCCTTCTCCAACCATTTGGTCAACATTCATAATACGAGCACCTACTTGAGTAAGGCACCTACCTCAATAAGGCACCTTCCTTAGTAAGGTACTTACCTCAGTAGGGCATCTACCTCAGTAAGGTGCCTACCTCCGTATGCCTTCATTTGATTAAGTAGAACCATTCTAGGTCCATGTAGGACCTCAACTGAGCAAAAGATGAAAAAATCATGGAAATAACTACACAAAATACACTTCACATATGGATTAGATAATACACATGATTTCATTAAATAAATACATAATGTTTCATAAAAATTGTAGACACCAAAATCCAGCCACTTGCAAGTCATCTATACCTTCCTGTCAGCCACGTGTCGGTCATCCACCTTCCCACCATTATTTGGCCCAAATCCACACTTTCCCGCCATTATTTGGCCCAATTTCACCTTTCTCGCCATTTTTCATCCCCAAATTTATTTAAATTAATATTTATATATATTTTTTAATATTTTAATATATATATTTAAATAATAGTTTAAGTGATTTAATCTGAGCCGTCCATCCTTCATTTAATCTCATCTGTCCATCCATCTTAATCCGTTTCACAACCAAGATTTATTCTCTACCCTTGGATCCACTTTAATCTTAGCCACACGTTCAAAGTGTCGTTAAAACCCTAAAGTGTGCCCTAAGAGTAGATTATAAATTGAGTCACCCCAACCAATTTCTACCCAGCCAGCTTTTATTAGCTCAGGCCCCACCTGGGTACCCCAATCTTCGGTGGTGTCCATTCCTACCCCACCTTTCTCCCAACCTAGTCTAGTTCATCATCTACCCCAATCACCTTCTTTCTGGTATCATCCATACCAACAACTTGTCCATTCCACATCGCCTAATTCAGGCAATTTCATCCCATCTCATCAATTTTCCACTCTTCCATTACATCATCATAATCATCAAACGAGTCAGAATTTTCATGAAGATTCTCGACTCCATGCTATACAACAACAGATTGACAACCTTATGCTCAACATGCCTGGCTCATCTAGTCAGAAACCTACGCTAAGGTCATTGATCAATCAACCAATTCATCCTTCGGTACCTTCACCACCATATCCGATTGATTTCACATTACCGAAGTTTGACAAATTTCGAGGAACTGAGGATCCTCATGAACATGTGAGCTCATTCATGCATGCTTGCTTTAGAATCCAAAATAATGATGCTCTTATGCTCAGAACTTTTCCTCAGACATTAGGAGGAGATGCTGTACAGTGGTACAATCATTTAGCTCACCATAGCATTTATGCTTATGAGCAATTGATTAATCTGTTTTTAGAATGATTCTCCCTGAATGTACAAAAGAGAGTTTCATTGTCCGACTTATACAAGCTCAAGCAACATGACGATGAGACTGTTTATGACTTTGGAAACCGTTGGAGGGCTATCATTAATAAACTGCCATTCTCCCTACCAATGGAGGAGTTAACCAAAATGTTCACCCAGAGTTGTCTAAAACCTATCTCTTGGTTACTCCAATTACAACAATACGGGACTTTTGAAGAGGCTTTGGCCCAAGCAAGTATCATAGAAGACATTAAAGTCCAAGAGGGTGTTTTAAAACCCCGTAGAAAAGAATGGCAACAAAAGGGCCAACAACGAAATAATAATTATGGCCAAAACAAACAAGCACGAGGCTAGTACTGACCTCAAATGTTAACCAAGTTAATCAAGTGGTGGCGAGCCGACCCGTAATGGCTCAACAACAACAAGTAATGCAAAGTCAACCGCAACCAATTGCTTATCATGCGGTACCCGCCCCTACTCAACCAGCTCCCAATTCTGGGCCAACCATGGAAACTCGACCTTGGCAAAACAATCGTCCCAAGCGACAGTTCACACCTTTAGATGAACCATATGCGGTCATATTCAACAAGTTATATAGCACAAATCAATTAACGTTACCTGAGTTTAAACCTTTAGACCCATCTAGAAGGGGGAAGTATTACAAGGAGTACCTATTTTGTCCTTATCATAGGCAAAATGGGCACGATATCAATAATTGTACGACTTTCAAACATGTGATCCAAGATCTTATTGAGATTGGAGCCATTAAATTGGATAGCCCCTTAGCCCAACAAAATCAAAATCTTGGTATATTTCAAACACCCCTTCCACATCGGGAGGAAGCTCCAACAACTTCAGGGGGAGTAACTCGGGTAACTCCTCCTAATCAAGTCAACCATGTACAACAATACCAAGGTTTTGTGGGTACTATTAACGTAGTAACCCGGGGTCAAAGGGCGAACCAACCAAATCGAGGCTGAACCACGGCCACCTGTACAAACCCCGATCCACCTCGGGTAACGGTGACCCAACGACGTGCTAGTACTTCTCAACAACCGCTAAATAATTCTACTCAACGCCAACGACCCATCATGTCATTGAGTAGCTGGTTAACTACCGGTTTAAAAATGGCTTCTGCCAAGTTATCGATCTATGACCTCATTCAACAATCTCCCCCGCATAGAGAGGCATTAATGGAAATATTAAAGTCAATCGAGCTTCAAACTCAAGATACTAATGCCTTCAACAACTTTGTGGGGAGTATTCAAACATGCATGGAGCCCTCCATCACTTTCTATGATTTTGAAATCAAACCTATGTCAAAAGAAAGTATAGATCCTCCACTACATATCATGGCCAAGATCGATAACAAGCCATTCAAGAGAGTCTTAATTGACACCGGTTCCTCAATCAATATCATTACAACATCGGCGTTGAGTCATCTAAAGTTGTCGCCATCCCTTATCACCAAGTCGACTTTTACTCTTAAAGCATTCAATGATGCTTTATCTTCCACGATTGGCACGGTTATCTTGCCCATTGAGGTAGGGGCCCGAACTTTGCATACCTTGTTTCACATCTTGGAAGGGACCATGGCATACAATGTATTGCTTGGACGGCCTTGGCTTAGGGAGATGAGATGTGTCCCTTCTATATTGCATCAATGTCTGAAGTATGTATATGAGGGACGAGGTTCATTGTGTACCTGTCGACATCAGAACCCTTCAAACATTGCAACTATGTCTCAAATCCTTATGAGATTGTGTTGCCATCCACTCATCTTTTCTTGACCCCATCTATTTCTTCTATACCATCTTCTTCTAAAGCTCCCATTCCTGAGGAGCCACCCATCATATCGCAACCATCTTCCTCTTCCGCTATTCCATCTCATTCACCACTTTCTTCATCACCTAATCTTCCTTCTTCTTCATCAGTGACCACATGCACATGTGGCCATGACCAATCATCTCTTTCCACGTCATTACCCCCTTCTTCTACACCTTCTTCAACATCACCTATTATTCCTCCATCTTCCCAACCATCACCAGGTGATGTTTCACAAGTTAGTGAAGCATCAACCCAACCAAATCCTTCCAATTCTTCTATCCCACATTCTTCTATTCCATCATCTAGTCCATCTCCCTCCCAAGTCAAAGTCCATCTCATCGATGCGGTATTGGTGAGTATGCCATTCAAGATGTCCACATCACACCGTTCAATGTGCAAACAGTTAAAGATTTTGGTCGTCCACATGACCAACATTTATCCATTGGATCGGTTTATAACATGGGTTCTATGCCAAATTCCATTAATTTTGTATATGGGGGAATAGAGTCATCTTCTAGTCCTACCACCATACTAGAACCCAAGCATCCGGTCCACTGCCAATATCGAAAGGATGGAGGGTTTTCCCTCTCGCTATTTCCAGAGACATAATTGGCAGCAATTTGGCCTAGGTCGATACGAGCAAGGGGTAGCTGAACGCATCGATATGCCATATCAGAGACCCACTGAGCGTTTTGGTCTGGGCTACCAACCACTTCCATCCCTTTCTTCTTTTGAACGAGCTTTTCAAAGCATTAATCTTAATTCGGAAGAAGAAATCCTCCACCCAGATGAATCCGAAGATGAAGCCTATGAAGAATTTGACGTCATGTCAAATGGTGATGAATACGAAGAAGAGTCGGTGCCCATTGTTCCCCTCACTAAACAAGACGAGTTTTATCTCCAATTGTTCCCTCTCCAAGAGGCCATCTTTCGCTTGCTTCTTCCACAAGAACGAGGTGAACCACCCCCTCCGCCACATCCATAAGCCATAATCCAAACTTGTATTATATGTATATACTAAAATAGTGGTTTTCACCACTACCAAAAAAAAAAAAAAATTAGAAAATTCCAAAAAAAAAAAAAATCAAAATATATAAAAAATACTTTATTGCTTTATGTATGTGTGTAATAGTGGTTTTCACCACTACAAAAAACAAAAAAAAAACTCAAAATACAAAAAAAAAAAAAAAAACTGAAAAACTATGTTGTTTTGCATCTCAGGTCTTACGAGGTCTTCACCGGTTTTCCCTTCCATTCCGCCCATCCTTTCTTCCATAAGTCGACAATGAATTTTGAAGACTTATTCACCCCACTCCATAATCCATATGATCCGGATAAGCCAATCCCGATCAACCCAAGCTTGATTGACATGGATCGGATTTCATCCCCTCCATCTATTTCAGAGTTCATCCTTTTCGAGGAATTGTTAAGGGCTTCCGCCAACTACATTCCTCCTTCACCTCCACATTCACCTTCATCTTCTAAGCCGAGAGGTCTTCCGGGCGGGACATAGATGAGAGCAAGGCACGGGAGCTTGATGACATTTTAGATGACATAAATCTGATCCCTACTCCCCATCGGCTTGAGGAAGGTTCCCACATGTCTATTGAAGAAACTATCGATGTAGACCTTAGTACGGACCAAGATGGCACCCAAATTGTGAAGCGGCTAAAATTCTATCATCAGAGGAACAAGAGCAAATGATTGCTCTACTCAAGCGGAAGAAGGAGATATTTGCATGGTCTTACAAAGACATGCCAGGCCTAGACCCTAATTTGGTTGTCCATAACCTCACCTTACAAAAAGATGCTAAACCTGTCAAACAGAAACTTAGGAAAATGCATCCTACTGTGGCCCTCATAGTTAAATCGGAGATTCAAAAACTTTTGGATGTTAAATTTGTCGTCCCGATTGATTATCCTGAGTGGCTTTCTAACATGGTACCCGTTCGCAAGCCTAACGGGGGGATACGTGTTTGCACCGATTTTTGAGATCTAAATAAAGCGTGTCCTAAGGATGACTTTCCTCTTCCAAACATTGATACTCTTGTCGATAACTGTGCTGGTCATGAAATGCTTTCGTTCATGGATGGATTTTCGGGATACAACCGATTCGAATAAACCACGAAGATCAACACAAAACAGCATTTACCACACCTTGGGGAACTTTTTGTTACGGGGTGATGCCCTTTGGCCTTAAGAACGCGGGTGCAACCTATCAACGAGCCATGACTTATATTTTCCATGATTATATGCATAAGATTATCGAAGATTATGTGGATGATTTATTGGCAAAATCTAAAACTCGACAAGAGCATTTTGATGTATTGGAAAAAGTTTTTGATAGACTTCTAGAGCATAAAGTAAGGTTGAACCCTAAGAAATGTGTCTTTGGTGTTACCTCAGGCAAACTCCTAGGTTTTATTATCTCTAAACGAGGTATTGAGGTGGACCCAAACAAGGTCAAAGCCATTATGGAAATGTGTCCCCCAACTAATTTGAAGGAGTTGCGTAGTTTACAAGGAAAGATTAATTCAATCCGTCGCTTTATTGCACAACTTTACGATAAATGTAGGCCATTTTGCCACCTACTACAAAAGGGGTACAATTTTCATGGACGAGATGAGTGTCGGAGAAGCCTTTGATGACATCAAGCGATACTTAGCATCTCCGCCGAGTCTTAGCTCCGCCTCGTCCGGGGGTCCCTTTCAATCTTTATATCCGACAAGCACGTTGCCTTAGGGATCAAGCTCACACTCATAGAATGAACAAACGAATCAATGCTTTAGAGCATTGTGCGAGTTTATCAAGACCGATTGAAACGTGCTTACAATGCCAAAGTTCATCTAAGAGAATTTCAAGTAGGGGATCTTGTCCTTAAAGAGAATCAACAAAACACCAATGCATTGCCGCATCTTCGAGATAAATTCGCGGCTAATTGGTTAGGTCCATATATGGTCCCTTGAAAGAGTGGGTAATGGAACTTATAGACTTGCCGGTTTAGAGGGAGAGGAAGAACCCGAACCACTTAATGTTATACACTTGAGGGCATTCTACGCATAGTTTGAATTTTATATGTACATATATACATGGCTTGTACAAAAAAAAAAAAAAAAACAAATAAAATAAAAAGAATTTGCATTTCATTGTTAGTTGCATACATCTCATTCAAAAACATTGCATTTCATGTGCATACATCTCATTGAAAACCATAACATTTCATTTTCAGCCATAGTTGCATATCATGTTAGAGACCATTCTATCTTTTGGATATAAAATTTGGTCAAGCAAAAGTCATGTTGCCTTAATCGGGGGCACCTTCATAAAATCCATCAAACCGAATTGTCATTCGTACACCCATTTTCCATTTGCACATATTTACATTGCCAAAATGTTTTCAGTCACTCGGCCATTCCTAGTGTTTTAAGCAAACTTTGAAATGCATGTCAAAGTTCTCTAGGGCCATATCACAAATTACACTAAATAAAATCTTGAGTATTGGGAAATGATTTCAAAAGCGGTCTTGAACCTATCACATTTTCACATCTTAAAAACATCTTGTGTCAAAGAGATATAACACCATCCTTGGGTTGTGCCTTGAAGTGAAAAGGGGTAATCCTCGTTTGTCCTATCATGCAAACATAGTCCATAAAACAGTGGTTCTTACCACTATCACAAGCAATCACAAAATATAAATATAAACAGAGTAGTAAGGATAGGGTAAAATTCTCATCATACTTCGGTTGAGAATCCGATTCCCCAAAGCTCTAAGGAAATGAACATTTTTCACACACCACTGATCCCAAATAAGTTGTAAGGGTCGTAGGTAGTCATCCCCAAGGCTTACAAAGTTCAAAAACAACATGGACTATGGATTTAACCTTCACCGGGGCTATAGACGCTTGGCTGGCGGTGGAGTATACTCATTGCGTGGCGACATGTCTCTCCTCAAAGAGAGACCTCCGAATGCTCATACGGACAAACTAGCTTCGGGGTCTTCTCCATAACGGGGGTTACCTAATTTATGCAAGATGAGGTTAATGAACACACTTGCACACACACAGGTTTTTGATTGCCTAGAGTCACTACCATGCTTTCGATTTGGTTAATGAACTCACATGCACACACATTTGGTCCTAGTTGAATTAGGCGAGTATTAGTAAGTTTGTTTGATACCACTAGCATGTTTGAGTCTTTGTAAAACAGTCTTCTATATCTTCTTCCATATCAACCTCCATATCTTCTTCCATATTCATGTCATTCCATACGTCATCCATTCACAAGCCACCAAGTTCGGTGCCCCCGATTAAACAATTATGATAACGAGTTGGCTAAATCTAACTATCTAAAAGTATGAGTGCTTCTTAGTGCATATTTCATTTACTTAGTCTCGCATTAATCATCTATAAGTTTGCATTCCATTCCATCACATATGCATCAAAAACATTAAAACATATAAAAACATGCATCACAAAAACATAGGCATTCACACAAAAGAAAGTAAAACACTAAATAAATAAAAGCCATGTATATATATGTATAAAGGTCAAAGCCAATGAATGCCAAAAGGCTACAATATACAATAGAGCACCAAGGCTCATAAAGAGTGCATCTAAGCACTAAGCTAACCATCAAAAGAGGACCCCTGTGACCTAGTAGGAGCCCTAGACCTAGTGGTGTGCCTAGACTCACTACGCCTAGAGACAGAGGAGGATGGAGGATCAGGCAACACAATGTGATGCCTAAACAATGTGTCCTCCGAGCCTCAATGTAATGAGTCCTAGACCTAAGCCTAGCTATGTCTATCCCGTGTCGTCGCTCTCGCTCCGCTAGCTCTGCCTGGAGTCTCGTCACCCTGTCATCCTGGGGCACCCTAGTCGCTCCATCCAAGTCCGCCTACATCTGGGCCATCCTCTCCTCCTGAACAGCTATCAGGGCATCCCGCTCTGCAACCTATTGCTCCAGCCGAGCTATCCTCTCATCTCGGACAGCTAGCATAGCATCGCGCTCTGCTATCTGCTGCTGCAGCTGCGCCAGATCATCCTCGTGCCCGCTAGGGGGTACCTCCCTAGTCTCTCCTACGGCCTCTCCTAGGCCCTCGCCATCATCCTCCTCGTCATCTCTCGCTCCCCGGTGCCTACCGCGCCATCTTCCCCTTTCGCCTTCGACTGTCAGATCGAAGGCGGGGACCCTCCCTGTGCTTGGGAACCTCTGCGGTTCCCTCGTCCTCTCCAGCTCCAACAGCCACCAATGGTGGCTCCCACCTTGGCTCTGCGGCCATCCATGCTGCATACTCGGCTGTCACCCCGACGTCATCCACGTCGAGGATCTCCATGTCCTCATCGTCCTCTACTCGCCTCCCTCCACGGCTCGGCACACGGCAAATCACCCTCGATCCGTGCCTCCGGTAGCGCAGCTGGCTCATCGGGGACATCCTGTCTCAATCCGACACGGCGGAGCACTCGAGACATCTGTATGTACTTCGCCTCGCTGTGGCCCCGACCCACTACCCATCTAGCCTGTCGCACCCATCTCAGATGCTCTCCATCACCGATCCACCTCGCCTCCCGCCAGGGCCTCCAAATGACTTGGGCATCTGTCAAGTCTGCCCATAAACTCCTATACCATTGCCCCGATCTCACGGGGCGGCTCGGCTGTCTCTCCTCTGCCACTGGCCATCTCCTACCATAAGCCTGGCTCATGTCCCCGGTGAGCACATGGCAACCCCTCCGGTCGGGCCACTCTGAAGTGCTCCCAGCCCTAGCACTGGAGAACCAAGCTGCAGCCTAGGCCCTTTCGGCCCCGTCTCCGAACCTCATACAACTCCCGGTACACTGCGCCAATAAAGCGGGCGCCCGGGCATACACTACCCTATTAGTGAGCATCTCGCTCACTACACCCATCAGGTTCCATGGAAACCTGCACCCGGTCCTTGTTCGGGGCCACAATGTTGGCCAATACGAACATCATCAGAGCCTCCACCGCTACCAACTCCTTGGCCGTATACATGGCCAAGTAAGGAATCCCCCCGCTCTCCGTCCGGATCTCCCTCCAGTCATCCCCAAACAACTTGGCCATCTCCGTGGCCCTATCTCGTCCAACCTCCACCCGTGCCCCCTCCACGGGCACCTTGAGGATGCGGTATACATCCTCAAGCGTCACCGTCATCTCTCCAGTCGGGAGCTGGAACGTCCCCCGATCCGGATCCCACCTCTCGGCCAAAGCCGAGAGGTACCCCTCATCTGCCCGAACTACCTCCAATCGGGCTGCCTCCGCTAGCCCTATCGCCTCCAATATCTCCCAGTCTTCCTGGGACAATGACCTCCTCATCCCCGGAATGATAGGGGAGAATCGGTGTCGTGCCTCTAACACCCTAAGCTGCAAAACAACAAAACAAAAATTTGTTACAAATTTTTTTTTCAAAAAAAAAAAAAAAACAAATAATAAGTACTTGCTTAAATAAACAAATACCTCGGTGGCTGCACTGGCGCGTCCGCTCCCATCTCCGCCATAGCTCCCGCGTGCTTCACTCTCCCACACAACCTTTCACTTCACTTCACTTCATTCCACTCCCTCAGACGCACTTCTCTCAAGCTCGAACGCACAAATGAGCGAAATTCTCGTTGAAACTGTTTAAATAGCTGGTTTTGGCGCCCTGAAACGTAGTGGGGCATTTCATGGCGCATTCAGACGTAGTGGGGCGTTTCATGATGCATTCAAACACCGGCGGGCGTTTCTGCCACCTCCAAATGCATACCGGCGTTTGGTGTCAGTATTGAATAAAGGAACAAAACTTACAAAATTGAAGCTTACCTCCTCCAAATTTCATCAAATTGCATCCATCCATTCTTCTTATCATAATAAAACATTTTGTGAAGGTTACAACGAGTTTTGGAAACAAATTTTGTCATTTTGCTCAAAAAGCGCATCATTCATCATTGTTTTACAAATTGGGTTAAAAACATTCAAAACCTTCACAAAATTAACAACATTCATCAATTCTTCTGATCTATCGTCAATTTCATTCATTCTTCTTTCATCATGCATATTTTTGCCAAATCAAATTAAAGTAAACCTCGTATCTAGTGGTATATTCTATCACCTTGGCGATTGCGGCGATTTGCATCCATGCAATTCGGTAAGAGGATTAAACCACCATAAGGACACTTACCATTTATCATCATCAATTATTTCATTGTTTGAAAATTGGAAATCAATTTTGGGTATCCTACTTTTCAAGTGACCTCATACCAAGATTAATTTGCTCAACGAGTTGTCATTGATGGCCTAGTTCATGGGGCCTTAAACGTGGACAATCTTCAATATCATCATTATTTTGAGTCTTGCTAGAGATTAAGGCTACCTAGGTTGATTGGTTCCGACCCGAGGAATTATCCATACGAGTCACTAGGAGCATCTCCGAGTTTGGACTCTTTCATATTGCATCTCTGCATATCAATGGCGCCAACAAGGCAATTTCATCAACAGTATGGATTCACCCACAGGAGTTGGGGCATCCGTTATCAATTTCTAACTTTCCTATAGTGGAATTCATCTTACATGATCATGGAATTTAAAATTTGGCAAAAATCCCTTTCTAACCGTTGGGGCAGAAAACGGTCCATCTTTCACATCACTCATATCGTCTTCAATCATATTCTTTTCTGGTTTGTACACCAACCCCTTTTCTGTTGGGACATAAACAGATGGTTCATACACCAACCCCTTTTTTTCATCGTTGGGGCAAAAACGGTTCATTTTCTTCCAAATTTCTTCCAATTGGCTTGTGAGAACCATTCTCGCTCGCCAATTGAGGGGGTAAGCCGATAAAATTTTAAATATTCTTTTATTCTTTGGTCTTCAAAGTTGTGCTTTAGTCTTGAGAGAGAGTTGCGTCCGATCCGACTTTTCAGGTGTCTTAAGTTTTTGTGCTTGCATTGTGTCTTCACACAAAGCGGCTCAAAAAGGGCATCTGTAGACACCAAAATCCGGCCACTTGCAAGTCATCTATACCTTCCTGTCAGCCACGTGTCGGTCATCCACCTTCCCGCCATTATTTGGCCCAAATCCACACTTTCCCGCCATTATTTGGCCCAATTTCACCTTTCCCGCCATTTTTCATCCCCAAATTTATTTAAATTAATATTTATATATATATTTTAATATTTTAATATTTTAATATTTTAATATATATATTTAAATAATAGTTTAAGTGATTTAATCTGAGCCGTCCATCCTTCATTTAATCTCATCCGTCCATCCATCTTAATCCATTTCACAACCAAGATTTATTCTCTACCCTTGGATCCACTTTAATCTTAGCCACACGTTCAAAGTGTCGTTAAAACCCTAAAGTGTGCCCTAAGAGTAGATTATAAATTGAGTCACCTTGATGGCTCAAACCCTATGTCTTTTGCTACTTCTATATCCTATGCGCTATCTCTGATTCTAATTCTTCTACTGCTATCTCCTCTATCTCTCTTCTGCTACCCTTTCGCCGCATCCATCGCCGCTTCCGTCGCCGCTTTTGCCGCCATCTCTTCTGCAGCATTCTGCAGAATCCCCCATTCTTGTCACAAGTGCCCGCGGGCGTTTACCCCTTTACCAAGTGCCCACGAGCGTTTACCAAGTGCCCACGGGCGTTTTCCAAGTGCCCACGGGCGTTTACCCACAGCCACAGACTCAGACCGGCGTCTAAAACCTTAATCCAGAAGCACGCGGGCGTTCGGTGAGTGCACCGGGGCGCCTTCCGCGGCCGATTTGACGACCACATTACTTCCAGGTGTCGCCTGGTCTAGCTGCGTTAACGGAGAACAGGTATAAATTAGTTTAAAGCAAGTAACTTCTTTTCTTTTATTGATCTGTTATTGAATTCCTGCATTCCATTTTTCTAGGGTTTTAGATTGTTTCCGAGGGCTCACACAGTGGAGCCCTCTTATTAATTTCTAACTCCTTAATAGTGTTAATGTGTGCGGGGTTTTTGATGGCGGATCCGGTTTATTGATGGCGGCTGATTAAGTCGGAGTGGTCCAAGCAAGGGATACAACAAAGCCCACTCACTCTGTTGGGATTGAAGATACATTCTTCGGAAGCGCCACCATTTGTGCCAGCTAGGGTTTCGGAGAACCCTAGCATAACTTGTAACTTTGTATCACAAATAAAGGGTTACAAGCCCAGTTGTATTCAAAAAGGAGTTTTTAAACTCCATCGATTAATAAAAATCGTTTGTTTTGTGCAACTATTTTGTACTCTGTCATTGTGATTTTATTTATTTTTGTTTGGCGTTGTATTTTTAATCTACAAAAATATACAACTCATGATATATTATTGCGCAAAAATCGTTAGTATATATACAAAAATATGAGCGCATCTGGTGATCATAACTATAATTTATGTTCAAGGGTCACCAAGCATGTCTCCTATAATGATTTGCAGTTGAAAATGATGAATCTGAGGAACTTGATACAAGAACATAGCTTAGTAGAATGACACTCCAATACTCCTCAAAGGGATATAGTTTGGTTCTCTATTTCGTCAGGGCTTTGTTGCTTAATTCTAAACCTTCGTGGATGCATTAATTTTGTGGGAGGGTCTATATATAGACTTCCCTCTCATATCTAGACCTTGGATTCCTAGAGAAGCTTCAATCCAAATTCATGCAACTGACCATTGTGGGTGGGAAGCATCAGGTAAAAATTTACATTAAAGGGGTAGTTAGGAGAGACTCAGGGAGTTCCTTGCCAAAATATTCTTGAAATCAATGCACAGGTGCAGTCAGACTACATTATCTAGGCTCGTATTCATGGCTAGACTATGTGTGATGTTGGCCACTATCAATTTTAGCGGCCAAGTTTGGCCATTGTAGTCTCCAGCGGCCAGATGTGTTGGTCGCTTTGCTTGAGAGAAACCAAGCCTAGATGGGCTAGAACTGCCCTGCTTGAGTGGTTAGGACCACTACTTGATCTTGGAGAGATCCAAGAGGGTTCATATGGTTTGAAAATGTGCCCATATAGGTATTCTCCTAAACATGATGTATTTTAGGTGCCTACAGATGCCCCTTTTTGGGATGCATTATGGGAAACATAGCGTGGAGTAAAAATAGACCACCTAGGATCACATTGTAGGTTGGATGATGATCATTGCTCTGATAAACATAGGATGCCCTAGTCACATGGGAGGGTGAAAATCCTAGAATCATTGCTTCCAACATAATGGGAGGCTTTAAATTTGGAATTTTGCACTCGCTCATCAAGCAATTGGGTAGCTTCAGTACTACTATAGATCTGAAGGGAGGGGAGCTACAATCTTGATTGACATATTTACTTTTTGTCCCAGCAAAGGGTAAGCTTATGATAGTTATTGGCAATGATTCGTAAGATGAACACAACTCTGACATGATCAAGATGAACTTTTGCTGACTTTGATTATGATTGTTGAAATTTTTTTACTACCCCCTCAAGTGACGAGTCGATGAGGAAAGGACAATTAATAAAGCAATGATTCGCTTGACCAATATGAATTATTCATATTTCTTTAGAGGGTTGCATTTGTTGTTATAGACTAGTTCCCATATAGGTGTGACTTCAACCATATTTGGTAGTTATACATATATATCCCTTGGGACGATCTAGCCATAATGGCCTTCTTAGGGAATCAAGGTGTTAGCTATTCTATTGTTATAGGAGGAATGAGAAGGTTTCTCACTCCCGTGGGGTGATCCAATAATCATGGCCTTCTTTGGTTTTGAGGTGAAGCATCTCAATTATACCATAACTAGCTTACCCCAAGTGGCCTTATGGTTATTTTTTCATCTTTCTGAATTGCATGGAGCACTCATCACTGCAATCGCCAAGTGTATAGATAAAATTACTAGGTACAAGGCTCATTTGGTTTTTGTTGATTATTTTATTTTTATGATGTTTTTGGATTTTGATGTATACAAATTTTTGCTATTTTCTTATATTTTGAATGCCTTGGACCACTAGGTACTTTTTATGGCCTATTTTGAACTACTCTGTGGTGACAGTTTGGTGAAATTATTCCTTATTTTTTGGCTATTGTTAGGGTCAGTGACCCCTAATTATCGTATGTGGCTACTATCAGGTCTAGTGACCAATAAGTGTGGGCTACTAACGTTGGTAACGACCAAGGTACAATTTGGAAAAATTAAAGGAAAATTAGGGTTTGAGCTATCATTATTTCCAATTATTAGTTTTGCTTTTGGAGCTCTGAGGTGAAAGTGACCACTTTGACTAAAACGTTGCTTATTGGATGCCATGGCTGAATAGGGTGAGGCTTTATGAGCGGAGGATTTGGAGCTTCATGGGTACCTCTCTAAACTCTAGCACCTTTTTTATTATGGTAAAATGAACCTAACTAAGTAATTATGGTAAATGAACCTCATTAACCATTTTGGAAATGAATTTCACCAATAGTTAGGCTTCATTTAGGTTTTAGGTAGATGGTTTTCTTTTAGTTTTTATGTTTTTGTATTTTTTTGAGATTTTTGGGCCCAAGAGGAACATCGTTGGCATGTCGCCCATTGGCCACTGTAGCTCAGAGCGGCTAGCTTGTCCTGAGGCTGGTCGCTGCTGCTATTAGTGGCCAGTTTGAAATTCCAATGGTTAATTTTTTTATCGTTGGGAACTGGATACTGCCAGCTTTAGCGACTGAGTCATGGCTACTCCTAGCGCAAGCGGCCAAGAAACCTTAGGCTTTATTTCATATTTTTGAAATTTTAGGCAAGTTAATTGATTTATTTGAAATTTTGAGATACTTTTATAAAAATTTTTACATGATTAGGTGCATTTATGTGTTGCTCATGTAAGCCTTAGATTATCTTGATTATATTTGCACCGCTTGGCATGTTTATTGCATTTATTTAGTTTTTAGTGCATTGATTTAGGCTTTATTTTACACTTTTAGATCTTATCTGCTTGGGCTCAGGACCCAATGCTATTTTATGACTTTTTGCGGGAGATGTCTAACATAGAGTGGGTCTGGATCAAGGCTCACGATCTCTAGTATGTCACTGGCCTTCCCCAGATCATGTTGGATTAGGTCTACTTGATGGCCTTGGCCCACCGATGGGACCCTATGACCAACACCTTCCATATTCCTATCGATGAGATGACCATCACACCGAAGGATATCTACAGGATTCCTAAGGTCTCATTTTACAGAGTTCTCATTGTTTCTTCCCCCACTATTGCATGGGGTGCTATGTTTACGAGGGTCTTTTGGGAGCATGTCAATGTTGTCTCCAAGGATACTTGCTCAGGGAGAATTTATATTTCCTGTTGGTACAAGAATAATGTCTTTTCTTGACTGCACGTTGTGTTGCTGATGGTTATCTACAATAGCCTCATACCTGACTGATCTGGATTGAGGTTCCTGTGGAACATTTTAGCGATGGTGCAAGACCTGATTAACAGTGAGCAACCCATTATCTATGCTTGGGGTAGTTCATTGCTAGCGCAATGCTATGATGAGTTGTACTGTATTCAGCACCGCAAATGGGCTAGTATTACCTGTAGCTTACTCCTTCAGGTCTAGGGATGGGAGCACATCAAGATTGATCGCCTAGGAGGACTTCTAGTGTATATCACTACTTTGGACAAGTATGTCCAGTGTTATGGATCTAGGTGGCGCAGGACGCTCGAGGAGTGCAAGAGTTGGCATTATGCAGGGGAGCTTTCCCACTATAGGGCATCTTTGATAGGTTTACGGGTTGGTGATATCATATGGAGACCTTATCATGAGTGCCTCACCTGGGATTATCCTGCTAGCTTCACAGCTAGGACTCACCATGATGGTTGATTGGTTGCAAGGTCAAAATCAAGGAGTTCTACTATTCTAGGGTTCTCTAATAGTGTGGGATCCAATAGGATTTTCCTCTCAAGCTGGTTTTCTATCATCGAATTATTGTTGAGAAGAACCTTCCACCACCATGAGTTACAATAGTTCTTGAGGATGACCCTCTTGTAGTTGATCCAGGTGTGGTTTATGCTTGCATGACAGAGGTGTACATCCTTTGGTTGGGTACGTGACTATGGTATAGTGGCAACCACCTAGGGTGGTCTTTGGATGAGGCTGAGGCTGAGGATCCTGATGGGCACCAAGTGCAGGCTTAGATAGATGATTTGGGGTAGGCAGGGCAGCAAGATTAGGTGGTAGAGGAGCAGGTTGCCCCTAAATATGAGGAGGATGTGGATCCTGAGGAGCAAGAGTCTCCTCTCTAGGCTCAATTGCACTAGGCTGAGCCCAAGCTGTAGAATTCCTAGATATAGGTTCAACAAAGGGATGCCACTATTGTTGATCTTTAGGGACAGGTTGCCCACCTTACTACCGAGAAAGATGCTGCTTGAAGTTACATTACCCCAGTTGCAAGTGTAGATTCTAGGACCAAGGTGAGGTGACTTTAGGTGATTATAGAGGATGAGGATGATCATATGACATCAAACACCACCTATATTATTGTTCTCATGTCATAGATTCAGTTCCTAGGTGGTACTTCTTAGGAGAGACCCACAGTAGGGGGTTCACAGTGTAGCATGCGAAGCACTTTAGGGTAGTCTTCAGCTCAATCAAGTCATAGGTCTAGGTCTCAAACAAAGCAGACTAAAGTTCCAATTCTATGTCATCTCCTAGAGGAAGCAGTGAGGGTGGTGGTGAGGCTAGTGGTGCAGGACACTCCTGGTTTGTTATGGCTTCTTTGATACTTTATACCTATTTTTGGATGTAGGGTCATCTGACCTATTTTTGTACCTACATGTACTTATTTGACACATGATCATATGATATCTAGACTTTGAGACTCACCATGCGTATCTATTTATGGTTATGTTTTTACGTTTATGTGATGCAGTATTATAACTTTATGTTACCTATTCTCACGGTTTATGATGTGATGTGATTTAATGCTTCATGATGTGATGTGATTTTATGATATTTGATATGCACTATATGATAGATGTATGTTGAGATGATGCTTTTACCTATATGTGTAGGTGTACTATTTATGATGTATGCATATGGTTTAGTTTATATGACTTATGTTTCATGATGTTCATGTGTGGATGAACACTTTATGATCTTATGCTATATGGTATGGTTTACATGACTTATGCTTTATGGTGTGTGAATGACTAGATGGTATGATGTAGATGATGGTATGGATACCCATATGGATGGAATGCTTATTGTTATATGTATGTCTAACTTTGATGTATTGATATGATGAATGCAATGTTTGTAATGCACTATTTATGTGATGGTAATCTAATGCAAATGAACTTGTATGCTTTAATCACTTAAAATATATGAATGATTAGATATGATTTTAACAAAATGGATAACACCACATAATGTACAAAAATCATAAATGTAAATAATAACTCTTAGCATATGATATGAGATGATGTGATATGTATGATTATGATATGAAATGATTTGTTGCTATGTATGATTTTTGATTATTTCCATGAGACTCAAAAACTCTAGTTACTTCATCAAAAGTTGTATACTGACCATTCAGAGCTCCTGAAGGATAAATTTCTATCATGAAGACCTAGATACTCATTATCCCTGTGTGCAAATGAATATATTAGATAAAACATAAGCATACCTCAGTGCCAGGCAGGATTCATTTAGCCCATTGTTATATTGGGGATCCCAAAATGTTCATCCTAATCCTAAGTTAGACTCAGTTGGACTAAACCACTAGGTGGTACAGGAAACCTAAAGCTAGCTCTTCCACATGCAAACATTGGTTTGTACAAAAGCAAGATGATTTTGATAGACATATCATCATGCGTAAGGTTCGACCATGCTGAGAATTCTAGGGATTCAAGTTCTATACTCCCTTCTTTTCTTCATATTTATTTGGAATACTTGCTCAAGATTTAGTGACAAAAATCACTGTTTATTTTGAATTTTTGTTTTCTTTTGTTTTGAGCAAGGGATTTATGTAGTGATCATAATCACTGTTCACTTTGTTTTTCTAAATTTTTTAATTTTAAATTTTGTTTTTTTTAGGATTTTGCTTGTTTTGATTGAAGCAAGGTATTTTAGGTAGGGATGAACTTGTCCTTTTGCTAATTCTTAGGATTTTTGAGGTGATCGCATAGGTGGATAAGCAATATAAACTTTTTACCTTAGGATACCTAATACCACTTTACAGCGTTCATCTTTCCCTTGTTCCAGCTAAGATTTTAGTGTTTTTATTAGTGAAAGGATTTTGAAATATACCAGGTGCTATCAAAACTAAACCTCACCTAGCATAAGCAAATATAACTTTCTACCAAGTCTAAATAAAACTACTAGGTATGGTTGAGTGATCGAAAAACCTTAGTATATTCCTTATAGCAAGAGGAGGGGGTTGTGTTGAAAAACACAGTTACACGCATGGGTTATGGATGATGGTGGATTTTGAGAATGCATGATTGAGGTACAAACATGGTGTTTTTTGTTAGATTGTGATCACAACCTATCTAATGTAAATGTGATGAGTGCAAATGCCTATATGCAATGCAAATACCTGAATGCAAATGTGAAATGCTCATGTTTTTGTATTTTTTATGCTTTTAATTGTTTTTAACTTTTGCTTATTACATTGTTTTTTACTTTTTGATTTTGCATTATTTTTGGATTTTTTTTATTTTGCTTTCGACCAAAGGGATTATAGTGCCTTTGGGGCCTTTTGTGATTTGACCAAATGGCTTAAATATGCCTTTGGAGATTTTTGTGATTTGACCAAAGGGCTTTAAGATGCTTTTGGATCTTTTTGTGATTTAACCAAAGGGCGTTAAGATGCCTTTGGAGCCTTATGTGGTTTTTTTTATTTTAATATTTTCTGATTTGTTTGGACTTTTATGATTTCTATTTTTTTTTAATCTTTTGAAGTTATTTGAATTTTTTTGATATTTTTCTAATTTATGTGTTGAACGCCTTTAGATAAATTATGTTGAGAGGCTCTGGCTCCTCAACACCTTCTAGCTTTTTTAGGCGATATGCCCCAAGCCCAATATTCTTAGATATGATGTAAGGCCCTGTTGAAAATTTTGTCACATTGCACAAGGGGTAGAAAAAAAATCAAAATTTTGTATAGTCTTTCCTTTTGCAAAAGTATTTCTTTTTGTTGCTTCGAAAGTATTTGTAAGTGTTGCAGCAATTTTGGCTTTCAATGCCACCCCTTTGTACACAAAATGAAGAAGAAAAAGATTCGCTGCCAAACAGGCCAAAGAAGATAGCTTCACCGCAAGAAAGAAAAAGTGTCACGATATCGCGACATGTTGCACTTTTGCGGCCGAAAACAAGGAAAGTGTCGCGATATTGCGACATGTTGCATTTTTGCGACTGAAAGCAAGGAGGATGAGCAGAAGAGGAAAAGTGTCATGATATCATGACATGTTGCATTTTCACGGCCGAAAGCAAGGAGAAAGCGCAAGAAATAGAAAGTGTCGTGATATCACGACATGTTGCATTTTCACGACCGAAAGCAAGGAGAAAGAGCAGAAGGAAAAAGTGTCGCGATATCATGACATGTTGCATTTTTGCGGCCGAAAGCAAGGAGAAAGCGCAAGAAGTAAAAAGCGTCACGATATCGTGACATGTTGCATTTTCGCGACCGAAAGCAAGGAGGAAGAGCAGAAGGAAAAAGTGTCACGATATCGCGACATGTTGCATTTTCACGGTCGAAATCAAGGAGAAAGTGCAAGAAGGAAAAAGTGTCACGATATCGCGACATGTTGCATTTTTGCGGTCGAAAGCAAGGAGAAAGCGCAAGAAAGAAAAAGTGTCACGATATCACAACATGTTGCATTTTCATGGCTGAAAGTAAGGAGGAAGAGCAGAAAGGAAAAGTGTTGTGATATCACGACATGTTGCATTTTCGCGGCTGAGAGCAACAAGAGGGAGCGAGAAAGAGAAGGTGTCACGATATCACGACATGTTGCATTTTTGCGACTGAAAGCAAGGAGTAAGAACAGAAAGGAAAATTGTCACGATATCGCGACATGTTGTATTTTTGTGGCTCAAAGCAACAAAAGAGGACAAAGACATAGAAATGTCATGATTTCGTGACATGTCGTATTTTTGCAATGCAAGAAGAAGAACCAAGCTGAAGACATAGAAATGTTGCGATATCGTGACATGTTATTTTTTCGTGAATCAAAAGGGGCACACACTGCAAGCCGGGTATTTTCTCGAGACCATTAAAGTGCCTCATAAATGTATTTTACTTGCCCGATAAGCTCGCTACTCATTTTTGACAATTGGAAGTGAAGTATCATTCCCTGAAGGAGATCTCAGCAAGCATGGCGACCACTCGATTATTGCACCCAAAAACCAAGGACACTCAGACGGCTCATCAATGCATATTTCTACGGTTGAGTCGATCAGTTTCCAGTTCTGGTAATGGATTTGAGATCTCAGTCACGAGGGCCACGAGGAGTCGACTTCATCGATCTCAAGATTATACTTCGTCATTCTATGTAATAATGACTCATAGGGTCGGGTCCTCTATAAAAACCCAGGCATTGTAATGTAAGAAAGGGGGGAAACTTTCTGCTAGAAATTTGTTGTAACTTGATGTCCTACAATTAATACTAAAGAACTTTGGGCTCAATTTCTCTCTTGTATGTTGCCTTTTGTGTTTATTTCTTTTGTCTTTCTTCATTTGCATATTGTAACTTTGAATCCTGAATTCAGTGTGTGATTGGGGACAGTACCCTAAAATTCACCTGAAGGATACATAGGAGAGGAAAAATGCTATATTGGTTTTCTTTTATGAGGTCTGGTGGGTTTTGGTTTCTATTATGTTCACTTGTCCTAATCGTCGTTACTCTGAACCCTAAATTTTGATGAAATGGAGAAGGAGAATCCTGGAGCTCACTCAGAGGATACATAGGAAAGTTAATGTGGTGTTTCTTTCATTTATTCTTGGTGTTCTTTATTGCTATTCAAGTTGTTAGTTAGTGATCGTGCTTCCTATTCTATCCCACTTTAAATCATTGATCTCTCTTCCCTTACCCCTTTTTTATTTCCTTCTCTAACCCTAACTCTTTTTATCTCTTTCCTGCATCCTTACTTTGTTTATCTCTTTCTTGCATCCCTTATCTCAAAACACCAAAGTAGTTTAGCATAGAAGCCGGCCTTTATCCAGAGATCAGTACGAGGGGCATCTCTTCCCTTTGGCCTTTTAATGTTGGTCTAGGTCTAGGGCACATACACTCACCCAAATCCTTTCCTAGATATATTTGATGACCAATAGTTTTTGGCACGCCTGGTGGGACGTTGGTCCCATGTTTTTAGGAAGCCCAAGTTTGGTGAATCTCTGGCTTGCCTCCATCTGGAAAAATCACCTGGCAACTCTAACTGAGCTAAAGATCCAAATTTCTTGATCGTAGGCACCTTTTAAATCTGAAATAAGACACCTCGAAGGAATCAAGGTTTGGTGAGTAGCCTTGACCTCACAAGCAGAGAAAATAATGTTCACCTGGTGACTCTAACTTAGTGGCAAGAACCATGATCTCTACAGGCCACTACTATAATGGAGAGGGTATGCTATCCCAGCTGGGATGATCGTGGCCCTCTGAATCTCCCAAGTTACCATGAAATTCCTGAAATTGCCTTGAAGACTGTTGAGAAGCAACACACCCCCACTGAAAAATGAATTTCCACCCTTTGAAAACTTTGAGCTTTCATTTTTGCAGTAGGGACCCTCTTGATGATTTTCAGTTTTAATCCCAGATTTTTACTTGCCTCTTTCTTCTTCAAGTTTTGCCTGTGTCAAAGTATCCAAGTATTCTTGCATTCCGGCTTTGTTATCTCGGACTTCACTTTTTACATGCTAGAATCATTCATGGATAAAAAAAATCTTACACCGATATGAGAAAAATGCAGAAAACAGACAGATAAATTCATTAGAAATCAAAACTTTCTTTTTTTGGAAATGTCGCGAAATCGCGACACTTCCATTTTGGAAATGTCGTATGATATCGCTACGGTTTGGAGAGAGAAAGCCCGATCATACGGAACGTCGCGATTTCGTGACATGTCACGAAATCGTGACAAGTTTGGAGAGAGAAGGCAAGTTGTACGGAATGTCACGAAATCGTGACATGTCGCATTTTCGCGGATGCGAGAGAAAAATGACTAAGGCATGAGATGGTCACGATTTCGTGACATGTCGCGAAATCGTGACATGTCGCATTTTCGCGGCAAGCAAGGTGAAAAAGAAGCTAAGGATGAAAATGGGCACGATTTCGTGACATGTCGTGAAGAAGAAAAGCGAGCAAGTCAGGAGCATGTAGCGAAATCATGACGTTTTTGAAGAAGGGCCCCAAGATGTACGGACTGTCACGATTTCGCGACATGTCACGAAATCGCGACAGGTCCAACCAGCAAGAGGAATCACAAGGCAAAGTTCAAAAATTGACTAAGGCATGAAGGATGTCGCGAAATCGCGACAGTTGGAGAGAAAGGGGAGAAAGCCAAAAGGTGTCACGAAATCGCGACGTCGCGATTTCGCGACGTCGCGAAATCGTGACACGCAAGAGAAAGCAAAGCGAGGAAGAGGAATTAATTGAGAAAATGGCTAAGGCATAAAAGATGCACGATTTCGTGACATGTCGCGAAATCGTGACATGTCACGTTTTCGCGGCCAAGTTCGGAGGAAAGTGCCAAGTGCCAGAAAGGTCACGAAATCGCGACGTCGTGAAATCGTGACAGTTTGAGTGAAAGAAGGGCAAGGCCAAAAGGTGTCGTGAAATCACGACACAAAGGACAGATGGTGAGTTGAGGGGCCACCATGTCACGATTTCGCGACATGGTGGAAAGTTGAGAAGGCAAGGAGCCACCATGTCACGATTTCGCGACATGGTGGGAGCAAAGAAGTGCCAAGGGCGGTTGCTGTTGCGATTTCGTGACATGTCACGAAATCGTGACATGTCACGTTTTCACGGCAGCAACGAAGAAAAGGAGCCAAGGCAAGGAGCAGGTCGCGATTTCGTGACATGTCGCGAAATCGTGACATGTCGCGGTTTCATGACTTGCAAAGGAAAAGCGTTGCGCAGAGCAGGGCATGTCACGATTTCGCGACATGTTGCGAAATCGTGACATGTCGCATTTTCGTGACTCAGGCAGGAAAACAGAGCAGAATGCAAAACAGCTGGAAATGGACACGTGTCACGATTTTGTGACACGTGTCAAAGCACGTATCAGATAAATAGGGCCGACATGCAAGTAAACATTAGGGTTTTTAATCTGATTTAGTAATTAAAGTTTTGATTTAATAATTTTAAAATACTAATCCATCTTTTGTTCTTTCATGCAGGAAGCCATCTGTCACTTACGGGATAACGGAGAAAGGGCCATAAAGACAAAGTCGAATGCAAATTAATCAAAGACAGCCATATTGAAAGAAAAGATGCCGAGAATTGTTGTTTCATCCAATTTTTACAGATCTGGCGCAAGGAGACTTTACGGTGACTAAGCTACTGCCCATTTGATGGAATATGTCGGGAGTTGGCCGAAAAATTGAAATATCTACACACAGTTACCGGAATTTGCCGGTGAATGCATTTAATGATAATTTATGGCAGAATTAATGGCTTGCAGATATTTTCAACTCAGGGATGGCTCTGCGGAGATGAAATGTCGGAGAAGTGGTGACTCATCCAGCTTACCCGAGGGAATTAATGAGGGCATTTATTTACAGTTGCGGGTGAATGCAAGTGGCATTCGAATTCTATCTTCTCCATTTATGGCAACTGACTGCACTGATTTGCAGAATGGTTAAGTTTTATCCGAACTTTGTTTTAAATGGCTTTATATTGTAAAACCCGGGTCCTAGGGTTTGAGATGATAAGACTTAGGGTTTGAGAAGAAGATATTTCTAAAAAGATCAGGGGCTGTCCTGAGTCTATAAATACTTCTTCTCAATGTAATCGCAGGAGGCGGAAACTTAGAAATAAAAGGCTATTGAAGCAATTTCTTGCAAATATTGTTAAATACTTTGTTTCTGGACTTGGAGTTGATGTGCTTTTGTTTTCTGTGATAGCATGGCCAGGAGCCTAATCTTTTGCAGATTGTGATAAGTTCATCTTCTTTTGTTATCCGTTTCTTTAAAGTTTATTAAATATATGTTGTGAATCTGTGTTATCAAGATTAAATATGTTGTTAGGCTTCATTTGTTCTATTGTATGCTAGGGAAATTATAGATTTAAGGTTTAAGTCTGTTCTAATTGCTCTGTCCTCACTGTGCGAGCTAGGCTGTCGGTGAAAGATATCAATTTTAACCGACTTCCCTTCGGTTTATAATTTTCTGTTAGAGTTGTTCCATCTCTGCCTTATGCTCTTAGTAGGAAGTGATCTTAGAAAGCTGGACACTTTCTTCTTTGATTTGTTCCGTTGTGAAGCTGATAGTATAAATAAAATTGGTAGTTTTGTTTTACAGTTAAATTTGATAAACTTCTCTTTCTGCCTTACCCTACCCTCTTTGTTTTACCGTGAAATGATCCATTTTTATTTTCTTTTAATTTTGTCTTTTATTTAAATCTGCTGACCCATAAGAGCTAGATCAAAGAATTAATTTTAAATCTGATTGTCAACAAGTGACAATTTTTGAACATTACTGAGCAAGTTCAGTGAGCCCGTTGTAAGGTACAGACAGTCCATATTGAAATCTATTCCAGAAGCGGAAAAGAGTGAATTGACATTCGACCCGACTCTGTAACTCACACCTTGGATAACCAGCTAGATCCTAAAGTGAGTGGGATTTATCCCGTATAAGTGTTATCGAGTTTTGTGCTCATTCTTCACAGGGTGTGTATAAAAGTCGGACCAACATTTAAAAATGGCGCTAGAAGGAGGGCCTACTGAAATTCGGTCAGTATTGTAAGTTGTCAATACAATTTTTAAGATTGCCAGAGAAGACCTCAAGTTCAGTACTCTGTTAAGGACTGTAAGTTTGTAAGTGCTTGTGAAAAGTTGGATTCTACATACAGGGTAACAAGGTCCCACCCCAGAGCTGGAGAGCTCCTTGTCCCTGAATTAGAAACTCCGAGAAGAAGTAGCCTCAGAAGGGCCAAGTCTCTGTCCGAAACAGTTTTATCACCACTGATAGTTACCCCAACCACAACTCAAAATATCACAGTCAACCAAGTAGTAATGGCAAATTGGTTGGGCTCTACTGCTTTGAATATTTCGGGTATAGCCCATGACCTTGCCCAAAAATCCAGAAAGATATCTCCCCAGATATAAATATGATGGGACAAGAACTGCAGAAGAACATTAACTGCAGAAGAACATTTGGTTGCATTCAAGAATGCTTTGAAATTATTAAATGTACAACATGAGGATGTTGCCTGTAGACTATTCCCGTTCACTCTCCAGGAGGGAGCTTATGATTGGTTTCTAAACCTCACTAATGATTCTGTCACCAGCTGGAATGACTTAGAAAAAGTTTTTGTGTCACAGTTCGGAGAAGTGATAGATCCTAGTATATTGTACCAACAGTTTTCTGGCATCAAAAGAGAATTAGGTGAATCTATCAGGTCTTATAATGTTAGATTCCAGAAAGCTTATGGCAGACTTACTGGGTATTATGTACCGAATGCTGACCTGGCATTAGAGATCTTTAGAAACTCTCTGGATCCAATGACCTCTGTCTTTTTGAAGAGAGATCCCACTGTTACTAATTTGACAGAAGCTTATAAAGAAGCTTTGATTCTAGAAAGACAGTTGGGACCCCAACCTTTAAATGCCCAGCAAGTTCCTCTGGTTACACAAGCTGCCCCTGTGTTCAATCCCATTCCACATCAGATGATGCTGGCCGATTTGTCGAGACTCTACCATCGAGCAAATCCATTGGTCGTAGCACCTGTTGAGAATGTAAGAACCCAGGCAAAGAGGTTGACAATGCAAGAGTTGAAGAAGTCTCCAAAATAGTTCAGAAGCTGGCAAATGATTTCTTGAGTTTTAAAAGGCAAGTTTCTACAGGGGACAACTCCAACAGATATTCATATCAACCGAACAGATTCAACCGGCCCCCGTATGAACCTAATAAATATTACAAGGGTAAGGCTCATGATGTGAATATTTGCGATTTAGCTCTGCCTAACCGGTGCAGAATACATGCCACTTCTCAGCATGGGGAGTTGGATTGTCTAGAATTTTGCAATGCATTTGAAGCTTTGTCTGGAGATTTGATCTCCCCTGAAAATCAAAGAACTGTTGATGGCCCAAGTTCATCCGGCCACAGTGCAGCTATGGTCCTGGATTCTTTCACTTTCCCGGATGAATCTGAGAATGTAGTTGAAATGCCTATGGATGAGGTGCAGGCTTTCCAAGCAGTATAGAAGAGATAATTACAACATGAGGAACAGGAATCCGGAGCCTAATACTACATCAACCCCTCCGGACAACTCTCACAATGTTCCTCCCGACCCCTCTCCAAGCAATAATCCATCTCCACCAAAGGGAGGAAATCTGATGAGAGGACCAGATGCTTTTGTCCCTCCACTTAATAAAGGATATAACATAGTGGAGGATATGAAAAATATTAAGGCCAACATTACTCTACATGAGTTGGCACAGATTTCAGAGCAGAGAGACAATTTGATAAAAACATACTCTGGCCCTGCTACTAAACCTGTGGACAAAGGAAAGAAAATAGCAAATGCCAATCTAGCCATGTACAAAGAAAAAACTGAAGTTCCCCCCTTTTTACTGACTGTCCGTATTTTTGGGAAGAACTTACATAATTGTTTGGTAGATTCAGGTGCATCTGCTAATGTTATGCCTTTGGCCATTTGTCAGTAGTTGGGTCTCACCCCAATGAAGTCTGAAAGGAGAGTTGTCCAATTAGACAAATCAGAGGTTAAAGTTGTTGGAGAGCTTCAAAATATTCATATCCAATTAGCATCTGAGCCAAGGGCTCAACATAAAATTGAAATTCAGGTTGTGGATATCCCTGTGGGGTATGGGATGTTGTTGAGTAGAGATTGGTCGAGATCTCTGAACGGATACTTGGCAACAGATTTTTCACACATGTGGTTGCCATGGAAAGGAGTGGCAAATCAATTACGGGTTGAAAGAGAACCCAGGTACAAGCATACAATTACTGAGTACAATGCAGAGAATGAAACTGTAAATATTGCAGAGGTAGATATTGGAGTCTACAATTTAACAACGGGACAGATTAACAAGTTTAATAAAGCTCATCTTGTACATACTAATGAAGTCCGGACACTTCATGTGGATGGGGCTAGATCTAAACAGGGTTCTGGAACAGGGCGGGTCCTTAAAGGGCCCTGAAAGTCGGACATATTTTATGTCTTACCGCCTACGGTTCCCTTGTACAAATAATTTAGCGAGTATGAAGCTCTGATTTTAGGTTTGAAATTTGCATTGGACAAAGAAGCAAGAAATATTCAAGTTTTTACTGATTCAGAATTGGTGGCAAATCAAGTCAAAGGTAAATTCCAGTGTAAAGCATCTTATTTAAAAGGATACAAACATCGGGCTTGGGATCTTGTAGAAGACTTTGATGCTTTTAATCTGACACACATACCCGAGAGAGCAGAATTCACGAGCGAGATGTCTTGGCTTCTTCGATTGCAAGTTTAAAACCATTGGAAGAATTTAAATGGAACAAGTTTTCAATTGAGTTAGTCCCTTGTCCTTCGAGTTCCAAACAATATAGATAATTTTCAGGTTTTCTCCGATGATCAACAGATTGTAAACTTTTTGCGAGTACTAACACATTTGAAAATGCTATAATCGATGAGGGCCAAAGGGATACCCTGTTGGAACAGTTAGATGATGACAGGGGAATAATGAGGTTGAAGGACAACAGAATTCCAAAAGGGATGGTGGAGCTGGAGCGGCTCTTTGATGTTGACAAAATCAAGCAAAAGGTGAATTCTGAGGATTATGTGGGTGCCACAGACAGGTGAGACCGAAGACCTGAACATAGGGATCGGAGAAGATCCCGGGCACATCAAGTTGGCTAAGAACCGTGATCCAGAAATAAAAAGAAGTATGATTGATTTTCTTCACAGGTCCAAGGATGTTATGGCCTGGTCATACAAAGACTTAAAGGTATTTGATCCTAAAGTTTACACTCATATTATACCTTTAAAAGAATTTTGCAAACCTTTCAGGCAAAAACAGAGGCATGTCAATGCTCTGTTAGAGCCCCTCATCCAGAAAGAAGTAGAAAAGCTATTGAGTGCAGCCATTATTTTTCCCATCAGGCATTCTACTTGGGTGGCCAATCTAGTGCCAGTCAAGAAAGAAAAATGGAGAGATCCGCCTGTGTGTGGACTTTAGAAATTTAAACAAGGCATCTAAAAAAGATAATTACCCTCTACCTTCCATGGATGAGGTGCTGCAGATTGTCAATGGCTCGGAGATGATGTCTTTCCTGGATGGTTTCTTAGGGTACAATCAGATTTTGGTTGAGAAGGAAGACAGAATGAAAACTGCTTTCACAACTAAGTGGGGAACTTTTGCTTACAAGAGGATGCCATTTGGATTAATAAATGTCGGAGCTACATTTCAACGAGCAATGGATCATGCTTTCAAGGGCCTTATGGGTAAATGCATTGTTGTTTACATGGATGATTTAACAGTCTTCTCTAAATCTCGGTTTGACCATGTAAAACACTTGGAGTCTGTGTTTAATAAATGCAGGGAGTTTGGTATTTCTTTGAATCCGAAGAAGTGCATTTTTGGTGTAACAGAAGGAAAGCTCCTTGGGCACTTGGTCACAAAAGATGGCATTTCCATGGATCCGGGCAGAGTTGAAGCCATATCCGGCATACCATTTCCCAACTCCAAGAAAGAGTTGAGGTCCTTCTTTGGAAAAATTAACTTTGTCAGGAAGTTCATCTCCGGTTTTGCGAGAGATAGTCAAGCCAATGAATGACATGCTAAAGCAAACTGCTCAGATTGTCTGGACCACAGAAGCTAAAACAGCCTTCCAAGAAATCAAGACAACCATCAAACAAGCACCAGTTCTGGTAAGCCCAGACTTCAGTGCAGATTTTTATCTGTACACCTTCTCTTCTGAACACACACTTGCTGCAGTTCTGACCCAACGGAGGGAAACCGGAGAACATCCAATTGCTTTCAAGAGTACCAATTTGAAGGGGGCTGAGCTGAAATATTCTCGTTTAGACAAACAAGCTTATGCCTTGGTGAGAGCGGTTAAGCAGTTCAGGCACTATATATTAAGAAGCAGAATTCATGCTATAGTTCCAGACCCAGCTGTTAAATACCTTCTAAGTCAGAATGAGTTGGGTGAATTGAGGGGTAATTGGGTTACAAGGCTGCAAGAGTATGATTTAGAAATTAGGCCTGCTAAATTGATCAGAGGACTTGGTTTGTCCCGACACATTGCCGAAGTACCTGTACGGGAAGAAGTTAATCAATTAAATTCTGAATCTGATGACTGGTATGGAGATATTATCCATCTGCTGCAATTTGGAATTTGCCCGTCTCACTTGAACAGAACCCAAAGGAGAGCATTAAAACTGAAAGCTGCTCATTATCTCCTCAAAGCAGGTAATTTGTACAGGGAGAATTATGTTGGCATTTTCTTGAGATGCATTTCTCGGAGTGAAGTCAATGAAGTCATGTCCAGTTTTCATGAAAAGTTAGGGGCAGGGCATTCATCAGGATCTGCTACTGCGCATAAAATATTGAGAGCGAGGCTATTATTGGCCTACACTATTTAAAGATGCACATCAGCATGTAAGAACCTGCCATCAGTGCCAAACTTTTGCAGCCAAAGAGGCCAACCGGGCTCTACCATTGCAGCCTGTTGTAATAAATAAACCTTTCATGCAATGGGGACTTGATTTTGTGGGAGTGATTAATCCAAATTCTTCAACAGGGCATAAGTATGTTCTAACAACTACTGATTACTGCACAAGATGGGTTGAAGCAAGCAGCCACCACAAGAAGTACAGACTCATGAAGTGATTGAATTTCTAGAATCAAATGTCATAACTAGGTTTGGGGTTCCTCCGAATTTGGTGTGTGATAATGGACCAGCCTTCCAATCATTGGAGTTTGCGAGAATGGGCATACCGGATGGGGATAGTTATCGATTCTCATCCAACTATTATCCCCAAGGCAATGGACGGTTGAGTCCACAAACAAGAATTTAATGAATGCCATTAAGAAATCTGCAGACAGACAAACCCGAGACAGTGGCATACATTATTGAAATATGCACTTTGGGCTGACCGGATAAAATATAAAGTGGCTCTTAAAACTTCTCCTTTTGCTTTGTTGTATGGTACCCGACCAATTGTTCCCATCTCTCTGAAGTTACCTACTTACCAATTTGTCTTAGACTATTTTGAGGATCAAGATGATGCGAGAGGCTCGTGTTTTAGATCTAACTAACTTGCAGGATGAAAGACTCCAAGCCCTGGAACACTTCAATCGGCACCAAGAAACCGTCAAGCGGTGGTTTGACAAGAGGGCCAAAGTGAAAGCTTTAGATCGGCAGACTTGGTGCTTCTATGGGACAAGGCCCATGAGAAGAAGGGTAAGCATACAAAGTTGCAGCCATTGTGGATAGGCCCCTACCAGATTGCTGAGATTCTGGGTAGTAATGCATTTCGTTTACAAGACCTTGATGGTAATTTTCTGGACCTCCCTGTTAATGGTCAATACTTAAAACATTATTTCTCGGCTGTCCCGTCCAATATATCATTTGAATGAGTCATAAAGAAGTTGTAACATGTGTATACATTGTGAATAACTCTGCAGTTTTATTTTGCTTTAGTTTAATTTTAATTGCCTGTACAGTTCTTAGTTTATTTATTTTAATTTAATTCTAGGTGCTTGTACAGTGTTGTTTGTTTTAGTTTGTTTTTAAATGTCTGTGCAGTGTTCTTTTGTTTTGTTTAATCCTAATTGCCTGTACAGTTTTCAGTTTCAGTTGTTTATTTTAGCTTGCTTCTATCTTGTACGTTTTAGTTTTAGTTTTAATTGCCTGTATAGTTTTTAGTTGCTTTACTTTAGTTTTATTTTAATTGTCTGTGCAATTTCAGTCTGTCTTGAAGTTCTGTATTTTATTTCCTTTGTAAATAACCCTGCAGTTTTAATTCCTTTCAGGTCTGTACATTTATGTATTCTATTTCCTTTGCTGTCTGTACAGTGTTGTTTCATTTTAAAGTTCTGTATTTTATTTTTTATTTAAGGTCTGTGCAGTTTATTTCCTTTGTAAATAGCTCTGCAGTCTTGTTTTATTTCATTTCCTTTAATGCCTGTATAGTTTTATTTTGTTTCCTTTGTAAATAACCCTGTAGTTTTGTTTCCTTTTTGCTGTACAGTTTTATTTTAAAGTCTGTGCAGTTTTATTTTATTTTGTTCTTAAAGGCCTGTGTTTATCCTTGGAAGTCTGTACAAAATTCTTTGGCTTTTAAAATTCTGTTCTTTAACCTTTGCCTGAGCATCAATGAAAAGTCAGCCTTCTAAAGATTGTTTCATTCTGAGTCCAGATCCAGTGTTCATTATCACAATTGTGAGATAGTCTGTTTGAACTGAACAGTGGAACTATTTTCTTAGTCAGAACAACAGTGGAAGGATGATTGGATTTTGTGTCTTGCTTGCCACAGTTGTTTTAATTATAAAGAAACTGCTATCTTGTTTGGTTGGAGAAACTCCCGGGGAATCCAAGAAAAGTTGGTTATAAGAGGGGACTATGATTCATGTAATTATTTGAGTATCCATAGAGGCTATCAGTGCCTAGGCTGAAGCAGTTCCAGATTGATGAAATATTAAAAGAAAATTGTTATTCTTTCTAAGGCTTTTCAGATGTTGATGTATTTCAAAAGAAAGAGATGAAAGTTGAAATTGGCACTCGTTATTTCCAATATATATATATAGAAAAAAAAAAAAGATAAAAAAAAAAAGAGTTATATAATGAAAGAGGCAGCCAAGATTTCAAAAGATGTTTTTCTTCTACCAAGTTGTAGATTCTACCTTACAGTTGTAAATTTGGGTCGTGTAAATCTAAAGGGTAACTCTGTCGGGGCTGTAAAAGGCTAAACTAGTAAACAGAGCTCTACTCGGTTTCCCCTTTTTACAATCTAGAAAAGCTGATCAATCCAGAGTTCAACATTCGATCCAGTCATTCTTGAAGAAAGTTTTATACCCTTGTAATTGCACATCAGAAATCTTCCTTAAGTAATTCAGCCTAGTATGTCCTTGGGAAATTTTAACAACTATCAGTTAGTAGTCAATTTATTTTGAAGAATATCTGTGGCAAGGCAAGATACATGGTCTATGTTGTTTTGAAACTAGAGTCCTGGGTTCTAAAATAATGCTACTATTTTACCCGTAGATATCGCCATTTGTTGAGAAGCAACACACCCCCACTGAAAAATGAATTTCCACCCTTTGAAAACTTTGAGCTTTCATTTTTGCAGTAGGGACCCTCTTGATGATTTTCAGGTTTTAATCCCAGATTTTTACTTGCCTCTTTCTTCTTCAAGTTTTGCCTGTGTCAAAGTATCCAAGTATTCTTGCATTCTAGCTTTGTTATCTCAGACTTCACTTTTTACATGCTAGAATCATTCATGGATAAAGAAAGTCTTACACCGGTATGAGAAAAATGCAGAAAACAGACAGATAAATTCATTGGAAATCAAAACTTTCCTTTTTTGGCAATGTCACGATATCGCGACACTTCCATTTATGGAAATGTCACGAAATCACGACAGGTTTTCAAAAAATCGGCTAAGTCGAAAAACGTAGCGAAATCGCGACACTTTCCATTTTTGGAAATGTCGCGATATAGCTACCGGTTAGGAGAGAGAAAGCCGAGTTGTACGAAATGTCGTGATTTCGTGACATGTCACGAAATCGTGACAAGTTTTGGAGAGAGAAGGCGAAGTTGTACGAAATGTCGTGAAATCGTGACATGTCGCATTTTCGCGGATGAGAGAGAGAAAAATCGACTAAGGCATGAAATGGTCACGATTTCGCGACATGTCGCATTTTCGCGGAAGCAAGGTGAAAAAGAAGCTAAGGATGAAAATGGGCGCGATTTGGAATGTCGAATGTGACATGTTGATCGAAGAAGAAAAGCGAGCAAGTGAGAGATGTAGTGAAATCGTGACATTTTTGAAGAAGGGCCCCAAGATGTATGGTCGCGTTTTGCGACATGTCGCGAAATCGCGACAGGTCCAACCAGCAAGAGGAATCACAAGGCAAAGTTCAAAAATTGACTAAGGCATGAAGGATGTCGTGAAATCGCAACAGTTGGAGAGAAAGGGGAGAAAGCCAAAAGGTGTCGCGAAATCGCGACACGCAAGAGAAAGCAAAGCGAGGAAGAGGAATTAATTGAGAAAATCGTGACATGTCGCGGTTTCGTGACTTGCAAAGGAAAAGCGTTGCGCAGAGCAGGGCATGTCGCGATTTCGTGACATGTTGCGAAATCGCGACATGTCGCATTTTCGTGACTCAGGCAGGAAAACAGAGCAGAATGCAAAACAGCTGGAAACGGACACGTGTCACGATTTTGTGACACGTGTCAAAGCACGTATCAGATAAATAGGGCCGACATGCAAGTAAACATTAAGGTTTTTAATCTGATTTAGTAATTAAAGTTCTGATTTAATATTTTTAAAATACTAATCCGTCTTTTGTTCTTTCATGCAGGAAGCCATCTGTCACTTACGGGATAACGGAGAAAGGGCCATAAAGACAAAGTCGAATGCAAATTAATCAAAGACAGCCATATTGAAAGAAAAGATGCCGAGAATTGTTGTTTCATCCAATTTTTACAGATCTGGCCGCAAGGAGACTTTGCGGTGACTAAGCTGCTGCCCATTTGATGGAATATGTCGGGAGTTGGCCGAAAAATTGAAATATCTACACACAGTTACCGAAATTTGCCGATGAATGCATTTAATGATAATTTATGGCAGAATTAATGGCGTGCAGATATTTTCAACTCAGGGATGGCTCTGTGGAGATGAAATGTCGGAGAAGTGGTGACTCATCCAGCTTACCCGAGGGAATTAATGAGGGCATTTATTTATAGTTGCGGGTGAATGCAAGTGGCATTCGAATTCTATCTTCTCCATTTATGGCAACTGATTGCACTGATTTGCAGAATGGTTAAGTTTTATCCGAACTTTGTTTTAAATGGCTTTATATTGTAAAACCCGGGTCCTAGGGTTTGAGATGATAAGACTTAGGGTTTGAGAAGAAGATATTTCTGAAAAGATCAGGGGCTGTCCTGAGTCTATAAATACTTCTTCTCAATGTAATCGCGAGGAGGCGGAAACTTAGAAATAAAAGGCTATTGAAGCAATTTCTTGCAAATATTGTTAAATACTTTGTTTCTGGACTTGGAGTTGATGTGCTTTTGTTTTCTGTGATAGCATGGCCAGGAGCCTAATCTTTTGCGGATTGTGATAAGTTCATCTCCTTTTGTTATCCGTTTCTTTAAAGTTTATTAAATATATGTTGTGAATCTGTGTTATCAAGATTAAATATGTTGTTAGGCTTCATTTGTTCTATTGTATGCTAGGGAAAATTACAGATTTAAGGTTCAAGTCTGTTCTAATTGCTCTGTCCTCACTTGTGCGAGCTAGGCTGCCGGTGAAAGATATCAATTTTAACCGACTTCCCTTCGGTTTATAATTTTCTGTTAGAGTTGTTCCATCTCTGCCTTATGCTCTTAGTAGGAAGTGATCTTAGAAAGCTGGACACTTTCTTCTTTGATTTGTTCCGTTGTGAAGCTGATAGTATAAATAAAATTGGTAGTTTTGTTTTACAGTTAAATTTGATAAACTTCTCTTTCTGCCTTACCCTACCCTCTTTGTTTTACCGTGAAATGATCCATTTTTATTTTCTTTTAATTTTGTCTTTTATTTAAATCTGCTGACCCATAAGAGCTAGATCAAAGAATTAATTTTAAATCTGATTGTCAACAAGTGACAATTTCTTAACATTACTGAGCAAGTTCGGTGAGCCCGTTGTAAGGTACGAGACAGTCCATATTGAAATCTATTCCAGAAGCGAAAAAGAGTGAATTGACATTCGACCCGACTCTGTAACTCACACCTTGGATAACCAGCTAGATCCTAAAGTGAGTGGGATTTATCCCGTATAAGTGTTATCAAAGTTTTGTGCTCATCCTTCACAGGGTGTGTATAAAAGTCGGACCAACAAAGGCATTGACAAAATACAATGGCACTAAGGGAATGGCCCAAGAGCACCTTGAAGATGTTGTTGCTTTAGCGACCCTCCATGACATAACCCATGAAGATGTCATGATTAGACTTCTAGTTCTATCTTTGGAAGGAAGGGCGCAGCAGTGGTATAGACTGCTCGGGCATAAAAGCATATGCTCATTGGATGACTTAGCAGGAGCGCTAATCAGAACATTTGATGGCTCTCAGGACCCCTTCTAGCTTTTGATGTACCTCTCCACCATCACAAGAACACCTCTAGAGAGCATCACGGACTTCAATGTCTGATTCTGTAGAAGTTGGAAGAGAATTCCAAGAGAGATCCAACCGATGTCTGCCCAAGCCCACCTCTTCTATGTTCGGGCATTTCACCCGGACATGAGCCTCCTCTTACTGTAATCAGGTGAACGAAGATTTCCTCAAATATTTGAGGAAGTAGTATGAGCAGAGAAGCTCCTGCTCCTATTTGGAAAGTGGCAGTTGGGGGAAACTCCATCACTTTCTCCAATAATTGATGCTCCTGTCTATCTTGCATAGTATTCACCATGGAAGATTCCTCATACTGAGCAGAGACCTGATATGCAGTCGTTTGGAGCTCAAGAGGTAAATTTCATCCAAGACCAACGATGGGAATATGCAAGCTTTGCCCCAGCAATGAACAATATGGTTGCTTGTAGTCTCCATTAGGAGATGGGCCAAGGAGAGAAAAAGACTCAAGTGGCAGAACCTGAGAACAAAGAGGGCACATTTTTACACCCTTTTTGTATCCTAGTGGATGGCACGCAAGTATTCAGCCAGAGCCCATTAAGCATGCCTCATCAAGAGGCTGAGCCCAAGGAGATATTGAAAGCAGACTTATCATGAGAAAAGCCTTGATGTTGTAGCAAGAAGTTGGAGGAGCTCGTATTCAAGAGTTCACAGCCGATGGACTCTCTAAAATGGTGGTATTGGTTCCAGCCATCACCACAACCGATACCCACAAAATACCCCCATATGGCAAACTTCTTTGATACATCATTCATCACCAGTATGGGTACTTGCAGGAGTGACAACCTGCCACGTTACACTTTGTTTGCAGCATGGACAAGTTCAGGAAGAGGTTATCCAAACTTTAAGGATCAACTGAAGTTCAATTAGATTTGGTCCAGACATTGCAGGTTCATCGGATAAGCACCCAAAGCTGGGATTATGGTAGCGGCATGCCAATCATGTCACAAAATTTTGTGTAAATACTATAAATAGCCTGGCTAGTAAATAAGTGCCGAAAGCACTAAGTGTTGCTTAGGAGCTTAGGCATAAAAAAAAAATATTGTCAATGGATAGTCAGAGAAGAGGACAATGGGAATGACTCTGTTTCCCAATGGATAAATGCCTAGGATATCTGCATTCATACAAGCTAAATGCCCCACGAGCCGCCAAGAATGTTGAAAATTTTGTCACATTGCACAAGGGGTAGAAAAAAATCAAAATTTTGTATAGTCTTTCCTTTTGCAAAAGTATTTCTTTTTGTTGCTTCAAAAGTATTTGTAAGTGTTGCAACAATTTTGGCTTTCAATGCCACCCCCTTGTACACAAAATGAAGAAGAAAAAGCTTCACTGCCAAACAGGCCAAAGAAGATAGCTTCACCGCAAGAAAGAAAAAGTGTCGCGATATCGTGACATGTTGCATTTTCACGGCCGAAAACAAGGAAAGTGTCGCGATATCGCGACATGTTGCATTTTTACAGCTGAAAGTAAGGAGGACGAGCAGAAGAGGAAAAGTGTCACGATATCGCGACATGTTGCATTGTTGCGACTGAAAGCAAGGAGAAAGCGCAAGAAAGAAAAAGTGTCATGATATTGCGACATGTTGCTTTTTTGTGGCTGAAAGCAAGGAGAAAGAGCAGAAGGAAAAAGTGTCACGATATCGCGACATGTTGCATTTTCACGACCGAAAGCAAGGAGAAAGCGTAAGAAGGAAAAAGTGTCACGATATCGCGACATGTTGCATTTTCGTGGCCGAAAGCAAGGAGGAAGAGCAGAAGGAAAAAGTGTCACGATATCGCGACATGTTGCATTTTCACGATCGAAAGCAAGGAGAAAGCGCAAGAAAGAAAAAGTGTCGCGATATCGCGACATGTTGCATTTTTGCGGCCAAAAGCAAGGAGAAAGCGCAAGAAATAAAAAGTGTCGCGATATCGCAACATGTTGCATTTTCACGTTCGAAAGCAAGGAGGAAGAGCAGAAAGGAAAAGTGTCGCGATATCGCGACATGTTGCATTTTCGTGGTTGAGAGCGACAAGAGGGAGCGAGAAAGAGAAGGTGTCGCTATATCACGACATGTTGCATTTTTGCGGCCGAAAGAAAGGAGGAAGAGCAGAAAGGAAAAGTGTCACGATATCACGACATGTTGCATTTTCGCTGCTCAAAGCAACAAAAGAGGATAAAGACATAGAAATGTCATGATTTCACGACATGTCGTATTTTCACGATGCAAGAAGAAGAACCAAGCTGAAGACATAGAAATGTCACGATATCGTGACATGTTGTTTTTTTGTGACTCAAAAGGGGCACACACTCCAAGCCAGGTATTTTCTTGAGACCATCAAAGTGCCTCATAAATGTATTTTTACTTTCTCGGTAAGCTCGCTGCTCATTTTTGGCAATTGGAAGCGAAGTATCAGTCCCTGAAGGAGATCTCGGCAAGCATGGTGGCCACTCGAGCATTGCACCCAAAAACCAAGGACACTCAGATGACTCATCAATGCATATTTATGCAGTTGACTCGGTCAGTTGCCAGTTCTAGTAATGGATTTGAGAGCTCAGTCACGAGGGTTGCGAGGAGCCGACTTCACCGATCTCAAGAGTATACTTCACCATTCTGTGTAATAATGACTCAAAGCGTTGGGTCCTCTATAAAACACAGGCATTGTAATATAGGAAAGGGGGGGAACTTTTTGCTAGAAAGTTGTTGTAACTTGATGTCCTACGATTAATACTAAAGAAATTTGGGCTCAATTTCTCTCTTGTATGCTGCCTTCTATGTTTATTTCTTTTGTCTTTCTTCATTTGCATACTGTAACTCTGAATCCTAAATTCGGTGTGCGATTGGGGACAGTACCCTAAAATTCGCCTGAAGGATACATAGGAGAGGAAAAATGCTATATTGGTTTTCTTTTATGCTGCCTGGTGGGTTCTGGTTTCTATTATATTCACTTGTCCTAATCGTCGTTACTCTAAACCCTAAATTTCAACGAAAAAGAGAAGGAGAATCCTGGAGCTCGCTCAGAGGATACATAGAAAATTTAATGTGGCATTTTTTTCATTTATTCTTGGTGTTCTTTGCTACTATTCAAGTTGTTAGTTAGTGATCGTGCTTCCTGTTCTCTCCCACTTTAAATCATTGATCTCTCTTCCCTTACCCATTTTTTATTTCTTTCTCTAACCCTAACTCTTTTTATCTCTTTCTTGGATCCTTACTATGTTTATCTCTTTCTTTCATCCCTTATCTCAAAACACCAAAGTAGTTTAGCATAGGAGCCGGCCTTTCTCCGAAGATCGACATGAGGGTCATCTCTTCCCTTCGGCCTTTCAATGTTGGTCCAGGTCTAGGATGCATACACTCACCCAAATCCTTTCCTAGGCAGATTTGATGACCAATAGGCCCTATCCATTTGGCCATAAATTTATCTCATAGATGTGATGATAGATTTGAGTTTTATTGGTTCTTTTTTAGCACAAGATCACCAACTTTAAAGTCTCTTAGGTGAACTCTAGTATTGTAAGCTCATGTTAGAAGATCCTGGTAAATGCAAAGATGCTCAAGAGCATTGATGTGACGTTCATCTAGAAGGGTCAACTAATCCAAGTGAGCTTGCCGCATAGTCTCGTCATTGATGAACTCTTTCAATGCAACATGAAATGTTGGAATTTCCAACTCTAAGGGCATGATGGCCTCAGTACCATATACAAGCAAAAATGGTGTTTCCCTAGTGGGTGTTTGTACGCTAGTCTTGTAAGCCCATAATGCTAAGGGTAATTGCAGATGCCAATCCTTATGATTCTCTTTCATCGTCTTCTTTAAAATGGCTACTATTGTCTTGTTTGAGGCTTCTACTTGCCCATTTTCCTATGGATAGTATGGTGTCACAAAACTATGTTGAATGTTGTACTTGGTCATTAAAGCTCGCACATTATTATTTTGAATGAAAAACCATTATCTGAGATTATTTTTAAAGGTACCCCAAAACGGTAAATGATATTATGGAGTATGAACTCCACAATCTGAGGACCAATTGTCGATGTCAATGGGATCATTTCCACCCACTTAGTGAAGTACTCAGTAGTTGTTAAGATAAACATGTGTCAGCCTAATGATGGGGGAGAGATTTTTTTGATTAGATTGAACCCCCATTGAGAAAATAGACAAGCCATATGAATGGGTTGTAAGGCTTAAGATGGCAAGTATGTCATATTTGCATGATGTTGACATTTAACACATTTCTTGATATACTCACAACAATCCTTTTCCATGGTGGGTCAATAATAACCCATACAAAGGATGCGCTTAACAATGACCATGTCATTGAAGTGGCCATCGCACGTACCATCATGAGCTTGAGAAATTACCCAATTTTATTCTTGGGGCTCTAAGTAATGAAGGAGGACTCCATCGTAACCTTGACGATACAATATGCCTTCTAGAAAGACATATATTGTCAGTTTTTTCTTGAATGCTCATTTCTCGACATGCGATAGTCCTTATGAGACAGTTCCAAGTCTTAAGAAATCTTTTATCTAGGAAATCCAGTCCTGATATGCTACAACCTCGACTGATAAGACAGCTTGTGCATATTACGATTCATTTTGCATAAATGTAGATTGAGATACAACCTTGTGGTGAATAATGGTACCATTCCCCATAGGACCTAGAGAGATCAAGGACCCCCAAGGTGCCTTCTCTAATAAGTATCTGGCTTTATAGAACTAGTCTTTATTTGGATCTATATGAATCATTTTGACATATTCCTTGTTATCCAAAACCTCATGTTGGACCGTTGAATGTGAGAGCGTTTTGACATGAATGGTAGTGAAATCGGTAGATAGATTCTAAGGGATTAAGGATCCCAGAGATGCCATGGTGTCTACAAATATGTTTGAAAAATGAGGTATGGCCTCGATGTCATACCATTCTAGTTTGGTTAGGTATATGTCAACAAGCTCCTTGTAAGCTTTCAATTTTATATCCTGGCATTAAAACAATCCTTTGACCTAGTTGACTATGAGTAGGGAGTCGCCAAAGATATTTAGTCTTTTTATTCTCATGGAGATAGATATTTGGAGACCCAAGATTAGGTCCTCATATTCAATGTTTTTATTGGTGCAAAGGAAGTCTAACTTGAATTACAAGGGCATTGGAGCACCTTGTGGCATGAAAAAGACAATTTCTACACCACCTCTTTGCTCACACTTCGAACCATCGAAGCACAAAGTTACGTCAGTTTTATTTTATAGTTCTTTAGGTTTGGGTGCTTTTGATAGTGCAAAGACTACATCATAAAGAAGCTCTATGGTGAGGGTTCTACTATTCTAAAGATGCACCTCAACTAGTTGATCAGTTATGACTTATCTCTTGATGGATTTTTGGCTTATGAATTCCAAATCGAATTCTATCAATAGCATGTTACACTCTGTAGTACGTGTGTTATGATGTCTTGTCCATCATAAATTGCAAAGGATTTTGTTTAGATATTACATATGTGGTATGGCTCAACATGTAGTGGTGCAATTTCTTGGTTGTGAAAACCACTAATAAACATAGTTTCTCTACATATACATATCTAATTTTGTAGCTACCAATGTGTGGTTGATGTAATATATTGCTTGCTCTTTGTCTTGCACATTATTTTGAGCCAACATGGTACCCAAAGAAAAATTAGTAGCGGATATATACATTAGGAAGGGCATTTCTGGCCTTGGTGTAGCTAGTACTGGCGATGTTGCCAAGTATTCCTTGATTTTATCAAAGACTTGCTGACATTCTTTGTCCCACTAGAATGGGACCCCTTTATGTAGTAGTCAATTCACGGGTCAATATTTATTCGATAACTACACGATAAATCACTTTATGGATGTTACTTTTCCCTATAGGCTTCTCATCTCTTTGATGTTTGTGGGCAGGACCATTTCTAGGATAGCCTTTAACTTTGTTGGGTCTACCTCGATGCCTCATTTAGAAATGATGAATCCCAAGAGTTTTCCAGAAGTTATTCCAAAGACGTATTTCTTGGGATTCAACCTGACATTGTGCTCAATCAGGTGATCGAAGATCTTTGTGAGGGTCTCATCATGCTCTTCACGTAGTAATGACTTGGCCAATAAGTTATCGATGTAGTCTTCTAAGATCTGATGCATGTAGTCATGAAAAATGTGTCATCACCCACTGATATGTAGCACCAAGATTTTTTAGGTCGAATGGCATCACTTTATAACATAATATTCCCCATGGATTGGTAAACACGATCTTGTGCTAGTCTTCAGGTTTAATCAAAATTTGATTGTAACCAAAAAAACCATCCATTAGGGAGAGCGTATCATGACCTACAGTTGCATCTACAAGATAATCTATGTTGGGCAACAGGAATGAATCCTTTGGAGTTGCCTTATTGAGATCCTTGAAGTCCGTGCAAATGCGAACTCTTCCATCAAATTTTCCTACGGGTACCATGTTTGATACCCATTTTGGATAGTTGATGGGAACAATAAATACCACATCCAACAGTTTTTGCAATTCATTTTTAACCATCAAAGTGATGGTTGGATGCATCTTTCTGAGCTTTTGCTTGAATGGTTTCTTCATAGGGTCTATCTAAAGGTTGTGGACAACCAACTTCAGATCTAGACTTGTCATGTCTTTTTAGGTCCAAGAAAAGAGATTTGGTCTCTCTTTCAGTAGAGGAATTATAATGGCTTGCTCTTTGGAATATAATCTTTCTCTGAACTTGACTTTATTTGGTTGAGAAGGATCATTGTTGATGTCCACCTCGAAAGTCTTCTCTATTTCCATATGCGATCCCTTCTCAAGTTGGTGAGGAGTGGGGATTAAATTAATGTCATCTATTGGGTTTATAGTTCCCACTGACTTAGGGTCGATACCATCATGATAGACATCATGTGTGTATCCTGATGCAAAATGAAATGGTTGCAGCATCTCTTCATGGGGAAAGAAATCCTCAGGCTCAAGGGGTAAATCAGTGTGATCCCAATCAATAGCGACTAAGCTAAGACACAATGGTTTTGAGGGGTATGCTAGGTTATGGAGTGGAGTGGTCAAATATATGGAGATCATGTTGATGGATGGAATGAAATTTCTAGGACCACATGGGTGAAACTTTACCTTGATGGGTGCCCTCTATGCTCACGATGAGGCTTTGGGGGCATCGAGATCTTAGGATCTGGGTGATGGATAGATGAAATGATGGGATCGTTAGGAAAAAACTGCTCTCCAAATATTAGTGGATCCGGTTTGACCATGCAATGAATGGCATCCATATTTAGAGGCCTTCTTAAGAAGAAAAGGTTGAGATCTATGGCATAGAGCATTGCTTCTCTCTCAAAAAGCATATTGATTGGATGCAATTGGTGAGTTCCAAGATAGGCCATCTCATTTTCATCCTCGAAGTCATCATCGCTTATCTAGAAACCATTAGCATTTTTTCTAGCCCTAGGATGGGGTGACGGCTTACCTACTAATGTCACAAATAGGCTAGCTCAGTATCATATTCATATTCATTATCACTTATTAAGAACCCATTAGCATATCTCTGGCCCAATGATGTGGCCTGCATGTCTTGGCCACAAGTAGGCCATATCTGTTGAGTCCTCTAACTCATAGTCACTTTCATATGACATGTACCCTTCCTCATATGAGATGTACTCACTTTCATCTGATATGTAGCCACTATTTGTGTGGCTTGTCCAAGCAAGGTTTTGCACATACCGAGGCCCATTGTAGGCCAGTATGGCTTCATTTTTGTCCTCTCTTAGGACATAGTTATACTCCTCTCATCCATATCCATGCAATGGCTCTTCTTCTCGTAGGATGGATCCTAAGGGGAGCACTTTGAGAGAATATTTATGATGATATGTCTTAGAGAGTGCAATATTGATTTTCGACATCCATTCGTCACCCCAAATGTTTCTACCAAGGCATCGATAGGGGTTCCAATCAATATCCTCCTCAAACCCAATTTTTAGCCTATCTAAGGCTGCTTCCAAAGATTCATCATAGCTTTGCATTTGATAGCCTAGACCACACTTGTCAGTAGGTAGTTGATAATGTGATCAAAACGATAGTCTACGCCCCTATTCATATAGGCCTAGGCCATAGCCATGCCAATGACACTACTCAAAGTATCTTAGCATGAACTCAGGGTTTGATAAGTAATGGATACTCATGGTGAATGGCTCATCCTCATCCTTCTCTGGTTCAAGATAAGTGTGGGCATAATATAGACCGATGTATATGAAGTTAGCCTAGTTAGTTAGAATCCCTAAGGGCACCACCATCCCTATTGGTAGATTTGGGACTCTTGGTAATCTCATGTCTTCTATAGAATCAATGATTGACATGAAAGTCACGTTTTGCATAAGATACTCTCCTAGAACCGTATTGGCTAGGTGCACTAGCACTTGGGGTGTAGATAATGTTTTTGATGATGCAGGTGAGGCAGGTTGAGGTACCTCCTTGACTCTTTCTTTGGAATGTTCCTCCTCCATGGGAGTAGGGATTCCTACCACTGCTTTGGTCAAATGATCTTTGGGTCCTTCCTCCACTAGGGGTGCCTTCAGCTTTTGTTTATCCCTAGTCTTAACTGTTATAGACTGTTTATAAGTACCTATGGCTTTGGATGTAGGAAATGATTCTGATGTGGATAGTTCACCTCACACCGATCTAATTTTGCTTCTTGGTTGTGTGGTTGGCAATGAAGGTTTGATGTACAAGTGTGTTGACAATAGGTCGAAGCCCCCCAAAAATTTGACTTGATGCACATACTTGAACGGTTTTTCATTATATGGAACCACATGTACTTGTCCCTCATGCACATATTTGACGCATTGGTGTAGGATCGAGGGTATGCACTTCATGTCCCTAATCTAGGTATGGCCTAGGAGTATGTTATATTGCATTACCCCTTATAAAACATGATACATCATAGGGATGTCCTTATACCCTACATTTACAAGTAGAATGATTATACCCATGATGGTGTAGAGTGCATCTTTGAAATTCCATAGTGTGTAGGCAACCAGAACAATGTTGGACTTGGATATCTTCAAGTGCCCTATAGCCTTGGTAGTGATGATATTGATTGATAAGCCTGTATCAATCATAACTCGCTTGAATGGAATATCGTTGATCGATGCAATGTTGTGCAATGGTGGGTCTGCTATAGTAGTTGGCACTTCTTTGATTTTATGAACATAAAAATGGATCACGGGCTCTTGGCACTGTTGAACTTACCCCACAAAATATGTGAACGCATTCAGGTTCTAGGGTTGGTTCTTGATTGATATAAAAATATCCATTAACACCTCCCTGTGCCTATGGGACTATTGTATGAGCTTGTAGATGGATAATTTGGTTGGATTCATTTGTATATTTTGCTCTAATCTACTCCGAACCATTACTACAGGTCTCGCTAGTGGACCTAGAGGATTTTTTTGCACCTATCTCTATTGGGGTGCAACTAGTATATTGATGAGAGTTGCCAATAGTTGTTGTTGCCCATATCTTTGACTCATGGTTGCCACATTGACCAACTCAACCATTCTGATGCATCCTTGAATAGGTGGCTTGACTCAAACTTGGTTGACATGCATGCCCTGATCCCTAGGGGCTTCATGATTGGGTAATGGGTTCTTGAATATATCCATATCCCTATTATCGGGAGCTAGCAGGTTGTCAACTTTTAGTTCTCCCTTCTCAATCATGTTTTGCACAATATTATTAAATCTAACGTAGTTCTTGAAGTCATACCTCAGTATCTTGTGATATGGGTAGTGGTGATCTTACTTGTATCCCCTTCGCTTGGGATGGTTAGGGTCAAGCAGTTGTATGTTAGGAAATATTATTCTATGTGCCTCATTCAATTGGTTCAATATTGACTGCATCGATTCATTCAGAGGTGTGAAATAATGAGGTGGTCGATGTTCCCTATTTTTGCCCTGGTTGTTCTTGGGATCATAGTTAGCCGATAGGAGTTATGCTTGATAATTTTGTAGTTGTTTTCCATTCCCCCCTTGTGGCGTGGCTAATACAACCTAATTAACCTGAGTAGGCTTGGCTTGTTTCTGCCTATTCTTGTTATTCTAATTTTTCTTGCTCCATTATTTCTTGTTCTGAAGCTTGAGGTCTCCTTCATCGATCTTGATGTGTTCAATAAGCTTGGCTTGATCCAAGGCTTCTTTGAATGATTCGTACTACTATAGTTATAAAAGTAGAGAGATATGATTTACATAACTCATTGTGAACATTTGAATGAGCTCTTCTGTAGGGACAAAGAATGATAGCTTCACCATGATTTTTCTCCACTTGTATCCATATTCCATCACTGGCTCATCATCATATTGCTTCAAATTAGCCAGATCATACAAGTTCACCTTCTTTTTAGAATTGAAGGAAAAAGTTCTAGGAACGCATTTACCAGTTGCTTGAAACCAATAATGCTATGCTTGGGCAACTGGTTGAACAATTAAGTCACTGTGCTCAAGAACGTCTTGATAAATTTTCTCAGCATCAAGAAATCATTTTTGTCAAGGTGAAAGCACGCATTCATGAAGTTGGTCATGTATTCTTGTGCGTCTCTCTCTCCCTTAAACTTATCCAACTTGGGCATCTCAAAGTGTCTAAGATATGTAGAACTTGGGACTGATGGGCATAGAGGCTGGTTGTGTATCTTGTCTAATGTTGGATTTTGTCCACTTGTGTCCTTTTCGAGAGACTTGACTCTCTCAGTGACCATTTGGTATACCTTTGGGGTGATAATATCATTCTCTTAAAGGTTCTATCATAGTGGTAATGGAGGTATTTTGATGTTTTCCCTAATCGATCCTCTATACTCATCCCCCATGGCCACGTTTGGAGGTTTAGGATAGGTTTTTTCCTGATCTTACATCCTTGTTTGGTCCTCATTGAATTACATTTTCTTAGGTTCCAGATGTTGTTGATGTTGTGGAGCATGGTGAATATGCTCATATCTCTGCCTAGCACCCCTGTCCTATGGAGAATCAGTAATCCTTTCATGTTTATGCCTCGTACCAGCTATGTGTGCATCTATTTGATCTAGATTCTCTACTAGCTCCTCACGCTTCGCTCGTTCTTCTCTTAAGATTTGCTCTTGTAAGCGTAGGCACCTTTTCCTGTGCTCTTCTTTCTCAAGATCTTTCATGCATTCCCACTCAATGCATAGCTCTTCTTCCAACCTACGTATGTGATCAGAGTGACCTACTATTGAGGGCTCATGTCTTTCTACCTTTGCATGAGGAGTTATAATGTTGAGGTGTCTCGAGGAGACTCTTATTGTGTGCTTACCCCTGACTGCTAGGGCAACTTGCTTTATGTACTACATTAAGGTTTGAGTACGCTCATGATCTGAAGCAGTTTATGTGTTGCGAGGTCACTTTACAGCTTTCCCTGGCTCATTGGTGCATCTAGTGGCTACGCTACACAAAATTCATGAAGCATAACGTGCGGTGGTGATGCTTCTTAGAGCTGGTCTTGAGGGAAACCAATCTAGCTCATCTAGTTGTCTAGTTCTCCATGGTTGATCCTATGGAGTGTCATTGACACCAATGAGGTTGTGATCAATAGGTATTCTCCCATATTCTAGGAGGCTATAAAATTTCCTTGGTCTATGATTTTACATAGGCCTATTATCTTGCCCCTCAGTGGGATGATCTGTCCTATGTGTATTATATGATGCTTGCGGTCTTACCACCCCCTCTTGCATGTGCGATGATGGAGGTCTTATTGTCTCCTCACACTAGTGTGACGATGGATGCCTGGAAGCCTCTACATGTCTATGCAATGAGGGAGGTCATGATGTCTCCACACCTTGATGTGAAGGAGGTCACAATACCTCCATGTATCTATGGGATGAATGAGGTTGTGATGCCTTTGTGTGTCTATGGGATGAAAGAGGTCATGATGCCTTCATGTGTTTATGGGATGAATGAGGTCACGATGCCTCTTTGTGCCTATATGATGAGAGGTATCATGAATATTCCTCATTCTTGTGTGATGAGGGGGGCCTTGAGGCCTCCTCATGTCTATGTGATGTAGAACCAAGAAGTGGATCTCTTACTGGGGTTTCTCATGGAGTCCTCCCAAGGGTTGAGTTGTCACCCCTAAGACTTGTCGAACTTCATCCAGTGACACTTTGGATGAGTGGCTCAATGCCAATGTTTTTGTGAGTGTGAGGAGCACTAGTTTCCCCCATTGATAGTGTACCATGGGTGGTTACTTTGTGTGTTCATCATTTTGGCTTGTAAGTTATATTCTTAATTGGATTTCAAAACACACAAACAAAGCAAGCAAATTTTTATCTCTTTTAAGTATTAATGTGTTCCCTAAACTGTCTGGTGATGAGGCCCAAAAATGCCTCATTATTGCGCAATGTTTGACTACCATATGATAAGTTAATTGCCAAATAGTTGACTAAAATATACTATTTGTTAAATGTTTACATGATTTTATGTTAGGAATATTATATCTCTGTTTTTGACTATTTTTAGCATTTTGTGACTGATTTTTCTTGATTAAGTAGCAAGTAAGAACATGCATTTCAATTAAATAAATGTGATATGCTGATATCCATTAACTTCTCAATGGTTTTTGAATGTTTTCCTACCCTTCAACTTGTTTCAAATCCACATTGAAGACAAAATTTTAGGACTGTCATAAATCTGCAAATCTGGAAAAAACAGCCATATAAAAATCAGCAAGCTGTCACTTTATAGGAACACCTTGAAGTTGTCAAGTAAAGCATGAGGATATGAATGGAATGAGTTAAGAATGACTACAGAAGACATATGACCTATTTATAAGCATTCCCACATGGTCTAAATAGGCAACAACAAGGTATAACAGAGCAAGGACAATTGTGCAGCATTGTTGCACTATTTCAGCATGGTTACTTGGTGAATGAAGGGTATAAATTCAGTAGCAACTTGATGTACTCCTTTATGTTGATATTTGAATAATTTTTCCATGTTCTAATTTGTTTGAATTTGCAAGAAATGCCAATATTTTACAACCGTGCAGCAGAACTGGAAAATGCAGTAATTTACCATGTAAATTCCAGCAAGCTACCAATGAATGGCAAGGCATGAAATTCACATCCAAGGAAGAATGAAGACTATTGCAATATGATCCTGAGGGCTAATCCACCTTAGAAATGTAGAAAAAACCATTTGGAGTCAACACAGTTGGTCATTCTAAAGATCTTCGAAATGAACACAGTGTCTTCGAAATGAACACAATGTCTTCGGAATGAGAATTGCAGTATCTTCGGAATGAGCCACTTATCTTCGGAATGAAAATAGAATGTACTTTTTGACTTGTTGACTAAATTTTGGCAATGGAAAATGGGATAAGAAGGTTGATAAAGTTAAGGGAAAATATCTCCCATCTGATTTCATCGTCCTTGCCGTCCAAAGCCACCATTCATGGAAAATATCAATTTTGATCCTCTTCTAGGATAAACCCAGAAAAACTGCAGCATAATAGGAAGTTGTTTGCAAGATAGGAATGGCATATTATGAAGTGGAGAATTATGTGTGAGATATTTCTAGACTCCTCCCACATACTTCCACCACTGAAGATGCTTTCTAAGGGCCAATGACTACTACTACAACACAAACTGTCCAGATTTGCATTTATTTCAGATCCAAAATTATTGGCAAATCACTATAAAGCAGCACATAGGTTGATTTGAGCATGGGATATGTTGTAAATATTTATATAAATAACATAGCTCCCTCCTTGGTTGAGCTATTTAGGAATTAGAATAGAGGAGAGTTTTCAATTGCAGCAATTAGGACTATACAGTAATTTTTTGTAACAGTTTTCAGCATGTTTTGTCATCAATAAAAGTGTAGCTATTTTATCATTTTCTATTGAGTGTTAATTAGTTAAGGAGTTTTTTTCACCTCCTTCTAGATCAAAAAGTATGGGCCCACTTTTAGATCTAGAAGGAGGGATTTTATGGCAAGTTTTAATCTATAATTTTTCTATAGCAGAATTAATAGATTGTTTGCCATATTTCATTTTCTTGTTTTTATTTTGTATTATGTGATTTATGTTTTCTATTATGTTTGTGTACAGAATTTGTGTGTATGTCAGCTGACAAATTATATTACGCATTTTTCTTTTGCTTTCTATGTTTTCCCTGCTTTTTATTTTAGCAACTTTCCATTTTCAACACATTTCATTTTGTTGTCAATTCCTATAGCAGAAGCTTGACAACCTTTTGTGGCAGGGCATTGACAGGTGTTTTTAGAATAAGTTTCATTTACAAGCATCATTTCAATTATGCAAAAGTAACTAGATTTCAATTTTGCAAATGTAACTTAGGATTTCATTTCAGCAATTTCAATTCTACAAAAGTAACTTAGGATTTCATTTTAGCAATTTCAATTCTGCAAAAGTAGATTAGATTTCAATTTAGCAATTTCAATTTAGCAATTTCAATTCATGCAATTGTAGTTAGATTTCAAATTCTACAATTTAGATTTAGTTTTCAATTCCTGTAATTTATTTCAGTTTCCTTTCTTCAGACTAGGTTTAGTGTGACACTAAAAGGCTAAACCAAAATCTGCTTCACCAATAAATGCTTGAAATTTGAATGCCTAAATTGTACTCTACCCTAACCTTCTATCGTAGATAGCCTTGGACACCACCCCGGATTGATAAATCATTGATATTAAATGATGAGACTCAACGACACTCATCATCTGGTGCATTTAGATTTGTTGATGATATTGATTTCTTGTCTATGATTTGGACTTGGAATAAGGGAACTCAATCAAAGTGGAGACTAAGAACACTAGTGTCAAACATTATTTCTCAAAATATTCTAGAATACATAGCTTAAAAAGATATTGAAATAGTGGGAGATAGTTTTAACACAAGTGACTTGTAATATATTAAAAAGAGTTATCTATTCCATCTAAGGACATCTAGGGGGAAATCCGATGGAAGGATATGAATTCCAACGTCACCGGTCTGAATTGGGGGTTGGTGATGAAATCCAACCTTACCAATGTTATTGTAGAACGTGCAAGTGTGTGGTGTTCTTTTTAGCTTTTAAAACATAAAATGATGCATCAACCAAAATTCATGATTTACTTCACTACATGCCTAAAAATAATGTTTTTTCTTCATGAAGATGAATATTTGATGTAATCTAGATGATTTTTTTTATGTAATGCACTTCCTACTTTGTAAATGGGCGGCCACTGATTAGGCCACATGCAAGTAGACTTATCATACAGAAGCCTAGCATGCTGGAGATTTGGGTAAACCTTACAAGCAGAGGTCCACTTTTCTAAGAAGTGCCTAGAGGAAACTAAATAAATATACAAAATGTACAATGCATTTTTCATTTCATTTCCTTTATTTTTCCATAATTAGCTAAGTTTTTTTCTTGTTGTTTCTGGAAAATAAATGCAGATAGAAAATCACAGAGTCAGGGATGTGTACCAACCTCAATTCCTTGTCTCATGATGACCTGGCTTACCTCTATCTCTATTTTACTTCTAGTAACTATCAACCAAAGTGATTAAGTCTAGTCGCTGACAACTACAGTGGCTAAGACCTATTGGCCACTATTGACTTGAGTGGCTAGACATGCACAAAAAAAAACACCTGAAACATTAGTAAAATAGCCAAAAAACAAAAACCTGGTGGGGGTCCCACTATGATCACCATCTATGTGACCCCAAGAAGCGTGCACCACAACCGACCCGACTCATGAAATCCTTTATTTATTTATTGTATCAAATTGAAAGGAATGAACATGCAAATGATGTGTAAATAAGGAAAACAAGTAAATATGCCTTTTATTGATATTTCCAATCCACGGTTACATATTCATCCCTTTGAGGGATACCCAGTGTGTGATACAATAAGTTACAAGTGAGGCACAAATGGTGGTGAGATGAATCCCCTCATAAAGGGGTGATGCGCTTTTGTAGGCTTCTTGATCCTGCATGTAAAATTGTATGAGGGCTCATAGATGCCTTCTTCTCCAGATATGCCATTGGAGGGATCCTAGTGCTCCTGATGTTTATATCTGATTCTATAGACCCATACCTGCATTCATGAAAATAAAAAATCATGATAAGTAGTACGGATCGCCTCTTCGAAAGAGGCTCTTGTTAGAAAAACTGATAAACAAGATAAATTATCATGATAAATAGAATAATAAAATGCATAGAAAGCTAAGAAATGTGAGGTAAATGTGTTAATGAAACCATATCTAAACTATGATTAAGTAGTAAATTGAGCAATGATGAATCTAATGAACATCAAAAAGAAATAATGCTTATGCCCTAGAATATGCCTGCGGGCCACTATCCGAGATAGCGACCATTATGTGAAGCTCTTATCCTTGTGAATCAAGGATTTGTACACTATCCTCCTTGGTATAATTGATGTTCAAGGGTCATTGAGCATGTCTCCTACACTGATTGGCAGTTGAGAATGGTGAACTTGAGGAACTTGATACAAGAACATAGCTCAACTAAATGGTACTTCAATACTCCTCAAATGGATACAGTTTGGTTCTCCATTTTGTTAGGGCTTCGCTGCTTAACTTTGAAACTTTGTGGATGCTTTGCTTTTCATGGGAGATTTTAAATGTAGACTTCCCTCTCAGATCTGGACCTTGGCTTCCTAGAGAAGCTTCAATAGAAATTGCATGTGATTGACCATTTTGGGTGGGAAGCATTAGTCATAATTTTGCATTGAAGGGATAGTTAGGATGGACTCATGGAGTTCCTCAAAATATGCCTAAAATCAATGTATAGGTGTAGTCATACTATGTGATCTAGGCTCATATTCACGGCAAGAATATGTGTGATACTAGCCACTATCAGGTTTAATGGCCAGGTTTAGTTGTTGTTGTCTCTAGCGACCAGATCTGTTGGCCGCTTTGCTTGAGAGTGGCCAAGCCTAAATGGGCTAGAACTACCTTACTTGAGTGGTTAGGACCACTACTTTCTCTTGGAAAGATCCAAGAGTGTTCATATGGTTTGCGAATGTGCCCATATGGGTAGTATCCTAAACATGACGTGTTTTAGGTTTCTACAAATACCTATTTTTAGGATGCATTGTGGGAAACATAGTGTGAATCAAAAATAGACCACCTAGGGTCACATTATAGGTTGGATGATTATCATTGCTCTGATCAACATAGTAGGCCCCAGTCGTGCGGGAGGGCACGAATCCTAGAATCATTGTTTTTAATGGAATGGAATGCTTTAAATTTAGAAGTTTGCACTCGCTCATCAAGCAATCGGGTAGCTTCAGTACTATATAGATCCGAAGGGAGGGGAGCCACAAACTTGACTAGCATATTTGCTTTTTGCCCCAACAAAGAGTAATCTTATGATAATTGTTGGAAATTATTTGTAAGACAAACACAACTCTAACATGATCGAGATGATCTTCTGCTGACTTTGATTATGATTGTTGAAAATTTTTGAGTACCCCCTCAAGTGATGAGTCAATGAGGAAAGGACAATTAATAAAGCGATGAGTCGCTTGACCAAAATAAAATATTTAGATTTATTTAGAGGGTTGCACCATTTTTGCAACCATGGGGAGCATGCACCGCAACTGACCTGACTCGCAAAATGCTTTATTTATTTATTGTATCAAATCAAAAGGAATGAACATGAAAATAATGCGTAAATAAGGAAAACAAGTAAATAATCCTTTTATTGATATTTCCAATATATGGTTACATATTCGTCCCTCTGAAGGATACCCATTGTATAATATAATCATTTACCACTCAAGGATAAGCACTCGACTCCCCTCTACAAGCCTGCATAATAGCTAGATTCTTCCCTTATTAATTTAAAGAAGGGGTGGTTTCTATTTCCTGCCAAAATTGGATTCAATGGATTCGGCACCAGGTTGGATCTGAGAACCGGGTGGACCCAGGTTATAGCAACACATCTCTATCCCAAAAAAAATTTCTCTCCATCAGTGGGGAACCCCTATCACTCAAAACCTATATATGCTCATAAAATGCATATAGGACTAGCTTAATCAAAAGCGTTTTAATAAAGGTCTGTGGGGAGGTTTCTATACAATACAGTGTCTATTATTCTCCTGATGTTTGTATCTAATTTTGTAGACTTATACCTATGTTCATGAAACAACAAAGCACGATAAGTAGTACGAACTATCTCTTCAAAAGAGACTCTTGTTAGTAAAACTGATAAACAAGATAAATGATCATGATAAATCGAATATGCATAGAAAGCTAAGAAATGTGAGGTAAATGCATTAATGAAACTAGATCTAAACTATGATTAAGTAGTAAATTGAGCAATGATGAATCTAACTAGCAGTAGAAATAAATAATGCTTATGCCCTAGGATATGCCTGTGGGCCACTATCTGAGATATCGATTGCGATGTGAAGCTCCTCTCCTTGTGAATCAGGTATTTGTGTGTTATCCTTCTTGCTACAATTGATGTTAAAGGATATCCAAGCGTGTCTCCTACACTGATTAGTGGTTGAGAATGGTGAATCTGAGGAACTTGATACAATAATGTAGCTCAGTCGAATGGCACTTCAATACTCCTCAAATGGATATAGCTTGGTTCTTTCTTTTGTCAGGGCTTCACTGCTTAACTCTAAAACTTTGTGGATGCTTTACTTTTCATGGGAGAATCTATATGTAGACTTCCCTCTCATATCTAGACCTTGTCTTCTTGTAGAAGCTTCAATCCAAATTGCATACGACTGATCATTGCGTGTGGGAAGCATCAATCACAAATTTACATTAAATGGGTAGTTAGGAGGGACTCATGGAGTTCCTCACTAAAATATACTTGAAATAAATGCACAGGTGCAGTCGGACTGTATTATTTGGCCCTGTATTCATAGCCATACTATGTGTGATGTTGGTTGCTATTAGTTTTAGCGACTAGGTTTGGCCGTTGTAGTCTCCAGCAGTCAGATGTGTTGGTCGCTCTACTTGAGAGCGACCAAGCCTAAATGGGCTAGAACTACCCTGCTTGAGTAGTTAGGACAATTGCTTGCTCTTGGAGAGGTCCAAGAGGGTTCATATGGTTTTCAAATATGCCCATATGGGTAGTCTCCTAAAAATGACGTGTTTTAGGTGTCTATAATGCAAAATTGGAGTGCTAGAATTTCTCATTCTTCACCTTATGATAATGAGCATCCAATGCTCTCCTTGGAATGGATCTCCCCTATGATAGTCTCTTGTTGTGATTTGATCACTTTTGCACACTAGACTCACCAGAGATATGTTTTGCCTTCTACATGCTCTTCCATGTGATGGCTATTAATGTGCTTCTTCTTTATTGAAATAAGTTTCAAGTGGTACTAGACGTTTCTCAAGACCTTGGTCTTAATTGTAGCACTATTATAAGCCTTGAAATATATTACCCCATGTGGTTCTAGTCTCAGATAATGTTTTGGATGTTGGTTATGGTTTTTGAGCATTGAAGATGTTCTTTCATAAGCATTGAAGCAATGATGAGGATTTTACTCCTTTTGAACACCCTTTGAATTCCTTTGTAAGCATTAGAGTATAAGGATGCTTCCTTAAACTTTGTGCCAAGTGGCACAATATGCCTTTCTTTGTTAGGGAAAGTGGAGGTGCTCCTTTGCATGCACTCAAGCTCCTAAATACCTCTTATCATCTTGGTACCCTATCACTCCTTTTACAAGTTGTATTAAGATTTTTCTAGCATGCTTTGAATGTAGGTGGTGCTTTCTCTATAATGTTGGATCCCCCTCAGTGTTGGTGGCTCTTGTTGTAATAGTTTTAAGCTTTCTTCAGTATATATGATTCATCCAAGATCTTTCATACGTATTCTTCGGCTATATTTGATAATAATATTCACTTTACACTTCTTATTTGGCCGCTTATGTTATGTAAACCTTGTGTTCTTGTCCTTCTCACTTGCACTCCCTGTAATAGTGCTATCTTACGTAGACTTGTTGGATGTTGTAGGTTCATTTTGTATGCATTGTTAAGGCATTGAATCTGGTGGTTTTAGCACTATGTTGGGTATCTTTAAACACCTCAAATTATTAGATATTGAGCCTTTGTATGGCTCTATATTTTGCTTGATGAAGCTTCCTCTTTGGACTTTGTAGAATGTCCACTTGAATACTTTTATATGGTCTATATTTTTTCTCCCTATTGCTTTATGATTTGGATCCTTATATATTGTAGTGCACTAATTTTAGTATATTTATACACTCTGGCATTTGCCCTTGTTTTGCTATGTAGAATATAGTGCAATAATATAAATAAATTTACCTGGAATTGCACTGAAAACTTGAGATTTTATAGTCTCTTTTTAAGCTTACTTCCTTCTTTAAAAATATATCTTCCTTCTCCAATATTTGAAGGTGATATAACTCCTTTTTTGTGGTTTCTCCTTGCCACAAAATATTTTAGGATATATGTGCTTAATAGTGTCTTTAAACACTTCACTCTTACCCTATTTTGTGCACTTAAACTTCCTCCTTTGATAAATTCTTAATGCACTAAAAAATCCTTTAAGTAAAACTAGTATAATGTACTTTTAATAACTCTTTATTGCTCCTTTAAACAAACTCTTAAAAGTACCTTGAAGTATGCACTATAATCTATGCAAATTTCACTTTAAGAATAATGTCTTCTTTGCTTCTAATAGATAATATGAAGTTGATAATCTTCTTTCTCTTGAAATATATCTAACTCCTATTTTTTGTGTAGGTTATAACCCTTATAGAAACTATATTCTGCACTTCCTTGAAGACTCGATATGTAACCTTATTCTTGCAACTTTTAAATGCTAATATGGTGCTTAATGAAACTTAATAATGAACCAAGTAACTAATGTTCAATTAATGAACTTTTTGTACCAAAGTTGCTTACCTCAATGACCTTTGTAGATGATGGAAATATTGGTTGATTAGATTCACCTAATTGCTACCTTGTACTAGATAATATTGTAGCTCTTCTTGGTTGTCCAAAACATCTCTTTAAGTCACCAATTTGTAGCTTTAAAACTCCTCTAACTTGTTGCCCAAAAATGTAGTTTGGTGGCTTTAACTATCCTTTGGGATGCACCCTAAAAGTTTGAAACTTAGCAGCTATTAATGCTACCCAAATTGTTGTTTTCTTGTTTTCAAATCTAAATTTTTTATATTTTAAAGCAGTAAATTTATCCTCTAAAGTGATGTTCTTTAATTTCACAAATTGAGTAAGAAACTCCTCCAAATCGCAGCTAAGATATTCCTTCAAAAACCCTTCAATTTTTTGTTGTAAAAATCAACAACCTCCTTTCTCCAAAATAGCCTTCAATGGAAATATTCAAATCTCTTGTATTTGATGGCTTCTTCTAACTCCTTTCTCCTTCAGCCTCCTTGTCAAATTTTGAATTCAATATTGGTCTATCTAATGGTCTTATTCTCAATATTCTAACTGTCTTGAGGTCTCCACTATTCTCCTCCAAAATTTAGAAAACTCCTTGTCACTCCTTAGACTTGTTGTTATATGGAAACAATTATCCCAAATTTTCTTTATCAAAAACTTCTCCTTGAGTTCTCAAATCTTCTCCAATGGACTTCTTCAAGTCTCCTCCAATGAGGTTGTCCTAGCCTTCTCCTTATTTCTCCTTCCAAGTAGCTTGAGACCTTCTCCTAGGGACTTCAAATTTGTGTAGCTTCTTTAGTCTTCTCAATGAGACCTTTCCTTCAATCTTCAACTGTGGAAGTTTTGCAATGAGATGTTCTTCTTGGATCTTTGAAATCTGCTACTTCTAGAATGAAACCTTTTCTAGTCCTTATCTATTTTCATTCTTCCAAAACTGGAAGTTCTTCAATGGGACCTCTTGTGGTCTCTTCAGCTTCTTCAGTTGTTTTCTCCTTCAATATCCAATCTATAGTCTTTAATATTTAATCTTCAATAGATATCACCAACCTCTAATTTTCTCCTAGACTCTTTTCTTGAGTCTCTTCTTCTTCAATTTGCAATAAGGCTCATTTGGCCTTTTTCTCTATTTTGCAATCTATAGGTCTACAACTCTTTCAATGGGACCTTTTCCTTAGGCCTCCAAATCTTCAATCTCTAACTTTTTATTTCAAAAATTAGATTGATTCCAAAGAAGATATTTTCCGAGCTCTTTGTAGAAAGCTTCCCAACTTTCTTTGAATCTCCTTTTCTTGCAACAAATGTTAAAATATACAATGGAGAAAACTTTAAATCTAGAGATAATAAATCATCACTAGTTGATTTGTCAATCTAGTGGAATAAATGTTGAGTCCTAGTCTTCACACGTCCAATTGTATTTTTAAAAATTATGAAAATAATATTTCTAATCTCCTCTCAATATCTCTTCTGGATATCTTTATTTCCTATTGATCTACCATGTGCTCTGATACCATTGTTAGATTTTGAATATGTATATTAAAGGAAATGCAATCACAATATGTAAGTAAGCTATGATAACTATATGATAATGGCACTATAATATGCAGGAAAACTAGACGATAAATTTTTTCAATAACTTGGTAATATACCATTAATAAAATCTTATGAAAATATTACAATGCAATATAATGGAGGACATGAACACTCTAGAATTTTCAATGATATATAAGTGTGAATAGGGTTAAGTTGTAAGTGGCTTAGAAAAATATTTTTCTAAGCCCTAAGTGTGAAAACACTTCTGTTTTGTCGGCAAGAGTTGTCGGCAAATTCCTTCGATCCTATTCTTCCTAACTCCCCTCCTATCCTCCTCCTATATTCCCTCCTTATCCCTCCATTTCCTCCTTATCCCTCCGTTATTCCTTCTTCCCCCTTATCCCTCCAACTCCCTATCCCCTTATCCTTCTCCTATCCTCTTCGTCGACTATCTCCCTATTCCCTACCTATATATTCATTATACTATGCAATGTAATAAGGTTGATGGGGGTGCATTTTAATAAATATTATTCCGCTGCAATTTTAATTAAATTTGTTGTGTCCATTTTTGGAGATAACCTGCACCGGTTCGATCAAGAACTACAATGTACCTACTCACTACCATTACATCACTCCTCTCACTCTATTCACTCTCCTCTCTCTTATCACTTTAACTCATACTCTCGAGGAATATATATAAGAAGATATGTTCCTTGGTCTTTACTCTACCTATGACTCTTCATATACCTATCTTATGACTCATGTACATGTGGACTACATGTACATTTACATATTTGCACACTTGTGCATTTATTACTTGCTTGAAGTATCTACTCAAACCTTAATCTAAGATAATCTCCTAATCTAAAAATACACCCAATAATCTAATATACTCTAACATGTTGAGAAATAACTCTCATAATTTTATTTTCTATAAAATGTATATTAGTTATTCATTGCATATAAATAAATAAGCCCTCATAAAACACTTAAAACAATAAATTTTATATTTTATACGATCGGTATCCTATGACATATGTACAAATCAATGGCAAGAATATCCCATAGAAGCTCCAAACAATGTAAATTATTATAAGCCTTGTGACTAGGAACATTCAATATAAAAACATACAAAGAACAAATAAGGACATAGATTGTCCAAGATAAATATAAATATAGAATGTCTAGAAGTATATCCTATACGGACATAGATTATCCACAAGCATATCCCATATGAACATAGATTGTTTAAAAGTATATCTCATACAGACATAAACTATCCAAAAGCATATTTTATACAAACATAGATTATCCACAGGAATATATAATACAAACATATTATCCATAATTATATACCATAAGGGCATAACCTATCCTAAACATTAAAGGAATAGACTGCCTATAAGTAGCACACTTACCTAAGCGCTTTTCAATTGATTGGGCTAGAAGAGCCACCACTTAGGAGCAAACAAAATTTTAATAAGGACATAAAATTTCCTAATGGTATGGACTACCTAAAAACACTATCAATATTCATCACCTAATTCATCCATTATTCAAGAGAACAAGACACTACTTAGGGGCTAATGATTCCACATCAATAAAATTCAATTTGGATGCACTTCCAAGAAAGTCCTCTAAAATAATAAACATATCAACCCACCTTTCTAAACACTTTATTTGAAAAGGGGTAAAAACATTAAAAAATGAATGCATGCAACTTTGTCATCTTTCGCAAATAAAATAATATTACAAAAAATGCTTCTCCTCTATCTCACCTCAGGAAAGTTATCCTAAGGACATCTTTGGGTATCTTCCAATAAAATACATGTCTTAAATCATGACCATTGGATCATTTTTTTATTTTAAATGACTTACTTCATAATCAAAATCTTCATCATTAAAGCATTAAAATTAAAATTTCTAAATCATTATCACCTTCGATCAAAATTCTTCAAAGTCAACCTAAACACACTACACCTACCCTAATTCGACTAATAAAATTCTTCCTACATCATTTCTCCTTCTCAAGATTTCTTTTCAAAATTTTGGTTAAGATCACAACATTTAATTCATCCTTGGATTTTTCTAAATCAAAATAATTTGGTAAAAAATCTAAATCAATTATACAAATATAAATACCAATCAAATACATCATAAAACATCATCAACACAACACATCATCAAATCGATCAATCAACAAATTTTACACAAAAATTTCACATCACATTTTCAACACCAACAATGAATCAAAAATATCAATATATATATATATATATATATATATATCAAAATTAGTAGTTTGGTACACCACATAAAATAAAAAATGTGCACATAGACTAAGTCATCTAGTGGAGGCACCTAACAAATAAAATGGGTACACTCACACCACTCATACAACTCATCACAAAATCCTAGGGGCTCATACAAGCTAAGTCTTTTATTTTCTCTCTATTGGTTGAGGTAGACACTATACTGATTATGTTGATGCCCTGGTCATAGATATTTTCCTAGACGAGGATAAATATCATGTATTAGTGGGTTAATTCTGCCTCTACTTTGGGGAAACTGACCCATAGTACAATGATTGGTATCGGCTACTCTTTGTCTTTGCTAGCAGCTCAACTTGCATATTAACTACATGTCTCTCTACCCAATCTAACTGGCTAATTATGACCCTGGTAGCTAAGTCATTGCTACTAACCCATGTCATTGTTGCTCCTCCCACTGTGTCATTAAGAACCTACCTCAAATAAGCTAGCTCTCAGTCTCAATAATCCCTCTTAGCCAAGAGACAATCTTTCTCGTATCTAGCCTGATCACGCTCAAAAATTGCCTAATCTTGTTCAAATATGATGTGATCTCTTTCTGATAGGGATTAGTCTTGATCAACCATAACTCAATCCCTCTCTAAAAGTGCAATATTTTATGTTTCCACCACTTGATCTAGTTATGCATATGGGATCTCAATAGTCCTCATTGCATCTCTCTCTAGTTGAGATACCTCCTCTACAATCCTATTGGTACTGGAATCAGTTGTGTGAACTATAGCAATATGGGCTATTACTAAATCTTGAGATTGGCCCCATCCCTTTGCCTCCACCTCAATTTATTGATAGTTTCTTAAAAAAACCACCAAGCCTTAAAGTAAGACCTAAACTAAGGTCATCGCATCATAGGTGTGATCCTTTGTGGCTTGATCTACTTGTACCATCACTAGTACCCTAGCAATGTCCTTGCATCATCCCCTACAAAACATGGTATTGGAGGGGCATTAATATCCTCCTCCTAAAATCTTATAAAATTCAAGCAACCACCAAATCCCAGACCCCTCTCTCGGGTCACCCATTGCTACCAAATCTCCCCCAACATAGGCACCCCCTAATAAAGTCTAAACTTATGTAAAACATGATTAGGTTGGTTCAAATCAAACTCTTCTCAAGTGCCTTGTATTCACCATATCCTTTTGACACGAGCCAACATAAAATCATCATCCACCCACCTAGGATGGGTCCTCCATGGTCCCATATGATATAATCTGCCTAGAGGTCATCAATTGCCCTCAACACTACCATAAAAATTCCCTTAAAGACCTCCTCCCTACCTCATAGATATAATCCTATTGAAATCCTACAAGCATATCATCATTAGTTGCATCTACTAGAAGTCAAATTGGAAACCTGATAGCTAGGTGCTTCCACACCCGCATCTATAGTAAGATGTTGCACACAAAGTATTCACCCTAATAATAAGCACCTAGTGTCCAATAAATCTTATGGAGAATAAAGGGACCCCAAGAAAACTGAGTTTATTGATCCCTTGTCTGAGTCATGATCTTACACCATCCCCAAGGAATAAGTCTCTTACTCCTATCTCTAATCAATAAATTTGAGGTCAAAGCATAAAGTAAGCCTATGATCATATCCATCCGACTTGCTCAAAATGCAAAATTTATGTCAATATCATACCTCATCAATCAAAACTGAGGATCCTAAGTCAATGTCCAAAATGCTCGAGTCTTGTTATGACTCCTCAAAACTGGTGCTCCTTTGATCGATACTTGAATAATATTCCATACAACCTCTAATTTTACTAATATTCCCCATACCAATAGCAAAAATGTGGCATACTTGAAGTGCCACTCTCTGCCAATATTGTCAATAAAATGTGCTCCATCTCAATGTAGGGCATCCTCACAAGATAATTGATGCCTACACCATATAATACTTTCATTTTTGTAGGAGTAATGCCAACAACTATCGACCTAAAGGTTCAAGGCCTTTGATCGACAATATGAAGGATTTCCAGCACCTACATGCATAAAATATAAAAAAAAGACAAAAAAATAAAAATAAATAACCTTTTCCTCAAGTTTCAAATTTTCCACCTCTAAGCGAATTTTTAATCCAAGTGAATCTTCCACCTCAAATGATAGATTTAAAAAAATTAGGGTTTTTCGAGTACTCCGCATTACGTAGTGAATTCTCAACCCATGTGTGAATCTATCATCCATGACAACCCAACCCTTAAAAGACAAAAAAAATGAAAAAAAATAATGAATGGAATTGACCCATACCTATAGTTGGGCCCATCTGGTCCACATCCACCACACACTACCTCCAACCTATTCCACAAGTTGCTTTTATTTTCTCCAAATCAAATTCTCTTTACTCTTATGCTAAAAATGAATTATTTTTTATCCTCTTTTGCCCATTTTTAACCCCCAGGGTAAAAATAATTATCTAGCCTATTTGAGTTCCCTTGAGACCACATTGGATCCCTTAGAAACTAAAGGGGCACCTGAGCTAGGGGTAAACCAGTAAAACCCCTATTTCTATTTGCATGTCATAGAATTTACTTGATAAACACCTTGGGTAATGTTTTGCACACAAGTTGGTTTTTGTTATGTTTTGCCTTACATTGGTCAATCAAAGACTAATGCCTCCATTTTTATAGAAAATTGGGACATTTATAGTTATTTTTTACGCATTTATTATTTTTAATGCATAAAAAAGGGGGTAAATGTAGATACCTAAAATCAAGCCACCCAACCAAACCAAGCTCATTATTGATTCACTAAGCAGTCAAACTAAATATGGTTCACATCCTCATACCCAAATTTTGAATTTTGGCTAGCCTTGTGTGAATTTATCATCTAAAAATCAATTTTCCAAGTAAGGAATTTGTTATCTTAGGTGGCATATTTACAAAACTAGTATTAACTCCCAATCAAATCCTAAACTGTCAATCAAGACAGCTAACTAGCAATCAGCACTCTCTAATTGATCATAGCCTGATACCTCATCCTCCTTGGGTGGTCACACCTTTATTTAAAAGGAACCTATTGGGAATGATTTTGGCATGAATTTTTGAAGGAACAAAGTGTTGTTAAAATTTTGAAGACTCTTTTTTCCTAAGCATAAAAGTTTTGTTGCACCTTGATCATTCATTTGGAAAGTTTTTAAAGGAGCATTTGGTAACATCTTTTTAGTTGTCTTAGAGAAAGCATTATTTTTATTCTTCCTTCATTTATCTTTTTGGTTTACTTATCACATCCATAATCATATTTTTTTTTCTCTCTTATAGGTTATGCGGTCTGATTCTTTTAGTTTTATTGCTAATTAATCTTTATCTAGCTCTTTTTGCATGCTAGATTGTTGTAGGTCATTTTAGGATGTCTATAAGATAGCAAAGCATTAGTGAGGCTCCTTGTGCAACCTAGATCATGATTTATGCTTAGCCTATACCATTTTTCCCTTAGCTCCTCCATCCAAGGTGAATCCACCACCTAAAACCTATTTATGCAATGAATTCATTTTGAGCAGTTATAGCCAAAGGATTTTAGATTAAGACCACTTTATTTTGGATCATCCTCACTTGATGTCTTATAGTTTCTATCTTCCCAAACCTTCATATCATTTTTAGCACCGTGATTTAACTATTCACCCAAATAGGACAAATTTACCACCTAGATATAGTTCATGTGGCGAATACACTAGTGTCATAACTTTATCTTAGGTTTCAAGTTAGCTCAAGATATTTTGGTTGTGTAGTCACACCTGCTTAACTAAGCATATTTACTTTACACCTAGTTCACTCTTGGTCCGCCATCATACCTAATATACCCCAAGAAAAAAATTGATATTCATTGTACCTTTAGGTGGCATATTCGTCATGGCATTGCTATCTCCAACTTCCAATTCCATTTCAGTTTTTATTTACAAGCAGTGAATACACCAACTAAACTTTTGGGTGGTGTATTTGGGACAAGTAAAAAACTATATCCATTCAAGGTCCAATATGATTTTGTACACACACATTGGGGGCCATACGGTGCCAATCAGTTACCCTGTTGTTCCTATTGTTTGGCATGCCCCAAAAAAGCTAATTCTTTTTTTTATATTCCTCTTTTTATAGGTCTTAGAAAATTCTCCATTGAGAAGAGCTTCAAAATGTGGTTTTGTGTAGGCAGCAGATTCGTCTATAGGCAGCAAATTTGTCTTGGCCACTAGAACAGGTAAGCATTCCTTTGCCTTTGATTTTCATTTTCTAGTTTGTTGTTTTTGCTTTTCTGTTTCATTTTAAGGCATCAAAAATATTAATACTAAACTGTAGACACCAAAATCTAGCCACTTGCAAGTCATCTATACCTTCCTGTCAGCCACGTGTCGGTCATCCACCTTCCCGCCATTATTTGGCCCAAATCCACACTTTCCCGCCATTATTTGGCCCAATTTCACCTTTCCCGCCATTTTTCATCCCCAAATTTATTTAAATTAATATTTATATATATATATATTTTAATATTTTAATATATATATTTAAATAATAGTTTAAGTGATTTAATCTGAGCCGTCCATCCTTCATTTAATCTCATCCGTCCATCCATCTTAATCCATTTCACAACCTAGATTTATTCTCTACCCTTGGATCCACTTTAATCTTAGCCACACGTTCAAAGTGTCGTTAAAACCCTAAAGTGTGCCCTAAGAGTAGATTATAAATTGAGTCACTTTGATGGCTCAAACCCTATCTTTTTGACCTATCTCCTATGCGCTATCTCTGATTCTAATTCTTCTACTGCTATCTCCTCTATCTCTCTTCTGCTACCCTTTCGTCGCATCCATCGCCGCTTCCGTCGCCGCTTTCGCCGCCATCTCTTCTCGAGCATTCTCAAAATTCCCCATTCTTGTCGCAAGTGCCCCGGGCGTTTACCCTTTACCAAGTGCCCACGGGTAGTGCGTTTACCCCGCCACGACTCAGACCGACGTCTAAACCTTAATCCAGAAGCACGCGGGCGTTCAGCGAGTGCACCAGGGCGCCTTCCGTAGCCTATTTGACAACCACATTACTTCCAGGTGTCGCCTGGTCTAGCTGCGTTAACAGAGAACAGGTATAAATTAGTTTAAAGCAAGTAACTTCTTTTCTTTTATTAATCTGTTATTGAATTCTTGCATTCCATTTTTCTAGGGTTTTAGATTGTTTCTGAGGGCTCACACAGTGGAGCCCTCTTATTAATTTCTAACTCCTTGATAGTGTTAATGTGTGCAGGTTTTTGATAGCAGATCCGGTTTATTGATGGCAACTGATTAAGCTGGAGTGGTCCAAGCAAGGGATACAACAAAGCCCACTCACTCGGTTGGGATTGAAGATACATTCTTCGGAAGCGCCACCATTTGTGCCGCCTAGGGTTTCGGAGAACCCTAGCATAACTTGTAACTGTGTATCACAAATAAAGGGTTACGAGCCCAGTTGTATTCAAAAAGGAGTTTTTAAACTCCATCGATTAATAGAAATCGTTTGTTTTGTGCAACTATTCTGTACTCTGTTATTGTGATTTTATTTTTTTTGTTTGGCGTGTATTTTTAATCTACAAATGGCGATCACGGTGGGACCCCCTAGGGTTTCATATTTTTAATACTTGCTTTACTAATCTGTTCTTGTTTTTTTTATTTTGCAGGTTCCAGAAATCATGAAATTCGTTGTTCCAACGAACTAGGGTTTCTGAGCTTGCAAAACACAGCAGACGCAGAGGGGCGTCTGGAAGTCCAATACGAAATGCAGAGGTGCGTTTCAGCCTGTGCAGACTCCCGTGGGCGTTTGAAGTCAGTTTTACAGAAAAGCGTAGGCTTCCAAGTAAGTGTTGTACTTTTTACGTTTTTGGTTTTTCTGCCATATTTTGTTTCTTTTTCAGATCATTACTTTAAAATGAACAAAAACTAAGTAATCTGGAAAAGAACAGTTATTTTTAATTACATTTTTCTTTGCATTGCATTATTGATTGTTGCTTGCATTAAAAAAAAAAAATTGCATACCTAGCTGCATATTAGAATAGCTACGAATTATTTGTTTTAATTATCTAAGTAGGACTATTGATTGGATGTCAATAGTACTCCTGCCATTGGGTGATTCCAGCAGAGAAGTGGACGAACCTTCCGGTTGCTCCTTTGATATCCGATATCATTGGTAGGCAGGGGGTTTTAAACGGTGTACTCCACTTCTTCGGAGGAAATGACATGTTTTCGGTAGCCTCTTGCTTAGATCATTAGAACTTTTGATTTATAGCCTTGTATGTACACATTAGATAACTAAAACATTAAAAAAAAAAATTCATTGCATTTTCATATTGCATTTAAAACAATGATATCCTGGATTTCATCACTAGGTATTGCTTGAAGTTTAGTGACGGTGGAATTCATCTCCATCCATTAAACTTCTGCCTTAGACACCATAGGTCACCCCCGAGCAAACTTGTTGGATTTCATCACCAGTAAGAATCTCGTTGTCCTTTCCTAGCCATAGTTTTTACCTTTTTTGTGAATAATTCAAGATTAGATCACATGCAAAACTCATAAACCGGACACTTAAAATTTACTACAGATTAAGATCAGAAAATAATTAATTAACCGCAGGTAAGACACATTGGTTGAAACCTAGGTTGTGACTGTTTTCTGATAATTTCTTTAGTGTAAATTTATCATTCTAGTTTTGCATTCTTCTTTTCTGAATTTGTTTAGATTTATTGCTTCATGGTCTTAACAAGGAATCAATCTAAAATGTTAAATCTAAATAATCAAATGGGTAATTCACAAAACATCCCCACCACCAACATGGCCACTTATCCTAGTGAATTTCAGGCAGGTTCGCCTGCAGGTCTTTCACGTCCTTCTACCGTCTATCACATGGCCATGCCCATGGAGGAAGACAATTCCTCTCATATTACCCACATTGATATGGCCCAAGTGCAAACTCAATTAAGAGATGGCATCGGCTATATCCTTGAGCCAATCCAAGATTCCCCTATGCAAGATTCTATTTTTCAGCAGGATATTGCATCAACCATACCCGTTGGTTTCACTCAGGTCTACACTAACCCTTTTTTTGAGGCTAATGTTGTATCTGTTCAGCCGGCTTCATCTCCAACATCTTCCCAGATGCTCAATTGTCCTCCTTTGGAGACAAATGTAGTGTCTTCCCGACCACTTTCTCCTCCATTTACCCGGGTGTACACCAATTCTCTTTATGAAGTTGGTGGAAACTCTTCTAGCCATAACCAATTTCAACCCTCTTCTTCCCAAACCATTTATGGTTTCACCCTACCTGGGACACAGTTCATCGTTCCTTCCCATGTACCGCCTACTTCAGCCACCTTCATTGCCCCTGCTATGCAGTCTTCTGTGACTACCATGGCAGCCTGCCCTCCACCTTCATCCAATCATCCCACCTCCCTTGGGTTAGAGATTAATAAGGTTAAGGAGTATCTCGACAAATTGATTTTGCAACAACAGCAACAAAATGCTCAACCACCTGTCGTAGTAAATCCTACACCCCAACCAATTTCTACCCAGCTAGCTTTTATTAGCTCAGGCCCCACCTGGGTACCCCAATCTTCGGTGGTGTCCATTCCTACCCCACCTTTCTCCCAACCTAGTCCAGTTCATCATCTACCCCAATCACCTTCTTTCCGGTATCATCCATACCAACAACCTGTCCATTCCACACCGCCTAATCCAGGCAATTTCATCCCATCTCATCAATTTTCCACTCTTCCATTACATCATCATAATCATCAAACGAGTCAAAATTTTAATGAAGATTCTCGACTCCATGCTATGCAACAACAGATTGACAACCTTATGCTTAACATGCCTGGCTCATTTAGTCGAAACCTACGCTAAGGTCATTGATCAATCAACCAATTCATCCTTCGGTACCTTCACCGCCATATCCGACCGATTTCACATTACCGAAGTTTGACAAATTTCGAGGAACTGAGGATCCTCATGAACATGTGAGCTCATTCATGCATGCTTGCTTTAGAATCCAAAATAATGATGCTCTTATGCTCAGAACTTTTCCTCAGACATTAGGAGGAGATGTTGTACAGTGGTACAATCATTTAGCTCACCATAGCATTTATGCTTACGAGCAATTGATTAATCTATTTTTAGAACGATTCTCCCTGAATGTACAAAAGAGAGTTTCATTGTCCGACTTATACAAGCTCAAGCAACATGACGATGAGACTGTTTATGACTTTGGAAACCGTTGGAGGGCTATCATTAATAAACTCGCCATTCTCCCTACCAATGGAGGAGTTAACCAAAATGTTCACCCGGAGTTGTCTAAAACCTATCTCTTGGTTACTCCAATTACAACAATACAGGACTTTTGAAGAGGCTTTGGCCCAAGCAAGTATCATAGAAGACATTAAAGTCCAAGAGGGTGTTTTAAAACCCCGTAGAAAAGAATGGCAACAAAAGGGCCAACAACGAAATAATAATTATGGCCAAAACAAACAAGCACAGGCTAGTACAGCCTCAAATGTTAACCAAGTTAATCAAGTGGTGGCGAGCCAGCCCGTAATGGCTCAACAACAACAAGTAATGCAAAGTCAACCGCAACCAATTGCTTATCATGCGGTACCCGCCCCTACTCAACCAGCTCCCAATACTGGGCCAACCATGGAAACTCGACCTTGGCAAAACAATCGTCCCAAGCGACAATTCACACCTTTAGATGAACCATATGCGGTCATATTCAACAAGTTATATAGCACAAATCAGTTAACTTTACCTGAGTTTAAACCTTTAGACCCATCTAGAAGGGGGAAGTATTACAAGGAGTACCTATTTTGTCCTTATCATAGGCAAAATGGGCACGATATCAATAATTGTACAACTTTCAAACATGTGATCCAAGATCTTATTGAGATTGGAGCCATTAAATTGGATAGCCCCTTAGCCCAACAAAATCAAAATCTTGGTATATTTCAAACACCCCTTCCACATCGGGAGGAAGCTCCAACAACTTCAGGGGGAGTAACTCGGGTAACTCCTCCTAATCAAGTCAACCATGTACAACAATACCAAGGTTTTGTGGGTACTATTAACGTAGTAACCCGGGGTCAAAGGGCGAACCAACCAAATCAGGCTGAACCACAACCACCGTACAAACCCCCACTCCACCTCGGTAATAAGGTGACCCAACGACGTGCTAGTACTTCTCAACAACCGCTAAATCATTCTACTCAACGCCAACGACCCATCATGTCATTGAGTAGCCGGTTAACTACCAGTTTAAAAATGGCTTTCGCCAAGTTATCGATCTATGACCTCATTCAACAATCTCCCCCGCATAGAGAGGCATTAATGGAAATATTAAAGTCAATCGAGCTTCAAACTCAAGATACTAATGCCTTCAACAACTTTGTGGGGAGTATTCAAACATGCATGGAGCCCTCCATCACTTTCTATGATTTTGAAATCAAACCTATGTCAACAGAAAGTATAGATCCTCCACTACATATCATGGCCAAGATCGATAACAAGCCATTCAAGAGAGTCTTAATTGACACCGGTTCCTCAATCAATATCATTACAACATCGGCGTTGAGTCATCTAAAGTCGTCGCCATCCCTTATCACAAAGTCGACTTTTACTCTTAAAGCATTCAATGATGCTTTATCTTCCACGGTTGGCACGGTTATCTTGCCCATTGAGGTAGGGGCCCGAACTTTGCATACCTTGTTTCACATCTTGGAAGGGACCATGGCATACAATGTATTGCTTGGACGGCCTTGGCTTAGGGAGATGAGATGTGTCCCTTCTATACTGCATCAATGTCAGAAGTATGTATATGAGGGACAGGTTCATTGTGTACCCGCTGACATTGAACCCTTCAAACATTGCAACTATGTCTCAAATCCTTATGAGATTGTGTTGCCATCCACTCATCTTTTCTTGACCCCATCTACTTCTTCTATACCATCTTCTTCTAAAGCTCCCATTCCCGAGGAGCTACCCATCATATCGCAACCATCTTCCTCTTCCGCTATTCCATCTCATTCACCACTTTCTTCATCAACTAATCTTCCTTCTTCTTCATCAGTGACCACATGCACATGTGGCCATGACCAATCATCTCTTTCCACGTCATTACCCCCTTCTTCTACACCTTCTTCAACATCACCTATTATTCCTCCATCTTCCCAACCATCACCAGCCGATGTTTCACAAGTTAGTGAAGCATCAACCCAACCAAATCCTTCCAATTCTTCTATCCCACATTCTTCTATTCCATCATCTAGTCCATCTCCCTCCCAAGTCAAGGTCCATCTCACCGATGCAGGTATTGGTGAGTATGCCATCCAAGATGTCCACATCACACCGTTCAATGTGCAAACAGTTAAAGATTTTGGTCGTCCACATGACCAACATTTATCCATTGGATCGGTTTATAACATGGGTTCTATGCCAAATTCCATTAATTTTGTATATGGGGGAATAGAGTCATCTTCTAGTACTACCACCATACTAGAACCCAAGCATCCAGTCCCCGCCAATATCGAAAGGATGGAGGGTTTTCCCTCTCGCTATTTCCACGGACATAATTGGCAGCAATTTGGCCTAGGTCGATACGAGCAAGGGGTAACTGAACGCATCGATATGCCATATCGGAGACCCACCGAGCGTTTTGGTCCGGGCTACCAACCACTTCCATCCCTTTCTTCTTTTGAACGAGCTTTTCAAAGCATTAATCTTAATTTCGAAGAAGAAATCCTCCACCCCGACGAATCCGAAGATGAAGCCTATGAAGAATTTGACGTCATGTCAAATGGTGATGAATCCGAAGAAGAGTCGGCGCCCATTGTTCCCCTCACTAAACAAGACGAGTTTTATCTCCAATTGTTCCCTCTCCAAGAGGCCATCTTTCGCTTGCTTCTTCCACAAGAACGAGGTGAACCACCCCCTCCGCCACATCCATAAGCCATAATCCAAACCTGTATTATATGTATATACTAAAATAGTGGTTTTCACCACTACCAAAAAAAAAAAATTAGAAAATTCCAAAAAAAAAAAAAAATCAAAATATATAAAAAATACTTTATTGCTTTATGTATGTGTGTAATAGTGGTTTTCACCACTACAAAAAAAAAAAAAAAACTCAAAAAAAAAAAAAAAAACTGAAAAACTATGTTGTTTTGCACTTCAGGTCTTCCGAGGTCTTCACCGGTTTTCCCTTCCATTCCGCCCATCCTTTCTTCCATAAGTCGATAATGAATTTTGAAGACTTATTCACCCCACTCCATAATCCATATGATCCGGATAAGCCAATCCCGATCAACCCAAGCTTGATTGACATGGATCGGATTTCATCCCCTCCATCTATTTCAGAGTTCATCCTTTCCGAGGAATTGTTAAGGGCTTCCGCCAACTACATTCCTCCTTCACCTCCACATTCACCTTCATCTTCTAAGCCAGAGGTCTTCCAGGCAGACATAGATGAGAGCAAGGCACAGGAGCTTGATGACATTTTAGATGACATAAATCTGATCCCTACTCCCCATCAGCTTGAGGAAGGTTCCCACATGTCTATTGAAGAAACTATCGATGTAGACCTTAGTACAGACCAAGATGGCACCCAAATTGTGAAACTGGCTAAAAGTCTATCATCAGAGGAACAAGAGCAAATGATTGCTCTACTCAAGCGGAAGAAGGAGATATTTGCATGGTCTTACAAAGACATGCCAGGCCTAGACCCTAATTTGGTTGTCCATAACCTCACCTTACAAAAAGATGCTAAACCTCGTCAAACAAAAACTTAGGAAAATGCATCCTACCGTGGCCCTCATAGTTAAATCAGAGATTCAGAAACTTCTGGATGTTAAATTTGTCGTCCCGATTGATTATCCCGAGTGGCTTTCTAACATGGTACCCGTTCGCAAGCCTAACGGGGGATACGTGTTTGCACCGATTTTCGAGATCTAAATAAAGCGTGTCCTAAGGATGACTTTCCTCTTCCAAACATTGATACTCTTGTCGACACTCGTGCTGGTCATGAAATGCTTTCGTTCATGGATGGATTTTCAGGATACAACCGATTCGAATAAACCCTGAAGATCAACACAAAACAACATTTACCACACCTTGGGGAACTTTTTGTTACAGGGTGATGCCCTTTGGCCTTAAGAACGCAGGTGCAACCTATCAACGAGCCATGACTTATATTTTCCATGATTATATGCATAAGATTATCGAAGATTATGTGGATGATTTATTGGCAAAATCTAAAACTCGACAAGAGCATTTTGATGTATTGGAAAAAGTTTTTGATAGACTTCTAGAGCATAAAGTAAGGTTGAACCCTAAGAAATGTGTCTTTGGTGTTACCTCATGCAAACTCCTAGGTTTTATTATCTCTAAACGAGGTATTGAGGTGGACCCAAACAAGGTCAAAGCCATTATGGAAATGTGTCCCCCAACTAATTTGAAGGAGTTGCGTAGTTTACAAGGAAAGATTAATTCAATCCGTCGCTTTATTGCACAACTTTCCCGATAAATGTAGGCCATTTTGCCACCTACTACAAAAGGGGGTACAATTTTCATGGACATATGAGTGTCAGAAAGCCTTTGATGACATCAAGCAGTACTTAGCATCTCCGCCAGCCTTAGCTTCGTCTCGTCGAGATCCCTTCCTTGCAAATTTCTTTGCAGGAATTTATCGATGATGATATAGACAAGCACGTCTTGATCAACTCACACTCATAGAATGAAAAATGAATCAATGCTTTAGAGCATTTGCGAGTTTATCAAGACCGATTGAAACGTGCTTACAATGCCAAAGTTCATCTAAGAGAATTTCAAGTAGGGGATCTTGTCCTTAAAGAGAATCAACAAAACACCAATGCATTGCCGCATCTTCGAGATAAATTCGTGGCTAATTGGTTAGGTCCATATATGGTCACTGAAAGAGTGGGTAATGGAACTTATAGACTTGCCACTTTAGAGGGAGAGGAAGAACCCGAACCACTTAATGTTATACACTTGAGGGCATTCTACGCATAGTTTGAATTTTATATGTACATATATACATGGCTTGTACACAAAAAAAAAAAAACAAATAAAATAAAAAGAATTTGCATTTCATTGTTAGTTGCATACATCTCATTCAAAAACATTGCATTTCATGTGCATACATCTCATTGAAAACCATAACATTTCATTTTCAGCCATAGTTGCATATCATGTTAGAGACCATTCTATCTTTTGGATATAAAATTTGGTCAAGCAAAAGTCATGTTGCCTTAATCAGGGGCACCTTCATAAAATCCATCAAACCGAATTGTCATTCGTACACCCATTTTCCATTTGCACATATTTACATTGCCAAAATGTTTTCAGTCACTCAGCCATTCCTAGTGTTTTAAGCAAACTTTGAAATGCATGTCAAAGTTCTCTAGGGCCATATCACAAATTACACTAAATAAAATCTTGAGTATTGGGAAATGATTTCAAAAGCGGTCTTGAACCTATCACATTTTCACATCTTAAAAACATCTTGTGTCAAAGAGAGATAACACCATCCTTGGGTTGTGCCTTGAAGTGAAAAGGGTAATCCTCGTTTGTCCTATCATGCAAACATAGTCCATAAAATAGTGGTTCTTACCACTATCACAAGCAATCACAAAATATAAATATAAACAGAGTAGTAAGGATAGGGTAAAATTCTCATCATACTTCGGTTGAGAATCCGATTCCCCAAAGCTCTAAGGAAATGAACATTTTTCACACACCACTGATCCCAAATAAGTTGTAAGGATCGTACTACTTGTCCAGTCAGACGGATAGGTAGTCATCCCCAAGGCTTACAAAGGTCAAAAACAACATGGACTATGGAGTTAACCTTCACCGGGGCTATAGACGCTTGACTGGTAGTGGAGTATACTCATTGCGTGGCGACATGTCTCTCCTCAAAAAGAGACCTCTGAATGCTCATACGGACAAACTAGCTTCGGGGTCTTCTCCATAACAGGGTTACCTAATTTATGCAAGATGAGGTTAATGAACACACTTGCACACACACAGGTTTTTGATTGCCTAGAGTCACTACCATGCTTCTGATTTGGTTAATGAACTCACATGCACACACATTTGGTCCTAGTTGAATTAGGCAATATTAGTAAGTTTGTTTGATACCACTAGCATGTTTGAGTCTTTGTAAAATAGTCTTCCTCCATATTTTCTTCCATATCAACCTCCATATCTTCTTCCATATTCATGTCATTCCATACGTCATCCATTCACAAGCTACCAAGTTCGGTGCCCCTGATTAAACAATTATGATAACAAGTTGGCTAAATCTAACTATCTAAAAGTATGAGTGCTTCTTAGTGCATATTTCATTTACTTAGTCTCGCATTAATCATCTATAAGTTTGCATTCCATTCCATCACATATGCATCAAAAACATTAAAACATATAAAAACATGCATCACAAAAACATAGGCATTCACACAAAAGAAAGTAAAACACTAAATAAATAAAAGCCATGTATATATATATATATGTATAAAGGTCAAACTGTACAATGAATGCCAAAAGGCTACAATATACAATAGAGCACCAAGGCTCATAAAGAGTGCATCTAAGCACTAAGCTAACCATCAAAAGAGGATCCCTGTGACCTAGTAGGAGCCCTAGACCTAGTGGTGTGCCTAGACTCACTACGCCTAGAGACAGAGGAGGATGGAGGATCAGGCAACACAATGTGATGCCTAAACAATGTGTCCTCCAGAGCCTCAATATAACGAGTCCTAGACCTAAGTCTAGATATGTCTATCCCGTGTCGTCGCTCTCGCTCCGCTAGCTCTACCTGGAGTCTCGTCACCCTGTCATCCTGGGGCACCCTAGTCGCTCCATCCAAGTCCGCTTGCATCTGGGCCATCCTCTCCTCCTGAATAGCTATCAGGGCATCCCGCTCTACAACCTGTTGCTCCAACCGAGCTATCCTCTCATCCCGGACAGCTAGCATAGCATCACGCTCTGCTATCTGCTGCAGCTGCACCAGATCATCCTCGTGCCCGCTAGGGGGTACCTCCCTAGTCTCTCCAGCGGCCTCTCCTAGGCCCTCGCCATCATCCTCCTCGTCATCTCCGCTCCCCGGTGCCTACCGCACCATCTTCCCCTTTCGCCTTCGACTGTCAGATCGAAGGCGGGGACCCTCCCCGCGCTTGGGAACCTCTGCGGTTCCCTCGTCCTCTCCAGCTCCAACAGCCACCAATGGTGGCTCCCACCTCGGCTCTGCGGCCATCCATGCTGCATACTCAGCTGTCACCCCGACGTCATCCATGTCGAGGATCTCCATGTCCTCATCGTCCTCTGTCGCCTCCCTCCATGGCTCGGCACACGACAAATCCCCCTCTGATCTGTGCCTCCGGTAGCGCACTGGCTCACCGGGGACATCCTGTCTCAATCCGACTTTGCGGAGCACTCGAGACATCTGTATGTACTCCGCCTCGCTGTGGCCCCGACCCACTACCCATCTAGCCTGTCGCACCCGTCTCAGATGCTCTCCATCACCGATCCACCTCGCCTCCCGCCAGGGCCTCCAAATGACTTGGGCATCTGTCAAGTCCGCCCATAAACTCCTATACCATTGCCCCGATCTCACGGGGCGGCTCGGCTGTCTCTCCTCCGCCACTGGCCATCTCCTACCATAAGCCTGGCTCATGTCCCAGTAAGCACATGGCAACCCCTCCGGTCGAGCCACTCGAAGTGCTCCCAGCCCAAGACTGGAGAACCAAACTATAGCCTAGGCCCTTCCGGCCCCGTCTCCGAACCTCATACAACTCCCGGTACACCTACGCCAATAAAGCGGGCGCCCAGGCATACACTACCCTATTAGTGAGCATCTCGCTCACTACACCCATCAGGTTCCATGGAAACCTGCACCCGATGCTGTTCGGGGCCACAATGTTGGCCAATACGAACATCATCAGAGCCTCCACCGCTACCAACTCCTTGGCCGTATACATGGCCAAGTAAGGGATCCCCCCGCTCTCCGTCCGGATCTCCCTCCAGTCATCCCCAAACAACTTGGCCATCTCCGTGGCCCTATCTCATCCAACCTCCACCCGCGCCCCCTCCACGGGCACCTTGAGGATGCGGTATACATCCTCAAGCGTCACCGTCATCTCTCCAGACGGGAGCTGGAACGTCCCCCGATCCGGATCCCACCTCTCGGCCAAAGCCGAGAGGTACCCCTCATCTGCCCGAACTACCTCCAACCGGGCTGCCTCCGCTAGCCCTACTCCTCCAATATCTCCCGATCTCTCGGGACAATGACCTCCTCATCCCCGGAATGATAGGGGAGAATCGGTGTCGTGCCTCTAACACCCTAAGCTGCAAAACAACAAAACAAAAATTGGTTACAAATTTTTTTCCAAAAAAAAAAAAAAAAAAAAAAAAAAAAAAAAATAAATAAAAGTACTTGCTTAAATAAACAAATACCTCATCTGGCTGCACTGGCGCGTCCGCTCCCATCTCCGCCATAGCTCCCGCGTGCTTCACTCTCCCACACAACCTTTCACTTCACTTCACTTCATTCCACTCCCTCAGACGCACTTCTCTCAAGCTCGAACGCACAAATGAGCGAAATTCTCGCTGAAACTGTTTAAATAGTCTGGTTTTGGCGCCCCGAAATGCAGTGGGGCATTTCATGGCGCATTCGATACGTTGGGGCATTTCATGATGCATTCAAACACCGACGGGCGTTTCGCCACCTCCAAATGCATACCGGCGTTTGGTGTCGGTATTGAATAAAAGAACAAAACTTACAAAATTGAAGCTTACCTCCTCCAAATTTCATCAAATTGCATCCATCCATTCTTCTTATCATAATAAAACATTTTGTGAAGGTTACAACAGTTTTGGAAACAAATTTTGTCATTTTGCTCAAAAAGCGCATCATTCATCATTGATTTACAAATTGGGTTAAAAACATTCAAAACCTTCACAAAATTAACAACATTCATCAATTCTTCTGATCTATCGTCAATTTCATTCATTCTTCTTTCATCATGCATATTTTTGCCAAATCAAATTAAAGTAAACCTCGTATCTAGTGGTATATTCTATCACCTTGGCGATTGCAGCGATTTGCATCCATGCAATTCGGTAAGAGGATTAAACCACCATAAGGACACTTACCATTTATCATCATCAATTATTTCATTGTTTGAAAATTGGAAATCAATTTTGGGTATCCTACTTTTCAAGTGACCTCATACCAAGATTAATTTGCTCAACAGTTGTCATTGATGGCCTAGTTCATGGGGCCTTAAACGTGGACAATCTTCAATATCATCATTATTTTGAGTCTTGCTAGAGATTAAGGCTACCTAGGTTGATTGGTTCCGACCCGAGGAATTATCCATAAAGTCACTAGGAGCATCTCTGAAGTTCCGGACTCTTTCATATTGCATCTCTGCATATCAATGGCGCCAACAAGGCAATTTCATCAACAGTATGGATTCACCCACAGGAGTTGGGGCATTCGTTATCAATTTCTAACTTTCCTAATAGTGGAATTCATCTTACATGATCATGGAATTTAAAATTTGGCAAAAATCCCTTTATAACCGTTGGGGCAGAAAACGGTTCATCTTTCACATCACTCATATCGTCTTCAATCATATTCTTTTCTGGTTTGTACACCAACCCCTTTTCGGTTGGGACATAAACAGATGGTTCATACACCAACCCCTTTTTCACCGTTGGGGCAAAAACGGTTCATTTTCTTCCGAATTTCTTCCAATTGGCTTGTGAGAACCATTCTCGCTCGCCAATTGAGGGGGTAAGTTGATAAAATTTTAAATATTCTTTTATTCTTTGGTCTTCAAAGTTGTGCTTTAGTCTTGAGAGAGAGTTGCGTCTGATCCAACTTTTCAGGTGTCCTAAGTTTTTGTGCTGCATTGTGTCTTCACACAAAGCAGCTCAAAAAGGGCATCTGTAGACACCAAAATCCAGCCACTTGCAAGTCATCTATACCTTCCTGTCAGCCACGTGTCGGTCATCCACCTTCCCGCCATTATTTGGCCCAAATCCACACTTTCCCGCCATTATTTGGCCCAATTTCACCTTTCCCGCCATTTTTCATCCCCAAATTTATTTAAATTAATATTTATATATATATATATTTTAATATTTTAATATATATATTTAAATAATAGTTTAAGTGATTTAATCTGAGCCGTCCATCCTTCATTTAATCTCATCCGTCCATCCATCTTAATCCATTTCACAACCTAGATTTATTCTCTACCCTTGGATCCACTTTAATCTTAGCCACACGTTCAAAGTGTCGTTAAAACCCTAAAGTGTGCCCTAAGAGTAGATTATAAATTGAGTCACTTTGATGGCTCAAACCCTATCTCTTTTCTGCTATCTCCTTCTATCTCTGATTCTAATTCTTCTACTGCTATCTCCTCTCTCTCTTCGCTACCCTTTCGTCGCATCCATCGCCGCTTTCGTCGCCGCTTTCGCCGCCATCTCTTCTACAGCATTCTGCAGAATCTCCCATTCTTGTCGCAAGTGCCCGTGGGCGTTTACCCCTTTACCAAGTGCCCACGGGCGTTTACCAAGTGCCCACGGGCGTTTACCCACAGCCACAGACTCAGACCGACGTCTGAAACCTTAATCCAGAAGCACGCGGGCGTTCAACGAGTGCACCAGGGCGCCTTCCATAGCCGATTCTGACAACAACATTACTTCCAGGTGTCGCCTGGTCTAGCTGCGTTAACAGAGAATAGGTATAAATTAGTTTAAAGCAAGTAACTTCTTTTCTTTTATTGATCTGTTATTGAATTCCCGCATTCCATTTTTCTAGGGTTTTAGATTGTTTTCGAGGGCTCACACAGTGGAGCCCTCTTATTAATTTCTAACTCCTTGATAGTGTTAATGTGTGCAGGTTTTTGATAGCAGATCCGGTTTATTGATGGCAACTGATTAAGTCGGAGTGGTCCAAGCAAGGGATACAACAAAGCCCACTCACTCTGTTGGGATTGAAGATACATTCTTCGGAAGCGCCACCATTTGTGCCGCCTAGGGTTTCGGAGAACCCTAGCATAACTTGTAATCGTGTATCACAAATAAAGGGTTACGAGCCCAGTTGTATTCAAAAGGGAGTTTTTAAACTCCATCGATTAATAGAAATCGTTTGTTTTGTGCAACTATTCTGTACTCCGTTATTGTGATTTTATTTATTTTTGTTTGGCGTTGTATTTTTAATCTACATAAACAAAAAATGAGGGAAAAGAATCTTAGTTAAGTCTTTAGTACAAACTTGTTTTCCTGTCCTAGGCATTAAAATATAAATGCATGTAGTTTGCATCAAGGCTCTTTTTTATTGCATGCATTGCCCCTTTAGCCCTTGCTATAAGAGAAAAATTGAAAGAATTTCATTTCCTTGTTTGGATTTTAGGATAGGATTCATAAAAAGGTTTAAAACATCTCTAGTTTTATTCCTTGTCTTTTTGCATCATTTGTTTGATACAATTTGCTTTTATGAAAATTTACAATATCTTAGAACACTAAAAATAAAAAGGGTACTAAAGAACCTCCTTGAACCTAGCTTTTATTTTCATGCCTTTCCTCTTATGCATTTGAATCAAAAATTGCATATAGAAGTGTATTAGGCTAATTTTTGTTTTCCTACATCTTTGTTTGAACTATAAAAGAGAAAAGTTTTACTTCACAAAAATAGATCTTAGAACTAGTATCAAGAAATCAAAAGTGCATATAGAACTTTGTCTTCCACATTTTTGTCTTCATCTACATTGCATTGATATCATCCTTGCATTTAGACATTAGGGTAGTCGAAATCTTAGGTATTTGCACAAAATTGACAAATAAAACTTAGATTTAGGAAAATCAAAAAATTCCCTTGGTGAACCCTTAAACTCTCTGTTTCACCAAAGATAAAACTTGGAAAAACACATAAATGATGGGGCAAAAATAGCACCCTCTCGTCCAAGTGTGGGCTCACCCTTGAGGAAAAAGGGACCCATCAGGGCCAATGCCTCCCTGGGATTCCTCCTTTCTTGGCACACACTATGTAAGCTTATGGGCTAACATTAAAAGGCCATAGTTCACTTTGTAAAGTAAACCCCATAACTTAGCCAAATAATATGTTTGTTAGATATTTATTATAACTTGTGTAATTATTAAATGTGTTTATACACCTCTTTCATTGATCTATTGTTATTGGCATGTGTTCATATAATTATCATTAGTGTTAAGATTCCTAAAGGAATCCTCTCATTTTTTATGTTTTTTATGTCCTTTTGCTTTTTGTTTCTCTTTTGTTATGTGATTTAAGTAATATGATGGTTTTTCTTGTTCTGAAAATATTATGAATTCCAACACTAATGACAATTTTTGGAAGAACACACATGAGATAATCAAGGTACTTTCATTTTTTTTTAGTTTTTGATTTCAATTTCTAATTCCTATTTTAAATTAAAATTTATATATTCTAATTTAACTTGTTTTTTATGACTTTCAGTATTTAGGTGATAAGACATTTGGTCAAAGGTTCTTTACCTTGTAAATTGCAACTAAATACAAATGAGTTATTTGTATAAGGCCATGGAAAGGTCGAAGGAGACCATCCAAAAGTATTATGGCAAAGAAAAACACAAATTTGATCCATTTGATGGCCAAGCAACCCCATCAAACCATACATGAAATGGAGTACTACTTGAACCTCATCTTCTTTTTCAATGATATATTTGACACCAACCACCATGTGATCACGGATGGCTTCTATAATAGCATAGAGTATGATACCTAGTTACCGCATATGAGTCCAAATCTCCGAGGAATTAGAGAATGACAAAATTCCTAAGGGAAGGGATTTTACACCATTCTTGTGTTCATTAAAGTTGAATGGTCTCTAAAATAGCATAAAGAGAATGATACATAATCACTAAAGATTTCAAATATGCAAGGTTTTGGAAAAATACAAAAATATTCAAGGGTGAGTTTTTCTATCATTCTTGTGTTCGATTGAGGTCAAATTTACAACCAAGTAAGACTTTTTTTATTTACTAAAAGTTATATTTTTCAAACATAGAAACATACTTAAAAATTTATAAACTTAAAGCAAAGATTAGGTAGTAAATACAAGCAAGGAGGAAACCAATGTGATTAGGAAGCAAGAAGCAAGTGCGATCACAAGCAAGGAGCAAGGGCAAGCAAGAAGCAAGTGCGATCACAAGCAAGGAGCAAGGGCAAGCAAGAAGCAAGTACAAGAAGGGAGGAAGGAATAAATTGTACATAGGGAACAAGGATAAGTAGAGAGTGAGTGTAACCAAGGAGTAAATTTGAGAAAAGAGTGGGGTTTACCTCACAAGGCTTACGTCCAAGGTTTTTGCTCTAAATATTTAGAGAAATTTAAAGAATAAGGATAATTATGAAGATAATTTAGGTATCAAGAAAAGAAAGCTATTTATGGAAGTCTTAATTAGAAGCAAGAATGCCCTATTTGACGAGGAAAAAATAAGGGAAAGGAAGAACAAATCTATGGTAATCTCTAATCAGGATGCATATGCTTCACCAAAAATCATCATCAACGATGAGATGATCCAGCATGATATGATAATTCCTTCAAGAAAAGGGTTAATATGTATGTCCAATGGATACTATCCAACTCATTTCGAGATTCAAAAGTGAATTAAATAGAAGTGAGGATTGAGTTCATGTTATTCCATGACTTTCCTTTTGAAAGGATTTTTTTCCTCGTCATCTTTATTCCATGACTTTCCTTTAGAAAGGAATTTTTTCTCATCATATTCTCAAATTCTCAAGATTTGGGGATTGAATAATTGATAATGGACCATGGTTTAAGGGGAAATATGGCTTGTATTTTAAAACCATGGAGTAGGATCTTTTTTATGGATACAAAAACTCTTAAAAGGCTTCCAATGTGGGTCAAGATTTTTAGACCTCCATAGAAGGAAATAAATAAGGACATTTAGTAGAAACAAAACTTCTTTTAGATCTGATCACTGGTATTAAAAACATTGGATGATGGCTTCAATAGCAATGGCTCCCTCTGCAACAGTTCCCACAGCATCAGCATCAACTTCGATCGCAGCTACCCTGGATTTCCCTGGTAGGGTTTCCCAAACCCTCCTTGAGGATTTGGAACCAGGCGAGATCTCTGTCGATCTCACGGATGATCCCGATGCCCCCGATTCAGATCTGGGTGGGACGCAGAGACCTTGGGCGGAAGGTTTCATTCCCCCTTTCCCCCTTCCAAATCCCCTCCCTCAACTGGTTTGTCATTCAGCATAATGGTATCGGGATCCCCTTCTCCCAAACCATATGAAGTGGTTTCCCTTCCCCCCGTGGTCACCTTTGAGGAAAATATGGTTACCCCGATTTCTCACATGGCTCCAAAACTTTCCCTCGAATACCTGTCCCTAGTTGGGAAATTCGTTGGAGGCCGACCTAACATGGAGTCTATTAGAAGATGGGCCAATTTCAAATGGCGAACAGAGGGAATTTTTCAGCTAGTTGCACTTTCCAGGGGTTTCTTTCTAATTCAGTTGAACAACCAGAATGATTATGCAAGAATCCTCACCGGAGGACCGTGTTTCTTTGGCAGGAAAAGTCTATTCCTTAAGAAATGGGAACAGGGTTTCAACCCCCAAACTTAGGACATCAATGTCGCCCTCATTTGGGTTCATATTCCAGACCTGCCAATCTAGTTTTTTCATGAAGACATCCTTCGAGGGATCGAAGGATACATCAGAGACCTGGTTACCTTTGACACGGCAACAAAAGCCTGATCTAGAATGGCCTTTGCCAATATTTGCATGTCTGCTAACCTGGTGTCCCAGCTTCCCAATCGCATCAATATCATCTATGGGGACTTCTAGTGGTGACAAGCTATTGAGTATGAGAATAAATCGGTGTTCTTCATCGAATGCCAGGCTCAGGGACACCTCAAATCCCAATGCCCTTCGTTGAAAGCTACTAAAGAGGTTCCTTGACCCCAGCTCTCCCTTGCTCAGCGTCTGGTCACCCACCCAAGACCCAAGGCTATTGATGGCCCTTTCTGAGGGAAAACTGACAAAGGGAGACAAGTCCACTTCCACAAATCCTTCCCCCACCAAGCTCCATCAAGTTCCAACCAGGTATGTTCACTTTTTACCTTTCCCAACAATTTTGGTCCTCTCTCTGGTGTTGATGACAATGTCCTCTTTCCCGAGTTCATTTCCCCCCTTATCCTTCCCCCTTGCCTCCACTCCCTCCCCTCCCCTCCCTTTCCCTACCCAGTCCCTCTTTAGCCGCACCACTCTCCCCAACCCCTTCCACCTCTCTGCTCTCTCCTACCTCTCCTAAGTCCCTTTCCCCCCTTCCCCTCGAGGAGGGCTTTCCCACCACTTCTTCAACCAAACCTTTGTCTCCAACCAAGTCAATTTTTGACTCCCTTGAGGAGGCGTCCAACCCTTTCTACAACCGCTCGGATTCTAGCTCCATCATCACCAGAAGTAAGAAACGGCCAGTGGATACAGAAGGTGACAAAAATAGAGGCAGACCGTCTATGTTCGACCAGCCTAAGAAAGACACTAAGAATCAAGTCGTAAATGGGGTTCAAACAAACCTCTTCCCTGATCTGTTTGGCCAGCCCTTGGATGATCCCAAGAATCCCAAACCCCCTCCCATACCCATCAAATGCGGTAAGAAACCTTCCAAAGTATCCAAATGAAGATCCTCTCTTGGAACATTAGAGGGCTTAATAGCTCAGGCAAGCAGAGACTGGTTAGAACCATCAGAAAGGATTCCAAACCCACCATCATCATGTTACAAGAAACCAAAGCTGATGCAGCGAGAACCTCGAACATCGTCAAATCAGTCTGGAAATACTGCTAGTGGGCTTCCTCCCCTATAGAGGGATCGGCTGGGGGCCTTATTTGCCTTTGGTATCCTCTCCAAGTTGAGGGAAGGATGGTATCCTTCACCAATAGAACCCTTAACATGGTTTTCCATTGCAAGACCAACCAGTTCACATGGGTCCTCTCCAATATCTATGCCCCCAAAAATCCCCTGGAAAGGCGCCAGCTATGGGTTTCCTTGTCCCTTCTCAAGACTAATTTTTTTGCCCTCCCATGGATGTTAGATGGGGATTTTAACTCTCCTCTATTTGTTTTCGATAAACGAGGCATCTTATCCACTCCCTCCAAAATAATAATTGATTTCCAATATTTTGTGTCGAGTAATGAGCTTATGGAAATTCAGATCAGAGGCTATCGTTTTACTTGGAGCAACAAAAGAGCAGGGCAAGATCACATTCAAGTCAAGCTAGACCAATTTTTTTATCTCAGCAAGCAATCCCTCTCTTTGGCGATACTCTCCTCACATTCCTCCCCAGAATTGGGTCTGACCATTCACCCCTCCTCCTAGAATCCAACAAGGCCCCGTCCTTCAAAACCCCTTTCAAGTTTTAAAACATGTGGATTCACCACCCAGACCTCAAACAACGAATTTTTGAGTGGTGTAATCTTCCATGTTCAAGATCTGCCATTGATCGAGTTTCCTGTAAACTCAAATCAGTGAAAGAAAACATGAAAATTTGGAACAGGAAAGTTTTTGGAAACATCTTTGAGAACAAGCAGCTCATTATTGATAAACTTAAGACTTTGGAGGAGCAAATCCATCATGACCAATGGACTCCTTAGCTTAGGAATGGGGAGATTCAACTGCTATCTGAGTATCACAACATATTGGTGTTGGTCACAAATCTGCCATAGGAAAGGATTTTGTATACATATGCGCCCTAGACTTGGCCAACATTGAAAGGCCGAGAGAAAGAGAAGTCTCCCGGGCCAATCTCTAGAGAGGGCTGGCTCCCAAACTACTCTAAACTGGTTTTGAAGATAAGGATGCAGGAAAGAAATGGGAAAAATGCTGAAAGGAATGGAAATAACAAGAAAGAGATGGAAATGTGGCCACAGGCCGAAGTGTGTAATTTGGGCAGACTAACAGCAAGAATATCACCAAATTTATGACAACATCTAATAAAGGAAAAGCAACAGAATTGAACTCACACCTTTGTTGAGATAACCTCCAGATCGCATTTCAGAATATACTCACTAACCAGCAGCACTCGAATTCAACATGCAGAATTCAAAATCTAACAGCAAGATCATAAGCATGAACAGAAATGACTTGTAAAACAGAGGGACATGACACACATAAGAATGCTTGCAAATTTCAGAAATCGAGTCTCTTCTATTGATGTAGAGAACTTAGAGAGTTTTCTAGTAAAAATGTCTAACCTTTTTTGCTTTAGATATACATGAATATTTATAGAGGTCTTCCCTCTCTCTTTTGCATCACAACATTTAAAACATACAACAGATTTCGAAGAGGTGATCCGCAAAATGTGCACTTGAAAAGAGAGAACCATCACCCTTAACCTGCCTCGGAGAAATGACAGATTAAATGACCATTATCAGGGCAAGCCGAAAATTGCTAGGAGACCACGAACAAAACTTTCAATGTTGGAGGTGTCTTTAATGTTGGTGGCGTCAAAAACTGCTTCATGTTCTTCTATCTTGCGCACATCGGTAATCAGCAACATTTAATCTTGGAGCCTCTTTGACCACGATCTGAAAATCAGTTGGAGAGCTTTTACTTGATCCTTATCTTCTCTTCACATTCTCCTATGCAATCTTGAAGGAAAATGCAAACAGAACTGTATCGAGCCTTTGTTTTGCTTCTGTCGCGAAAATGAGACAAGTCACAAAAATGCGACATGTCGCAAAATCGTGACACTTTTCCCTTACTGTCTTCTTTTTTTGCCTCCAAGTCATGAAAATGTGACATGTCGCGATATCGCAACGTCTTCTCTTCGTTTAGCTTCTTTCCTCACCATGTCGCGAAATCGCGACATCTTCTTGCTTCTGTGTCCTTTTCTTCTGTATACCCGCGAAACTACAACATGTCACGAAATCATGACATCTTTCTCTTCCTTTGCCTTCATCTTCCTGCAAGTAGCGAAAATGGGACACCCGCGAAACTACATCATGTCGCGAAATCATGACATCTTTCTCTTCCTTGGCCTTCATCTTCCTGCAAGTAGTGAAAATGGGACATGTCGCGAAATCGTGACAGTCCATACCATCTTACTCCGTTCACGCTTTTGCATCGTGATAACAAGACATGTCGCGAAATTGCAAAATGTTTCAGTCTTCTTGCTTCTTCCTGTTCTATCATTACGAAAATGAGAAAAGTCGCGAAATCGTGACACTTTTCTCCTTTTAGCTTCGTCTCCTCGACATGTCGCAAAATCGTGACATTTCATACTTTCTGGCTACCTCCTCGCTTCCTCCTCGCGAAAACGTGACATGTCGCAATATCGTGACAATTCTCCGCACGTGGCCCTTCTACCCTGACATGTCACAAAATCGCAACACTTCCTTGCGCTTCTCTTTGTTTCCGCTTCCTGTCGCGATATCACGATGTCTTCTTCTTGCTTGGCTTCATCTTCAAAAATGTCGTGAAATCATGACGTTTTTCATCCACCTTGTGTTTATCTTCGGCCCTTCCGCGATAACGCAACATGTCACGATATCATGACATTCCGTACCATTTTCTCCTTGCTTACTTTTCTGTCGCGATATCGCGACATTTTTCATTGACATTGCCCTTTTCTACCTTCCACCCGCGAAAACTTGACATATCACGATATCACGACATGTTTCCTTGGCGCTCTTCCTTGCTGCTGTATGTCACAAAATTGTGACACTTTCATATTACGTTGCCTTGTTGTCATTGCAAGTCGCGAAAATGTGACATGTCACGATATCGCGACAACTTTCATTTTAATGCTCTCTCACCGCAACAAATCGTGAAACTCCAACATGTCGCGATGTCGCGACAGTTTGACCTCCTTGCTGCATTGACTGCGTTGACCGCAAAAATGCGATAGGTCGCGAAAATGCGACATGTCGCAATATCGCGACACTTTTTGTACTTAGCTAATTTTTGCATTTGACGTCGCAAAACTGCAACACGTCGCGATATCGCGACAAATTTCCATGTTTGCACCTTTTGGTTTTGGACCCTGTGAAAACGTGATAGGTCGCGAAAATGAGACATGTCGCGATATCGTGACATTTTTTGGGCTTAGCTTTTTTATGGTACGGACTCCGCGAAAACGCGACAGGTCGCGATTTTGCGACATGTCACAAAATCGTGACACCTTTGCTTTTTGTAAAATTTGCTAAGTGTCTTCACAATTTGAGCATTCTTTTGCTTGAGCAACAACAATAAAAACAATGTGGCAAAAATGCCAAAAATTGGCTAGAGAAGAAACCTTCTGGCCGCAAAAATCTCGAGCCCTCTGGCTCAAATATGGGGATGCCAATACCAGATTTTTTCATGCTTCCATGATGCGGAACCGTAGCTCCAGCAAAATCAGAGAACTCACCTTATCTGATGGCTCTTTTTCCCAAGACATTTTCAAGATAAGATTAGAAGTGTCTGCTTACTTCAGTAATATGATGGGAAATCCCTCTTCCTTCCACTTGGCAGCCCAAAAATCCCTTCTTCAGAACATTCCCCCCATGGTTACTCCATAGATGAATGCTACCCTGATTCAGACCCTCTCTCTGAAAGAGATCGATACCGCTCTCTTCTCCATGCAAGCTGATAATGCCCCTGGTCCAGATGGCTTTCCCCCTTGGTTTTTTTAAACCTTTTGGGACATTATGAAGGAAGACATTTGCAAATCCATCATCGAGCTCCAATCGACTAAGTCCATTCCAAAAGGGACTAACTCAACTTTCATTGCTTTGATCCCCAAAACCCACCCCTACAAGACTATGGCAGATTTCAGGCCTATTAGTCTATGTAACATTATCTACAAGATCTTAACCAAATCCCTAGCCCTGAGTCTAAAGAATATTCTCCCTACTATCATCGATCCTTGTCAAGGCAGCTCCGTGGAAGGCAGATCTATCATAGATAGCATCATATCCCTTCATGAAACTCTCCATTCTACTCACTACAACCGAAAGGCAGCCATGTTTCTTAAGCTGGATATCAGCAAATATTTTGACATAGTCAACAGGTATTTCCTTTTGAAAGTCCTTGCCAAGTTTGGGTTTCATAGAGAATGGATCAATCTCATCAAAGGTTGTATCTCAATGCCATGGTTCTCTGTGCTCGTTAATGGTTTAGCTACAGTTTATTTCTTGACTCATAAAGGAATAAGGCAGGGTGACCCCCTATCCCCTTTCCTCTTCATCATCCTGGCAGAATCCTTGGGAAGAGCTTTCATGTCTGCCTATGCTTTTGGGTCTGTGAAAGGGATCAAAGCTTCATCCACCCTCGCCCCCTTTCTCACCAGCAGTTCGTTGATGATACCATTACCGCTTCTTCAGCATCAATCATCCAAGCTAAGTCCATCAAATCTATCCTTGACACCTATGCCAGAGCAGTAGGCCAAGAAATCAATTACACCAAAAGTGAGTGTTTCTTCCTTAACACTCCAAATAGCAGACAACGCAAAATCGCCTGTATCTTGTAGTGTAGAATCTTGAGCTTACCCACCTCTTACTTGGGCCTTCCTCTTTTCATCAAGAGCCCGAAAGAGTCCATGTGGGATAATGTCATCGAAAGGTTCAAACGCAAACTTGCAGGCTGGAAGGGTGCCCTATCCCAGGCAGCTAAGGCTACCCTCACTATGGCGGTCCTCCAAAGAATTCCAGTCTACTTCATGTCTGTCTTCAGAGCCCAAGTGTCTGTTCATGCCAAGATTGAGAAAATCCAAAAAAATTCCTGTGGTCAGGTCCTGAAGAAAAAAGTAGAATCCACCACCTTGTTAACTGGGACAAATTTTGTCAATCTAAATCCCAATGGGGCCTAGGTTTGAGAAGGTCTTCCAATCTGAACCTTGCCCTCCTCGCCAAGCAGGCGTGGAAACTCTACACCAATGTCAAATCAGAATGGGTGGCGATTTTCAAGAGCAAATACTTCCCTCGATCGTCCTTCATGAATGAATACCTCCTTTCCTCTGGATCTGCTTTTTGGAAGGCGGTAAGTCAATCTAGATCTCTTATCACTAAAGGATCCCGTTGGCAACTTGGCAGTGGCTCCGAGATCAAGTTTTGGGATGACATTTGGTTGAACGACCAGCCCCTCGTAGTTATCCCAAGTATGTCTGCTCTCAAATCCTTTCTTGAGAGTAGATGGGGCAACAAAGTCAGGGATTATTTCAATGATCAGTGGGAATGGAAGCAAATCCCCATTGGTAGTGCTAGTGCCCAGATAACCCAAGCGGGCGCTTCCTTGTCCCGGCTTCTCAAAACCACTATTATTCCTACTGCAACCACTTCAGATTCTCCAATTTTTTTAGGGACAAACAACGGGGTTTTCTCAGTCAAGTCAGCTCATTCTCTCCTGTTGAACCACCAAGTTTTTGCCTTCCCGTTTGGGTCGGTTTGGATCAAGCGCCTAGTCCCTAAGGTTGGGTTTTTCTCCTGGACTGTTGTTCAAAACAAAGTGCTCACCATTGACAACCTGATGAAAAGAGGCATCCCTATCCCTAATAGATGTCATCTTTGCCTGTCTAATGGGGAATCGTTCAACCACCTCTTTTTACATTATGAGTTCACCCAAGGGAGTTTTAACCACTTGCTATCCCTGTTCCAAATTTAGTGGGTCCAACCCCACACTCTCCGAGATCTCTTTATCCAATTGCCTACCCATTTTTAGAATCCCAATGCTATATTTCTTTGGAGGATCTACCTCCACCACCTTATTTGGAAGATTTGGCTAGAGCGCAATCGCAGAGTGTTTTCCACCCTTTCTAATGATGCCATATCTACGGCCACCAAAGTCATCGCCTATGCCTCTGAAAACCTCCAATTACTCCCTTGGTCTAAGTCCCCGATTGGCAAGGTTGAAGGGGAGATTTTCCAATCCCTCAACATCCCTATCCCCGACCGCCCTCGCCCCATTCCCCATCCCAGATGGTTGGCCCTTTGTAATCCCCCTCCCATAGGTTTTTTAAAGCTAAATTTTGATGGGGCGTCCAAAGGGAACTCGGGACTGTCAAGAGCTGGCGGGGTCCTCCGAGACCACAAAAGGATGATCGTTCTCGCCTTTGCTGAGAACCTCGATCACCAGAAAAATAATTTTGTTGAAGCTTGGGCTCTCTGGCATAGTTTAAACCTGATCAAATACTCTCGTATCCGTCTTCACATCGAGGGGGATTCTCTGAACATCATTCATTACATCAAAAATGATAAAAACCCCCCTTAGAAAATTAGCTCGTTGATCCGGGAAAGCAAAGTTATCATTGGTCAGCAATGCCAGGTGGCAGTTTTCCACGTATTTCGTGAAGCAAACAAACTCACTGACCATCTTGCCAACATGGGTCTTATTCAATCTTCGTTGACGGTGTGGCACAATTCTAATCCATCGGGTGTCTCCCACATAGCAAATGCTGACAGGCAAGGCAGGTTCGTGTCACCCCCTCCTCGCTAACCAATGTGTTTCTTTTCCAGGTTTGCAACTGTTCCTAGGAGTATCTTCTCCAGCAAGCTCCTCCTTCACCGTTGGCTCACGATTGGCATCCTTGCTAGCACCGCCAGTCATCAATTTCCCATGTGGACGATTGATCTCCTCAATTATGCTCCCCAATACGGTTTGTGATACCCCAATGCCACCCTTGGTGCCCCTGTCCAATCCGCTTCCCTGCCCATCCTCACCGAATCCAAGCGGCTCTAGATATCCCCATTTCCTCGTACCGACTCAGGCCCAAGAACTGTCACCAATCCCCACCCTACTTGGCCTTTGTCCACCTGTCCCCTCCCCGATCGGATCGGCATGCTTAATCATCCCTTGCTGGCCTTTTTAAACAGTCCCCTTGTCCTTCCTTTTATCGTTTGTCACTATTTGCCCTGGTCGCTATCTCTTCCCTTGTCCTTTCCTCCTGGCACTATGGCATACATCGAACCTAGCTCCCTCTAGCTCGACCCTCTAGCAAAACCCTTTATCGACACCTTTAATCTGAAGCCCTTCCTGAGTAAATTCCATGGCCTCGAAGCTAATATTTCTACTGACTTCATCCAAACGTGGAAGAATGGCTTTGTCATAATTTGCAGTGTTCGTTTCAAGGTTACCCCCAAGTTGATGGCTGAGCTTTCTGGCCTTCCCCTGTCTTGTTGTCGCGTTCGCCGCGATAAGCATAGTTGGGAGCCCGAGTTGGAGGGGTTCCCCAACTACCAAGAGTTAAAATGGACAGGTGTTTCTCTTGAACGCACCTCCCTTCCCTCCCCTTGGTCCGCTGTCGCTATTCCCCTGATCCAGTATTTGACCTCTGAAGATCCCGCTAAGTCGATGTCCAGCTTCCATTTGGCTCTTTTCAACCACTTCCACGGTTACAAGCCCATGAACATTCCTGCTTTCCTCCACCGCTCCGTTCGCTTATCAATTTTCGTCGCTCGCAAGAAACACTCCCCTCCCACCCACCAGGGCCTCTTCGTTCTCTTCCGCCACATTTTTGCCAATCCTCCCCTAGTAGCCACTCCCCTCCAATCCAACCCTCCAGTTCCCCCCCTGTGTCTTCGCCAACTCACTCGTTTTCCAGTGAGCCCTTGGTCAGTGAGACGGATCCCGAGTATCAAACCCCTGAATCCAAGAAGACCCCCCCAAGTAGGCTACCCCGTCTAAGCCCACCCCATCCTCCAAGAAGGCGGCGTTGGAAAAGCGCAGAACCGTAATTAAGGATTTTCTTGTGATCCGCAGATCATCGAGGACCAAGAAGATCAAAACGGAGTCAAGCCAGAACTCCCCTATTAATGTCCCTGATGATAACAGCGGGGACTCGGACCTCGCCCCTGAAACATCAAAGCGCATGACAAGAATGTTTATTAAATGTTTCATTTTTGTGTTCGAAAGTACCACCGAGGCTATGAAGCGCTTCTTGGAGGAGCTCACTGCGGACGCGAAGGAGAACCCTGCGGAGGTCGACCCTTAGGGATTCCCTTCCGGTTTCCCTGGCTTGTTTCTGTTATGTTGGTCTTTTTTTATTACTTCAAATTTTTGTTTTTTTGGAAAGCCCTTGGGGCTCTGTCACCATTTTTGGGTAGGGTTTTATGCTAGAAAGGAATGCCCCTGCGTGGGCTATTCGACCGTAGATGTTAAGGTCTTAATCCCCTACGTGGGACTGCTTTCATGCTTATCCCCTAAGAGGGATTCTGCTAGGCCTTTGGCTTCTATTTACCGTTACAAGGTTTTTGCAATATCAATATCCACCACCCTAGCAAGGGTTTGTGTATATCTAGGATTGGGACCCAATTAAAACCCTGATAATCAAACTACTGCTTACCAAAAAATAAAAATAAGGACATTTAGTATAATATTGGTAATACTCTACTAGAGTTCATCTAAGAGAAACCAACTATAAAGAAGTGAAAAACATGTTATGTACGCCATATATGTGTCGACATGGGTATTTCAAAACCTTTGCCAAAATCCATTAAAGATTAGATCTAAATCAAAAGAACAAGATCAACAAGTAGATTATGAGAACATTGCATTTCAATGCCCCAAATGATATGAGATCGAACACAAGGTAACAAATTACAATGTGAAAATGATTGATAATAAGATGAAAATATTTGGTTATGAGACAAACTCAAAAATGAAGCAAGGAGGTCATATTGTACTAGACAATGGTTTCAAATCAAATTTCCACTCCCAAGAATGTGGTGAAGAAATCCTCTTTTTCTCATCAAATGTTCACTCAGAGCAAACATAAAAAAAAAATAAGAATGGTGCAAGGGGTAAGAACATAGAAAAAAAAAGGATTCAAGGGATAAGGAAATGCAATGAACAAGTTCAAATTCAAAAGGAAATACAGGCGTTAAGGAAGATGTGGAGGCAAAATTAATGACCAAAAAGATAAAAGATATTGTGTTAACATCCAAATAAATCATCTCCCTTTTTCTCAAGTAGTAGAAAATCATCTTATTACAATAAAATGGTAGTATAGAGTTTGCACTTTAGGGTTTCCAAAGAAACAAAAATAAGAATGTGTTTTTTAAGTTATCCTTTGGACTTCCGATTCTTAAAGGTAAGGTAAACCCATAGATGATAAGTTAGAAGATTCAATTAATCCAGATGGGATTTTTGAAAGTTGATTACAATCATGTGGTTAGAGATCAAAACAAGAGTGTTGATGCTTTAGCTAATTGAGCTTTGGACAAAGGTGATCTTACTTGTTATGGCCACCCTCCTAGATGGTGGGCTTCGCAAATAAGGGAAGCTCTTCTTTCTATCATTTCTTTGGATGGCTCCAATTTTGAAGGTACCTAGTTTCTTCTTGCTTTATTTTTGCTTCTCTTTGGTTCGATCAAGGTATTTTAGTTCCCTAGCTCAAACTATTCTTTCTTTTGTTTCCTCTGTTGATTCTTGCCTTAAAATTCTTTTGGTCTAGAAAGGTCATTGTTGTGTTCAATTTTTTTTTTTTCTTTTTTCTTTTTTCTTTTTGCTTGTTTGTTTAGTTTTCTGAGGTGTGTGTTTTTTGTGTTGTTTTTTTTTGTTCGTGTGTTTTTGTTGTTTTGTGTTTTTTGATATTGTTCTTTTGTTTTTGTTTTTGTTCTTGTGTTTAAGTATGTTTGTGTTAATTCATGTTTTTGTATGTGAGTGTTTTCTGTGTTTTTTGTTTTTGTTTATTGTCTGTTGTTTTTTATTTTTTTTTTTATTTTTTAGGTTTTGGTTGTTTTTGTTTTTCATGTTTTTTGTTGGTTATGTCTTGATAGTGCTCTGTTGTTTTTGTTATGTTTGTGTTTTGTTATGTTGTTCTTGTGTTTTTTCTATGTGGTTTGTGTTGTGGTTATTTTTATCTTATTGTGTGTGTGTTTGGTTGTGCTTTATCTTTTTGACACACTCAAGGAGCATGTTTTTTATTTTATTTATTATTTTTATTTTTATTTTTATTTTTATTGATTTATTTATTTATTTTAAATCTTATTGTGTGTTTGTTTGCTCCTTGAGTATGTCAAAGGTGGTAGACTTGGTTCGTGCCTTGGGCGATTTTGACGGAATGGATACCCCTGCTCCTTGGGTCTTACCCGAAAGTGGCATCCCTTTTGGGATATTTTCCACAAATAAAAAATAAATAAATGATAAGTTAAATTATGGGTTGTTATAGTCTTAAATATTTTAATGTGAAAAATAAAAACAAGTAGTGAACAATGTAAGGATATATTCAAAATATTTGGTTAAATCAAAGTGTTAATCTTAGCCTTTACAATATAATGACATATATTTGAGAAAGCTCAAGAATATCTATGATAAAAATAAAAGTTGCATATGGTCTAATTGACCTAATAGCAAACATAATATTTTGGTATTTTGATGGGAATGGCCCTCAATAAAAGTCACACATATGTTATTAAATGGTATGAATTCAAATGGTTAAAATAGTGGTTCCTAAAGTCGAGCAATCTAATACAATGAGTGGTTCAATGAAATATTGTGGTGAAATTTTTTCCTTTTTATCATCAAATGGCAAAGGTCTTTATAGTTCATTCAGAGCAAACATTAAAAGAAACTAAGAAATATGTGGAGACAATTTTTAAAACCTAGAAGATAAAATATAAATCTAAGTAAATCATCTCCATTTGTCTCAAGTAGTAGAAAATCATTTTCCTACAATAAAAATGAAAGTAGTATAATGTTTGTCCCTTGCACTTTAGGGTTTCCAAAAAAAATAGAAATAAGAATGTGTTTTTCAAATTATCCCGTGGACTTCCAATTCTCAAAGGTAAGGTAAGCCCATAGATAATTTAAATTATAGGTAGTCTAAAGATATTGACAAGGATGGAAATGTTGGCAACAATAGAAAAAGGTGAAGAGGCTCCCAAATAAAAATAAAAGGAGAAAGGAAAACTCGAGAAATTAATTTAGACTTAATTTAGAGTGCTAAAAATATTACAAACGCTAACACAAAATTAGCAAAAAAAAAAAGATGTCAAAGGAATTCATAGGTTGTTATAGTTTTAAATATTTTAATGCAAAAATCAAGTGGCATTAGCTCAAACGATTAGATTCCTCAACATTTGAGGAGGAGACCAAGGTTCGAATCTTACCATGCGACACATGGATATTACCCCAGCTTTGTAGTAATACCACTATGTGGTGATTATGTAATACGGGTGGGGCTAGTTTCAATCTCATATAATCAATTAAAACAAAAATAATGCAAAAAATAAACACAAGTAATAAACAATGTAACGATACACTCAAAAGATTTGGTTAAATCAAAGTGCTAATCTTAGTCTTAACAATACAAGGACATGTAGTTTGAAGAAGCTCAAGAATATCTATTATAGAAGTAAAAGTTGCATATGGTCTAATTAACCTAATAGCACGCATTATGTTTTGATATTTGATGGGAATGGCCCTAAATAAAAGTCCATATACATGTTACTAAATGACATGAACTCAAATGGTTAAAACAATGGTTTTCAATGTCAAGCAAATATAATACACTATGTAGTTAAATGAAATATTGTGGTAACACTCATGATTGTGCGGTTCAATGAAACATTGTGATAACACTGTGTGTTTAAATGAAATATTGTGGTAACACTCGTGACTATGTGGTTCAATGAAACATTGTGATAACATGTGGTTCAACAAAATATTGTGGTAACACTCATGATGTAACATAAGTGTGGCCCATATTTAAGTGTCATTAGTTCAATTAGTTAAATTTCTCAACTTTCAAGGATAAGACCCAAGTTTGAATCCTATTTAAGTGTCATTAGTTCAATTAGTTAAATTTCTAACTTTCAAGGATAAGACCCAAGTTTGAATCCTACCAAATGATGCATGCATAATTATTAAGTTGTAATATTACTATGTGGTTTGAATCCTACCAAGTGATGCATAATTGTCAAGTTATAATATCAATATGTGATCATGATATAATACAAGTGATCCATGTTTCAATCTCATATAACCAATTTAAAATTTAAATATATATACAGATGTGACCCATATTTCAATCCAACATAATTAATTTAAAAAAATTATTTTAATAATGATTATGGTAAATATTCCTCTAAAAATAATTGTAGTTTAAAAACCACAACATAACATTACCACAATGATCTTTGATTCTTATAATAAAAAATTAACCATAATAAAATATATTTAAAAAACAAAAAATAATAATAATAATAATAATAATAAATATTCAGTAAAACTTTTAAGTCCAGACACATTAGGTAGTTATTTGAGACAATAAATACAAAACCAAAAAAACATGGACCCAAAGACTCTCAACACATTTGGTAGTGATTTGAGACAATAAATACAAAACAAAAACACGTTGACCTACCTAAGCCCGTCTCAACAACCCATGTTGGTATGATATAATATTAAATCTTACCTCGATTTAATATAAATATTAAATCTTACATCACAACTACTTGAAGTGAATTTAGATTTAAATGCAACTTTAGAGGGGATACTTTTCACATAGGGAGGAATGTTGATAAGGGAACAAAGTCACACATCTAACTTGAATGAATTAAATCCAGTTTTAATAACTTAGTGTACTAAATCGAATTTTAAATTAGATTACCGAAGATGTGTAGCCCTGAAGGTAGAACATATAAAATGGGCACCACCACCTAAGGATTTGTCAATTCTAACCAACCTGTCAATTCTGACCATCCAAATCGAGGTAAAGAAAAGTAAAGACCAATTTAAGAATTGCTTGAATATGCTTACATTTAAGCAAAGCCCAATTCAAAATTTGTTTGAGTATGTTATAATTTTGTTAAAGAATGGTATAATAAGGACCAATTTTTTAGGATACTTAATAAGGTATAGTATTAAGAGGTTTCCCTCTTCAATCGTACAAAAAACTTCGTTAACTTTTTTAAATCATTAATAATCAATTTTAAAAACAATTTAATAAATTTATATATTTTATATGATGTTTTTAATAAGTTTTTTTTCTCAATGTTTTCAGCTTTAGTTTCAAAACATTAGTACGAAGATCAGATTTTTCCATACTCTTGTTACACCTACACTGTTTTATGGCTGTGAAGTTTGAGGCCCTAGCCTCATACAATCAGGTTGGTCTCGTATTGAAAGGGTCATCATCTCAATGTTGTTCAAGTTCCATTCGTTCTAAAAGAATTGTTCCACATCCCATCATTCTAGCTGAGTTTGGTGCTCGTCCATTGCTTACAATAACAATATACTTCAATCTCTTGACCTAGACATCATGAGACCTCCTACTAAAGCATCAATCAATGCACCATACTCCAATAAGGATATACTCCAATAAGGATATTCGATATGAAATTTATCAGCATATATAAAAACTACTTGAACTGATCCAAAGGAACCTCTTTCACCAAAACTGCTCCATTACTCACTTTTATCTCCAACTAGAGAACGGATTGATCAGTACTCCAAAATATAACTTGATACAGATGTCACACAGCCTCAGGTTTCCTTTAGCTCAGTTACGAGTTTGCTCCCACCAGCTGCGTATTGAGACAGATCATCACCTCCCTAGAGACCAGAGTATTTGTAGATTGTGCAATCTTGATGTGGAATTCGAGGAGCATTTCATTTTCAGTTGTCCTGTCTACTACGAGATACAAGGTAGATATTATTGCTTATTCAAAAACACCCATACACTAAAATCTTGGATTAATTACGAAGATCAAAGATGCATTGCCCTTTTCATCGGAAAATTATTCAATCTCAAAAAAGTACTTAGTAACAGTTTGCAAAAGATAACAGGATCCCGACTTATCACTTCATTCTTCCAGCCTCCAGAGGCCACGACCAAGAAGCGCCAAGGTGATCACAAAAATACAACAAGATCACTCATCGTCAACTCCAACAAAAAACAACTACGACGACATCCAACTCTTACATCACTCACTTCTCTTCAACCTTAAATGTTGGAAGTATTCATTGATCCACATATCTTGTATATCATTTGTCATCATGTTTACTGTTTTTCTTACTTTAATTTCTCTGAAGCTGCATTAGGCGCTCTCGTTGCTTTGTGTATGTCTTACTTTTCAGTGCTATATTAACCTCTTTTAATCACCGATAAACATTAATATAAATTCAAATTCTATTAAATTTTTTTAATGTTTTTTTTAGCCTTTGAACCCAAGTCAAAATAAGTAATTACAAAGTTCAGTTTTTTTTATGTTTATACAAATCACAGAGTTCAGTTTTTTTTATGTTTATACAGGTGAAAACATAGGTCTTTCTTATTGACTGTCTCGATAAGAAATAAATTAAAAGTCTTTAAATCATTTTAAATTATAGGTTAAATATTAACAAAACTCATAATAATCCATAAATAATTATTATAAATAATTTTAAAAACTGTAAACTTCCTTTCACAGTCTTCTACATTTCAAATTCATTAGAATTGAAATAAAATATGAAAAATAAAATTAAACATAATTTTAAAAAAACTACAAACTTATTTCACTTCTACATTTCAAATTCATTAGAATTGAAATAAAATATGAAAAATAAAATTAAACATAATTTTAAAAAAACTACAAACTTATTTCACTTATAATATAGAATAAAAATATTTTTAAGACCCCTTAAAAAAATTCTAATCAACTATTAGAATTGAAATTAAATATGAAAAATAAAACTATAAATAATTTTTAAAAAACTATTTAAAAATAATTTTAAAAAAACAACTTCTATAATATAGAATAAAAATATTTTTAAGACGCCTTAAACAAAATTCTAATCAACTATTAGAAGGATAAATTACCGTCAAGCAAGCTCTTCCAAGTCTGATTATTAAAATATTACATATCGTACAACTATGAAATATGCAAATTGAAACTAGAAAAACATCATGTCATCTCACAGTAATCATGTATCTCATATTTAGGTAAATGGAGGGTTGAAGTACTGAAACATTAACAAAGACCACTATTGAACCTTTGGAAATCTAAAATGTTAAATAAATATCGTAGGCATTAATTTGGAAATTGCGACAATATAAGAGAAAAGAAAGAGTAGAAGAATGTTATAAGAAAACCAACTCAAGGTATCTTAATGATATATTTTTGGATTTTATTTGAAAAACTTAAGTTCAAACCATGAAATATATATACATGTATTAAAAAAAAGTTTCAAATCAAAAAAATCTTGTCTCATCACAAATAATTTATTTTAAAAATTAATAATAATGGTACCAATTTTATATTAAAATACAAATAATTTATTTTAAAAATTAATAATAATGGTACCAATTTTATATTAAAATAAAATTATTGCAAAACATTTGAACTAATTTTATATTAAAATAAAATTATTGCAAAACATTTGAACTAAATTTAACCAAATCTTTTATTTATATACTTATAAATCTTTTATTTATATACTTATATATATGCATGTGAATGAGACCTTGGTTCAATAATTGAAAAATATGGATGATATAAGCCACACCAAAGTTCAAATCCTTATAACACCAAAAATTAATTGATATAATGACACCTAATGTGGGAGATACTATAACTGGTTTAAGAACCCAGTCAAAATCTTATCATGACAAAAAGTGGAACACCCAAATCCTTTTTTTCTTCTATATATATATCCTAAGGAAGATATATTCAATGGAACAAAGCTACTCCCAGTCAATCTAATTTTGAACCAATAAGATATCTTCCATGATTCTTCAACTGTTAAAATATTTAACTAAAACTTTTATATATATATATATATATATATATATATATATATATATATATATATTATATTTGTTGAGCCATGTATGATATAGGCCATACTAAAGTTCAAATCCCAAAAGCACCAAAAAGGCTATAATTGATACAATGACACCTTACGTGGAAAATATTGTCACTGGTTTTAAAACCAGTCAAAACCTTAGTATGACAAAGGGTGGAAAACCCAAATCCCTTTTTAATATATGTGAAAAATATTGAAAAATATTTCAATATTGTCAAAACCTTATTATGACAAGAGGTGGAAAAACCCAAAAAAAACAAAATATATATATATATATATATATATATACCTTAAGGAAGACATATTCAATGGAACAAAGCTACTCCCAGTCAATCTAATTTTGAACCAATAAGATATCTTCCCTGATCCAGGGTGTTATAAAACTCCAACTGTTAGTAGTCCCTAATTCAGCTAGCCGGATGTATGGTGTGACAATCCTGAACTTATAGACCAGCACTTAACCAAAGTTGTAACTGTACTGAAAGTTCAGATAATGATATATTTATAAAATCAGCCTTTAAACAGTAGGACTAATCTATCATAAATGTTTCCCAGGATCCACTGATGAATTTCATGTCTCCTCTGACAGATCCAGAAGGAAAGCAATTTTTTGACACCTTCCTTTGTTCACGTCGATCATACAATAGTGTTAGTCAGATGCAGGTATGACCAAAGGACCTAACAAATAAAACAAATATTTCAATCAAACGGAGATTGTTTTTAGTAAAAGGAATATTCCAACGTTATCATGTTAAAGGCATATTTATCAAAAGTCTAATGTACACTAAGCTAAGACGGAAAGCGTTGGGAACAAAGGCTTTAGAATAACAATCAAAAGGTCAAACGCAATGGATCTAAAGTTGTTTAGTGAGAACAAACGCTTTAGAATAACAATCAAAAGGTCAAATGCAATGGATCTAAGGTTGTTTACTGATAATCTTACTGAAAACTTTTTAAATTTCATGTTCAGTTCAATCATAGCCTATGAGAAAAAATAACTGAATGCTTAAAGTTTAAAAGGTCTACCCGAATTCCAAATACGAAATGCTTTGAAGAAAGGATTGCCCCCTTCTTTAAATACCAACATTTCACATTCAACTATGATCTACACGTCTCAGACAAAAATATGTTAATTTTGGAATCATATATCTGATATTGGTTTTAGATAAATGCTTCATACTAAAGCAATTTTATTAAATCCATGCATACAAGTCACTCAAGCCCAATTTAACAACACAACAAATGACAGGAGACTTAACAACTTATTCAATTTGAAACCACATGTTAATGCCCAGACAGAAACATATAACAGAAACATATAACGCATATTCCTGAAATGGGATCCTCCTCAAAAAAAGACACATCTGAGTATCTGGTTTTGACATATTTCAATGGTTCAAGTGATATATTAATAGAACAATTGAAACCTATTTATGCTTTAGGACAGATTTACAAAGATAGGTAAAGAGAAAGCCCATATTTTACTCTCGCAAAAAAAATCAAGTTAAAAAATAAACATCAAATAGGCAGCAAATAAATGAATAGTAGAGTGTATACTCCCAAGAATATTTTATACTCCATTCAAATACCATGTTACCAATGAATAATCTCTTTTAAAGCAAATCTTGTCAAGAAAGTTACTCAACTACACAATTAAGTGCTCAGTCTAAACCTAGTGCCGTCACTATAGCTCATTTTGGAGTTACAACTAAGAATGTGGAACAAGTGGGACTCTTGCAACAAAGTCAAACAAGCAAAGCTACTCTCCTGGAGCAGAAACACCTTGCTTGAGTCTCTCTTTTTTCATCTTCTTTTTAGAAACTGGCTTCTTCTTCTTTGGCGGCAATGTTTTTTGTGCATACATATACAGAGCATAATTACCTACCAAGAAAACAAGCAACACTCCAACCACAACCAAAAGAACAATCAACCCTGGATTGAATCCTTTCCCAGCAGCTTTGGTGACTAGTCTATCCTGAACATTACATACAAATTAGATTTAGAGTTACTGACAAGCATGAACACTCTCAAACTCGCATCTTATCACTAAATTCCAAATAAGACCTAACTAATAAATAAAAGAACTGATCAAATAGAGAGAAGGTATTGACATCAAACAAATCTAAACACAAAGATATGCCACAAAGTAGACAAACAGATTATAATTACCAAAAAACATCTCAAATGCAAGGTGATCTCAAACTTCGAATTTGAGTAAAACCTTCAGACACAGCTCCCATTTCTACACTCTGTTTCAATCACTCATGCCAGATGAATAGTGGAAATAATTATTTTTTCTTTTCCATTGGACATAGAATTTATTTTAGGCATGAACAATGTCATCAAATGATGCTCACAATACCATAACTATGTTTTTGCTGTAGTTCATGGACCAAATTTTTTTCTTATAAATACTGCAAGCAAGCATATATATAAATATTAGAAATCGGCATTGATATTACCATCCAGTACATTTACAACAACAACATGTTGATTATGTTATGTGCTAAACAACCATTGGCAAGAAACTACAAAAGAAGCTAGGGGGCCATTGACCTCGGTAGTGTGGCTACCACCTGATCTAGGCGGTTGTAGAATCCATGCAAGGGCCTAACCCTTGTGACATTTGCTTCACTTAAATTCTATGCATACAGTCTTACTCGTACATTACAAATGTGTGATGCAATGCGGCACTTGAGCAACTGCCACAAGCCTTGAAGTTTAAATAAGGGTGGCATTTAGAAGCATATCAATGCAACAGGGATTAATTGTGAGATTCTAATGTGTAAGAAACCATGCTGAAACCATGTAAATAGAAATCCCTGTTCAAGAAAATCCCTATTCTTTCAGTGTACATTATGGACACACATTGTTCTATATTAGTACATAAATACAATAAATCTGTATATCAATTTCAGTAGTGGTGTCTCATCTAACTCATGAACAAGATCAGTGGGGTTAGACGTTATGTGATCTACTAATAGGCATCGATAGAAAACTACAAAAGAATCTATAAAGTGATTTGATCCAATAATTACTAAATTCTAACAGACATCAACAGAACTAATCCAAAGGCCTACGCATTCTCGTTTGACATTTGATTTGCTTTATGCATGCTGACTTATATGCATATTGTAAACATGCATAGCCATATGACATTTAAACACAAATACAAAATCCCTATGTTGAAGACAAGTCATCACTATCCTTTAACTTTTAGGTATATCAAGTTCAGCATCTGTATTTTCATCCAACTTATTAACTGCATCAGTGAGGTTGCTGGTTATATGATCTACTAAAGAGACTAGCAGAAAATTCCAAAAGAAGCTAGAAAGTGATTTGAGCTATAAATAACAAACTTCTGATAGACATCAGCATGACCAATCCAAGCGCCTACCCCACTCTATCGTTTGAGTCGTTTTATGCATGCTGACTCGTTTGCACATTACATTCGTGCACAACAATGTGCCGCTTAACATAAATCCTAAATCTGTGTTGAAAATCCCTATGTTAAATGACTTGATCTACTGACTAGTGATAGTCATCAATAAAACCAACCCAAATGCCCCTAAAAATAAAATAGAATAAATAGAATAAAAATCGGTGCATCCTTATGCATCTTGAAATGTTTGAAAATTACAGCCATGCACGTTAATGAGTCACTTGAAAAGAACTACTATAAGTGCCCTTCAATAGATGAAATAAGGGTAGCCAGGGAAACTTCCTAATGCCACTATATGATAATCTCTTAACCTAAGAAACCTAAACTCAAACAGTGGGAATTTAGGCTTGTTGGAACAACTGGTGGGAGAGGAGTTTTACACTCTAAACTAAGGTTCCAATCCCATGGGTGAACCTTAATATTTTAATCAAATGGCATGAGCTCAATTGGTTATATACCTCAACTTTCATGGAGGAGACCCAGATTCAAATCTTGTCAAAAGATACATTCATAATTACCAAAAATGCTGTTGTAATACCACTGTGTAGTCATGGAATACATGCATGATTGCCAAAAATGCTTTGTAATATCATTATATTATCCCAATGTAATATGGGGAAGATAAAAAAACAATAAAAACAATCGATTTTCTATTTAAAGAATATATTCTTTGTAGCGTGAGGTATCCATTGGAAAACTCTCTCCCAAATTTGGTCTCAACCATCTATAGTCTTCTCCATAGGACATTGGCCTCAAAACATTGACCAACAATACTTGCATATAAAAAAAAATATCTGGATCTCACCATAGATGCAAACTTGATCCAAAATTTTGGGAATAGATGGGAGGCATGATGCAGTGCAATTTCAGCCTCCCCATACATACCCATATAGTATAATCATTTATTCCAAAAAAAAAAAATGAAAAAAAATGCAAGCAACAACACCTAGCCATCAAGAGATGCAATATCAATTTCCTATCGAAAAAGGAGGTCCACACATCACACATGATCATGCAATCTAGATAGCAGTGTGTATGCCACCTAATAAGTTATCCCCAACTCAAAACATAAAACCAAAAATGGCATCCCGATCCCCACTCATACCCTTCAAACTCACAAAACCCACATCAGAAAACAATAAACCCTACTCCAATTCATACCTGGCGGGCAAATGCAGACGGATCTATGTCAGCATGCGAGGAAAAATCCTCCTCCATCTTCGAAAACAGACTGTCCGGGGCCAAGCCTTCCTCTTAATCCCTCTCACAAACACCGCCCCCAACAACCCTTCCACCCAATCCCCTGCAAAATCATATGGCAACACGCAAGGGTTAAGCCAATCCCCACATTCTCCCTAAACCTAAAATACCGTTTCCCTCCGTTCTCAAAAACCCATATGATCAAAAACTAAAAATATAAAAAAAAAAAAAAAGAGCAATTCCCCTGAATTCCTGATTCCTGAAACCCAAAGTAAGAACATAACCCCAGCCTAAATGTTGACCCCAATAAAACAATTTAAAAAACTTCAATCCGATTTGAACCCAGTGATTACTGCACGGTCATTGAACCAGAGACCACCTTCAATTAACATAACTATTAAAAACCTTCACATGGATCCAGACAAACATGGTAACGAGAATACCTGTGTACGTGATTCGGGATCGATTCCTCGTCCAGAACACGGTAAGGATTTAGCAATGTTATTGTTCTTGTTTTAGGCCGCTTCCTGCTCTTATATCCAGTTTTTTCTATAAGCCCGGATTATTTTAAGGACGTTAGCCCACGGTCACGTGGGGCGCCCATGGAATTAGGGACCCTGATTTCATTGAATGGGAAGGGATCATGGAGGGGCCGTTTGACTCGGAGAGTCGTCTTGTGACATTGATTGTTTTGGTGCGTGTATTTATGGGTTTGGGTTTTGTTACTCTTGGAGAGTTGTATAAGGTTCTAAGGGAATGAAGAGTGTAGGTTAAACTTTTATTTTTATTTTTTAAAATGAATTAAACTAGATTTTATCCGTAATTATATTTGTGTTATGTTTTATTTTATTTTTTATTTATTGTTATTATAATAAATTAATTATTTAAATATATTTTTGGTAAGATAAATTTTTAGAAACTTTACAAATTAAATGAACTAATATTATTAAATTGTATATCAAACTTAAAAAAAAAATATTATTAAAATGAAGTTATATTTTATTTTATTTTTTTATATATAGTGTTATTATAATAACTTAATTATTTAAATATATTTTTGATAAAATAAAATCTTTAAAAAATTTAAAAATTTAATTTGTTGAATTAATACCATTAAATTATATCAAACTTATAACAAAAATATTAAAAAATTATATAAATTAAATATATGATTGATTTTTTTTTTAATAATTATATAAAATTAAAGACTAAAATATAAGGAGATAATGTTGTACGTAAAAAAAAACATTATTTAGTTATATAGTTTGAATTTAAGAAAAATTAACATTATACATAAACTTTAATAAAAAAATTAATAATATTATTATATATTAAATTTAATAATTTTATATATATAGATTTGGTTATTGTGAGAAATTTTTATGACCTGCGTATACGCTGAGCAATCTCCTTTCAACTATGACTCCTCGTAAAGCCAAGAGCTATACTAGGGAATTTAATACAAAGCCACCACCACACCAACCCCCTCACACACTCGCCCACGCCACAGCTTGAACCTTGAACCTCCCCAACAAAAGCCAAAGTCCAAACGTTATACTACACCCCATGTGCAAATAATTTTATATATTTTAAATAAATAATATTTCTTCATAACAAAAAAAATAATAGGCAAAGGATAGAATTTGGTAAGGTTGTATATCCAATCATAAAGGACTGAATTTACGTATTTTTGTATGTGTTGGATGGATAATATTGTTTTCAATATAAAAGAGGATAAAGGAGAACTTAATATATTTTGTCATTGTTTTTTTTTCACTTTTATAATTAAAATATTAGTGTTTGGTCTTTATAAATAATATTGTTTTTTAATCTAGCTATGCATGGTATATAATAGGGTAAGCTTGCACATCAAACTTTAATAATGACATAATGAGATTATTAGAATTTAGGGATTTTTCTCTGTTTTGGATAAATTATATTGTCTTAAATTTATGATTATAATTTTTTAATTAATTAAAATATTAAAGTTTGGTCTATTTTGAGTACGTTGGATAAATAATATTGTTTTTTAATCTAAATATGCATGGGTATATAGTAGGGTAAGTTTGTGCATCAAACTTTAACAATAAGATAATTAGAATAATGAGATTATGAGATTATTAGAATTTAAGGATTTTTCTCTGTTTTTTTTTATATTGAACATCGTTTACAAATATTTACAAATAGCGCTCGTTAGAGCAAACATAAGAAGAATCGACCTCACAACCACATGGATGATAATAACTAGGCAACTGCCAAATGTCATTCTGGCTATTTTTTTTTTTTCTATGTTTTGGATAAATTATATTGTTTTAAATTTATGATTATAATTTTTTAATTAATTAAAATATTAGAGTTTGGTCTACTTTGAGTATGTTAGATCAATAATATTGTTTTTGAATCTAAATATGCATGGGTATATAGTAGGGTAAGCTTGTACGTCAAACTTTAACAATAAGATTATAAGCTTGTACATTAAACTTTAACAATAAGATTATTAGAATTTAGGGATTTTTCTATTGTTTGGATAAATTATATTGTCTTGAGTTTATGATTATAATTTTTTAATTAATTATATAGATTGATTGATTTTTTTTTTAAAGCTCACCTACACCATACCCTACGATGGTTTGAACTTGGGTCTTTTGAAAGAAATCCCAAAGCCCTAACCACATAGGTGTCCCACGGGGACTTAATTATATAGAATTGAAACATTTTTTATTTGTATTGATATTATATTATGATCATATACTATATTGACAAAAAAAAAATTAAATAAACTTATTTGTATCAATGTTATATTATGATCATATATTAGTATAAATTTTAATATTATATGGAAAAAGTATGCATTTATTTTTTTAATTAGAGTATATATTATTAAATATAAGGATGGTTAAACTTGAGATCGAGAGCAAGTCTATGATTATAATCAACAATTAATTATAAAAAATAAAACTAAAGGAATTGTGAAAGGGGTGCAAACCCTAGGTGCATTCACGCATTGTAGGAAGAGGGTTATGCAATAGATTGAAGCAACATATTTGACTATAGTCTTCACGAAAGGGGTGCAAACTGTAGGTGCAGTCAAGCATTGCAAGAAGAGGGTTGTGCAATGGATTGAAGTGACACATTTGACTATAGTCTTCGTGAAAGGGGTGCAAATCCTAGTTGTTGTCAAGAGTTGAAGGAAGAGGGTTGTTTGCAACCTGTTCATTGTACTTAGGAGGACATTAGTCACTCTTCAGTTTGTGAAAGCCTCTTCGGTCAAAAGAATATCTCTTATAGAAATTTAGGTTAGCAAGTGGAGCTTTCTGATGAATATTTACCCTTTATTAGGATTTTGGAGGATGAATTTGGGTTGGATCTAAGTGATCATGAAGTCTGAACAGTTATCTGCAAACTTAGGGGTAAAAGACCAGACATGAAGGAGCTAAAAGAATACATTAAACATTGGTGGACCACTTTAGAATTTCAAGTAACTCTACTACCCAAAATCTCTTTTATGTTTCTTTTTTTGATTTAGCAAATAGATATAGGGTAATATATTATAGATACAATTGGTTTTTTGGATAAAGTGGTGTTTATATAAGACCTTGGACTCCCAGTTTGCACCCCTTTACAAAATAAGTTGATGGCTACCCAATCTGGGTGAATCTATATGCTCTCCATGTGGAGTTTTGGGGATAAGATACTCACAAAAATCGGTAACATAATTGGTGCATTCCTATATATGGATGCCCAAACAAAGGAAAATTTGTCCAATATAATTAAAATGAGTAAAGCAAGATTGGTTGTTTGGATGGATATTTTAGTTCCTTGACATCAATCCATTACTATCTCCTCAAGCAAAGGGGAATGGATCCAAAATATTGAATATGGAAACTTCTCCCTGATATGTTATGGCTATCAATAATATGGTCACCTGAATAAGAGATGCCTGATCATCCGATCATACTCTAATTCCTCCTTGGTGGAGGAGAAGACCCTACATGTGAATGATCCTAAACCTTCAAACATCCCAGTTCAAAAGGAAGAAGCTCATCCTCCATATGCGCCAATTGTCTAGCAGGAATCAAGCAAGCAACAAAAGACTCAACCTCGAAAGGAGAATTCGAATCAAACTATTGATAAAATCCAAATGGTTACTGAAGACCATCTAGTCGGTTCCATAGAAAAAATTAGCACCTCAGATGGTATTCTTGAAGCTAATTATGAAATAAGCGGTGATAGTCAATTTTTAGAAAATAAAGATCCTACATAATGTTTTACAACTAGATATTATCTCAAGAGCTTGAAGTACAAAAATACATTCGACTCTAAATGAGGAAGAACCTCTTCTATAAAAAAACATCAAAATACCCAACAACTATGAACTTCATAACAGTTTTAATGGCTACGAACTCCATAACAGTCCCAAAGGCTATAAACTCTGTAAATGAAATGGAGTTGATGGCCCGTGAACTTGACTGATATTACCTTTTCTTAGTTTGTTGTTAAGTTTAGTCTCTTTGTGTTTAGCTCTTGCTCTACAATGGAATGGATATTTAGTAATATGTTTTAGGTAGTCTTGGTTGATAGAGTATTTTTGTGTGGCTCCTTAGTTGGGTATTTTTCCTCCTCTTTTCTTGTTTCAATTTTGGAGATTTAATGTTTAATCTGTGAAAGGAAGTGTAAAAGGTTTGGGGAGCCTTTCAAAACCCCTTCCCTCTACCATAATAAAAATATTTAATTGAAGAAATAATATTCTAATTTGATATATTGTCTTGTTACTTAGTCTTTTGAGTCAATGCAAATATATTTATATTTATAGAGAGGGCAGCTAAAAGTTGATTTTGACTATTGTTAGAAAATAAGCCAAAAATTCTACCAATGATAACAAAAGCCCATAATCCTAAAAGTGTTAGTCTCAAAATCGAGCAAGAACCCATCAAATGGATCTTGTGCAAGGACTTTTTAAGGAAACCTTGGTCTTACCTCTCTTAATAGACCTTTATGTCCCTTATATATAATATAGAGATAGATGTGGTCTCATCTATCAAGTCTCATTCTTTCTATAATTATTTCCTTAGAGTCAACCAAAATACTTTAGTTAATGGGAACAAATTTGGTTGTAATAATTAATTATTGAAAATATTTATTGCTTTGAATTGACTAAGGGGTATCATTGGTTGTTTATTGCAAGGTAACAAGAGACCTTCTTTGTTTTAACTTATGGTTGGATTTTTGCATGATTTTTATGGACAAAAGAAAATAAATATGTAAAAATATATATGAATATTGAAGTGTATTTAAATGAGAGCAAGGATTAAAAATAATAATGTGTGTAGAGGAAAAGAAGAAATGTACGAGTGGATTGCAAGCTTGTAGGATGAGGAAACTCATGGAAGTAAAGATAGTGTAGATAAATAATAAAGTAAGAAGGTTTAAAGAATGGAAATTCAACTATGATAAAAGTATTTATTAGAATAGATTTAATCTTATAGTTGTGAAAAAATATTTAAGTAATTGTTTAATACAAATGATGTTCACATGTTGGAGAATAAATTGTTACACATGGCATACATCAAATATATTTTTGATAAGGCAATGAAGGATTCAAGCATCACATTACCTATCAAAATATTCATAACACAATTTTAGAACAAAGCTTCTATTACATTATCCATGACTCTATTGATGTTATAACTAAGATAATAAGGGTGTATTATGGAAGATGGAAAAAATATGAAGGGCTATGGTAATGCGTTAGAAGAGAAAATTCTAAGGATAAAACAAATATGTGGACCTTGAAATAATTAACATTTAAAAATTGCATTCAAGTGGTAAATCACCTAAGGGATGTTAGGCTAGATTCTAATGATATGTTGAACTTACTATCCTTGGTAGATTTACTTAGGTTGGAGAAGTTAAGTGAAGGTAGTTTACCTCTATTTGTTGGCCATTTTGATGTCTAGAAAAATGGGTGTACTTTTGCTTTTTGTTGATAAACTTTTAGTCTAATAGATGATGTTTCCTAACTTGATCTAAATAAAGTCTTGGAATCACCTAGCACTTGTTACCAAAGTCTTTCCTCATTCGTAATAGATAGCACTAACATCAAGAGACTTGCATTAGCTCTCCTCATCCCATTACCATAAAGTGCCAACACTAGTGCCACTACCACCACTAGGCACTAGCACCAATGCCACCATAAACACTAGGTGCCACTAATTATACCTCCAACACCTGGTGCTAGGGGCACTAGACATTGCTAACTCTTGACATCATAAGAAACATGAATCATCAAAAGTTTTATAATTATCATGCCTCTTCTTATGATTATTACAATATGAAACACTTCATAGTCTCTAACATATTTTTGCATTTTTTACGTATATATATGTATCTTCCATATGCATGTTGCTTCGTAGAAGATTAATTCAATTTGTCAGTTTAAAAAAATAGGTATATTTCTCTTATAGATATTCTTGTACATATTTTATATCTCTCCATAGAACACATTATATGATTAATAGTAGATTATTTGAGTTTTTGCATTATCTTTTTATGTTTGTTTTAATTTTTTAAATTTATTAACATGGTAATAATTTGTCAATACTATAATCATTTTGGATCAATGTAATTATAGTAGATGTATACATGTATGCAAGCATGCATGAGGTTAGGATATTGACAAGTAGTATCATGTGAAATAATCTATTTGCAATACCTTGCTTGCCATAATACATAACCCTAGATGGTAAGCAACACTAAAACATCTAATTGCTTCAAGGTGATGTTAGACAAAAATAGAGAAGAAAATATTCAATCTTCATTCAGTCCTTTCCATAACTCAACCTCCTTATCCTCCATTGAGAAAAACCTTTGGAAGCTTCACACCCTTAAAGTCCAAGTAAACTTTGATATTTCTACCTTTGAAGGTGATTGATGCTAAAGTTATAAAATACTAGTTAGATTGATTACAACAATACTTTGAGGTCCACAAATTTTCACATGATGGGAAGATCATGTGTGTTCTCTTGAAGGACAAAATACTTATTTATAACTAGTGGGAAGCATATACCACTTAGGCTAGAGGAGAGAAAACTAATGTTGGCATACCCAAATCCATGCTTGCTTGAGAATAACTCATTGAATCATCAAGGATGACTAGTACCTAGTAGACAAACATCACTTTAAATGAAAATAACTATGTCAAGGTCGATATTAGTCTATCAAAGACTATACTGGTTTCTTTCACAAGACTCAACAAAACTAGGCATATAAGATGTAAAATAATAGAAGATTCTCAAGTATGGTAATAATATGCTTAGACACATATAAATCAACATGGGCTTGCTTTACATTATGACACTAGAAAAAATATATAGATATGCAATGAAGTTTATGATAAAGTTAAAAAATAAGGACATTTATAAGAAAAGTGAATCCATCTAGAGGATATAATCCAAGAAGGATAAATCTAGTTCTAAGGATGATGTTAAATTATAGAGCAAAATCTAATAGTGCTTGAACCAAACTTAGAAATCATTGATAAAATATGACAACTAATATGCATATCACAAAAAATGATTTCATAACCATGATAAATGTCATGTTTATTAGTCATTGTTAGTTTTGCTTACATTTTCTCATGAGAAAGATTCATTATATGTCTTAGCATGCTGTAAATGACAACAAATTATAGAGATGGATTTAGACACCATAATTGCCATGACATAGGTATTGTTAGACAATCCAAATGAAAGAAAGCATTTATTTCACTCAAAGATGTAGATGTAAGGAAGTCTCTATATTTGATTTTGAATATTAAAGCTAGAAAAACCTAATTTTTGTATGCAATGAATCAAACAAAGTTGAAAAATATACCTCATCCTCAACCACACAATATTGGATGATTATATCAAGGGAATTCCATTTGTGTCATAGAATAATGACATCTCTCCTTTACCATCAAGTATTTTAAGGACAAGGCAACCTATGAAATCATTCCATTTGGCATGTATGATGTCCTTCATGGTCAACCTTTCATGTAGGAGTGCCATGGGTGTTGAAATATGTAACTTTTATTGGCATAACACATTAATTTTACTAACCAAATGCAAATACATCTATACAAAATGCTAACTCAAAATAGGCTAAAACTTTTGATTTCATGGATCACAATTTTAGCTCTAACAACTAATATTTTCCTAACTCTAGTTCACAATACTAATAATAAAATATTCTATATTTTTTGTAATCTTTTAGATAGATAACTATAGGTTATCTACAAACTAAATAATTATTGGAGTATATTACATTATTTGGTACATGGTAATGTACCACCTTGGGTGCATAACTAGAGTAGGAGTTTACCTTAGAGTAAGGTTTGAGTAGTTAATCCATGCAATATAATAAATGCACAAGTGTTAGAATGTACAATGATGTAAATATACATGTAGTCCACATGTATATGAGTCATAGGGTAGATGAAAGGCAAAGGGACTTATCTCCCTATATTGAAGAACCAAATCTTATACTGATAGGGGGGGTGAACAGTATAGCGCCCACTTTTTACTTTCTTTCCAAACCAATATAAATCAGTGTCCTTAATTGCAATAACCAAATATAGTAGTGTGCATTAATGACATAGATAGCAATAGTAAGCAAGAGCACAAATCACCACACACAATTGAGACACAAGATTTAATGTGGTTCCCCCAATGTGGGGTAGTCCACAAGATAATATCCTTATAATATTTCACAAAGAAATAGGGATCCTTATCCTAATATAAATGTTTACTTTGATCTGGTCAAATCTAGGCTATCTACTGATATGCTCAGGTGGGAAATCCACTAATCTACTTAGCTAGGCAATCCACTGATCTACTCAATAAGGCAATCCATTGATCTGTTCAGCTAGGCAATCTTGATCTGCTCAGGTAGGCTATCCACTGATCTGCTCAACAAGGCAATCCACTGGTCTACTTAGCTAGGCAATCCAATGATCTGCTTCAGCAATCTCACCAAGAACCTACTCAAAAATTGCTCCAACAAGCTCACCAAGAACTTGCTCAAATCTGCTCAGCAAGCTCACCAAGAACTTGCTCAAATCTGCTCCAACAAGCTCACCAAGAACTTGCTCAAATCTGCTCCAACAAATCTGTCCATAAATCTATCCCAAAAGCCTTCTCAAAGGCTCAATCAATCATGCACAAAAGCTACCTCAAATATGTCTAGAAATATGTCCCAAAAGCCTTCTCAAAGGCTCAATCAATCATGCACAAAAGTTGCCTCAAATATGTCTAGAAATATGTCCCAAAAGCCTTCTCAAAGGCTCAATCAATCATGCTCAAGTAGCACTCAAATCTCATCCACAAATCTATGAAGGCAAGGCTCAATTATAAACTCACAATGAATGTCAATGCACTCTTCAATGGATGACAACAATGATCCACAATGATCTCAACTCAAATCAATCTCAACTCAACTCAAATCAAATCAATATCAACTCAGCTCAATATTATAGAAGCATAAAGAGAATTGTTAGAGACTCAATATGTTCTATTCAAAAACTCAATTTCTTTCTCAACTCAAACTCAACTCAAATTAGAATATAGAATAGTTTGTTTCATGGAACTTGAACAACCACTTCACACAATCACTTTATTAGGCTCAATCAACTCAACTCAACCAATCACCTTAAGGAATATTTTTTCTCACAAACCCTAGTTCAAGCATGAATCAATCAACTCAAAATATTTCCAACAATACTCAACAATAACTCTCACATAACAATGATACTCATGTTCTCCTCTAACTCAAGTTCAAGTTCTTTGTACAAGCAATGGGCTTCAACAACAATGCTTATAAAACAAGGTTTAATCTCAACTCTCAAACCAAAAAACCTTGAAGCATTAAACCAATCACTTTCGAAAAGGAAACCACAATCAATCCTTTTCTCTCCAATGATATTTCAGAAATCAACCACCATAAACAAAGTCAATGGAGAATATTGCTCATACCTTTTTGATGCCTTATTAGTTGTCCACTAAATATGCCATACTCAACAAACTTTATTTTTCAACTTTCAATAAGGGTTAGAGATATTGCTTAATAACACAACAATAATATCCAAAAAACACCTTATTACTCCTACTCAATAAAATACACCATGTCCCCTCATGAAAGAATTAATCCCCTTTGAAAAAGAACAAAGCAACCTTCACTTTTGAACCCCTTTACAAAATCAAAAATATCTCTTTACACACACCTCATTTCTCCCTCTAAGCAAGTTAATCAAACAGCCCTTGAAATAATATTTCCAACGATATATAATATGATATACTTGCAAAAATAAAATCACCAAAAATCTCTCTTTTTCTTAAAGTGTATCACAACCCTTATTTCTCCTAGGGCAACTTTAAAAAAATAAAATATTAAAAATATTAACTTGCCTTTGTCCTTGATGGGATTCGATCTCTCGATGCCTCCTTGCTCAGCGCCTTAACCACATCCAAGCCGTTGTATGAGCTACGGGCTCGTCTGGGATGGAAAGGCACCACATGCTTCAAAACACTCCTCCCTCTCACGCAAACCAAAAGCGCTTCGTGCGCTCTTTCTTCCAATGCCTTCTAATGCAGCCAAGGGGATTCAAAACCTTGAAGTTCATTCTGCCACTTGCCTTAGCCAAAAGCCAATTTCCAATGCGCACACTGCCCAAGGTGACTAGGGTTTCACACATCGTTCGATTTATTCTTCGCTTCCATCACTTAACCCTCTTTTGCGTGAGCTCTTTTCGCTTTCCAATAATCACATTAATTCACGAGCGCAAGCTTCAGATTAATAAACCTTATGCATCATTTTATATAGTTTTCTCCTTCATATTCGACGACGTCAGAGGATTACTTTTTATTTTTAATTTTAAAATTTAAAATTTAAACTAAATATTTAAAATTAAATATCTCCATCACCGGGGCACATTTTTTGATGAAATGAAAAGCCAACTTGGGTTTTAAGAAAAACCCATTTCAAATCTGCCATTCATGGTTTTAAATAAAACCTTTTATTTTTCCTGCCTTGGTTTTCAAAAAAACCCTGTATATATCCATGCTCTCCAAAATATCATAAATGATTTTTTTTAAGTGCTTTTGCCACCAAAACTCAATGTGATCCATGTGACATCAATGATCCATGTGACATCAATGACAACATAAAATAACTCAAATTTCCAACATTATATATATATATATATATATATATATATATATATATATATATATATATATATATATATATATGCCTTGTGGGATGGATATAGAAAGGTGATATAAAATACAATATTGACTAGTTGCATTAATTAAAGTGAGTACAATGTATTTCCTTCATGTATTTATGGAGTGTTCATGTCCTCCATTATATCACATTGTATTATTTTCGTGAGCTTTCATTAATGGCATATTTTTGAGTTATTGCAAAAGTTTCTCTTATAATTTTCCTGCATATTATAGTGACATTATCATATAGTTATCATTTCGTACTCATTTTACAGCTTGTGGTTGCATTTCCTTTAATAGATATCATAAAAAGCTAACAATGGTATGAGAGCACACGGTAGATCAATAGGAAATAGAGAGAGATCCACAAAATATATTGAGAGGAGGTCAAAAATCTCATTTTCATAATTTTTAAAAATTGCATTTGGTTAGAGTCTTTCCACAATTTTTTTAAAAAAACTTGTGAAGACTAGGACTCAGTATTGATTCCACTAGATTGACAAATCAACTAGTGAAGTTTATTTTATCTAGAATTAAAAAAATTTCCATTATAGTTTCTAATACTTTGTTGCAAAAAAAATTGACTTAAAGAAAGTTGGGAAGCTTCCTACAAAGAGCTAGGAAGAATATCTTGTTTGAAATCAATCCAGTACCTAAAGCAACAAGTTGGACATTGAAGATTTGGAGGCTTTAAAGAAAAGTTTACATTGCAAGAGTTGCAAACTTGCAAATTGTAGAAGAGAGAAAAATGCCAAAGGAGCCTTATTACAGATTGAAGACTCCATAGTTGAAGATTGAGAAGAAAGGAGGAGGCCAAAGAAGCCACATTGAAAACTACAGATCAAGAAGGAGGTCCAAGAAAGAAGACCCCATTGAAGGAAGAAGAGACTCAAAGAAAAGAGTCTAGGAGAAGATTGGAGATTGGAGATCTCCATTGAATATTGAGGACTACAAATTGCAGAGTGAGAGGAAAAAATAGCTTAAGAAGCTAAAGAGACCCATAGGAGGTCCCATTGAAGAACTTCCATATTTGGAATATTGAAGATAGAGAAGGACTAGCAAAAGTCCTATTGCAGATTTCAAAAGTAGTAGATTTCAAAGATTCAATAAAGATATCTCATTGTAAAATTTCATATTTGAAAGATCGAAGAGATCAATGGAAGGTCTCATTGAAGTTTTGAGAAGGCTAGAGAAGCTGTAGAAATCAGAGACCCAAGAGGAGAGGTCTCAAGGAAGTTTTGAAAGGAGAACGAAAGAGAAGGCTAGGAAAGCCTCATTGCAAATTTTAGAGAAGACTTGAGGAGAAATCAAGGGGGAATAGTGCTAACAAAGAGAAGCACCTAAGATAGAAAAAAAATTGGGACAGTTGTTGCCATCCAACAACAAGCCCAAAAAGGAGAAACATTTGGCAAGAAGCTAGCCAAACTTTGAAGGAGAATACTAAATACCTCAAGACATTCAAATTCTTGAGAAGAAGGCCACTAGATATGCCAAGGTTGAAGTCATAATTCAACAAGGAGGCTGAAGGAGAAATGATTTAGAGGAAGCTCTCAAATCGAGATATTTGGAGATTGCCATTGAAGGTTATTTCGGAGAAAGGAGTTTGTTGATTTTACATCAAAAGATTGAAAATCTTTAGGAGATAAGGTCTCTAGGATTGCAAAAGGGCAGCATAAATATCTGCTAAGTTTTAGATTTAGAGGGAGCATTCTGAAGGGGAGTTAAAGCCACCAAACCACATTTTTGGGCAGCAAGTTAGAGGAGTTTCAAAGCTACAAACTGGTGAGTTAAACAGCTATTTTGGATAGCAAAGAAAGAGTTGTGATTTCATCTAACAAATGGCAAAAATTAGGTTATCCAAATCACCAAGAATTACATCATCTATGAAGGTTAAAAGGTATGCAATTTGAACACTTATATTAAGTTCATTATTAAGTTTCATTAAGCACAAAATTAGAGTTTAAAGTTGCAAAGGAGAAGGGTTCCTATTTAAGTCTTCAAGGAAGTGTAGAAGATAGTTATTACAAGGTTAAAACCTGAACATAAGAAAGAGGAGTTAAATAAAATATCAACATCTTTCCTTCTATTGAAAGAAAAGAAGACATTATTCTAAAGTGAAGGTTGAATAGACTTTAGTGCTTAATACAAGTTAATTTTCCAAGAGTTATTAAAGTGCATTAAGTATTTAGCAAATAAAGAAAGATTAGTGCACAAGCAGGGTTGAGTTGGAGTGTCAAAATACACCACTAAGCACAAGTGAACAACAACAAATATTGGTAAAGAGAAGCCATCAAAAGGTGTATTATAAACACTAATAAATAAAGGAGAGGTCGTCATACTAAAATAAAAAAAGAAAGCTTCAAAAAGAAGACTTAAAGGTCTCAAAGTGAAGGTGAAAAATAAGATATCTATCTTAATTATTACAACATTATTTACATTATAAAATTACATCGATTTTGTCCTTTCCAACGTAAAAAATGAGGACAAAATTGAAATGTTCTAAAACAATCAAAAAATAGTATACTATAGTATTCAAGCAGCGAAATCATAAAGTTTGAAGGGCAAACTTCAAAGTGGAGAAATATAGCCAACTAAGGGCTCAATAGCATAGTTTCCAAGGTGTCTATAGATACCAGATTTTGCATCGTAGATCTTATGAAAGTAGCGCTCAAGGGGCAATAAGAACCTGCAATAGAGAAGAGACCAAGTTGGGCAACATAACAACATTAGCAAGGTAGTATAATGCATAGCTAGTTGTAAGAAGAACAACGTTATGGAATAACATAAAAAGCAAGGTGTAAGCCGTAAGGCATGTTACCCAAGCAAACAACAATAATAGCTTGGATGAAACTACCACCTAGACAACAATGTTGAAGCACCTTAGAGCCACCATCACTGAAGTAGAACCACCTTCATGGGAGAAGAGCACCACCATTCACTGGAGAAAGCACATTGTAAGCCAAAACAACTTGCAATAGTTGTCAAGAATGTTGAAGAAATAAGATGTTGAAAGCATAGTTACATCCAAGGGAAAGACCTTCCACTTGCCACCTTAAGCAAAGGAATATCATGCCACTTGGCACAAGGGAGAAGAGCGTATTCATATACACAAAAATGCCTATGCAATTTAGCATCTTCTCAGAGAAAAGAGCGCTCATCCTAAAGTAACATTTAGTCATTATTCAAGACCTAGTATAATGTCTATGTTATCAAAACACCTATGCCAGTATAACATTTTTTAACATTTTCGTCACCTAGTAAGAATTCTCAGGTTTGAGGTAATGGAGGTGCCACTTGGCATACCTTTAAAGGAGGATAAAGGTATTAATAACCACTGCACAAAAAGAGCACAGAGAAAGAGCTTTCGCAGAGGTCAACAACATTGAAAGAGGAGGTAATACAATCCAAGACGCACAAGAGAACAAAGCTCTTTTAATGTGTAGCATCATATATTGCAGATTGGAATAGAAATAATACCCAAAGATTGAATAAATGAGTCAAAACAAAAGTCAATCAGTGCGCACATTTCACATTGCAAGGAAGGTATAGTTTTTAAATGATTTAATATTTGCTTTCTTTAAGTATAAGGAGTTATAAGGTGCATGATATAAGGTTGAGTTTATTCAATTATTGCATTGAGAAATTACAACCTTAGTTGATTAGAAAGTAATTAAAAAAAAAATTATATCCTTAAGAAAAATTTCAAATTGCATTAGATTGAGAATAAAATATTATAGTATTTGCAAATAATTAAACTAGAAGATATAAGGTTTTCTACCTGTAGCACCCTAAAATTGGCATAGTAAACCTTAGTAAATAATTAAAATTACCTTAGTAATAATTCAAATTCAAATCTCAACCCCAAAATCGCTCCAAAATCGCCTGCTACCCGTTTCCTCGTTTTTTGCGCCATTTTTAGAGTTTGTTTTGTCCGTTGGACGATATCGTCGCCGATAAGATGATATCGCCTCAGATCGAACGAATTCGTCTGGAGAAGAATGTCTAGATGATTTCATCCCAAAACTAATTTTTCATAATTAGCCTTTGTTTCAACGGCGTCTCTAATCTGGGCAGAAGCATGTTTGTGCCATTAGGGACCCTCCCCGTTGGAGATCTCCCAAATTGGGATGATCCCCAACCTCCTAACCTCCCTCCTAAGCCTATTTAAACCTTAGGACCCCCCTTGAAATTCCCCTGGCTGAATTTCCTGTAATTTGATCTTTGCGTGCATTATAATACCCTGGATTATCATTTGCATTTGTGCTTTTCGAATTTTCTTGCAGGAACTTTGTCATTTTTCAGCCGGAGCAAGCTTAGATCATCGCAGACGATCTTGTACAATTCGAGACGATTTCGCACTCTACATACGATTTTGACTACAGTCAACATTGGGGGCAATCAGTGCCCAGAGTTTACGCTTTTTCTATACCTTTATGCTATTTTATTCTGCATCTAGTTAGTTTTATTATTATTTCTTGTTATCCTGCATCTTGGAGTTCACCCATATAGCTTAAGTACATAATAACATCATGATTAGCTATTAAAGCATGATAATTTACTTGCATTTCTATTTGGGATTATCTTATTAACATCATTTTGTCATTTCACATCATTTTCCTTTATCAGCATAGCTACATTTTATGTAGTCTGTGTCCATTTCTCTGATTGCAGGTCTCTGACGAATTCGTCAGATCTCAGATGATCCTATCAGATCAGAGACGATCTTGTCAAATTCTAGGCGATCTTGACTGCTCAAAAATCAGAACCTCCATCAGACATCCGAAATCAGGTATGGTTTTTCTCATCTAGCTTGTTCTCTGTATTTTCTGTTTAAATCTATTTTCTGTATTCATTTAAATCTGCATTTCATATAGAACAGTTTAGATTCATTTGGCCAAACCTAGGATTTGAATGATTAAAGATAAAGTTGAACACATCAAACACATTCCCAACCTAGGCGTGGAGACTGCCACTAAACGTTTCCTGGTGAACCCCACCATCCGTCAAAAAATCACCTTAATACCCCTTCCCCGAGAGGCGGGACCTTCAAAGGGCCTCTCAGTCTGAGGTATCGTTCCATCCTTCTTGCATCCCCCTTCCGGGCGCGGATCCTTTAGCCTGAAGGTAAGGGTGCGAAAAATTTGGAGCAATACATTTTGGTGAACCCGACGTGAAACTAAAACCTTTTGAAAACAAAAACAAAAAAACATAGATGCATTTAAAATCATTAGAAAACTACTAAGTTGCATATCATGTTTAAATGGTAGCTCCTAAGAAAATACTAGCAGTTACTATAAATGTTGAAAACCAATTAGCAGCCATAGAAATTAATTTTGTGCTTAGTGTGCCTGAAACAGATAGAAACCAACTTTTGTGGGACAAACTTAATAGGAGACTAGATCTGATTTCATCTAGAGCAACTGAACTTAGGCAAATCAAGAGGTTTGTCCTAGATAGAATCCTGGATCCCGATCAACTCATTTTTTATCATGAACTTCAGAGAGCTTGCCATAGGTGGTTAGCATATAGAAGAGCCCTTGTGTCTTCTGAGTTGTATACCTTTGAGGAATTCCTCGAGAATGCAGCCATAGTGCACCAATTCCTAGGTCGTATAGAGGACCAAGAAGCTGATCTTGCAGATAGGAAAATATGGAATAGAGTTCCTAGAGCTATGTTATATCGAGAATATTGCCACGAACTTTATTTCTACCAACCAGAATACGAGACAGATAATATCACTATAGCACACTTTATTAAGTTCCTGAAAAACAATTTCCAATTTGAAGAGGAGCACTTTTGACTCTCGAAGAACTTGAGCCCGTTAATGATATTTATAAATTGTTTATAGAAAACTAGATCATTGCTTTCATTATTATTATTTCTTGCATTTAGTGTGTTGTTTGTTATCTTTATAATATTGTTATAAAAAACAAGAAAAACCAAAAACATAACAAAACCAAAACATTTTATTTTAAATACTATAGTAGGTATATAATTAAAATATATACCTCTTAAGCTTGTTGCATATATATATATATTTGCTGAAATCTAAACTTAAGCACAATGACTAGACTTAGGAATGGTAAACAAACTGAAGAAGAAGAAGAAGAAGATTGGTTAGGAAAGAAAACAAAAAAATCAAATGCCCTTCCTGAGGATCCAATTCCAGAAGGAGAAATTCTAGAATAGCCAGAAGATGAGCTTGTTGTAGATGAACAAGAAGAAAATGTTAAAGAGGAAGGATCCTCATCCCCTAGAATGGCTCCAGACGGAACTATTGCTTTTGATAACTTAGATCATTTCTAGAAAATTTTCAATAATAATATTGGTGCTCTTAATATGGCAGTTCGTATTGATAGAGGACAAATTAGTGACACTCAAGCAGCCATGGAAGATATGTTTAACATACACACCAATCCCTTGTCCTTTGTTGATCAAGAAAGTGATAAAGCTGGACCATCCAATAGAGATATTTTCACTATGATTCATAACATGCAACAACAACAGGTTACCCAACCCCCTAAGGAACCTGTTATTGAGCTTAAAATCATCCCCACACAAAAGAGACCTTCATTCACTGCTTTATTTCGCCAAACTATTGATCAATATGCTTCAAATCGACAAAAACCTAAAATGAAGCCAAACACCAATTTTCAACAACCTGCGATACAACATAATACAACTTCAAAACTTCTTCATAACACCCTTCCTACCAACAATTTACACAATAGCAATATAGCATCTAATCTTCATGTCCCTCCATCATATGCTCACAAATCCCATATGAATGCCCTACCGAACCAATATGGTGGGCAAACCAATAATCTGGAAGCCATGGTGAAACAATTAGCTTCCCGCATGGACCAGATAGATCCCTACCATCCCTCGTATAATTATCGAGAGATATGTAGTCAACCTTTGGATCCCATAGTTGTAGCACAACCATACCCTAAACACTTTCCCATGCCCGTCCTTCCTATATATAAAGGAACTGAAGATCCCATAGAGCATCTTCGTATGTTTACGATAGCATGTCATGATATATCACATGATGACTTGCTATTACTAAAAATGTTCCCGAAAAGTTTAGGAGGAATGGCATTAGAGTGGTATTATCAACTACCCACTCATTCTTTGAGAAATTTTGAAGAAACAGCTGAATATTTTGTCCATCAATTTAGTGCCTACATCGAGAGGCACGTGACCATTAAAGATTTATACAACTTAAAACAAGACAAAGATGAATGTTTTGCTATTTTCTTAGCTAGATGGAGGCAGTTGACAGGAAAATTGCACTTTGTGCTACCTTATAGGGAAATGTTGGACATTTTTATTAATAATTTGCAAGAACAAATATCCTATGAATTATCAACTACTACCTTGACCACCTTCGATCAAGCTATAGACTTAGCTCGAAGGGTGGAATATGCTCTCATTAGAAGAGGTCAGCTTAAAAAGAAAGATGATGAGAAAACATCCAAAAATCAATATAAAAACAAACAAGTTGTGGGTGATGGAGTCACTGATAGTAGAAACATTGCTAATGTTAATACTACGAAAACAACAGAGAAGTTTATATTAAAACCTCCTAATAAACCACCTCGAGAGTTTACTAGATTGAATCAACCATTATCAACTATTCTACCTTAATTACTAGCATGAGGCTTGATTCAATTACCAGCTATCTGGGAACCTGATCCAACTATACCCGGATACAGAGCTAATTTACATTGTGATTTCCATAGAGGACTTGGAAACTCTACCAACTCTTGTTAAAGATTAAAACATAAAATACAAGATCTAATTGATAATAATGAAATGGAGGTGCAAGCCTTTCAACCTAAACAAAATGCTCCTAATAATGCTCAAAAGAACATTCCCCAAAATCAGAATCAAAATGCTAATCAATCATTGGACATATTTCAACATCCTTTACTGCAGCATGGCAAAGAGGTGGCTAATCAAATCGAACATCATAATGTTCACCCTCCTACCCAATATGTAGGGACTATTAGCGGACAATTACTTGTTCAGGATCCCCAAATATTTGGCACAACTTTCTCCATGGTCACGACCAGACCCCTGTATAATACTCAAACACCGGATCCTAGTGATGTAGAATCGGATACTGAAAGTGCAATAGACATCACCTCAAACCAATCGAATAGTTCTAAAAATGAATCATATCCGATTCAACCTATCACAGATGCTATGGTTCCGGAAGAACCATTTCCTAGAAGAGTTACTACTCGACCCTCTTCTAATCAGTTCCTTCCTAATGAACAAGCCATAAATGCTCAACCGAGACCAATTCAGCGTCTTCAATATAACATTGTAGGTACCATCGGAGTTGTTACCAGACAACAGGCTCACAATTCTCAACAAGATCAAACTCAGACTGATGGATCAGCTCCATTTATTTTGAAAAATCCCAATAAAGGGAATCATATGTCTAATGTTCAACCTAAGCCTCCTTACAATATTAATGAACAATTATCCAATACTACAACCAGAATTTCCCTGTTGGACTTGTTAAGATCTTCTCCTACCCATAGGGATGAGTTAATGCTTACATTAAGCAAAATGATGGTACCTCAAAATATTTAACCTGAAGCCATGTCCAATACTATCATCACTCGAGAAGTCGATTGTATTGACTTTCGAGATAGAGATATCCCACAACATAGTTTACATAAGGATAACCCCTTATATATTACTGCCCTAATTGGAGATGTAGCTGTTAAACGAGTCTTGATTGATAATGGGTCATCTTTAAACATATGCACTTTTGAATTCTACCAAAGATTTGGCTTTAGGAGTGATGAGATGAAAATAACGGATATGATTATCAAAGCCTTCAATGATGAGACACAAGAAATGTGTGGAGTCATTACTATACCCTTGCAAGTTGGTCCTAGAACCCTAGATACAACCATGTTTATTGTACATTGCCCTGCATCGTACAATATACTTCTGGGTCGCCCTTGGATCAACATGATGCGAGCGGTTCCCTCTACTCTACATCAGTGTGTTAAATTTGAATTTAAAAACCAGTTGGTCACCATTCATGGTGATCCTAGACCCTTTGATATGTGTGCTTTGGCAGAACTCGTTGGAGTGCAATTTTGCCCTGCCCTGTCATCCACACATCCTAGTTCTTATCATCCGTCCAAACGTGTGAAACACACACCCATAACATCATCTACCCGATCAACTACACCTATACATTTAACTCAACCATCTTCTGAACAAACCACATTAGGACCTCTAAAAGAGCCTAAACCTACACCCAATGCTTTCTGTTTTACTCCTATATCTTCCATACCCATAGACTCATCCATCGATATCCCTATAACATCATCATCCACTACAGGCATTCTTCCCACATCAGAAGATCAAGGAAATGTTCCTTCTACCTCTTATGCTCTCACTGATGAGCTCTTACCTGATTTATCTAAAATTCTTATATCAGAAGAGATCAACACTGCCATGCAAATTTCCCTCCTTTTAAATAAACTCCCACCTTCTCCTCGTACCTTGGGCCTCCCACAACCTATGGGAAGTACTTACCAAGTCGAGAGTTATGCTTTTATTTATAAAGGATATGATTGGGGCAGAATACCCTGAAACATCAAGACACATTATGATGGATATGTTAGGTGCTATTTTGCTAATGAATATATCAAAGCTAAACCCATAATGCTTAAAATGGGATATAAAGGGAAAGGCTTGGGACATTTCCAAAATGGTATGAAAGAACCTTTCGAGGTAGAACCATGGCCCGCCCGATGTGGTGTGGGCCTATTTCCTAGTAAGGGTCAACCCTTCCCTTTTGAAGATAATGATCAACTCATATGTTATCAAGATTATTTAGATGGGTGTGATGATTTGCCTTTAAAAAATCAGCCATTTACATGTAATATGCTATCCATAGCTTATCCTGAAATGATTCTTTGAATCTGATGATGAGTTGGAAGGAGATATTTTCCACGATGTCTCCGTTGAAGAGTTGTTACACAATGGTTTTTATTTTGATGGTTCTATACCTACTATAGCCCAACTTGAGGCCACGACTCCTCAAGATGAATTATCCAAGTTAACCTTAAAGGAATTACAAGAATTAGGCATTTCACCTGCCCCACCTAATTTTGAAAGAGATCTACCCATGGAAGTAGAAAACGTCATTAAGGTTAACATTGGAACTGAGGATAATCCTCACATAATCAGTATTGGATCAAAATTAAGTCAAGAAAAACAAGAGCAATACATTGCATTTCTTAAAAAATATGAAGATGTCTTCGCTTGGAAATATGAAGATATGCCAGGTTTAGACCCTTCTATAGTCATGCATCACCTAGTAGTCCATCCGGATGCTAAACCTGTTAAAAAAAAACTTAGAAAAATGCATCCCAAAGTGGCCTTGCTAGTCAAAGGGGAGTTAGAAAAACTCTTGAATGTTGTTTTTATATAGGCTATTGATTATGCTGAATGGATCTCGAATGTAGTTCCAATCACCAAGAAAGAAGCTACCAAAGTTAGGGTTTGCACGAGACTTTAGAGATATTAACGTTGCATGCCCTAAAGATGATTTTCTTCTTCCAAACATGGATCAAATCATTGAATTTGCTTTTGGGAGTGGAATGATGTCCCTAATGGATGGATTTTTCGGTTATAATCAGATCAGGATAGCTCCTGAAGATCAGGCTAAAACAACCTTTATTACCCCTTGAGGTACCTTTTGTTGGAAAGTGATGCCATTTGGTTTAAATAATGCAAGCGCAACATATCAACGAGCCATGACTTATATCTTTCATGATATGATGCATGATATCCTACATGATTATGTAGATGATATTATAGCTCACTCCATTAATGAATATGATCATTTAGATGATTTAAGGAAAGTATTTAATCGGTTAAGAGAATATCTTATTCGATTAAATCCAACCAAATGTATATTCGGAGTCAAGTCCGGTAAACTATTAGGGGTTTTAGTTTCTTTACATGGTATCGAAATCGACCCTCTCAAGATTGTGGCTATCACTGATATGCCCGCACCCACCAATATATCTGAGTTACAAAGTTTACAAGGTAAGCTTCAAGCCATCCGTCGCTTCATCGATAAGTTGGCAGACAAAACCGATCCCCTTTCTTAAGCTCCTTAAGAAGGATGTCCCTTTTAATTGGTACGACGAATGTAAGGAAACTTTTGCACTTCTCAAAAAATACCTCCTTAACCCACCTGTGCTTTCACCGCGTAGACCTGATCGCCCATTTCTCCTATATATTTTAGCTTCAGATTTTGCTTTAGGAGCTATGTTAGCTCAGCTTGATGATGAGAAGAAAGAGCGTGCTAATTATTACATTAGTAGAACCCTCATCAGTTATGAAACCCGCTACACAACATTAGAAAAACTATGTCTAGCAGTCATATTTTCTATGCAAAAATTATGCCATTATATGCTCAGTCAGAAAACATATGTCATTGCTAAATATGATCCCTTGCGGTATCTCATGAGTCGACCTTATTTATCGGGTCGCATAGCAAAGTGGGTTCTTGCTCTAAGCGAGTTTGAACTCATGTTCATAGGATAGAATTCTGTTAAGGGTCAAATCATAGTAGATCAATTAGCTGTTGCACCCTTAGAGTCTACCCATCCCCTCATCATTGAGTTTCCTGATGAATGCCTTCAATTAGAGGCAGACCATGTTGAACAATGGTCCTTATACTTTGATGGAGCCCGATGCATGAGTGGGGCTAGTGCAGGTATTATTTTAATATCTCCACAAAAACACATTATACCTTTGTCCTTTAAATTAACATTTGCTTGCACCAATAATACTGCTGAATATGAAGCTCTAATCCTTGGATTACAAGCTGCATTGGCACTAAAAATTAAACATCTGCTAGTTTTTGGTGATTCTCAACTTGTTATAAACCAAATTAATGAAGTTTATCAGACTAGAGATGATAAATTACACCCATATAAAGCATATGTTTTACAATTAATATCTCTATTTGATCAAGTTACCTTGGAAGCTATTCCTCGAACTAGCAATCGTGCGGCTGACGCTATGGCCGCAACTGCATCTCTTCTACCCTTGGAGTTAGATGACGAACATGCCACCATAATTATTCGTCGACTCCAAGAACCCGCTTCAAATAAGTCATGCTTAGAACCTTTGGATGTGTTTCTAATCAATGAAACTACTCCTGAACCTTGGTATACAGATATATTTGATTTTCTTCACAATGGGACTTTCCCTTCCAGTTCTAATAGGAACCAGTGTCGGTTATTACATAGACGAGCAAGTCGATTTGTAATAATTGGCAATACTTTATATAGGAGATATTTTGAAGGTATCCTCTTGAGATGTTTGAATCTAGAAGAATCCAAATTAGCTTTGAGTGAAGCCCACGATGCATCTTGTGGAGGACACTTCAGTGGTAGTGTCATTGCTAAAAAGCTCCTTAGGATAGGCTACTTTTGGCCTACCATGGAGAATTATGCACATGATTATGTGCGCCATTGTGACAAGTGCTAGAAACATGCTGACCTTGTCCATGCACCTGCGCAAGAGCTGCAGGCTATTTCATCTCCTTGGCCCTTTTCAAAATGGGGCTTAGACATTATTGGCAAAATTAATCCTGTGTCATATGATGGACAAAAATTCATCATAATCGCCATTGAGTATTTCACGAAGTGGGTTGAAGCTATGCCTTTAGCTTCCTGCACTGGAACACAAGTCTCTAAATTTATTTTTAATCAAATCATTTGTAGGTTTGGAATTCCTGCAAATCTCATCTCAGACAATGGAACTTGTTTCAAAAATAAAGATGTTAAGAAATTATGCCAAAAATATAAGATTCAACATCGATGGTCCACTCCCTATTATCCTCAGGGTAATGGCCAAGTAGAAGCATCCAACAAAACCTCAATTAAAATTCTCAAAATATTGGTCAATAAATCTGGCCGCGACTGACACATTCAATTATATCCGACTTTGTGGGCATATCGCACTAGTGTTCGAACTCCCACTGGAACTTCACCTTTTGTTTTGGTTTATGGCATTGAAGTTGTTTTTCCATTTGAATTAGAAGTTCCTTCTTTGGCTCTACTACTTCAAGATACCGAAGTAGGGGATGAATATCGATCTGGCTGACTCAGTCAGCTAGAACTCCTATATGAAAAGCGCATCAATGCTTTGGAGCATCTTCGTGCCTACCAAAACAAGCTTAAAATATCATATGCTAAGAAAGTTCATCATCAATCCTTTGAGGTCGGCGACCTTGTTTTAAAAGAAAATGAAAAAAATACTAATGCAACTAAAGACCTTAAAGGTAAATTTGAGCCCAAGCGGCTTGGACCATACATTATCACTGCTAAATTTGAATCAGAAGCATACAAATTAGCTACCTTAGATGGTAAAGATTTAAAAGAACCTATGAATATTATGCATCTTAAGCGATATTATGCATAAAATTTGGTCATTTCACCATTTGTATATATTTTGCATGTTGTCTCATTTTAAAAATATATATATAATTATTTAAACAAAAACAAACAAAAATAAAAGTAAAAACAACAATATTATAGACTCTTTCGAAACCAAAAAAATAGAGAAGAAAGAGAGAGTCAAAATTATCAAACTCCTCAAAAGTATTTGTTGTATATATTTCTTCTTGAAGTATTTGAGTTATATTTTCAAATTATTTTGGATAAATTAGCATTTATTTGGAATCCCTCACTTTCACAAACACAAAAATAAATATCTTGATTTTATCTGGCATGATTACTAATCTCTCTTATATCAAAGTCCACAAAATTCAATTAAATAAAGTTTGAGCATAGAGAATTGATCTTGTCATTTACTTAAACCAAGCATATCCTTTCACAATAAAATGATTATATTTGTAATGTCCATGCTATGCTACATAGTAGAAGTGGTTTCTTGAGCGAAAAGTTTCCCCTGCTATCCTATCATGCACATGGTCTAGAATCTTTGAGAATTGACAAAAGGACAAGCTCACCCCTACCCGGAATAAAAATCCCTTGCTCTACAGCTAATCCGAGCAAGTATCCCTAGCATAGGAAGAAAAGAAAAGTTCAAGAAAAAGAGAAAAGAAAAAGGTTATTTCAGCATTATCTCAAATATCAAGCCAAAATACAAAAGTACAAAAACAAAAAAGAAGAAAAAAAAAAAAAAGAGCAAAGAAAGCAAAAGCAAATGCAATAAAATCCCTTTCCCTACCCATTGAAAAGAAAAGAAGGGTTGATGAGCTTGAATCCCTAGAATTCTCAATTATTCGAAAATTGTGAGGTAAGTCCCATAATAGGTGGTTTGTGCCCAACCCGCTTGGCCTTGGGTAACTCCTAGCGTGGTGATATGTCTGTTACATTAGCGACCTTCTTTTGTATAGACCTATGTCTGCTTATGGATTAGCTAGCTCTTGATAACCCGACCTACATAGTAGTCTAGTACGGTTATATGCATCTAAATCATGGTTAATGAACACTTATTTGGTTAATTCAAATCACTTGTATCAAATTATCTTGCTCAAAACTGGTAAATGAACAATGCAATTGCACACACATTTGTATTTGAGAGATTTTGTGTATCATTATGATAAATCAAGATCGAAAATGAACTCACATACGCACATGGGATTCCTTATAAATCTAACTTTTGTCTTTAAGATACTTTGAAATATTTTTTGCAAATTGTCTGGAATAATTTCATTTTCTCATCTGAGAACAAGTTGTTTAGTATAAAGACAACTACATGCATTATAAAAAAAAAAATCAAAATCATTTTCAAAAACATGCAATAAAGTTACATTTATATATAACTTTTTGACTTTCGCGACAATGGTATAGGTCCAAAACCAAAATTGGAATTTTATGCCTAGCGCAAGTCCTCATCTTTATATTTTCTGTTTATTTTCAAAAAATTAAAAATCAACCATGTAATAAAACTATTATATCAATTTCTTCTTTGGATTTCGCGATGATGGTATAAGCCTATACCTATAATTCTATGCCTAGCGCAAACCATCGTTCTAATTTTCTTTTCCATATATTTTAAAAACAAAATTCATCAAAACATGTGACTTGCATCATTATGTTACACAAATATGCTTTACAAACAAACAAACACTTATTCTATTTCATGACATTATGTTCAAATTCAGTTTTTGCAACCATGGTATAAATTCTAAGGAATTGTTCAAAATTTTATCATACTTAGGAATTTATGCCTAGCAAAATCATATTTCTTTTCGTATTTCATGCATACTATTTTTATGAAAATCTGAAAATAAATCATCAAACCATCATTATCTCCATCATTACAACACAAAGTCTTAAGACAGTCTCTTAAGCACTCTTTTACTTTTTAGCAATATTTCTATACCGGGATTAGCTTGACGACCGAGTGAGCGGCGACTCCATGAAATGGTCTATAATAGTGACAATGTCCTTTGAAATTATTGTTAGAAATCCCTTTTATTTTTTATCAAATCACACCACAACCACCAATTTGTTTACATCAGATTATTTCATTTAAAATCTTACAGCTTGATATCAAATTATAATATTTCAAAACAACATAATTACATGAATCATCAAATCAATCACACCAAAACATTAAAGCATCATACAAACATAAGCTGAGTCATATCACAAAAAAAGATCATATATATACATATCTCAAAAAAATATATGTACATCATATCAAAACTGGATTGGTATACCACAATCTACATATTGGCATACTCAATCCTCTCAAACCATATATACAATCATGCAGGTGCAGGTAGCCTAGCCTCGAGAACCCCTCGAGCTCTCGACCTCATCTCCTCCCCCTCGCCCTGAGGTGGACGAGGTGGCCCCATCACAGTATGTGTGGTACTGCGAGTCCTAGTCGTCGATCGAGATGAAGTCCTCAACGACCCAACCCTGATCGGATCTGCAATACTGGCTGGCAGTTGTACCCTCTGACCCTCTGGCATCAACTGGAAGTATATACCTATTGGCAATTTTGCCACATTGATTTTATTATTGATTATTCATTCTTAAGCTGTTGCAATTCTAACTTCCCTACAGGTTTTGATGCAAAAAATGGCTAAGTTCGAAAGTTGTCGTGAAATCGCGACAAAAAATAGCATAGAGAGCTAAGTCGAAAAACCGTCGCGATATCGCGACATGTCGCAGAATCGCGGGTCGATCGAGGAGAGAGAAAATCAACGCAGAATTGGTGCGATTTCGTGACATGTCACAAAATCATGGTCAACGCAGTCAATGATAGCAGGTGGGCAGAACCGTCGAGATATCGCGATGTGTTTTATTTTCACGACTTACAACGGGCAGAAGGCATGAGACATAAAATGGTCGCGAAATCGTGACAAAATCAAGCTAGGGGCGACGAGACTCAATGTCGTAGCGAAATCGTGACAAGAACTGACACAAAGCGCATAAGTCAAAAGGCATCGCGAAATCGCGACGCGTCGCGTTTTTGCGATGCGGGTGGATTAAAAGGCTTAAGTGGTAAAATGGTAGCGATTTCGCTACAGTTAGAAAATGAAGCCAAACAAAGCAAAGTAGCATAGCAAAATCGCTACGTGTTTCGGTATCATGGTTCACCTGAATGAAAAGAGTCTAAGGCACAAAGGCATAGCGATATCACGCAACTTTTGAGGAAATAGGCAAGCAAGGCAAAGACGTCACGAAATCACGACAGAAAGTGAGAACCGTACAGAAGGCAGGAAATGGTAGCGATTTCGCGACACATTATTGAAAAGAGACTAAGTGCGAAGAGGCATAGCGAAATTGCGACAGGGTGAAGTTGAAGACATTCTAAGGCAAAAGTGTCACATTTTCGCAGCTTAAGAGCTAGACCATACAACATGTAGAGAAATGGTAGCGAAATCGTGCAACGCCGCATTTTCACGGTGCAAAGTAGTGAAGGAGAAATGAAAGTCGAATGTGTAGCGATTTCATGACATGGTTGTTTTTCGCGGCTTAGAAGCGGTAGAATTGTATGGAGCAGAAAGACATCACGATTTTGCGACCTGTCACGTTTTCGCGACCTGTTGTAGTTTCGCGCCAAGAAGCAGTTCAAACGGCCCGATGTTATTTTATGATTTTTGATGATTAAATGCATCCCAGAATTGAATGTTTTGCTACTTTCCGATGCAGTCAAGCTAGGAGAATGCGCCCAAGCTACCAGAATTGAAGATTTCTAAGGATTCAAAGTTGTTGTTCATGATTTTTCTAACGGTTTCATGCATATTTCCAAGAACATCATTTAATGAAAATGGCCGACTCTTCCTTATAGCATTTAATTTTTGATTTCTCTGAGGCTGTTTAAGGATATCATTTCTTTGTTTTTGTTGCATAAATTGTAGATCTCGAGGAGGTCCGTCATAAGTGTTAAATGTTGCAAAGAGGCAAAACCTCTATAAAAACCAATGTAAATCTCATTAGCAGGTATCGAGTGTGAGAGATACTTTTGCTGAAAGCTTGTCGAGTACTTTGCATGAATATTAGACATTCGGTTCTCTGGTTTTGCGAGTGATTTTCTATGTACTTTCCCTTCTACATACTGCATTCCTAATTTGTGCTCAAATCTTTTATTTGCTGCAAGTTTTAATTATGTATTGAGTTTTAACAATTGCTAGTAAAGGAGTGAGTTCTGGAATGTTATTTTGGAGGTCATATGCGCAAGGTTGCAAGTGGATCACGACATTGTCTTATGTTATTTGTTGTTGTTGTACTTAGAGTTATTTGTTGTTGCTCTTTCTCGATTAGATAAATTCAGTTACGACCATATTTCCCGTTTCTTTCTGCATCATTGTTAATTTCTTTCTTGTAACTTTGATCTTAAAACCAATTTAGAATAGTAAGGGAACCATCCCACTCTGAAGATTGGCCTGGGAGACATTTCTTTCTCCTAGCCTTTCAATGTTGGCCGGGTCTAGGGTGCATCTTATATAAAAATCCTTTCTTGTGGCAGATTTGTGACCAACAATACCCTGATAGAAGGCAATTTGAGCAACCGACCATGCCAACTCTCGAGTGCTTGCTCCTCTGCTCCGTACTCTGAGGCATGCAACCTCATCTCTGAGTTGTGTGGCCTCCTCTTGATGTTGTGCAACATCATCCTACAAGGACTGTACTTGAGCCTGGAGACGAACAGTCTCTGCCCGAAGAGTAGCCATCTCGCTACTCTCTCTTACCTCGACACCCTTGCCCTTATCGGGCGATGGTGGCCTCTCTCTCCATGGAGAAGGGGGTCTCTCCTCCCTCCTCTCCCGCTGTTGTGACCTCTACTGAGCCTGTGGCCTCCTCTGCTCTCTCCCACCATGACCCTGTGCCACATCAATGGCTTCCTGGCACCACCTCCCCATCCAACGCACAACTGCGTGAATTGGACCCTGAGCCCTCGTCATCCGAGGAGAGCAGACGCCTGCGTACCAAGCATCATAGCCGTCAGCAACCCCTGCGTCGTCCCCATCCATTGGTTGAATGGGGGCATCGTCCGCATCCTCACTCTAGAAGCACTACATATCTGAAGCTCCGTTGACTGTAATGTTATCCCGGATGGTCTGGGAAAACTCATAGTCCCTGAGAGATGGGATCCCCTGCTGTAGACCAAACTGCCTCAAAACTCGGTCATAGCGGTGGAGCTCCACCTCTCTCCTCTCCATCCTCAGCCAATAAGTTTGCCTAAATACAATTCAGCTCCTGTCCATCCTTGACCCACCCTGGATGATCTCTCCAAGGCCTCCAGGTGATCTAGTCGGAGACAAGGTCATCAAGTAGTCTCCGGGACATTGGCAGATCTATCCGCCACTGTGACCCTCTTCAAAGCCACCAGTAGAAAGTTCGAGGCCTCTCCCCATCAATCCCTATTAGTGGGAGCCCTATCGGCCTCTGCACCATGATGTGCTCCTATCACCAAACCTGTAGTAGTGATGTCATGACCAGACATCGGCCGCCCTTGTATACGACCCCATGCAGGATCCTATACAATCGGCATAGTACAAAGCTCCCCCAAGCAAACCTGTACTCGTGGTCTCTCATGTCGTAGACCACATCTGTCAGTAGCCATGGTACTCTGCATCCACTCTAATGGCATAGCAACATACCACCTACCACCCCAACCAAAACCTGTGTCAGTCTAGATGCCCTAGGCATCTAGCGTAGTGACTCGATGTTCACTCCGCCCTTCTCCAGGGTGAAGCTCGGATCTCCACACAGTCGCATCATCACGTGGCCCTGATTGGTTGTGGGAGTTATTAGTCTTCCTTGTATGGGGATCCTCAAAATCCTCCATACATCCTCCAATGTGGGAGTCATCTCCCCTGTCAGTAATCGAAAACAAGAAGAACCCGGATACCACCTCTCTGCTAGGGTTGTCAATAGCCCCATATCTATAGAAACCCGTGGCATATCTGCCACATGCTGCAAGCCGACTTGAGCCAACTGATCTCGCTCTTCTTGAGATAGAGCGGCCAAGTCATCCCTCAACCCATCGTATTTCCATTCTCTGCTCTTTAGTAATCCTCTCTGCAACATAAACAACAAAACAATAAAAATCATTAATAAAACAGTGATTAAAAATGCAAGTAAAACAAGTTCAATTTCATACAAATGATGATATCGTCCACTATTGGACAATATCGTCCAAAATTTGAGCAAATTCGTCTCCGATTTCGCAAGAGAGAATCATCCCTTATTGGACGAAATCGTCTCCATATCGCTGATTTCGCCCTTGGATGAGATCGGCAATATCGAGACGATTTCGACGAAATTGAGACGATTTTGTACCGACGACGTCGACGGCCCAAAAATGGCCACGATGCTCAAAAATCATTCAAAATCAATCTAAAAAGCATGAAATTCAAAATTAAAGCATTCTAAAATAAGTTTGGACCCTTACCCGTAGCCCACGCTGGACCTCTGTCGATCTGTGCGCTGTCTCGACCATTCTTGTCTGCAGAGCTCTAGAAACCAGGAAAATGAACAGTAACAATGAATTAGGGTTTTTCCCTATTTTTCTTAATTTTATTCAAAACACTTAACAACATTTTAAAATTTTTGCTTTTTCGCGTTTTTACCTCAAACGTTCGATTTGGGTAAAAACACGGAGGGGGCACCATAGTAAGTTGTCATACGATTCGACCTAGAATTGTCGCCTAAAAATGGGAATAAATTTTTGATTTCTCGTAAATCAAGAAGAACTCGTCTTTAACGCATTTTCTTCAAAAAATTCGCTAAAGAGGGGGCAAAATGTAGCACCCTAAAATTGGCGCAGTAAACCTTAGTAAATAATTAAAATTACCTTAGTAATAATTCAAATTCAAATCTCAACCCCAAAACCGCTCCAAAATCGCCTGCTACCCGTTTCCTCGTTTTTCGTGCCATTTTTAGAGTTTGTTTTTTCCTTTGGACGATATCATCGCCGATCAAACGATATCGCCTCAGATCGAACGAATTCGTCTGGAGAAGAACGTCCAAACGATTTCGTCCCAAAACTGATTTTTCATAATTAGCCTCTGTTTCAACGACATCTCTAATCTGGGCGAAGCATGTCTGCATCGTTAGAGACCCTCCCCGTTGGAGATCTCCCAAATTGGGATGATCCCCAACCTCCTAACCTCCCTCCTAAGCCTATTTAAACCTTAGGACCCCCCTTGACATTCCCCTGGCTGAATTTCCCTGTAATTTGATCTTTGCGTGCATTATAATACCCTGGATTATCATCTACATTTGTGCTTTTCGAATTTTCTTGCAAGAACTTTATCATTTTTCAGCTGGAGCAAGCTCAGATCGTCGTAGACGATCTTGTACAATTTGAGACGATTTCGCACTCTACAGACGATTTTGACTGCAGTCAACATTGGGGGCAATCAATGCCCAGAGTTTGCGCTTTTTCTATACCTTTATGCTATTTTATTCTGCATCTAGTTAGTTTTATTATTATTTCCTATTATCCTGCATCTTGGAGTTCACCCATATAGCTTAAGTACATAATAACATCATGATTAGCTATTAAAGCATGATAATTTACTTGCATTTCTATTTGGGATTATCTTATTAACATCATTTTGTCATTTCACATCATTTTCCTTTATCAGCATAGCTACATTTTCTATAGTCTGTGTCCATTTCTCTGATTGTAGGTCTCTGACGATCTCAGACGATCTTGTCATATCGAAGACGATCCTATCAAATTCTAGGCGATCTTGACTGCTCAAAAATTTGAACCTCCATCAGACATCCGTAATCAGGTATGGTTTTTCTCATCTAGCTTGTTTTCTATATTTTCTGTTTAAATCTATTTTTTGTATTCATTTAAATCTGCATTTCATATAGAACAGTTTAGATTCATTTGTCCAAACCTAGGATTTGAATGATTAAAGATAAAATTGAACACATCAAACACATTCCCAACCTAGGCGTGGAGACTGCCACTAAACGTTTCCTGGTGAACCCCACCATCCGTCGAAAAATCACCTTAATACCCCTTCCCTGAGAGGCGGGACCTTCAAAGGGCCTCTTAGTTCGAGGTACCATTCCATCCTTATCGCATCCCCCTTTCGGGCGCGGATCCTTTAGCCTGAAGGTAAGGGTGCGAAAAATTTGGAGCGATACACTACCTTTGAAAAATTGAAATATTTTTTTGCAAATATTATCATTTTCTAAATTTCCAAATTAGAGAGATATAAGGAGTACTATAACTTTAGATCATTGGAATTTAGAAAAATTGAACCATTGAAAATTAAGGATAAAAGAAGCAAAATCATTGATTGCTTTAAAGTTGAAATTTATTGCTTATACTTGTCTCATATACAAATTAAAAGGATAAAAGGAATCCAAACATAGAGTCTTGAAAAATAGAGAACTTCATCAAATTGAAAAGTGCATATTTCAATAGGGAGAGATAAGGTGAAATAGGATTTGATCATTACATTAAAATTATCTTAAAAACATTAAGGAATCAACTGAAAAGGAAATTTAAATCAAGCACTTAATCAAGACCATAATTTCAAATATAAGGGTTTCTACCAAACCTAATATTTGATAAAGTTTTATCAAGCTTGATCATATATTCAAAAATAGGGAGTCATAAGGTTGTCAATCTTAAAGGTTTAAAATTTTAAAATCCTATCAAAAAATGTTCCTTCTTCACAAGAAATATAACTTCAAAAGAATCATGGAAAATCTTATTAAGTATACAAGTTTCAAGGAATCAAAATATTTTAGATAGGCTTGAAGAAAAATGCAATTAGAAGATAATAACTAATATGGTTTAGAAATATTTCTAAGAATTCACAAACTAATAGTTTATCAAAAGTAAATTCTTTAGATATGATGAAAGAAATTTATGAAATCTATATTATCAAAAAACAAAAGATAGAAACGAATATTGATCAGAAAGAGGTCATACAGATTTATGAAAGAAGTAAAGATGGAAAAACTTCAATCGTACACATATGGTTTGACTATTTCATCAAGGAAATGGATGAACTTGATTCACCTAAAACAAGTAGCAAAGGAGTTGGGGTATCTTGATCATGCACTTATTGCAACAAATTTGGTCATGAGAAGGCAAACTGTTGAAGTTTTCATCCATGTAAATATTGTGGAGGAAAATCTCATTCATCTTTCTTTTGTTACTATAAAGACAAGTACTATAAAATATTTGAAGAGAAACTAATATTCAAATTATATTTTTTCTTTCAAGTTCTTATTTCAAAATCATCCACTAACAATGAATTCAAGTCTAAAACTTTTGAGCAAGGAGATAGGTCATTCAGAAGATCAAAGGAAAGAAAAGGAAGTAATCCTGATTCACTTATGACTTGCAAGATTATAAGATCCTTAGTTCATCAAGGATTACTAGAAGACTTCAAGGTCAACAAGTCCTCCAAACATTTTGAAATACCAAAGAACAATGGAATGAAGAAGACATGCAATGATAACATGAAGACAGAAGCGGAAGAAGAAGGACCAGTTCAAACTAGAAAGTACCTGAAATATGAAGATCCATATTGAAGACTATAGTATTCAATACCCAATTAATGTAATACATGAGGGTGTTGGAGTATATTACATTATTTGGTACATGGTAATGTACCACCTTGGGTACATAACTAGAGTAGTAGTTTACCTTAGAGTAAGGTTTGTGTAGTTACTCCATGCAATATAATAAATGCACAAGTGTTAGAACGTGCAATGATGTAAATGTGCAGGTAGTCCACATGTACATGAGTCATAGGGTAGATGAAAGGCCAAGGGACTTATATCCCTATATATATGCCTTGTGGGATGGATATAGAGAGATGATAGAAAATACAATAGTGACTAGTTGCATTAGTTAGAGTGAGTACAATGTAGTTCCTTCATGTATTTATGGAGTGTTCATGTCCTCCATTATATCACATTGTACTATTTTCATGAGCTTTCATTAATGGCATATTTTTGAGTTAATGCAGATGTTTCTCTTATAATTGTTTTGTATATTATAGTGCCATTATCATATAGTTATCATTGCTTACTCATTTTACATCTTATGGTTTCATTTCCTTTAATATATATCATCAAAATCTAACAATAATATAATAAGTTATTTTATCTAACATCTCTCTTATTATGTTATGGAGATAATATATTACTATTCCCATTAATTTAGAGGAGAGAACAATGAAACCTTGCTCTAGCTCTAGCTCTTGGCTTTGGATCTTACTCTGGCTCCTGGCTCTAGCTTTAGCTTTGGCTCTCACTCTCGCTCTTGGCTTTGGATATGGCTTTGGCTCTGGTTCCTGGCTCATATTACCTTTGGGTCACTACCTCTAAGTCATTGCCTCTATGTCATTACCTTTTTTTTTAAATTTAATCTACTCCTTTTAAAAAAATTAATCCACCAATTTTTTGGTTTTTAAAAACAAAGTGCAAGTGATTTTTTCTTTCTAAAACATAAGGCTGATAGGATTTGAACCTAATTCTTATTGATGGGACCTTTATCTTTTGCATGCTAACTAATGAACCTAACTCCCTCATTAGGTACCAAAAAGCACAAAGTAAAATTTTAAGGTCTTCTCTTATGACTCCTCCTGTGCTCAACCACCAATCACATCAACTTTACCTTAGCTCCATCGTCAGGTTTCAAGATTGCTTTCATTGTCAAGTGGCATCTATAGATTGTGATAGTGGAAGTGTTTATGGTATAGCACCTATGATATTTTGATGGATTTTTTAAATCATGTAAAATAGACCACCACTTTTCCTCCCTAGCATTGCTCTATTGACTTAGTCCCTCTCTCATATGTGGTTGATCACTACCTTGATCAACATGGGTCACATATCAATTTATAGCCATGTTTTAGTTTACTGATGTGGTTGCATGGTGTAGATGTGGGGGGTTCCAATGAATATTGTCGTGTATTCCTCAACTTTGACGACTTGTGATGGTAATCTAACATCCTATAGCCTACACTATGAGGGATTTGTGATTGGGTCAAACACAATAAAAATGCTCTACGTCAATACTTCAAAGAAGCTAATGCTAGGAATCCCTTATCAAAATCATTGGAGAATTAACGATTGATAGGTCGTATTATTTCAGTTGTCATTTACTAGCCAACATCCAAGTTGACTAGAGAGAAACCCCCTAACTATCAAAAGTTTTCTAGATCAGGGATGTCATAGATTATGCATGCAAAAATAAAAATTGTAGTGTCACTAGCATGCATTATTTTTAGAACCCTCTAAAGTAAACAATGATTTGACTCAATAAAATTTTCAACAACAATTAAGAATAGTGCATTGTAAGTGTGTAAAAGTGTATCATTTGGAAATCAATAGCTCTTATGTAGATTTAAGAAATAATACAAATAATTGCCATCTAATATTCTAGAGATTATAGAATCTTGAGGCTTAGGCATGGATGAATATTGAAGGTGATGTGAACCCATATCTTCTATGATGCTCTTTCTATGCATGCTTTAATTTATAGTTGATTTAAGAGCATAGGTACATCTCTAGGCAAGGATGTGAGTTTGTCTATTCAAAATTTTGAAGATCTTGTCTAAGAGAGTCTATCATGTAGTCAATAAAGCCACAATGATATCAACTAATATGTGGACTTTCGATCTACATGGATGCACCTTCTAAATACCTTTAACACCCTGGTTATTGAAAGATCTTCACCTATGAACTTATGGACAACACCAATAAAATTATTTATGTGTTGATTTCAATGCTTTTTTGCTACCAATTGTTGTTTTTGTGGCACAGGAGATTCTAAATGCCACTCTACTCAATGTTGACATTTGAGACTTCACACAAGACGTGGTTCAAGTGGTGTCTATCGATTAGCATGAACATTGATGTGCTCATTATAGATTACTTGAAGCAAATATGTCTTAGCTTTGATACCATATTGGCAAAACACATTAATTGTATGAACCAAATACAAATACATATTTACAAAATGTTAACCTAGAATACGCTAACAAACTTGATTCCATAAACCAGAGTTTTAGCTCTAAAAACTAATATTCTTCAAACTTTAGCTCATAATACTAATAATAAATAGTATATATCTTTTGTGAGCCTCTAGTTAGATAATTATAGGTTATCTACAAACTAAATAATGTAATAATTTAATTTCTCTAACAATTTTTTGCTTACATAACCATGTCCAACATTGTAGAGTGTATTATATTCTATAAATCCATAGCATTATTTAGCACCTTGTAAGGTGATCCATATGATATTCAATTAACCAATAATATATGATTTTGATATTTATTAAGATACGTATCTTGTATTAAAAAGATATTTAGACTCCACCCTAACCATCTATTATATTGGTTGGAGATCATTTTTATTAGTAGTGATAATTGGTGTTTTATGGAAACTTCATCATATTTTGTGTTTATCTTTCTCTTTCCTTGATTTGAAAATGTGTCGATTTTATTAATTTTGTTTTGTATTGTAAATTTATACATGGTATTCTTTTTTAACAATGATATAAATATTTTTCCACAAAGAGTGGTTTTGATAACTTTTTTGTCATAGTACTTTTTGAGGATTTTTCAAAACCCTGGGCTATATCACCCATTAGTGAATACATTAATTCATATAAGATTCATCTCCCAAAATAACCAATATCAAGTTAGGATTACCTACACTCAATTTTTTTTTTTACATTTATTTAGTATTTTTTATCAAGGGTTTCCATGATAGTCCTATTATATAGTAGACCATTTATAGTGTTAAACTATTATGGGCACTTTAGTACATTAACAAGCATTCTAGTAAATCTCTTAACAACACAAATGACTACTCTAAAATTTGGATTATAAGATAATAGGAAATAGTCATATGATTTATCTTCACACAACTTCAATTCAAGGGAGAGTAGTTTCAATACTTATTGAATTGGGAAATTATCCAATGCTTATGCACCCTCAATCATAGTTTCAATACACTTGGATGAAAGAGACAAGCTTCTTCCAACCTTCAGATTTAGGTCAACTCCCCACTATCCTTGATAAAATCTATTATAATCTAATCTAATTACATTAAATTATATATGAGAAAGTAAAATATGGGAAGTAAATATAGAAATTAAATTGTGAATTTTAGGGTGTGAGGGTTTAAAAGCAAATGTAATTGAAACCATAGCAAGGGGAGTGTATGATAAATCAAAATATGAAGAATCTGAATAACAATAATGCATTTCCATTCATATAAGTTAAAATTATGAGAGGAATGAAAATATAGGAAAGGGTTGTGTCATTATCAATGCACATTCCACAATCCAAGAGGGAAATGCCACTAATGGAAAGTAAAGGACTTATCAATTTCTCACCAAACTCAATAATTACAAGAGCACTATGTGGGCTTCACAAAATGTAGCTCTAAATTTCTCAAGGCCAAATGATGTATACAATGGAACCTATGACTCCTATTTATAGGAAGAGTTGACCCCTAGTTTACCCCTAAGTTGAGGTGAGAAAATCTTATCCTAGTAAAAGTAAATATTTAAGGGTATCTTTATCAAAATAATGTACCTCTAAATGTGACTTACCTCTAAATTATGCCCCTAAAGTGCTTATAAGCCTTATGCCCCTAAAGGGCTCAAATGAGTTAAAAGACCACTTCATGATAAAATATTATTTTCTAAAGATCTTCCTTGGGATTCATGTTTCTCTTTTTAACCCTCTTCTTATTCACAAGTGATTCATTCTAGGAGGTAAGTAAAACACTCTAGCTACTATCGCTTAACTCATGCAAGTCAATCACTTCTCCTTGCTAGAGGATTGTTCCTATGAGCAAATTATCCATTTGAGAGCAAATCGGTCCTTGTTATCTAAACAAAATTGTAGGGGTTTTGTAAGGTTTTAATTGACTAATTCAAATTGTTTTATAACCTTCCAAAATGAAAATACCTAATGTAGTGACTTGTCACTACTTTTTTGACATCTTCATAGGGGCCAAGCTCAATTTGTAAGATATCCCAAGTCTTGCCTTCATAGTTGGAAATGAAGCCTTCAAAAGTGAAATCTTTGTTGCAAAAATATAAAATTGTTGGTTCTTCTTGTCTTGTTTATGTGGTAGCAACCCCAACAACTTCTACCATTCCTCATTTTCTAGTAGTTGTATACTTACAAGGTCTTCTACATCTCCTTTCAATCCCTAGTATGGGTTTTATTACAACCCATCCCATTTTCCCATCATTTCTTGCAGTTTGAAAAATGATGATTCTAACTTCTTGACTTGTTCCATTGCATCTCCAGTTTTAGTCTTGGCCTTCTCCTCTTGGATCATCAAATTGATTATATCACCATCAAGGAGTTTCCTTTAGGGATCAAAAATATCAAGTAATCTAACAATGATTAGCCCTTAAATATATTTTATTATTTTTGTATTAGGGCTTCTAGAGATACCATCACATTCTTGCATGCATGTAGGTCTCTTTGATCATCACAAAATTTCTTAAACTTCCTAACCAAGTTTATTTTATATGTCCATATATATTAGGCTTATGATGTTGTCATCATGGTCAATAGTTTGGGTACCCCCTTGTAATTTTTCTTTGCAGTCAATTACTCTTTAGTTTATTTGATGATACCACCCACCTAGTTAAGGTTGACTTTATGTTGGCTAGAAACACAAAGTGCCTATTGGCACTTATCACTTTTGATTTGATGTTTTCCTAGAGGGACTTAACTCTCTTGATCTTGAAAACTTATCCTTGATCTATTATTTCTCCTTTTAATTTGGTTATATCTTCTTAAAGCTTAGATATTTTTTGAAGTTCCCTTGTTAGGCTTCATGCAACTAATTTACTTGATATTCTAACTAAGAATTTTTATATTCAACATGTCTTCTCAATTGGTCTTACCACTATGTAATTTGTTGTGAAAGATCTTCTAGTTGTCTTTTTTTGTCGACTTCATCAAGTTGGTACTTGAGGTCCTTAATATATTTTTGCAAATGATCCTTCTTCATGAAATATTTCTTTAAGTTTTCATTTTCCTATTTTACTTGTTCTTTTTTTATCTTTAGTTATGCCATTGCTACCTCCAATTTTATATTTTAGTGTGTCATCCTCCACTACCAATTGGCCAAATTGCATTGTCATGCCAAGTAAAAGTTGATTTATGAACTTGATCATTTGATATGGATCTATCCTGATCAGATCTAGCTCTGGCAGTCTGACAATAAAGTTAGAAGGTGATGCAGTAGTTTTAGAAGGGTTATTTGGGACCACTTTGGTAATGAGGATCATGATTCCTTCAAGTTATCACTAAGGCTATATTATGATTAGAGCTTGAGAGGTATTTTCCTTCAACTATTTATATTATTTTTTTACTTGTATCTCCTCATTTTTAAGAGAGTCGAATAACTTTTGTACATTTATCTCCTCAAGCTCATTGATGATATTCTAAACAGAGGCCTAACTAGGCCCTACAACTATATATGGATATGCTTTTGTAGGTTGTATCATAATAGTTATGTGAGTGACATGATGGCCTATAGCAAGATTTTCTTGGCTCATGAGATAGGGTATTGCAGATGGTATGACACGATAGGTAGAGTGAATTGTGTAGATGTGGGAGTGAATATTTATGCATATGTGGATGTTTTGTATGCTAATTGAGCTAATGTTTCTTCCAATGGGTAGACTAGCTACAAAGGAGATGGGCTTCTAGTGTAGGCAACCAAATATTGTGGAGTGGTGATTTGCATGATGGGTGAAAGGAATTATGTGATCGATATGATGCCTAAAATAAGGATTGTGTGGGAGGGAATATACCTCGAGAAGAACCAATGGCTACACTTATGTATTGTGAGAGAAGTATAATAGAAGGGGTGGGGGAAGAGAAAGAAGCAAGAATAAAATTATTTGTGAGGGGGTGGTAGCCACAATTTTGGTTATCACCAACTTGGAAGGAGTTCCTCCTTAGGGTATGTTGCCCCCCTTAATGTGGGATACTTGTTATTTTTGTGTTATTATTATATTGCTAAATATTTAATTGTGTGAACCACTCTTTAGTTTTTGTAGCCTTTCCTAGTCATTGCCTAAACTATAGTGCTTACAATAACCAATGTGGTCATATTCATAGATATTATGATCTAGAGCATGGATATGTGAGGTAAACTTGGAGGGATTCCTAGGGATTCTCCTATTACATTGGACCTTTAGGTAATCTTGTCTATCTCTTGTTCTATATCGATGATAATTACTCATTGAAAGGACCATCATGGATTGGCATTGTTATTGTCCCTATCTCAAAACACACCCTTTGCTAGGATATAATCTTCATTTTTAATTACCCCAACTTAGCTAGGGAACCTAATATGCAATGGTTAGGTTTAACATATGGATCAAAATCATCTTTTATCCTTGCATCAACATAGAAGGCATACGAACATGGGGGGTTAATGTATCAATGTTGTATTTCTTCATACCCTCATGCACTCCCCAAAGTGGTTAGGATACTTTTTTGGTTGTGTTTGCATCCTTATCAATTCCATACCTCCTTTTGTGCATGAAGGTGTGCAAACCCTTATCATCCAGTTTATTTTGAAAGTAGCATCATGGGTTATAGGATTATACATCCTAAAGTTAGTCCAATTACATATCCCTAAACTTCTCTTTGATGACTATGTGGAAACCTTGCAGCTTTGGTGTGCTATTCATGATTGACTACTTGAGTGGATAAAAGGTGGTCCTATTATTCCCCTTGAAGTACCTTAAATCCACATAGTCAAGTTGCCTAACATATTCAAGATTGAACAGGTAGTTAGGTACATATGTCAACATTGTTGATAAATAGAACAATAAAATGAATGACCCTAACTTTTCCATATAGTAGTCTCTAGTAGGCCACTCCTCTTATCTTAGTAGGTCTCATGATTTATATGACAACCTTGGTGTATTTCCATTCATCTTCTCAACTATGACATTATGTGTTACATCACAGAAATGGTAAGATATTTTCCTTGCTTCTCAACAAGGTAAATCCCTACAATCCACTAATGAAAAATGTTACCCATCTCATACCATTTGATTTAGTTAGACTATAGGAAACAACTTCTAATATAGGATGAACCAAACCAAATAGGAGGTATAAGTTAATTTTATTTCCTCTTTGAACACATTTAGTTGGTTGTTAATCGGATCCACTATGTATCTTGTGTAGTCCACCATCTATGAGTGTCTAGGGTAGAATTTGACTACATGAAGAAGGGCAATATGTTTTTCATATATCTTTGCATCTGAATTTTTTCCAAGCACTATCATAATCCCAAATAAGACCAAATAGACACAATCCTTAAACCAATCTAACTCCAATAAAATGCTAAAGTCAACAACCTTGTTTGGGTTCTTTAGGTGTGGGATTAGAAAATTCCACTAGTAGTTTTGGTCAAAGTAGTAAAAATAGTTTTTCTGGGTATTGGAGTTACATGTACCCACATGGCAACATCATATGTTGCTTTCAAAATCTTCCTTATATCTTTATCCCATATATAAAATGGCTCCTTTGTCCAATGAGGTGGTCTAATGTTTCTTTTGATGAAGTCATATCTTTTTGCACGTGCTTCCACTAACTCTAGAGAATTCTAAATCTAGGATATTTAACCTAGATTCAAATATAAACTCTTGAAGCATTAGTCAGGTCTAGATCTCAAAGTTCATTATGAATCTTCTCAATATTTCCTCCCTCACTTTTCTTAAGGAATATTTTTATTTGTCCTTCTCTACCCTTTATACAATTCATAAAACAACTCCTTGGGCCTTTGAGGAGGAGAGGGATTATTCCTTTTAATTTTATTCTTTCCCTTGTACCCAAATACCCATATTTCATGTGTTTCAATTGGGATTGGCATCAATGGTGCTAATACTATAGGGACAATGGTGGTGGGTGATGGATTTATAATATTAGCCTTAGGCAAGGAATGGCTTGTGGAGGTAAAGTTTGGTATCCATAATGATAAAATAAGAAATACATACAATTTTAATAAGGTAGGAAAAAATACTAAGCTTTATCACATAGAGCATCTCACTTAAATTAAGGAGAGATTCACTTGTCGAAGCTAACATATTGCTCTATTAAGAAAATATGGTCAAATTTTTGTCCTCAAGAGTGGGTCACTTAGAAAATTGAGCAATCTACTAAGGAGACTTCATAAGGTTGATTTTTTTTTAGGTGATCAATCGACTTAGTTGTTAGAATGATTTTTTCACTAGATCGAGTAAATCCCTAGAGGGATTGTTCTTTCATAAAATTTAAACTTCAAGAAAGGTGGTTTACTTTATATAGAGAAAATTTCTTCTTTAGGATACCTTATGGTAGTAGCTAGTTTTGAGTAGGAAAACCCTTTAGATATTTACACAACTAATTAGTGAGCAAATTTTTAGGGTTGGCTAAACCAAGGAATCTACTTGATGTTATACTCGATTGACCAAAACAAATGATGCACATGTAAGGGCATGGGGGTTGCAAGATCATTTGGTTTTAAACTATGTGGACTGGAGTGATTGGTCCTTGATGCATGCATAATTGGTTGAGTTATCCAATTTGAACCATTCAATAGGAGCAATGACAAGTTAGTAGCAAAGCAACATGAGCCAATCAATGGGGTGCTAGCAACTTGTCAGTGGGTGGGGTATAATGTGTAGTCTTGAAGGAGTCAATAGGTGCTTGGAGGATTGAAATCATAAAGTGTGGAAGGGGAATGCAGCTAGAGGGATTTTTGTATGCTTCCATTTCTTACACTTTGCTTTATTACACTTGTGTAGATAGGTTGGCCTAGAATGAGAAATTTACCTGCCTGACCAATTGATTTATCGAGTCAAATTATGATGGCTGGTTCACTCACCTTTATAAGTAGAGATCTCATTGAAGTGAGCAATTCAATCATTTCCTTTGGACTTTAGATTTATTCTTAATAATAAAGGAGAAATCAAGAGGAGGAAGAAGAAAGAAGAGAAAAAAATGGGATTTTTATTCAAAGGAAAAAGGAAGATAGAAGTGGGAAGAATAGCTAAAAAAGTGTAAAATTAAAGGAGGTTATGTATATTTGTTATATTTCTTTTAGCTTTGTATTTTTTGTCAAATAGGTTGGCAATGTTGCCCATTCACTGAAATCAGCAGTGGCCTTTTGATATGGGAATGAATCCCATATTGTAACTTAATTAATTTACAAAAACTATATAGGCATTAGAAAATGCCAAGTTTTACAAAATATCCTTGCTACTATTTTAAGTTGTTGAAAAATTAAAATCTAAAATATTTAATTAAATATAATATTAGAAACTAAATAATAATTTAAAAATCTATGCCTACCTATCCTTATCATTCCTCCCCACCATAGAAGCATTGGACTCCAATGCTTTTACAAGAAAGTGGGAGAGAAGATATGCAAGTGCCCAAAATACAATTATAAACTTGATGAAGAAGAGAGAGACCCTTTGGAAGGCTCTGCTTGAAAATATAGAGCATACCAATCATCTCAAAGGATCTGCTCAATCACAACGAGCACACAATCATCAGAGACTCTGCTTGTAAGAGAAGACAATCATCCTAGTGGAATCACTATAAATCCTACGAAGGGAGTACCAAAATCAAATAATTCTCAAAAGGACCTTGTAGGAATTTTTGTCAATCTTTGCCATAAAATGTTGTGGGCTCCTCAAAAATATATTAGTTTCACTATGAGGAATATTTGAAACATATAGAAGAAAAAGACATAAATCATTAAGATCCAATAAAAGGCATAGAATGGAGTGTCAGGTACTATCGAGCTTGCAATCCTTATTACAATAACAAATTCCTAAAGGCTTACAAATGCATAAAAGCATATAAATGGAATAGAACAAAAAATCCAAATCTGAAGCCAAAGTCCAAAGAGTAAAAGAGGACTAAGGTAATTACAATGGAATCAAATTTACATTTTTAGACCTTGGAAAATTCAAAAGTGCATAAGAGTTTGATTTATGATATGTAGTTATAAAACTATTTAATTAGTTATCCAATTAATTTAATTAAGTGGATTTTGGGGCAAAAACATTGGTTAATTTTGTACTATTTTTGTCACAGCCCTTTCATTTAATTTTTCAACCTAGGGGAACTCGTAATCTTATGAAGCACAAAGTTGAGATCAATCACAACACATATGGAGATGAGTCCACTAGTTCTATCATTGGGGGAGTGTTTTTTGAGATAGAATTAATTCATCCACACTAATTTAACATGCATAAATTAAATTGTAGAAAGAAAATCACACCACGTTGTGCGGAAATAAAAGAAAGCAGAAATGGATAAACTTGCAGAAATAAAAGAACTTGCAAAAATGCAATACACAAAAAAGTAAAAAAATCTAATTAGGAAATCATATAAGAAGAAGGAGAGGAATACTAGTAGGAGTGGGCCTAGGCTCCAACCGCTTTCACCCGGTAGACTATGAAATTTGAATGCAGATAAGAAACTCTTGAATGAACTTTATTTACGAATAAGAATTGTAGTACAATAGATGTTCAGATTCCTTCAATATTAATATCCTTTTTCAGAGAATTCTGTGTGTTTATATAATACACACATGACTTTTGTTATAGTACTGTTACGATGATAAAATCCGCTACATTATAAGTTGAGACAATTTAATGTATAGTAGTAGCTACGCGTTAAAATAGTCAACTACTTTGTTTTTCTTTTTGTGGGAGTGGAAGATTTTGTGTTCGATGCTTGTTGTTACCCTCATTCTATTTTAGAAAATTGTTATTTTGTTTCCCCCTATAAGAATAGAACAACTGACATATTTTATCATTTACCTAGAATCAACATCTTACATAGAGTCAACAGTCAACTCTGGTCAATGCAGTGGGACACGATCTTCATTGGGTGTAAATTGTATCAAGGTGCCTTCTATCAATGGGATCAAGGTGCCTTCCATTAAATGGTATCAATGTGCCTTTCTATGGTATTAAGGTGCCTCCTTTAAACAGGATCAAGGTGGCTTCCGTTAATAGGGTCAAGGCACCTCCCATCAACGGGATCAAGGTGCCTCCCGTCAATGGGATCAAGGTGCCTCCCACCAATAGGATCAAGGCACATTCTACCTTGATATGACTTAGTCTCCTTAGGTAGTGAATATTCCAAGTCTGAGTAGGACCTCGATGAAATCATGCAAAAAAATGATGAATTAATCAAATCTACACACTTTACACGCAAGTTAGGCAATATGCATAATTTTCATTAAATAAATATAAACATGCATAAAAAGTACAACTCAAATATAATATATGCCACACAAAAATGTTATAACCCATGCCAAAATATGAGCAATTATGGTGCTCATCAGTGTATTAATTAAATTAATTTCCAAAAGTTATTTTATTTTCAAAAGTAAAATGCTTTTAAATTACCATAAGTGATCCAGTAGTCATCTTTGCTGCCAATGTTCTCCAATTGTCATGCCATGAGTAGCGGATCCATCAACCAACATCTAAATAGATGAAATTCTACCACAAAGGTGTCCCACATGTCTCAATCATGGCAAAATTAGCTATGCATTGTAGTTTCTACTCAACAAGGTCTAACCGCTTGTTCAAGCGATCGATTGAAACCATGAAGCAAATGTTATTTGAATTAGATGATTTTTACCTTCCCTACAAATATGTGATAAAGGTAACTAAAACAAACAAAATAATGTTATAAAGGGGCTATGTATGCACCACAATTACCACATGTATAAGATAAGAAGGTGAAATAGTCAATAATTGATCTCTCTAGCCATATGGTGCCACACATCTACAATTTGTAGAGATGTATCAAACTCTTAATAAGATTAATATCAAACAAAGGAAAACACAAAAATTTCGTAAGCAAATTAAATCTTCATGTTCAAAAATATTTGCCAAGTTGAGATCGAATACTATAGTGGTAATATCTATCATGTCATTCCACTAAGAAATATCACCAATGATGGTAAAATCTTATGTCAATTTTAGAGAGGTAATCGAATTGATCTAAGGTGAATGATAGATAAATATGGTGGAAATAAAGGAACCAATGGAGGAGTCATCAAGTTGCTCATCTCTATGATGAATTTTCATGATTCCAAAAGCGGAGGCAACATCACTCATCTTTAGCGATCGAAAGAGGATCTAGCATCTTGTGTTAACAAGATGCATGGTAGGGCTAGTATGACAATGCATAAACTATAGGTAGAGTGTTATATGGACATGAAGTACCTCCTCCATGCTGATGCTAGGGATACTTAGCTTGCATAGCTCCTCAAAAAAATCCATACACATCTCACTGGACATGAAGTACCTCCTCCATGTTGATGCTAGGGATACTTAGCTTGCATAGCTCCTCAAAAAAATCCATACACATCTCACAAATCCACTTGCTAAAGCATGTGCAGTTATTTTTTATGATGAGCCTTCAAAGCTTCCTTCAGAAGATGGAAGATCGATCCAACCACTCTAAGAGGGTCATTGATGACATCCAAGAAGAATGTCCATCAAGAAAAAGGGGTATGAGTGCATGGTAAAAAAGTAGAGTAGTTCTGATTGTTGTGATATCTGCAAATAGGGTGTCACACGTGCTAGAAACAACATGCAATGGAAGTTGGGGCTGCTCAAGGACCAACAACAAGGTGGGATAGAATATTTCTCTAGGGGAAATCTTTGTAATGTGGTGCATCGAGGTCACTCTATAAGACATAGAGGCAACATAGAAGAAGAGGCACCCAAATTTTATGACATGGACACAAACAAATATGTCCAAGGAAATAACATAGTCCATTGAAATATAACTCCTTGGGCCTGCCTAAGGAGTTGACATAGCATCGAAATCCATCAGCAATGACACTTCACTTTTATCAAAAATAAATAATTGCCAGGGAATAAAACACATATCTAGATGGGGAGAATTATGAAATAGGTAGGGGAATTTGCATGAGGGAAATTCACCCTCATAGATCAAGAGCCAAGAGGATTTGATACCACTAATATAGGAATGAATCCTAGATCATAACTTTATTAATTTACAAAAATATATAGACATTAGAAAATGCCAAATTTTATAAAATATCCAAAATTATGATAGATGCCACATAACAACTAACTAAAATATCCTAACAACTTTACTGATATTTTAAGTTGCTGATAAATTAAAATCCAAAAGATTTTATTTTATCTAACTTTATAAACTAAATAACAATTTAAAAATCTATGCCTAACTATCCTTATCATTGCCAAATTTTACAAAATATCCAATGGTATGCTAGCTACAACATAGCAACTAACAACTAAAATATCATAACAACTTTGTCGACAATAGTTTCTAACAAATTATAATATAAAAGGTTTTATTAAATCTAAATTTAGAAACTAAATAATAATTTAAAAATCTATGCCTACCTATCCTTATTACCTTCCATCCATCATGGTGAGCTTATAGATATTTGGACCCATGATTTGAAGAATTTGATATAGTTTGTTCCAAAGGAATTAAATTTTTCAATGACCTCCTAATTTAGCTCTATCCTCATCCCATTTGAATAACAAGTTGCCTTCTTTTTAATCCATCTCAATGGTCTACTTGTCAAACCATATTTTGAGAACCTCTTAATGATAGACCATCCTCTTGAATGCCTTATCTATTTTTTGTTCTTGGGCTAGTAGGGAATTAAATTATAATTCTATTTGCTTGATGTTAGTATCTTCAAGCTCTATTTGCTATGACATTTAGAGGGAAGGGACTTCCACATTGACTAGTAGCGCAACTTCTTTTTTGAAAACTAGTTTGTAGGGAGATGATCTTGTAGAAGCTTTTAGTGTGACTTGGTCTACCCATAATTCTTTTTATAACTTGGTATGCCAATCCCTCGTTGATATAGCTATGAACTTCTTTAGGATCCTCATGGTGTTCTTATTAGTATAATCCACCATTCCAATGCCTATGGGTAATAACTAGAGGATATTTTGAATACAAATCCATATTCTAGTGCAAATTTCATCACCTTTTTGTTGGTAGATAAAATTGCTTAAGTGCGTGGTTTCAATGGGCCCCAAACCCAAGTACATAAACTGGTAGCTAAAACAATAGCATAAAATGACACAGGCCTGCACATTGGCTAGCTGCAACATGAACAAAAAGGACCAAATAACAATAGAGAATATTGAGTGGATTCCTGACGTCATAAACACAAAAATACAACTTGAGAAATACCCATGCATGGGTTTCTTAAGAGAAGTAACTACCTGTAAACCTTGTAAAGGAGCTATAACAAAAACCCACATAGGGGATTCTCACAAAAGATTAGCAAAAACTATAATAGATACCTAAACAAGAAGAAACATAGTATTCAAAAAGGCCCAGGCAGGGGCAATAAAGAACTTAGAAATAGTAATGGAAAGCCTTGGAGCTCAGTTTCATAGTTATGATGATCTCTCCGCACAGCTTGAACTTTCGTCAAAATTTCTTTCACCTCGACCATCAGCTTAACAGTAACTTTGAAATGAAGGTTACGCACAACATAACCATTATTCCACGAATTGACAAAGGCTTCAGTGATATCTTGCTTAGCCCCTTTGTACTTGTTGAGGAAAGGAATGAGACCATGAGATTCCAGAAAGGTCTGAGATGGGGGATCAAGTTGAAGGCTAGATGGATAAAGCAAGGCCATGTTAAGATCCCATATCCTAAAATTTACTATTAATAATAATATTATAATAAATTTAATTATTAATAATGTAATTAATTATTATATTATTAGGTTTAGGGTTAGAATAGTCATAATAATTAAATATATTAATTATTATGTGAATCGTCATTTCGAATGGACGTAGGGTTAGGGTTAGGGTAGATATAAATCATTGTAGAATCGATCATTTGAAATCATCCATGATGAAATAATAATATATTTATTTAATTCAAGGGGAGCCCCCCTATAAGGGCAAGTGATTCATGTTTTTATTAATTAATTAATTTAATTTATTATTAGAACCTTTGGGGTTCTAACATTTGGTATCAAAGCAACCATCTAGTTTTGAGTCGAGAGTAGACAGGAACGCTGGTATTACAATGTTAGCCTAGGACTTGTACATAGAGTGGTGGATTTCCTCGTATGAGAACACAACTATTAGGTAGGAATGTTGGTATTGCAATGTTAGCCCAGGGCTCATACAAAGAGTGGTGTCCCTCGTACGAGCATACAACCGCCCAAATTCTAGGCTATGAAGAGTGGTAGGATGTTATAATCCTGGCCTAGTTTAAAAAAAATTGAATGTCAGTTGTTGCTTTGGCCATGCTCAGACTACACTCCCTCTTCAATAGCTTGATCTCTTTGCAATAGCATAAAATTTCAATCATTGGGTAGAATTTTATTTTGATACCAATTGAACAGCGTAGGTGGAATGCAAGGTATGCCACACATCTACACTAGATTCTATTCTTATTTCATCGTAGGCATCAGGCAAGACCAAATTTTGGAACTGCACAGTCTTGTCAAGCTAAAATGGGAGATAAAGAGGGCATCTTGTTTAATTTGGGATATTATTTTCTCTCCCTCAAAACCACCTCGATGACCATCTCCTCTTCCATGAATATTTTCAAATATAATGCCAACTCAAGTATGTCAACACTCTTCCTTGTATCGATAATTCTGATCGACTATTCAAATCGATAGAGCATTTGTAATAGAAAACAAGAATCTCATAAAATCATCAAAGATGCATATATTTTGCTTAAATTTTAGGCTTAAGTAGCCTTGAAAAACATGTTTATAACATGCCCATGTTTCGGAATTGTGATGAAGCCCTATAATTAGCATAAGAGATACAACTGTAACGAATTAACCAGACAACTTACAACTAAAATTGATGGGTAATACAATAAGATATGATGGAAGGTCATATTTTATCCTCTCATTTTTTGTTCATTACGCAACTGTCTTATTGTTTATCTAAAGAAAGTTGTCTCACCTATTTTAAAAGATCAAATAACGAGAGACAAATATTGATTCACCATATGTATAATCAGAGTCCCCTCGACACTATTTTTCATAAGTAAGCTCTCTTTCTTCCTCACATCATGGAGTGGATATCATGGGGATTTACATGAAGAGCATTATTATGATCAGGCATTGGTGTTTGATTCTTATTGATATGCTATATGAGCATTGTTTCGGTGCTCTTCCTTTCGATGCGTTCCAATGGATCCATTGCATGATAAAGAAGAGAGAAAGCTCATTTGTTAGACATAAATGATTCACCATATTTTATTTATATATATGAATGACTTATGTGCTTCAATAAGTAACTATTTAATAAAGGCTCTATCAATTCTCAGGTTAATGGCTACAACAACAACCAAAAACATTGTATCCTACCAATCTAGTTATCTTTAATTCACATCTGGAGTTGCTCACAATGACTTCATGAGACATGGGATGCAAGAATTCACTGCTCCCAATTGACCTAGGACTGCATGAGCTGGGAGCTCTATCTGTTGTTCTCCTGCTATCATGAATCACATCCTTGAGGTTCATAATGGATTTGGAGCACCCAAACAATTTTTCCTAGTAGTAATTGTTGTCAGGTGATGATGCTTGGGCCCCTCGAAGCATCATGGATCATGAACATCTCCGGGATTCAATTTATAGTGCAGAGACTTCTTCAAAGAAATCCAAACAGTAGGTATTGTTGCTGAAATTCCAGACACCCACTACTTAATTCATGTCCACAAACAAAAATCCAGACTAGTCCTCACTCACAAAGCACATTTGAGGAGAACCCATGAACACACCCTTGTGAGTATGCTCCATGGCTTTCATGACCAAAAAATGCCCTCCCCATCTTGGTTTAGACCTAAAACTAGAGACTTCATTAGGTGGTAGTTGAGGTCACAACTGCTTCTTTTTAGGGAAGTTACACAAATGCCTATCACTAGAATACTCAAATAAAGGAAATTCTATACCCATGGCCCACCTCTACTAAATGTGTTTTCTACTTCCCAACACACTATGCCATATTGGCCTAGCCTTGCTTGGGGTACCTAAAATATACCAGACAATGATAATCTCATCATAAATAAAAACACACACCCTACAACAACCATGTACATATAGAAAATATAATCACAGAATCTATAAGGTTAGTGGTTCATCCCACCATTAAAAATTTATGTCTAGAAGTCCAAGAAGGGTAGGCCAATAAATCTAAAAAGCACATCCAACCAACAATTTTCAAACAAGGGAAAAGCACCGAAAAGTAATTTTACTAATGAAAAATGCATTTAAAAATAAATAGGCATGAATATGAATGCATCAACTCCGAGGGAAATGGAGGGAACAGCAGACCCTCCCTACTTTGACGGAGATCTTAGACCTACTGAAACCCATACACAGTAGGTAGGTGTCAAAGAAATCCACCGCAGAAAAAGACTACATTTACATTGAAGAAGGTGGTGCCACTGCAGAAATTAAATGCATGTGCAGGCATCTTGTGAGGATTTATGCACTGCATAAATTCTCTTTGTTTGTTAGCCAATATTTCAGGATGATTTCACAGCGATTTTACTTCATAGATTTAATTTTGACCATCTAACATCTGCATTAATACTAATACTTTTCTCCATCACATGTGGGTATTAACTAATAAGAACCTACATATGTAGTTACAAAAGATTCTATTCGTAATGGGAATTTAAGGATAATGCATTTTCATCATCCTTATTATATTTTTCTAATCTGCATGGAAATTCATGCCATCATGGTGGGTGGACAATGGACTGGTTGTTCGACATATATAAGGAAGAGCAAGTTGACCAACAATCTACATGAGAGCCAAATATGAATATGCAAATGCTAAAAAATATTAGCACTTAATACAAGGAAGAGAAATCCATGAATGCATGTGCCTGGTAAAACTATCAGACTACAGTTTAATAGTGATTTCATTTATTAATTTAGGAATTACTACCTGTGATAGAGAAAGGCAAGTCAACATACAATGCTAAGAGAAGCTCTGGCTAAAACCAATGTACAAAAATGAAGTAAAAAGTATTTACTAGCATGTTTTATAAGATGATGGGCTTTTAGAGCTTTCAAATTGGATAACTGATCTTTGCACTTCTAGAAGGCTACTCTGCTCATTGCTTCTACCTCACAGTAATTGGAAAAACGACGAGTGGAGGAAGCAATACCATTTAGTGAAGTAGCAGAAGCATGTTATGCAAATCTGAACTCATCACTACCATGACAACCTACTGCCTTCCTGCTACATGGTGTGTAAGGAGTCCCTAGCCTGAGAGTCCCTATGAGAGTACTAAAAATTGCTTTATAGTAAGCTAGGGAGATATGCTCAAAAGCTTCAAGCATGGCCCCTCATCCAATCATGGATGGTTATAAGCAGTGTCAATACTATACCTTTTGCAACATTTCCTTTCATTCACTAGGTGACTTGTTCAAGGAGTAAATTGAAATGAATGTTTTACCACTACATCTTAGTTCAGAAATCATGGAAGAATAATTTCTAGTTTTTTTCAGTTTTGAGGAAAAAGCTATTTTGAGGAGGGGTGGCATGTTAGGATCCCATATCCTAACATTTACTATTAATAATAATAGTATAATAAATTTAATTATTAATAATGTAATTAATTATATTAAAGTTAGTATAGTTAATAATATAATAATTAATTATTATATTATTAGGGTTAGGGTTAGAATAGTCATAATAATTAAATATATTAATTATTATGTGAACCATCATATTGAATGGACATAGGGTTAGGGTTAGGGTAGATATAAATCATTGTACAATTGATCATTTGAAATCATCCATGATGAAAGAATAATATATTTATTTAATTCAAAGGGAGCCCCCTATAAGGGCAAGTGATTCATATTTTTATTAATTAATTAATTTATTTTATTATTATATCATGTGGGGTTCTAACAGAATGAGACCATGAGCTTCCAAAAATGTTTGAGATAGGGGATCAAGCTGAAGGCTAAATGGATCAAGCAGGGCCATGTTGGTAAGACTAGAGAAAAAGAAAGACCATAGAAACCAGACACTACACTTCTTACTGCCTAGGATACACAATAGCAGACAAAAACTGAAGACAATGGATTGACACAGACCAGGGTTGTAAATATAGAAATTTTTGGCACAATAGACAACCTTTGCAAAAATTGAGTTGGAGTGATTGGCAGACCACTTAGTAATTCTCCATAGGAAATAGACACTAGAAAATATAGATATGGCATAAGATAGACTACGTAAAGGATAGGATTGGGATAATATTGGGAGTGCAAATTGATTGAAAAATAATTCTCAAAATTTATAAGACACAAAAAAGAGGATCTCGAGACTTGATGCATATTGACCTTGTTTGACAACATCCAATTACACTACCTAGACCTACTAAGGGACTTGACATGCTTGGATAAGACCACCATGAGACAAACCCATTGATAGGGCCTACCTTAGGACATAACATACTTCACAAAAAGGAAACAAGATAACCAACCACCAATACTAATAGCAAGACTAAAAGTCATGCTAATCAAAAAACTTTCGCCATAAGAAGGAACCAAAGAAATAAATCATGCTGAAAAAGCTAGAGTCATCATTGGAGAAGCTGACCCACCAAAACCTGTGACCACATCTTTCAAACCAAATCATTATTAGTAGCATTTAAAACTTCTTAGGGAAAGCTTTATTTCCAAATGGACAGTGATTTATGGATAACTCCCCAATTGGCAAGAATATATGTAGTCTTGTTAGCTTTACGGTACACATGATTGATAGAGATATCATTGAAATTTTGGGACAACTTCTTAGCTTCTTGAACAATGGTTTTGAATTTACAATAGGACACCCTATTGTTTTTGAAAGTATTTATAATATTCAAAGAATATCCCTCAATAAAATGTTACCTTTATAATACTTGAGAAGATCTAACCCTCTCCATAGTGCACGAACTTCAACAAAATGATTAGTTTGACACCCTAGATACTCAACATAAGCCATAATAACTTGACCACTGTGATATCTGAAAAGACCACCTGCACTTGCATCCGCTGGATTTCCTTTGTAGATACCATTAAAGTTAAGTTTCAGCCACTCGCTTAGGGGAGGAATCCAATGGGCACCCACTCTGGGATGGGGGGATGGAAAACTATAACTAGAGTTGTAGGGAATTTATAAGGAATAGAACATAATAGACTCCAATATAGAATAAAAAGATTTAGGACAAAGGAAGAGCTGGGAATTTTCTACATCAAAGGCAATAACTTTATTCGCAACAAATATGGGATCCTTAGAGGAGGAATAAAAAACCCTATTGTTTCTTTCAAGTCACACTTACCATAAGATATGATGAAGGATCATTTTCCATAAAGAAGATAATCTAAGGTTTTTGAAAGGAGCTGGCCATTGGATGAAAAGGTGACTCAATGAATTAGGAGGAACCCATGAGATATGAAAAGTCGACATAAGGTGATCCAAAGTTGTCTTGGAGAAAGAGCACTATAGAAAGAGGTGATTGAAAAATTCCCAAGCATTCATGCACAAATAGCATATGTTAGGGACAATCATGCCCCTTTTCATAAGATTATCAATCATTAGAATCTTATTTTTGATGACCAACCAGCCAAAATGATCAACTTTCAAAATGAGATATTTAATCCACACTCGATTATAAGGTATTTTAACTACTTGATAACTAATAGTCAAACCATGAGCAGATTTAACCGTGAACAACCCAGAATTAGTCTCTTTTCAAAAAGGGAAGTCAAGGGAATTACCAGTGGGGATGACTATTGCATTTAGGATGGTTTTGAGAATAGTTGAAGCATCAAATATTTGGCCATTAGAATTTGGAATATAAATTTTTTTCCAATGCTTAGAATTAGATGAAACATTAATGAAATCTTCAACCTTGCTACCAATTAAAATGTTTAGGAAAGGCTTTAAAACAAAAAATTCATTGTTCTCTAAAAGCAGTTTATTAGAGATCCACCTATCAGTCCAAAAGTTAATTTTACTCCCTATGCCTAATTGCCACCTTGTCCCCTTACGAATTAGAGATATGGTTTGGATAATTTATTTCCAAAAAGTGGAGCCCTCTCTGGGTATATCATCATCTATAAAAAAACGTTTTTGAAGATATTTTCTATTTACAATTGAGATCCATTCACGGTTGTTGTTGGTGAAAATCTTCCATGCTTGCTTGGCTAACAAGGCTGTGTTCATATTATAAACTCTTCTAATCCCCAAGACCCCTTGACTTTTGGGGGAGCACACCTTGTCCCAACTGACCAAATGAAATTTTTTTTTGTCCTCGGCACCTGCCTGTAAAAATATTTTCTGAATTTGCTCAATTTTCATGTAGACAACAACAAAATTTTTGAAGACAGACATAAATTAATCAGGAACACTTTGGAGACAAGCCATTTTCAGGGTGCCTTTGGTTGCTTGAGAGAGGAGGGTCCCTTTCCAACCTACAAGTTTTTTGTTAATCCTCTCAATAACATTACTCCACATGGATTCCTTCGAAGCACTGGTGAAAAGAGGGAGGTCCAAATATTGGGTAGGCAACTAAGATATAACACATTGAAAGATACATGCAATCTTAGCTTGTTTGTCTTGAATCTAGCAAATACAATGGCATTATTAGTGATTATCATTGATGGGATCCTAAACTTGGTAATGATATCTTTCACAAGTTGGATAAATGCTTACTAATTAACTAATTTAAGTAACATCACTTTAACCCATTTTATAAAATAAGTGATCATAACTAAAATCTATTCATGTTCAATGTAGGATAAGGGATTGATCTTACCACACTACACCAAAAAAGGGCTTTAACGACGACTGAATTAAGGCAGTTTTTTATGGTGGTAAAAAACCGTCCTAATAGACCCTAAGAGGGCAGTTATAAACCACCGTCTTAGGGTAACCACCCTCTTAGGACTATGATGATGGTTATAAACCGCCATCTTAGGGTGACCTAAGAGGGTGGTTTATAACCATCATCGTAGGTATAAATCACCATAAAAAAAAATTAAAAGAAATAAAATATGGCGGTTATGAACCATCGTCTTAAAAAAAAAAATTAATACAAAAAATAAAATATGGCGGTTGTGAACCGTCATCTTTAAAAAAAAAAAAGATGGCGGTTATAAACCACCATTGTAAAAAAAGTAAAAAAAATAGTGGTAAGAGGGCAATATAGTTTTTCGGTGGATGGCTTTAGATGGGACAACCGTTTGGTAGAAACCTAGAGTACACACAAGCAAAACCTAGAGTATGTCGAGCAAAACCTACACCAGAATCCTCTCCTAAATTTTTATCGACAGAAATATTAGAGCACGCCCTGCGGTGGAGGCCAGAAGGAACATATGCAATCAAAAATTACATGGGAGGTGGTCTCAGGTTTGAAGCTCATGTAAAAATAACCAGGATCCTCTCCTAAATTTTTGCCGGTAGAAACCCTAGAGCACACCCTACAATGGATGACAAAGGAACAAACGCAACCAAAAATTACATGGAAGGTGGTCTTGGGTTCGAAGCTCATGTAAAAATAACCAGGATCCTCTCCTAAAGTTTTGCTAGCAGAAACCCTAGAGCACACCCTACGGTGGAGGCCATAAGGAACAAACATAGTCAAAAATTACATGGGAGGTAGTCTCGGGTTCGAAGCTCATGTAAATATAACTAGGATCCTCTCCTAAATTTTTGTTGATAGAAACCCTAGAACACGCCCTACAGTTTTGAATTTCAAGGTATGTTTTTCAACTCTTAGTTTAGCACAATTTTGGGCTTCCAATGGATTCAATACAATTCCTTCTTGTAGCTAAAGAATTTATGTTTTAAGAAGTTTGAGATGATGTGGAAACATTTTGAAACCTTCAGATGAGAATTTATGTTTTAGGGATTCAGTTCTTCTTCCAGAATTTATAATGTTCTTCTTCCCACCACTAGTCTCTCTTCTTGTCTTGATGTGATAAAAGCATCCGGTCATCTCCTTGGTACAAAGGAGTTTCCTACCATCTGCTAGTTGTGCTACCTCACCCATTTAAAGTTAAATTTTTTGGTTCCTCATTATATCCCTCTCTATTGGAGGGTAACCCTACCTATTGGTGTTTTGGGCTTATTTAGGCCTCTTTGTGTCTTCGAACTAGACTAAAATCAATTTCCTTAGTAACATTATTTAGGCCATTGGGTAACCAGGTTGTTGGAGTAACATTTTCCTCAGTGCTCATCGATAAACTGGAGAATGGAGAGTGAGGTCGGAGGGAGTTATTTTTATTTATAGGAAAACAAAAAAATAGGGAGGGGGTTCGGTTCTTGTTGGGAGGAGAAAATCTAGTGTTTTTTGGGATGCATCTGTAACAACGGTGAAGAGTTTGGTGCTTTGAGAGACGTTGGCGGTATTCAGGTAATCCTAAACCAGTTTGCTTGGTGGTATGAATTTGCAATACCGGGTCTCAAATCTAGAAAGAATTTATAGTGTATGCTCTGTGAATTTCAGTGGTAAATATATGATTTGCTTGAAGAATCCTTTGATAATAGAATAGTAGATATGACTCCTTTCGTATTGCAGTTGTAAAAAGCATTATATTTTGTGGGTGTTCGTTATTCCTTAGTTAGATTGGTAATAAGATTTTTATCATAAAAAGGTTGATGAGTGTCTGTGTTGTATAGCGTGGGATCCAAATATTGAGTAGGAAATATTGTGAGTTAACGAACATCTCTCAAAAGTGTTATCTCCGGCTAAAACAAATACAACCCTGTTGTTAAGTTGGACCTAGTTAAGTTAGAACTGGGTTGGATGGTTACCGATTTTGCATGTAGGTCAAGTAAACCAGCAATGGGTTACATTTGAATAGGAACCCTATTGAAGCTATGAGCAACTTTTCTTTTGAACGACACTAGCTATGATTTAGTTGTTAATTGAGATAGAAGGAACTCTTTTTATTTATGTTCTTTTTAGAGCTAGATAAGAACATAGTGTATCCAATCTAAAAGGTTGTCTCTCTGTAATTTATAGGGATTTCTTCCCTAAGTTCTTTCTTCACCAATCAATTGGAAAATTGCTTATTTTATTTTGATAAAACTAGGAATATATATTATTATATAGAGCATAGCTTAGCCAATTATCTTTGATAGCCAAGATATTTAAAGAATTCTTCCTTGCTATAAATTTAATTATGATCCCTTATAATTACTCATCATGTTATTTTTTATAATAAACAAAGCCATGGTTCTTAAAACCATGTTAATGCAATCAAATTGATTTGACTCTTAATATCATTCTTATGCTTTCTTAATATAATTCTTATGCTTCAATATATGTTTTCTTCTCTATTTTAAGACACTTACATATAACTTTATATTCATGGACCTCAAACATTAATATAATTATCCTTATATATTCATATCTCATTATATTACTATATTTTGCAGAATCAATCATGTAGATATAGTCTGCTACTCTTTTAGAAAGGAATGTTGAATAACACACTAATGCTTTCTAAGGAATATTTTAATATTTGTTTTTTTACTATCATTGTTGTAAGATCTAAGAGATGTAGATAATATTGTCTTGCCTAATAAATAATAAATCTAATACCTCTATAATTCATTACACTAATACTAAAAGAAGTGCTCATCCAATTATAACCCTTAGTATAGTGCAAATTAATAATTCATTCATTCACTAGATAATAATGGCATCATTAGATATTAGATATAATTATTACTATTAACTAATGGTACTGATCATAATAGAATTATAAATTGAACAATAAAATATTCCACCTTCAGTAGACTAATTTGGAAGACCTTGTTATATTTCATTATATTATAGAAAAGAGACAACACCTTATTAGAGAAAATATTTAGTTACATGTACATTGTTGTCTATGATATTTGTTCATAAAGTATTGTCCTTATTTTTCAATTTTAACATTAGATTTTTTGGACTCACAGTTCCACTAATCCATATATGTTTGAATTATAAAATCAAAATGATCTGAGTTTACAATTCAACAAGTTTGTATATGTTTGAACTATAAAATTAAATTATTTAACTTACTAATTTGGATCATAATTCTATTAGTATGTGTATGTTTGAGTCTGTATACATTTGAATTGTAAAATTATATTATTTAAACTTCACTATTTGGATTGTAATTCCACTGCTATATGTATGTTTGAATTGTAAAGTTAGAATGTTGTATAATTAGATTGTTGTGCAATTCTTTAGTCATGAAAATGTTAGACATTATAATTTGAGGGGTCTATTTGATTTTAAATACATTTACCTAGTTATTTATATTTTTGGGTACCTGATTGTTTACTTTGCATATTCTTTCTTTAAAGCATATTATCATTCCTTTTGAATGATAAGATTAGATTGCTTTAAGTCCACAATTAAACCACTATGTATATGTTTGAATTATGAAATCAAACTCTTCTTACTTAATAATTTGATTCACAATTCCACAATACATTATAATTCTATTGAAATTGTAAGACCAGGTTGTTTAAATCCATTATCTGAAGTAACTCTAGTTGCACATTTATAAAGCAGTCACTTGAGTGGATCTCTACCGATTCACAATTATACAATTGATACTATTTTAGAAAATGCCTTGTAAGATTAGATTGTGCTAACTTTATAATTCAACCGTTTTGTATAATTCAAATTCTAAAATCAAATTGTTTTGACTTCACAATTCCACTAGCAAGTGTCTGTGAGTTAGTTGTGTGTTTGGCTCCTTACATGTATTGCTTCTATTGCCAAATTTGTTAGTGGTTGTTTCCTATCATGGTTTGTTTATTCTTATACAAATATCTATAAAAAAATCTAAATCTTCTTATTTTAAATATGAAGATCTATTGATTGACAACCTAGAAACATTTATAGACTATTTTTTATTGTGAAGTAATTGAAGTCAATGTTGCCTCTAGGAAAGTTATTCGATTATTCAAGGATTTCCCATTACTTTTTCAATCCAAATTGTTATTTCCTTTTAGATTTTCTATTTATGTTAACTTAGGCACTACTACCTCTAAAAAAAATGTGCTTTCAAGGTGTTACATTTGTTGCCTCTAAAAAAAAAGTACTTTCAAGGTGTTACATTTGTTGATGATTTTTAGGGACTACCCTTTTAAAAGCTTCAATGCACTTTTTTGGGTTATACATCTCCTATAGAAGCCTCTCTAATTTTATGGATTCAATCCTTAACGTTAGTCATTTATGTTGTTGATAGTCATTTGCATTATCTAAGGCCTTTCAAGTTTATGCTTGACCTCACTCATTATAAGTAGCCTATAGACATGAATTTCCCAATTCTACCATTACTACCAATGTTTCCAGCAACACTTCCAAGACATACCTACAAATATCTACCTTTTTGATTGCATAATCAAACCCAAAATATTTCATATATCTTATATTTGAGGTCTAAGTTTAGGGTATATTCATTGGGCTTGCATTGAGAGGGTCCATACTATTTTACTTCAAATATTTACCTGAAGTAAAAGAACAATTCCCTAATGTATTGTTCAGGCTAAGTTTTGTGCTCATCCTCTTTGCCTTGACAACATCTTCAAAATTATTTTTTAGCTTCATCACTTTAGATCCATGGGTGACTGCATCTCAGGTGAATGCATTACCTCTAGGAGTTCTTTTGGTTATCATTATGGATGTTACTCAGAAATTATTTCCCTTCAATCAATTAGAATCTCCATAGATCAATTACCTCCATTCAAATACTTTATAAATTCTCCTCCTCTCCTTCTTCTTAATAAGAGGGTATTAATCAAGCAATCAAATATTATGTCTATATTTTATGGTGTATTGGGTGCATTTTTATTGCATATTGGCTGAAATTTTAACAATAGTCTTATATATAAAAGAGCAATATTTCTTATATTGTTTGTTGTTGTAACTTTAAGTTATATGGACTGTTTTATTCTAGAAAAGCTCCTTTTTTGGGGGGCTTCTAGTGGATTCAATACAATTCCTTCTTGTAGCTAAAGAATTTATGTTTTAAGAAGTTTGAGATGATGTGGAAACATTTTGAAACCTTCAGATGAGAATTTATGTTTTAGGGATTCGGTTCTTCTTCCTACCACTAGTCTCTCTTCTTGTCTTGATGTGATAAAAGCATCTGGTCATCTCCTTGGTACAAAGGAGTTTCCTGCCAGTTGCTAGTTGTGCTACCTCACCCATTTAAAGTTAATTTTTTTGGTTCCTCATTATATCCCTCTCTATTGGAGGGTAACCCTACCTATTGGTGTTTTGGGCTTATTTAGGCCTCTTTGTGTCTTCGAACTAGACTTTCACAATAGTTTGGCTGCAATTATTTAGGCCTATTGATACAATATATTGGCTACACTTTCACAATAGTTTGGCTGCAATTATTTTATGGCATATTAGCTGCACTTTTATAGCAGGTTGGCTGTAATATTTTATGGTGTACTAGGTGCATTTTTTATTGCATATTGGCTGAAATTTTAACAACAATATTATATATAAAAGAGCAATATTTCTTATACTATTTGTTGTTGTAACTTTAAGTTATATGGATTATTTTATTCTAGAAAAGCTCCTTTTTTTGGGGCTTCCAGTGGATTCAATACAATTCCTTCTTGTAGCTAAAGAATTTATGTTTTAAGAAGTTTGAGATGATGTGGAAATATTTTGAAACCTTCATATGAGAATTTATGTTTTAGGGATTTGGTTCTTCTTCCTACCACTAGTCTCTCTTCTTGTCTTGATGTGATAAAAGCATCTGGTCATCTCCTTGGTACAAAGGAGTTTCCTACCAACTGCTAGTTGTGCTACCTCACCCATTTAAAGTTAAATTTTTTGGTTCCTCATTATATCCCTCTCTATTGGAGGGTAACCCTACCTATTGGTGTTTTGGGCTTATTTAGGCCTCTTTGTGTCTTCGAACTAGACTTTCACAATAGTTTGGCTGCAATTATTTAGGCCTATTGATACAATATATTGGCTACACTTTCACAATAGTTTGGCTACAAATTTTATAGCATATCTATTTATTTTTATTGCATATTGGCTGAAATTTTAACAATAGTCTTATATATAAAAGAGCAATATTTCTTATATTGTTTGTTGTTGTAACTTTAAGTTATATGGACTATTTTATTCTAGAAAAGCTCCTTTTTTTTGTGAGAAGATTTTAAGTGTTTGCAATTTAACAATTTTCACCTAGTCACTACCTTGATATCCCTTCTGTAGGGACTTCCTTGCATCTTTTGTTGTTCTAGCATATGCTATTCTTGGAAAAAGGATCTTATCAATTGTATGTGATATAGTGCCATGAGTTTTTCTTCTTAGCTTCTCCTTTGGCTTGTCTGTTAATATGTGATAATAAAGTGCCCTAGTGCTATTGCTCTAGGTGTTGCACCTCACATGGCTCATACTCAATCAAGAACCAAGATATGGAAGGTTCCCTAGTGCTATTGCTCTGGGTGTAATTGACTCTACCTTTTGCATGAATACAACCTCTATGCCAATGCCCGATGCATCAGGCTCTACCATAAATGGATGTGAGATATATGAAATGGCAGTATAGGGCTAGAAGATATTACCTAGATCAACCTTAATCATTTTTTTGTTGGGTAAAAGTTGCAGTTTATTGAACCCTCTCAATTGTATAATATTTTTTTGGGGTGTGCCAAAGATGGGCATAAAACTATGCCCAACAAGGTCACATGCCTAGATCATATTAGACACCATGGCACTACTAGTAGATTGTACAAAGTTGTTTTCTTTTGTTTTATTTTTCTTTTATAGAGGTTATGTGTGACCTTGATATAATATTTCCCACAGGTTGGCAATATGTACAAAAAAATATGAAGAAAGACACCACAAGTAGTTGAGGTTGTCACAACAAATCAGATCCTAGTGATAGAGGCCTCGCACGCTAGTAAGTACTATCAATTTGATAGTGTTGTTCAATAGTGGTTGACCTAGGCATATTAGAATTGATCGTGGTTTTATCATCGACTATGGTGTATTGTAGCAATTGGTGGAGGATACCAGCTACGTCATTTCATTAACGAGGAAGATAAGGAGGTGACCTATAACATAAATGAATCTAGTGGTGAGAATACTCGAAGGCTAACAATGTTTTACCTAATGAAGAAGGTATGTAGACTGCACAAGAAATTTACTCGTGATGTTGGTTACTCGTTATTGTCATACTATATGGCATAATGATGTTTGGATGGTGCTGACCTTATAGGTGTTGATGTTGGATCATCACACACTTCAAATACTGAATATCATAGACAGAGAGGTCCAAAAAGATGTGCAGCAGATTCAAGCAACATAGATAAGGTGGAGATCATCTACATATTACTTGGGGGTGATTACGAGGAAGATTATTCCTATCACCCATACAGACTGGAGAGCAGTCCCAATGGAACTTAAAAACTAGTTATGGACACTCATTACAGTAACTTTATAGCCAATGGAGTTCATAGTGTCCATTTTTGAACACTTATATAAATGTTGCATCTAATAAGATACTACTTTGATGCAGCAAAAATATATCATTTCAAACACAATGAAGAAATGGGTCTTCATGACCATGGGATAGCAATGGCATGATCATAAGCATCGACTTGTGAAAAACACTATGATAAGTATGATAATGACATAGATAGAATTGCTAATCCCCCACCTCGTGTATCACAAAAATATTGGGAAGCCTTTGTGAATGGCAAGAGCAACGTTGAATTTAAGGCAAGTACCAACCAATCTGCTATGGTAGTTCATATCATTGTTATGTTCATGTGAATTTTTTCGATCTTGCTCTCCCTAATGAATTAATTATATATTGGTTTCTTCATTGCGTTGTAGGTGGTGAGGCAAAGGAACAAACAAAATAGATCTCACCAATCCATCATGCACACTTGTAGTCAAATAGGATATGCTCGACTAGAGCATGAAATGGTATTCTATCATACTCATCCATTATGTGACAAACATAGCTATATTGTTTTATCATATGACTTATCCCCATGTCTCTCTAACTATATATCTTGCAGAGGAAGAGCCAACCAAATGCGAAAACTCCACTACCAAGGGCAATTGTGTGGATAGAAGCTCATAAAAAGAAGGATGGGGCTCTTGTTTCACCAGAAGTTGTAGAGACAATTGTAAGTGACATTCCCTTGGAAATAGCAATGCGTTGAACTTCAAACCATTGTTATATCGATTATTTTTTTAACATGTTACCAATAAACTATGCATGTGATTTTTCTAGAAAAAAATGGATGATGCAATATCATCTGCAAGCTCCATAAATCAATATATTAAGGATGATGCCCTCACCAAGGTTTTAGGACCTGAAATACCGAGTCGGGTTTGGGGTGTCGACAAAGGAGTATCACCAACTACTCTGTTTGTTGGTGAGGGTTACATATAAAAGTTGCACTAGATGCAAGAGCATATGGTAGATAAAGAGAAAAAGTGGAAAGAGAAGCTTACAAAGAGAGAAAAATGGATGGAAGAGAAGCTCGTAGAGAAAGATAAAAAGCTTGAAGAGATTATGGCATGACTTTCATAGATAGAGGTGTGTCAATTTTTTCATGATTTCATATTTGAAATGTTTACATGTTGCACCCCTAAAGTTGTAATGATCCCTTGCATATAATTCCATAGGTAGCATCACTACGTGCTACTCCTACAATTGGACACAATAGTGGTGGTGGTGATCAAGGCACAAGCAACTGCTCAATACCTTCTAGGCTAGAGTCATCAATGGTATGACTATTATTTCAAATATAAAACAATTGACTTAGTTTGTATTGTACACTATGCAATGAATTTATCTGGGTTGTTGATTTTCCATGTAGGGACTGAAAACGACATCGATCACTCAAACTGAGAGAAGGGATTGCTACTTGACTCAGATCCATAAGGATAACATAGTGGTTGAAGGCACGGTGATCAGTACTGACCCTGAAGACCTTGTACATGGTCAATGTTTGGGTGAAGGTTATTGGAAAGTCAATGTGCACATCACCCATAAAGAGGAAACAATCTTGTATAGAAGGAATGATGAGATGGACACAATGAAGGATGTTGTGGGCTCCTTCATTGCCTAGCCTATATCAGACATTGTTTACAAATAAATTATGCCATGTTGTAGCAATATTGTATGATGCTTTGAATTAACATCTGACATCAATGATTACAAAAGAGATTGCCTTTTCTCCATTTACTTCTCCCTTAGTGGTCTATCTGCATAATTGTTATTTTCATTTCCTTTAAGCTTGCATTGAATTGAGTGTTTTTGTAGTTGATTTTTTATTTCCTTTAAGCCTAATTAAAAGTAGTTATAATTAATGGAAATAATTAATGAGTGTTGTTAGACATTTTTTGTTCTATTTTTAGAAAATGCTAGTAGATAATTAATGGGCAGCCAAGCTAGGAGTGAGGCGAGTAGGTATCCTGAGCATGAGGTTGGCTAGTCAGATACGAGAAGGTAATTTGGTAAAAAAAAAAGAGAGAATACAAGTGTTGCTAGGGCATAGATGGATATTTATGTATCTAACGAAAGTCTCAGGATACCCTCTCGCCTCATCTCTAATGGTTGGGGCGGGTAGGGATGTTTAGACATCTACCCATTATATGGAGGGCTTAGGTTGTCCATTCACCTATATTTGTAAATAAGAATTGCACTTGAAATAAGAATTTTCCATTTACATATATAATCATAACTATTGAATTTGGGAAAGTGAAAAAATAAGAGACTTTGTAAATATAGACTTTGTTTTTGCTAGGTGATTGTAATCATCATTAGTTGGTAAGTGTTAAAAGTTATTGAAGATTACTTTTAATTTTTATTTTTTTGCATTTAGAGTTTAAATTACCATCTATACAATGGCCTCAAGGCAATGGCATTACCACTCAAATTTGATGTCCCTATTGTTGTTGTACTGCACATATGTAGAGCCTTGCTTCCATTGAAAGCTTGGTAATGCCACGAAAATATTGTTCTGCAAATGTTGTTATGTACCCTTCAATTGCATGAGTGTTGGATTAATGGGATAGGTGATGTGTATTTTTTATGATCAACCCATGGCATTCTAATGATATTGAAGGTGACCCTCTCGTTAACATTACTTTGATGCCTGGTAAGGTTTCAATGCTTTGTTAAACCAAAAATCTTATCAATAAAGATGCAAAGATCAATTTGAAGATAGTTGAAAGTTAGGAGCACTTTCAGATTTGAGTTGGAAAATAGAACCTATAACTGTACTGTAGATCTGAGCTTTCAAAACATATTATGTCATTTTCTTCTTTCTTTTCTTAGTCATTTCAATAGTTTTCTATTTTGTATGTTCATTAAAATTGCAATATAGTTTTTTGTTTTGTATGAGCCTGAAGCTATAGTGCTTGTTGAATATTTGACTTTCAACCTCAGGATGAAATCCCTGTGATTTGGCTCAACACATGGAAGTTTTTTTAGATGTTGTGAAGCAAACTGGAAGCGATTTACTTTCAACTGACACCATGACACCTTTGTTCCATTTGACTGCAAGGCTTAATCTGTGGAACTATAATGAAACTCAAAAACTAATGTAACTGCATTGAATATGGCTTTAGGAGAGGCCATCTTGGAGGACCTTGACACATCTTTATTGTTGCTTTTAAGTGAAGGTGGCAATATATTATTTTTCTAAAAAATAAAAAACTGCAAAACTTTAATTTGTAATTTATGGTTAATTGAAACATTTAGTTTTGATTAGATTCTTGTGAATACATCTCTATTGTTCTTAAATTTGTAGACCATTGGACTACAAATTTTTGGCAATTTGTTTCTTAAGCAAGGTTTGTTTCTAACTTTTTTTTATAGATATTTGTTTATTGATGATGAATAAATTTAGATATTGGTAGGGTATCATGTATGCATTTGAAGCTAGTAAAAAAAGAGTCATTTGATTTTGGCAAGCCTTGAATTCTGAATATATATGGCTGGTTAGTATTGTTTCTTAGGAATTCAGAAAAGAGTTATCCATTAAGCACTACTTAAGTAAATCTTGTTAACAATTTTTTAATCCTGGTCAGATGGATATTTATCTTTTAGCTTATTTTTGGATTTTATTACCATCCCTTTGGCTTTAATCGAGTTGGACTTCAGAATGTATTTGTTGTTGTGTCTAATTAATTATCTTGTATATAACAAATCACAAAAAAAAATCAAAAGTATGCAAGATTATTACAATTAGGCTTTAGCCACCAAAATTTTAATGTTTGTTACTTTGGTCTCCCCTCTTCCTTCTGTGTGGGTGAATATATATAAATTTTATCCCTACTTTAAATTTTAAAATATTAAAATAATAAAAACTGTTGAAACCAAAGCAGATTTACCATTCAAAAAATCAAAGCAAGGTTCTGACATAGTATAATTTGGAGTTGTGATTGTTACATGTGTGCATATTTGCTTTCAACAAACCCCATATGCATCTTTGACCCATTGGAATATAATGCTTATGTTTGAAATAAAACTTTTTGTAATGGCATAATGGTTATTATCAATGAGTTAGTTGTTATTCAAACATTGGCATATCGTGCATCTTTAAGGGAACAAGTAAACATAAACCTTGCAAGTATTAAAATTAAGCCCGTATGCCCAAGTCTACTTGTAATGGTAAGTATGGAGCCCTCAGGTAAGTTCCATGTGCATGGGGTGTTCATGAATACAAAGTAAAATAAATTAGTATGTTAAATAGTAAAAAAGTTGCCCCTTTACACTGAATATTTATACACCCTTAGCGAATGAATGTAGCTTCTCGTAAAGCGCTTATCCAGTTATAAAAAAGATCCTAAGATGGCAGTTTTAGACCACCGTCTAAGACCCCTACGATGACGATTTTCAGCCACCATCTAACATCCCTAAGATGGCAATTTTTAGTTGTCATGAATTTTACCCTAGGACAACGGCTGGAAATCACCATCTTAGGGGTCTTAGATAGTGGCTAAAACCACCATCTTAGGGATCTCAAACAATCATTTTTTATAGCCATCTAAGACCCCTAGGATGACATTTTTTTGCCGCCATGCTAGGGTCTAATATGATGATCAAAAAATGCCTAAGATGATGGTTAATAGTCATCATATTAGACCCCTAATACAACGATTTGTTGAGGCAGTTTTTAACCGTCGTCGTATAATATGGACTTTTTACGATGCCCTCAAAGACAACGGTTTGAAAACCACCCTTAAAGGTCTTTAAGGGAAGTTATTAACCACCGTTAAAGACCTTTTTTTGTTTAGTTCCAATGCAGTTCAAGACCCACTATTGGAAAGGTTTTGTGACTATGATGGGCTTCAAGGGCATTAGTGCACTATGAAGGTGCAATATGCCTTGTAATTTTTGGTCTACTAGAAACAATTAAAGAATATAATAGGTCAATAATAACCTACTCTTAGGATATTAGAATCCTATATAATGTGGTTGACATAAAATAATATCCTCACTCATTGTGGTACTATTTGATTAAATATTGTGTCCTTTCTTCTTTGACACATATAAGAAAAATACTATCATATCCTTTTCTAAATATTATACCATCTAATCATGCATAGTGCATTACTTTTTACTTAAATTGAGTCCTTTACTTGAGATTCAATCCTTGTGGGACATGTTTAGTTGCCACGTACCTGCTAATATATCCCATCCATCTTGTCTGATCAATGATGTTATGCTTCTTCAACTAGGACAAATTGATCCTTTAGATCAAACATTGCAAGATTCTCATATAGAGATCTACCCTTGATTAGTTTAGTGGGCTTAATTTCTATGTTGAACTCTTGGATTTTGTTTATCCACATGACCCTATTTTCTCCTAGTTCATTATGAAGTATTATAGATATTTGGGAGGACTACAAATATGGTAGTCTTCCTATAGGATAGATAATATCTAAATATCATTAGGGTCTTCATGATGACAAATACATATTTTTAATGAATGTGTAGCTCTCTTCATAATTATGAACGACCTAACTCATGAAGGAGATGGGATGCTCTTCATCCTTATCATTATTATAGGTTAATAATGTAGCAATGTTCTCTATCTTGAACACATAAGACCTAAAGTCTCTAGAGAAACCAAGGTTGACTAGGACTAGGGCCCTAATGATGGCATCTTTTTATATCTTGGAAATCCTTTTTTCCTTCTTCAGTTTAGACCAAAGTTGTATCATTTTTGAATATTTTGGTAATCATCCTAACCAACTACATGAAATTGTTTATAAACTTAGCAACAAATTGGATTTGACTTAGTAAGGACCAAATTAATTTAACGAATGTGGGTAGAGAAAGTTCTTCAATCACTTTTACTCTATTGGGATTTATGATTGGTCCATATTTTGACACCATATGTCCTAACAATTTACCTTCTTGGATCATAAAATGGACTTTTAAAAGTTAAGTGAGATACCATAATCCCCACACCTTTAGAATATAGACTATATATGTTCAATATGCTTATTATTTTCTTTTGAAAAGAAAGTTAAATCATTAAATTATGTTAGAATTATCTCACAAACTAGTCTTGAAAAGATGACGTCCATGAATCGTTGGAAGATGGATCTAGCATTTGACAAACCCAAAGGTATTATTTGGTAAGAGAAGGTTCCTCATTTGGTGGTAAAATAATTTTTGTGCTATTCATTTTCCTTAACCTAAATTTGATTTTACCTTGAAAAACCATCCAAAAATGACAACATCTATGACCTTGCCACCTTCTATGAAATCTAGTTTGTGGTAGACAAGATAATAATATTTTAATGACACCTTGTTGATATTAATGAAGTCAACACACAACTTGATATCACCATTATTCTTTTATACTAACATTAAGTTGGTCATTCAAGTGGAATGCTTATTTAGAAATATGATTTTTTTTTTTATATATAGAAGCAATGGTTACAATCACGATTTTTAGTAACTACCAAAGACAGCTGGTAGGGTTCAAACTATATACGAAGGCTCCTAGGACTTCCACCATCTCCGTACATAGTAACCCAGTGTGAGATGGGGACCGCCGGACGCACAGGGTTGCACCATCGTCATCAATCTGGCGCACCACTCAGAAGAATCAGATCTGGGCTACTGTCTATGCATGGGCAAGCCCATGGTATTGGAACCTAGGTCTCCTCTCGGTAAGTGCCCCAACTCAACAATCCACCTAGACCCACAGACAATTAGAAATACGATTTGGCTTGCATGAGTTTTAAAAGCTCCTTCCTAATCACCTTGATATTGGGATTCAAAGGCCTTTATTTTTGCCTAAAATACCTTGTATTTGGTTCTAACTCAATTGTATGTTTTACGATATTCTTATCATACACATTCAAATCCTCATGGGAGTAGAGGCAATGATATCTATGTATTTGCCACAAGCTACTTGAAAATTAAATTCTTCCTTGGTGCATTCCTTACTAAGAAACAAGTTCCTTCCTTTAGTGATTTTGACATGGTGATATGCAAAGACATTCACTTTGATGCTATATTTATTTACACTATCATTTGGATTTAAAAAAATTTCTAGCATGATCAAACCCTTCAATAATTAATTTATTTTTAACTAAATTACCTTATCTTTTTTAATGCCCTTGTATTCATTCTAGGCTTCAACATACTAAGATTTATCTATGAGAATTTTATGATTTGCTCATCATTATTGAAGACTTGCCATTGATCAGAATTCTTGGGGACTATTAGCCTAAATACCACCTTTAAATTTTGGTTTTTCTCAAATGATAATGATGGGATCGAATTTTGCTACCATGGATGATAGCTCATTTACTTTGGTGTTTAAATATTAAGAATTTGCATTGATTTTAAAAATGTTGAAGCCTTCTAGAAAATCTCAAACCTAAAGTTTATATGATTTCAAATGTTTGTTCTTAGTGGTGCAATAGGAATTAAATTTATTTACAACTAGCTTGAAATCAACAAATACCTTTATATTTTTTATTCCCATATTTGTAGCCTTCCTCGGGATGGTGTACAATGTTTAGTATTCAACCATATTATTATTGCAATTGAAAAATAGTCTAAATCCAAAATTATATTTTGCACCCTATGGGTATATAAATTGGATGCTTGTGACTACTTTATTTGTAGTTCTTACACCATCAAATTGCATTACCCATATTTTATTTGATCATTGTGCTTACTAGCTAGTAAAAGTTGGTATGTTAGATGATTATTTAGACATTAGGGAGTTCATAGCGTGGTCTCTTAGAAGTTAACCACTCAATATTTATTGTACTAAAGTACACTAATAATCATATCTATCTCAGGCATATGATCATCCTCCAAAACTTTGTTGTCCATAAAAATTGGTAGTTCATTTCAATGCACCATGCCAAGTTCATCTAGTTTATACAAATAATTACATGGAGGATCGTTTTAAATTTGGATCATCCTCCCATCTTGTGGTACCTTCATATGTGTATAGCCCATTGAAATACCCATATTTAGATAGCTTATGTGTCTATTCTATTGACAATAACAAGCCAAAAAATGGGGGAAGGTAGACTATTATTACCTCTTGGAATACCATTAGTTTTGGATGCTTTGCTATGGTCATGATCATATCCTTTAGGACTCCTACAACACCCACTCTAGTACCATCCATTTGAATTGGATGCCTAGAAATCTTGGTGTAGGGCATTCCCATTTCTTTGTATAAAACTTTTGGAATCATTGTTATACGCAGAGACATTCACTTTGATGCTATATTTATTTACACTATCATTTGGATTTAACAAATTTTCTAGCATGATCAAACCCTTCAATTTTATTTTATTTTTAACTAAATTACTTTATCCTTTTTAATGCCCTTGTATTCATTCTAGGCTTCAACATACTAATCTTCTTCTATGAGAATTTTATGATTTGCTCATCATTATTGAAGGCTTGCCATTGATTAGAATTCTTGGGGACTATTAGCCTAAATACCACCTTTAAATTTTGGTTTTTCTCAAATTATAGTGATGGGATAAAATTTTGCTACCATGGATGATAGCTCATTTACTTTGGTGTTTAACTCTTAAGAAGTTGCATTGATTTGAAAAATTTTGAAGCCTTCTAGAAAATCTCAAACCTAAAGTTTATATGATTTCAAATGTTTGTTCTTGGTGGTGCAATAGGAATTAACTTTATTTACAACTAGATTGAAATCAACAAATACCTTTATATTGTTTATTCCCATATTTTTAGCCTTCCTCGGGATGGTGTACAATGTTTAGTATTCAACCATATTATTATTGCAATTGAAAAATAGTCTAAATCCAAAATTATATTTTGCACCCTATGGGTCTATAAATTGGATGCTTGTGACTACTCTATTTGTAGTTCTTACACCATCAAATTGCATTACCCATACTTTATTTGATCATTGTGCTTACTAGCTAGTAAAATATTATGTTAGATGATTATTTAGACATTAGGTAGTTCATAGCGTGGTCTCTTAGAATTTAACCACTCAATATTTATTTTACTAAAGTACACTAATAATCATATCTATCTCAGGCATATGATCATCCTCCAAAACTTTGTTGTCCATAAAAATTGGTAATTCATTTCAATGCACCATGCCAAGTTCATCTAGTTTATACAAGTAATTACATGGAGGATCGTTTTAAATTTGGATCATCCTCCCATCTTGTGGTACCTTCATATGTGTATAGTCCATTGAAATACCCATATTTAGATAGCTTATGTGTCTATTCTATTGACAATAACAAGCCAAAAAATGGGGGAATGTAGATTATTATTACCTCTTGGAATACCATTAGTTTTGGATGCTTTGCTATGATTATGATCATATCCTTTAGGATTCCTACAACACCCACTCTAGTACCATCCATTTGAATTGGATGCCTAGAAATCTTGGTGTAGGGCATTCCCATTTCTTTGTAGAAAATTTTTGGAATCATTGTTACAACTACTCTTGAATTGATTATGCAACTCCTTAATAAGTAATTTTCAATCTTCAAAGTTACATAACTCAACGATGAATTTAGAGGTTTAGGATTTGGAGCATTCAACATATCTATTATTTTGTCTTGAATATTGGATGGATTATTTGCTACCAGGTTCTATTATTTAGCTATTGGATGGATCTTTTACTACCAAGTTCTATTATTTAGCTGGACTGGGCTGGTTTGGCTTGGGTTACCCAATTGTGACATAATTCCTTTCAAATTATTTAAAATCCTCTTAAAGTAGGTCCCTTTGTTCAATAAGGGCTAATGCCTTTATCCTGCTCACCTTGGTGGGAATTTCCTTTATATTTTTATGATAATGAATCTAAATTCGACAGAGCTACTCTCAGTGTGTGCTATAAATTTCCTATATCATCTAGTAGACATTGTGTGTCCTTCACTGGTGAGGGATGAGTATTTGAGGCATTGCTTTATCTCCTAAAATTTATTTCTTTTTATCGTTCCTCATTTTGATTTCCCTTTTTTACTTTTGGCTCTTTTCCCTTATCTATTTATTTACCCTAACTGGTCTATGTATATGTCTGGGGTATGTCAACTAAATTCTTCCTAGTTCTTTAGTTTGTTTTTCCTATTGTGTAGTCATCATTAGCCCCTTATCTTTGGAGTATAATAGTGGTATTTCCCGCACTTTGGTACTTTGTTCCATTCAACCTATTTTTATGTTGATGCTTGCTCTTTTGTTACCTTTATTTTTATCCTTGTTCTAATTCCTTGTTGATTTTCATGTATCATATTATCCTCAAATGTGGACTCTTCATCCCTTTCAACTCCACTAAAGTAGAAAAAAATTGCATTGTTACAATTTGGCAACTTAGGAACTACCTATAGTATTGGAACCTAATACATTAGTAGGTTTGATATAGGTTGCTAGTAGGCAGACTAATTTATTATTGGTCCCATTTGACCTAAGATGACATGCTATTGAGCTTGAAATTTTTGATTGTATTGATTGATATGTGAACATCTAATAACCACCATGAAATTTGTCAAGTCATGTCCTGTGTTACACAAAAAACATCATAATGTGTTGATTTCTAAATTGACATTCACTATATTGTTTTGAACCTCATTTTGCACTTTGACCAACATTTGAACATGGCACTTGGTATTTGGTGGAATAAGGGGTTTTCTTGGGATGCTAATTTTTTTTTTTGGTAAGTAACAGTATATTTACAGCAAGTTTTTTAGAACAGGATCCCAAAACCTTAGTTACATAATAAACCTAGGCTGAAAAAATGAGCAAGAATCGAGGCTGCGCCCAAAGGCAGTGATCCGGGGCCCGAGGCCCTGGTGCCTACAAAAAAAACTAGGACAATCAGCATCAAAACCTTGGGTAGAAGCCACCAAAAACCAAAAAATGCCATCGCCAAACGCACAGAAGCTGGACGCCAGTGAACCGGTGGATCCAGGGACCGGTCCTGGCCAGGACGGGGCCCCATGTCGGCCAACACTACTCCCTATCGGGGCCATCTCCTAGCCTGCGCTGGAGCTATGCAGGTCCACATCGAGAATAGCCAAAATTCTAGCATGGCCGAGCACACTTGCCACCATGAGGGAATAGACCAACTGACAGGCAGGATATGGGCCTGGAACAGGCGACGTGGCGTCACAGGGGAGGAAGTCATCTGTACTCTGGAAATCGCACTAGTGGAACGTCGGGGCCCCAGCACGGGGCAAGTTAGACACCAAGGTCCTCCACATTGCTGGGCTGATATTGCATGGTAATGTGGACCAAAGCTTCAGGAAATTTCATGGTCCAAGTAGTGAAGGCATCAGCAGAGATGGCTTGGTTTGCCATGAAATCAGTCGCCCTGTTGCCTTACCTATACATGTGCCAGAAGATATGATCGAGGAATCCTTAGAGGATGGAGAGGGCTTCCCGGATGAAGTTGTGGATGTGCCAGAAGCAATTGCTCGGACTGTGGGAAGCTTTGATAATGACTTGGGAGTCGCCCTCAATGATGACTCTTGAGGGAGACTCCTTGAGGGCGGTCAGCCCGCTAAGCAGAGTTGCTGCTTTGGTGAAGTTGTTAGTCTGGAAGTTGAGTGGAGTAGCAAACACCATGATCAGGGCCCCATGGCATTCGCGGATGACCCCACCCACCCCAGAGGTCCCGGGATTGCCTTTAGATGCGTCGTCGAAGTTGAGCTTGACCCATCCGGGGGTAGTCCACCTGGTCAAAGATCGATAGGAGGGGGCGAGGGGGACCGGGGGGGAGCTGAATTTTGAGAGAGGATAGGAGAGAGGCTTCACCTAGTCACCAGGGCACCTCGGTCAAGGGGATGGATCAAGAATTCTCAAGGGCAAAGGTCACTGCCTTGGTCGCAACCCACTGGGGGGAATGGGCCGAGGAGGAAAATTCTCTACTGTTGCGCTCCAACCAGAGTTGCCAAAGCATATGAGGAAGGCAAGAACTCCAAAGGGAGCGGGTGAAGGGATGGGAAAAGGGGTTGGACCACTGCAATAGGATGTTAGATATGGATTTGGGGCCCACCCACTGGATAGAGAATTGGGAGAGGATGAGGCCCGAGACTTCAAACAAAAATGGACAGTTGATAAAGAGGTGATTGGTGGATTCCCAGGCATCGCAGCAAAGGTAGCATCTATTCATGATCTGAAAGCCCCTCTTGATCAGATTCTCAATCATCAAAATCTTATTTTGGACAACCGCCCAAACAAAGTGGCTAATTTTTTGGATCAGCTTCTTGGCCCACACCTGTCAGGTTGGGAAGGGAGCCTCGTCAGGGACTCTTTGAAAATTATAGGTAGATTTGAAAAAAAATACTCCACTAGGAGTACCATGCCAAACGCATTTGTCGTGTCCTCCAAAGGACGGGATGACAGTCACATTGAGGAGGCATTGGAGTCTGGCAGCTTGAAGCGGGTGCCTGGGGTCCAAGATGGGTTTCCAGGTAGCACGCCCTTTGTTCTGAGAGAGATAGGCCGCTACCCTGGGACCTCTGTCCGCAAGTCCTGGTTTCAGAATGAGGAGCTCTCTGTCAGAAGACAGGGCCTCATCATGAATCCATCTATCATCCCAAAAGTCGATCTTGGCTCTGTCCTCGAGGATCCATTTGATCCCTTTCTAGATTATATCTTTGGTGGAAATTAGGGACTTCTAAAAGGCTGATCCATCTCGAGGCTGAGAATCATTGAGGAAGGGGTGGCTATGGCAGTATTTTTTGTGCACAATGCTAACCCACTCATCAGGGGTGTTGGTGTGCACCTTCCAGGCATGCTTGGCCAAGAGAGCCTTGTTCATGGGGACCACCCGCCTGAGCTCGATCCCTCTATCAGCTTTGGGGCGATAGACTAGGGGCTAGGAGACCAGGGGAATCCTCTTCTTATCTTCACTTCCTGACCAGAGAAAGCATTTCTAAAATTTTTTGATGTGCACTACAATGGAGGCCAGGATTTTGAAGACCGACATGAAATATATCGGGATGCTTTACAAGACCACCGCCAAGAGGGTGGCTCCACCAGCCTATGAAATGAGGTGACCTTTCCAGGGGGCCAACTTTCTTTGAATTTGCACAATCACCCCACCCCATAGGGCCCTGGAGGATGCACCTGTGAATAGGGGAAGCCCGAGATACAAGGAGAGGAGGGAATCAGGGGTGCAGCCCAAAATTTGCCTGATTTTGATCTGTCTAGCCAATGGGGTGTGGATGAAGAAAATCATTTTGTTTTGAAGGTTGATTTTCTGGCCAACCGCCTCTTCGTACAGGGTAAAAAAATGCTTGAGATTTTTGGCTTGGGGAATTGAGGTAGAGGTGGAAAGGATGGTATCATCCACAAACTACTAGTGGGACACAGGGGTAGGCCCGACGCAGGCCTGATGCCTGAAATGAGACCACAGGTCACAACACCCGAGATGGTATGCCCCAGGGCCTTAGCCAGGATGATGAAGAAGATCGGGGACAAGGGTCACCTTGGCAGAGGCCTCTAGAGCTGGGGAAGAATCTGGTAGGGGACCCATTGACGAGGATAGAGAACCATGGGGAGGACACGTAGTTGCTAATGAGCCTGACCCAGGAAGGGTGAAACCCAAACTTGAGGAGAACCTTGGACAAGAAATCCCAGTTAACTCTGTCAAAGGCCTTGTTCATATCCAGCTTGAGCAGAAAAGAGACATTTTTGGATAGGATAACTGATTGAATGGCCTCATGCATGATAATGACCCCGTTAGTGATCAATCTACCTTTGACCGAACTGCCCTAACAGGGGGCAATAATCAGGGGGAGGATATCCTTGAGACGGGAAGCCATGGATTTAGTCAATATTTTGTACAGGACGTTGCACAAGCTAATGGGGCAAAAATCTGAGATGGATCGGGCTGCATGGGTCTTGGGGATCAAATCTATGAAGGTGGAGTTGATACCTCTGGGGATGGATCGAGCAGTCTGCAGGTCCCAAGTGGCAGCACACACTTCTAGCCCGATGATGTCCCAAAATGATTGGAAGAATCAGGGGGGGAATCCATCTGGGCCTGGGGCCACCTCAGCCTTCATGGAAAAGGTGGCAGCATGGATTTCAGAGTTAGATAGAGGCAGTAACAGCATCTGATTTGCCATGGCTGAGATAGAATATGGGATATGCTCTAGAAGGGAATCAACCGCATCTGGGGACATGGGAGGGCTGTCACTCAGGAGCTCCTAGAAGAAGTGAGTGGTTTTAGCCTGGATGTCCTCTTCTTCCTTGATGATTCTGCCATCGTTGCCCACCAACTCAACAATTCTGTCGGAGCTTCTATTCCTGAGAGTCGACGTGTGGAAGGACTTAGTGTTTGCATCGCCATCTTGGAGCCACAGGGCTCTCAAATTTTATCTCCAAAATATTTCCTCTCAGGATAGGATGTTATGATACTCACTGAGAGCAAGGCGTTCCTCATCCCTGAGCCCTGGGTCTTGGGATCCAGCTTGAAATTTGGACTCGAGGGCTTTGATTTTAGCTTTGAGAATTGCTTTGTTTTCGAAGATATTGCCAAACACCTCCTTGTTCCATACCTTGAGTTGGTCCTTAAGGTGTCTCATTTTATGGAAGATTTGTTCAGCAGGGTGTCCAGGGACTGGGGGAGCCCACCAGTGCCCAACCTAGGCCTGAAAGTCAGGGTGATGTAGCCACATGGACTTGAAATGGAAAGGCCTCCTGGGGGAGGGCCTATGGTTGATTTCAAGGAGGAGTGGGCTATGATCAAACCCAATTTTGGGGAGGGCTAGCAGGGTGGCGTCAGCAAACATAGGCAGGGCTTCCTTAGACAAGAAAACTCTATCTAGTCTGACCTAGATATGATTTGCTCCCACTCTTCTGTTGGTCCAAGTGAACTTGGCTCCTTTCAGGCTAATTTCCATGAGCTCGTTGAGGGCAGTAAAGGCTCCAAAGTCCTCCATGCTCTTGCCCTAAACTGTTGAGCCCCCACTTTTATCAGAGAGGAATAGGGGGTTGTTGAAGTCCTCGACCAGGATCTAGGGCAGGGGGGCGAAGGCTTCTCTCATCGAGCTAATTTTCTTCCATAAGGCCGCTTTCTCGATGGGACTGTTAGGAGCATAGACGTTGGATAGAATCCATGAGCGCCTTGACTTTACGCAATGGACCGACATGTTGATGATTCTGGAGGACAAAGATATGAGTTTTCCCTCGAAGCACCAGGGGTCCCACATGCACAGTAGACCCCCGACTGAGCTAGCCGTAGGGGTAGATAGGGACTCGTAATTATTCCAGGTAGCTTGGTCTACACGTCGGGTAGAAATCTCATCTATTTTGGTCTCCTGAAGGAGGAAGGATGAACGGTGATCCCTGTGGAGTTGGTCGAGGATCCTTTTCTTGGGGGCCCCATTGAGGCCCCTGATATTCTAGGTGATGAGCTTCATCTGACACCCTTGAGGGGTCACTTGCCCCCCTTCCCAGAATGAGTAGGGGGTTTGGGTCGGATGGCATCCATCTTGGAGAAGCTTACCCCTACGTTAGAGAAAGTTGTCTAGGAGCCATTGGCTATGTCATCTTCAGTGACCCTTGTTCGCTGATCGCCTAGGGTGGGATGCCATCTTTTGAGTTTGCTACCAAATTCTGTGGCAAAAGACCTACTCCAAGTCATCTTAGGGCTGACTTTGTTAGGCCCGGATGAAGAGCTAGCTTTGATCTCTTCATCAAACTTCTTAGATCTGCACTCCAAGGGAGGAAGCCCAACAGGGATCATCGGGAGGGCCGAGAGGGGGTCAAGGGAGGAACGGGGGTGGGGGGGGAAAGGGGGCCCTAACCGAGGGATTCGACAGGGAAGAGAGCCCAGACGGATCGCTTTCTTGGAGGGGGGCACAAGTAGGGCCCTACGAGGAGGGGTTCAAAGCAGGTTGGGTGGGAGAACCTGGGATCAGGGCCACAAAAGATGACCTAGGGGAGGGAGCAACAAAAATGGAAACCTAGGGGAGATCGCCTTCCAGACCGAGGTCCACATGAGAATATTTTGGGGCCAAGGGGGCCCCCTTGGTGGTCTAGGCCTGGGATCTAGGGCCGTCGTGAGGGGGCCCACGAGACGGGGCCTGACCTGATTGAGAAGGGGGTTTAGGGGGAGGGATTTCAGCCTTTTTAGAAATTGGGCATTGGTGGGAGAGGTGGCCCTGAGTGCTACAAGTGGGGCAGAAGGTAGGTTTGTTTTTATAGATCAGGGGCTAGCTCTAGAAGTAGGACCCAAAAGATATGGTCACCGAGGAAGGGAGAACGAATTTGAGATTGGGGTTTACACAAAACCATACATGCACCATCTGAGATCCTGCCTTGGTAGCAACATCAAAGGCCACCAGGTCCCTGACCGACTGAGCAATGAGTCTGAGGATGTCTTCATGCCACAAATGGAAGGGAAGGTCTGGGAGCTAAACCCAGACCGGGGTGAAGTTGATGCTTTGGGTGCTGGGGTGAAAGTTAGCTCCATATCGCCTAAGGAAGAGGCTCTTGCACCCCAAAAACCAGGGCCCACCCAACAGGATCCTTTTGACATCCTCACTATTTTTTAATTTGATAATGAAGAAGCCCTTGGTCAGGGCAACCAACTGGATGTTCCTGGAAACCTTCCACTTGGTAGCCGCCCATCTATGGATGGTTTCCATGTCGGGATGCCCTCCCATGAATTTCCCTACTAGGGAGGCAAAAGAACCAGCTACCAAATATGAGTAGACCTCCTCCTGGATAGAAATGTGAGTGCCCTCGAGGGAAAGACCTAGCCCCGAGGCTTGTGAATGGGTCCTGGTGCCCACCAAGATCTGTTGATAGGAGGGTTTGGGCCCACCCAGGAAAAATACCAACCTAGGAATAGGGGGCTTTATCCCCAGCCCTGCACTCGCATCGAGGCTGGCCTATGGTCCAGGGCCCAAGATGTCGACCCCACCCTGGCCACCAAACGGATCAAGCGCAGAACCATCCTCTGGGCCTGTTGGGGGTCCTGCTGGCCCGAGATCGGGCCCTGATGTGCCTAACCTCGACCCTGAGCCCGATCCCGATCGGGGACCTGCACCATGCACTAAACCTACCCCCTGCCCTGCTCCTGCTCCTGCTCCTGTTCCTGCTCCCTCTATCCTATGGATTATCTTTTGATTCCCATTTCATCTACTCTTTTAATGTTGATTTTGGGATGCTAATTTTACTATTATTGCTATCCACTATTTTATTGCCATTGCCACCTTTCAGTATTATTTTGGTTTATCAAGGTCTTTACCATATCTAAAATTTCATTCATATCAAGCTTATATTTATCCATAATGGCTTTAGTATCACTATTGGTTTATGATGGGGCATGTAAAACTAGCAATTGAGGCTAGAAGACAATAATTTACAATAAATTTTGGCCTAAACATGAAAGGGTTAAGTTGAAAAATGACTGGACATTGAAAATAGATGAGACGAAGGACATTAAATTTTAGAATTAGAGAATTTTGGGTTAGATTGGTAGTATAAGCTATAGATGGATAAATGATAACTTTTCTACACTAATTAGAATGTCTTCTACATTGGCCACTTCTTCAAAGGCTATACTTAAAGTGATATGGTTAGCATTAAAAATCATTAAAGCTAAGTAAGATTGTAAGTCTTTAATGTTATATGGTAATGCTTGTTCTTTATTTGACCTATTTTATGACAAAATTAAATGTAGTCCTCATGAATTTAGTGTTATAATCATAAATGTTTTCTCGAGTATGCCTTTGCATTATATTCAATTGAAATAAAGTAGAGTATTCATTACCCATATTCCCAAATCTATGCATGAAATATTCCATAGTTGTTTTCCAACTTGTAATGGAATTATTAGGTAACCATCTACACCACAAAGTAGCTTTATTATGCAAATAATAGATGAGTAAGCATATCATAATATCTTCCTCTTGGATGTAATGAATTTACTAGAGTCTGGATAACTTGTTTGGGTGATCCAACATTATCTTGTTCCCACTCCCATTATAGGTAGGTAATGATTTCATAGTGACAAGTGGGATAGGAGAATATTTTGGGGCCAAGGTGGTTAAGGTGCTAGACTATTTTATGGAGGGTGACCATACTGCATGGGATAAGGGTACAATGCATAACCTTGGGGTGGATCCACATATGGAAGATATGGAGACATATGAGGGTATTGATATGCAATATGAAATAATAGTAGGATAGGATTCAAATTTTAAAAATGTGGTGGATTAGGGTATGCCCATTGTTGATTCAAAGGGACCATTCTAGAATGAAGGAGGATTTTGCAAGCCCTCTTGAGGGTCCTATTTATTATGAAAATATATTCATTTCTATAAATTATGTAGTGTTTGACTAGTTGAAGGTAGCATTTGAATGAGGTTATTTTCTTGTATTCCTTGCACCCCATTTGATCGAGCAACACTTGCAAATTCTAAGAAAAAATTTGGATTTGGTTATGAAGAGAAATTTGTTTTAAAGAACTTACATTTGATAGAATAGACTATGTAGATGAAAGGTTTATTATGTTGGACATGCTAGATCCAAGTGGGTTTTGATATAAATTCGTACTCATAGGAGGGGAAATTTGAGTGTTAAATGTTGAACATTGACTCACAATACTTAGGCTATTAGAGGATGCTAGGAATGGTTTATTTGTATGATATTGACATCAAATGACATTTCATAGAGAGGATTAGTGTGAGTCAAGGTAGGTCCCATATTAGCCCAAGTCTAATTAGCGAGAGTGAAAGAGTAATTGTAAAGGAAACCAAAAGAGATCATTTATGAGGATGTAATATTTTGATTCACTTGATCAATCATTAAAATTTTTCCTTTTGAAAAAGCAAAATCAGATAGAAATTGCCTTAATTTCATCATCTTGATGCACCCATGAGACATTTTTCTCCTTTTTCCCTTTCATGTTATTTTTTTGATATGTGATTAATTATATTGATTAAATCTCCTTACTTTATTGTTGTGTTTTTGAGAATGTATTCATAAAAGCTTAATCTCACACACATATAAACTACACGAACAAAATTTCAAGGTTAAAATTAAATTTTGCAAAAAAATTGTCTATAGAGCAAATTGCTTCAATTTTGGGGTGAATTACTCTCCTTAGAGGAGTTAAGAATATTTATTGACCTTTCAAGAAAACCATTATCAAGACCTGGGTGAATCACTCCTTGAATATCACATGTAGAAATTTTACAATTCTGGAGTGAAACACCAATTATTTAGAGCAAATCACTAACTAGATAGAACTTTGGAAAATCTTGGACCTTTATAGGGCTATTGACCTCAAATGGAGTGAATTGATTCCTGAGTGAGGACTTGGCAAAAGTTTACCAAATTTATCCCAAATGCTTTCTATCTTTGGCATATACAAAATTGAAGCTAAAGGTTAAAAATGTTGTTGATTTGGTGTCACCTCACTTGCTTACCTTGTAAAAAAATTATGATTATAAAATTCATGATAGAGTTGCCATTCATAAATCACCCATAAAATAAGACACAATTAATGGAAAATGTGTGAATTTAAATATTAAGTTGGGACTAGGATTAATAAATCAAGTCCTTAGTTGTAATGAATCGATGTGGTTTCAACTTGGAAAAATTTTAAATATTTAGAGCAAATCGCTAGCTTAGTGGAGTGAATTGCTTCTAATATTTGAATTAAATATTTTCTATGATATTTTAGGTGATGGGTCCTAAGTGGAGCAAATCACTTCAAGTTTGGAGTGAACTACTTTCTAAATGGACACTTGGAAAAAATTCCTCAATTTCAAAGTAATTGCTTCCTACATGTGGTAAAATGTTTATTTTGGTACCAAAATCAAGAAATTATGTCAAATAATGGACTAAAATACTATTATCCCATTATTTGTGCTATAAACTATTTTGAATTAGAGAATTTTTTGACTTCTTATGTGCCCTCAATGCTAGTTTCAACAAAATTGGATGGAATAGACAAGCCTTTTCCAACCTCTAGATTTAGGCCAACTCCCCACTATCCTTTCTAAAATCTAATATAATATAATATAACAACATGAAATTAAATATGAGAGAAAAATATAGAAAGTAAATGTGGAAATTAAAATGCATGAAAGTAAATTGTGAAGTTTATCATGTGAGGGAATGAAAGTAAATATGACCAAAATTGTAGCAAGGAGGGTGTATGATCAATCAACACATGAAGAATCCAAATAACAACAATCTATTCTCATTCATATGAGTTGAATAACAAGATGGGCAAAAGAGTTGCACCACGATTATCACATATTCTATAATCTACGAAGGTAATGGCACTAACAAAAAGTAAAAGACTTGTCAATTTCTCACCAAACTCATGAATTATAAGATCATAATGTGGGCTTCACAAAGTGTAGCTTTGAATTTCTCAAGGCCAAAAGGTATTTACAATGGATCCTATGGCTCTAATTTAAAAGAGTTTACCCCTAAGTTACCTAGGGTGATAAATTCTTACTCTTGGTGAAAGTAAATATTTAGGGGATCTAACAAAATGATGCACCTTCAAATGTTACATACCCCTAATTATGCCCCAAAAGGGTTTAGAATCCTTCTAAAATGAGTTAAGGTGTCACTACATGCCAAAATGTTGCTTTTCAAAGATCTTCCTTAGGATTTGTGCTTCTCTTTTTACCCCTCTACCTTTTCATGAGTGATTTACTCCAGCCAGTCTGCTAGCACTTCATCAATAATTTACTAGTGCTTCACTCATGCAAGTCAATTGCTACTCCCTGCTACCAAATTGTTCTTGTGTGCAAATTATACGTTTGAGAGCCAATAAACCCTTGTTATCCACCTAGAAAAATTGAAGAGGTTTTAGAAATTTTTAATTGATTGTTTTAGATTTTTTTATAGCCTTCCAAAATGGTAAAATTTCCAAGGTAGGTACTTGTCACTACAATAGGCTCATGGAAGCTATGATATCACATGGATGGAGAAATCTATATGGACACATGACAACATTGTCTAAAAATATCATTTTTTATCTCTTTCCATAATATTAAGATATTCTAAATCTCTCTCTCATACTATCTTGGACTCTTCTTATGATATTTACAATTACATGAGAGTCAAAATGTCACATGCTTCTAGAGATTTTTCTCTTGGGCTTTTCCTCTGATATCTCAATAATTACATAATACTTCCACAAAGTACTTTGGACTATATTGGTATTTTAGAAATTTTTTAGAGATTTCAAAATATATTGCCATAGTTTTATATATATCTCAAGTCATTTGACCTTATTAAAAAGACAACTTACCATGACAGTGACACTCTTACTATCAAATTTTACAATTTACTATTGCTTTTTATCGTGGTATATCATAATCAAGATATTTTTATTGTACTTATTTCGTAAAAATATTATATTTATAATATTTTTATTCCTTAATAGTCGTTGCAATCTTCTTAGGGAAGCTATTACACCATCAGCATATGGAAGAAGCTATTGAACTATAATATTCTCTAGGAAGTCATCCAATTATATATTATAGATACTCTTTATACTATTACACATATGAATAACATGACAAAATTTTATATCGACAAGAGTGTCCCTTATGGGGGGATGATTTATATGAACCTCTCTATGTCCCCCATTAAATTTAAAATTAGTTGAAATATGTGTTAGTCTTCATTTGAGGCAGTAACTGAACTTGTATTTGAATAACACAAGCTTATACTGAGAGGGGGGTGAACAGTATAATATCACTTTTTACTTTTCTTTCCCAATCAATACTATGCAATAAACCAATGGTAATATCAATAGCAGTAATCAAAGCAATGCACAAATCGCCACACACAATAGAGACATCAATTTAACGTGGTTCACCCAATATGGGCTACTCCACGGAGAAAATATTTCACTAATATTTTCTCAAAAAATCTCTTGGGAATCCTTTCCCTCTTACAATTGTTGGCAATTTTGGGTACTGTGGGTACATTGCCTTTGCTCAAGTGTATAAGTTGTCATTGATGTCAAGAAGCTCTTGAAGGAATTTGATTTGATGTCAAATAATTTGTTTTGATGAAGGTTACGGCATGACAGTTTCAAAGGTATTTTGTAAACCCCAAGTTGGTAGGTTTAAATATTACAGGTGGATGCATTAGTTTAATGCATTTGGGTCCAGGAGGAAGTATTTATTTAAATAATTAAAAACCTTGTTAAGGTTCCCCTTAATTATTTTTAAATAAATATTAAATTATTGTTTACAATGGGTTCTCCTAACCCATGACGCAAATGTCTTAACTATGTGGGCGCTATGTTTTAAGATTGTGGGCGCTATCCAAGACCTTCGTCGACATGTTAAACTCCTCGCCGACGTCAAGAGCTTATGGTAAAAATGCATATAAATCTCCCTCGATGAAAATCAAGTATGATTGATCCACATTTTGAAAAGTGTTGCTCGCTGTGATTTTGTGATCCGCTGTTCGGATTTCTTCTCCGATTGTGTCTTCGTCGTTTTTGTAAACCTGTTGTTTGACTGTCTTCATCGTTTTCGTGAATCCGTTGTTCATTTTTTTGTACTCGTCGTTTGTTGTAAATTCATCGTAAGGTTTTCATCTTTGTGTTCACATCAGAATAAAGGAAGGCACTGTTGTTTTATTTAATCCCTGGCGCAGAAGTAACAAGGCTAACAGCGTGAGGTTTAAACCTCACCGGGTGCCTTTGGCGCACTAGTAGCGGCTAGGCTGTTGGCGCGCTACCCGAACGGGAGGTTCCACGTTTGAATAATGCGAAAGGGTTTTTCATCATGAAGTGGACGCAGTGGGTGGTGTTAGAATTCGTGCACAATTTCTCCATAGCACGATTTTTGATGTTGGCCAAGGTATTTTCGAAATTAATTTTTGCTAAGTGTATTTTGCGGATGGAGGAAGTTTATTAGAGGGAAAAAAAGCTTAGGAGTTATAAGGAGTTTAAAGCTTGTTTTATTTTGATAAAATATTCTTTTGAAGGTGTTGTTTGAAATATCTTATTGCATTCTTATGAGAGATAAATTTTATTTTTGATAAGACTATAAGGGAGAAATGAGGTGTATAAGGGATAAATTTTTCTTGTAATGTTGAGAGTGCTATTGGTTGATTATGGAAATGAAAGCATGATGTTTTAAGGTTAAAATTGCTTCTTGTGTGAAGTTGTGAAACCTTAAGTGGGCAACTTTGAGATTGACATTTGCTTTCATTAAATTGGTAATAATCAAGCTATTATTTACTTGGTTAAAGTGTTGAGCTTACTCCTTTGTTGATGATTTGAAAATTTGTTTTGTGCTATTGTGATTTGAGTTGGTGGATGCTTTTTTTCAAACAATATTGGAGAGAAAAGGAGTTCTATTTGTTTCCTTTTCTAATGTTGATTGTGAAATGCTTCAAGGTTGTGTTTTGAGTTGAATGGTGTTGATTGAACCTTGTTTGATGAGCATTGTTGTTGAAGCCCTAATTGATGGTGAAAATAACATGAGTATCATTGTTATGTGATTCTTTGCATAGTTGGCAATTGTTGGGGTTTCATGTTCTTGAAAGAAAGCATTCTATCCTATCCATTTCAGATATTGAGTTGAGTTTTCAGATTTGAGATTGAGTTTGAGCTGAGTTGATTTGAGTTGAGTTTTGAGATTGAGAGTTGAGTATAGAACATATTGAGTCTCTAACAAATCTCTTTATGCTTCTATGAGTTTGACAAATCACATTGGGTCTCTAACAATTCACCTTGTGATTTCCTACTAAGAAAGTTTTTTTCTTAGTGAGCTTGCTGAGTTTTGGACAGGTTTCGGTGGGGACTTGTGAGTAATCTTGGACAAGTTTCGGTGGGGACTTGTGAGCAGATTTGGATAGGTCCTAGTAGAGGACTTATGAGCTGATTTTGATATTTCTATCAGAGAACTTGAGTACAGAGGTGCACTAGTTCTTTGAGAAGAACCTGAGGATAGATTTGGCAAGTCTTTGAGAAGGCTTGTGTGCAGAGGATTGATTTGTTCAAGCTTAAGCGTTGGATAGATCCGACAGACAGAGGAAGACTTGTACTATATTGACTGACTGTGTTTGGTACAGGTTGCTGAGCTATTGTGGACATGATCATAGAAGGCAGAGGTCTCTTAGGCTAAGCATTGAGGACAGGAGGTCTTCTATGGAAAGGAGTTCCACATGCTGGCAAGAGGTAGAGGCAGTTGATCTTCTGAGGGATCATTTCTAGAGCAGAGGGTAAGGTATCTCCTTTAAGCAGAGGCTCATAAATTTTGATTAGGGTAAGGTATCTCCTTTGGGCTGAGGCTCATAAACATTGTAATTGGGAAGGATTCCCAAAGAACTTTGAGATAACTTTTAGAGAAAAGTTTTGTGGACGTAGCCCAGCCATTTTGGGTGAACCACATTAAAATTGGTCACTTTGTGGATGATATTGTGCATTGCTTTGATATTGCTTTGGGTATATTGCTTTATTGTTTTGAAGTATAAAGGAAAAAATAAAAAAAAGGTCTTATACTGTTCATCCCCCCCTCTCAGTATAAGCTTGTGTTCTTCAACAATGTTTATGGACCTCTATCCAAAGGAGACACCAATACTCTAATCAAGTTTATGGATCTCTATCCATAGGAGAACTCCTTCTCATATGCTCTGGTTGGTGATCTTCTAGAAGAACTGATATCTCCATTGCACTGGCTTATGGATCTCTATCCACTACAGACTCCTAACCTCACTCAGAAGACTTTTCTTCACTTCCTTGGCTAATGGACCTCTATCCATTGGATATTATTGTCCTCTATACTCTGTCACCTCCAAAGCTTGCTCTCAGCTCTATCTCAAATTTGTACTAAACACAGTCCTTCAATCTAGCACAAATATACTCAATCTCTATCCATAAATCTGCACTAAACATAGTCCTTTGGTCCAGCACAAATCTGCTCAATATCTATTCTCAAATATGTACTAAATATAGTCCTTCAATCTAGCATAAATTTTCTCAATCTCTATCCTCAAATTTGTACTAAACACGATCCTTCGGTCTAGCACAAATTTACTCAATATATGTCCTCAAATATGCACTAAACATAGTCCTTCGGTCTAGCACAAATTTTCTCAATTTCTATCCTCAAATCTGCACTAAACATAGTCCTTCAGTCTAGCACAAATCTTCTTAATAAGTCCTCACTAGAACTTGTACAATCTGCTCAACAAGTCTTCACCAAGACTTACCTCAAATTTGCTCAACAAGTCCTGACTAGAAATTGTCCAATCTGCTCAACAAGTCCTCATTAGAACTTCTTCAATAAATTAGACAAGCTTCACACATAATATTGTTTAATCTCATAGAAACATATAAAGAATTATTAGAGACTCAATATGCTTAACACTCACAAAAATGCTTAATCTCTTTTTCAAATCAATTTAGAATATAGAACAATTTGCTTTACAAAACTTGAACAATCACTTCCACACTTCTAATTGACTAGGCTCAATCAACTCCACTTAACCAATAACTCAATGAAACACTCTTTGCTTACAAATCCTAGTCCAAGCATATGAACACTCACTCAATTATTTCCAACAATGCTTATCAAACAATCTCACATAATAATGATACTCATGATCTTGCACAAACCCTAGTTTCAAGACAGTTCTCAACTTCACATAATAATGATACTCATGATCTTGCACAAAATCTAGTTTCAAGATAGTTCTCAACTTCACATAACAATGATACTCATGATCTTGCACAAACTATAGTTTCAAGATAGTTCTCAACTTCACATAACAATGATACTCATAATCTTGCACATATCCTAATCATGTATATGAAGGTTCATTCAATGTTTCCAACAATGCTTATCAAACAATATTTTTATCATCAACCTTCACTTAGAAAAAACCTTTAACAATAAAACTCAACAATTCTTATCAAACAACCCTTTTCACTCCAACTTACCATTCACAACATCCAAAAATCATTCACAAGGAAGATGTGCCCATACCTTTTGTTTGATGAAGAATTGACCTCAAAACCTATCTCAAACACAATTTTCCTCTTTGCCAATTTCAAAGGCTAGATGATAAAATATCACGCTAACACTCCCTCAAAATATTTCACAATTACAAAAATAATTAAACTCAAATACACCTTATTACTCCATCTTGAAATTAGCATTCACCAAAAACATTTAAAAATAAATCTCTTATTACACCTTATATATTCACTCTAAATAACTCAATCCACCAAATAATTAAATAAAAATAATTATTTAATTTCATCCACCTTATATCTCCCTAAGTTCAAAAAAACACCATACAACATTAGGAGAAAAAACCAAATTATAATAAAAAATTAGTACCTTTCAAAGTGCTCCCGGCGGGATTCGATCCCACATCAAAGCTCCTCTAACGCTTTAGCCACGACTACCAATTTGCGTGAGTTAAGCGCTCATGTGGAATGCAAAAGTGCCCATGGTGCTTTGTCTTATTCCTAGGTGCCAAGGCCCAAAAAGCTTTGGTGTTTTTGATGCAAAACAACCTCACAACCTTCCTTGATGTGAATTGAACACAACACCTTGCGTTCCTAATGTGCTGCCAGCTGTCGCTAGCCCACCTGGCTAGGTGGTGACAAGGCTTTCTAGCCTTGTGCCTTTTCACCCTTCACTACCTACCAAAGAAGTCAAATGAAGGACTTCTTCCTTCTTGCTCGTCGAATATTGCGCACACAATTTGCTTAGGAGTTTAATCAAATTCAATCGTGGATAGTTTGGAGCCACTTAGGCTTTGGGTATTTATACCCATGCCTTGAAATTCATTGACATCAATGGAGGAGATAATGTATGATGTCGACGCATTATTTTTGCCCTTATAACCCTAACCTTAGGGTTATTAAATTAAATTATAATTTAATTAATAATAAAATTATTATAATTAATTTAATAACTATAAAGTTAATCAAATTCAGTTATAAATTGGTAATGACAGATTAGTGGCAACATTATTCTAATTTACAGTTTGGAGGAGGGTGGGGGATGTCGTCGAGCGGGAAGTCATCTGCAGGGGTTCCCGAGAGCGGCTATGGTTCGGTTCTTGGACATAGTGAAGCAATCAGAGAGCACCAGGACTCTGGTGGTGCGGAAGCGCCTGGGCCCATTGAAGATGACCGAGCTGTCAGCGGTCATGGTCGAGGTAAGGACCCACCAGACAAAGGGGGTGGTGGGACCCAAAAGTCTTATGCCCAGGCTGCGGCCTCGAAAACCCTAAATGGGTTTTTTACCAAAGAGCTATTTTTGGTTGGGGATGAGCTGGACATCTTGGTGGAAGTACTTTCAAGCTTCATGGAGTTTGAGAAATTTACCCTAATATGCAAATTCATTAGAGGTCGGCCTGACATGGAAACTATCTGAAAGTGGGTAGCAATAAAATGGAGGACTTCTGGTCATTTGGAGCTGGTAGCCCTATCCCGAGGTTTTTTTGCCATTAGACTAAACAATAAGGAGGATTACTATAAAATTCTGTCTAGCAGGCCATGGTTTTTGGGCCGCAGAAGTTTATTTCTTAGGAAGTGGGACATGGATTTCAGTCTTGATACCCAGAACATCAACATTGCCCCAATATGGGTCAGGCTCCCGAATCTTCCCCTCTTTGGCTGGCATGAAAATGTCATAAGGGGTATTGCGCGCTCCATTGGGGATCTAGTCACCATTGACCCCCCCACTCGAGCTCGAACAAGGTTCATCCAAGCCCATTTTTGCATTCTGGCAGATTTGGAGGTGGAACTCCCAACTTCCATCACTCTTCGGTCTAGAGGTACCATTATTCATAAACAAGCTATTATCTATGAAAATAAACTAGCTTTCTGCCCCCAGTGTCGGTCCCAAGGGCACCTCTAGTCCCAGTGTCCTCTTCAAAAATTGGGAAAATAGAAATGTGAAAATGGCAACCCCCTGGAGCATAAGGAAGGTCTATCGAAGCAACCAAATCTTCCAGACGCAAAGAGCCATGGATCCCCAAGCCCCTCTAGAGACTGCGTCAGACTCTCTCAACCTGAAGAGAATCCCACTCTCCAATTGGACCCCAAGCATCTTGAGGCTGACAACCAGCAAGGAACAGACTCCCACTTGGAGAGTGAATCGCAGGAAGAGAAGGAACGGACCCTAGCCCAAATTATGACTCAGGCTGTTTCTCTGTTCCAAGATACGGGTCACCCCAATTTTAGTCAGTCACAGACGCTGTTAGAATATTACCTCTTAGGAAGGAGGGGTGAACAGTCTAGTCACATTAGCCCCCGAAACATGAGGAGCCGAAAGCAAAATGTGGATTTTGGTAGTGAGAGGAAGCAGGGTCATCCTCCTAACAAGGACAGGCAATACAAAGAGACAGCAACTGACATTACAAATGGAACCCAATGTTTGCTATTTTTGGATGACTATGATGCTCAGTCGGACGAAGCGCATGAATCAAAACCTCCCCCTCAATAAGGAAGGGGAGGCAAGAAAAACCTCAAACTGTCCAGATGAAAGTCCTCTCATGGAATGTGAGAGGACTAAACGGAGTAGCCAAACGAAGGTTAGTGGCTGATCTCCTTAGGAGGACTGACCCTTCCATCCTTATTTTGCAAGAGACCAAGCTCGATGCTATCTCCTCTGATAAAGTTGTGAAGGCAATTTGGGCCAAGGAAAATTGTTTGTCCAGCCCTGCAGTGGGAACAATGGGAGGACTCATGGTTCTGTGGGACCCTTCAAGGTTTGAGAGCAGATCGCTATCAACTTCCAACAGAATCATCAATGTACTGTTCCAGTCCAAAACCACCAATTTTTCCTGGATTTTGTCCGACGTTTATGCTTCAAATTCTACCACAGAGAGAGTAGAAATTTGGAAAGCTATCTCTTAGATGAGGGAGAATTTTAGTAATTTTCCTTGGGTTCTAGGGGGTGACTTCAATTATCCCCTTCATCCTTCGGAGAAAAAAGGAGGGTCCGACCACTCCAGCCGCAGCTTGGAAGACTTCAGAGATTTTGTCTCTACTAATGGCCTGCTCAACATCGAACTCAAAAGGGCTTCCTTCACATGGAGTAACAGAAGGATTGGGAGCGGTTTGATTCAAGTTAGGCTTGACATATTCTTCATTTCCCCAGAAGCCATTCCCATCCTTGGCGAGGCCATCCTTTTGGCTCTTCCAAGGATTGGGTCTGACCATAACCCTTTTTTCTTGGAGGTGGATGATGGGCCTATTTTTAAGACCCCTTTTAGATTCGAATCCATGTGGATTTCTCATAAATATTTCAAAGGATTGGTTTCATAGTGGTGGCAATTGAAGGTGGAAGGAAGCGCTCCTAAGAGGGTGGCTTTAAAGTTCAAAATGGTCAAAGAAAAGCTGAAGGTCTGGAACAAAGAGGTTTTCAGCAACATTTTTTAGTCCAAAAAATCCATCTCTAAGAACCTGAAGGTTTTGGAGGAAAGGATGGATCTCGAAGGTTACATTGAGGGTCTCAAGGAGGAAGAGCGGAGCCTTTTGGTGGACTTCCATTCTATTATTGCTAGGGAGGAAACTTTCTGGCGCCAGAAATCTCGTGACCTTTGGTTGAAGAATGGAGACTCCAACACGAGGTTTTTTCATGCATCTACTATGAGGCACAGGGGGGCCAACAAGATCAGAGAAGTGGCTTGTAAGGATGGGCACATTACCAGGGAGATTGAGGAAATCAGGAGCGAAGCGGTTGATTTCTTTCAGGATTTGCTTGGCACTCCTCCGGATAGCAACCTTCAGGTCCAGAAATCTATGCTCACCAATTTTTTGACTAAAGTTCCCCATGAGGTAAGCATTAAGCTTCTGGAACCTTTTTCCTCCTTCGAGATTAAGGAAGCATTATTCTCCATGCAACTAGATAAGGCCCCTAGGCCCGATGGTTTCCCCCCATGATTCTTCCAAGTCATGTGGGAGGTCGTGGGCCCGGATGTGTGCGATGCTATTCAGGTTATCCAAGCTTCCAGATCCATCCACCCGAAGCTCAATTCCACCTTTCTTGCCCTCATTCCTAAGTCTCCTTCCTACAAAAGTTTCTCTGACTATCGGCCCATCAGCCTGTGCAATGTTTTTTACAAGATTCTCACCAAGTCTATAGCCAATAGACTCAAAACAGTCCTCCCCCTCCTGATTGATCCTTGTCAGGGAAGCACTATTAAAGGCAGAAACATTCTTGATGGTGTTATCACTATCCATGAGACCCTTCACTCCACTTACCGCTCCAAGAATGTTGCTCTTTTTCTTAAGCTCGACATGAACAAAGCCTTTGATCGAGTCAATCAAAAATTTTTGTGTGTAGTCCTCCTCAAGTTTGGCTTTCATCCCCACTGGATTGACCTTGTCTACAACTGTATATCCACTCCCTTTTTCTCTGTCTTGGTCAACGGGTCCCCAGCTAGGTATTTCCAAAGTGCTAGAGGGCTCAGACAAGGCGATCCTCTATCTCCCATCCTTTTCATTCTTATGGCGGAGGTTCTGAGTTGGTCCATGAAAGAGGCTCTTCGTCAGAACAATATTTTTGGCATCTTTTCGACTTCTAGGATTAATCATGTCACTCATCAGTAATTTGTGGATGACACCCTCATCTCCACTAGGGCGTCCGTTGCTCAAGCCAAGTCGCTCAAGAGGATCTTGTCCCGTTATGAGCAAGCTACAAGGAAAAATGTCAATTACATAAAGAGCAAAATCTACTTTATTAACACTCCCCTGTGTAGACAACTTTGGATTGCTAGAATTATTGAATGCTCTATTGATTCCCTGCCTACATCCTATCTGGGGTTGCCTCTATCTTATAGCGGGCGGGCCAGTGGGGATATGTGGAACACGATTCTTGAGCACCTTCACAGGAAACTCGGCACTTGGAAGGGCAAACTCCTATCGCAAGCTGGGAAAGCCACCCTCACCAAAGCTTGTCTACAAGGGATCCCGACCTACTTCATGTCGGTGTTCATGCTTTCGAGTGCAGTCCACTCCAAAATTGAGAAGATTCAGAGGACCTTTCTTTGGTCTGGCAATGAAGAGAAATCTAGACTTCCCCTTGTTGCCTAGGACAAGGTGTGTTCGAGGATAGATCAAGGTGGTCTGGGGTTGAGAAGATCGAGACTTATGAATTTGGCTCTGATCACGAAGCACGCTTGGAGGATTCTGTCTAGTGACCCGGTGGAGTGGGTTAAGCTGGTTAAAATGAAGTATCTTGGCCCCACTTCCTTCTTGGATGTTGTAACATCCCCCATGGCATCGACCTTTTGGAAATCGATGCTCCAAACTCGACATTTGATCAGTCTGGGAGCCCGCTAGATTTTGGGTGATGGCAACTTCATTTCCTTTTGGAAGGACAGATGGGCGACTGAAGAAGCCCTTGGGTCGAGGGCGGACCTTGTTGGGCTGAGAAGTTTGATCGACCCTAACTCTCAACTCAGGGTGGCGGATTTCATTGATCGGAGCACCCGTTTTCCTCAGTGGAAGTTTCCTATTGTGGAGGGGTTTAATAATGAGGTTACCTTTCTTACTAATATCCTACAGTCGGTGTTAATTCCTTCTGCCAGGAGGAATGACAGGATCATATGGAGTGGTACGGAGGATGGGCGTTTTTCTGTTAAATCAGCTTATGAGTTTCTCACCACCAAGACTACTCTGGACTACAGGTGGAATACTGTTTGGAGGAAAGGAGTTGTCCCTAAAATCAACTTCTTCATGTGGATTGCTTTCCACAACAAAGCCTTAACTATTGATAACCTTCACAAGAGAGGGTTTGCTTTCCCCAATAGGTGTTACCTGTGTCTAGCAGATTGTGAGACGAGGGATCATTTATTCTTGCATTGCCCATTTTCCCACTCTATTCTTAGTATTGTCCTATCCTCCTTCCAAATCCTTTGGTGCTCTCCCTGTTCCCTGAGAGATGCTTTTCACCAATGGCCCAATCCTTTCAAGAATCCCAAACTCCGCTTCCTCCTCGAGGCCTCCTTCCACCATTCAATTTGGCAAATTTGGTTAGAGAGGAATGCCAGAATCTTTGGCAGAGCTCCTAGAGGGCCCCCTTCTGTTGCTCAAAGGGCGTTATCTTATGCCATTGAAAATTCTATTGCTGTCCCCAGTCCCCGTCCCCACCTTTCGAGCGAAGAAGTGTTTCTCAAAATGATGAATCTCTGGCCGTTTTTGGAGGTTGTTAAAGAGCCCTGTCGTAGGAATGTTGTTTGGAACAAACCCCCCATGGGGTGGATTAAATTAAACTTTGATGGAGTAGATAAGGGGAATCCTAGGCCCGCTGGCACTGGGGGGGTTGTCCGAGATCATGATGGGAATATCGTGATGGCCTATTGTGAAGATTTGGGCTCCCAGACGAATCACTATGCCAAAGCCCGAGGTGCTCTTAATGGTATTCAGATTCTCTCTGAGGACCCTCGGCCTCTAATCATTGAGGGTGACTCGCTCAACATCGTGAATTACCTTCTTGGCACCAAAAATCCATCCTAGAAAGTCTACAACATCATCCTCGAGGCTAGATCTCTTCTCTCCTATCATGGTAGGTGGAAAGCAAATCATATTTTGAGAGAAGGAAATCGCGTGGCTGACCACATGGCCAACAAAGGGCTTGCGACCATGTGTCTAGTCGTGTGGTGGTCTCGCTTCCCATCCGAGGTGGAAAGGTTGGCCAGAGCAGACATACCTTCCTGATGTTTTCCTTGCGCAGGTTTTGGATAGCCCCTTCCGATGTGTTTTGGGGTGGCGTGGCATTTTTGTCTACTCCCTTGGGCGACTGTGGGTGCGAGTGTCTTGTGATGCGCACCCCTGCTCCCAAAGCATTTTGTTTTTCAAGTCTCTAGGACACACCAGAGTTGGCACCCTATAGGCTCTCTACTCTTTTTTCCCCACTGAGGCGGTTTATCTGGTTTGTCCAATCCTGGCATTGGTTCATGGTTGGCTTTTCAAAGTACCCCTTTCCAACGATGACCATGTGTGTGTGGATTATTGGCGGTGCACGGGATTGTTTGGGCTTGGATCTTGTCAAATCCTTGCCTTGGATTTGGCACGCTCCTTCCAATCCGCCCTGTGCATGCAAGACTAATGATGTTACGACTAATGAGGTGGCGAGTCCGCGTGGCTTTTTTAGACAAAGGAGAGGCAAGTTTGGGATCTGCGAGGGGCACCTTTCCTTTGTGACCTTGGCTTGCGGCATTGGATCCGGGTCGACTGTGGGAGGTGGCTCACGGTCAGATTTATCCTCCCCCATCCCATTTTTTATATTCGTCTTTTTGCTTTAATCTCTGTTATTGAAGTTTTTTATAGGTGGGTATTTATGGCTGGCCCCTTCATTGAGCCATCTACCCTGTCCCTTAGTGATGAGGCACGCATGTTCATGAAAGCAAAGAAGCTGCTGCCCTTCCTGGAAAAATTTGCTGGCCCTGACCAGGAGATTACGTAGAGCTTCATTGACACTTGGACCCAGGGTGATGTGGTCGTGAAAGGTATTAACATCCACGTTTTGACTACGGTCTTGGCGGAGATCACTGGTTTGTCGTCCCTTGGGCGGGTCATCAGGAGAGATAACCACAATTGGGTTGAGGAGCTGGAGCAGCTCCCTGATAAAGGGAAAAATCTTGGATGGGATAGGTCGTGTCTCCTCCGGTCTGCCCTCCTTGATCCTTATCAATCCGCCATGATTCCTATCATGCAATATATTACATGTGATGATCCCAACAAGACTATTCGAAGCTTTCACATTAGCTTCTATAACCACCTCCGCGATGCCAAACAAGTGAGTTTTCCAGATTACCTCATGTACTCCCTTGGCCTTGCTATTGATAAGAGCCGAAAAGCGAATTCCCCTCCCATCCATCAAGGCCTCATGGAAATTATTTATAGGCATGCTCTGGCCAAGCGCCCTCCTCCTCAGGTTGTCAACCCACTGAATTCCCAAGCCCCCTGTGCGTCCTCTCCTGCCTCTAGCCCCTCCAGAATCAGCCCTCCTAGCACTGTCGGGCCCTCTCCCTATAGCCACTCCGCTCGTTCTCGGCCAAAACGTAGCATTGGTGACAAATCGTCCGCTCCTGGCAGATCTTCCCTATGCCTATGGAAAGCCAGAAAGGTTGAGAAGAGCATCCTTCTGTAGCACATCCCATCGGACACGGAGAGCGACATGGAGAGTCATGGCAATTCTCTCCTAGACCTGGCTGCTTCCATTCTTACTACTGTTAACTCCATGATTACAATCCTGAAGCAGAACCAGAAGCGCTCCAATTCGGAGGGACAGGAGGATCGTGATTAGCTGTCCTTGGTTTTTGTCCTTTTGTTTTTGGCCTCTATTTGGGTTAATCTTGGGTTTGTCCAGTTTCTTTTTTGTTGTTGGGTTTCCAGGCCTAAAATCCTGTTTTGCTGTTTCCAAGTCTTTAGCATTAGGATGGCTTTACTTACAATTAGACTTATTGTTATAGCCAAGAGGTATGATGCATCATTAGAAATTTGGCTAATTTTGTACATAAGGTTTTGGGATCCTCTATAAAAACCCACTGTTAATATATTAAAATAATTACCAAAAAAAAAAATTCAGTTATAAATTAATTTATAATGAAATTATTATAATTAATTTAATTGTTATAGGTCTTACATTAGACCTTTAATATTATAATAAAATATTATAATATTGTTTTTCTTGGGCCTTCTTGTTTCTCCTGTAGACTTTATCTAATCACCTTGAATATTATAATAAATGATATTATAATATTATTTCCTTTAGGTCTAGAAGCAATCTTTCTTTTGCACTGATTACTGAAACTGATTCTTGACATCCTTCCTCCTGTACTGCTCACTGAAACTGAATCTTGACATCAATTACAACAAATCTTGCTCATTTTTCCAATAGTATTATGATTACTATGGGCCCATGAGCACCTTGTAAAATGACTTAATTGTATTATTTTATTATTATTCATCGGTCATTTCTTTATCCTTTACTTTGGGTAATATGTTTTATGGTAGTATTTATACCCCATCTTGCCCAACCATTTTATATCTACTTAGATATCAATGCTCTGTTTATTAATGATTATTTGTTAGCTTTTGATGCAGTATGCAATAGGAGATATCAATCACAAGATGCATAAATAATATGAAAGAAATAAAATCTGTGAGATGACTAAAATATGCTATAAATAAAAACGGTGGAAATGAATACAATGTAGCTATGGAAGAAATGGACACTCCATGAATAATGCTACCGGACTACATTGCACCCATTTCCATATGGGCGACTTTATTTAATCTATGATCTATGATGTTGTATATGATACTCTATGTGATGCTCTTTGATCTATGACAATGAGGTCATTATATAGGAAGATAAGTTCCTTGGCCAACACTCTATCTAGTTGTGCAAGGGACAACTTGCACATATACAACTTGCACATTGACACTTGTGCATTTATTACATTGCATGAAGAAACTAGGTAACTTGCCCCTAAAGTAATCTAATTTCCTAAGTATGTACCTTGGAAGGTACATTTACATGACCCAAATGATGTAATATAATCTATTTCTAACACCCCTTTGTATTACATTATTTGGGTATTGAAGACTTTAGTCTTCAATGTGGATCTTCTTCCATTGGATAGTAGAATATGTATTCTCATTCATTGCTTATTATGTTCAGGTTCACCAGGTAATTTGTGTCTTCATGTAATGCAAAGTAAGTTATGGTTGTAGATACAGGCTCTTCTGGCTTGTGATCAACTGGTTTAGTCTTCATAATGTCATGCTTCTTTCTAGCATATTTTTTTATTCTTTTTCCTCCTTCTCCTATTATTCTGCATTGGTGTTGGTGGGATTTTTGCTTCATGACAAGTTAGTCTATCATCACAATAATATTGTCCTTTCTTGCTAACTTGTTTCTTGTGTTGAGTAAGTACAAACATAATTAATGATAGATAAACCATCAAACACTCTTCCAATGAAAATATAACCAATCTTTGTGAGTTCCACCATGTTGTGAAGAGGATTTCATGAAGATAGTTAATCAATGTTGTAAAGTTACCTTCTTTGGCTTCTCTAAGAAACAATGAGAATTTCTCTTGATCATTAGTAGATAGATACTTGTATCCTTCTAAAGTATCTATTAAGTTTTGAGAGTAAAATTCTACTTCATGGAATAGTTCTTCATTGTTGAAAGCTTTTCTCAAAATTTCATCCATGATAGACCTTGGTATTTCTTAGGATTGAATAGAATCTTAGTGGTCTATCTTTCAAATTTGAAGTATATAATCTTAATTTTGATAAAACCTTTATTGATCCTTAGGTTTTTAGTCTTCCTTATGTCTCCCTAGTAATGAGAGTGTATACACCTAATGGAATTTTTGGTTTTGTAAAAATCTTATATTTTCCCAATGGATTTGCAACTTGATAATTTATGATAAGTGTTGATATTACCAAGTTTTATGACTCCCTAGGGATATAATTTAGTTCTCTTGAAAATATAGTTCAATTTTTGGTTGATTTTGTAAGGTTTTTTAAATATCAAAAATCAACTTTTATTATCCCTTATTGCTCCTATTGAACTAAGCACTTTTCCAATTTGAAGAGGTTTTAATGTTGGATTTCTTTTGTCCTTTTTTGATGTTTTTGAGACAAGAATAATATAAATTTCCAACCTTAGCAAAAAGCTTTAATAACCTCTGTAAATATCCCTTTAGGATTTTAATTGTAGTGTGTCTAATTTCCAATAAGTCAATTTGATGTAGTAACCCTTATAACTCCCAAATTTTGAAAAACAATAAACCGCAATAATATTTACAAATATTTTATAAATAATTTCCAATAGAAATCCTTATTGCTCCTATGTTTAATATTGCAAATATTATATGATATGATATATTATTTTCCTTTAATATATAGCTTTCACTTATAGTTATATTTATCTAAGTTTAACCTTATAACTCCCACGAAATGAAAGCATATCATAATAGGAATAGACCTTACCTTATATCATTCAATAGTTGACATTGTTTTTGTTATGCATGGGCTGCAATATAGACATTGCTACTTTGGTTGTTCCTCCAATGATATTGCTTGGAACCTTCGTGGGATTTGATGTTCCAAATGTGGTATCATTAATTTCTTCCTTTGACCTTCCTTGAATAGAGAATTGAAGGCTCTTTCTCACCTTGCTTCCATGCTATCACTCGGCCCTATGTGTGCAGACCCCGAACGTAAATGCTTGTTGAATGCCTTGGTCATTGGCACTCTTAAAATGGAGGAGAATCTTTGTTTGAGTGCCAAGAGGCATGTCCATTTTCTTCTTGAGTGCTTGAGGAGTAGAAGGTGCTAGAGAAAACTCATTTATATCTTTAAGTAATGTATGGATGTTACGTTCTTTAATGAAGTGCTTGGCTTTCCTTCAGATAAGTGTTCCTCATATATTCATTGCACCAACCTGTAGCTTGTAACTCCTTTGATGATGAATATGAGCACTCACGTGAGGAATGTTAGGGTATTGTCTCAAGTGACAAATATCACTTTCTCCTTGTGCATGGGCGTCTTCTATAATGCTTCTTCAACATATCCTTTTTTGAGGTTCTTTAAACCCTGTAACATTCATAGCTCCTTTTTCAATCAATTGCACTTGCTTGTAGATTGTTTCAAGCTGAGTTGAGGAGCATCAATCTAGAGGCTTGTGCATAAATTTTCAACTTTGAAGATGTGGATATGGAACACTCCAACAATGCTTTTATATTCCTCTTTTCTCACTTTTTATACATCCTCCTTGTAGATAGTGTTGCTCTTGATTATAACGTCATTTTCTCCCTTTGATTTTTTGTCTTCTCTCTTGCAGGTTCAACCATCCAAGATGATGGAGTAAGATTCCTTAGAGTGGCTCATTTGTTGTACTTACAAAGATGCTAGTGAATGATCATCTTCGACTGGTTTTTCCAATGGATGTTGTCATACCTCTTTTTTCTATATAAACCAGATTAGGATAGTGCGATGCAATGTAATATATTCATGTATAAAATAGCCTTTATTGCACCTTCTTTTGCACCCCTTTTTTAGGTCTGAATTTATGGTTTTGTGGTAGAATTTTGAATGCAATATAAGGGGTTTCAAGGTTTTATCTTTGATTAGACACCTTCCCCTTTTTTCTTGGATATTTTACAAATGAATCCAAGCTTGTAACCACTTGATAGAAGCTCTCTTTTTGTTGTATTTTTTTGCACTATTTCTTTGTAGAAAACTTATTGTGCTTTGAACTTGAGACTCACCAAGTCTCGTTCGAGGCTTCCTTTGTTGATATTTGGTGGCTACTTTATTCTCCAATGCTTGGAGGATTGAGCTGATTTTGTGGCTTCTCCAAGCTACTCAATTTTGTAGATCTCTGTGCACTAATAGTCTTTAGACACTTTGACAAATTCTATTTTTGTGCCTTTCTCAAGAACACAAATAACAATATTTTGAGAGCAATAGAATAGTGTAAATGAATCTAATAAACTTTCACTTTTAATGCACTAAAAATTTCACCTTATCACTCCAATTAACTCTCAAAATTAATGCACTTAATCAATTTACTGCAGCTAATCAAGAATAATTTGAAATGAATCTTCAAAAATTATTCTATAATTTCCTTACAAACAAAGTTGTAAGAACTTAGTCCTCTTTTGATTTCCAAAGTAGATGATAGGTAGTTAATAGATAATTGTAACACATAAATCTAATAAACTCTTAATGTGCAAATGAACCTTAAAAGTAATTGTTCTATTTTTACACTTTTGAAGACTATAATCCAATGTTTCTTGTTGCAACTTTGATCCAAATTAAGGTGCTTTAATAAATTTGATAAGTAAATTAATGAATATACTTGCACTAATAGTTGAATACCTTTTTGAAAGCTTTTGTAGCTCTTCTATCGCTTCTGTGGAGGATGTAGATTTCATTGCTTTTTGCAAATTGTCTTAAATGGTTCTGTTGTGGCTGCTCCACAACACACCCCAAAATTGGGGACCCACCTTTTTTTTTTTTACATGCTTTCCAAGAAAACTGCAGTGGCCCAAATTCTAAAGATCAAGGAAAAAAGCAAAATATCACAAAAGAGAAAAAGTGTCACGATATCGTGACATGTTGCTCCATCGCGGCCAAAAATGAAAAAGTGTCGCGATATCGCGACATGTTGCTCCATCGCGGCCAAAAGATGAAAAAGTGTCGCGATATCGCGACATGTTGCTCCATCGCGGCAAAAAAGAAAAAGTGTCACGATATCGCGACATGTTGCTCCATCGCGGCCAAACGAGGAAAGAAAGAATCAGAGGAGAAAAAGTGTCGCAATATCGCGACATGTTGCATTTTCATGACCGTACAAGAAAAAGTGTCGTGATATCATGACATGTTGCATTTTCACGACCGTACAGGAAAAAGTGTCGCGATATCGCGACATGTTGCATTTTCGTGACCGTATAGGAAAAAGTGTGGCGATATCGTGACATGTTGCATTTTCGCGATTCAAAATAGGCAGACAAGCAGAGAAAAAAAAAGTGTCACGATATTGCGACATGTTACATTTTCGCGGTTCAGAGCAACAAAGGAGAGCAAGGAGGCAAAAGTGTCGCGATATCGCGACATGTTCCATTTTCGCCAAGGTAACGGACCTGCATAGTGACGCGGACATAATGACAAAATCCAGTAAATAAGACCAAGTGTTACATAAGAAACCTTTAATGATTGGAAATCATTTAAGATGGTCGTTACATAGGGAAGGAAATGAACGCAAGCCTATGTGGAGAAAATGCAGGGAAGGGCCACAAAATGGAAACCGAAGCACACGCATGCAGGGAAGGTGAAACGAACAGTGCAGGGAAGGTGAAACGAACAACCATCGAAAAAGAAACGAACCGTCATGGAAGGAGAAACAATTCTTTCGGATAGTTTAAATACACCATTCAAAGAGGCCAGATGAGGGGGCAGAATTGTTCAGAGAAGATTGCAGTAATGAAGGCAAGGCCTTAGCACTGGGTTTCTCTAGATATTTTCTTCCACATTGGACTAGTTTTTCTTCTTCATGGACATGGGTCGAAAACCGCTACGAGCAGAGTTGCAGAGCTGAAGGCGATAGGCCATTCTGTGCCTACTCAGGAGCGTTTTCCTTCATTTGTTCTGGTTTTGATAAACTGGAAGCTTTTGTTGTTGTAAACTGACATATTTTTAATACAAAAATTACAGAGAGTTGCATCTCATTGGCAAGAAAGAGGGAGTTATTCTCTGCATGCAAGATTGAATGTTTATCTTTCCCCTTTCCAGTTTTAGGCTTATAGATGGAGTTTAATGCAAGTTGTCTTGGTTGCTTCATGCGAATGTCTAAATCTAGAAACCGTAGTTAAAACCCTAGAAACCAGCACTTAGCTTATCTGGATTGTGCATGTTTGCAGGTTCAATAGGTTAGGTTGTATGCAGAAAACCTCATATCTTCGGTTTTGTCGAATAGGATTGCCGCATTCTAAATGTATTTTAGTTCCATTCTCTTTGCATTTTATTTTCACTTCTTTATTTTTCTGCATTTTTATTTCACAGGAAATTTAATTTTATTTTAATTACAGTCATTCAAATAAACAATTGAAAATCTACCAAAATCTGAAAACAAAATAGTTTTATCATTAATATTGATTCACATCGAATTCATTCGGATCAAACGAACAATCATTGAAGTGTCAAATGAAATAAACCAGTTTGTGCCCCTTGTTTAAGAGTTACTTGCAATCACTAAGGTATTCCAAGCATTCAAATTGAACAATATTATTTGTGCAAAATGCTAACATAGCGGAGACCTTGGAGAAGTTACTTGTTTAATTTCTTTGCAAGAGGGGATTTGGAACCCAAATCCTATTGGAGAGTGTGTTTTCACAATCGGGTGAAAATACTACTCAACAGATTGGTGCTAGAAGGAGGGCTTGAACTGGTTTATTGTATTTGATTTTGTTAAGAAATTCATATACATCGTTCTAACGCTGTTTGATTGTTCATACAGAAATAATGTGTTTTTATTTAATGTTATTCTTTCAATCTCAGTAACGGTTATAACTGCAATTTTTTTTTTTGTGTTGCAAATTCTCTTGGAGGTATCGGGAGTTTCGTCAGGCAAGCTGGACCCACCGCGTCGGATCGCAACTAGGTCCAGAACAACTGGGGAAACCATATTTCATGACCTTACACTCACTTGTAAGACTCCAAGAAATAAAACCAAGCAAGCTGTGAACCCATCAGACAGCCTTGTCACAAAAGACCTCTTTGTTTCGAAACATCGAGCGGACCTACACCGGTGGTATCAATTGCCACCAGTGTACCTATTGTCAGTACCATTTCCACCGCGCTTGTAGGGTTATCCTCATCAATCTTAAATCAGATGGCCCAACCTCCGACAGCTCCTTGGTATGGAGCTAATAATATTCCTTTGAATATTGCGGGGGATATCCATGAAATCCCTAAGAACATAGAAATATTCTTGCCCAAATATAAACCAGATGGCCCAAGGACCACAGAGGAGCATATCCAGGCCTATAGGGACGTTCTGATAAGATTGCAAGTTCAACATGAAGATGTGGCTTGCAGACTTTTTCCCATGAGCCTAGACCCAGTGGCCTATGAATGGTATATTTGCCTACCTATTGGCTCGATCACTTCATGGACACAAATGGAGAACGCCTTTGTCAATCAGTTTAGGTCACCTTTGGATCCTGCAACCATCTACAATCAATTCATTACTTGCAAAAGGGGCCAAGGTGAGCCAATCAGAACCTTTAATCAGAGATTCCAAAAATGCTATAACAAAGTAGTTCGACATTTTGCCATAGATCCCGCAGTGGCCTTGCAAATATATTTTGGGGCATTGGATCCCATGACAGCAATGTTTGCAAGACGAAATCCTCAAGTCACCACGCTCGCCTTAGCATACAACGAAGCTATGACCATCGAGCAACAAATGACGCCACAAGGTTATGGGTTTCCCCAAATGCCTATGATGGGGCAATGTGGTATATATGGCCAAGCTACTATGACCAACCAAATCATGGCACCACAAATGCCAAACATGAACGCTTTCCCATATCGGCAACCATATCCACCAGACACTGCCTATGCACCCATTCCGATCCAACCGATCACATCAATTCCACCCGTTCTCGCATTTTTGTAGAATAATCAACCGACCATGCAAGGAGCCGACCCAATTAATTCTCAGGCTATAGTTCCTTTCCCAAATCCAATGTCGATACAAAGTGTGAATCCATATACGAATCAAGTTCCTCAAAACCCGACGCAAATGTTAAATCAAGATCTCACCAATTACGCAAACCCCACGGGAACTAACAACAATGTAGCTCCATCGAAAGAGATTTATTCGGAGGTTGAAGAGCTCAAGAAGATAGTTCACAAGCTGAGTAACGACATGGTTCACAAACAGAAGTATGAGTCCCATGCCCCTCACCCAAGTCAAAATTTTAACAATAGAGGGAGACATTGGAACACGAAGCCAAACAATGGAGGCGTACCTGCCCCTATTGCCAATCAACTAGATACTTCTGCAGGACCCAGTCAATCCAGTTCCCTTCTGAATCTTTCTGATTTTGCATGGGAAAAGGGGTGCAGATTGCACAATACAAAGGAGCACAATGAGAGGAATTGTCCTGAAATTGCAAGATACACTCATTGTCTCCAAGCCCAAGTAGATGACCTGGAACTTGTGCCAAATGATGGTCCACCCCAACATCAAGATGACAACATTATGGTGGTGGAAACTTTATACCGTCAAGAAGGTGAGAGTGAGGAAGAGGAAGATGAAATTTTGGAACAGGGAGGTGCAAGCTTTTCGAGAGTTTAGAAAGGGGAATCACGGATATCATTTGAGAAGTAAATTCAAAGCCCCTAAAACATCATCAACTCCACCCAACAACTCTATCCTTCCTCCGGATACTAAGGCGGATAATAATCCTCCTCCTCCACTTAGAAGAGAAACGTCTAATGACACGCAAAAGATAGTTAAACTTGAGAGGTCAACATATGACATAGTGGAGGATTTAAGGAAATCTAAGTCGAGCCTTTCATTTTTAGAAGCGGCCAGGTTGCCTGGACAAAAAGAAGCATTGATAAAGGCTCTGGACTCACCTAATCAAGTATGGAAGGGAAAGGAAGTTGAGTCTCATTTGATTTTACGAAAGGAGAGACGGGATGTCCCGCCATTTTTATTGACTATGAGAATTGCTTGGTAAGAATTTGCATAATTGTTTGGTAGACACGGGTGCCACGAGCAATCTCATGCCTTCAGAGATATGTCAAATGCTAGGCCTACGACTGTTTCATCCAAATGTAAAGTTTTGCAATTGGACCGATCTGAATTAAATGTGGTAGGGACCCTATATGATGTCAAAATTCAACTAAATTCTGAACCCAGGGTCCAACAAGTGGTCGACATTCCGGTTGTTAATATCCCAAGTAGATATGGAATGCTACTTGCAAGGGATTGGATGAAAACTTTGAACGACTATTTTTCAACCGATTGCTCACATATGTGGCTACCCTGGAAAGGAATCGCGAATCAAATCAGAGTAGAAAATGAACCGAGGCTTAAGGAAATCATAACAGAATTTAATAAGCCAAATGAAGTTCAGTTTTCTGAACCAGAGTTGGGGGTTTATGCATTTGATGTTGAAGAAGCTACCGAAGAGCCTAAAAGGGAAACATTTCATGGTAGCTCTCTTGAGGGAAATAATTTCATATGGTTGCTTAGGTTTGATGGATCCAAATCCAAACAGGGAGCAGGAGCCGGAGTCGAGCTCACTTGCCCGGGAAGTAAACCATTATTGGCTGCTTATAGACTGCAATTTCCTTGCACGAACAACATGGCGAGAATATGAAGCACTGATTTTTGGTTTACAATTGGCGTTGAGCAAAAAGGTTAAATGCTTGAAAGTATTGGGAGATTCTAAACTGGTAGTCAAACAGATTAAAGGACAATATACATGTCGCGATAAGAGACTGAGCCTTTATAGAACTAGGGTAATGGACCTCATTGAGGAATTCGACGCTTTCAATATAGCCCTTATTTCTAGAAAAGGAAATCGCATAGCGAGATTCTCTTGCGATCACCGTAGGCATGTTAAATCCAGTTGATATAAAAAGGTGTAAAAAGTTCTCCATCGAATTAGTTCCTTGTCCATCGATACCGATAATGTCAAGAATTTCCAAGTTTTTGAAAACGACAGGACACATATTCAAATTTGTCATGAACTCGGGTATTTTTGAAAACCAGGTGATTGATGAGGAGCAAAGATGGCAAGAAGAAGCGAGAAAACGAAAGTGAAACTACATGTCAATCCAACAAAATACCTAAAGACATAGTTTCATTGGAGAAAATGTTCGATATGGGATACAAGGCCAGAAAAGGAAAAAAAGGTTCCACTCCCCAAAGATGCATGTGATCTAATTAATCTAGGGAGTGCAGACAATCCACGGGAAGTGTACATCGCAAAGGCATGTACAGCTGAAGAAAGAGAAAATATAATACATGCACTAAAACACTACGTGGATTGCATTGCTTGGAATTATAACGAATTGAAAACATACAACCAAAACGTCATTACACATACCATCCCTCTAAAGCCGGACTCCAAGCCTTTCAGAAAAAGACAACGAGTTGTTAACCCGCTATTGGAGCCCTTAATAGAAAAGGAGGTCAAGAGATTATTGGAAGCAAAGATTATTTTTCCTGTTAGGCACTCAACTTCGGGTTGCTAACCTCGTTCCGATAAGAAAGAAGAGCGGAGAGATTAGGCTATGTATAGATTTTTGAAATCTTAACAAGGCCTCTCAAAAGGATAACTATCCATTGCCATCCATTGATGAAATTTTACAAAAAGTGAATGGATCTGAAATGATGTCTTTTCTTGATGGATATTCTGGATATAACCAAATTCTTATTCATCCCAATGACAGGATGAAAACAGCCTTCACAACCAAATGGGGGACATTTTCCTATAGAAGAATGTCGTTTGGATTGTTAAATGCTGGTGCAACATTTCAACGTGCCATGGACTATGCATTCAAAGGGCTTATAGGCAAGTGTATCATTGTGTATGTGGATGATATTCCAGTATTTTCAAAGAAAAGAGAAGACCATGTCAAGGATTTGAAAAAGGTTCTTCAAAGATGCGAGAGAGCATGGAATTTCTTTAAATCCCAAAAAATGCATCTTTGGAGTAACAGAAGGAAGACTACTTGGTCACATCATTTCAAAAGAAGGTATATCCATTGACCCGAAAAGGATAGAAGCTATCCAAAACTTGCCTCTCCCGGGTAGTAAAAAGGAGTTGAGATCTTTCTTCGGGCAAATTAATTTTGTGAGGAAGTTTATTTCAAGCTTCACTGAGATAGCCAAACCGTTGAACAAGATGCTCAAGAAGGATGTAGATGTCAGATGGAACGAGGAAAGTAGGGTGGCCTTTCAAAACATTAAGGATGCCATTTCCAGAGCCCCTGCCCTCATAAGTCCAAACTATGCTAAACCTTTCTATATTTATGCTTTCGCATCGGAACACTCTTTTGCGAGTGTCTTGACCCAGAAAGGTGAGGATAGCGGAGAAAATCCCATAGCATTTTTAAGTGCTCCTTTAAAAGATGCTCAATTGAGGTATTCTATCCTCGATAAGCAGATGTACGCACTCTTTAAAACGGTAAAAAAATTCTGACATTACATTGTGCACAGTAGAGTTTTTGCCATTGTGCCTGAACCTGCTATCAAAACTATGTTTTTACAGAACGAGCTAGGTGAGAAAAGAGGTAAATGGATTTCTACTATCCAAGAATTTGATCTTGAAATCCAACCCATGAAACTAGTTCGAGGACAGGGACTTGTGAAGACGATTGCTGAGAATAATCCGCAAACGACATGCCAATATTCAAATGCGAGAATACATTTCTAAAGATGACTGGTATGTTGACATTGTACATTTTCTATTAAACGGTAAGTGCCCATCCAATTTGAATTCCACTCAAAGAAGGGCTTTAAGACTTAAATCTGTTAATTATCTGATTAGATCTGGTGTTCTTTATAGAAAAAACCACGAGGGGATTTACTTGAGATGCTTGAATAAAGAAGAATTTGCCAAGGTTCTGCAAGAATTTCATGGGAAATATGGAACTGGCCATGGTGCAGCAAATGCTACAGCGCATCAAATCCTGAGAGCGAGGATACTATTGGCCTCACATTTTTAAAGATGCACACGCTCATGTACGATCTTGCCACATTTGTCAAGTAGTCGCCAACGAGAGAAAGAAACGCAGCCATGCCATTACAACCTGTAGTTCGAGATGAGACCATTCGCACAATGGGGATTAGATTTCATTGGGGTTATTAACCCAAATTCTTTAGATTCCCATAAATTCATACTAACGACTACTGATTATTGTACAAGGTGGACAAAAGTAGTTCCTACAAAACATGCCACTACAGATGTAATAAAATTCCTCGAGGATCACATCATAACAAGATTCGGAATGCCCGATTCTATTGTTAGTGATAATGGTAAAGCTTTTGTCTCTACTCAATTTGCAAATTGGGCATATGACAATAGGGTAAATTTAAAATTTGCATCTAACTATTACCCGCAAGGAAATGGTTTGGCAGAATCCTCAAACAAAAATTTGTTGAATATCATTAAGAAATTACTGGAAGAGAACCCTCGAGATTGGCATAGCCAATTAAAGTTTGCTCTTTAGGCAGATAGGACAAGAATAAAAGACTCAATAGGAAATACACCCTATCATTTGGTCTATGGACAAGACCCAATCTTTCCTGCAAACTTGAAGCTGCAAACCCTGCATTTCATGCAAGAATACTTGGGAACAGATAACCACACTGAAGCCAGACTAAGTCATTTACTGCACCTCGATGAAAAAAGGGAGGAAGCCATGATTCACATGAGTAAACACCAAGAGGTTGTTAAAATATGGTTTGACAGAAGAGCTAAAATTAAGTCCTTCAAAATTTCGGATTTGGTCCTACTATGGGATAAAAGACATGAAGAAAAGGGGAATCATCAAAAATTTGATTGTCTTTGGTTAGGCCCTTATCAAGTTTCGGAAATCCTAGGGAAAAATACCTTCAGATTAAGAGCTTTAGATGGGAAGGATCTGACATTACCAGTTAATGGGCATGTTTTAAAGCACTATTTTAGCCCTTAAGTCGTAGGAAATTGGTATTATATTTTTTCGGTTTTGGTATGGATTTTCAAATTTTGTTTTGTTTGTTTTTTTTTTTTTTTTTAAGGATTGCTAGTTTAGTTAGGATTTAAGTTGTGTGTTTGATTTCATTTGACATGTTTGGTTTGTTTATATATATATATAAAAAAAATGATGAAAAAGTTGTTTTTTTTTAGATGTTAACTTATGCTTTAGATCAGGGAAATATGAAACATTGGAATTGTGTGGTAGAAAGCTCCGCAAGAAACACAAATAGTTTAAATAATATCGTTTGAAACTTGTGACGCATGAAGTAGCCGGTTTTACAGATTATGGCAATACTCCATCTGCAATTCAAAAGGCAATGCATTCATATTACATCCCACTTTGCATATACATGCCATCTTAGTTGCATATGCATGTCAGATACAAATCATTAAAGCATGTCAAATCCTCTTAGGGTTATTCTATAACATAAAAAAAAAAAAAAGAAGAAAAAATCCTAAGGTTGGGAACTGATGCCCGAACTATCTTAAACCAAGCACATTCTATGCACATTAAAAAAGATCTTGAGAAAAATGATCAAAACCGTACTTGGAAGAAAGGTCAGGCGAAAGGAGCATTTCGTGTCTATCCTATCATGCAACATAATCCTTAAAATAGTGGTTTTTACCACTTCCATCAAGCTTAAAGTCTAAAACCAGAGTAGTAAGGATAGGATTAAATCCTCATCGAACTTAGGTTGAGGATCCAATTCCCCAAAGCTCTGATTTGACCTACATGGAGTAGTAAGGATAGGGCATAATTCTCATCTCGCTTAGGTTGAGAATCCGATTCCCCAAAGCTTCATTTTTTTCCCATTTCATCATAAGTATTGGATTGGAAGGATCGTACTACATATCCTCTGCAAAGGATGGGTAGTCATCCCAAAGGTCCAAAAGTAAAATTAATTTTGCCCATTTCATCTTAATATTGGATTGGAAGGATCGTACTACATGTCCCTCGCAAGGATGGGTAGTCATCCCAAAGATCCAAGAAAATAAAAAATAAATAAAAATGATTGAATGAAGCCAAATAATTGATTATGGAGTTAATCTTCATCGGGGCTATAGACGCTTGACTGGCAGTGGAGTATGCTCATGTGTGGTAGCATGTCTTATCTAAAAGCAAGACCACTGATTGCTCAAATGGACAAACTAGCCTGACAATTTCATCCATAACTGGTTAAATCATTTTACTCAAAGTGAGGTAATGAATTCCGGATCGAGTAGTAAGGATAGGGTTAAATTCCCATCTCGCTTAGGTTGGGAATCCGATTCCCCAAAACTCCGATTTCACTTTCACTTGCACATGGGTTCAAGATAGTAGTGACTCATAACCAACTTTGGGATCTAATAAATCAATTCATTATACATATAGTTGATCCTAAGAGGGTTTGATAATTTTAAATGTTTGTATATGATATTAAAAGGTTTAAAGCTTTTATAAAGCAGATAGTTATATCTCTAGCCCATTTATTAGGCTGCTCAAATCTTTCACAACCTCACATATGCATTCATGTAAAACCGACAATGGAATGTGGATCAATTTCAAACAATAAAAATGGAACACATTGCACACACCGAGCTGATACTTAATGATTCTAATGATTCATGTATTTCTGATCTATTGGCATTTGTTTATATTTCTTATGTGCTAACGCCTATTTTTGAGTTTGTATACTTCCAGGTTAGGTTCTCACCAAAATGCTCAGGAGCATTTGACAGTAGAGTCGCCATTTGTTGTGGCTGCTCCACAACACACCCCAAAATTGGGGACCCACCTTTTTTTACATGCTTTCCAAGAAAACTGCAGTGGCCCAGAGGCTAAAGATCAAGGAAAAAAGCAAAATATCACAAAAGAGAAAAAGTGTCGCGATATCGCGACATGTTGCTCCATCGCGGCCAAAAATGAAAAAGTGTCGCGATATCGCGACATGTTGCTCCATCGCGGCCAAAAATGAAAAAGTGTCGCGATATCGCGACATGTTGCTCCATCGCGGCCAAAATGAAAAAGTGTCGCGATATCGCGACATGTTGCTCCATCGCGGCCAAAAATGAAAAAGTGTCGCGATATCGCGACATGTTGCTCCATCGCAACAAAAAATGAAAAAGTGTCGCGATATCGCGACATGTTGCTCCATCGCGGCTAAAAATAAAAAGTGTCGCGATATCGCTACATGTTGCTCCATCGCGGCCAAACGAGGAAAGAAAGAATCAGAGGAGAAAAAGTGTCGCGATATCGCGACATGTTGCATTTTCGCGACCGTACAGGAAAAAGTGTCGCGATATCGCGACATGTTGCATTTTCGCGACCGTACAAGAAAAAGTGTCGCGATATCATGACATGTTGCATTTTCACAATCGTACAAGAAAAAGTGTCGCGATATCATGACATGTTGCATTTTCGTGATTCAAAATAGGCAGACAAGCAGAGAAAGAAAAAGTGTCACGATATCGCGACATGTTACATTTTCGCGGTTCAGAGCAACAAAGGAGAGCAAGGAGGCAAAAGTGTCGCGATATCGCGACATGTTCCATTTTCGCCAAGGTAACGGACCTGCATAGTGACGCGGACATAATGGCAAAATCCAGTAAATAATACCAAGCGTTACATAAGAAATCTTTAATGATTGGAAATCATTTAAGATGGTTGTTACATAGGGAAGGAAATGAACGCAAGCCTATGTGGAGAAAACGCAGGGAAGGGCCACAAAATGGAAACCAAAGCACACGCATGCAGGAAGGTGAAACGAACAGTGCATGGTAGGTGAAACGAACAACCATCGAAAAAGAAACGAACCGTCATGGAAGGAGAAACAATTCTTTCGGATAGTTTAAATACGCCATTCAAAGAGGCCAGAGGGGGGCGAAACTGTTCAGAGAAGATTGCAGTAATGAAGGCAAGGCCTTAGCACTGGGTTTCTCTGGATATTTTCTTCCACATTGGACTGGTTTTTCTTCTTCATGGACATGGGTCGAAACCGTTGTGAGCAGAGTTGCAGAGTTGAAGGCGATAGGCCATTTTGGGCCTGCTTAGGAGCGTTTTCCTTCATTTGTTCTGGTTTTGATAAACTGGAAGCTTTTGTTGTTGTAAACTGACATATTTTTAATACAAAAATTACAGAGAGTTGCATCTCATTGGCAAGAAAGGAGTTATTCTCTACATGCAAGATTGAATGTTTATCTTTCCCCCTTTCCGGTTTTAGGCTTATAGATGGAGTTTAATGCAAGTTGTCTTGGTTGCTTCATGCGAATGTCTAAATCTGGAAACCGTAGTTAAAACCCTAGAAACCAACACTTAGCTTATCTGGATTGTGCATGTTTGCAGGTTCAATAGGTTAGGTTGTATGCAGAAAACCTCATATCTTCGGTTTTGTCGAATAGGATTGCCGCATTCTGAATGTATTTTAGTTCCATTCTCTTTGCATTTTATTTTCACTTCTTTATTTTTCTGCATTTTTATTTCACAGGAAATTTAATTTTATTTTAATTATAGTCATTCAAATAAACAATTGAAAATCTACCAAAATCTGAAAACAAAATAGTTTTATCATTAATATTGATTCACATCGAATTCATTCGGATCAAACGAACAATCATTGAAGTGTCAAATAAAATAAACCAATTGTGCCCCTTGTTTACAGTTACTTGCAATCACTAAGGTATTCCAAGCATTCAAATTGAACAATATTATTTGTGCAAAATGCTAACATAGCGGAGACCTTGGAGAAGTTACTTGTTTAATTTCTTTGCAAGAGGGGATTTGGAACCCAAATCCTATTGGAGAGTGTGTTTTCACAATCGGGTGAAAATACAACTCAACAGGTTCCTTCTTCACCAATAGATGGTCTCTTCATGAGCCTGTGGTTTAGTGGCTTCTTCTCCTTTTGAAGTCTCCTCAATTTTTCAATATATAGGTCTTCACTGGATTTTTCTTCTAGTATTTGGCACTCCTTGCCAAATTCTTCTTCTCTTGGGCTTGTTGTTGGATGACAAAAATTATCCCAAATCCTTCACTATCAGGGGATTCTCCTTGGTAGTGGATTCTCCAGTGACTTCTTTTATGATTTCTTCAGTAATTCTCTCCAAGCCTTTTAGTGGATGCTCATTGAGACCTCCCTAAGGTCTTTGATATTGTAACTTCTTCTGGTCTTCCTTAATACCTTTTCTTAAACCTTCTACTCCTGGAAGTGTTGGTGGTGATACCTTCCTCTAGATATTTGATTCTACTACTTTTGGATTCGAGCAATGACTCTCCTAGTCCTTCTATTTTACTTTAGGTACTGGATTGATTTTGAATAAGATACTCTTCCTAACTTTATTGTAGGAAGTTTCTCGAATCATTGAATCTCCTTTCCCTGCAACAAAGTATTAGTACTAAAATCTTAGCCTCCTAAATCAGATACTCACTTCTAGAGTATTCTTCAGGATCAAGGCTTATGTGGCCTTATTTTAGTATCAAGGCTTCTATGGCCTTTTATTCAATATCAATGCTTTTATGGCCCTTTTCAATATTAAGGTTGCTATGGCATTTTTTTCAATATCAAGGCTTCTATAGCCTTTTTCAGGATCAAGGCTGCCATAGCCTTTTTCTTCTAGATTTAGGCCACTATGGCATTTTCTTCTGGATCAAGTCTTCTATGGCCTTTTATTATTGATCAAGGCTACTATGGTATTTTATTCTTGTGTGAAGTTCTCAATTTAGTAATGGAGATCTCATGTCTCCTAACTTCACCACATCTCTTCTCCACAAGTCTTCTTTCACAATATTTTTTTCTTAGGCAAGAAACTAACCTCTACACTATGAAGATACACTGACCTTCGGGAAACGAAGTTGAAGTCTCCTAGCTTCTATTATAGGAGGAGTTCCAATATTCTAAGAATTAGATTTTTGCAACAAAAGAAACTTTGGGTAATAGTTAAGAAATTCCATATATCCTAAATTATCTTCACTAGTTTATTTGTCAATCTAGTGGATTGAATGTTGAGTCCTAGTCTTCACAAGATTTTATGCAATTCTATGGAAAGACTCTAGCCAGATGCAATATCAACATTTTTTAAACTAATATTTCTTTCAATCCTCACTTGTGGCTCTCCCTAATTCTACCACCTAGAATCTTTTAAGAGTTTTTGACAGTGACTGGTCCAAGGACGTGCTAGGTTGACAAAAAAACTCAGGCTCATTGATAATGGTGGTTTTCCTATGGCTAGATCTATTGTAGCTTTGATACCAATGTTAGCTTTTGATACAGTATGCAATGGGAGATAACAATCACAAGATGCAAAAATAATATAAAATAAAGTAAATCTGCGAGATGATCGAAATATGCTATAAATAGAAATGGTAAAAATGAATACAATGTAGCTATGGAGGAAATGAACACTCCATGAATAATGCTATCGGACTACATTGCACCCATCTCCATATGGGTGAATTTATCTAAGTTATGCTCTATGATGTTGTATATGATGCTTTATGTGATGCTCTCTGATCTATGACAATGAGGCCATTATATAGGAAGATAATTTCCTTGGCCAACACTCTATCTAGTTGTGCAAGGGATAACTTGTACATATACAGCTTGCACATTGACACTGTGCACTTATTACATTGCATGAAGAAACTAAGTAACTTCCCCTTAAAGTAATCTAATGTCCTAAGTATGTACCTTGGAAGGTGCATTTACATGATCCAAATGATGTAATATAATATATTTCTAACATTATTATTGTTCAATAACATCTTTTATATTTATGTTTCTTCTTTGTATGGTTTACTTTGCTTTGTTGGGTAATGTTTTGATTGTAAATTCCAACAATCTCTTACTCTATGGCCACTCATAGGAGAAACTCCACTTCTTTCGATCATGATATATCAAATGTAGGTGTCAAACTAGCTTCATATAAGCAATACCATTGTAGGGCCACTTATATGCCATCGTAGTGCCTTGTAAAAGTTGCGGTGTAGTGCCTTATAGAAATTATGGTATTTTAAGTAGCATTTAAGGTCCATGAGCATTACACATATGAAATCACCACATACTCTGCTAGGTCCATTATGCATGGGAGAAGACAATCATAGTGTGTTATTCATATATCGGGAGTACATACCCTTCCCCATTTAGATTTAAGCTTTGGACCTCCTTTATGTTATTAAAAGATTTCACTATGATAGAAATAAAATATAAACTAAGCTAACGATGCTTGAATGATGCAAAAGGTGATGTTATAACATAAAAATATAGTGGCCTTGTGACAATTTCTATAATATTAGTAAAATAGGCATTGTTAATTCAAACAAAAATTCAAGAGCATCCCATAGATTTAAGACTTACAAGACAATTAGGTTAGATTTGACATAACACTCTTTTTTATTTGGTTGGATAATAAGAGGTTGTACTTGGGTCCCCCACCCTTGATAAATTACAACTCTCTTCTTTAGAGCTTGAGAGTTTACAAATAGATACACTTCTTATCTCAATTGAGATGTTATTTATAGAAACCTACATCATTTTACACAAACTATATGAATTTTTATTTTTATTTTCTAGATATTTTCAATTTTCTGTATGAATACAAATATTCTAGAATTCAACATCCTTATTGATATTTTCCTATAGTAGCCTTCACAATACAAAACTTCACCTCTACTATCTATGCATTGCATATTAGTAGAGTAATATTTCCAAAATATCACACTATCATAGTCCACTTTACCAAATCTGGATTGCTAGTTTCCTTCTTGAAACACAAGTGCAACCACAAAATTTATAATAAATAGTTTATATAAAAACACATTATTGTTACAAAATAAAGCAGATATTACCAATGGGAAACATTAAATTTAATCTTAATCATTAATTAATTCAGGCAATCAATATTTTCTTTTCAACTTTAACTAAACAAACTACTTTCTCTGACCATGGAAAATAAAATTTAACCTTCACGATCCTCAATCAAAACCTCTCTATTAGCTAGCCTATCTGCACATTTGTTTCCTTCCCTTAATGTATGTATAAACCTGATTTCCTAAAACTCTTTAACAAAATTTTAAATTTCCACATAACACTCTTAACACTATTGATTACACTATTATAATGAAAGATGTGAAGGTAACTTCTGAATGAAAGTTATATATATATAATTTCATTTATATATATATATATATAAAGTTAAAGAGCCTATAGAAGTAACAAGACATCCTGGGGATGGAAGGCTTGAATTTAATCACATATGAAGGCCATTTGTTTTAAATACTAATAGCAATGATTAATCACCATTCTCATTTAAAAAGCACACGAGTTTATTCCTTTCATCTTGTGGTGTTATTTTTATAAATATTTAGGTACTTAATGATATTTGGAATCAAACAATTAGTGTTTGTATATTCCTGAGATGGAGGGCTTGAATTTAGTCACATATGAAGGCCACTTGTTTTAAATAGTAATAGCAATAATTAATCACCATTCTCATTTTAAAAGCACATGAGTTTCTTCCTTTCATTTTCTAGTGTTATTTTTATAATTTTCTAGGTATTTAATGATGTTTGGAATCAAACAATTAGTGTTTGTATATTCCTGGATTTGTTATTATAACTTTTTTTTTGTTACATAAGCCAATGTTTATAAAAAAATAATATTTTGTATTTTTTCACAATATCTTTTTTTTTTTTACCAAACCCCATAGGGGGTGGAGGTCCAAGGTTCAAATCTCGGGTCTCTTCAGACTGAACGTGTGTCCCTTTCCTGGTGCTTTCAATGGCGTAAAAGGTTTAAAATGATTGTGGCATGTTGGTTATAGGGACGGACTACGCGAAGATCTGTGTGGCGGCTTTTGATGCGGACAACGCAGAATACTATGGCGGCCATAAAAGCTGGACAACCTGCCCGAATTCGTGGCGGCTACCGATTCCACCATGTTAAAAAAAAAAAACAATATCTTTTTTTTGCTATTGGTAAATAATAGGGTTTTGAAATGGGCCCTTCCCTTTTACAACTCTTAAGAATCCAAGAATAACAAATGAATCAATCTAGACACAAAAAACAACTTATCTTCTTACAAATCAAATTTTATGTTTTTTGAACAGTACAACCTTTTCGACCAAAAGTGCAATGACCAAAACAGTAACAATAACCTGCCCTACTACTTTTTCTACATCTACCATCTAAAATTTTAGTAGATTTGAAACAAGTACTATCTTTGGGAGTTTGCACCATCTAGTTATCAAGTTTTTCCATTTCCTTAGCCTCTTGACAACATAATGCAACTATATCTTACAAGAAATTATTAAATTTAGTTTACAGATCATGTGAATAAAATAGAAATAAACTTGTCATTAACCTGCAAATATTATTCCTCTAGCCGCTTTGGATTCCATAAAGTTCGCAAACCCCTAGATGCACCATCAACAAGAACCATTTCCACCTAAGTTGTTTTCCAAATTGCAATCGTCGCCTTCTAGCCGCTTTGGATTCCTTAAAGTCCATAAACCCCTAGATGCACCATCAACAAGAACCATTTCAACCTAAGTTGTTTTCCAAATTGCAATCGTCACCTTCTCAAAAATTCCAAGATAGAAAATTCATTTTGTATCAAGTTGAGGCAGTTTTCCTCTTACCAAAGAAAAAATTCTTTGCTTCCCATCAGCTACATCCTTAGCAACAAATCTGGTTCTCAATTCTCGAAGATTGGACCTTCCTTGAGAAACTGAAATTCCCAAATCAACCTTCTTAGATTTCCTTCTACTTCTAGTAAACTTTTTGATAACCTTTTCCTCATTTTCCAACTCCAAATCACTAGTAAAAGTTCATTCTCCTCCATTTTTTTCATCCTTCAACCCATTTAGAATAATGTTAATATTTTTATTTTTTTGTTTTCCATAACCAATCAATGCCACATTTTGTTGAGAAGTGGTTTCTCTTGAAACTCTCGTTTCTATATTGTTTTCCTTTAGCCCTGCTAGAGAGTGTGGCTCTTTCTCAATATTCTCTTCTACATGCAAAGAAGAATTATTTTCCTTTTCAATCAAAGCCTCAGTCACCGGTTCATTAATACCTCCAAGTTGAGTTTCTAGAACAAACTCTTCCCCTCCAACAATGTCATCCCCATCAAGGGTAGCAAGAACCTCAAAGTTTTGAAGATGGACCCTTACTACTTTCATCAATTTCTTTATGTCCCAAAACTTCTCCTTGCTTAGTTTTTTTTTTCCTCCAAACCCTCAAAGGTTATCTAGTTCTATTATTCATAACTTTCTCCTTAGGATTTTCTAGGCATGTTTTCCAAATATGCCCTACCCTTTTGCAAAGGTTACACAAGGGAATGAAAGTTTCATACTGAATCTCTTATTCCCATTCCTTGTAATTTGAAACTAGCCTAAGATATTTAGGCACTGGTTCAACCATATCCACATATACACAAAAATGAGCTATACACAAAAATGAGCTACTATCATTCGGGTCTAGGATTTAGTAGTTGAATCAAAAGCAATTATTTTTCCAATCACTTTAGCTATCCCGAGAATAATATTGTCATCCCAAAATTCCATTACAAGCCCCGGTAAACTCACCCATAAGGGCATCGATTGAAGATTGATTGTGGTTGGATTAAAGTCTTGGCTCTATTTTTATAAAAATAACCCTCTCCTCCCAAAAAACCATGGGCTCCTCAACAAAACATTTCCCATATCCTCCGGATTTGCAAAGTTAAACAACAAAAATTGTTAGACAAAGCCACGACTATTTCCTACCCCAAAAGTTTACATTTATCCCAAACCCACTTCCTTATTGTATCTAAATCCAGTCTATTGCCCAAAAATTTCCCAACCAAAGAATTTTTTCTTTCTGAATCACTTTATCAACCAAAATGTTTTGGGACCTTAAGAGTAAAACCCTTTTCATCCCGATCTAGAGATAAAACAAATCCCTCTTCTTGCAAATTTTAACATCTCTTCAAAACTTACGTCCAAGAAATGCCTCCCTTTGACCTTTCTGCTGTTGTCGAATTCGGATCTACTACTCTTGGATCCAAAGGGTTAGAATCTCTCCTATCCACATCCTTAGGGGATTTTGTCACAACAAAACCCTCACCTATCATCTTTCCTGCTCCTCTTGTGTCCCCTTTCTCTCGATGTTTTTTAGCTTAGACGATTTTCTAGAAACAATATTCGACGCACTCGTGGTAAGAGTTTGAAGCGCTGATATACTCTAGATGAATCCACTCCTCTTCCTCCATCACTCCATATGAGATTTTTACTATATAAAGTATTTATATAGTAAAACCCAATGGTAGTTTTAAAATATTAATGTAAACTTTGTATTTTGTACAAAGTCCAAGTCTATAAATCTTTTCTTCAATTGACTATAATTCCCAAAAATTTACCCTCTAAGATCTAAAATTTTTAATTAAATATTATAAATTTATATCTTTATTGCATTTATAGATAGAATTGTCATTTTTGTTTTAAGCATATAACATCAACTTGTTTGAAAAATTGATCCTTGATGTAATCTACATCCACTATATATCCAAACCGTCAAACAAAAAAACCATTGGCTAAACCAAAAAATTGTTAGCTATATCGATACCCATTTTTAGTAGTAGAACTAAGTCACAATACTGATCTTTCACATTCAAGTTTAACAATTTTGAACTTCAAAATAAATTTGATATAATATTTTATTAAAGTTTACCATTGGCATAACGTGTACATTAAAAGTTAAATTATGTCTATTTAAATATATTTAATATACGTAATGAATTCTTGTTCAATCTTAACATTTGACCCTAAATTGTTTCACAAGTCAATATTTTTAAAAATTTTAATCCAAACTTATCTAATTATTTTTCAAGCTTTATCGATTAAATTCATAAACTTGTTATAGACGATAGAAGTGACATTTGTATTGTCCATGGGAACTGTCAGCCATGGTAACAAAGAAATCAAATAGTAACAATGATTATAACTCGTGCAAACAACCTTGCTTCAGAATGTGAGATCAAAGATCACTGATAACTTCTTTTATATATTTCTTTATTTCAGATTTGACTTCAATTTTAGACACCGATGTGAATAGATTGCTTCAAAAACTCACGACACGTTATAAAGGTCACCTTAAATACCTGTCTCGGCAAAAGGAGGAGAAAACAAAAAATCATCAAATTCGGTCTATATGCTCATGGCGCAGATTGTGGCATACACATGAACAATTAAACACCCACAACTGTTTGAGTATTCTCATGTTTCTAATCAAACACCGTGAAAATCATAAATTTGATTATTCTTACCTTTATTGATTATTCATTATTACTTGCGTTTTGGAGGAATAAGTTGGTACTTTGGTGCAGGATTTAAGAAGTATGGTACTCATCATTCTTCTACCGGGTACAGGGAACACCATTCACTAGAAGCATTTTGTTTTTATATGAGAAGAAATTTCTTGTAGGAAATGATGAAAAAAAAAAGCGTCCAACGGGACTCTCTGGTGAATGAGCCAAAGTTTTTTTTTTTGGATTTCCCACTTTTAACCAATAGACTTTTCTTCCTTCAAGCTACTCTGTGCGCTTGCTGGTGAGATCAATTGCTCTTTTAACTGTGCAACTTTTACATTATTAGGAGAAAATCTGTTAACAGAATAGATGAAAAACTGGTTTAAATATACTGAACTTAGAAGAAAACCTGGGCTCTTAAGAAATACAAGCCAAATTTAAGTTGCATGGCAAACAGACTGTGATTTAAGAAAACAGAAAATTTCAGTATGGATCCAGAGAGAGATGTGAGAGGATACGTTTAAAAGGTGCAAACAGTCGGCTCTTTTATTTAATTTACGTATAAATAAAAAATACGAACCCCATAAACCTCAGGCAAATGAGATCAATTGAGGACACATCCAGCCCCTCTCTTACAAGAAACACAGACTGATAAAGCCTCTCTCCAAGCCAAAGAATATGTTAGATATTTCTTACATCAGTAGGCATACATGGAAAAAAATAATAATATGCTTAGAATACAAGAACAAATGAATACTTAGGACTTCTTCGCTTTGAGTTTCAATTTCTTCAGCAGTTCTGCCATTTTAGGATTCGAGGACAATCCTTCTCTTTTGTTGCCACCACTGGACTGTTGTTTCTCAACCCAATCAATAAGTTTGGTCAGTAAAGTTTGCTTGCTGGAAAGAGACTTGATGTTTTTCATGCCTTTGTCTAAGGCCTTATCTACCAAGTCAATGAACCAGGATTCTGCTTCTGCCTTCATCTGCTTTGCAAGCTTTATCATCTGAAGGAGACTATTTTTCCTCCTGGAGTCTTCGGCATCCACAAGCTGATTCTGCTGATCTGGAACTGATGAAACCTTGTTCTGGTCAGAAAATCTGGTTGGTCTCAACATTGTAGAAGATGAGGATGAAGACAACAAGGATTTTTTCGGAGATGAGGAATTCCCAAGGGGTAGTCTGCTGGGAGAGAAGGAAATTGATTGAGTTAATAATTTTTTGGGAGGTAGTGGAGCTGTTGAGCTTCTTGATGGAGTTGAAGTACCTCCCTTTAAGGCGTTAGATGAATCATGAGTTGGCTTGCGAAGTAACGTTCTCGACAATTTTTTTAAGGGTGATTCCTGGGCAGTGGTTGAGTTGTTGCATTCTATTTCATTGAGAACAGAGCATTCTGTGTTGGGCTGTTTTTCTGAAGTTGAAGTTGAAGTCCTGGTGAGGGTTTCCATGTTGGCCAGGGCCTGTGAGATTTGATTGTGTAGATGCAGGAACTGTTCCACAAAAGTTCCTGGGACTGCTGGATCTGCAGAAGAACAGAGTTCTGCAAACTTCCTGGGAAGATAAAATAATGAACAAAGTTAAACATGGATTGTGGAAGTTTTTAGTCTCTAATAGAACATCCTTTCAAGAAAAGCAATTTTAATGTGTTTTCTGATGCTTACTTGAGAACTTGCACCAAAGTCTCTGTTGCAGAGGCTTCCTGCAGCGCCTTCAATGCTGCAACTCGAGCTGCATCACGCCTGTTCACAGCTTCCTACATCAAAAAAATCGTTTGTTTGCATCAAGAAAAAGTACCAAGGGGGAAAGGGAAGTAAAAATAGGTAAAAGGTAAAGGTACCCATGCCTGTTAACATAAAAGGTCCCTTCTCACAAGAAAAGTTTTCACTTTACTTGGTATTATGTTGTTAAAAACTTGTCTCTTTGGATTTCATTTCATCCTTTTGTTATTCACAAGGGAATTTTTCATTTGATTATCACTATAAATAGAGCCTTTCCCATTTGGGAAAACCAAAGAAGAAAGACTAAGGACCTGGTTAACTAGACTAGGCAGATGTTATATAACATAGGCTAACCACTCTGCTCTAACACATACCTTCTTGCCCTCTCATAATGGGTTTTTGTACAAGTATGGAGTCTTATTTCCAAAACATCCCCTCAAACCACATTCCCCTGGAGCTCATAGTTTATTTAACCCAAACACCAACTCAACTACTACTTAATCCAAGAATGGTCCTTAGCTGATGTGGTCTCTGTCATGACATGCTTATTCTAGAAGCTTGTTATAACTATATGAATATTGTGCATTGTTACCTCATGATGACGTTTCTAATCATCTGGACCTGTTACTTCCAAGACTTCCACCTCAAGCCACGTTTGAGCTCAGCTTCTCCCTGGTTCAACCCAAGACAACACCGGGAATGATACAACCCTAGAAAGCATTAACAACCCCTGCACAGCAGGGCTGCTCTATGACTAAGCTACTTGCCCATCATGATGGTTTTTTTCAACAATTTTGTATTATTAGCTTTAACGAGAGAGTTTGACATCAGCACTTTAGGGGAATCAATGAAGCTGGAAAATCCTGGCTATTGGTCACTAGATTGAACTGATTAATGCCAAATGAAACATAATACGATTGCTCTGTTAAAAGGGGATTTTGCACATGGAGCCCAAGATCGGATGCCATACCTTCCCCATAGTGCTGAGCTTTCTAGGAAGAGATTTCCAAAGGGGATTATCGGCATCAATTGAATTGGAGGTGACAGCAGCAGCACTATCAGGCTTTGGGATAGATGGACTTCTCAGGACAGAAATTGAGGATCTGACCTTCAATTTGTCTGCAGGTGAAAGAGATGCTCGAATATGACTTGGCCTTGGAGGTGTGGGATTCTTATCCTGCAAAAAACACAAAACAACCATTAGAACACCTTTGCAACCACTTTTAATGCTTTCAATTTCACAAAATCCAAAAAATTGGAGGTAAAGAATAAGAACCCACACACGGCTTTTCCTTTTTGAGGGATGCAAGTTCCCTTATAATTTCAACACTTTGCTAGATACTTAAAAGAAAGAATTAAAAACCATAGACAACAGAATTCTTAGCAGACTTTTCTTTAAGGCTAAAATTTAATGACCTCCAAGTGCCATAACAATAGGATATGCATGTAAGGCATCATTGTCAAAGGTTCAAGCAAATAAAATTGAAATAATCAATAAAGCAAGAAAGTTTTAGATTTTAAGAATGAACCCACTTTTCCGAGTTCTGTTTTTTAAAAAGTACGCAAGCTAAAAAAATTGTTTTAGAGCACCTGCAGATAATTATAGACAGCATACGTTTGAGAGGAAAATAACAGAGCTCTGTTTCTTTCATGTTGTTTCAAAAATGAAAAGCACGCAAGCTAAAAAAAAATTGTTTTAGAGCACCTGCAGATAATTATAGACAGCATACGTTTGAGAGGAAAATAACAGAGCTCTGTTTCTTTCATGTTGTTTCAAAAATGAAAAGCACGCAAGCTAAAAAAAAATTGTTTTAGAGCACCTGCAGATAATTATAGACAGCATACGTTTGAGAGGAAAATAGCAGCTTATAGCTCTGTTTCTTTCATGTTGTTTAGGGTTCAAAAATGAATGCCTCCTGTTGCTTAGAATTCAGTGAATGCCTCTGCCCCTGACATGTGTAAGTTAACTTTTAAGGTTCCACAAATATCTACTCTACACCCCATCCTTAAGCCTCCTATTTGAAATATCCAAGACTTGCAAATGGGTTCCCAGTTGAAGGGTTGGAAAAGTAGTTGATATAGCACACTAAAGTTCAAATCTCAGTAGCACCAAATAACTCAATATAACTAAATGAATGTAAAAAGAAAGGTAACCCTTTCAAAACCTTACTCTAAAAAAAAATAATAAATAAATATCCAAGACTTCACCTTCAGGCCCCCTAAGGGTTGCCAGGGGACATTTGGAACCCAATGAGGTATGGAGGCATATTCTTCACCCCCTGAGGTGTGTGCAGAGTAACAGAAGGCAGCTCAGGTAGGGAGGTGTGTCAATGGATCAAATAAGATTGGTGTCACCTACAGAAGATTGATCCAAATGAGAGAATCGATGTCACCTTGAAAACATTCTTCCTTGCAATACTGGATGGAATTGTAAGTGTTTCATATTATCTAATTCCAAGTTACAGGGGGCAAAGGCATCTGCTTGAAAACTCTACTCACAGACCAACAAACCCTAGGTATATACACTGGTATTTCTACATCAGGCATTGGAAGCATTTAATATTCCCAGAAACCAAGTAAAATAATCAAACCAAACAGAGAGCAACGATGTACCTACAGAATTCAACACTCTTCTCTCGCGCTCCGAAACACTCTTGCTTCTCACAAACTTTCCAGGCAAAGGCATGTCGCAGCAGCTCTTCCTTAAGTTCCTGGAACTCACTGAAGCCAATTCTGCTCTGGACATTCCATTCACGCTCAAGGACGACCGAACTGTAAAAGAAGGAGAATTGCTCTGCTTTCCAGCACCAGCGACCCTGCCAAACGGAGACGAAGATGTAGACCTCAAAGAATCCACCATATCTTTAGTTGGCGTAATTGCCTGGAAACACGACTGCACCTGTTTTCCCATAGGCGATTTTCTCTGCGAATCCGAAGCCAATGTCACAGATTCGAGGCGCCCCGTGTCAGGATCCCAAGAACCCCGGCGATATGACCATTTTGGCACAAAGCCTTCTCCAGAAACGGGATTCAAACCCTTAGAATTAGGGTTTTCTATTTTTTTCCCTGAGTTCTCCTCTTTTTCTTCTATGCTGACAACATCTTCAGGGTTTCCTACTACTTGATGGCGGCCTGGAATAGGCCTCACACCCTGAAGAAGAGGAACTGGATTCCCGGGCACAATTTTCTCAACATAAATGTACTGCCCAAGCTGTAGTTTATTGCTCAAGACGAGGTCTTCTTGCTCGTCTGTAAGAGAAACGTAGGTTGAGTGACATGAATCGGAGACCTTGATACAGAACCCCTGCTTCGGCCACAGTTCTTTGCGGTCCAAATCCACCGGCACAATGTCCGTGACCTGCAACAATGCCGAACGATGCTCGCCTGTGATCTTGAAGTCAGCGTTCATGTTCTGCAGGAGCTTCAAAAGAATGCCTGGAACTAACGTCGCCATGAGTAAAGGAATTTAAGAAATCTTGAAAAGGTTCGTGTTCGGGTTCCAGCAATCAAAATACTTCAAAAATCTGAGAAAAAGCACAACATTGCTCTCTCTGTGTAGTAGCCTTTCTTCTTTAAATGAACTTATAAGATGGCCTGAAATCCAAGCTTTAACGTGAATCTGATCAAAGGAAGCTCCAAAACCCCCAGTCTTTCCGTAGAATCCCCAAGCTCTGGCAAATAGCCATCAGTACACTTAAATTTCTACAATATCTGCGCCGAGATTCCTTTGAAATCGTCCGTTCCTCTGAATCTTTAATTGCTGAGCCTCCCGCCTTGAGACTTTCACGTCAGCTTCACGACATTTAAAGCGTTTTCCCTGATACTGACGGACGAAGAATGAGATCATTTACTCTCCTCCGGGAAGCATTTAAAGCGTGTTTAATCTCAAACATCAAACATGTGACCAGGAAAAAACAATTATTCTGAGAAACACTCCACACTCATCTTTTGCTGCTAAATATGCAAATATAGCAGCAAGTTTTCCTCCAAAAAAGCTCTGTTTTGAGCCAAATAAAGGGAGAACAGAACTTCCGAACAAGCTTCGAAATACAACGTTTTCCACTCTACCATCAGAAGAACGACTTAGTTTTCCTACCAGTGACTCAAAATGATTTTTTCCTCTGAAATACGCATATTTTGACTACTTTTCATCCACTTCAGCTCGCTTCTCAGACAAAGTCCGAGACCAAAACCTTAACACAATCTTTCTTTGAAAACACTCAAAAACTATACAAAACTTCAAGTATTTTCAACGACATTTACTCTGAAGTCGGATCCGTTGCAGTCATTCTTAAATATCTCGGCCGGATCCCGAACAAATTCAGCTGAAATCCAAACCAGAACACGGGAAAAAACTCCTCGTAACTCACAAAATCAAAAACTTAAAACCACTATAAAAAAAATTGCTAAACCCGGCGGAAAAGTAAAATAAATTCAGAAAAATGACCCTAAATATCACTCGAAAACCACATTAAACAAATTTCAGGAAAACATCCGTACTTAGCTGGCACGAAAACCCTGGTTTTAACTGCCACCAGTCCTTGCCTGCAAAACATCAACGGTAACAAAATTATTTTGGAAAATCTAAACAACGGCTAAATCCAAATCCAAATTCAAACGTTCAGAGTTCAAAATAATAATTAATTTCAACGGTAGAATTTTCTTTTATTGTCTTTTACATATTTTTACCCGTTTATACACATTCTTTAAATATCAAATTCGACTATTCCTTTGAATTTCAAGCCCGATTTGAATAAAAAAACAAAGCGGCCATGGACCCTACCGGAACAGAAAGAAATAAAATTGATGCTGCAGTACATTACCTTTGCGCTCCTCCATTCGAAAATCAAATATACATATACATATTTTTGGCTCCATTCATTTCATTGCATTATATTCTTCGGGGAATTTCGCCAAGCGGGTTCATGGAGATGTCAGCTGTAGAAGAATTTATTGTTTAGAAGAAATTTTTAAATTAATAATGACAGGTTAATTGGATAAGCCATTTCTGACACTATTCATGTAAATCAGAGAAAAAAATTAAATGAAATAAAATATTATGATTTTAGGATAAAGGTACAATTAATATTGGAAAGCAATTTAAATGAAGGTAAATTTGTAAATTATGTATTAATTTTAATTTTAATAAACTGACTTTAAATTATTATTTTTAAATGATTTATTTTTTAATATTATAATTAATTATTTTTTTTGTTGTAAAAAATTAAAACCATCTATTTATATTATATAAAATTATAATATCACCATACGTATTATTTATATATATATAGTAATTAGTTATAGTAAACTTGAGTCTAGTATAGTTTTTAACCCCCATGAATTAATACATTTGATAGTTAGTTTATTTATTTTGATAGTTTATTTATTATTATTATTATTTTATTTGGTTAGTGTGAGAAACTTTTACTACCAACACAGAGGGTTAAGCAGTCTTCTTTCAATCATGACCCTTCTTAAAATAAAACTGGTAGTTATGCTTATCAATAGAGAATTTAACACAACCACCACATACCCACTCCTCGCACACTCTACCATTAATTTTTATTAATTATTTTTATTTATATTACTTCAAAATCATATAATTAATTATTTTATTAATAATATTTAAAATATATTATTTTAATAAAAAAATATTAATAAATTTTATAATAAAAATAATTATTAATGTTATTTATAAATTATAAAACAATTTTGAAAGAAACTTTGTTTAGTAAATGTAAATGGAGATATAATCTTTTATAGAATTAATGTCCATATTGAGGATCTTTCTGTTAGTCTTACAATGACACTGAGAGGGGGGTGAATCAGAGTAGTTCTTTAAACTTAAATTCATAGCTCTTAAAACTGAAATAATGAAACCTTAAAACCAGATAAAGCAAGTATCACAAGAGAACATCACACAACACAAGATTTAATGAGGTTCACCAATTTGGCTCAAGAATGACTGCTTAGACTACCATCCAAATCCAGCCTTTGCAAAGCACCAACTTTACAATCAATTTACCAGCACCCACTAGAAGGAGCACCAACCCCTGATTTATCTCGCACCAACGGAAAGGAGCACCTACCCCCGATTTACCAGCACCAACCTGGAAGGAGCACTAACCCCTGATGCCAAGCTGCAACCTGGACTTCAATTTGAAACTATAAGTTTTTCTGTAAGATACCTTTGCTTTTGCAAGACCCTGACTGGTCTTCTTCACCTTTGCGTTCTCTGCGCACTCTACTTTCTTTGTGTAATCACAACAACACCTAATCGAACTCCAACTTTTTGCTTTCTACGCACTCAACTCTCTCTACGCAATCACTTCGGACACTCTGCTTCGTTACAATCGAACTTCACGATCGTCTTCTCCCTTTTGCGCACTCTGCTCTCTTTGTGAATTTCGCACTTAGCACGATTCGACACGACTTGCTCTTTGCGCACAATGACCGTATGTTTCTCATACGTTCAACTCATCCACAATTCTCCAAACAGCCCTCCTTTTATAACAACATTTTTCATGATGAAAATCCTAATCTTAGTCGGCTGTAAACCCTAATCTTGGTCGGCTTTCATAACAACTATAAACCCTAATTTTAGTCGGTTGTCATCCTTCTCATTTTTGTCGGGTTCTCCTTCTTGACTTGCACATTTACGACCTATCACGAAATCGTGACATTTCTGCCTCTGTAGCTTCTTTTGTTGCTGTTGTTGCGAGAATACAACATGTCGCGATATCGCGACACTTTTTTTCTCTCTCCTCTTTCTCTTTGCTTTGGCCCGCGAAAATACAACATGTCGTGATATCGCGACACTTTTTTCTCTCTCCTCTTTCTCTTTGCTTTGGCCCGCGAAAATACATGTCGCGATATCGCAACACTTTTTCTCCTTGCTCTTTTTCTTTGCTTAGGCCCGCGAAAATACAACATGTCGCGATATCGCGACACTTTTTCTCCTTGCTCTTTTTCTTTGCTTAGGCCCGCGAAAATACAACATGTCGCGATATCGTGACACTTTCGCCTCCGTATACTTCGTCTTTGCTTTTGTCACGAAATCGCAACACTTCTGCCTTTGAAGTCTTCTTCTCTGCTTTTGTCGTGAAATCGTGACACTTCTGCTTTCATACTTTACTTCTTTGCTTTTGTCGCGAAATCACGACACTTCTGCCTTCGAAGTCTTCTTCTCTGCTTTTGTCGCGAAATCGCGACAGTTCTGCTTCCATACGCTTCCTCTCTTTATTTTGTCACGAAAATGCGACATGTCGCGAAATCGTGACACTTTTCCAACTTACTTTCTCTCTCCTGTTTTAGTCGTGAAAATGCGACATGTCGCGAAATCGTGACACTTTTCCAACTTACTTTCTCTCTCCTATTTTAGTCACGAAAATGCGACATGTCGCGAAATCGTGACACTTTTCCAACTTACTTTCTCTCTCCTGTTTTAGTCGCAAAAATGCGACATGTCGCGAAATCGCGACACTTTTCTTACTTGTTCTCTTTCTTCGAACTTGTCACGAAATCGCGACACTTTTTCTTGCTTTCTCTTTCTCTTCCAACATGTTGCGAAATCGCGACAGTTTTTCCACTTGCCTTTTTCTCTTCCAACATGTCGCGAAATCGCGACAGTTTTTCCACTTGCCTTTTTCTCTTCCAACATGTCACGAAATCGCAACAGTTTTTCCACTTGCCTTTTTCTCTTTCAACATGTCGTAAAATCGCGACAGTTTTTCTTGTTTTTTCTCTCTCTTCCAACATGTCGCGAAATTGCGACAGTTTTTTTTGCTTTTTCTCTCTCCTCCAACATGTCGCGAAATCACGACAGTTTTTTCTGCTTTTTCTCTCTCTTCTAACATGTAAAATCACGAGAGTTTTTCTTGTCTGCTGTATATGTTGCGATATCGCAACACTTTTCTTACTTGTCTTTTTCTTTGATCTTTTGCATATGGGCCACTTCGGTCTTCTTGGAAAATCATTGTACATACTCTGAATAACCTTTGAACTCATGTCTTTTGCATCTGAATATCTTTGGACTTCCTGTCCACTGCATCAACAGATCTATCCGATCGTGTTGACAACAATGACAATATTGTTGTTGCACCTTGCTCAACAATCTCCCCCTTTGGAATTGTTGGCAACACATGTGCAGTTTTTTGAAACTCACTCTTCTCCCCTTTGATAATAATACCAAAGGGCTACTGCAGACTCCCCCTGAGTCCATGCACAACATTATCAGGAAAAATTGATTACACTTAGCAAAAATCATGAACATGAGCAAAAAGATAATCAAATACTTAAATGCTCCCCCTGAGAATGTGATCCATGTAGCTAGTCAATTCTTGGGAAGTGTGACCACTCCCAATTTATTGCGAAGGTACTCAAAAACTTCCTTGGGCAATGGTTTTGTGAAGATATCTGCTACTTGCTCTGTAGTTGGAACAAAATCCAACTTAACCTCACCTTCTACAACTTTCTCCTTCAAAAAGTGATACCTGATAGCAATGTTTTTTGTGCGTGAATGCATAACCAAATTCTTGGAGATGTTAATGGCATTGGTGTTATCACACCTAACTGATATTGTCTCACTGAAGTTAATACCAAGATATTTCAAGGTTTGTTTCATCCACAATACCTGCGTACAATATGTTGTCACTGCAATATATTCTGCTTCTGTTGTCGATAAAGAAACTGACTCTTGTTTCTTACTGTGCCACGCGACCAATCTGTCTCCAAGATAGAATGCACCTCCATTGGTACTCTTTCTGTCATCGACACATCCTGCCCAATCTGCATCTGAATACAAAATAAGGGTGAAGTCTTTACCTTTCGGATACCATAACCCATACTCCATAGTACCCTTAAGGTACCGAAGAATCCTCTTCACTATTGTCACATGAGTCTCCTTGGGATTAGCCTGAAATCGTGCTACCATGCATACCGCCTACAAAATATCCGGTCCGGTAGCCGTCAGTACAGTAAGCTTCCAATCATAGATCCGTACATGGTTTGATCAACAGTGGAGATTTGTCATCCTTGCTCAACTTGCAACCTGTCGTCATGGGAGTGCTAACTGGCTTACAATCCTCCATTGTGAACTTCTTTAACATCTCTTTTACATATTTAACTTGAGAAATAAATATGCCCTTCTTACATTGATTAACTTGCAACCCAAGGAAATACGAAAGTTCACCAATCATTGACATTTCAAATTCTTTTCGCATCTTATTTGCTAAATCTTTACACGACTCATCTTTGTTACGCTAAATATGATATCATATACGTATACAACAAGAACAATAAGATGCCCATTTTCTGTTTTGACATACAAATTACTATCCACCATACCTTTCTTAAACCTTTGTTGAGTGAGATAGTTGTCTAGCCTTGCATACCAGGCTCGGGGTCCCTGTTTTAAGCCATATAATGCTTTCTTCAACTTGTAAACCAAGTTGGGATCATCACCAAGTTGGAAACCATCTGGTTGCTCAATATAAACCTCTTCTTCAAGTTTTCCATTCAAAAACGCTGATTTCACATCCATTTGATAAACTTTGAAATTCTTGTAGACTGCTAAAGCCAAAAACATTCTAATTGCCTCTAGTCTAGCTACCGGTGCAAAAGTTTCCTCAAAGTCAATCCCTTCAACTTGAGCATAACCCTTACATACCAATCTTGCTTTATTTCGACTACCTCGTCCGTCTTCATTCAATTTGTTTCGAAAAATCCATTTAGTCCCGATTATATTTTTATTTGCAGGTCTAGGTACTAACTCCCAAGTTTCGTTTTTCTCGATCTGATCTAATTCTTCATTTATTGCCTTCCTCCAACTTTCATATTGGCTTGCGTCAGCAATATTTTTGGGCTCAATGCTGGATAATAGAGAGTAGTTACTTACTACTCTTCTCCTTGTCTGAACACCAACTTTGGGGTCTCCAATTATTTGCTCTCTAGGATGATTTTTCTACCAGCTGCCTATTTTGAATTTTTTATTTTCTTCCTCTTCTGAATCACAACTTAAATCATCTGAGTCAATTTTCTGTATCTTTTCAATTTCGTTTTCCTCATCTCCTTCAATAACCTCTTCATAAATTGGGTAGTTCGTTTCATAGCTAATTACTCGTTCTCTACCTTCATTAAATTTAACATTGGCACTGTCCACAATTTTCTTTAGCCTCTTGTTGTAGCATTTGTAAGCTTTGCTTCTTGGTGAATAACCAACAAAAATACCTTCATCCGCTCTATCTTCAATCTTACCAAGATTATCTTCAGTTCTTTTGATGTAGCACTTGCTGCCAAAAACTATGAGGTATTTTGTTGTTGCCCTTTTATCGAACCACAACTCATAAGGAGTTTTGCTTTCATGTGTTCTCAGCATGTACATATTTTGGATATACACCGTAGTATGGACTGCTTCTCTCCAAAATCTGTCTGCTACTCTCCTTTCAGCCAACATAGTCGGTGCCATTTCCTGCACTGTCATGTTCTTTCTTTCTACCACTCCATTCTACTGAGGAGTCATGGCTGCTGAAAACTGTCTCCTAATATTGTATTTTTCACAGTACTCTACAAACTCCTCTGAAATGAATTCTCCTCCTCTATCTGATCTTAAACATTTGATCCTTCTTCCTGTTTCATTCTCAACTTGGTTTTTGAAAATCTTGAACCTTTCAAAAGCTTCTGATTTATGCTTCAAGAAAAATATCCATGTCATTCTGAAATAGTCATCAATGCACAACATAAAATATTTGTCACCACTTATGCTTTGTGTTCTCATGGGTCCACATAAATCAGTGTGTATTAGTTCCAAAGGTTTGCTTGTGTAGTATTCTTTTGTTTTGAAAGTGACTCTAGTTTGCTTCCCCTTTTGGCATGAAGCACAAATGTTGTTAGCAGGTTTGCTGATGGTGGGAATATCTCTCACTGCCCTTTTTGAGTTGATTTTTACTAGATTATCAAAACTGATGTGACCGAGTCTCTTGTGCCACAACCAACTTTCTTCTTCTTGTCCAATAAAATAAGCTCCTTCTAAGGTCTCTAAGAGCATGTACAGGTTGCCAGATGTCCTTGATCCAGTTGCTATCAATTTTTCACTTTTTGTTTTTCTGACTTCACAACCCTGCTTCTTAAAAACTACTTCATGACCTTTATCACAAATCTGACTTATGCTCAACAAGTTATGTTTCAAACCATCCACAAACAAAACTTCTTCTGACGTAATTTTTCCGTCACTAAATTTAACTGAACCTTTGCCAACTATCTTAGCTCCATCATTATTTCCAAACTTTACTGAACCACCTTCATATTTCTGTAACTTCTCAAATTTTTGTTTGTCACCTATCATATGACTGGAGCATCCACTATCAAGTATCCATGATACATATTTATTATGTGCTTTAAATATTTTTTGTACAATTAAGGATTCATTTTCTTCCTTAAGTCGCTCTTTTTCTTTCCACTCCATTTTGATAGTAGTTTTGGGCTCTTGTTTTGCCTTTCCCTTATCAAGAGCTTATGCACGTTTTTCGAGAAGTTTTCTATTTTGTCTCATCCTATTTGGTTGAAATTTTCTTCCCTGAAATTGATTTGATGCAAATGTACTTCTACAGTTTCTTGTAATGTGCCCAAAATTATGACAATTATAACATTCTACTGTATAATTCATCAGAGGAGAAAAAGCATTTCTACTGTGAAATTCTTTGGTCTTACATTATATTTGCAGTCTAAGATTTTATGTCCATACCCATTGCATTTAAAACAGAAACTAGAAAAGGGACAATTGAACCTGGGTGATGGTCTTTGCCATGTTGTCGTAGGAGCCATAGGTCTTCTTCTTCTTTGATGTGTGACATTGGTGAATCCATCATTGTCAATTCTCCTTTCGTGCCTGGCATTAATGCTTTTTTTTGCATGAGACATTTTTCCTTGATCAACCTGTTTCTTATCTTCATTCTTTATGGATTCTACATTTCTGGCCTTTGATCCATTTGATGATTCTCCTTCGACGAAACCTAGAACAAATTTGATGTCTGCAGGCCTTTGGTCATTTATAATCTTATCCAGCTTCATATAACTTTCTTCGCATTTGTGATAGCAACTAATTTTGTGATTCATATCTTCTATCTGTGTCCGTAAACCAACATTCTCTTCTTCTAGTTTGCAGCAATAATCTATTTTCATGATAATTTGTACTTCAATATCTTCAGAAACTTTCTTGTATTCTTTTGTCTGAACTTTCAGATTGTTTATGATTTCGTTTGCATCCTCAAGCCTTTTTGAAATTTCCTTATTCTTTTTCTTCTCTATGTTCCACTCTTCAAGTGCAGAGATCAATTCACCTTCTAGATCTACTTCAGCCTCAGGGTTTTCACCACATACTTCAGAGTTCACTCCTTCCTTTTCTGAGTTTACTTCTTCAAATGCCATGAAAAGAGCTTCACCACCTGCCATTGTATTACTTCCAAGATCACCCTAGCTGGTTAAGCTTGTATAGGAACCTTGCTCTGATACCAATTATTAGTCTTACAATGGCACTGAGAGGGGGGTGAATCAATGTAGTTCTTTAAACTTAAATTCACAACTCTTAAAACCGAAATAATGAAACCTTAAAACCAGATAAAGCAAGTATCACAAGAGAACATCACACAACATAATATTTAACGAGGTTCACCAATTTGGCTACTCCTCAAGAATGACTGTTTGGACTACCATCCAAATCCAGCCTTTGCAAAGCACCAACTTTACAATCAATTTACCAGCACCCACTAAAAGGAGCACCAACCCCTGATTTATCTGCACCAACAGAAAGGAGCACCTACCCCTGATTTACTAGCACCAACTGGAAGGAGCACTAACCCCTGATGCCAAGCTGCAACCTGGACTTCAATTTGAAACTATAAGTTTGTCTATAAGATACCTTTGCTTTTGCAAGACCCTGACTGGTCTTCTTCACTTTTGCATTCTCTGTGCACTCTACTTTCTCTGCGTAATCACAACACCTGATCGAACTCCAACTTTTTGTTTTTTGCGCACTCGACTCTCTCTACGCAATCACTTCGGTCACTCTGCTTCGTTACAATCGAACTTCATGATCGTCTTCTCCATTTTGCGCACTCTGCTCTCTTTGTGAATTTTGCACTTAGCACGATTCGACATAACTTGCTCTTTGCGCACAACAACCGTATGTTTCTCATACGTTCAACTCATCCATAATTCTCCAAACAGCCCTCCTTTTATAACAACATTTTTCATGATGAAAATCCTAATCTTAGTCGTCTGTAAACCCTAATCTTGGTCGGCTTACATAACAACTGTAAACCCTAATTTTAGTTTGCTGTCATCCTTCTCATTTTCGTTGGGTTCTCCTTCTTGACTTGTGCATTTACGACCTGTCACGAAATCGTGACATTTCTGCCTCTGTAGCTTCTTTTGTTGCTGTTGCTACGAAAATACATGTCGCGATATCGTGACACTTTTTTTCTCTCTCCTCTTTCTCTTTGCTTTGGCCCGCGAAAATACAACATGTCGCGATATCGCAACACTTTTTTCTCTCTCCTCTTTCTCTTTGCTTTGGCTCGCAAAAATACAACATGTCGCGATATCGCAACACTTTTTCTCCTTGCTCTTTTTCTTTGCTTAGGCCCGCGAAAATACAACATGTCACGATATCGCGACATTTTTTCTCCTTGCTCTTTTTCTTTGCTTAGGCCCATGAAAAAACAACATGTCGCGATATCGCGACACTTTCGCCTCCGTATACTTCGTCTTTGCTTTTGTCGCGAAATCGCGACACTTCTGCCTTTAAAGTCTTCTTCTCTGCTTTTGTCGTGAAATCGCAACACTTCTGCTTTCGTACTTTACTTCTTTGCTTTTGTCGCGAAATCGTGACACTTCTGCCTTCGAAGTCTTCTTCTCTGCTTTTATCGCGAAATCGTGACAGTTCTGCTTCCGTACGCTTCCTCTCTTTCTTTTGTCACGAAAATGCGACACTTTTCCATCTTACTTTCTCTCTCCTGTTTTAGTCGTGAAAATGCGACATGTCACGAAATCGTGACACTTTTCCAACTTACTTTCTCTCTCCTATTTTAGTCGCGAAAATGCGACATGTCGCGAAATTGTGACACTTTTCCAACTTAATTTCTCTCTCCTATTTTAGTCGCAAAAATGCGACATGTTGCGAAATCGCGACACTTTTCCAACTTACTTTCTCTCTCCTATTTTAGTCACAAAAATGCGACATGTCGCGAAATCGTGACACTTTTCTTACTTGTTCTCTTTCTTCGAACTTGTCACGAAATCGCGACACTTTTTCTTGCTTTCTCTTTCTCTTCCAACATGTCGCGAAATCGCGACAGTTTTTCCTCTTGCCTTTTTCTCTTCCAACATGTCATGAAATCGCGACAGTTTTTCCACTTGCCTTTTTCTCTTCCAACATGTCGCGAAATCGTGACAATTTTTCCACTTGCCTTTTTCTCTTTCAACATGTCGCGAAATCGCGACAATTTTTCTTGCTTTTTCTCTCTCTTCCAACATGTCGCGAAATCGCGACAGTTTTTTCTATTTTTTCTCTCTCCTCCAACATGTCGCGAAATCACAACAGTTTTTCTTGCTTTTTCTCTCTTCCAACATGTCGTGAAATCGCGACAGTTTTTCTTGTCTGTTGTATATGTCGTGATATTGCGACACTTTTCTTACTTGTTTTTTTCTTTGATCTTTTGCATATGGGCCACTTTGGTCTTCTTGGAAAATCACTATACATACTCTGAATAACCTTTGAACTCCTGTCTTCTGCATCTGAATATCTTTTGAACTTCTTGTCCACTGCATCAATAGATCTATCTGACTGTGTTGACAACAATGACAATACTGTTGTTGCACCTTGCTCAACACTTTCAATATTAATTATATATAATTTTTATATGTTTATATGTTTAAATTTTTAATATTATTTATATTTGAATTATTATGTTTTTTTTTTTTTAAATTATGTGATTTTTATTGGGGTGATTTTCATTAAAATATCAAAATATTATATTTGTTGAAGTATATCTTTTTATTAAAAAAATTTATTTCTTTTTCTTTTAAATATATTTTTCAACTTTCTTGAAGTGTTATGTTTTCAGAGTCAACTCTTTGACATCGTTTTGATTAAGATAGATAGATAAAATCTCACTTGACCAGTTGTCTTCTACAATTTGAATTTCATTTTAAAATTTGAATTTCACCAGGATGAAGATCAACACCGCAATTTGCTAATTTATCTGCTACTCAATTCTTTTCTCTATAAATATGCTTACACTCCCAAGAGATTGCCTCTAGTAATAGATGATGAACATCAATAATAGTATTATTTTTATCCAGTCTCCATATCCATTTTTGTTAATAGCATTGATGATAATTTGTAAATTCCTCCTCAATTTAAATATATTTCCATCCTTTTTCTATTGCAATTTTAGTCCTTGTAATAAGTGTCCTAGCCTCTGCATAGTTGTTAGTTAAAGTTCCATATGATTCTGAAAAAGTAAGGAGAATTTTGTCTTCACTATTTTTAAAAACACCATCCTCCTTTCATAAATTTCCTTTAGAAGCATCATCAAAACTAATTTTGATAAACCCAATTTCTAGAAATTTTTATTTCACCGAAGATCGAATTAGATCCTTTGTTTTGATTCCATTATTACAAATGACTCTTCCATGTATGTTCAAATCTTGTAGCCAAGTTATTATCACTTTTTTTTTGCAATTTAGACTTCCCATGATGAGCACCATATTTGTAGACATTCTACAAGAGAGGCAATAATATGGTTCTAAAATTGGGCATGATTTTGAGATATTAATTTTTAAAAATTGTTATTCCTTTCAAACCATAAATTTCAACAAATAATGACAAGGACAATCCTCTAAAGGATACATAATGTTTTAGCTTTGAAATAATTATTCCAACATTTCATCAACTCTTTCAATGTTAATGGAGCTACCCAATATAATTTCATATAAAAAAAAAAAAAACAAATGATGCGAGCAAACGAACAATGAAGAAGTAAATGGTCTGTTGTTTCTAAATCCTTTGCACACAAGTCACATTTAAAGGGTCCACAATATCCTCTTCTTTGTAGACTCTCTCTTGTAAGATTCTTACTTTGAATTGCTAACCAAAAGAATGTTGAGGCCTTAGGGAGAGCCTTTAATGACCAGAAAATTTTCCAAGAAAAATCTTTGGGAAAATAAAATTTTGATTGTTCTAAATCCTCATATCCCAACTTGATCAAATATCCACCATCCTTTGATAAATTCCAAACCAACTCATCATTTCATGTAAAAATTGGTAAATAAAACTCTTAAAGCATTTTTTGAAGTTCATCTACAATTTGTTTGAGTTCCTCTCCTTCAACCAGGTTACTAAAAGAAATCCATGATCTAGAGTTGTTGCTCATAATAATATAGTCTTTGACCTTTGGACCTTTACATGTTAGGCATGCTTGAGCCAATGGTTACCATTTTGAGTCAGAGATAAGAGGATAAGACTTCAACCAAGCATCAGACCAAAAATTTGTATAACTCCCCTCATTGACTAACTATCTAATATGTTTATTTATCACTCACAAACTCTTTGATATAAAGTTTGATGTTGACGATCCTTTGGGTACGGTTATTTTCCTAAATAATTTCATTGCATCAAGAGAACCTATATATTTTTGAAGTAATATTTTTACCCATTTCTTTCTTTGATCTCTAAATAATCTTCATCCAATTTTTTCTCCTAACGTCAAATTCATAAGTTTACAATTCACATGACTAATCCTACAGTATTCTTTCCTTTTCAAACCCTATCCCACTTACAAAGAGGAAACCTAATTTTTTCCTCACAACCTTTCCATAGAAAGTCTCTTTAAATTTTATCAATTTTTAATGTTATACCTATTGGTAATCTTGAAAGTGACATCATATAAATAAGGATGGATTGTAATGTATTATTTATGATTTATAGACTTCCTTCCATGGTTAATGTAAACAAAGCGAATAAAAATCCTATTGATAATCAAATTATAAATATTACAAATGAGCCTTAGAATAGCCCGTTAGTTACAAAGCTAACTAGGCATGAAATAGGAGTTGTTATAACATTGTTATAACAATACTAACCAGTGTTGTAGGTGAGTTGGAGAGGAGAGGGCAATCCTCCAAGGGAGGTCCCAAGTTCAAATCTCCACCCTACCAAAAAGCTTAATTGGGTATCTCAAATCCAATTGATAATGTTGGTGCGGGTAGGGTCGGGTGCGACCCTCGGGTGACTTTGACGGTGTAGAACCCCCTGTTCATGGTCTCTCAGACCAAGGCGGCTCCACAAGGGGTTTTTCGCTTTAAAAAAAAAATAACAATACTAACACACTGCTAATAATGTAATAATTAACTAAGTTATGCTAAAATCCCCCCTTATTACATTATTTGGGTAATAATATAATTACTAACTATGCTAACATCCCCCATACAACAATATTTGGATAAAGTATATAACTGCCCCAATACAGTGAAGAAGAAAAGTGAAAGAATGGTGGCTCATGTTTTGTCTTCGGTTCTGGCTCTGGCTCTGGCTCTAAGCGTACCTTTGGATTTGTACCTCTAGGTCTATCTCTGGATCTATCGATGAATCTGCCTCTGGATCATTGCCTCTGAATCTACCTGTAGATCTGCCTCTGGAACTTTGTCTCTGGGTCTATATTTAGGTTTGTCTTTGGGTCATTATCTTTGGGACTGCCACTCGGTCTTTCATTGGATTTGCCTCGGGGTCTACCATAGGTTTTACCTTTTTGGTAGAAACCATACAACATTTATTTCATCATGGTCCATTGTGTGAGATCTGTCCATCCACAATCTATATGAATCTTATTGGCCATTTTCACTTTGTACCAACATCGTGAAGAAGAGTGATTCATACATCCACATGAATCACAAGGATGTAATCTCCAACACTTAGCTGCAACATGTCCTGTCTTTCCACAATGATTGCAACAATGTTTTTTAGGAGATGGAGGAGATTTAGGGTTTACAAACATGGTTTTACTGGTACTTGCTTGTCTAGAATAGCCAAGGCCTTCATTCTTTGCCCTAATATTTAGCATTATTAGAGTTTTAATACCTTGTTCATGTTTACCTAATCTCTCACCATTGAATCCCATTTTCTTCATCAGTTTGGATCCATATCCTTTGGTGTGTTTTTCAAAACACCCAATTTCATCATCTTCATCAATATTTTTAACAATATGGCATTTGTCATTATTGATGAGATTATGGAGTTCATTTTGAGGAGGTTCAGTTTTTAAGTCACTAGTGTCACAAGCAAAATCTGTGACTATGATGAGATCACATGTGCTACAACTGATATTTGCCATCATAGGCATGAGGTCACTTGTATCACAACAAGTATTGGTCATCATGGGATCAAGGTCACATGTGTCATAACAAGAATTCGCCACCATGGGCTGAAGGTCACTTGTGTCACTATAAGCATCGACCATTAGAGGTTTGACCTTTGTTTCCTCACTAAAGTCCCTGTACACTTTACGTTGTGCAATGTCAAGAGAAATCAATGATATGTAGACGGCCTTTTTGACTCCTATAAGGATTTGAACACCATTCTTCTGAAGGTCTTTAGAATCTTCAGAATCTTTGAGAATGGATTTTACACCACTACGTAGTGTAAGATATTTTTCATCCTCATAAAAATCTATTCCTTCCATCTCTGGTGGAAAGTAATGATCTTTACATGATTTAGCAACATCAGTTGATTTTAGGTCCGAGGTGTAGACCAATTGGTTCATCCAAATCCCATAAGGGGGCGGAGGTCAAAGGTTCAAATCTCGGGCCTTGCCGGACTGAACGCTTGTCCCTTTTTCCTGGTGCTTTCAGCGACGTAAAAGGTTTAAAATTATTGTGTCATGGTGGTTATAGGGGCGGACTGCGCGAAGATCTGTGTGGCAGCTTCTAGGGCGGACAGCGTAGAATACTGTTGCGGCCATAAAAGCTAGACAACCTGCTCGGATTCGTGGCAGCTACCAATTCTACCATGTAAATTTAAAAAAAATAAATAAATAAATAAAACATCAGTTGATTTTGGGGTAGTTTTCTTCTTTGATTTGCCCATCTTTGAAGGTGTCGGTCTCTACCGAAAATGCACCTTGTTACAAGGAAATTTTGCAAAAATAAATGACTAAGGTGTCGGTCTCTACCGAAAATGCACCCTTATAAGTCTTCCCCCATTTTGTTTGCAAAATTAAAATTTATCCCCTCTTAGGGCAAAAAATGCAACTACGAAAACCGCTTAGGCTTTTACAAAATCTTGCCTCCTTGACAAAAATATCACTAGAATAATCCCCCCTTTTATTACAATGACTTCAAACGAAAAAAAAATATTTTGCTATTTATGAAGCCTAAAATGTGTGCAATGGTGCTTTGAAGGCAAAGTTGGAGGTTTCACCCCTTTTTATCCTCTTAGCCTTAAAGGTTTTTACAAAGTACCTCTAGGCAAACTTTCAAATTTCATCCCCTTTTTTTTTTAAATCATTCAATTTAAAAAAATTATTTTTGTAATTAAATTAAAATTAAATTATTAAAAAAATGATAAAATTTTTAATAATATTGCAAAAAAGAAAAAAATTTACCTTCATGGAAGTTGAACCCACAACCTGTTGGTTTACCAAGGATCCCGACCACTCCAGCTACCACTGCTGGTGGAATACATAGGAGGTAATCTCCTACTTAAATCGTGTGTGGCTCTAATGTGTCTTCAACGAGCGACGACGGTTGGCCATAGCAGCACGGCTTCTCCAAGCGGTGGCGGCTTTCCCCAGACGACGACTCTTCTCCCTCGACTGGATGCACATGAGGTGGCTCTACGCGTCATGCACTGCAAACCAGGTCGCCAATCCTACGAATCCAAATGTTGGCAAGGATCGTACGCTAGGCAATGAAACTCAACGAGTGGCTCAAAAAATTGAACTTTTTCAAGTAGATCGCCTAATTGCAGATCAAATATTGCTATCGCCTTTCAGGAGATAAATCCTGCAACTATGATTTATGACCTCGTCCAAGGTGTGAGGCAGGCAATTGTTTCCCTTCACATGATTGTACTATGTCTGCAACTAACTCCTTCATCGTCACAGAAAACTTAAGTGGCATGCGGTTGCGTTACAACCTCCTTTGAGGCTTCTACAACTGTCACGTGTTCCTGCACCTTTCAACAGGAACACATGTTGATCTGATGCCTTTCATTTTTAGTCCACAATGCTCGTCAAGGTTGTGAGTCCACACATCGGTCCTATGTGTTAGTCTTCGATCCACTTGCGCCCCTGCATCAAATCCTTGTTGCCATGTGTAGTCCACGTGTTGATCTCATGCCTTTTGTTGTTAGTCCACAACGCTCGTCAAGGTTGTGAGTCCACACATCAGTCCTCGTCGTGTTTCTATGTCCCACCTAAGTCTAAGAGTCCAGTCACAATGTCTCTCTAGTGTTGTCCTCTTCTCGGTCCAGTCTTAGATCCACGTCCAAGAAATTTGTCCCTGAGCTCAAGCTTCAATGGCTTCGGCCAAACTTTCCAAGTGTGGTCATAACTTGGCTAACTAAGGAAGGAACGAAACAAAATGTGGGCGAAACGAAATCCGCTTTGCTCGGCCAAACTTTCCAAGTGTGGTCATAACTTGGCTAACTAAGGAAGGAGCGAAAAAAAATGTGAGCGAAACGAAATCCGCTTTGCTCGCCCCCCCCATCTTGCTTTGATACCATGTCAACAAATCGAATACAAATCCTATTGATAATCAAATTAACTAGGCGTGAAATAGGAGTTGTTATAACATTGTTATAACAATACTAACACACTGCTAATAATGTAATAAATAACTAAGCTACGCTAACAGTTAAGAACTTACCTTTCCAACCTACCAAACAAGCTTTCATTCTATCCAAAACTCCTTTTATTTCCTTTATCAAACAAAGGAATACCCAAGTAGGTTGATGGAAAATTTTTAATGTTAAACCCTAAATATTCATAGTAATTTGTTGTAAATCTAGGGTAAACTTACCACCTATCCAATAGCCTTCTTATAGCATGATAATATTGATTTAAACTCCATGGCTTGAGGGATGGCCCAAGAGAAAAGTATCATCAACAAATTGGACATGAGATCCGAAGGGACCATTTTTTGCAACTTGAATACCTTTAATTTTTCCTTCCATTTTTGTCTTTGAAAAGGCTCTCCCTAATGCTTCTACAAGAATTATGAATAGATAAGGAAAATGTGGATCACCTTGATGAAGTCCACAAGATGACTTGAAGTAACCAACGGGAGAACCATTGATCACAATTAAAAATTTTGCAGTGTTATAACAACATTTAATCCACTCACACCAACTATAATCAAAGCCAAAAAAATTTAGAATAGCATGTAGAAAATTTGAGGAAATCCTATCATATGCTTTGTTCATATCTAATTTCAAAAGCATACTTGGTTTTTTCATGGAATGAAGAGAATGTATGGCCTCTTGTGCAATAATTATACCATCAAGAATTTGTTTACCACAAACAAAGCCACCTTGTTCCTCTGAGATAAGATAACCTAGAATTCCCTTCAACCCGTTTGCCATAACTTTTTAAATGATCTTATAAATCATATTACAAAGGCTTATTGCACGAAAATTATGAAAATATTTTATCACCATTATTGGGAACCAAACTGCTAAAAGTAGCATTGATCTCACTTATTATAGCCTTGATCTAAAAGTAACATATCACTCTTCAATAAATCCTAAACGTTGTGAAAGAAAATTGTAGGAAAACCATTGGGGATGAGTGCCTTGTTAGGATGGAAAGATAAAACTACTTCATAGAGCTCCTTCATAGATATATTATTCATCATGCTTTCATTTTTTCCCTAAGTGATAATTTATGGAATATTTTACATAATTTTTATTGTGCCTCCTTAACTGCCTAGTATTTGAAAAAATATTTTTGAAATAATTAATTGTTTTCTTCCTTATATCTTCTTCATCCTCAATATTTCTTCCATTTGGAGTTAAAATATTTTTGATGTGACAAAAATAAAATTTTATTTTTGTTGTAACATGATTTTTTTTTAATTTCTATCTCCTTCATTGAGTCATTTATCTCTAGATTTTTGAAACCAATATGACTCCTTGTTCAATGCATTATGATAATCATTAAGTAATTATTTTTCTTTCACATAAGAATCTTCATCGGTTCCACTAATTTGTACTATCTCTTGTAAATTTTTGAGTTTGGATTTAATTTCTTTCTTTTCTTTAAAAATATTAGCAAAATATTTGGTATTCTGTATTTTCTCATTTAAATATTTCAACTTTTGAATAAACCTATACATACATGATCCTTCAAATTTTGACTCATCCCACTATAACATAACCAACTGGAAAAAATTAGGGTCTTGGAGCCACATAGACTAGAAGCAAAATGGTTTTGGAAGACCATAATTAGGTAATCCACTAGTCAAAATAATGGGTTTGTGATCTAGTCCTACTCGCAATAAAATATTTGAAGAGATTGCATACTTTGTTTACAACCATTTATTGGATAACAAGATTCTATATATTATTTTTGTTATATGATTTTGCCCAATGCGTCTATTATCCCATGTATATTAAAAGTTTAAGGGACTAACATCTCAAAGATCATTTGAATTGACAAACTGAGCAAAATCTTGTATTGATTTAGACCATCCTAGAATACCACCCTTCTTTCTAAAGGAGATAGAACAGTGTTAAAATCACCCCCAAGAATCTATATATCACAATGAATCATCATTATATTTGAAAAAAATATGCTAAGGTCCTTCCAACACCTCTCACAAGGAATAACTATAGTTGGAGCATATACATTTATAGCCCCAACTTTGATGTTTTTCTCTTTCCTTCAAAATAATCCAACAACCCAAATAATTTTTGCTTCTAATAATTGTCCATCCCAGTTGCATTTGTCCCATATTATTGCAATATTGTTTGAAGCTCCTATAGAAAAAACTACTAAATAATCACCCATCTTTCAAATTTTCTTTAAATAATCCTTACATTCCTCACTGCTTAATTTTATTTTTTGTATTAAAATAAACTTAGGACTATAAAAACCTGTTAATTCCTTAATAACTCTTTTTTTAGGGGTTTTATTCATACCCCTAATATTCCATGAAATTATTTTTATCATCAACACTTTTTATTTTTATTAGTGGGCTTAGCCTCACTTCTTGTTAACACCTATGATATTTTTATTTGGCTTCCTAGATCAATATCCTTTTAAGTTTCTTTTTCAAATTTTCCTACATTGATGGTCTTCCTCCCCTTCTTCCATTTCCATCAACACTTTCATCTTCATCAATCTCTTCTATTTTTTCTATTTTTCATATTGTTCATAATGAGACTTATCTTCTAAATATTTATGTTGCCCTAAATAATCGAAAGTGCAAGGAATAGCCTCATTAGAATTTTCTTCTTTATGTTGCCCTAAAAAATCTAAATTGCATAGATGATCCTCCATAGTCATTACTTTCTTATGTTGGTTTGAAAACCCTAAATTGTCTTAAATATCCTCCATAAGATTTTCTTTATTCTACTACTTTTGAAACTCTAAAGTGCAAGGAATACACTTTGTACTACTTTCATTTTTATTGTAAGGAGAATATTTTATGCTACTTGAGGAAAATAAAGGTGATTTACCTAAGCTTGACCTCCTTCACCTCATTTGCTTTAAAAATCCATTTTCCCATTTTCCTTTGCTTTAAAATTTGCCTTCCCCTCTTCCTTCACATATTTAACTCCTATATTTGGACTTGCACATTGTACTTCGTTATTCCTCATATCATTTTTATTCTAATGGTTGATTTGAGAGAACTATAATGACCTTTGCCATCTAATGATGTAGAGGGATTTTCTTACAACTTTCTTAGGAGTGGAAAATCCTTGATTTGACCTAAATTCTCCTATGATATGATCTCCTTGTTTCAAATTGAAGCTACCCTCATGCCCAAAAATTTCCATCTATTCCTCCATAATTTATACTTTGAATTCTCTTACCATGTGTCAAGTTTCATTACATTTGCGGCATCGGAATGCAATGTTTTCATAATCCACTTGTTGATCCCATTCTCTTGATTTAGATATAATCCTAATCGACTATGGTAAAGGTTTTGAAATATCCATGGTAACACATATTTGAGTGTATAGAGCATGCCTTCTCTCCTTAGTAATCGGTTCCTCTTGGATGAATTCACCTAGAGTATTACCAATATACTTCAAAACCTCCCTATTGATGAGTTGATAAGGAAGTCCAAAAGCCTAATCCATATTAGAAGCATTTTAATAGTTTTTGTGTCCAAAACAATTTCTCACTCCAAGGTCTTAAATATAATCCATCTTTGCCCCTAAACCACAAACCTCCATCCATTATTTTATCCATTATTTCTAAACTAGAGAAAATAATGAGGAAAAAACCATTTGAAAGAAAACTCATGGAGTAATTAGAATTCAATCCCCACTTTCATTTGATCTAATTTTGAATCTCAAAAAATCATGGCTTGTATCCATGGAACTTACTTGTAAACCCTTTGGTTTTAAGAATCATTATATCATGCTTAATCATCTCATCCTTGATAATCACTTCTGGGTAGTATATGCTACCTAGACAAGTTTTATCATAGATTTGCTCTTCCTCTTATTGCTAGCTAGGGAATCCATACTTCCAACTAGGTCATTCTTACTTCTAAAAAATTTCAAAAATGATTTTCTTTCCATGTTACTTAGATTTTCTTCAAATAAATCCTTTAAATTCTCCTAATATCTGGAACAAGAAGTGGCATTTGTTCCTTGATTGCACTTTGCTTTATGCTTCTTGCTTCCTGCTTACACTTCCTCTTTGTTCTTGGCTCGCACTTGCTCCCTATTTGAATTGTTATGTTAAAATAACTTAATTTTTATTAAATTTTATTAGATTGATTATCCAACTTTTCTTATGTATACATAGCCACATAGTCATAACATGAGTAAAGCTAATTTTACTATGTGAACCATCACACAAACAAAATCAATTATACACTAAAATTGTGTCTTGATCATGTTCTCTTTCATTGATTTAATTTTTTTATGGTTAAATGTTGCATATTAAAACTTATAAAAACCTATATCACTATGTTTAAAATGCATCACTATTAATCACTTAATATTATTTTATAGATTTTTTATTTTATAGTAATCATTGTTTCTCTAAACAATGTTTAAATATCCCTTTTCTTGCTTCTAATAATTTCATTTATAGTATGGTTCTTCAAACAAATCACCCTCCACCCTTTCCTTATCCTTTTAGATACATACCAACCTCCTATGTATATAGGAATGTGTGAGATTTTGTTTTAATTATCATAAAAGGTAATGATTAATCTTCAATTTAATTATAAATATTATAGAAATGGTAAACAATTTTTTTCTTTAATATACATTATCCCATTGTTGTAATGATGGTTTGATGTCAATAAAATACCTCTTAATTTTTTTATAAAATGATTAATTATGTATATCATTTGTATATATTTTTATTGTTAAGGTTTCCATTGGATTAGACAAGACTATTTATCCATACATTTTCACTAAAAAAATATGTAATAGCAAGATATTAAGGTGATCACATAAAAGAAAAAAACCATTGTGCAATTGTCCTCAAAATTCTTAGCTTTAAAAAACTAATTAAAGAAGGAATTTTAGACATTGATTAAACACTTTAAGAAATTCAAAGGTTGTGATTCTCAATGCTCAATGGAGATAGGGAAAATGGCATACTTGTATTTGAAGTCCATATTATATTACTTAGACAAAGGACCTTTTTATAATGAAAACTGTCATAAACACGAAATAAATAGCATAAGAAAAATCATAAAGAAATTTTGTCAAAATAATTAAATAATATTTGAACTCTAATCTAGAGTTGAAAAAAGATTTAAAAAGTTGCCCTTATAACATATGGTTCATCGAATATTTACAAATTTAGAATTCTATTACAAGCCACTATGGACATGATCAGATTCTTTTTTCAATGAATTTACACAAGTTTTTATAAGTAGTCTCGATCCCTTTATGTTAAATGGGGTCTGAACCTTGAACCTCTCAAAGAGAGGCTAAATCCCTTACCACTACAGTAATCTTATAGCTATTTTTTTTGAATGAGTTTACACAGGTTTTTATGAGGGATATTGGTCCCCTCGTACTGAGTAGGATTTGAACCTTGAACTTCTCAAAGAGAGGCAAAAGCCCTTACCACTATAGCAAGATTACAACTAATACGAGGAGTTTTGATCCCTTCATGTTGAGTGGGGTTTTAACCCTGGACCATTCAAAGAGGTCAAATCCCTTACCATTGTAGTAAGCTTGTAGCTATTTTTTTCAATGAGTTTGTAGAAATGCGAACTCCAGAGCCATTGTATTGAACTGTATAAATAATACATAGGCAGCCTTAGATTAGCCCGTAGGTTATGAAACCACCTAGGCATCAAATAGAATAGGTTGTAACAAATTAACAATATTAACCTATAATGGAATAACTAACATAGCTACGCTAACATCCCCCTTTATTACATTATTTGGGTAATAGGATAACTACTAGCTATACTAACATCCCCCCTGATTACATCATTTTGCAATACAAAGAGAGCTACGAAACAATTCAAATTTGACACGTGCAAGTGCCTTAGTGAAAATGTCTGCAACTTGAGCATCGGTGGGAATGTACTGAAGCTGAATTCGATGCCTTGGAACTTCATCTCGAATGAAGTGGCATTGTGTATCAATGTGCTTGGTTTTCTCATGATGCACTGGATTCTTAACAAGGTTCAAAACACCCTGGTTGTCGTAGAACAAGTGGATTGGAGATTTGGATGGAAGGCCCATACTTGTCAGGATGCGACGTAACCATATCACTTCATACACAGCTTCACGTGCGGCACGATATTCTGCCTATGTAGATGAGATAGCAACCACCTGTTGCTTCTTGCTATGCCAAGAGACAGGACCGGATCCAAGATGAAAAATATATCCAAAAGTTGACTTGCGATCATCAAATGACCCGGCATAGTCAGAGTCCGTGTATCCTTGCAAGAAGAATTTACCATTCCTCTTGTATTCTAGGCCATATTCCATAGTACCATGAACATAGTGAAGAACACGTTTTGCTGCTTTCCAGTGAGTAGTCTTAGGTTCCTGCATGAACCTCGAAAGATAGTTGACAACAAATATGATATCTGGCCTAGTATTGGTCAGATATATGAGACTCCCAATCAACTGTCGATAGAGAGTACCATCTACCTGAGGTGAATCATCATATCGCGATAACTAAAGACCTGATTCCATCGGAGTTGCCATTGGCTTACAATCAGTCATGCGATATTTTTCTAACAGTGTCTTGGCATACTTTTTTTGAGACACCTTAATGTAGTGCTCCTTCTGGCTTACTTCCAAACCAAGACAATAATGGAGAAGTCCGAGATCTGTCATCTCAAAATATTTACACAAGTCACTTTTGATAGCAGAGATCATAGGTTCGAACTCCCTGTAATGATCTAGATCATCAACATAGAGTACAAGCAACACTATCTCAGAACCTTGTTTCTTGAAATAGAGGTTTGCATCTGACGGACATCTCTTAAATCCATGTTGCAGGAGGTGATTATCCATTTTTATATACCAAGCTCGAGGAGCTTGTTTCAAACCATACAAGGATTTGACCAACTTGCAAATTTTCTGCTCTTGGCCTACCACTTCAAATCCTTCAGGTTGAGTCATGTAGACTTCCTCTTGGAGATCACCATTCAAAAAAGCACTCTTTACATCCATCTAGTGAACTTTCCACCCATATTGTGCTGCCATAGCACAAAGAACTTGAATAGTGGTCATCCGAGCAGTAGGTGCAAAAGTTTCCTCATAGTCAATACCTTCCTTTTGAGCATAGCCCTTTGCAACAAGACGGGCCTTATGCTTATCAATTGTCCCATATGCCTTGTACTTGACTTTGTACACCCATTTGCAGCCAATGGGCTTCTTTCCTTGTGGCAGATTGACAAGCTCCCAAGTTTTGTTCTTTTTTAGAGACTTGTACTCAGCATCCATAGCATCCTTCCATTGTGGCTTGCTAAGAGCATCTTGTACAGAGGCAGGTTCATGTTCATTCATTGAAGACAAAAACACCCTATCATCATCTATATCCATATCCTCTATTTCCTTATGTGGAGTTACAAAAATTTCCTCAAAATATTGACAAAGATCATCAACCTCACTGGTCTCTACGATTGCTTTTTCCCTTTGAGCCATACTGCGAGTACGAGGTCTATCCAAAGTCAAATATGGTGGAGTGGATAACTTGGCGTCCTTGATTGTGCTTGTATACCATTTTGGATTCTTCGTTTTTGGTGTTGAAGAAGATGTGGAAGGACCTCATGTCTGTGTTGACAAAGGGAACTTCTCTTCCTTAGATTCCACAAGATCTAGGTATACCTTAGATGTGTTTTGTGATGTGAAAGCTTCATCAAAAACATCTCTACTGATATGAATTTTCTTGGTCAAAGGATCTATCAAACGATAACCTTTAGAGTGCTCATCATAGCCAAGAAAAATGCATCTCAATGTCTTCTCATCTAGCTTCTTCCTTTTCTCTTTTGGTATGTGCATGAAAGCTTGACATCCAAAAATACGAAGATGAGATATGGAGGATTTTCGACCACTCCATGCTTCCTGTGGAGTCATTCCTTTTAGGGCCTTTGTGGGTGCCCTATTCAATAGATATACTGAAGTGGTGACAACTTCTACCCAATATTGTTGCCCAAGAGTAGCTCCTGTGAGCATACAACGAACCATTTCCATAATAGAACGGTTCCTTCTCTCAGCAACTCCATTTTGCTGAGGAGTATAGGTAGTTGTTAACTATCTCATGATTCCATGCTCAGTTAAGAATGCTGAAAATTATTTAGAGGTAAACTCCCCCCCTCGATCTGAGTGGAGGGTTTTAATAGAAGCCCCTGACTCCTTCTCAATAGATTTCTTGAATTACTGGAAGAAAGCGAAAGCCTCAGATTTCAGTCGGAGAAAGAAAACCCACATCTTGCGGGAGTAGTCATCTACAAATAACTAAAAATACATCTTCCCTCCACAATTGTTGGGTGTGAAAGGACCGCACAGATCGGTGTGAATTAACTCCAAAGGTTTCTGTGCTCGTGTTGAGCTATTCTCAAAAGGTACTCTATGTTGCTTTCCTGCCAAGCAGTTAGAGCACACTGGCAATGTGGAAGAAAGGGAAGGAAGACCCTTTACCATCTCATACTTACTAAGCTCAAGTAAGTAGCCAGAACTAAGATGCCCATATCTCTTGTGCCAGAGGGAAGTGGCCTCCTTGGTAGAGACTGTCATGGCAACATGGGGAGTAGAGATAGCATCTAGGGAAAATAAGCCATGCTTATATGAAGTTGTTGCAATCTGCTTACCCTTCTTGGTAATAGAACAACACTTCTTGCCATTCTCAACATGAAAGTTGACAACCATATCTTTATCCAGGATTTGTGTGACTGACAACAAATTGTTAGCCAGTCCTGGAACATAGAGGACTTTGTCAATCTGACACTTGACATCAGGAAGAGTGACTGAAACTATACCCTCTCCCTAAACCTTGTAGGTTTTGTCATCAACAATAGTGATAGGTCTGCCCTCTTTGGCCACAAATGATTCAAACCACAATTTGTCGCCAGTCATATGCTTACTAGCGCTAAAATCGACATACCATATAGGATCCTTCTCCTTGGAGGCTATGGTAGTCATGAGCACCTTGTGTGCCCATTTAGAATCTGAGTCAGATTCTTCAACAACAACATTCACCCTGGGTTGCTTGTTCTTGTTTTGTGGTTTGTTCTGGCCTTTTTGCTTATTCTTATGCCAACACTTGTTGGTGTCATGGTTGTCTTTATCACAAATTTTGCAATACCTCTTCTTCTGTTGAGGTTGTTTCCATTTTCCTTTTGAATCCTGTTGAGAATTACCTCCTTTCTAAAAATTACCTTTCTTCTTAGAACCCTGTCGGTTGGAGTATAGGGTTGTATTAGAAGAATCATCCCCGTGAAGTTGGCGTGCTTCCTGTTGTTGAAGCAAATTGACCAACTCAATAAAGGTAATTTGTCGTTGTGACACTTGAATGGAGGTGATCAATGTATCAAAGGAATCAGGCAAAGCTCTCATCACTATTGAAGTGAGAGTTTTGTCATCCACTGTATCTCCCAAAGAATTCAATTTGCCTTTCAATTCAGACACTCTGCAAAGAAAGAGTTCAACTGTCTCACCCTGTCTCAAACTCAGATTGTGAAGTTGTTTTTGAAGATGAAGAATAGTGGAGTCATACTTTCCCTCATAAATGGTTTGAAGGGCATCCCATGCCTCTTTACCACTTGCTTTGTCGGCTATATGAGGTTGAACTTCATCTGAAACAACAAACAAAATGAGCACTTTTGCTCGACTATCTTTCTTATCAAAGGTGATCTGATCAGCAGTGAGAGCTATGGATCCAGCTGTCGGTGAAGGTCTCGTTGTTGCTCCAAAAAAAACATCCCATAAATCTTCCATGATGAGGACTACCTTCATTTTGTTTTTCCATGGTGTATAATTAGGACCTTTCAATAACTGATGAGCATCAGTCATTAACTTTGTAGCAGAAGCCATAGTGAAGGTTCCTTATATCACCAATTGGTCACCCTTTCTATATACCTTAATGCCAGGCCGTTATACCATACAAAATACCTGCCCTTACGTGAGGGAGACTATAGGTATTTTGAAAAATCAAAAAAATTACCCGCCCTTACGTGAGGGAGACTATAGGTAATTTTTAAATATTATATGATACGTGGTACTTAGGCGGTACTGAAAGGGAATCGACTTGTTGATGGCACCTACCATAGAAAGTCATCAATCCTCATGCGTGGGGCGTAACTTCCCCTAAACACTATGGATGTCAGAACTCTCGTCAGGATTTACGCCTAAACACAAGAACGATTAGGGTAGTGGATGGAGTAAAAAAAATAGCAAAATGGCAAACTTATCTCTCCCCGACGATTTATAGAGAACAAGCTCAGACGTCATTTTTGGCAGCTATATTAGGCGACGGATACAATAGTGCAATCACGACAGCTTTGCCTATAAGTGCTGGCCAGAGGTATCACAAATACCGAACACTGCAGTGCAATAAATTGCATGGATGGGTTTTAATTATTCTAGGGACTTAGGGAGTGAATTTGATTTTAAATTTTAATGATGTAGTGCAAAGTAAGAAAAAATGCAACATACAACATAAAAGTGCCCACAAAAATAAACCACTAGGTGTCGGGCACTGTCGAAAATGCACCTTTACAATAAGCCAATTTGCCTTAAAAATTTACTCATCATCCCCCCCTTTTTCTTCAGGTTTTGAAGAAAACACCCCCCTTTACTATGGCAAATATTCTAATTTTAATGTAAATTTCTAAATAATTTTAGTAATAATTTAATTAATAATAAAAATACTTTTGTTTTTAAAAAAAAATCATAATTTAAAAATATGATTAATTAAGAAAAAATGATTTTTTTTTTTAAACAAAAAATATTAGTATATTAATTAAAAATACTAAAAAAATAAAGAAAAATAACAAAAAAATTAAAAAAAAATTATTACCTTCAAGGGGTTGTCGAAGGGGTTTGAACCCCCAACCTCACGGGCGCTAGCCTGGTGCTCCTGCCAGTTGGGCTAGCGCGCCGATGAGAGGGAGAAGGGAAGATTTTCCCTTTCTCCCCTTGCGACCCTCACGGGGAGCAAAAAAATTGTGGGACTTTAGTCCCACATTGCTCCCGCGGGGTGCATGAGGGGGAATAAAAGGGAAGATTCCCCCCTTTATACGTGATTGCCTTCGGGCAATCACGGCACCCCTTTTGCCGCACCACACGGCAAGGGTCAGGTCCAGGTCACGTGGCTGCCACGTCCAGTCCACGTCCAGTTAGCTGCCACGTCAGTCCACGTGGCGATCCAGTCCAGTCCGCATCCAATTAGCTACCACGTCCATCCACGTGGTGGTCCAGTCCAATTCAGCGTTAGTCAGCTGTCACATCAGTCCACGTGGTGGTTCTGTCCAGTCAGCTTCAGTCCAGTCAACTATCAGGCATCAGTCCAGGTGTCGATCTGACCTCGAGAAATGTGCCAAGTCAGAACCAGTACAGATCAACCTCGAGATCCGTGCCTATGTCCAGTCAAGTCCAGCGTTGGTCCAATGTCAATTGATCTGACCTCGAGAAATGTGTCGAGTCGGATCCAATCCGGATCGACCTCGGGATCCGTGTCTAGTCAACCTCAATCATCAAATCTCGAGATCTGTGCCCGATCAAGCCAGTCCAGCCACCCTCGTTCTGATGCCTCGAGATGTGTGCCCAAGCAGGTCCAGTTACGATGCCTCAAGATGCGTGCCCGAGCAGGTCCAGCCCTACCTCAAGAAATGTGCCCGCGTCTACGTCGGTCTCCTCAGATCTCAAAAAGCGTGCCCAAGCAAACCTTGCTCTGATACCATGTAGGAAATCGAACAGTAGAGCCATTGTATTGAATTGCATAAATAATACATAGGCAACCTTAGATTAGCCCGTAGGTTACGAAACCACCTAGGCGTCAAATAGAATAGGTTGTAACAAATTAACAATATTAACCTATAATGGAATAACTAACATAGCTACGCTAACAGATTTTATAGAGGTTTTTATGAAGGGTCCTAGTCCCCTCATACTAAGTAAGATTTGAACCTTAGACCTCTCAAATAGAGGCCAAAGCCCTTACCACTGCAGTGAGCTTACAACTAATATGACCAAATTCTTTAACATATAGGTTGATTTTCTTTTTTTTTTGTAAGTTTCATGGTTGGAAGATTATTATCTTGATAAAAATTTAACACATTATTTAGTTGTACAAAAATATACAAAAGTAAATAAAATATGACATCATTTTAAAGTTTGTTGTACTTTATTTGTTTACAAATATACTAATTAAAGTGATCAAGTTATTCTAATCTTCTCATGGGTACAAAAAATAGAAGAAAAAATAGGTAAAGGTAATTAAGAGCCACATATTATTAGGTATAATTTAGTCACTAAGAAATCAAGGAAACTTTTATTCCAAAAAAATAGGTTACCCTTAGTATATATGGATCACAAAATAATTACAAGCCATTATGGATATGACAAATTTTGCAAAATTTGGGTTGATTTTCTTCAAAAAATAAAAGCAATGAAGTCTCCAATGGGAAGATTATTATTTTTCATAAAAAATTAACACATTGTTTAAATGTATAAAATACAAAAAAGTTGGAGAATATGATATCATTCTTAGGTTTGATGTACTTTATTTACAAAAATTCTAACAGAATTGATTAAGTTGGTATAATATTCTCATCAATACAAAAAGTAAAACAAAAAAAGGATAAGGAAATTAAGAGCCATGAACCAATAATGTTGTAAAATTGATAGGCTATGAAATGGGATAAAATTGACTTAGGAACAAGGAATTGAACAACTCCATGTGTATGGTGATTCAAGACTTGTGATCTCTACGTTATATAAGGGTATTCTCATCAATCCAACTTCGAATAATTTAGAGAATACTAAGACAACTAGAATAGAAGTTTAAATATTTACAATACTTCCATATTGGAATGATGCACAATATGGTGGCCAAAACACAAGTGAGACTAGAGGAGCATGCCAAAACTAGGGAAGAGGGGGGAAATCATATTTCAAACTATGACAACTAGAATAAGCCAAAGGAAGCCTACAAGCAATAGAGGACATACAACAAAGATTTGAGATCATAAATTAAGAAGACAAAATAGGTAAAATATAAATAAATCTCTATAAGAAGTGCCCAAGTATATTCTATTTTTACTTGGGCCTAGCAACCATGATGGCTACGTCACTGTTCAAGAACACCACAAATGGATCATTTTCATTGTTCTCACAGTCACCTTTGTTTGATCAAACAAAACCAAAAAACTTGAACAAAGTTCTAAAAGTAAGCAGGCCCAAAAAAACACCAAAAATACCTTTCTTCCCAAGCTGGATGAAGCACCCATGGTCGAGATCCCTTCAGATTTCATACAAAGTATGATTCTCACACTAATAAAAAAAGCACTTGCATACAAATTCATGGGAATTTGGTCCATCCTCATAGCCATACAAAAATGGATAGCCTCTACCTGGGGGTAAAATATCTTCAATTATGAGGTAATTATGGTAGATAGAGGATACTCCATAATCATCTTCTTATCTATAAAAGAAAGGAATGTAATATTTCATGGAGGGCTTTGGTTCCTTAGATCAAGTCCTCTATACATGACCCCATGGTCAACAAGATTTGATCCGCAAGTAGAAGAACCGAAAGAGGTCTCAATATGGGTAAGACTACCATTTTTACCATTGCACCTTTGGAACAAGCCAACTTTGGAGATAATAAAAAATTCTATTGGCACATTTGTAGATTGGGCTCCCCCAAAAGCCAACAATGCAATATGTGCCAGAATGTGTGTTCAAGTCAACTTGAAGAAAGGACTCCTTAAAAGTATAGGCATCAAAGTCCTAGATTGGATCCACACCCAACCATTGGACTATGAGCATATACCTTTCAAATGCATTACTTATCATCAACATGGATATTTTTCAAGAAATTGTCCCTCTAAAGTACAAGAGGACCAAGAGTTTCATATAGTAAGAAAAAAATAATAGAAAAGATCAAGGAGTAAAAGGAGGCCACAACAACCTAAAAAACAAGAAATTCATAAGTTTTTTGTCTTATCTAAAGCTAAAAAAAGGCTCTCCCAAAATCATCCTCCAAAAAGGTAAAAGAACTATTAGGACTAGAAATAGAAGAAGTGGAGGGAACACAAGCTTGTAAAGATACTCTTGCAAAGGAGAGGAGTGAAGAATAAATAAAAGAAACTTAAATAGTAGCAATTAACATCCCAAGGGGTACTCCTACCACCAGATCCACTACAAGGGAGAGAAAAATCAACCAAGAAGCAAGGACAAAGCAAGCCAATCTAGAAATACAAAAGAAAACCTAGACAGTATTAGACTTTAACAAGGCTAAGAAGTCAACAAAGAAATGAAGGCTATATCCTAGAATGGAAGGGGATTAGGTAGTCCCCTAAAGAAAAACTACCTAAGTAACTTAATAGATCAACAAAATCCAAAGGTAGTTTGCATACAAGAGATAAAATTGTTAGAGTAGACAATAAAATTAGAATGGAATAAAATATGGAGACACTTAGAACTAGAAGCAACAAATTCATCAAAAGCCTCTGGTGAAATCATTCTAGCCTAGAACCCATAGGCCATAACATATACCAACAAAATCATACACACTAACGGGAAAGTTGTTTCACTCAACACTCCAAAAGGTTAGACTTGGACCATAGTTAACTTTTATGGTCCAAACAACACAATATTAATATAGGAGGTATTTGAACAATTTACATCAATGGATAAGGCAGGAAAGGCTTCTAAATATAATCCTATCAGGGGACCCAAATGTTATATTAGCACTATGAAAAAAATAGAGGCACTATATCAAAAGATCCTACAAAAGAATAGGTAATGCAGATCATAGTTGAGGATCAACTATAGGACATAGACAAACAAGAGAGTTGTGATTAAATACATGGCATAAAGATTAGATATTTATGATACAAGAGGATATTTGGATCAGGTATCCACTTATATCAAGTGACATAATACAAAGCTCAATATCATATCACAAACCCATCTCATTGGACACTAGAGACAATACCCTTGGAAAGAGAAAGATTCCTTTTAAATATAATTTAAATTTGACGGAGCATAAATACTTTGATCTATTAGTAAAAACACCTAGAATCAACACATCACCTCAACAAGTTCCCAAGAGGTATGGAAAATAAAAATCTTCAATCTCAAGAAAGCCATCAGGGACTAGGTTTCCAAAAATTCAAGAAATCAATACAAGACAAACATTTTGATACTACATATGGAATAAGTAGGGAAAAATATAAGTGATCATCCTCTAACACCACTACAATAAAATAGAAGAGCACAACTAAACAAATAAATAGACCAGATCTATAGAGAAAAAAAGGTACACTAAAGACTCCACTCAAGAATCATGGCTCAAAAAAGGAGATAAGAACACCAAATATTTTCATCCAAAAAGAATGCAACATTATCAAAGGAATACCACTAGAGAAATAAAAAAATAAGTAATATTTATTAACCAATCAACTATAAAAGATATAACAAGTGAATATTACTTATCACTACTCATCAAGGTACCAACAAACCAATACACATAGACCACTCTCTATTGAATAATATTCCTACATTGCTTAAAAGAAAATATAGAGAAGACCTCACAATAGTGACCAAAAAGAAGCTAGAAGTAATACAATCTCTACCCAAGGATAAAGGTCCAGGACCATATGGCTTCACCAAGAATTTTTACCAATATTTTTTTGATATCATAAGAAATGATTTGTTGAAAATAATAGAAGATGCAAGGACAAGAGGTAAGATCTCTAGAGCAATCAATTTCATTTTTATTGCACTAATACCAAAAGAGAAAAATATGATGTCATTTGCTAGATTTAGGCCTATATCTCTCTATAATTGTTCATAAAAAATAATAACCAAAATAATAGCAAATAAGATTAAGGAAAAGATAAATGACTTGATAGGAGGGGATTTTGTGCCAAGTAAACAAATCTATGATAATATCATAATAATACATGAATCCCTTCATAAACTTGATATGGCTAATACTTTTGATAAAGCAAACACCAGTTTCCTAAAACAAGTCCTCATCAAATTTGATTTTCCAAAGCAAATAATAAACTAGATAGGACTATGTATAGGCCTTGGATATCCCCCTCATTAAAGGTGGGCCTGTAGACTATTTTAAAGCCACTAGAGGATTAATACAAGGATGCCCACAATCCCCATGCTTATACATCCTTCTAGTTGAAATCTTAGAAATAACTCTAACCAAAATGAGAAGAGGAAAAGAAATCATAGGAACCAAAGTAGCTATGGGATTCAGGTCAATCACCCATGCTCAATTTGTAGACAATACTATATTACTAGGAGAAGCATAAAAATTAGATGTGAGAATTCTCAAGGAGACACTAGAATGGTTTATTTCAACCACTAGAGAAGAGATAAATACTTAGAAAAGTAATATTTATACAATAAATATTTGAGAGGTAGAAGACAGAGGATTTTCACAAATTTTGGGGTACAATAAAGGTAAGATCGTTAAATCAAATATTTGGGTATCCCTATGGGATTCTAACCAAAAAACAAAGGAAACTTTAAATGATATAGTAGAGAAAGTGTTATAAAATACAAGAATACAGTAATGATCGGATGAATTTAGCAAGAAAAATTGTTTTAATCAAGTTAGTTCTATTGGTATACCATACACCCAAATACATCCTATATAAGATAGATGCATTGTTTATATTCTTCCTGTGGAATAGATAAAAAAAAAATGATAGGAAAAAATTCCATCTGGTAAATTGGGAGATACTCATCAAACCCAAGGATCAAGAAAGACTACAAATAAGGAAAATAAAGGTAGTGAGCAAAGCATTAGGTGCCAAATTGTTATGGAATCTAGTCACCTCATCCAACCCTTCATGAAAACAAATTCTAAAGAATAAATACCTAAATAACTTTGAAGGTATACAATTATTGAGGAGTGTTGATAACAAAGCAATGTCTTCCTCGATTTAGAAACACATAGTAGAAGCCAAAACACTTATATTCGAAAAAGCATCATGGCTACCTAGGGATGGTAAGAAATAAATTTATGGGAGGACCCAATCTTAGGGGGATTACCAATCATAAGGATCTATCCTCTAGAGCTGAAAGAGGAACTATAACAGGTCGGTGTCAACACTCTTACAAATTTATTTGAATGGGAAGGTGATCAACCCAATTGCCACAACATGTACAAGACTCTTGGAGTATACTACAAAGCCAAATTACAGGGATGAAACTAACTTCTCAAACCCCCAATCAGATAATGTGGGGTAATATTAGTGGATCTGAAGTTTATACAATCAACCAATGTGTTCTACAACAACACGAGAAAAATAACAAATTAGCCACTATACATAATTATAGGATTCCTCCTAAGCTTCAATTTTTTCTCTAGCTGGTTGAAAACAAGATTCTCGTAGGATAAAATATTGTAAAAAGGAATATTATGGGACCTCATATATTTTAGATGCTTCAAAAACAATGAACTAGTAACACATTTGTTCTTTGATTACCCAAAAGCAATAAAAATATGGATTGAGATAACAAAGTTGTTTGGATTAGCTATATCAGGGAGTATAAACTTAGAAACTTGTCTCAAAAATTAGGCCCATACCACCTCCTAAAAATAGATTTGGTCATCCACCCTTCATTACATGGCACATTTAGAAGGAACGAAACAAGATAATTTTTTAAGATAAAAGAACCAACTTCAAAGTTCTAGTAATAGAGTGGTTAGGAAAACAATAATAAACACAAACGTCATATATCACAAGAAACAAAACACAAACAAATTGAGGCACGAGGTACTAGAAATATCATAAAAGAAATGAAGACTCTAGAATTATGACTTTTGCCTTCTCTAAGGAGTTATCATCAGTACCACTTAAAATTGTATAAAGAAGAATAAAGGCCTTGGAAAACAAGTTTGATTACATCACTTACTCTCAAATTGGATGGCATCACAATAAGAATACAAACAACTTAGCAAATGAGATTATAAATACAAGCCATTTGCACCTCAAAATCACAAAGAAAAAAAGAAGATAAGGCTACCAAAATGAGCGATATTGGATGCAATAATAACAAAACTATGGGAGAAAGCAGTTGGGAGGAAAAGAAGCAAATAAGCAGGTTCTAGCAGAGTTACAATAGAAGGAAGATACTATGGATGCAGAGAAACAATAGAGAACCCAGCTACAAGAGGATCTACTTGAAGAAAAGTGGATCATCAATCTTAAGGAAGTACAATTAGTTGATCCAAACTGAATGCTAAAGTTATGTGTCCTTGTGTTCCATAGTTTAAAGTATGGATTGTATCAGAATTAACAAGGATCTTGCGCCAATAGTCACATATGAAAAAAAAAAATTAATTTTGAATAAATGAATGTAAATAGATGACATAAGATTATAATAGGAGATGATATTAACAAGAAAAGGGACAATTAGATGAAAAAAATATCAAATAGATGAATAAGTAGGATATTGATATAAAATATCTTCTATATAAAAGTATATTTAAGAGAAAAAATGTAAGATTATAAGATCTAGAATGAAAGTAGGCACACTACCTTGCTAAGTTTAACCTTACATAAGCAACATCAAAAGCATATATAAATAATTACATCTCAGCTAAAGACTGGTTCATATAAACTTAGATGTGAGGTAGATGGAAGTGACCTAAAGAGACATGGAAAGAGAGAATGCATACCTATTACACTTGGGGACAATGGAAAGAATGAACCATTTTGTCTTGGAATGCAAAGATTATAATAATATTTATGATAGTTATGTTGATACATTAACAATAGATTATATGTTTGAATTGTTTGAAGAATTAAGAATCGAAAGTTGAGGAATTTAACTAGTTGAGCTCATGTCCATTAATAAAATGTTAAAAGTTCACATGGGATTGGAACCTTGGTTTTCTTCACTCTCAACCAATTGCCCTAAACCCATAAACATCATTTGATTAAATATTCAAATCATTCTTTATATTTTTATATTTAAATTTTATATATCTTCATTCTTATAATTTTTTTTTTTTAAGTTTTTATCTCAATTTATTTTAATTAAGAATGATAAATTAATTATCATAAACTTATAATTCAATATTTTTTATAGACAATTTAAAATGTAAAGCAAAATATGTGTATATTAATCCAATTGATATATATATATATATATATATATATATAAGAGCCTCACTTCATGCATATTGGGCTCAAAAGGAATATAAGATGGTAAATAAGCACAATGTTTTTAGGCCTTAACAGAGGCTCATCTATCTTACATCATAATCACACTAGCATGATATTTCATAAATTATATCATGATAGCCATGGTTCAATCATGGATATTGAACCTTGGTAAGCTATTTATACGTGCCAAGCATTTTATCAATTGGACATCAATTCAATGGACATATAAAAAAAATAGTTTTCACATTTACAAGATCGCAGGTTATATCGAATTGGAAAAGAAAAGTAGTTTTAACATCCGCAAGATCACAAGCTATATCGAATAATATTGTTTATCAAAATATGTTTAAATTCATCTAAATTTTGGTTAAAATATATCGAACAATATTATTTATCTAAAATGTATTAACCTACCTAAACTTTAGTTGTCAAAGTCTAATGTACAACCTATCTTCCTTCTACGTCTAACAACCTATCTTCCTTCTATATCTAAATCTTGAACACCCTTTTTAAAATACTATTTTTTTTAGTTAATATAAGAAACCCCTACCTAAACTTTAGTTGTCAAAATCTAATGTACAACCTTACTTCCTTCTACATTTAAATCCTGAACACCCTATTTAAAATGCTAATTTTTTTTTGGGGGGTTAGTATGAGAAACCCCTACGACAAATGTAAGGTTGAGCCCAACCATGACCCCTCGTAAAGCAAAGAGCAATGCTTATTAACAGGGAATTTAACACACACACACCCACCCCCTCACACACTCACCCATGTTGTGGTTTGAACCTTGGACCTTTCAAAGAAGAGCCAAAGCCCAAACTATTGAGTCGTCCTCCCAAGATCCATAAAATCCATTATACAAAAGATATATATTTTTAATAGGTTATATGGGACTGTAACAACTCCTACCCATATTACATCATAATTACGTAATCGTATTAAAACTACTTGACAATTATGGATGTATTACTTGGCAAGATTCGAACTTGAATCTCCTCTTTAAAAAGTAAAAAATAATAATTAATTAAGCTAATGACATTTGAGTTTTATTTTTTTCTTTTATTTTAAAAATAATTTGTTTATAAATAAATATATTATATATTTCACACAACCTTTAATTTGGCATACATCTTTGTATGCTTCTATATGTATGCTATGTACAACTTGAGTGGGTCTAATGAAATTTTAAATAAAAGTTCAAGATTCTAATCTTAAGGAATAAGGTTGTACACATGTTGTGGTAACTGAAGGATGGTTGAATAACTATATAATAGGTAAACAACATCCTCCAAAAGAGAATTGTTTTATATGGTCTTATATGACCTATGCTTGCGGGATGTTAAAAACTATTTTACTTTTATATTTCCAACAACAATAGTATTTACATCTAACTATTAAGCAAAAGTGTTTTAAAAAAATTGTTTGCTCATATTATATGTTTTCTTGTTAAAAAATATATAAAAATTGAAATGAAGTCAATATTATATTATACTCACATACATATAATAATATTATAATAACATTTTAATAATTATAATTAACAAAATCAATATTTTTTTTTTTAAAAGGGGTAAATATTATTATGTGGTCAGGATATAACCATTCCATGGCATATCCGCAACATGTGAGGGGAGAGATTTGAACCTGGGCAACATTTTGATAATTGTAATTAACAAAATCAATATTTTTTTTTAAAAAGGGGTAAAATATTATTATGTGGTCAGGATATAACCATTCCATAGCATATCCGTAACATGTGAGGGGAGAGATTTTAACGTGGGCCTCTTGATTTCAACTGGAGAGTTTTAACAAATCCACTTGCTCTCCAACTCCTCTACATGAGCAGATAAAAATCAATATTTAAATACTATTAATATTCACCATTTTTTACTTATTTTTTTATTATTATAATTAATTTTATTCTTTAAATTTTATAATTATTTTAATAAAAATAAAATATATAGAATATAACAAAACTACATATAAAGCATTTTAAATGAAACACATAACATAAGGACAATTGACTTTAAAATAACAAATTATCAAGGGAAGGTTTTTATAAGGTTGCTCCCAACAATAACTTTACAAGATATTTATTTGAATATGCAAAAAAGTAAATGCTTTTTTTTTTAATAACTTAAATAAGTAATTGTTACGCAAGTGTTGTAGGTGAGTTGGAGAGGAGAGGGCAATCCTCCAAGGGAGGTCCCAGGTTCAAATCTCCACCCTACCAAAAAGCTGAATTGGGTATCCAAAATCCAATTGATAATGTTGGTGCGGGCAGGGTCGGGTGCAACTCCCGGGTGACTTTGACGGTGTAGAACCCTCTGTTCATGGTCTCTCAGACCAAGGCGGCCCCACAAGGGGTTTTTCGCTTAAAAAATAATAATTAGTAATTGTTTTTTTTTAATAAATTTACATAGGTATGTTTTTACAATGGTATCGACCCCTCTTTTTATATTAAATGGCCTCTTATATTGAATGAGGTTTGAACCTTGAACTTCTTAAAGAAAGGCCAAAGCCCTTATCCCTATAGTAAGCTTTGGCAACTTAAAATGAGTAATTATTAAGTATAAATATTTTTGTAATTGTCCGCGAGGGCTAGGTGGATTTATAAGAAGTTGGCCACTTACCAGGAGGAGACCTAGGTTCAAACCTCGCGGGCATACCTAATCTGGGCAAAGGTAATAGTCTGACCTGATTCCGTTGAGTGTGCGTCAACTTGATGACGGCAGTACCAACCTTGAGCCACCAAGGGTCTCCCTCACTTCGGACCGTGTTTACCGAGGTGAGGTAGGGGTTATAGTGGTAGCACCATGATTTGATGTTATGATCGAAGGCAATTTGAATTGATCTTGTGACCAGTTGTTCAAAAAATAAAGGTAGTTGTGGATTCTTCTATATATAAAAAAATATATATTTTTCTAATTATTCATTGATCAAATGACATTAACTCAATCTATTATATTTTCAAGTTTCAATGAGGAAACCTAATTTCGATCTTGCCAAACTATATATATATATATATATATATATATATATATATATATATATATGTCAAGTTGATATAATACCTCAAAGTGGTCATATAATAGTTAATAGTTATAGTGTAAAATAGATAAAATCCATTTTAATCCATATAAACAATTTAAAAAAATATATTTTAAATATCTTTTTAAAAGTCTATATTTAAATACCACTAATATTATAATTAATTTTATTTTTTTTATGATTATTTTGATAAAAATAGAGCATAAAGAATACAACAGAACTATATATAAACATTTAATAAAGATTAATTTTATGGAGTGCGAGTCGAGAGTGAGTGGTGCACTTGGAAGCAAGTGAGTGCGAGCCAAGAGTTAGTGTAGTCGAGAACGAGGAGGAAGTGTGAGCCAGAAGTAGAACGCAACGTGTGACCAAGGAACAAATGCCACTTCTTGTTCCAAATCTTAGAAAATTTTAAAGGATTCAGTTGAAGAAAATCTAGGAGAGAGTGCAAGTAGGGAGCAAATGCAAGCTGAGAGGGAGTGCAAGCCAAAATTATATCATGTCAAAAGAGCGATGGGTTCATTCATAGTGCATCAATGCTTCAAACCCTTACCACGAATACGTGAAACATTGTTTCATGCATCAATGCTTCAAACCCTTACCACGAATATGTGAAACATTGTTTCCAAACAATTGTTAAGCAAAGGAACATTGGAAAAAAGAAGAGATAGAGGCAATTGTGAGCCAGGAGGGAGTGCAAGTTAGGAGTGAGTGCAAGCTAAGAGCGAGTGCAAGCTAAGACGGAGTACGAGCCAGGATTCAGTCATGGCGAAAGAGGAATGAGTTCATATGGAGTGCATCAATGCTTCAAATCCTTCCCACAAATGTATGGAATATTTATTTCTATAAAATTGCTAAAGCGAAGGAACACTAGGAAAAAGAAGAGACACAGGTAATTGTGAGCCATGAGGGAGTGCAAGTCGGAAGTGAGTGTGAGGCAGGAGATAGTGCGAGCTAGGAGAGAGTGCGAGCTAGGAGCGATTGCAAGCCAAGAGGGAGTGTGAACCAAGAGGAAGTGCAAGCCAAGAGCTAGCCCCATTAACTATTATGAAAGGAAAGTCATAATTAGGATGCCCTCGTTGGAAGTATGGAAGCCCAAGTTAGAGATAAGCATAAAAGCGAATAAATGGTAAGTTCAATCCATGTAGCAAATGTTACACCAAAAATAAGTATCAAGGATGAGATGCTTGAGCATGACAAAATGGTTCTTAAAAGTAAAAGGTTAAAATGTAAGTTCCATAGATCATAGCTAAGGTTTTTGAAGATTCAAAATTGGATCAAGTGGAAGTGGGGATTGAATTCAAATTATTCTAACTTTTCTTCCTAAAGGTTTTTTCATCATCTTTTCCAATTCAACAGTTAGGGAAAAAATAATGGTTGGTGGCACCCACGTGTTGTAGGTGAGTTGGAAAGGGTAGGACAATCCTCCAAGGGAGGTCACTGGTTCGAATATCCACCCTACCAAACGTACATTGGGTACCCAAAATCCAGTTGATTATGCTGGTGCGGTCAGGGCTGGGCGAGACTTTCGGGTGATTTTGATGATGTAGAACCCCCTAGTCGTGGTTTCTCAAACCAAGGTGACCCCGCAAGGGGTTTTTTGCTAAATTCAAAAAAAATGGTTGGTGGCCTATGAGTTTGGGGAAGAAATGCACTTTATTTGAGACCATGGAATGAAATTATTTTGTTGAGACAAACTATTAAGAAGCTTCCAATGTGGGTTAAGCTTTTTGGACTTCCATATCAACTTATAAATAAGAATATTTTGAATAATATTGCTAATACTATAGGGAAATTCATCAAGGATAGACCAACTACTAAGGAGCGAAAACATGCTATATATACTCGAATATGTGTTACTATGGATATTTCAAAACCTTTGCCACAATCCATTAAGATTAAATCTAAATCAAGAGAATGGGATCAACAAGTAGATTATGAAAATATCACATTTCGTTGCCACAATTGTTATGAGATTGGACACATGGCAAGAGTTTGCAAAGTGAAAACTATGAAAAAAGAGAAAAAAATCCAACCATGAGATAAACTTCAAGACAAAGCAAGAAAATCATACAGTAATAGAAGCTAGATCATATCAAGGATTTTCCACTCCAAAAGAGAAGACAAAAAAAGCCTATTTACAATATCATATGGCAAGTTTGGAAGGAATTAAAGGTGCAAAGAAGATGTAGAGATAAATCCTAAAACAAAGACAACAAAATAGGTCGTGTTTATTCTAAATAAATCTTCATTTTCCTCTAGTATAGAATCCTCTCTAGGTAATAAAAGTGAAAGTGTTAAAGAGCCCCAAGGGCTAGGTGGATTGGTAAGTGCTAGTCTGGATGGGCACTTGCGGAAAAGAGACCTGGGTTCAAACCTTAGTGGTGCCAGTTTTCAAAGGAAGTAGTCTGCTTTGAATCCTCTGAGTGCGCACCAGACCGATGATGACGGTATGAACCCCGAGCAATCGACGGTCCCCATATCATGTCGGGTCAACAATTAACGATACGGATAGGTTTGGTGGTTGCAGTTCCTGTGATTTGAACCCCGCGCTGCCAGTTACTAAAAATAGTGGTTGTAGCCAACTCTCCTATGTAATAAAAAAAAATGTGAAAGCGTTAAATATGTTATCCCTTGCACTTTAAAGTTTCAATAACAGAATAATAAAGAAATGAGGTTGGAGGAAACCCATAACAATTTAGGCTTTTTAGGGTAGAATAAGAAAGTGATTGCTACAAAAGCATCCTTGCACTTTAGGGTTTCTAGGGTGACATAAAGAAGATTGTGCTTTTGAGGTTATTCTTTGTACTTCATATCCTTCATAACAAAGCAAACCTAAAGATGATAAGTCTTACTATGATTAGTGTGAGAAGATTGAAAAGATTGATGAAGATGAAAGTATTGTTGAGAATGAAAAAAAAAAGAGGAAAACCCAAAAAACAAAAACAAAGAGAAAAAGAAACCCATAAAGATACTGATATGGGAAAACAAAAGTAAATATCACTAGTGTTAACAAGAAGTGGGGCTAAACCCACAAATAAAGACAAAAAATAACAATGAAAATAATATCTTGGAGTATTGGGAGAATGAATAAAAACCCTAAAAAATATATTAAGAAAGTGTGAGGTTGTTATAGACAAGATATTTATCTATATAGAAGTTGGACAGCAAATATTTTAGCCATTTGTGGTGTTGAATTTCATCAATAGAATTTAAATTTCGGAAGGCATCTGATATAAAAGGAGTTAGCAATTTAAGGAAGATGAAGAATATCTTTGATAGAAAGATAAATGAAAATATCTCTGTAGAAAGGTAAAATTGGATATACTTTAATTAAATTGTTAGAAATGTAACGAGAGCAATATAATGTTTTGTTTTTGTAACGAGTGGCCTCCAATAGAAGCCACACATAGTTATTGGGTTTTTATTTAGGAGATCTAAGTTTAAATCCCACTCGATTTGAGTGGACCAAGACTCCTTATAAAAAACCTATGTAAACTTAAAAAGACTCGTTGAAAAAAAATACCACATATAAACATTTTACATCTTATTAAAAAACGCAAAACATAAGGATAGTTGACCTTATTAAAGATGAATAAATTAATAAATTTGGGAGGAAAATAATTTATAAGGTTGTCCTTATAAATGCAAATATATAAAAACATTTTAAATCTTACTAAAAGACACACAAAACATGAGGATAATTGACTTTATTTTTTGAGTAATACTTCTTATACACATCCACCATGATTGACTATAAAATAATAAATTTGAGAGGAAAACAAATTATAAGGTTATCCTTATAAGTGTAAATATATATAAACAAATTATTGTATTGATAGATTAGTAGTAACAATTGTACAAATATTTTTTTAATGATATTTTTAAAAAACACTTTTAAATTGTTAAAAAATAAAATAAAATGTTTTTATTTTGAATATGATCTAAGATTGAGTAAATGATTTTTTTGATTGGTTATATGGATTGGAATGGCCCATTATAATATAACCACTGTGTAGTATTACAAAATAAATTAGTTATTTTAACTACTTTATAATATTATAAAATAAATTAATATGATATGATCTTCATAAAGGATGGTATTCACACAATATATGTTTATCCAGCGAAATTTTGGTTACTAAAGTTTGGTGTATAATTTTACTTTCTATTGGATTCAAACCTTAGATCTTTTATTTGGAGTTCCAAAGCCTTACTATTAAGTCCACTTAAGTAGTACAAAAGGTAAGATATTTTTTTAACATCCACTAAACCATAGGTCATATGTGGCGTGCCTCATAGGATGTTATTTATCCAATACATGTTTTATCCAACCAAACTCCAAAAAACTGAAATATGATATATAGCTCTACCTCCATTGGATTTGAATCTTGAACCTCCTCTTTGAAGCCCCAAAATCTTACTTGTATCAAGGATGACTAAATAGTGGTATTATAATAACTTAGCCATTATGTATGTATAGAGGTTGATAAGATTCAAACTGGGTTTTCTCCTTGAAAATCAAGAAATTTATCAAATTGATCTTAGATTAAGTGAATAATTACTTTTTGTTTTAAATATATTGATGTAATATAACAACTTAACAATTATGTATGCATCAAACTTCATAAGATTCGAACTTAAATTTTTTTTTATTAAACTTAACAAGTTATCTAAGATTAAGTGAATAACTAGCTTAGATATAAAGGATATATATATAAAAACGCCGAGAGTTATCAATCTCGAGGCGCCCATCTCATTTCTTGGGGGTGTGATCCTCAAGATAGGCGCCTCAGGAATTATAACTCCCGACGTTTTTAGATATATATCCTTTATATAAGCTAGTTTAAATATTTTAAAAGTTTGCAACGGTTGGTTAGTCGGCTGTTTTAGTTTAAATATTTTAAATGTTTTTTTTTTTTTTTTTTGTTAATGTCGACTTTTTTAATTAAAAAAAAAATTGTTTATATCTAAGCTAGTTTAAATATTTTAAATGTTTGCAACGGTTGATTAGTCGACTGTCTTAGTTTAAATATTTTAAATGTTTGCAACGGTTGATTAGTCGGCTGTTTTAGTTTAAATATTTTAAATGTTTTTGTTAATGTCGGTTTTTTTAATTAAAAAAAAAAATTGTTTACGACGTGACATGTATGACCTCTTTGCCACCCATCCCCTGTCTGCCATTGTACTGCCATTGTAGGAACGCCTCTCGACGTAATTACATTGTCTCAATTTCTATATCTATGTTAGACATGTTACATATAAAACCTCTTAAAATTATAATAATTTACTCCAAAAACTCAAAAAAAATTAATAATTTTTTAAAGTATATTATAATAATTTACTCCAAAAACTCAAAAAATGGTAATTATTTTTTTTTTTTTTAAGTATAGTGGAACTCTATTTTAAGAAGGGATGCGCAGCTTTTGAAGTCGGTTGAACCTATTAATCTAAAAGGCAACCTATCCTTTAATAAATAATGATTTACTATAAATAATGATTTCCTCGGCTCGATCCCTCTCTATTTTTAAAGGGATGGATGTTGCAGTGGCTTTTGCCATTTATCCGGGATCGGTGGAGTGAATTCCCGGGAGAGGGGAGAGCTCGACCGAAGGATTGACTTCAATAGCGCCCTCGCAAGGGACGTTCTATACATGCGTCCTATAAATACCGTAACTCCTTGTATAAGCAAAGGGACCTGCTACCTTCTAGGTATACAAGTACTCCTTGCATAAGTAAGGGTTAAGGGTCTTCTTACATAAGCAACATTAAGTTTGAAAATAATAGAAGTGTATTTTCATAGCATTTTTATAATTTTTAATTCTTCTCGATCTAAAAATAAATAAAACTAAAAATATTATCAATGATAAAAAAATATTAAAAAAACATAAAATCAAGATTTAATAATAAATCTTTAGAAAAGTAATATTATTAAAATTAATCACAATAATTTTTTAATGAAAAAACATCATATTAAATGCAATGCTTAAACATACAAAAGTGGATGAACTGACACATCACATCCCAAATACAAAATAAACCAATTGAATAGACAGCCTGGACACAGCTCAAATGTTCACCGATAGAAGACTACACAAAGGCAGTCTTAACTACAAAAAGGAAGATATATCACAACAGCCATTAATTGTTCCAACCCAACCCTAGCATCGTGACATGCATCTTAAAAGTAGGTTGGTTAGTAGGACTCAATGGAGCCTCACTGGGAGTGCTCCAGCCTGCATGCACAGTTATACCACCAGCAGTGCCCATGCTCCATCCATTACCGGCATCACCATCGCCACCCTCCCGAAGAACCAACTTGGCAAGAAATACGTGGGAGAGTTCCCCAACCATGAATCACAACAAATTAACCTGAGTTCTCTCCAAATTTATTTAAACAAACGATAATAATAATATGAAAATTTGTATGTATTAAATGAAATGAGATCATATGATAAGGAATAAATAGATAGATACATAAGTATAGATAGGAATGTAAGTGTTAAGTTTTTAGCAGAAAGATGAGTTCAAATCTTACTAAATAATGTATTATAATACTACCATAAATAATGTAATGTATTATAATACTACGATGTGAATTTGTTCAAATACCATGAAATACAAAAATAATATAATATGACAGACTCCTTCCAATCACATATAATCGATATAAGGAAAAGGAAAAGCTTGCTTCACACTTATTCTTCAAATAAAATAAATCATCATATTAATAAAATAAGACCATATCAGGGATCCATGAGGGATACCGTAGTGGTAAGTCCTTGAAAAATAAAATAAATTATTGTATTAATAAAATAAAACCATATCAAGGACCCAGGAGGGATACCGTAGTGGTAAGTCTTTGGGCTTTCATCTAGAAGACCCAAGTTCAAACCCCAATAAAAGGGTACTGGGACCCCTCATAAAAACCCGTGTAAACTCAAATTTCATCAAGTGACATTAGCTCAACCAGTTAAATTCCTCAACATTTCAAGGAAACCCAGGTTCAAATCTTGCCAAAACTATACATGGATAATATCCAAACTATGTGGTGATGATGTAATACGGGTAGGACCTGTTTCAATCCCATATGAACCATTGAAAAAAAAATAAGACCATATAAACAAAGAAAATAAAACAATATAACAATCTCATATTCTGTTAATAATCTTAATAAAGAGTTTTAAATGTACAAATGTAAATGGCAATAAGAAGCATTGAGTTATACAGCAAAAGCTCTAAAAAAAAAAAAATTTAATTATAATGTTAATAATATCATATCAGAATCAAATGGTAATAGTTCAACCGGTTAAATTCCTTAAGATTTAAGGACACCTAGGTTCAAATCTTACCAAAAAAATACATGAATAATATCCAAGCTGTTGTAATACCATAAAGTGGTGATGATATAATACGGGTGGTGCCTGTTTTAATTTCATATAACCAATTGAAAAAATAGTATCGAATCAGAATGAAATTGCAGTAGCTCAACTGATTAAATATATATACTTTAAAAGGAGAGACCAGGTTTCAAAACTTACCATACTAGACAAGATATATACATAACTGTCAATGCCATAGTAAGGTGTTCATGATATGATTAGATTGAAACCATGTAAAGGCTTCATATTATCTTAATAATATTAATATAAAAAAAAACCCAAAAGTTCTCAATGTACATATGTAAAGAGCGATAAGAAGCATATTAAGTTATATACCAAAAGGCCTTATCTAAGTATTAGTTTCTAAATGATACAAACCTGACAAAATTAAATTCTCAATGACTACTGATGCTGCAGTCTTAAATCTTCTTTATCCATAGATAAAAACATTCTATTGCATAATAAATCGGGTTAATATCTTATATTCTTCCCATTTAGTGTATAATTTGTCAGTCTTCTTTGTCTAGACGGGAAGAGATCCGATACCGTCATAGTTGGACCACTAATCTCAACACCATCCATAATATTTTAAGTACAAAATTGCTTCAAACGGGGCAACCAGTCAATTCAAAAGATGTTATAGTCTCATTTATTAACCTAAAACCTGTCTCAAATTACAAACCTCTGAACAAAAATCCTCCACCAGTATTTCGTAATATGCACAGCTCAAACACCAAAAACCTGTTAAATGAATGTAATCATTCTCAATTGCGCTTTCATGAGCATGTGGCCAAAGCCAACTTTCCAAACAATGCCCTCATGGAATTTCTCGAGAGCTCATGACTTGATGACTCATAGGCACATTAAAAAGCAACATACAAAAACACAAAATGTGTTTAAACATTAGCACTGGCAAGCTTGTTGCCCTCCAATACAACATTGTATTCTTCTGCAAAGCAGAAACAATTTTAATTCAATATCATAAAAATAGCAGATGGGAAGCTCTCCTGAACTACAATGATATTGCTTTCATCTGCTCAAGAATAGACGTAACCAAAGGGGCTTTTTCAGTTGATCTTTGCTTGTAATCTTTGATTAAAGCAGCTGCTGCAAGAGACTGTATCTCTGGACTTTCCTTTTCTTCCCTGCTACGGCCCTTAGCTAACTGATTGATAGCTACTCCACACTGCATGTTTATAGCATAATTCATGTCAGTCAAATAAATCCTGCATTTGCTTCAGTCCAATGAAAAGCAATTTTGCAATCCAGAAATGCAGGGTTAGCTGAGTTAACATAACAGACTAGATCTCGATTTGAAAACAAACATTAAGATTTGAACAAATCTATTTAGTGCTAAAAAGCTATAAAAAAATATTACAAGGCATGAAGTCCAGCTATAACATCTTACCAAGCACACACCATAAAGAGCTTTAGTATTCTTTCCACCAGTCAAATTAATGGCTGCAGCATAGTACTTTTTTGCGAGTTTCAAATTTTCAAGGCCTCCAAGTGTGTAAAGCACCTACTAGGCATCCACGACAAATATTACTTCCAAAAAAATTCAAGCTTGCAAATTCCAACATGATGAACAGAAATACGGTTGCCTTTCATAATCGGAATATATATATAGAGTACATTTTGAAAAGGCAGTAATTAGCAAAAGAAAGTCAGTGGGATACAATTGAAAAATAAATCATACAATTAAAACTTTATATACATGACCATCACCAGAAACCCCTGAACAAGAAATACATCACTAACTCTACAGTTTTATCTGCATTACATCAACAGAAAACTTACCAAACAAGCAGAATTAGACATCATTAGGATACCAGCAAATTCGCTGTTTCAAACTATCCATTTATCCCAAATGGCCTTTTCAAAATTAAGGCCATTTTGCTACTTTCCCATCCAGGTGGCCTTATTTTCATATAAACAAATGACAGATATAGAAAGCTTATGCAAGCTCAAGAACTCCAAAAACTATTGTTGATATCAATGGCCAGGACAAGTTTTTCTACCATATATGTTGAGGGTATCTTCTCCAATTACATTGCAAAAAAATTGAAGAAACAAATACTAAATCTACATTTGTACCCTAGTAGGAAAGTTGTTGAGATCAACTAAGTTGATCCCAAAGAACAGTAGCAAAGTTTATCTCATTCCTTATGCAAACGTCCATACACAGAAGACACAGGTCAAACCAACTAGAAGAGGATGATTCAACACTGTGTAGAGGGTAAACCCCAAATGCGTAAAGCAACCTTTCTGTTGGGTAGGGTAACTCCCATATGGGTAGATCCAGCACTCATGTTGGTAGGGCAACCCTTCTGCTGCATAAGCAACTGCCATTGAGTCCACCTCCCAATCTCCTGGGACTCATAACACAGCCAGGGCAGTAGGCCCTTCCTTTGACTGCAACCTGAATAAGGTTGGAGAAAGGCAGGTCTCAATGTGAGGCCCTTCCTTTGACTGTGGATGGGAGTCAGTTTCTCCATAGCCTCTTAAGCTAATGGAGGACAGGGAAAATAAAATGTGGGGTACTTCTTGAAAACCACCAGTGTCGATTAAAAACTTTCCTTGTACTAAATAATGTATAGGGACTGACTGTGACTAACACAGGTTCAGAAACAGTGATTCCAAAGGTTCGGGGCATGCCCCTTTCACTGCTGAAACATAGTGCCATGCCCTGTTTCAGGAAATAAAGGCCTGTCACAATGCAGGCTAGGAAGGGGCTTAGGCCCATAAATAAAAAGAACAATTAATATGAATATGGATCTTCCCAATCTTGTCGACATATTAGTCATCTAGATTCTGTATTGAGGAGGTCATTGTTATGATCCTTTCTTATCATTCATCCTGATGATGGATCACTAAGCACATTCCACCAATTCAGTGTTTCCTTGCTCTGTTCCATTGGGATCTGTCCCCAGAGCCACAGCAGACCCATTTTGCCATCATGGATAGGTGACCAACTGTCCCCAGAACACATCCCACAGTCCTGTTCTGTCCCTGTCCGAGATGCTTCTAGTGTTACACGAACCTCCTCTCATCGACATATTAGTCATCTAGATTCTGTATTAAGGAGCTCATCATGTCCTGAAAGCCACAGCAGACCCATTCTGCCATCATGGATAGGTGACAGCTGTCCCCAAAAAACATCCCACAATCCTGTGCTAACCCCATCCCTGTCCCAGATGCTTCTAGCATTACACAAACTTTCCCCTCCCCACCCATCAAAAATACAAAATAAAATAGAAAAAGACCACCTTACAATGTCATTGACCATGGAAGCTTGAAGTCCAGAAAATGTTTACTCAAAGCAAGCATAGTACTGTTGACATTTTTGCCACATTTTGTCTAAGAAATATCACCAGGTATAAAATTTTGAGTTGCTGCTGCTGCAATGTTTTTTTCTGTCCGAATTCGCTTTTTCTCCCACAGAGCAGTTTTCTCTGCTGCTCCTCTCCAACGTTTCCATGGCGCAAAGGCCCAGCTAGTTTTCTTTCCAGAGATAACTCTCTTTCGCTCACCTTTTGGAGCACAATCCCATTTCGGAGCAGCCTCGGGCGAAACAAGTATCTTCCTCCTCAGAAGGCGCTGAGATAGACGCTGCCCGGAATTGATGCAACAGTTCAAGATCGCTCACGAGTCTAAAGGCGAAGGGAGGTTTCGCTCAGGGGGAAGGCGAAAGGCAGTTTCGCTAACGTCCAACGGAGAAAACACATTTCGGGCAAAAATTTTGATTAAGGCAAGAGTCAACAGGGTCAAATCCGCTTTCGCCCATAATACTGCCGAAACCCCCTTTTGGGCCCTAGCTCCAGCGAAAGTCCATTTCGGACTTAACCGGGGCAAAGCTTATTCCGGGCGCCACCTTCAACGAAAGGCTAAGGCAAAAGTCAGCAAGGTCAAGCCCATTTTCGCCCACTGGCTGGGCGAAAGCCCTTTTCGGGCCTTAGCTCCAACGAAAGTCCATTTCGGACTTAGCCGGAGCGAAAGTCCATCTTAATCTCTGCCTTGAGTAGAAGTCTTCAAGGTCAGGGCCAGGATCGCTGACTAATCGGGCGAAAGCTATTTGCGGACGCCAACTCCAGCAAAGGTCCATTTTGGGCTCAGCTTGAGCGAAACCCCATGTCGTGCCCTACCAATAGCAAAAGTCCATTTTGGACTCATGGACAGCATCTCTGGCCCGGTTTCCAGCAAAACCTCCTCGAAGCATTTTCCAGCGCCAGGGCTGCATCCGGAAGGCGCGTTTCCAAAGATAAAGGACAGTAGGTGTAAATTTAAGGAGCCTTCATGGCGCACGGGTTTTGGTCTCCCACCTATCCCATCAAGACGGCGTTGTCAGGAGACGAACTTCACCAACTGCAGTAATGAGACGAGCAGTTTCAACGATAAATCCTGTCCAAAGCCATACCTCATAACTGCTGATGTGAGTTCCCAGCGATAATCTCAGGGTGAGCCATGTCTCATAATTGCCTGACAAGGGTCAAATCTCAGCGGCCCCAGCGGTTTTAGGGTTTGACATTAATATTCCAAAGGCGAAATCCTCTATAAAAACTAGCTCAATGCAATGTAAAAAGGGGGAAACATTCTGCTAGAGAATTGCTGTACTTAAGCTCTGCTACAATACTAAAGACCTTTTGGCTCTAATTCTGGATTTCTTCTGTGTATGATGCCTTCTATTGCCATTTCTGTTAATTTCGTTTCTTTATGTGATTGCTGTAATTCTGTAATCTGGATTTAAGCGTCTGGTAAAGAACGAAAGCTGGAATTATTCTGAAGGATACATGTTAGAGGAAGTTTAGTGTTAGTTTCTGTTGCATTCTTGGTATTGATTGCTGCTGGTTCAAGTAGAGATAAGTGATTGTGCTGCCTGTTCTTCCCCTCGGATTCTCCTGGCCTGCGGCCATATTCCCTATTTCTTTTTGTCATTTCGTCCCTTTCAGCAATTTCCTAATTTCTTTCCAGTTCCTTAATCTGAAACCCCAGTTTAGTGTAGTAAGGGAGCCAGCCCTCTCTGGAGATTGGCACGGAAGGCATTCCTTCCTTCCGACCTTTCAAGGTTGGCCGGGTCTAGGGCGCGTAAACAAACCAAATCCTTTCCTAGGGCAGATTCGTGACCAACAAATACAGACTACAAACTGCAAACTGCCCTTTAGAATCAAATTAATACAAAGATTTCATGGATAAAAACAGACATAAAAATTGGGCAATAGTTGCTAAACATATCATGCATTAGCCTATGTTTGATTTTTCTTGATGCTTTATGAAATGAAATCTCACCTGAGGTTTTATGAAACAATAGACAACAGACTTCAACACCTCCTTCCACTAAGTTCATGAAAAAATGACAATTTGCTGGATATGTTATCCAGTGGGCAAACTTTACCTGCCTGCACAAGGGCTGACAGTGACAGCAATTGATACATTATCAGGGCAAAGCCTAAATTTCATGTTTTCTAGGATTTTGGTACTTGTTAGCATCCTTCTTGTTGTTAAACTATTGGTTTTGTAACTTGTTAGCATCCTTCTTGTTCTGATCTGTCTTGATTAAATAATAAGAAGATAAACTCTGAACTTTAGATGGCAGAATATGATAATTAAGAACTTACTGTAGGGGTTATGAGGTGGGTAACTAATATGAATATCCTAATATCATTTTTATTGGGTGTAGAATTCTGAATGTGTAGATTATTCTAAATTTCTAAAAAATTCAATTTTTATAGTATTATACGAGTCGTCCCCCACTGTCCCCCGAAACCCATCGTCCCAGTGAAGGGAGGTTTTGCCCAGGGGGAAGGTGAAAGACAATTTTGCTAACGTCCAACGGAGAAAACACATTTCGGGCAAAAATTTTGACTAAGGCAAGAGTCAACAGGGTCAAATCCGCTTTCGCTCATAATACTGCCGAAACCCCCCTGTTGGGCCCTAGCTCCAACGAAAGTCCATTTCGGACTTAACTGGGGCAAAGCTTATTCCGGGTGCCACCTTCAACGAAAGGCTAAGACAAAAGTCAACAAGGTCAAGCCCATTTTCATCCATTGACTGGGCGAAAGCCCTTTTCGGGCCTTAGCTCCAGCGAAAGTCCATTCCGGACTTAGCCGGAGCGAAAGTCCATCTTAATCTTTGCCTTGAGTAGAAGTCTTCAAGGTCAGGGCCAAGATCGCTCACCAACCGGGCGAAAGCTATTTGCGGACGCCAACTCCAACAAAGGTCCATTTCGGGCTCAGCTTGAGCGAAACCCCATGTCGTGCCCTACCAATAGCAAAAGTCCATTTTGGACTCATGGACAGCATCTCTGGCCCGGTTTCCAGCGAAACCTCCTCGAAGGATTTTCCAGCGTCAAGGCTGCATCCGGAAGGCGTGTTTCCAAAGATAAAGGACAATAGGTGTAAATTTAAGGAGCCTTCATGGCGTACAGGTTTTGGTCTCCCACCTACCCCATCAAGACGGCGTTGTCAGGAGACGGACTTCACCAACTGTAGTAATGAGACGAGCAGTTTCAACGATCAATCCTGTCCAAAGCCATACCTCATAATTGCTGATGTGAGTTCCCAGCGATAATCTCAGTGCGAGCCATGTCGCATAATTGCCTAACAAGGGTCAAATCTCGGCAGCCCTAGTGGTTTTAGGGTTTGACATTAATATTCCAAAGGCGAAATCCTCTATAAAAACTAGCTCAATGCAATGTAAAAAGGGGGAAACGTTCTGCTAGAGAACTGCTGTACTTAAGCTCTGCATCAATACTAAAGACTTTTTGGCTCTAATTCTGGATTTCTTCTGTGTATGATGCCTTCTATTGCCATTTCTGTTAATTTCGTTTCTTTATGTGATTGCTGTAATTCTGTAATCTGGATTTAAGCGTCTGGTAAAGAACAAAAGCTGGAATTATTCTGAAGGATACATGTTAGAGGAATTTTAGTGTTAGTTTCTGTTGCATTCTTGGTATTGATTGCTGCTGGTTCAAGTAGAGATAAGTGATTGTGCTGCCTGTTCTTCCCCTCGGATTCTCCTGGCCTGCGGCCATATTCCCTATTTCTTTCTGTCATTTCGTCCCTTTCAGCAATTTCCTAATTTCTTTCTAGTTCCTTAATCTGAAGCCCCAGTTTAGTGTAGTAAGGGAGCCAGCCCTCTCTAGAGATTGGCACGCAAGGCATTCCTTCCTTCCAGCCTTTCAAGTTTGGCCGGGTCTAGGGCGCGTAAACAAACCAAATCCTTTCCTAGGGCAGATTCGTGACCAACAAGTACAGACTACAAACTGCAAACTGCCCTTTAGAATCAAATTAATACAAAGATTTCATGGATAAAAACAGACATAAAAATTGGGCAATAGTTGCTAAACATATCATGCATTAGCCTATGTTTGATTTTTCTTGATGCTTTATGAAATGAAATCTCACCTGAGGTTTTATTAAACAATAGACAACAGACTTCAACACCTCCTTCCACTAAGTTCATGAAAAAATGACAATTTGCTGGATATGTTATCCCGTGGGCAAATTTTACCTGCCTGCACAAGGGCTGACAGTGACAGCAATTGATACATTATCAGGGCAAAGCCTAACTTTCATGTTTTCTAGGATTTTGGTACCCGGTCACTCTTCAGGGACGCCAGATAACCTTAAGCATAGTGAATGGCAGTAGATGATTACTAATCAACAAACAACTTTACCTAAGAATAGAGCTTGTATATGCATCTCAACTTGATAATACATTCCCAACTGTGCACTATGTTTAACCATCCAAGTTTCCAACATTTCACACACACATATTTATATAATTGCATGTTGTCCTTAAAAACAAGGTGAAAATAAGAACAATATATGAATCACACACCTCAGCATATGATAAGTGAAACAATGGATTTGATGGTTGAGCAACTATTAGTTCTTCAAAGCAAAATGCTGCTTGCTTATACCTGCAAAACAGGAACTCTAAATCATGTTCACATTTTAAACATTCCTATTTCAGTCAACAGGAAACCTTGGGGATACTATTCTGTTCAAAATAATTTTGTTAATTGTAATCCCACCTGTTAGATTTGGATAATAACACTAAAACTAAAAGCAGTAGCTAATTCTTCTATCAAGATGTTGAAATTTGAAAACAGAGCTGCTTAACAACCTAAGGATGTAAATAATTGCCTAAGTACAGCAAAGTCTATGCCGAATATATGCTCCTGAAACTGAATTAAGATGCTTACCACACAGGATTAAGAGTTCAAAACAGAAATTATCAACAATAATGACTCACATTTGAAGAGAAATGTACAAGTCTGCAAGCTCTCTCCATGCATCATGATCTGCCATGTATCTGCCATAACAACATTATCTATTTAGTAAATAGTTTTCCAACTCCTTTATATTGGCATCATTCCAAATCATAACTTGTAATTTTCTTTGTAGTGAATGTATTGCCTGGCTTACATCTCAAGATATTTATTAAGACCTTCCACGGCTCCTAATAAATTGCCTTGTGCCTTGGCAATGGCAATCTTCCTCTTATGAATTTGCTGAGATTGCAGTGAAAACCAATTGAGTCAATAGCTGCTAACTTAAAATTCAAGAGTAAAAACAAGAAAATTATACTTGGACCAACTAGATTAACAAAAGGACATAATAACTTTCCATGTGGTTTCTACCATCACTTTTTTTCTAATATATCTAATACTTGTTATAATAACCAGCACAAAAGGGTGATTCACAACTGACTCAACGTGTGTAGAGATTCCCTTTGGTGAATAAAACATCAATTACAGTGCAGCCTAAGTATAGTATATGATTAGCATATGAAAATAGTATTGTAAAGGACAAACATGAAAAGATACAATTTGTATTTTCCAAATTGATATCTATAGACGAGTCTTGATTCACCTCTAATTTGTATAAACCATTTTAATGCAGGAAACTTTATTTTCACCATTACTTCACCTTCCTATGATTATGATAGTTACTTTATAGTCCATCGATTCTTTGAAAAATTAAAAACAGTGATGGTTCATTCAGATTGAAACAGATTCCAACTCTACAATTCCCAGTCCAGATGGCAGTTCACCATAGTCTTACTATCATATATTGGCCTGCATCAAATCCATTGCTCACATAAAGCAACTGCATAGACCTTGACAATTTAGCTTCGATAGTATCTCACATCTTAAATAGATGGCTTATGCCTTCCTTACAAATGTGATTTCACTAAAGTTGGAACCACTACAGAGCTTGAGCAAATATACATATTAGATATCAATAGACCAGTATTGCATGGAAATGGATATGGTATATAATACAGACACAGTATCTGATATGGATACGACAAATTTTCATGACCACTTAGTTCAGATGCAGCTGGATTTATGACATTATAAATGTTTGGACCCTTACATTCTAACATTTTTATTATTGTACTAGTCATAGTTAGTTACTTAGCTTGGGCGCCTATTTTGAATGCTCTGCCAACCCTTGAGCACTAGGATTAGGGTTAGTTCAGGTGCTTATTTTGAGTTTTTGGCTGACCCTGAAGCATTGGGAAAGGGATCTTACCCTGAATATTATTTTATATTCAGTGTTGCTCTGAAGCAGGCTTCCTCCTCAAAGAGGGCCGCGATACATTGTAATAGACTCAACAAATATAAGTAAATCTTGCAGTATTTTGTGTTCCATTTAGCAATTGTCTCTTTTGCATATTTGTGGTTTCTCTTTGGCTAACCTTTTCCAGGTAATATCATAACATCTGGCATCAGAGCTCTTTCTGATGTCATGTTTTGCTGCTGCAGAAAAAATTTCGGCCACAATTTTTTGCTTTTCCCTATGGTAATTTTTTTTGGGTTAGAAACAATGTGCAGGGGATTTTCAAAAAGTTTTAATTCTTGGCAAGCAGATTGAATGGCAGTGAGCTTCCATGTACCTTTGGGTATATTGAAAGGCTCTCAAGGTTTAGGAGAAACTTTGCCCTACGTAGCCGAAGGTTGTATAAAATCTGTGTTGCCCTGATAAGCGATTAACCCCAGGAATTACTCACATCATACCTCAAAGACGAAATAGTGTTTCCATGGGAATGGTGGAACCAGTGTTCCACGGGGACGCGTCCCCCTGTTTCCCGCATCCCCCAGCACGGGGGGACGGCATTGGGGACGTTTCCCCCCGTCCCCCTTTTTGGGGACGGCTGGGAAACGTCCCCGGGACGGCTGAGGCCTATGGCCTCCCGTCCCCGGGACGTCCCCTGTTTTGGGGCGTCCCTGGGGACGGCTGGGTCCCATTGGGGACGCTCGGGCCGTCCCTAGGGACGGTCTGAGCGTCCCCAATGGCGCCCAGCCGTCCCCCACGGCTGGGCGTCCTCACCCAAAGGGGAAATAAATAAAAAAAAAAAAAGGTAAGGGGTGGGACCCATTTTAAGTCTCACCCCCCCAAACCCTAAACCTAAAAGAAACTCTATATAAACTATAAATCCTAACCTGCAGATGTCACTCATTAAGGCAGACCATGAATCCATAACAAGAATCATCACATACAATCCATCAGAATATCATTAAGCAAGATACATCATTTCAACACACTTTATTCATTCACTCTTCATCCATTCCAATCATGCATCACTAGTGTTTACATTAGTGTAGTAAGTCTTAGTTCATCAAGGGTCAAGGAGGCTGACACTACATATTTAACAAGTATTAGCTATCAACTTTCACTAATGACATCCATAAAGTTTTATTTACGAAATGTAAGTACTTGAAATATGCTAGTGAGCATTTTGGAAAAATCAAACAATCCATTTTACTCTTATATCTATTTTCTAGAAAATCTTTATGCCAAACTTCTTTTAGATGTTTCCTGGGTTCTCAAGTGACATACACAATCAATGAAATATTTAGAAGGCAGCTGAAAATTACATGATAGTATAAATACTGTTGCATGGTGTCATTCTGCTGTTTCAGTCAAGTGTTGCCATTAATATTTCTGTTCTGCAGAAAATATTTATATGCATAGATTTTAATGGGTATTGCCAATATAATCTTGAAAACAACCACTAGAATTTGTAGAACTTACCATTTTATCAAAATTGATGAGAAATGGTCACATGGACTGTTGTTCTTAATAATAATAGTTATATTTAATAATTGTGGGTTCATTTAATATTTGTCTATCCTTTGCATGTCTTTATGTAAATCCTATACAAGTCTGTTTGTTCTCTTTATATATTCATGAGTCTACATTATATACGATCTTGATAATCTCATTTCATGCTCGCTGATGATCATATCAAAATTGGATCATGAGGTTTAATGTTCATTCATGTCTTTGTGGGATTCGATTCAAAATCTTAATTATGTACAATGAAAGTTTCTGCAATTAGTTGAGAGCAGCATAAGTTCCTTTAAGATCATTGATGCTTACATGTCAGCATTGTAAACTATTGGTTTTGTAACTTGTTAGCATCCTTCTTGTTCTGATCTGTCTTGATTGAATAATAAGAAGATAAACTCTGAACTTTAGATGGCAGAATATGATAATTAAGAACTTACTGTAGGGGTTATGAGGTGGGTAACTAATATGAATATCCTAATATCATTTTTGTTGGGTGTAGAATTCTGAATGTGTAGATTATTCTAAATTTCTAAAAAATTTCAATTTTTATAGTATTATACCAGCCGTCCCCCCCCGAGCCGTCCCCTAAAATCGGCCTGCCGTCCCCCACCGTCCCCCGAAACCCATCCCCCCGTCCCCCAGGCTCGTGGAACCCTTCGTAGTCAAAGCTCAGAAATATTGGGCAGAAAACTATTTATGAATGGGATTAGTATCTTTGCAAGCCCATGGACCAGACACACCCTAGCCTAGAAAAACCCTAAACAACCCTAGCCATACTGAAAGACAGAGATCCATAGATCCGTAAAGTTTCAAATAGATAGCAACAATTTTGCATAGATTTGAACAGGTCTGAGCAGTTCAGGATAGAACAGGGTATAAATAGACAGAAGAGGACAGATTTGCAAAGTTTTTTGTGAAAGGGAGAATTGTTTTTAGATTTGCAAAGTTTTTGTAAAAATAGGGATTGTTTTTAAATTTGCAGAGTTTCTATAAAAGTGGGGATTGTTTCCAGATTTGTAGAGTTTCTGTATATTACTGCGGGATGGGGATTGTTTTTAGATTTGGAGATTTTTTGTAAAAGTGGGGACTGTTTTCAGATTTGCAGATTTTTTGTAAAAGTGGGGACTGTTTTCAGATTTGCAGAGTTTCAATAACTAAATAAAAAAGGGTGGGGATTGTTTCTAGATTGGAAGAGTTTCTGTAAAAATGGGGATTGTTTTTTGATATCCTTAGTTTTTATAAAAGTGGGGATTGTTTTCAGATTTGCAAAGTGACCATTTGGAAAATAAAAATAAAATACTGATCAAATGATTCCTTTTCAGTTTTTCGAGAACCATATTTTTGCGCAGAGGTGTCAGAATCAAATGATTCCTGCACTATTGTGTCAATCTCTTCAAATACTGCCAAATTCTTAGCAGTATTAACAAAATTAGGTCATTTAAAGTTGGGCTATCAGAGCTGTCTTTTTACTGTACAGAAATTTACCAAACAAAGAAAATTTTCTATCTTTCAGTCTGAACAAGCAAATCAAAATTGTTTGTTGTGTTTGCAAGGAAAATTTCAGATCTACTTGTTTATGTGATAATCAGTCTGGGGAAAGTCGTTTTCATATATAACTCCAGTACACCTTCAGTCAACCCTGGGTGACCCCAAGATGGTCGTTGGTCACAGATCTCAGAATCTCTCCTTGGAGAAGCTGGATAACGACATAAAAAAATACAGGAAACACTCCAACAATTGTTAAAGTTGGGCAAACTAGATAAATTTTCTGAAATTGAAACCAAACAGGCTGGACTCAACTGTAAATATGATAAAAGGGAAGTTACCCTGAGTCAAATTCAACAAAGTGGACTTAAGTGCACAGCAAAGTGAACAACACAGCAACGCCCAACATATTTCCATGGGACACAGTTCTAGCTAAGCACAACTTTTGTGGTGACAGCATACCTTAGGAACGACAAAATGCACACCTAAGCTAAGTTTTCCCAAATTTGTTGGTGATGACCCTGCCGGTTGGATATACCAAGAAGAATAGTATTCCACACAAAATCAAACTCCTGCCAATTAGAAAGTTTACATAGCTACAGATCGTTGATTCCACCTCCATATCTCACATCCTACCTTCTAGGCATTCTAAGGTACAGATCGTTGATTCCACTCTCAGCCATTTAAAAATTTACCTTGAACTCTAGACAACAACTTCGCATTCCCTCAGAACTGTATTAAGCATCGGGTCGATCAACATCATTAAAAGCACACAGTCACAAAAGGGGATATGGTTTTTCTCCGCCTACAACCATACAAGTGAACATCCTTGAAGATCAGAGGCAATCAAAAGTTAGCACTGAAGTTCTATGGCCCTTACCAAAAATTATAGCAGATTGGACCTGTTGCATACAAATTGGATCTAACAACTTCTTCCAAAGATACATCTTGTTTTCCATGGGTCCTGTTTGAAGGACACCCCGGACAATGTGTCCAGGCTTAGTCAACACTTATCAAAGTTGAGGATAAAGGATCCATCATCCTTCAACCTAAGGCTATTTTTGTTAACCCAGGTGTTGTAGGTGAGTTCGAGAGGAGAGAGCAATCCTCCAAGAGAGGTCCCAGGTTCGAATCTCCACCCTACCAAAAAGCTGAATTGGGTACCCAAAATCCAATTGATAATGTTGGTACGGGCAGGGCTGGGTGCGACCCCCGGGTGACTTTGATGGTGTAGAACCCCTTGTTCGTGGTCTCTTAGACCAAGGCGGCCCCGCAAGGGGTTTTTCCCTTAAAAAAAAAAGGTTATTTTTGTTAAACATTCATGCCAACTTGTAATCGCACCATCACAGTTGCTTTGGTCCAATGGTGAGGCTTACAACCAAAAGATGCACCTTGGCAACCTCTCCATCAGCTTCAAAAACAATTTTCACATTTAAAGCTTTGAGATAAAGCCTTCCAAAGGGGGGGACATGTTAGAACCCTTATGACCTAACCTTTTTATTGTTGTAATGGTCGTAATTACTTATTCAGCTCGGTTGCCTATTTTGTATGGGGGTCGACCCTTGACCACTACGGTTAGGGTGGGTTACTTTGAGCACCTATTTTGAGTCTTTGGCCGACCTTGGAACATTAGGGTTAGTGTTTGAGTGATTATATATTGAAATTCCAAGGAAAGGGGTAATTATGCTGAATATTATTTTTTATTCAGAGCTGCTTTGAAAGAAGTAAATCAAACACTGCAATACATTGTAGCAGACTCGGAGAAATAAGTAAATCTTGCAATATTTTATCTGCCATTCAGTAATTTTCCATTTTGTATATTTCACTAAATTTGGAATGATAAACCGACGTTGCATGGAAATAGATACGGTATATGATATAGACACAGTATCCAACTCCGATATGTCAAATTGTCATGACCACTTAATTCAGATGCAGCTGGCTATGACATTATAAAAAGCATATCTATTTTTATAATAAAAGTGAAAACATAGAACATAAAACCTTTCCACAAATATAACATTTAAATAAGATATGTTCATTAACTCATTGTTTCTTAAAATAAAATTTATTTGCAGGAATATAATAATAATAGTAAAACATGTTCTTCATCAAATGGCATGAGCTCAATCAGTTGAATTCCTCAGCTTTCAAGGAGAAAACCCAGATTTGAATCTTGCCAAGTGCTACATGCATAATTGCCAGGCTGTTGCAATACCCTTATGTGGTCAAGTTGTAATACAGGTGGGACCCGTTTCAATACCAAATAACCAAAATTAAAATTATATATATTGCATGTTCTTTTAATCTTATGTTGCATATAGACATGCCCAAACCGTCTGTAGATGTATATTGCATGTTCTTTTAATCTTATGTTGCAGATAGACATGCCCAAACTGTCTGTAGATGTATTACATATGGACCAGATTTGAGCATTTATTTCTGGATATGATAGTCACGTATATGGACATCGCATTTGTATCTGGATCTCATACACAGATATAGGTATCCATGCAGAAGTGTTGCAAGATATGGTGACTTTGCAATACACTGGTATAGAATTACAAAAGGGTAGGTCTTGGAAATAGTGGTTGTTTACACACATAATCTTATTCTATAGTGATTGACAAAAGAGCAGATAATTTTACAAATATCATTAAGTTTACCTTTAATTAAATTAATGAATTAAATATTACTAACACTCTACAAAGCAGCTAAAGCAGACAACTACAAATAAAAATTATTATAAAGTGTATATATTTAACATTTTGCATTCCCAACATCATTTTGAATTTCCTCAGTTCCTAGCAGTAGCCAATGACATTGATCCATATTTCTTTGAGGCCACTCTGCACTGAACTAATGTCTTGGTAAAAATTGGATCAGGGACCTTCTAGAATAGGCCTACAGGAGGATCCTCTGGCTGATAATCTAAGTGGCTGCCAACTACAGGAATGCTCCTTCAGTGCAGCCAACTCCTTCAATTTCCACTCCTCTGATACTTTGACTCACTTGTTTGGCTGGTAACAAACCTGCTTTCAAGGAGTCTCTCATCCAGGACTGCTTTAATGCCAAAGATGTCCTCATTGACACTGAGACTACTAGGCCTGGGTACAGGTTCCAGTCCAAGATTGACAAGGATAAAAACCAAATTAAGAAAACATCATTGAAAAAATCAGCTATAAAATTCGTTATAAAGTTCAAAAAAGAAATAAATATTTTTATTAATGTAAATGTCTAAAATAAATACATGTATATATCAAATGGCACGAGCCCAATTGGTTAAATTCCTCAGCTTTCAAGGAGAAGACCTACGTTTGAATCTAGCCAAGAGATGTATGTATAATTACCAAGTTGTTGTAATACCACTATGTGGTCATAATGTAATACGGGTGGCGGCCCATTTCAATCCCCTATAACCAATCTTTAAAAAATGACAAGCATGTATAAAGAACTTCGCATTTGTTTCAAAAATGAGATTGACATGTAAATGCCTTTATGAATGAGTTTCTTTAATAACATTCGGATTCCAATTAGACAGCTCAGAGTATGCTCCCACCAACTTCAGGTTGAGTCAGATCACCATCTTCTGTTGGAGGAAAGGGTTTGCCTTTTTTGCTCCTTGGGAAAAGTAGAAACCTTGCATCACTTTATTTTTCGATGTCCCATCTACTATGAGATCCGAGGCAGATTCATTACCTTTTCAAGGACAACTCTCGATCTCTATCCACCTTCTTCAGATACCCGGACCAGCGATGTCTCGCACTCTTCTTTAGGGAGGCAACTCAGTTTTGTCGATAGAGAAGCTCTCCTCCAGGTGGCTCTCGCCCCCCTCACTCTCAACCCATCACAACCTACTTCACCAGCTCAGATGGACCGAGGGATACCGGACGGAAACGTCCCATATCAGCCCGTTCAGACAGAGGCAGGGTCACTAGACAGCGCACCCACAGTTCGTTGGGGCCCCATATTAGTGATAGGCAGAGACAGATCATGGATCTCTTCCACATAGATTCTTTGGCATCGACTGTTAGAAGAGACTAGTTTTCGGGGCCACTTGGAGAGTGCCCCTTAGGGCTGCTCCCCCCCCCCCCTCTCTCTCTCTCTCTCCGTTCTTCTTGGTGTGCACTCCACAGTTTCTTTTGTACTGCAGTCCACCTCTTTCCTCTGTTCTCTATTCCCATTCCCTTTGGCCTGCTTATCAAGTCGCGTCTTTGTATTTATCTTTATTTCTTTCTTTGTTGGGTGTTTTGGCCTGCTTGCTGGTAGTTATTGTTGTCCTTTTTATAGTCCCTTGGGTCCTTTTTTGGCCCACCGTGGATATTAATAATATTTCATATCATTTCATTTCTGAACTTTTTCCTTTGGTTGTTAAGTTTCAACCTTTAGTTTTTTTGTAGATGTAGAATGAAGTCAAGTAGATGTAGGAATGCAACACAGAAATGGAACAAGTTTGGGTAAATATGTAAGTTTCCATTTATTGTTGTTTGTCCAGTTGTCTAAGTTGACCAGTTTTGATAAAATTCACTGAGTCTAGTAACACTGCACTGAGATACTGCGGCTACAGCAAGGACATTACATCTTCATGGATAAAGTGGTGATGGGATAATAGCTGGTAAAGAAACTAGAATAACAGTTCTTTGTTGCTGATGCAAGAAGTTTGAGGCTTCTGAAATGGGTATGGTAGGTCGAAATGTTTGCCGCTGCTTTGCTTGAAGCAGTTTTCCATAAATAAAAGTCAGCTAAGCTTCAATAACTTAAAGGATTAGAATATGTAGGTCAGTGGCACATTACAACTTGCAAGTAGGTACTCAGACCATGTAGGAGAAGACTTAATACTCCACAGCTGCAGTATGCTGAGAACAATTTAAGCAAGGTAGGACTAAGGTAGCAGAAATGATAGGATGCAAATTTGTGATTAATATGAACCTTTGATATTAGTACAGTGTACATTGCTATTAACAAAAGAGTGTCCCTTTAATGAAGAATATCCCTGATATAAGTCATTAATTGTTTATTGAGCAAGGTAGGACTAACGTAGCAGAAATGATGGGATGAAAATTTGAGATTAATATGAACCTTTGATATTAGTACAGTGTACATTGCTATTAACAAAAGAGTGTCCCTTTAATGAATAATATACCTGATATAAGCCATTAATTGTTTATTGAGGATTTATTGATAGAAGTCCTTTTTAAAGGCTTTGGCCAACCATGTTTTGGGTTCACAATTTCCAAATCCTCCAATAAGAGGCCTTAAATCATTCTTAGTCTTTTCTAAATCAAATAAGTGTTGCTCCACAAAAGGTAGAAGAATCTCCCACTCAATAGAATTTGGGCACATCTTAAATTCACAAAATTGATCACATGGTTGAAACCCAAGGAGGTCCACATTTAAACTAAAAATTCAAGGTAATGTGAGAACGTTTCCTTGCTCTCACAAGAGGTTTCAGATGCCCAAGAGGCATGGTGTCTTGACTTTAATTTCAAAAAGCATCTTTAACTTTACTCAAAGTGAACCCTAAATCTAGCATAGCATGTTATTATAATCGTTTAGACTCTTTTTCTTTCTCTCTCCTTCCCCTATTTGGTGACCTTTTGGGTTCCAAATGTTTGTATCTATATTTGTTGTGACTTCCTTCTACATTCAGTAATGGCAACAGTATTCATGAGAACATCTAAGAATGGCAGCTAAGCAATAACATGTTATCCATTAAATTAACAACATTTGACTTCACTTCCCCTGATTCTTTGATCCTCCCCAAGTATTTGGTTTTTGATTAATATTACAGTGTTGTATATTTGTGGTGGCGTTTGCACAAAGGAAAACAATGGACAGATTTCACCTTCTGAGGAAGGAGACAGATCTCTTGACTTCATACCTGTAGTATTATATAACTACTTTGTGCACATTACAGCTGTGTGCTCTACTGCCTTGCATTCATTAAACATCCAAACCCAGCTCTCAGACTTCAACATGAACCCAAGTAGTTTTGCCTATAGTATTAGTATGCATAAATATAATAGACCTTGTAGATTTCATCTTTTAACCAAGCTGAAATTGTTAAGATTGAAATATGTTCTGAGCCTGATATCCAACCCTTCTGCCAGGAATGTAACTGGTACTGAGTTAGTCTCCCGAACTCCCAGGACTGTGGCAACACAGCCGGGAAAGTAGGCCCTTCATTCTATCAACCCAAATAAGGTTGAAGGGACCCGACACTAGTGTATGGGTCAGGGTGATTCCTCCTATGCTAAATTGTGATGGAGACTGCACATAGGTTTTTCACCATGTTCTGATCCCCTGAGACACAAACATAGATGGTTTGGACATTGATAAGCCCCCAGTGCCTCTTACCTCGACACAACAAATGTTCTATTTCTGGAGCTTTGTGTGGAAAACAGGAAATGTTGAATGGAACTATAACAAGAATCAAATAAAGAAGTTTCTTTGTGTTGATTTAAGGGACTAGCCAAAAGGTAGGGTGATTTTCAAAGGGCTAGGATAGACCCCTTTTCCACTGAAACTCGCTGCCAGTTTCAGCAATTTTAAATAATTTCCAACCTGCACATAGTCTATTAATTTCCCTCTCTAAATGATACAGTCCATCAGGAAAAACACTGAATCCAAATTGACAGCCATGGATGCATATATTCCTTCATTGAATAATACTCGCTGCCAGTTTCAGCAATTTTAAATAATTTCCAACCTGCACATAGTCTACTAGTTTCCCTCTCTAAATGATAAAGGTCATCAGGAAAAACACTGAATCCAAATTGAAAGCCATGGATGCATATATATTATATTCCTTCATCGAATAATACATGCTAAAAAATACAGATCAAAATATTATTTTCAGAATCCTTTCTTAAGTAAAACACCTTAATTTCCTTGTTTCCAAACACAGACAAATGAGATATATATATATGCCTGTAGAAAACCAATTAATTAGTAATAACCAGGTTGATGGACAAAACCTATTGTGTAGTTGACACATATGGGTGCATATGTCCCTTACTTTGAAGAATGCACATCGAGACATACAAATCACAATATTATCCTAAGAATTATTTCTCAAGGAAAATGCATACTTAATTCGTTTGCTTACACATACAGACAAAATGATATACATATATGACAGTAAAAAACTATTCAATTAGCTAGAATTAAGTTGATGGAGAAAACCTACAGGGTCCAGTGGCTGCTCTTCCAACAGGCCTGAATAAATTTTATCTGCTTTGTCCCATGATCCTTTTGCTTCAAACCACATTCCTTCCAATCTGCCTGATATCAGCAATATATTACAGCATGTTCATTTCATGATGCGTAACCTCATACTAAAATATATTATGTACACTTATATCATGAAATTTCTTCCTGAATTTTTTTCTAGGATCAAGTTTTGGCTACCGACCAAGTCCAATTATCCATTATGTAATATTTGCTTTATTTTTTATTAAATGTAATAGGTGAAGCTGCAACATGTTCATACCAACTCTGATGCTGTCAGGAAACTTCTTCATAAGCGTCTGAACACAATCCTGACATAGACCAAAAAATATCAGTCAACAAACATTGTGAATTTCAAAATGAGAAATTTACCAAACCCTAAATGTTTTCAAAACAAATGCCAAATTTTGTCTCTCCAAATTGTTAGTTGAATTCTATATACAAACCGGTGGCAGATCATAATTCTCAAAGTTAATCCAACATATGAGCCAAACTATGAGATGATTAAAATCCATCTTTCACATAAGCAAACACATAATTTGGCATGAAGTTCAAAATGTTAAAGAGATGCAAATTTTTTTATATATCATAGAAATATATTAAAAACAAGCACAAAACTTACAACAAATTACTAAACAACGTCAGATGTATGTGCAAATTTGTCTAATTTATGCCCACATGTTATCACTGTTGTGTAATACAATCATCAAATTTTCTTGCTTTTAACATTGACTGAGTTCCACAAAACAACAATTTTAACCAAAATTTATATAGTTAATCTTCAAGTTAAGAAAAATTCAAACTTCATGGAATAAGTTTGTTAAATCTTGTTACAGATATGCTTAGCAACAGAAAGAAGGAATTACTAACTATTTTGAAAACGGTCATAAAATTCAATGCCTCGGTAATATTTGGTTTGACAGGCAAGGAATATGAAACCTATGTTAAACTAAAGTACAAAAGAAAAATAACGTTGAAAGCATCAGCAGGTGTTGCACATTTCAACCAAGAAAATCAACGAAAATAGTTTGCTACTTCAGCAGCCCTGAAAAATTGCCCAAAACTGGCCAAATTGAGCTTATGTCCTAGTTTGTAGCTCATTGTAATCAAAGGATACCAGATTTGTTATGCACAATATCCAGATATCATTGCATATCATCACACATGATACATGCACACAATGGCAAAATACAAAACAACATAAACCACATACGCAGTATCTCAATCAATCTAAACAAACTGGTAACTAGAAGAATAATGGAGCAAAGATTATAATCTGAAACACCTCTTGAGTACAAGTATATAAAGTAACTAAATTCACCCCAAAACAAAATCAGAATGAATTATTTCTTCCAGCAAAAAGAATGTTATGAAATGCACCATAAAACAAAATTAAAACAATAAAAACAGCAACAAACAATTTTTTTGGAGTTAAATTTCCCCAGCTGGCCTCGTAACATGCCCTATTTAAGATGTGAGACTATGTAGATGAATCCTTTTTGATATCCTGATAACATATCACAGGGAGTGACCTAAAATATTAATGTTTCTTCCATTTCAGTCAACAGGTTTTTTCCAAAATTACCTTCCATAATTCACAGCAATTTATGTCCAACCAAAAAATCATACAGCTAACAATAACATACACTGTAGACTCTACATGTCTACTTTAAACATATCTTTAGATAAATCACTTGTTTGACCCTGTTTTTCAATGATCACCTTTGTATGTTAATACAGGTTCTCATTTATTTATAGCCCTGGTAACTGCCTAAGTTATAGAAATACAATTTCTGTACAAGGATAGAAAGTAATGAAATGCACCTTAAAACAAAAACAAAGCATTTACGACCAATTAACAGCAATTTATGTGGAAACAAAAATAACTTCATAAAGTTGACTGAGTCTACATGTCTACTTTAAAAAACTCTTTGAATCATAGTTACAAAAGTTTCCAAAAAATCGCCAATTCCCCAATTTTTCTGAGTCTGCCAGAAATCTGAGTTGAATAGAATGCGTAATATTTTTTCCCATTTTTGCTCATTTTTTGGAAAAAATTTAGGAATCACGATTCCCACATCGAAAAATTGGCCATAGTCACACGGGTAGAGAAAATGTTATAAATTTAATTTTTTTTTAATTTCTTCATTTTTGACGTGTTGCAAACTGTGGAAAGAAGACTGCATACCTGCTACTACACCAAACAAAACACAAAAGGGCATCCTAACAGCAGATTTTTTGCAGTTTAAAAGAATCCAACAGCCGCCCAAAGGATTCAACCAAGGTAAGATAAACCTTTGCATACTCTATATTCCTTTTTCTATTTCAAGCATTTTTTTTAAAGATTAAAACCAAATGCAATAGCCACCCAACTATTGCATTTGAGCTAGAAATTTAAAAAAAACTATGTCAAAGTTTGAGCTGTTTTTTATTTCCCCCCTTCAATAGTTGCAAGCTTACTGCAGTGGGAAGGGCTTTGGCCTCTCTTTGAGAGGTCCAAGGTTCAAACCCCGCTCAGTATGAGGTGACCAAGACCCCTCATAAAATCCTGTGTAAACTCATTGAAGAACCAAATGAAAAAAAACTTATGTATGCAAGCCCATTTTTTCTGTTGCCAATGTTTAAAGTTTAAACCCTAAACCCTAGTCTAGGGTTTTAGGTTTAGGGTTTTTTTTTCTCTCCTTTTAAGTAGTATATATTGTTGCCTGATAACTATGTATACAAGCCCATTTTTTCAGCTGTCAATGTCTAAAGTTTTAAACCTTAAACAACCCTCAAGTTCTTTTTTTTTTAAGTAATAAACTTTGTTGTCCATGTCGAAAAGAGATCCAACATGGAAGTATGCAAAGGAAGGGGAAAAGAAAAGAAAAGTTTATTGCAACTTTTGTGGGTCTCTTATTCATGGAGGCATTAACTGCCTCGAATGCATTTGGCAAAGAAAAAAGGGAAGGATGTAAAGACATGCCCAAAGGTGCCGGATAAGTTAGTAATGTTGCAGATACCATCATCTCTAGCACATAGGGAAAAAAAGACGTCAAACGAAGGCAAAGCGAGGCCATATCATCCCTCCTTCTCAACTTCACTGTACCGATAGCGGCTTTAGTCGGTTTCACCATAGGAGTTCAAGTCCATCAGTTGCACACACAAGGAGTGGGACGGATGAGTCCCATTTTGTAGAACATTCCACTCCAAGGGCACAACCCATGCTTGAGGGTATGGTCACGTGGAACCAAGAGAGGCACAACACAACAAGGACAGCCATTGCCACCTTTTGGTATTTTTCCGACCTTCCCTTCAATGTGGAAAGGTCTCCCTACTGGCGGCGCATGATAGATGTTGTTGCAAGTTGAGACGCAGGATTTAAGGCGTCAATTTTTGGGGCCCTCTCCTTTGACAATCCATGGACAATATTTAGGCTGTGCTTAAATTTATACACATGCATGATTAAATTATATTTTTAAAAAGAAAACTTAAAAAAAATCAAAGGGAAATAAACTTATACACATGCATGATTAAATTATATTTTTATACTTAAGTTTGTGCTTGAAGACCAGCACAGGGTGTGGAGGATGAAGGGTTGCAGTAGCACATATGATGGTTGGATGGATGGGGAGGGAAGAACCTTAATTAATTTTTGGTTGCTTCTACAAGAGGAATTGCATTCCTCGAGTTAGGAGACGCATTGGCACAAGTTAAGAGTGTTGAAATGCTTGCAGGGTTGTTGGGGGAGGTTGTGTTGGAGGTCGGGGAGGAGAATGTTGTCCAAGTCATCACGAACAACGCAACAACATATGTAGTAGTCGGTAGGATTTTGGAGAAGAGATTCCCCATTGTTTTTTGGACCCCATGTGCAGCCCATTGTCTCAATTTGCTCCTCGAAGACATTGAGAAATTACCTTGGGTGGCAGAGGTTGTACAAAAGTCCAAGACTATCACAAAATTCATCTACAACCATGCATGGGTTTTCCAGGTCATGAGGCAATTTATTGGTGGAAGGAAGCTAGTGCGGGTTGGAGTTACACGCTTTGCCACAAACATCATGACATTATAGAGCATCTATAAGGCAAGAGGGTCATTGAGCGATGACTGGAATTTCAAACAAGCTGCTAGATACCAATTCTCTAGTGAGGGGGAGTAGAAGGTATATGCCTATTTGTTTGAGAAGCCCTTCTGGATAGCCGTGAATGAGGTCATCAAGGTATAAGACTAAGTTTATTAATTTAGTTTATTATTTTATTTTTTTAATTTAAAATATTTTTTCATTTGTGAATCTTGTATTGTAATTTGTAATTTTTTTTGTAGTAAAATATTTTTATTTGAAATATTTATGCTTTTTTCAAGTGTCTGAGCCTTTGGTGAGGGTTCTTCGTCTTGTTGATGGAGAACAATCTACAATGGCATATGTATATGAGGCTATGGACAAGGCAAAAGAGGCAATTGCCTCATTTTTTGGACATGTCCATAGCAAATACAGTCCCATTTGGGATATCATTGATAGACAATGGACATCTCAGATCTATAGCCCTCTTCATGCAACAGAGTACAACTTGAATCCCCAACTTTTTTATTCTGATACATTTCATGTCGATTATGAAGTGATGGTGAGACTTTGAGCTTGCCTTGACCACATGTACCCTAATTAGGTACAGTCTGAGATACAGTCTTATAAGGAATGTCAGAGCATCCTTTTCCCATCCAAACAATGCATTGGATCAAGGTCAAATTTGAGGTCAGGTAACCCTCATCGAATTGTCTTCTGATTTTTTTGTAAAGTTGAATTATAAAATTTCTTTTTTTCTTGGTTATTTCTAAATTTATGGTGGGAGGACTTTGGTGCATTTATGCTTACTGCAGCGCTTGGCCATCAAAGTCTTATCTCAACCATGCAGCGCTTCATGTTGTGAGCACAATTGGAATATGTTTGAGCACATACACTCCAAGAAGTACAATAGGCTTACACAAGAAAAGTTGAATGATCTTGTGTTTGTTCATTACAACCTTCGCCTCCACCATAAAAGAATTACAAAAACAAGTATCGAGGCCATTGACCTAAGTGAGATTGATCCATCATTTGAATGGATCATAGATCCACAACAAAAGCAATAGAAAGAGCCTCTCTTCTCCGCGGATGAATTACAAAACTTTGAAGACCTAGTGGAGGAGATAACAACCAAGGCACAAGATGAGGCATGAGCATATCTATAAAGAGAGACGACAGATTCTAGTAGGGAAAAGGGCAATGGCATTTAAAGACATTGGCGCATTGTATTTGACATTTTGTCGTGACTAATGACACAATTTGTAATGTGTACCTTCCTATATTATAAGCAATACAAGATGTGTTTTGTCACTTTCATGTGTAGTTTAAGCTTGTATCACTTGCCACTTTCATGTGTAGTTTAAGCTTACAGTCTTACATCATTAATATTTGATTTGCATAATGTTAATTCATTGTGATCTGCATCAAGTGGCATTAGCTCAATCGGTTAGATTCCTCGACATTTAAGGAGGAGACCAAGGTTCAAATCTTGCCAAGTGATACATGGATAATATCCAAGCTTTGTTGTAATACCACCATGTGGTGATGATGTAATATGGGTGGGGCCCGTTTCAATCCCATATAACCAAATGAAAAAAAAAGCATTGTGATATGCATGAAAAAAACTTTTTTCCAATGAAAATTTGTGTTTTCTTCAAAAACAAAAATCTGCCAGTTTTTTCTCCGATTCTTTTTCCAGTGTGATTCCGAACCGATTCCGATTTTCTCTAATATGCTTTGAATAAATCACTTCTTTGACCATGTATTATAACTCAAATAGATATATACAATATACATCTATTAAACGCAAAGAGATATCAAACTCGAGGTACCTATCTCAAGCTTTTTAAAAACTAAACATATAAAATAAACACCTCTAGTTTGATATCTCTAGGTGTTTATTAGATATATGTATTATATATAAGCAAGTAGCACCGGTGGCCACCATTTATTTTAATATTGACATGTCATAAAACTATATCTTCTAAAATAAGACGATTTAAATAAACATTTTATTTGAAAAATCTAATTTTGTTTAAATGTTATTTTTTAAAAGACCTACTTCCTTCAAACATTTGGTCTTCCTTCTACATCTAATGAAGTTAATTAAAAATATGCAAGTACCATATGCATATCTTTGAATATGCATATATATTTAACATATTTTTATAATAAATAACTTTTTGTATATATTTTCAATTTGAAAAAGGATGACAAACATTACTTCTAAATCATCTATTTTCTAATGAAATGTAAATATTTATAAATTAATTAAATTATTTTTTATTTTATCAATTGTTTAATGTCCTAGTGATAAATTTATTTTTTAACAACTATTTACACATTAGACATAACTAGATTAAAATGATCCACTCTTAGAAATCCCTTATTACTTATGTCTAATACTTCTTTTATTCAGAGCCCCACAATTGAAAGGGAGAAAGTGAAAGCGCTCATTATTTTCATACTTCAGCATGGAGGAAAGCTCTCTAGAAGCAAATATATTCTCACCTACAATTAGTGAGGATATAAGATGAAAAATTCTAAGCCTTTTAGATTCCTTAGATAACATTGATTCTTTGTATTGGTTGTCCAATATAAAGCAAAACGGACACGAGTATTGAAATATAAAAAGCAGAAACAGAAGTTTCAAAGTGTATCGTATCACAATGCACATGCAACTTTTATGAACCAAAAATAGCCAAAACAAATCCAACAAATGAAGGTAATATTTGGTAAATAAACATGTGCTTGTATTATTGTTTGTGTTGTATATCAAAAGAGCTAAAGAGATAAAAGTAGTTTTTATATGCCATTTGGGACAAATCCTCATAAAGGATGTTGTATATTCAATATATGGTTATCTAACCATACTATGATTACCGAAGTATAGTGTACAACCCTATCCCCTGCAGGCTTTGAACCTTGAACCTCTTCTTTAGAGTTTCAAAGTCTTCGCCGTTAGGCCCACTCAAGTTGAAACATTCTTAGTTGCAACCAAGTAAATTAAGATCAATATGAACTCTAAACAAAATTGACTCTCCATTGTGGGCAGGCCATACATTCCACTCAAAGTCTCCCTATGGAATTTTCCCTCCTGGTGAAAGTTGAAGCCAATTGCTCTTCATGCAACGAAGATGTATTTCACTTGCTATTCAATGTCAAGTCAATGTATCAAACAGATAATTTGGGTCGGGGTAGAGTATTTGGTGGTAGTGTCGGTTTCAAAAAAGACGGTGGTGTCAGACTTGGCAACAGTGTTAGCAAGATTGAGGTTTAAGTAATGATGCAAGAGCTGGTGTCAGTGTCGATGGCAGGAGAGGTCTTGTTGAAGGTGTTGAAGGAGGTTTGGGCAAAGGAGGTGACGCCAACAATGGCACAAGAAAAGGTGCAAGAGGAGACTTGGGAGAAAGTGGTGATGCCAGTTCCGACAGTGGTGCAGGAAGAGGCTTGGGCAAAGGAGTTGGTGGTGCGTTAAGGAGGAGATATCGGTAGGCGCATGAGTGGTGGATAGGCAACAATGTTGTTTGTGGAGCCAAAGGAAGTCTAAGCAAAGGTGCTCAAGTAGGGTAGGCTATAAAGGAGGTGCTAGTGGCGGTTTTGGTGGTGGTGATAGAGACATGCAGTGGAGGATTTGGAAAAGCTTGTAGGTGGTGGTGGTGATGGAGACATGCAGTGGAGGCTATAAAGGAGGTGCTAGTAGAGGAGAAGCTTTCAATGGTGGCAAGCGATGAGGCGGTTTCCAAGTTCTTAAGCTTTTTCAATCTTAGTTTAAACTCTGCAATGATGAATGAGGCCATTTTGAAAGGTGGAAGGATTTTAAATTAATATAAAGCTTAATTAATAAATATTTGGTCACATATCTTTGTACTGATTTGAATCGAAGGCTTCAACAATCCCACCAAAGTTGAATTAGAATATATCTATAGGTTTCTTAATAATTTACTTTAATATTAATCTTAGCTATTTTCAATATGCTGTCTATAAGTTTATGATGCCAGTTCCGACAGTGGTGCAGGAAGAGGCTTGGGCAAAGGAGTTGGTGGTGCGTTAAGGAGGAGATATTGGTAGGCGCATGAGTGGTGGATAGGCGACAATGTTGTTTGTGGAGCCAAAGGAAGCCTAAGCAAAGGTGCTCGAGTAGGGTAGGCTATAAAGGAGGTGCCAGTGGCGGTTTTGGTGGTGGTGATAGAGACATGCAGTGGAGGATTTGGAAAAGCTTGTAGGTGGTGGTGGTGATGGAGACATGCAGTGGAGGCTATAAAGGAGGTGCTAGTAGAGGCGAAGCTTTCAATGGTGGCAAGCGATGAGGCGGTTTCCAAGTTCTTAAGCTTTTTCAATCTTAGTTTAAACTCTGCAATGATGAATGAGGCAATTTTGAAAGGTGGAAGGATTTTAAATTAATATAAAGCTTAATTAATAAATATTTGGTTACATATCTTTGTACTGATTTGAATCGAAGGCTTCAACAATCCCACCAAAGTTGAATTAGAATATATCTATAGGTTTCTTAATAATTTACTTTAATATTAATCTTAGCTATTTTCAATATGCTGTCTATAAGTTTATGTTCATGACACAAGGACATGACTAATACAACCCACCTTCGCCTCCCGGCTCTCGTTGTAGATTCCTCTCGGTGTTATAATAACCTTGGTAACTTTACAAGTTCTCATTTAAATATAGCATTTTTAACTGACTCAACTATATCTAAAATTATTTCTACCTTTTCAAAAGGACAAATATCAAACTGGAAGTGTTAACCATGAAAGAAAATTATGATAGCAAAATGCACAAGCTGATATGCAACAGAGAGAAGATAGCCACCAAAACTGATTATTTACACTCTTCACTAGTGAGGTACAAATGGATTTACCAAAATGAGTGGTTGCAAACTGCCCTTGAACTGGTCATACATAGACACGCTAATCAGTCTAACTGAAACTGTACATGTTACTGCACACCTCATTCACTCCAACTGAGATGAACTGATGAACTGTACATTGAACTGTAGACATGTGTGGCCACCTCATTCATTCCAAGTGAAATAAACTCTACATGCAAACTAAGACTCTCTAGATTAGCATGTATTAGGTGCAATTTACACTCTTGTGTTATTTACAAGAATAACCAACATTATAAATCTCATCAGAAAGTGGCATACAGCATTTTTAGGATAAACTCAAGGGAATTCATAGAGGAACCTGAGGAACTGCTGATCCAAAAACCTAAAGTATAAAGAAAAATAAATAAACAAAATACAAAAAAGAGTAAAAAGCAATCTGGACACAGAAATTGAATCACCTTTGCAACATCAAGACGCCTACAGTCCATAGCTGCAATGGCTACCTGCTCGTACAGAGTCCACACTGCAACATTAAAAACAAAGGTCAGCAGCCTAAAATAGCACTTCAAGAAGTCCATCTACAGGTTAAAAAAAAAAACATAACCACCACCCCACACCCAACACCAAGTAAGATATCCAAATCAAACATGAAATAATATCAGTCTCCAAAAATGATAAAAAATAGGTCAACTCGACTGAATTACCAGGCTAGAAATAACAGCCAATAGGAGCATCCAAGCAAGGAGGGAAATTCTTCAAACAAAAGAAAGATCAAAATACACAAGCTTCAAAAGTACAAAAAAAAACATTTAGTGAGATACAGTGCAACCAATCCAATAGCAGTATAGGAAAGCAAAGATAAACAGACCTATACAAACAGACGAACTAGTTGTCCATGTCAATAGAGGTAAGAACCATGAAGAAAATACCAAATGTCTTTAGACCATTGGCTAAAACACTAGCTACAGAACCGATTGTGAGAGGTAGAGATTTGACCTCCTTTATACTACAATTCATAGCCTCAAAGACATCACAGCTGGTCATTTACTACTTACTCTCTTTCCAGTAGATGAGACACATGAAATAATAGTTATCATGAATAAGTTGCTTCAGTGACTGTGAAGCGCTTGGGTATCAATCTGCCTCAAGATCCCTGATGTCCATGAAAATTGGACGCACAAGGATCATTGTGGATTATATACGCAACACGGTCATTTTGTTGATAATTTTAACATGTGGATAATGTTTATGTTTATCTGCATTTTAACGTATGGACTTTTATGATGAACAAAAAGATTTTGATTTTATTACTTACTTTATCTGGATGAATAAATATATCAGCTTCAATAGACCATAGTTGTTAAGCTGAAGATCAAAACTGGAAAGTAAATTTCATTTCATCTGATATGATTTCTAGACTAAGCTGAAAGTATCAGTTTGAAGCTATGTAATATTTATTCTGCAAATCCAGCGTACCATAACAGAAGCCTCTTTTTTAAGGGGGAGATAGAAAAATGGATGCTTCTGCAAAATGTCCTGTAAAGAATGAGAAAGACGGGCTGACTCCATATTCCTCATCCACATCGAAGTATTCTACCAAGTATTAGATAAGAGAATACAAGTATCACTGCTAATATCAAAGACCAGAGGGGTAGGTCAGACTCTGTGGATCATGGGCCAACGCTGAATACGCTGCTGAATAGCCTCGGTTGACTTTATCAACCTCTCAAATACTATACATAAACAGAGCAGTTGGATACATTTAGAGAGCAAATAGACAGTTCTGGAAATTTTTAAAGGTTATAACCATAGTTACCAGGTTCGGACAGTTCAGTCCTAACCAGAGGTTCGGTTTTTTCAAACACGTACGGTTGGGTTTGGAATAATATATATATATGTTGAAAAATATAGAGAATTGCAAAAAAAATCAGATTTCATATGTTGAAAAATATAGAGAATTGCAAGAAAAATCAGATTTCATAGTTTCAAACAACAAGCAATTCCACCACAGTTTTATATCCTTCAATGTTAATATGGCCAATGTTCAAACCACTTTTGGCTCCAGTAGGTGTGCAACAACTCACAAATCTGCAATGGTTGTCAGATATTTTTGACCTGCAACTATCATTCACCATAAGTACATGGCAAGCGGTGCCCTTGAGTGTAAATAAGGTATTTTTTTCCAGTGACGGCGGAAAAACGGTTCGGGATTGGACTAGGATCGGTGATCCTGGTAACTATGGTTATAACCTGTTGTTGCATTCACCAACTGGACCTCCTTAAAATTCTGAAGTATCTTCCAACATGATGTTCAGTACTCTGCTATGGCAGAATGTCATGATCTGGGTTTTGCATTCCCTTCCAACTATTTAGTATGTAATCACCAGGAAATGGCTAAACGCTAAGTCGCACCCGCTGAAAATCAAAATGAAAGAGGAAACAGAACTTTCGCTGCTGTCACGGCTAGATATTCACACCTAATCTCTTTTTAAGTGTGCTCCATCAAGGCCAAACTAAACACACGACCAATGCACTCTTGACGGCAGTAAACCCTAAATAAATCTAGAAAAAACCCTCTCCCAATCTACTCCTTCAATTAATGCTAAACTGAAGAATAATAAATATTTTTGACATAAAAATCCAAACTTACCATCTCCGCCAAGCTTAGATCTAGCCTTGGAGTCTTTCAGAAGGGCCAATCCGTACCGTAATACCATGTCGGAGCGCCTAACTTTAAGCTTCTTCACGAGGCACAAATACTCCCAGACCTCCCCTCCGCCATTTTCGACCTGCGACTCCAGCCTATTCAACTCGGCCTCCTCTGCGACTCCAACCATTTTCACTACTCAAAAGCTCGATTTCCTGTCGCCAAATTTGTCCAAGGAAGCCTTCAAATCAGCACAAGGTACCAAGTATGATGAGTATTTTAACATATAAAACAAGAATACAAGGCAATAAACAATTCTGCACCAAATCTAGCGATCCGCGGCTAGATTTGATCCTTCAGGAAATGCGGAATCAATCTATGTAGACCACAACCTGCCTTAATCAAAAAAACCTCTTCAATTCTAGGAGAATTTTAGAACAAAGTCCGTATTTCTGAGCGGGTTCAAAGACCTCTGTGACGATTTTGCTTGCCTCAGGTCTAACCTTGGCAATATCACGGGGCTATATCAGAGCATTAGATATTTATTTGTATGCTTTTGTAATCATTTGTTTATTTCTACAAATAAATATTCCAAGAAATTTGGAGGGTAGAAGGTCTTTTTGTTCTAACTACAATAGTAAAAGATTTGGATGTAAAAAAAATTTATAAACTTTAACTCAAGATAAAAACAAAATTATTAACATCATTTAAAGAATGAAATCAAAAAAAATCATACGTTATTACGTTATCAACTTCCTATCTTTTTAGGTGGGAGGGAGAAATTTTTATTGTTTGGGTTCATAAATAGTTTCTAATGTGCCTGACACGGAGGATAGTGGGTGGGGACCAGATCATTGGAGTTTATACCTAGTTTCACTCTTTTGTTCCAAGTTGATCCATTTTTTATTTTTTATTTTTTATTTTTGTAACGAGTGTTTTGTATTTATCAGTTAATCTAACATTTAATATATTGATTAGATGGAGGTAGTACACTGGTCGGTTTTAGTTGAGTGTTTATCAACTTGAGATCGGCGGTTCTAATCTTGGGTCCCTCTAAGGTCCCCTCACTCATAGTAAAACTCTAATCGAGATGAGACAAGACTATAGTGGTAGTTTGCCAGAGTCAAAACATGCTCACAAGGATAATATGACGGAGACTGGTGGTGGCGATTCTCCTACCTCTTCCAAAAATATATATAATATATTAATTAAATTATTTAATATTTTATTTTAAAATGTTTTAGAATATAAGAGATATTTAAGTTTATATTAAAATTGAGATAAATTTTACATCATATAAAGTATATCTCTTTCGAAAATATATATAATATATTAATTAAATTATTTAATATTTTATTTTAAAATGTTTTAGAATATAAGAGATACTTAAGTTTATATTAAAATTGACATCATATAAAGTATATAGAGAGTTGTAGTTTTAAAATGCTTTCTTTGTTTCATGGCCCAACAAGAGGAGAGGCGAGAGGCCAAAACCTAATAATAAAAAAATTAGACAAATGCATACTTTAATATTATTGGCTAGATAAAGGAATTTGTGCTCAAATTAATACCTTAACAAAGATTGGTTTAGATCACTGGCCAATAAGAATTGATGGTAAGTGAATTCAAAAAATAACGGATTTTAAATATGAGTAGATGTGGGAAGGTCATCCTCAATTTATTGATATGATAGCACAAAGATGGAATTCTTCACGAAACAGTGGGTTGTATGCACTTTCAAAACAAATTAAATCAATGACATCTAAATTAAAAGAATGGAACAAAAACACTTTTGGAAACATTTTTAAGAAGAAAGAAGAACTAAAAGATATACTTTCAAAATTCCATAAAGGTGATCATAATCATCCAAGTTTAGAGGAAAGGGAGTTGTTAGTGAATATCATAATATTTGGAGTAAGGAAGATAAATTTTGGATATTAGAATCAAGACAGGTTTGGTTAAAAGGAGATAAAAATACAAAGTTTTTTTATAGGATGGTTATAGTACAGAGATCAACATCCAGGAATAGGAAAATTAAATCAGTAGAAGAGGTTTGGATTGAAGACCAAAGTGAAATTAGAAAAGAGACAAGGTCTTTTTATCAAAATATTCAGGATCAGAGGAGTGTGAAGTTCTTAATGATAAACTTCTACAATAAGTACCTTCGGTTATAACGAATGAAGACAATAGAAAATTGGTGGAGCCTATTACTCTGAAGAAGTTCATTTAGCTCTTTTCTCTTTTAACAAGGATAAATCCCCAGGTCCGAATAGGATCTCTACAACATTTTACCAACATAATTGAGATATAGTGAAGGATTCTTTATTGGTGGTAGTGAAACAAGCTAGGGTAAAACAATATATACCTTATAAAATAAATGCAACATATCTTACCTTGATTCCAAAAAAGAAGGATGTTGAATTGTTTGATTCATTTAGACCCATAAGCCTATGTAATATGACATATAAGATTATCTCCAAAGTGATGGTGAATCGATTAAGGCCATGGTTAGACAAAATTATTTCAAAAGAGCAAGGAGGATTTGTGAAAGGGATACAATTCTAGACGGGATCATTGTCGCTCATGAAGGTATACATTCAAGAAAAGAGAAAGCAATGGTCTAATAACTTGATATGAGTAAAGCCTATGATAGGGTTAAATGAGATTTTTTTTTTGCAATTGGATTTGAGAAGAAATGGGTTAGACGAATTAAAGCTTGTGTCTTTACGGTTTGATATTCAGTGTTGGTCAATGGGTTAGTAACAAAATCATTTAAAGCTAAGAGATGACTTAAATAGGGAGATCCTTTATCACCATATATGTTCATTATTATGGCAAAGTTTTTGGGTAGGAACTTGAATAAGGCTAACAAATATGGGCTTATAAGTGGACTTAAGGCTAGTAATAACATTGACAACATCATCCATCAACAGTTTGTAGATGATACAACCCTTTTTGGGAGGGCAAGGATAAACAAGGCCAAAGCTTTGAATAACTTATTGAAGGAATACAAAAGAGCATCAAAGCAAAAAGTTAATAAGATAAAATTCAAAATTTACTTCCTAAACACACCAAATAAAATCAAAGCAGGGATTTGCATGTCACTTCAAATGGACGAGGTAAATTTACCAACAACTTATTTAGGGATGCCCTTATTTGAGGGGAGAATGAGGATAGAATTATGGAATCCAATTATAAGTAAAGTTCAATATAAACTACCGACATGTAAAGGTAGATGGTTATTGTTAGCAGGAAGAGTGAAGCTAATTAAGTTAGCCTTGTAGTCCATTCCAACTTATTATATGTCATTGTATACTATACCAAAATAACTAGAAAAAGTTTAATTTGTATTATATGATCTTTTTTGTGGTCAAGATTACATGATAAAAGGAAATTTCCTGTGGTGAAATGGAGCAAGGTCTGTGATGATAAAACTAGGGGAGGTCTCAATTTAAGAGTTCTTACGGATGCAAACTTAGCTCTTAGGGGAAAAGTAATCTAGAGATTGTACAAAGAGAGTCAAAGATAATGGGTAAGAATTCCTCTAAGTATGTTGAGCCCAATGACCCAAGCTTAATATTTACTGCATTCTCTCTATAAAATTGTTCTGCACTTTGGAATGGTTTAAAAATATCTATTGATCTATTGATTAAAGGTTTAATATGGGTGGTGGGAATTGGAGATAATATTTATATTTGGATGGATACTTGGTGCAATACAAAACCACTAAATCTAGATCCAAATATGAAACCTTAGATGATATTACTTCAAGATAAATATGGTAATAGGGTTTCAAATATTTTGTACAGGGATGAGTTGTCAGAGCGATATGGAGCAAACACCTTGATGATTGTACTTTTTGGGGCAGTGGTTAGGTTGGTAGTGTGTCATACCAATAGAATACACTTGCCATGGTGCTAGAGGGAGTAGTGGCAAACATGTGGGACTAGCAGGTATGGTTTACATGGGGTCTGTATGTGTTGGCTTGTTTGCATAGGACATTGTACAATATTATGTACAAATAACATACAAGGCTAGTGTGTATGATCTTACTCCGGGTGTGGTGCTGGGAGCACATGATAGTTTAGAGACCACATGCACTTCTAGCGCCATTACCCAACACAAAGCGACTAATAATATATAAATAGATCAGATACCTAGAGCGAGTTTAGAGGACCTATGCAGGTATTCTACCACTAGGAAGGCAGGTAATAGATGAGTTGTGAGACCACGTAAATATATGGCGATCATGGTATCTACACCTAGTTTGGGCTAAGTATGGGGTGAATTTGGCTAGGATGAGGAGGATTATATGGGTCTTATGGAGAAGGGTGAGCTATAGTTGTATTAGTTTGATCGAGTCTAGCAATAGTTTGACATATTTTAGGAGATATAGAACTTGGGAGATTACTAGTTTTAGCAGGTTCAGAGTGACCCATTAGGGGTCGAAGGGGACCCTAATATGGGTATATGGGCAAAGGAGGACATGGATGACATTGAGGTGGCACTCGATTATAAGAGATGATACAACGGTGTTATGCCCCCAAGGATCTTCCCACTTGTGCCAATGTAAATATGTCAGGTCATGACGCAACAAGTGCATCTAGCCTTGCGAGAGGCTACCCAACACACCATGGAGTGACGACAAAGGGCTCTAAACCATAGGTAGGCTAGGGTACATGTCAAGATAGATATGGTGATGGAAATAAGGATGACCATCACCCTCTCAAGCTCATGGGGAGGGGGGGCAGTAGGAGGTGCCCCCTCAATGACAAAGACCAAGCTGAGCAAGATGGTAGGGGTGATTCTACATCGATAATAATGGGACCTAGCAATACCATGGGTCAGGAGGACCTGATGAGGGAGATAGAGGTGTTGTAGGCTCAAATAGAAGCCATGTAGAGGGATATGGACCTACTCTAAGAGGATAGGGCCAAGAGGATCAAGGGGCTATGAAGTGCCATGAGCATGAAACTCAGAGTGAGACACGACAAGGGCTAAAGTAGGTTACCTCAAGGGAGAGATAAGTCGACTGGAGCAAGAGTAGTAGCAAGCTCAAAAAAAGGGTATGATTGTCATCATCGATAACCAACAAGGCGATGGGATCTACCTATTATAGGTAGAGTTATAGAGGGTGAGGGAGAAGCTAGAGGCGTATGTATGGATGGAGACTTTCTACCAATGCCTATACTTCCAAGTAGTTCTAGCGAAGCAAAGGGTGCCTCCATCATCCTCCCTTCAAACATAAGGTCAGTTGCAATCTAGGTCATGGACTATTTCACGGTATGTGAACATACCCCTACTAAGACCACCTTCGATATGTAAAGTAGAGGAGATAAACTTGTAGACCTAGGGTTAGGATCGAGGTGACATGCCAATTTTGATTATGGCATGCATCCTTGGGGAGAGTCAAGTGTGTCAAGCTTAGACTGTGACACATTGATTGAGCTAATGTGTACTCTTTGGCTTCGAGTAATGGCATGTTGCATTTTGGTGTATATGTGTTTGTTTAATGTGTGCTTATAATTTTTTATGTTAGTGCTTTTATGTTTGATTATGCATGAATGAGTAAAATGAACTTAACTATTGAATGCATGAATGAACTAAACTAATGCAATGCATGATGTGATGAAACTCACTAATGAATGAAATGCATGAGTAGATGAGGAGATGGAAAGAAAAAGGTGATGGAAGAAAGAAGAAAAGGAAAAAGAAAGAAAAATAAAACTCTAGCCAAATTTGCACCCCATAAAAATAAACCATGAATTCATCATGGATCGAATTTGCACCCCATATGGACAAGCACGAATTCAAAAAATAGAAGAAGAGGAAGATGAATAAGAAGAAGAAAGAGGAGGAGAAGAAGGAGATCAACAAAGGAAAAGAAGAAAAAAAAGGTACTTAGAGTATGACATTTGATTCAATGTAGACCGCAAGGGATCAATGTGATCAAACGAACACAAACAAAGTGAAAAGGAAAAAAGGAGGAAGTGATACCCTATAGGGATATATGCTCACAAATGGTAGAATGGAGGTTGCCCCTCATTTGTGACCATGAATCTATCCCATAAAGGTGTAATACTTGCTAGAAAATAACAAGTATGGAGCGATACTCGCTATGGGTGTGATGCTCACTATCGGTTGTGGTTGGAGAGATACCTGCTAGGATGTATACTCATAAATGGTTGAATGGAGGCTGCCCCTTATCGGTGATCATGAAGCTATCATGTATGAGGTGTAATTTTTAATTGATTTGCCAAAAGGAGTGTAACCCAATAGGAGTGTGGTGTATGTAAAAGATGAGTGAGCAAAGCAGAATGCAGTAGAAGAATGTGCATGTGTGTGCACGTGTTAGACAGAAAGAAGATAGAAGGAGAGAAGCAAGAAGTAAACATGATTGTGTATGTTCCTTTTGAAATTTCAATGGTTAGGAGATGTGCGTAGGATAGTCAGTGGTTGTATGAACACCATAAATGATATTCATGCGGTATCTACCCTATCCCACAAGGATCCCTTAACAATTAAAAGACCAAGAAGCAAAAAATTTTGAGCAAGACAAGATGCACAAATAGAAGAAGGAACATATATCATTTGTCTTGGGGAAAAAAAATGATTGCAAACTTTCAAAGGACAAAGGACATACAAGATGTGAATAACTGTATCCCTTGGCTTGGAGAAATTAAAAATTATTAAAACTTTCAAGGTCAAGGAATATATGAGAAGAGAGAAGAAGATAAGAAATGAGCAAATGCAATGATGAAAATGCATGGAGATGTGCCCTAGGTTGGGGGTTCGCTAAGCATTAGTGACCTAGTATGAGTGCAATGCATGTGAGCTAGAACCTAACTACGTTTCATCACTTGGATAATGGTAAAGTCCCCAAGAATCTATATGATCAAGCAGTTATGCAAGTATGATCAAGCAAAAAAATAGCTATATAACAAACAAAGTTGTAGATGGGACAAAATGTCAAGAAATTCATGCAAAATAGGATAGGCAAACATGCAATATGAGCAAGCAAACCAAATTTAGGATGAAGAACGATGATGTGAAATCATGAATAATATCATTTTAAGTGCATTATGTTCATTGGTTCTTTAATTTATTTACCATATAATATTACTGAACAATGGGCTCCTGAGCCAAACTTAGTCATTATGACAAAGGGGCCTAGCCAATCAGGCTAAAACTTGCCTTTGAGATATGTTTGACCATTCATGTTCTTTTGATTTTCCTTGAGAACAAGGTCCCCAACCTCAAAATAATGGTTATGAATTGTAACAACCCAAGCCTACTCACTTGGTTGTACCACAAAAACAAGCCAAGCAATTTCTCAAGGTAATTTTTTTTGTTTAAGCTTATTGTTTAACCCTGAAAGTTCTTTCATGTTCATAGCAATTATGTTTCACCCAATAAATCATTATTGCAAAGTTTAATCAGTACAGACATATCAGACCACTTTTGGGTATCAAGATTGTTGTAGACATCCACCTAAGTGGATGAGATTCGTCAAATTTAGTGAAAGGTACCATTTTGTGGAATCAACTTGTCTCATTTATCGACCTCTTGTTATGGCATGAGGGTTGAACCATGGTAGGGGTTGTCCTTTAGGGCCCATAACACCTAAAGGGTGGACACATACTCTCCCCATCCCTTAGCATATTGAACCTTGATCTAATCGATCAGCTTGTTTCAATTTTAATATGCAAGAGGGTTAGTGTACATATGCCTAGTGTTTACCTGTCTATCCTTTTTTCCTAGAACCAGATAGAGTCGTGTCAATACCCTGACCTTGGACTTAGTCACTCATACCCATTATGACTCATGAAAATTTATCCCATACCAAATATCGTGGTTGAACTAGCTAAGTCAAATTATACATAGAACTTATCATTGTACTACCTAGGCAACAACCTAAAGGTGACGTCCCATACCGCCCCTCGTTACTATTTCTGACTAGGTCACCTTTCTCAACCTATACCATCAGAAAAAAAGTTGCTCTCGAGACTCGTTACAGGCATACCTGCATCTTCAACGCCATTGGATGATAAAATTTTGTTTTGTTATCCTTCATAAGGAATACATTAACCATTCCTCATCATGGTACCGATCAATGAGCTAAGTTTGTTATATATTTTTATATATTTTATTCATACTTCGTGATGAATAATTCTACTCAATATTTCTCATGAGCTAAATTGGGACTCAAGGATTATCTCCTATGTTTTTCCCTTAAACCTCAAATGTTATTCCTCTAGTATAAATTACCATTAGTTTAAATATTATTTATTTTTGGGTAAAGGCTTATGATTTACCAGCAAGTCTAACTCTTAACAGACTTAACTAATTTTTAAGTTTATAGTCAATTCCATATTCAATTGTAGTAGTCTAATCTGAATCCTCTGAGTGTGCGCCAGATCGACGATGATGGTACAAATCCCGAGTGACCGATGGTCCCCTTCACGTCGGGTCAACAATAACGAAGCGAAATAGGTTTGGTGGAAGCAACCCTTGTGGTTTGAACCCTGCACTTGTCAATTACTAAAAATATTGTGGTTGTGACCAACTCTCCTATGTAATCGGGAAAAAAAGTTTTTAAAAAGTTCCAAAGAACTCTAATAAAGAAAACACTTTATAAAACAATGCCTCAACCTAGTTAAATATAAATTAGATTAAATAGAGCCTATAGTCACTATTTGAATAAGGAAATAACCATCGTGCTTTAATAAGAGCTATTACTTTTATACATACACATTAATAGATATAAGGGTTTTTATTTACCTAAACTCAACTATAGTGTTTGTTTAACTGAATTAAACCAAATGTAACAAATATATATATTCCAAACATCCTAGTTGGTTAACTTTAGTATACAATATTCATTCATAGTAATGCATAACTTCCCTTAAGCATTTTGTTAACCGATATGGAGACATGCAATAACGTAACTCAAGGTCTATTCTCTTGATTTTATAAGGAATTTCTACTAACCATACACCTTATCTCTAATGTATTTAATGTTTAGTAAAAGTTCCAAGTCACATAAGTAATCATTTTGAATTCCTTTAGTGATAGCGAAACTCTACATCTGATAAGACTTTTCCTTCAATGGTCTCTAAAAGTTTAGTTTCAGTGTTGAATGAAGGATTCTCATGTTACACTAACATCTTTATTAGTGGTTTTCTCCATACAAAATATGAACGACAATACATATTTTCCATTATCTTATTGCAAAACATAAAGCATTCCATATTATAAAATAAATCAACACTTTCCATTTCTTTTCAAAAAGGTTTATACACAAATGTTTCGAAATTAATATTTTCCCTAACATAAGTCTATGTGAAGACATGCCAACGATATTCAAGTGCTATGTCTTTTTTAAAATAGCCAACTCAAACTTAATACATTAAAAAAATAATGGACTGATGTTCATATACAATAGAACTCCAACAATTCATACTTGGGCATCTACAACACCGTATGCAGATCTGTAGGTCTCATTTAAAGATTAAACTTAGAGAAACACTATATATTCACATTAACATGAACATCTCCTTTTGTTGCATAGTGACTCTAAGGGATTTTGAGGCATAACCAGCTCCCTTGACTTCTAGTGTTTTCTATCCCCACCAACCATAACAACACTCACATCTTAGTCGCAGTGTAGTATCATAGCACCCAAGTTTCTCTCTATCACGGGATCATATTATGACTCCTTTAATATCATGATGCCTAAAATTACATTTTTCAAATGCAAATATTTTATGCAAAACATGCTAGATGTTTCAATCATTCAAACAATATCAAGACTTTGTCACACATTCATCCAGCCATGCTCTTACAAGTCTTTTCTAGATTTTTATTCAAATATTGTAGCTAGAGAAATTCATTTCCATTTTCTCATAAGATAAAATCGTGTATCTCTTTCCCAAACATAAAATTCTTTCATGCACACACAATCGGAGCCTATCACTATCAATCTGTTCAATTATCATACAGACAAAGCGACTAATAGGAACCACCTTTCTTTAAGAATAAATAAGTAAATTTCTCTTTAACCATTTTCTTTCAACACAAATCATGACAATAAAAAATAGTTCTTGTTTATTTTCTATCATTCACATATTTATATCTCTAGTAATAACATTTTCATACAGAAGCTAATTTATCTTTTCCAAAGAAAACAACCAAAGTAAATCTTCATATTCACGGTAAGCAAAATGCCACAGGTCAAGTTCTAAACAATAGTTTTCATAAAAGTTTCAACACAAGATTGTAAGCTAGAAAAATCAATAAAACAATCAATTGTTAAGGTTATGAAGCTCAGCAAGCACACATGAGTGATCACCTGATTATATCTTTTCCAAACCAAATTTTAACAATTGATTAAAGCCAAACTCCAACTGAAACTTCTCTCAGGAAGACACAACTTTCAAAAACAAGAAGCACCCAACACACAACCCCCCAATACCCGATGCTTTTCCTTTTCTTATGCCATGCAAGTTATTCCCTCTCGTTCCCACAACTCAAAGAATCCAAAATCTTATCTCATGCAAATTACATGCACAGTGCCAAGCATGAAAAAAGTTTAAGCAACCATATCGCACACGTCCTCCGTCATCATGATAAAGCATTGAGAATTTATTTTTCCCTTTTTTTTATTTTCTATCGTCATAGCTCTATATTGCTAATTGTAAAAGTACACTCAAAGGCCATAATCCAACAAACAATTATTTTATTAAACTCAAATTTCTATTTTTATTTAATTATTTGTGTTGGACATTTTGAGTAATTGAGTTGTCATTGATGTCAAGAGTCAGTTTCAGTGAGCAATGCAAGAAGAAGTGGTTTCGAAATCAGTGCAAAGGAAAGTCCACATCCAGTTGGTCAGATCCTATTCCACGTGGTCAAATGAGGTTCAAAGAGCAATAAAGAGGCCCAAGCAAAATAATATTATAATATTAAAAGGGGAGATTTAAATTAATTATAAATTAATTTAAATAATTTCATTATAAATTAATTTATTAATTAATTTAATTAACTTCTAAAGTTATTAAGTTAATTAAATATTAATTATAATTTAATTATAAAATTAATTATCCCTGGATTTATATGAAGGTGAAGGTTTTGGGGGGAAAATGAGCTCTGGCGATTTTTGAATTCTGAACTAGGGTTTCTGAATTTTCGAAAAATCTCTGGCTTCTGCTAGCTTGCAGAAGTGTCTTTGGGGTACGGAGGATCTGAAGGTTCGATCGGTGCCCTAGGAGGGTCCAATGGGGACTCCTCCGGCTCCTTTTCTAGGAAGTACTAGCTCTTACGCTGATTTGTTTAAAGAAGATTCTCCTCCGAAGAATGTCGAAGCCCAAAAGATGGCATATAAAAAGCTCTTCACGACTGCTAGGAATAGGTCTTCAGCACGTCGTGTGAATGGTTGTTTACCGCAGGCCGATTCTAGGCCAAAAATCGTCATTGAGCCCAGCATGGTTGAAGAGTCTGTCCTCTACAGAGCTAACCATGATTTAATCTGCAAGTTCATGGGTATTCGCCCTTCCTTGAGCTTTCTGCATTATTGGATCTGCCAGAACTGGGAGCCCCACGGTGAGTATTCATTGTGGTTTATTAGTAATGGTTATTTTATTGTTAGCTTCTCGGCTCTGGCCGATAGAAATAAGGCTTTTGAGTCGGAGAAGAAAAACCATGGCCCGGCAGGGCTATTTGTTCAACCATGGAGGGTAGGATTCGATCCTTGTGTTGAACCTACTATTGTCCCAGTGTGGATTCGATTATATGCTCTTCCAATGGAATTACGGGGTGAGCGAGGTTTTGGCGATGATTGGCAATTCGATTGGTAGACATTTGGGTGTTGCCGGAGACACTATTGAAGGGAGCATGGCGGTGTATGCTCGAATATGTGTGGAGATGGACCTCAGCCAGCCTTTGCCGGCAGAGTTGGAAATTGAACTGGCAGGTCTTTCCTGGATTCAATAGTTGGACTATGAGGCCCTACCCTTTAGATGTAGGGTTTGCCACAAGCATGGACATTTGGCCCGTTTCTGTCCTATTAATATGAATGCCAATATGGAGGCCCCCTTAGGAGTACCAAACTTGCCTAAAGAGGATAAGGCTGCACCCAATAAAGATCCTATTAGCACCAGTCAGGGCCGGGAAGCTCGGAGAGAGGGTTTTGAACGAGCTCGAGAAGAAAAATACGGACAAAGAAAAAGGAAGGAGCAATCTCATCTCAGGCCTGCCAATAGGTATGAGATTTTTAAGTCATTGGTTGATGAAGAGGATCAATCTATGGAGGGCTTGGAGGGTTTCAAGGAAACTTCTGTTGTTCCCGGGCAACTCCCCCTCTCATCTTCTCCTGTCATTCAGCAGGTTGTTGATCCCTCTGAGGTATCACAGCCAGTGTGTTCTGGTGCCTTAGTAGTCCATAACTAGGAGCAGACAGTTTCTCAGGATGTTCGCATGGGGATAACAGAGAAGAACAGGGAAAGGCCATCTTTGGGGATAACCCAGGTAGGAAAAAGATCAAAAAATAGCAATTCTCAGGGAGCTGGTAGAAGATCCAATAAGGAGCTGCTAGCAGTTGAGGGAGACAAATTGATCATGGGAGGATTGGTGAGGACAATTGACTCTTATTGCTCCCAGGGTAACCCATGATTATACAATCTTGGAATGTGAGGGGTTTAAACAGCAGAACCCATCAATTTGTTGTTCAAATATTATTAGAGAATAGCAATACTGATTTTTTGCTTTTACAAGAGACCAAGATGTCTTTGGATCTTATGTCTAAAACAGTCCACAGAATTTGGAGGGGTGCTGGTCATATGGATGTGGCTGGCCAAGGTGCCTCAGGGGGGATTGTTACTCTGTGGAACTCTCCGGAATGGTCTGCAATAGAACACCTTGCCTGGAGGGGTGTTCTCACTTCTCTTTTTAGGAATAATGTCTCTGCGGAATTCGTTCTAGTCACTAACTTTTATGGTTCTCAAAACCTAGAGGGTCAGAGGCGACAGTGGAAGGTTGTGCATGACATGCGAGCATCAAGGGAAGATATAGACTGGATTATAGCGGGGGACTTTAACGCTAAATTATCTTCTAAAGACCAAGAAGGGGGAACACCTCTTTTGGATCCAGGGGACCGTTTCATGATTGCTCGAGTCCAGGCTTTGCACTTAGTGGACATTAAATGTCCCGGCAATAACTTCACTTGGACTAATAAAAGGCGGGAGCCACATAGTAGGAAGGTGAAGCTAGATCGCTTCTGCTTTCGAGAGGAGGTGTTTGTAAAATGGAATATCAATTTTTAGATTTTGGCGAGGCCCCGTTTCGATCATCTGTCCTATTACGTTGGAAAGCGGGACTAGGATGGGGCACCATCACAAACCTTTCAGATTTGAGAATTTTTGGCTTTAGAAAGAAGAACTTCGGGAGAAAATCCCCCAGTGGTGGGAAGAGGGCCGCCCAACTTATGGGAGAGCAATGTTTAGAATCCACAAACAACTTCAATATGTCAAATCTCAGTTGAAGTATTGGAGGCGTTCTAATAAATCTGACTTCCAGGCCCAAAGAGCTCCGTTGGTGGCCCGCTGGGATGAGGTCCAAAAACAGTTTAGAGAAGGAGTAATAACTGACCAGCTCAAAGTTGAGGATGATGCCTTGCGTACAGCGGTTGAGGACATTGACAACCAGGAGGAGATCTATTGGAAACAAAGAGCAAGAACCTCCTGGTTATTAGAAGGGGATAGAAATACAAAATTCTTTCATCGGACTGCTTGTGCTCGAAGACGGATGAATAAGATGGAGACCCTTCAAGATGAGAACGATCATTCCTTTGATACTCTTCCGGGTATACATTCCCATGCTATGGATTATTTTTCTAAGCTTTTTAAGGAAAGTGTGGTTCAAGATGTAGAGGCCCAAAATGAAGTTATTTCTGTCATACCTGCTATTATTTCGGAGAATGAAAATCGAGGCCCTCCTCAAACCCATTGATAGGGATGAATTGAAAACTGTGGTCTTTGGAATGAGCATTGGTAAAACTCCTGGTCCGGATGGCTTCCCAATTGAGTTCTTTCAGGCTTTCTGGGACTTGCTTAGAGGAAGATGTAAGGGCTGTTGTTGAAGAGTCCAGAGAAAATAAAAGAATGCTTAAAGCTATAAACCACACGTTCATTACCTTGATTCCCAAAGGGGAGGAGGGGGTTCATATTTCAGATTATAGGCCTATTGCCTTATGTAATGTGGTATACAAAATAATCACAAAGGTAATGGCTGAGCGCCTAAAACCTCTTCTTCACAACATTATCTCCTCTGAGCAAGGGGGCTTTGTTGAGGGACGACAGATTTTGGATGGGGTGGTTGTGGCCCAGGAAGCAATCCATTCAATGCACACTTTTGGTAATAAAGGGATGTTCATTAAATTGGACATGTCAAAGGCTTATGATAGGGTTGAATGGAGTCTCCTGGCTAAAATGATGGCAGCCTTCGGCTTCTCTCAGGGTTGGATTGAGTGGATCATGAGTTGTGTCTCTTCCTCGACTTACTCTGTGCTTATCAAGGGCCTTCCTTCGCAACCTTTTGGAGCTTCTCGGGGTTTGCGCCAGGGGGATCCCTGTTCCCCTTATCTTTTTCTCATTCTGGCTGAAGGTCTTGGCAGACTTTTCTTGAGGAGAAGACAACAAGGCAGATTATTGGGTATTAGGGTGGGGGATGAAGTTGTATCGCACCTACAGTTTGTGGATGACATTGGTTTTATGGGAGTGGCCAGCATCAGGGAAGCTAGAACGATTAGGGATACTCTTAATGTCTATCTCAGGGCTACTCAACAGGTCATTAATGACAAGAAATCCAAAGTGGTCTTTTTTAATCTGGAGCAAAGGCTTCAGAACAGAATTTTAGAAATCTTGGGATTCACTAGGACCTCTCTCCCTGTGGTTTACTTGGGTATCCCCTTGCACTTCAAGAAGCTGAAATTAGACACTTGGAGGAATTTTTTGGAGTGTATCAAGGACAAAATTAATCACTGGTCTCACAAGTGGTTAAGCTATGGTGGCAGATTAACGTTCTTACAGTCAGTCATTCAAGCCATGCCAATCTACAAATTTTCTATTATGGCTGCCCCGCTTACAATATGGAAAGAGTTGGACAGGATGGCTAGGAAGTTTTTGTGGGAAGGAGCAAAAGGAAAAAGAAAGTGGGCCTTAGTGGGTTGGGATAAAGTCACCCAGCCCAAGGTAAAAGGTGGGCTAGGACTGAGAGGATCCAAGTTAAATAATCAAGCCTTGGCTGGAAAGTTGTATTGGAGGTGGATTTCCCAACCAACTTCCTTATTCAGTAGAATCCTAACAAGTAAATATTTGGGTCAAGTTAACCCCAATGAGGTGGGCCGTTTCCCTCTGGATGGTACTGGATCCTTAGTGTGGCAGGCTCTCAAGCTAGGCTCTCAGGTTATTAAAGACCAACTGTTTTGGAAAGTGGGGAGAGGGGAGAAGGCCCGTTTCTGGACTGATTCTTGGGATCAGTACCCACCCATCATTGTTGAATTCCCCGAGTTACTTCCAATAAAATCTGCCATAGAAACCAAGGGTTGGGTCCAAATTGAAAGTTATTTCAACACTTCTCAGCTAGGGGAGTATAAGTTTAAGAAGTTTAAGAGATTGGAGGAGTGGCCAATTCCAATCCCCCGGAGTTGGCACCCATCTTGACCAAAATCTTGACAGAAAGGTTTCTCACTGGGAGAGACGAGGAGGATGAATTAGCTTGGGGCTATGGGAGCCTTGGTGTTTATACAGTGAAGGACGGGTATGACAAGATCCTCCCAGAGCCTCCCCCCATTCTTTTCCGGTTGAGGATTGGAGAAATATTTGGCACTCTAAGGGCTGGCCAAAAGTAAACTTTTTTGCTTGGCAGTTTATGCACAATGGTATTCTCACTTTTGACAATCTCAGATGTAGAGGAATCATCGACCCTTCTCAATGTGTTTTATGCCACAAGAACGAGGAAACAGTTGATCACCTGATGTTTGAGTGTCCTTTCACGTGTCAGATTTGGAAGCGATGGCTCTCTCATTATAAAATACAGGTTAATGGTGACATGAATCGGACTAATATTTGGGAAAGATGAAAGCGGGGTAGATTTAAATCCAAAGCTCTTCAAATTGGGTGGGAGCTTGGTTTATACTTCATTTGGTGGCAAGTGTGGTTGGAGAGAAATGCTAGAATTTTTAGAGAAACCTTTTCCTCGCTCGATGGAGTTTGGCAGGTCATCTGGAGCAAAGTCACAAAAACTGTTGCCGTCTACGCTAAAGAGGAAACTCAGGTTGGTCTTGGGCCAATGGAAGAGGGAGTTGAAAAGTGAGAGGGACAGGACATAACCAGTTGGAAACCACCCCCAGCAGGCTGGATTAAAATCAATACTGATGGAGTTGCAAAGGGCAATCCGGGTAGCGTCGAAATTGGCATGGTATGCCGAAATCATGAGGGATCAGTGCTCTATTGGGAACTGCAGGGCTTGGGTAGAGCCACAAATAATGAAGCAGAAGCCATTGCTATCAAATATGCTTCTATTTGGGCAGTTACTTAGGGCCACAGGAGGATAATTCTTGAATCTGATTCTCAAATTCTGGTTGGAGCTCTAGACTGCATGAGGAACTTTTTGTTGAACGCTTGGAGGTTGAGGATTCTGGTCTCTCAAATCAAGGAATTATGGAGGGAATTAGATGATGTGATTCCAGTATATGTGAGCAAATATTTAAACAAAGCGACCGATTTCCTGGCTAAGATGGGTGCTTGCGAAAGAGGTAGGAGTGCAGTTGCACAGTGACATGCCTATTGAAGATGAGGTGATTAGGCAGGGCCTTGAAAAATCCTTGAGCCAATGATCAATGAAAAAGCTAAGGATGGTTTTTGTCGCGATATCGCGACCTGTTGCGCCATCGCGGCCATTGGAGGAAAGATGTTGCGATATCGCGACATGTTGCACCGTCGCGGCCGTTGGAGGAAAGTTGTCGCGATATCGCGACATGTTGCGTCGTCGCGGCCGTTGGAGGAAAGTTGTCATGATATCGCGACATGTTGCGCCATCACGGTCGCTGGAGGAAAGTTGTCACGATTTCGCGACATGTTGTGTCGTCGCGGCTGCTGGAGAAAAGTTGTCGCGATATCATGACATGTTGCACCGTCGTGGCCGCTGTGGGAAAGTTGTCGCGATATCGGGACATGTTGCACCGTCATGGCCGTCGAGGGAAAGTTGTCGCGATATCGTGACATGTTGCGCCATCGTGGCCAAAGGAGGAAAGTTGTCGCGATATCGCGACATGTTGCACCGTCGCGGCCAAAGGAGGAAAGTTGTCGCAATATCGCGACATGTTGCGCCGTCGCGACCGCCGAAGGAAAGTTGTCGCGATATCGCGACATGTCGCGCCGTCGTAGCTAAAGGAGGAAAGTTGTTGCAATATCGCGACATGTTGCACTGTCGCAGCCGTCGAGGGAAAGTTGTCGCGATATCGCGACATGTTGCACCGTCGCGGCCGTCGTGGGAAAGTTGTCGCGATATCGCGACATGTTGCGCTGTCGTGGCCGCTGGAGGAAAGTTGTCACGATATCGTGACATGTTGCTCCGTTGTGACCAAGGGTGGATTATTGTCGCGATTTCATGACAGGTTGACTTTTTGCGGTCAGAGGAGTCTTGTGTCGCGATTTCGCGACTTGTTGCTTTTTCACGGCCAAAGGTGACGTTGGTGTTTGCTGCGCGTTTTCGCGATAAGTTGTAAAAAATCTATCAGCTCTCTCAGCTAGCTTGGTTTTGGTTCAAGAGATTTGGATCCATTGCAAATCTTCCTCTTCTCTTGTAATCATGTGCTTTCATTATTTTCGGCTGGGATGTGTCTTCTCCCAATTGTAACTGATCTTTGTTTTAATACAAGTTTTGTCAAATTTTTCAAAAAAAAATTATAAAATTAATTTATGTTAATTAAATAATCCTAAAGTTAGGATTATAAAGCTTATTTCATAATTCAAATTCAAAAATTCGAATTATCTGTCAACGTTTTCAAAGCTTGGACTATGCATATAAAAATGGGGTAAGACTTTTTCTAAACCCTATCCATCATTCGTATGTGCTATGCTCTTGACTATCATGCGCAAAGGGAAGAGACAAATCGCGTTTTCAAAGCTTTTGGTGGCAGACAATAAAACAAAGAGGAGCAAAGCTCCTTCTCCATTGCACAACGCTGTGTAATGTAGTTGGCAATCGTGGGAGGCGCTAAGTGTGGCAGGCTCGTGGTGCAAGGTTCAAAACCCGCTAGCTTCGATTTTTACAAAGCGGGGGTGATTTATTTTGTTGTGTGTTGCACCATTGGGGAAGACAAAGGGAAAGTGCTAGCTTTTCTCTTTGTGGGAAGGCACGTAGCCCATGTGATGGGCTAGCGCCTTGCTAAGGTGCTCGGCTAGAGAGGTTCCATGTTCAAAACCTGTCGAGGCCCTTTTTGCATAAGAGAGAGGTATGTGCTCATGATTTGCCAAGGTTAATTGATATTTCAGATTTGCTAAAGGTTGAGTAAAAATAAATGTTTTTGAGGGTTATAAAGTTTTTTTTAAAGGTTGATTATTAAGAATTTGAGGGAGATAAAAGGATAGGAAGCATTATTTTTGAAGGTTTGATTTTGGAGGTTGTTAATTAAATATTGGAGATTGTAAGGAGTAATTGAGTAATTAATTTTTGTATGCTTTGATGATTGCTAACAAATAAGGAGTAATAAGGTGTATTTGAGTTTGATTATTTTTGTGATTGAGAAATATTTTTGAAGAGAGTTAGTGTGATATTTTTGTCATCTAACCATTGAAATTGGCAAAGAATAAAATTGTGTTTAAGACAAGTTTTGAGGTCATTTTCTTCATCAAAAAAAAGGTATGGGCACATCTTCCTAGTGAGTGATTGTTGAATGTTGTGAATGATAAGTTGGAGTGAAAAGGATTGTTTAACAAGCATTGTTGAGTTTGATTGTTGAAGGTTTTTCTGAGTGAGAGTTGATGATAAAAACCTTGTTTTATAAGAATTGTTGGAAATATTGAGTAAAGCTTTCATATGCTTGAACTAGGGTTTGTGCAAAGAACATGAGTATCATTGTTATGTAAAGTGGTGAACTATCTTGAACTAGGGTTTGCAAAGATCATGAGTATCATTGTTATGTGAGGATTAATTGATAAGCATTGTTGTTGAAGTTATTGGTTGAGTGAAGAACTTGAACTAGGGTTTGCAAAGATCATGAGTATCATTGTTATGTGAGGATTACTTGATAAATATTTTTGTTGAAGTGATTGGTTGAGTGGAAGTGATTGAGCTTAGTTGAGTGGATGTGTTGAAGTGATAGTTCAAGTTCTATGAAACAAATTGTTCCATATTCTAAATTGATTTGATAAAGAGGTTGAGTGTTTGTGAATGTGAAACATATTGTCTCTAACATTTTTCTATATGTTTGTGGTAAAAAAAGAGATTAAAAGTGATTGAGCATTGTTGTGAATGTGAACCATATTGAGTCTCTAATAATTCTCTATATGTTTCTATGAGATTGAACAAGTTCTAGTGAGGACTTGTTGAGCAGATTTAAGGTAAGTCTTTGAGAAGACTTGTGGATAGTTTGGTGTAAGCTTTTGTAGAAGCTTACAATACAAATTTAAGGACTAAGATTATTAAGCAGATTGGACAAGTTCTAGAGAGGACTTGTGGACAGATTAGAGTGAGCTTTTGTGGAAGCTTACAAGACAAATTTGAGACAAGTCTTTGAGAAGACTTGTAAGTAGAGTTGATTGATTGATTTGTTCAAACCTTGAGTTAAAATTTGGGGCAGATCTAGCAGAGTTTATTTGTGATTAATTCAAGCTTTGTGTTAAGGCTTGAGGACAAATATTGAGAATAAATTTATGCTAGACCGAAGGACTATGTTTAGTGCAAATTTAAGTATAGATTTTGGTACATATTTGAGGGTAGGTTTGTGCCAGACAAGATATAGATATTGAGTAGATTTGTGCTAGACCAAAGGACTATGTTTAGTGTATATTTGAGACAGAGCTAAGAGAAAGCTTTGGAGGTGACAAAGTATAGAGGACGATAGTCTCCAGTTTATAGAGATCCATTAGCCAGGGCAGTGAGGATAGGTCTTCTAAGTGAGAACATGAGTCTTCAGTGGATAGAGATCCATTAGCTAGTGCAGTTGAGGCATCAGATCTTCTAGAAGATCACCAACCAGAGTTGAGGAGAAAAGAGTTCTCCTATGGATAGAGATACACAAACTTGATCAAGGGATTGGTGTCTCCTTTGGAAAAAGGTCCATAAACATTGTAATAGGGAAAGGATTCCCAAGAGATTTATTGAGAAAAGATTAGTGAAATATTTTCTCCATGGAGTAGCCCACATTGGGTGAACCACGTTAAATTGGTGTATCTATTGTGTGTGGTGATTTGTGCATTGCTTTGATTATTGTTGTTGATATTGCTATTGATACATTGCATAATATTGATTGGGAAAGAAAAATAAAAAGTGGTCTTATACTGTTCACCCCCCCTCTCAGTATAAGCTTGTGTTCTTCAATTTTTATATCACATTTTCTATCTTTTTTTTTTTAATTTCCATTTTATATAATCATTAATAAATAAAAAAATGAATATTTTCAATTCACCACACAAGTAAATAAAGGGTGGATCCCATGACTATGGCATATTCATTGCCACGTAAAATCATAAGTATGCATCTTATCGTGCTAATCAACGAAACACACAATCAATAAAACACACACGATGCAAACACTCATGAAGCATCTACATGATATACAAATTACGTGAGCATCTAAATGATGTACTCACAAGTCGAATCATCACTTCCCACTTACCTTTCTCCATCGACCTTCTTTAGTTTGTCGAAGGCATCTTCCTGTACCTACATGCACAATAACTACCAGTAGTACCACATTCTATAGAGAAAGGTAAGTATAAACTATCAATTTGTTTATAACAATTGGTCTTGCAAGGAGGGTCATTACATCCTCCCCCACTAGAAACAAACACAGTCCCTGTGTTTCATTGAATGGTTAGAAAAATAAAATACATCTATATACATCTCTTCACATAGGCAATAATAATTATGTCAATTCATTGTTAATATATCATTCATTATGTCGCCAATCATTAGTGAATCATAAATCATTCAAACTTGGAAATATTCACGTAGTGTTTCATATTAAATTCAATCAAAAATCCATGCACAAACTAAAATATACACATAACTACTCTACTCAGTAGTTCAGTCACACACACACACACACACACATATATATATACATCATAAATCAATCACAAATAGTTTTTAATATTTTCAAGTCTACTCAAACAAAAAAGGAAACTACTTTTGCATATCAACCACGTTCTCTCACATGGTATTTCTAATGGTATGCCCGGACCGACATGGTTTTCTGTCGTAGATTAGAAAACTCAACAAATTCTTCTACATAATATAGCTTAGTTAGGAATCTATTTCTAAATTCCTTAACAAAGTCTTCATATTTAAGATCTACAACTTTGATGCCCCGCCCCTTCTTAAAGGTCTTCCACCAATCTAGGGCTACTTCTATCATGTTCATAACAACCAAAGCAATTTTAGATTCTAATAACAAAATCGTTAGATAAAAGTACGACTCTACTTCATTTAGCCAATTCTTTGATGCATCTTTATCATATTTCCCACTAAACTTAGAAATCAAAACATTTTTTTAGGTCCTTATCCAACTCTGCACTCACTCTAGCTCTACCAGTACTAGATCCTGCAGACTCACTAGGTGCTCCCTCTACCCCGCCTACAATTTTCCTACCCCTGGTCAAGTCCTCTATGACTTTCTGTTGTTGGACTATCAACTCTTGTTGTTGGGACATGTGAGTTTTCTTTTGGGTCATTTCCTCTCTTTGCTACTCCATATGAGTTTGTAACAGTTGTACTACTTTTGCTAAGTTTCCTTCCTCCCTACCAGGCTCATTTGGTGGAGGTTCATTCAATTGTTTTACTCTTTTCTTCCTTTATGGACCTTCCTTCCTTGTTCTAGTATGTGGTCCCCTTTTAGGTCTGATGGTGGTATTTTCTTACCCTGTTCCTGTGGGGTTCCTCGAGGATCCACCTCACAACATTGAGCTTTTAGACCTGTTATAAAGGAAGCAAGTTATTTTCAAAATAAAAATTAATATTATTCAGAGTCCTATAACTTAAGGATTTCTTTGGCTTTGATACCACATGTAACAACCCAAGTCTACTCACTTGGTTGTACCACAAAAACAAGCCAAATAATTTCTCATGGTATTTATTCTTTGTTTAAGCTTATTTTTTAACCCTAAAAGTGCTTTCATATTCATAGCAATTATGTTTTACCTAATAAATCATTATTGTAAATTCTGATCAGTACATTAATATCATACCACTTTTGGGTATCAATACTGTTGCAAATAGTCACCCAAGTGGACAAGATTGGTCAAATCCTGTGAAAGGTGCCATTTTGTGGAATCAACTTGTCTCATTTATTGACCTCTTGCTCTGGCATGAGGGTCAAACCACAATAGGGGTTGTCCTTTAGGGACCATAACACCTAAAGGGTGGATGCATACTTTCCCCATCCCTTAGCATATTGAACCTTGATCTAACCGATCAACTTGTTCCAATTTTAATATGCAAGGGGGTTAGCATACATATGCCTAGTGTCTAGTTATTTATCCTTTTTCCCTAGAACCAACTAGAGCCATGTCAATACCCTGATCTTCAACTTAGTCACTCATGCCTGTTATGACTCATAATAGTTTACCCCATACCAAACATCGTGGTTGAACTAGCTAAGTCAAATAATACATAGGACTTATCATTATACTACCCAAGAAACAATCTAAAGGTGATGTCCCATACCGTCCCTCATTACGATTTTTGGCTATGTCACTTTTTTTTACCTATACTGTTAGAAAACAGTTGCTCTTGAGACTCATTGCATGCATACCCGCATCTTCGGTTCCATTGGATGATAAAATTTTATTGTTTTATCCTTCACGAGGAATACATTGACCATTCCTCATCATGGTACCGATCAAGGAGTTAAGTTTGTTATATATATTTATATATTTTATTCATCCTTCACGATGAATAATTATACTCAATATTTCTCATGAGCTAAATTGGGACTCAAGGATTATCACCTAAGTTTTTCCCTTAAACCTCAAATGTTATTGCTCTAGTATAAATTGCCATTAGTTTAAATGTTATTTGTTTTTGGGTAAAGGCTTATGATTTACCAACAAGTCTAACTCTCAATAGGTTTAACTAATTTTTTAAGTTTATCCTCAATTCCATATACAATTGATAATAGTTTTAAAAATGTTCCAAAGAACTCTAATAAAGTAAACACTTTATAAACCAATGCCTCAACCTAGTTAAATATAAATTAGATTAAATGGGGTTGATATCCACTATTCAAATAAGGAAATAACCATCGTGCTTTAATAGGATGCTTATGTTACTGCGAATATATAGTGTTTCTCTTAGTTAAATCTTTAAATGAGACCTACAGGCCTGCATACGGTATTGTAGATGCCCAAGTACAAATTTTTGGAGCAACAATTCGTACTAGGGCATCTACAATACCGTATGCAAGCATGTAGATCTCATTTAAAGATTTAACTAAGAGAAACACTATATATTCATAGTAACATGAGCATCTCCTTCTATCACGTACCGAATCTAAGGGATTTTAAGGGAATGGGATGCCTAGGGAATGTGTGTGGCCTAGGGATGATGTGCCTAGGGGATGTGTGTGACCCGGGGATGAGGATACCTAGGGAATATGATTCCTAGCGAATGTGTGTGACCTACGAAATGGGTGTGACCTAGGGATGATGTGTGACCTAGGGTGATGTGGAAGGGTATGATGAGGTGGACTTGTCATGCAAGTGGGTATGGTGAGGTGGCCCTAGGTTAGGATAAACCAAGGTTAGGTCATGTGTTCACCTAGGGTCAACTTGTGGAGGGATGATCACATGGTGACCAAGGGCTATGTGTAGGAAAAGGCTTAAGTGGCACAAGGGGCCGTAAAGGGAAATATCCCTGTTTAAGTTGTGAAAACCACTATTTTAGAATTGGGACTACCCAAGGTGGGTCGCATGGTCTCAAAGGAATCCATTTAGGTAGTCTCCTCAATATAACGTATTTTAGGTGTCTACAGATGGCCCTTTTTGGGATGCATTGTGTGACAACACAGTGTAAAGCAAATTTAGATGACCTAGAGTCAAATTGAGGGTTGATGATGTTCATTGATCTGATCAAATTTAGATACCCCAATCATGAAAAGAGAATGCATATATGAATCATTACCTCCAACAAAATGGTGGCTTAAATTTGATTAAAACTTTGATGAAAGGCAACCGGGTCATTTTGTTTAAGATACAAGGACCGATGGTCAGACCAGCAAAGGTTTAGGTTTTCATTTTTGCTTTTTTCCTAGCAGAAGGGTAAGCTTATGATAGCTGTTAGCAATGATTCATGGAAGAATGCAATTTGCATGATTGAGTATTTGATTGTTGATTTGATTATGAATGTTTGATTATGACTACCTCCTCAAGTGACAAGTCGATAAAGGAGATGGAAAGTGATGAAAGCGATGAGTCACTTGACCAAGATGACTTGTTTTAGAAATTTTAAGACTTTGTGAATGTGGAAGGGGAAAAAATCCTGTTGCAACTGTGATTTCAACCATTATGGGTAATTGTACACTTGTATCCCTTGGAGCAGTCTGGCAACATGGCCTTCTTAGGGATTTGAGATGATAGCAATTCAATTAAAGCTCAAGGTGAATCACTATATTCAATGATCTCAGAAAGCGGAATGGGACGATGAAATGTACACCTCTATCCCTTGGAGCATTCCGACCACATGGTCTTCTTAGGGAATTGAAATGAGAGCATTTTGATTATGATTGGAGCTATTTTTGGTTCAAGTGACCTTATGGTAACTTACCCATCTGATCGGATTGCATGGAGAATTAGTCACTACAACCGCCAGGTATATAGGGTAAATTACTAGGTATGAGGTTCACTTGAAATTTTTGATTTTATGTGACCAAAGGGGTTAGGTGCCTTTGGATCCTTTTGAAAATTGACCAAAGGAGTTTGGGTACCTTTGGAGCCTTTTGAATTGATGTGACCAAAGGGCTCAAGTGCCTTTGGGGCATTTTTGAAAATTGAACAAAGGAGTTTGGGTACCTTTGGAACCTTTTGATTTGATGTGACCAAAGGGCTTAACTGCCTTTGGGGCTTTTTGTGATGATGTGACCAATGGGCTTAACAGCCTTTGGGGCTTTTTGTGATGGTGTGACCAAAGGGCTTAAGTGCCTTCGAGGATTTTTGTGATGATGTGACCAAAGGGCTTATATGCCTTTGGGGTATTTTTGAATTGACCAAAGGAATTTGGGTACCTTTGGAGCCTTTTTATTGTGACCAAAGGGCTTGACTACCTTTGGGGCATTTTGTGAATTGACCAAAGGGCTTAAGTGCCTTTGGGGCTTTTTGTGAGTTGACCAAAGGGCTGAGATACCTTTTAAGATTTTTATGGTAATGTGACCAAAGGGCTTAGGTGCCCTTGGGGCTTTGTGTGAGTTGACAAAAAGGCTTAGGTGCCTTTGGGGATTTTTGTGAGTTGACCAAAGGACTGAGGTGCCTTTGGGGCCTTTTGTGGTGAAGTGACCAAAGGGCTTAACTACCTTTGGGGATTTTTGTGAGTTGACCAAAGGGCTTAGGTGCCTTTGGGGCTTTTTGTGAGTTAACCAAAGGGCTTAGGTGCCTTTGGGCCTTTTTGTGAGTTGACCAAAGGGCTTAGGTGCCTTTGGGGATTTTTGTGAGTTGACCAAAGGGCTTAGGTGCCTTTGAGGATTTTTGTGAGGTGATGTGAATGCAATGATGGATGATGGATACATGCATGCCTAAACTTTGTAAGATGCAAAACAACATAAATGTAAGCACCACAGAATGTATGAAAGTCGTTAATCGAAATGTTAACCTTTTCATAAAAGTCAGACATTTGAAAGCCAACCATATGTAAGATGATGAAAGTGTACATGATAGATGGATGATAATTAAGATGCTATAGGGAAACAACATGGTTTTCATGAGACTCAAACACCCTAGTTGACCAGTCAAAATATGTAGACTGACTACACAAGACTATTGAAAGATAAAAGTATGCTAGGAAGACCCATATAGTCAATATCCCCGTGTGTGCATAGTGATGTTCATTAATGACACATAAGACTACCCTATTGCCAGGCGTATTTAATTCAATCCACTGTTGTAATAGGGATTACCTCATGGCCATCATTATTTTGAGTTTGGACGTAGTTGGACTAGACTACTTGGCAATACAAGCCACCAAAAGCTAGCTCATCTACAAGCTGACATTGGTATGTACAAAAGAAGGTCTCTAATGTGATAGACATATCGCCACGCGTAAGGCTCCTCCATTTCTAGGCGATTTTCATTCAACCCGTTGTTGTAATGGAGATTGCCCCATGAATTTTGAATACTGAGGATTCCAGGGATTCAAGCTCTTTACCCCATTATTTTCTTTTGATTGATTGGGATACTTGCTCATGTTTAGTGGTGAAAACCACTATTTTTTTTTGATAAAGGGATTTGATTAGTGGTGAAAACCATTGTTTCTTTTGCTTTGTTTTTGGAACTTACTCATTTTGTAGTGAGAGCAAAGGGGATTTCTTGGGTAGGGAGGAGCTTGTCCTTTTGTCAATTCCTAGGATCCTAGACCATGTGCATGATAGGTTGAGCAAGGGAAAATTTTTTCTTAAGGGGTAAGGACTACGTTGTAGTTTTATACTTCCTTGTTTGATACTCGGATTTTAAATGTGAAATGTGTGTTGGGATTTTGAGATATACAAGGTACTATAAGAGCAAGACCCTATATTGAAAAAGTCAAGGTAGCTTTCTACATAATTTTGAAAATATAACTAGGGATGGTTGAATGACCAAAAACCCTAGTGAATTCCCTATAGCAACTTATTGGTTGTGTTGAAAAACACAATTATTCACAAAAGGAAAATATGATAATGATATGTGCAAGGTTGACAAATGCAATGATGTGAGATGCATGATGATGTAATGCAAATATTTTTGTTTTTTTTGTTTTTCTGATTTTTTTAGAATTTTGTTGGTGTTTTTTGGTGTGGGGGAAGGTGTGATACCTTAAGCACCCCTAGTATGCATTGTGCTTGATGTGTTGTGATTGGCTTGGCTAGGAGAAATGATAGAAATTGACCCCTCTTGTTGTGGCATGGAATTTTGGTAATACCACTGTCCCAATGAGGTAAAATAAGTGACTCATTTGTGGATAAAGCTTTTTTTATCAATAAGATCTTGGACCACATATATAAAGACATGACAATTACTAATGCCATGACCTTTCATTCAGTGATAAAGGCAAGAGTGATCCTCCCTGTACCTTTTAGACCTAGGACTATTCGGGTTGAACAGGGGTATGTCTGGTAAGACGATTGCCTTAATTTCTCGCAACTTCTAAAAAATGATTACCATAAACTTGGATATCAGTATCCAAGTGCAAAATTGGTGTTTTAAGAGTGAAGGATGCAATGGTCAAGTTCTATGAGGTGGTTGGGCTACTTGTATCTCAATCACCTACTTAGGTTGCTTTTCTTGTTATCTCGACGTAGGTAATGGATCATTGACTAAGCCTATTTGTTTGGCCTTGGTAGTGAGAAGATTGTCAGTTTGAAGTTGATTGTTCTCAAGCATGTATTGTATTGTATTCTTGAATTCATAACATGCTTGAATATCATGACCATTTTATCGATGATATAAACAGTATAAATCCTCCCTATACCCTTTAGATTTTAGGCGGTTTGGATCTAATGGGTGAATATTAGGTGAAGTGATGGTCTTTACCTCACATAATCAATTGAAGATCAACGTCAAAGGCTGATATGGAATAATTGAAGCTAATGATTATTGAAAACTTAGGACTTTAAATAAGTCCAAAAATAAAATCGTAAACCTGGAAATCATGAACAGCTCCAGGGATTTACGCATACAAATCCAGAAAGGCTAAAGATGAAAGCCCTAAATTAACGAAATGAAAAACACCTAGACCTAGACCAGTCAACGGAGGTTAGAAACAACTCACGTTGATTATTATGAACACTAAGTCCTAATTAACATACCCTAGGTCTAAAAAACATAATTAGCCCCTAGGTCTAAGATTCCTTATCATTCGTCCCAACAAAAGAAGCATTGGACTCCAATGCTTTTAACAATGAGGGAAAATCTTGGGACAGAATGTGAGCAGAAATCCAGCGAGCCTGATGTGGAAATTGGCCTCAACGAGCCACAAGATATGAAGTAGAAACACCTTGGCGTGTTTTTCGGGTCTTCATATCAAATACTGTATCGACGTCAAGCGGAAGCTGAGCATTAGGAACCACATCAACTGGATGAATGATGGCTGGAACTGTCTCTAATGTGGAATCATAGTATGGTTTGAGAAGATCAACATTGACAACATCGTGAATTCCAAGATGTGCTGGAAGGTCCAAGCGAAAGGCATTCTCAGAGATTTTTTGAAGAATAGTATAAGGCCCATAACGAAGAGGCTTGATTTTGCGATGTGCCTTATCTGCAAATCGGCGTTTGTCAAGATGAAACCATACTTTGTCACCAACTTGAAAGGAATGAGGAGTGTGATGCTTGTCCATCTGTTGTTTCTATTTTTGCTGAGTCTTCTAAAGAATTTGAACCACTTTGGCTTGAAGACTCTGCAAATGCTGTACAAAAGAGTTGGCCTTGTCTTGTTCCTTCTGAATGTGCATTGTGGCTGAAGAAGGCAAAGACAAAGGTAACTCATAAGGAGCAAGTGGTTGAAAACCAAAACACACTTCAAATGGAGAGTGCCCCTGTAGAACCGTGGACGGCCCTGTTGTAGGCGTGCTCAATGTGAGTGAGGCTTAAGTCCCACTTGGCCGGAGTGGAATGATGGTAAATCCTCAAACTCGCACTAGAGTACGATTAACTACCTCTGTCTGCCCATCGAATTGTGGATGATAAGCAGTAGAGAAGTTAAGAGATACTCCCAAAATCTTCCAAAGTGATCGCCAAAAGTGACCCACAAAGCGTGAGTCACGATCAAAGACAATGTTGGTAGGAAGACCAAAAGAACGCCATACCACCTCAAAGAAGAGTTGGGAAAGATCCTGTGCAGTACTTGTCTTGCGACAAGGAATGAATTTGGCCATTTTGTTGAATCTGTCCACCACAACAAAGACACAATCATGCTTGCGGACTGTCATTGGAAAACCGCTCAAGAGATCCATGGAAATGCTTTCCCACGGATGAGAAGGAATGGGCAAAGGCATGCTCATTCCAAATGTCCTATTGGCTGATTTGGAGCGATTACATATCGCACATTGTCGCAAGAAGCGAAGAACATCTCTTTGCATGTGTGGCCAAAAGAAAAACCTGCAGATGATGAAGAGTTTTCTGCCTACCAAAATGTCCCCCATATAGTGTGGAATGAGCCTCCTTTAGTAGAGACTCTCTGTTCCCATGAGGAACACAAAGTTTGTCCAATTTGTACAACAGTCCATCCTGAATATGAAAGTCTTGAAGAGCTCTCAAATTTGAAGAAGAAGGATTGGAACGTTGGTGGAAAACTTTGCCAAAATCTGGATCCATAGGATACTGTGTAGGCCAAGTTTGGAAGCCAAGATGATAAGTAGTGACAATTGTCAAAACAAGAGTAGAAGGAGGATGACTCAAACAATCAGCCATTGCATTGTTTCGTCCTTTCTTGTACTTGATTACCAAATGGAATTGTTGCAAGTACGATGCCCATTTCATGTGCCTAGCTTCTTCAATTTTTGTTTGAGATTGAAGAAACTTAAGGGGCATGTGATCTGTATGAACAATTGTTTCTTTTCCCAAGAGATAATGCCTCCAATACTAGATTGCTTGAACCAAAGCATAGAATTCCTTATCATATGTAGAATAATTCTTCTTGGCCTTTGAAAATGTTTTTGAATGATAGGCCACTGGATGGCCATTCTGCATGAGCACAGCTCCAAGTGCAACTTGAGAAGCATCAGTTTCTATCTCAAATGGTTGAGACAAATCAGGAAGAACAAGAACTGGTGTAGTACTCAATTTCTATTTCAATGTGTCAAAGGCTTTTTGTTGATCCTTTGTCCACTGAAACTGAACTTTGATTTTTGTCAAATAGTGTAAAGGTGCGACAATAGAAGAATATCCTCCAATGAACTTGCGATAGAAATTAGCAAGTCCAAGAAAACTCCTTAACTCCGTGATTGAAGTAGGAGTTGGCCAAGAGAGGATAACTTCAACTTTGGAAGGATCTACTTGCACACCTTTTTCACTAATTACAAACCCAAGATATGCAATGAATGTTTGCCCAAATGAACACAGGAAAATTTGCATACAATTGGTTCTTTCGAAGATTTTGAAGAACCATTTCCAAGTGTTTCAAATGATTCTCCCAAGTGGAAGAATATATAAGAATGTCATCCAAATAGATGATTACAAATTGATCTAGACAATCTCTGAATACTTCATTCATCAGCCTCATGAATGTAGCTGGAGCATTTGTAAGGCCAAAGGGCATGACAAGCCATTCAAAGAGTCCCATTTTGGTCTTAAATGTTGTTTTCCAAGTGTCTTATGCTTGAATTCTCACCTGATGATACCCACTTTTGAGATCAATTTTGGAGAAGAATTTCGCACCTTGCAATTGGTCCAAAAGATCATCAATGCGAGGAAGTGGATAACGATTCTTGATTGTAATCTTATTAAGTGCCCTGAAATCAATGCATAGTCTCCATGTGCCATCCTTCTTCAACACAAGCAAGATAGGAGAAGCACAAGGGGAAGTCTTGGGTTTGATGAACCCTTTAGTCAACAATGCTTGAATTTGCTTTTTAATTTCTTCCATTTGCACTATTGATTGTCTATACATTGAAGAATTAGGAAGAGATGATGCAGGAACAATCTCAATACTATGATTAATCTGTCTTTCAGGTGGAAGACTTGTGGGTTCTTGAAAAACATAAAAAAATGATTGAAGTATTGAATGAACTGAAGAACTCCTGTTATTAGTGTGCTTAGGTACTTGCTTTTCTTCTTGAATTGGTCTGATGAAGATGAGTGCTAATTCCTTTGCTTGATTTATAGCTTTGCGTGCTTGTCTACAACTCAACATCAAATTATGTGGTGTTTGTTGTGTACTTATGATTATGAAAGCCTTATTATATTTGTGCAAAGTGTATGTATTTTTGTACCCATCATGTATAGACCTCCTATATTATTGATAGGGTCTTCCAAGCAACAAGCCACAACAATCCATTGGAGTTACATCGCACACAACCGAGTCCACAAAAGAAGGATTGAAAGCAAAATTCACAGTGCAAGTGTGTGTGATGTCGGATGTAATCCCATTGTCCTTCCATCCCAAAGGATAAGGATGAGGATGGGGATCCATCGGCAACTTTAGTTTGTCAACAACGGACCTCGCAATTAGATTTTTTTGCGAGCCGCTATCGATTATACAATCAACCATAAAGGTGTCACTGAGATGGACCGTAGTCACAAACAAATTCTCACAATCACCTTGTGAAGTATTCATAAGGGTCAATTTGTTCAACCCTGCCAATTCCTTATAAGGCTTACGTTCCCCTGTAGCCTCAATGGGACTTTCTTGTGAGTCCTCATTGGAAGGCTTTACAACTAGGGATTTTTTCTTCATATTTTGCAACTTAAAACACCTCTTTTGAGTATGTCCTGGCTTTTTACAATAATTACAAATAAAAGGTGATTTAGAAGAAGAAGATTTTTGTGAAGAAGAAGGGGAAGATGAAGAAGAGGGAGAAGGAGGAGAAGAAGAAGATTTAGCTCCCTTGGAAGGTTGTGGAGAAGCCTTCTAATTTCCTCTCGACGTAGAAGAGCGAGTCCCACGCGATTGCTCCCTCATTTCCTCTTCAGCAAGAAGGGCTTGATTGAAAGCCATGTCAATGTTAACAATCAACTTATATTTCATCTTCCTGTAAATGGGCTCCTGCAAACCACTTTTGAATTTGTTAACAAGTTGTCTTTGCATTATCCTGTATAGAATTCAAAATCCGTAACTTGCTAAATTGAAAAATATAATCGAAAATAGTCATATTTGAGGTTTGTCGAAGACGAAGCCACTTGATCTCAAGGTCAGTGGCATAGTTTGAAGGATAAAAATTATTCTTCAACACTCTTTGCAATTCATCCCACGTGTCAATGGGATTTTGGGTCCATTGTTGATCAGTGACAAGGACCTTAGCAATGCCAGAAAGTTTTAACTTGGCAAAGTTAACCTCCTGATCCTTTGTGAGTTTGATATACTGAAACCAACTGTCCATGTCCAAAATCCAACTGTTGAGGACTTCGGGATCTCACGAACCAGTGTAAACCGGAACCTCACACTGTTGTTGTACTTCATTAGAAGTAACCTTGTCGGCCAAAACGCTGACAAGTTGGGTTACTTGAGCCAACTTATCGGCTAATTCGGAAGCCATTTGACCTCGAGTGATCGCCAGCAAAAAGTGTCACAAAAGACACAATTACAAAAATGTGCAAAAATAAACGTGCCCAAATTAATTTGCAAAAATTGCAAATTTACAATGAAAGGGCAAAATAAAAAGAAATTTGCACAATGTCTTAAGAGTAGTCAAAATGTTGACTTGAGGAAATTTGTGACTTGCCTTTTAAATTTTTATTTTATTTTTAAGTGTGATATGGAAATTTGGACTATATATATATATATATATATATATATATATATATATATATATATATTTAAATGATATGATTAAGATTCAGTGAAAGAATTTACCAAAGTAATTGGTAAAGTAAAAACCTTAGATCGAGCAAATTGAGCTGCACAGCCACGCGTATGAAGTTAACACAAACCACGGCGTGATGACCGCAGGGGCGTGGAATTAAACCAACCCGTCGATGGCTGGAAGGACCGCAGAGGGGGGGGCGAGACAGGAAATCGTGCGTCACCGCAACGATCATTGGAGTGCCTGGCTACCACCGAAAATCGTGAAACTGGACCGACAAACCGTCCTCCCGATAAATCATGATCAGTGACAATGTATCCACAACAACCGACAATTTTAATTGGCATAGCAGAAATAGGACGGGCATCTGCGGTCAGGGCACCAGTATCTTCACGGATCTGGATGATTTTCTGACCAGATCGTTGGCCGTCGCACAGGCCGAGTGAGCAGAACAGAGGGTTCAAGTCCCTGGAGAACGGGTTCTGCTGGCAGCGAGTTTGGTTGCTAAAGGATTTCGTCGTCCGCACGCTGCTCGTAGAAGAAACAGGTAGTGTCGACGTTCACAGTGGCCAGGAAAGGGGTTTTGAGTACGCCAGCTCGGTCACAGCAAAGGATAAGGATCGACGACGTGCAGTAGTCAAGGATGACAAACAACCAAATTTTGGGGTCTATCTGCGGGTTAACAGAAACCTTCCATAAAATTCCTCCGTGTTCCTAAAACAAACATTGGACGGTCGTTTGGATTCTACAGGAAATGTCAATTTTCCACGCAAGATTTGTCGTCCAGCAGAGTCGAAAAACACAGATCGAATGGACGAGAGGTGAAGATCCGGTCTCTCGAAACAGCAGCTAAGCAGCAGCAAAATCGTGGCAGAATGCGGCAGCGGGAACGACAAAACAGCGACAGAATTCGGCAGCGGCAGCGGCAGAACAGCGGCAAAAATCGACAGCAAAAGGAAGCGGTGAAAGTCACGCAGGCCGAGACGGCAAGGTGGAGTTTTCGGGTGTATTCCCGTCAATGGATCTGCCCGCTCAACGGATTTGCCCGTCGCACCTCAGTGTCCCCGAAAACAGACTGTGACAGAATTTGCAGGGATGCTGACAGAACAGCACAGAGTCTGTTGGAGTCGACGTCGAAGGAACGTCCGCTGTCAACGTTGGCAGGGTTTCTAACAGCTCAGCACAGGATTTCAGACAGCATAGCAGCGTCGATCAACGCAAAATTTGATCATGCAAAACTATCGCGAGGTCTGCAGACAACGTAGAAAACCAGTGGCGAATTCCATAGGCAGTCGACGCGTGTTCCAAAACACGTAGAATTCTGACACGATAGTGGAGAATGCCGGGCCAGGGGTAGCCCCAAATGAAGACAAAAGACTATGCAAAAATGAATCGACACGCCCAATAAAATAAAAATTTTATTGCTTCAAAAGTTGTGACGACAAATGAAAATTGACAGCAAGTTGCTGCAATAATGGTAGCCTAACTCCAGCAATTCTCCTAAGCTTCAAACAGGAACGGAGAAACACTTTGGAGGTCGAAAATGACCCAAAACCTCCAAAACTAACCCGCTCTGATACCAATGATATGGAATAATTGAAGCTAATGATTATTGAAAACTTAGGACTTTAAATAAGTCCAAAAATAAAATCGTAAACCTGGAAATCATGAACAGCTCCAGGGATTTACGCATACAAATCCGGAAAGGCTAAAGATGAAAGCCCTAAATTAACGAAATGAAAAACACCTAGACCTAGACCAGTCAACGGAGGTTAGAAACAACTCACGTTGATTATTATGAACACTAAGTCCTAATTAACATACCCTAGGTCTAAAAAACATAATTAGCCCCTAGGTCTAATATTCCTTATCAAAGGCTCATACAATGGCGTATAAGTATGAGGTGGATGATGTTGTCACTTTTGCACCTAATTTTTCAAGGGTCCACTTTGTGTTTGTGGAGGAGGCGATTTGGCCTTGGATGCGGTTTGCTGTTGGAGCTCAATGTTTGTGAGTTGATGCATGGTTTGTTGCAAAGCATCATTTTGATGCCCCATTTGTATCTCAACTTTGGCTAGGCGATCTAGAATGTGTTGTAATATTAATGAGGGTGATGATTGAATGGTTGTTGATGAAGTTGGGTGGCAAATTCTAGGTGATGGAGGTGGATTAAGTTTTGGAATAAAGATGTTTTAGCTTTCAAAAATTTGAAATGCAATTCTAAATGATAATAGCCTTTGAGCAGGCCACATGCACGTAAATCCTACTACACAATTTAGCAAGGGCCATCTCTATGAAAAACAATCTGCATTAGAGGTCGTCAAACACAAAGTCGATCAAAAAAGTGTGTCGTTATCTTTTGGGGCGACTAGCAGCAGAGGCTATTGTTCCCAACAATAGTGACCAGTAGAAAAATAGAAAAAATACATTAGAATTCGAAAAACACAATAGAACAACGATGTTCCAATTTTCCTTAAATTTCTTTAGGTTTTCTAATTAAACTGCTAATCTGTCTTTTCAAGAAAAACATAGTAGAAAACAGGGAAAGAGCCACTTACAGGTGAAGCCCTCGTCTGAAGATGTCACGAATTTGTTTTCTACATTTTGTTTCGAGGTCATTAAAGGATAGAACAGTGATTGTGCTGGCTGTTAGAGGATATGGTGGTGGTAACTCTGAGTCGCGCTAGCTCATAATGGTGGTGCCTCATCACCAAGACGAGTTATGTTTTGAATAGCAACCCCTGAAATTAAAAAAATATATATAGTGTGGGAAACCACCGTGATCGCCATTGAAAACACAAGGAAAGACTAACACCATGCAATAAATAAAATATATTTTATTGATAATCTTCGAGTTACATCAGAACCCTCTTGGGGTTATTACAACTGGAGTCTCAAATATGGAAAACTCTCATCATAGTAAACAATATGGTGCCTTCAAAAGTCTTTTTCGGTCTCACGAGGTGCTAATGGGCTTTATGCTTCAAGGGAAAACTTGACCACCGTAGACTGTATATGCTCCAATGAGTTCCTACATACAAAGAAACAAATCACATATCAGTAGCACCTATTGCATGAAAATGATAACAAAACACTTATAACATACATTCAAAATGGAGCATATAACATTATACCTTTAAAGGAAATTTTAGTAGCATAACATTATTCTTTAGATTTCTTCATCTCCTCCTTAAAGTGATTTTGACAACATTTTGTTATCTCCTTAATGTATATCTATGTCTCTTTGAAGTGATTTTGGCAACATGTTGTTGCTCTCTTGATGTCCCTCCATCTCTCTCTCCCCTCAAATGAGGGGGGTATTTATAGCCTTTGAGGTAAGGTAAGGGGGGGGGTGATGAGGTGTCCCTCCACATGGGCTAGTGGGGGGACAAAATGGCATGGGGTGAATACAAAATTCCCTTGGGAAGGGAAGTGCCATGTGAACCATGGTAAGCATAGGAGACATGTTGGGCGCATGTGTATGGCCCAGGGATAAGGTGCCTAGGGAATGCGGGTGGCTTAGGGAATGAGATACCTAGGGAATGTGTGTGGCCTAGGGATGATGTGCCTAGGGGATGTGTGTGACCTAGGGATGAGGATGCCTAGGGAATGTGATGTCTAGGGAATGTGTGTGACCTAGGGAATGGGTGTGACCTAGGGGTGATGTGGAAGGGTATGATGAGGTGGACTTTTCATGCAAGTGGGCATGGTGAGGTGGCCCTAGGTTAGGCCAAACCAAGGTTAGATCATGTGTGCACCTAGGATCAACTTGTGGAGGGATGGTCACATGGTGACCAGGGACATTGTGTAGGAAAGGGTTTAAGTGGCCTAGGGGGCTGCAAAACCACTGTTTTAGTACTGGGGCTGCCTAAGGTGGGTCACATGGTATCGAAGGAGTCCATTTACGTAGTCTCCTTAATATGACATATTTTAGGTGTCTACACAACAAAAATACAAAAATTCATACTTGGGCATCTACAACACCATATACAGGCCTATAAGTCTCATTTAAAGATTTAACTAAGAGAAACACTATATATTCACATTAACATAAGCATATCCTTCTATCACGTAGCGACTCTAAGGGATTTTAAGGCATAACTAGCTCCCTTGACTTCTGGCATTCTCTATCCCTAGCCACAACAACATTCACATCTCAGTCACTATGTAGTATTATGGCACCCAAGTTTATCTCTATTATGGGATCATATTACGACTCCTTTAATATCATGATGCCTAAAATTACATTTATCTAATGCAAATATTTCATGCAAAACATGCTAGATGTTTAAATCATTCAAACAATATCAAAACTTTGTCACACATTCATCTAGACATGCTCTTACAAGTCTTTTCTAGATTTTTATTCAAATATTGTAGCTAGATAAATTCATTTCCATTTCCTCATAAGATGAAATTGTGTATCTCTTTCCTAGACACAAAATTATTTCATGCACACACAATTGGGGCTTATCACTATCAATATGTTCAATTATCATACAGATGCAACGACTAACATGAACCACCTTTCTTTAAGAAGAAATAAGTAAATTTCTCTTTAATCGTTTTCTTTTAGTATAAATCATGGCAATAACAAATAGTTCTTAATTATTTGCTATCATTCACATACTTATCTCCCTAGCAATAATATTTTCATGCAGAAGCTAATTTATCTTTTCCAAAGAAAAAAACCAAAGTAAATCTTCAGATTCGCAATAAGCAGAACATCACAGGTCAAGTTCTAAACAATAGTTTTCACAAACGTTTCAACATAAGATTGTAAGAAAGCAAAATCAGAAAAAAAAAAAAATTGTTAAGGTTATGAAGCTCAACAAGCACACCTGAGTGATCACTTGAGTCTATCTTTCCCAAACCAATTTGTAACAATTGATTAAAGTCGAACTCCAACTGAAACTTCTCTCAGGCAGATGCAACTTTCAAAAATAAGAAGCACCCAACACCCAATCCCCCAACACTTGATGCTTTTCCATTTCTTATGCCATGCAAGTTATCCCCCCTCGTTACCACAACTCGAAGAATCTGAAATCTTATCTCATGCAAATTACATGCACAATGCCAAGCGCAAAAGAAGTTTAAGCAACCATATTGCACACGTCCTCCATCATCATGATAAAGCATTGAGAATTTAATTTTCACTTTATTTTATTTTTTATTGTTGTAGCTCTATATTTATAATTGTAAAAGCACACTCAAAGGCCATAATCCAAAAAACAGTCATTTTATTAAACTCAAATTTCTACTTTTATTTAATTATTTTTATATCACATTTTCTATCTCTTTTTTTAATTTCTATTTTATATAATCATAAATAAATAAATAAATAAAAATAATGAATATTTTCAATTCACCACACAAGTAAATAAAGGGTGGATCCCATGACTATGGTATCTTCATTGCCACACAAAATCATAAGTATGCATCCTATCATGTTAATCAACAAAACACACATTCAATAAAACACACACACAATGCAAACACTCATGAAGCATCTACATGATTTGCAAATTACGTGAGCTTCCATGTACTCACAAGTTGAATCATCACTTCCCACTTACCTTTCTTCATCGATCTTCTTCAGTTTGTTGAAGGCATCTTCCTGGTCCTACATGCACAGTAACTACTAGCAGTAGCACATTCTATAGAGAAAGAAAAGTATAAGCTATCAATTTGTTTATAACAATTGGTCTTGCAAGGAGGGTCGTTGCATGAAATTTCTTAGATTAAGATCGTTTGAGCCTATTATGATAAGCTCAAAGGTGTTCTAAGGCATGGATGCACTTTTCATATAGTAGCTCTAATTGGTTTAAATGATCTAAATGAAGGTCGACATACACTATGATGGTGCCATATTTCTTAGCTACCAAAATGATGACACAAGGGACTAACTCCTCAAAGAAAAGGCTATGACAAAGGAAATATTCACAAGCCATATCACAAATAGTAACTTCCTTAGCACATTCTCTAGGAGTTGCTAAATGAAATTTGACACATACTTTGAATGTGCATTCCTTCTTAGCGACAAGAAAACAACTCCTGATTGCGCAAGGTCCATAGGAGACATATGAACATAATCCTCTTGAGAACTAAAAGACTTGACATGGGTGACACAAGGGACTAAACATTCAAAGAATAAGCTATTTTGAAGGATACCTTCATGATCCATATCACAAAGGGTATATCCTTCAACATACTCCCTTGGGATCACAACTAACTCAAGGTGTACTAAAGTTATTACATTGCAAAACAATATCTTTGAGGGAGAAGGTGGTCCCTCATCCTCATTACTCCACTCTAAGCCATGATGATCCAAAAATTTAGCATAAGTGACAAGTTGATCATCATTAGTTGGTAAGGGTTGGTTTTTATTGGGAATGTAGCCTATGCCACATCTCCCAAGCCAAAGCTCAAATTACAAAGACTCTTGAAAACCTTTTTATTGTGGTCGTAGACCATTACCTACATATCCCATACTAGATAGGACCTGCTTAGGAATTGTGTAATAATTGGATAAATAATAATGGGCAAAGACTCTCTCTATAGAAAAGGAATTACTACCACAATTTTTTTCTTTGAGGGATGTACCTGCATAGATAAAGGTACACATGTCGATGTGTACTACTTCACCCTTTATGGGGTAAACCCATAGTTCGAGGTGAAGGTGGTAGCTTTGCTATATCTAGAAGAGGATTTTTATCGAGCAAGTTATTTTGATCCCATGAAAAAAATTAAGGTTGATGGTTCCTTATTTATTCTAAATTTTTTTGAACTCTTGTACAATGTTATAAGATGAAGAGGTAGAAGAAATCTTGTGGAGAGAAACAAATGGACAGAAACTGAGACTTTATTGGGCTTGCTAAACCATTGAACAATATTAAAATGGATGAGGGTCACCCTAAATGCTGACAAGTTGATTTTTGAATTCATATTTTAGACATTGATTAAGAGTACAAGGGACAAGCCTCATTGCGTGAATCTAAGGCATCCAAGAAGAAGATTGAAATATGTCGGGCAAGATACCACATAAAACAAGGTATCTAAGATCTTGGGTCCTACTTAAGAGAAAGGGATAAAATGTCACAAGCTTATTGGGATTCGTTGTTGAAATCCTTTATGATGACATCAAATTTGGTTAAATCTTCCTCCTTTAATCTAAGATTTTGAAAAAAATTATAAATGCATAGATTGAGAGAGGAACCATTGTCCACCAATATTCTCTTGATAAACTTATCCCCAGTATATGCAGTGATGTAAAGGGGAGAATCCCCTTGTAAATTTGAGGAAGATTGTCATCATAAAAATATATATGGTTAACCCCAAGAGCACTTACGACATTGGATAAGTTACTAGGAGGAAGATCTTGTGGGATAGATTGTTGAATTAGAAGCTTCAACAAGGCTTCCCTATGAATAGGAGATGTTTGCAAAAGCTCTAAGAGGGAAATATTGGTTGGCATGTTACTTAACTACTGTTGAATGTTGAAGGAGACTTATAGTTGTGGCTTCAACACTGAGGTTGTTTTTTCTACACTTGTGCTCCTTTTTTGGGTACTCTTTAAAACTAAAGGTGGTCTAGAAGGTTCATTGGATGTAGAACTTGTCGTCTAATGAGATTGTTGAGTCGGTTAAGATTGAGCTTGTTGCCTTGTAGTAGCTACTATTGTCCAAACCACATTGTTGTATGGAGGTGGAACATTATTATAAGACACATGGTTGGCTATCTATTGCTAATGATTGGGTAAGGGATTTTGGAAGATACCCATATATTGATTAGTTGTAGGTACCTATTGAGTTGGAGGTTGATTAGTTGGAGGTTTGTGGTCAAGAACAATATGGGAGTCCTCTATGATAAGACAACCCTCATCTATTTAGTCCTGAACCATATGTTTCAACCTATTATATGAATGTGTCATGTGCCCTTCCACTCTATGATACTCACAATGTTGACCAGGTTTATACCAGTTTTTTGTGGTATCAGGTTGCCTTATGGGAGGAAACTCAATCATCTTAACCTCCAAACATTGCTTAAGGACCAATGAAATATATTGGTTGAGTCTTGTAAAATTTCTTGGTGGGGGTTTTTAAGGTCTACTAAGTACCATCTTCTGCAAGGTACTAACAACATTAACATTATTGGTTTACCTATTATCTGTGACCCCATCACCAACTACATGCTTATTCTTATATTGGGTTTTTGTGGCCCTATCCTCTTCTTTTCTTAACTTGAGTTGTACTTTTTGAATAAGAGTCTTTTCTACTCTCCTTGCCAAATATATTTCTTGTTCAAAAGAGGTAACAATTGTTGTTTCCAACTCATATGAGATATGTTCTTGCAAATTTCTAATAAATATCTCTAACATATCTTGAGGAGTAAAGTGTATCTTAATTGTCCAACTAAACTTCTCCATAAAACTAAAAACTCTACGAAAATTTAATCTTTACCTTGCTTTAAAATATATAAATCTTGCATAGTCACATTTTTCTCAATACAAGCTCCAAATTGTTGAACGAATAACCCAATTGTCTCTTCAAAATTCCTTAAATAATGATGAGGTAGTTGATAATACCATTCCAATGCCATACCACCAAGGCTCTTAGGGAACATTTTTAGCAACAACATGTCATCATATATACTATTATGACATGTTCTAAACATCCTTAAATGTTCAATTGGGTCCTATGTTTCCTTATAAATAGGTAAGACCTGCATTGGGAAATGCTTAGTGTAGGGCCTAGCAGCAACCATAGGGTCTAGAGGTTTATTGTGCATTTTATTATAGTCATAAGTGAAACTTGGAGGTTGCAGCATATCCATTCTTGACACCAATTGTTTCACTACACTTTGTATATCAGGATTGTTGTTGTGCAATACCCTTAGATTCCCTAGAGGGTTATAGGTGGATTGTTGAAAAGGGGTTTGGTTAATGTTAGAAATATTAACACTATAATGATATCGGTTATGATATGGGATGTTTTTTGTGGTATCTTGTTGTGGTAGATAACTCACATTTGGTGAAACAAAAGAAATTTTACAAAAAATAGAATGAGGAGGAAATTGAACATGATTTTGAGGTGCGCTACCAGTTGGAAGAACTTGTGAAATTTTCCCAATGTTTGTGGTTGTAGTAGTGGCATATGTAGGTTTATGAAATGGATTAACATTACGAGAAGATTCAAACAAAGAATTGATACAAATATTTTGAGGAGATATGGTTTGGTGATGAGATGTCCCAACCTCTTCGAGCTTCTTCATCCATAGCCTTATTTAAAGATACCCTATAATGCTTAAAAAAATACAGATATGATCAAATGATTTAAAGGTGAGGTATCCGTTAGACTCCTCAGTAGGATCAAGGTCATTACCAATCTCTATGTCCTCTTTTGCAACTAGATTAGGATTCTCCCTATCAATATGATCATCCCCTTAAGGATTCTCATTATATTCTAAAAGATTTCACTTACTTCTATAGTTAGGAGCCATTAGGATTAAGGGGAAGGATCCTAATGGGAAGGATGGGAGAGATGAAGGGAGATCTAAAACTAACGAAAGACACACAAAAGATTTTATTAAGCATTTTTATGTTTTTCTAATCTAAACAAACAAATTTTAATGATCTTTTTTATGGTTTAAAACAAAAACAAAGAAGAGCAAAAAGAAAATGCCTTTCTAGATGGCCACTAATGATGTGTTTCATGTCAAGTTCACCAAATATGCAGAGGGGAGAAAACTATCGTACCATGTATGATTCTTAAATAGATCCATTGGGAGTTGAGGTGACTGTAGGGGTATGTTGTTTCTTGTACACTCAAGGGCTTGGAGGATCAAAAGTGTTCACCAAGAATGGTTTTAGGACACATTCCAAGTCTAGGAGAGAATGTTTGATGTGTTTATTTGAACAAGCACCTATGTTTGGTCTTTCTAAAAGCTAAGCTATAAGAAATTAAATAACAATGTAGGACAAACAATGATGCAAGAAAGCAAGAGACTATCCTAGGATTATTCTTTGTTTGATGAGAACTAACCCTAATTTGCAATAAATAAGATATTTTCCTTTTTAACAAAGGTTAAAGAGAATACATAGATAAATTAACCTAGATGTAAACTATATATTTTTCCTCTTTTTAAATTCCTAAAAATGATATTGAATACTTTTCTTTACTTATGATTTAAATTTGGAACAAAAATGAGTAGAAAGCAAACAACAAATAACCTAAGAAGTCTATTTAGAGAACTTACTTGATCCGATGGTTGATCCTAGCTTTTAACTTTCGTCTTGATATATCCAACAACTTCAAAACCTATAAAATAGATTCAAAACCCTTGGAAAAAAATGGTCAGTATTTGGGGTCCTACTTAGGTCATTGTGTGACTGAGCTTGGAGGTGCATCAATCCCCTTGGTGAAAAAAACAATTATTGACCTTTGGAAGTGAATGAGACGAAATGCAATAACTTGAAGCAATGCAAAAAATAGAGTGCAGATAAAGAAATTATGACCTAAATGCAATATGTAAGGGCAACCTAAGGCAAACTGTGCAAAGAACTATGTGGTGACTTTTGGGGCGAACAATACATAATAATATAGCTGCCATAAAAGTCAGACAACTTGGAGTTTTAACATGAAGAGATCATTAGATATCATTTGATAGACCTGAAGTGATTAGACGTTTTTCGCAGGACTGCCCAAACTCCCGAACTCGTTTTGGCCATATCTCACTCATCCGGACTCGGATTGAGCTAAAATTTTGAGGGTAGATGCCTAAAAAACCCTAGAACGTCTCCACCAAATTTTCATATCATTTGGAGCAACACAGATCCTAGCGCATCCCTATGTGTGAACGAGATATTTGGCAAGCGACTATGCGAGGGTTTCATCTCGGGTTGAGTGCAAGCAGCTCCAGAGGTTGGTTTTTAGGGCCTTCGGGCCCTAGCGGCCAATATTTTTGTGGTTTATGCTCAATATTTTAGCAGGAAATGTTGCAGGGGATCCAAGATGGGTTAGAAATTTGTCTTTCAACAGATCATACCGTGAACTTGAGTGACAACGACTTCCAATTTGCTGCACAAAAGAAAAGTGAAAACCATACCTTTCCACGACGTCTAGGGCAAGGATTAAAGAGATCACAAAACAAGTTTCAAGCAGTTGATCAAAAAATGGCTCATATCTCAAGTGAATCTGGTGCTAAGGTGCACCCACAAAATAATTCTACTTGTGAAAACCCCTGTCAAGGGTAAGAATTTCGAAGACTCAGTCCCAAAAATGAATTTTAGGGATGCCCTTCATGGTGGACAGCCTCAGCTCAATGCTAATATCAATCTTAGGGCTTCCCATAAACCTCTAAGAATGCCTAAGATTGATCCCAGGAAAACGGAGTCGGGATGTCTTAAAGCAATTGATGGAACTCCTATTGTTAAGCTTGATATGGGTAACATTCAGATTGGCATTGAAGATTTGGAAAAAAGAGGACTAATTTGTCGGTTCGTGGGTTTTCGTCCGAGTCTATCTCGCTTTCAAAGTCTGGGCTGCAAAAAGCTGGAAAACTAAAGGTGAGTTACAAATCTCTATTTATCCAAATGGTTATTTTCTTGTTTTATTTGCTAATAATGAAGATAGAGAGAAAAATTTTCAAGGGGGTCCTTGGTTTTTTGGAAGGGCAGGGCTTTTCATGAAGCCCTGGCATACTAAATTTAAAGTCGAAGAAGAGATGCCTTCTATAGCTCCCGTGTGGGTTAGACTCTTTGGCCTCCCTATTGAATTTTGGAATCCTACTATTTTTTCTTCAATTGGAAACTCTTTAGGAACTTTTATGATGATCGTTGATTGTACTCAAAATTTTGAACATATTATTTATGCTCGGATTTGTGTTTTAATGGATTTTGACAAACCCCTACCTAAAAAGATCACATTACAATTTGGGGAAGACACTTGGGAGCAAGTAGTGGACTATGAGAACATTCCTTTTCGTTGTAGAATTTGCCATGAATATGGTCATTTGGCCAGTGCTTGCCCAAATAAAATTCTTGATCAAAAGAAAGAAGATATAAACTCAGCAGGTTTCCAAATACCTAAGAAGAAGAACACTAAAAAAAAACCAGTTATGAAGGATCAATCAAAGTCATCTCGCTAATATGTTTGAAATCCTTTCCACAAATGATGTCCCAAGTGAGGAAGAGGAAATAATGGAAACTGAAATCTTAGAAACACAATTTAAATATGAAGGGAAGAACTCGGAGACAAACCAACAAATCAAAGGTTTTCAACAGAAAAAAAGGGAGAAAATTTACACAAGAAAAACAATCTTTCAAATGTCAAAACTTCAAATAATGCAGGTCCCAATATAGACTCCGTTGAACCATCTAGTAAAATTTTGGTTGTGTACGAGCATTCTTCAAGGTTAGAAGCCATCTCAGATTCAATTGGAATAAGTCAAGAAACAAGGAAAAAAAATTGAAGATGGATTCTAATCAAAAAGCAGGTCGCAAGACCAATCAATATCATATGGTAAAAGAAGGTGAAAATCTTGTAGAGGAAGGTAAGATTAATGCCCTTCCCAACTTTTTTAGCCCTGGTATTAATGAAGATCATCACTTGGAATATTAGAGGACTCAAAGGGAGTCTTTCAAAACAAAATGAAATTAGAAGAATGATTCAGATAAATCATCCACATCTTGTTTTCCTTCAAGAAACAAAGATGTCAATGGAGGATATGGACTCAATTGCCAATAAAATTTGGCCAACTGGAAAAGTGGTTTCCCTCTATTCCCAAGGGACTTCGGGTGGCATTGCTTGTCTTTGGGACCCAAAAGAGGTAGTTATTCACCATATGGTTGGCAGTTGGGGTTTGTTGGCTATAGCTATTCAAAGTAGACATTCCAACCAGATTATGCTCTGCATTACTGTTTATGCTCCGACTTCTTTGGAGGAAAAAAGAAGACAAGTGGAAGGATATTACTCATATTATCTCTCATTTTCCTAAATCTTGGATCTTGATCGGAGGAGATTTCAATACCATCCTCTCTCTGGATGAGAAAAGGGGGGGAAATAGAAATTTGGACAAAAGCACCGACCTCATGAGCGAATATATTGCAAACCTCCATCTTGTGGATATCCAACCGTGATAATGGCCTTATGACTTGGTCTAACATAAGGCAAGGCTTAGCTTGTATAATGGAGAGATTGGATAGGTTTTTGCTCTCTAAAAATTTCTTAATCCATGGTCACATTCCTAAAGTGAAGACTCTTAATAATGTTGGTTCGGATCATTGGCCAATCATGGTGGAAATGTGGAAAACCAATGTGAGTTTCTCTCCTTTTCGTTTTCAATTAATGTGGCTTAGAGACATTTCCTTCAGACCTCGTGTGCAACAATGGTGGAAGGAAGGTAAACCTAGGCATGGGACTAAGATGTTCTATTTTGCCAAAAGACCGCAATACATTAAATCCAAAATCAAGACTTGGAACTGGAAAGAGTTTGGGGATGTTCATAAAAAAAACATGAAGTTATTGCTCATCTTGAAAATTTGAATAAGAAAATCCGTTTAGATGGCCTCACAGAGAAGAGAAGTGCAGATGAAATTAAACTCACAACTCAGCTAGAGGAATGGGAAAAAAGAGAAGAAATCTTATGGAAGCAAAAATCTAGAATTCAATGGCTCAAAGAAGGAGATCGAAACACAAATTTCTTCCACAAATCTCTTCTAGCTCGAAGATCTCACAACTTTATTTCTTCCTTAAAATCAGATTCTGGAGATGTTGTTTATACTTGGGATGGCATGAACTCTATTGTTGTTGATTACTTTTCCAATATTTTTGTTGCTACTCCTCTTGACTCAGCTTCACAACAAAATGTTCTTCAAGCAATCCCTTCTCTTATCACTTCTGAGGAGAACTCTATTTTGACTGCTCCTGTTACTATCAATGAGCTTCAACAAGTAGTTTTTAAAATGCAAAAAGGAAAAACCCCAGGTCCTGATGGTTTTCCCATTGAGTTCTACCAAGAGTTCTGGGATATCCTTCATGTTGATTTATTAGAGGTGGTGGAAGAAGCCAAGAAAGCCAAAGAAATTTTGAAGGTTATCAATAAAACTTATATTACTCTTGTTCCAAAAGCTCAAGAGGTTGATCATATCTCAGCTTTTAGACCTATTGCTTTATGTAATGTTCTTCTCAAAATCATTACTAAAATCATGGCAGTAAAGGTTGAAGCCTCTTTTGCATAAGATTATTTCCCCAGAGCAAGGGGGTTATGTGGAAGGACGTCAAATAGTAGATGAGATAGTTCTTGCTCAGGAAGCCATCCATTCCATGGATATGCAAAATTCTCCTTCCATGTTCATTCGGTTAGACTTATCCAAAGCTTATGACAGAGTGGATTGGCACTTCCTTATCAAAGTTTTGAGGCAATTTGGTTTCTCTAAGGATTGGATGGATTGGATTATGGGATGTATCTCTTCAGTTTCCTACTTAGTTCTTATCAATGGCAGGCCTTCTCAGTCATTCCCAGCTTCCAGAGGTATTAGGCAAGGTGACCCGCTATCCCCTTATTTATTCATCATTCTTGTTGAATGCTTGGGTAGGACTATAACCAAAAAGAGGGAAAACAAAACCCTTGAGGGAGTTACCATTGCTCATGGAGCTAGACCTATCTCTCATCTTCAATTTGTGGATGACTCTACTCTTTTAGGTAAAGCTACAGTTAAGGAAGCTTCTAATATTAAGCAAATCATTAGCTATTTTTCTAAGGCTACTAGGCAGCTTGATCAATGAAGACAAATCTAAAGTTATTTTCTTTCACTGCTTTGCTAGACAGAATCCATGGTCTTGGATAAATTAAGATATAAGAAGACCTCTCTTCCAATCACTTATTTAGGTATTCCCATAAATATTCAAAGGCAGAAAAATAAAGATTGGAATTGGTTGTTGGACAAAGTCAAGAAGAAAATTGGAAAGTGGACCAACAAGTGGCTTTCTTCTGGGGGTAGAATCACCTTGGTAAAATCAGTCCTTCAAGCTATTCCTATTTATGTTTCTTCCGTTTTGAATATCCCAAAGGTTGTTCTTCGAGAATTGGATCAAATCAGTCATCGTTTCCTTTGGAGTGGTACTAAGGAGAAAAGAAAATGGGCCTTGGTGAAATGGGATACTTTATGTCTTCCTAAGAGTGAAGGGGGGTTAGGATTCCGGTCTTCTATTAATAACAACAAAGCTTTAGCCGCTAAATTATATTGGAGGATGTTGCATAACCCCAATGCTCTTTGGGCCAATAATCTCCGTGCTAAATATGCCGAGAACAAAAGTCCTGAAGACCTTGTTCGCTATCAACTTCCTACCAAAGGTTCTCCCATTTTAGCAGTTCTTAAGACTGGTGAGGATTTGATAAAGAAAAAATTATTTTGGATCATTCATAATGGTCAACAGGCAAATTTTTGGACAGATTCTTGGGATGGTCACAAGCCTTTGATAACTCAGCTTCCCGATTGGAGGCCTTGGATGGAGGAGCTTCACCGAGCTAATTGGATAAAGGTGGCTAATTACTGTCGGTACCATACTTGGTAATTCAAAGGTTGGTAGATATTGGATCCCTATTGAGGACTCGGCCTATTCAAATCCCAGAAAGGCAAAGACAAGATATCCAAGGCATCCTTCATATGAGATCCCTCTCTTGGTCCCATGAAAAAGATTGTTTTGGATGGAACAACACTACTAAGGGTGAGTATTCAGTTGCTCAAGGTTATTTGACCTTATGCCATAATAATCCCAACCATTCTTCCGACATCTTTTCTCGATTGTGGGCTCAAAAGCTCTGGCCTAAGGTGAGGTTCTTTAATTGGCTTTTATTGCATCGTAGGGTGCTTACTCATGAGCAACTTATGAAGCGTGGTTTTCATGGCCCTTTTAGATGTGAAATGTGTGAAGAGAATGTAGAAAATCTCAACCATATTTTTATTGAGTGTACTTTAGCCTCTGAGCTATGGAGGAGAATGGCCACTTTACTTGGCTTACAAGTGGTCCAATTTTTTTACTTTTGAACAACTTTGGAGGGATTGGCCTAATCAAGAGGGTGTTGATCATTTTATTAGGCACTTAGTTTGGATGGGTTCTACCATTCTTCTTTGGAATATTTGGAATGAAAGGAACAACCAAATTTTTAATCAAGATAGGAAGGATATTCACTATATTTGGCAAAAGACCATAGCCAACTTAGTTGAATCAGTCCATCAACTCCTTAATCACCCCCAAAACTCCCACCAAAGATGGGATCAAGTGATGCAAAGATTGAAGATTAAATCTTCTAAGGGCAACCAACTTAAAGGGAATGTGAGTATTAGTAAGATGGATAGGACTAGAAATTGGCAACCTCCTCCTAAGGATTTTGGAAAAGTCAATACCGATGGAGCCTCTAGAGGGAACCCTGGAAAAGCCAATGTGGGAGGAATTGGTAGACTTTCGGATGGCTCCCTGGTTTTTACTTTTGTTGAGAATTTGGGTATTCTTTCCAATAACCTTGCTGAGGGGTATGGTATCCTCAGAGGCCTTCAGGAGGCTACTAAGGTTGGATGGGAAAAGGTGTTAGTTGAGTCTGACTCTCAACTTATGATTAATCTCTTGAAGACTCCTTCTAAGAATCATAAGGTGGATTGGAGAATAAAAAGAATTATTGAGAAGATTCAATTAATCCAGATGGGATTTTTGAAAGTTGATTACAATCATGTGGTCAGAGATCAAAACAAGAGTGTTGATGCTTTAGCTAATTGGGCTTTGGACAAAGGTGATCTTACTTGTTATGGCCACCCTCCTATATGGTGGGCTTCTCAAATTAGGGAAGCTCTTCTTTCTATCATTTCTTTGGATGGCTCCAGTTCTGAAGGTACCTAGTTTCTTCTTTTTTTTTTTTTTTGCTTCTCTTTGGTTCATTCAGCTTTTTTTAGTTCCCTAGCTCATTCTATTCTTTATTTTGTTTCCTCTGTTGATTCTTGCCTTAATAGTCTTCCGGTCTAGATAGGTCATTGTTATGTTCAATTTTTTTTTTGTTTTTTTTGTTTAGTTTTTTAAGGTGGGTGGGTTCTTTTGTTTTGTTTTGTTTTTGTGTTCTTTGTGTTGTTTTTTGTTGTTCATGTGTTTTTGTTGTTTTGGTTTTTTTTTTATGTTTTTTGTTATTGTTCTTGTGTTTTTTTCGTTCTTGTTCTTGGGTTTCTCTTTGTTTGTGTTATTTCGTGTTTTTATGTGTGAGTGTTTTCTATGTTTTTTGTTTTTGTTTATTGTCTGTTGTTGGTTGTTTTTTATTTTTATTTTTATTTTATTTTTTTTTAATTTTTTAGGTTTTTTTGGTAAGTAGTGTTTGTATTTACAGTGGGTTTTAACAAGGATCCCAAAACCTGATTACATAAGCAATGGGCCTAGGGCATCAATCCCTTGAAACCGAACACCAAAACAGAAATCCCGCCCAGCGGTAACAGTAAGCATGAAACAATCCCTCTCAGCGGGAAACAAACAAATAAGAAAGAAAGTAGTTTTGGAGATCCCGCCCAGTGGGGAGTAGCCAAAAACCACCATCGAGAAGATCTCGCCAACAGGAAGCAAAGAAAAGCGTTACAATAAAATCCCGCCTCGTGGGAAGCAGTCAAAACCACCACAAACAGTCCCGCCTAGCGGGAAGCAACAGGGAAATCCCACCATCCGAGAAACCAGCAGAAAAGAAAGGATCCTGCCTCGCGGGAAAACCGACGGATTTGATTGATCCCGCCCTGTGGAGAAACCAGCCACCCACTGGGAAAACATTATGTTCAGCAAGAGCCATCTTGCAGGAAGTCGATAGCCAGCATAGAGAGGATCCAACCCATCAGGAAGTGACCAGAGAGTTGCACCACAAGGAACCCGCCCCGGGAAAACAGAAGAGGATCCCAGTAGTAGGGACCAAGAATCCCGTCCAAGCACAGATCCTGTCGAGGATTCACAAGAAAAAAGGGGGAAGCTATCCAAACCCTAAACCGTCACCTCCACCACACCGAGAAATGCAGGGGACCAGATCCACGCGAATAACCTGCAAAAAACCCCAGGGGGAAGCCTGAGGGAAAAAGGGAAGGGATCCCCAACCAAACAGGGATCCCTGGGAAGCACCAGTCTGAAAAAATAACCAAGGAAACCCTAGCCGGCCGGGAGGGGCGTAGATAGTGGAGAAGGATCTCCCCCCAGGAGATCATCTGCAAACAACCACTCCCCGGGAGGGATGACCTGGGTTGAGCCAGGGACTGGGCAGGAACCAGGAGCCATTTTTTTTTTTTTTTTTTTTTTTTTTTTTTTTTTTTAATTTTTTAGGTTTTGGTTGTGTTTATTTTTCATGTTTTTTTTGGGTTATGTCTTTGTAGTGTTCTGTTTTTTTTGTCTTGTTTATGTTTTGTTACGTGGTTCTTGTATTTTTCTATGTGGTTTGTGTTGTGGTTTCTTTTATCTTATTGTGCATGTTTGGTTGTGCTTTTCTTTTTGACACACTCAAGGAGCATGTTTTTTATTTTATTTTATTATTTTGTTGTTATTTACTTATTTTTTAAATTGGTTTTGTGTGTTTGTTTGCTCCTTGAGTATGTCAAAGGTGGTAGGCCAGGTTCGAGTCCTGGGTGTTTTTGGTGAAATGGATACCCCTGCCTCCTTGGGTCTTAACCGAAAGTGGCATCCCTTTTGGGATGTTTTCCACAAATAAAATTAAAAAAAAAGGCAACCTAAGGTTTTGGAAGTGAAATCTTGCCCCTAAGCCCTAAAGAACCAAATTCATGCCCCGTAAAGAGCAAATACGAATTCAATCTTACCAAATTCGTGCCTTGTATGAATGGAGCACGAATTCATGGTAGAGACTCTAAAATAATCTAATAATGCCAAAAATACAATACAATATGGAAATTTTATGATTAAAGAAGACTATTAATGCAAGAAAAACTTGGTGGAAGTGAAAGAGCAACAAAAGGATGAAGGCAACAACCAAAATGGTAGACCCCTCCTCAAGGCTCCCACACTTGATCATAAAAGTAGTAAAATCACAAAAAAATAATCCAAAGCACAAGAGCACTTGTCAGATCACACTTGGAAGAATTTGATAGCTAGAAGTGAACTTGCTAGAAGTTGTCATAAAAAACTTATTAGGAGAAAAAGAGAATCCATTCCTCTTTTTATAGGAGTCTTAGAGGGGAAAATGTAGGAAAATAAAAAACAACTTTGGCCAAGCTGACGCCACAAAGGTCAGCCTCAAAATTAGGGCTTTAGAGAGAAAAACCCTAATTTTGTCGAATCCATGCCCCTGATTTACAGGGCACTAATTTGGTAAAGCCAAGCAAAAAAGGTAAAACAAGAGGGAAAGAAAGGGTCCAACTTGCACTTGACAATTTTGGATGCCTTCCTTAGGGATCCTAAGGAAAAGTTACTCATTTAGGTGGGTCAATTTTCCATGTCTACAATGGTTAGTCAATGAGAGGGGTTTTGCAATTTTTTGGTCTAGTGCTTGGTTGAAGTCTTATCCTATTAATTTTATCCAAAATAAAAACCATTACCTCAAGAATGTTGAGTTGTAAAGGTTCATGTTGGTCACAAATCCGTATAGTCATATAAAATGCATCCTAGACCCAACCAAAATTGAAAGGCCGAGAGAAAGAGAAGTCTCCCGGGCCAATCTCCAGAGAGGGTTGGCTCCCAAACTAATCTAAAATGGTTTCAAGGTTCAGGGTTAGAAATAACAGAAAGAGATGGAAATAATAGAAAGAGATGGAAATATGGCCGAAGTCGATAGTTGATAGGGAGAACAACCTCAGATAGAAAATAACCTCAAGCTAAATCCTGAAGATAAGCAACAACTGATTCTTAGAATGCATATACAAAAATTGGGTCAAACATTGACTATAAGTTTGCCTTCAATTATACTTCAAATGTTCAAATGAAAACATAGCCAAATCCAGAACAACAAAATTCAACTTATATGTGAGCACTTGACTAAGCAGAAGGAAATTACACAGAAAGCATCACATAAACATCAGTTTGGAACACCAACTCAAAAAGACTCTAAGAACAGAGCAATATGCATTTAGGATTTCTGCTTTAATTTTTACAAAAAAGTCCTCCCCTTTTTTCTTGAGATGTACATTAGTATTTATAGAGGTCTTCCCTCTCTCTTTTGAATCACAACATTTAAACATAAAACAAATTTTTAAGGGGAGATCCACAAAATATGCACTTGAAAAGAGAAACAATCCCCGTGAATCTGCATCGAAGAAATCACATCCTTGCTTTTATGGATCAAGCTTGAAAAATCAAATGGAAACAAGGGACCAGATTTATTCATTAAATGACTGTTCTCGGGCATGCTTGAAGCATCAGGAGATCATGAACAAGAGCTTTTAATACTAGAGGCATCTTTAATTTTGGTGGCTTTGAAAACTGCATGCTTTAGCACGTTCTCCCTTCTTGCGCTGATTGCCATATTAAATTTTGGAGAGCTTTGATATTTAAATTAAATGTTGGGAAACATTTAATTTTGGAGTTTCTTTGACCTTGATCTCAAAACCAATTGGAGAGCTTTTACATTACTTCGTTCGATCCTCATTTTACCAATGTGATATGAAGAAAAATGTAGACAGAACTTTATTAGGCCTTTGTTGTCGCTTCTGTCACGAAAATGCGACATGTCGTGAAATCGTGACATTTTTCCCTTGCTGCTCTCTCCTGTGTTACCAGTCACGAAAACGCGACATGTCATGAAATCGTGACATCCTCCTTTTGTTTATCTTTCTCTTCTTGTACTTCTGGGAAAACATGACAAGTCGCAAAATCATGACATTCTCCTCTGTTTGGCTTTGTCTCCGCAACATGTCGTGAAATCGCGAAATTCTCTTCTTGGTGTTGTCCTTTCTGCTTTCTCATCGCGAAAATGTGACAAGTCATGAAATCGTGACAATTTTCTCCTTCTGGCTCCTTTTCTGTTTTATACCCGCGAAAACACGACAAGTCACAAAATCGTGACAATTTTTTTGTCTTCTCCGTCGTTTTGTCTTGTTGCAAAAATTTGACATTTTGCGAAATCGTGACATTCTGTACAATCTTGCTTCTTCCTCGCTGTCCTGCCGCGAAAATAAGACAAGTCACGAAATCACGACAATTTGCTCCTGCCTTGTTCCTTTTATCTCCTTTAGTCGCAAAAACACAATAGGTCACAAAATTGGGACATTTGCCTCCCGCTTGGATTTGTTTCCAAATATGTCACGAAATCATGACAATTATGTCCCGCCTCGTGTTTCTCTTCAGCACTTCCGTGAAAACATGCCATGTCGTGAAATCACGACATCCTCCTCTCGCTTGGCTCTTCCGTCGTATTTAGCCGTGAAAAAACGACAAGTCACGAAATCGTGACATTTTCCCTTTGTTTGGTTCTTGCACTGCTCCAATTTGTGAAAACATGACAGGTCGTGATATCACAACATGTTGTGAAATCACAACATGTTACGAAATCACAACAATTTTCTGTCTTCTTCCTTTGTTGCTGCCTCCGTCGCGAAAATGCGACATGTCGTGAATCACGACATTTTCTTTTGCCTTGCACTTTTTGGCTTTTGACCCACAAAAATGCGACAAGTCGTGAAATCGTGACATTTGCTTTCGTTTTGTTCCTTCGCTTCTCCAAGTCATGAAAATGCGACATGTCACGAAATCGTGACATTCTGTACCATCTTGCTTCTTCCTCACTTACTTGCCACGAAAACAAGACATCTGCCTATCACTTTGCTTTCTTGCCACTGTCTGCCATGAAAATACGATAGATCGCGAAAATGCGACATGTCACAATTTCGTGACATTTTTTGGGCTTAGCCTTTTTTCGCATCGGACGCCGTGAAACTGCAACAGGTCGCGAAAATGCGACATGTCGCGATTTCGTGACATTTTTCCTCAACTGCTCCCTTGTGCTACTTTCTAGCGCGAAACCGCAACAGGTCGTGAAAATGCGACATGTCGCGATATTTTCTGTACTTTGCTATTTTTTTCTTCAGACGCCGCGAAACCGCAACAGGTCGCGCAAATGCGACATGTCGCGATATTGCGACAGTTTTCACTTACTTTGCTTTGGCACAAAAATTGTAGAGACTTTTGTTTTTACTAATTATCCCTTTCGAGGTGCTTGGAGGGACAAACAAAGGAGTGAGTATCTCTACAATTTGTGCATTATTTTGCATGAACAACAACAAGAAAAAAAAACAAAAAAATGTGGCAAAAATGCCAACAATTCAATAGTCAAAAAATATTTTTAATGTGAGCAACAAATCTAGATGATGGATTTCTATTAGCAACCTAGTTGAACGAGATAACCTCAAACAAATAGTAAATGAGATGCAAAGGATGCTATAAAGGTTATTTTTTTTCCAATTATGCATAAGGATTAGTTGGTTTGAAATCTATCAAAAGATGGTGGATAGTTGGTTATGTTGGGATATAACGCTTTCAAGCAACCAAATTTTCATATTCTTAGAACTTTTCCTTGGAAGAATGTTTAGTCATGTGAGGCCATTTTAAGAACTTAGCATTCATTTGATTAGTAATCCAAAGCATTGTTCTTAAAAGTAAGAATTTGAAAGGAAGAGGATATCATGGACCTTTCGGGTGTGCCTTGTGTAAGTAGGATTTAGAAATATCAAATCATTTACTTCTTTATTGTCCCTTTGCTTACACCATTTAGGACCACTTTTTCAAAAATATAAGAGTGCATTGGGTATCTCTAGTGAGATGTTGTGGTACTCTAAAATAGATATTAACATATCATAGAAAAGAGAAAATGCACAAAAAAATAAAATTTCATAAAAATTCTCCAATAAACACTTCATTAATCTTCAAATCTATACATTCTACTTCAATACAATGTCCTACACTCATACATATTCTATCTCTATCCCTTTCCTTACACACACACATATATATACACAATAGAATATCTCAAGGTTGTATCAAGAGTCTCTTGGTGCTTGATATTCTCTCCAAATTTGGGTGAAAACATTTATTTTTCCTTTTTAGAGTTTTCACTTGCAATTCCAAATTTATCCTATTCTTTTTTTTTTTGCTTTCTTTATTGGATAAAAAGGGGTTGTACTTAGGTCCCCCACCCTTAAAAATTACAACTCTCTTCTTTAGATCTTGATATTCACTTCTCATCTCAATTGAGATGCTATAGTTAGAAACCTACATCATTTTACATAAAATGTTTGAATTCTTGATTTTTATTTTCTGGATCTTTTCAAATTTTTATATGAATACAAATATTCCAAAATTCAACATCCTTATTGACATTTTCCTATATCAGCCTTCACAATACCAAAACTTCACCTCTACTATCTATGCATTGCATATTAGTAGAGTAATATTTCCAAAACATCTCACTATCATATTCTGCTTTACCAAATCTAGATTGCTAGTTTCCTTCCTAAAACACAAGTGCAACCACAAAAATTATAATAAATAATTTATATTCATGTTATAAAATAAAGCAAATATTACCAATATAAAAAATTAAAGTAAATCTTAATCATTATTTGATTCAAGCAGTCAATATTTTCTTGTTAGCTTCAGCTAAATTTACTACTTCCTCTACCCATGGAAAAAAAAATTTAACTTCACGATCCTCAATTAAAACCCTTCTATTGGCTTACCTATCTACACATTTGTTTCTTTCCCTTAATGTATGTGTAAACCTGATTCTTCAAACTCTAGCAAGATCTTGAATTTCCACAATTATCTCTTGTATGTTCCATAGGGCCTTTGCTTTCCTCTAAATTGCATTTATTACTATAAGTGAATCACCCTTCATCCATACTCTATTTCATTTAATTCTATGTTATTCTTATTCTTGTCTTGCTATGTCTTTTGTCTCATTGAGTACTACAATTTTCAACATTCCCACTTAAGATCATATGGAAAAATTTGCATTCTCTTTGAATAAAATAAATTGATTCTTTGCACTATCTTTGTATAAATGCATACGAATTTTTTGAATTGTAGTGTCTTGATTCAGTTTCCTTTTCTTGAATTGTGTCTATAATAAAATGATGCTTCAAATCAATGTGCTCTTATTTTGTATGAAAGTTAGGATTTTTAGTTATTTGAAATATATTTGTGTTGTCACAAAAAATGGTAGTTGGTCTTTCTTGCTTTTTATCAAGGTCTTATAGGATCTGCCACAACCATATTGTTTGTGTGCTTGTTGATGTAGTTGTTATATACCAGATCTATGTTGTTGAGAGTGCAATTGTTGCTTGTTTCTTTGAACTCCAAGTTACCAATCTATTTCTCATGAAAAACAATTTCCTAAAATAAATTTCTTGTAATCAATTGAACCTTCCCAATTTAAATCATTGTATCCAACAAACTCAATCTTTTTTTTTACAATAAAAAGACTCCGAATCTATTAAAATCGAGAAGAGATTACAATGCCTGACCACAAACAGAGGTAACTAGGACATTGATAAGCTCATGGAGCTGACCATGTTTGCTCACCAATCTAGACAACAAAAACATACAACTCTAAAAGGTTTGGAACAAAAACAACTACAACAAAAATGAGAAACTGACAAAACACTTCCTCAACTCACAACATAGATAGGAACAAAAAGACTAGAAACCTCGTAGCCAACTCTTTCCTCCAAATAACTGCACTCTATCCCTAAACAACAAAGGACAACAAATAACCTAACTAGCTGAGTGAAGAAAGTTCTAGAGAGTGATTCTTTATTTTTTCAAGGATCAGCTAGAGCAATGGTAAATTTATAGATTTCTAACAGTTAAGTTTCCTCAAGGACTTACAGAACTTTGTCAATTTAATTGCTTCCTCTTTCATGTCCTTAAGGACCAAATCATCTACTTCCCAATTTTACCCTAAGGATTTTATGATTAACTTGGAGTCACCCTTGACAAAAATATTTGTGATATTTTCTTGCAAAGCAATTTTCAATCCTTTTAATAGAGCCACCATTTCTACATAGTTGTTTGTGTTCAACCCTAACCCTTTAGATAAGAAAATTACATTTTCTTGTAATTACCACAGTAGTTTTCCCCTACCCTTGCTCTACCTGGATCTCCAAGGGAAGATCCATCGAAATAGAAGGTCATCGCAGATTCTTTTATGGTGTCAATACCTACTATTTTTTTGGTAATTATTTTAATATATTAACAGTGGGTTTTTATAGAGGATCCCAAAACCTTATGTACAAAATTAGCCAAATTTCTAATGATGCATCATACCTCTTGGCTGTAACAATAAGCCTAATTGCAAGTAAAGCCGTCCTAATGCTAAAGACTTGGAGACTGCAAAAAGGGCTTTTAAGCCTGGAAACCCAAAGAAAAAAAGAAACAGGACAACCCGAGAGGACAACAAGTAGAGGCCGAAGAACTGGAACAAGAAAAATGGAAGCAAAATAGTCAAGACACCATGGACAGCTAAACACGATCCTCCTGTCCATCCGAATTTTGCCGCTTCTGGTTCTGCTTCAGGATATTAATCATGGAATTAACGGCAGTAAGAATGGAAGCAGCCAAGTCCAGAAGAGAATTGCCACGACTCTCCCTATCGCTCTCAGTGTTCGACGGGATATGCTGCGGAAGGACATCCTTCTCTACCTTTCTGGCTTTTCGCAGACGCTGGGAAGATCTGCCAGGAACAGAAGAGTTGCCACCAATGCTGCATTTTGGCCGAGAACGAGCGGAGCGGCTGTAGGGAGAGGGCCCGTCAGCGCTAGGAGGGCTATTTCTGGAGGGGCTGGAGGCAGGAGAGGACACACAGGGGGCTTGGGAATTCAACGGGTTGACAACCTGAGGAGGAGGGCGCTTGGCCAGAGCATGCCTGTAAATGATTGCCATGAGGCCTTGATGGATGGGAGGGGAATTCGCTTTTCGACTCTTTTCAATGGCAAGGCCAAGGGAGTGCATGAGGTAATCTGGAAAACTCACTTGTTTGGCATCGCGGAGGTGGTTATAGAAGCTAATGTGGAAGCTTCGAAGAGTCTTGTCGGGATCATCACATGTAATATATTGCATGATAGGAATCATGGCGGATCTGTAAGGCTCAGGGAGGGCGGACCGGAGGAGGCACGACCTGTCCCATCCGAGATTTTTCCCTTTATCAGGGAGTTGCTCTAGATCCTTAGCCCAATTGTGGTTATCTCTCCTGATGACCCGCCCATGGGCCGACAAACCAGTGATCTCCGCCAAGACCGCAGCCGAAACACGGATATTAATACCTTTCACGACCACATCACCCTGGGTCCAAGTGTCAACGAAGCTCTACGAAATCTCCTGGTCAGGGCCAACAAATTTTTCCAGGAAGGGCAACAACTTCTTAGCTTTCATGAACATGCGCACCTCATCGCTAAGGGATAGGGTAGATGGCTCGATGAAGGGGCCAGCCATGGTTAACCACCTACAGAAAACTCCAACAACAGAGATTGATACAAACAGACGTAAATATAAAACGGGATGGGGGAGGATAAATCTGACCGTGAGCCACCTCCCACAGTCGACCCGGATCCAATGCCGCAAGCCAAGGCCAAAAAGGAAGGGTGCCACGCAGATCCCGATCTCGCCTCTCCTATGTCTAAAAGTGCCACGTGGTCTCGCCACCCCTTTAGTCATAAAATCGTCAACCTTGCATGCACGGGACGGATTGGAAGGAGCGTGCCAAATCCAAGGCAAGGATTTGGCAAGATCCAAGCCCAAACATTCCCGCACACCGCCAATAATCCACACACGCGTGGGCATCGTTGGAAAGAGGTACTTTGAAATGCCAACCACGAACCAATGCCAGGATCGGACAAAACAGGTAGACCGCCTTGGTGGAGAAAAAAGTGTTGAGAGCCTACAAGGCACCAAATCTGGTGCATCCTGGAGACTTGAAAAACAAATAGCTTTGGAAATAGGGGTGCACTTCACAAGACACTTGCGCCCACACTCACCCAAGGGAGTAGACAGAAATGCCATGCCACCCCGATACTCATCGAAAGGGGCTTTCCAAAAATTGCGTGAGGAAAACCTCATGAAGGGATGTCCGCTCTGGCCAACCTTTCCACCTCGGATGGGAAGCGAGACCGCCACACGACCGGACACGTGGTCGCGAGCCCTTTGTTGGCCATGTGGTCAGCCACGCAATTGCCTTCTCTCAAGATATGATTTGCTTTCCACCTACCACGATGGGAGAGAAGCGTTCTTGCCTCGAGGATGATGTTGTAGACTCTCCAAGATGGATTTTTGGTGCCAAGGAGGTAATTCACGATGTTGAGCGAGTCACCTTCAATAATTAGAGGCCGAGGATCCTCAGAGAGGATCCGAATACCTTTCAGAGCGCCTCGGGCTTCGGCATAGTGATTCGTCTGGGAGCCCAAATCTTCACAGTAGGCCATCACAAGATTCCCATCATGATCTCTAACAACACCCCCAGCACCAGCGGGCCCAGGATTACCCTTCGCCGCTCCATCAAAGTTTAATTTAATCCACCCCATGGGGGGCTTGGTCCAAATAACACTCCTTCGACAGGGCCCTTTAACAACATCCAAAAACGGCCAGAGATTCATCATTTTGAGAATCGCTTCTTCGCTCGAAAGGTGGGGACGGGGACTGGGAACAACAATAGAATTCTCGATGGCGTAGGATAACGCCCTTTGAGCAACAGAAGGAGGCCCTTTAGGAGCTCTGCCAAAGACTCTGGCATTCCTCTCTAACCAAATTTGCCAAATTGAATGATGGAAGGAGGCCTCGAGGAGGAAGCGGAGTTTAGGATTCTTGAAAGGATTAGGCCATTGGTGGAAAGCATCTCTGAGGGAACGGGGAGAGCACCAAAGGATTTGGAAGGAGGATAGGACAATGCTAAGAACAGAGTGGGAAAACGGGCAATGCAGGAATAAATGATCCCTCGTCTCACAGTCTGCTAGACACAAGTAACACCTGTTGGGGAAAGCAAAACCTCTCTTGTGAAGGTTGTCAATAGTTAAGGCTTTGTTGTGGAAAGCAATCCATGCAAAGAAGTTGATTTTAGGGACGACCCCTTTCCTCCAAATAGTTTTCCATCTGTAGTCCAGAGTAGTCTTGGTGGTAAGAAACTCATATGCTGATTTAACAAAAAAAAGCCCATCCTCCGTACCACTCCAGATGATTCTGTCATTCCTCCTAGCAGAAGGAATTAAAACCGACTGGAGGATGTTTGCAAGAAAGGTAACCTCATTATTAAACCCCTCCACAACTGGAAGCTTCCACCGAGGAAAATGGGTGCTCCGGTCTATGAAATCCGCCACCCTGAGTTGGGAGTTTGGGTCAGTTAACCCTCTCAGCCCAGCAAGATCCGCCCTCGACCCAAGGGCTTCTTCAGACGCCCACCTGTCCTTCCAAAAGAAAATGAGGTTGCCATCACCCAAAATCCAGCGGGCTCCCAGGCTGATCAAATGTCGGGTTTGGAGCATAGATTTCCAAAAAATTGATGCCACGGGGGAGGTCTCAGCATCCAAGAAGGAATTGGGGCCGAGATACTTCTTTTTAACCAGCTTAACCCACTCCACCGGGTCGCTAGATAGAATCCTCCAAGCATGCTTCGCGATCAGAGCCAAATTCATAAGTCTTGATCTTCTCAACCCCAAGCCGCCTTGGTCTATCCTCGAGCACACCTTGTCCCAGGCAACAAGGGGGAGTCTAGATTTCTCTTCATTGCCAGACCATAGAAAGGTCCTCTGAATCTTCTCGATTTTGGAGTGAACTGCAACCGAAAGCATGAACACCGACATAAAGTAGGTCGGAATCCCCTGAAGACAAGCTTTGGTAAGGGTGGCTTTCCCGGCTTGCGACAGGAGCTTGCCCTTCCAAGTGCCGAGTTTCCTGTGAAGGCGCTCAAGAATCATGTTCCACATATCTCCACTGGCCCGCCCACTGTAAGACAGAGGCAACCCCAGATAGGACGTAGGCAGGGAATCAATAGTGCATTCAAGAATTCTAGCAATCCAAAGTTGCCTACGCAGGGGAGTGTTAATAAAGTAGATTTTGCTCTTGATGTAATTGACCTTTTGCCCTGCAGCTTGCTCATAATGGGACAGGATCCGCTTGAGCGATTTGGCTTGGGCAATAGATGCCCTAGTGGAGATGAGGGTGTCATCCACAAATTGCTGATGAGTGACAGGATCAACTCTAGAAGTCGGCACAATGCCAAAAATCTTGTTCTGGCGAAGAGCCTCTTTCATGGACCAGCTCAGAACCTCCGCTAGAAGAATGAAAAGGATGGGAGACAAAGGATCGCCCTGTCTGAGGCCTCTGGCGCTTTGGAAATACCCAGATGGGGACCCGTTGACCAGAACAAAAAAAAGGGAGTGGATATACAACTGTAGACAAGGTCAATCCAGTGGGGATGAAAGCCGAACTTGAGGAGGACTGCACACAAAATTTTTTGATCAACCCGATCAAAGGCTTTGTTCATGTCGAGCTTAAGAAAAAGAGCAACATTCTTGGAGCGGTAAGCGGAGTGAAGGGTCTCATGGACAGTGATGACACCATCAAGAATGTTTTTGCCTTTAACAGTGCTTCCCTGACAAGGATCAATCAGGAGGGGGAGGACGGTTTTGAGTCTATTGGCTATCGACTTGGTGAGAATCTTGTAAAAAACATTGCACAGGCTGATGGGTCGATAGTCAGAGAAACTTTTGCAGGTGGGAGACTTAGGAATGAGGGCAAGAAAGGTGGAATTGAGTTTCGGGTGGATGGATCTGGAAGCTTGAATAACCCGAATAGCATCGCACACATCCGGACCCACGACCTCCCACATGACTTGGAAGAATCGGGGGGGAAACCATCGGGGCCAGGGGCCTTATCTGGTTGCATGGAGAACAATGCTTCCTTAATCTCGGACGAGGAAAAAGGTTCCAGAAGCTTAATGCTTACCTCATGGGGAACTTTAGTCAAAAAATTGGCAAGCAAAGATTTTTGGACCTGAAAGTTGCTGTCCGGAGGAGTGCCAAGCAAATCCTAAAAAAAGTCAACCGCTTCGCTCCTGATTTCCTCTATCTCCCTGGTAATGCGCCCATCCTTACAAGCCACTTCTCTGATCTTGTTGACCCCTCTATGCCTCATAGTAGACGCGTGGAAAAACCTCGTGTTGGAGTCTCCATTCTTCAACCAAAGGTCACGAGATTTTTGGCGCCAAAAGATTTCCTCCCTAGCGAGAATAGAATGAAAGTCCACCAAAAGGCTCCGCTCTTCCTCCCTGAGACCCTCAGTGTAACCTTCGAGTTCCATCCTTTCCTCCAAAACCTTCAGGTTCTCCGAGATGGATTTTTTGGACTCAAAAATGTTGTCGAAAACCTCTTTATTCCAAACCTTCAGCTTTTCTTTGACCATTTTGAGCTTTAAAGCCACCCTCTTAGGAGCGCTTCCTTCCACCTTCAATTGCCACCATGCTCGAAACCAATCCTTTGAAGTCCTTGTGAGAAATCCACATGGATTCAAATCTGAAGGGGGTCTTAAAAATAGGCCCATCGTCCACCTCCAAGAAAATAGGGTTATGGTCAGACCCAATCCTTGGAAGTGCCGAAAGGATAGCCCCGCCAAGGATGGGAATGGCTTCTTGGGAAATGAAAAATCTATCGAGCTTGACTTGAATCAAACCGCTCCCAATCCTTCTGTTACTCCATGTGAAGGAAGCCCCTTTGAGTTCGATGTCAAGCAGGCCATTAGTAGAGACAAAATCTCTGAAGTCCTCCAAGCTGCGGCTGGAGTGGTCGGACCCTCCTTTTTTTTTTGAAGGATGAAGGGGACAATTGAAGTCACCCCCTAAGACCCAAGGAAAATTACTAAAATTCTCTCTCATCTGAGAGATAGCTTTCCACATTTCTGCTCTCTCTGTGGCAGAATTTGAAGCATAAACGTTGGACAGAATCCAGGAAAAATTGGTGGTTTTGGACTGGAACAACACATTGATGATTCTATTAGAAGTTGACAGCAGGCTGCCCTCAAACCTCGATGGGTCCCACAGAACCATGAGTCCTCCCGCTGTTCCCACTGCAGGGCTGGACAGACAATTTGCCTTGGCCCAAATGGCCTTCGCAACTTTATCAGAGGAGATAGCATCGATCTTGGTCTCTTGCAAAATAAGGATGGAAGGGTTAGTCCTCCTACGGAGATCAGCCACTAACCTTCGTTTGGTTGCACCGTTCAGTCCTCTCACATTCCATGAGAGGACTTTCATCTGGGCAGTTTGAGATTTTTCTTGCCTCCCCTTCCTTGTTGAGGGGGAGGTTTTGATGCATGCGCTTCATCCGTCTGAACGTCACAGTCATCCAGAACCAGCAAACGCTGGGTTCCATTTGCAACGTCTGTTGCTGTCTCTTTGTCTCGCCTGTCTTTGTTAGGAGGACGGCCCTGCTTCCTCTCACTACCAAAATCCACACTTTGCTTTCGGCTCCTCGTGTTTCGGGGGCTAATGTGACCGGACTGTTCACCCCTCCTTCCTAGGAGGTAATCTTCTAGCAGTGTCTTCGACTGGCTGAAATCGGGATGACCCATATCTGGGAGCAGAGAAACAACCTGAGTCATATTTTGGGATGGGGTCCGTTCCTTCTCTTCCTGCGATTCACTTTCCAAGTGGGAGTCTGCTCCTTGTTGGTTATCAGCTTCAAATTGCTCAGGGTCCGATTGGAGAGTGGGATTCTCTTCAAGCTGAGAGAGTTCGGCGCAGTCTCTGGAGGGGCCTGGAGATTCAAGGCCCTTCGCGTTTGGAGGATTTGACTGCTTCACCTGGCCTTCACCATGCTCCAGGGGATTACAGTTTTCACGCTTTTGCTTACCCGATTTTTGAAGAGGACAATGGGACTGGAGGTGCCCTTGGGACCGACACTGGGGGCAGAAAGCTGGTCTATTTTCATAGACAATAGCTTGTTTATGAAGAATGGTACCTCCAGACCGAAGAGTGATGGAAGTTGGGAGTTCCGCCTCCAAATCCGCCAGAACGCAAAAACGGGCTTGGACGAACCTTGTTCGAGCTCGGGTAGGAGGGTCAATGGTGACCAACTCCCCAATGGAGCGCGCAATACCCCTTATAACATTTTCATGCCAACCAAAGAGGGGAAGACTCGGGAGCCTAACCCATATTGGGGCGATGTTGATATTCTGGGTGTCAGGATTGAAATCCATGCCCCACTTCCTAAGGAATAAACTTCTACGGCCCAGAAACCATGGCCCGCCAGCCAAAATTTTACAGTAATCCTCCTTATTGTTCAGTCTAATGGCAAAAAAACCTCGGGATAGGGCCGCCAGCTCCATATGACCAGAAGTCCTCCATTTGCTTGCTGCCCACTTTCGGATGGTTTCCATGTCGGGACGGCCGCCAATGAATTTGCCTATGAGGGTAAATTTCTCAAACTCCATGAAGCTTGAAAGGACTTCTATCGGGATGTCCAACTCATCCCCAACCGAAAACAACTCTTTGGTAAAAAATTCGTTTAGGGTTTCTGAGGCCGTTGCCTGAGCATAAGACTTTTGAGCCCCACCACCCCCTTTGTCTGGTGGGTCCTTACCCCGACTGACACCGTCGTCAGCCCGGTCTTCTTCAATGGGTATGGATGCTTTCGAACCTCCGGACTCCTGGTGCTCTCCGACTGCTCCGCTGCGCCCAAGGATCGAACCATAGCCGCTCCCGAGCTCCCCCGTAGACGACTTCCCGCCCATCGACATCTCTCAAAATTTTTTCCCTTACTCAAAATATTATCGTCAATACCTACTATTTGTATCAAAGGAACATACTAGTTCAAATTCAAACCAAAGACCTCCAAAATTTATTTTTGCTCCCTAGTACAATGTGGAATTACCAATACTTTAGTTGGAAATAAAGTAATAACCTGTTCACCTATATAACTAATTAGATTTTCCCATATTCTTCCCGATTTTATGACCTGATCTCTAAAGCATTTGTCATTACGAGCCTTCCATAACTACCACATCAAGCAAAAAACCATAGACCTGCATAGTTCTTTGACTAGTAAGCAGTTAGTCATTTGATTCAACATCTCTACAGCATCCATAAAGCACTTTAACTCCTAAGAAAGGCATTTAAAGAGCTTTAGCAACTTGGTCCAAAGATCTACTGACACCGAATAATTAAAGAGTAGATGATTTAGAGTTTCTCCTTCTCTTTCACAAAGGTGACATCTATTTGGACCGATCACTCCCCTCTTTCTTAGATTCTCAACTATTAGAATCGCACCATGAGCCACCAACCATCCAAACATCTGGATTTTTGGAACCACCCTGGACTTCCAAACATGCTCCATTGACACCTCTAGGGAATTCTCTTCGTTGTCCTAAGCAGTTAAGAACCTATACACAAATTTTATTGATAGATTCACTGGTCTTTCATTCTCCTTCCATGTTGGTAGATCTTCCCCCTCTTGGAGAAAAATTTGTCTACTACCCAAGTGCTATTTTAGACAATTAAAACCATCTTTCAAGGGTTTTGGACAGAGGCCTACCAAATTAAAAAAAAAACACAATCTCTCCACCTTGTTGTGTGGGTCATTTTCACAAAGAAATCCTTGACTTTGTAAATGTTTTGTTGTAAGAAATGAATCCTGATGTTGTTTAGATTTGTAAATGTTTCTAGGGGTTTGAACCCAACCAAGGATTGAGTGAAAATATTTAAGTCACCTTCTTTCACCACCCAAGTTAGATTCTCCTTAATGATCTTCAACCCTGTCAAGATGTTTGACCAAATTTTGGTACCTCTCTATCTCGGATTGAGGTTCAACAGAACATCTTTTGGTCTACCTCCACCACAATATTTCTTCAATAAAAGGTTGGCCCAAGGAGCCTCAGAATTGAGCAACATTCTCCAAGCAGTTTTGGTGGCTAAATATTGGCCAACTTTGTCAAGTTGTCTTATCCCTAGACCTCCAAACTTTTTGGGTCTACAGATCTTATTCCAATTCACAAGGTGATATTTCTTCCTACTAGTTTTGCCTCCAAACCAAAGAAAACTTTTGAATTCTTTTTCCATTTCACTTATTACAGACTTAGGAGCTAAAAGTAAGGACATCCAATAAATGGGGATTGCAGACATGGTTGCCAAAATCAACGTTCTTTTACCTGCTAGGTTCAAAAATTGATTTTCCCAATTACCTATTGTTCTTTTTATTTTGTCTACCAGGCAAAACCAGTCCATAGCTTTATGGTTGCCAGTTTTGATAGGAATGCCTAGATACTTGATTGTTGAATTGTCTTCTCCTACTTGGAACTGAAGAATTCTACAGATTTTCCTCTTTGGATGGAGCGGTGTATTGAGGAAAAATATGATACTTTTTTCCTTATTTATCACACTCCTAGAAGCTAAAGTGAAGTCTATCATAATGTTTTGGATAGCCTTGGCTGTTTGAATGCTGGCTAAACCCATTAACAATGTGTCATCAACGAAGAGGAGATGAGAGGTTGCTTTCACATTGGTAGTAGCACTTAAGCCCTAAAAATTCTGCTTTTCTTGACTTACTTGGAAGGATCTACTCAGCCCTTCTGAGACTAAAGTGAACAAAAAAGGTGAGAGAGGGCATCCTTGATGAATGCCCCTTGATGTCTCAAAGAAGGAGGATGGGCCCCCATTTATTAGAACTGCAACATTTGGATTACATATGCATCCCTGCACCCAGTTCATCCATAGATCATTAAATCCCATTTTCTTTAACACCTTGCTTATGAATTGCCTATCCAACCTATCATAGGCATTCGAGAGGTCCACCTTGATTGCCATAGCTCTATTTTTATTCATCACTACAGAATGTAAAGTTTCTTGAGCTACTACAATATTGTCTTGTATGTGTCTACCCGAAATGAAGCCACCTTGTTCCACCGAGATCAAATCATTTATGAAGGGCTTCAATCTATTAACCATTAACTTGGTTATTATCTTATAAGAAGTATTGCAAAGAGAAATAGGATGAAATTTGTCAAAGGCTACTGCATCTCTATTTTTAGGAATGAGTGCAATGAAATAGGCATTGATAGCCCCTAAAATCACACCATTCTGTCTGGATTCTTCAATCATTTTGACCAAATCTTCCTTTATGATTTCCCAATAGGCCTTATAAAAATTAACCTAAAAACCATCAGGCCCTAGGGCCTTATCCAAGCTCATACTCTTGATCATCTCATAGACCTCTTCCTCTGTAATGGGTTTCTCTAGTTCCTCATTCATTTGCGGTGTGACCAAATTTGGAATGCAGTTGAGAATTCTTTGTTGAGCTTCTTCATTGTTTTCTATCCCCTCATTTAAGAAAGACTCAAAATAATTGACTGCTTCCTTCTTAATTAATTCTTGATCTTTGACCTCCTCTCCCTTTGAGTTCTTGATCATGGAAATCTGATTGACTCCCCTTCTTTGGCTAGATGCCTTGTGGAAGAAGGATGTGTTTGAATCTCCTTTTTGAAGCCAAATTCTTTGATATTTTAGCCTCCAAACCTACTCTTCTCTCTCCTCTTCCTCATCAATGATTTGTTTCCATTTTTGCTCTTCTTGGAATAAATCATCTTCCCAACCTTCCTCCAAGGCTTTCTGCTCGGTTTGAAGTAATTTTTCTCTTGCCATTCTCACTTGTTCTTGTTGTTGAGATCTGATATTTTGGGTCCATATCTTTATACCTCTTTTTACATTCAACAACCTCTTATGGAATTGATACATTTGAGACCCATGATTAGGGGCACCATTGTCCCACCAGAATTTGACCCGAGGGAGAAACTCTTCATGCTCTATCCACATGGGTAGAAATTTGAAAGGAGTATTTTTTACTTTCAAAATGAATTGAAGTTCAACAACCACTGGCCAATGATCAGAGCTAGTGCCTGAGACTACCCTTGTTTCCACAATAATGGAGTCAGTGATTAAGCTTTCAGATAATAGAAACTGGTCCAACCTTTCAGCAATCATCACTTTCCCTTTCCTTTTGTTACTCCAGGTAAACCAACCTTCTTTGGGTGGAATGTCAATGAGTTCAAATTGTTGAATTCCCCCAATAATTTTGGATCAAACTTGATCATTGTTGTTGAACCATCCTCCTTTCTTTTCATTCCTATCTAGAATCGAGTTGAAGTCTCCACCCAAAATGACATGCTGATTTTGTAGAGATTCCACTAGATTCCACACTTGATGCCACAGTTCAAGCTTGGCAACAATATTGTTTGGTCCATAGAGGTTAATTAAATTGAAAGTTATCTTTAGGGATGTTTCAAGGAATTTTAAGCAGATCCAATTGCTTCCTAATATTTTTTCCATAATTTCAAAGGTATTGCTTTTCCACATAATGGCTAATCCACCTGACTGCCCACTTGCGTTGATTGCCACTATTTTACTGCCTTTCCAAATCTGATCTTTCACTTGTATAAAATCTTCTTCATTCATCTTTGTCTCTTGGATTATGATAATATCTGGTTTTTCTTGGCTGATTTTTCATCTCAAAGATGTTATTTTTTTAGGGGAGCCAAGACCCCTAATGTTCCAAGAAAGAAACTTCATTTAGCTGATTTTTTCCTCACTCTCGTCCTGAGTCCTTTGTCCTCAAGCGTGAGCTGGGTCCCATCAACAATCGATTCATGAGTTTGCTTCTCCCACATTGTTTTACTATTGGGTCTACCCACTGTTTTAGGTGTGCCTCTTGTATCTATTTCACATTGTGTTTTTTGGGAAGTCATTTCAATGTCATGTATAGTTTGAGTTTGAAGTGACCAGTTTGGGTTGTTCACATTATCCATTTCAAAATTATTCTCAAAAGGGATAAAGTTAGGGGAAGAGGAATTCAAACCTAGAACAAGAGACGTTTGTCCAGATTCTATAATGTCGACCCACTACAAACTGAAGTCACTTTGGGATCCCTCTTTTTTGTTGCTTTTTTATTTATAGTTTTTTCATTTAGATCCTCTTCGATTCCTCCTTCATTTAGTTGATTCCCTTTGTTGAGACTGTCTTCAACTGTGTTCACTTCAGATCCCCCAAACTATTGTAGTGCCTCAAATTTGTTGGAGGTTTCCTTTTGAAAATTTTGTTGTGAGGTGAACAACCCTGGTTTATTCTGTCTCTATCCTCTTTTGTTGTGGACCTGCTGGTAACCATCCTTATTAATCTCTTTCACCTGATGTTCTACTAGAGGGATCTTAGGACAATAATAGGAAAAATGGCCATACTCATGACATCGGATACATTTGAAAGGAAGACATTCATAATCTAATTTTTGTTCAATCTAGGAGTCCACATTAATCATTATTGCTTATGGTAATCCAATTTCAATGTTTACCTGGATGCAAATGTGGGTCACTACCAAATTTGCACCATTGTTCTTTGCACCTTTGATGAATTTCCCCAATTTATTGCCTATCTCCTCCAAGACTGAGTTCTTTCTCAAAAACCTAGGTAAAAAGGGTAAATGAACCCAAACTGGCACTTCCTTGGGGTTCTCCTCTAACAAGTTGAAGTTGATATGCCATGGGGCTAGGTACAAACCACTTCTACTCATGAAGTAAGGGCCCTACTCAAACACCTTTTCTCTGTCCTCTAGGGAGCTAAAAACAATAATGAAAAGTCCCTACCTTCCATGGAAATCTCAATGCTTCCTTGCACCTTTGGCTTCCAATTGACGTCAACCCAGGCCCTAAGTGTAGTATCTCTAGGCCACATTCCACAAAAATGACCAATCAGTGTCTGGTTCTTCAAAAGAACAATTTCCTCATTGACCTCTTGGATTCTCACTTCCATTGATGGATTGCCATCCAACTTTTTCACAAAGACCTAGTTTTCCTTCCTCTTTTCTATCGATTTTCCTGCCTGGGATCTTTGAACCACCCTCTATGCTTTAGACAAAGCCACACTTGATGAGCCTCCTACATTTTGGGTTGGGATGGGCACTGTGGCCCCTCTAGAAGCACCTTTCATAAGTTGTAGAGACCAAGAAAAAATTGAGCGACTCATAAAATTGCTACCACATAACCATTATTGAATAGAACCACCACAAAATCAATCTTATTGGCTGAAGTATAATGGATTTCATAATTTAAATTTCCTTTCACATACCTCAAAATTCTCATAGATGCTCTCATATGATTTTTGGATGGTCAACTCATGAATCTCCAAACTAAGAAAATTGTATATACAATATTTGGTCTTGTTGTTGCCAATCAAACTTCTACACTTCCTCTCATCCACTCTTCCACTTCCATCATCCTTGCACATTATTTCACCTTATGCAAGTGGGATAGCAAAATTTGTGCAATTTCCATAGAAAACCTCTTCAACACATCATGTGCATATTTAGATTGAAAAATGAAGATCTTATTATTTGTTTGATGTACCTTCATGTCAATAAAATAATGCATCAAACCCAAATCATTCATTTTAAATTCTTATATCATGGCTTGCTCAAACTCTCTCTTCATTCTTAATGAACTTCTTGTGGAAATTAGATCATAAACATATGAACAAGCAATCCAAAAAGTCATTTTTTTCCCTTTTGTACTATAATGTAGGCTCGTTCATATTAATCACAATCCCACACTTCAAGAAGTATGCATCCATTCTTAAATACCACATGTATAGGCATATGAGTATTATGGATAGTTTGCATAGGCTACACATAACCCAAGCTTAATTGTATTATAATATTATATTATACGAACGATTTGGGTAAGGATTTAGGAGTTGAATAGGGTCAGGGTTATACCCTCCTCAAAGTAGCATTAGAAGATGGTACAAAGAAGAGATATGTCATTGTAATAATTATCATCATTCATATTGACTATTATCTTGTAATCGCCTTTGCTTGTAATATGCTCTTTTACTTGGAAGATCTTATGGAGTTATTCCTTCCTTAAGGAGTATTATTGGAGTTGTGCTACCTTACGAGTATTATCTATATCGGTATCTCATTATGATATTATATTTATGGAATATTTTTTGTGGATAAATAATTTATTCTTTTTGTTTTATGGTGAATGATTTTTGTTAATGAGAGTAAATTTTGGTAACAAACGGTATTAGAGAAACATTTTTGGTAAAGTAAGGATTGTTCTTTTGGATTGCAGAATGTTTTTGGCAAAGTGGAGATTGTTTTTTGTGGATTGCAGAATATTTTTGATAAAGTGGAGCTAGTTTTTTGTGGATTACATAATATTTTTGGCAAAGTGGGAATTATTTTTTGTGGATTGCAAAACTAGGGCATTTTTTTCAAAAAACATCTCATCTTTTAAGAGTCATATATTTGTATACAATTGTCCAAATTGGATTATTGTTATGTAATTTTATTTCAAATTTGAATATCTTTAAAATAAGTAGTCATATAAAGGAATCTGAGCAATATTAAGAGAGGTATATTCCTACAAAATTAGTCATCTAAAACAGGAACATTAACATTTTTTTCCAAATTATATTTTTTTCAAAAATGAAAATTGAGATATGTTTCAACCTAGGTAATCAAATCAATTTTCGTTGTTGTGCTTTGAAGGAGATTTATGGGTATACTTATTTATGTATAATTTTTACTTCAAATTAGTGAGGACATTTATATTTTTATGACACCCTAGTTTTATGCTAGTTTGCATTATCATTTTTGGGTGTAAGCCCATGAAGATAATGCTTTTATCTAGAAGAGAGGATACTAATATGGGAGAGTGGTTGAAATTATTAAAATATAGATATGATAAAATCACTTTGTTGTGATATGTCTTTTATAGTTATTTATGTGCAAAAGCTTTACAATGGGTAAAACATTTTGCTATGGTGAATTTTAGGGGTACTTGGAAAGAAATGGAATATGCATTCTTGAGTAGATGGGAACCCAAGCATGTGCAAATAAAAAAAGAGTTAGTTATTTGCAAGAGATAGCTTAAGAGAAAGGATAAATAATAAATAGATTGATGGATGTCATTGAAGACTTTGAAAAGGAAATATAAAGGATTCAAAAGGAGAGATAAATTAAAAAAATAGTAAGATTTTTTCAAGAAACAAAATGAAGACTCTGAAAAAAATTAAATTACTCATTGAGGAGAAAAAGGAAAAAGTTAAAGAAGACAATGAGAAGAATAAAGAAGTAACATCTTTGGATTTACAAAAGCAAGACAAAAATCAAAAGAATATGAATTTATCTAAAAATTCTTTTTTTGTAGGTTTATGGAGGTATTTAGAAGGAAAATGATATTCCTTCCATTAACCCTAGCAACACATAATTTCATTGGCTAAGAGGTTGCAAAAACAAGCAACAAAAAAAAAATATACAATTGAAGGGTGAGAATGTTTAGATTTTTTAAGATTTGAAGATCACCATGGATAATATGTTTTGTATTCAATAACTTTATGCTATTGAAATAGATGATGTGGATATTGTTTTTTATTATTGTTGGTTAGATTATTTGTTAACTATTACCAATAATGTGCAAACATTTATGAAGTTATGGTACATAAAAGGAAGATAGCACTATATGATATTTCTCAACTTAAGAAGCAAGGATACAATGAGAAGAAATAAGTGGTTATGGCAGGGGAAGAGGTTAAAGAACCAATAGATAAATAAAATATTGAGTCTATGATAGAGTCCAAGGAAGAAGTAATAGCAAAGTCCAAGGAAGCTCTGCTAAAGGAACACAAGGATACTCCAAACAAAGGGCACATGAGATAAGAGCATCAAGAAGAATTTAAAATAGATGAACAAAATATTGAAGAGTCAAGGAAAGTAAAACATCAAGTTAAGGTTGTAGCATATAGACACCCACATCACCATGAACAACAACAATCAAGGAGGAATGACAGAAGACATCAATATTATTATGGACCTATAAGGAGTCTAAAGGACATCAAGTATGGCAATGTTTAGCATAAAAAGCATCGTAATGTTTAATTTTAGAGTGGTGCAGTAACTTCATATAACAACAAGAGCAATTATTCTGAATATCAGAGTAGATCAATGAAAGCATTGAGCCAACAAATCATTTATGGATATTCAGTTGGCATAATAGTATCTTGGCATCATCAAAGACCACCACCAATCAATATTTCACTTGTATGGATGGATGATCAATATTGGTACTAGTTGTCAACATTGCTTAGAAAATCATATTATTTAGTTTCTTCTCATGTTTCAAGGATGAAACATTTGTAAGGAGGATGGAATGCTATATAACATATGAATAGGTATGAGTATTATGGATAGTTTGCATGGGCCACACATAACACAAGATTAATTGTATTATAACTTTATATTACAATAATGAGTTGGATAAGGCTTTAGGAGTTGACTAGGGTTAGGATTATACCCTCCCAAAGTAGAATTAAAATATGGGTGTATAAAGAAGTGATATGTCATTGTAAGAATCATCATCATTCATATCGAGTATTCTCTTGTACTTGTCTTTGCCCATGGAGTGGCTTCTCACCTTGGGAGATCTTGTGGAGTTATTCCTTCCTCAAAAGGTATTATTGGTGTTGCCCTCCCTTAAGGGTATTTTCTATATATGTGTCTCATTGTGTGCATTATCTTTGTGGAATATTATTTATATATGAATGATTTGTTATTTTTGTATAATAGTGAATGATTTTCGTTAATGACAATAAAATTTTGTAACACATGCCCTTGGTGCTTGTTTAAATCCATATAATATATTTTTTAACTTATAGACATGTCCTTATTTAGCTTCCACTTCAAATCCTTATGTTGTTCCACATAGACTTCTTTTTCAATCTTCCCATTCAAGAATTCACTCTTTACATCAAGTTGATGTGCAATCCATGTTTGTTGGATTGCCGAGGCTAAGGCCATTTTTATTGTATCTTACCTTGTAATAAGTGCATATGTCTCATCATAATCTATACAAATTTGTTGTGTATACCACGTTCCCACTAGCCTTACTTTATTTGTTTCAATTGATCTATCACTACTATACTTGGTATTCAATACCCACTTCACTCCATTCATGTGCTTGTTGTTTGGAAGTTCACACAACTCCCAAGTATTATTATTTTAAATTGCATTTATTTATTCTTTCATGGCTTTGGTCCATATCTTGCTTTGGGTTGCTTCTTCAAAAATTGAAGCCTCCACTTCAATCTCAGATGATATTGCATTATTCATAATATTATCTTCTTGTTCTTTTTGTTATTGTTCTTAGTCTTGTGCTTGGCTTCTTATGAAACTCCTATCAAAATTTTGATCCAAAATTTGGTAGCTTGAATGTGCTTGTAATGTACTCTTCTCTTTTGTGCTTGTTTTAGAGAAACACTTTTGTCTCCACTTGATGTTTGTGACACACAAAAATATTCAATTATGATTGTCATATAAGTATTTTCTACATGTTTTCCATGTACTCCCCCTTCATCAAAAGTCACATTTCTAGACATAATACATTGTTTAGATGTGAGGTCATAGCATATATATACATTGCTTTATTTAGAATAACCAACAAAAATGCATGCTTGAATCTTTGGATCTATTATCTTCCTTTTCTTATCTTCAACAAGAACATAGAAAAAGAACCAAACACTCTCAAGTGACTTACCAAAGGCTTCTTTCCTTACCATGCCTTATGAGGAGTCATAGTCTTTACTAGAATTATGGGACTTCTAATGAAAATATATATTGTTGTTGCAATTGCCTCAACCCATAAATGATTACCCAAACCTTTTTCTAGTACCATGCTTTTTGTCATATCCATGATTGTCCTATTTTTCCCTTTTGCCACTCCATTTCGATGAGGTGTATAGGCTACTATCAATTGTCTTCTTATCCCATAATCATCACAAAATTGATTGAATTTTTTGGAATAATACTCACCATCACGATTAATAAAAATATTTTAATTTTATATCCATTTTCATTGTCTATAATGGTTTTGAAGCTCTTGGATAATTAAGAAACATCACTCTTATTATTCAATAAATATACCCAAGGCTTTCTAGAATGATCATCAACAATAGTGATAAAGTGAAGGATTTACCAATGCTTGGTGTCTTATTGGATCACAAATATTTAAACGAATCAATTGCAATGGATATGATGTTATTTGTATTTTGAGCAGATCTCTCTATAATGTTTTTCCATTGTGCAACCTTCATATAATTCACTTCTTACTTCTACACAAGGTAGTCCAAGGACCATTCCTTTAGCATTTAATAAATACAAGCTTCAAAAATTTAGGTGACCATACCTTTGGTGCCATAATCAATTATTGTCCTCAATGGTTGTATGACATAAATTGCTCTCTTCTCCTCCAAGCTTTAAAGGAAACATTATGTTCTTTGTAATAGATACAACAACCACTGCTTAATTCCTATTTGCTTTATCATAGATGATGCACTCCCGATTCTCAAATATCACTTTGTAGGTTTCTCTAGAAGTTGCCCCACACTCAAAAAATTGTGCTTAAAAACTGATATAAAGTAAGTATTTTAGATATTTTTCTTTCCATATTTTGCATCGATTTACAATGTTCCTGTTCCTTCAACCTCTAATGCTTTGTTGTCTCCAAATTCCACCTTGGTATTGTATGAGTCATCCAACTCCACAAATGACTCCTTATTACTGTTCATATGATTTGAACAACTATTATCTAAGTACCTTCTCCATGTTAAAAGCTTACCTTTTTTCCTCCTTCATTGCTTGGCTTTATTCCACATTCTCTTTCATTGTGGTCCTATATTATACAAAAGTGACATTGAACATTCCCCCTATCCACGGATATGCCTTTACTATTTTACTATTACCTCATTTTTTACCATGACCTCTTCCTCTTGTAGAATGTTGATTTTGTTACTCCCATCCTTGACCTTGGGAATTGAAGTTTGAACTAGCTCCATTATTGTTTAACACTCTTGCCTTGGAAGTAAAATCTTACTCCAAGTTTTCTTCTTCACTATTTTTAATCATTTATTCATGGGACATAAGTGAGCCCACCAATCCATCAAACTCTAACTTCTTCAAATCCTTATGTTCTTCAGTAATCATTTCACAATTATTCCACTTTGGTGTCAATGTTCTTAGCACATATTTGATATCTCCTTATGTTGGTTCATCGCTATAGATACCCATTTTGTGTACAAAATATCATGTATTATTACATAATAATCCCACATTCTTAGTGTCCTTCACTCTTAGATTTTCATATTCTCTCTTCAATATCTATAACTTCACTAATTTTACTTGAATCAACCCTTAATAGGTTGTCTTCAAGGTGTACCACGCTCCTTTGGTTATCTTAACACTTGCAATTCTAGGGAAAATTAGTATCAAGAGTTGCTTGTATGTGATACAAAGCCAAGGCATCTTTTCTTTGTGCTTTATCCATATCCTTTTTTCCATGGTTGATAAATTACTCCAATTTGTAGGTTCCTTGTAACCATTTTTGAGAACACTTTAGAATTAATTGACAATAAAAAAAATCTTCATCTTTAGGCACTAATAATAATAATTTTATTCATTAAATTCTAGGATGGGCAATGAAGCATTACCACATGCCATGATAATATTTGAATTTTTTCTTAAAAAAAAGAATTCTAATTTCTCTAGTTAAAGAGAATCAAATTCTCAAGCTCCCCACTTTTTCACTCTCCAATATCCAAGCTAGGATACTATTGGATGTGGAAATTGTCTTGATTTCTAAATTAGGTTTTGTGTCCCTAATATGAATTTCAACAAGGTTGGATGGAATTGTCAATGACGTCTTCCAAATTCTAGATTTAGGCCCACTCTCAACTGTCCTCATGTAAATCCTCTAGTCAATCTAAACTAAATCACTTAAAAATAAATTACAAAAAGGAAATATGCATGAAAATAAAGTATGAAAAATTAAATTTATTAGAAGTTTAGATTGCCAGAAATTGAATGCAAATATGACTCTTACACCATAGTAAGGATAACATGTGATCAATCAACACATAATAAGTTGATCAACATTAGTGTCCACCCATTTGTTTGATTATGAAATTGATAATAAAATGACAAGATGGGATAGAAGGGCCATGTCACAACCCCATGCACTTAAAAAACCAAAAGAGTGGTGCCACTAATGGAATGCTTGAGGACTTTTTAACTTCTTACAACCTCATGAGTAGAAAGCACAATATGGATTTTACAGAGTGTGTATTTGAATTATCATGGTCAAAATATGAATATAATGAGGGCCCTAGGCCCCTATTTATAGTAAAAGTTTACACTTGAGTTACTTAGGGTGAAAAATAATTACTCATAGTAAAAATAAATATTTTGGAAACAACTTTAGCAAAATGGTGCACCTCCAAATGTTACATACATCTAGTCACACCTCTAACAAGTTAAGAAGGCTTTAATTACTTAGTATGCCATTACAAGTTGAAGAGTCACTTTCTAGAAGATTTACCTTGGGATCGCTACCATGTTTTACCTTCACGACTATTCAAGTGATTTGCTTAGATTTAGCAAGTGAATTGCTCACATCTGTAAGTAGATCAACAAATTTTGTTGAGTAAATTGCTCTTTTGAGCCAATCGATCCTCTTAAGCAAGTGAATCGACTTTTGTAGTCAATAGGCTAAATTTTACAAGCAAATCAATCGTTGTTCATACTTAGTCAAATTTTGAGCAATTTGGGATGTCTTCTGCTACCTAATCTCCATAACTACATTCTCCTCTAAAATTGACAAAATTTGTAAAAGGTAGTGTCAAGGTAATACATCTATGACAACTTCATAGGATGCCAAAGTCGATTGGTGTAAGATCCTAGATATTACCTTTATCTTTAGGTATAGAGTCTACAAAATTGGGACCTATGATCCAAAATTGTCAAAATTGTTGCTTCTCCATCAACTAGTCTTTGGCAGTAGTAGCCTCAACAAGTTCGACCATTGGCCATCATCGAGAAACTGTGTTGGTATGAGGTCTTCTACCTCTCCCATTAGGTCTTCAAAGGATTTTTTTGATAGTTCCTCCTATTTAGTAGCTAGCTCCTATAGCTTGGCCTAAATTGGCTTCAACCTCTCACAAATTTTAGCTATATTCCCTTGGTGGTTTAGTCCTTCTCTTCCTCAATCATAATGCTTATGCCATCATCATCTATGATGTGCTTTCTTTCATTGAAAATATCAAGAATTCCTTTAGCAATCAGCCCTTGGATCTCCTTATCCATTTTCTATACTCAGGTTTTCAAGGATGTTAGATTTTCTTTGTAGGCTTATATATTCCTCTAGACATCTATGATCTTTCTCAATTTCTTGACCAATTCCTTGCAATCTATTCCATGTTGTTGTGCCTACACTCTAGTCATTGATGCAAGGAGTTTGAGGACTTATTGATGTTCACTTATTGTAGATAATTTTTCTTTTACATGTTTGATGGTCTTGTTAACCTATTTTAGGCTTTCTTTCATGAAAGAAGTGAATCAAAAAAATTCATAAGCATTCTTCATCTCCTCCTTGATCCAGTCCCAAAAGGTCCTGACCTTTTGAACTTCCTACACTAACTTTAGGTATACAATTGTTTCTTCAAGTCTTGAGGCCTATTAGATTTGTTGATCTTTTTGTTCAAGGCTTTCCAAGAGCCGTCTTTGTGCTTTTGTCACTTGTTGCATGAGTTCTTTAGTCTTGACAAGCCAAGTTTAAAGGTCCTATACTTGCTTTTTTAAGTAATCCTTCTCAAAGGCCTCTTTATATAATCCTTTAATCTCTTATTGGTGGATGTCCTTTATGCCTTTAGTTATTCCAACTTTACATATAGTTATCTATTTTTATATGTATTGCTTCATCCTCAACTTCTAGTCACCCATATTTTATTGGTGTGCCAAATATGATCTTGTTAGCCAACTAGACCATTTGGTATGGGTCCATTTTATTGAGATCTACTGAGACACCCTAGAAATTAAGTCAAAAGGAGTTGATGCTACCTTGGTGGGGTTAGTTTCTATCACCTTGATAAAGTACACTTTGTCTCCCTTTCTTAACAGTCGCAAATAGAAGAGCATCGAAGCCTTGGACATCTTCTCACTAAGTAATTTGTATTCCTTCTTCCATATCTTTTCCTCAATGGAAAAAACATCCAATGCCTTGACAATGTTGATTTATTTGGTATTATATGCAAAAATTGACCTAAGCCCTCTAGTTGTACTTGTGGATGGGGGAGCTCCTATAGACTCAACTCCTTAGGTAGGGATTATGGGCATCATCACCTATAGGAGAAGTTGTCATGCTGAGGACGATGGACATGTGGTAGTGGATGCATAGCGAGGGGTGAATTGAGTGGTGATAGCAGGGAATGGAGTGGAAGTGGTATGAGTGGGATGTGCTACCAATCCGACTAGGTGGTTGAAAGAGATGACTTAGTGTGTGGGACTAATAGAGAATTAAGTAGGCTTTAAATGTTGGTTTGAAGAAAGACCTTGCTTTGGCCATACATATAGTTCATGAGTTCATAAATAAAATTATTCAACGTAGAAGACAATAGCGCTTTATATAGGGGATACTCATGGCATTGTACATGTCTTGCAAGTCCAATGTTCTAGTTATCATTCTTTCTCTTCTAAACAATGTTAATCAGTAGGATCACAAAGAGTTCAAAAAGCTAAAAGAGACATGCCAATTAGAGATATTCCATGTCATAAATAATGGAATTGAACCAATCTTATTGAAACTATGGATTCCATGTCTTGAAGCACCTTCACATTATTTGAAGAAACCAAGAGGAGAGCTACCTTCCCTATTTTCAATGCTGGTTATGAGTTAACTAAAGTAGATCCCTTCATGAATAAGAGAACCCCAAAAAGTATGACATTTTTTGGGGAGCATGTGCTTTTTGATAATGATGAAAAAATCTCTGCCAAGTTATGGTGCTAGCCAAATTGTAAGTTTTACGAGACATTCCATGCATACAAATCGAAGATGATGGAGATTTCATATTAGATACTGAGACTCATTATTTTTTAGTTTGTGGATGGAGGGACCAAGGCAACATGTGCCATTACCAATTGACACATGTTATGGTTTTTTACATCTTAATTACTTTGACAATTACAAGAATGTGGAAGCAGGTAAGCAGATGATTTCTAAATCCCACATGGACATATCATGCCTATCAATACCAAGATGGCATTGGAAGTTTCCAAATGCTAAATGGGAAAGGGGCATGGGTTGCTCCTCCCATGCCTTTGCAAGGATTTTTGCTTATTAACCTTGGTTTCTGCTTAGAGATATGGAGCAATGGAATCTACATGAATGCTGAACACCGTGTAGTGTATGGAATACTAAAGAAGTATAACTGTTTGTGGCCTACTTCTTTGATTTTGTGGATAACATAGAAATTTGTTGTCCTGAGAAGTTATTGAACAACATCCATAACAAAATAGAGCTCTTACAAAGAGATATATCATAAGCTATTACAAGCAAGTGGGTGCATTTCTAGAAATTCCTTAAAAGTTGACAATGTGATTTTTTCAATCAATTATACAGGATTGAAATTAGCCCCACCCGTATTACATCATCACCACACACTGGTACTACAACAAAGCGGAGATATTATCCATGTATCACTTGGCAAGATTCGAACCTTAGTCTCCTTAAATGTTGAGGAATCTAACTAGTTGAGCTAATACCTTTTGATAATTGACAATGTGAAGAATATGCCATCGTTCAAACAATGGCTTGATATGCAATGTAGTTATGTTGATATTTAATTAAAAAAAGATGCAATTTTTTATGGAGTGAATGATCAATGGAACCTGGAACTCTTATGTTTTAGTTAAGAGTTTACATTGAGGAGGAAATTTTTAAATTCTTCCATTCCATAAGAGCACACCAAGCGATCAAAAATCAAGGGTTCCAACTTTGATAAGCACTAGGCAACTAAAAGAAAGGTAATTTTGGTTGTGTGAACGAGTGAAGGCCCGTGCCACACTCAAGGTGAATGGTTGAGTCTATCCCCATTCATAGGAAGATGATAATTAGTAAGACTTGGTTCAACTGATTGTCTATGATTAGTTGTGTCTGTCTCCAATCACAACTCTTGTGAACAATAGCGTGTGTTCCTATTTGCAACTTCCATATTGGATAGAGTGTCTCCCTGTTCAATTGTGTTGTATGACCATAGATGAGTTTATCCCTATCCTTGGTTAAGAGTCCAATGAGGCCATTCTCACTAAAGAAGAATAGTGAGGCCATTCTCACTATTGCTTGTTGAGAATAGTTGTTCCTATTCATACCCTAAGTGTACTCGGTGAACTATTGAGGGTGTCCTATTTCCTCATATGGTTATTTGGACTATTGTGCTTGTCTTATCCCAATTATTAATAATCTTCCCAAGCATAATGTAGTAAGGGGGGAATGTTAGGATTTATTACATCATAGGATGTGATAAATAATATTATTAAAATAAATTCACATAGGAGTCTTATGAGAGTTGTTAAGTAGTTGTAGGTAGAGTCAAGTATGTTGTAGCAACAATTTATATTTGAATTGTTTGTTGAGTTTATTACTAGTCAAAACATTGTATAAATAAAATCATTGTATTAATAATTTTTTTTTAACCTTGTGGTATTCCAAAAAACTCTGTGGTAGAGGGGTTCTTGTGGGAGTTATATTTTGTGTACTAAAAGTTGTATGTTTTAAATCTGATTTACAAATAGTTGGCTGGTTACGAGGCTATTCACATCGATTAGTACTTGGTACAAAGGGTTGGTGTAAGTTACCATAGGAGCTATATTAGACCAAGTCAGGTTTACTAGGGTAGACTAACAAGTCATTTGTTGGCTCAAGTAGCCAGTTTGTGGTGGCATGAAGCCTTGGTTAACTAGATAAGCTATGGGACATTTTCCTTTAGATGAGGCGGGACTTGCTACCGGGACCTCTTCAAGTTTTATCTTCTTGACGTACCCACATGTTAGTTTGTTCTTTTCTTTATCCTTTAGTGAAATGCAATGATGTTCACTGTTTGATGTCATTTTCTGACTTATTGAGCCTTAAATATTGTACTCACAGGCTTGTACATGCATGGATATAACTCTAGGGTCAAAATTTGCAAAGTTTTCTCAAAAATTCAAAAAATTGTTATTTGAGTGATTTGCTCGCAAATAAGAGCAATTTGCTCATGATTTCAAGCGATTCACTAATAGGATTAAGTTTTACACTATTAAAAAAGTCAATTATTCGCTTGAAAAATAAAGTGATTTGCTTGCTTTACTAAGCGATTCACTCGTTCATCTAAACTTAGAAAAATTTGCAAAAATAGAAGATTGCCCAAGCAGATCACTCCAGTCAAATCACTTGTGGGATTGGAGTGAATCACCTTCTCATGAGGGAGGGAGGGAGGAAGAAACTTGTCTTTCCTAGCAAATTGCTCCTTTGACCTGGTTTGGAAAATTTTGCTATTTTCGAGTGAATTACTCCCTTTATTAAGCAAATCGCTTGTTATCTTCTACTTGTGCAAAATCTATCTTAAGTGATTCTATTGTGGCGGATGCACATACAAGGTTAGATTTGAGTTTTTGATGTTGCCTGAATGTTGCTAAAGTTTTGGACTTTGCGAATTTTTTTGATATCTAAAGTTCGTGTTTGAGCCATCATTTGTAAAGTACTTTCAAAATCCAAGCATAAATAACAAAAAATGCTAAAATTTCAAGCAAAACTAGTCTAAGAATTGAACAAATTCAAGTGAATCACTTTGAATTTCAACTTGCGAGGATGCAAGTTTAATTGAATGATTTACTCGCTAAGTCGAGAGATTTGCTTTTGACTGTTAGGCAGATCGTTCGATTTTAGATTACTTAACAATTTTTAAACTTGCGCTAAATCAATTGAGTTGCTCACTTTCACGAGAAAATTGCTTGCAAATTCAAACTTTGAAATATTTTTCTTCAATTTTGAGCCAATTGCTCCATTCATAAGAGATGCATTTTGGACGTAAAAATCAATAAAATTTAATGAAAATACATAAAATCGAGGGTTTGTTCCACTGGGCATGTCAAAAACTATGTTGATATGGAGAATTGTTTTGACTTCTTATTTAAGTGTTACACCCCAAAATTCGAGTTTCAATAATGTTAGACAAGTTTTCCAAAGGCTTCCATCGACCTCCAGATTAAGGCCAACTCCTTGTTGTCCTTGTATGTATCTATGATCTAAACTAAATGCATGAAAAATAAAGTGCGGAAAGAGAAATTGCATAAAAGTAAAGCTCAAAAAATAAAATTATGAAGTTTAAAGTGTAAGAAATGAAAGCAAATACGGTTACACCATAGCGAGGAGAGCATGCAATCAATCAATACATGAGAAATTGAATAACATCAATGTCCACCCATTTGTTTTATTATGAAATTGATAAGCAAATGACAAGATGGGCTCATGGGTTGTGCCACAACCATTGCACACTTAGCAAACCAAAAGGGCAATGCCACTAATGGGATGCATAAGGACTTAGCAATTTCTTACAACCTCATGAGTACAAAACACAAAGTTAGTTTCACAAAGTGTAAAGACACCAAGCGGAGGAATAAGGTATAATGTAGAAATAAAAGAATGAATCGCTATTATAAAGGAATCGCCGTTAAATTGAGGAGAACCCACAATTAATTTATAAATATATTATTCGATGGATGGTTTATAACACCCAACACATTGCATATATATATCTTATCTAGAGTTGTGAGTTTGATGAAAGGACGTGTTGGTCCATATAATTAATGAATTAAATAATAAGGTTAGGATTAGAATCCTAACATGCCACCCTCCTTAAAAAGAGCTTTGTCCTCAAAGCTCAAAGTAAGGAGCTTCGTTGCTTGTTTTCCAAGTTGAATTTGCACAATTTCTTGTACTATCTTGATGTCACTTTTTCAAAGGTAAGGATATCTTGAAGGTCAGAGTGTACATCTACCTCATCTTTGGCCCCTATGGAGGGACAAGGATCATCTAAATTTAATAAATACAATGTTGGTGTAGCGCAACAATGATGAGGCCCAAATTGCTCATCACAAGTACAACAAAGGTCTTTCGCTCGCCGCTCCTCCATTTCTTGCAAGCTGAGGTACTTAACTGGCAAGGGTTTAGGTTTTGGGATAGCGGGCGGGAATGATGATTTATCAATAGGTTGCTCCTTGTGTCAATGTTGAACATTGAATTTATCTTCAGCTAACAAGGCTAATCCAATGGCTTCCTGTAGGGTGCGAGGAGTGTACATCATGACTGCCACTCTAATTTCTTATTTTAATCCACTGATGAAACCGCTTATGAGAACTGATTCATCCAACCCTATGATGCGACTGGTGATATCCTGAAACTGAATTTTATATGCATGCACTGATGTGATTTGACGTAGTTGGGCGAGATTAAGCAGCAAAAGTAGGTTGGGGTCATGAAATATTCCGTCATCGATCATTTTTGTAATCGTCATTGGAAGTTGTTATTAAATTGCTGAAAATCATCACAAAAAATTGTCGTCAGAAATTGTCATCCAAAATTTTATCGTCAACAATTTGTCAAATGTTACAACAAAAATCGACAAAAAATGGTGTTTTTGCAATTTTTGCCAAAATATGTTATCAAATTTTTTTTTTTTTTCCAACAATGGTTGCTGAAATTTGGTAACTAAGACGGCGAGGGACGAAAGACAACTTGGATGATAGGGTAACACTATTTTATCGAACAATGGTTGCTGAAATTTGGTGACTAAGACGGCGAGGGACGGAATGAAGATGGTTGCTGAAATTTGGTCACTAAGACGGCGAGGGACGAAAGACAACTTGGATGATATAGGGTAACACTATTTTATCGAACAATGGTTGCTGGAATTTGGTCACTAAGACGACGAGGGACGGAAGATGGTTGCTGAAATTTGGTCACTAAGACGATGAGGGACGAAAGACAACTTGGATGATAGGGTAGACGTGCAGACGTGCACGTGGAACAGCAGCGGCGAGCGGGGGCGGACGAGAGGCGGGAGAGGAGTTCGGGTGGCGGAGCTGAGCAAAGGCGAGGTTGAACAGAAGCGGGGCTTGATGCCAAGTCAACAAAGTCGACCAGCGCCAAGTGTCGCCTTAGGCGAGCCTACACGCACGATGGCCAAGCCTAACGCTCAAAGCAATACAATACTGTGGCCTTTGTTGTTATAAAAACCACGAGGCCTTTCCCACAGCGAATGTGGGACAAGGTTTTTTAACTTTTATATTTTCCCACCTCCTTTCCGACGTAAAAATTACGTTCCCGGTGGTCGGATATTTCGTTAACCTTTTGCAACCTTATAAAAAAATTTAATCTTTCGTTCTTGCTGTGTCGAAGTCGCCGGAAACGTTAACAGGAGTCCTGCGTCGATTTAATTCGCCTATTTCGAGTTATGAAATTAATTCTTCTCTGGTGGATGTTGTAAGTGAATTTTCCTTCGAAGTTTTTGGAAATTTATCGCTTGTTTAATTATTTCCGTCGTGTTCTTCAAAAATGGTAAAAAAATTATGATTGTCCACCTTGAACTTACCAGAAAAACGACGCAGCGTGATTTATTTAGTTCTTGATTAATTTCGTTCTGTGGAATTCTCTTCTTCTGTCGAAATTTATAGGCGCTTTGGCTGTGGTTTTTGTTTTACGTATGCTTTGGCTGGAAGCACTGTTTGTAGAAATTTTTACGCGACGTAAGTTTCTTCCTTGGTGGTGGTGTATGCATTAATTTTCTTTTTTTAATTAATCAAATATTTTTAGAGATTGCCACTATTGGTCAATAAAACCTTGGAATTATTGATCAATAAAACCTTACAATAAGGTTTCATTAATTTTTTTTGAAATATTTTTCTCTACGCACGGACAAAGGTTTTATTTTGCTTTTGAAAATTATTTTCTCTACGTTCGAATAGTTTTTCAGCGGCGATCTGCGTTCAATTTTTTGAGTCGCACGAAGGGAGGAGACAACAAGAAGGCCTGAATAGTGAAGAATGATGCTCCTATATCCGGAGGGCGACTGTGTTTGAGAAGGCACAGTTATTTTCAATGTCGTTGGATTTTTTTAATTCTTCGCCTTTGCAAAAAAAATTGAACCTTATGATTCTGTACACGTGTTGATATTTATCTGGCAATTCAACCTTATAGTGTGAGACTTAATTTCTCACGTGGTGTTTTCAATTGGTTGAAAATTTTGACATAAACTTCAGGAGTTTAAAGGCGACCGAAATTAATTTGAATGTTAAGTTTGAATTTTAATTTTTAGATTTTTCGCTGGTTTTCGTTTTTCTTCTCGGAAAACTTTGTTGCACCGAGGAGTGTGAGGATTTTTTTTATTTATTTATCTCCTGGCACTGGATGATATTAATGGCAATGGCGACGAGTTTTATGATGATCGGAAAGTTGAATTGTCGATGACAGAAAATCTTTGAACCTTAGGCTTTTAATTTTAATTTTCTCGTGTATTTGTTATCGTTTTGCCGGAACTATCTATTGCGTCTTAAACTGTCAGAATTCGCTGCTAAAAACCTTGAGACAATTATATGACTACTGGCAAGATCAACCAGTGTTTTAATAATTTTAAATAAATTAAACCTTAATATTCATTATTTTTTCCAACAACAGAACAAGTTTCTTCCACGCTAAAGTGCCAACCAATGGAGGTTTTCTCACACCGGGGTTGCAGCAGAGACTCGATGGTTGAATTTTCCACGTCCGAGGTGTTACGAACTCGCCGAAGTATTGACTTGTCTTTTCTGACCGATGATCTTTGCTGGATCTGGAAGGTCCTCTCGTGATTTCTTTTACTCGTGAAGGTTCAACAATAGTGTGTAGCGCACAATCGAGTAAATGATGACTAGTTTAGTTGCTGGAGATGAAATATCAGTGCAAATTGTCACCTTTTTAGAGGCTTGTGAGAGAAATTTTGCACAGCGTAGGGAGGGTTATTCTTGGATGAGAATATCATTCGCAAATGAAACCTTTGCTCAATAAAAGACACTTTACACTATGGATAGTAGAAGTGCAAATAGTGTGATTGGCTAATCAGTGGGTTATTCTTGGATGAGAATATCATTCGCAAATGAAACCTTTGCTCATGCTCAATAGAAGACACTTTACAATATGGATAGTAGAAGTGCAAATAGTGTGATTGGCTAATCAGTGAATGGAGAATGGATAGCAAATGAGAAATGGATGATGACCAGGCATGAAATAATAGAAAACGAAAGCTTTGGAAAAAAAAATGGATTGAATGGCTCTGATCCAGATGTAAAGACACCAAGGGGAGGAATAAGGTATAATGCAGAAATAAAGGAATGAATCGTTGTTATAAAGGAATCGCCTTTAAATTGAGGGGAACCCACAATTAATTTATAAATATATTATTCGATGGATGGTTTATAACACCCAACAAATTGCATATATATATATATCTTATCTAGAGTTGTGAGTTTGATGAAAGGACATGTTGGTTCATATAATTAATGAATTAAATAATAAGGTTAGGATTAGAATCCTAACACAAAGTGTAGCTCTATATTCTCATGGCCAAAATATAGTTAAAATGAGAGCCCTAGGCCCATTTTTATGACAAAAGTTTACCCTTGAGTTACCTGGGGTGAAAGATAATTACTTAGTAAAAGTAAATATTTGGGGGCAACTTTAGCAAAATATTCAACCTCCAAATGTTACATGTTTCTAATTATGCCTCTAATAGACTTAAAAGGCTCCAAAAATGTTTAGTGTGCCACAAAACGTCAAAAAAGCCACTTCTCAAAATATCTTCCTAATAATCCACACTAATTTTCAACTTGGCACATGTTTGAGTAATTTGCTTGTATTTATAAGTAATTTGATAGCTTTTAGCCAAGTTTGTTGAGCAAATTGCTCCCTTGAGCAAATCAACACCTTTGTCGGACAAATTGCTTCTCTGAGCTAATCGATAGATTTTTGCAAGTGAATAAGGTCTTATCAAAATTGAGCTAAAATTTGGAATTTTTCGGGTATTTTCCTACTATCTAGTCTCTTACTACTACTTATCACTTTCAAATATGACAAAATTTGCAAAGGTTACTAGTATCGAGGTACTATACTAGGATTAGACGATAAATAAAATTTTAACCTCTATCATCTATCGTACCGACTTCTTAAACACTAGGATTCTTATCATCATCAAAGCAAAACCTACCTAGGGCATGCGAGACGAAAGAAGTAATGTAATTTTGAAGAGGACCACAAGGTATTCATACACTTCAAAATAGGGCTTTTGACTTTTAAAATCTACCATAATGGTTTTTGAAACCCTAAGATCTTTCTCACCATCTTCATAACACCACATGGCTAGGATTTGATAAAAACCATTTAAGCAAGAACATGTGGCCTAGTTAAAAAGACCATCTCATTCAAATTGATCAAAAAAAATTAATATCTACATATATATATATAAAATTAAAGAAACCTAATTGTTGAAACAAGATGTATGCAATACAATATAATTTAAAAAAATAACACTATATTGCAATAAACATATTTTCAATAAAAAATATATACAAACAAATTATTAAAAATATTTTAAATTTTTTATAAGGCCTATCAATCTACCTTGCAAAATACTTTGAGAAGTAATATAAATCGTATACCTTAGAGGATTATGACCCTCCCACAAGAAAGAAAATGCAATTCATTTTATAATGTGAGCAACACTTTGATAAAGATACATAAAGATTGTTAAAAAAATAAAAAATACATAAAGACATTTAATCTTTTCGGGAATAAAGCTATTATCTTTTCTTCACGACCATGCTCCAATTTCCACAAATATACTTTGATATTCATAAAAATTTAATAGTATTCTACATAAGCATGTATATAATAAATGGAGTTAGCTATCAACTATCTTAGTTTAGTTTTATGTTATGTATATTATATAATAATTGTAATATTTAATATATATAAATGATTTAAGTTTGGAGACTGTCAAATTATATTTTACATATCTTATGATTGCATTTATACTTCAAGAAAGAAACCAACAATTCAAATTTGGTAAAGTGGATTATGATTATGCAATGTTTTAGAAGTATTACTCTACTAAGATGTAGTGCATAGATAGTAGAGATGAAGTTTTAGTATTGTGAAGGCTAGAAAATTTCAAGAAGAAAGATGCTAAATTCTGAAATATTTGTATTTACAAAGAAAATTGAAGAAGATCCGTAAAATGAACATTAAGAACTTTATGAAAAAAGATGTAGGTTTTTAGCTACAAGAAATCAATTGACATGAGAATTGAATTTTTTTGTAAAACTCTCAAGCTCTAAAATAGAGCTGTATTTGGTGGGGGATTGGAGTACAACCCATTTTTCTCTAGAAAAAATTAAAATCTACTTTATTCTTCAAGTTTAATAATATTTGTATATTATGCATGTTTCCACATTAATCTTCTACGCATTGGTAATGTTGTTTGCCTAGATCAATAATGATTAAATTTACTATAGTGTTTTCCATTGATAATATTTGATGTATTTAAAACATTTGTGTTTTCATATACCTATTTATTACAATTCTTGTGGTTGCACTTATCCTTCAAGAAGGAGACTAATAGTCCAAATTTGGTAAGGAAACTATAATAAGGTAAAGATTTGGAAATATTACTCTATTAGAATATAGTTCATAGACAATAGAAGTGCAGTTTTCGTTTTGTGAATGCTATTGCAAAAAAATGTCAAGAAAAAGGTGCTGAATTTTGGAATACTTGTATTTATAAAAAAATTGACGAAGATCCAAAAAATAAAAATAAAAAATTTAGACTTATAAAAGATATGTAGGTATTTAGCTAATGCAATTCAATTGAGATGAGAATTAAGTTTTTTTATAAATTCTTAAAATTTAAAAGAGAGAGTTGTGATTTGTTAAGGGTGGAAGAGAGGACTACCACCCTTTTTCTTGTTTATAAAATTTATTAGTGTGTAAGAAAGTTGTTTATCTAATGATATAGAAGATACAAAATAGTTATATATGTGTTATAATATAATTGGATATGAGACGTTTTTATTATGTTTATATTTATAGAATAGATCGATACATAAGGTCATATCCCTTTGGTCTATGATAAGTTTTCTCTTTAAAAAATATTTGCCCTTGAACACAGAAAGCAACGCGTGATGAAAAAAGCACTCAAATTTCTTGTGTTTTTGAAATCCATTCCCATATAATCAAATATTTATTAATTAATCAAAAGTGTAAAGACTTTTGTATATTGCCAGCATACTTTTAAATTCCATAGTAAGTCGTTATACTTCGCTTAAGATATGTGACTCGTTTTAAACTGGAGAATAGGTCATTACAAAATGAATTGCCTATTACTTCATTGCCGCATGCCATTAGTTGATACTACATTCCAAAACAGGCATTCTGCAATACACTCTAGATAATTTATACTGGCCCCAAAACGACGTTATCACAAGTCCTATACATATTTTCAAAATCTATTAAATTCAAAAAAATAATGAAATTCAATCATACAATATAAATGGAACATGAACACTAACAACATTAGGGTGGAATTCCAATGCCCAACACAAACATATGTATCCGATAAATGTTACCAACAGGCATGAGCAAAGATAGTAAATCTACTACCGAATAGGATTGCCAAAATTCTGGTGCAGAGGAATAAATTATCTTGCCCTATAAACTGGATTTTGGAAATTAATATCCTAGGGGGCAAATTATAGTGCCCGGAACATAGACAAATGAAGCTACCTGATCAGATGCACCTTTAGTGCAAAGAACATAAACTAATGAAGCTACCTGATCAGATGCACCTCCCAGAAATCGTTACAATTACCAATAAAGAGCCTGTTCACAGATGCCAATCATTGGTGCCAGCTGCAGATCTAGAACCATTCTTGACATGAATGTCATCACCAACCATTGTCATTTTTAATTGATAATATTCACCATATACATTTGCACTCACATATCGTGCAAATGCACATTTTATATTTCTGCAAACAATGTCTATTGAAATCTCAATTAACTGTTCAGTCATTCAGGGCCTTGTGAAAAGCAGTCTGCCAAACACACAGATACAGTGTCTTAATGCATGTTAAGTAGGAAGGTAATTTTGACAGTAAATTGGACAAATACAGAAGCCAATAATGTTCAAATCAACATTATGCAGAAAATTGTCACAGCACAGGTCCGTTATAATGAAATAATGAAACACAGTAGATTGACAACACATACCGAAGTTGAAGTTTTCAGGAGCTCACGGATAGCCATTGTTGCATAGCATGAAGTGGGCAGAGTGAAGCTTATCTGAAGAGCGGTAAGTGATGCAGGCTCAGATCCATTAACAATATTTGCTCCCTTCACGTCTGTTTTCAAATTCTCTTCACCATTATCTCCAGCTATATTATCCTGTCTGTCATTAGAGATGGGCGGTTCTATTTTCAAAGTTGAAGATTTCTCATTGTCATTAGAAACTTCTTCTGATGCTTTATGTGTTATCTGATAACTTCCCCTATTACTTTTAGCTATTGTATCCATATCTGTTTCAACTAAAGGTTGGGTAGGGTCCTCATACGTGATAATTTTCCTACAACAAGATGACAACACTCATGAGAAGGGAAATCAATTTGTCACAAAACAGAGCCTGCTTGCCAGGACAGTAAGACCTATATTCCAAATCAAAACTATTAAAACAATGGAAATGAATAGTGTAAAGTCATCCAGCATACACAAGGATCAAAGCCAAAGATATATTAGGCCTTGACAAGCTCAACCATCAAGTCAGAGAAGGAGCCAGAAAGAGGAGTCACTCTGTTCCCTCAATGAAAACATGCATCATAACCAAAATTACCAATGATTTGATTCCTCACCACTTGTAATCAATTGGTTTCTGTATTAGCTTCCTATAACCTCCTGTCATGCTCATTATTGAATATTCCCTGAAACAATGCGACCCAACTCCAAAATAAGAAAGAAACCATAATCATGGATGGAAAATATAAAACAAGAAGTTCATGGGACCTCCCCCTTAAATCTACATAGGAAAATGCCATGCTTCTAATGTGAACAAGAACAAAGCTGCATTCAGATGTCCCAAACATCTTCCAAATATTCTATATTCCAACTACGCACCAAGCAAACCTGAAAAATGGAACTGGGTCCTGAAACTTACTTCACATTATGTGAGCTCTCTCTCAAGTTGACTGAATCCTGAATCAGAAAGATCAAATACGAGAACCAGATAATTAGCAAAATTTAGTACTTAGTGTTCAGACAAAAGAACAAACGTACACTCAGATATAATACAAAACATTTTTGAATATCAAATCACTCCACTTAGATTAAGCATTATATATATTTAATATGTATGTAAGGAATAAGGAGAATTTGTCATAAATGCAATCATCCAGTAATGTCATATATAGCAGAACACAATTGTCACCCATATGTCAACTAATAAAGAAAGAATAAATGACTGGTACTTCTATGAGAGACTAGAATTGTTAACTTTCAAACATCAATTACCGTAACAGTCATATGGGGACAACCAGGAACATGGATTTTACTCATGAAACAGAACCCAAACTCAATGAAACCAAAAGAAATATCTACACCACACATGGCAAGTTAACAACAAAATACCACAATCAAATGCAACAACATTAACTAGTGCCATTACTTCATACCTGTTTAGACCCCTTATGAATGCATTATACTTGAAATGCAACAAAGAGAATCTTTATTATTATGTGGAAATTTAAATATGTACTGATCCCTCCATTTTTGAAAATAGAAATTGACTTTCAACATTTTCACCACAAGGGATTGAAGATGTGTCAACAACAATTGAAACAAAAGATATATTTGCAAATGGGCTGGAAGACAAGTGGTGCCTATGCAACTTTGCACATAATCCAAAACTGTTAACAATAACTTAATCACACCTATTTTTTTGATTGACATAAGAAAGCACCCCTTTTTAATTTATGATAGGCAATAGATAGGACTACAAAATTGCAGCATCACAGTAGACTGGATAATCAGCTTTAAAATAGCTATAGTGATTTTTAGCCAATATGCCCTAAAAGCAGGAAAGACAATAAGAATAATGAAAACAACAATGATGATAAGAATAATATTCTGAAAGCAGGTTATCAAATGGCATTAGCTCAACCAGTTATACTCAATTTTCAAGAAGACTTAGGTTAAAATCTTGCCAAGTTATATAAGCATAATTACCGAACTGTTGTAGTGCCACTATGTGATCATGATGTAATACAGGTGGGACCCTTTTCAATCCTATATATATATATATTTTCTGAAAGTAGGTTCACAGTTGACATGCTATTCAACTTCAACAAGGCAGTTATAATATTTCATCCATAGACACCAGGAGACAGGTATTGGTAGGGGTATGGGTCCAAGAAATGGGGATGGGGACGACTATTTTTAGACAATGCGTATGCAGACACTTGGAAACACCAAATAATAAAAAAATATATAATATTTAAAAGTTTTAAATGTAATATATACTAAATACACAAACAATAAATAAAATAGAAAAATAATTAAGATGCAAAATGCATAAAAATTCAAGCAGTCTCTGTGACTAGAAAGTAAACTCATAAATTAAGGTTCTCAAAAATAGGTTATTAGAGTCATAAACCCTCCTATTGACCTCTTAATAAGTAGCCAAGAAATCCTCAAACACGCATAGTCATAAAATAGGCTTTCTTGAGCACTTAAACCTTGTTTAGGGCCTTTCTTTATTGCAAATGCCACTATTTAGGACCTCTCAAAGAGGCATTTTATGTTTTGATATGGTTTAGGACCACTTGTAAAACCCCTCACGGTTTTTCCCAGAGGAAAGGCAACATTTTATGCTGAATGCAATCAAGTTTATCAAGCTTATTTCTAAAACATGATGTGTCAAGTTGGCACTTCAGAGTTTCAAATGGACAGGGTACATGGTTTTTGAAATTGGGATGGGTTAAGAGACATCTCTGGGTATTCAATGAGGTATCTGAGATGAGTACTAGTACCTGGTACAAGTACCAGGTAGGAAGAGACAACTCTCCAGCTGACTATGTGTAACCTATCACATAGCATTCAAAACATACCATGCCAGTAGACTAAGCTCAAACACCCCTAAGCTGAGCATTACTAACTCCCGATATCACATCCAATCGACACTTTGATATTGATGTAAAGGAAATTAAGTGTATCTCGCATGGATGCTTCATCTCAACAATACAGATGTAGTACGTTAGGGCCACGCACTTAGAACAGGAAACTATCGTATAATTTTGGCAGTTAATTCAAAGGACAGCCACATGAGTTTGATATTTAATCTCCTGGTTGAAGTCTAACTTAAGTGCAGAAATATGGGACAGAATATCTATCAGGCAGTTTATGGGAGCTGACGACAATGATACATGAAACTCTGGGTGAGCTATAACTGATAATTTGGTGAGCTGTAACACAGAAGGTAGGGTTTATGCTATGTACTGAGACATGAGCCATCCAAACTGCTGGTCCATGAATGACTCAGGAACCTTGAGATCATTCATTCAAGCCAGGGCAGCCAAACATTAAACATTCGCTGCTGTATATCCTTAATATGATGCGTTTGATTGCTCCTTTCTCTCATCATATAATTCATCTGCTAAGCTCATGCTATTAGCTTCTAATTGCAAACGGTCAAAATGTGTTTCTCCATATTTTATGTATGGAAATGATAACATGAACACATCATCAACATCTAACCCCTTCTCAAAGACTGAGCTCCCACTTCAGCTATGCCCTGGAAATGACTGGGACACAGAGGTGGGAATAATGTCTTCATGCTGTGATCCAATAATGATAGATTTTGCTATACATACATAGCAGTGGTAGACTCGAACAAGCCTAAGTATCAGGCAGGACAAAGATGTGCCCCATTTGTGACTAATCTGCATTGGAGAAGGTCCAACCAACTCGGAAGTGTGGTAAAACTAAACATGCAACAAACGCAAGAAGATCATCAATTGATTAATTCCCAATATGAACATATAAAAGTGAATATTGTTCAACATAGTTTCCGATTTTTCCAAATGCCGACTGGACTTGCCTAGAATCGCCGATTCGTTGATTTTTTCTGATTTTTTTTGTTTTTTTTTCTTGAACTTTTTTCTGATTTTTTTCATTTTTCTTTTTGCTGATTTTTTCCTGATTCTTTCTCTCACCCAATTCTGATTTTCTCTACTATGTTGTTCAATACATTAAATGTGCTTATAGACAATACATTCATTTCACCACATTCCTTAGAGCAAACATATCTATTTAAAACTCATGACTATTCAAATGGCAACCTTTCATGTACTTTGTATGTCTTTTGACATTTGAAAACTCTTTGAATCCTAGTTTTATTATGTTCCATGGGCTCTTCGGGATGGTGGGACACGGATGTATTTTCAAGACAACAAAGATTTTGCAGGACGGCTCCAAAATGACAAATATAAAGATATATAAAAAATATATTAAGCCTAAAATTGAATTTTTTAAGTAGAATTTATAGATATGTAACATAATGAACATCAAACATCCATCAAACAATAAAATGAAGACCATAGGCAATGAGGATTCTGAATTCATTGATTAGTTCAAGTTCCAATTACATAAACAAAATGCCAAGGCCCAAAAATAGTAACATTGAAAGTGAAGCACTAAGCAATGAAACATTGAATGTCTAATGAGTCAATGACTCTAATCATTAGTATCCTCATTTGCCACATCATGTATAGTATTTCAATAGGCACCCAACATCCTCCTTCCTCGTCCTCCTTAGGGCCAACATCCTATTGTGTTGTAGGAATCTCTCAATACTCAAGTGTCTTCTTGTCTTGGAGACATAAGGCACTATGCACTGCAACTAGCTTCTTCGCTTGTCTAGAGGTAAGCCTATTCCTCTTGATAGAGTGGATGAAGCTATAGGTTGACCAATTCCTCTCAGCAACAAAGGAGCTTGCAACCTGGGAAAGAAGATGTTTGGCAAGCCTGCATGACAATTGACCATGATCCTAAATATAAATCCCACCATCCAATGGGGTTCTTTTGTCCAAGGGTGAGTCAATCATCTCTAGCCTCTCGTGTGTTGAAGCCACCTAAAAATTTTGTAAAATTGACCCACTTCCCAAATAATCTGTGCTTCCTCTTTGGTGTACATCTTCCTAATTGCCTTAAAAACACCCTTCTTCACCTCATGGTCTGCAATAGGAGCTACTCTCCTAGAGCTCGATGCATACCACTTGGGATTGATAGCATATGCTATCATGTGCAATGGAGTGTTCATCCTATCCCACCTCCTCTAAACAATAGGCTGGATGTGCTCACCTTGGAAAAAAGTGTGGGATCCTCCTATCGAATGACCTCCCTAGGTGGCCAAGCATGCTCTCAAAAGTTTCATAAATCTCTCCAAGATTAGGAGATTTTATGTCTACATATCTGATGACCTCCATAATAGGTGACACAAAGGGCACTATACACCTGACATCAATCCACCAATCATCAACTAGTATCAACTATTTCACTTTCTTTCCCTCCGGTGGTCATCTCTTCCACTCACTACTCACTACCATAGCTTGTAGGGCCTCTACACCTCAGGCATCCTCTCCAACAAAATAAAGTAGCTAGCATATCTAGTCTCTATAGGTTTGAGGAATTCTTTCGTTGAAAGTGTCCTAAAAAGTGCTAAAGAGATATGATGGTTGCAAATAAACATTTGCACATCTCTAGCACTAGACACCACTTGCTTCACCCATTCAATCTTCCCTATGTCTTCCAATACATTGTTCAACTCAAGAACACAACATGGGGTCCAAAAGATATGACTATTGGTGCTTCGAGTCATCATCCATGCAGATATGCACATATGGGCTGCATCCGTGACAACTTGGACCACATTCAATGGCCCCACCTCCTCTATAGCTTCCTTTAGAGTCTGATAATAGAAAGTTGCATCCTCGTGTTTCCCAAAACAATCAACAAATTTAAGAAAGTAAGGGCATGTTCTACATGTAACAATAATGTTCATGAATAGCCTATGAGCAATATCAGCCAACCATCCATGACAATGGTACAGCCATAAGTGCCCCATGTGTTCCATCAACCCCACCATCAAGAAGTTAACTTTGGAATAACTCCTACCCCATTTTTTTCTCTCTTGGGAGATGTAGGAAGGACCAACTACTGCAGCTTTCTAAAATGCCTCCTTGTAATAAGGACTGCCATTAACACTAAAGGGAATGCCATTCACAAAGAATAACCATGAAACAACTTCAGTCGCATCCTGCAGTGCATTCATATTAATCATCTTTGGAAGTGTGACATTGACAACTGTCCTTTTTGAACTAGAAGACCCCTTTTTTGCTGAAAAATGTGGAACGAGAGCATGAGTGGGAGTGATATAAGGTGTTGTAGCTACTCTACCATGTTGCGTTAGTGTATTTGCTGTTCCACTACTAGTATCTCCGGATTGAATCAGCATTTTTAACATTTCAGCCTTTTCCTCAATTGACAGTCCTATTTCTTCACGCCCCACCCTGTTGTTGGAGGTGAGAAGAGCCCTTGTATAGCTTCCCTTGAATGAAAAATGAGAAAGATTACACTCATACTGATGTGTCCATCTAAAATAGTCACAGGCTATAGCAAGGGATTATCTTTTTTAAAAGCACCCCTTGCTTATTGTTTCAACAATGCAAACGGACAATCAAAGGAAAGGTTTACCGATGCATCCACGCTTGCAATAGAGCTGCCCCCTGTTCCACTTCCACCCACTCCTCCCCTCCATCCAAGTTCTTCCATTTCTTCCAGGAAAGGGACAACACCTTGATTCGAACTTGAAGTCATATTTGTTGTTTTGTTTTCTAAAACAGCAATACAAATATTTAAAAAAAAAAAATCATTGTTCAAACTTCAAACCCTAACATCAACCCTTCCTAAATACTAAATACAAAGACATTCATTAATTACATTTTATTTCAAAACAAATTTTAATTTACAAAACTGAAAACAGCATTGCATTTTGCAATGAAATATTTAGAACCCTAACCCTTCCTACACAATGATAATGCTCATTGAAAAGATAAAAAAAATTAAATCTACCTCGAAGTGTTAAAACTATAATCTTGATAGTTTGAAAATTGACACCCTAAGTCTTTCAAGCTCCTACTTCCCATGTAAATTTACAATGCAAAAATTTAGGGAGAGAAAAATATATATCTATAATGCAATGAAAGTATGAATACTTTAATTGCATTCTAGATGTAGATTCATTTAACAAAATTGAAAATTGAAAAAAAAAAAATGAAGAAATCTCCCTAGAAAATCTTGCTTGAAGACTTGAAGTAGAGTTTTGGGCCTTGAAGATTTGAAGCTCTCCTCATCCTTGGCACTTGCTCTCCTCTTGGGTTCTTGCTACTGCTATGCTTACTCTTGGAGGGTGTCCTCTTTGTGCGCTTCTTGTAGTCCTGGATGCCCTCCCTCGAGTCATTAAAAAAACACATCCTGACCATCCCTGTGACATCGTGAGGATGTTTGGACATCCTAAAATGACGTTCTAGGGGGGCCCTCTCTTGAGGGACAACAACCCAAGACCCCTGGGGCATTTCAAGGATGGTAGTATTGGGGTCCTCACTTTTGGGGATGCCCATGACCCATCCGAGATGCACTAGGACGGGTCAACCTGACCCTTGAGACACGTCCTTGTGTTTCACTGTACTTTTATCTCTATTGATTTTTGCCAATACTATAAAAATATTAGGCCTTAACAATGTTTACATCTACAATCATTGCAAAGTGCGCATATTTACTAATTGGATACCACTTTTGGAACCGACATGAACTGATATTGTATTTGGTAACACAAGCAAGACAATTGTCAGGAATCGAAGAAAGGTTGTGGTTTAGATTATGTGGCTCGTGGTTAAGGTCATGGGTACCCATATATCATTGTTCGTGTGAGCATATCAATAGAAACTTCAATGGGGTCAGTTTATTTCTTGGAGCATTCCAATGACTTCTTTAGAAAATTATTTGGTATCTCCGTTACAAGATTCACCACATTGTATCATAAATATTTGAAGTTTAGCAATTCTTCCCCTCACACGAACAATTTCGACAAACATAATGGAACAAATAACAATTAAGGGCAAACAAGTAAAAAATTTATAAAATAGATCTAAAACATGACATCCCACAACCTACATAATTCATTCCCAAGTCTGCTGGACTCACTTTTGCATCTACAAAAACCAAAGGAAGAAACAAACCAACCAAGGAAAATGATAAAATGATATTGAGGCAACTCATTCACAAACGCAGTTGCCACTAAACCTTGTTCTTATACAATTTGTGAAGTTCTTTATGAATATTTATATTTTATCTAGACACTCAAATTAATAAAAGTATTCTATATATATATTGAAGTGGTTTTATGGTATTGAAATGGGCCCAACCATGTTACATCATGACCATGTAGTGATATTACAACAGCTTGGCAATTATGCATGTATCGCTTGGCAGGATTATAACCTGGATCTCCTCTTTGAAAGTCAAAGAATTTAACCAGTTGAGATCATGCCACTTAATAGAAGTATTATTTTCAAATGTAATGGAAATGTTATAACTGATTTTCTCAGCAGTCTTTTTTTCCAATTATTAGCCATCTGGATTGAAAATGAACTCGAACAAGGTAATTTAGCTTTGCACCATTAAGGGCAGCCAGAGACTGTTTATTTAACCAATTTAGGTATGTCTAAAGCATTTCTACTATCAACTGCAAAGTGGTATATGGTATTGGGGAAAGGCCATTATTAGTGTGTTGCAAATTTGATTGTTGAAGAGGTTGTAGAATCTTGGCTTCTAGCAAACCTTGGTTAGATTTGAGTGATGGCCTGGGCTTGTAGGGATTTGTAGTTTTGATATGTTGCAGAAGGATGACAGATGGTTGAGGTTTGTCACCCATATTTACTGCATGGAACCACAAATAGATAAAGGTTGTGTTTTCTTTAACAATGCCCTTTAATTATCCGGTTTGAATTTATAGTTTACACTGAAAACTATTCTAGAAAACAACCAGCAGCTGTCTGTAGGGTAGTTACTTTTACTCAATTTTAGCTTTAGCAATTGGCACCCAATTTGACATGTAAGGCTATACAACTTTCAGATATGCATTTGATGTCACAGCAATTAATTAAAAGTAACTTTTAACATCAACAACAACAATGAAGGAAGCGGGCATGAGAGCTTTATAAAGTCCAATCTTCAGGCTTAAAACAACTCATGAGCCAAAAAAAATAGGCCAGCACATTTTTCACAAGTCTGATACTCTAATACATCAAGGTCATCATAGAAAGAATGAGATTTCTCTATTATCTTTGAGGCTGCAATTAGCTAAACTTCATTGATCAACAGCTTAATAATAACATTCATGAAGAGAAATGCCATTTGAGAACTCGACTTGCCCTATATCTAAGGTAGAAAAGAAAATTTCAGTGGTTGTTATGACCTCTAACAACCATATGTTAACAAAAGATATAACTGGGTAAACACTCCAAAATGCTTAGTTACCATTAACAATAAAAAAAAGATCTCCAAGGATATTGCAAAAGAAATATCAAGATACTTTCAAACTTCCAATTTTGTAAGTGAAGTTAGGGATCAACATTGCCAAGAACTTCATTTAAGTCTTAAAAATCAAAGTATTAAACACATAAAATCCCAACTTTTAAAACTAGCACTCCAATCTTTACAGCTATGCAAAAGCATTTAGATGATGAATGTTATCTAAAGTTGACATGTTGCATATGCCATATGAACACTCTCTAAAAGATTCTGACCAAACAATAGTTTGTATAATAATTTCTGACTTAAGCATGCGTAATTCACCTTTCCAGCTAGATTATGGTATATATCAGAAATATCATTTGCAGGGTACATTACCCTTGACCTGCAACAAGAATTTCAATTTCCCCTCAAAACTGAATATTATGAATCCATACTAACTTCTATAATTGCATAATTAAATCTCCATTACAAGAAATGCTTACCCAGGAAGAGGAAGGACCACATCGTCAACTGTGTACTTTCCTGATGCCATATCATCAGCATTTGCAATCTGATAACAAGAATATTGCCATCTTAGAAAAATAGGGACAGTACATCTTTCTAAGACACCTGATCATCACTAAACTTGCAAGTATTATGGAATTTTTAAGTTGTTTGCTTTGAAAATAAGCAATTCCAAAAACGTACAAGGTTTACTGCAAATAAGTCTATATTTTGTGGTGTGCCAAACTTTGAAAAACATTTTGCATTTGCCAAAAATTGTTTGCTCTCACAAGAAATTTAAAAATGAATCCATGGATATAGCATGATGGTCACATCACACCATGTAACTAATTATACTTCACTTCACCAAATCATCATAGTGGTCCTTTTTCTGAGCAATCAATAACAGTTCATTACCATACACAAAAATCTATATTGTTTATTTAAATATTGACTGCTAAATGTTGGAGCAACTCTTCAATTTGCATGTATTGTCAAAAGATCATGTTTGAGAGAAAAGAAGGTAGTGACTGAAATAACATCCATGATTGGTCACAAACAGAAGATGTTTTCAACATTTACTCAGGTTCTAAACAGTACACACTACAGAAGATCTCAAGCATATCCCATCTAATGCCAAATATAACATGATAGACATATCATAAAATGTAATGTAGCTGTTAGAAGTACTCCAAGTACTCCGTACTTATAGACGGAGTTAGTAGAGCCTTTGCTGGAACTCTCCCTCGAAATTTTGTTTGTGCACATGGGAAGAGAAAAATAGATATAGAGACATACAAAATAAACAAACTTAAGCCAACTTATTGCTAATCAAAACTAGCCAAAACAAAAAGAACAAACATAAGTTATTGTCCCCAGTTTTTTTCACAATGTCTCAATATGGCCTTTAGCCAGTACTATTTGAAGTGGGGAGGCATAACCAATAGCATACTCAGTTCTTGATTTTTGGAATGGACTATCCAACCATATATTTAAATATTAAACTCCTGTGCTACTCAAAATATGTAGATAAGAAGTGTGTTGGCTTTTAAGTCTAACTATCTCAAAATATCACAAGTCCCAATGTAAATAAGCCAACAATATTATAGGTCAAAATATCAATAATCAAGAGTAGAATTATATATGAGCAATCAAATATATATCCAGGCCAATATAATAATGAAATAACATTCACTTATAATATCAAATATGAATGTAAATGATCAAAATTCATTCATGTACATACATGAAGAGTACTTAAAATATGAATTGAAAAATGAAGTATCATGTACACAATTCTTTTTCTTATTTTGACAATGTGGAGCCTTGTCTCCATAATATAGTTGTATAAGACAACTCTTCAAGTTCTTGACTGTTGCAACTCTTGCATGACTTTTGGCTTCTCATCTTGCCACTTGTATTCAAGACTCTTGACTTTCTAATTACTTTACTTTTATGACACTTGTGCATATCCTACACATAGAGAAAATATAAACTATAGATCAAATAATGTAATATTCTCTAACACCCCCCTATATTACATTATTTGATGTGAACTTCTCTTGATGTACATAGATGATTCTGGAATATCTAAAATTTGTTTCAACCAAGTGCTTTTGTAACTGCAATATGATCTTCAATAGAAACATGTTTCAATTAGATATGATGATTCTAAACATGATCCATGATAAAATGACATTGAGCTTCAATGTGTTTTGTTCTTTCATGAATAATTGGATTTTTGATTAAATTTAGTACTCCTTGATTATCACAGTTTAATATTTTAGCTCTCCTAACTCCCATATCTGACAATATATATTGTAACCAAAGTGCCTCACATATTGCATCTTTTGTTGCACGATATTCTACTTCTGTAGATGAAAGTGCTACTGCATGTTGTTTTTTACTATACCAAGAAATAGGTCCAGAGCCAAGATAGAATACATATCCTGATGTAGATTTTCTGTCATCTATAGATCCAGCATAATCAGAATCTAAATATCCCTGTAGATAAAACTTGTCATCATCTTCATTTCTTTTATATATTAACCCATATTCTGTAGTCTTGCTAATATATTGTAGTATTCTTTTTGTAGCTTTCCAATGACTTTCTCTAGGTTCTTGCATGAATCTTGAAAGATAATTTATAGCAAAAACTATGTCTGGTCTAGTATTTGTTAAATATAGAAGACTTCCAATTAATTGACGATAGATAGTGGCTGGAACTAGAGATGTTTCATTATATCTAGACAATTGTAATCCTTGTTCCATAGGTGTATCTTTGAATTTACAATTTTTCATTCTGTACTTTTCAAGTAATGATTTTGCATACTTTGTTTGTGTTATTGTGATATTGTTTTCATTTTGACAAATTTCCAAACCAAGACAATAATGAAGAAGCCCCAAATTTGTCATTTCAAAATCCTTTTCTAGGTCCCTTTTAACTTCATCTATTAGAAGTCTAGAGCTTCCTATGATTACTATATCATCAACATATACTATAAGTACTATTCTGTCTAATCCAACCTTTTTTGTATAGAGATTTGGATCTAATAAACTTCTTTTAAAATTGTGTTGTAACAAATGATTATTAATCTTTATATACCATGCTCTTGGTGCCTGCTTTAAACCATATAAAGATTTGTTCAATTTACAAACCTTTTGTTCTTGTCCTTTGATCACAAATCCTTCTGGCTGTGACATATATACCTCTTCTTAGAGATCACCATTAAAAAATGCACATTTTACATCCATTTGATGAAGTTTCCACCAAGATGTGTTATTAAAGCACAAATTGTTCGAATAGTAGTCATTCTTGCTGTTGGTGCAAAGGTTTCTTCATAATCTATTCCTTTTGTTTGAGTATATCCTTTTGCAACTAATTGAGCTTTGTATTTGTCAAGAGAACCATTTGCTTTGTATTTTATCTTGTAGATCCACTTACATCCTACTACTTTCTTTCCTTGTGGTAGATCAACTAGATTCCATGTTTTATTTTTCATTAACGTTGCATATTCTGATTCCATGGCTGTCTTCCATTTTGGATGACTTAAAGCAGTTTGAGTAGTTGTAGGTTCTACTATAGAACTTATCAATCCCTTATTTATTCTCGTTAAGCTACGAGTTTGTGGTCTTGTAGTAGTAAGATCTAGCATTTGCTCTAGCTTTGAGTCCTTAAGTGTATCTCTAAGCCATATTGGTTCTTTCCTTTGTAGTGTTGTAGTAGTTTCTAAATTTTCAATTTGCTCATCATATGTTTCTGATTTTGATTCTTCACTTGATGAGTCCTCTTCTTCTGAAATACTTAAAATTGTTCCTGTATCAGTTTTTATTCTTTAATAACATTTTTGTTTCCCTCATCAAATACTACATCTCTACTTATGTAATTTTTCTTTGTAGTTGGATCAATTATTCTATATCCTGTTGAATCATCATCATAACCAAGAAATATTCCACACATAGTTTTGTCATCCAGTTTAGTTCTTCTTTGCTTTGGAACATGCACGTATGCCTTACATCCAAAAATTCTCAAATGTTCTACTATTGGTTTTTGTCCTAACCATACTTCTTCAAGAGTAACATTTTTTAGTATTCTTGTGGGTGATCTATTTTATAAGTACACAGTTGTTTTAACTGCTGCCCAATATTGATGATCAAGATGAGCTTCTTTTAGCATACAACGAACCATTTCCATAATAGATCTATTTCTTCTTTCTGCAATACCATTTTGTTGAGGTGAATATGTTGTGGTAAGCTGTCATTTTATACCATTTGTTTCTAAGAAAGAATTAAATTCCTTTGATAAAAATTCTCCCCCTCTGTCTAAACGAAGATTCTTGATTGATTTTCTTGTTTCTTTTTCTACTTACTTGAACTGTTTGAAGCAACTAAATGCTTCAGATTTGAATTTCATAAAATACACCCACATTTTTCTAGAATAATCATCAACAAATAGTTGATAATATCTATGTCCTCCAAGACTAGTAGCATTCATTGGACCACATAAATTTGTATATGTTGTTTTCATGCAAGACATTAGACTCTAGATTCCCATGAGAGTTTAGGTAAACCTTTAACCATTTGATGTTTACTCATCTCATTCAATGAAGATGCACTTATATGTCCTAGCCTTTTATGCCAAAGTTCTTTTGTTTCTAATATGCCTATTGTCAACGCCATATTTGATGATGTGTCTAGAGTAAATAGACTATTCTTATGAGAACCAGCGGCTATGACTTTCCTTGTTTGGTAATGAGGCATTTTTTATTGTTTTTAACAAATTTGAATTCAACTGCTAAATTTTGATCCATTAATTGAGATACTGAAAGAAGATTAGCAGTTAATCTAGGTACATATATTAATTATCCCTTTTTCATTTGATAAATCAATTAAAACATCTCCTACTCCTTTGATCTCATAAGTCATACTATCTGCTATAACAACCAGAATTTTCATGTTTCTCTTGAAAGGTTTTAAACCATTGTTTATTTCCTGTCATATGCTTACTTGCTCTAGAATCAATATACCAGTAATCCATGATAGATTCTAAAATTTTAAATTCAATTTGAAGTAGAAATCCTCCTATGAAATTTGCAAAATTTTAAATCTTCAAAAACCAAATAACTTAAGTCTTCTAATCTTCAAATCTTAAAAACCAATTTTAAATTAAAAAACACTTAAATCCTAGTAGAAATCCTTTTCACTCCAAACCTAAATAACTTTAAATCTTTTCAAAAATAATTTTTTTGAAATAAATAAACTTCATAAAACTATTAGGGTAGAAAACCTTATAACTCCCTACTTAAAAATTTAATAAAATTTAAATTCAAATTACTTGCTTTCCCTCCAAGCAATAAAGGTATGAAAGGTAATTTTAACGTACCTTTCCTTTGAAAAGTTTTAAAACCAGAAATGACGCTTCTAATTAGTAACATCTAGATGTTACATCTATTTACTCCACCTTCTACATTTAATCCCAACTGTAATGCTTACACTTGCTTAGGCGTTTGAATTTCCCAAATATGGCACTTAATATTCCATCATTCTCGACATATGGCTTTAAGGTCTTTAGCAGTATGGCATCCTAGGGTTATGTTTGCTCAATAGGACACTCAAAGCTTTCTCAATCTCCTTCGTTGAATAGCATGCTTTGGTGCATTCACAATCTCCCTTGCAGGATAGCATGCTTAGTGCATTCACGATGGTCTTCTTTGGAAGACGCGCTCGGACTCTATTATTGAAAAAGCACAATGGGAAAGCGCTCTAGTCTCTGTTGCTAGATGGCTCAATCTCTATTAGTGGATGGCACGCGCGCTATATCTCTGTTAGTGTTGGATAGCTTTCGCTCCACTCTGGACAACACCCTTGCTTTACTCTGTTATGGTGCTCTTCTGTTAGTGCTTTGCTCCACAACGCCCTTGCTTTACTCTGGAATGGTGCTCTTCTATTAGTGCTTTACTCCACTCTGGACAACACTATCTTCTTCTGATTACAACATTGGTCTTCTTTGAACAATGCTCTCTTCTGTTACAACGTTGCTCTTTGATGCAACACTACTTAGTTCCCAAGCTAGCCACTTTATCTCTTAAGTGATGGCCACTTAGACTACTATTTGAATTTCTGTATATAGACCACTTGAATGATGGCCACTCAAATATATTGGTTGCTTAAATGCTGGCCACTCAACTTCTATGGTGGATGATAGCTCCACTAAATATGCCTTGATGCTTCTTTAGACCGCGCTTTGGTAGCACTATTCTTTGTTGTAGATTAAAACTCCTTTCAAAAAATTTCTTGAAAAATAAGTCAAGGCCAAGTCTGAATTTGCTACAATCAGCCTAATGCTTCTGGCTTTTTGAATAACCAAAACTTCAACTTCAATATGCCTCTATATACCTTATCTTTGGAGGCTTCTTATATGTACTTCTCAATACTAATCTCTTAACTATTCTCAGGAAGCTTATACTGCTTCTCAATCTCAGGAAGCTTAGATGCATCTCAATCTTAGGAAGCTTAGATGCTTCTCTATCTCTGGAAGCTTTGATGCTTCTCTATCTTCTGAAATCTATCTTCAATGTCTTAGGCACCTAGGAACAATAAGATTCTCCTATTTTCTAAAGAATCCGAAATATTAACAAGGTGACTTTGAAGATAGTTGGTGGACTCAAGCCAAGCAAAACATGTTGGCTTGAGTCCACCAACTATACTAGGAAACCCTAGTATAGCTGTCCTTAAACTCAATTTTACAAAAATTACACAACCATGTTCTTGAGCCCCTAGAAATTTTTTTCCCTTGGTCACGGTTGGTTACAAATTGCAACAAAGGTTTTTTAATATTGAATGGACCCTTGGCATATTCTTTTAATAATGGTGATGGACAATCAAAACTAGAAGTAGTGTTGTCCCCTTTGGAAGTTTGAGGTTGGATAGTAGAGGCAAAATCCCTAGCAGCATGAATATTTTGATTTTCACTTTGGTTTTCCCCCTCCATATGAATGTTAAATGAGTTTGATTCACTGCTGCTCATGTTGAATGTTGAAAGAAAAATATGAAAATTTCAAAAGAGACTTGGATGAGGTAATGAAAATTGGAAAAATTCAAAACAAACCTGGACTTGTTGCTGTCTATTATTGTTATCCCTGTTGTTGTTGTTGCTGCCTCTTGTTTCTATCCCTGCTCTTCTTCTTCGTCACTGCTGAATGAGTGTGTTTGTTTTAAGTTTTTAACTTTAACTTTTTATTTTTACTTTATAGTGTTAGTTTCTTTTATTTTTAGGGTTTTGGGGGATTGAGACTTTCATTGGTCCCAACCCCTACTTTTTTTAATAAATTTAATATTCTAACTTTTTTTGTTTTAACCTTGGCTTGAGGCGCCCATCCATGGGGGACAACTAGGCGTCCTTGGGGACGCTCAGGCCATCCCCGAGTACGTCCTAGGGATGGTCGGTTGCAGGCCTCTAGTGGAGGACAACTCCCCGCCATCACCCCGTACCAGGATGTAGGGGATGGGGGGACGCATCCCCGTAGAACCCCGCTTTTATGACACTTGCGCATATCCTGCACATAGAATCTTACATAAATATAAACTATAGATCAAATAATGTAATATTCTCTAACAAAGTGCAAGCAAGTACTTTGTAGACATGGGTCTTCCACTAGTCAACCTTCTAAAGCGGATCAATATCCTCTCTTGAATTGTCTTTGCCCATAACTAGATCATGAGGGACAAAAGTGTACATTCCACCAAGTATAAATGAAACAACAAAAGTAAATTAAGTATCTCCAAACTTATCTAATTAATGAGTTTACATAAAAATAGCAACAATAAGAGTGAAATTTTGATCAATAAGAGGGGAAATCTGAAAAAACATTGAAATATATATATATATATATATATATATATATATATATATATATATATATATATATATATATATTTTAAGCGAAAAACCCCTTGCGGAGCCGCCTTGGTCTGAGAGACCACAAACAGGGGGTTCTACACCGTCAAAGTCACTCGGGAGTCGCACCCAACCCTGCCCGCACCAACATTATCAATTGGATTTTGGATACCCAATTCAGCTTTTTGGTAGGGTGGAGATTTGAACCTGGGACCTCCCTTGGAGGATTGCCCTCTCCTCTCCAACTCACCTACAACACCTGGGTACATTGAAATATATATAAAGATAAAGGTAAAGTAGTTAATAATATCTAAGAGACCATAGACTACATGAGATGATCCTCATAGAGGATGTTGATTACCCAATATATGTATATCCAACCAAATTTTGCTTACCGAAATAGAGAGCAATTTCCACTACATTTTTCTAGCTTTGGCCATCATGCAATGCAGATAATCAACAGTTATAACTTTGGCCATCATGCAATGCAGATAACTGAAGCTAAATGTCCTTGATCTCTGACAGTTATAAATATATTGATAGTAGCCAAGCCATGTATTATGCAAACAGAAAATTGAAAGACAATATAACTATCACCATATCTCTTTCAGTCCTACTTAGTGATGTATAGCATGTCAGAATTATAAGAAATAACAGGTAAGGATGAAATAAATATGTTTACACACTCGTTTTTTGAAATCAATAGCTTGTAGATAGACATCCATATATATGGACCATCTTACCATTGCTACATTAATTCTTTCTTGAGACAAAACATTCTCAGTATCCTCATTCAGAACATCAAATTCATCCCCAACATCAGTGTCATTGACTTCATCTTTAGCCTCCTGATTTGTATTCTGCTTCTCTACTTCAGATCCCTTGCAATACACAAGATCTCCTTCAACAACTTTCTCAACTCCTGTGCATCAGACAAGTGGTACCATAAAAAAATCAATGACATAACAATTTTTCTTGAAGATGCAAAACAAGCATAAAAAGATAACAAAATAACCACGAAATGCAACAAACAATAGATACATCGGAAGGTTGAATTTGCAAGTAGAAACGTGCCAAGGACATAGGTCTTGTAGCAGGGTAGGATACAGTTAGAAGAAAAAACACAATTTCAAGAATACCTACAGGTAGACATACAGGCTTCACTTATATCTATAAACAAAAAGTTACAATGTAGGTCATCAAAAGTAATGGTACGAGAATGTTCTAAAATAGTTATTCCTAAACTGAAAAACTGAACATGCAACAACCATTATAGATTAGGTTACAATGCAACATAAACCTAGAAGCACCTAGGGACCTGTGACCCATAAGCACTGTATCACAATTCCTCCTGAACCTGAGAGTGAGAAGATACATAGGGCAATCCAAAATCTTCCATTATTAACACCACTTTTATGCTCAGTGCCATTTACATTTTTGGGACTCGAGATTAGACTGTTGCGCACTTGTGGCATCATGAGCACGTGATGGTTTCTCCTTAGTGCCAATAAGTCCCATTACAAAATGTATGAACAAGTTATTATGGCTCTAGAGCTAAAATATTTGCAGACTGATCACTGACATCTAGCAAAATTTACTGGTGTCCATGTGGTCCCCACATACCTCTTGGACATATCCTATAATAATCATGTGCTAATCTAGCATAGTTTCCAAATTCATTCAAACTGGGCCCAGGCTCAATTTGGTTCAGACTTTTCAGTCCAACCAGACCAGTCCAGTTCAGTTCAGTGTTATTACATCAAGACCACATAGTGGTATTAAAACAACCTGGCAATTATGCATGTATCACTTGCCAAGATTCAAACCTAGGTCTCCTCGAAAGTTGAGGGAATTTAACCAGTTGAGCTCATGCCATTTTTTTATTTGTTTTACATTAAAAAATTGTAATTTTTAAAATCTTATTGAAATTGAATCTTTGACGTCACAGAGGTTTACTTGTTTGAATTTGAAATATAGCCTATGAAGTTTAGAACTTGAAATATGAATTTGTATATTATAGACTCTTTGTGGCACGTTTTATTATTTCTTTGTATTTTTTATTTTTATTTATTTATTTATTTTGTGTACGTAATGTTAATTCTTTTTATTATTTGAACCAAAGTGCACCTTTTTCGAAATATTGAACTTCCAAAAAACAATTTCACCCTCAGTAGAACTGAGCTTTCCAAAAATCATGAATAACATCATATAAAAAACTATGCATAAATGTATTTGAAATGCCCATCAATTAACAGGCATGACACATGTCAGGCCCATTGGTGACAAATCAAAATTTTATTGCCGTAGGCAAAGCTCGAGTCAAAGACATGCAAAGGTCTTAGCCACAGACTAGAAGGAAGCTCATTTGAACAGCATAATTCTTAAACCTTCCTCCTATGACATAATACACGTTCCTTCACCCTATTCCCTTCCCCCCCACTGCTTTACCTAGGGTAACCTCATCACACTAGACCGGTCATTCATTGGCAATGCATATGTAGGCATACACAAAAATCCAAATTTAAAAACAGAAGATTGATGATGCATAAACTAAAGCTGGGAAAATGAAAACAATTTTTTTTTTATGTTACATAGATACAAGTACAAAAGTGAGGGAGGACAATACTTCAGCTTCTCAAAGTGGTTGATAAAGGCAAAAACACAACAATTAAGTGGGTTGAAAGAATGGGTCACTCATATATGAACTTAACCTTTAATGCCAAATGCTTTTATAATTGGTTGAAATATAATACAAACAGGCAAGACACTACTCATTCTGATGGCTGAATCTGCACTTCCAAGTGCCAACATGTGTGTAAAAAATTAAAATAGTCCTCAATGCACTGCAGGCTTATTGGGAAAAGTATAGTACTTTGTTACTGTTTAGAGCAGCATATTTGTCATAATCATGGTTGGAAATGACTTCCTTAAGACTTCCTAGGTCATCTCAATGTCCATTCAAACTTTATGAACTTTGAGTTATGAATGAATGAATGAAAGATTTTAATTACGTCCACGAGACCCAAATATGGTCTATGGGACCTCAAATATGGAAGCACAATTACTCAAGTCATATCATACGATCTTTAATATCTTTGAAAGGTTATTCCTTTTCCTGTTGATTTGTGTTAGCAATTCCCAACTTTTTTTATTTTACTGTCTTCAAATAAATCTGTCATAAACCCGTTCCCAAGTGTTTCTTTGTATTTGTCACGGATATCTGAAAAACTCGAGCATTTATAGATGAAGTGTTCCTCTGTCTCTACTGCCCCTGTGCTGCATAGAGTACATATCCTTTCTTCCCATTGTTCTTTGGGCGTTGTCCATCTCCCTGTTTCACATCTAAGCCTATGAGAGCTAGTCCTTATCTGAGCAATGAGTATTTTTTCCTTCCACTTGATTTCAGCGCCTATATACGCTTTTTCCTTGTGGTCATACATTGGGTTAAAATTTGCAATATAATATTGTCTTTTCCTGCTTGCATTTTTCCACATTCCACTTCTGAACTTTTCATTCACATAATTTTTTATGTCTTTGTTGACATTTGGGCATTCATTTATGTTGATTTCCCAGCGTTTTATTGAAAGACATCTGAAATACTTTAGTTTTCTCTAATTTATGTCCTCTCTATGCAATCTCCTTGGTACAATTTCAACTCTTATTTCCCTATTTAAGCTTTGGCTTGTACAAGGTCAAATGAACACCATACAAAGTGAAGGTTTAGAGGGTTCATCGAAAACTCCCTTGTAACAGCTGAGGCTGTATTTTCTCCCCCTTTTAAAATATCAGTCTTCAATGAGGCCAGTTACTTTTGCATATGTGGCGATATCTTATACAGTTTCTAGATGGTCTCCTCCAGTGTCTTATTGCACCTCCCAATAAGATATTCCATGAGTTCACTGCTCCATAGATTTCCACATCTCTCATCCATGTATACTCAGATCACCAAAATAAGACAGGCTTTCTAAAGGAAGCTTATATCAGATGTATATTTAAAGAGGATATCCAGAATCACTGCTCTATCCTTAAGCTTATCCTAAAAATATACATCTATATATTCCCTTATCTTTATGCTTCTTTATTAAGAAAGCTCAAGGTTAGAGTGATGTGACTTATCATGCATTGCTCAAGTCAACTGATAATTTATTTCAATTATGAATGGGATTCTGGATATAGTTTTGCATCTCAAAGAAGCAGCACTAAAATGGTTCATGTTTAAATAAATGCTCAAATGACCCAAAAATTCCAGACAGGTAACACAAAATTGAAACGTTAATGGACAAAAAGAATTGTTGGAGTCATATACTAAAAATCTTTAGAAGATGGTTAGGACTAAGACAAATAAGGATCAGCAACGTTATCTTGGAAAAGTGGAAGTGGATTATGTTGGATTGCAAAAACCACACATGCTTCAGAAGAGGATGGCCTAATGAGTTCCAAAATGAATGGATCATAAGGCACAATACTTAATAATGATTTTGCGAAGGGGTTGGGAAGCCAACCAAGCTTGATAGTGGGAAACCCCACAGTTATGAAGTCTTGAGGTGAACTATGCTATGGTACCTAGGAATAGGTATATGGGGATGGTTGACATGGGTATTATGGGGATATTTAATTGTATAAGGGTATTATGGATATTTGACATGGGCCACACATTACCCAAGGTTGATTATATTATTATATTATAATGAGTGAGATGAGAGCTTAGTAGTCGGCTCCCCAAAGTAGAATTAGAAGATGGGTATATAAAGAAGGGATATTGTAAGGAGGATTCATATCGAGTATTATTTTGTAATCATCTTTGCCCACAAAGTGGCTTATGAGACCTTGCCCTCTCTAAGTGGCATTCTTATCTTGGGAGATCTGGTGGAGTTATTCCTTCCTTAAGGAGTATTATTGGTGTTGCCCTATCTTAAGGGTATTATCTATCTATATCTCATTGTGTAGATTGTTATTGTGTATAATTATTTGTGGATGGATGTTTTGTTATTTCAGTATATGGTGAATGGTTTATGTTAATGAGAATAAAGTTTCATAACAAGTGGTATCAGAGCAACAATTCTAGCAAAGTAGGAATTGTTTTATGGATTACAAAATTTTGGCAAATGTTTTTCCAGAAAACGTCTCATTTTTCAGGAGCCACATCTTTGTATAAAACTATCTGATTTAGATGATTCTTGCGCCATTTTGTTCAAAATTTGAAGAGCTTTAAAATGAATGGTCATATGAAGGAATCCGAGTAGTATTGAGGGAGATACAACCCTGTGAAGTCAGCCGTCTGGAACAAGGGTAGTGATGATTTTTCAAATTGCGTTTTTTGTAGTGTTCCATGGGGACGTGGGGACGCGTCCCCCCGTTTCCCGCGTCCCCCAGCATGGGGGGACGGCAAGGGGGACGTTTCCCCCTGTCCCCCTTTTTGGGGGACGGCTGGGAAACGTCCTCGGGACGGCTGAGGCCTGTGGCCTCCCGTCCCCGGGACGTCCCCCTTTTTGGGGCGTCCCCGAGGGACGGTTTGAGCGTCCCCCATGGGGCCCGGCCGTCCCCCATGGTTGGGCATCCTCACCCAATGGGGGAAAAAAAAAAAAAATTTAACTTAAAAAATGGTAAGGGTCTTTGGAATTATGCTATAATGCCATCATTACAAGACTAAAAGGAGGTTTATTTAAACAATACCAATTCTTTTGGTATAGTGACTGAAAATTTGAACAGTTAGTGACTGAAATTTTTTAAAAATGACAGTCTTTGTTTGAACATTGGTGGCTGAAAAAATGATGACTGTTATTACTTAAAATGATGACTGTTTGAACATTGTTTGCACTTGATATCCTTGGCTGAACCTTCAAGTTATAGTTGTTGAACTTGAAACAATTAAATGGCTGCATATTAGTAACTAATATGAATATGAAAATGTTAAATGACTCAATTATGGCTGCACTTATGTGTTAGTAACTAATCTCAATATGAATGGCTGCACTTATGTGTTAGTAACTAATCTCAATATGAATGGCTGCACTTACATAATTGATTAGTAATATGAAATATCATTTTTGTTGGGTGTAGAATTCTGAATGTGTAGATTATTCTAAATTTCTAAAAAATTCAATTTTTATAGTATTATACAAGCCGTCCCCCCAGCCGTCCCCGAGCCGTCCCCTAAAATCGGCCTGCCGTCCCCCACCGTCCCCGGAAACCCATCCCCCCGTTCCCCAGGCTCGTGGAACCTTGGTTTTTTGATATCCAGAAAATGAAATCTGAGATATCTATCAGTTGGGGTAAGCAACTCATCTGCTGTTTTTTGGGTCCAATTGTTTATGTGGAATTTTAGCTTCAAATCTGTGGGGAGATATATATTTTTGTAAAACCCTAGTTTGCATTGTCTTTACTCATTGTGGATGTAAACTCATGGAGTTATAAGGAGCAAGGATCCAAGGAGAAGCAAGAAGCAATTATGGTAAGGGAACAAGTTAACAAACCAACAAAAGAATCAAAAGTCAAATCTTCAGTAGCAGCAACAACAAAGTCCATGGAAGAAGCAACATCAAAGTCCAAGGAAGTTCTGTTAGAAGTGCACAAGGACGCACCAAAAGAAGGGCACTAGAAAGAAGAGCACGAGGAAGAATTTAAAATATAGGAACAAAATGTTGAAGAATCAAAGGAAATATATCGTTAAATTAATGTTGCAACATATCGCCACCCACACCACCATGAGCGGCAACAATCTTGGAGGCATGGCCTAGGGCATCAATATTAATATGGATTTAAATAGAGTCAGAAGGGCATCAAGTATGGCAGTGTTTGGTAGTCAAAGCATAGTGATTCTAGATTTCAAAGTGGTGCAGTAGCATCAAGGAACAAAAGGACCAATCATTCAAAATATCAAAGTAGAGCAACAAAAGCATGGAGCCAACATAGCAGTTATGGATATTCAAGTGGCACAATGGCAGCTGACATCATCAAAGACCATCATCAATCAAGATTTCACTTGTATGGATGGATGATCAAGATTGGTACCAATTGTCAGCATTGCTTAGAAGATCATATTATTTAGTTTCTTCTCATGTTTGGAAGACGAATCATTTGTAAGAAGGGTGGAATGCTATGTTACCTAGGAGTAGGTATAAGGGGTTATAATATTATATTGTATAAGGGTATTATGGATAGTTGGCATGGGCCACACATAACCCAAGGTTGATTATATTATTATATTATATTATAATAATGAGTGGGATGAGGGTTTAGTAGTCAGCTCCCCAAAGTAGAATTAGAAGATGGGTATATAAAGAAGGGATATTGTCATTGTAAGGATCATTCATATCAAGTATTCTCTTGTAATCGTCTTTGCCCACGAAGTGGCTTATGAGACCTTGCCCTCTCTAAGTGGCGCTCTCATCTTGGGAGATCTAGTGGAGTTATTCCTTCTTTAAGGAGTATTATTGATGTTGCCCTACCTTAAGGGTATTATCTATCTCTATCTCATTGTGTGGATTGTTATTGTGGATAATTATTTATGGATGGATGTTTTGTTATTTTAGTATATGGTGAATGATATATGTTAATGAGAATAAAGTTTCATAACAAAGTAATAATAATGTGGGTAGCTTCTCTACGAGTCCTAATTTTTGGTTGTGATTCCAAATAGTGACAATTCACACTGTGGTGGCTCATTTTGCTAGCTTCAGTCTCACCACTTCACCTCTAGGAGCATCACCTTCAATGAAGGCCTAGAGGACCACTATACGAATGCAAGATGAGTTATTGTAATTAACCACTCATGAGAGGGGGGTCATTAAGAATGATTATATACTTTGTGCAATTAATTCCCAAAAATGATATTTGATAATGTTGGACTACGAAAGCCACACATGATTCAAATTAACAACCTACAAAGCTTGAAAGCAAATTCGTTTGTAAGGCACAATACTTGCTAAAGGCTTTGCAAACTGGGTAGCAAGCAAAGCAAGTATGATTGTGGGGAAATCACATAGTTAAACAAGTTTGAGCCAAAGTAATACTAGGATGGGTGACCTCACAAAAAATCTATTACCAGACACAAATCCTTAGCGTGAAAGTTGACACTATGTGATGATTCATTTTGCTAGTTTCAATCATATAACTTCAGCCCTCCAGGCTAATTTGCTGCATTTGGCAATTTAAAAGAATAGAAACCCAAGTTCCTAATTTTTTAAGGGTTCTAGAAAATGTTTGTTGTACTTGATGAATTTAATTGCTGACCACCAAAACTAATTAGTCTGCCAAACTAATTTTAAAATTTAAAAATAAAAAATTATAGGGTGCATGTCGCCCCAAATGCAATAGTTGAAAAGCAATTAAACTTGCAAGTAAACGACCATACTTAATGCTAATGTTAGCAATGGTGATATGTTCCTAAATGTGAGAATGGGCTTGGTATATGTGCTTCAGATCTTAGGGAGAAAGACCTGTGCCGATGAGGGCCAGGATGTGGCACAAAAGACAACTCCCGAGTTCAGCTGGTTGGGCCAAATGAGTTATGTTTCAGAGCTTTGCAGCAGAAGAGGGCACAATGAATACTTTCTCAAACATCAAGGCATTAGATGTAAAGGAGAAATAATGAGGAGAGATACTGATCAGGAAATTGCAGAAAAATAAAAAAGCAAGTAAATAAGAAGTTTTATTTATATATGAGACAAATGTAAATGAACAACAAAATATAAGACATTCGTGTAGTTAAATTAGCAACAGTAAAAGACTTAGACTATAGGGCATAAGCACTGGGCTACAATAGACATTCTATAATGTCGATTATTGAACTTGAAACATTGTTTCCAGCCTAGCTTTCATAATCCTAACCTAAAGCTACTCAGCTGAATGAAGAGGACCAAGATGATTCCAAGAATCAGCAACTATACTGAATAGTTTTCTATATACATAAATGAACAATACAATTACAATGTCCCAATGGAAGTCGAACGGCTTCAACTTCCTACAGTTACAAGAATGCAGTTATGATGAATCACAATCCAGGCTTTTGCATGTGTCTTCTTGTGCCACCAGGTGAAAGAGAGGGCTGACGACATGCTTTGCTAGGTGATGCAATTTGATTGGTGCTGGACGTAGGGAGGTGCTTCTGTCACATCTAAAACTCAGTGTTAGCGCTTGATGTTGTCACATCTAAAACTGGTGCGTGGCACAGAAGCAACGCTGGCAACAATGACTGATGTGAGGTTATCACTAGACTGGATTCTAGTGGCCAGTGCTAAAGAGAGATGTTGGCACTGCTTGGCGTTAGGTTGTTTAGTGAAATTGCATTATAGTGCCAAGGTGCAAAGACTTATCTTTGCATTATCATCTACTGGATCTTGGCACTGGTCAAATGAGGACTCAAGTTATCCCTCCCTACTTAAATCAATCATCTCCAATTGAGGAGCAATGGTCCCCACTGAGTCCAGCTCTAACAAAGTGAATTGATGCTTGACCTGATAAAATATGTACCACTTAACCTAAGTGGAAAATTGACCAGTTTTAACAATCCTAAAAAGGTTGTGAGTTTCTTGGTTGGTGTGAATAATGGCATCAACCTCTTGATCGTATGAGGTTGGACTCAACTCATCTAGATCCGAGTCCATTGGATGTTGCACTGCACCAATTCAAGCACAGGCAGATATATGGTCTGATATGCTTTGCATTGAAGACAAAATGCATTCCCAGATGGTAGCAAGAGTAGTAGGTCGAGAACAACAATGTTCTCTCCTGCTGCATGCAAAAAGGTGATAAGCCTTAAAGAACAAAGGGCAAGGACATAATCTTCTGGTGTAAACTAGAGAAGTATTCCTTTTGAACATAGAGACAAACATAATCTCAATTTTGAAAACTGTGAGGGAATATCACAGTGCTTCTTTTACTTTTGTTGCTAGTACCCAAGTATCTGCTGAACTTGGTGACACACGTTGAATTTGTTGCAAGAAGTGCTTGGCTTTGTCCACTTCCTAGGCCTGACCTAGCATCTTGTTCTTGTGGGTGCCTAGAAGGCAATGTGTAAGGTAGTGCTAGCCTGAAACCTGAAACATGCTTGGAAGGGACTATCACCTGCGAAGCTATGCAAGGCCCAATTGTATGAGAGCTTAGTGTACGGCAGATTCTCATCACAGTCCCAAGTGTACCAATATTCTGCTAACCACTTTGGTCTGTCAATCTGTCTGTGGATCGAATGCAATCAAGTGGTCTAAATGACCGTCAAGCAGATCCCGCAAGTACTTCTAGAACAAACTGACAAACATCGAGTCTATCTAATACAATGAATTCCAAAATATCAAAATGAATCCATACAAGCTGGAAGAACATATAGAAGGTCTAGGGTGAATTGATGCCTTTCTTGCAATGTGCCATGATTGTCATCTTCAAAATATTGTTGACCGCAACAATCCATGTTGACAGATTGCCAGGGTCTGAAAAGAACGGGTAATGGTGAGAAAAACCCAAGCTTCCTATTCACTGGCTTGACATTGTCACAAAGAACACAAGATTTTATGTGGAGATGCACATCCTAAAGCATGTGTGGCTGGGAGAATATAGTTTAAGTGCCAAAAGGGTTTTGCTGATGCCAAAGTGTCCACCTACTTCAGAGTAGTGCAACTCCCAAATCTGGCATTAGCGAGTGGATGGAATACACAAATGACCTAAGTGATAGAGAAGTATATCAGTGAGCATCCATTACCATGAGAAGTGTCTAGACTGATTGGCACCTAAGACGGATGTTAAATTCTCCTTGTCTTTGCATTGCTTGATTGCAATGTGGAAATACTGCAGGTAAGTCATCCACTTGATGTGGAATGCATTCTCCAACTTGCTTTGAATATGCAAAAATTGAGAAGGCTTGTGATCAGAATGAATGATAATCTCCTTACCCACAATGTAGTGGTGCCATTAGTGGACAGTTTGAACGTTGGCATACAGTTCTTTCCTATTGGTAGAGTAGTGTTGCACAGTGTCACTAAAGGTCTCTGAATGATAGGCGACAGTGTGCCCATGCTGGATAAGGATGGTGCCAAGGATGTTACATTAATGCCCTACAACAGAATTATTAGTAACTTGTATCAAAGAAATAAAATAATCAAAAGCATGCTCTGTCCAAAACAACTGCATGCATACATTCTTGAATCTTTTAGTTCAATAAAACACATTTCAGTCTTTTTCTTCTCCATTGCTCTGATTGTATGTAATTAAAAGAACTTAACAACTCCTTATCTGTGGTACGTTTTCAAGTTCTTCGGAAATCTCACCATATTTTTGAACCCTTGCACTGGCAGCGTGATTCCATAGATAGCTTTGATAGCTATGCACATACCTGGAAAGGGAAACAAACATCTAAATTATCCAATAATTGGAAATGGAAATCTGATATATCAGTTCATCATTCTAAAATCTTAAGCTGGCTACCCCGGATGCAATTCATAATCAAAAGCAAGCAGAAGAATTAAGAGTAGCAGTTCAAAATAATGGTATCACACTGCTTTGAAATACCACAGCGCTTTTATATCAAGTGCCCTGCATGAATTTTTAGATCAATTAACAGATCTAAAAGTAAAGGATGGAAATAGTTACATGTTAGGTACAGTTTCTGCAGGCAAACAATGTATGTACATTTGGGCATGCCAAAAACATCCATACATTCTATCCAATTAATCAATTATTTTTTTTCACAATGATCATAATATCATATTATATGCAATATGACAATACATTTTGTTTTAAGCAATTATAATAAATACCAGCGAGTTTACAACTCCAAAATGCAGCACTTGAATCTCTAAGAAAAGAAGGTTTGTACTAGTTCATGGGCTACGGCCATAACCAAAAGCATGTACATGGAATATATGAAGCAGAGCTTAATTGATCTAAGCAGAATGTATAGAATAAGCAACGTGGGTGAATAAAGCTATAACTAACGGTTTCTCCTAGAGTTAGGATGTTTCTCCAAGATGGCCCCAAAGCCCAGGATGCATCCCCATGAAATATAGCAAATAACCACCTGTCACATCCCAATTTTCCAGCTTTTAAATAGCCTTTAAATATTTTAATTATTTATAGCACAAAAAAAAAAAAATGGCATGGCATTGCTGAGTCAGCATTCTTTTTACATTTTTATTATTCTTCAATTTTGGAAGATGATGATGACTGTAATAGACCAACTCACTTCTAATGTTGCAAGTGTTGACAGGTCACCCTCCAAACAATAGAGGGGGAAGGTATCAGCGGGAATAGGGCAACAAATGCATAAAAGCAACCAGTTCCAAGAGGCAAAACTGACAAACATACACATCACAGCATATTTGCATTCAAATTGCATGGCTGCCTGCTGATTTGATAGTGTTGCATATTTGGTCGCAGCATAGATTGCTATACTTAAATGTTTGCTGGAAATTTTTACTTTCTTTACTCAGGAATTTTGTGGTCACAAAAGACAGTATTTTCAAATTTTGAAAATTTTGTTTTACCTCTTTTTTGTTAAGTTGGGAACAAGGGGCATGGCCGGACATATTTTACTTTTAGGTTTGAAAAGGGGAGGGAGGTCTTTTGTTAAGTTCTTTATCTTCCATGGCATAATGCCAAGTAGCAAACCTTCAAAAATAAAAATAAAAAGAATTCCTTGGCACTTTCATCAAGGTTGGAACCCCAAGAAGATTTGCAACTCATTCTGACTAAGCATGATGCAGTTTTTGCGGACCCGACAGAATTACCACCACGTCCTTCTCATGATCATGCGATACCATCGGTACACGGTAGCGTGCCACCTAACATCAGATCTTATCGGTACCCATATAACCTTAAGTCAGAAATTAAGAAATTGGTACAAGAATTGATACAAGCAGAGGTCATTCGGCCTAGTAACAGTCCTTATTCTTCTCTAGTACTCTTGGTTAGAAAGAAAGATGGGTCATGGTGGTTGTGTATAGATTTTCATGAGCTCAATAAGCTCACCATTAAGGATAAATTTCCTATCCCCATGGTCAATGAATTGTTGGATGAGCTACATGGTGCAATGTTTTTCTCCAAGTTGGATCTTCACTCGGACATTCATCAAATAAGGCTCAAGGAGGAAGATATTCCCAAAACAGCCTTTTGAACTCATGCCATTTGACCTAACGAATGCACAATCCACAATTCAAAGCCTCATGAATAATCTCTTCCCACCCATTCCTTCGCAAATTTATTATTGTCTTCTTTGATGATATTTTGATTTATGCACCTCATTCATCTGGATCAAACTCTACAGCTTTTGTCTCAGAACAAACTTTATACCAAGCGGTGTCAGTGTTCTTTTGGGATGATAGAAGTGGAGTATTTGAGTCACATTGTCACACGACTAACAAGATTTATGAAGATTTTTGGGACTAAAAGGGTATGACCGCAAATTTGTCAAAAACTATGGAAAAAATAGCAACTCCTTTAACAGCCATGTTGAAAAAGAATTCTTTTACTTGGTCAGACCCAGTTGAGAAGGCTTTCTTTGAATTAAAGCACACCATGACAACCACCCCCATGTTAGCAATGCCTGATTTTTCCAAACCTTTTGTAATTGAAAGTGATGCTTCGTGAAATGGCATAGGGGCCGTGTTGATGCAAGAGGGAAGACCATTGGCCTTCACCAATAAAGCACTTTCAGACCGCAATTTGGGTAAATCTACTTATGCCAAGGAGATGCTAGCTATTTTGCATGTGGTTAATCATTGGAGGCCCTATCTCATTGGGTGCCATTTTTCAATCAAAACAGATCACCAAAGTCTCAAGTACTTCCTCGAACAACAGGTCGCCACATCGGAACAACAAAAGTGGGTCTCTAAATTAATGGGCTATGATTATGAGATCACATATAAAAAACGAAAGGAGATCAAAGTATGTTACATGCTATCTCTTCTCCCATACCTCAATGGATTACTTCTCTCAGAGAGGACATGATCAAGGACTCAAGCTTGCAAACTTTGATCACCAAACTTCAAATAGAGCCTAACTCATGCCAGGGATACACTTGGGATGGACATGATTTAAGATATCTTGACTGCCTTGTTATTCCCCAAACTTCACAACTACGGGACTTCATCTTGAAGGAAATGCATGCCTCACCCACCACAGGCCATTATGGGTTCCTAAAGACTTATGAAAGGATTAAGCAAACTTTTTTCTAGAAGGGAATGAAGAAGGATATTCAAAATTTTGTGGTTGAATGTGACACGTGCTAACGAATGAAAGGAGAAACGCTGCATTCCCTTGGAACTCTTCAGCCCTTGCCCATTCTAGAACAAGTATGGACAAATATTTCAATGGATTTTATTGAAGGGTTACCTAAGTCGGGAGGCAAATTAGTAATTCTGGTGGTAGTCGATCGTCTCACCAAGTATGCTCGTTTTTTTCCCTCTCCCATCCCTACACAACGTCCGTAGTAGCCCATATCTTTCTAGACTTCATCCTTTGCCTTCATGGCATGCCCGCATCTATTGTGTTTGACAGAGACCCTACCTTTACTAGTCATTTTTGGCAAGAACTGTTTAAGTTGCAAGAAACTCAACTCAAAATGAGTTCAGCCTATCATCTGTAGACGTATGGCCAAACATAAATTGTTAACAAATGCTTGGAGACCTACCTTCATCGCTTTAACTTTGAAAATCCTGAATAATGGGCTAAGTGGCTTCCCTTGGCCGAATGGTGGTATAATACTTCATATCACACAACGACCAAGGTTACCCCTTTTGAAGCAGTCTATGGTCGTCCTCCATCAACACCCTCCTCCTACATTCTTGGAAGCTCCAAAGTTCAAACGGTCCACATTACACTCAGCTAGCATGCCACAGTCATTCATCAACTAAAGATGAATCTGGAATTGGCCCAAAACTATATGCGTCAACAAGCTGATCAACACCATTCTAAGCGCAACTTTGAAGTAGGAGATATGGTTTTTCTCCGCCTACAACCCTATAAACAATCATCACTCCAGCTTTGTAGATGCCAAAAACTAGCTGCCAAATTCTATGGGCCCTACCAAGTATTACAGCAGATTGGTGCAACGAACTACAAATTGGCCCTTCCGGCTACGTCAAAGCTCCATTTAGTCTTTCATGTCTCTTCTCTCAAGAAGGTTGTGGGTAATAAGGTACAGGTTCAATCTTCCTTACCCGAACTGGATGAAGAGGGTTCCATCTTGCTCGAGCCTGAACAAATTTTGGATCGGCAATCACACACTCTTTAGAACTGTGTCATCACTAAGGTTCTTGTGTTGAGAAATGTAGCTCGGACAGGAACTTCTTGCATAGGCTTCAGTATGAACGTGCTAGAAGTGGTTCGAGACATTTCGAATTCTATTTTGAAATTCACTTAAGTGATTTTCTATTTTTAACCATACATCTCAAGATGAGATGAGATCTAATATTAGGGTTAGAGAGATTAGGGTTACCTTTTCAAAGATAAAAGGAGAAGGTCAAGATTGTTTTACATACAGAAAGAAAAGAAGGTGAACAGATTGCGGAAGGAGAACTGCAAGGCTACAGTGTAGAGGTGAAGAGTGATTTGCTGGCCAAAAAGGCAGCAAGAGAGCAGGTTGTCCTATTGTAACTGTAACCTTCTCCATTATATAAAATATGCAGGTTTTGTAATATATTTCCCGTTGTTTATTCTGTTTATTTTCCAGCCATCTGTGTGACTATTGTATGTTGAAAATAAATTGATCTCAAATCTGATTTTATTTAGAAATATATGGCAGCAATTACCTAGGGTTAGGAAAATTTACATGGTATCAGAGCTACGTTCTGTGATTGAGATACTCAAGGGTTTACAGTAGTAGATCATGGTTGGATATTAAAAAAAAAAAAAAAACCAGCAGTTAGAGGGTTTCATATTTTTTGCTTGAAGGACTAAGCTTATTTGCTGGACAATTTTTTGAGTCATTCATATCAGATTTGAAAGTTTGTGCAGTAGATCTCAGAGATAGTAGCAACTAGCTTTAGATTCAAGGACAGATTGGAGGGTGCCTCCAATTTATTGCCTTGGAAAGTTAGGGTAATGTTCTTATTGGAAGAGAATGATCTCTAGGATATTGTCAAGGATGCTGTGACTTTGCCTACAGATCCGCAACAATTGGCAGGTCACAGAAAGAAGTGAAGGCCAGGCAGATGATCTTGGATGCAGTGAAGGATTGATTCCTCACATATCCAAGAAGACTATGACAAAGGAGATATTCGATGCCTTGGTTAGCCTCTTCCAGAGCGAGAACATAAATAGAAATATGATATTGCGGAACAAACTCAGATGTATGGAGATCTATTGCGTTACCATTTACCTGATGAAGATCATGCAGATTCGTGATCAACTGGTAGCAATTGGGGAGAAGGTTGCAGACACGTAGTTGGTGAACGTGGCACTGAATGGTTTCTCAACTTCATGGGAACCATTTGTCAAAGGCATCTGTGCTCGTGAGCACCTTCCCACCTTTGAGAAACTGTGGGATGATTTCATCCAGGAGGAGACTCGGATGGAGTCAAAGGCCAACAAGAAGGGTGGTGACGATAACCTAGCCCTCTTTAGGAAAACCAAAAAGGGCAAAGGTAAAGGACCCAGCAAGGGTAAGGTAAAGAGTGAGGAGTCAACCTCATAGTTAGGAAAGGACTTGAGCAAGATCAAGTGCTTCATGTCAGAAAGGCGATACCAATTCATTAATCATATGTTGCATAAATAATACAATAGTGGCTTATAATTAGCCCGTAACCAACGGAGCTAACTAGCCAACTTAGGTAGGAGTTGCAACTAGCATAACAACTAACCTAATAATGTAATAATAGCTATATAGAGATAACTATACGCTAACATCCCCCCTTATTACATTATTTGGGTAATGAAAAAACTACTAGCTATGCTAACATCCCCCCATACAACAATATTTGGGTAAAGTATATAACTGCCCCAATACAGTGAAGAAGAAGAGAAATGAAAGAATGGTGGCTCGTGCTTTGTCTTCGGCTCTGGCTCTGGCTCATGGCTCTAAGCATACCTCTGGATTTGTACCACTGGGTCTATCTCTGGATCTGCCTGTGAATCTGCCTCCGGATCTGCCTCTGGAACTTTGTCTCTGGATCTGTCTGTAGGTCTGTCTTTGGGTCATTATCTCTGGGACTGCCACTCGGTCTGTCACTAGATTTGCCTCGGGGTCTACCATAGGTTTTACCTTTTCGGTAGAAGCCATACAACATTGCTTTCATCATGGTCCATTGTGTGTGATCTGTCCATCCACAATCTATATGAACCTTGTTGGCCATTTTCACTTTGTACCAACAACTTGAAGAAGAGTGATTCGTACATCCACATGAATCACAAGGATGTAATCTCCAACACTTAGTTGCAACATGTCCTGTCTTTCCACAATGACTGCAACAATGCTTTTTAGGAGTTGGAGATTTAGGTTTTACAAACATGGAATTACTAGTACTTCATGTCCAGTATAGCCAAGGCCTTCATTCTTTGCCCTGACATTTAGCATTATTGGAATTTTAATGCCTTGTTCATGTTTACCTAATCCCATTTTCTTCATCAGTTTGGATCCATATCCTTTGGTGTGTTTTTCAAAACACCCAATTTCATCATCTTCATCAATGCTTTTAACAATATGGCATTTATCATTATTGATGAGATTATGGAGTTCATTTTTAGGAGGTTCAGTTTTTAAGTCACTAGTGTCACAAGCAAAATTTGTTGTTGTGATGAGATCACCTGTGCTACAACTGATATCTACCATAGAAGGTATGAGGTCGCTTGTATCACAACAAGCATTGGCCATCATGGGCTCAAGGTCACATGTGTCACAACAAGCATTCGCCACCATGGGCTGAAGGTCACTTGTGTCACTACAAGCATCGACCATTAGGGGTTTGACCTCTGTTTCCTCACTAAAGTCCCTGTACACTTTGCGTTGGGCAATATCAAGAGAAATCAATGATATGTTGACTGCCCTTATGACGCCTATAGGGATTTGAACACCATTCTTCTGAAGATCTTCAGAATCTTTGAGAATGGATTTTACACCACTGCGTAGTGTAGAATATTTTTCATCCTCATAAAAATCTATTCCTTCCATCTCTGGTGGAAAGTAAAGACCTTTAACTGATTTTTCAACAACATCAGTTTGTTTAGGGGCATTTTTCTTCTTTGATTTGCCCATTCTTGAAGGTGTCGGTCACTGCCAAAAATGCACCTTTTACAATGAAATTTTGCAAAATAATGGACTAAGGTGTCGGTTACTGCCGAAAATGCACCTTTACAAGGATATCCCCCCTTGTTTTTGCAAAATTATATCCCTCTTGGGGAAGAAAATGTTATCTCCCCTTAGTGCAAAAAATTGCAATTGATGAAGCCTTTTTAGGGCTTTCTACAAAGAGTGCCTTAAAGACAAAGTTTAAGCAATTTCACCACAAAAAACAATCCTCCCTGAATTATAAAGACTTCAAACAAATTTTTCTGCTATTTATGAATCCTAAAAATGATCAGTGTGATGATATCTGCTTTGTGGATTGCCTTTAAACAAAGTTTGATTTCCTCTTTGTTTTTCTTTTTCAAAGGTATGTTTTATGTTTCAAGTTTGAAAAAAATGTAATTTTCTAATGTAATAAATATATATAGTAAAATTAAATAAAAAAATTTCCTTAAAAATATTTAAAAAATAATAATTTAAGGAAAAAATAATTATTTAATTAAACTATTTTTTTTTAAACATTTAAAAAAAAACATAATCAAACTTAAAAAAATATAGTTGTATACCTTGGGGTCGGTGGGGCTCGAACCCCCGACCTAATACTTGAGGACCGCCTTAGCGCTCGGCCTCTAACCGGCCGAGTTGCTTCCCTCGGCGGAAACAAAAGGGAAGTATCCCTTTGTTAAAGTAAAGCCACACTATGGCTTCCTTCGACGGCGCCGCTCTTCCGCTCGGCGCTGCTCCTCCGTGAAGCGTCGGCAATCCACACTCCATATCACCTCTATGCCGTTCCAAACGCAGGGTCGTCCGCCACGATTTTCCCTTGAACTACTGTGGAAAATACAGTGAAAACACAGTAATTCTACCGCCTGTAACCCGATCGTATCTAGCTCCTGTGATGCAAATCGTCTGGCATGATTAAAAATGAATTTGTGAAGGTGCGCGAGCTTCCGTTGACGCCTGCTGTCGACGGATTCAAATGGCAATAGATTCCAGGTGCAGTAGTTTTCACATCTGCGTCAGGACGAAGGCTATGCTCCTAGATCGGGCCCTCCGTGATTGGCGTGTGCGATTTCAAGTCCGTAGACGATGTCATAGAAACAATGCGACAACAAGGATCTACAAAAAAAAACTTGGTTTTCAACTAGGCAGAATCGCCTGTAGATCCGTTTCGAAGTCGTCTGTGATTTCTCTGCGGTCGTCTGCATTCCTTTGGTGCTTATGCAGTTATCCCACATTTGGGGCGCGAGTGAGCAAACAGGTTTTTAAAAAAGGAAACTCTCGCCTGAATTGATTCTACTTTGCCACGTGTCCGTGTGGAAACAATTTTGTTCACATCCGCATTCTTCTAGCAGTTGCTAAGAGTCCTCTTGTCCACGTCAGATTGGACAAGATCCCGCGCCAAGTGTCCTCTTGTCGTCCAATCAGCGTCTGAGGTGTCCCATCTTAGCTTAGCCGATGTCCGCGTGTCCACCCTAGGTCAACTTAGATTCTGTCAGAGGTGTCCTCGTTTCCCGATCTTGTCAGGTTTCCAGTGTAGCAGTCCGCTAAGGTCAGGTTTGCCTCATGTGCCGAGGGTGTCGACATGATCCACCACGTAGCCTAGGGCCTAGGTTAGGCTCCACGTCACGTCGCGTAGATGTCCAGGTTGTCCAGTCTAGTCCGCAGTCAGATCTCGATCTGTGGACCAGGTTGGGCCAATCGCCTCGAGAATCGGTCGACCTCGGGAATCGTGCCCGGGTTGGCCAAACCACCCAGTCGTCAAGCTACGAAAAACGAGCATCGACTACATAGCTCTGATACCATGTCAGAAAGGTGATACCAATTCATTAATCATATGTTGCATAAATAATACAATAGTGGCTTAGATTAGCCCGTAACCAACGGAGCTAACTAGCCAACTTAGGTAGGAGTTGCATCTAGCATAACAACTAACCTAATAATGTAATAATAGCTATATAGAGATAACTATACGCTAACACTTCATTTGTCATAAGCACGGCCATTATGCATCACAGTGTCCAGACAAGAAGGGCAAAGGGAAGCAGCAACATCTTAGGTAGCAGCCTTTGCAGAAACTCAGATGAGCGAGTTTGCTGCCAAATTCGAGAAGGATTTCTCATTGGTATCTTGTCTTTCTACCAGCACGGTTCCGAGGGATGCTTGGTATGTGGACAGTGGGGCATCTCGGCACATGACATTAGCCTAACAGTGTTTTACCAGTCTACAAGAGCAGGACTCAGGAGTTCAGGTTGAGCTTGGTGATGGTGCCAAGTATCCAGTTGAAGGAATTGGTACCATTCTTTTTCGACTCCAGTCAAAGAACTCTTTAGACTTTGATGATGTTTTTTTTGTTCCAGGTCTTAGGAAGAATTTGCTTTCAATTTCGGTTATGGAGGATAAAGGTTATGCAGTGGAGTTCAAGAACCAACATGTCCTTATTAGACCAAAAGAATCTAGCCAAGAAACAACACAAGTGATAGGGGTTAGAGAAGGCATTCAATATAGGTTTCAGGGTGAACCTATTCGAGCCCTAGTTCACAGCAGTAACAGCTTGTGTGAGTTGTGGCACAAGAGAATGGGGCACCTGCATCATAGAGCGTTGCCTATTCTGAGGGAGATAGTCACAAGTCTTTCAGAGTTCAGCATTGAGCAACAGGGAGTATGCAGAGGGTGCACGCTTGGCAAGCATGCCAAGGCTGTTTTTCCAAACAACGAGCATAGGTCTAAGGAGACACTAGATCTAGGACATTCGGATGTTTATGGATCGATGTCAGTAGCATCAATTTCAGGTACCATATACTATGTTTATAGGTATGTCGTGTTGGGTATGGTACGTAGGGTGTGCAGCAACGCAGCGATTCAAGGTACACAGTCTTTCTCGTATGCAGCGTACGCAATGACACAACGATTCTCTTCTCGTACGTAGGGTACGCAACAACGTTGTCTTGTACAATCTCGTACGCAGCAGAGGAACTGCAATTCTCGTATGCAGCAGAGAGGTACGCATCTAGACGGGGATTCTGGTACGTCTAGCCCTGTACGTAGTAGACATTTTCATACGCAGCTAGGGCAGACGGATTGAGTCCACTTCAGCACAGGGCAGATGGTTTTTTGTACGCAGCTAGGGCAGACGGATTGAGTCCATTTCAGCACAAAGCCAGGGACAAGAGGCAGACGGATTTTTGTGAAGGAGTAATGGAGGAGACGCGGGCTTCTCCTCTTAAATCTGTCCAACGCCTTCACACAACAGTGTCATATCAGCGTTTGTCTAAACAGATTAATTCTCTCCAGAAACAGCTAAACACACAAGCTAGTATTATACTCTCCTTTCAAGACCAAGTAAAAGACAACATCTAGATTATCTCGGATCTCCAAATTAAAATTCAAGACTAGCAAGCCATCATTACTCAATTGCAAACTGCACATACCGAACAACCTCCTCAGAATTCTGCGAATTTACACTCTGAAATTCTAAAAATTCGAGATGAACATGCTGCTGTTCTTGTTGAACATGAACATCTCAAGGAAGGGTCAACTGTACAAAGTCAAAAATTAGCCACCAACAATCTTGGGTTCAGGTTGTTGTTGGAGAGAAGAACCCGCCCCCCATAGTTGAGTTGGCTCTCCAGGCTAAATTTGACGAAGAAAGGATTCGTAATGCAAAAGCGCTTAATCTCAGGGTTTGTGGGGTGCCCAAAGTTACTGATCTGATTCAAGCTGGAAATGTCTTCATTCACAACACTCTTGAATTAACAGATGTTACTCTAGAGAGAGTGTGGTTCTATCCTGACTCCACATTGGTCATACGCTTCAAAAATGCGAAAGAGCATATGAAGGCTTTGAGGGCCAAACGAAAATTATTTACTCTTCAAATTATGATTTACCATGATGAGGACCTTACGCGACTCCAGGTTGAAGAACTGAAGAAAACCAAGGAACAAGTAGCCGCAGCTAGGAAAGCCAACAAATGGGCAATTATTCGTAATTTGCGTACAGTGATTAGGGACTCTCCCCCACCTGGGTGGTCCAAACCCTTGCCTAGAAAATGACTCCATCGGCACGGAAGGAGGGTGGCAGATAAGCTAGTTGTAGCTTGCTAGAACTGCAATGGTACGATGTGGTCTACCCCAGGGTCCCTTTTTGATGTGATTGGCAGACATGACATCATTCTTATTTGTGAGACGCACAAGAGTCCTGAGTGGGCCCTACCAGTTATCTCAGGTTACTTTTGGTGGACTAGTTGTCGGCAACTCACTCGACGCTCTGGGGGAATTCGAGGTTCAGGAGGTGTTGCTGCTCTTATCAAGGATAGGCTCTCGAGTTCGATATCCCTGGTTTCGACTGATCCCCATATTTGGAGGGATGTTAGCGTATATTTCATTATTGTTGAGATATTGGGTAGTTAGACTATTGTTAGTCTATATTATTATTTGGTGTTATACAGTTAGCTCGATCCACCATATTCGGGCTAATCTGGGCCTAAGCTATGTTATTTAATATTTGGTTGATTAATGCAAATTATTGAGTTTCCTATCATGGTATCAGAGCTATTTGCTCTCGGCTCATCTATTCGTAGCCAGAGAGCAAGGATCTGACTGGTGCTTGGCGACTGCATAAGACTCCCTAACCTACGTGGTTGTAACAGACGCTTGGCAACTACGGAAGACTCCCTAACCTGTCGACCTGGATCTAATTAGACAGTCGGATCGTTGTGTGGACCAACCTAACATAGGTGGACATCGAGAACACAAAGACGCCTGATCGGGAGACAAAATGCAGCCAAAGGACTCTTGATAGCTGCCCATCTTCCTGCAGGTCCAACAAGATGACGATAAGGGAAATCAAAGTCGTTTTGACAGATGCAATTGCAGACGCTTGCAGATTCTTCTGTGCGTAGTGTTCATTGAAGGAGGCCTTGTTTGATTTTACGGACAGAGATCCACATTCCCAGATGGAGGTCACCAAAACCTTTTGAGCAGCCCATAGGGGGGATTTGCGGTGAGAAATCCGACGTTTGCAAAATTTGAAGACTCGGTGAATGCATTGCAATCTGGAATTGACAGTGGTCGGATTTGAAGAGATCTGGCTCACCAGGTGATCTGACTGGAAATTGCAATTTTTAGTTCGCCAGATGATATGGAGATCGCATAAGATATTTTGCTGTTGGTGCGAGTTATAGTCTACAGTGACCATTTGCAGTCGTGAAGGAAAGGAGGGTTGTTTTCGATTTGTTGAAGACTAGTTTTGACAGTCTATGGTGACACAACGGAGGAGATCACTGTAGGAAGACTGCCAGCTGAGATAGCAAATTCGCAGGCTCCGATTGATTTCCGTGGACAAAGGAATATGTCTGATTGTGAGTTGTCTACAAGGCATTGGAGATGATTTGCAGCGTCGAAGTTTTTTGACTTATGACAGCACGGAGGATTTGGTGCAGTTTATCGTTCTGGCGGAGAATCACTGCTAAAGTTACCACTTGCTGAAGCGTTGTGACTGTGTGGAGAGAAGCAACGCAGCGCCGCTGTTGGTGGAGAAAGCGTCAACAACCACTGTGTGTGGACGAGCCACCGGCTTGAAGGAGTCACCGGTGTAGTGGCGCAACCGGGGTGGCGGAACGCTCTTTGCATCCTCACTGCGCCCGCTGAGTTGATATAGGGACGCGACTTCCCTTCTCAATCGGCTCAGCCCACTAGCTCCATTAGTTGGAGTTTTTTTTCCTTTAACTAATGTTTTTTATATATTAAATATTTTTTAGTTTAATTTATTTTTTTTATTTTTCTTAAAAAAAAAGAAGTTATTTTAAATCCTTTATAAAATATTTCTTTTTTTGGGAAAAATAAATAAATTAAACTTTAAATTATTTTTTTTAAAACATTGGAGGGAAAAATTATTTTTTCAAACTTGAAGTGGGGGGCATTTTTTTTGCAACTTACATTTAAAGAAAAGGGGGGCAAACAATTTTTTTTTCAAGGCAATCAGCAAACTGGAAGTCATCACCATCTTACTTTTTTAGGCTTCATAAATAGCAAATTTATTTTTGTTTGAAGTCCTTCAGGGGGGATTTTTGTGGTGAAATTGTTTGACATTGTTTGACCTTTGCCTTCAAGGCATTTTTTGTAAAGTTGCAATTTTCTGCACTAAGGGGGAGATATTATCTCGCAAAAACCAGGGGGGAAGACTTATAAGGGTGCAGTTTCGGCAGTGACCGACACCTTAGTCAAATTATTTTTTGCAAAATTCATTGTAAACAAACTGATGTTGTTGAATCAGTTAAAGGTCCTTACTTTCCACCAGAGATGGAAGGGATGGATTTTTATGAGGATGAAAAATTTTCTACACTATGCAGTGGTGTAAAATCCATTCTCAGAGATTCTGAAGATTCTGAAGACCTTCAGAAAAATGGTGTTCAAATCCCTATAGGAGTCATAAGGGCAGTCTACATATCATTGATTACTCTTGATATGGCCCAACGTAAAATCTACAGGGACTTTGGTGAGGAAACAGAGGTAAAAATGGTCGATGCTTGTTGTGACACGAGTGAACCTTCAGCCCATTGTGGCACATGCTTGTTGTGATGTTGTTATTACGGTAAGTAAGCAAAGAATGAAGGCCTTGGCTATACTGGACAAGCAAGTACCAGTAATACCGTGTTTGTAAATCCTAAATCTCCTACATCTCCTAAAAAGCATTGTTGTAGTCACTGTGGAAAGGAAGGACATGTTGCAGCTAAGTGTTGGAGATTACATCCTTGTGATTCTTGTGGATGTACGAATCACTCTTCTTCAAGATGTTGGTACAAAGTGAAAATGACCAACAAGGTTCATATTGATTGTGGATGGACAGATCTCACACAATGGACCATGATGAAAGAAATGTTGTATGGCTTCTACCGAAAAGGTAAAACCTATGGTAGACCCCGAGGCAAATCCAGTGACCGAGTGGCAGTCCCACAGATAATGACCTAAAGACAGACCCAGAGACAAAGTTCCAGAGGCAGATCTACAGGCAGATCCAGAGGCAGATTCACAGGCAGATCCCGAGATAGACCCAGAGGTACAATTCCAGAGGTATGCTTAGAGCCAGAGCCAGAGCCATGAGCCAGAGCCAAAGCTGAAGACAAAGCACGAGCCACCATTGTTTCATTTCTCTTCTTCTTCTTCTTCACTATATTGGGGTAGTTATATACTTTACCCAAATATTGTTGTATGGGGGATGATAGTATAGCTAGTAGTTATTACATTACCCAAATAATGTAATAAGGGGGGATGTTAGCGTATATTTCATTATTGTTGAGATATTGGGTAGTTAGACTATTGTTAGTCTATATTATTATTTGGTGTTATACAGTTAGCTCGATCCACCATATTCGGGCTAATCTGGGCCTAAGCTATGTTATTTAATATTTGGTTGATTAATGCAAATTATTGAGTTTCCTATCAGATCCAAAGGACCTTGGTTTTGCTCGAACATCCAACGACACACAAATTACTGCTTCCGATAAGCATCTTATTGAATTGGGTGAATCCAACAGGCTAGTGCTTCTCAATGGCATATCTTGTTTTTCAGATTCCGGTGGGTTTACTTGCTTTCCTCATAGTGGTGGAGCCAATGTCGTCGACTATGCTATTTCCTCTACCACCCTCATTCCATTCATTTCCCAGTTTAGCATCTCTGATCACCCTCCCCCCCTTACCGATCATTCAGTTCTTTCTCTTACTTTATCCGTTGTTTCCCTTCCTGTTACTCATCCCCCTCCTCCCTCCCCTTCAGCCCCTCGGGTCATAATAGACTTTGACTATTATTATTCCTTTACCTTCATGGACCGGTTGCGTCAAGTTCTCCCCAGGGTGTCTTCTCTTCCCAATGTTTCCGATCGTTCTGCTTGCTTGGTCCAAACTATTTGGAAGGCTGCTTTGGACTCGTACCCCCACACTATTTGTCCTCCCCCTCGTCCTCGTCCCCCTGGTCATTGCCCCATGAACATCTGGTATGATGAGGAATGTAAGTCTGCCCACCGAAGGTTGAAATATGCCATTCGGAATCCTTCCCAACTCTATGCCATTTCCCACAAAGACTACAGGATGCTTCTTCGAAAGAAGAAGCGTCTCTTCCTCTCTCAACATCGACTTGATCTTATCCACTCCCTTCAGCAGTCTCCTAAATCCTTCTGGCGCCTTATCCTCCCCCGTGATCGGATTACTCATGGGATCGACCTTTCCTCTTGGACCATTCATGCCTCTTCCCTCTATACCATCCCTAATCAGCCTCCTATTACTGTTTCCTTCCCCCCTCTTCGTGCCACCTCTTTTCTACTGGTCTTGTCAGGAAGGCTATCAAGAAACTTTGTACGAGCAAAGCAGCAGATTTGGATGGGTTACAGGCGGAATTTCTGAAGCATGGTATTGACCCTCTTGTTGGGCCCCTCACTGATCTCTTTAATCTCTCTGTCTGTTTTGGGTTTCCTGATTCTTGGACTGAGCATATCATTCACCCCATTCATAAAGCAGGTGATCCCCATGAACCCAATAATTACAGGACTATCATGATTGGGCATATCTTTGCCAAGCTTTATGCCACAACATTGGATGTGCTTCTCTCCCGAAGGTTGGAGGAGAAGGGTTTCGGGGCTCTTGGCCAAGCTGGTTTTCGGCAAGATCACCAAACCACAGATCACATTCTAGTCCTCAGAGCTATTATTGAGGAGGCGCGTTCCAGGTCCTCGAAGGTTTATTGTTGCTTTGTTGACTTCAGGAAAGCCTTCGACACGGTGCCTCGACATTTACTTCTTGAGAGACTACGGTCAGTTGGCATCTCTGGGCAACTTTTGACAACGGTTACACGGTTATATGAGACTGTGAAAGGTCGGTTTCGCTCCCCTCAAGGGATTTCGGACAGTATTCTTAGCACCATAGGAGTGAAACAGGGGTGCCCCCTTTCCCCGACACTTTTTGGGATCTTTATCGACGAGCTTGAGACTTTTATTAAGGAGAACGCTCACGCAGAGGATGGTTGCCTTCTTCACTATGTGCTGATTTCTATTCTCCTCTTTGTTGATGATGTTGCTCTTTTGGCCTCTTCTCCTGAGGGGCTTCAACGCCATCTGGACAAGCTTGCCGCTTTTTGTGACTCGAGACAGTTGACGGTGAATCTTTCTAAGACCAAGGTTATGGTATTCAATACTACCAAAGAGGCTCTATCTCATCTCCACTTCTCTTTCCAAGGTCGGGAGGTCGAGATCACCACCTCTTATGTGTACTTGGGGGTTCTTTTCACCGGTCCCACTTTTAGTATGAAACCCGCCGCCCAGGCCCGGGTGTGTAAGGGATATGCAACTCTGTCTTTGCTAGAGAGGAATTGCTTCAAAGCACATTTTCAGGATATACCTGTGAAGATGAGGATTTTTGATGCCTTGGTCAAGCCAACTATTACTTATGGGTCAGTGGTTTGGGGTCCTAGCCTTGGCCCGACTGAGTGGTCACGGGTTGAACGAGTCCAGACACTCTTTCTTCGACGATTCATTCGTTGCAAGGGCACAGTCCCCCGCTCTATTATTCTGGCAGAGTTTGGGGCTTCTCCTCTCCAGCTTGAGATTATCTTCTTGATTATCGGTTATCTTCACAGGATCCGTACTTTCGGAGATACCCCTGAGGGTTGCAGGCGGTACCCTTACCTCGCCCTTTGCTCCTCGATGGAACTCTCTCCGAGTTCTCGAGGAGGCCGGAGGAGCTGGTATTTTCAGGTTTCTGCCCTCCTGGCCAGCATTCAGATACAGATAGACAGGCTCCCCCCTTATTCTTTGGGTGTTCTCCCCCCCTCTCGGCTTAGTAAGGAGAGGATGCTCCACGAGATCCGGAAGGATGTTAGTCTCCAGTACACCAGATGCACTTGGATCTCTCCTGTTGCCCCTCTTTCCCCCAAGTTGTCTTTCTACCATGAGCACTTCTTACAGATACAGGAGGGCAAAATAGTTCCTCCACAATATCTTCAGCAGCACACAATGCATAGTCTTCGGATCACTATTGGGCAACTCAGGGTGTGTTCTCACCAACTCCGGATTGAGTCAGATCACCATCTTCCGAGGGAGGAGCGGATTTGCTTGTTTTGCCCCTTGGGTGAAGTTGAAACCCTTCATCACTTTATTTTTTGTTGTCCCATTTATTATGAGATCCGGGGTAGATTCCATTGCCTTTTCAGGGACAACTCTCAATCTGTTTCTACCTTCTTTAGATACCCGGACCAGCGGTGTCTCGCACTCTTTCTTAGGGAGATAACTCAGCTTCGACGACATAAAAGTTCTCCTCCAGATGGATCTCACCCTCCTCAACATCGGCTCATCACAACATACTTCACTAGCTCCGATGGACCAGGTGACTCCGGACGGAAACGCCCCACATCATCCAGTTCGGACGGAAGCAGGGTCACTAGACAACGCACACACAGTTTGTCAGGGTTCCGAACTAGCGCTGGTCAGAGACATATCAGGGACTTCTTTAGCTCCAGTACTTCGGCCTCGATTGTTAGGAGAGTTTAGTTTCTGGGGGGTCCTTGGAGCTTGCCCCTCCTGGGCTGCTCCCTCCCCCCTCCTCTCTCTCCGTTCTTCTTGGCGTGCACTCCTCTCTTCTGGATTACAGCCCTCCCTCCCTCTGCTCTCCCTTTTCTTTTCCCTTTCTCTTTGGCCCGGTTGTCGGGTTTTGTCTTGTATTTATCTTAGTTCTTTTCTTTGTTGGGCTTTTTAGCCTGCTAGCTGGCAGTCATTATTGTCCTTCTTATAGTCCCTTGGGTCTTATTTTGGCCCACCGCGGGCATTAATAATATTTCATTTCATTTCTTGCAATACATGGATCTACTTCTTAAAGACCAAGGATGAAGTCTTTAGGAGGTTTCAGGAGTTCAAAGCTCTAGTTGAGAACCAGACAGACAAGAAGATCAAGGTGTTGATATCAGACAATGGGGGTGAATATACCTCCAAGGAGTTCGATGGTTTCCGCAAGCAAGCAGGAATCAAGAGGGACTTGACTGTTCCATACAACCCATAGCAGAATGGGGTTGCAAAGCGAAAAAATCAATCCATCATAGGGGCTGTTAGGGCCATGATTCATGAAGAGGGCTTGTTGATGTTTCTTTGGGCAGAAGCATGCAACACACCAGAGGAGGCATTCACTGGTGTGAAACCATAGGTGAGTCATTTCCGCATCTTTGGATGTCCAGTTTATATCCATGTTGGAGCCCTCCAGTATAAAGCTTACAGGGTTTATATTCCAAAGAAGAGGAAGATAGTAGTGAGCAGGCTGTAAAGTTTGAGGAGGACGTTGCATCCAGGAAGTCCCATGAGCCTATTCCAGTGATAGAGAATGAGGAGCAGGAGGCTCCAAATGTTGAGCCAGGGTCACCATAGACACCAGTGGTTTCAAGTTCAAGACAACAGCCTTTAGGTGAGGAGGAGACATTAGCCCCTTCCAATTCTATCAGGAGACCTTGATGGCTTACACAGACATTGAGGGATGCTCAGGAGTATGTTGAGGCTCCTAGCAACATGATTAGGGAGAGCAGGCCTCCAAGGAAGTCTTCAAACTACATGGCATTGATGAGTAACATCATAAATTCAGAGCCTTATAGTTTTCAGGAGGCAGTAGACCAGCAGGTTTGGGAGGACGCCATGGTGGAGTACACCTCCATCATGAAGAATGATGTTTGGGACAGTGCCAAGATCGGAGGGGAAGTCAGTTGTGAGTTCCAGGTGGCTCTACAAAATTAAGTATGCTACAGATGGCAGCATCGAGAAGTTCAAGGCAAGGTTTGTGGCGAGAGGGTTCTCCCAGAAAGAGGGAGTGGACTACGAAGAGACTTTTGCTCCAGTCGCCAGATACACTTCCATTAGAGCAGTTATGTATTTAGCTTCATCTATGGGATTGCGGATTCATCAAATGGATGTGAAGACAACTTTCCTTAATGGGATCATTAAGGAAGATGTGTACATAGAGCAAACTCAAGGCTTTGAGGTAAATGGGAAGGAGTCCCATGTTTGTAGGCTTAAGAAAGCCTTATATGGACTCAAACAGGCACTGAGAGCATGGAATTCCAGGATAGATGGATACTTGCAGAGTGTGCGGCACGCCAAAAGTGATGCAGATCCTAATCTATATTACATATTTGTTGGGACTGATCTACTCATTTTGGTGCTATATGTAGATGACTTGTTTCTTACAGGTTTAGAGAAGCTCATTGCAAGGTGCAAAGTAGATATGGCAGCTGAGTTTGAGATGGACATCGACATGATGCATTACTTCTTGGGTTTGGAGGTTTGGCAGAGACCAGGGGAGATATTCCTTGGGCAAGGTAAGTATGCAATTGAGTTCCCGAAAAGGTTTCGGATGGAGGACTGCAAACCTATGGCCACACCCATGATCACTAATCTGAAGAAGGAGCCAACTTCAGATTCAAAATTGGTGGACCCTATGTTGTATAGGCAGTTGATAGGATCCTTGATGTATTTGGTCAACACTAGACCAAATATATGTTTTGTAGTGAACACCTTGAGTCAGTTCATGGTGGAGCCAAGGCAAGAGCATTGGGTAGCAACAAAACATGTGCTCAGATTCTTGAGGGGCACTTGAGGGGCACGGTGGAGTATGGTCTGAGATATCTTGGAGATGGTGAAGTGAGGTTGCACGGGTATACAGACTCAGATTGGGTAGGCAGTGTAGCAAACAGGAAGAGCACCTCAGGGTGTTGCTTTAGGCATGATATCCTGGTTCAGCAGGAAGCAGACTTTGTGGCACTTAGCTCAACAGAGGCCGAATACATGGTAGCCAGTATTGCTAGTTGTGAGGCCATCTGGCTTTGCAAGTTGCTTACAATATTGATTGATCAGGAGTTGGATCCCACAGTGATATACTATGATAATCAAAGTTGTATCAAACTCTCTGAGAATCCAGTATTTCATGACAAGTCCAAACATATTCCCACAGTACTGATTGATCAGGAGTTGGATCCCCCAGTGATATACTATGATAATCAGAGTTGTATCAAACTCTCTGAGAATCCAGTATTTCAAATATCACTTCATACGAGATAGGATTCAGAAGGGAGCCATAAAGCTCCAATATATTCCCACACATCAACAGGTAGCTGATATTCTGACCAAGCCCAAAAAGAAGTTTGAAGCATTCAGAGACAAACTTGGATTGGTGCAGAATTCCTTCCTTGCTAAGAGGGAGTGTTGAGAAATGTAGCTCGGACAGGAACTTCTTGCACAAGCTTCAGTATGAACGTGCTAGAAGTGGTTCGAGACATTTCGAACTCTATTTTGAAATTCACTTAAGTGATTCTATTTTGAAATTCACTTAAGTGATTTTCTATTTTGAAATTCACTCAAGTGATTCTATTTTGTAATTCACTTAAATGATTTTTTATTTTTAACCATACATCTCAATATGAGATGAGATCTAATCTTAGGGTTAAAGATATTAGGGTTACCCTTCAAGGATAAAAGGAGAAGGTCAAGAGTGTTTTACATAGAGAAAGAAAAGAAGGTGAACATATTGCAGAAGGAGAACTACAAGGCTATTCTAAAGAGGTGAAGAGTGAATTGTTGGCCAGAAAGGCAACAAGTGAGCAGGCTGTCCTACTGCAACTGAAATCTTCTCCATTATATAAAATATGTAGGTTCTGTAGTATATTTTCCACTGTTCATTCTAATTATTTTTCCAGCCATCTGTGTGACTGTTGTATGTTTAAAATAAATTCATCTCAAATCTAAATTTATTTAGAAATATGGGGCAGCAGTTATCTAGGGTTAGGAAAATTTACATCTTGTTCAATGGTGTGGATTACAACTTAAAGATGCCACTTGGGAGTCTCCCCAACAACTACAACAACAGTTTCCTCATCGCCAACTTTGAGGACAGATTTTTGAAGGGGAAGGGCATGTCAGGACCCCATCCTAACATTACTATGTAACTCTAATATTATTATGTAATGACCCCTTTCCAACATGGGGACCCCATTATAATGATATTTAATATTTTGTAAGAGTATGGATTATTGACATGCCTAGACAAGTGGAGCCATTTCATGTAAGGGTTATCAAGAATGTAATTTTTGTTTGGTAGAAGATTCTAGCTCGAGTGGCACATTACATGTAAGCCAACTCTTGAGCATTAGGTTAGGGTTGCATGAGGTGTATCTTTAAAACACAAGGGTCCATAAGCGAATGTATATTTTTGCATATTGAATGAAAGTATTGAAGGAGGTTGCCCCCTTGAAGAGGTTTGTGTTTCGTGTTGTGATTTGTGAGATTTATATATTTCTGCATTTACATTTCATATTGCAATATTATGTTCTTTCATGAATTTCTTCTTTATTTGCAATATCTATGTGAATGTGCTTATTTTTATGAGAAGGTTCTTAACATATTCTTTTCATTTCTGCACTTGAGCAATGGAGATTTTGAGGTGGCCATGCATGAGCCAGATGGGAGACTCTTTTGGTTACCCAAAAACTCATGGTTGTTGTATCTTGGTGGAGAAGGGGCGGAGATGTTTGGGGTTCCTAGTGGGATTGTTTTATGGCCATCCACGGCTGCAAAGAGGACATGCCAAGGACAGAAGAAGGAAGTGATCTCAGGAACCTTGTGAATGTTCTCTTGGAGAAGCTGCCAGGTTACACCTTCTTTCCTTGAGAAATAATTTAGAACTTGTTGTTCTTTGGATTGAGGAAAACGCTCTTGTGCTTGCTCTTGGAATCAGAGAGCATTGATTTTTATTAACTCTCTTTCTGACTTGGATATTCTCAGTTTTGAATCAAAATGTTCCTACTTCTGTCCTGGAAAGAAAGTAGAATAAATTCTTTTCACTTGCTTTTGGGTATGCAAAATCCTCTACTGAATGAAATGCTTGTAAGTTGGGATGAATAACCGTGCTACAACATTTTGAACTCTAGTTGGAGGTTTTCATTTAAAACTTGTTGTGGATACTATTTAGTAAGTGTGACAAAGTTGCATCAAGTTATATCCCTCATATTGATAAATACATGTAGTTCCACAAACTCTAATTAGGTGCTTCTCTGTTACCTTTTGATAGCTTGCATGTGGGTTTCGTCCCTTTTAATCTTACTGTTGGCAATTTTGCCACCTTAAATTTTTTGATAAACTTTGGCCTAAGTATGGAGCTTTAAAGCGGCAAAGAGCATGCTAAGGTGTTCGGGTTTTCGCAGGCCATAAACGGGGGCGATAAAATGGATGAAATAAGCTTTGGATATTTTATCATTGCAGATCTTCTCGCTAGCTTTCCGACGATATATTATAATAGGCGATCGGGTCAACGGATCAAAAGTTATGGCCCCGGGAAGCAGGACCAGGAAGCTCAATTTCGGGCCAGAAAATTGACTAAGTGTCGGGCCCCGCCCGACTGCGCTCATCCATTTGTGCGCAATAGGGCAGAAAGACAGGAAGAAGCAGCCAAAAATATTCTAAGTTTCGGGCCCCGCCCGACTACGCTCATACAAAGGCCCAAAATTTTCCAAGTGTTAGTGTTGCCGCAACTCGACTTCGCTGCGAAGTCGGGCTGCGCCCTTAATTTTGTGCGCACTTGGGGAGCCGACGTGCGGAGAGCTGAGCCCAAAATTTGACTAAGTATTGAGCGAACCCCGACTTCGCTGCGAAGTCGGGTTGCGCTCTTAGTTTTGTGCGTACCCCGGGCATTGTCGGTGAAGGACATCCCCAAAAAGTCTAAGTGTTGGGTGCGCAACCCGACTTCGCAGCGAAGTCGGGCTGCGCCCTCAAATTCATGCGCAGTTGGGCAGCTCACTTGAAGAAAACGGCTAAGTGTTGGGACTGCCCGACTTCGCAGCGAAGTCGGGCTTCGCTCACTGACCTGTGCGCACTCGGGCAAAGAACGTTGAAACCTGCCCAAAAATTTTCTAAGGCACGGAGGCCTTCCCGACTACGCTCATCCGCCCGACTGCGCTCATACAAAGGCTGAGCTTAAAGACGATTTCTTCCCCCTCCATAAAATGCTGACAAGTGTCCAGCCTCGAGATTCGAGTCAAAGATGTGACAAAAGGTGTGCCGCCAGGGTACCGGACAGATGAGCGTGAACTGACAGATTGTACCGCATCTGCCCCATTCAAACTGACTCAACTTCCCACCTACCGGATTTCCACGGAGCTGCCACGTTTTCAAGAGGACCTTGCTGCAAGTACATTCTTTACCCGCAGAGGTCAACATCAGCCGCTTTTGTCAGGTTTGGGATTCTGTGCCCAAAATGTAATCGGGGGGAAAATTGCGCTATAAATAGCAGCCTCATTTCATTGTAAAAGGGTGGAGGGGGAACATATTGCTAGAGGACTCTGCTGTGACGGATCACCTTCTAATTAATTCAAAGCATCCTTGGCTCTGCTTCTTGTCTCTGTCTTTTTATGCTGCCTTCTGCTAGTATTTCTGCTTCATGTCCATTTATATTTCTGTTTGTTTGAATTTTGAATCCTGGATTTGAGCATTGGTGATTATTTGGATCTGGAATACAAAAATGTAGGATACATAGGATAGAATCGCAGCTGCAATTTCTGTTACATGCTTTGTTTTAATTGTTGTTGGTTCGGATGCAAATTTGCGATCGTGTTGCTTGTTCTCCCCCCACCCGAAACGCATGATATTTACATCTCTTTCCCTGTTCCCTTATCTTTTTCAATCTCTTTCCAGTTCCCTTTACCCCCTTTTTTAATCTCTTTCCTACACTCTTATCTAAAAACCCCCAAGTAGGTTAGGAAAGGAGCCGGCCTTCTCCGAAGATCGACACGAGGGGCATCCCTTCCTCCCGGCCTTTCAATGTTGGTCTGCGGGTCTAGGGCGCATTGACACACCAAGTCCTTCCCAGGTGGCGGATCCGTGGCCAACACTTACAAGGTATAAAAACTATTCTCCTCATAGTAGAGAAATTTGGAATTGACTTGGAATCGGGCAAGAAAAATAATCGGGAAAAAATTGGCCCAAAAAACGAAAGAATACACAAATTTTCATTGAAATTTAATTTTTTTCATGCATATCACAATGAATTAACATTATGCAAATCAAATATTAATGATGTAAGATTGTAAGCTTAAACTACACATGAAACAGTTGAAAGTGACAAAACACATCTTAAATTAAAAAAAAATTAATGCGTCCGAAATTCAAATATTCTTGTACTGCTTATAATATAAAAAGGTAGAAATTACAAAATGTATCATGAGTCATGACAAATAAAATGTCTCAAGATCTTTGAATGCCTTTGCCCTTTGCCCTAGCAGAAGCTCTAGTCTCTCTTTATCGTTATGTCAGTGCTTCTTGTGCCTTGGTTGCTAACGCTCGCCACCACTTGTGTTGGGGGCCAAGGGGTGGCACCCTTCGTGTGTACCCTCAACGGCAAAACCATTAATACCTTCACTATCTGAACTGAATTTTTCTCCTTGTTTGCATTTTGGTGCAAAAAGGATGCTGCAAATACTAATATGGGACTTCAACAACTCATAGGCTGAATAAAACACCAACAAATTAACTTAAATGATGATTGAGATTGGTTTTAACTTTTTACTTGGGCGGCTGTCGGATTCCTTCAAACCAAAAACAATCCGCTGTTAGGATGCCCTAGTGTGTTTGGTTTGGTGTGGTAGCAGGTAGGCAGACCCCTTTCTCCAATTTGCAACAGGTGAAAATGAAGGAAAATGGAAAAAATACTAGTTTATAATTTTTCCTCTACGCGTGTGGCTTCTAGTGATTTTTTTCATTGGGAATCACGATTTTTTCAAAAAATCGGCAATTCCCAATTCTGCGCCGAGTTAACTAGGATTTCTGGAAGAATTGAAAAAAAAAATCGGGAATCAGCAATTTAGTCCACGGTTTTTGTAACTATGATTCTACTTGACCCATGCAACCAAGTATATTGGGATTGCTTGTGTTTGGATTGTTAGCTGTCAGTAAGAGAGTCACAGTTTTTTTTCTTTTTCCTTATTCTGAAAATTTTGGGGTCTTTGGGAACAGTCATTAGGATTGCCAGCAGTGGGAATGCTATCTTGAGACCAGCATGATGTTTGCAGCAGTAGAAAGGAATAGTTTGGATGACTGATTTTGACCCCTGTGAATGATTAGTTATGATGTTATTTTTTCTCTTCTATATAGTAACATGAATGTCTCAGGACAGACATATTGAAAACTCAAGAGGATATTGCCGATGTATAAGGTGGTGTCACGTTCATGAAATGACCATGTTGCATAGTAGTATGCTGAAAAGGACTTTATGTTAATATGTATGGCTTTGGTATTCTTTATCATAATTGCATGAGCAATTCTGTCATTATTTAGGAAGGCATGGTAACTGTCTTTAATTGCAGTTACAAGCAAAATACATAACAATAGCATGATAACATGCCATATATAATGGGGCGCACTTTGTTAGATAGAGAATGCTTTCCCATAATCAAATGAAGATATAGAAACCTAGAGAGGCGGTCTAGTATGATGACCTGTGCAAAATGAACTTAGGAATAGTACATTAATTTGTACATTACATAAGAATGTGCATTCAATATGAATAATGTGACTGCATATTGGTTGTACAAATGTGGGTGGGTATTATAGAGATACACAATATATGTATTCACCTAGGTTCAAGTTGATCACTGCACTGGAAATCTAGATCTAGTTGCGAGTTTATACTCGTATGTTCATTGATGTATGTTACATGCACGATTGAGCATGAGTAGATTTGCATGGACTATACCTCTCTAATTGGTTGGTTTTATTTATCTGTTCCCTTGTGAAGGGTCGAACTTCAGTATGAAGTTGCGATGATGGTATTTTAGTGGAATTACCACTAGGTTGTGTAGTAAAGCTTTTTGATGATGGCTTCCCTCCTCTGTTCAATATAAAGACAGGATCGATTCAAGTTTCAGAAAATAAGTACTCAGAAAAGGACATAGTATAAAGTGTTCTGTTTACTTGTAACCTCACTGCATTTAGTAGTATTTTGGAATTTACAATTAGCATTGTACTCCGTCCAGTTTGACAATATGAAATTAGGAAAACAGAGAAACTGTTCTGGAATGAGTTCAAGATGGATATTTTAAGCATGTTGCAAAGTTGAAGTTGAAAATTGACGGAAAAGACTTGATTTATTGCTCCTATAACAGCTTTGGCTCTTAAACCTAGAACAGTTTTCCTCCACCATAGAACAGTTAATGATGGTATAGGTCATATAGTTGGAAATGAATGTCAAAATAAGAATCCCATTGGAGTCGCCCTGTTCATGATAAATATCTTGTATTCTGCTATACAGTAGCATTCTGATAAACTGGTAGCATGACAATAAACCTCTTAAAATGAATGTTCTAAGTTGAGGTCTGATTGCTATGTGTGTGTACTTACACATTAATGTGAATAATTAAGTATCATTTGGGTAAAGGGTAAAGTAGTTTTTAACATCCACAAGGCCATAGGCCATATGAGACAGATATTGTTTACCCAATATATGGTTATCCCCAACCATACTCCGGTTACCAAAGCATGGTGTACAACCCTAACCCCTACAGGATTCGAACCTTGGTCCTCTTGAGTTCCAAATCTCCACCCTTAGGCTACTCAGACTACTTGTTAAAAAGATATGTGTTTATGATGCATATGTAAAGAGGCTGAAATGCCCTGATATGTAAAACTCTCTCTCATGAACAAAATTCATCTTGCACTCTTACAATGGCAATAAGTATTTGATTTGAATGTTACTAGAGAAAGTCTAATAGGTGAGGTGTTAGATGAATACCTTTTGATACACTATTCATGTCATAAAGTTTGAATCCTGCTACCCTGTTAAATTGCTGATTGCCTTGATGTATTGTAGTATCTGAAGAAATCTAAGAAAGTGGTTCTCCTTGTAACTTTTAATTGAGTGGCAACCATAGTTACCAGGTTCGATCAAACCTGGTCTAGGATCAGTCGAACCCACAACTTTTGGGGTGCCCCGAACAGGTTGAGTTTGATCCGGACAATTTTATAAGAAATTTATAAATTATCTTTGTAAATTAAAAATGCCTCACAAACGCTTAACTCTGCGCAGCTACTCACTCATGGAAAGTGCACAGTTTTTGGCACAGTATATGACAAAAAAATATTATAAAACTAATTGTCATCTTCCTCTTCAGGAACAAGAACATCTCAGATGCTTTGACTTGCACAAAAGCTTAGGAGAATGAGAAATTGGAGAGGAGGTGAACCATTGTCGGAGAGCGGACATGGGGAGACCTTGCATGAGAATGACAGCACAAATGATTGACATAAGCTTAAGAACTTTTCCCTTTTTATACAAATGTTATGCATGCTTTATCGAGTGGTTAAATGCATGATTAAAATTTAAAATTATAACCTATTTGTATTGACTTTTTATAACCTAAGTCTTACTTTGAGCAGTGTGAGAAGATTTAAGAGATTGATGAAGATGAAAGTATTAGTGGAAATGAAAAAAAGAGAAGAAGACCCAAGAAGCAAAAACAGAGAGAAAAAGAAACCCAGAGGGATATTATTATGGGAAAAAAAAAGCAAATATCGCAGGTGTTAACAAGAAGTGGGGCTAAAACCACAAAAAATAACAATGAAAATAATATCTTGAAATATTAGGGGCATGAATAAGAACCCTAAAAAAAAAGTATTAGGAAACTCTCATGTTGTTATAGACAATATATTTATATTTATAGATATGGAAACTGGGCAGCATATATTTAAGTCATTCACGATGTTGAATATATCTTGACAAAATTTTAATTTCGGAAGGCTTCTATATGAAATGATATAAAGGAGTTGATTGTGGAAACTTAGCAGAGAGGAAGATGGCAAATCCCTTTGATAAGAAAGGAAGATGAAGAATATTTTTGGATAGAAAGGCAAGTTGGATATGGTTTAATTAATTTGATAGAATGTAATAAGAGCAAGAGCAATGTAATGTTTTGTTTTTGTAATGGGAGTTGCTCCCAATAGAACCCACACATAGCTTATTTAAAAAAAAAAAGTATATTCTACAAATATTATATTATATATTATCATATTTCAAAAAATATATATCTTAATATATTTTAAAATATATAATACTATATATAATGTAATATACAATAATGTTGCTGCAAGATTACTGCAGTGTAATATATCTTTGAGAGGTCCAAGGTTCAAACCCCACTCAATATGAGGGGACCGAGACCCCTCATCAAAACCTATGTAAACTCATTGAAAAAAAAAGTTTTAAATACCTCATTGGGCTCAAAAGCTGCAAGCTTACTGTAGTGGTAAGGGCTTTGGCCTCTCTTTGAGAGGTCCAAGGTTCAAAACCCCACTCAATATGAGGGGATCGGGACCCCTCATAAAAACCTGTGTAAACTCATTGAAAAAATGATCAATCTTTGATCAAGTGGCATTAGCTCAAACAATTAGATTCCTCAATGTTTAAGAAGGAGACCCAGGTTCGAATCTTGTCAAACGATACATGATAATATCCAAGCTTTATTATAATATCACTATGTGGTGATGATGTAATACGGGTGGGACCCGTTTCAATCCCATATAATTAATTGAAAAAATATATATATACAGTAATATATCAAATGGAATTAGATCAACAAGGTAAATTCCTTGACTTTCAAGGAGACCCAGGTTTGAATCTTGCCAAGCAATACATGCATAATATCCAAGCCATTGTAATACCACTATGTGGTCATGATATAATACGGGTGTGGCTTGTCTCAATCCCATATAACCAATGAAAAAAATATATATACAGTAATATATAGTATATTTTTAAATATACATTTTTAATCTAATCTTATAATGTTTATATTTTCTGAACCAAACCAAACCTCCGAACCTTATTTGCCTTCCAAACCTGCAGACTGAACCAAACCTGTTAACTACGGACTGGCAACAGGGAAGAAGCCATCTGATATGTTTTTTATAAGAATTTGATATGTGGTGCTCAAATTGTTACTACAGCCATCGTTTGGATTACCTCACTCATAATATAAAAAGTTATTAGTTTGCTATGTATATACAGCAGTTAAATGATTTGACCTTTGCCAAACTGTCTTAAGTTTTGCTATTTTCATTTTGAATGCAAAACATGACAAAAAGCATTTGGATTTTATTACTTGCTCTAAGATTAAGGACTGATTGTATACTAATTTTGTTATGACATTGATGAAATATGATGAACACCACCAGGAATCTCTATGTTTTGATATAGAGAATCGTTTCCCACTGTATAGGTGAAACAGTTGGAATGACATGATTCTGCAATATTTTCATGACATTATTGCTTTGCTTGAAAAAGGATTGGTGTTAACTTCAAGGCCTGTTTGCAAATTTAATACTCTGTTCTGATATAAAATTTGCTATAATCATGTTTCCTACTAGGATACTGTGATAAAACATGATGTTATTTTCATTCTCTCAGAGCTGGTTAAGAGGTTGAAAGGAGTTAACCAAATGACATGTTCAATGAAATTAGAATGGCTTATATGTTGTATGACTCTGCTATGATATTTTACAAGAGAACTTTGTGTGAGTATCAAACAATAATGTTGTGTGTTCATAATGGATGTATCCTCTCTAGAAAAAAGAAGCAACATTTCCAAGAATTAAAAGAAATTTTTTCCATAAAGACTCGTACTATTGGCTGTCATGACTTTTCCCAAATCAAAATGCTGGCCTTGAACAAGCCATAGAAGAGAGTTGATAAAAGTTAACTCGCTGATCCTTGTTGGACATAGAAGGAAGTTAATCCAACTAAACCACTGGTCTTGAAATAGACTTTGAAGGTGGTTGGTCAAAAACGTTAACTCATGCATCTTCACTTGGATATAGAAAGGAGTTAATCTAACAAAACCACTGGTTTTGAAATAGACATTGAAGGCAAATTGGCCAAACAATACTTGCTAGTCCTCATTTGGACATAGAAGGGAGTTAAGTTAGTAAAACCACTAGTCTCGAAATGGACATTGAAGGTGGTTAACCAAACATTAACCCACATGTCCTCATTTAGATGTAGAAGGGAGTTAAGCTAACAAACCTCTGGTCTTGAGATAGGCTTCAAATAAGGTTAGTCAAATAAAATTTAACTCACTAGTCCTAACTATGACAAAGAAGGAAGTTAAGCCAACAAAACCCGCTGGCCATTTACAAGACTTTGAAGTAAGTTAGCTTGAGTTGGGGTAAGGAGTTTAAAAATACTAGAGCTCACCGGTCTCAGTGGAGGCATGAAAGAGAACAGCATAATTATCTTGCCATCTTGACTAAAAGGGGGATAATACAAGAACACAAAGCCATATTAGTGTTTGCACTCTTCTGGAATAATTCTGAGCACAGAATAATGCACCAATTTTTTATAAAGTGCTTATGGGCTCAGGAATTAAAAATTAAAATAGATTACAAAGTTTACTTTAATGGCATTATGAAATTTATAAAAAAAAATTTACTGCTATTTTTGGAAACTCTAACGGATAAGTTGTTACAGAACCATAGATCATTTCAGTTGCTTGGTTACAAACAAGAACATAGTTTTAAGATATCAGAAGAACCAGAGATTACAAACGTAAGCATAGCAGGAAAAATTGCTTTCAGTTCATTGGTTATACAAATGTGGATTTTGAGGTAACAATGATGACAACACATCCACTTCTATATATGCTATGCACCTTGGATTGGCTATTGTTTGTTGGAGCATCAAAAAAGGGGAAATTGTAGCAGTCTCTTCTAACTCAAGCAGAATATATAGCAGCATTTCATGCCAACAGAGAGGCACAGAAAACTGGCAGATCTTGGGTTTGCACCAATAGGACCAAAAGTTCATTCAATCAACAACCAAACTACCGTGAAGATTGCAAACAATCTAGTATTCATTCATTGGTTACACAAATGTAGACTACAAAGGTAACACTGATAACAGGAAATTCACTTTTATATATACCATAGTTGAGAAAATCAGAATTGGATCGGAATCGGCATGGAAAAGAATTGGGAAAAATCGGGAATCGGGGACAAAATCAGCAAAAAATAGGTATTTTTTCATTGAAAAAACTGAAGAAAATGCAATTTTTCATTGAAAAAAGTTTTTTTCATGCATTTCAGAATTTTTCGGGAAAAAATATGCAAAAAATCGGCTAGCCTATGAATCAGGAAAAATCAGATCAAATCGGGATTTTTTGCAGATTTTCTCAACTATATATACTAATCTTGGATTGGCAGTAGTCTGTCAGAGCAGCAAGAAAAGGGAAATTGTAGTGATCTTTGTTACTGACCATTCCATGCCAACCGACAGATTGTATGGTCGCAAAGAAAAGTGATAGATCTTGGGTTTGCACTAATAAGACCAACAGTTCATTGGATCAACAACCAAACTACCATCTAGATTGCAAAAAAAATATAGTATTTCATTCATAAACCAACTATATTGATACAAAGTGCCATTTCATCAGACAACAACTTGTTTAGATCAATTTATATGGTTGAAGGACTGTCCAATAGCAAAGCAGGCAACAGACATCTTTACAAATTCTAGCAAAGTTGAACATTTTGTAAATTCAAGATGTCCTTAGGATCAATGAAAACCAATCTGTGTCAAGACGAAGGTGAGGGATATTAGAGTAATCAAAATATGATAAATTCTATCAGATGTTAAGACTACAACCAAACTACCATCTAGATTGCAAAAAAAATACAGTATTTCATTCATAAACCAACTATAGGGATACAAAGTGCCATTTCATCAGACAACAACTTGTTTAGATCAATTTATATGGTTGAATGACTGTCCAATAGCAAAGCAGGCAACAGACATCTTTACAAATTCTAGCAAAGTTGAACATTTTGTAAATTCAAGATGTCCTTAGGATCAATGAAAACCAATCTGTGTCAAGACAAAGGTGAGGGATATTAGAGTAATCAAAAAATAATAAATTCTATCAGATGTTAAGACTAAATAAGTGCTTTAGGTGTTGAGTCTAACAAGTCTTTAAATTATGTATTAATGTCGTGGTCAAAGTTAAAAGACTAATTGCTACAGTTGGTTATCGTTCTTAAGGAATTCTAAACCTCTATTTCTAAGCGCAGTTGTGTCAAACGTGGTTGGTCCATAATGTACGTGTTGCTCAAATATTAATAAAATATTTCTTTTCACTTCCAGCACTAACGCATCACTATGAAAGTAATAGGTCCAACAACACCAAAATGATTTAACTATTTTATTTATATTTCTACATGCAAGTGCACCTTTGAACTAACAAGTCCACTGAAAAGCATGTACCATAACAGAGACCATGAAAGCACAATTTTCCAAGACAATATATTAATAAAGATGGTTAGACGAAGTCATGCATTCTTATATATGCAGAATAAGTGAGCCCTTTTCTGGAAAAATCAAAGAACTTATGTATCAAAATATGTGTGTTATACAAAGATGCAAGCTTACTGCAGCGGTAAGGGCTTTGGCCTCTCTTTGAGAGGTCCAAGATTGAAACCCCACTCAGTATGAGGGGACTGAGACCCCTCATAAAAACCTGTGTAAACTCATTAAAAAAAAAATGTCATACAGCAAATGCTTTTTGTATCAAATGCAGAGTCCTACATATATGTACGGCAAATTATCCACAACCATAAATGTGTAACAAGAAATATTTTATTGAAAAAAAAAGACTATACTGATCATATCATGCAATATATACCGGATAGAACTCATAAACTAGGGAAAAAGAATGGCATGCAAAAAAAGAGAACATTACATCAATCTCAATGTTCTGGGAATGCTACAAATGGCTTGTAGGTAGTTGTTTGGATTCTTCTTCAGGCATAGAAGCTGCATCACATAAAACATGGAAATAATCAAGCCCTTCATTTATTTGGGAGATTCACAAATATTTGCTCATAACAGATACAAAATTAGCCAATCCAATGAGAAGCCATTGTTAATGTCATCACACATGGAAGGATGCAATCCAACAGGGATCTAATCAGCATAAATGCCTTTGAGAAGGCTTGGCATCAGAAGCATAACTCCATCGTAGAGATGATCCATATTAGAAAGTCAAATTCCTCAACAGACTTCGATGCCATAATGGCACATATAAAAAGAAAAGCAATATACTAAAAAGGTGCAAATAGAAGAAATCTTGCCAAAGGTAATAAGAATGCTATTTGAGTAGAATGTGTATATAATACCAGACAACAAGGTAATCAATCATAACCAAAGTCACCAACAATAAATATCATAATTCAAAATATTCCAGATCAAAAGTAAGAATTCATCCTTCAAATAATTATACATTAAGAATTAAAATGATTCCATTAAAATTGATGCTATAGGCTCAATCATTATTAATTCAAAATTATATTTTGTTATAGAGATATGTGCCTCTTCCTGTTTAATGCAGATGTCCTCCCTTCTATAGTCACCATCTCATCCTTCTGTTAAAATATATTGTATACTAAAGTATACAAGTTTTAAAATCTCAAGGAGCCTTTGCAATAATTTGATAACATCGTATCTGACGAAGACACAGAATTTGTTTATTTGAAATATTATTAATGTTCGCGATGGGCCAAAATAAGACCCAAGGGACTATAAGAAGGACAATAATGACTGCCAGCTAGCAGGCTAAAAATCCCAACAAAGAAAAGAACTAAGATAAATACAAGATGAAACCCGACAAACGGGCCAAAGAGAAAGGGAAAAGAAAAGAAAAGGGAGAGCAGAGGGGGGAGGGCTGCAATCCAACAGAGAGGAGTGCATGCCAAGAAGAACGGAGAGAGAGAAGAAGGGGGGAGGGAGCAGACCAAGAACCCGCCAGAAACTAATCTCTCCTAATAGTCGAGGCCGAAGTACCGGAGCTGAAGAAGTCCATGACATGTCTCTGCCCATTGCTAGTTCAGAACCCTGACAAACTATTGGTGTGCTGTCTAGTGACCCTACTTCTGTCCGAACTGGATGATGTGGGGCGTTTCCAATTGAAGTCACCTGGTCCGTCAGAGTTGGTGAAGTATGTTGTGATGAGTCGATGTTGAGGAGTGTGAGATCCATTTGGAGAAATTTTATGTCGTCAAAGTTGAGTTATCTCCCTAAGAAAGAGTGCGAGACAACGCTGGTCCGGGTATCTGAAGAAGGTAGAAACAGATCGAGAGTTGTCCCTGAAAAGGCAATGGAACCTACCTCGGATCTCATAATAAATGGGACAACAAAAAATAAAGTGATGAAGGGTTTCAACGTCACCTAAGGAGCAAAACAAGCAAATCCGCTCCTCCGTCGAAAGATGGTGATCTGACTCAATCCGAAGTTGGTGAGAACATACCCTGAGTTGCCCAATAATGATCCGAAGACTATGCATTGTGTGCTACTGAAGGTATTGTGGAGGAACTATTTTGCCCTCCTGAATCTGTAAGAAGTGCTCATGGTAGAAAGACAACTTGGGGGAAAGAGGGGTAAGAGGAGAGATCCATGTGCATCAGGTGTACTGGAGACTAACGTCATTCCGAATCTAATGGAGCATCTTCTCCTTACTAATCCGAGAGGGGGGGCGAACCCCCAAAGAATAAGGCGGGAGCCTGTCTATTCGTATCTGAATGCTAGCCAGGAGAGCAGAAACCTGAAAACACCAGCTCCTCTGGACTCCCCGAGAACTAGGAGAGAGTTCCATCGAGGAGCGAAGGGCGAGGTAAGGGTACCGCCTGCAACCCTCAAGGGTATCTCCGAAAGTACGGATCCTGTGAAGATAACCGATAATCAAGAAGATAATCTCAAGTTGGAGAGGAGAAGCCCCAAACTCAGCCGGAATAATAGAGCGGGGGATTGTGCCCTTGCAACGAACGAATCGTCGAAGAAAAAGTGTCTGGACTCGTTCAACCCGTGACCACTCAGTCGGGCCAAGGCTAGGACCCCAAACCACTGACCCATAAGTAATAGTTGGCTTGACCAAGGCATCAAAAATCCTCATCTTCACGGGTATATCCTGAAAATGTGCTTTGAAGCAATTCCTTTCTAGCAAAGACAGAGTTGCATATCCCTTACACACCAGGGCCTGGGCAGCGGATTTCATACTAAAAGTGGGACAAGTGAAAAGAACCCCCAAGTACACATAAGAGGTGGTGATCTCGACCTCCCGACCTTGGAAAGAGAAGTGGAGATGAGATAGAGCCTCTTTGGTAGTATTGAATACCATAACCTTGGTCTTAGAAAGATTCATCGTCAGCTGTCTCGAGTCACAAAAAGCGGCAAGCTTGTCCAAAATGAGTTGAAGTCCCTTAGGAGAAGAGGCCAAAAGAACAACATCATCAGCAAAGAGGAGAATAGAAATCAGCACATAGTGAAGAAGGCAACCATCCTCTGCATGAGCGTTCTCCTTAATAAAAGTCTCAAGCTCGTCGATAAAGATCCCAAAAAGTGTCGGGGAAAGGGAGCACCCCTGTTTCACTCCTATGGTGCTAAGAATACTTTTTGAAAGGCCTTGAGGGGAGCGAAACCGACCTTTCACAGTCTCATATAACCGTGTAACCACTGTCAAAAGTTGCCCAGAGATGCCAACTGAGCGTAGTCTATCAAGAAGTAAATGCCGAGGCACCGTGTCGAAAGCTTTCCTAAAGTCAACAAAGCAATAATAAACCTTTGAGGACCTGGAACGCGCCTCCTCAATAATAGCTCTGAGGACTAGAATGTGATCTGTGGTCTGGTGATCTTGCCGAAAACCAGCTTGGCCAAGAGCCCCCGAAACCCCCCTCCTCCGGATCTTCGGGAGAGAAGCACATCCAATGTTGTGGCATAGAGCTTGGCAAAGATATGCCCAATCATGATAGTCCTGTAGTTATTGGGTTCATGGGGATCACCTGCCTTATGAATGGGGTGAATGATATGCTGAGTCCAAGAATTAGGAAACCCAGAACAGACAGAGAGATTGGAGAGATCAGTGAGGGGCCTAACAAGAGGGTCAATATCATGCTTCAAAAATTCTGCCTGTAACCCATCCAAATCTGCTGCTTTGCTCGTACAGAGTTTCCAGATAGCCTGCTTGACAAGACCAGTATAAAAGAGGTGGCACGAAGAATCGGGGTAGGGAACAATAATAGGAGGCTGATTCAGGATGGTATAGAGGCAAGAGGCATGAATGGTCCAAGAGGAAAGATCGATCCCATGAGTAATCCGATCACGGGGGAGGATAAGGCGCCAGAAGGATTTAGGAGACTGCTGAAGGGAGTGGATAAGATCAAGTTGATGCCAAGAGAGGAAGGGAGGCTTCTTTTGAAGAATAATATTGTTTCACTTACAGAAGACAATTCGAAATCACATTGCAATTATTGACCAAAAACAAAAATGTCTACAAGTGCAATTGACTATTAGGAAAGGTTGTTACTATTGATGACGCATTTGCAATCATTAGTAAGAGCCTTGATAATATGCCTGAAATAAGGTATGATTGTTCTCGAAAGGCATCCATTGATTTCTCTTTTATATATAACATTATATATTGAATTGTTTATGCATTTAATGTAAGAGACCTATTGGTTCCTTGCAATGTCATACTAATATAATCTGCATTGAACAAATTAGGGATGCTCCAATTATAGTATTCTGTAAGGTCATCAGCTATGGTCTAGGCAATCTACAACGTCATCTTGTCCTTTTAGTCCATTTCATGGCTCCTTATGTAGTCCCTAATTTTCTTCTGCATATTCATCTATCTTTTATTACTCAACACCATCAAAACTATCTTGATTTTGGCGACAAAACTCTTAATGTTCACCTTTTTTCATGAGGATCCCAATAGCGTTCATTTAGTAATTGTCGTTTGGTAGCATCCATTTTGTGATTGCCTTTTGGCAATATCACCTTTTGATGACAACGGTTATTGGTAAGATCACTTTGATGGTATTGCTTTTCAATAATATTTGGCCTGGACATCTTGTTGAAAGTGTAAGTGTAATCTAACCTATGGCCAAGGCCGACATTGTATGATATAATCTTGTATAGGTCTAAGGGCAGTCATTGTAAAAATGTATTTAAATTATTGTAATATTTTATTATGTAAACCCTATGCATCATGGTTAACCTTGTTATGGTTAAACCCACCTTATAATTTGTAATTAACCTTAAATCCGAAATCACATTGCAATTATTGATCAAAAACAAAAAAAAGTCTACAAGTGCAATTGACTATTAGGAAAGGTTGTTACTATTGATGATGCATTAGCAATCATTAGTAAGAGCCTTGATAATATGCCTGAAATAAGGTATGATTGTTCTCGAAAGGCATCCATTGATTTCTCTTTTATATATAATATTATATATTGAATTGTTTATGCATTTAATGTAAGAGACCTATTGGTTCCTTGCAATGTCATACTAATATAATCTGCATTGAACAAATTAGGGATGCTCCAATTATAGTATTCTGTAAAGTCATCAGATATGGTCTAGGCAATCTACAACATCATCTTGTCCTTTTAGTCCATTTCATGGCTCCTTATGTAGTCCCTAATTTTCTTCTGCATATTCATCTATCTTTTATTACTCAGCACCATCAAAACTATCTATATTTTGGCAACAAAACTCTTAATGTTCACCATTTTTCATGAGGATCCCAATTACACTCATTTAGTAATTGTCTTTTGGTAGCATCCATTCTGTGATTGCCTTTTGGCAATATCACCTTTTGATGACAACGGCTATTGGTAAGATCACTTTGATGGCATTGATTTTCAGTAATATTTGGCCTGGACATCTTGTTGAAAGTGTAATCTAACCTATGGCCAAGGCCGACATTGTATGATATAATCTTGTATAGGTCTAAGGGAAGTCATTGTACAAATGTATTTAAATTATTGTAATATTTTATTATGTAAACCCTATGCATCGTGGTTAACCTTGTGATTCTTATCCACAAATAATATAGTGATTATTTGTGGTGCCTACGAGCACTTGACATTTTTTGTCTCTCTTTTCCTTTCTTTCATCCTTTTACGCTTTTTGTATAAGATTTGAGTGGATGGATTGCTTATGTTTGTTTCTAGAAATAGGTGTGAATACCAACACAGTATCAAAGCAGGTATGGAGCTCCTTCACTTCATCACGCAGAAATGCTATTCGGAACCTTCAATTTTTCTTCCAAATCCTAGGGTGATTCCCTCCTCAAAGTCTCATAAGCCATTTTTGCATAAGAGACAAAAAAAGAGCTTTTACACTATTTTTTATCATCCATTTTTCCGAAAGCACCCAAGAAAATCCATACTGTTTTTTTCCAAAAAAGAGTTTCAGAATTCGAAATCAAAGAATCATGATCCACTATTGTTGAAGGATTTTGAAGACCTTGGATCAAAGTTTGTTGTCTTTCAAAATTCAAAAATTTGTGTATCTTTTTCAAATTCAAAAAGGGCTTTTCTCATGCAACCTAGCTTTGGCTTGGCGTCCTCGGAACATGCAACGCTCGACACACTTTTTCAAGGAGAAGGGGCGCATTTAATTGCACCAAACGGGGTGGGGCCATTGTAGCTAGGACATTGTATTGTAGGGTGTTTTGGCTCGAAGGGCCCAAGTTCGAATCACGAAGGGCATATTTATCGCTAGAGGAAGATGGCATTCTTTTTGTTGAGGAAATTGAGATCAATGGCATAGGTTATGGAATCTCCTTCTCAGTCATGTCTGTTGGCATAGCATGGGAGAGAGTAGGGCATAAGATCAAGTTGCCAATTTTGTCTTTTGTAAAGGGTAAAGTAGTTTTTAACATCTATGAGGCCATAGGCCATATGAGATGGATATTGTTTACCCAATATATGGTTATCCCCAACCATACTCCAGTTACCAAAGCATGGTATACAACCCTACCTCTAGCAGGATTCGAACCTTGAACCTCTACTCAGGTCGTACTAGATGGACAATGTGCCCTCTTCCAGGGGGAACAAACCATCCAAGCACTACTACATGTGTTGGCAAGACAGAAAACAAGAAGGTTTTAGGAAGCACTAGATGCGTGTTCAAACCACACATTCCCACTTTTGACTGTCAACTAGCTGGTGGAAAGAGATTGAGTAGAAGGGATCTCTTTATTCCTCCCAATTGCCTGGTTGCCAAATTGGCTAGCACGTTGCGGCTGGCATAAGGTCAACCATGGTTAAATTCTCTCCAAAGCTCTTTGGGCATTTTAGCAAATCTAAAATCGACATGGCCTCTTCCAATGCCACGATTAGACAATTTTTACATATTTATACCTATTCGACCATTGAGAAAGCAACACTTGTCGTAGTTGTTGAAGTTCAAAAGAGCTAAGGTCACAAAATATGAGTGGAACAAACAAATCACAGAATGCCAAGCGGAAGCAAGCAATTTTTATGTTTTTGAGGTCCAATAGGGCAAACCTTTTAGAGGCCATAACTTCTAATTATGGAAGCGTTTTGAGTTAATTTGTTTTTCAAATTGCACAATTTTTTGAGCTCTATGCACTGGTGGTATCAGTTCAAGGAAATATTACAATGTTTGGGGTCGAATTGTGTAAGATGGATCATCAAGCCCTAACAAAATTATAATATTTGGTCAACTAAAATGATCAGCTTATTACGCAATAAGAACCTATGGTGCATCTTTCAAGAAGATAAAGCAACAACCCTTGATGAAGAAACTTGCCAACATAAGCAAGAAGAAGCTCTTGGCCTATTCTCCTTGTTGATTGAACCAAAATTGCTTTTCCATATCAAAGAAGAGGACGAACCTATCAAGGTATGGTCAAGATTGCATGAGATATTTGGGAAAATAAATACAACTAAAGTAAGTCGCTTGGAATTAGAATTTTCTTCTCTCAAATTGGTTGAGTTTGATAATGTTGAGGACTATATTGCAAGATTTAAGGCATTGAGAGCAAATATTGCATCTTCTAGAGGCAAAAATAAAGATGATGTAGAATGTGTGAATATTGTCCTTACTAATATCTCTCATTTTCAAATGTTGAACCTCATGGTTCATATGATTCCTATGTTCTTGGAATCACAAAAAAACTCTTACTCTTGATCAACTTTTCTCTCTCCTAGTTCATTTTCAAGTAGCAATGAGGAATTGTGGTGGTACTTCACAAATACAAGCTCATGCAAAGGAATTCAAACCTAAGGAGGCTAAGACCCAAGGGCCCAAGGGCCATGCTAAGTCTTCAAATAAATCGAAGACCATTTGTAGATATTGCATGATGTGGGAGCCTATCTTGCGGAGGGCATAACTTTTGATCTGACTGTCAAATCGGCTTGATATTTTACTTGGAGCTAGATATTGTAGGCCTTTTTGAGATTTTTTGGGCCCTAATTCCTTCATCTAGTGCCCCAAAAATGGATTTTAGTGTTTTTTTAGAAGTTTTTGCAAGGAAATATTTGAACTTTAATAACTTTTTATTTAGACATGGTTAGGTGTTGATATTTTATAGGATGCCTAATATGGGCGTTATGATGATGTGTGTTAATTTGGAGGGCTATCCGAGCTTTTTTTCAAATTACTAAAAATGGTAGTTTTTGGCTAAAAATGACAATTTGCCAAAAAATAGTAATTTCTTATCTTTAGGGCTTTAAGCTTTAGGGTTTCTTTTGGGATATATATTCCCTTGGTATTGCATTGTAAAGGGGATGGTGGATCCAAGAATGAGAAAATAAATCATTTACAAGTTTTTTCAATTTATTGCATATTTTATGTGATTGGAGGTATTTGTTCTGACCTCTTGTAGTTGGATTTACATCATTTGGTATCAGAGCAAGTTGGATCTACCTAGGGAAGAGAAGGTAATCTTGTTGATCACATTTATTTTACTATTCTTATTTTCTATTTGGAATAACATATATCATATTAGCATGAGGAGAGGAAGAGGAGGTTATGCCCAGGTTAATAGGCATATGCAGGAGCTATAGGCAGAAGTTGCTCAATTGACTAGAATGATGGCCCGTATGAGGGAAAGACATCCAGCAGATTTTGTAGATCTAGATTCTAATAATGAGACTGTGGGAGAAGACAAGAGATCAGAGGTTCATGTAGAGGAAGAACCAGAGGGGAAGCCAAAGGAGCATCATTTTGAGGATAGGCTGATTAGGGCCTTGGAAGGAAATAGAGATGGGATCAAGGTTGATGTCCCTGAGTATGCAGGAGGGTTGAAACCAGAGGAGTTGATAGACTAGTTGAATAGCATGGAGAAGTTCTTTGAGTGGAGAAACCTTTTAGAGGAAAAGAAAGTAAAGCTTGCATGCACGAAGTTGAAAGGGCATGCGTTGATTTGGTGGGATCATCTACAAAAGGAGAGGCAAAGAAAAGGAAAGGAAAATATTAGGATCTGGCATAAAATGGAGAAAAAGTTGAAGGAGAAATTCTTGCCTATATATTATGCCCAAACATTGTTTCATAGACTTTAGAACCTCAGACAAAAGGATCATAGCATCGAGGACTACACCAACGAATTCTACAAGTTATCAATTAGAGTGGAGCTTGAAGAGTCAGAAGAACAAAAGGTTGCAAGGTATGTAAATGGATTAAGTTATGCCATACAAGATGAGTTGAGTATGCTTTGGATCCATAGTGTAGAGGATGCATATCAGTTAGCATTAAAGGTAGAAGAGAAACATAAGAGGAGTAATTTTAGAAGAGGAGTGAAGAGAGGACCATCGTCACCTCCAGTCAGAGGGTGTGGTGGATTTAATCCCTCAAAGGGAGAATCTTCTAATACAGGAAAACAAGAAGAGTCTAGATAAGGTCATAGTAACCCCCAGAGAGGTAGAGGATTTCAGAGAGGAAGAGGCTATGGTGGAGGACAAAATTGGAATGGCCCATGAAGGTAATATACCTGCTATAGATATGGTGAGGAAGGGCACAGAGCTTTTGAGTGTCCACACTATCCCACACAAGAAAGAAGATAAGGAGAACAAGCTAGAGTCAATCTGGTTGAGGCAAAAGAGCAAACTAAGATAGAAGTTGCTACAAACATGGGGGAAAATCTCATGATAAGGAGGATGATGATCATCCCAAGGAAGGAGAAAGTGCAAGATAATGATGGTGGTGATTCTTGGCTGCGTACGAATATCTTTTGAACAAGATGCACATCTAGAGGAAAGGTATGTAAGGTAATTATTGATAGTGGTAGTTGTGAAAATATGGTTTCAAATGAAATGGTTGAGAAACTTAATTTGAAGTGTGAGAAGAACTCGTATCCCTACCGCATATCGTGGTTCAAGAAAGGGAACGAGGTGACTATAGATAAGAGGTGTCTAGTTAAGTTTTCAATTGGGAATACCTACAAGGATGAAGTATGGTGTGATGTAATTTTGATGGATGCATGTCACATATTGTTGGGGAGGCCTTGGCAATATGATAGGAAGGCTACCCATGATGGGGGAAGGAATACTTACACATTCTAGAAGGATGGAGTAAAAGTGGTCTTGTTACCACATAAGGAAGAAGGGTAAAGTGAAAGCCTATTGACAACTAAGGAATTTGTCATGGGGATGAATGAAGCTGGTTTTTGTTATGTGTTGACAACAAAGAAGGTGGATACTAAGGATGTTGCTATACCACCCACAATAGCAAAGTTGCTAAAAGAGTATGCAGATGTCATACCAGAGGAGTTACTAGATGGATTACCCCCAAAAAAGGGATATTCAACATCATATTGATCTAATTCTAGGATTGGCTCTTCCAAATCAGGTAACCTATAGGATGAGTCCAATGCAGAATGAGGAGTTGAACAGACAAGTGATAGAGTTGATAAAGAAGGGAGTTGTTAGAGAAATTATGAGTTCGTGTGAACTCCTACACCGTTGACGTCAAAGAAATGATGGGGTGGGGGGTGGATGATATGATGGATGTGCTAGCAGGAGCATGATATTTCAGCAAAATTGATCTACGTAGTGGATACTATCATATTCAAATCTAGGAAGGAGATGAATGGAATACCACTTTCAAGACAAGATATGGGTTGTATGAATGGTTGGTGATGTCATTCAAATTATCTAATGCACCTAGTACGTTTATGAGGATGATGAATAGAGTACTACAAGAATTTATTGGTAAGTTTGTGGTTGTGTATTTTGATGACATTCTAATATTTAGTAGGAATGATGAAGAGCACCTGTTGCATTTGAAATTAGTGTTAGAGTTGTTAAGGAAGGAGAAGTTGTATGTCAATCTGAAGAAGTGTAGATTCCTTCAGAAGAGTCTAGTGTTCTTGGGATTTGTAATCTTAGAGGATGGAGTAAGGATGGATGAAGAGAAGGTGAAGGTAATTTTGGAATGGCCCATTCCAAGAAATGTGATAGAGGTGAGGAGTTTCCATGGCTTGGCGACCTTTTACAAAAAATTCATCAGGAATTTTAGTAGCATTGTTGCACCTATAATAGAGTGCATGAAGGGGAGAGAATTTGTGTGGACAAAGGCAGCAACAGAGAGTTTTGAACTATTGAAGAAGAAGGTGTCAGAAGCGCCTATTTTGATATTGCCAGATTTTAGCAAACTATTTGAGGTTGATTGTGATGCCTCACATGTGGGAATTGGAGTCGTGTTGAGTCAAGAAGGGTGGCCTATAGCATTCTTCAATGAAAATTTGAATGAGGTAAGGAAGAAATATTCTACTTATGATGTGGAATTCTATGCTATTGTGTAGGCATTGAGACACTAGAGACATTATTTAGTGGCTAAAGAGTTTGTGTTATTTACTGATCATGAAGCATTGAGGTATGTAAATACCTAGAAGAAATTAAATAGTAGGCATGCAAAGTGGGTATCATTTTTGCAAGAGTATACATTTGTTTTGAAGCATAAGTTAGGTAAGCAAAATCAAGTTGTTGATGCTTTGAGTAGGCATGTAGTATTATTGACTACTATGGAGCATGAAGTAGTTGGATTTGAGGCAATTAAGAAAATGTATGATTATGATCTAGATTTTGGTAATATTGTGAAGTAGTGTAAGAATCTAGTGTTGAGAGAAGTTGGTAGTGTTGTTTGTGATTATTTGATGCAAAATGGTTATTTGTTTAAAGGGAAGCAATTGTGCATTCTTGTTGGTTCAATGAGGGAGAACATTATTAGAGAACTGCACAATGGAGGTTTGGTTGGGCACTTTGGAGTGAGCAAGATGATTGCTCTTGTAGAGGAGAAGTATTATTAGCCGAAGGTAAAGAGGGACATAACTAGGTTTGTGTCAAGATGTAGAGTGTGCCAAATGGCTAAAGGCCATGCATAGAATACATGGCTTTATATGCCTTTGTTAGTTCCTATAGGATCATGGATAGATTTGAGCATGGATTTTGTGTTGGGGTTGCCTAACACACAACGGAGTAAGGATTCAATTTTTGTTGTAGTAGATAGGTTTTCTAAGATGGCACATTTCATTGCTTGCCAAAAAACTAATGATGCTACTAGAGTTACAGATTTATTTTTAAAGAAGTTGTTAGACTGCATGGTGTTCCAAAAATGATCACTTCAGATCGAGACACAAGGTTTCTGAGTCACTTTTGGAGGACTCTATGGGGAAATATGGGGATAAAGCTACATTTTAGTAGTGCATATCACCCCCAGACTGATGGGAAGATAGAAGTAGTAAATAGAAGTTTGGAAAATCTTCTAAGGTGTATTGTTGGAGAAAAACCAAAATAGTGGGACTTAGCCTTACCACAAGCTGAGTTTGCATATAATAGTTCAGTCAACAGGTCAACAGGAAAATCTCCTTTTTAGATTGTTTACGGTAAGAATCCCAATGGTGTGCTAGATTTGATTGATCTACCAATTCAGGGTAAAATCAGTGATGATGCAGAGGCATTTGCAGAGCACATACAGGAATTGCAAGAAGGTGTCAGAAAGAAGTTGCAAGATAGTAATGCAAAGTATAAAATAACAGCAGATGCAAGTAGGAGAACAAAAGTATTTGAGGTGGGAGACATGGTGATGGTTCACCTCAGGAAGGAGAGGTTTTCGAAGGGCACATATAACAAATTGAAGTATAAGAAGATTGGACCATGTAGAATTTTGAAGAAGATGAATGATAATGCCTATAAAGTGGAGTTGCCTAATGATTTTGATATTTCACCAATTTTTAATGTTTCAGATTTGCATGACTTTCATGGGGATGAAGAAGAAGTTGAAGAAGAAGAGGACATAAACTAGGAGCAACAGATACCCAAGAAGAAGAAAGCAAAAATTGTGCAAGTACTTGATAAGAAGACAATCAGTACCAGGCAGGGAAGCTACAACAAATACTTGGTACAGTGGGAAGGTTTACAACAGGAAGATAATACTTGGATTTCAGAGTGGGAACTAAAAAATATTGATAAAGGAAAGTTGCAGGAGTTTGATCAGAGGAACTCACAAGAGCAAAGTTCTTTTCAACCAGAGGAGAATGATGTAGGAGCCTATCTTGCGGAGGGCATAACTTTTGATCCGACCATCAAATCGGCTTGAGATTTTATGAGGAGCTAGATATTGAGGAGGAAAATGACATGGCAAGATCAAGGGACATTTGGTCACCATTTCTAGGCCTTTTCAAGATTTTTTTGGGCCCTAATTCCTTCATCTAGTGCCCCAAAAATGGATTTTAGTGTTTTTTTGAAGTTTTTGTCTCAAAAATATTTAGACTTTAATAATTTTTTATTTAGACATGGTTAGGTGTTGATATTTTCTAGGATGCCTAATATGGGTGTTACGATGATGTGTGTTAATTTGGAGGGCTACCCGAGTTTTTTTGCAAATTACTAAAAATGGTAGTTTTTGGCTAAAAATGACAATTTGCCAAAAAATAGTAATTTCTTATCTTTAGGGCTTTAAGCTTTAGGGTTTCATTTTAGGGTTTCTTTTGGGATATATATTCCCTTGGTATTGCATTATTGAGGATGGTGAATCTAGGAATGAGAAAATAAATCATTTATAGGTTTATTTCAATTTGTTGCATATTTTATGTGATTGGAGGTATTTGTTCTAACCTCTTGCAGCTAGATTTACGTCATCTGCATGAAGGAAGGACATCCAACCAAGAATTGTTTGCTAAAATTGCAAAGGATTGAAGCTGAGTTTTTGAAGAGGGGTGGACGTCTTCCAAATGATGGGGGGATTTAGAAGGATTTGCCTCAACTACAAAGGCCCACTAGAGCATCCATTATGGGGGAAGATATTATTGTCACTAATGTTTTCTCTCCTTGGCCCCTCGGTTCAGATTATGAGGGGGTGTTGAAAGTGTATTTAATTTAGTGTATTTAGTCTTCTATCTTATTGTACAATTGTATTTAATTTATTGTAATATTTTATTATGTAAGCCCTATTGGTCGTGGTTCACCTCGTTATGGTTAAACCCATATTATAATTTGTAATTAACGTTAAAACCCTCTTGTTATGTCGCTTAGGTTAAATATATTTTATATAATTGGGGATTTGGCATTGGTATAAATACCCCACCACGACTCCATCCATTGTATCTAAGTTTTGTGATTCTTATCCATGGATAATACAATGATTATATATGGTCCCTACAAGCGTTCAACATTTTTAATTCTCTTTTCCTTTCTTTCATCCCTTTACACTTTCTGTATAAAATTTGAGTGGATGGATTTCTTTTGTTCATTTCTAGAAATAGATATGAATTCCAACACATCCCATCCTCAACAACATATATTTTGCAAAGGTCTTTACAACAAGGATTTTGGAAACATCTTTTTACCAACCCTTGCCATGGTTGTTAGAAAAATGAAACGCAAGCAAGCTAAAACAACAATAAAATAATACACGAGATTTACGTGGAAACCCTGTTGTGTGCAGGTAAAACCACGGGGCAATGGCAACTATTATCTTTTATTAATCTCAAGGAACTTTTTTACATTCGCACCCTTTCTTCTCTATTTACAAATGAAAGGGGTCATTCCTTTTTATAAGAAAACAAGAGAAGATTCCAAAAAAGTCGAGGTACATCCAAAATGTGTTCATTAACAACCGCATTTAATTAATTGTCGCTTATATTAATTGTGAGGGTCCCACATCGTACGGTTGTACGGTCGTCCGTTATAAGGACTTGCGAGAAATGATCACTATAAGCTGCACCACCATGCACCACTCTGTTGAAGAACATCGGAGATCTGAATATTGACTTCACCTCTTAACAATGGTCACCATTAGTTTCTCTTAATTTTTGGTTCTCACATTCTTACTTCTACCTTGCCCATTTTTAATTACTATTTTCGAAGAAAGTTTTCTTGAATTGATGAAGTGTCATTCGCATTTTGGATTGCTTCAAATTGGGTTATACCTTGGTTATTGGCCTCTTACATATTAGTAAATTACTGCATGTCTAATTTGGCTATCTAATTTATCATGCTATTATTCACTTCTCCCTTTTGTGTGAGTTCAAAAACACTATCATATGAGCTCTGCAACTTAACTTGCTTTCACTCCACATGGTTACTTCTATTCATGGCCTTTATTGTATTTTTGTGCTAATGCACTTCCATGGTCATGGTCTTAACAGATTAATTAGTTCAATTATTGCAAGATTGCAGAATTCAAATCAACTGCCATCACCTCAGCTTGTCATTTTTAGCCTGAGCTAGCCTGAGATACTATTCACACTGATAATTTCCTTGCAGTTCCAAGGCCAAATAAGTTGTACATAACCACATCATATATCTTCACTCCTATTCCTCAAATTGAATAGGTTTTCATGTCTACTTTTCTATGGCCAAATGTATTCAATGACTCAGCATCCGCATAACCTTCTATTGGTACCATTGTTTACAAGCAACATTAGTTGCTGAAATGCTGCATTCTACTCCATTTATTCCAATTCATCAAAAAACTATCTCCATAGCAAAGATTTATCCCCCAGAATAAATTTGGCTCCCATCAAACTTCGTCCAATAATGTCTCCACATATTCTCAAAATACTATCACCATAAAAGTCTAAGGAGCTGTATTTCTCCAATAAAGATTTCTCTCAAACAAATCAAGTTGTGAGACTTGATTGGTTTATGAGCCCACCACTTGTCAAACTCTTTGCCAATGGGGTAGCAGGCTTAGAAGTGCAAACCATTGGTTCCACTTATGTGGGATTCCTCACCACTATTAACATCGAGTCGCGGCACATGTATGGTGGGTAATCGACTCTCTTGATTGCTAACTAGTTCATGTGATGCTCTACCTTATACAAGTTGTTGTTTCCATTGGCATATTCCTATGATGGAATTTCATTCCACATTAATACTTAGTTCTCCTTAGTGCCTATAGTGTGTGTATCTATTAATAATTCGACATTGATCCAATTGTGGGAATTGAGTGGTTTATGAGCCCCACCACTTGCCAAATTCTTTGTCAATGGGTTAGCTGGCTTAAGACCTCGGTTTTGCTTATGTGGAATTCCTCACCTTTATTAACATCAAGTCGCAGCACATATGTGCAGGGTAGTTGACCCTCTTGATTTTCAACTTTCTTTATACAGGCTGTTGTTTCTAGTGCCATATTCCTATGATGGAATTTCGTTCCACATTAATACTTAGCTCTCACCAAGAATTTTTATAAAATCAACCTCTAGAACTCTTGTTCTCATGACTTTGTTTCCACGGAATGAAGGTAAAAATGTGTATCCACAGCATTTATTTCAAACTGTTGTCTCCACAATAATCCTGTCCCCATCTTGATTAACTAAGTTCTCCATGAAACTGCAGCCTTCATAAATCATTTCAGGCTCCACAACCCTAATTCTATTTAATTTGAAAGCTATGCACCAGAAATTACAGCTACAGGCCCCTGAAACCTGACATGTTTGCTGCAGCTAGCACATTCATCCAAAATTCATGCCTGTGTGGATGGGAAGGTTTTGCTCAAACTTTTGACAAAAGGCTAAAACACAATTTTATGTATATATTCCGTATAATATTGGGGGATACAGAACTCAAAAAAAGAAAAAAATATATTTTTCTATATAATGAATATATCCTCTACGACATACTGGATATATATGCATACAGTTGGAATGAGGAATATCAATTTTATTTTTATTTTTTGTCTCCTTGGAAATCAAGCAACCATCAATTTTAAACAGTGATTTGGAGTCATTAAGATAAAAAAGAAAGACTCCTCCAAAGGACAATTTAGACCAAGCTTCAGAAGCTTTAACCAAACCTTGATTATTCAATTTGGAAAGCCTGGCAGTTTTTTAAGGATAAAGTAGCAATCCTCCCACTTTTCTCATATGGGCTCCAAGTGTCAGGCTTACAGATATCTTTGGTAAACTTGGGCCCTAAGAAAGTAGCTCAAGTTAGAGGATGCTAAACATTAACCTGGGTTTAGACCTTATTTCTGAGAAAAGGACTTTTACTATTCTTTCTAGAGCTTTAGACCTCCCCTGCATTTGGTCTTACTTTAGATTTTAATGAGGCTTTCCAAGATGATGGGAAGGAAAAAGAAAAAGGGTAGCGTCCGCGAGGCCATAGACCATATGAGAGGATCCTCATGGAGGATATTGTTTACCCAATATATGGTTATCCAACCATACTCTAGTTACCGAAGCATGGTTTACAACCCTAGCCCCCGCATGACTCAAACCTTAGACCTCTATTCGAAGTTCCAAAGTCTTCACCATTAGGGTCTCTTTCTTGTTTGCTTCTACCATAGTAGAGAAAATAGGCATCGGCCTGGAAAAAAATGGCAAAAAGAAAAAAAAAACAAAGAAAACACAAATTTTCATTGAAAAAAAGCTTTTTTCATGCATATCACAATGAATTAACATTATACAAATCAAATATTAATAATGTAAGTGATACAAGCTTAAACTACACATGAAAGTGGCAAGTGATACAAGCTTAAAGCCTTAAACTACACATGAAAGTGACAAAACACATCTTAAATAAAGAAATTTTAATGCATCCAAAATTCAAATATTCTTGTATTGCTTATAATATAAAAAAGGTAGAAATTACAAAATGTGTCATAAGTCATGACAAATACAATGTCTCAAGATCTTTGAATGCCTTTTCCCTTTTGCCCTAGTAGAAGCTTGAATGCCTTTTCCCTTTTGCCCTAGTAGAACCTCTAGTCTCTTTTTGTCGCTATGCCCATGCCTCTTCTTGTGCCTTGGCTGCTAACGTCGGTCGCCACCTGTGTCGGGGGTCAAGGGGCAGCATAAATACCTTCACTATCTGAAAGTGAATTTTTCTCCTTGTTTGCATTTTGGTGCTGCAATTACTAATATGCTTTGTTACGAAAATCACCTTGAAAATTGTAAAACAATTGGATGAAAATGAAGGTAAATGAAAAAAAATGACTTTTTGGTGTGGTAACTGGTAGGCAGACCCCTTTCTCCAATTTTCAACAATTGAAATGAAAGAAAATGAAAAAAACTTTTTAGTAAATTGGCCACAGCCTCTACGCATGCAACTGTGGCCAATTTTCCTGATTTAATCGGCGATTTTTTCAAAAAACCACCCAAAAAATCGACGATTCTCAGTTTCCCGCCGAGTTGACTCGGAATTTTAAAAAAATCGCAAAAAATCGGGACTCACAATTTTTTGTAACAAAGGTTTCTACTACTTAATTATATCAAGTTGTGTTAGAAAGAATTCCATTTGGTGATGTTCCCCTATGCAGTTTACCAATAATTCTCATGGAACTCAGTTCAGAAGATTTGAAATTATTTGCTCTCTTGGTTGGAACCTAAGAAAGCATGCTTTAGATGGATATTCTTATGGAGAAAAGAAGTCGTAAGAAAGATGCTCTATAAAATTGATAAGGATGATTCTTATTGTCTATTTGTGGTGAAGAGTAATCCTTATTACCACTATTGAAAAAAACTTTACAAAATCACGTTTATCACATACATTATGATTTTCCCCAGCCTCTCAATCTGTTTGCAAGTAGCCAATTTATTTAATTAAAAAAAGGAAACATGGAAAAATGGGACTTTTACCAAAAAAATCCCAATTAATTACCAATCCGATTTTTTCTGGACCTTGCTAATAAAATACCAATCACAATTTTTTCAACTTTGCATGGTCTGTCATATGTAGGAGAAATACTAGCTGGAGTATTATATAGACTGTTGATATTGCTTATGCTAAACATTCCAAAATACTTTCCAAGCTCTGGACCGCTATATCTTAAAGTTGAAGTGGTTTTTGTAGAAGAGGAATGATCATGTTTTTAATCGGAATCAAAGAGGCCTTGCTGAATTTAATGGTGGACTCACAGATTCTTTGATTGTTGTGCAACCTTCCTCCAAGTGCAGGTTCAAGAATAAGATTTGATACAATTTCTCACTACTGGAAGAATGAGATTCAGTGGAATTGCTAGAGGAGAAGGACAGGTTCTTCAGGCAACCTCCTCCATACATCATTGACAATCAAGGTAGATTCAGATTGGGTAATCAGCAGCAGCCTGTGCAAATCAGCTGCAGTACTAGATACAATGTCCAGGATGCTGCCCCTCTTAACCCTGCTGCATCTTATGTCCCAAAAATGATTTTCAAGATCAAGGTAAGCAGGTTGTTGAGGTTCATTTCTCAGATTCTCAAAGTGATGATACTCTTCCTGTGCAGAATAACTGTGATAATAAAGCGATGCGTTTACCTTCTAACACTCATTTAGACAGTGACTCCATCACTTCTGATCAGCAAGGTAACCAGGAGGATTCTAATTCTTTAGGATCTATGAACATTATGGAGGCATGGAACCAGGTTGAAATTGATATTTGGAAATGGACATTATACTGTTGATGATCATGGGAAAATTCTGCCAGAAGTGCCTAGTATCATCTACAAGGACCTTCCTCCCATTGAACATATTACCAAGCTTGTCCCAGTGCAGTTCTTTGTTGATGCTCCAGTACAAAAGCAGACAGGTGAAGATGAAGCAGTTTCAGGTATGATTCTTGGGTGATCTTAGGACCCTCCATGTCCAAAGTTAGTTCCAGACTCGGTCTCACTAAGGGAGAAAATTCAGAATTTTTAATAGTCATGACATCTATCTTGATCTTTCCAGAGTTAACTTGTAGGAGGAATCAAGTGATGACATGATTCCTGTGAAGATTCCTTTAAACTTCCCAGATTGCTCTTCCTGCTTTGTTATGTGGTTGATGACAAGTCATTCTTTGATCATCCCTCTTTATCTATATAGCCAGAAATCTATTACAGGTCTGCACAGTGGCTCTTCTAAAGGTCCATTTGTTGGACTACCAGATGTTGATCATGCTTGTGTACCAACCTCTTCTCGCTTTGATGCTCCTTCCACTGTATGTGATGTGATTGATCTTAGTGAAGCAGACTAGAACTGCCATCAATCAAATGCTTTATTGTTTCTGTTTTAGTATGTTAGTCAATGTTTTATAGGATAGTATGTTTTGTGTCATGTATTCAGACTTAAGGGTGTTTGATGGTATTGCTATCTACTCTATGTTTTGCAATTTGGTCTTAAAGTCTTGAGACACAGACCCTTTCGGGCTTTTGTTTTGTTTGTCTTTGTGTCTAAATCTAAATCTATATGTGTGTGTGTGTATCTAAGGATTATTCTTATTTCTAAATCTGATCAAAGCTCTTCCAAATATCAATGCCTTGAATAAATACAGTCATCCATTTAGGGATTGTCCTTTGTTCTGATTCCTATGCCTCCTATTTAGTGCCTATGTATAAGTACACCACATAGCTAGTAGCAGCCTATAATTCAAGAAGAGATTCTAGCAGTATACTTTGCTCACTTAATCATATTCAAGGCACTTCTCAAGTTGTGTAATTTAATCTGTTCTATAAGATAGTAGATCGCCATCAAAGATGGTGTCTCAAACAAAAGGAGATAGTCTAAGTAAAACAGCAAATATCATGTAATATACATTCACTATCATAATAACCTTCCAACACTAAAGTGATTTTCTACCATTATTCTGGAAGGTTATCAAAATTTAAAGGGGGGAAAATAGTTCCAAAAGCCAAATCCATACTACTTTGTAGTCAATTGGGATGTGCTTAAGTGGTAGATCAAGGGGCTAGTGGCAAAGCCCCAAGCTCAAATCTCAAATGTCTTGCAAACATCGTATAAAAATACGTCATTAGAATAACACCAGCTTCCAGTTTTATGTGTGCCAAAACCCAATTGTCTATGCCACACGCAAATCCGTAATGATTTTGATACTAGAGATACACTTTGGTAATATTGATTATGTTGAATTGGCTTGGTTTTGTTTTCTATTACATAAGGTTGTAGCAACTCTCCTCACTTTTGCTTCAGCATATATATGGGTGAATGAAAACCCCACTCCCCAACCTCCCAACCCTCTTAAAACAATTTGCTTACAAAGGTCCATCTAGCACCCCTATTTTTATTTGATTGCAGTGAAGGTGCTTGGATACTATCTAGTGGTCGTGACTAGAGTACAAGGACGTATTAAAGTTTTAACCACTAGGTAGACAAATATTTAATATGCAATTTGCATATAACTTGTCCTTAACCCCCAAGTTGATGAGCAACCGATTTAAGGTACTTTTCTTTGTCCACATATCATTGTGGAAGTATTTAGATAGCAGTAAGTTATAAGGGGAAAAAATTTATAAAAAAAGCTAAGAAGTATAATCAGGCTCAAATTTTTCAGGAACAAGGATGTCTCCAATATTAGCATTAAGAAGTTGAATGGGTCAAATTATGCTCATGGGAAGGACCAAATGATAGCCTTGATCAAAAACAAAGGCTTGTGGATATATAGAGACCTTGAAAATGATCCACCTATTACTGACAGTGAAGAAGAAAGAAATGAAGAAGATGAAAAAGACTGGGGTGGGCTTACTTGCTTTCTTCATAGTGGTGGAGCCAGTGTCGTCGACTATGATATTTCCTCTACCACCCTCATTCCATTCATTTCCTGACTCAACATCTCTAATCACCCTCCCCCCCTTACCGATCATTCAGTTCTTTCTCTTATGTTATCCGTTGTTTCCCTTCCTACTACTCCTTCCACTCCTCCCTCCCCTTCAATCCCTCAAGTCATTATAGACTTTGACTATTAGTATTCCTTTACCTACATGGACCGGTTGCGTCATGTTCTCCCCAGAGTGTCTTCTCTTCCCGATGTTTCCAATCGTTCTGCTTGCTTGGTCCAAACTATTTGGAAGGCTGCTTTGGACTCATACACCCACACTATTCGTCCTCCCCCTCGTACTCATCCCCCTGGTCATTGCCCCATGAACATCTGGTATGATGAGGAACGTAAGTCTGCCCACCGAAAATTGAAATATGCCATTCAGAATCCTTCCCAACTCCATTTCTCACAAAGACTACAGGATGCTTCTTCGAAGAAGCATTTCTTCCTCTCTCGACATTGACTTGATCTTATCCGTTCCCTTCAGCAATATCCTAAATCCTTTTGCCGCCTTATCCTCCCCCGTAATCGGATTACTCATGGACTCGATCTTTCCTCTTGGACCATTCATGCCTCTTCCCTCTATACCATCCCAAATCAGCCTCGTATTACTGTTCCCTCCCCCCCCTCTTCGTGCCACCTCTTTTCTACTGGTCTTGTCAGGCAAGCTATCAAGAAACTCTGTACGAGCAGAGCAAAAGATTTGGATGGGTTATAGGTGGAATTTCTGAAGTATGGTATTGACCCTCTTGTTGGGCACCTCACCGATCTCTTTTATCTCTTTGTGTGTTCTGGGTTTCCTGATTCTTGGACTCAGCATATCATTCACCCCATTCATAAGGCAGGTGATGCCCATGAACCCAATAAATACAGGACTATCATGATTGGGCGTATCTTTGCCAAGATCTATGCCATAGCATTGGATGTGCTTCTCTCCCAAAGGTTGGAGGACGGGGTTTCAAGGCTCTTGGCCAAGCTGGTTTTCGGCAAGATCACCAGACCACATCACATTCTAGTCCTCAGAGCTATTATTGAGGAGGCACGTTCCAAGTCCTTGAAAGTTTATTTTTGCTTTGTAGACTTCAGGAAAGCTTTCGACACGGTGCCTCAGCATTTACTTCTAAAGAGGCTTCGGTCAGTTGGCATCTCTGGGCAGCTTTTGACAGCAATTACACAGTTATATGAGACTGTGAAAGGTCGGTTTTGCTCCCCTCAAGGGCTCTCAACCAATATTCTTAGCACCATAGGAGTGAAACAAGGATGCCCCCTTTCCCCGACACTTTTTGGGATCTTTATCGACAAGCTTGAGACTTTTATTAGGGAAAACGCTCATCCTGAGGATGGTTGCCTTCTTCACTATGTGCTGATTTCTATTCTCCTCTTTGCTAATGATGTTCTTTTGGCCTCATCCCCTGAGGGGCTTCAGCATCATCTAAACACTCTTGCCACTTTTTGTGACTCGAGACAATTGACGGTGAATCTTTCTAAGACCAAGGTTATGGTATTCAATACTACCAAAGAGGCTCTATCCCATCTCCACTTCCTTTTCTAGGGTCAAGAGGTCGAGATCACCACCTCTTATGTGTACTTGCTTTTCACTAGTGCCACTTTGGTATGAAACTCGTCGCCCAAGCCCGAGTGTGTAAGGAGTATGCAGCACTGTCTTTGCTAGAGAGGAATTGCTTCAAAGCACATTTTCAAGATATACCTGTGAACATGAGGATCTTTGATGCCTTGGTCAAGCCAACTATTATTTATGGGTCAATGTTTTGGGGTCCTAGTCTTGGCCCGACTGAGTGGTCACAGGTTGAACGAGTCCAGACAATCTTTCTTCGACAATTCCTTCTTTGCAAAGGCAAAGTCCCCCGCTCTTATTCTGGCAAAGTTTGGGGCTTCTCCTCTCCAGCTTGACATTATCTTCCTGATTATCAGTTATCTTCACAGGATCCGTACTTTAGGAGATACCCCTGCGGGTTGCAGGCAGTACCCATACCTCGCCCTTCGCTCTTGAATGGAACTCTCTCCAAGTTCTCAAGAAGGCCAGAGGAGCTGGTATTTCAGGTTTTTGCCCTCCTGGCCAGCATTCAAATATAGATTGATAGGCTCCCCTCTTATTCTTTGGGGGTTCTCCCCCCCTCTTGGCTTAGTAAGGAGAAGATGCTCCACGAGATCCGGAAGGATGTTAGCCTCTGTACACCAGATGCACATGGATCTCTCTTGTCGCCCCTCTTTCCCCCAAGTTGTCTTTCTACCATGTGCACTTCTTACAGATACAAGAGGGCAGAATAGTTCCTCCACAATACCTTCAGCAGCACACAATGCATTGTCTTTGGATCACTATTGGGCAACTCAGGGTGTGTTCTCACCAACTCTGGATTGAGTCAGATCACCATCTTCCAACGGAGGAATGGATTTGCTTGTTTTGCTCGTTGGGTGAACTTGAAACCCTTCATCACTTTATTTTGTTGTCCCATTTATTATGAGATCAAAGGTAGATTCCATTGCCTTTTCAAGGACAACTCCCGATTTGTTTCTACCTTCTTCAGATACCCGGACCAACGGTGTCTCGCACTCTTTCTTAGGGGGATAACTCAGCTTCGACGACATAAAAGTTCTCTAGATGGATCTCACCCTCCTCAACATCGGCTCATCACAACTTAATTCACTAGCTCCGACGGACCAGTGACTCCGACTCCGATCGGAAACGGCCCACATCATCCAGTTCGAACGGAAGCAAGGTCACTAGAGAGCGCACCCATAGTTTGTCAGAGTTCCGAACTAGCAATGGACAGAGACATATCATGGACTTCTTCAACTCTAGTACTTCGGCCTTGACTATTAGGAGAGATTAGTTTTTGGGGGTTCTTGGAGCTTGTCCCTCCTAGGTTGTTCCTCCCCCCTCCTCTGCTCTCCCCTTTCTTTTCCCTTTCTCTTTGGCCCGGTTGTCAGGTTTCATCTTGTATTTTTCTTAGTTCTTTTCTTTGTTGGGCTTTTTAGCCTGCTACCTGGTAGTTGTTATTGTCCTTCTTATAGTCCCTTGGGTCTTATTTTGGCCCACCACAAACATTAATAATATTTCATTTCATTTCACTACCCCATATCTTGTGTTGTCTTTTGTATTATCATTGCAGTTATTTTCTTTTCAATAAATTTAGGTGATGTGTTGACTTGTGCAAAGTATAAATATCTCCAATCACACATCATTGTATCATCAAGATTGATTCTTCTTTTACATTCTTTGGTGATTCACTGGTGTTTATTACTGCCACCCCATAGATTGTGTTGTCTTTTGCATTGTCATTTTGGATATTTTTATTTTCAGTGAATTTAGGTGATGTGTTGATTCTATTCAATGCTTTCATGGGTATATTGTGAAATTCTTCACAAAATAATACAAAAATTGCTAGATCTGTTTATTTGACAGACAAAGAATAGTAAAAGGTCTGCTTCTAGTGGACAGGACATCTGTATCCTCCAACCAGATAAAGGAAGGCCCTATATCAAGGATTTTTGGACCCAAAGTAATATTCTTGTAGGAAAATGGCAAGGAAGGGCAGTTACTAGAGATTCACCATGGAAGATTCTAATTAACGTTGAATTGTAACCACATGATACACTCAAGGAATTAAGGGCCTTTTCAAAACATGTGATATAATTGGAAATCTGGAGGATTTTAGTCACTAAGATTCAGCAACACTCAAAAAATATGAGTTGTTTAGCAAGTCATAATAGATCATCTTCATTGGCATTATAAGTGGGCACACAATACACAGGACTTAGGATGGTCACTAAATAGCCAGCTTGACCTCTTACCATGTTATGCTGGAAAACGATTTCCTAAGAAAAGGTTTTTTCTGCTGGTACAAATCTTCCACACTAGGAGTGGCACCAATGCCCCAAATGGAAATGATTTGAATCTTATTAGAAAATTGACTAATGTGGATAACCTAGTCTTTTAGCCTTATAAATGATTCATGATAGCTTCCTTTTCAATCTGCTATTTTGATGGAGACTGAAGATGCTTCATATTCAGATGTCCTATCTTATGAGATTTGGGAAAGGTATTATCGCCTGTTTACACACTCAAGTAGATTGCTTGCCACTTTATTTTTCACTATCTTGACCAGAGATGATTGACGTTACACATTTGTGAAGTTATCACTCTTCAGCATCTAATATTTTAGGAGAACCAACTACCACTCAATTAATCATCTCCTTTCACCCTTAGGTCCTCCTCCAAGAGAAATAAATGTTCTTGAGAAGTAACCAACTACCACTCAATTGATCATCTCCTTTCACTCTCTCAAATAGGAATGCTTGATATGTGCATCCTTGACTACATTCAAGAGTAACCGCCAGGGTTTCAACGCCTTCTCCCTGTTGCATGTGGCAAGGCCGCACCATGGCTCTATGGTGCAGGGTATTGGCTACCATTCATTTCACGCAACTTAACAAGTTCTTGTCCTATTCTACTAGATCCTTGGCCATGGATGCTAGGATAGTTTCGGGAAGTCAGACTTTATGCCCTACCACGATTATTAAACCAGGACCCCTTAGCCCTGGCCATTCTCTTGGGAGCATGATGCTCTTTTGGGATAGTTGGTGATGATGATGGCTGTACTTCTGCTTCTGCTTCTACTCAGCATTCCACCTTCTATTTGAGTTGGTGCTTAAATCCTTTTGACATCTCTATTTCTTTTCTTTCCCCTGAATGTTGGTTCTCTTAATTCTTCATCATTACTTGCAACATGTTAAGGTTTACCCATATTTGGACCTGCCACTCGAGGATGTGATGAGATATTATAGAATAGTTTATCTTTAGCAAAGTTCACTCGAGTCTATAGTTGAGTTCATCAATACTTTCTTGGTGATTATAGTGTTTTGTAAGAGCATTTTAATATTAAGCCCACTGCCCTACCTTGGTCATTTGCAAACATTAATAGTATTATATCTTATCTAATGCTGCATAGTTGAACAAAAATTGTGGAATACAATACCTTGAAGAAAAATCACAAATAAGAAGTCTTAACTCTTGGGAAAACACAGACATCCTTCAAATTAAAAAGTTTTGGAGTGGTCAGTGGTTCAAAAAGGTTTGTAGGCTAAAATAAAACTTAGTAAGATTTGTATATTTTACTCTTGTATTTGTGTATGAGAGACAAATCCATGCAAAATTTTTTTGGCATATATCCATAACTAAGGACCTTTTGGGCATAGTTAAAGTCAAATTCAATTACTTTTCCACTGGGCCTTGACCTTGGTTTATTTTAAGAGAACAATAGAGTGATTAGAAACAATTACAAAAAGATATGGAATATGATAAGGTTGTTTACTATTGATTTTGTTTTGAAGAAAAGATGCAAGGCAACCTTCCATGAAGATAGTTCTCCACTCCCCTTAGGAGATTTGAATATATTTTAAAGGGATCTAGCTATGATCATTAAAGCGAAGATTAAGCTCGTTCATAAAAATGTATGGGCTTCACCTCTTGGGGCAAAAGCTCACATGTTAGCCTTTTTAGGTTTAATTGAACAAGACCTTCCACATAACTCTAGTTCTCAACTGTCATAATTTTCCATGTTCTTTGGTGTAATATGAGATGCATTCCTTACTGATACACACATGGTATATGCAGGAAATTATGTGCTTTGTGACAAAGGTCCTAATTTGGCAAGTAGGTGACTGGATCCTGTAATCCTGGCTGTAAACAAGGTTGTGCCTTCTCAAATACATTTAGAATTTGTGTCACCACAAATTCATCGTAGATTTTTTTAGCAGCGAATAGACAAAGAAAAAGTCCATCACTTTCGAATAAAATGCTAGTTCAGGAATATAGACATAATATGGAAGGTTATGCTTGTTAATAGATGTAACTTACAATTGCCCTTTTAGCTACAAAATAGCAAGGCATCTGCTTCAATGGACCATCAATATCCATAGTACGCTTATAATAGTCTCTAGCCTCTCTATTATCAATGCGCTGTATATTGGGTGTCAAGGTAACAAATATGGTCAACAAAATATTGGGTAAGAACAACTTAAAACTACAAAAATTCTGGAATATACGAGTTAAATATGAATAATTTATCATATAAAAAGAATCACAAGATATTGAATTATCGAATTTCAAAACATAATTTAGGATATCTCCATCTCGAGGATCAAGAACCAAATCTACTGCAGCTTTCCATTCACCTCGTAACAAAGCTGCTCCAATTGTATGTGTTGGTACTGAGCTACTTCCGAATCGCTGTTGCATATCAGGTATAAAAAATTAGCTTCTTTGTTTCAAAAACAACCATAAGTACCAAAGATATGTGTCTGCAAAGATCGTATCAATGTATTCACTGAATGAAAATGACAATAAAATACACAAACAGGGGTTGTAAAAACCAAGTTTTAACAAGAATAACAGAACCTGCAAACCAAAATAATTGATGAAGCCATTCTTTCCTAATCCATCTGCTGCATTGTTTATAATATCATGACTCTCTGCAACAACACCACTGGAGAATAGTTGACAATAAGAATACCAATAATGGTAATGGAAGCTTTTAAAAGTCGCTAATGGAAGCTTGATTTTCATCTGGCCTTAGTAATAATTCCCACACAGTGTCTTTGAAATTTTACCGTAAAGTAACAGTAAATCGATTTCCTGAAAGTTGCCCAAGCACAAGTCCATCCCTTACATTACTGCGTTAAAAGATATGACAATCAGAGTGAACAACAAACTAAAGAATCAAAAAACCATGGAAGACAGCATCCATCTTGAGATTATTGACACAATGGGAACCTACCAAAAGTCTCCTACTTTGATTCCATATAATCTCTTGTTCAGAGCAGCTAATCTTGACGCCTGCTGCTTGAAGACAGTCACCTGATTCAATACAAAAAAGATATATTATCAGCCAATTTAGACTAAGTTCTCATCATCTTAATTGAGAAGACTGCCTCTGGTTACTCAGCAAGCAAGAAGAAATGATGACAAGAAACATGTGATTTTCCGTTGTCCTGAATACCAACATCTAGACAAAAGCACTTGTTGCAACAGGATGACTTGAGCAGCTTATACAAGTTATTAAATCTACTGTCTACAATAGTGGGTGGATATCTTGAGAATTTTTTGGAACACCACAGAATGAACGTTAGACAAAACCATTTATCTTATGTATGATGATGAGTTGTTTTGTACTTTTTCAAGCCATTAAGAAATGGAAATGCTACTTTTACGTAAAGAAGAAATAATAAATACCATTTATCAACCATTCCAATATCTTCAAACACAAAGAACGTTTCAACAAGCTAAATTCTTCAGACAGACATTTCTCCAATGCAAAAATTCAGCCATGAGTGCTATCATGAAGCTCCAACCTTTTAGGTATGAAGCACTCAAGAGCCAATGTAGGAAGGATGAGTTCACGAAGTATATCAGCACTCATGCTTTTAAGATGCAAGCATGACAAGTGGCATAATTTTCACATTACACATGGATTTTTCTTTATTGATTGCTAGCCATATTGGTGTTATTAAGACCATTGAATCTTCAGAGGCATGTGTATTAGCCAACAATGCATGACGAAGTTGCTATCTATATAAAGTGATGTGTGCATTGTTTTACAAGCAATCCAAGTGATCACAACATGTGATTGCATGCACCTTTAACAATGCCAACAAAACCATGAAAAAGTGTGTCTATCAATTTCTTGGAGGGCGCCACAAAATTGGGCATGTGCATGACTATTTGTTCATAACAGTTGATTGGTTAAGCACATTGTGCAGCAATCACAACATGGATTGCATGCACCTTTAACAATGCCAACAAAACCATGGAAAAGTAGGTCTATCTATTTCTCGGAGCGTGACATACAATTAGGCATGTGCATGACTATTTGTTCATAACATTGATTGGTTGAGCACATTGTGCATACCCATTCTTTAGAAGTAAAATATCTACATTAAGAGGCAGATCAAGAGTTCCCTTCTCATGTCTGGGTTCATTTAGGATTTCTAGAATGTATTGTTCCAAATCTGAACACAAGATTCTTCAATGTTTTTTTAATAATATTATAGAAAAAATGAATACAAAGCTTAGAAGGTCAACAACTTTAGAGCAAGACTTGTAAAATAACTTGTGTCAAAGAAATATATGTTATATATTCAACGTTTCAGATTGCCCTTTGTGATTGATCATCAAGATGGTACAATGAGAATAGAATTACAATGCAACAACCTCTTAAACAAGGTGCCACAAGGGCCCAATCAATGTTTCAGAGATGGAATTTAAATTTAATTTTCAAATAATTGTAATATATTTAATTCTGAACTCTCATAAATTAAATTTACATTAAGCAAATAAACTAGTAGTTATAGGCCCAACTTCTAATATGGTTTAGAATTTGCCCCCAAGAGAGGCTTAGCCACAAACCATCCTCCTTGTTAGGGTTAATCAAGTGTTTCTTGGTATCTATCGCCTCTCTCATTTTCCTTTTGAAGTAATAATCCTTTTTCCTAATGAACACGGCCTCCTCCAAAAGTGGAGGCTCTTAGTTGCATGCGGCTAGAGCAAACTTGCTTGTGTCACAATGATGTAAATCCCCAAAATGCCAATTGATTCTAGTTTGGATCACCCTTCGTGTTTCACTAATGTAGGACCTACCACATGAATAGGTAATGACATTTAGAACACAATTGAGCTTTGGATCAACACGATACTTCCTAGGCCTAAGTTTTTTCTTAATAGTTTTGAGATTCAACTAAAAAAAACATGAATCAATGTTCTTCCTCTTGAAGATTCTAGCAAAGTTATTTTGGGTGCCCTTGACATATGGATTTGCAAATCAATGGCCAAACAAAAATGATAAATTGGACCTTCATATATCTCTTGGAGGGCTATAATAAGGAATCTTATGACCTTAAATGAAAGCTCGGACAAAGTATAACATCCCTTCAACCATATAATCCACACTTCTATAAAAACATTGCCTTTTAATGACAAGTTATGGCTTTTGAGTTTATAGGTGGGGCACACAACAAAGAGGTGTTTCACGTCAACAAAATCCTTCAAAACATCAAGTTGATACATTAAAATGTAAATCAAAGCTTGGAGGAATCTCAAGCAAGGCATAATGCTCACCATGACATAAAATATGAATCGATGTTCTTCTTGAAGATTCCAGCAATTTATTTTGAATGCCCTCCATTTATGGATTTGCAAATCGACGACCGAACAAAATTGATAACCTGGACCTTTGTACATCTCTTGAACGGCTATAATAAGGAATCTTAAGACCTCAAATGAGAGCTCGACCTAAGTATAACATGCCTTCAACCATATAATCCACACTTCCACAATAATGTTGCCTTTTGATGCCATGTTATGGCTTTTGAGTTTACAAGTGGGGCAGACAAGAAAGAGGTGTTTCATGTTGACAAATTCCTTCAAAAATCAAGTTGATACATCAGAATGTAAATCAAAGCTTGGAGAAATCTCAAGCAAGGCATAAAGCTCACCATAACAAGCATAGTCAAGATCATGCTTTCACAAGCAAGGAGCATGGTATGGTTGTATTTTAGCAAGGAGACACTTCAAAGTAAAGAAGACCGTACCAATTAAATATGGATGATTGAGTACATACAGATGTATGCAATCATCGATGTAAAGAACCTCAAACTCCTACAAAGTCTAGTGGGAGAAGGAATTTGCACTAAAAATGAAATAAGATTCAGCTACCAGGCAGAGCAAGAGTTTTGGTTGGTTGTGGTGAAAGCACAACATGTTGGTAGAGCAAAATGGAACAAGAAAGGTAAGGAGAAGGAATTGTTCACTCATTTTCCATAAAATTAAGCTTTTGAAGGACCAAAAGGATCCTATTTGTGATCCAAATATATTACATGAGGTATTTTGGAAACCCATCGCCTAACAAACAAGATCAGAAAGAGTTGTTGGAAGCAAGAAACATGCTCAAGGACACAATTAAGTTGAAGGATAGGTTGCTTTGACAGGTTAAGAGGATGTCATGATACAAAGACATCTCACAATGCATCAATTGCAAGGCCAATACAAGCAACAATAGCCATCAACAAGCATTGTTCTAAGCCATTCTAAACTTTTGAAAGGAATCAAACTTGATGAAACTACTTCAGTTTTGTACATTGGGACCAAAATCAATTCAGTTATTGTTAGAATATATATTATATCCTAAGTTGTTACTAGGATAATCTGTGTGGCTGAGATTAGCTCAGTTAGTTATGATCCAATGGATCAGATTGGAAGTCTTTGTTATTTAAGCAAAGCTCCTTTCATTCAATAACATCAAGTCTTTCATTATTCCAACATGGTATCAGAGCAGGCCTTCCCTGCCCTGTGAGCCTGAGGAGCTTTTCCTCATGGGGGGATTTCCATCCCTCTTCTTTTTACTTTTTTTTCCTCCAATTTTTTTTACCGAGGGAGTATGCTCTCCATCTTTTGATGGATCAGAAACTAGATGGTTTAAAAAAAAAAATTGGGAGGTCATTTTAGCTTTTTTTAGTTTTCAGTGCTTTTGCAGATCCGTTTTATTTGGTGTAGCTTCCAGGTTCTTTTTCCTATGCGTGGCACGGCACTTTTGGCCATTGTTGTTTGCGGCCCTGTTCGGTACGGCAGCCATGCCGTTTGATGGAGTGGAGCAACGGTTGTATCCAATTGTAGTTGGTCGTCCGCCATGATCGGAAAAATATGTGTTGCACCGGATCTTAGTTGCTCCTGAGTTTTTTTTGAAGAGGTTCGCTGCCCCCATACTATTTTTTCAACAAGAGGTACCGGCGCTGCAAACTAAGCGGAGGCGGTGTTCAGGATATTTTTTGTACCTTTTTCCCAGCGCATGGTGGAGAAGACATAGTGGAGGAGCTGGCGAGTTCTGAGCTATGAGCGGATCTTCCTTGTTAACGGCTATGTCATTAAGTGCCGTTGCTATTGGCTGAAGCCTCGTCCCCGTATTGAAATGGCCTCTCTGATATGGGCCTGCATAAGTTGCTGAATCTGTGACAACAAGAACTTGCTGCCCAGCTCTATTTTTTCTCGTTGTGCGAACAGCGGCACCATCCTTGAGGAGTTTCAGAAGGGCGGTTTCGGAGATGCGGAGGCTGAGGGAGCAATTTTTGGAGTGGTTTTTTCCCAGGGGCTGCTCTTGACGGAATGGTTGGTGTAGGCGGAGGGCCAGAGGCAGAAGCCGTCATGGTGCTTGGCGGTCAGAATGAGGAGAGAAAAGCCGGCCTCCTTGGCCACCCCCGCCCACTGGGAGGCGTTGAGGCCCTCGGGATCGAACCAACGAGGGTCCAACATAAAGTCTTATTTGCCTTCATTTTTTATGGTCGCAACATAATCTCCACCAAAAATTTTACAGCGAATGGCGGATATTTTTTTTACCCGTCGACGGCCCAATATCAACGGTTCGCGATTTGACGGACGACGAGAAACAAGGGCTCATATCAGTTACGGTCGTGCAGCCTAAGGGGGCGTAGTTCACGTGCTTATTGTGTACAGAAAATCAGCTGAAATCATGCTAACTTAACGCCGACGATCTTACAGTTGAGACTGCGACAAACTTCTCGGGCGGAGAATATGTTGTGCGTGCCAGCTGAGATATGGGGGAAGTGTTGTTGCTGCCACTGTAGGGGTTGCTGATGAGGAAGGCAGAGAGCCAGTGGAAGAAACGTTGGCATTAGGTCAGTCGTCATGGCTATCAATGCGGCAATTCGACGGACTAAGGCGGCAATTATTGTGGATCCTCAAAATTTCTCTCTGCAATGGCTGTCGCGTGCTATGAAGATTATGGCGGGCGAAATCGCGTTTTCAGCGCCGTGAAGATCTGCTTCCATCTCTGCCACTTGGCACAAAGATTGCGGAAAGCTTGGAACCGAACTGCTCATAATTTTTCTTTGGCGTCAGTGCGAGTGTGGACGGGTGTGATGCTGTTATCAATATAAATCTATGTGCTTCGTGAAACACTGCAGAAGAAGCTTTTCTGTGATTCTCTTCTGTCTGTATCCGTTGAAGGCACAGAAGAACCCTGTTTTATGTTGAAAATAGAATGGCATATGATGAAGAGCGTCGCTCATTTGATGCAGTAAACACCAGTTTTGAGTACAGCCCGCAACGCTCCATTCATCTAGTTGCAGTATTCCCGAAGTTGAAGAACATTGAAGTCTTTTATTTCGCCATGAAGAGAAATTTTTTTTTATTATTTTGAACCTTTTGCGCTGTTGTGGAGTGACCGCTTGTTGGAGGCCCTCCGAGCCATGGACCCCACCAACGCCACTGACGAAAACTCCCACAATGAAGAGACACCGAAGTGGGTGTCTTTTTCGACGCAGCGCCACACGAAATCTTGGTTTGCGCAGTGGAAATTTTTTTCCCTGAGTGCGGTTTTTGCTCTCTGAAGCCCTCTTATCCCACACCCCTCATCAATTACGACTTTATAGGTTAAAATGGAGGAGCGTGTCGGAACTTGACATGGCAATGAGGCCGCTTTAAGAGCCAAGTGTCGTTGTTGAGGCTGTTGAGGCCCTTTCACGGAGTGGGCGGGGCTCGCATCGAAGTTGTTAGCAGCAGGAGTATGCCATGGGTGTTGGAACACAAAAAGACTGTTTTCTTTTCCACGCTTTCTGAAATTTGCACGTTTGGTTTCGGTGGAGATCGTGTGGTGTGGCCAGTGTTTTTGAAAGTCTGGCGTCTGCAAAGCTGCGCAGTGGGTGGGACCCACAACCCCCACACGTTTCCCCGACACATACTAACAGCGCAAATATTACTTTTGTGTTGTGGGAAATGTGATATAGTGGTAAGTTTTTTATTTACAAAATAATGAGGGCACTTTTTTATGGACACTCCCATAGGCAACATGGGCCATAATGGGGGTATTTATTTTAAAATGGAATCTATGCATTAAAGGGAGCATGGCTTTTGTTGTAAAAAGGGTCAAGGGCGTGTTTTTTTTTTAATGATTACGAAAGATTCTAAGGTAAAGTTTTTTTATAAAACACCTTTTTGTTCCAATTTTTTTTGGAATATTCCCTTGTGAAGAAGAAGAAGACTATTGTTTTCCTGCAAGATGAAGGTCACATTGAACCCATATATAGGGGTATTTATAGTCGTCGGAAAGGTTTTTCCGAGACGGACAAGATGGTGTAGTCCATTTTTAGTTTTGAAACTGTTTTCCACACTTTTTTGTGGCTCAAAAATTGTTGTATCATGGAGTGCATTCTCGGTTGAACCCGACACTCCCAGACATTTGTTAGAGTGATCCTAGTATCTAGTCATCTCCTCTATATCACCTAGCGGTTGCAGCGGTTGGTTACCCATGCATTCCGGTAGGATGAGGAGGTCACCATAAGGACACGTTCAAACACTACATTGGTGCCCTTCCTTTTTTTCCCTTGAAGTAAGTTGTTTGTCCACTCAGTTTGGACCTTGTTATCAGCCCATTGTGTTCATATAGGTGGAAACCACATACTTATGCTTGTGGAGTCATTTTGGACTACCCTTGCGATTTTGTGGTTCTTTCTCCATCCTATATTCACACTCTTTTTTGTGAGACACTTTGGTTTCAGGGGAGTTTTCTTTAGTGACCTTTCTTCATGGTTCACAGCCTTGATCTGTGTCACAAGCACCAGTCTGGGAGTAAGATTTCATTCAGTTCGGCGACGAGGCTTCTCTACTTTTTTTGAGACATCTCATGGATCCTTTGCAGGCTTCTTGATGGAAGTTGTCCTAGGGGGGGTTGAAGAGGACATCTTCCTCTCCATCCTCCTTGCACATCTTCCTCCATCTTCTTCTTCTTCTTCTATTCTGGTAGGTGGTTTTCTCCCTTGTGGTTTTTCATCATCTTTCAGCAGAGATTTTTTGATCACATATTGTACATGAGTACCTTATCAGGCCTTGTTGTCGGGACTCATACTTGTGGATATGCCACTTGTTTTGGTTTTGTTGTTTTTCACTACCTCCTAGTATCACTTAAGGGGGGTGTTAGTATATCCTAGTACCACTTAAGGGGGGTGTTAGAATATTAATTATATCCTAAGTTGTTACTAGGATAATCTGTGTGGCTGAGATTAGCTCAGTTAGTTATGATCCAATGGATCAGATTGTAAGTCTTTGCTATTTAAGCAGAGCTCCTTTCATTCAATAACATCAAGTCTTTCATTATTCCAACAGTTATATGTTGGACAAGTTTTGGAGGCCATTGCTCCACCAACCATGTCCCTATTGCCTGCAACCAAGGACAAACTTGCTCCAAACAGATGGCACTTCACGGCTAAACCTTTGGGAAGCTGCCAAGTGGATTTTTTTAATGTTTTGATGCCATTAAAAGACCTGAAAGCAATTGTATTTCATGAAAACATATAGAATACATGGGATTGAGGATTAAGCAAAAGCAAGGATGTTGAAGGGTCATTCATTGTCATAGGGTAGATAAGATAAGACAATTCTATTAATGTCCACAAATGATCAAAGCAGGTCAACAAGACTCACCAAAAGGAGTTGTTACAATGCACTGTAATAACTAAAAACTACTACAAAATTAGTATAAACAAGAGTATAGAAACAGGGGCAAATTATACTAAAATTTAACAATTGTATGGCATCAAATTGCAGCCTTGTGAGTTGGACCTATAAGTGGCTAAATGTTGAACATGGAAATCATCATGTATATTTTGCGCCCATGACCGCAGCTCAAAAAATGGATGGTAAAGAGTTTATCCTTCCCAACCTCCGGATCCAAGCTTGTTCCCTGCTAATCTCATTGAAATACTTGAAATATAAGCTAAATACATGAAAAATAAATTTGATCTACTTTAGCAAGGGAAAAGTGCGAGAAAATAAGCATTGTAGCGAGATCAAGGTTGGTACAATCAGCAAACTCAGCAGTGACCAAATAACTTCAACGCATCAAATCTTCCAAAATAATCAGCAATATCACGACAGAAAGGACTACTAGAGGGAAGGAGGGCAGAGCCACTAATTCCACACATTTATGAATACAGAGGTCATAGACACAATTGATTTAGAAAGTCATGCACAATCTTTCGTTTTATTGATCTCAATTGATTTCCAAAGAGTAGCTCTGGTATGTTGGGTAGCCAAAAGACCCTTACAATGAGTATTGAACTCTTATTTAAACTTGAAAACTCAACCCTTACCTATTTCTCGACTTGTCAAAATTGCATGTAGACTCATCATCCTTATCCACATCGCCAAAATTATGTGCATGGCATGGAGCAAAGCATGCAAGGCTTGAAGTAGCGAGAATAGGGCACATTGTCTACAATGGGAAGCATTTAGACAAAACAGGTTGCACAAACAAGTCGCACTTGAACCAAACAGGTCACTCTTGAACCGAATGGGATGCACTATCTCAAGTTGTCTCGATCGGAGCAGGTAGCACTCAAAGTAGAGCAAGGCACAATCGAGGTAGAGCGATGTGGGGCACACTCACTCGAAGCAAAGCAGGGCACACTTGGAGCAAAGTGAAGCAGGGCACACTTACTCGGAGCAAAGCAAGGCGCACTTGGAGCAGAGAAGGGTGCACTACTTCCGAACACTTGGCCAATTTTCGTTGATCTATGCATTACTCTGCTTTTTGCCTTAGCATGTGCAACAGATCTCCATTCAAAGCATGATGGTAGTAGCGAGCTACTACGTTATGTTCTTGAACATATTCGCGAATGAAGTGATACTGAACTTCAATGTGTTTTGTGTACTGATGAAAGACTGGATTGCAAACAAGTTCGAGAACTCTTGGTTGTCACAGCTTAGGATCATTGGTTACTTTTATGGAATGCCCATTCATGCCAAGATGCGACGTAACCATTTCACCTCACAAACAGCTTCTCCTACAACGCAAAATTCAGCCTCAGTGGAAGATTGAGCAAAACCCTACCATGCTCAAAGTAATGATGAAGAGAAGTGAGAGCCAACAATCAAGGTAAAAGAAAATTGGAAAAGAGCTCAAGGTGGATCCAAGCACCAACCATAATCTAGAGTGAGATGTAACGCAAAAACAAAATCAATGTCATCACTAACCATCTCAAAAGGGCTAACTTAGGATCTAATGATGCTCCCAAGAGAATGGCTAGGATTAAGGAAGGTTGGTTGGATAATCATCGGACGGTATAGAATCCAACCCCTAAAGTAATCCTAAAATCTATGTCCAAGGAACAAATAAAAGAAGATAAGAAACTACTAAGTTGTGTTCATATACAACTCTTGAGTATGTGAGGGATGGTCAAAACCTGTCGTTGGAGAAGTATAGTCTTGTGTCATTGCTTGCAAGAAGAAGAAAGCACCAAGCCTTAGTAGTCACTCTTAGATAAAGACAAGAATGCACAGATTTGTCATTATCATATTGGAGATTTCTAGCTTCAGATGAACGCGTATTAGCCTCGACAACAGAGATAGGATGAAAGAATGAGGTGATTCGTCAAGTGAAAGTCATCCTCTCCTGTAATAACTGACGCTAAAGAGTGACAGCTTTCCAAAGGTATTAACCAGGCATCTCTGATAAAGATAGCTGAAAACTGTGGCAAGCGATCTGCCTGAGTCTATAAAAACAATAGTACCTCCCATGAATCTTGTGATAAACAGAACACCTAAAGATGAGATGTTTTTCAGTCTCCACTTCCTAAAGAAAGCAAAGAGAGCATAACCTATCCCCTCAAGGAATATAGGGGTATGTCTCTATGCACAACCGATGTGAACAAATTCTGAGCCAACCAAGAGGAATCCTAAGGGTGCGTGTCCAATGTTGTTGGATATATTCAGGGCAAGTGATAATGTCATCCTCAATCCTCATGAAATGCTTGGTGACAATACTAATGAAATGCGTATAGACAATATTCAATCTCCACCTTACAGGTAGAGCAAAACAAAGCAATGGTTCTAACATAAAATCAATATATGAGGTCACTGTAAACACCTCCAAATCAAAGGAAGATGTACAAAATTGCTCTAGAAGTCATTATCAACTCCATAGGCCTTGTATTAACTCACTCTATGGAGTCTAATAAAGCACTTTTAAAACCTATTCCATAAAACATTTACCCCGTTTCAAAGTTCTTCCACATAAATTATGGTGTCTATCACCTGATGTGTATGTGTTTTGTTGACCTGTTAAGTATATTATCTTTGTTTATGCATAGGCATACAAATTTAAAGGCAAGCTTGCTCAATAAATGGGAACTATTAAGCAATGTTTGCAGTGGCAACAAGCAAAAACAAAGTGAAATCACGCTATAATGACATTATAGATTTGTTTGATTAATGCCCAGCAGGAACTTTAGATCAAAGTCAGTCAATGGGCATGATGGTAGGCTGAAGGTGTAAACGAACCTCAAAGAATTAACAACATTGGCATCCAATAAAGCCCAAGGAAGAAACCTATTGAAGAACAAAGTATCAAGTACAAATACCTCCCATGTCCAAAGGATGCATCCCCCATGGATTGGAGTCTATGACAGTAAAAATGTGCCTAAAGTTCTCAAGCTGAAGGGGCTTAGCAGCATTTTTTGGCCTGAATTATAGACTAGCTTAGGCCCATTTATTGCATTAATAATTTCTATTGTAAATGCAGCCAATCATATTGGCTGTAACATTCCATATATCAGTTTTTTTAATTTCATGTATTTTATTTAAATATTACTTAAATGCAAAAGAACAAAAATGTAGATCATATTCATTCCACCACAACCAGCATATGAAATGAGAGCTTCACATTAATGACAAAAATTCCACATCTAAAAAACAAAGATTTATTGATGCAACATGTACCCTCTGTGTTGTAACTGCTCGCTTATCTTTCGTGCCAGCAAAGCCAAATGACCTGGGCTGTGAAAAAAAAGAAAACAGACATTGCAGTTTCCAGCAAGTAGGCTAAACACAAAATAATTCCAAGCAAAAATCTTTAAACAAAAATCATAAGTTAATTTCAATACCATATTGGCAATAATTCACAATGCAATACCTGCACACCAAGCATCTTCCCAATTACCATTAATGCCTCTTGAGTGTCCTTATTCTCCTTACAGAGATGAAATCTGAAACAAATTAACAAAATACCATTTAATCAACTTACATATCTATTTCAAGAAAATCAAACAAAAACTGCCTCCTACAAGAAAGACATACATTTTTGGAGGAAGCTCTGCAAGGTCAATTTAACACAGCAGTTGAAATTAATCATATCACTATCCTCAACAAGTACTAATATTGTGGATAATACTAAAATATTCATCTTACATAGTCCTGTCAAGATTTACATGCTTATGAAGGGTACATGCTGAAGGGTCCATCCACACATTCCAAAATAAAGGCAATAACTTTAATGTCAACAAGCTAATAGATAGGATTGATCCATAAGAATATAGAATTGAAAGTAATAAGAGTGGCAAATGAAATAGCATTGCATATAAATATTATTTCCTTTGAACAACAAAAACCAGACAGAAAACTACTAAAAAGAGACACCCAACAGAGAGCAAGCTAAGATCATTAAAAGGATTTGCAAACAGCCATTTAAACTTAAACATAGGAGACCCATTAGAACATTGCTAGAAAATGATATTTGAATTCATAGTAAACAAAGACCCACCTCACATATCTGGCCATTCATGACTCATCTTTGAATTTTTACTGTGCATATGATATTATTGATAGCTGCTCATATATTTGATATGAAACTTTGAAGTATGAAATACTAGTTCTTATGATCAACAGAAATATTTTCTATTCGATAAATACTTTTTGGTATAGCCATACTTTTTTGCTACAGCTACAAATAAATGTAGAAATGATTAGGAAGAAAAAAAACTATTCAAAGGTCTGCAGATGACAAAAGTAACCAACTTTAAAATGTATATGTCAAAATGAAAGAGCATTACCCATCCTCAACCTATATCTACCAAAAATGCATACAAAATAGACCATCTTGTAGGACAAAACACACATACAAGTTCATGCAAAGATGACTAACTGATATCATAAGAAATGCCTTTTATAGTACTATAAAATTATAAATTATATTACAATTATTTGAAAACTTTATCCTGCTGAAGAAAAGAGATTTTGAAAAGAAAGGTTGCTGTGAAGAGTAACCAAACTAAAAAAATTAACAATAAATTTAAAGAGATTAAGAAGATCAACTCCACCGTAAAAATTTGCCCCTATCTTCTGGCCATTCATCTGCTCCTCTGCTATCAAAAGCTTGGTCTAAAACTCCTGGTAAACTACCATCATATTTTCCCCGTTTTGCGTTTCTATCTTGCTTGCTTACCCTATTTTTCCGCTTTTTATCACCATGTCTTCGGCAACCCCTATCCCCTCCATGTTCACCTACTTTGTTAGAATAGTACCTCACACGGACACATTTTGCATTGGGGTCTGTTCCTTCAATAGTATCTGTTACGAGAAAATTTAAGTTTGTCTTGAAGAAATTATGGACTGCCTACAAACAACCATCACCCACATTTGGGAAACAGAAATTAGTAAGAACAATAAATTTTATTCTAAGAAGCAGGAATTGCAATTACCAGTGTGTAAGAATGTCAACGAATATTGCTATAGCTAAGAACTAATAATATACTTGCCGTTCGATGTGCTTTGTCAGCATCTGGAGAAAGTATGATAGGAGAAAGATTCTCAACAGCTCCTGCAGAAACTTGAGCCACCAAGTCTTTTAATTTTTCTGCATCGCATTTGCCAGCTAAACTCTCAAATGCTTTAATGTTTTTCGTGTAATCTGAACAGTTTATACTATTTGTCTTGCATTCTTCATCTGGGACTTCATTTGTCTCTGTGGGATTCTCTTGAGGTGCCTTTATTTCCTGAATAAAAACCAGCGCACATGTTACATATTTTCTACTGTAAAGAATGAAAAATGATGTAAATAACCCCAAATAAGTGTTCACAGAAGGAAAAAAAATTGATCTTTACCTCCACTGGAACATCCAAACTTGTCAGATGAATTACTTTTCCATCACAGTCGACTTCATTTACAATGAAATCTGTATACCTGCAATTCATATTAAATTAAATGGCATGATTTACCCATCACAGATAATTCTCATATTCTTTCAACAAGACTGGAAGCCTCAGATAGAGGAAGATAATTTACATGAGACCATATATTATATAAAGATGAGAACCATGAAAGTATAGAAGTGGGCATACACAGGTATAAAACAATTCTCCTTGTATTAATATTTAATATCCACTAAAGATCAAAATAGGCCAACTATACTATAGAAAATCAAACTACTTAGAGAGGAACAAAATAAACACATTACCTAGATAGTATGTATGTGTATATCAAAGATATTCTTTGTCTGGCTGCAATTAGGGCAATTTTTTTCAGAAAAACGTCTCATCTTTTAGGAGCCATATCTTTGCATAGAGTTGTCCGATTCAAACGATTCTTGCACCATTTTGTGTGGAATTTGAAGAGCTTTGAAATGAGTGGTCATATGAAAGAATCCAAGCAGTATTGAGGGAGATACGTCCATGTGAAGACAACCGTCCGGAACAAGGGCAGCATTAGGGCAAATTTTTCCAAAAAAAATGTCTCATCTTTTAGGAGCCATATCTTTGCAAAGGGTTGTCCGATTCAGATGATTCTTGGACCAATTTGTGCGGAATTTGAAGAGCTTTAAAATGAGTGGTCATATGAAGGAATCCAAGCAGTATTGAGGGAGATATGACCCTGTGAAGTCAGCCATCCGAAACAAGGGCAGTGATGATTTTTCAAGTCATGAGAAAACGAAATTGCAAATATCTATCAGCCAGGGTTTGGATGATGGGAGGAGCAATGAAGGGCTAGGGCATCAACGAGGCAGGACATTCTATCTGGGCATAGAATTTTTCAGCTAAGTTTCATTTATCCCTTCATTATCTTCGAAGTTTTGCATGCAGATTATTGTAGGTTTATTTTCAAATAATATAATCGCTATAGGATATACTGGTAAATTTTAGTAGATATTGAGTTATAGTGTCCTTCCCATGGACCGATTTACAGCTAAATCCTTAGAATCATCCCTAGTAGTAGAGGTTAGGGAGGACCTCACAAAGCAACGATCCTCGTTGCTCAAAGATAAGGCAGTCATTGGTAAATTTAATGGGTCTTGGCCAGGGGCTTCGACTCTGAGAAAATGGATTGATAGGAGATGGAAGTCTCCAGGAGTGAGTCTATCCTTTCTTCCCAAAGGTTTCTTCCTAGCCATTTTTTGTTCCAGGGAGGAAAGAGATAGAATCCTAAAAGGGGGTCCTTGGTTTATGGGAAGAGCAAGACTCTTCCTTACCCGCTGGTATGAAGGCTTTGCACCTAAAAACATAAATCTATCCCTAGTACCAGTCTGGGTCAAGATGTATGGGTTGCCCATTGAATTCTGGGAAATGGATACCTTCAAGGCAATAGGCAACACTCTAGGAGAATTCCTTGAGATTTCAGAAACTACAAAAGATGGAGTCTTGGCTATTTATGCCCGGATATTGGTCATGATTGATATCAGTAAACCTTTACCAGAATCAATCATTCTTAAGTATGGGGGTAAGTTGTGGACCCAAACCATGGATTATGAAAATATATCTTTCAGATGTAGAAGATGTCATGAGGTGGGGCATATTGAGAGATCATGCCCTAAGAAGAGTCCAACAAAAACATATGTAGAAAATCGCAAGAGAAACTTACAAATGGATATGGATGAGGATGGTTTTCAACTTCCAAAAAATAGGTCCAGACAGATGAAAGTAAATAAACAATGGAGACCAGTAAGTAAGGATATTGGAAGAAACACCAATTCTTTTGAGGCTTTAGCCTATGAAGAAAAAGCAGATCAGAGCTTAGAGGACATGGTACAACAGGATCAGAATATTAACAAGGAACCGTCTACTTAGTCTGAACCCGATTTAGGGATGAACATTCTTGCTGAACCTAAGGAATGTGCCTCATCAGATTTTGAAGACTCTCTTGAAGTACCATGCACCATTCAGGAGAAGGAAAGTGGTAGAGAAAACGCAGTGTTAGATGTTAATACCTCTACCATTAACAAGGAAATACCAAAAAATGAGCAGGATAAGTCAAAAGCTTCCTTAGCAAAGCCAGGAGAGGATAAATCTAATGAAAAGGAAAGTTGTGAAAGAATATTGAGGAATAGAATAATAAGACCTACCCTCGATACTAGCAAGGCAAAAAGAGGAAAACCTTCAAATTATCAAGCGAGAGCCAAGAGCAAACATAGAGAAAGGAACACAATCTAAGTTGGTTGAACTTCTCTTTACCAAACAACAAAATGATATTGGTAATTCACAGGAGGGGCCAGCAGCCCCTAATGAGACATGATTACCATCTCATGGAATATAAGGGGTGCTAATGCCCCCTCAAAGCAGAGGTGTATCAGGGACCTTTGTTTAAGTAATAAGCCTGATATTCTTTGTATCCAAGAAACTAAAATGACAAAGGAAGAAGTTTCCAAAACTATGAAAGCAATATGGGCAAGATGTGAATGGGATGTTGTGGATTCAAAAGGAGTGGCAGGGGGAATTCTAACATGTTGGAATCTAGTTAGAACCTCCTATGAAACCATTCATAAAACTAGGCATTGGATAGCCTCATTAGTCACATGCTACTTTGCAGATATTCATTTCATCCTTATCAATGTCTATGGACCTACAACTCAGTCAAGCAGATCAGAAGTATGGAGTGGGATTGAAGCCTTTATGAGAAGTAAAGACCAAGAAACCCGATTCATGATCATAGGAGATTTTAATGCCATAACCAAGCTGGATGAAAATTTTGGGGGAATTAGGAAAATAACCCAAAGTATGAGAGATTTCTCAGCTTTCATTCAAAACAATAATCTATGGGAGGTTGAGTTTGAAGAGGACAACTATACATGGACCAACAACAGGATAGGCCAAAACCTGATAGCAGAAAAATTAGACAGATGCATACTCTCAGATCATTGGCTAGATGAAGGGACTTGTGCTAAAATTAATACCTTGACAAGGATTGGTTCAGATCACTGGCCAATAAGAGTTAAAATGGTGGTAAGTGAATTCAAAAAATATCATATTTTAAATATGAGCAGATGTGGGAAGACCATCCTCAATTTGTTGATATGATAGTGCAAACATGGAATTCTTCAGGAAACGATGGGTTGTATACACTTCCAAAACAAATTAAATCAATGACATCTAGATTAAAAGAATGGAACAAGAACACTTTCGGAAACATTTTTGAGAAGAAAGAACTAAAAGAGAAACTTTCAAAATTCCAAAAAGATGAGCACAATAATCCAAGCTCAGAGGAAAGGGAGTTGCTTAGTGAATATCATAATATTTTGAGTAAGGAAGAGAAATTTTGGAGATTAAAATTGAGACAGACTTGGTTAAAAGGAGATAAAAACACAATTTTTTCATAGGATGGCAATAGTACAGAGATCAACATCTAGAATTAGTAGAATTAAATCAATAGAAGGGGTTTGGATTGAAGACCAGAGCGAAATCAGAAAGGAGGCAAGGTTTTTTACCATAATATTCTAGGATCGGAGGAGATTGAAGTTCTTAATGATAAGCTACTGCAAGAAGTACCTTCAGTTATAACAGATGAAGACAATAGCAAACTGATGGAGCCTATTACTCTGGAAGAAGTTCATTCAGCTTTTTTCTCTTTTGATAAGGATAAATCCCCAGGTCCAGATGGACTCTCTGCAGCATTCTATCAACATAACTGGGAAATAGTGAAGGATTCTTTATTGGTGGCAGTGGAACAGTCTAGGGTAAAACAGTACATACCTTATAAAATAAATGCAACATATCTTACCCTGATTCCAAAAAAGAAGGATGCAGAATTGTTTGATTCATTCAAGCCTATGTAATATGGCATATAAGATAATCTCCAAAGTGATGGCAAATTGGGCATTGGACGTGATCTTACTTACTACAGCCACCCTCCCAGATGATGGGCTTCGCAAATAAGGGAAGCTCTTCTTTCTATCCTTTCTCTAGATGAATCCAATACTAGAGGTACCTAGTTCCTTTTTGCTTTGTTTTTGCTTCTCCTTGGTTCGATCAGGGTATTTTAGTTCCCTAGCTCAGACAGTTCATTTTTATGTTTCCTCAATTGTTCCTTAAAAAGCCTTTTGGCCTAGAAAGGCCAAAGTTGTATTTTGTTTTTTCCTTCTTTTTAGTTTTTTTTTGTGTGTGTTGTTTTGTGTTGTTTTTGTTTTGTTTTGTTTTTGGTTTTTTTGTGTTGTTTTTGTAGTTTCTTTGTGTTTTGTGTTTTTGTTTTTTTTGTGGTTTTTTTGTGTGTTTGGTGTTTTGTTGTTTTTTGTTGTTTTTTGTTGTTTTTTGCGTTTTTTGTTGTTTTTATGTTTGTTGTTTTTTTGTTGTCTTTTGTTGTTTTTGTGTTTTTTTGTTGTTGTGTTTTTTGTGTTTGTTTGTTCGTGTTTTTGTTGTTTTAGGCATGCTCTTTGAGTGTGCCGAAGGGGGCAGGCCAGGTACGAGCCCTGGGTGATTTTTGTGGAAGAGATACCCCTACCTCCTTCGGACTTACCCGAAAGTGGCAATGATCTTAAAATTTGATATGAATAAAGCCTATGTTACGGTAAAATAGGTAGTATATTGCATTATACTACATAGGTTATTACATTTACTTTTTACCACAGGAGATATTTACTGTTCTATAATATCTTGTGGTTAACTTAGGTTAGTAACTAAAATATCCTATGTCAGATATTTTAGTCTAGGTTGTTAGCATAATTCTATTCTAACAACTTCGTTAGCGCTTCCTATGCTAATTGGTTAATAAACCTATTTTGTAACCTATATAAGCTACGACATTTCTAAAGTCTAGCTAATGTTGGAATACTAATATTTCATTTATCATTTTGTGCATCATCGCTGGGGTGGCTAATACGAGCTTCACTCGTTCCACCTGGTCCTGTGAGACCCTGACCTGGACCTGCTTTCACTCTTGCACATGCACGGATCCCGAGGAGACCTTGTCTCGTGGCACTCTTGCACCTGCACGGATCCCGAGGTGCTCTGTCCGCCCTGCCTGCGCACCCACTGACCTCCCCATTCGCACAGATCCCATCTGTCGGCATATGGAGGATCTCAACTCGGCTGGAGGATCTGCACGGATCCCATATATTGGCATCTGGAGGATCTCGACTCGGCTGGCGGATCTACACTCGGCACTCTGTCTGCAGTGGCACGAATCCCGAGGAGCGGGATCTGCTACACTGTGACACATGGCGAACGCAGAAGCAGTCACTGGATTTGCCCGCAGTTGCCGCCCACACCTTGCCTACAAGGCACTTGGACGACACCTGGAGCATTTCGCCCAATATCTGCCTGACACGTGGCAGCCACGTGGCAGGACTCGAGAATCGAGGCTAGCCGACCTGGCAGCACTCTAATCCGACGTGGCATCGACCTGGAGCTGAGTTGGCGTGGCGCCGAGCAGGGGTGAGCTGGCACTGATCTGATGTGGAGCTGGCGTGACCTGGCAATCGGAGTTGAGCTGGCACAGAACTGACGTGGCGCAGGCCTGACGTGGCACTCGGTGCTGAGCTGACGTGACGTGGCAGCAGCGATTTTGTGGCAGGCTCTGACTGGCGGGCAACTGACAAAAAAAAGGAGCGACCATCAATTGCTCGAAGGCAATCGACATTAAAGGTAGACTCTGCCATTTTTAACCCTTGCATAGCCCGAATTCGCCTGCATGTGGGCCAAAAGTCCCGTCATTTTTTTTTTTAAATTTCTTTCGAGCCGACGCCTGAAATATGTCCTGATTTGATTATTCATATCAAACAACGCATGTGCCTCGTTGGTAAATAGTCTTCGCTAAACACGCGTGAAGTCTTCAGTTCGACCCCCCCCCGCGCGCTCTCCTTCGCGAAGACAATAATTTTTTTTAGAAAATCAATTGGCGGACTCATTTTCTAAATTTTTTGCTTTAAAATATTTAATTTTTTGATATTTTTTTATATAATTTAGTGTTTTTGGATTCAATAAATCATTTTTAAATATTTTTAGATGATTTTTTTTCCAAAACCTTTATTATATAAAATTTTTCATCATTAAATGTATTTTTTAAGCATTAAAACTTAGACGATTATTCCAGACAATGTTTTTTGCAACTATAGCCATACAATTTCTTTTGTTTTCTTCAAAACTTGGAGATAAAGAGACAAAGATATCACCTATTTGGTTGCAAAAACAAAGGCATCTCTTCAACATTTTTTTTGAAAGACTCTCACAATCCTTACTTTCTCCCCCAATTCTTGGAGATAAATGGGACATAGGAACTCCATATTCTATTGCAAAACCAAATTAATAATTGGGAAGAGGAACAATTGCGAAGGCAAACTACACGATCTCATTTTGTTTTTTGCTTCTGAATATCGAGATCATTCTACTCAATCATCTATATTGTCCATGAAGGTTGGACAGAATTTATGTTGTGAACCTTGAGAAGAATTTTGAACCTTTTGATCCTAATGCTCCACCTATTTTTGAGTGTTGAAGAAATAAACCAAGTCGTGTGTCGACTGGTCTGGAAGCCTTTCAAACGCGGGTCGTGTGTCGACTTGTCTTGAAAGGAGTGCTTGATTTCTAATTTTGTAAAAATTAAGGGGGGATAGAAGACACATTTGTGATTCTATTTTTTTGCAAAATTGTAAGACAAAGGGGGGATATTTCAGAGTAATAAGGTGCATTCTCGATTGTACTCGACACCTTTTCTTAAAATTGGCTACACTAGGTGCATTTTCGGTTGCATCCGACACCTATAGTGATAAAAATTTGGGTTGCTCTCTTTTTTATTATTGCACTAACCATCATGTTTTTTGCAATTAAACAATCATAAAACATTGAAGAGCATTTCAAAAACCCAAACTTCACTAAAATCGTGCTACACCTTGCACAGGTTAAACAAGTCAATTTTCACTCCCCATCAAAGGTCATAATCCAATCACCTTGATTCACTCTCTTTGTTTGGCTTAATTTCCTCAAAATTTTCATCCTTCTTGAAGGGTGTTAAGGCAGGTGCCATTAAATATCCTAGAGAGCAAAATCAGAAGTCTTCCAAAACCTCCCCTTTAATTTGCTCTATTTGTTTGGCTTAATTTCCTCAAACTTTTCATCCTTCTTGAAGGGTGTTAAGGCAGGAGCCATTAAATATCTTAAAGAGCAAATTAAGATCTTCCATATACTCTTTTGAGGGTATACTACAAGATAAAGTCATCTTAGTCACATCAATTTGAAACCTTCACCATGGCAATGATAAACAAATATCTCAATGAAAGCCAACTGCTTAAAGGTTCAAATTATTCTGCCTGGAAAACTAAGATGAAAGCTATTTTAACTGTAGAGGATATGTGGAATATAGTGGATGGCACTGAAACTAGACCCACATCACCTGGAGCAGATCAGACAACATATGATAAAAAGGATAAAAGACTTTCCTTATTGATCTTGCTAGCTATTACTGATGATATCCAACCTCATATCAGTGAAGCTAAAAATGGTAAGGAGGCATGGGATGCCTTAGCTACCATATTTGAGGGAAAGAATCAATCCATGATTCTTAACCTTCAAACACAACTTCATACTCTTCATATGAAATCTGGAGAAACAGTAGAGCTATTCCTCTGCAGAGTGGCAGATATGAAAACAAAACTGCAAGCCTTAGGAGAAAAAGTGGAAGACAAAGTCCTGACCTCTATCATTTTGAGGGCTCTTCCAGACTCCTATAGAATGTTGATCACTTCACTACAAGTCTCTGGGAGGACAGTGACTTTTGTAGAGTTGGTAAATATGCTTCAAACTGAGGAAGCTAATCAACTCCAAAGAGATGAGGCATCCAACAATGCACTTTTCTCAAACAAGCAAAGTGGAAAGAAAAAGTGGAATCAACAAAAGGGATCTTCTTCTAACAAAGATAAGGGTAAAGGCAAAGAGACTCAGAAGAAGAAGCAGTATTGTAAAATTTGTGATAAGGACACTCATGAAACCAAGAGATGTTGGTTTAAGAACAAACCACCCAATGAACAAGGACAAAAGAAGGGCAAAGGCAAACCAAAGAACAAGAACAAGCAGCAACAGGGACATATTGCTGCCGCTGAAGATTCTAGTTCGGATTTTGAACGAGCACACAAAGTGCTCATGACTCATACAGATTCCCCTCACAAGGATACTGTGTGGTACATAGATTCAGGCGCTAGTAAGCATATGACTGGCGATAAGTCCTGGTTTGAGATATTTGAGGCACGAGAAGGTAGACCAGTGACCATTGCTGATGATAAGACCTATCGAGTCCAAGGAGAAGGAAGTGTTTTTGTCTCCCTTCCAGATGGAGAATGTCAGATTCAAAAAGTTCTTTATGTACCAGGATTGGCAAATAATATTTTGTCAGTTCCACAAATCCTGGACAATAACATGAATGTCAACTTCAAAGTGGACCAAGGGAAGAAACATTGCTTTATCACTCAGAAAGGAAAACAGATAGCAACGGGTTCTTACAAACATGGTTTGTTCACCTTAGATGCAATTACCTCACCACATACTGCAATGGCAATAACAACAAAAGAGGCCACTTCTCTATGGCATAAGATATTTGGGCATCTAAGCTCAGGGTATTTACTTGAACTCAGTAAGTATCAAATGGTGAAAGGACTGCCTACTCTTTCATCTACTTTGCCAGTGTGCTCAGATTGCTTGGCAGGAAAGCAACATAGAGTACCTTTTGAACCTAGCTCCTTCCGAGCTAAGGTACCTTTGGAGTTAGTTCACACATATTTGTGTGGTCCTATGTCTACCAGTTGTGGAGGAAAAAGGTATTTTCAATTGTTTGTAGACGATCACTCACGGAAAATGTGGGTCTTCTTCTTGCAGTTGAAGTCTGAAGCATTTGACTATTTTTAGCAGTTCAAGAAACTTGTTGAGAAAGAATCAGGATGTTTCATAAAGACCCTCCGTTCAGATCGAGGGGGGAATACACATCAAAAGAATTTTCCTCATTTTTGCAGAAACATGGGATAAAAATACAGTTAACAACAACCTATTCTCCTCAGTCAAATGGAGTTGCTGAGAGAAGAAATCGTTCCATTATGGAAATGGTTCGATGTATGCTTAAGGGAGCCAATCTTGAGCATAGTTATTGGGCTGAAGCTATAACAACTGCAGTATATCTTCTAAATAGGGCACCCACATGGGCTCTTGAAGGTATGACTCCTCAGGAAGCATGGAGTGGAAGGAAACCCTCCATATCTCATCTACGAGTATTTGGGTGTAAGGCTTTTATGCATATACCTAAGGAGAAAAGAAAGAAGTTAGATGAGAAGACCCTAAAGTGTGTTTTTCTTGGATATGATGAATTCTCAAAAGGCTATCGGTTGATAGATCCATTCACCAAGAAAATACATGTTAGTAGAGATGTAGTGTTTGATGAAGCTTTCACATCTAACACTACATCAGTATACCTGGAAGATGAGGAGCAACAACCACAGACTCCTCCACAATAGAAAAAGCCTCCAAAATGGTATACAAGTACTATGAGAGATTCCAAACTCACTTCACCACCAGATCTCACTCTCAATCGTCCAAAGACATGAAGCATGTCTCGACAGAGAAAGGCAGAAGCATCTACTTCAGTTGATGATCTTTGTGCAGATTTTCAAGAGCTTTCTGTTGATAGAGATTTAGAAAGTGGAGATGATATGGAAATTGATGAGGAGAGGGTTTACATGTCTTCATATGATGAAAATGAACCTTCTACAGTTGATGAAGCACTTAGTCAGCCTCAGTGGAAGGCAGCTATGGATGCTGAACATAAATCCCTCATTAAAAACAAAACATGGAAGCTGGTCGATTTGCCTAAAGGAAAGAAGCCCATAGGCTGCAAATGGGTTTACAAAGTCAAATATAAGGCAGATGGTACCATAGACAAGCATAAGGCCCATCTTGTGGCAAAGGGCTATGCTCAAAAGGAAGGCCTTGATTATGAGGAAACCTTTGCACCCACCGCAAGGATGACCACCATTCGAGTTCTTTGTGCTATGGCAGCACGAGTTCGGATGGAAATTACATCAGATGGATGTAAAAAGTGCCTTTCTAAATGGTGACTTAAAAGAAGAGGTATACATGACTCAACCTCCAGGATTTTCTGAGGAAGGCCATGAGCAACAGGTTTGCAAGTTGGTCAAATCATTATACGGGCTGAAACAAGCCCCAAGAGCATGGTACATCAAAATGGATAGTCACCTACTGCAGCACGGATTCAGGAGAAGTCCATCTGATGCAAATATCTATATCAAGAACACAGGTTCTGAAATAGTGATTCTTGTATTGTATGTAGATGATCTGATCATCACTGGCAATTCAGAGAAATTGATCAACGCCGTGAAGAATGACTTGAAAGAGTCATTTGATATGACAGATCTAGGACTTCTCCACTACTGTCTTGGCCTTGAGATAGAATAGAAGAAGAATCATCTTAGGGTGACTCAGAAAAAGTATGCCAAGACTTTAGTAGAAAAATATCGTATGACTGATTGTAAGCCCAAAGCAACACCGATGGAATCAGGGCTTCAATTATCATGGTATGATGACTCACCATAGGTAGATGGCACGCTATATCGATAGATGATTGGAAGCCTCATCTATCTGACCAATACTAGACCAGACATTACTTATGTTGTAAACTATCTTTCTCGGTTCATGCAGGAACCAAAGGTCTCTCACTGGAAAGCAACAAAGCGTGTTCTTCACTACATTCAGGGTAGTGTAGAATATGGTCTAGAGTATAAGAAGAATAACTCATTCTTCTTATAGAGTTACACTGACTCTGACTACGTTGGATCCCTAGATGACAGAAAATCAACATCAGGATATGTATTTCATCTTGGATCTGGTCCTGTCTCATGGCATAGTAAAAAGCAACAGGTGGTTGCTTTATCTTCAATAGAGGTAGAGTATCGCGCTGCACGTGGAGCTGTGTGTGAAGCGATATGGTTAAGTCGCATCTTGGCTACCATGGGCCTACCAAAGAAACTTCCTATTCACATGTTTTGTGACAACTCAGGTGTTTTGAACTTGGTCAAGAATCCAGTCCATCATGAACGCACAAAGCATATTGACACAGATTGTCATTTCATTCGTGATGAAGTTCCTAAACACAGGATCAAGCTCCAATACATTCCCACCGACGAACAAGTTGTTGACATCTTCACAAAGGCACTTGGACGTGTCAAATTTGAGTTGTTCTGAAGTAAACTTTGTATATCAAAGTAATGTAATAAAGGGGGGATGTTAGGGTAAAATAGGTAGTATATTGCATTATACTACATAGGTTATTACATTTACTTTTTACCATAGGAGATATTTATTGTTCTATAATATCTTGTGGTTAATTTAGGTTAGTAACTAAAATATCCTATGTCAAGATATTTTAGTCTAGGTTGTTAGCATAATTCTATTCTAAACAACTCCGTTAGCGCTACTTATGCTAATTGGTTAATTATCCTATTTTGTAACCTATATAAGGCTACGACATTCCTAAGTCTAGTCTAATGTTGAAATATATTATTTTCATAATCATTCTTGGGCACCTAATGGTTACATTGGTTACAGCCTATGATAGGGTAAAATGGGATTTTCTTTTTGCAGTACTAGAAAAGTTTGGATTTGGGAAGAAATGGGTCAGATGGATTAAAGCTTGTGTCTCTACAATGTCATATTCAATGTTGATCACTGGGATAGTAACAAAATCATTTATAGTCAAGAGGGGTCTTAGACAAGGAGAACCTATCACCATATATATTCATTATTATGCCAAAGATATTAGGAAGGAACCTGAAGAAGGCATACAAAGATGGGCTAATAAGCGGACTTAAGGCTAGTAATAACATCGACAACATCACCCATCAACAATTTGTAGATGATACAATCCTTTTTGAGAGGGCAGCGAAAAATGAGGCCAAAGCTTTGACTAACTTATTAAAGGAATATGGAAGAGTGTCGAGGGGACAAAATCCACAATTTACTTCCTAAACACTCCATCTAGAATCAAAGTAGGGATATACAAGTTACTTTAAATGGAGGAGGCAAATTTGCCAACAACATATCTAGGGATGCCTTTATTTGAGGGGGGAATGAGGATAGGATTGTGGAATCCAGTTATAAGTAAAGTTTAGAATAAACTACTAGCATGGAAAGGTAATGGTTATCGTTAGCAAGAAGAGTGCAGCTAATTGTATATTATGCCAAAATCGGTAGAATATCATTTTTGTGGTCAATATTACATGATACAAGGACATTTCCTTTGGTGAAATCGAGCAAGGTGTGTGTTTATAAAACTAGGGGAAGTCTCGGTTTAAGAGTTCTTATGGATGCAAACTTAGCTCTAAGGGGAAAGTAATTTGGAGATTATACAAAGAGAGTCAAAGACAATGGGCAAGAATTCTTCTAAGTACGTTGGGTCCAATGTCCCAAGCTTAATCTTTATTGCATTCTCACTACGAGATGGTTCTGCAATATGGAACAATTTTAAAAAAATCAATCAATCTAGTGCTTAAAGGTCTAAGATGGGTGGTGGGAACTGGAGAAAAAAAAAATTATTTGGATGGATACTTGGTGTGATAAAAGACCACTCAAGTTGGATCCAATTCTGAAACCATGGATGACATTATTTTAAGACAAATATGGTGATAGGGTTTCAAACATTATGTACAAGGATCAGCAAGGAAGATACAAATGGAAAGAAGATTTTCTTATAAGTAAACTAGACATTGTTGCTAGGAGGCAGTTGAGCAAAAAGATAAAAACAGTGATTATTTCAAGGGGAGTCGAGGATAAGTTGATTTGGGAGTTGAATAGCTCAGGAGAATACACAACAAGAAGAACATATAATGTAAAGCACCAACAAAATAGGACTACCGCAAGAATATGGAGAGATATTTGGGATAGCCCTAGCATTCCAGAAGTCAAAATGTTTGTATGGCTAGTAGGTCACACTGTCACAGGAAAACTTTATCCTGAGATAACCTAATGAAAATGGGTTTTCATGGCCCCTCATAGTGTGTTCTATGCAAAAAGGAGGAGAGTATAGACCATCTCTCGAGACACTGTTCAATACTCATGGAACTACGGAAATGGATTCTTAATATGTTTGGTAAATGCATGGTGATGAATGGCAAAATTTAAGAATGGTTAAAGCAATGGTAGAGCACTTTTAAAAGTAAGGCATTATAGACAATCTAGGATACGTCGAAAGATACAACACTTTAGATTGTATGGATGCAAAGGAACAGAAGAACATTTAAATGAAAGGAAAGCAATTTAGAGGTAATGAAAAGGAAGGTTTAGCCATAGAGGAGTCTAAACCAGCCCTATCAACTCACCCAATCCCTAATCTTGAGGTAAAGAGCCTTGATAGATGGAGTCAAATCATCAATTGTAATTATGATGGTGGATACACGAGAAACAAAAGGAAGGCAAAAAATATAAAGTGGAAACCACAAAAAGCAAAGTTGGTCAAATTGAATTTTGATGGAGCATCTAAAGGAAATCGAAGACCAACAGAGGGAGGAGGAATAATCAGAAATAATAGGGGTGAGATTTTGTCACTATATGCTTTTAGTAGTGGAGTTAAGACAAATAATGAAGCTAAAGGTTGGGGCCTTGGGCGGCTTTGGAAGGATTAAAAATATGCAAACAAATGAAACGGAACAGAATATGGATGGAAGGACATTCACTAATAGCAATAAATGCAATTTTGAGGAATGTAAAGGCTCCAAGGAACATACAAGAGATCATTGTGGAAATACAAAACCTTGCTACAAAGTTTGAAGAAATCAGATTTACAAGAAATCAAATTTACACATACGTTAAGGGAAGGGAACAAAAGTGCAGATAGGCTAGCCAATAGAGGATCGTGAAGTTAAATTCTCTTTTCCATGGTTAGAGGAAGTAGTAAGTTTAGCTGAAGCTAACAAGAAAAATCTGAAAGGAGCAAATTCAAAATAATGTTCCAAAGGACTACAAAATGTTTTGGGATATCCATTTATAGATCAATGCATTGGAGGAAACTAACAATCCAAATTTGGTAAAGCGGACTATGATTTTGTAAAGCAAGTAGAAGTTTTGTATGTTGAGCAGAAGAAGATGATATCATATGGACTTCATGGCTGAATGGATTATTTGAGTTGTTGGTTGTTGGTTGGATTATAGGACAAAGAATGGATTGGGACTTTCAACTTTTTGAGACTGTTAAACTATTTATTAAAATAATACCATTATAATTTGTTAAAATGTCATTATAATAGTTTTTCATCTTCTCATAATCTCACAGGAGATGTCTGGAAAGCAAGCGATTGTGCGAGGGTTTCATCTGTGTTGAGTGCAAGAGGCTCTAGAGGTTTTTTGAGGCCTTCGGGCCCTAGCGGCCAACATTTTTGTGGTTTCTGCTCAAGACTTTAGCGAGATATGTTGCAGGGGACTCAAGATGGGTTAGAAACATATCTTTCAACAGATTTTCATGCTGCGAACTTGATTGACAACGGCATCCAATTTGCTGCACAAAACAAAAGTGAAAATCATACATTTTCTCGACATCCAAGGCATGGAATAAAGAGATCTCAAAATAAGTTTCAAGCAGCTGATCAAAAAATGGTTTAGATCTCAAGCGAATCCGGCGCTAAGGAGCACCCCCAAAACAAATCCATTGTGGAAACCCCTTTCAAGGGCAAGGATTTCAAATACTCGGCCCTAAAAATGAATTTTATAGATGCCCTTGGTGGAGGACAGCCTCAGCCTAATGCTAACATTAATGTTAGAATTTCTCATAAAACTTTGAGAATGACTAAGATTGATCCTAGGAAAACTGAGTCGAGATGTCTTAGGGCAGCTGATGGAACTCTGATTGTTAAGCTAGATATGGGTGTCATTCAAATTAGCATAGAAGATTTGGTAAATAGAGGCCTAATTTGTCGTTTCTTGGGTTTTCGTCCTAGCATATTTGCTTTCAAAGTTTGGGCTGCAAAAAACTGGAAAACAAAAGGTGAGTTACAAATCTCTATTTATCCAAATTATTATTTTCTTGTTTTATTTGCTAATAATGAAGATAGAGAGAAAATATTTCAAAGGGGTCCCTGGTTCTTTGAAAGGGCAAGGCTTTTCATGAAGCCTTGGCATACTAAATTTAAAGCCGAAGAAGAGATGCCTTCTACAGGTCCTATGTGGGTTAGACTCTTTGGCCTCCCAGTTGAATTTTGGAATCTGGTTGTTTTTTCTTCAATTAGAAACTCTTTGGGAACTTTTATGATGACTGTTGATTGTACTAAAAAAATTGAACATATTATTTATGCTCGGATTTGTGTTTTAATGGATTTTGACAAACCCCTACCTGAAAATATCTCATTATAATTTGGGGAGGACACTTGGGAGCAAGTGGTGGACTATGAGAACATTCCTTTTCGTTGCAGAGTTTGCCATGAATATGGTCATTTGGCTAATGTCTACCCAAATAAAATTCCAGATCAAAAGAAAGAGGATACAAACTTAGCAGGTTTCCAAATGCCTAAGAAGAAGAACACTCAGAAAAAATTAGTTATGAAAGATCAATCGAAGTTATCAACTAATATGTTTGAAATTATTTCCACAAATGATGTCCCAGGTGAGAAAGAGGGAATAATGGAGACAAAAATTTTAGAAACGCAATTTAAAGACGCAAGGAAAGACTCTAAGACAATCCAGCAAATTAAAGGTTTTCAACAGGAAAAAAAAGGAGGAAATATACATAAGAAAAACAATCTTTTAAATGTTGAGACTTCAACTAATACAAGTCCCAAGATAGACTATGTTGAACCTTCCAGTAACACTTTGGCTATGTGCATGCATTCTTCGAGGTTAGAAGCCATCCCAGATTCAATTGGGGTAAGTCAAGAAACAAGGGAAAAAAAAAACTAAAGATGGATTCCAACCAAAAGGAAGGTTGCAATACCAATCATCATATGGTAAAAGAAGGTGAAACGCTTGTAGAGGAAGGTAAGATTAATGCCCTTACAAATTTTTTTAGACCTAGTATTAATGAAGATAATCACTTGGAATATTAGAGGACTCAAAGGGAGTCTTTCAAAACAAAACGAAATTAGAAAAATGATTCGGACAAACCATCCACATCTTGTTTTCCTTCAAGAAACGAAGATGTCAATAGAGGAAATGGATTCAATTGCTAGTAAAATCTAGCTAGCTGGAAAAGTTGCTTCCCTCAATTCCCAGGGGACTTCTAGTGGCATTGCTTGCCTTTGGGACCCAAAAGAGGTAGTTATTCACCATATGGTTGGCAACTAAGGTCTTTTGGCTATAGGTATTCAAAGTAGACATTCTAACCAAATTATGCTTTGCATAACTGTTTATGCTCCGACTACTTTGGAGGAAAAGAGAAGACAATGGAAGGATATAACTTATATTATCTCTCATTTTCCTGAAGCTTGGATCTTGATCGAAGGAGATTTCAATACCATCCTCTCTCTAGATGAGAAAATGGGGGAAATAGAAATTTGGACAAAAGTACTAACCTCATGAGTGAATATATTGCAAACCTTCATCTTGTGGACATCTAACCAGATAATGGCCTTATGACTTGGTCTAACATAAGGCAAGGCTTAGCTTGTATCATGGAGAGATTGGATATAGGTTCTTGTTCTCTGACAATTTCTTAATCCATGGTCACATTCCTAAGGTGAAGACTCTTAACAATGCTAGTTCAGATCATTGGCCAGACATGGTGGAAATTTGGAAAACCAATGTGAGTTTCTCGCCTTTTCGATTTCAATTAATGTGGCTTAGAGATAGTTCCTTCAGACCCCAAGTGCAGCAGCAATGGTGGAAGGAAGGTAAACCAATGTATAGGACTAAGATGTTTTGTTTTGCCAAAAGGTTGCAATACATTAAATCCAAAATCAAGATTTGGAACTGGAAGGAGTTTGGAGATGTTCAACAAAAAAAACATGAAGTTATTGCTCAGCTTGAAAATTTGAATAAGAAAATCCATTTAGATGGCCTCACAGAGAGTAGAAGTATAGATGAAATTAGACTCACAACTTAGTTAGAGGAATGGGAAAAAAGAGAAAAACTCTTATGGAAGCAAAAATCTAGGATCCAATGGCTCAAAGAAGGAGATCGAAACACAAATTTCTTCCACAAATCTCTTCTAGCTCGAAGATCTCACAACTTTATTTCTTCCCTGAAATCTGATTTTGGAGATGTTGTCTACACTTGGGATGGCATGAACTCTGTTGTTGTCAATTACTTTTCCAATCTATTTGCTGCTACACCTCTTGACTCGGCTTCTCAACAAAATATTCTTCAAGCGATCCCTACTCTTATCACTTTGGAGAACTTTGTTTTGACTGCTCCAATTACTATCAATGAGCTTCAACAAGTGGTTTTTAAAATAAAAGGAAAAACCCCAGGTCCTGATTGGTTTCCCATTGAGTTCTATCAAGAGTTTTGGGATATCCTTCATGTTGATTTATTAGAGATGGTGGAAGAAGCCAGGAAAGCCAAAGAAATTTTGAAGGTTATCAATAAAACTTATATAGCTCTTGTCCCAAAAGCTCAAGAGGCAGATCATATCTCAGCTTTTAGACCTATAGCTTTATGTAATGTTCTTCTCAAAATCATTACAAAGATCATGGCAGAAAGGCTGAAGCCTCTTTTGCATAAGATTATTTCCCCTGAACAAGGGGTTATGTGGAAGGGCATCAAAAAGTGGATGAGATAGTTCTTGCTCAAGAAGCCATCCACTCCATGGAAATGCAAAAAATTCCATCTATGTTCATTCGTTTAGACTTATCTAAACCTTATGATAGTGGATTGGCACTTCCTTGTCAAAGTTTTGAGGCAATTTGGCTTCTCTCAGGATTGGATGGACTGTATTATAGGATGTATCTCTACGATGTCCTACTCTGTTCTTATCAATGGTATGCCTTCTCAGTTGTTCCCTGCTTCTAGAGGTATTAGGCAAGGTGACCCCCTCTCCCCTTATTTATTCATCATTCTTGTTGAATGCTTGGGCAGGACTATAACCAAAAACAAAGAAAACAGAACCCTTGAGGGAGTTACCATTGCTCATGGAGCTAGGCCTATTTCTCATCTTCAATTTGTTGATGACTCTACTCTGTTAGGTAAAGCTAAAGTTAAGGAAGCTTCTAAAATTAAGCAAATCATTAGCTGTTTTTCTAATGCTACCGGGCATTTAATCAATGAGGACAAATCTAAAGTCATTTTCTTTCACTGCTCTACCAGACAAGAATCCATGGTCTTGGATAAATTAAGATATAAGAAGACCTCCCTTCCGATCACTTATTTAGGCATTCATATCAATATTCAAAGACAAATAAAAAATAAATAAATAAATAAAAGACTGGAGTTGATTGTTAGATAGAGTTAAGAAGAAAATTGGGAAGTGGACCAATAGGTGGCTTTCATTTGGGCGCAGAATTACCTTGGTAAAATCAATCCTTCAAGCTATACCTATTTATGTTCCTGTTGTGTTGAATATCCCAAAGGCAGTTCTTCGAGAATTCGATCAAATCAATCATCAGTTCCTCTGGAGTGGCACTAAGGAGAAAAGAAAATGGGCCTTGGTGAAATGGGATACTTGCCTTCCCAAGAATGAAGGGGGGTTACAATTCCAGTCTGTTATTAATAACAATAAGGCTTTAGCTGTTAAACAGTATTGGAGGATTTTGCACAACCCCAATGCTCTTTGGGCCAAGAATATTCGTGCTAAAAATTGAGAACAAATGTCCTGAAGACCTTGTTTGCTATCAATTGCTTACCAAAGGTTCTCTTATTTTAGCGGTTCTTAAGAGTGGTGAGGATTTGATTAAGCAAAAGTTATTTTGGATCATTCATAATGGTCAACAAGCAAATTTTTTGACAAATTCTTGGGATGGTCACCAGCCTTTGATAACTCAGTTTACTGATAGGAGGCCTTGGATGGAGGAGCTTCATCGAGCTAACTGGATAAAGGTCGCTAATTATTGTGGATACCATACTGGTAATTCAGAGGTTGGTAGATATTGGATCCTTGTTGAGGACTTGCCTATTCAAATGCAAGAAAGGCAAAGAAAAGAAATCCAAAGCATCCTTCATATGAGATCTCTCTCTTGGTCCCATGATAAAGACTGTTTTGGATGGAACAACACTACTAAGGGTGAGTATTCAGTTGCTCAAGGTTATTTGACCTTATGTCATAATAATCCCAACCAATTATTTGACATATTTACTCAGTTGTGGGCTCAAAAGCTCTGGCCTAAGGTGAGGTTCTTTGCATGGCTCTTATTGTATCGTAGGGTGCTTACTGGTGAGCAACTTATGAAACGTGGTTTTCATGGCCCGTTTAGATGTGAAAAGTGTGGAGAGAATGTGGAAACTCTCAGCCATCTTTTTATTGAGTGTACATTAGCCTCTGAGCTATGGAGGAGAATGGCCATCTTACTTGGCTTATAGTGGTCCAATTGTTTTACTTTTGAACAGCTTTGGAGGGATTGGCCTAATCAGGAGGGTGTTGATCATTTTATTAGGCAACTAGTTTGGATGGGTTCTACCATTCTACCTTGGAATATCTAGAAGGAAAGAAACAACCGGTTTTTCAATCAAGAAAGGAAGGACATTCACTATATTTGGCAAAAGATCATTGCCAACTTAGTTGAATCAGTCCAACAACTCCTTAAAAACCCCCAAAACTCCCACCAAAGATGGGATCAAGTGATGCAAAGATTGAAGATTAACTCTTTTAAGGGCAACCAGCTTAAAGGGAATCCGAGTAATCAAAATATGGATAGAACAAGGAATTGGCAGCCTCCTCCTAAGGATTTTGAAAAGTCAATACTGATGGAGCCAATAGGGGCCCTAGAAAATCTAGTGCGGGAGGAATTGGTAGACTTTCAGATGGTTCCCTGGTTTCACTTTTGCTAAGAATTTGGGTATCCTTTCCAATAACCTTGTTGAGGGGTATAGTATCCTTAAAGGCCTTCGAGAGACTGCTAAGATCGGATGCAAAAAGGTGTTGGTTGAATCCGAATCTCAAGTCAAGATTAATCTATTTAAGACTCCTAAGAATAATAAGGTTGATTGGAGAATAAAAAGAATTGTTGAGAAGATTCAATTAATCCATATGGGCTTTTTGAAAGTTGAATACAATCATGTGGTTAGAGAACAAAACAAGAGTGTTGATGCTTTAGCTAATTGGGCATTGGACAAAGGTGATCTTACTTACTACGGCCACCCTCCCAGATGGTGGGATTCGCACATAAGGAAAGCTCTTCTTTCTATCCTTTCACTGGATGGCTCCAGTACTAGAGGTACCTAATTGCTTTTTTCTTTGTCTTTGCTCCTCTTTGGTTCGGTCAGGGTATTTTAGTTCCCTAGCTCAGACTGATCATTCTTATGCTTCCTTTGTTGATTCTTGCCTGAATAGCCTTTTGGCCTAGAAAGGCCAAAGTTGTATTATGTTTTTTCCTTATTTTTAGTTTTTTCGTGTATGTGTTGTTTTGTATTGTTTTCGTTCTATTCTATTTTAGTGTTGTTTTTGGCATTTTTTATGTTTTTGTATTTTTTTGTGTTTTTGTTTTGTTTTTTTTGTGGTTTTTTTGTGTGTTTTGTGTTTTGTTGTTGTTTGTTGTTTTTTGCGTTTTTTGTTATTTTTATGTTTTTTTGTGTTTTTTGTTGTCTTTTGTTGTTTTTGTGTTTTTTATTTTGTTGTTTTGTTTGTTTGTATTTTTGTGTTTGTTTGTTTGTGTTTTTGTTGTTTTAGGCATGCTCTTTGAGTGTGCCAAAGGGGGCAGGCCAGGTGCGAGCCCTAGGCGTTTTTGGTGAAATAGATACCCCCAGGCCTCCTTGGGACTGATCCGAAAGTGGCATCACAATTGAGGCGTTTTCCACAAAAAAAAAAAAAAAAAATTCATTATAATATGAATGAGATTCATTTCATAACTCATTAAAATGATAAAATGTTTTTTTTAATTGGTTGTTTGGGACGAAAACAAGTTCCGCTTGTATTATATAATGACCCATAGTTTTGTTATTATGCCTATATCTCTTGATAAGATTTAAACATGAACTTTCAACTTTTTGAGACTGCTAAACTATTTATTACATTTCTTGTGGTTGCACTTATGCATCAGGAAAGAAACTAATAGTCCAAAGCTGATAAAGTGGACCATGGTAACACAAAGTTCTAGAAATATTACTCTACTAAGATGCAGTGTGTAGACAGTAGAGGTGGAATTTTGGTATTGAGAAGGCTGTTGCAAGAAAATGTCAAGAAGAAGGATGCTGAATTCTAAATATTTGTATTTACAAAGAAAATTGAAGAAGAGTCAGAAGCTTAAAATCAAGAATTCAGCCTTTTTATGAAAAGAGATGTAGGTATCTAGCTATAGCAACTCAATTGAGATGAGAATTGAATCTATTTGTAAACTCCCAAGCTTTATACGAGAGAGTTGTGATTTGTCAAAGATGGGGGACCTGAGTGCAACCCCTTTTTCTCCAACAAAAAAGAAAAACACGTTACCTAGATTACTACATAGAAGTAACAAAAAAGACACAAAAGATGGGTATGGTATCCTTAGACACCATATATTTTGACTAACAGTAGAAAATGATCACCAATTGGTAAGAAAAATGGTTGGCTTGGTCAAGTATAAAAACTCCAATAATACAAAGTTATGGATCCCAATAGGTCTAAACCAACATACTAAGGGATAATGTTTAATTCAAGCTCAACCCTTGAGGGGGCAAATGGCCTGTAGACAATTACATCACATATCCCACTAAGTGTCAAACTGATGATTGATACAATATCACAAGGTTCACCTTGCAAGGTGTCATATGGACCCCTAGACTTTACAACATTTTATATCGTACAATGTCAGTCCATAGACTTATACAATATATTACATCACGATCTCAGTCCGTAGACTTATACGATATATTACAGCATGATGTTGGCCTTGGTCAGTAAGTGAAAGATTACACATTTCAACACATCCAACAATAATAGCAATGACACAAATGCCTAAATCAAAATAGAGGCATCTAACTAATACCTTGTTCTTATGGACATCCTTAAATTGGTGAAACTGGGAGATCCATCCAGAAGCTTACAGAATACCATGCCAAGCTGAAATTATACCGCACTTGCAATTGGATTTTATACACTTGTAGAGACTTTCTTTCAACTCTCCATGAGCAACAAAGGAAGCACGTAAAAGAATGTGAGCTACAGAAATACCTAAGTTCACATAATGCCTATGTTGTTACTTACTATCAATGGTATCCCATATATGAGGGTATTTGTTGTCCTTGCCCTAGTATAGAACTCTGATTGCCTCACTCAGTGGGACTATAAGTACATAACCAACCTCTAGGGTTATTATCCCCACACACAAGCAAAGAATCTTACCCAAAGACTAACAAATGTCACACCTCTTGAATTGTTCTCTAAAATAGTTCATTAAATACTTGCCCAGCAGCATCAATGCATCTGTCTTCGTGGCATAGGGGGAAGCTGACCACTATCCTGTCAAACATATTGTTTAGGTTTGCCTTTTGGTCCCAAACAACCTACAAAAAATGAAATTTGTGAAATATCATCTAATGGCACACACATCTTACAAGCCCTTTTTTTAATGTATTTCCTTAACAAGACGAGGACCTATTGATAGTTGTAACTTATAATTTACCTCGTTATGCACTTTGCCTTAAATCACTAGGATAACCCACATAAGTCTCCCGATATTCTAAAATCGTATCTATACACTAAGGTGTATAAGGAGACCATATAATAATAATATATTTGTCCATCAGAAATCTTCAAGTTGTCGCCTCTTTGAAGCATTACCTATGATTTTATTAAGATAACATTTTCTACCCTCACCTTTAAGACAAATCCCTCAAACAATTCATAAAGAAACTCAACGTTTTTTTAGTTTTAACTGATTAATCAACTAGTACCCCATAAAAAAACAGGCATGTTCAAAACTTTCATTCTTGCCATTGATCCATCATCAAAAATTATACTGCAGCTCTTCATGCCTAGATTGCACGCAAATAACTTGTGTCCTTTTGTGACTAAAGTGCACTTGACTTGCTCATATTATCCTAACTTTTCTCCATAAGAGCCCCATAACCAAGGGTTGTGGCCCCACATCATAAATGGCAACAACATAATTCATCATCTTCCAACATGAAGATCTTGCAACATTAAAAGGAAAGTTAAGATAAAGGCAAGAAAATCCCAAAAGTTTTTCTTGCTTGCTTATGCTAAGATCACTTCCAACCAATATTTCCCATAGATTGTGATGGACCAGGAGAATAATGGAAAACAAAAATGAAAGCAATCCACTAATAGTGACCACATGGGTCTAAGCTCTATTACGAAAATCGCCAAAAAATCGCCGATTCTCCAATTTTTTGCAAATTTTTCAAAATTCCGAGTCAACTTGGTCCAAAATCTGAAATTGTCGATTTTTAGGTGATTTATTCCTATTTTTTCCAAATTCAATGAAAATTTGTGTTTTCTTCAGTTTTTCTTTTGTTGATTTTTTCCATTTTTTTCCCGATTCCCAATTTCTCTCAATTCTTTCTCCAGCCCAATTCCAAGTCGATTTTGATTTTCGTAACTATGGGTCTAATTCTATGTCACAACAAGTTGCAGTGTATCTATAGGTTTTGTTTTGCATGCCCCAATTCCAACCCCAACCTCAGGAGAAGACACCTCCCTAATCTCAGCCATTTGCCTTATATGCATTCCTCTCTTTCTGCTATACCCTCCACGATTGCATTTATTTCCAAGCCACTGCTTGTGGTACTTGTTTAATAAGCACACATCATATCACTAAAAGGTGCTTTCTACCTCTCGTTTCTTAGTTTCCCTCACATAATTCCATGTCAGGTCTTTCTTTTCATGCACCAAGTAGAGTTTTACATTTATGGTATTTAGTTGTTGGAGGCACGAAACAGGTTAGGTTTTACAAGGCCAAAAAAGAGAAAATGCAAATAAATCTGAAATATTCTGACTAATTCCTTAATGATTCCGAACAGCTGCCCAAACGTTTGTCATAGCAAAACCCAGAGAAAAATGCAATTCACACATTCCGATTGGTGAAAATCATCAACAAGACACCCAAAATCAAAACTATGGATGAAAACCGCCAAATCTGCGTTTCCCAGAGGTGAAAACCAATCAGAATTAGAAAACAAATTTTCCAATCTAAAACAGTTGCCTACACCAAACCAACCAGCTTAGAATGAAAGACAGACAAAAACTAAACAAAGAAACAGTTTCTTGAACCCTTTGTTTAGGTCCTACATGTTTGGGCTGACCAAGCGATAAGTCTTGGTCAAGTCAGGATCACCAAACCATCTGGACTATATTCTGTACGGCGTCAGCTCATATTTGCAAGTCTGAACCAAGTCCTGGTACTACACATGTGACTATAGTATTTGTTGGAATTGAAAATAATGTATGTGAATAATTCTGTTGGAAATGTACCATGTAAAATGTTATCACAAAGCTATAAGGCTAGGGAAGGAGGGCCCAAGTTGCCCGCATAGGCTGTTGATAAACACCACCTCTAAATGCTTTATTGGTTTTATCCTGGAAGCAGAGTAAAGCATCCAACAAATAATACAAATTCTCATAAATTGCATAAGCCATGCAGCCTCAAGGTACAGACATGAACTCCAACCCAAATAAGTAATAGTAATAAACTTTTCAAAGCATTTAAACAGTAAGCCCTTCTAAATATCATAAAGCCAAATCACGGTACTGCTCCTGACCAGAAGCCCAACTGCATGAAGGAGCTAAAAGCCTAAGAATGAAGATGCACTGAAGTTATAACAGAAGTTACAAACTCAAAAGAACAGATTAAAATAAGAATAAAAATAAAAAATAGTGTGTTAGTCCCACACTCACTCAAAAGTACACAGATGTGAAGCTCAACTAATCGGGTTTGATTTCGGATCATGGAGTTCTAAGCCAACCAGGTGTGAACTTGGATCATAATAATCCATCTACCAGGAAGTGTGTCTATATATATAACAGCAACAAAGTCAACATAGGAGATTTCATGACTTATTTCCTCCATCGAGGCATGAAGTTAGAATTGAATAGGATACAAGACTTTAAGGATTGAATAGGATAGAAGGCTTTTAACATCCACAGCAACATAGTCAACATAGGAGATTTCATGACTTATTTCCTCCATCGAGGCATGAAGTTAGAATTGAATAGGATACAAGACTTTAAGGATTGAATAGGATAGAAGGCTTTTAACATCCACAGCAACATAGTCAACATAGGAGATTTCATGACTTAATTCCTCCATCGATGCATGAAGTTAGAATTGAATAGGATAGAAGACTTTAAGGATTGAATAGGATAGAAGGTTTTTAACATCCACAAGACCAGACAACCTATGGGATAACAAACACTTGTTGCCAAACACAAAATATTATCTCACTTGTCCTTTTAAAAGGAAACAAGTTTGTGTGAAATTATCAAGGTTGAACCATCTTTCTTTCTTTCTGAAGTGCTCATCTTTTGATACTAATCCTATCGATAAATTCTCCTACCTTCTTTATTCTCATATTTTTCAAATAATTCAAACATAGAGTCCACTGCTATCGTATCAGCATAACTAGCCCAAATATCATTATACCATTATGAGATGAAGTGTTCCTCTGTCTCAACTACCTTTGAAGTACAAAATATACATAACCTCTTTAGGTCTCTTTCATCTAATTATCTCACTTTTGAGTTGATGTGAACTAAGTTCTCATTTGGACTATACACATCTTTACTCTTTATTTGATGTTTGTATTTATATAACTATCTCACTTCTGAGGTGATATAGACTGTATATACATCTTTGCTCTCCATTTGATGTTTGTATTTATATATGTTTTATTATGATACTGATATCTGGGTTTGAACTCAACAAGATGGTATAAAAGTTACAAACTCAAAACATAAAATTAAAAAAACAAAAAAAAATACATATTCTATTTTTTTTTCCCTTTGTTGGGTATATTAATTCCACAACCAGAGATAAGGGCACGCAATTGAAGAACCATTGCATGATAATCCATTCACTAGCTAAACGGTGAATACATAAGGAGAGAAAGACATACATTCAACATAGAAGATTCATAGCTTAATTTTCTATGAGATAGAAGATTAATGCCATACAAATCATGCAGACATTCAATATAGAAGATTCATAGCTTAATTTTCTATGGGATAGAAGATTAATGCCATACAAATCATGCAAGTGTATAGACGCCGTGGTATTACTAGTACTTAATGTGATAAAAAGCAAACCAAATACAGGTATTAATTAACGTTGAAGAATATTAAATGATATGAGTTTTACTGGATAAATATTCCGAGGAGGTTTAAGTTTAAATAATAGTTATGTAATTTCACTACGTTGTGACAATACCAATTAAAAAATTTAACGATAAAAAATAATAAGAAACATAAAACTATCAGACCTTTGCTTAAGCACGCCTCTGAAGCCAGGTAGGTCACTTGTATAGCCCAGGATGCCCACATCAGCTTCTTCTGTCATTGTTCCTCTTCCTTGTTTTTCACCAATAAATATACCAAAACCTTAAGATCAGCTTGGTCTCCTGAATAAAATAAAAAATGCAGCACCCACTAAAATTTTGTGCTTCTTGGATTTCTTCCCTTAAGATTTTCAAAAGCCACATCAAATGTGATGTGGCACATTAGTAGAATGTTGATCATACATACCTTTGGTGTAGCTCCCAATACTGCGGAAGAGCCGAAGATAAATTTTCTGATAGAAGTGTCTTCTGGGGTTTGACAAATGAAAATCTTCTGAACGCTGAAGAAGACTTGATTGATTTTAGAATCCACGAACAGAGCATATGCCAACCTTCGGAGCCGAGTCCGCCATGGTATGAGCAAAAATTTGAGCTTAAACCTCAAGCGTTTCGTGGGGCCAGTATATGCATCTCTATTTACACTCCTTTCCAAGTTAATATCTAGTTATATATTCATATCTACCTATATATTCATATTCATATTGAAATATTTGATATATTTAATATTTAATTTTATTTTTTATTTTTTTTAATATTTTTCGAGGACCTCTCAGGGCATTTTGTGCCGACCTTATCTTTCATTTAATTAAGTATTTAATAATATTTACATGTATTTATTTATTATAATATTTTTTTATAAATTTTAAATTAAAATTATAATTTTAAAAATGTTTTTTTGGTTTTAAGAAGTTACATTGGATTTTGTTTTTCTTCAAGAGGTTTAAGGTTCAAACCGTAGTGTGGGCGAGTGTGTGAGGGGGTGGATGTGTGGTGGTTGTGTGTTAAATTTCCTATTAATAGTTCGTGGGGCTAGGTGGATTGGTAAGCTTGAGCACTTACCAAGAGGAGACCTAGGTTCAAAACTCGCGGGCGTGCGCAACTTGGCAAAGGCAATAGTCTGATCCGACTCCTCTGAATGATGTGTCAGACCGACGACGATGGTACAAATCCCGAGCGACCGGCGGTCCCCATCTCATGCCGAGTTAACGTTAACGAGACGGTGGGTTTGTTGGAAGCAGTCATTGATGGTTTGAACCCTGCGCTGGCAGTTACTAAAAATCGTGATTGTAACCAACTCACCTATGTAACCAAAAAAAAAAAAAATCTTATTGATAAGCATAGCTCTCGTCTGTAGGAGGGGTCATGGTTGGGAGAGTTTGTCCAACTTGTCCAGCCCTGTGCAATGGACATAGGGGTTTCTCACACTAACCAAATAAAAAAAAATGGTTTTTTTTTTTATTGAGGTTAGTGATAGGATCTTACGACCGATACTTAGGGTTGGGTTTCCTCCTCCCAATCATAACCTCTTATAAAGATAAGAGTTGAATTTATATAGGAGTCAAACACACGGCCATATACACACCCACCCCCTCACACACTCATACATGTCGTGGTTTGAACCTTACATGTCGTGGTTTGAACCTTGGACTTCTTGAAGAAGAGTCAAAGCCTGCATCGGCCATATACACATACGCCTTCACACACCCACCCCCTCACATGCTCATACATGTCGTGGTTTGAACCTTGGACTTCTTGAAGAAGATTCAAAGCCGGCATCGGCCATATACACACGCACCCCTTCACACACTCACCCATGTTGTGGTTTGAACCTTAGACCTTTTGAAAAAGAGTCAAAGTTTGCATCGTTGTATTGTTCCTCTCGAAAAAAAATTTAGAAATAAATCTTGATGGTTGTTCTTAGATGGTCGGCAATGTTGTCTCATCTGAGTATACCACTATCTAAAGGAAAGTCACAGGAGATTTTTTTTTTATTTGGTTAGTGTGAGAAACCCCTACAACCAATGCACAAGGTTGAGCAATCTCCTCCCAACCATGACCCCTTATAAAGCCAAGAACTATGCTTATCAATAGGGAATTTAACACACACCCACCCCCTCACACACTCATCCACACCGTGATTTGAACCTTGGACCTCCCGAGAAATAGCCAAAGCCCGAATTGTTGCATTGTCCGAGTCTTTTTTTTTTCTCAAAAATTTAAAATTATGGTGTTGTTTTATTTTTTTACCTTTATATCATTGATTATAATTATAGATACAAATTATAATATAAAATAAATAAGACAATGGTACTACTAGCTTAATTGGCTAGATTTTTTGGTTTTTAAAGAAGAAATAAAGGTTTTAATCTTGCCAAGCAATACATGCATAATTGTTAAGTTGTCGTAATGTTGTCGTGGTATAATATGGATGGGGTCGTTTCAATTTCATTTTGTCTATTAATTAATCATAAATATATATTGATACTAAATAGTAGTAATAAAGTTTAGGGTAAAATCTTTTCGAAAAATGTTTTATTTGTCATATTTTTGCATAGAGTTTTCTGATTTAGACAATTCTTACCTAATAAAGGGTTAGGACATCAACAAGGCAGGGCAGGACATTTTGTGTAGGCATAGAATTTTCTAGCTAAATTTTATTTATTGCTTCATTATCTTTGAAGTTTTATATACAAATTATTGTAGGTTTATTTTCAAATAATATAATTGCTATAAAATATACTAATAAATTTCAATACATACTGAGTTATAGTGTCCTTCCCATGGACCTATTTATAGGTAAATCCTTATAATCATCCCTAGTAGTAGAGGTTAGGGAAGACCTCGCAAAGCAACGATCCTTGTTGCTTAATAATAAGATAGTCATTGGTAAATTTAACGAGTCTTATCCAAGGGCTTTGACTTTGAGAAAATAGATTGATAGGAGATGGAAGTCTCCAAGAGTGAGTCTATCCTTTCTTCCCAAAGGTTTCTTCCTAGTCATTTTATATTCCAGGGAGAAAAGAGATAGAATCCTGAAAGGGGGTCCTTAGCTTATGGGAAGAGCAAGACTCTTCCTTACCCACTAGTATGAAGGTTTTGCACTCGAAAACATAAATATATCATTAGTACCAATTTGGGTTAGGATGTATGGGTTCCCCATTGAATTATAGGAAATAGACACCTTCAAGGCAATAGGACAACCCTTTGGAATAATTCCTTGAGATTTAAAAAACTACAAAAGATACAATATTGGCTATTTATGCTCAAATATTGGTCATGATTGATATCAGTAGACCTTTACCATAATGAATCATTTTTAAGTATGGGGGTAAGTTGTGGACCCAAACCATAGATTATGTTAATATATCTTTCAAATATGGATGATGTCATGAGGTGGGGCATATTGAGATATCATGCCCTAAGAAGAGTCCAACCAAAACTTATGTAGAAAACTACAAGATATGTACAAATGGATTGGAATGAGGATGGTTTTCAACTTCCAAAAAATAGGTCCAAACATATGAAAGTAAATAAATAGTGGAGATCGGTAAGTAAGGATATTGGAAGAAATACCAATTCTTTCGAGGCTTTAGAATATGAAGAAAAATCATATAAGAGCTTAGAGGACATGGTACAATAGGATTAGAATATTCATAAAAAATTGTCTATTCAATATGATCCTGATTTAGAGATGAACATTCTCGCTAAACCTAAGGAATGTGCCTCATCAGATTTTGAAGACTCTTGAAGTACCATGCACCATTCAAGAGAATAAAAGTAGTAGAGAAAATAGAGTGTTAGATGTTAATACCTCTACCATTAACAAGGAAATACCATAAAATGAGCAGGATAAGTCAAAAGATTCCTTTTCAGAGATAAGATAGGATAAATATAATGAAAAGAAAATATGTAAAAGAATATCGAAGAATAGAATAATAAGACCTACGTCTGATATTGAAAAGGTAAAAAGAGGAAAACCTTTAAATTATCAAGCGAGAGACAAGGAAACAAGAGCAAACATAGAGAAATGAACACAATTTAAGTATATTGAAGTTCTTTTTACTAGAAAACAAAATGATGTTGGTAATTCGCAAGGGGTGCCAACAACCCTAATGAGATATGATTACCATCTCATGGAATATAAGGGGTGTTAATGCCCCTTCAAAGCGAAGGTGTATTAGGGACTTTCATTTAAATAATAAGCTTGATATTCATTGTATCTAAGAAACTAAAATGACAAAGGAAGAAGTTTCCAAAACTATGAAAATAGTATAGGCAAGATGTGAATAGATAATTGTGGATTCAAGAGTGGCAGGGGGAATTCTTACATGTTGGAATCTAGTTAGAACCTCTTATAAAACCATTCATAAAACTAGGCATTAGATGGTCTCATTAGTCACATGCAACTTTGCAGATATTCTTTTAATCATTATCAATGTCTATGAACCTACAACTCAATTAGGTAGATTACAAGTATGAAATAGGATTGAAGCCTTCATAATAAGTAAAGACTAAGAAACTCGAATCACGATCATAGGAGATCTTAATTCCATAACCAAGTTGATGAATTTTTTTGGGAATTTAGGAAAATAACCCAAAGTATGAGAGATTTCTTAGCTTTTATTCAAAACAATAATCCATGGGAGGTTGAGTTTGAAGAGGACAACTATACATGGATCAACAACAAGACAAGCCAAAACCTGATAGCAACAAAATTAAACAAATGTATACTCTTAGATCATTGGCTAGATGAAGTCACTTGTGATAAAATTCATACCTTGACAAGAATTGGTTTAGATCACTGGCCAATAAGAGTTAAAATGGTGGTAAGTGAATTTAAAAAAGATCATATTTTAAATATGAGTAGATTTATAAAGTTGCAAGCTTATTGTAGTGGTAAGGGCTTTGGCCTCTCTTTGAGAGGTCTAAGGTTCAAACCCCACTCAATATGAGGGGACCAGAACCCCTCATAAAAACCTATGTAAACTCATTAATAGATGTAAACTTACTACAATGGTAAGGGTTTTGGCCTCTCTTTGAGAGGTCCAAGGTTCAAACCCCACTCAGTATGAGGGGACTAGGATCCATCATAAAAACCTATGTAAACTCATCTTAAAAATATGAGTAGATGTGGGAAGACCATACTCAATTTGTTGATACGATAGCATAGACATAGATTTTTTCAATAAACAATGGGTTGTATACACTTCCAAGACAAATTAAATCAATGACATTTATATTAAAAGAATGAAACAAAAACACTTTTGGAAACATTTCTTAGAAGAAAGAAGAAATAAAAGAGAAAATTTCAAAATTCTAAAAAGGTGAGCACAATAATCCAAGCTTGTAGGAAATGGATTTGCTTAATAAATATCATAATCTTTTGAGTAAGGAAGAGAAAATTTGGAGATTAAAATTTATATGGACCTGGTTAAAAGGAGAAAAAGTATAATTTTTTCATAGGATGGTAATAGTATAGAGATCAACATCCAAAATTAGTAGAATTAGATCAGTATAAGGGGTTTGGATTGAAGACGAAAGTGAAATTTAAAAGGAGGTAATGCTTTTTTACCGGAATATTCTAGGATCATGTGAGATTAAAGTTCTTAATGATAAACTATTGTAAGAAGTACCTTTAGTTATAACAAATGAAGACAATAGCAATTTGATGGAATCTAGTACTCGAAAAAAAGTTCATTATGGTGTTTTCTCTTTTGATAAGGATATATCCCTAGGTCTGGATGGACTTTCTACAATATTCTATTAGCATAACTAGGAAATAGTTAAGGATTTTTTATTGGTGTAGTGGAACAGTCTAGGGTAAAATAGTACATACCTTATAAAATAAATGCATCATATCTTAACCTAATTAAAAAAAATAGTATGTAGAATTGTTTGCTTCTTTAGGCCCATAAGCCTATGTAATATGGCATATAAGATAATCTCCAAAGTGATGGCAAATTAGTTAAGACCACTATTAGGGGAAAAAAATAAGAAGAACAAGGAGGATTTTAGAAAGGGAGACAAATTATGGACGTGATCATAGTAGCTTATGAAGTATAAATTTAGCAAATTCTAGAAAAGAAAGAGCAATGGTCTTAAAACTTAATATGAATAAATCCTACGATAGGGTAAAATGGGATTTTATTTTTGTAGTTTTAGAAAAGTTTGGTTTTGAGAGAAAATGGGTCAGATGGATTAAAGGTTGTGTCTCTATAGTATCATATTTAGTGTTGGTCAATGAACTAGTAACATATTCATTTAAATCCAATAGGGGCATTAGACAAGAAGATCTTCTATCACAATATATTCATTATTATGGTAGAGGTATTGGTAAGGAACTTGTAGAAGGTATACAAATATGGTCATATAAGTGGACTTAAGGCTAGTAATAACATCGATAACATCATCCATCAAAAATGTGTAGATGATATAACCATTTTTGGAAGGACATGAAAAAACAAGGTCAAAGCTTTGAATAAATTATTAAAATATTATGAAAGATAATCAAGACAAAAAGTTAAAAAGACAAAAGACAAAATCCAAAATTTACTTCCTAAATACTCCGACTAGAATAAAAGTAAGGATGTGGATGTTACTTTAAATGTTGGAGGCAAATTTACCAGTAACACATATATAGATGCCCTGAGGGGAGAATGAGGATAGAATTGTGGAATTTAGTTATAAGTAAAGCTCAAAATAAACTACTAGCATGGAAAGGTAGATGGTTATTGTTAGCAAGAAGAGTGCAACTAGTTTAATCGATATTATAGGCCATTCCAACATATTATATTTCCTTATGTATGAAGAACACAAGCTTATACTGAGAGGGGGGTGAATAATATAAGATAAAACTTTTCACTTTTCAATCCAAATGATAACATCAATAATATTAATGCAATAATGAAACAATGCATAAATCATCACACATATGAGAGACACAACTTTTACGTGGAAACACCCTTTCGGGAGAAAACCATGAAAAAATATTGCTTATATATTTTTCAACAAATTTCATGGGCACCAACCCACAAGAGACACCAATCCCCTATTACAATATTCGTGGACACCAATCCACAAGATACACCAATCCCCTTGCTCAATTTTGTGGACACCAATCCATAGGAGACACCAATCCCCTTTCAGGTTCGTGGACACCAATCCCCTCTCAGGTTCGTGGACACCAATCCATAGGAGACACCAATCCCCTCTTAGGTTCATGGACAACAATCCATAGGAGACACCAATCCCCTCTCAAGTTCGTGGACACTAATCCACAAGAGACACCAATACCCTCTTAGGTTCATGGACACCAGTCCAAAGGAGACACCAATATCCTTGCTCAAGTTCATGGACACCAATACACAGGAGACACTAATCCCATCTCAGGTTCATGGACATCAATCCACGAGAGACACCAATCCCCTCTCAATTTTGGTAAACACTCTGCTCGGGTCTATCCTCAAATATTGCTCACAAACCTACTCACAAACATTGCTCAAATTTGCTCCATAACCTTCTCACAAAACTTGCTCAAACCTGCTCCAAAACTTGCTCAAATATGCTCTAAAACCTACTCATAAAACCTGCTCAAACCTGCTCCAAAACCTGCTCACAAAACCTGCTCAAATCTGCTCCAAAACCTACTCATAAAACCTGCTCAAACCTGATCCAAAACCTGCTCATCTATTCCCAAATATTGCATACAAAACAATGCTCATCTATTCCCAAATCTTGCATAATGATGTCATCAAGTTCTTCACCTATTCTTCAACGTGCTTTCCTCAACTAAAGCAATTCATACATATTCTACCTAGAATTCTTTTATCTTCATGAACATATAGAGAATGATATGCACTAATAAATGCCCAATATGTTCTTCACATTCATTAAGTTTGTCGCTTCCACATGTATCACATTTATTACATTAAAAGTTAGCTCTAGTCTAGCACTTGATAACTGACCTTGTAATTGTTGATTTACACCTTTCCTTCCCTTTTGTAGATAGCTGAAAATGTCATTCTTTTCAATTGAATCCTTTCACATTATCCTTGCACTTGACTTGCTTTAAAACAACCCTTCTATTTGTGTGAGACTATACTATTTTTCTTATTTCCACATTCACTTCAAAACCAATCACAATGCACAATTATGTTCTTCTCATCTACTCCCAAAACCAATCATGAACAATGCACAAATTTGCTCATAAATATGATCTATAACCCTTGCACATTTACTTCCAATTTCAAGCAAAAACAATGCACATCCAATAATTCCTTATACCTCCAACCATATGACAAAATATTTTCCTCAAATTAAAACCACTTTGAGAAAAGAACACTATACCTCTAAATCTGCCTCAATGATGATGATCTTCTTTTGCATGAGCTTTCCAAACCTGTCTTGACAAAAATAATTTTCCTTTTGTTTGTCCCTTCAAAATTTGGTTAGCAATTCTCTTTTTCCTTTCTTGATTAAATATCAAATCAACCACTTTAAAAACCCTTATAAAAAACATACACAATAAAGCTTAAAAATAACTCCTTATATCTCCCTTTCTGAAACTCACAATATAAAGCTTTATTAACAACAAAAACCCTTATATCTCCTTTTATAACATGCAAAATACAACTTTTAAAAATAACAACCTTATACCTTATAACTCCCTTTCATAGCATGCAAAATACAATTTTAAAATAACCACGATACACCTTATATCTCCCACTCAAATTAAATTAAACAAAAATTTTACCCTTACCTTGCACAACAAAGCCTAGCGAACGCAGAGGAGATTCGATCTCCTAACCTCTGCCAACATAGTGCCCTAGCATAGGCTAGACAACCAACTAGGCTACCCTAGCAGGTGAAATCAAAAGCACAACACGAACTATATAATCCCTTCTTCGTTCTATCTCAGCCAACCAAAACAAAATAGCATCGCGAGGATTCGACCCTACAACCTCTTGCTCCGCAACATCTTAGTGCAAGCTAGGTGACCGATTGGGCTAGCCACCTGGATGAGACCAAAATCGCAGCACAAACTATATGTATTCTCTTTCACGCTTTCTCAACAAAACACTACAAAACCTGCATCATGAGGATTCTACCCTGCAACCTCCTACTCCACAATGCCTTAGCGCAAGCTAGGATACCAGTTAGGCTAGCCACCTAGATGAGACCAAAAGCAATATGAGCAATTAATTACAAACGCGCTCTTCTCCTCCTCTTGTCTTCTTCCTGCTACTCAATTTTTACACGAAGGATATTCAACTCTCATCACTTACCAAAATGAATTGATGGGCTTTTAATATGCATTTTGATTTTAGCACTCAAGGAGGTCAGCCTCATTATTTAAATATTTGAATTTTCACTTTATATCTTCTCCAAATATGTTAGCACATTTTATTTTTCAAACACTTTAGGTTATAATATTTAAATCTATGATTTAAATATTATAATATTTAACTTTTAAACTCTTATATATTTAAATCCTTTGATTTAAATATGTCAAACCTTTGTCCTTGTTTTTATAATATTTCAAGCCTTTGTCCAAACCTTTGTCCTTCTCTTTATAATATTTCAAGCCTTTGAATACCATGCACCTTTGACATCAATGACAACTCAATATCTCTAACAATGTATTATGCAAAAATAGGTAGAAAAAAATTTTAATCTATATTATACGATCATTTTTGTGGTTAGGATTACATGATAAAAGGAAATTTCCTTTGGTGAAAACGAGCAAGGTGTGTGATGATAAAACTAGGGGAGGTCTCAATTTAAGAGTTCTTATGGATGCAACTTAGCTCTAAGGGGAAAAGTCATTTGGAGATTCTACAAAAGAGTCAAAGACAATGGGTAAGGATTCTTCAAGTAAGTATGTTAAGCCCAATAACCCTAGCTTAATCTTTACTACATTCTTGCTATCATATGATTTTGTGTTATGGAATGATTTAAAAAAATCAATTGATCTAGTGATTAAAGGTCTAAGATGGGTGGTGGAAACTGGAGAAAAAAATTATGTTGGATGGATACCTAGTGTGATAAGAAAACCACTCAATCTAGATCCAATTTTGAAACCATGGATGAGATTATTTCAAGACAAATATGGTGATAGGATTTTGAACATTATGTATAAGGATCAAGAAGGAAGACACAAATGGAAAGAAGATTCATTTAAAAGTATACTAGACATTGTTGTTAGGAGGTTGTTGAGAAAAAAATATAAGAACAATTATTATTTTGAGAGTCGAGGATAAATTGTTTTGGGAGTTGAATAGCTTAGCAGAATATGCATCAAGAAACAAATATAATTTAAAGCACCAATAAAATAGGAATACCAAAAGAATATGGAGAGATGTTTGGGATAGCTCGAGCATTTGAAAAGTCAAAATGTTTGTATGGCTAGCAGGTCATAGGAAAATGTTATCCTGGGATAACCTAATGAAAAGGGATTTTCATGGCCCCTTATAATATGTTCTATGCAAAATGGAGGAGGAAAGTATAAACCATCTCTTGGGATATTGTTCAATAGTTTGGGAATTATGATAATGGATTCTTAATATGTTTGGTAAATGCATGGTGATGAGTGGTAAAATTGAAGAATGGTTAAAGCAATGGGAGAGTACTTTTAAAAATGAGATGTTACATACACTCTAGGATATGTTGAAAGATACAATATTTTGGATTGTATGGTTGGAAAGAAATAAAAGAATATTTAAAATAAAGGAAAGTAGTTTAGAGGTAATGAAAAGGAGGATTTGTTTAGCCATAGAGATGTCTAAACAAACCCTATCAACTCACCCAATCCCTAATCTAGAGGTAGAGAGCCTTGATAGATGGAGATAAGTCATCAAATGGAATTATGATGTTGGGTACAAAAGAAATAAAAGGAAGGAAAATAATATAAAGTGGAAACCATTGGAAGTGAAGTTGGTCAAATTGAATTTTAATGAAGTATCTAAAGTAATCGAGGACCAACATGAGGAGGAATAATTAGAAATAATAGGGATGAAATTTTGTCTCATTATGCTTTCAATAGTGGATTTAAGACAAATAATGAAGCTGAAGCTTGGGTGGATTTGGAAGGGTTAAAAATATGCAGACAAGTTAAATGGAACAAATTATGGATAGAAGGTGATTCTCTAATTGTAATAAATGCAATTTTGAGGAAAGTAAAGGCTCCATGGAACATACAAGAGATAATTGTGGAAATACAAGACCTTTCTATAGAGTTTGAAGAAATTAGGTTTACACATAAATTAAGGGAAGGAAACAAATGTGCAAATAGGCTAGCCAATAGAGGGGTTTTAATAAAGTATCATGAAGTTGAATTCTCTTTTCCATGGTTAGAGGAAGTAGTAAGTTTAGCTAAACTAATAAGAATATTTTGTCTCCTTTCTTGGAAACCAAGGTAATAAAAGTAGCATTGATCTCACTTATTATAACTTTTCTTTTTTGGTCCTCTTCAGCCACAACTAACATATCACTCTTCAATAAATCCCAATATTTTTGAAAGAAAATTGTAGGAAATTCATCAAGGCTAGGTGCTTTGTTAGGATGAAAATAGAAAATTGCTTCATGGAGCTCCTTCATAGATATCTTCTTCATCAAGCTTTAATTTTGTCCCTGAATGATAATTGATGGAATGTTTTGTAGAAGTTTTTATCGTGTTTTCTTATCATGCTTAGAATTTGATAAAATATTTTTTAAAATAATTAATTGCTTTTTTCCTTATATCTTCTTCGTCCTCAATATTTATTCTATCTAGAGTTATAATATTTTTAATATGAACAAAAAAAATTATTTTTGTTGTATCATAATTTTTTTTTGTATTTCTATCTCCTTCCCTGAGTCATTTCTCTCTAGATTTTTGAAACCAATATGACTCTTTTTTCAATGCATTATGATAATCAAAAGTAATTATTTTTATTTCATATAATAATCTTGATCTATTCCATTAATTTATACTATCTCTTGTATTTTTTTTATATTGGATTCAATTTATTTATTTTCTTTAAAAAATTTACCAAAAGATTTGGCATTTCATATCTTCATTTGCTCCTTTAAGTATTTCAACTTTTGAACAAACCTGTACATACATGATCCTTCAAATTTTGATTCATCCTACCATAATATAACCATCTAAAAAAAAGGGTTTTGGAGCCATATAGAATGGAAGTGACATGGGTTTGGATGACCATTATTAGCTAACTCACAAGTCAAAAGAATGGATTTATGATCTAATCCTGCTCGCAATAAAATATCCGAAGAGATTTTATATATTTTTTGCAATCATTTATTGAATAACAAGAGTCTATCCAGTCTTTTTGCTATATGATTTTTTCCAATGTGTCTTTTATCCCATGTATATTGAAAACTTGAGGGACTAACATCCCAAAGGTCATTTGAATTGATAATTGAATCAAAATCTTGCATTGATTTAGACCATCATGGAATGCCACCCTTCCTTTCCAAAGGAGATAGAATAATATTAAAATCACCCCCAAGAATCCATAGATCACAATGAATCATCATTGTATTTGACAAAAATATGATAAAGTCATTCCAACATCTTTCACAAGGAGTAACTATAGTTGGAGCATATACATTTATAACCCCAACTTTGATGTTTTTCTCTTTCCTAAAAAATAATCTAGCAACCCAATTACTTTTTGCTTCTAATAGTTGTCCATCCCATTTGTATTTGTTCCACATTATTGAAATATCTCCTCGAGCTCCTGTAGAAGAACCTACTAAACAATCACCTGTCTTCCAAATCTTCTTAAAATCATCCTTATATTTCTCACTACTTAATTTTATTTCTTGTATTAAAACAAACTCACGATTATAACAACCTATTAATTCGTTAATAACTATTTTTTTAGCGGTTTTATTCATACCTCTAATATTCCATGATATTATTTTCATCATCAACACTTTTTGTTTTTATTAGTGGGATTAGCCCCACTTCTTGTTTACACCTATGATATTTTTATCTAGCTTCCCAGATCAATATCCTTTTGAGTTTATTTTTCTCTTTGTTCCTGCTTTGATATCCTTCCTCTCCTTCTTCCATTCCTACCAACACTCTCATCTTCATCAATCTCTTCTATTTTTTCTATTTTTTCATATTGTTCATAATGAGACTTATCTTCTAAGGATTTATGTTGCCCTAAAGAGTTGAAAGAGCAAGGAATAGCCTAATTACCATTTTTTATAAACTACATAGATGATCCCGTATAGTCATTACTTTCTTATGTTGGCCTGGAAACCCTAAATTTCCTTGGATATCCTCCATAATATTTTCTTTACTATACTGCTCTTGAAATCCTAAAGTGCAAGGAATACACTCCCTATTACTTTAATTTTTATTGTAAGAAGAAAATTTTATGCTACTTGAGGATAATAAAGGTGATTTATCTAGATTAAGCTTGATTTCCTTCATCTCATTTGCTTCAAAATATGCCTCCTTCTCTTCCTTCACATATTTAGCTCCTATATTTGAACTTGTGCATTGTACTTCCTCATCCCCTATATCATTTTTTTCTTCTAATGGTTGATTCAAGTGAACTATAATGGCCTTTTCCATTTGATGATGTAGAGGGGATTTTCTAGCCACTTTCTTAAGAGTGGAAAATCCTTGATTTGACAAATCTTCTCCTGCAATATGATCTTCTTGTTTTAAATTGCGCTAACCTCATGCTAAAAACTTTCCATCTCTTCCTCCATAATTTTCACTTTGTAGTATCCTGCCATGTCCTCAATTTCATGACATTTGCAACATCTGAATACAATATTTTCATAATCCACTTGTTTATCCCATTCTCTTGATTCAGATATAATTCTAATCGACTATAATAAATTTTTATAAATATCCATGGCAACACATATTCGAGTGTATACAACATGCCTTCTCTCCTTAGTAGTTGGTCCCTCCTAGATGAATTCACCTAGAATATTAATAATATTCTTAAAAATCTCCTTACTGATGATTTTATAAGGAATTCCAAAAGCCTAATCCATATTGAAAGCATCTTAATAGTTTATGTATCCACAAAAAAAAAATTCACTCCAAGGTCTTAAATATAATGCATCTTTGCCCCTAAATCACAGGCCTTCATCCATTATTTTATCCCTTGTTTTTGAAATAGATAAAATAATGAGAAAGACTCCTTTTGGAATAAAAGTCGTGGAGTAATTTGAATTAAATCCCCACTTCCACTTGATCGAATTTTGGATCTCAAAAAAAACCTAGCTAGTATCCATGAAATTTATATTTTAACCCTCTAGTTTTAAGAACCATTATATCATGCTTAATCATCTCATCCTTGATAATCGATCCTAGTGTAGAACATTCTACCTGGACTGAGTTTGTGATAGATTCACTCTTCCTCTTATTTCTAGATAGGGCATCCTCACTTTCAACTTGGCTATTCATACTTTCAGTAAGGACTTTTAGAAATGAACTTCTTTCCATGTTACTTGGATTTTCTTCAAATGAATCCTTAAAATTTTCCTAAGATTTGGAACAAAAAGTACAACTTGTTCCTTGATCACACTTTGCTTTCTACTTTATTCTTCCTTGCTCATACTTCCTCCTCACTCTTGGCTTATGCTTGCACTCGCTTTTGGTTGCACTCACTCCCAGCTCACACTCACACTCACTTTTGGCTACACTCACTCTTGGCTTGTGCTTGCACTCACTTTTAGATACACTCACTCCCAACACATGCTCACACTTGCTTTTGACTACACTTACTTATAACTACACTCACTTCCTCACTCCTAGCTCACGCTTGCACTAACTTTCAATTGCACTCACTCTAAGATCGTGCTTGCACTTGCTTCCAACTAAACTCATTTTTTACTACACTTACTGTCAGCTCATGCTCTAAATTAAATTAGTACTTACAAGTTTTAAAATTATTATTTTTACTTTACTTTAGGTTAATCATTGTATTTCTTATGATGTCATAATATCATGCATATGTTCTAACAAAATTTTAATTAATTGTAAAATAATGTATAACTGAATCATACAAGATTATATATGTATAAATATTGTAGTAGAATTACAATCCTTGAGATGAAGTAAGAATAAATGTCTTAAATAATACTTGAAGATATGATTAGTTTATTTTATGGTTCCAAATGCTTTTGCTCTCTCTATCGGCCCTCTTGATTTCTAGGATGATTAATGTGAAGCATGTTCTCCTATATGATGTAGACATAATATATTGAAATTTTTATTTACTCTAATCTCAGGTTATATCCTTAATTAATGTACCATGAGAGTAATAACTAATAACAAAACAATGATATAATCATGGAACTAGAGAGGTTTATAACCACTATAACTTGTTAAATTCCTTGTTAATTAGATAGCCACCCGGTGGATTCTTGATTCTTCATAAGTATTGTATACCTTGAGGACTTTTAGTAAACTATGTCCAAATTTTCAAAATACTAAACATGTATATAAGATTTATATTCTAAATTGTGATACATTGTGGGTATCAATAGAGGAAGCCTATTCTTTCTCTCTCTCACACACATATCTTGCATTTGTTTTAAATTTTAATTGTTATTTTGTTGTACAGCCAATGAGAACCAAGACGAAATGAATTGGTGGTCAAGAAAATTTTCTCAAGGTATATTAGTTTAATTCAATTTTAATGTTAAAACACTTTTTATTTGCATAGAAAAAATAATTACATATAAACTATATACAAACTAAAGTCAACACATAAAATTTAACCACAATACAAAAATATCATTATTGATTGCATCAAGTTGATTGATTTTTTGCTCTCATACATCTCATCCAAATATAAAAAGTTCTTTTTATCATACCCTTTAAATATCCTTCCTAGGTGATGACATGCAGTTAGTTGGATTTTTTTTTGGGCAGATGCAATAAAGAAAATATTAAGACATGCGTTATTTCTTTCCATCAATGTAAGACCATATTTCCTATTCCATGTCTATTTCTTGTTGTTTACTTAAGTATTCACCACATTAATCATGAATCAAAATGACTTGAAGAGTTCATTTATTTTATAGGTTGAAGAATTTATTGATGGAGATCCCTTGAGGACACATGCAAAAGGCAAAGAAAAATTTGAATTTCTTGGAGTGTCAAAGTAAGAACATACATCCCTATTTACATGATAAATATTTATATCATTTATTATTATCATTATCTTATGATACTCTAATATATATATATTTGTCCTGCCAGGCACATACACTAAATAAATTGGTTTGCTCATTGTAGTAGCATTTATTTGGGGAATTACAGTAAATGCTTGTTTCTTAACTTTGCTTATGTAATTTTTTTGTATTGTTTTGACTATGTAAATTGATTTAACACATTTTTCTCAGATATAGAAGAAAATGTTGCTAAAGCTCATGACATTGGTTTTATAAGTCATAGAATGTTGTGTGGAGTAAGCAACAGAAGGAAATTTGAGGTAAACTACACTCTGGGATGTTATAATTATAGAAACAATTATGAGAAGATAGAGTTGAGCATACTCACCTTGGAGAATTTTGGTCATATAAACCATTCATAATAATTCTAGTTTTGGAATTCTCCATTAGTAGCTCTCTACGATGGTTAATGTGAATACATGGATGGTGGTGACATTAACAAATTTTTTGAAATTTATTTGTTTTTCTTTGATGAGTGTGAAAACATGAGATTGATGTTTGTCAACAAAAATTATAGTTTGGAATTAAATTCACTTGTAATGCTTCAAATCAGGATTTAAGATAACAAACTTTCATTTATATTGTTTTGTATTTTCCTACTTGTTAGCCATGCTCTTCAATGAAGGTTTTAATGTTTGCGCACAAAATATCGAGCTTTTGATATACATTGAACATAGTTACTTTTTCCCTATTGGAACATTATAGTCGTGTTTGTTGAGAAGTAAACTGCATATTATTGATGCAATTTAATACACCTCTAAATTATCATAGAAGTCTTCTTTCATATGTAACTGGTATTGTTATTGAAGATGGCTTTTGATTTTTAACAAGCAAAATATCATGTTCAATATTTATTTTCTTAGAGTATGTTTTTGTTGTTTTTAAACGCTGGAAAATATAATTATTCAATTATCAGAGTTCACAATTTCAAAGGCGTATATTGTCAAATTTAAATGATTCCATCCATTGTGTTGGAAGCTTTTCGATTTATGAAAATAGATATGGTGCTTTATTTTTTCTTAAAGAAAAAGGGGTTGTATTTGGGTCTTCCACTGTTGAGAAATCATACCCATCTCCTTTAGAGATTGAAAATTTATAAATAGATTTAATTTTTATTTTAATTGAGTAGTTTTTCAATTGGTTATATGGGATTGAAATGGGCCCCATCCGTATTACATCATCACCATATAGTGGTATTACAATAAATCTTGGATATTATCTATGTATTGCTTGACAAGATTTGAACTTTGGTATCCTCTTTAAATATTAAGGAGTCTTACTAGTTGAGCCAATGCCAATTGATCATTTTAATTGGGTTGTTATAGCTAGATATCTAAATCTTTCTTCATAAAAAATCTAAATTCTTGATTTTCATTTTTTGAATCTTCTTCAATTTTCTTTGTAAATATAAATATTCCAAAATTCAACATTCTTCTTCTTGATATTTTTCTACAACTTTCACAATACAAAAACTCCACATCTATTGTCTACACAGTGTATCTAAATAGAGTAATATTTTCAAAATTTTGCATTGTCATAGTCTGTTTTATGAGATTTGGACTTTTAGTTTTCTTCTTGAAGCTTAACTACAACTACAAGAATTATAATAAGTAGTTTATAGAAAAACACATTAATGTTATAAAATATAATAAATATTACCAATGGAAAATGTTAAAGTAAATATCAGTCATTATTCGATTCAAACTCAACCTTCCATAGATTACTATTTTGAATAAAAGTTGAGAAATCTCTTATACTTTAGGTTACTTTCCTAATTCCCCTAAATTTTTCATCTAGCTTGGTTATGGCATTAAAATCTCCTATGATCATGAATCAAGTTCCTTGGTCTTTACTTCTCATAAAAGCTTCAATTCCACTCCATACTTTTTATTTGCCTGATTGAGTTGTAGGTCCATAGACATTGATCAGGATGAAATTAATGTCTACAAATTAGCATGTGACTAATGAGGTTATTAATTTCTACTTTTATTAAAGGTTCCATACGAGGTTCTAATTGGATTCTAACATGTTAAAATTTTCATTGCTGCTCCTTTTGAATCTACAATATCCCATTCACATCATACCCACATTGCTCTCATACTTTTGATTTTTTTTTGTCATTTTAGTTTTCTAGATAGAAAGAATATTAGGCTTATTACTTACACATAGGTCCCTAATACACCTCTACTTTAAGAGGCATTAGCGCCCCTTATATTCCATGAGATGGTAATCATGTCTTATTAGGGGTTGTTGGCCCCTCCTACAAATTACCAATATCATTTTGTTGTTTGGTAAAGAGAAGTTCAACCAACTTATATTGTGTTACTTTCTCTATGTTTTCTCTTGCTTCCCTAGCTATAAATTTACCTCCTTTTACCTTAGGTACTATTATTCTATTACTCAATATTATTTCACAACTTTTCTTTTCACTAGATTTATCCTCTCCTGGATCTGCTAAGGAATCTTTCGACTTATCCTAGTTGTTTTTGGTATTTTCCTATTAATGGTAGAGGTATTAATATCTAACACTACATTTTATCTACCAATTTACTTCTCTTGAATGGTGCATGGTACTTCAAGAGAGTCTTCAAAATATTATGAGGCACATTTGCTAGGTTAAACAAGAATGATCATCCTAAAATTAGGTTCATATTTTTTTTGGTAGGTAAAATATTTTAATTAATTTTCGGGTTGAAGGGACCCAATCCCTGTTACATAGGGCATTCAAAATGCCAATAGTACAAAATTTGAAGCATCCCAACATCACAGGGATGAACATGAAGACAACCAACAACTTGTAAAAGCCTAATACAAACTAGCTCCGAGAACTGAACAGGAAGATTAAAACAAACCCATAGACTAGAGACCCTGAACAGGGGAAACAACATCATTACGTAATTCAAAAAACCATTGGCAAACCATCTGCCAACTACCCCACTCCCAGTCCTACTGGGAATCATCTTCATCCTCCTATTTAACGATAGTGTTCTGATCCTTTGCAAGGAGGACATTGAGGGCAGTCGAGAGTTCCTGGAGCTCCTTGATGGTGTGTGAAAAGATGATGCACGCCTCCCTGACCATGTTGGTTGCTATCGTGAGTTGCTCCACCACTCTGGATACGTGATCGATGGTGTTGGTTTGAAGTGCATCATCAACATTACACCTGACATCTTCCTCATCGTCTAAAATGATCTCGAGCATGGGTTGGGATCCATCAACACCCTTCCTTTTTAGGCATCACGAACTTCTGCTGGGAGAGGGTCAAACAACTTTCCTTTTGCTCCTCAAAGGTCTGCTTCTGGCTTCAGTAGCTCGGGACTCCACTGGGGCTGAATCCTTGGGCTTGGGCGGTGGACTTTCCTCATCTTTGCTGCTGGTCTGAATGGGATTGACAACTTTCGAGAGACCATCAAAAGGGGTAGAGGACTATAGGGGCACTTCAACAGAGGGGTTGTGGGAGAGGGGAGTAGAGCCACAAGACTCAATCGGGGGATTTGGATCACGAGACTCAGGACCAGAAGCTGGCTTAAGAGAGGGTACGATGATCGAAGGAGAAACAGAAGGTCTAACAATAGGTTGGGACAAGAGGGCATGTTTGTAAATAATGAGGAATAAGCCCTGGTGCGAAAGGTACTTGGAAGATTTCTTATCCCTATATTTTTCTATGGTAAGGCTCATGGACCGAAATAGAAATTCAGGAATGTTAATCGACTTGATGTCACGCAGATGATTAACGAAGGTGAGGTGGAAGGAATGGAGGGGACTGTTAACATTATCCACTGTGATATACTAAATTATGGGAATAATGTCAAAGTCCCAGGGATGAGGGAGAGAGGAGCGGAGAACTCCCCCCTTAACCCAAGTCAAATCCTTACCTTTATCAGGAAAGTTTTTAGTTTCTTCTTTGAAATTATGTTTGTCCCGTCTCACCGCCCTGCCCTTGGAAGACAACCCAAAAATTTTAGCTAAAATATGGATGTTTACCTCAATTTGGAGCCCTCGAATCTGAACCATGCCATTATTCCACGAACTTACGAACTCACTGGTGACACCCTCATCCACACCATCGAAGAGCTTGAAGAAGGGAATGAATCCCTTGGCTCCAAGTAGTGCTTCAGCAACAGGTTCGAGCTGCAACACAGATGGCTCAAGAATGGCCATAATGTCGAACAAGAAATAATAGTAAAAGCACCAAGATAGAAACACGAAGGCAAGGATGCTAAGCAACAAATGAATTCACCCTAGAAGGTGGTAGAATAAGGAGTGCCAAGACTTGCAGTAGAAGGGATTACAAGACAGAAGGCACTTTCCAATGCATGTTGGAACTTCAACCATAGGGTAACAACACTGGACCATATCAACAACTACACGGGAAAGGGAAACATAATGAAAAGCAAGAGGAAAGGATGGATGATAGGGTAGAAGGGGCCAGCTAACAAGGTGGAGTGGACGATGCGGAAGGCAAACGAGCGATGGAGATGGAAAGGTAGAGAGGTGGACATCGAGAGATGTGGGAAAATGAGGAGGAAGAAGTGGAGGCACGGGGTGATGGGATGATGCCAAAGGGGTTCAGAAGCTTTGCCAAGATCTAATCGACCCTCATGGAAAGAGGTACAACCAACATTTTGAAAGACAATGATTAAATGGGAAGGGGAACAAATAACCGTGGTGTTAATGTGAACACCCTTGGTGTTGAGAAAAACACCTTTGAAACGACACTTGCTATTATTTGGAATTGTGCTCAACATCATTTTTAGCAGCATCTATGATGTCTTGAGGGAATGAGTCTTCCCATACGATGAAATCGTTCTGATTGGCTGCCCTGTTAGCCAACAAATCTGCCACCACATTGGCCTCTCTAAAAACATGTTGAACTATGCTGAGCGGACACTGCCTGAGAATGGATTGGCTCTCCTGAATGATGCTTTGAATATTCCACCCAACCTTGGAATTATTCTTAACATGGTTAACCACATTTAGGGAATCCCCTTCAAATATCATTGGGTTAGTTAGACCTTTGCTGAGTTCAAGACTCCTCCAGAGGGCACGAGCTTCGACATAATTGTTGGACTAAACTCCCAGGTTTTCAATGAAAGCTCTGATGATTTTGCCCTCATGATCCCGAATGACTCCTCTAGCCCCAACATCTTCGGGGTTGCCTTTAGACGATCCATCAAAATTCACCTTGAGCCACCCTAGAGGGGGAGGGGTCCACTTGACGATGGACCTACAACTAGTTTGAATATGGGATCTGGTGCACTCAGAAGAGATGCTAAGGGATTTGAATAGGGAGGCTTCCAACCCAGACGTTGGGGTATTCGGATAGGGGACCAAATTTACATTTTCAATGGCAAAGCATAAAGCTTTGTTGACCACCGCTTCTGGGTCCCTGGAATGGTCGTTGAAGATTCTGCTATTGCGCTCAAGCCAAATTTACCACAGGGTATGATGCAACAATGCTTCCCATAGGAACTTGAGTCTAGGGTTACGAAACACTTGGGACCATTGGGTAAAAAGGTCAACAATTGACTGGGGCCATACCCACTTGACCTGAAACATATTAACCAAAATTGAGAAAGCATTGTAGGCAAAGGGACACTCGATCAACAGGTGCTGAGTGGATTCCCAAGCCTGTAAGCACATGTAACATCTGTTGGGAACTATGACACCCCTCTTGATAAGGTTTTTTGTAGTGAGAATTCTATTTTGGAAAGCTAACCAAGAGAAGTGAGCAACTTTTGGGATGAGATGTTTGAGCCAAATTCTCTTAACGATAGTTGGGGCAAGTTGGTTATGATGCAAGTCCTATGGGGAATCAAGCAAGAGGAAGGCAGACTTGACCAAAAAGGAGCCATCATCACTACCTTTCCAGAAGGGTTTGTCTTTTTCCTGGGCCCTAGGGATGAAGTTTGCTCTGAAAATTGCCTGCAAAGAGGTGATAGCTCTGTCAATGATTGCATTGCTTATTCTAAAATGAAGTTGCTTCCACTTAGGGTGGCCCTGATCTTGCACAATGAAGTCAACAACTCTCGGGCCAAACCTGTGATCAGTTAGGAGTTTGATAGCAGTGATTTTTGGGTCATTGATAAGGGGCTCATCCCTAGCCCATGGGTCATGCCAGAAATCAATGGATCTCCCATATCCGAGCTACCATATGATTCCTCTTTGAAGTAGGGGTCTGGTTTGGATGATAGACCACCAGAAGTGAGACCCTATTTGGGGGGCTTCTTCATCTCTAAAGGAGTGATGCTGCAAATATTTTCTTTTAATGATTGAAATCCATTCCAAATTTTTGTTAGTGAAAACTTTCCAAGCCTGCTTAGCTAAGAGGGCCTAATTCATTTTGTTGATTCTACGAAATCCAAGCCCACCCTTATCTTTTGGAGAGCATACTTTGTCCCAAGCCACTAAGTGGAACTTTTTTTATTGTCAGCTCCAGCCCATAGGAAGCATTTTTGGATTTGTTCAATCATGGTCCCAACTATTGTAGGGATTTTAAAAACTGATAAAAAATACACAGGTATGCTTTGTAAAACTGACATGACAAGGGTAGCTTTACCCGCCTGAGAGAGAAGGGCACCTTTCCACCCTGCAAGTTTCTTATGAAATCTCTCAATAACATTATTCCACATCATCTTGGTAGGATTCCCCTGAAACATTGGGAGGCCTAGATAAGAAGTTGGAAACGCTGCAATAGAACATCCCAGAATGTTCGCAATTTTGACTTGGTGGGGCACTGGGGTATTAATGAAATAAATATTGCTCTTGGTGAAATTGATTTTTTGCCCCGTAGCTTCTTCATAGAGGTTGAGGATAGTTTTGATGACTCTTGCCTCCGAAACAGATGCAGTAGTTGCCAACAAAGTATCATCCACAAACTGTTGGTGAGTTGAAGGTTGGAGATTGGATGCAACTTTGATGCCAAAAATCAAACCCATGGAGCAGGCAACTTTTATGGCTCTTCCAAGGCTCTCAACAAGAATAATGAAGAGGATGGGGGATAAAGGATCCCCTTGTCTCAGGCCTCTAGTACTAGGGAAGTACCCTGCAGCAGATCCATTCACTAGCACAAAAATCCAAGAAGTTGAGATGCATTGCATAATCAGATATACCCAGTCATCATGGAAACCAAACTTCTGGAGAACTTTGGATAGAAACTCCCTATCCACTCTATCAAAAGCCTTGTTCATGTCAAGCTTTAAGAAGAAAGCTGACTTTTTGGAATTGTGGGTTGAGTGGATAAGTTCGTGAATGGTTATGACCCCATCCATAATATTTCGACCTTTAACCGAGCTTCCTTGGTAGGGGTCAATCAAGGATGGGAGAATACCTTTTAATCTATTGGCCATAGCCTTTGTTAAGATTTTGTAGACAACATTACAAAGGCTTATGGGACGATAATCAGATAGGGTTTTGGAGTTGGGACCTTTAGGGATGAGGGCAAGAAAAGTAGAATCAACATCCCTGGGAATGACTCTAGATCTCTACATTTCTTTGATGGCTTGGCAAAGGTCAGGGCCGATGATTTCCCAAAAAGTTTAGAAGAACCTTGGGGAGAATCCATTGGGGCCTAGGGCTTTGTCTGGTTGCATGGAGAAGAGGGCCTGGTGGATCTCCTCAGAACTTAAAGGTCTTAACATATTGGCATTCATGTTATCAGTGATGATTCTAGGAATGTGCATGAGGAGGGATTCCATGGCTTGGATAGAATGGGGAGGGCAAGAACCTAAGAGGGACTCAAAGTGAAGGATAGCTTCATCACGAATTTCATGAATATTGGAAGTGAAGGTGCCATCGTTTCTTATTAGTCCCTTGATCCTGTTTGCACCCCTATGTTTGAGCATTGAAATGTGGAAAAACTTCGAGTTAGAATCTCCTTCTTTCAACCACAAGTGTCTCGATTTTTGATGCCAAAACATCTCTTCCTTCTTCAATATGTTATGGAAATATGATAGAAGAGTTTTTCTTCAGCTCTCATATTGGCATCCCCTTGACCCTGCTGAAACTGATTTTCAATTATTTGGAGTTTGTCCTTGATGTTCTACTTATTTTCAAAGATATTGCCAAAAATTTCTTTATTCCATACCTTCAGTTTGGCTTTTATAGACCACAACTTCTGAGTAACTTGGTTAGTGAAAGATCTTGGGAAACTCTCTCCCCACCACTCAACAATGCGTGCTTTTAGGTCAGGGTGCTGGGTCCACATTACCTCAAAATAAAAAGGAGTTTTGAAAGGTGGTCTATTGGCAGTTTCAAAAATTAGGGGACTGTGATCAGACCCAATCTTTGGCAGGGCTTGCAAACTGGCATCTCCAAACAGAAGTAAAGCATCCTGAGAAAGAAAAAATTGGTCAAGCCTTTCTTGAATGAGATCACCCCCTACCCTTATATTACTCTAGGTAAAATGGGATCCCCTTAGCTGAACATCCATTAGCTCATTTGCATCCACAAAATTGTTGAAGTCCCCCGTGATCCTAGGAGTAATCTCTTTCCCTCCTTTTTTCTTAGAGGGATATAGCAGAGCATTGAAGTCTCCGACAAGGATCCAGGGGATATTAATGAAAGCCTCGTGCATCTAAGTGAGGGTATTCCAAAGGTTCAGCCTATCCTAAGGAATATTCAGGGTATAGATGTTCGTCAACTGTAGATTAAAAATACACGCCAAACAGAAATAAAATCACAATGACAGAGTACATAATAGTTGCACAAAAACAAACGATTTATATTAATCGATGGAGTTTAAAAACTCCTTTTTGAATACAACCGGGCCTGTAACCCTTTATTTGTGATACAAAATTACAAATTATGCTAGGGTTCTCCGAAACCCTAGCTGGCACGAATGGTGGCGCTTTCGAAGAACGTATCTTCAATCCCAACAGAGTGAGTGGGCTTTGTCGTATCCCTTGCTTGGACCACTCCGACTTAATCACTGCCATCAATAAACTGGATCTGTTATCAAAAACCTGCACACATTAACACTATCAAGGAGTTAGAAATTAATGAGAGGGCTCCACTGTGTGAGCCCTCAGAAACAATCTAAAACCCTATAAAAATGGAATGCAGGAAATCAATAACAGATTAATACATAAAATACGGCTACTTGCTTTAAACTAATTTATACCTGTTCTCTGTTAACGCAGCTAGACCAGGCGACACCTGGAAGTAATGTTGTTGTCAGAATAGGCTACGGAAGGCGCCCTGGTGCACTCGCCGAACGCCCGCGTGCTTCTGGATCTGGATTACAGACGCCGGTCTGAGTCTGTGGCTGTAGGTAAACGCCCGCGGGCACTTGTTAAACGCCCGTGGGCACTTGGTAAACGCCCGTGGGCACTTGGTGAAGGGGTAAACGCCCGTGGGCACTTGCGACAGGAATGGGAGATTCTGTAGAGTGCTGCAGAAGGAATGGCGACGAAAGCGGCGATGGAAGCGGCGATGGATGCGACGAAAGGGTAGCAGAAGAGAGGAGATAGCCGTAGAAGAATTAGAATCAGAGATAGAAGTAGCAAAAGACATAGGCGAAGAAGATAGGGTTTGAGCCATCAAAGTGACTCAATTTATAATCCACTCTTAGGGCACACTTTAGGGTTTTAACGACACTTTGAACGTGTGGCTAAGATTAAAGCGGATCCAAGGGTAGAGAATAAATCTTGGTTGTGGAATGGATTAAGATGGATGGACGGATGAGATTAAATGAAGGATGGACGGCTCAGATCAAATCACTTAAACTATTATTTAAATATATATATTAAAATATTAAAATATTAAAATATATATATAAATATTAATTTAAATAAATTTGGGGATGAAAAATGGCGGGAAAGGTGAAATTGGGCCAAATGATGGCGGGAAAAGGTGAAATTGGGCCAAATAATGGCGGGAAGGTGGATGACCGACATGTGGCTGACAGGAAGGTATAGATGACTTGCAAGTGGCTGGATTTTGGTGTCTACAGATGCCCCTTTTTGAGCTGCTTTGTGTGAAGACACAATGCAGACACAAAAACTTAGGACACCCGAAAAGTTGGATCGGACGCAACTCTCTCTCAAGACTAAAGCACAACTTTGAAGACCAAAGAATAAAAGAATGTTTAAAATTTATCAGCTTACCCCCTCAATTGGCGAGCGAGAATGGTTCTCACAAGCCAATTGGAAGAAATTCGAAAGAAAATGAACCGTTTTTGCCCCAACGGTGAAAAAAGGGGTTGGTGTATGAACCATCTGTTTATGTCCCAACAGAAAAGGGGTTGGTGTACAAACCAGAAAATACTATGATTGAAGACGATATGAGTGATGTGAAAGATGAACCGTTTTCTCGCCCCAACGGTTATAAAGGGATTTTTGCCAAATTTTAAATTCCATGATCATGTAAGATGAATTCTACTATTAGGAAAGTTAAAAATTGATAACGGATGCCCCAACTCCTGTGTGTGAATCCATACTCTTGATGAAATTGCCTTGTTGGCGCCATTGATATGCAGAGATGCAATATGAAAGAGTCCGAACTTCAGAGATGCTCCTAGTGACTGTATGGATAATTCCTCGGGTCGGAACCAATCAACCTAGGTAGCCTTAATCTCTAGCAAGACTCAAAATAATGATGATATTGAAGATTTGTCCACGTTTAAGGCCCCATGAACTAGGCCATCAATGACAACCTGTTGAGCAAATTGATCTTGGTATGAGGTCACTTAAAAAGTAGGATACCCAGAATTGATTTCCAATTTTCAAACGGTGAAATAATTGATGATGATAAATGGTAAGTGTCCTTATGGTGGTTTAATCCTCTTACCGAATTGCATGGATGCAAATCGCTGCAATCGCCAAGGTGATAGAATATACCACTAGATACGAGGTTTACTTTAATTTAATTTGGCAAAAATATGCATGATGAAAGAAGAATGAATGAAATTAACGATAGATCGAAGAATTGATGAATGTGGTTAATTTTGTGAAGGTTTTGAACATTTTTAACCCAATTTGTAAATCAATGATGAATGATGCGCTTTTTGAGCAAAATGACAAAATTTGTTTCCAAAACTGTTGTAACCTTCACAAAATGTTTTATTATGATAAGAAGAATGGATGGATGCAATTTGATGAAATTTGGAGGAGGTAAGCTTCAATTTTGTAAGTTTTGTTCTTTTATTCCATACTGACATCAAACGCCGGTATGCATTTGGAGGTGGCAGAAATGTCCGTCGGTGTTTGAATGCATCATGAAATGCCCCACTGCGTCTGAATGTGCCATGAAATGCCCCACTACGTTTCAGGGCACCAAAACCAGCTATTTAAACAGTTTCAATGAGAATTTCGCTCATTTGTGCGTTCAAGCTTGAGAGAAGTGCGTCTGAGGGAGTGAAATGAAGTGAAGTGAAGTGAAAGGTTGTGTAGGAGAGTGAAGCACGCGGGAGCTATGGCGGAGATGGGAGCGGACGCGCCAGTGCAGTCAGCTGAGGTATTTGTTTATTTAAGCAAGTGCTTTTATTTGTTTTTTTTTTTTTTTGAAACAAAATTTGTAACCAATTTTTGTTTTGTTGTTTTGCGACTTAGGGTGTTAGAGGCACGACACCGATTCTCCCCTATCATTCTGGGGATGAGGAGGTCATTGTCCCGAGAATACCGGGAGACATTGGAAGCAGTAGGGCTAGCGGAGGCAGCCCGGTTGGAGGTAGTTCGGGCGGATGAGGGGTACCTCTCGGCTTTGGCCGAGAGGTGGGATCCGGATCGGGGGACGTTCCAGCTCCCAACTGGAGAGATGACGGTGACGCTTGAGGATGTATACCGCATCCTCAAGGTGCCCGTGGAGGGGGCGCGGGTGGAGGTTGGACGAGATAGGGCCACGAAGATGGCCAAGTTGTTTGGGGATGACTGGAGGGAGATCCGGACGGAGAGCGGGGGGATTCCTTACTTGGCCATGTATACGGCCAAGGAGTTGGTAGCGGTGGAGGCTCTGATGATGTTCGTATTGGCCAACATTGTGGCCCCGAACAACATCGGGTGCAGGTTTCCATGGAACCTGATGGGTGTAGTGAGCGAGATGCTCACTAATAGGGTAGTGTATGCCTGGGCACCCGTTTTATTGGTGCAGGTGTACCGGGAGTTGTATGAGGTTCGAAGGCGGGGCCGAAAGGGCCTAGGCTGTAGTTTGGTTCTCCAGTGTTGGGGCTGGGAGCACTTCAGAGTGGCTCGACCGGAGGGGTTGCCATGTGCTTACTGGGACATGAGCCAGGCTTATGGTAGGAGATGGCTAGTGGCGGAGGAGAGACAGCCAAGCCGCCCCGTGAGATCGGGGCAATGGTATAGGAGTTTATGGGCGGACTTGACAGATGCCCAAGTCATTTGGAGGCCCTGGCGGGAGGCACGGTGGATCGGTGATGGAGAGCATCTGAGACGGGTGCGACAGGCTAGATGGGTAGTGGGTCGAGGCCACAGCGAGGCGGAGTACATACAGATGTCTCGAGTGCTCCGCCAGGTCGGATTGAGACAGGATGTCCCCGGTGAGCCAGTGCGCTATCGGAGGCACAGATCAGAGGGGGATTTGCCGTGTGTCGAGCCATGGAGAGAGGCGACAGAGGACGATGAGGACATGGAGATCCCTGATGTGGACGACGTCGGGGTAACAGCTGAGTATGCAACATGGATGGCCGCAGAGCCGAGGTGGGAGCCACCATTGGTGGTCGCTGGAGCTGGAGAGGATGAGGGAACCGCAGAGGTTCCCAAGCGCAGGGAGGGTCCCCACCTTCGAGCTGACAGTCGAAGGTGAAAGGGGAAGATGGTACGGTAGACACCGGGAGCATGAGATGACGAGGAGGATGATGGCGAGGGCCTAGGAGAGGCCACTGGAGAGACTAGGGAGGTACCCCCTAGCGGGCACGAGGATGATCTGGTGTAGCTGCAGCAGCAGATAGCAGAGCGTGATGCTATGCTAGCGGTCCGGGATGAGAGGATAGCTCGGTTGGAGCAACAGGTTGCAGAGCGGGATGCCCTGATAGCTATTCAGGGAGGAGAGGATGGCCCAGATGCAGGCGAACTTGGATGGAGCGACTAGGGTGCCCCAGGATGACAGGGTGACGAGACTCCAGGCAGAGCTAGCGGAGCGAGAGTGACGACACGGGATAGACATATCTAGACTTAGGTCTAGGACTCGTTACATTGAGGCTCTGGAGGACACATTGTTTAGGCATCACATTGTGTTGCCTGATCCTCCATCCTCTTCTGTCTCTAGGCATAGTGAGTCTAGGCACACCACTAGGTCTAGGGCTCCTACTAGGTCACAAGGGTCCTCTTTTGATGGTTAGCTTAGTGCTTAGATGCACTCTTTATGAGCCTTGGTGCTCTATTGTATTTTGTAGCCTTTTGGCATTCATTGTACAGTTTGTCCTTTATATATATATATACATGGCTTTTATTTTTAGTGTTTTACTTTCTTTTGTGTGAATGCCTATGTTTTTGTGATGCATGTTTTTATATGTTTTAATGTGATGCATATGTGATGGAATGGAATGCAAAGTTATAGATGATTAATGCGAGACTAAGTAAATGAAATATGCACTAAGAAGCACTCATACTTTTAGATAGTTAGATTTAGCCAACTGTTATCATAATTGTTTAATCAGGGGCACCGAACTTGGTGGCTTGTGAATGGATGACGTATGGAATGACATGAATATGGAAGAAGATATGGAGGTTGATATGGAATAAAATATGGAGGAAGACTGTTTTACAAAGACTCAAACATGCTAGTGGTATCAAACAAACTTACTAATACTGCCTAATTCAACTAGGACCAAATGTGTGTGCATGTGAGTTCATTAACCAAATCAGAAGCATGGTAGTGACTCTAGGCAATCAAAAACTCGTGTGTGTGCAAGTGTGTTCATTAACCTCATCTTGCACAAATTAGGTAACCTTGTTATGGAGAAGACCCCAAAGCTAGTTTGTCCGTATGAGCATTCAGAGGTCTCTCTTTGAGGAGAGACATGTCGCCACGCAAATGAGTATACTCCATCGCCGATCAAGCGTCTATAGCCCCGGTGAAGGTTAACTCCATAGTCCATGTTGTTTTTGACCTTTGTAAGCCTTGGGGATGACTACCTATCCGTCTGACTGGACAAGTAGTACGATCCTTACAACTTATTTGGGATCAGTGGTGTGTGAAAAAATGTTCATTTCCTTAGAGCTTTGGGGAATCGGATTCTCAACCGAAGTATGATGAGAATTTTACCCTATCCTTACTACTCTGTTTATATTTATATTTTGTTATTTGCTTGTGATAGTGGTAAGAACCACTATTTTATGGACTATGTTTGCATGATAGGACAAACGAGGATTACCCTGTTCACTTCGAGGCACAACCCAAGGATGGTGTTATCTCTCTTTGACACAAGATGTTTTTAAGATGTGAAAATGTGATAGGTTCAAGACCGCTTTTGAAATCATTTCCCAATACTCAAGATTTTATTTAGTGTAATTTGTGATATGGCCCTAGAGAATTTTGACATGCATTTCGAAGTTTGCTTAAAACACTAGGAATGGCTGAGTGACTGAAAACATTTTGGCAATGTAAATATGTGCAAATGGAAAATGGGTGTACGAATGACAATTCGGTTTGATGGATTTTATGAAGGTGCCCCAGATTAAGGCAACATGACTTTTGCTTGACCAAATTTTATATCCAAAAGATAGAATGGTCTCTAACATGATATGCAACTATGGCTGAAAATGAAATGTTATGGTTTTCAATGAGATGTATGCACATGAAATGCAATGTTTTTGAATGAGATGTATGCAACTAACAATGAAATGCAAATTCTTTTTATTTTATTTGTTTTTTTTTTACAAGCCATGTATATATGTACATATAAAATTCAAACTATGCGTAGAATGCCCTCAAGTGTATAACATTAAGTGGTTCGGGTTCTTCCTCTCCCTCTAAACTGGCAAGTCTATAAGTTCCATTACCCACTCTTTCGGTGACCATATATGGACCTAACCAATTAGCCGCGAATTTATCTCGAAGATGCGGCAATGCATTGGTGTTTTGTTGATTCTCTTTAAGGACAAGATCCCCTACTTGAAATTCTCTTAGATGAACTTTGGCATTGTAAGCACGTTTCAATCGGTCTTGATAAACTCGCAAATGCTCTAAAGCATTGATTCGTTTTTCATCTATGAGTGTGAGTTGATCAAGACGTGCTTGTCTAGCAAGTATCATCATCGATAAATTCCTACAAAGAAATTCGCAAGGAAGGGATCTCGAGCTCAAGAGGCATGATTGCTTCGACTCCATAGACCAAAGAAAATGGCGTTGCCCCAATGGGAGTTCTGATGCTTGTTCTGTAAGCCCATAATGCCAAGGGGATTTGTGTATGCCAATCTTTATGATTTTCTTTAACAAGTTTCTTAAGAATAGCAATTATGGTCTTATTTGAAGCTTCAGCTTGTCCATTGGCTTGTGGGTAGTAAGGAGTTGAGAAACTATGTTGGATATTATACTTTTCGCAAAGAGCTCGAACATCCTTATTCTTAAAAGACTTGTCGTTATCAAAAATGATTTTAGAGGGAATACCAAAATGACAAATGATATGGTGAAGTATAAACTCCACAATTCTAGGACCTGTCGTACTGGTTAGAGGAATAGCTTCAACCCACTTTGTGAAGTATTCGATGGCTTGTAATGATGAAAGTATGCTGTCCCGAAGAGGCAGGTGAAATCTTGCCAATTAAATCGAGACCCCATTGTGAGAAGGGCCAAAGGCTTTGGATGGTCTGTAAAGCTTGTGATGGTATATGGATTAAATTAGCGTGTTCTTGACACTTTTTACATTGTTTAACATATTTGCAACAATCTTGTTCCATAGTGGGCCAATAATACCCCATACGTAAAATACGCTTTGCAATGGCCATTCCACTAAAATGACCACCACAAGTACCATCATGGGCTTCAACAATAGCTCTATGTGTTTCACCTGCTTCTAGACAGTGGAGGAGTACTCCATCATATCCACGTTTATACAACACATCCCCCAAAAGAACAAAACGAGTTGCCTTTTGCTTAAAACAGTGGCGGGTAGTTCGAGACAAATCAGGTGGAAGTGTTCCAAACTTGAGGAAGGCTACTATCTCACTAGACCAAGGCTCATATGGATCCGAATGGATAAAGCAAACATCTTTTTCATCTTTAGACTCAGCACGGACAATTGCGGACTTAGAGATTGTGGAAATGATTAGGGGCTGTACCTCTCCAAGGGAGTCCTTTGGAATCAATGATCCAAGAGAGGCCATGGCATCCGCAAATCTATTAGTCGAACGAGGCAAACTAGTGATCTCATACCAATCAAACTTAGAGAGCAACTTCATTGCTACATCATGATAAAGCTTAATGGTAGGTTCTTTGGCTTGGTATTCTCCTGTAATTTGTTTAACCACGAGTTGAGAATCCCCAAATATCCGAATACGCTTAATGCTCATAGCTATGGCTGATTGAAGTCCTAAAATTAAGGCTTCATACTCTGCTGTATTATTGGTGCATTGGAAGTCTAGTTTGAATGATAAAGGGATGGGAATCCCTTGAGGTGTATGAAATACAACTCCAGCACCCTGACCTTTCGCGCACTTAGAGCCATCAAAGAATAGCGTGATGTCAACATCTTCCTCCGAAATGATGTCCTCTTCTTGTTCAGTGATAGCAAATACCGAATCATCTGGGAGCTCAATAATCAAAGGATGATCACTAGGTAGTGGAGCTTCCGCAAGTTGATCGGCTATAACTTGACCTTTAACGGATTTTTGGCTAATGAATTCAAGATCGAATTCGGTAAGCAACATTATCCATTTAGCGGTACGAGTGTTATTATAAGTGCGAGACATCATATAACGCAGAGGGTTTTCTCTAGCTATGACATATGTTGTATGGCTAAGCATATAATGACGAAGTTTCTTAGTGGCAAAAACCACTGCTAAACACAACTTTTCCACATAAGCATATCGGGTTTCATAGCTTACCAATGTTCGACTAATATAATAGATAGCTTGCTCGCGATTTTGTTCATTCTTTTGTGCAAGCATTGTCCCTAAGGCAAAGTCCGTTGCTGAGATATAAAGGTTGAAAGGGACCCCTGGACGAGGCGGAGCTAAGATCGGCGGAGATGCTAAGTACTTGCTTGATGTCATCAAAGGCTTTCTGACATTCATCTGTCCATGAAAATTGTACCCCCTTTTGTAGTAGGTGGCAAAATGGCCTACATTTATCGAGAAAGTTGTGCAATAAAGCGACGGATTGAATTAATCTTTCCTTGTAAACTACGCAACTCCTTCAAATTAGTTGGGGGACACATTTCCATAATGGCTTTGACCTTGTTTGGGTCCACCTCAATACCTCGTTTAGAGATAATAAAACCTAGGAGTTTGCCTGAGGTAACACCAAAGACACATTTCTTAGGGTTCAACCTTACTTTATGCTCTAGAAGCCTATCAAAAACTTTTTCCAATACATCAAAATGCTCTTGTCGAGTTTTAGATTTTGCCAATAAATCATCCACATAATCTTCGATAATCTTATGCATATAATCGTGGAAAATATAAGTCATGGCTCGTTGATAGGTTGCACTGCGTTCTTAAGGCCAAAGGGCATCACCCCGTAACAAAAAGTTCCCCAAGGTGTAGTAAATGCTGTTTTGTGTTGATCTTCAGGGTTTATTCGAATCTGGTTGTATCCTGAAAATCCATCCATGAACGAAAGCATTTCATGACCAGCACAAGTGTCGACAAGAGTATCAATGTTTGGAAGAGGAAAGTCATCCTTAGGACACGCTTTATTTAGATCTCGAAAATCGGTGCAAACACGTATCCCCCCGTTAGGCTTGCGAACGGGTACCATGTTAGAAAGCCACTCAGGATAATCAATCGGGACGACAAATTTAACATCAGAAGTTTTTGAATCTCCGATTTAACTAGGAGGGCCACGGTAGGATGCATTTTCCTAAGTTTCTGTTTGACAAGTTTAGCATCTTTTTGTAAGGTGAGGTTATGGACAACCAAATTAGGGTCTAGGCCTGGCATGTCTTTGTAAGACCATGCAAATATCTCCTTCTTCCGCTTGAGTAGAGAAATCATTTGCTCTTGTTCCTCTGATGATAGAATTTTAGCCAGTTTCACAATTTGGGTATTATCTTGGTCTGTACTAAGGTCTACATCGATAGTTTCTTCAATAGACATGTGGGAACCTTCCTCAAGCTGATGGGGAGTAGGGATCAGATTTATGTCATCTAAAATGTCATCAAGCTCCTGTGCCTTGCTCTCATCTATGTCTGCCTGGAAGACCTCTGGCTTAGAAGATGAAGGTGAATGTGGAGGTGAAGGAGGAATGTAGTTGGCGGAAGCCCTTAACAATTCCTCGAAAAGGATGAACTCTGAAATAGATGGAGGGGATGAAATCCGATCCATGTCAATCAGGCTTGGATTGATCGGGATTGGCTTATCCGGATCATATGGATTATGGAGCGAGGTGAATAAGTCTTCAAAATTCATTGTCAACTTATGAAAGAAAGAATGGCGGAATGGAAGGGAAAACCGGTGAAGACCTCGGAAGACCTGAAGTGCAAAACAACATAGTTTTTCAGTTTTTTTTTTTTTTTTGTATTTTGAGTTTTTTTTTTTTTTGTAGTGGTGAAAACCACTATTACACACATACATACAGCAATAAAGTATTTTTATATGTTTTGATTTTTTTTTTTTTTTTGGAATTTTCTGATTTTTTTTTGTTTTTGGTAGTGGTGAAAACCACTATTTTAGTATATACATATAATACAAGTTTGGATTATGGCTTATGGATGTGGCGGGGGTGGTGGTTCACCTCGTTCTTGTGGAAGAAGCAAGCGAAAGATGGCCTCTTGGAGAGGAAACAATTGGAGATAAAACTCGTCTTGTTTAGTGAGGGGAACAATGGGCGCCGACTCTTCTTCAGATTCATCAGCATTTGACATGACGTCAAATTCTTCATAGACTTCATCTTCGGATTCGTCGGGGTGGAGGATTTCTTCTTTCGAATTAAGATTAATGCTTTGAAAATATCGTTCAAAAGAAGAAAGGGATGGAAGTGGTTGGTAGCCTTGACCAAAACACTCAGTGGGTCTCTGATATGGCATATCGATGCGTTCAGTTACCCCTTGCTCGTATCGACCTAGGCCAAATTGCTGCCAATTATGCCTGTGGAAATAGCGAGAGGGAAAACCCTCCATCCTTTCGATATTGGCGGGGACTCGGATGCTTGGGTTCCGGTATGGTGGTAGGACTAGAAGATGACTCTATTCCCCCATATACAAAATTAATGGAATTTGGCATAGAACCCATGTTATAAACCGATCCAATGGATAAATGTTGGTCATGTGGACGACCAAAATCTTTAACTTGTTTGCACATTGAACGGTGTGATGTGGACATCTTGAATGGCATACTCACCAATACCTGCATCGGTGAGATGGACCTTGACTTGGGAGGGAGATGGACTAGATGATGGAATAGAAGAATGTGGGATAGAAGAATTGGAAGGATTTGGTTGGGTTGATGCTTCACTAACTTGTGAAACATCAGGTGGTGATGGTTGGGAAGATGGAGGAATAATAGGTGATGTTGAAGAAGGTGTAGAAGAAGGGGGTAATGATGTGGAAAGAGATGATTGGTCATGGCCACATGTGCATGTGGTCACTGATGAAGAAGAAGGAAGATTAGTTGATGAAGAAAGTTGTCCCACCGTGATCGCCATTTGTAGATTAAAAATACACGCCAAACAGAAATAAAATCACAATGACGAGTACAAAATAGTTGCACAAAAACAAACGATTTCTATTAATCGATGGAGTTTAAAAACTCCTTTTGTAATACAAGTGGGCCTGTAACCCTTTATTTGTGATACACAATTACAAATTATGCTAGGGTTCTCCGAAACCCTAGCTGGCACGAATGGTGGCGCTTCCGAAGAATGTATCTTCAATCCCAACCGAGTGAGTGGGCTTTGTCGTATCCCTTGCTTGGACCACTCCGGCTTAATCAGTCGCCATCAATAAACCGGATCCGTTATCAAAAACCCGCACACATTAACACTATCAAGGAGTTAGAAATTAATGAGAGGGCTCCACTGCGTGAGCCCTCAGAAACAATCTAAAACCCTATAAAAATGGAATGCAGGAAATCAATAACAGATTAATACATAAAATACGGCTACTTGCTTTAAACTAATTTATACCTGTTCTCTATTAACGCAGCTAGACCAGGCGACACCTGGAAGTAATGTTGTTGTCAGAATAGGCTACGGAAGGCGCCCTGGTGCACTCGTCGAACGCCCGCGTGCTTCTGGATCTGGATTACAGACGCCGGTCTGAGTCTGTGGCTGTAGGTAAACGCCTGCGGGCACTTGTTAAACGCCCGTGGGCACTTGGTAAACGCCCGTGGGCACTTGGTGAAGGGGTAAACGCCCGTGGGCACTTGCGACAGGAATGGGAGATTCTGCAGAATGCTGCAGAAGGAATGGCGGCGAAAGCGGCAACGAAAGCGACGATGGATGCGACGAAAGGGTAGCAGAAGAGAGGAGATAGCAGTAGAAGAATTAGAATCGAGAGATAGAAGTAGCAAAAGACATAGGCGAAAGAAGATAGGAAAAGGGTTTGAGCCATCAAAGTGACTCAATTTATAATCCACTCTTAGGGCACACTTTAGGGTTTTAACGACACTTTGAACGTGTGGCTAAGATTAAAGCGGATCCAAGGGTAGAGAATAAATCTTGGTTGTGGAATGGATTAAGATGGATGGACGGATGAGATTAAATGAAGGATGGACGGCTCAGATCAAATCACTTAAACTATTATTTAAATATATATATTAAAATATTAAAATATTAAAATATATATATAAATATTAATTTAAATAAATTTGGGGATGAAAAATGGCGGGAAAGGTGAAATTGGGCCAAATGATGGCGGGAAAAGGTGAAATTGGGCCAAATAATGGCGGGAAGGTGGATGACCGACATGTGGCTGACAGGAAGGTATAGATGACTTGCAAGTGGCTGGATTTTGGTGTCTACATCAACACCCAAGAATGCTTTGAAACATAATCATGAAAAAATATGTTGGAAATTCACCCTTCATCGAAAATCACTCTTCCTTCCACCTTGGTTGGGTCCCAAAGGCAAAGGAGTCCGCCAGATGTTCCAGAGGCAGGACTAAAGGAAAATTGATATTTTCTCCATATAATTTTGGCAACTTTAGGCAAGGACTGCATGCCTAATTTGATTTCTTGAATAATACATATTGTAGGATTTGAATCCTTTCGCATCGAAGCAGTAAGTCTCTGTTTTGTTGCTCCATTTAATCCTCTCGCATTCCAGGAGAGGATTCTCATTTGGAACTCTTAGAGGGTTTTCTACCACCTTTGACTTGCTGCACAGGAGGTTTGGGTCACTTTGATTCTTCTCTATTAGAAATTATCAGTTCCTGAAAGAGATTTCATTGGGAGCCATTGGCTATGGCTTTCGCTATATCTCTATTTATTTGCTCCACGATAGAGGGTCTGCCCTTAATTTTGTCACTTTCGACATCAATTAGGGATTTTTAAAAACTTCTGGTTTGTTTAGGGATCCATGCTTTAGGATAATCATGAAACAACTCAGGGCTATCAACCTCGTCACCATGGGGGTCGGGTGGGGGATGAGAAGGGCCAAACCTATTGGAGGATGGGGGGAGCTAGGTGGGGGATTAGATGGCGGTGCAGGATTGGACAGTGGGAGCTAGAGAACAAGTGCCATGGCCGATGAGGATTTTGGATGTGGATAAGGGGACAAATGAGGATGTTGCAAGGGAGGGTTTGTATTCTCGAAGGATTGGTTAGGGTGAGCCAGGTAATTCCTCTTTGGGAATCTCCTCATTATCATCATTTGCATTGAGATTTAAATTATTAAATAAACTAAAACTATTAGAAAAAGCAAACAAAGAAGTTACCTTATTCTTGTCGCCATTTAGATATGGGGGAGCAGGTTGCTTACCTTTGGGCTCATAGCATGGACCCGCTTTAGCTCTCATTCTCTAAACCTCTCCTTTAGGTGGGTGTTGCATCTCTTGGTAATCGTTTTGAGTAAGCCTCATTTTTAAACACTAGTTTCAAAGGTACCGTTAGGTGTGGCACTCAGTGCAAAAGGAGGGTTTGTTCTCATACTCCACCACTTGGCATCGATAATATGACCCGTAAATCAAATTCATATGGGTCGAAAGCTAGGATTCCAAGTTTGCATTAACATAGATACGGGTCTGTGTCATCCTCGATTGAGCACACGTAGCTGGGTAAATAGTGACAAGCTCCACAATCGTGCGAGTCATCCCTTGTAGAACATCCTCATACCAAAAGTGAGAGGGTAAATTTGGAAGACGGATCCAGATGTGAGCAAAGTTGATGCTTTGGGTTTCTGGATCAAAATCCACTCCCCACTTACGGAGGAATAGGCTTCTCCTAAAGAACCATGGACCCCTAGATAGAATGCGATCCACGTCCTCTTGAATATTGAGTCAAATCATGAAGAAGCCTCTTGATATAGCAACTAGTTCCATATAACCCCTGGTTTTCCATTTCATCGTCGCCCATCACCGGATAGCCTCCATATCAGGTCTTCCCCCCACAAACTTCTCAACTAGGGAAAAGGAATCTAGGGAAATGTACCCGGCCATGACTTCTTCCGGTAGGATTACATCGCATCCATCAGGAATAAAGGTGCATGATGCAGTTGAGGAGGGTTTGGGCCTTCCCTTGAGTGTTTCTGCAAATGATGTTGCTTGGGATTTCTTGTTTCCCATAACTGTTTTGTCCAGGGGTTCTTTCCCCCCAAAAACATCAGTCTCATCTTCTAAAGCCGCAAACTCAGACTTACCTGGGGCCTTGTTCCTATTTTCTTGGTCGCCTGTTCCATCCTTTTTCCCACTTTCGTACACACCTGTTCTGTTTCCTGCTTCCGTACTGTATATTCTCTGTTTCCCGCTCGATGAAGATTCAAAATTCAAGGTTTTGCTCATTCCAAACACTAAAACTTTTCATAAATTAGGTTCATATTGAGTATATAGTTCCTCATTAATATTTTGTTTCTATTGTACTATATCCACTAAGTTTTGATATATTTTTTCTTCATAGGCTAAAGCCTCAAGAGAACTGGTATTTCTTCCAATAACCATACTTATTGGTCTCCATTTCTTATTTACTTTCATCTGCTTGGACCTATTTTTTGTAAATTGAAACCATCCTCATCTATATCCATTTGTAAGTTTCTCTTGTGTTTTTTCATATATTTTTTTGTTAGACTCTTCTTAGGGCGTGATCTCTCAAGATGTACCACCTCATGACATATTCAACATATTATATTCATAATCCATGGTTTGGGTCCACAACTTATCCTATGCTTAAGAATGATTGATTATGATAAACATTTACTGATATCAATCATCATAAATATCCAGGCATAAATAGCCAAGACTCCATCTTTTGTAGATTCTATAATCTCAAGGAATTCTCCTAAGAGTGTTGCATATTTCCTTGAAGGTATCCATTTCTTAAACTCAATGGATGACCTAAACTAGTACTAGGGATAGATTTATATTTTCAAGGATAAAGCCTTCATACCAATGGATAACAGAGAGTTCTACTTTTCCCAGAAACCAAGGACCCCATTTAAAGATTCTATCTCTTTCCCCATTGACCAAAAAATAGATATAAAGAAACCTTTGGGAAGAAAGGATAAACCCACTCCTGAAGACTTCCATCTCCTATCAACCTATTTTCTTAGATCTGAAGTCCCTAGCTAAGACCCATTAAATTTACTAATGATTGCCTTATATTTGAGCAACGAGGGTCATTGCTTTGTGAGGTTATCTCTAATATCTATCGCTAAGTATAATTCTAATGATTTAACTATAAATCAATCAATGATAAGGAAACTATAACTCGATATCTACTAAAACTTACTAATATATCATATGACGATTATATTATTTAAAATAAACCTACAATAATCTACATGTATAACTTCTAAGATAATTAAGGAATAAATAAAACTTAGCCAAAAAATTCCAAGTCCAAATGGAATGTCCTAACTCACTAAGGCCCTAGCCCTCCATTGCTCTTCCTATCATCCAAACCTTAGCTAACAAATATTTGTAATTTTGTTTTTCCTATGACTTGAAAAATCATCATTGCCCTTGTTATGGATGGATGACTTCATAAGGTCACATATCCCTAAATACTATTTAGATTCATTTATATAACCATTCATTTTAAAGCTCTTCAAAGTTTTCACAAATCGGTCCAAGAATCGTCTGAATCAGGCAACCCTTCACAAAGATATGGCTCTTGAAAGGTGAGAGATTTTTTCTAAAAAATCTTTGCCCTAATATTGCACTAAACATATGGTGTTTTATTTTAAAGTGGATGATGTTTTATAGTTAGATCTTTATAATATATATTTATTTATTTTTAAATAGTTCTAATGCATATTTTTTATAGAAAGATCAATAAAATTTATTATATAATATATTTAGACTGAGCATATAGTCAATTAATAAAAAATAGCCAACAGGCAGTTGCCCTAGTGGCTAAGATGGTGGTTGTTTCTTAAGTGGTTTTGTGTTCAAAACCCCTTGAGGATGGTTGTTGATGTAATTTGTAAACGTTCTCTTCAAAAACAAAAAAAAAATTAATAAAAAATTACAATTTATTTTTGTTATATATTAGATAAAATCACAAGGTAAGTTTTTATTATTTTATTAGCTTATTACATAGGTATTGAACAAAGAATTAGCCTTAAACACCCATAAGATCTACTTCATATCTAGTCTTAGACTTAAAACATTATAGAGTTGTTACGAATATCCTTAATCATAGATTTACATTACACATATTTACAAAATTTGAAAACCCAATAACTTTTTTTAATAAGCTATATGTGGTTTTTATTTGTTGAGAAGTCAATTCGCCTTGACCTTTTAATAAGGATACTCTTAATTTATTTTTTTATTAAATATATTTTTTTACCTTCCTCAAAGTGCTATGTTTCTGTAATAAATTGCTTGATATCGTTTTCATTGAGAGATAAAATTTCACTTGACCAATTGCCTTCTAAAGTTGATTTTCACTGAGATGAAAATGAACACCATGATTGCTAAAAAATCTACTTGATTTCCTTCTTTATAGATATGCACATATTTTCAAGAGATTGCCTCAAATAATAGTTGATGAACTTCAACAATAATAATATTTTTTATCCAACAACAGGAGGATGAATAATTAGAAATAATAGAGGAGAGATTTTGTCTCATTACGCTTTCAATAGTGGGTTTAAGAAAAATAATGAAGTTGAAGCTTGGGCGACTTTAGAAGGGTTAAAAATATGCAAACAAATGAAATGGAATAGAGCATGGATGGAAGGTGATTCTCTCATAGTAATAAATGCAATTTTGAGGAAAGCAAAGGCTCCATGAAACATACAAGAGATAATTGTGGAAATTCAAGATCTTGCTACAGAGTTTGAAGAAATCAGGTTTACACATACATTAAGGGAAGGTAATAAATATGTAGATAGGCTAGCCAATAGAGGGGTTTTGATTGAGGATCGTGAAGTAAAATTTTCCTTTCTATGGTTAGAGGAAGTAGTAAGTTAGTTGAAGATGGCAAGAAAATGTTGATTGCTTGAATCAATAAATGATTAAGTTTTATGTTAATGTTTTCCATTGATAATATCTACTTTATTTTGTAATAGTAATGTGTTTTCATATATAGACTATTTGTTATAATTTTTTTGGTTGCACTTGTGTTTTAAGAAGGAAACTAGAAATCCAAAATTGGTAAAGCGAACTATGATAATGCGATGTTTTGGAAATATTACTCTACTAAGATGCAAGGCATAGATAGTAGAGGTGAAATTTTGGTATTGTGAAGACTGCTATAGGAAAATTTCAAGAAGGATGCTAAATTATGGAATATTTGTATTCATATAGAAAATTGAAAAGATCCAAAAAATGAAAATCTAGAATTCAGACATTTTATGTAAAATGATGTAGGTTTCTAGCTATAGCATCTCAATTGAGATGAAAAGTGTATCTATTTGTAAACTCTCAAGCTCTAAAGAAGAGAGTTGTAATTTGTCAAGGGTGGGGGACCCAAGTACAATCCCTTATTATCCAATAAAAAAATATTTATCCACTCCTTGCATTTATTTATTTTTGATTGGGTGGAAGGGGTTTGAAAGGGTCTCCAAACCTTTTACAAAGGGGTTTTGAGGGTCCCAAAACCTTTTACAAAGGGGTTTTGAGGGTCCCTAAACCTTTTAAAAAGGGGTTTTGAGGGTCCCTAAACCTTTAAAAATAAATATGAATCTCAAGAGAGTTTCCAAAGAAAAACAAAGACGAAGATTCAAAGGAGATACAAAGGGATCCAACAATGAATCAATCTCCAAAAGAAATATTAGAATCTCTCAAGATAAAAAAAAACCTTTAGTTTAAAAACATTAAAAAAGGACATGAATCTCGAGGAGAGATTCAACAACCTCCTAAGTAGCCAAGCACAAATATTTAAAATGAAAATAAAGATGTTGATATTCCAAGATCCGATCACATCGACCAAAGACAAGGTGAGAGATCTAAGGAGATATTCATCCATACTACCAAAAAGTGCATTTAACACAATTTTAAAATTTAACTAGAGCCCGCTTGAAATTAAAATCAAAGGAACAGGAGCTTGTCCACCAAGGTAAAACTGGTCTAAACCAGCATCCAAATAATATCGCCCATTTTTGAAATCTAGATGAAACATTATTTCTAGGGATAAGAATATTGCTTAAAATTGAATTAAAAAAATACGGGCAACCCCACCTTGGATAGACTCAAACATGGAGGGAGCTAAAAATCCTAAAATATGAGACAGTTCCAGATCCTTTGAGCCAAAAAAATAGTTAAAATAGAAATATGAGATTGTAGAAGAACCCGTAAAGATAGTCAATCCTGGAAAAAAACTCTCTAGGAAAAACTAATTAGTAATCTCCAGCAAATGTGGACCAGGATCCACCCCAAATCGAGTCAAAATTAGAATATATGTCCCCAAAGAACCTAACTCCAATACCAGATTTTGAGGGAAAGACACTCTAATCCAAAAGTTTGTTTACATCAGCCAAAGAGATTGCAAAGACAATCCATTCTAGCAAGCAAATCACTAGGAAAAAAATACCCAAGATATCCAACAATAGTAGACTAAGGTCCATTTCAAATGAAGTCAAAATTAGAATATATGTTGACAAAAACCTAACTCTAAAGCTATATTTTGAGAGACAGACACTCCAATCCGAGAGTCTATTTGCATTAGCCAAAAGGAAATGAACCTTGATATTATCCTACACAAAGGCCATTGGATTCACGAACCTAAGTAGAGAATCACCATATTCACCAACAGAACCATTAGCCACCAAGAAGATGTTCTCAATAGCTAAAAATATTTGTATCATTCTCCAAACCAGCACCAGGTCAATGAGAAATAAAACTTGTAAAAGCCATGCATGATCCAAGACAATATCCACAGAAAGTACTAGCCTTAGCTCAGTAGAGAAATTACAATCCCTAGAAAACCTATTTATAGTAGAATTAGCAATGTGAAACTTTTCCCCACCCATCCCATAAGCCATGGGAAGGAAAGCTTTCATGAGCCTCTTAGGATAAAAAAAAAGGATCCAAGCTCATTACTAGAGTAGATCTAGGATATGATGAGATCCAAAGTACAACTTTACTAAACAATCTGGAGAAGCCCCAACAAACAACTACCTCCATACTACCTACCAATAGCTCCCCTAGAAGCCAGGCTAAGCAAAGATCAATATTCCCACTCAAGGCAAGCTTCAAATATGGGAGAACCAGATATATCTCCCTAAAAACCACAATAAAAAGATCTAGATGGATCTCTCTAGCAACAAATAGGAGAACTAAGACTTCTCCCTAGAAAAAACAAATAGAAGAACCAAACGGATCTCCCCAACAACAGATCAAAAATCTAGACAAATCTCTCCAGAAAATGGGAGAACCAGATGGAACCCTCCAAAAATCTCAAGAGTTGTAAGAACTCCAATACTCGTCGACTCTAATTCTACAGGAACAACAAGAATAGGGTTCCACAACAAAGGAACCCTTCCACAACCTCTCAGCCTCTCAAGCTCCATCAAAGCTTCAACCTCTCTTCAATATTAACTTGCAACTATGTGGTTAATCCTCACATTTATTTTGTTGATAACATTAATGATAATTTGTGAATCATATTAATTGAAATAGTTTTTATCATTTTTGAATTGCAATTTTAATATATGTAAGTGTCCTAGCCTTTGCATAGTTGTTAGTTGAAATTCCATATGACTTGAAGTAAGGAGAATTTTGCCTTCATTATTTTGAAAAATACCACCTCCACCCACTTTTCTTGGATTTTCTTTAGAAGCACCCATTCAAATTAATTTTGATAAACCCAAATTTTGAATATTTTCATTTACCATGTATTAAAGCAAATCCCTTGTTTTAAAGCCATTGTTGTAATAACCTTTCCAAGTATATTCAAATCATGTAAATAAGGGGATAACACCTTTTTTTCTATACTTGAGACTTCTCATGATGAGCATCATATCTATAAATATTCTACAAAATAAGCAATAATATGGTTCCAAACTTGTATGAGAGTTTGAGATTTATTTTTTAAAATTATATTATTCCTTTCAAGCCTTAAATTCCAACAAATAATGGAAGGACTAGTCCTCCATAGAATACATAATGCTTTAGCTTTGAAATAATTAATCCAACATTTTATCAAATCTTTCAATGTTGATAGAGTTACCCAATATATTCTCATATTTTTGAAAAAAAAATTCCAAATATTGTGAGAAAAAGGACAATAAAGAAATACATGAGATGATGTTTCTAAATCCTTCTCACACATGTCACATTTGATAGGTCCATGATATTTTCTTCTTTGTAGTCTCATATGCACAACAAAGGTGATTAAGATTCAATTATGAAAGATGACTCCAAATACAATGCAACTCTTCTTCTTTTCAATTAGTTATATGGGATTGAAGTGGGTCCCACTTGTATTACATCATCACTATATAATGGTATTACAATAAAGCTTGGATATTATCCATGTATCATTTGGCAAAATTCAAACCTAGTTCTCCTCCTTCAACATTGAGAAATATAAGCAGTTGAGTTAATGCCACTTGATATTTTTCAATGAGTTTATACATGTTTTTTTGAGGGGCTCCAATCCCCTCATATTGAGTGGGTTTTGAACATTGGACCTCTCAAAGAGAGGCCAAAGCCCTTACGATCGCAGTAAGCTTACAACCTTCAATGAATTTACACGGTTTTTTATAAGGGATCCTAGTCCCCTCATACTAAGTGGTGTTTGAACCTTGGACCTCCAAAAGAGAGGCCAAAGCCCTTACCACTACAATAAGCTTACAAATCCAAACATAATGTTACTATTTTTATTTATAAACTAAATCAACATTAACCCTACTACTTAAGGATCAACTAACTTAACCTAAAGCCCAAGCTAATAATAATAAAGATAGCCAACATGGTTATATTGGAGTCATTACATGGCTCCACCTAGAAAGATTTGTTCTCAAAGCTAGAAAATACTATAAAATGCTCTCATGATCCCACATTGCATCGTCTTCTAGAAAATCCTATCACTTGAAGAGGAATTATCAAATATGGTGATATTTTAGAAAAAAATTAATTGCAATACTACTTTTGGCTGAAGATTGATTCAACCTTCTTCATTGAGTACTAGAGGCTTTATCTAGGATTGTACCTTCTAGCCAATAATCTATTTGAGATAAAAAATGAAAGACAAGATGGATGCAGGAAGATAGTAGAAGCTCCACTTTGTATGCTACTTCACTAGTGCAATAAACCATCATGTAGGAGCCATAAGATCAAGGATCTAACTGCTGATTGGACTTGGTTTTCAAGGACAATTGCTCCTAAGGATGGAGGCATTAAAAGACCATATCACCCATGGAAAATTGTCATTTAAAATAATTCAAATCCTACTATCGCTTCATGCAATTTTGGGTCTAGTTCAAAATATCTTTAAGAAGCTATATCACAACTCATTACTAATATAAAAAATCATCCACCTAATCCACCTTGGAGGATCTTGGGACATAGTCTTCCACTAATGGAGGTTTCTAAACATACAAGGCCTCAAATAGGGACATATTGAGGGAAGACTGATAATAACTATTGTATCATCGTTTAACTAAAGAGACCCAATAAACCTAGTGACATTGTATATCTTGGTCAAAACAATGAAGGTAAGTACCAAAATATTTGTTTATAATCTCTTTTTGTCCATCTAACTAAGGGTCATACAAAGAGAATATAAACTATGTACCACTAAGATATAATAATTCCTTTTAAACATTGGTGGTGAATATAGGGTCACAATCATAGACAATGGAATTGGGCATACCATACAATTTTAAAATAGAATAAAAAATACCTTGCCAATATTTTTGGTTATGAAGGGATGCTAAAGCATACAAAAATGAGCATACTTGGAGAGGCAATCCACTACCACAAAGATCATTATTTTGCCGTCAAATTTGCGAAGGCCCTAAATTAAATACATAGAAATGTGCTCCCATTTATGGTTAGAAATAGGCAAGGGTTGCAACAAAATAGGAGATATAACTATTTTCCCTTTGTTGCATTTACATACATCACATTCGACTACAAATGTTTTGATATATTCTTATAACCCTTTCCAAGAAAATATTTTCTTCTGTTGGACATTTTGAGTAGATGAAGTTGTCATTGATGTCAAGGATGAATTGTCATTGATGTCAAAAGGTCAAAAGGAGTAATGCAAAAGGTTGGTGGCAAAAGAGCTTCATAATGTTTATTTTTAAATATTATGTGAAGCACAAAATAAAAGGTTTTTATTAAAACCATGGTTGGGAAAAATAAAAGGTTTTTATTAAAACCATGGTTGGGCAAATCAAAAAGGTTTTCTAAAACCTAAGGAGGCTTTTATTTTAAAAGCCCAAAGGAGATTTAAATATTTAATTTATAATATTTAAATTCCTTTGAATTTAAATAATTATAAATAAATATATTTCGAAGGTAAAGTTGGTAGCGTCGACGACAACATTGTTTCCTCGACGTATTTTCCTCTCCATCGATGTGTGTGACAAGGGAAGGCATATGGTATAAATACCATAGCCATTCCTAAGGTTTGGCATCGATTTTATTGCATCCACCTTAAGTGAAAAGAAGCTCATGCAAATTTTGAAATGTGTGCCTCCCGAATAGCGTAGTGTGTGGTTCCATCGATGTCGAAGGAAGAGCCAAGGGCTCTTAAGGGTTTGAAGGAGTCAAAGCACACGTTGTGCTTTGAGGCTCCAAGTGGAGCACGTGGCTCACACGGCGTGGAAGCCACGACCAAGGCGTTGTGGGAGTATTGTGCCAAGTTTCGAGCCCCGCGGATTGTGAAAAGTGGTAATAATTTTTTGGAAATTATTTTAATTTGTTTTGCTAAGGTTTAGGAGGGATAAGGTGGAAGTTAAGTTGTGAAATTAACCTAAGTGTTGAGGAAATATTTTTTGATATATGAAGGGTTATTTTTTCTAAAGTAAAAGCTAGGGTAATTTTGTTTTACCTTAGAAAAGTGAGAGATTGACTTATTGCATTATTTTATAAAGTGATTTATTTAATTAATGCAATATTAAGTAGGGAGTCATAAGTAGAGTTTGGATTATTTTTGAGATATCTTTCTGAAAAGGGTTATGATGAAACTGAATTGTTAAGATGTTCTTTTGATGAGTTAGAGTTTTGGAAGAAGTGTTTTGATTAAATATTTGTGGTGTTGGATATTATTTTAAGATGGAGCAATAAGGTGTATTTGAGCTTTGATTATTTTTGTGACTAAGAAATATTTTGTGAAGAGTGTTAGTGTGATATTTTTGTCATCTAACTATTGAAATTGGCAAAAGAGAAAATTGTGATTGAGACAGGTTTTCTAAGGTCACTTCTACATCAAATAAAAGGTATGGGCATATTCTTCTTTGGTTGAAGTGATTGATTGAGGTTTTCTGAAAATAAGATTGGAGTGAAAAGGACTTTGTTAAGTTTCTTGTTGAGTTGATAATGCTTCAAGGTTTTCTGGAATAGAGGTTAATGAAAGTAACCTTGTTTGATAAGCATTGTTGTTGAAGTGATTAGTTGAGTGAGGAACTTGAACTAGAGTTTGTGCAAATATCATGAGTATCATTGTTATGTGAAGTTGTCAAAGATCATGAGTATCATTGTTATGTGAGACTAGCATTGTTGTTGAAGCAATTAGTTGAGTGAAGAACTTGAACTAGGGTTTGCAAAGATCATGAGTATCATTGTTATGTGAGATTGGTTGATAAGCATTGTTGGAAATATTTGAGTGAATGTTCATAAGTTTGGACTAGGGTTTGTGAGCAAGGATTATTTCATTGAGTGATTGGTTGAGTAGAGTTGGTTGAGCCTAGTCAAGTGGATGTGTTGATGTGATAGTTCAAGTTATGTGAAACAAATTGTTCTATATTTTGAATTGATTTGAGAAAGAGGTTGAGTGTTGATGAATGTGAAACATATTGAGTCTCTAACAATTCTCTATATGTTTCTGATGATAAAAGAGAGATTGAAAGTGATTGAGAGTTTGTGAGTGTGAAGCATATTGAGTCTCTAACAATTCTCTATATGTTTCTATGGTAAAAGAAATTGAAAGTAATTGAGCATTGTGGTGAATGTGAAGCATATTGAGTCTCTAACAATTCTCTTTATGTTTCTATGAGATTGGACAAGTTCTAGTGAGGACTTGTTGAGCAGATTTGAGGTAAGTCTTTGAGAAGACTTGTGGATAGATTTGTGTGAGATTTTGTGGAAGCTTACAATACAAGTTTGAGGATAGAGATTGTTGAGTAGATTGGACAAGTTCTAGTGAGGACTTGTTGAGCAGATTGGACAAGTTCTAGAGAGGACTTGTGGACAGATTAGTGTGAGCTTTTGTGGAAGCTTACAAGGCAGATTTGAGATAAGTCTTTGAGAAGACTTGAGAGTAGAGTTGATTGATTGATTTGTTCAAACCTTGAGTTAAGGTTTGGGGCAGATCTAGCAGAGTTGATTTGTGATTGGATCAAGCTTTGTGTTAAGGCTTGAGGATAGATATTGAGGATAGATTTGTGCTAGACCGAAGGACTATGTTTAGTGCAGATCAGAGGATAGAGATTGAGGATAGATTTGTGCTAGATCGAAGGACTATGTTTAGTATAGATCAGAGGATAGATATTGAGGATAGATTTGTGCTAGACCAAAGGACTATGTTTAGTATATATTTGAGGATAGATTTTGGTGTATATTTGAGGATAGGTTTGTGCTAGACTAGAGATAGATATTGAGCAGATTTGTGCTAGATCGAAGGACTATGTTTAGTGTAGATTTGAGATAGAGCTAAGAGTAAGATTTGGAGGTGATAGAGTATAGAGGATGATAGTCTCTAGTGGATAGAGATCCATTAGCCAAGGTAGTGAGGATAGGTGTCTTTAGTGGATAGAGATCCATTAGCCAGTGTAATGGGGGTAACAGTTCTTCTAGAAGATCACTAGCCAGAGCAAGAGGAGAAAGGAGTTCTCCTATGGATAGAGATCCATGAACTTGATTAGGGGATTGGTGTCTCCTTTGGATAGAGGTCCATAAACATTGTAATAGGGAAAGGATTCCCAAGAGATTTATTGAGAAAATATTAGTGAAATATTTTCTCTATGGAGTAGCCCACATTGGGTGAACCACGTTAAATTGGTGTCTCTATTGTGTGTGATGATTTGTGCATTGCTTTGGTTACTGCTATTGATATTGCCATTGATTATATTGGATAATACTATTTGGGAAAGAAAAGTAAAAAGTGATCTTATACTGTTCACCCCCTCTCAGTATAAGCTTGTGTTCTTCAATTGGTATCAGAGTTGGTTCCTTCGAAAAAGGTTTAACAACTTGAAGGAAGATCTTACAAGAACACAAATGGCAAAGAAAGGCAAAAGTAGAACCATGAGACACAAGAAGAAAAGAACACACATGGTCATGAAAGAAAAGGAAGATGAATTTAATATTATTATTTTGGGAGGAAGAATGGAAATAGATTCAAGATATGAATCAAGCAGTGGAGAAAAGGCCAGATTAATAAAGTTTTGTACCAGATGTAGGAAGACAGGTCACCTTGCAGCTTATTGTTCACAAGAAGGTGAAGAATGTTTTGTTTGTGGTCAACTCGATCATGATGCAAGTTATTGCAATGGGTTTAGTAGTGGTGAAGATGAAGATGATACTTTCAGAATTGAAGTCCTAGAGGATGGTTCAAAAAAGGATAACAAGGACAGTCAAAATAGGTATGAAGAAGAAACTCTACTTTGGAAAATAGAAGAATAGACCAAAGAAAAGAGAAAATTTTAGAAAGAGAAAAGGAGGAAGTCACTCTTAAGGAACTTGTTGAGTTGAAAAGGGAGAACTTAGAATTAAAGGCTCAAATACAAGAGGATGAGAAATATAAGACAAAGCTTCTACAAGATCTCTCTGACTTGAAAGATAAGGTTGAAAAGGCAAGGAGAGTTGAAAAAGGTATGGTTGAACAGTCAAAGGTAAAAGAGCTAGAATGTGAAAGACTTATTGTTGATCTCGAAGAATTAAAAAGGGAGAACTCAGGATTAAGGGTTCAAGCTCAAGAAGATGAGAAAGCAAAAGCAAAGTTTCTACAAGAGCTCACTAACTTCAAAATTAAGGTTGAAGAGGCAAGGAAAATTGAAGAAGGTATGGCTAAAAAATTAAAGATAAAAGATCTAGAGTGTGAAAGATTAGAACATGAGATAGTTTCACTAAGGATGGAAGTAAAAGACTCTAAGGACAAGCTACACAAGTTTGAGAAAAATTCAAAGACCTTGGACAGGATTATCAATGCACAAAGATCATCAATCACCAAAATAAGACTTAGTTTTGAAGAAGAACAAGGGAAACAGGAAGCAAAAAAGGAGAGTCAAGCTCAAGCACCAAAGAAGAAGAAGCTTCAAAAGAAGAAAGTGAAAGAGAGAGTGAGACTTCTAAGGATAAGTTGGACAATAGAAAGTTCAACAAGGAAAGGAACAATGCACAAATAAGGAACAGATGGAACAAGAAACAAGACAGGGAAGAAGAGACTAAGAGACCAATGGGGTCAAGGCAAGGTTTCTTCAATGGATGATGCTTCTCATGTCACAGGTTTGGGCACAAGGCTTCACAGTGCAGGACACATGAAAGACAGGAATATGGGAATTTCAGAAACAGGTAGCTTTTTCATGGGTATTGCTACTCATGTAATCAGTTTGGTCACAAGGCAATGAATTGCAGGGTTCATGATAGGAATAGATATGGCTTCACCAGGAGGAACTTCAAGATATTTGCACCTCCAAGGAATAACAACATTAAGTGTTATAAGTGCAATAATGATGGACATACAACAAAGTGGTGTAGAGCAGATATTCTAGAACCAAGCATGAATAGGAACATGAACAAGAACAAGAATAGGAACATGGACATGAACAGAATATGGATATGAACAAGAAAGAGGATCAAAAGGAAAAGGATGATAAAGGATGGAGAAGGAAAGTGGACAAAGGTAAAGATCAGTGCTTTATGGGAGTAGAAATACTCCCACCCCAGAATTAACCACCTCAAGAGGAGGTGGGGGAGGGGCTAAGCTAAGAGACTCATTCTTAGCCCCGAGCCCCAAAGGTGACCCTTTGCCATTGATGTCAAAGGGGGAGAGATTTAAGTAAGGGGGAGAGATTTGATTTAAGAAGAGAGCATTGAGTCAGGGGAGCAGTTTCCCAAGGGGAGCAGGACAAAAATAGGTTAAGAAAATTTGAAAAGATAATTGGGTTGCCATCAATGACAAAGGGGGAGATTGTTGGACATTTTGAGTAGATGAAGTTGTCATTGATGTCAAAAGGTCAAAAGGAGTAATGCAAAAGGTTGGTGGCAAAAGAGCTTCATAATGTTTATTTTTAAATATTATGTGAAGCACAAAATAAAAGGTTTTTATTAAAACCATGGTTGGGAAAATCAAAAAGGTTTTCTAAAACCTAAGGAGGCTTTTATTTTAAAAATCCCAAAGGAGATTTAAATATTTAATTTATAATATTTAAATTCCTTTGAATTTAAATAATTATAAATAAATATATTTCGAAGGTAAAGTTGGTAGCATCGACGACAACATTGTTTCCCCGATGTATTTTCCTCTCCATCGACGTGTGTGACAAGGGAAGGCATATGGTATAAATACCATAGCCATTCCTAAGGTTTGGCATCAATTTTATTGCATCCACCTTAAGTGAAAAGAAGCTCATGCAAATTTTGAAATGTGTGCCTCCCGAATAGCGTAGTGTGTGGTTCCATCGGCATCGAAGGAAGAGCCAAGGGCTCTTAAGGGTTTGAAGGAGTCAAAGCACATGTTGTGCTTTGAGGCTCCAAGTGGAGCACGTGGCTCACACGGCATGGAAGCCGTGGCCAAGGCATTGTGGGAGTATTGTGCCAAGTTTCGAGCCCCGCGGATTGCGAAAAGTGGTAATAATATTTTGGAAATTATTTTAATTTGTTTTGCTAAGGTTTAGGAGGGATAAGGTGGAAGTTAAGTTGTGAAATTAACCTAAGTGTTGAGGAAATATTTTTTGATATATGAAGGGTTATTTTTGCTAAAGTAAAAGCTAGGGTAATTTTGTTTTACCTTAGAAAAGTGAGAGATTGACTTATTGCATTATTTTATAAAGTGATTTATTTAATTAATGCAATATTAAGTAGGGAGTCATAAGTAGAGTTTGGATTATTTTTGAGATATCTTTCTGAAAAGGGTTATGATGAAACTGAATTGTTAAGATGTTCTTTTGATGAGTTAGAGTTTTGGAAGAAGTGTTTTGATTAAATATTTGTGGTGTTGGATATTATTTTAAGATGGAGCAATAAGGTGTAATTGAGCTTTGATTATTTTTGTAACTAAGGAATATTTTGTGAAGAGTGTTAGTGTGATATTTTGGTCATCTAACTATTGAAATTGGCAAAAGAGGAAATTGTGATTGAGACAGGTTTTCTAAGGTCACTTCTACATCAAATAAAAGGTATGGGCATATTCTTCTTTGGTTGAAGTGATTGATTGAGTGTTTTGAATACTAAGATTGGAGTGAAAAGGATGTTTCAAAGGTTTTTTGGAATAGAGGTTAAGGATAATAACCTTGTTTGATAAGCATTGTTGTTGAAGTGATTAGTTGAGTGAGGAACTTGAACTAGAGTTTGTGCAAAGATCATGAGTATCATTGTTATGTGAAGTTGTCAAAGATCATGAGTATCATTGTTATGTGAGACTAGCATTGTTGTTGAAGCAATTAGTTGAGTGAAGAACTTGAACTAGGGTTTGCAAAGATCATGAGTATCATTGTTATGTGAGATTGGTTGATAAGCATTGTTGGAAATATTTGAGTGAATGTTCATAAGTTTGGACTAGGGTTTGTGAGCAAGGATTATTTCATTGAGTGATTGATTGAGTAGAGTTGGTTGAGCCTAGTCAAGTGGATGTGTTGATGTGATAGTTCAAGTTCTGTGAAACAAATTGTTCTATATTTTGAATTGATTTGAGAAAGAGGTTGAGTGTTGATGAATGTGAAACATATTGAGTCTCTAACAATTCTCTATATGTTTCTATGATAAAAGAGAGATTGAAAGTGATTGAGAGTTTGTGAGTGTGAAGCATATTGAGTCTCTAACAATTCTCTATATGTTTCTATGGTAAAAAGATAAATTGAAAGTAATTGAGCATTGTGGTGAATGTGAAGCATATTGAGTCTCTAACAATTCTCTTTATGTTTCTATGAGATTGGACAAGTTCTAGTGAGGACTTGTTGAGTAGATTTGAGGTAAGTCTTTGAGAAGACTTGTGGACAGATTTGTGTGAGCTTTTGTGGAAGCTTACAATACAGAAGTTTGAGGATAGAGATTGTTGAGCAGATTGGACAAGTTCTAGTGAGGACTTGTTGAGCATATTGGACAAGTTCTAGAGAGGACTTGTGGATAGATTAGTGTGAGATTTTGTGGAAGCTTACAAGGTAGATTTGAGATAAGTCTTTGAGAAGACTTGAGAGCAGAGTTGATTGATTGATTTGTTCAAACCTTGAGTTAAGGTTTGGGGTAGATCTAGCAGAGTTGATTTGTGATTGGATCAAGCTTTGTGTTAAGGCTTGAGGATAGATTTTTGAGAAGATTGAGGATAAATTTGTGCTAGATCGAAGGACTATGTTTAGTGTAGATCAGAGGATAGATATTGAGGATATATTTGTGCTAGACCAAAGGATTATGTTTAGTGTAGATTTGAGGATAGATTTTAGTGTAGATTTGAGGATAGGTTTGTGCCAGACCAGAGATAGAGATTGAGCAGATTTGTGCTAGACCGAAGGACTATGTTTAGTGTATATTTGAGATAGAGCTGAGAGTAAGCTTTGGAGGTGATAGAGTATAGAGGATGACAGTCTCCAGTGGATAGAGATCCATTAGCCAAGGTAGTGAGGACAGGTGTCTTCAGTGGATAGAGATCCATTAGCCAGAGTAGTGGGGGCAATAGTTCTTCTAGAAGATCACCAGCCAGAGCTAAGGAGAAAGGAGTTCTCCTGTGGATAGAGATCCATGAACTTGATTAGGGGATTGGTGTCTCCTTTGGATAGAGGTCCATAAACATTGTAATAGGGAAAGGATTCCCAAGAGATTGATTGAGAAAATATTAGTGAAATATTTTCTTCGTGGAGTAGCCCACATTGGGTGAACCACGTTAAATTGGTGTCTCTATTGTGTGTGATGATTTGTGCATTGCTTTGGTTACTGCTATTGATATTGCCATTGATTATATTGGATAATACTATTTGGGAAAGAAAAGTAAAAAGTGGTCTTATATTGTTCACCCCCCCTCTCAATATAAGCTTGTGTTCTTCAACTTCACTTGCTAGTATATTTTTAAGAATCTAGAATGTCTAGTGAAAGGAGATGCATCTAGTTCTTGGAGGACACTAACATTAATAGTCAAGGTTGGAGAATATAATGCAATATATCTTTTAAAGAACCCCATAAAAATATAAAAAAAGGGGAGGCAATAAGGGGCTAGAAGCTAGTCCTCCTAAATCTAAGAAAGCCATTGTCGAAGAGAACTAGAGATTGTATTGACAACAACAATATCTTCAAGTTTGCAAGATAGAACATCAACCACTAAGTTATCCTTTACCCTCTTGTACTCTAAAAAATCATACCCCAAGAGCTTAGTAAACCATTTATTCTATTCAGTACATGAAAGATATTCTAGAAAATAGTTAAGGTTGTTATGGTCAGTCTATGAAATCATGCCCCAACAATTAAGGCTATCATTTTTCTATAATATGTAGAATATCTAACATTTTCTTCTTATAAGTGGATCATCCTATTCTTGATTTTGTTTTTTTTTTTCCTTTTAAAGGTCAATGGATATACTTACTACATCACAATAACTTCAATACCTATGCTTGAGGGATCACATTAAATGATAAAGGGTTTGCTGAAATCAAGAATAACCAATATAGGGGTGATGCACATAGTCTCCTTTCAAGCATGGAAGGCTTGAGAATATTTTTTAGATCAAACAAAGTTGTATTTCTTAGTGAGAATAGTTATAGGACCAATAATCTTGCCTTAGATGTAGATACATTTCCTGTAGTACCTTGTGAGACCTAAAACTCCATAGAGTTGTTTAAGGAATTTGGAAAAGGCACAATCTTGCATGGTTTTGATCTTATTAGGATCCATATTGATTCCTTACTTGAGTTACTCTATATCCTAATTAATCTATGTTATGGACCCTAGAGGAACATTTGAAACTTTTGATAAAGATTTTTTCCTTCTATAAGATGTGAAGAATATGGTCAATGTGAACTAGATGATCTTTCCAAGATTTCTTATAAATTAAAATATTATCAAAGAAGTGTAGGATAAACTTGTGAATAAAAATATGAAAGACGAAATTCATTAGGCTTTGGAACGTGGAAGGAATATTAAGACCAAAATATATGATTTGAATCTTATAATTATCCTCATTTACACAAAAAGTAGTCTTAGGGATATCCTCTTGTCTAACTATTATTTAATGAAACCCAAAACAAAAGTCCAAATTTGAAAGGTATTTAGCACCATGCAAATCAAACAATAAATAATCTATAATAGGGATAGTAAATTTATCTTTTATGGTGATCCTATTGAGATATCAAAATAAGGATGCATGCATCAATAATTGTCCTTACATTGCACCATAACCACTATTGAGGAATGAAAATTGATGCTTGGATAGATGATTTCTTGATCCAATATTTCTTAGACAAAATTCTCAATTTTAGGTTTTCATAGCTAGGGATAGATGTAAATATGTGTATTTAGAGGTTGACTTACCTTAACTAGGTGGATTTTATTATCATATATGCACTTAGGGGAAGACCCATGGGCTTACCAAATAAATTTGCATACTAGTATACAATGTTCTCAAAGCCTAAATGAAGGTTGGAAGGAGTAGCTACAAAGACTAAACTTTCATACATTTGACCTAGGCAAAGAATCCACAACTGCATTTCTTCAACATTTTTTTCTATATTGTGGGAAATAACCATCTTAGAGGGAGGGTATTAGATTCCTTGAAGATAAATAACATTTCCATTCTCCATCAATTTGACATATAGTCATTGTAGATTAATAGTAACATCACCATGCTAAGATAGCCATTGTGCTCCAAATATGTCATTTGCACTACCCAAATTCTTTGTCACGACCTGTTACCCTCGAACCCTATTAATAGGACATTAACTGATCTTGTGATAAATTGATGTTCCATAGAAAGAGGTCATAGACCCTAAGGAATTCTACAAAATTCCAATCTAGGGATTTGAAGGGACTTAGGAGTAAAAATAATGGAAATTTAATTGAGCATGTTTAATTAGGTTAATTGTATTTAATTTTAATGCAATTAAATGTCCAATTTTTATTGGACCAAATTAGGCACTAGTATTATTTAATACTAAAAGCCTATCCTATTCTCCCCCATGGCATAATTTGGTTGGTGGAGAGAAAAGTGAGATTCTCTCCTCTATTTTTAATTAGGGATGTTTTGGAAGGATGTGAACCATAAGGGGCACAAAACAAAAATAAGGACACTCACCTTATCTCTAGTGGACCCTTTTTCTACTTTTGGTTATACTTTACAAGACATGATAAGTGACAATGGGTCCAACGCATATTTTTAATATTATTATAATGTGGCCACTATTTGGCCCATGAGTGAAGAAATTTCCCTATATTAGAGGACATTTTGTGAACAAAGGGGAGCTAGGAATTCTTGGAAGCCTAGGGAGTATGCTCTCCACTTCGGTGGATCAAAAACCAAAACGCTTTTGAGAAAATAATGAAATCTAAAGTTAAAAGTATAAGGTCAAATTAAAGGTAGAAAGCTTTGGAGGATTTGTAGAAGGGAGAAGCTAAGGACGAGAAGCCAGAAGGAAATATTTGCGAAATATAGAGGTTGGAGCTACTCTCTTTATTGTACTTATGAATGTTTTAATTTGATATGCCCCTCTTCTCAAAATAATTATGTTTTCCGAAATCAACTACTAGCACTTGCTGTTTAAGGAACATATAATTTCTTTGAATAAATCTATGAGTAATGGATAGATTCCTTAACATAAATATTAGAATCTAATTCTTAGAATACGAGGTTATTATGAAATGATTTTATGGATTATAGGTCTAAACACTTTGATAGTTATCCTTTAACTAACTATATGTAAATTTAATCGATTGTTGTGATTAAACATAAAACTATGTGATAAAATTTAGTTACCCGAATAAGAAGGTCGTCATTCATTGGATTTGGAACTAGACAAATCTCTCCATTAGAAACTCATCCACCGTCATTGTTGGAAACTCCACAAAACTCTCAAGAGGATTGGTCCCTATCTTACGTGAGGGAAATCGTAGTGCTGTTAAACATTCTCCTCGTAATTCTCTCATAATGAGCTGAGTTAATCAATAATTAGCATAGAGGGACATAAGTTGTTCTAATCCCTTTAAATATAACAAGAGTGATTTTGAATATTAGCCTTCAGTAAGCACCTAGAGAATACCTCTGATCCATCTGACCTTGCACCAGACATATTCAAAAAACTGAAACCCTCTCTATTGGGTAGCTTACCATGGTTATCCCCATTCTACGACGTGGACTATTATGCCTAGAAGGCCCTGGAAGCCAAGAAATATCACTGCCCTGGAATGCATTATGAGACAAAAACCCTAAGATTGGTATGGTGAACTCTTAATCCCCATCAACAATATGTTATAATTACCCCTGTCTATGGCTTCTACAAACCCTAGAACAACTATGTTGTGGTTGGAAGTAGGTAAATCTGACTCGATCTAATTGAGTAATATAGAGGTTCTTCGACCTCTAATTCTCCAAACCCTACATGTGTGAAACTGAGCATTACAATCATGATGTTCAAATATTGATTCCTCTACTCAGGATGACTCAATAACGCCCAGACTAGCATCTATACATCTGATATTGGTGAGTCTGCCTGACTGCACATTCTTGTCAACAAGCACCAAGTGTCTTAGATATATAACTTACATAAGCAGTAATAGGGTCTTATAATCTCTTACATTCAATAGACTCATTAACCAAATTCTACGCTCGCAAAACCCATCATCACGATCGAGACTGATCATCCTTTTCGTTGCAAAAATTGAGGTATCCTATGTTTCATCGAATATTGGGTTCAAACTTGCAACAATGTTAAATCAGATGGTTGGACCTGTGTTGACAAGTCTTCTTCTCTAAAAACTATTTTGCTTCTATGGACTATTAATCCAAGTCACAACACGAGTTCCAAGAGAACTTCTAAAGGGTTAATTGGAAAGGCGAAGATGGAGGGTTCGTTACCCAAAACTTGAATACACTATGGATGAATGGAGAATTTAAATAGCAGCTTTGGCAGTGCGGATTGATGATGATCAATGATTTGGTCTAGAGCCTGCAAGATCATTAGTGATGTCGAGATGTAGCAACCTTTATCCTTGAAAATTAGCATCAACAACTTGTTAACCTAAAAATACACTATAGCCAGTAAATGATATGAGTAAACTATGCTTAAGCTCTGCCCTATATGCTTGGAAGAGTATCACCTGTTCCGAGGTGTACTCTCAACTGGGGAGTACCACACGTTAAACCATATGGATGACGTGTAGTCGGGTGACCATCGACTACGTAGGATGAATAATACAATCTCCTTTTTTAAGAGTGTGGTCACTGGGAATGCTTCCTACGAAAGGTCCATTGGACCATAGCATTATATATTCTTCTGAGATAATCGTCGATACTTTCCTTCAGGGTAATTGCGATAGAGAGAATCTAATCGAGGGTTGAGCATATTGAAGACACTTGAAACCCTTGCTAATAATATCTTAGAGACTCCACTCTATTAATACTTTATGGGTAGACCATAAGAGGACTATGTAGCTAAGAATAGGTGTGTAGAAGATCATGACCCAACATTATGAAGTTTGGGCCTAGTCCTTCAATATATCTAAGTTACTTACGGGTTATAAAATAAAATCATAAGATGATTCTAAGGATAGTGGTTTCATGAATTAAAGGCATGGGACTTTAATTCATTGAGTGACTTTGTATCAACTACGAAGAATGAAGTTGGAATTCATTCTAAAAGGAATTTATAGGAATTCCTCTAACATCGATACGATTTCTCCAAAATATAATTCCAATGATTATCATAATCACATATGAGATGTTATAAATCCTTAATATGGCTTAGAGAAAGGAATCAATATATTCCTTAATTACATCTGGAAGTTTGAAGGAACAGATGGATTCCTTTGGGGTATGAGAGATACCTTAATGTTATATTGATGACTTAGATAAAGGAATTGGGATATTCCTTAATTGCATCATGAACCTGAAATGGGATAATCATATTCCTTGACTTGTATTTGGTTAAAATGGATCTATAAATGCCCTTCTATAATTGTAATATTTACATCTCAAATTTATGAATATGAGGAAAGAACATACTTGGAGGCTGTGTTTATTCCCCATGAGGATTCCCAGGATAAACAAACGTGTCAATAATTTATAGTTTGCTTTATTATTTCTTGTGGATGTTGCATTTATTTCCAAAATGAAAATGATATAAATTAATGAGATGTTAGATGCTTTAATGAAATGCGTGCATATCTTCGATTATGAAAATGTGTTCATTTGGTAAACATGATGTAAAGGATGTATGCTTTCTTAAATGTATTGACGAATTAATGGGATTTGATTATGTCATTTACTTTTTATAATGTTGTGGGATAACTATTTATGAATGATGTACCTTTCAACATATAGCATTGATTATATTCATGTTGGTTATTTCATGTAGATTCCAAGAACTCTTATGTAACAAAAGTTAATTCTTAAGGGGATAACTGGATTTATGTTGATCTAAACATTACACAAACATTCTTGGATGGAATAACCTGAAACAATATGATTACAAATTATGGATAATATGAGTAGGAGCTCGGAGTGGATGAAACCCACGTAAAGGCAAACAAGATTTGAGTTGTGGATCAAATGCAGCCTTACATTCTGAGTTAAAAATTAAATTCATGAACCTGAGGCATATTGACTAAATAATACCCTTTTGTAATTACTTATTGTCTCATGTGTTAATATAAGGGATGCCTAAAATAAGGGTGGTCAAATAAGCATTGATATGTTTCAAGCAGTATAGTCATGCTTAAGGGAATATTCCAAGGATTATGTAAGTGAATTTTGCTGTCTTAGTGACCCCATCAAGAAGATGTGGGTAGGATCTAAGATTCATGATTAACCATTGCTGAGGTTATATCATGTAAGATGGATTTCCATCTTCAAGGCATTCACCTACATACTAATCTTGGTGGATAGTATGTTTATTGGTGATTTTCCCTTTTATGAGGGATGAAACCTAACTCTTTGGCCAACGTTCTCATATCCGAGTGGTATGAGGGTTTCGTAGAAGCTGATCACTTCTACTCAAGAGTGACTCTGATCAAGTCTTAATATCTCTTGAAGCTACTTGCTTGGATAACTTACAATACAAATGGAATGGTTTTTCTTTAGAACATGATTATGCCTCTTGTTTCATGAATGAAATATGCATAAAAAAAAATCTGAGTAGTTGAGTAGTGACAACTGGGGTTGTTACATTCTTAATAAAGAGTTTGCCAAACTAATGCAAGAACATTTGAGTGGTCAATAAAGAAAAAGTAATAAAAACAAGAATAATGGTTTGAGACCATGGTTTGGGGTACATGGTTTTCAAACCATGGGTTTGGGGCACATGGTTTTTAGACCATGGGTTTTGCACATGGTTTTAGACCATGGGTTTTGTACATGGTTTTAGAACATAGATTTTGGCACATGGTTTTTGTGCCTTTTGTTTTATGTTTATTTTATGACTATAAATATGTACACAGGGAGAAGGGAGACAAGTGAAATAAAGAAAAAAAATATAAAATCCAAAAATTGGTACTCTATGGAGTGCTTACAGGAGGTATATCAAGTATAACTTTAGAAGAATATTGTAAACCTTTAGACCTAGAGCTAGATATTTAGTGCTCTATGGAGTGCTTAAAGGAGATATACTAGGAAGAACCTATAACACCCCTCCTTAGCAAAAAAATTATGTAAAATAAACTATATTTTGATGTGATTAGGTGATGGCATAGTTTATTTCATGATGATTAAATAATATAATGACTGCTTTATTTAAAACATAGAATATGGTATTGCTGATGTTGGATGTAGGATTAGATACCTTCTCCTTGGTGGGGCTATGGGTAAACCACCTACCATGAAGGATATCTAGGGAAATGATGATGATGGCTTGCTCATCAAACAACTTAGGGTAACAAGGAAAATTACTCTTCATGTAGATGCATTACTTTTGCTTGTCCCTAATAATTCACACCCTTGGACCAAGAATTTGCTTGTAATGAGCCTCCTTAAAACTGGGTGACGATAGCATTAGTCTATCTTCAAGGAGATCGTCCATTTGAAGATAAAATAATGGTGTGAACCATTGATGGGTGCATATTTATGTTTGTTTGTATTATACTCAAGCTTGACTAAGATTTGTGTTGCCTTCCTTTGATTAGAATTATTATTTTTTCTTGTAAGTTAGATTTAATGCTTTAGATAAGTAAAGTATTAAATAAATTAATAGTTTTTAAAGCTTTAAGAATAATTATTAAAGTCAATTTAATTGATTGGTTTGGTAAAGCTATTATTTTTATTGTATTTTTGAAGTTTTTTTGAATAATGAGCATGAGTGTAGCTCATTAAGGGGTGCACCACCCTAATAGTGACCAGGGTGGTGAACATCTTTTATGTTAACACCTTCTTGGATGTTACAAGGTGGCCACCTCCACTCACGACTAAGGTACTCCCTCCTTAACCTTCTTAAGGAGTATGGAAACTAGTTTTTGGGCTAGCATGGAAAGGAGGAAACTCGACAGTGGAAAGACTAAGGATCGAAAGGAGTGCAACGTCCCATTGGAGAAACGAACGTAAGCTTAAGGAGTCCATATACTATTTGAGGTTGGCAACTTTGATGTATTTGATTTTATTTTTGTTACTGTATGTGTGGTTTTACGTTTGTTACCGAGTGTACTTTGGTTTGATTGTTGCCTTGTTACTTTTGCATGCTTCTCCTTTGTGTTGTCATTGGGTTATCCTTGCTTTGTGAGTGAGTGCTATTAGCTATGCTTTGTAGAGTTTTCTTTTGGTGTTTCCCTTGTGTGTACCTCCTTCTTGGACATTATCTTGTGCATCAATGGCTATTAGGGTTTGCACATCCAATGGGATATTTTATAGTCACGTAGGATGCTACCAGTTTGAGTTGGAAGCTCTTAGATATTTACCCTGCTCTATTTTCTTGAGATTGTAGCCATTCATTATTTGACCTAGTTGAGGAAGAATTGAGTGGTAACCTGCATTGGAGTTCATCAATCTGAGTTGGCTTGCCAGCGAGTTCAAGGTCTGTTGCAAGTGACTAGTATTATCCTTCCTTACACTTTGGTTGTTGTGAGTTGGGTTTTGTGTCTTGCTTTCCTACGTGCTTGTGTGCCCAGGTTTTACACCTTTTATTTTAGGGTTGTTTGGATTTGTGTATTGCTACTTTGAATTACTGAGTACTAGTTTTTGTGTGCTTCATTTTAGGGTTATTTGGCTTTGCCTTTGGTTTTAATTTAAGGTAATATTATTGTCTTACCTTTATTTTTTAAATATTTATTTGAAGTACTTTGTTGCATTTCATTTTAACTTAGGGTAAATTTTGTGCCTTCTAACTAAAGTAATTAAAGAAAGGAACCCTTATTTTAAGTTGTTGCTTTGGATGAAAAATTTGGATTGTGAGAATCTTGAATTGTTCTTATAAGATAAATTATTTATAGTGATTCCTGAGATCCATGTGGGTTAAGGGATCACTATAAAGAGAATTATGGGATTCTCATGCTTTGATATGTTTTGTTTTATTTGGATTGTGAGAATCTTGAATTGTTCTTATAAGAGAAATTATTTATAGTGATTCTTGAGATCCATGTGGGTTAAGGGATCACTATAAAGAGAAGTATGGGCTTTGATATGTTTTTTTTTTATTTGGATTGGGAGAATCTTGATTTGTCCTTATAAGAGAAATTATTTATAGTGATTCTTGAGATCCATGTGGGTTAAGGGATCACTATAAAGAGAAGTATGGGCTTCTCATGCTTGGATATGATTTGTTTAAATGTTTATGTAAGAGGATTTATTTATAATGATTCCTGAGATCTACGTGGATTAGGGGATCAATATAAAGATAAGTATGTGCTTATCTTGTTTTGATATGAATTGTTTAATTTGGATTGTAAAAGAAATTATTTATAATATTTTCTAAGATCTATATGGATTAAGGTTCATTATAAATAGAAGTATGAGATTCTCTAATAATTGATATGGGATGTTTTATTTAAAAGAATGTTGGGATCATTTCTAAGAGATGTAGGATTCTCTTCTTTTAGCTTGCTTGTTATGTGCATGGTTGTTGCATAATAGAGTAAGATATGATTGAAGTTGCATTAAATTTAGAGCTATTATGATCCCTAAGTAAGATTCATAAATGGTGGGTGGTTCTTTCCATCAAAGAAATTGGTGGAGACTTAGTTGGTTGGAGACTTTGAAAGATGTTCTTAAGCCCTTCAAAAAAAAGAAGAATATACTATTGTAAATAAGCAAAGGTTTGTTTTGCTTGAAAGAATTGTAATCTTGATGGTTTATGATGTTCTTTTTATGCAATGAGGATATGCTTTAATCTTGATGAATGATGTTGCTTTAAATGTGGTTATTGAATTGATTAAGTTAAACTTTGAATATTGGTTATTGTACAATGTAAGATTATATTGTTTAATGGCAACTTGGGGTTGCATTTCATGCTTTCTAATTAATCTCTTGAGATAGTTGTTTTATGTTCCATTAACTAGTTGTAAGGTATTATTATGTTAGAGATATAAGTTATCTTAATATTGTGTAAATGTTGATGGAAAGCTTTTAAGATTCATTAAGTGCATAGTTTGGCTTATGGTTAAGAGGAATATAATTGGTGCATTTTATTTGAGATGATTAGAGCAATGCTTTATGCTTTGGTTTATCTTGGTGGTAATTGATGTTGTTTTCTATCCTTGGGATGGGTAGGGTTTTACTATAGTTAACCATTAAATCCAATATTGGAAGGATTTGTGTGAATGCAATAGTCGGGTAGTTGAGATTCCTAGAAGGAGTTGCGAGCATGTAATAGCTAGGACCTCATGAACCTAGAAGGAGTTGTGTGCATACAATAGCCAAGGTACTTGTGAGTAGTCACACCTTGATAGAGAAGGATCAAGTGTGTGGGAAAAACCTATTCATAATACAATAGTGGTGACTCCATATTCGCGTAGGATTCGAAGATCTTTTGAGTGGTAATAAAATTAGCTAGCCTATGGAGGTATGGTAATTAAGCACCAAGGCTCTACATAAAATAACATATCTAGGAGGATCTAGAGTCATGTTGGAAAATTGATGTTCTCCTTTAAATGTTATGGGCCTTAAAAGGTAATCCCTACGTCATGGTCATATGGTCCTATATTAATAAGGGTATAGGAAAGGTGAGGGGATCGTTTATGGCATCCGTCTAAACACGTAGGTTTAGTAAGATGAACCCCAAAAATTATGGGAGTTGGCCTCTCTTGTCCACTGAGTATCATTTGCAATAACTTGGAACTCAAATGTGGTGAAGACTTGTATGTTGAAATTTTATAGCAAAGGTGTTTTACTTGAGATCCTTTGTCTTATAAGTGTTTTTAAAAAAATGGGTTGGTAGTTTTAGGTTATTTCAGAACCTTAGAACATTATGAAATTCTAGAGCTAGAGCCAGATATTTTGTGCTCTATGGAGTGTTTTTAGGATGTATATTGGGTATAACCTCAAAAGAACATTGCAAAAGTCTAAATATGGAGCCAAAAAATTGGTACTTCATGTAGTGCTTGTAGGAGGTATATTGGATATAGTAACCTCAAAAATAGGGAAGTTGCAAAAGTCTATGGCAACTATGGAGTGAAAGTAGTTGGAACACAATATTTCACATCCAAGTGGACATATTGTAAGAGTGTTATATTATAAATAATTTCATGTTTTAGTTTTAGGTATTTTAGAGTTGAGTTTGTAGTTCATGAAGCCTTTTGTGTAAGGCTATAATACTATTAATTGTGTAATTAATTTAATTATCTATTAAAAGAAGAAAAAGTATAGTTATTTAGTTATTAATTGGTTGTATTATTCTATAGTATTATCTATTATCTATTTTTTTTGTTGGTACATACTATGATCTTGCAATGTCAAGTCTATTTGCAAAGTAAAATCCTACTAATAACTTAGACAAACTACATCATAGGACAAGTATAATCACCAATATAGATGTTAACCTTAGTCATTTGATACACATATTAGTTGTACCCCATTTGCAATCAATACTTAAAATTTTTCTTGGTTTGAAGAATTGATATACGAGCCGAAAGACTTTGTTGTCTTGTTATCAATAAAGTTATGAGTGCAACTTGAATAAATCAACACATTGCTATCATTTGATGAATCCTTGGATCTTGATGGTATGGTAAGCTTAGGTCCCTATAAGGGAAAACAAAGACATCCATGGTATCATATTCATGCTCACAATCAAGGACTTTAATTGGTTACTCTCACTACAATGACTTTTCATTTTCTAACATTATTGCTTCTTTGCCTTCCACTTGAATGTTACAACATTCTTTACAAGTCTAGTCTTGGGATGGTGTCAGGATGTTGAGTATTGATGTCACACCAAGGTTGGGAATGGGGCACTTGGAGCTTATTGTCTATCATAAAAGCTACATGTTTAACATCCTCAAGGGTGTAGGGATTGAGCATGTCAACCTCCTATTGAATTTCATATTTAAGACCATGGCAAAAGTTTGAGACCACCAATGCTAGATCTAATTGGTAGATGTAGGTGTAGACACCAAAACTTATCCACTTGTCTTCCACCCTAACTTTCCTACCATTTTTTCCCACTATTCATATATATTTATATATATTTATTATATATATATATTAAAATATTAATATTTTTTATATTATATTATATATATATTTAATAAATATATATTTATATAAGTGAATTAATCCCAGCCATCCAATTTCACTTAATCCTATCCATTCATCCATATAAATCCATGCCACACCCTAGATTTAATATCCACCCTTTGATATGCTTTTATCTCAGCCACACAATTAGTGTCATTGAAACCCTAAGTATGCCCTTGGTTGGATTATTAATAGGAGCCAATTTGATGGCTCAACCCCTAAGTTTTCCTTGAATCTTCCTTGAGTCCTAAGCAATTCCTAAGTTCCTTGGAGCATATGAGCACACTTGCCTTCCATCTTCACCTACCACAACCCTTGCATCCATCGCTATCCCTCTCGCCCTGCTAGATCTGCTTTTGCAGACCTCTCCCCTTAGCCGTAGAATGTCTTTGGGTGCTTCCTATAACTCCCAAGCATCTCTGGGTGCTTCCTTCTCTATCGCAAAGCACCTTTGGGCACCTTTCACCATTACCAAGCATCCACGAGCATTTCCTACAACTGCCAAGCACCCGCAGGTGTTTCACACCAAAGATTTGAAGTCCCCCTAGCCTTTGGGCGACACTAGGGCATCATCGCACCAGTCCACTAAAACAAAGTTTATAAAATTAGAAGACAACATACAAGTAAGGTGAATCTTGTATTTGATATTTCATTATATGCACTTTTAGTTATGTTCATGTTATTTACAATAGCTAGTTAGGGTTTTTATATTGATTATAGAGGACCTCACATTGTGGAACCCTCATAGTTGCTACTAACTTCTTTGTTGTTTTATCATGTGTAGATCTGGAAGTGTTACATCAACATTGTGCAACTACTTAAGTTGGAGTGGCCCGACATCGGATAACTAGAAGCCCACTCACTTCTGTTGGGAGCAGAGATGTGTTTTGAGACACCACCAAGCATTGTTTTGCTAGGGTTTCAGAGAACCCTAGCTATTGTAAAATCTGTATCAAAGAATTCAAAAATTCTTATTGTAACAATGGAGTTTTGAGGCTCCCCCATTAATAAAATAATTCATTGTGCAATACTATTCTTTGAGTTCTACTTTATATTTCTATTATTTGGTGTTGCATTTTTGTCTTCATAGTAGGTGAGAAGAATATTTGTCAAACTTATGGAGGAATCATGCTTTGAACTCATAAGCATAAGAGAGAGGTCCCATTTTGACAAAGCTCCCATTAACACTAATAAGCATAGGTTACCAACTTAGTAGCAACAAATATAACTCAATCTTCATTAGGAACATGTGTAGATAGATGATGCTATCCATTTTGGCCAACCACCTATGTGGATTGACACCCTCAAAGGCTAGAATGTCCATGCATAGAATATGAATATCATAAGGCCAATAAAGGAAATTAGAAGCACCTCCTATAGAGGGATCAAGATTAGAATCAAATACAAGTATTGTTGAGTGTGTAAATGACACATTATTAAGGGCAAAACAACATACTTGGAACGTAGATATGTTCCCTATTGAAAGGGAAACCTTTTTTTCCTAAGGTTTAGGTATGCCAGGTCTTAGTCTATGAGGATAAACTTTGAGGTCTTGATAATTTTTCCTTCAAGGGGCATTTTCTAGTTATGACTCAAAAAATTTCTTGGGCACAATGCTTTAAAACAAAACACTTAACTGTCTAAAAATAATTCCACTGTATTGATATTACAACATACATGAACTCATAATAAAATGGGTAAACAAAGATAATTTTTTAAATGCTACAAACTATGGTTGACCAATCAATATTTTTCATTACTTTAAAGATTATTATTGCTTATGTACAACAATGACCATTTTGAAGTTGTGTGAAATTTTAAAATGCATAGCAAAAAATTAGCTTCAATGCTTCAAATGGAAATTAACCTACTCCTAGTATAAACAAGATCCAAAGAAAATTCAAAGGTTTAAGGGTAAGAGAAAATAAATAAAAATAAACAAGCTCACGTTTCCCTAAATCTTGTTCCTATCAGGTAAAGAAACAAATCCTATTTAAACCAATCTTGATCCGACTATTATTCACACAACCCGAGGACGAGCAATAGACTATAAAGAAAATTGAATGCAACCACCATCAACATGTGTAGATTGAATACAATAAATTTCAAAAGCCTTATATTATAAAGATATTTGTTGAGTACATGAATTCAGATTTGTCCACTTTGGTGGATTACAAGAATAGAGCTCAAACCAATAGAATCTTAGTTCATAAATATCATCTAACTACAAGAAAAAAATGCAAAGAAATAATAAGGCAAAAGAGGCTAGCTAACAAATGGTTTATGACCTTAGTAACTGACTAATAAACCATTATTTATACAAATTTTGACCTTCACATAGTGTTTTTTTGCTGGATAATAAGGGGTTGTACTCGAGTCCCACACCCTTGATAAATTACATCTCTCTTCTTTAGAGATTGAGAGTTTATAAATATATACACTTCTCATCTCAATTGAGATGCTATAGTTAGAACCCTACATCATTTTCCATAAAATGTCTAAAATCTTGATTTTCATTTTTTGGATCTTTTCAAATTTTTATCTGAATACAATTACTCCAAAATTTAGCATCTTTCTTGACATTTTTCCTATAGTAGCCTTCACAATACCAAAAATTCACCTCTACTATATATGCCTTGCATATTAGTAGAGTAATATTTCCAAAACATCGCACTATCATAGTCCACTTTACCAAATCTGAATTGCTAGTTTCCTTCCTCACTGAAGTCATAGCCCTTCATTGCTCTTCCCATCGTTCGAATCCTAGTTGGCAAATATTTGCAATTTTATTTTTTGCAACTTGAAAAATTGTCACTACCCTTGTTCGAATGGTTGACTTTTTTTTAAATAAAGGGGTAAAAATTTATTTATAAGAAGATAATATTACAGAGTACATCGAAGCCCCCAACCAGGACTCAAATAAACAACAAAATAGGCTAAAAACACTAGACAAGGTCAAAAACCAAAGAAGACAACAAGAACAAACCATATTAAGTCTAGACATCCTTGTGGATCAACTCCTAGAGGTGCTGAGAGTCCCCAGTTGGGAAACCCTCCCAGTTATCCATAATACAAGGACCTAAAAGCTCAGAAGCCCTTTTGGCTAAATAATCAACAACCCTATTCCATTCCCTTGGTATGTGCACAAAGGAGATAAATTTGAAATCTTCACTAATTCTAAGAATCTAAGTGGCTAAAGAGGATAACTGCCAATTAAAATACTCTTGCCTTTTGATGTTTAAAATATTAACCAAAATTTGAGAGTTCGATTCGCAAATGCTCTTGTGCCAGCCAAGAGAAAACCCCCTCTACAAGGCCTCAAGAATCGCAAGAGCTTCCATAAAATTATTGGAGTGAACACCTTTATAAATGGAAAAGGAAAATCTAACCACGCTAGCAGGGTCTTTCCCAACATCGCAAATTCTAGCATGTCAAGGATTTTCCCTAAATGACCCATCAGTATTAATTTTTAAAACTCCTCCATGGGAAGGCCTCCACCTACCATCTCTCCAAACTTTCTTACTGAGCTGGGGAACCTTGCTAAGATGAGAAGGGTCCACACCAACCCCAAAGAGTCCAAGGGCCTGCCGTACCTTCTCCTTCCTAGAGTCCAAAAGAGGATCCACATCACATTTGCTATGGATAGTTTTTTGAACCATACACAAGATCCTTTGCCATATCTATTGAACAACCAAATGTCTATCCTAAAATATGTGAAGGTTTTATTCAATCCAAACCTGCTAGATGATGCAAGAAGGGTCCAAATTCTAAGCCACCTAGAGGAAGGGGGTATTGGCCAGAGGTTTACCCAAACTAATCTAAAACTCCACCAGGGAGAGCACATGAAAACATGGTTCAAGGAACTCCACCAACGGTGCTAAATATCTTTGGCAAGGGAGCATTGGAAAAATAAATGAGAAGAGTCATCCTCATTATTACCACAAAGGACACAAAAAGAGGGACCCTAAAATCCCCTCTTCCTCATGTTATCCCAAGTGAGGCATTTATTATGAGCTACCAACCAGAGAAAGAAGTTACATTTAGGCCAAACAATTATGTTCCACACCTTTTTCCACCATGTGACAGGGAGGCTCTCGAACTTTTGCATATCAAGAACCTGATAACCATAGGCTACAAATTAGGTTCCCTTGGGATAAGGGCCTCCCCACAAGAATAAGAGCAAGCACATCTCTGTCCTCGACCAATACCCCTAGGGTCCATTCCTACGAATATTTCCACTTGTACATATCTAGATTACCAAAAGGCTGGATTATTTTAAAGTCCACATGAGACCGGCCCGCTTCCAAAAAATAAATGCTTAAGGAACGTAACCTGGGATATTGATTCAAGATAGGAGGGTGGCCATCCCAATAATCGTCCTATAAAAGAGCATGTGATCCCCAATTACAAATCCATAACAAACCCTGCTTAATTAAATTAGCCCCTCTTTTTAGAGTGCCCTAGATAATCGAACCTTTCCCAACCAAGCTGACTCTAGGGATATCTGCCTCAAAAATACCTCTCAAGTACTTACAAGATAAAATTTTAGCCCAAATCTAATCTTGAGAAGTACACTATCTCCAGTAAAGTTTCACAACCAAAGCCTATCCATAAAGAGTTGCTTGTGTTAGCGTATAGTTTCATTTATCGCTATTATTATATTATTTGTTTGGGTTATTGTTACGTTGTTATAACAATACCTATTTCTCACCTAGGTGGTTTCGTATCCTACGGGCTATTCTCAGGCTACGATGTATTATTTATTTGATCAATGCAATTCATTCTCTATTCGCTTGGTCAACATGGTATCAGAGCAATTTTGATCTTGGGCACATTTATTGAGGAGGTTTTTGAATTGGGCATGTTACCCGAGGCAAGGCTGGACCTGCATCTCGGGCATATTTCTCGAGACTGATAGAGGATCCTCATGCATAGATACCAAGGGATGAAACTCAACCGAAGACACTAGACTAACCTGACGTGACTAGGCTAGCAGGCTGAATCGACGGGTCAACGAAGGTAGACACGACTGTGAGGTAGTGGAGGCATAACAAAGGCAAAACTTGGGCAACAGAGGCACGACGAGACAATGGGACAACAAAGGCATGAAAGAAAAATGGAAGCTACAGGTGGTCCTCAACCTAGCGACGGACCTCCCCACGGTGGTAGCCACCAAGGCGGCCCCACACGGGAGAAGCCTCGTCGCCCTCTTGGGCAACGTCTCCCTAAGAGGAGACACCCTCCATTATGAGGGTAGTTACTTTTAAACCTCACACGACGTGCCACCCCACTCATGTGGGATAAATTCTAGGTGAATGTTGTTGTTGAAGAATCTGACTCAAATTCTAATTGGGCACACAAAGTGCTCATGACTACCACAACCTCTAAGCAGAAGGATCATGTATGGTATGTCTATTATGGCACTCGTAAGCACATGACTGGCAAAAAAATCATGGTTTGAATCATTTGAGGCCAAGGTGGGTAAACTTGTCACTATTGCTGATGAAAAAACCTACAAGGTTCAGGGAGAAGGTATAGTTTTAGTCACTCTTCCTGATGGCAAGTGTGAGATTGACAAAGTACTCTATGTTCCAGGATTGGCGAACAATTTATTGTTAGTCACAAAAATTATGGATAAGGATATGGTTGTAAAATTTTGTGTTGAGGATGGCAAGAAGTGTTGTTCTATTACCAAGAGGGGTAAACACATTGCAAAAACTTCGTATAAGCATGGATTATTTGCCTTAGATGCTATCTCTACTCCCCATGTTGCCATGACAATCTCTACCAAGGAGGCAACTTTCCTGTGGCACAAGAGATATGGGCATATTAGTTTTGGCTACTTACTTGAGCTAAGTATGAGATGGTAAAGGGTCTTCCTTCCCTTTCTTCCACACTGCCAGTGTGCTCTGACTGCTTGGCAGGAAAGCAGCATAGAGTACCTTTTGAGAAGAGCTCTACAAGAGCAAAGAAACCTCTAGAGTTGATTCACATCGATATGTACGGTTCTTTCACTCCCATAAGTTATGGGGGGAAGAGATACTTTCAGTTGTTTGTGGATGACTACTCACGAAAGATGTGGGTGTTCTTTCTTAATCTAAAATATGAAGCCTTTAGTTTCTTCCAGCAATTCAAGAAATCTGTTGAGAAGGAGTCAGGGACTTCTATAAAGACCCTCCACTCAGATCGAGGGGGGATTTTACCTCTAAAGAGTTTTTTGCATTCTTGACTGCACATGGGATCACAAGATAGTTAACTATTCCTTATACTCCTCAGCAAAATGGAGTTGTTGAAAGGAGGAATCGTTCCATCATGGAAATGGTTCGTTGTATGCTCACATGAGCTAGTATTAGGCAGTAATATTGGGCAGAAGCTGTCACCGCAACTGTATATTTGTTGAATAGGGCACCCAAAAAGGCCCTACAAGGAATGACTCCATAGGAATCATGGAGTGGTCAAAAACCCTCCATCTCTCATCTACGCATTTTTGGATGTAAAGCTTTCATGCACATACTGAAAGAGAAAAGGAAGAAGCTAAATGAGAAGACTTTGAAGTGTATTCTTCTTGGCTATGATGAGCACTCTAAGGGTTATCATTTGATTAATCCTTTGACCAAGAATATTCATGTCAGTAGAGATGTTGTTTTTGATGAGGCTTTCACATCACAAAGCACATATGATGTATACCTAGATCTTGTGGAATCTAAAGTTGAGAAGTCCCCTTCATCACCAAATATTGGAGGTCCTTCTTCATTTTCTTCACCACCATAGAAGAAGAATCCAAAATGGTATACAAGTACAATCAGAGACTTCGAGTTATCCACTCCACCAGATTTGACTTTGGATAGACCTCGTACTCGCAACATGGCTCGACAACAAAGAGTAGTAGTAGAGACTACTGGGGTTGATGACCTTTGTCAATCCTTTGAGGAACTTTCTATAGATACAGAGAGAGACACAGAAGATATGGATATAGATGATGACAGGGTGTTTATGTTTTCAATGAATGAACATGAACCTACTTCTGTGCAAGATGCCCTTAGTGAGCCACAGTGGAAGGTTGCTATGGATGCTGAGTATAAGTCTCTACAAAAGAATAAAACTTGAGATATTGTTGATCTGCCACATGAAAATAAGCCCATTGGATACAAATGGGTGTACAAAGTCAAGTACAAGGCATATGGGACAATTGATAAGCATAAGGCCCATCTTGTTTCAAAGGGCTATGCGCAAAAGGAAGGCATTGACTATGAGGAAACTTTTGCACCTACTGCTCGGATGACTACCATTTGAGTTCTTTGTGCTATGGTAGCACAATATGGGTGGAAAGTTCACCAGATGGATGTCAAGAGTGATTTTATGAATGGTGATCTCCAAGAGAAAGTCTACATGACTCAACCAGAAGGATTTGAAGTGGAAGGCCAAGAACAAAAAGTGTGAAAATTGGTCAAGTCCTTATATGGTTTAAAACAAGCTCCTCGAGCTTGGTATCTAAAAATGGATAATCAACTCCTGTAGCATGGATTTAAGAGATGTCAGTCAGATGCAAACCTATATTTCAAGAAATAAAGTTATGAGATAGTGTTGCTTGTACTCAATGTTGATGATCTGCTTATTACAGGGAGTTCAGAAACTATGATCTCTACTATCAAAGGTGACTTGTGTAAATATTTTGAGATGACAGATCTTAGACTTCTCTATTATTGTCTTGGTCTGGAAGTGAGCCAGAAATAGCACTACATCAAAGTGACTCAAAAAATGTATGCCAACACACTGTTAGAAAAATATCGCATGACTGATTGCAAGCCGATGGAATCAGGGCTTCAATTATCATGATATGATGATTCACCTTAGGTAGATGGTACTATTTATCAACAACTGATTGGGAGTCTCATATATCTCACAAACACTAGGCCAAATATTGTGTTTGCTGTCAACTATCTTTTGAGATTCATGCAGGAACCTAAGACTATCCATTGGAAAGAAGCAAAACATGTTCTTCACTATGTCCATGGCACTATGGAATATGGCCTAGAATACAAGAGGAATGACAAATTCTTATTGCAAGGATACACAGACTCTGACTATGCCGAGTCATATGATGATCATAAGTCAACTTTAGGATATATATTTCATATTGGATTCAGTCCTGTCTCTTGGTACAACAAGAAGAAATAGGTGGTTGCTATCTCATCTATAGAGGCAGAGTATCACACCGCATTTGAAGCTATGTGTAAAGTGATATGGTTGCATCGCATTCTGACAAGTATGGGTAATCCATCAAAATCTCCAATACACTTGTTCTACGACAACCAGGGTGTTTTGAACCTTGTTAAGAATCTAGTGCATCATGAGAAAACCAAGCACATTGACACACAATGTCACTTCATTCGAGATGAAGTTCCAAGGCACTGAATTCAGCTTCAATACATTCCCATCGATGCTCAAGTTGCAAAAATTTTCACTAAGGTACTTGCACGTGTCAAATTTGAACTGTTTCGCAGATCTTTATGTATTGCAAAATGATGTAATCAGGGGGGATGTTAGTATAGCTAGTAGTTATCTTATTATCCAAATAATATAATAAGGGGGGATGTTAGCGTATAATTTGATTTATCGCTATTATTATATTATTTTTTGGGCTATTGTTACTTTGTTATAACAATACCTATTTCTCACCTAGGTGGTTTCGTATCCTACAGGCTATTCTTAGGCTACGTTGTATTATTTATTTGATCAATGCAATTCATTCTTCGTTTGCTTGGTCAATAGCTTGTTACAACCCAAGGCATCCCTCTTGAATCGGACTACAAACATAATCCCACCTAACCAAACTCCATTTATATTGAGCAAGTTTTCCAGACCATAAAAACTATCTTGACAAAGCATCCATGTCCTTGATAAAATGAGAGGGAGCTATTTGCATAAAACACCTGTAAATGGGTAAAGCTTGAACAATAGATTTTAAAAGCAACACTCTACCCGCAAAGGAGATCCATCTAACGGTCCAGCGATTCACCTTCCCTCTAAACTTATCAAGCATAGACTACTAAGAAGATCTAGGAAGAGGATGAGACGAAATCGAAATACCAAGATAAATGAAGGGGGAGTCCTGACCTGGAATCTTAGAATTTGAGCAATCATGGCTTGAATTAGAGGGGTATTGAAGAAGAAAATAGAAGACTTGTCCTCATTAATAAACTGCCCAAAAGCACCAAGATATATGTTAAGAGACAGTTTAATATTGCCAACTTCCCTAGTAGTGGCAACTCCCAGTAAAGCTGTATCATCAACAAATTGAAGGTGGAAAAGAGGCAATGAACTGCTATCCCACTTCCAACCCTGAATGAGACCATGCCTAACCTGAGACTTGAGCAGTATTCCCAACCCTTCCACCATAATGATAAAAAAATAAGGAGATAGAGGATATCCTTACCTCAATCCCCTCGAGGCCTCAAACAACTTCGATGACTCATTATTAACAAGAATAGAGAATGAGGAAGAAGAAACACAACTCATCACCCATATAATCCATTCCTCCTCAAATCCAAAAGCAACAAGAACTTTATGAAGAAAGGACCATTTGACCCGGTCATAGGCTTTGGCCATGTCCAACTTAATGAATATAGATTTCTCCTTAGAAGTTTCCATCGAGTGAATAGCTTATGTGGCAATAACAACCCCATCCAGGATTTTTTGGTAAAAAAAAAACCCACCTTGCTCCTCAAAGATGATTTTGCTCAACCATATACACAACATTGCAGAGAGCAATAGGCCTAAATATATCTAGAGAATTCACTCCCTCTTTTTTGGGAATAAGCACCACAAAGGTAGCATTCAGGGCCCTTGGAATCTGTTTGTTCTTTTGGGACTCATAGACCACCTCTAGAAGATCAAATTTGATTAAATACCAAAACTCCTAATAAAACTCAATCGGGAATCCATTTGGGCTTGAGGCTTTCATTTTTTTCATCTTGAATATAATATTTTCCAAATACTCAAGGGAATTTGGGTCCATAAAATGTTCATTCGTCTCTCTAGAAACAATCGAGGGAATACAATTTATAATAAGCTTTTCATCCTCATCATTTGAGATGGAGTCCTCCTTGAAGAGAGAGAAAAAATACCTCCTAGTCTCTTCTGATAATATCCTTGAAAGAAGAGAGAAGGGCACCTTAATAATTTACAAGAGAGGAAATTAGGTTACCATTACAGTGAGCCTTAATTGAGTTAAAAAAATAAGGTTGTGTTCCTATCCCCTTCCTGAAGCAAATCCACTCAAGATTTTTGTTTCCAAAAAAATTCTTCCCTCAGCTCCCATTCAACAAGTTATTTTGCAACATCTAATTCCTCAAAGAGAAGCTCCTCCATGATTCCATGATATCTAATCTTCCTTAAAAATTCTTCCACCTTCTTAAGAGCTGCCAAATTAAGCAAGGAAAAATTTCAAAAATTTAGACTATTCCACCTCTTCAATTTATGCTTAACAAATTGTAGCCGCTTCATAAAGGAATACATAGTGGTGCCATGAGAAGGTTTGCCATTGGTCCACCAACCTTGCATGAAATCATGAATCTTAGGATCACGAAGCCACATAAGTTGAAACTTAAAGGAAGGATTCTTATTTAGCCCAAAATCAAGAGTAGAGAGTTTTATAGGCCAATGATCAGATACCCCACCCTCCAAAATCATAGAACTAGAGCTTCTAGTACTACCAATCCAAAATCTAGAGATCAGAAACCTATCCTATCTCTCTGAGATGTACTTTCCCCACATCTTCTATTGTGCTAGATAAAGATCCCATTATCTAGCTTGATGTCAACCAAGTTTAGGGCCGGATATGAGCACTGAATATAGAAGAAAAAAGCTCAAGATGATCAACTCCACCGTGTTTCTCCTCCAAACAAGTAATAGAATTGAAATCTCCAACCAAAATCCATGGGTACAGGGGAGCCATACTTATCACAAATCCAATGTGCTCCCACAAATTTATTTTACCATTATAATAAAAAGGAGCATACACATTTGTAAGTAGGATGGTTTCACCAGAATCATTATCATGCCCGATCATCAAAATAGAACATTTGATGGAAATCCAAGTAAGAGGAGAGATCTTAACCGGATCCCATAAAAAAAGTAACACTACCAACATATCCACATGCACCAATACACTGGCATTGACCCCTTATCCACAACTTGGGAGAAATATTGAACATACTATCAGTAGCCAATTTAGTCTCTTGAATAAACACCACATCCAAAGAATGTACACGAATCAAATCACAAACTTTTTTTTTGGGGATGTTGTTCAACCCCTTTACATTCCATGGGAGGATAATAATTTCTAGGGGTTAGAAAAATAGGAGTCCAATGTTCTCACCAATTATAACTCCACCAAAGTCTTACCCATTAACTTAATTTTATCCTGGTCTTTCTTTCAACCCACCTTCATATTCTTATCCAAAGCACCTTTTTTAATTGTTTTCTGTTGCAATCCCAACACTGTAGGAGTTTTGTAGTCCAAGGATGACTACATCAGTTCCTGAGTAGGAGAGAGCACAACTATATCTATGTCACTTTCCAAAATAGTTTTCCTTCCAGGGCTAGAGCCCACCATATCACCTGTACTCGAAACCAAAGCCATGTGTTCTTCATTTTAACCCACTAGATCTAGTTCCTTAGGTTCCACCTCAAGAAGAGACATCTAATTCAACCTTGTTATATTTGCATCGGGTAGCAACATTTCAAGTAACTCCATGCACTTATCAAGATCATCCAGTATTTCAAAATAGTTGAGTAGAGCATCTGGATGGCTATCCTTAAGGGCTATTCCTCTATTTTAGGATTTTCCAAGAATAAAGCCTTCCTTATACTGATCCCCTTCCTTTATCGGGGTTTTTCCTTTATCCAGATTTTGTAAAAATCAAGAGATCCCAAGATTTGAAGCCACGGTTGGGATAAAATTAGGACATTTTCTTTGTAGGTGGCCATATTCATGATAGATCCGACACCAAAATAGAAGAGCTTCATAGTCAAGTTGTTGAACCCATGTAGACGATCCAAACTGTATTTCAACAAAATATGAAATAGAATTGTTTAAATTAATTTCAAAATAGATACAGGCAATAGAAATTACCTTTTCTCTATCATTTTTTATGATGATCCAACCGAATTCCCAAGAAGAAGGGCAATCATATGCAACATGTCGTTTTGCCAAAATTACAACGGGAGCCACGAGAGCCAAACCCACACTGGAACCCGTGACGAATGCTCCTCTGATGGGTTGAAATCTACATGCCAAGATTTAATAAAGAGCCCAACTTGGTTATAGAAATAGGGACCCCCTTCAAATGCTTTTTTATGATTCACAAGATGAGAAAACCACCATAAAATAGCTATTCACACTCAGCATCACCTCCATGTCATCGTCAGGGTTCCAAGTCTTCTTAACCCAAGCCTCCACAAAGGGAAGAGAGATTTGGATGCCCATAAATTTTCCAATAAGTGCATGTTTAGTTAAAAACTCTACATATTCTACCATCAAGTCTGGTTGAACCACTAGAACCGGTTTGGTTTCACATCATTCCAAACATCCATTGTTCTTTAACAAACGATTCCCAACATGCATTGGGAAATCCTATTCCTTCCAATAATTTTTAGATGAAAACATGTCACTAGAATGCATGCTCTGTTATGGGCCCAACACCATCATAGCATCAAAACCTAAATTAAAACTCCCTTAATACCATCGGTAGTATTTTTGTAGATCTCAACAAAAAAAACATCAAGGTTTTCGTTTTGAATGGTTGACTTCACAGTGTTGTATCTCCCTCAATATTGCTTAGATTTTTGCATATGACAACTCATTTTAAAGCTATTCAAATTATACACAAGTTGATCCAAGAATCAACTAAATTGGATAAATCTTCATGAACTCCTAAAAGATGAGATATTTTTAAGGGAAAAACCCTAATACTTCGCACTTTTCAATTTTATTTTTAGCGACTTGAAAAATTATCACCGTCCTTGTTCTGAATGGTTGAATTCATAGGGTCATATATCCTTCAATATTACTTGGATTTTTGCATTTGACCACCCATTTTAAAGTTATTCAAATTATTCATAAGTTGGTCTAAGAATCAGTTGAATCGGATAAATCTTCGCAAAGATATGGTTCCTAAAAGATGAGATGTTTTTAAGGAAAAAACCCTAATCCTTCACACTTTACAATTCTGTTTTTATAATTGTAAGAAACCTTCCATGCTCCTTCAAATTTTCCAACCTTCCACACAACATCCCATTCTTCCATTGTAGCTCCTTTAGCTAATCCATCCTTCCATGCTCCTTCAACCTTATCAGCCTTCCACGTTCCTTCAACCAACAACCTTCCATACTCCTTCAGGTTTCCACCCAACATACTAGCCTTTTTTTGTAGCTCCTTCATCCAACCTAGCCTTCCATGCTACTTTAGCCTTGAAACTCCAAGGATCAACTCATCATTCAGCCTTCCACGCACCTTTAGCCTCCAACCTTCCACGCTCCTTCAACCTCTATCCTTCCACGCTCCTTCAGCCTCCAACCTTCCACACTCCTTCAGCCTTCAAATTTGTTGATCATGAAAGCACCAAAACATTTTCCAGGTCCCTCAAGGGGCAACCCCCTCCGCCTTCACATAGTGTTATATTTACAATTAACTAATATTTATTTCCCAAGATGTGCTCTATAGAATTGCTTTTATGACTATGCAAGATTACTTTCAACCATATTGTGGCCATGTCTCACTAAATTTTAATTTACATGATGCTCAGGAAATCTAGAAAGGCCATGCCTCATTAACTCTCCATTAATATTCAAATCTAGTTTGATCATTTATTTCTCATATATTTTGTCTTGGATGATTGTACTTGCCCAACCCAGATTAAAATTCCATGTTTGTCATCACGTCTGCCATCTTTAATTATCCAAAAACCCTGTAAAACACAAAAAAATGCAACCATTAGAATATTTTTTCCCCTAAAGTTTTATATATATATTTTTTAATTTTTAATTTTTTACATTTCCATAAAGTTTTTGGCATGACATCGACACATTGTATAGTTTTTTGGGCATTTTTTTATTGTGCTTTAATATTTTTTTGGGTTTGTCTTTATAACATTGTTCATTTTAATATTTTTTATTTTGATATTTATTTAGGAGCTTCCAAAATTCCATAAATTTAGGATTTTGAAGTCCCATGCTTACGTCATCTCATGGAAACTTTTGGCTTTATGCAAGCTCAAATTTGTGCATTGTCTTCATTGACTTATTTATTTTTTTGTTAAGTTGGAAAAGTGCATTTTTGAAAGGAATTCTAACCTCTTACATAAAAATATATGGCCAATCACTATCCATTTCACCAATAAGGATTTCCCACTGGCATAAAGCCTATACCAACTGTGTAACAACAAACACACTTCACTAACCACATCCACAACTAGAAAATCAGCATACACCTTACATATCTAAATATCATATACTCTATGCTTTACTGACAACCTCTTCTTAATCATCCCCATTGTCAATCCCTGTGGCATTATAATTGTCAACTAAATTATTTATATATGTTGGGATATCATTCCCCCATTCCTTTCTGGCATCTGCCATAACTCCTTCGTTAGCAAGACCATCTTCTACCCTATTGGCTTCTCTATAAATATGATTGATAGACACATTCTCGAGTCTATCCAAAATCACTCGAGATTCCACCATCATTAAGTCAATAGTCCAGGAAACTGGTTGTCCTCCCTTTAAAATGGTCATAATATTTTGTGTCTCCTTCAACTATGAACTTATCTAGATTGTAATTGATAGCCAAATAAATTCCTACATAAGATGCTCTTGCTTTAGTAAAATGACATGTTTTTTCACATATTAATTCAACAAAGGCTTTGATTACCTTACCCAAATTATTCTAGATCACCCCTCCAACTCTCGCCAGCCCAGAATTACCTTTTGAGGCCCCATCAAAATTTAATTTGAACCATCCAATCAGTGGTGGTATCCATTTTGCATGAGTTCTAGGATGAATTTGAGGTATTTATAATTTCTCTCTCACTCCCCAACATTCCAATATCCGCCTTTCCTGATCTGATTCCCATCCATCCTTGAAGTCGATAGTGTTAAAATTCTTTATCAGGAGAATTCTTGCTCGGTTCTAAACCATTTCCCAGTCCATATTCAAGTCCTCAAAGATTTTGTGGTTTCTTCCATATCAAAATCTCCACCAGATATGTGGAAGGCTTAGAAGCCACAACTTCCTTATTCTTATGCCTTTAAAAAGAGGGCCCCATTGCAAGTTCAAGTCTGAGATAGTTCTAGGAAAAACAAACTAAACTTGGAATTCACTACAGAGATAATCAAACAAGTTTTTGGTAAAGGAACACTTAAGAAGTAGATGATCAATGTTTTCCTCCTCTTTTCACACAAAACATATCTATTTGGTAAGGAGAAACCATGTTTTTTCAAATTATCCTGGGTCATAATTTTATTATGCATAATCAGCCACTAAAAAATAGTAATCTTAGGGATGAGGTCTTTGTCCCAAACCTTTACATGGGACCACACTACCCCTACACATTCAACCAAGTTATAACCAATATTCATAGAATATATTTATTTTCATCCAAATAAATATATCATTCAGTCACCAATGACTGAGGATGTAGGCATTAAGGCATCTATTAAGACTTTCCAGGTGTGGATGCAAGTCCTCATTGATATTCTCAACATAAAGTTGCTTCCACATTTTAATGCCATTTTATTCCATCATATAATCCCAAACCAACAATCCATATATAGGAGTCAGGATTGTTATTAAATTTGCAAACCTTGAGATCTCACAAAAGGAAGAGTTAAAGGGCAAAGTATCCTGCAAAAATCTCATGTTAGCACCATCTCCAATCTGCCATCTACAATCCTACTAGATCAAAGGTCTTACCTATTGAAGGCTATTCTAGAAACTAGACCCCTTAGGGGGGTTGAGGTTTCCCAGGATGGAGGAATTACATAAATACTTAGCTTTTACAAATTTGACCTAGGGAGAATCTTCTTCCTTCGCTATCTTCCAACCCAACTTTCCCATTAGAGATTTGTTCATTTTAGGAAGAGTTTTCTGTCCCAAACCCCATATTGTTTAGAGGTACAGAATTTGTCCAAAGTAAGTAAATATATCCTCTTCTTTTCCTCAACCCGAGACCACAGAAAAATCCTTTGGATCTGTTCAATCTATTTGTAGATCAATATTGGCATTTTAAAAATTGACATGAAGTAAATATGTATACTTTGAAGGCAAGATTTCACAAGATAGGCCTTTCCTGCCTGACTAAGAAGAGAGCCTTTACAAGAAGACAATTTTTTGTAACACGTTTAATAATCGGATCCCACAAGACTTCCTTCATACTTCCATGGAATAAAGGCATCCCTATATTGGTTGTTGGAAAATGACATATGCCACAGTTGAATATTCTTGCTATCAACAGTTGGAGAGCTCTGGAGGTATTCAAGAAAAAAAGCTTGCTTTTATTAAAATTTACCTTTTGTCCTGGTGCAAGCTCATAAAAATGCAAAATCATCTTAATATGTCTCGCTTGTGGAAGAGATGATCTTGTCCTACTTCGATTCCTGCGCCAGCTGCTCCCCGTCCATCTCCGATCGCTACAAACCCTGGTCCGTCTGCTCCTTTTCCTGCTCATTCCATTTTTAACTCAAACACCCATTTATCGGTTGAAAATAATTGAAAAATCTATTTTCTAGGTTTTCCTTTTTTCCTCTTTTCAAGTTTTGACCCCTCACTAGTTATTCGACCTAACTGCTACTCTCGTTAACTAGGTTCGAGTAAATATTTTTTCATTGACTTCTTTATTGATAATTTATAACTTTGTGCTTTTTGCCCCCCTTTTTAAATATTTTTTATATTATTTCTTTGAGAGCTTCTAACATTGCACAAATCCGAGTTTTAAAAGTACCTTGCTTATGTCACCGTAAAATAATCTTTGGATTTGTGCATTTACTTTTCAGAATCATGGAAGTTAATTTTAGGGGTTTGCTTGCTCGACTTTGTCCAAGTCCAAAGCCTGGTTTTAAGCAAGCTCAACTTTGTGCAAGCCCAATTTCATGCAAGTGTGCACATAACCAAAAGAAAAGCTCCGAACTTGTGCATTTTACCTCCCTTATCCCATTTTGATAGCACAAGAATGATTTTGGATATTTCCAATGGCTTAGAAATGACTTTCTAAAGTCCAAAAATGATTTTCAATTACCTAGAAATAAATTCTAATATCCAAAAACAAATTCTATTTGCCCATAATTAATTTCCAAGAGTCTTTAATTGATTTTTAATAGCTCAAAATAAAATTTTTATGCTTAGAAATGATTTTTAATTGCACATAAAGGATTTTTCAATAGTCCATTGTCTCAATTTTTTTTTTTATAGTTCAAAATTTATTTTCTATTTCTCAAAAATGATTTTTGAAAGTCCAAAATTGATTTTTTATTATTCAAAAATGATCTTTCAATAGTCCAAGAATGATTTTATTGCACAAATTTGATTTTGTTTTGCTTGATAAAAAGAGGTTGTACTCGGGTCCCTCACCCTTAACAAATTACATCTGTCTTCTTTAGAGATTGAGAGTTTACAAATAGATACACTTCTCATATCAATTGAGATGCTATAGTTAGAAACCTACATCATTTTACATAAAATGTCTAAATTCTTGATTTTCATTTTCTGGATCTTTTCAAATCTTTGTATGAATACAATTACTCCAAAATTTAGCATCTTTCTTGACATTTTCCTATAGCAACCTTCACAATGCCAAAAATTCACCTCTACTATCTATGCCTTGCATATTAGTAGAGTAATATTTCCAAAACATCTCACGAACATAGTCCTCTTTACCAAAATTGGATTGCTAGTTTCCTTCTTGAAACACAATGCAACGACAAAAAATATAATAAATAGTCTAAATGAACACACATTATTGTTACAAAATAAAATAGATATCACCAATGGAAAATATTAAAGTACATTTTAATCATTAATTTCTTTAGGCAATCAACAATTTTTGTTAGCTTCAACTAAACTTTCTACATCCTCTAACCATGGAAAGGAGATGTTAACTTCACGATCCTCAGCCAAAACCCCTCTATTGGCTAGTTTATCTGCACATTTGTTTCCTTCCCTTAATATATGTGTAAACTTGATTTCTTCAAACTCTTTAGCAAGATCTTGAATTTCCACAATTATCTCTTGTACGTTCCATGGAGCCTTTGATTTCCTCAAAATTGTATTTATTACTATGAGAGAATCACATTCCATCCAAACTCTATTCCATTACATTTGTTTACATATTTTTAATCCTTATAAAGCTGCCCAAGCTCCAACTTCATTATTTGTCTTAAATCCACAATTGAAAGCATAATGAGACAAAATGTCTCCTCTATTATTTCTAATTATTCCTCCTCCTCCTATTGGTTTTGGGTTTCCTTTAGATGCTCCATAAAAATTCAACTTAACCCACTCCACATCTGGTGGTTTCCACTTTATATTCTTTACCTTATTTTTGCTTCTCTTGTATCCAACATCATAATTCTATTTAATGAATTGACTCCATCTATCAAGACTCTTTGCTTCCAAATTAGGGATTGGGTGAGTTGATAGGGTTGGTTTAGACTCCTCTATGGCTAAAAATATCTTCTTTTTCATTACCTCTAAAATGCTTTCCTTTCCTTTAAATATTCTTCTATTCCTTTCTAGCCATATAGTCCAAAGTATTGTATCTTTTGATATATCCCATATTGTCTGTAAAGCCTCACTTTTATAAGTGCTCTGCCATTGCTTTAACCAATATTCAATTCTGCTATTCATCACCATGAATTTACCAAACATATTAAGAATCCATTGCCATAGATTCTAGACTATTGAGAAATATCCCAAGAGATGGTCAATACTCTCCTCCTTATTACAGAAAACACATTTAGAGGGGCCATGAAAACCCCTTTTCATAAGGTTATCCCAAGATAATATTTTTCTATGACCTACTAGCCAAACAAACATTTTAACTTTAGGAATGCTTGGGCTATCCCAAATATCTCTCCAAATTCTAGTGATATTATTATTATGTTGGTGTTGAACATTATATCCACTTCTTGTTGTGTATTCTCTTGAGCTATTCAACTCCCAAATCAATTTATCCTTGGCACCCCTCAAAATAATTATAGTTGTTATATTTCTACTCAATTGCCTCTTAGCATCAATATCTTATATACTTGTAAAAAATCTTATTTCCATTTGTATCTTCCTTCTCAATCCTTGTACAAAATGTTTGAAACCCTATCACCAAATTTATCTTGAAGCAATCTCATCCAAGGTTTCAAAACTAGATCTAAATTAAGTGGTTTTTTTATCACACCAAGTATCCATCCAAATAGAATTTTTTTCTCTAGTTCCCACCACTCATCTTAAACCTTTAATCATAAGATCAATAGATTTTTTTAAACCATTCCAAAGAGCAGAACCATTTGGAAGAGAGAATGTAGTAAATATTAAACTTGGGTCATTGGGATCAACATACTTAGAAGAAATATTGCCCATTGTCTTTGACTCTCTTTGTACAATCTCCAGATAATTTTTTCCATAAGATCTAAGTTTACATCTGTAAGAGCTCTTAAACCTCCCCTAGTTTTTTCATCACACAACTTGCTCCATTTCACCAAAGAAAATTTCCTTTTATCATGTAAACCTAACCATAAAAAGGATCGCATAATAAAGATTAAAATTTTTTCAACTGATTTTGGCATAGAATACAAAGACATATAATATGTTAGAATGACTTGTAAGACCAACTTAATTAACTACACTCCTCCTGTTAATGATAACCATATACCTTTCCAAGCTGGAAGTTTATTTTGAACTTTACTAATAACTGGATTCCATAAATCTATCCCCATTTTTCCCTCAAATAAAGGCATCCCTAGATAAGTTGTTGGTAAATTTGGCTCCTCCATTTGAAGAAACCTATAAATTCTTGCTTTTATATTAGCATGAGTGTTAAGAAAGTAAAATTTGGATTTAGTCATATTAATTTTTTGCCTTGAAGCTCTTTCGTACTCTTTTAAAATGTTATTCAAAGCTTTGGCCTCATTTATCCTTGCCCTTCCAAAAAGGGTTGTATCATATAAAAAATGTTGATGGGTGATGTTATCAATGTTATTTCTAACCTTAAGTCCACTTATAAACCTATATTTGTAAGCCTTCTTTAAGTTCCTACTCAAAAATTCTACTGTAATAATAAACAAATAATGAGATAGAGGATCTCCTTGTCTAAGGCCTCTCTTGACTTTAAAAGATTTTTTCACTAACCCATTGACCAAAACTGAATAAGAAACTATAGAGACACAAGCTTTAATCCATCTAACCCATTTCTTCCCAAAACTAAACTTATCTAAAACTACAAAAAGAAAATTCCATTTAACCCTATCATAGGCTTTACTCATATCAAGTTTTAAGTTTATAACTTTCTCTTTTCTTGAAGCTGCTGAATGTATAACTTCATGAGCTACTATGATCCCATCCAAAATTTGTCTCCCTTTCATAAAACCTCCTTGCTCTTTTGAAATTATTTTGTCTAAAAATGACCTTAATCTATTCGCCATCACTTTGAAAATAATCTTATAAGCCATATTACATAGCCTTATGGGTATTAAAGAATCAAACAAATTAACATCCTTATTTTTTGGAATTAGGGTACGATAAATTGCATTTATCTTATAAGGAATGTATTGTTTTACCCTAGACTATTCCACTACCACCTATAAATAATCCTACACTATATCCCAATTATGTTGGTAAAAATCTGTAGAGAGCCCATCTGGACCAGGGGTTTTATTAAAAGAGAAAACAACTAAATGAACTTCTTCTAGAGTAATAGGCTCTATCAATTTTTTATTGTCTTCATTTGTTATAACTGAAGGAACATCTTGAAGAAGTTTATCATTAAGAACTTCGGTCTCCTCTGAACCTAGAATATTATGATAAAATGACTTAGTCTCTTTTCTAATATCACTCTGATATTCTATTCAAACCCCTTCTATTGATTTAATTCTACCAATTCTAGAAGAATATCTCTATACTATAGCCATCCTATGAAAAAAATTGTATTTTATCTCCTTCTTTTAACCAAGTCTGTCTTGATTTTAATCTCTATAATTTCTCTTCCTTACTCAAAATATTATGATATTCACTAAGTAACTCCCTTTCCTCTAAACTTGTATTATTTTCATGACCTTTTTAGAATTTTGAAAGTTTATCTTTTAGTTCTTCTTCTCAAAAATATTTCCAAAGGTGTTCTTGTTTCATTATTTTAATCTAGATGTCATAGCTTTAATTTGGTTTGGAAGAGCATACAAACCACCATTACCTAAATAATTCCATGTTTGAGCTATCATATCAAAAAATTGAGGATGGTCTTCCCACATCTGCTCATATTTAAAATGTGATATTTTTTTGAATTCACTAACCACCATTTTAACTCTTATTGGCGATGATCTGAACCAATCCTTGTTAAGGTATTAATTTTAGCACAAGTTCCTTCATCTAGCCAATGATCTGAGAGAATGCATTATATTTTTTTTTTGCTATTAGGTTATGGCCTCTCCTATAGTTGGTCCAAGTATAGTTGTCTTCTTCAAACTCAACTTACCATAGATTGTTGTTTTGAATAAAAGCTGAGAAATATTTCATACTTTGGGTCAGTTTCCTAATTCCCCCAAAATTTTCATTCAGCTTGGTAATGGCATTAAAATCTCCAATGATCATGAAATGGGTTTCTTGGTATTTACTTATCATAAAGGCCTCAATCCCAATCCAAAATTCTAATACATTTGATTGAGTTGTAGGACCATACACATTGATAAGGATGAAGTGAATATCAACAAAGTAGCAAGTGACTAAAGAGGCTATCCAATGCCTAGTTTTATGAATAGTTACATAAGAGATTCTATAAGGATTCCAACAAGTTAGAATTCCCCCTATTGCTCCTTTAGAATCCATAGCATCCCATTCACATCTTGCCCAAACTGCTTTCATAGTTTTTAAAACTTCTTCTTCTGTTATTTTAGTTTCCTGGATATAGAGAATATCAGGTTTATTATTTAAACGTAGGTCCCTAATACACTTATGCTTTGAGGGGGCATTAACAGACCTTATATTCCATGAGATGATAATAAAATCTCATTAGGGTATTTTGGACCCTCTTGCGTATTATCGATATCATTTTGTTGTTTGGTAAAAAGAAGTTCAACCAACTTAGTTTGTGTTCCTTTCTCTATGTTAGCTCTTGCTTCCCTGGATCTTGCTTGATAATTTGAGGATTTTCCTCTTTTTGCCTTGCCTATATTAGGAGTAGGTCTTATGATTCTATTCCTCAATATTATTTCACCATTTTGTTTTAAACATATTTATCCTCTCCAAGATCTATTATAGAAGATTTTGACTTATCCTTCTCATTTTCTGGTATTTCCTTATTAATGGCAGAGGTATTACCCTATAAAACTGTATTTTATTTACCAATTATTTTATCCTGAATGGTGCATGGTACTTCAAGAGAGTATTCAAAATATGATGAAACACATTCCTTGGGTTCATTGAGAACGTTCTTCCTTAAATTAGGATCATATTGAATAGACGGTTCCTTGCTAATATGTTGAAATTGTTGTCCCGTGTCCTCTAAGTTTTGATCTAATTTTTCTTCATAGGCTAAATCCTCAAAAGAATTGGAATTTCTTCCAGTATCCTTTATTATTGGTCTCCATTGTTCATGCACAAAATTGATTTTATATAGATATATTTTTTTTCTACATGTCCAAAATTAATTTCCAATGACCCAAAAAATGATTTTTAATAATTTAGAAATGAGTACTGTGTGGCGGCTTCTGAGGTAGACAACGTGAAATACTGTGACGGTCATAAAGACATATAATATTTTCATGACCCTTCCTTGGCATACTTTATTTTTGATGAATGGAGTCATGGCTAATTATGTTACTTCATTGTTGGAATGATTGATTATTTCATGATTACCTTATGTAGGATATATATGTATACATGTATACCATAGAAGATGTGATATATTACTATTAAGAGGGATGATAGGATATTCCATGTTTAATATATATGTAATTAAAAGAATGTGATGTTGTTAATAAATTAACATATATGCGGGAATAGGTTCTCCGTGATGGGATAAGGAAATAACCACTTGGAACGGATGAGTGAATTGATGTGATGTTTCATTTAATAGATAATAAAGCAACATAGATAGAAAGTTTTTCATATATATAAAAATAATAATTTGCAAGAAAAATATGTTAAGTTCTGGAAAAGAGTTTGGTTGTCCTCAACAATTTTTCCTTATTCTGAGTTTATCTATTATAACCAAATTATGGAGAAATCCCATAGATTTAAAAGAGCTCATTTAATATATATATATATATATATATATATATATGTCGATATGTTTTATCTCTTGTTTTATTAAAAGAAAATAAGAGTGAAATCTTCTTTTGTTCGACCTTATAGTGTTAGTAGGAACAAGGGAAATTAAAGCTTTGGCTGGTTAAAAAGAAAGATCAATATTTTTAAAGGTTTCTAATCAAGGCTTACTATTGTCATTTACCTTGAAAAGGAAAACTATATATATACCCTTCGTAGGTGCTTGTTTAATTAAAGAAAATCTAGTGACCTTTTGATATGTATTTAAGAAACTATTGATTGGCAATGAGTGGATGTAAAATCATAATCATAGTAGATCTAGAACACTTGGATTTACTTGAGCATAAATGCATAGACCAGTGGATATCTGTATTTATGAGTCGATGATCATCCACATAATCCAGATGAAGGAGGAATTGCAAGCACTGGTTTAATGCTAATGACTATTCCCTAATGGACACTATGGGAAGTGGAGTGATAGAGAATGAAGGGAAGTTTTCCGAAAGGAGTTAGGGAGGAAAAAAGAGAGAACAAATAAAGAAGGAATAAAGGAGAACAATTGAAGGGATTACGGGTTGATGATCTTGTGAAACTCTCACCAAGAATACCAGGTATGTTTACTGAGGTCCCTTCATTTAATCAAAAATTTTGTAATGTTATGAGTTTTGATAGATGATCATCTTGTAAAGAAACTAAATTAGGCCATAATGGATTTAGAAGAATGAACTTGTGTGTACATTGAATTGTGATGAGTGTATGATCTTCAGGTAATTATCTTCAACCTCAGTGGAATTTTACCTTTCTACTTTCTAAGTTATACATTTGCTTGTCTCTGATGAGTATGTTGCTTATGGTTCATATGGAGTGTCCGTATCCAAGTTATATGTTTGATTTTATTGTATGAGTATGTTATTTGTTTTTTGTATGGAGTGTCTTTGTTTTCCATATATAAATTTTCTTAGGATGTAATGGGCGGTAGTGTCCTTTTGTGGATTAGCTGGAATATTCCAAGTATTGCTAGGGATGACTCTGTCAATCGTTTGGAGTATAACAAACTGCCAAGACAGCATAGGTTGGGTTGATTGGTTGGGAATTGCATTGGAAATTATAGTCAATAGGTTAGAGTAGAAAGGAAACTGCTAATGAGCTAGGCAAGGAAACCAATCCTTTAGTATTTTGCTTGTAGTCATTGTTTATATTTGAGAATATGACTGGTTGGAATGAGAGATAACTTTGAACTGAGTTAATTGGTCAAAAATTTCCATAGAAGCCTTTAGAGGGTGTTGAGTTTTAAATTAAATAGAAAAAGAGATTCCTTGGTAATTAAACAGAGAGGAGTGAGTTTAATTGAGGAAGAAGGAAGAGTTGTTATTATAATCACAAATTATAATTATGATGTCTCATAACATAGATTGTTGGGGCGAATGATAGCCTAAAAGTTTGTAAGCCTGCATGTGAATGGTTATGCTTAGGTAGATTGCATGGTTATATTGTTGTCTTGATGCGTATCATAGTTATAATTTTACAAATGATTAAAAATATGATATTGAGATATATGCTTGTTGACAAGAAGATCCTGTGGAAGATTCATGTTAACGAATCTGGAAAGCCTTATTGCTTCAATTTGATTATTATTTGTTGTCTGTATTTAAGTTTTACAGTCCTATATTTTGAATAAATGAAGTTTATAAGAACTATTTCAATTTGTTAAGAAAAAAGGTTCCTTGTGGTTCATGCGGCTGACGCTAAGTGGTTATACTTCTGGTTATGATTAAAACAAGATATTGTAATGAAATGATATTTTGAACCTCTAAAGAAGTAGGTTGGTTCCCATGCTCTGGTAAGTATTAATAGATTTTACTTATAAAATCATTTTTGGGCTTTTGAAGAGACCTCATGCAATAACATTACAAGAAACTAAATAAGTTGTGAATTAATTTGATCGTGGATATGAATAGCAGTGGAGTCTCCAAGCTCGACGATGTCGAACGAAGAGTCTCTTCGGATAAGCACAATTATGAGTGTGTCATATGAGTGTTTTAGAAGTAACCTGATGATAGTTCCTTATTATGGGGATAGAATCATAGGTCCATGTATTGAAGAGCTTTATGCCTTTAAGAAAGTAGAATTGAAATTCAACATAGAGTAATCTATTGTAAACAATTTAACAAGTTGTAACTTTTATAACCTTGCAAAAGGAATAGTTGATAGATGAATGAATATAAAAAATGTGTGAAGTTCTAATTGAGGATATGGTATTAATACTTAATTTTTTAGTTGGTCAATTGACGAAACCTTTATTTTTATTTTGGAATTCATATGTGTTATATGCTTAAACAAAAACTCTATGTTTATGTAGAAATCTGAAAATGTATGAAATTTGATTTATTGTGGATATTCTAGTGGTAAAATCTGGTTTATTCATTAACCATGGAGAAATAAAAAATATTAAATAGAGTGGTATTCTTGGTTATGGATAATGCCTTTTCCCTAAGGTGGGTAGTATTCCAAGGGTAATCGTCAAGCTCTAGGGAGTTTTGATGGGAATACCTTAAGGAAGCTTATCTATTGAGGTTGAGGACGAGTCATACAATACTTTCACAAAATATTAGAAAGGAGATTTATTGGATAAAATATGAGAGGGATAGTCAAGTTTCCACATGCATGTAACACCTACATAGAAAGACTTATGTAGCGTGTGGACTCGTCATGCTCCTTTCGATAGAATGAAATGGGAGGTCAAGCTAGCTCATTGGAAAATAATGGGATGGATAGTTTACCTCTATACAAAGAAAGAAAAATACTTAGTACTCTTATGTAGATAGAATTACGTAAGATATAGGGATGGGTGTGCCTCCAAGGAATTTAATTGGAAGATTTAGTGTGAGAAGAGTATCTATTTAGAATATGGAAATCTAGTGCTCGTAATTGTGACTTAGTGCTTATTGGCTAAGATGACCTTTATATATATAGAAAAAACTATGGTAGAAAATTTTGGGTTGTGATATTTACATCGAGAGGCTTTCCTACAATGGTAGACAGGGGGGTGGGAGGCAAAGAGGTCATACATGTCACGCCGTAAATAATCTTTTTATTTATTAAAAAAGTCGACATTAATAAAAACATTTAAAATATTTAAACTAAAACAATCGACTAACCAACCGTTGAAAACATTTAAAATATTTAAACTAGCTTAGATATAAATGATATATATCTAAAAACATCGAGAGTTATCAATCCCGAGGTACCTATCTTGGAGATCACAGCCCCAAGAAATGAGATAGGCACCTCGATATTGATAAATATTGACGTTTTTAGATATATATCCTTTATATCTAAACTAGTTGGTATCAAAGTGGAGTTCGTAGAGATGCAAGTTTTCTTATGCAAGAATATATAAAGTACAATTGGATGTGTACTATGTAGAAACTATACCTATAAAGATAGTGTACCTATTAAAAATAAACCTCGACTATCTAGTTTGAATAACTAAGAATATAGTTTCTAGTAGGAGAAGCAATTCAAGGATGTAATTGTGAATTGATCTCCATTATCTCTCCTATGTGAGTCCATGGACAATTCCACATACAAGAAGGAGAGGGAGTGCTACCCCAACGACTAGCCAGACATGGCAAAATAATGTAGAGGTTGAGTTCTCGAATATAGGTACAAAAAATCCTAATAATGAGAGGGAGGATCTTAATACAATAGTTGCCCTACTAAGGGAATAGATGGAAACACAAAAGCAATTGTTGGAAGCTTTAGTGAATCAAGATTCACAAGCTGTGAATTCTAGGATGGGATGAGAGAATGAACTCCTTATAGAGGTACAACAGGCTAGGGTCCGACTGGAGGTCGATTTGGGTAAAGATATGAAACATCTAAAATCTTTCAAGTTTAGTGGAGAGGAATATGGTGACAAATCAGAAGCTTGACTGAAAGAGATAGAAACCTATTATGATAACTTTCAAATAAATATTCCTCACCAAACACTTCTACACCAAGAAATTTGAAGAGTTCACAAAAATTAGACAAGGGACTAGGATGATGGAGGTATACTATCATAAATTCATCAAGCTCCTAAAGTATGTGCTCACGTATGATGAGAAAATAAAGATACATAATTTTATTCTAGGAGCGTATCCCAGAATAGGGCGTGAAGTGAATATGCAAGAATCTAGTACTCTTTAGAAGGCCTATGATATGGCTAGGAAAGCTAAAACTTATCTGAAGCCTTACTTCGATTATGAAGGGGCATCTAAACAAGACATAAAGGTACTGAGAAAGAGAAACAGTGCAGGGTTCATGAAATAGGAAAGTGAACAAGCAAACAAGAGTCCCCCTAGACAAGATAGAAGGAATGATAGGAAACAAGAAAAGTTTAAGAAAAGGTTTAAATGAAAGAACCAAAATTCTAACAATCATAGTAGCAGTGATAATCGATCACCAACACAGGGTCAGACCAATCCTTCACAGGTAGTGAAAATAAAATATGGACAAAGGTAAAAAACACATCCAGGACCCAAAGCAGGATGTTATGAATGTGGTAGGCCACATTATTCTAACAAATATCCACTTAAAGTAGTATCAAGTTCTAAAGAAAAGGAACTATCCTATAAAGAATCTAAACACAAGATTTATACAACAATAGGAAGTTAAAATTTGGAAGGACAAGCCACTCCACTACTGATAAAAGGTAATATTTTTGGTAGAAATGTTAGAATTTTGATTGATAGTGGTGCCATTGATAGCTTTGTTTCCACTAGCTTATTAAAGAGACACCAAAAAGACCAAGAATATTGGCACATGGGTGGAAGGTCAAGTATGGCTTAGGATAAACCTACTATGTAGATCGGTGTTACCTTATGGTTGAAATTATCTTACCTAGTGGTACAACTATAGGTTACCTTTATGTAGCATTGCTACATGCTTTTGATGTAGTTCTAGGAATGGATTGGTTGCAAGCACGAAATACTGTAATCAATTTTTAGGATAGATGGATTGAGTACTCAAAATATGGTAAGAAAGTACATAGGGTGTACAGCCTATAGGGGATTTTCGACCCTAGATCCTCTCTATAATGTAACTTAAGAAGGCAATGAAGAGAGGAGGAACAATTTATGTAGTGAAATTAATGAGATAGAAGATTAAAAGAGGAGGTGTTTGAGAAACACCCAATACTTTAGAAATTTAGAGACGTATTTCTAGAGGATTACCTGGATTACTCCCTAAATTTGAAATTAATTTTACCATTGAACTTCAAACTAGAACAAAAACCATTCATAGAGCACTTTATAGAATGAATCTAATTGAGATGCAAGAACTAAAAGTACAGTTGCAAGGATTGCTGGAGAAGAGATTGATTAGATCAAACGTGTCACCGTAGGGTGCACTAGTGTTGATTGTTAAGAAAAAGGATGGTTCCTTGCGACTATGTATGGACTATATGATGTTAAAAAAGGCAACCATTAAGAACATATATCCTCTACCCAGAATCAAAGACCTCTTTTATCAGCTTAAAGATGCCACTATATTTTCAAATATTGATCTAAAGTTAGGATACCACCAATTGAGGATTCAAGAGGAGGATACCCATAAGACAACCTTCAAAACTCGGTATGGATATTATTAGTTTACTATCTTGTCTTTTGGTCTATAAAATACCTTAGCAACATTTATGAATTTAATGAACAATATTTTCAAGAAGCTTATGGAACTATTCGTTATGGTATTTTTGGATGATATTTTGATATATTCTTGAAATAAGATTGAACATGACAGACACCTTGAGATCGTGTTGGAACTTCTAAGGAAGAATTAGTAGTATGGGAATTTGTCAAAATATGAATTTTATGTGTAAAAAGTGCAATATTTAAGGCATATTGTATCAATGAAAGAGATCGTGATGGATCCTAAGAAAATAGAAGCTATACTAAACTGGCCACCACCAAAAAATGTGACATAAGTCTAAAGTTTTATGGGTTTGACTGGATACTAAATGCGTTATGTGAAGGACTACGCACGCCAAGATAACCACTCCAATAACTAACCTTAAGAGGAAGGGGAAGGAGTTCAAATGGATGGATAAGTGTAAGGTAGCTTTTGATTTGCTAAAATAAAAGCTCACTACATCCCCCATATTAAAGATACCAGACCCTCAGGGTAGCTTTTTTGTGTGTACAAATGCATCTTTGGAAGGTTTGGGAGGAGTGCTATCACAAGATGAAGTAGTAATAGCTTACGGATACAGGAAATTGAAACGACATGAGGTCAATTATGCAACCCATGATTTGGAATTGGCAGTATTGGTTTTTTCTCTTAATATTTGGTGAAACTATTTTATAGGGAGATCCTTTGAATTAAGGAAAAACCATCGAAGTTTGAGTATATATTTACTCAACCTTTATTAAATAATAGGCAGAGAAGATGGATGGTGTTTCTCACTGAATATGATTTTAGCTTTGAATACATCAAAGAGAAAGAAAATAAGGTTGTTGATGCACTTAGTAGGAGAAGACACATAGTAATATTGTCTCACATCCATATAGACTTGATGGATCAGGTTAAGGAAATGCAACAACAAGATGTGTTTTACAATCAAATCTAGGAAAGCATGGAAAGAAAATTTGATGATAGTAAGAATTTTAGTATTAATGATGATTTCTTGTGCTTTAAGGACAAGATAGTAATTCCAGAGGCCAATGGTTTGAAGAAAATGATCATGAATGAGGTACATAGATCTTCATATTCTGCTCACTCAGGAGGAACAAAAATGAGAGAGAATATGAAGAAATTTTTTTATAGACCAGGAATGAAGAGGGACATAACTGAATTTGTTGCTTAGTGTTTGGAATGCTAGAAAGGAAAGGCAGAAAATAGACATCCTCCAGGTCTATTACATCCTCATGATGTAACAATACAAAAATGACAAGTGATTTCGATGGATTTTATTGTAGGTTTTCCAAAGACCAGATTCTAGCATGACACAATTGTTAGCTTTTGATAAATAAGCACTGGGAGATAACAATCACAAGATGCAAAATGATATGACAGAAAGTAAATATGCTAGATGATTGAAATATGCTACAAATAGAAATCATATAAAAGATTACAATGTAGTTATGGAGGAAATGAAACATCCATTAATAAAGCTACTGAACTACATTGCACCCATCACCAATGGATGGTGAAGTATACAAAACTATACTATCCCCTAAGCTACACTATCTGACTATGTCCCCAGAATCTCTATATCTATATTTAACTATGAGACTTTTATTATATAGGAACATAGGTTCTTTGGCCAACACTCTACCTAGCTATGCAAGGGAAAATTTGCACATATACAACTTGCACATTGACACTTGTGCATTTATTACATTGCATGAAGTAACTATATAACTTGCACACAAATTAATCCAAGTATGTACCTTGGAAGATACATTTACATAACTCAAATGATGGAATAAACTATATTTCTAACACCCCCCTATATTACATTATTTGGGTATTGAAGACTTTAGTATTCAATATGGATCTTCTTCATCATATTTAGCTTGATATTCGAACTCTTCCTCTGTATTCTTTGTATTCAGGTTCAACAAGTAATCTGTGTCTTCATATGATGCAGAGTAAGCTATAGTTGGAGCTTCTTATTTCATTGGATGATCTTTGGCATGTTTAGATTCATATTCTATCCAACCACCTTTATAGTTCTCCTTGCAAGTATCTTCATTTGATTCTGATTGTTGATGAATGAGTAGGGCATGGTGTAATTGTCCTCTCATCCTTCTATGCTTGCGTTTTTGGTGTATTGGTTTTTTTTTGCTACTTCAGTCTTTATGTCTTGGCCTCTTTTAGTATGTCTCTTATTCCTTTTTCTTCTTCTCTTATTGTGATTCTGCTTTGGTGCTGGTGATATCTTTGCTTTATGACAAGTTAGTCCATCATCACAATAGTATTGTTCTTTATTGCCAACTTGTTTCTTGTGTTGAGTAAGTACAAACACAATTAATGATAGATAAATCATCAAATATTCTTCTAGTGAAAATATAATCAATATTTGTGAGTTACACCATGTTGTGAAGAGAATTTCATGAAGATAGTTAATAAATACTGTAAATCTACCTTCTTTGGATTCTTCAAGCAATAAGGAAAATTTATCTTTGTTGTTAGAGGGTAGATACTCGTATCCTTCTAGAGTATTTATTAATTTTTTAGAGTAGAATTCTATTTCATGGAATAGTTCTTCATTACTGAAGGATTTTATCAAAATTTCATCCATAGTGATTCTTGCTATTTCTTGAAATTGAAATTTGATAGAACCTTGGTAGTCTATCTTATAGCTCCTTATATATGATACCTTATTGAAGTATATAAGCTTGATTTGATAAAACCTTTATAGAATCTTAGGTTTGTAGGCTACCTTATGTCTCCCTAGTGATGAGAGTATGAACACCTAATTTTAGGTCTTGAAGAAAGATTATATCTTCCACACTTGATACTTTTAGGTAAATATTATTGTTATCAAGTTTTGTAGAATGTATTATACCTCCCTAATGTTTTGGAGCATGATATAGTGCTATTGTAAAAATATAGTTCCATTCTGGTTGATTTTGTACAAATTTTGTAAAGACCAAAAATCAAATTCTTAACACCTTATTACTCCTAATTGAACTAAGCACTTTTCAATTTTTGAAGAGGTTTTAATGTTGGAATTCTTTTATCCCTTAGAATATTTGAGACAAGAAAAAATACAATTATCCAACCTTAGTAAAAACCCTAATAATATCTGTTTATGTCCCTTGGATTATTTCTAATTTCCAATAAATTAAATTTGATGTAGTAACCCTTGTGGCTCCCAAGTTTGGAAAATTAGAAAAATAATAATATTTGCAAAATATTAAATAATTTAATCCAAGTATAATTCCTTATTTCTCCTAGGTTAAATTGCAAATATTAATTCAATGAGATAAGTTATCCCTTATAGCTTTTTATTTCAAAATCTAAGTTTTAACCTTAGTTTATAACCCTTGTATCTCCAACTATGAAAGCAATAATAAAATGGGATTAAACCTTACATTTTTAGATGCTAAATATCCTCACTGTTCGAAACTTTTTGCGGTTGAATATAACAATAATATAAGTGTCACCTTTGGCACTAGAATCAATGAAGATACCTTGGATTTGCTTGTCTTCAATGCTGGTACATAGACACTGAAGGTTTGACCTTCAATACCAAGAGCCTTTAATGCTCCTTCTTCCTTCCTTCCATGTTGTGCTTTAGACGTCTTTGATCGTGCTTCACTCCTTGTTGAACTTTGGACTTTGAATACCTTTTATGGATGAATAATCATGGAATTTGTGACATATATCACGTTCATTATAAGTGAGCACTCCTTTCCTTCTGTAACATCCCAAATTCTTGTTCAATGCTCTTGAATCAATCTATAACGTATGGGCACTCGTGTGAAGCTAGTGGAGGATACCAAGTGTCACCGCTTTGCTGTAACTCTTGCATGGGGTTTCTTGAGTTTTGAGAGAGGAATAATGTCTATTATTCCAAGTGGTATCTCTGCATGAAGTCCTTCCCTGTAACATCTTTGAATATGGGCATTATAACTCCTCAAACCCTTTTGTATACCATTCCTTTGTTTTGCTACGTTTCTTGGGCAACAAGTAAGCTATTATTCTGCAAATGGATTGACGATGTGCTATGGAGCTTTGAATGTTGATTTTGAAGCTTAATTTGGTGGATGGTATTATCCAAGTTAGAGACTTTAAATGTAACACCTTTGCTCCTTCTCTTTTATGCCTCCAATTGTGTTGAATCCTTTGTAGATGTTTGACATCTTTTATAAGTAGATGTGCACTCTTTTATCTACATAAATGTACCTTGATGATAGTCTGATATGATCTTTTATTTTAAAGGTTTGTACGTCTAAGATGAGCCCTTTGAGTGGCTTCCTTTTCTTGGGAATAAGAGTGATGACGTTCAACCTTCCTTGGATGATTTACCCTGTAGCTAATGTGCCCTTCAAAAACACAAAACTAATTTCCTTTTGAGAGTAGTATAATAGTACAAGTCTTTAAATTTTAATGCACTAATATTACATCTTATCACTCCAATGAACTCTCAAATTAATGCACTAACAATTTACTGCAACTAATAAAGAATAACCTAAAATGAATCTTTAAGAGTTATTTTGCAATTTCACTACAATCAATATTGTAGGACTTAGTATTTTTTTCTTTTTTCAAAGTAGATGATAGGTAGTTGATAGAAGCAATTTTGAAATCTAATCAAATCCTAATAAATTTTCAATTAAATCCTTAAGAAGAACCTTTTTCCTTTTGCACTTTAGAAGACAGTAATATAATTTTCTTCTTGCAACTTTAATCCAAATTCAAGTTCTCTCATAAATATGATAAGTAATCCAATTAATGAATCTACTTGCACCAAAAGTTGCTTACCATTTTATGTAGATCTTCTCCTGCTTTTGTAGAGGATGTAGATCTTGGTGTCTAAAATCACCAAGTTGCTACTTCAAGTAGGATGTCCTGACAACTCCTTCTTCACTAAATGATGGTCTTGAAATTTCTTTCACAAGCCTAGGATTTGGTGGCTTGTTCTCCTCTTGTGTCATCCTTACGTTATAGATTTTGAGAAGTCTTTGTCTCTAAAGCGGTGCCTTCTTTTTGTGAGAGGCAATATTCAAATATCCTAGATTTGGTGAGCTTCTTCTATCTTCAAGTCTTATTATCAAATTTTGACTTCAAGTAGGATCTTCTTTTGGTATTTAGCACTTCTTACCAAATTCTTCTTCATGTATTTGGCACTCGTTAAATTCTCCTTCATGGATTTGGCACTCCTTGTAAAATTATCCTTCATGTATTTGGCACTCCTTGCCAAATTATCCTCTTGGGCTTGTTGTCAGATAGCTATAATTATCCCAAGTCCTTCACTATCAGTGACTTCACCTTAGTAGTGAATTTCTCCAACGAGTTCTCCAAAGAACTCTCTTGATGATCTTCATCAAGGCTCTCCTAGTCTTTTTTGGATGCTCGATGAGACCTTATCAAGGTCTTTGATCTTGCAACTTCTGATGGTCTTCCTTGAGATCTTCTCTTCAACATTTTTATCTTGGAAGTGTTGGTGGTGAGATCTTCTCCTGGATCTGATTTTGCTGCTTCTGGCTTCGATCAAGACTCTCCTAGTCCTTATTCTTCTTCCAAGACTGGAAGTTCTTCAATGAGATCTTATCCTGATCTCCTTGATTTTGCTTCTGGGCTGAGCTGATCTGAAGAAGATACTCTTCCTAACTTTCTTGTAGGAAGTTTACCAACTCACTGAATCTTCTTTCCTTGCAACAAAGATATTAGTACTAAAATATTTAGTCTACTTTTGAATAAGATATTCTTTTCTTTAGGATCAAGGCTTCTATGGCCTTTTTCAATATCAAGGCTTCTGTGGCATTTTTCAATATCAAGGCTTCTATGGCATTTTTTAGTACCAAGGCTTCTATGGCCTTTTTCAATATTAAGGCTTCTATGGCATTTTTCAATATCAAGGCTTCTATGGCCTTTTTCAATATCAAGGCTTCTATGGAATTTTTGGTATCAAGGCTTATATGACCTTTTTAGTATCAAGAATTATGTGGCTTCTTCTTTAAGGCTTCAATGACTTGTTCTTCAAGGCTACTAAGGTCTTTTTGTATCAAGCCTCCTATAGTTTTTTCTTCAAGGCTACGATGACCTTTTTGTATTAAGGCTCCTATGGCCTGTTCTTCAACTATGGAGTTCTTCAATCCAAAAATGGAGATCTTTAGTCTCTTGTCTTCACCATGATCCTTCACTAGAAGTCTTATTTCATAGTATTATCCTCTTGCATAATGAACTAATATCTACAGTATGAGGGCATGTTGACCTTCAAGCAATGAAGTTGGAGTATCCTAGCTTTCTATTGTAGGAGGAGTCCCAATCATCTGAGAATTAATTTTTTACAACAAAAGAAACTTTAGACACTAGTTAGTAAGTTCTAGATAACCTAGATGATATTCACTAGATGATTTATCAATCTAGTTGATTGAATGTTGAGTCCTAGTCTTCACGAGTTTTCCTTAAAATTTTTTGGAAAAGACTCTAGACAAAAATAATCTCAATATTTGTTGAAAATAAGATTTCTTTCAATCCTAACTTTGTGACTCTCCCTAATTATACCACATAGATTCTTTTGAGATATTTTGACAATGGCTGGTCTAACACCACATCAATTTGATAAAATACTCAGGCTAAATGATAATGGTGGTTTTCCTATTGACCTACATAGACTAGATCTACCGTATCTCTGATACCACTATTAGCTTTTGATGAATGAGCACTAGGAGATAATAATCACAAGATGAAAAATAATATGAAATAAAGTACATATGCTAGATGATTGAAATATGCTGTAAATAAAAATCATTTAAAATATTACAATGTAGCTATGGAGGAAATGAACACTCCATTAATAAAGCTACTGAACTATATTGCGCCCATCACCAATGGATGGTGAAGTACACAAAATTGTACTATCCCCTAAGCTACACTATCTGAATATGTCCCCCGACTCTCTATATCTATATCTATGTGGTCTTTCTTATATAGGAACATAGGTTTCTTTGGCCAACACTCTCCCTAGCTGTGCAAGGAACAACTTACATATATACAACTTGCATATTGATACTTGTGCATTTATTACATTGCATGAAGTAACTAGATAACTTGCACATAAAGTAATCTAAGTATGTACCTTGGAAGATGCATTTACATAACCTAAATTATGGAATAGAATCTATTTATAACAATAATCCTAGTTGTGGTTGACAAACTGGCCAAGGTTACACATTTTATACCTGCAAATACCAAGGATGACGTGATGGTTGTGGCTAACAGATTTGCCAAGAAAATATTCAAGCTTCATAGTTTTTCAAAAGTGATCATTTCATATAGAGACTCGATATTCATATTTAGATTTTGATAAGCTTTGCATCGAGCCATTGATACTCGTCTAAACATAAGTTGTGCATATCACCCAAAAACTAATGGGCATTTTGAAAGGATGAATTAGATATTAGAGGATATGCTTCTCATGTATTTTATGGATCAAAATATTTAGTGGGAAGATTTTCTACACTTGGTAGAACTTTTCTACAATAATGGTCATCATTCGACCTTAGGCATGGTACTATTTGAAGCCCTATACGATAAAATATGTAGGATACCATTATCTTGGTATAATCTAGAGGACAAGGTTGTGCTTGGACCTGATATGGTTAAATAAATGGAGCAACAATTAAGGATGATTAGAGAAAGACTTAAAGAAGTTGCAGATCATTAGAAAAGTTATGTTGATCTTAAGAGGTCACCAAGGGAGTTCGTTATGGGTGACAAAGTATTTTTGAGGGTGATACCATAGAAGAGTGCTATCAAATCTACCAAACTAGACCCTCATTTTATGGGACCCTTTGAAATTACAAAAAATATCAGTCCTATGGCATACCGACTTGCCTTACCACCCAGTTTATCCAAGATTCATGACACCTTCTACATTTTATTGCTTAGAAAGTATATAGCTAATCCTAACCATGTGTGGGACTTTTCTAGTTTACATATGGTGAATCCATAGGCTATAGAAGTTTGACCAGTAAAGATCCTTAATTTTTGTTCTAAATCGATGAGGAAAGGGACCATAGAGCAATGCAAGGTCCAATGGGAACATTACTCTGAGAGAAATGCTACTTGGAAGAAAGTAGCAAATATGCAGAAACATTTTTCATTCCTATTTGAGAATGCTTTATAAAATTTATTTAATGTTTGAAATAATTAAAACATAGAGGAGTGTGTTTAGCCTAAGGGGGGTAGGATGTCATGGCCCTCCCTTGGTAGAATTTATTTTTGATGAATGGAATCATGGCTGATTATGTTACTTTATTGTTGGAATGATTGATTATTTAATGATTACCTTATGCAGGATATATGTATACCATAGAAGATGTGATGTATTACTGTTAAGAGGGATGATTGGATATTCCATGTTTAATGCATATGTAATTAAAAGAACGTGATGTTGTTAATAGATTTACATATATGCAAGAATAGGTTCTCCATGATAGGTGAAGGAAATAACCACTTGGAACGGATGAGTGAATTGATGCGATGTTTCATTTAATGGACAATGAAGTAACATAGATAGAAATTTTTTTATATAGCTAGACATCATAATTTACAGGAACAATATGCTAAGTTCTGGATAAGAGTTTGGTTGTCCTCAACAATTTTTTCTTGTTATGTTTACTCTCACCAAGAATACCATCTATGTTTACTGAGGTCCATTCGTTTAACCAAAATTTTTGTGATGTTACGAGTCTTGATAGTTGGTCATCCTGTAAAGAAACTAAATGAGGCCATAATGGATTTAGAAGAATGAACCTATGTGTACGCTAAGTTGTGAAGTGTATGGTATTTGAGTAACTATCTTTAGCCTTAGTGGAAGTTTATCTTTCTACTTCCTAAGTTATACATTTTATTGTCTCTGATGAGTACGTTGCTTGTGGTTCGTATGGAGTGTCTCTGTATCCAAGTTATACATTTTCTTATCTCGGATTAGCATGTGCTTTATGGATTGTATGGAGTGTCTCTGTTTTAAAGATATACATTTTCTTAGGATGTAATGGGTGGTAGTGTCCTTTTATGGATTAGATGGAATCTTCTAGGTATTACCAGCGATGACTTTGTTAACCGTCTGGAGTATAACAAAATACCAAGATAGTCCAGGTTGGATTGACTGGTTGGGGGTTGCATTGGAAATTATTGTCAATAGGTTAGAGTAGTGAGGAAAATGCTAATGAGTTGGGAAAGGAAACCACTCTAGTATTTTTCCTGTGTTCATTATTTATATTCGAGAAGACAATTGGCTAGAATGAGAGATAACTTTAAACTAAGGTAATTGGTCAAAAATTCCCATAGAAGTCTGTAGAGGGTGCTAAGTTTTAAATTAAATAGAAAAATGGGATCCCTTGGTAATTAAAAAAAGAGGAGTGAAGTTAATTTAGGAAGTTGGAAAAGTTGTTATTATAATCATAAATTATCATTATGATATCTCATAACGTAGACTGTTAGGGCAAATAATAGCCTAAAATTTTGTAAACTTGTGTGTGAATGGTTATACTCAGGTAGATTGTGTGGTTACATTATTTTCTTGATGCATATTGTAGTTACAGTATTATAAATGATTAATTTTGTGATATTGAGATATATGTTTTTTGACAAGATGATCCTATAGAATATTCACGCTAACAAATCTAGAAAGTAAAGCCTTATTGCTTTAGTTTGATTATTATTTATTGTCTGTATTTAAGTTTTACAGTCCTATCTTTTGAATGAATGAAGTTTATGAGGAGAACTATTTGAATATGTTAAAAAAGGGTTCCTTGTGGATCATGCAACTGATGCTGAGTAGTTATGCTTCTGGTTATGATTAAAAACAAGATATTTTAATGAAATGATGTTTTAAACCTCTGTTCCTATGCTCTGGTAAGTATTAATAGATCTTACTTACAAAATCCATTTGGGATTTTGAAGAGACCCCATGCAATAATATTATAGGAAACTAGAGAAGTTGCGAATGGAGTTGATCGTGGATATGAATAGCGGTGGAGACTCCAACCTTGATGATGTCGAACGAAGATTCTCTTCGGATAATCCCAATTATGAGTGTGTCATATAAGTGTTTTAGAAGTAATATGATGACGGTTCCTTGTTATGGGGACATAATATTAGGTCCATGTATTGAAGAGCTTTATTCCTTCAAGAAATAGGAATTGAAATTCAACATAGAGTAATCCATTGTAAACAATTTAATAGGTTGTAAATTTTATAACCTTGTAGAAGGAATAGTTGATAGATGAATGAATTAGAAATTGTGTGAAGTTTTAATTGAGGATATGGTATTAATACTTAATTTATTAGTTGGTCAACTGACGTAACCTTTATTTTTATTTTGGAATTCGTATGTGTTATATTCTTAAAGGAAAACTCTACGTTTCTCTAGAAATCTAAAAATATATGAAAATGGTTTATTGTGGATATTCTAGTGGTAAAATCTGGTTTGTTCGTTAACCACGGAGAAATAAAAAATATTAAATAGGGTGGCATTCTTAGTTAAAGATAATTCTTTTCCCTAAGGTAGATAGTAGTCCGAGGGTAATCATTACCTTAAGGAAGCTTAGCTATTGAGGTTGAGGACAAGTCATACAATACTCTCACAAAAATATTGAAAAGGAGGTTATTTGATTGGATGACTAGGTCATTATGGATATGAGAGAGATGGTCAATTTACACACCCATGTAACACCTACACAGGAAGACTTATGTAGTGTGTGGACTCGGCATGCTCCTTTCGATAGAATGAAAGGGGAGGTCAAGCTAGCTCATTGGAAAACAATGGGATGGATAGTTTGACTCTATACAAAGAAAGAAAAACACCTAGTACTCTTACGTAGATGGACTTACATAAGACATAGGGATGGGTGTGCCTCCAAGAAATTTAATTGGAATATTTAAATGTGAGAAGAGTATATGTTTAGAGTATGGAAATCTAGTGCTTGTAGTTGTGACTCAATGCTTATTGGTTAAGATGACATACATACATACATACATACATACATACATACATACATACATATATATATATATATATATATATATATATATATATATATATATATATATATATATATATATATATATATATGTATATATATAACTATGGTAGAAAAATCTAGGATGTGATAAATGTGCTTGGATCATCGTGACGACTATAAATTCCACTATGTAAACAAAAAAGGTTTGGAAATGATCTTTCAATTTCATTTGAGTGCTAGGGTTTTAGAATCTACACAAGATTTTGAGTTGTTAGTGGATTTAAACTTGTATGCTTTTAAATTATATTTACGTGGCCATACATATGATCGAGGTAAATTTTTGCACTTAATTTCTAGAATTACAATCATTTTATAATAATTTCATAGGGATGACCTTGGTAGCAGAATATTGGTTGCAAAAAACAAATAATTTTAGGCATTAATTCCATTCCCTTTAAAGTAACATTTCATAATATGGATCAATGATTATAACTTCCAAAACATCCACCAATCTAGGATTATTTTTTAAAATCATGATCAAATCCTTCAAAAACCATATGATATTTGACCTAGTACCAGCCATTTGCATTGGCTTCTTAGTGGCTATAGTGTATGACAAGCCCATCTCTTCATACACAACCTTAGGCATCATAATTACAATAGCCCCTGAATCTACTATGTAACTCCTTAGTAGGTAATTTTTTATCTTTAAAATTACATAGAATGGTGGTGGATTTAGGTTTGAAGCCTTAGAATCATTTAGGATATTTGTCATATTGAATTGAATGTTTGAAGGATCCTCTCACCTTATATTTTGTTATTTTATTGTACATGGTTGAGTTTATCCATTATTGGCATATCTCAATTCTTGCTATTTGAGGGATTATTATAACAAATATATTTATCTTAGTAAGGCTGGTGTTTTCTTAATTTCCTTCACTATATTAGTTTTGAATTTAATAGAACTACTTCCACTACACGTGGTGAAATTCTTATATAGCCTATGGCCATCATGCTTCCCTTATTGGTGAGATAGAGGTATTTTAAATTTTGTTTAGCCTCCTTTTTAAATTTATATTCTTTCTCATTTTTCTTATCCTTTGGTCTATATGTTACCTCTTAGGTCCCATTTTTGGGGTCATTTTTCCTTATTAGTTTATTTTATCTTTTCCATTGAGTACTAGTTTGGGAGGTAATGATTGGATAGTTTTTGACATTCTATTTTTATTTTTCCTAGTTGCATCATTGCTTTAGGTCCTATATCCTTCACATATAGTGGAGACATTTCCCTTCTTAGTACTATAGTACCCTTATTCCCCTCAATTTGTTTCTTTGTTGGTTACTGATATATTTCCATCTTTCTCTTACTTTGGGTCTTAACCCTTTATTGGTGAGTGCATATAGCATTGTTCTTAAATGAGAAGCCTTTGTCTTCTTTGACTATACCAAAGTTAATAAGAATAATATGGTAAGGGTTTGGCAAGGCCAAGTTGCTTGTATTAGATTTGGATCTTGGTAAATTGTTAGAGTTATCATGGGGGGCTAGTAGACAATTGAATTCATTAACAAGGGTTGGTTCATTATAGATATCATATTTCCATAATAACAACCTATCAACTTTGTCATTATTGAACATATATTTTTTAGAATGCTTGATAGCCATGACTTAATCTATAATATCACATTTGAAATTGCATGAGAAGCATCATAATACATTAATTTTTCAATTTGTATTCACCATATTATTCTACACTTGATTGTTATTTTGTCTAACATTTTATCATGGTACCTAATATTTCATAAGAGGTTTTCCTTGGTTTAAAATTATGTTTCTAATCAATTGTTTGGTTGCCACCACTTCCACATAAAATATTTTATAATTGATGTCCAATTATAATCAAAATTATCTCATAATTCCACACATTATAAATAAACCTTATACCTTCATGAATAAATAACCATATGATAGTATCTTCCTCTTGGATGTGGTGAATTGAATTTAATGTGAAGAGCTTATTTGGATGATCCATCATCATTTTAGTCCTATTTCTATCAAAATTTGGCAAATATTTCATAACAATAGTAGGAATGGGAAAATAGGCCCTAAGGTTTAAAAGTTCTTGGTACCTCAAATTTGGAAGTTTATTATGAGATCTAGGTAGCTATGGTGCCTGATTGTTTTGAGGTTGTTAACCATATTGTATTAGATAAGGTACATAGTACAACCTTGAGGTGGGGCCATATATGCTTGATATGGAGATATTTTAGAAATGATTTATTGGTTAAGACCTAGAGGATATTGTTGCATGGCACAATATGGTAGCAATAAAAGGTAGATTTAGGTTTTGAATTAGTGGTGGATTAGGGAAAAAAATGGTTGATTAGGAAGGACTTGAAAATATGGATTAGAGGAGGATATTACAACCCTTGTTGAGGGACTTATTGATTATGAGGAGGTGGATACTACTATATGTTTTTGTGGTGGTGACCAAATGGAGCTATCATTTGGTTTAGGGGGTTTCCCCAAACTCCTTGCATACCATTTTACCTACTTACACTTACAAATTACAAGTGATACCTGGTTTTGATTTGGGATGTAAATTTATCTAGAAGCATTCACATTAGGAGATATGGACCATCCTGAGGATGAGATCACTACTTTAGAAGGATTATTCTATTGACTAGACCTAGGTAAACTGTGAGTTGGGATTATGTATGTTACATGGTTATTTTATATATTGGAAACAAGCAATTGACTTATCTGACCGAATAATTGGAGAATATTGAAACTTGATTAGTCAAATGATTATTTACATCAATCTAGAGAATCCTATATAAAGGATTCATGTGAGTCATGGTGGGTCCTATAGTGTCCCAAACTTGATTTAGAAAATTTGAAATGGTGGAGGCATCACTATAATCTAGTGGAAAATTAGAGAAAATGGTATTTTAGGACTCAAGTATTTGTACCGTTTTATCATCTAATGGAATTTTTACTTTTTATAAAATGAGAATTGGTGTTAGATCAATTTTAATTTTATCATTTTCATACACTTATGTGGAAACTTATCGTTTTCTTATCAATTTTGAATTGCTTTGTTGATATGATATCAATTAGCTCGTTAAAATCCTTTCCTTGGTTGTTGCATATTTGAGTGCATATTCATAATCCTAGGCTCTTCCACATATATACCTATATGGATTGGGTTTTAGGGTCAAAACTTGCAAATTATAAAAAATTGGATAGAGGAGCGAATCACTTCCCAGATAGAGTGAATTGCTCTAAAAATATACTTAGATAAAATTTGAAAAAACAAGGAAGGCAAGTGAATTGGTTTGAGTGAATAACTCCTTGTATGAGATGAACTAATCCCTTGGTAGGCATTAGGAAAATAATTTATCTTCTTGAGTGAATTACTTATTATACTTCAAGCAAGTCACTTCTCAAATTTAACTTGGATAAATTTGAATCTTGGAGTGGTTTGTTTGCTTGTTTGAAGTGAATTACTCCTTGATATTGAGTGAATTTCTAGAGTGAGTACTATTTAATATTTCCATTGATTTATTTGGTTATTGGCATCAAATGGGGTGAATCACTCTATTTTGGAAGAAAATAACTTCTCAAGTGAAGACTTGGCAAAAATATTTTAAACTTTGGTAGATTATTTTTTGCTTGTGGCAAATGTAATTTTGTTGCCAAAATTGAAGAATTTTGTAATTTTTGATTACCTCAAGGTTTTTTGTTTTGCAAATTTTTTAAAATAATGAGGTTCATAAAATAATTGCCATTCACAAAGCACTTACAAAGTCAATCACAAAAAAATAAAGGATATGCAAGTTTAGGGTTCAAATTGGGACTAGACTCAATCTTAATGTGGAAATCAACCCCTTGGACCTAGTGGGTATGCCAAAAAAATATTGAATTGCAAAAATGTCTAACTTCTTATGCACCCACAAACCTATTTTAACAAATTGGAAGAAATGGGAATGTCTCCCTCTCAACCTCCAAATTTATACTAGCTCCCCACTATCCTTGTTGAATCTAACTAATTTAAGTTGCATGAAACATAAATGCAAAAATTAAAGTACAAAATGTAAAGGGCATGAAAGTAAAATTTGAAGCTTAGGATGAAGGAGACCAAAATTAAATATGATAATGACCATATCAATAAAAGTGTACAATTAACACATCAAAAACTTGAATAGCAATAATAGGTCTTGTGTGCAAAAAATGGAATTAACAAGGAATGATTGGAGGGAAAATGGGTAGTGTCAAAATCATAATACATTCCATAATCCAAGAAGGTGGAGCTACTAATGGAAATTAAATAGTCTCATCAATTTCTTATTAATTTGAGAGAAAAGAGAAATTACAATATGGGACTCACAAAGTGTTGGTCTAATTCTTTCAAGGCAAAAAAATATTTACAATGAAGGCCACAACTTGTACTTATACGAAGAGTTCACACTTGGATTTTCTTGGGTGAGAAATTATTAGTCCTAGTAAAAGTAAATATTTAAGATACATATTTATAAAATGATGCACCTCCAAATGCTATTTTCATCTAAAAGCATTCCTAGACAACTTAAAAGGCTTTGAAAATGCTTATTGGTATCATTACCTTCCAAAATATCACTTTTTAAAGATCTTCATTAGGATTTGTGCACTTCCTTGTATGCTTTTACATACTAATAAGTGATTGAACCCAAGAGGAGAGAGGATTGCTCCTTCCTAAGAGAACTTCATTCCATCTTACTGGTGCTTCTCTCTTTAGAAACCAATCACTTTATGTTGTCTAGTGTTGCAATACTCAAGAGCTATTCACATCACTTAGAGCAAATTGTATCTCTAGTCAAGATTTGCCAAAAATGGGTTTTTGGAGGCCTTAATTGATTAATTTAATTTTTTTATATATCTCCACAATGTGGAGAATCCCACGGTAGTAAATGGGTTACTATTATAACCTTATGTCTTTGCTCTCTTTTTGCACAAGTACCAAGTTATCCATCAAATTTGAATATTATATTAGGTATATTATTCTAGTTTGTAGGTAGTCATTTTAGAAGTTTTTTTCCTCAATATTGTTTCTATTATTGGATTAAATAGTTTTTGTATCTACCTGAAAGATCCATCCACTAGTACTAGGTATTTCATGTGATAATTTGCTTATCATAGATATTAAGGTCCTAATAGCTCTAGGAAATTATGTCACTGAACTCAATGCATGGTTGCTTTAACCCACATACTTTTTCTTTCATGTGGTTTTTTTTCTAACAATAACCATTTATTATTAGTAACTCTAATAGGATGATAATTTGAATATTTTGCCTACAGGATATTTTTTCTCATGTTTAGTTGGGATGGAATAGGGTATTCACCATGACCAGGCTTTTGGACAAGTTCATGGTCTTTAATTAAATGATCCCATTCTTGATATCATCCCCATACTCTTCTTAGTCCTTGGCATGATGTGATTATTTCACTAGGAATTCAAAAATCTTCTAGTCACTATGAAAAATGTTAGTGGTCAACACTATCAAGTACTGTAGGTTTGAAAGTGGCTTCCATTTCCTTGAGACTTGACCACATATTTACTATGAGATCAAAATTTGTTTCCTAGGAACTAGCTGATTAGCTTCTTGATTTTGTTCCCATTGGATAGCTTATATATTAACCATCTCATAACTCTCCTTTAGTTGCCACAATCAGTGCTTGTAATATTTTAGTTATTTATGCTTTGTAATGTCTGCCAAAAATACCTACTTTACTACTAATTTAGAGTCTTCAAATATCTTTAGTTGCTTGATGTCTAATTGCTTTTTTTTCTAAAAATCAAGACTAATTTCTTTATACTTGACAATATTATTTTTCAAAAAAACGAGAAGTCTACAAGCATACTTGTGGATATTTCCTTGTGTATAGTTAATATGATGTAGCTTCTATACCATTTCATGTCCTTACCCATAAAAGCACATGGTCCAAATTTTTCCCTATGTTTGGAATACATATTTTGTCAACGTTGGGAGCTCATTCGAACTAATCAAGATCATATAGTTTCCCTAATGAAGATCCTCATATGGAATCAAAACTCATAATATTTCTTCTAAATGCTACAATAATGAAGTTAAATTCATTAACTTGATCTTCATCTAATAACAATTCTTCTTCTAGTCTAGATTTTTTATTTTGATATATTGAATTTAGATCATCAACTTGCTCTATATGATAAGGGTAGACCTTTCTAGAATCTATTCAAATGATTCTATTCTTATAAGGAACCCTCATGCAAGTGTAATCCATTGAAATGTATCTTCTCTTTAATAACATCCAAGTATTATCCACGATGATAACATCTTGTACTGATTAGAATGGGAGTTCCCCATCAACATTAGATCCTTTAACTATCCTACTATATTAGCCTATGTATCATCTATCTAAACTAAGACATTCATCCTTTGGGTGCATGTAAGACCCAATTTGTTGCATGACTTTGGCATTGCAAATATTATAACTTTTTAATAAATAATAACAATACATAGAATGAATCCTTTCACTTTGAAAATGATGTCGAAGGAAAGTGGTTTTATCACCTTTGGTTGTTTATTCTCCTATAGTGATGCAAAATTGACATTAACCTCTATTTGTTCTTCTAAAATTATATTATTATTTTATTAATTACATTAAGGTATCAATTAATTTTACTACACTTGCTTGAACTTCAAATAATATTTGTTTTATTTTGTTAGTACCTCCTACAAGAAATTAAATTATGTTAGTAAAAATAAAGCATCATATGTGCTTATCCTATATATAGTTTTATTGAATTATTCTATGATGTCAAATCTAAAATCTTATAAGTAAAAATTGTTCAAAACCTTTAAAGATAAAATTCCTAGTTTTCTTGGGGATAATTAAAGCGATTGAAAAAATAATTGCTTTTCATTTAGCTACTATATCCTAAACCAAAATTATAGTGGCCCATTTTTGTGTATAGGCAGATCTGGCTGAACTACTGCCTAGATCTATTAGGCTAGTTTTAGATTATAGGTAAATAGAATAAGAGATTCAATATGAAAATCATATTCCCTTGTGTAATCTTTACAAAATGGTAGGGCATATATGGAAAAAATACCTAGAAAATCCTAAGGAGAAAGTTGCAAATAATAGAACTTGATAGCCTTTGAGAGTTTGGAGAAAAAAGGAAACTAACCAAGGAGAAATTCTGGTGTAGAAAGAAATTAGTGAGGGTCCATCTTCAAATAAATTTGAGCTTCTTGCTACCCTTAATGGGGATGACATTGTTGGAGGGGAAGATTTTGTTCTAGAAACTCAACCTAGAGATATTAATGAACTAGTGACTAAGGCTCTGTTTAAAAAGGAAAATAAATATTCTTTGCTTGTAGAAGAGAATATTAAGAAATAGTCACACTCTCCAATAGGGCTGAAGGAAAATATCATAGAAATAAGGGTTTCGGGAGAAATCACTCCTTAGAAGAATGTGACATTGATTGACTATGAGACAATAAAATAAAAATACTAACATTATTTAGAATGCATTGAAGGATGAAGAAGATGGAGGATAATGGACTTCTACTAGTGATTTGGAGTTGGAAGAGGAGGAAGAGATTGTCTAGAAATTTTTTGCTAGAAGTAGAAGAAAATATAAGAAGGTTGATTTAGGAATTTTAGTTTCTCAAGGAAGGCCCAATCTCCGAGAATTGAGAACCAGAGCTGTTGCTAAGGATGTAGCTAATGGGAAGCAAATAATTTTGTCTTTGGAAAGAGGAAAACTTCCTCAACTTGATACAAAATAAATTTTCTATCTTGAAATATTTGAGAAGGTGAAGAATTCAATTTGGAAAACAAATCTAGGGGTTTACAAACTTTATGGAATTTGAAGTAGTTGGAAGGACAATGTTTGCAGATTAATGACAAGTTTATTTTCATTTTGTTCACATGTAAGTATACTAATTTTTCTTGGGTTATGACTAATGTTTATGCTTCAAACTCATTAGTGGGTAGAAGAAGAGTTTGGTATCTTTTAAGGTAGTTTCATAGGATTTTGAATTGGTCTTTGGGTGGTTTGTGGTGATTTTAATTTATCTCTTTATCCTAATGATAAGAAAGGGCGTGTCCAAGATTTTTTTGAAAGTATGGCCAAATTAAAATGTTTCTGGTGTTCCTGGATCCAAACTTATTTTCAGATGACAAATGTAGAAAAAGCAATAGGGTAGGGTACTACTACTGTTTTGTTCATTTCACTTTTGGTCAAAAAAAGGTTGTATTATTCAAAAATTCATAGGGTTTTGCATTGGCCTTGGGTGGTTTATGGTGATTTTAATTCAGTTATTTTTCCTAGTGATGATAAAGGAGGTGTTCAAGATTTTTCTGAATGTATGGTTGAATTAAAAATTTTTGGTGTTCTTGGATCTAAAATTTTATTTAGATAGTAGATGTAGAAAAATTAGTAAGGTGGGTTACTATTAGTGTTTTGGTCAGAAAGGTTGTATTTTTTAGAAAATGTAGAATTTTATTTGTAAGAAGATAAGTTGTTTTTTGTGCCTAGATTGATTTTTTTGTTATTCTTGGATTTCTAGGAGTTGTAATAGGGAAGGGTCCCTTTCAAAATGTTGAAAATTTTGAGTCCTTAAAGTTAAAATTGTCATTTAAGTCAAGAAATGAAGTCATCATTAAATATCAAGGAATTTGTCAAGAAACAAGTTATCAAAGTTGTCATTGATATTCTAGAAGGAGCTTCTAATAAAGTCAAGATCAAAAGGAATAATGCAAAAGTTAAAGGCAAAGGGCTCCATAATATTTTTTAAATATTATGTGGAAGCATAAGTTAAAAGGTTTTTCTTTAAAACCAATGATGGCAAAAATAAAAGGTTTTTCTTTAAAACCAATGGTGGCAAAAATTAAAAGTTTTTTTTTTAAAACCAATGGTGGTAAAAATAAAAGGTTTTTCTTTAAAACCATAGGGTTTAAAGAATTAATTTATAAAATTTAAATTCAAAAGAATTTAAATATTTTATAAATTAATAAAGTTTCAAAGAAAAATTGAGCACCTACGTTGAGAATAAATTGAGTGCCAACGTCATGCATGGAGGAAGATATTTAGTATAAAAGCTAATGCCTTGGAGGCATTTTAGTTTATCCTTTTGCTCGATGATAAAAACACATGCAATTGTGTTTAAGTCTATAAGGAAGAAAGAGCAGCGAAATTCTTTTTTATGCACCAAGTAGCCAAGGTGTGGTGAGAAACAGTAATCATAGCCAAGGAGTGGCAGAAGGTAGCGAACGTAGCCAAGGTGTGGCTAGAGATAAAAAAACATAGCCAAGGAGTGGTGCAAGGCAAAAAACATAGCCAATGTGTGGCTAGAGACAACAGACACAGCCAAGGAGTGGCACAAGGCAACAAGCGTAGCCAAGGTGTGGCTAGAGATAACAGATGTAGCCAAGGAGTGGTGCAAGGCAACGAGCATAGCCAAGGTGTGGCTCAAGGCAGAAAACATAGCCAAGGTGTGGCTTGAGGTAGTGAACATAGTAAGGAATGGCCTGAAGTAGGCGAAGGCATAAGGTGTGGAGGTTCCAAGGGAGAACACAACTCCACGATTGTGATAGACAAGAGGAAGGTGCTTGGAAGAAGAAGAGCTTCAGGCGTTAATAAAACTGGTGACATTTTTGTGATCTTTAATTTTAATTTAGGCTAAGGTTGAATAAAGGAGAAATAAGGTTGTAATTAATTTGATGAATACCTAAATTAAAAGGGAGTAGTTATTATAAAGTATTGAGGTGAAAATATTTACTTGTGGATAAAATACTTTTACCTTAGAAAAGGGAAAGATAAATTACATTATCTTATTAAAAGAATTATGTTTAATGCAATAATAAGTTTAGGGAGTTATAAGTAGAAATAGCTTTGGATTTTGAAAAACAAAGTAGTAAAGTGACTTATGCTTGAGAGGTGAATATTCAAAATAGTTTGGTGTTGGATATTATTTTGAGATTGGAGTAATAAGGTATACTCATGAATTAATATATGCATTGTATTGTCATCTAACCTTCTTGAGTTTGGCAAAGGAATATTGTGTTATTGTGGCAGATTCTTGAAGGTCATATTTATCAAGAAAAAGGTATGGGCATATTTTTCAAAGTTTAAGTTGACTGGTTGTTTTCTGGAAAATAAGTTTGGAGTGAAAAGGACTTGATTAGGGATTACTTTTAAGTGTGTTTGAGTTATTTCTACAAGGTTTTCTGGAATAAAGAAGTGTGGTTAAAACCTTGTTTTATAAGCATTGTTGTTGAAGCCATTGGTTGTGTGAAGAACTTAAACTAGGGTTTGAGTATCATTGCTATGTGAAGAATGTTTTATGAGCATTGTTGTTAAAGTGAGTTGTTGAGAAAAGAACTTTAAATAGGGTTTGAAAGAATATGAGTATCATTTTTATGTGAGGATTGTTGTTGAGCATTGTTGGAAACATTTTGAGTTGATGTTTACATGCTTGGACTAGGGTTTGTGAGCAAGGGTAGTTTCCTTGATTGATTGGTTGAGTAGAGTTGGTTGAGCCTAGTCAAGTGAGTGTGTGAAGTAATTGTTCAAGTTCCATAAAGTAAACTATTCTATATTCTAATTTGAGTTGAGAAAGTGATTGGACATTGATTATAGAACATATTGGGTCTCTAACAATTCTCTTTATGTTTCTATGAGATTGGACAAGTTCTAGTGTGGAATTGTTGAAAATATTTGAGGCAAGTCTTTGAGAGGACTTGTGGACATATTTGAGTAAGATTTTGTGGAAGCTTACAATACAAATTGAGAGCATATTTGGATAAGTTCTTGAGAGGACTTATTGAGCATGTTGGAAAAGTTCTGAGTGGACTTGGTAAGAAGATTGAGCAAGTTATGAGTGGACTTGTTGAGCAGATTTGAGCAAGTTCTGAGTGAACTTGTTGAGTAGGTTGAGCAATTTTTGAGTGGACTTGTTGAGCAAATTTGAGCAAGTTCTGAGTGGACTTGTTGAGAAAATTGAGAAAGTTTTGAGTAGACTTTTTGAGCATATTTGAGCAAGTTATGAGTGGACTTGTGGAGTAAATTTTGCTACAGATTTGAGGACAGGTTTGTGCCAGACCAGAGATAGATATTGAGTAGATTTGTGCTAGATCGAAGGACTGTGTTTAGTGTAGATTTGAGACAGATCTTTGGAGGTGACAGAGCAGAGTGGATAAAGATCGATTAGCCAAGGCAATTAGGATATGTATTTTGAGTGGGGACAAGAGTCTTCAGTGGAGAGAGATCCACAAGCCAGTGCAGTGGAGGCAGTAGTCTTCTAGAAGATCACCAACCAGAGCAGAGGAGAAGGACTTCTCCTGTGGATAGATATCCACGAACTTGGTTTAGGGGATCAACATCTCCTTTGGATAGAGGTCCATAAACATTGTAATAGGGAAAGGATTTCCAATATATTGATTGAGAAAAATTTAGTGAAATATTTTCTCCGTGGAGTAGCCCACATTGGGTCAACCACATAAATTTTGGTGTCTCTATTGTGTATGGTGTTTTGTGCATTGCTTGGATTACTATTGTTGATATTGATCTATATATTGCATAATGTTGATTGGGAAAGAAAATTAAAAAGTTGTCTTATACTGTTCACCCCCCCTCTCAGTATAATCTTGTGTTCTTCACAAAACCCTATTATTTACAAATAGCAAAAAAAACTCCTAGTTTACTTGCATGAAAATAAAAATAAGTTCAATATTTAAGTCAAAATGATACAACACTATTTGATTAGAAAATATTATATCTGAGCTTTAAATGACATAAATTTTAGTTTTATGGTCTTACAATATTCAACATATCAATTTGATTTAGCTTTTAAGTTCCCACTTTCCTAAAAACTCATAACAAACACATCAAAAACAAGATTTTTTTTGTGTCCTACTTTTAGTATTTTTTTTATGGATTAAAAATTTAGTTCTTCAAGTATATATTTTGGCTAATTTTTCCACCCAATCATCAACTTACACTATTGATCAATGAATGGATCAATTGACATAAGGATGACATCAACGTGATCCATCAACAAATTGATTAATCTTCTTTATTGTCATGCATTTGGAAATTTGTATCATGCAACTAATTTGTAGTGGCTTTTATGGTCCCTCATCAATGCATATCTTCTTGATGTATGGTTTTGATGATGCTATGTGGTAATTATTAGAAGCATCCTCTTTATCTTAACTTAGCTTCTTGACACCCTAATGTTTGACTGCTTTTTCAAGGCTACAAAATAGAACTTTCCATGTTTTTTGGATCTCCATTCCCATTTTGAGTGTATACTAGGTGGCAATAAATTGTATTTCTAATCCCTATTTGTTGGGGTCTATAGTTATTGTGTTTCTCTATTTCTTATTGCCTAACGATCCAATCATCTAATGTTCTTCATTGAAGCCTATGCTAGGATTTCATTTGCTATTGTGAACATTCATGGAGACCATTGATTCTATTTATATATTTTCTCTTCTTGGATCACAAATTTGTGAGTCTTCTCACTTGGCCTTCTTCCTTGCTTAGTTGCCTAATTAATAGAAGATAGTATCATCACTAACATCATGGAGGTTCATATTGGAAATTTGATTTAAAATTTTTAGAGGTTACTCTCTAGAACACCAACCTAGGACATAAATGAATAATATGTCATCATGCAATTGATAGATAATTACAAATCAACAACCTGTTGATTAGTCATGTCTAAGACATGGTTAAATTTTTTAAATTTTAAATCTTCTTATCTTTGAAGCTTGATGACGTCAAAGGTCTCATTAGTATATTTAGATAATATTTCTAACTTATTTGATTCCTTTTATCACCTTATTGAATGAATTTATTCTAATTATAAATATGTGATTGATTACACAATGGAAATGGTGAAATCTAGTATAAGGTATAGTAAGCTTAACCATCATAAGGTTAAATATGGTCCTCTATATGCACACATATTCATCAAATAACATATAATGATTACCCATAGGCTTACATATGATTACATCATACAATGTTAGCTTGGTCAAATCAATGTTAGATTGTAAATTTTCAACATCACCCATAACCTAAAATGAGGGTCCAAATAGAGAAGACATTAATGATAATAACATTTCATTGTAATTGAATCTTTAGCTTCCTTAATTATTATGACCTAAGGAGGACACAATAGAGCATCCCTTATCATTTAGAAGGTTGTTTCCTAAATTATTAAACTTGGCTTTAATTTTTTATAATCTTAGTAAATAAATTTTTGTAGTATGACCTTCCATTTTTATAGTATATGCAAGAGGTTTTTAACTTTTTTGAATAATTTCATTTTTCCATTGGGCTATTGATCTTTAACCTCTATTGGTTTGATAACCTTTGCACGAACCTATATCTAAGAGGGAGCAACACAATTTTGTATATTTAATTGAAAGTGAACGAGAAAAGAGAAGTGAACATTGAGGGTTAAATTTTTATGCCATTTTAATTACATAAGAATGATATAGTTCACTAGTCTAACAATCTAAAAGGAAGAAGAAGCATTAGAAAGAACAATATTGACACTTTTTGCACCATTATTCTCATTTCTTCCTAAAGATACAATATTCTCCTCTTAAATCATTGAATCTCAAAATTACTAAAATCCATCATGTTGAGGGTAGAAAAATCTATCTCAATTTTTTTTTTTTTTTAAGCAAAAAACCCCTTGTGGGGCCACCTTGGTCTAAGAGACCACGAACAGGGGGTTCTACACCATCAAATTCACCCGAGGGTTGCACCCGACCCTGCTCGCACCAACATTATCAATTGGATTTTGGGTACCCAATTCAACTTTTTGGTAGGGTGGATATTCAAACCTGGGACCTCCCTTGGAGGATTACCCTCTCCTCTCCAACTCACCTACAAAACCTAGGTAAAAATCTACCTCAATTGACTACCCTCCATGATGCTGACCTTTCCAAAAACATATTTCAATTTGGTCCATACATTGGTGGGATCACTCTCATTTTTTATGTGAAAATGTATGTTAGGTATAATAGAATTATGGTGTCTTCCATTTTACTAGTGCAAATATATTCATAAAGGGATTATTATGTGGGTTTTGCCTTAATAATGCAACAAAAACTCTTACTTGTCAATAGAGCAATCATTTAAGTTAAACATAGAATATAATTTCATCTATTCATGAGTAACATAAATTACAGAATCCAAATTTTCCAAGTTTATCTTTAACACTACAACAAATTCTTGAAATAATATCACCAACTTAAATAGCTAGGAAAATATGGAATTAAAATATAGGCACACAACACTTTTGTATGTGAGAGCTATGGCTTTCAAAATTTTTCTCTAATTAATTCTCCAAGCATGAAAAGTAAACTTATCATATCTTGGGACTATAATATCAAGCCATAATTTACTACATATTGAATGGGGATAAGATGTAGTTTGCCATATGAATGCCATATTTATGACACTATACAAAATTTATGAATACCTAAGTGCCATTTATACCATTTTAATTTAGGTGTTTGTGCCAAGTAAGATCCATGTCAACTTCCATATTTGCCACCATCACCACGAGAGTAACTAAAGTAGTAGACTTAAAATTATAAAAATTCTAAATGATTTATACCCATGATATTTGAGCAGTGGTTGCCCAACAAATGGGCCATGCCTCTCCTTAATGTGAAGAGGGAGACCTCCATAAGATAAATGAGATGTATCCATTAAACTAAAAAGGAATAATTACCTATGAAAAAGAGGATACAAACAGATCCGATGACACTTCCCTCTAGTGATAAAAAGAAACCATCCATTAGCCAAAAATATATACCTCACCATGATTTAATTTTCCCTTTGGCCAATTGATACTTAACCTCTATTGGTTTGAAATTATTTGCATGAACCTATACGTAAGGAGTAACACAATTTTGCATATTTAATTGGAAGTGAATGAGAAGAGAAAAGTGAACATTGAGGATTAAATTTGTGTGCTCATTTAAGTACATTTGAATGATATGATTCATTGGTCTAACAATTTAAAGGGAAGAAGAAGCATTATAAAGGAAAATATTGACACTTTTTGCACCATTCTTCTCATTTCCTCCTAAAGATACAATATTTTTCTCTTAAATTATTGAATCTCAAAATATAATCCTCAACATTACTAAAATCCATCATGTTGAGAGTAGAAAAATTCTATCTTCAATTGAATCCCTCCATGATGTTGACCTTTCCAAAAAAATATTTCAGTTTAGTCCAAATATTAGCGGGATCACTCTCATTTTTAATGTGAAAAAGTATGTTAGGTATAATAGAATTATGGTTTCCTCCATTTTATTAGTGCAAATATATTCATCAAGGGATGATTTTATAGTTTTTGACTTAATGATGCACCACATTCTTACTAGTCAAAAGACCAACCATTTAAGTTGAATATAGACTATAATTTCATCCATTCATGAGCAACACAATTTAGAGAATCCAAAATATCCAAGTTTATCTTCAACACTATAACAAGTTCTTGAATTAATATCATCAACTTAAATATCTAGGAAAATATGCAATTAAAATATAGACCTACAAAACTTTTGTATGTGAGAGCTATGGACTTCAAAAATTTGCTCTAATTAATTCTCCAAGCATGAAAAGTAAACCTTTCAAATCTTGGGACTATAATATCAAGCCATTTTTTGCCACATATTGAATGGGGATAGGATGCGGTTTGCCACATGAATGCCACCAAGATGTCACTATACTACTTTTATGAATACCTAAGTGCCATTTATACTATGTTAATTTGTACCAAGTAGATCTATGCTAGCTTCTATATTGGCCACCATCACCACAAAAATAACTAAAGAAGTAGCTTAAAATTCTAAATGATTTATACCCATGATATTTGAGTAGTGACTGCTTAACAAACAGGCCATGCCTCTCCTTAATGCCAAGAGGGAGACCTCCATAAGATAAATGGAATGAATCCAACAAACTAAAAAGGAATAATTCCCTATGAAAAAGAATATTTCTCCATTGCTCCTTATGTTGAATTTATCTTATGGAACCTTAGAATATAATTCATCCTTATAATTGGAAGAGAAAATAGTGTCTTCAAATGAATTCTCTATATGACCTTGATCAACTTTGTTCAGTATCTACTTTGATACCATGTTTATTTTCAATTAGTTATATGGGATTGAAATGAGCTCCACCTATATTACATCATCACCATGTAGTGGTATTATAACAAAGCTTGGATATTATCCATGTATCGTTTGGCAATATTCGAACCTAGATCTCTTCCTTAAACACCGAGGAATCTAACCAATTGAGCCAATGTCACTTGATTACTTTAATACCATTTTAGGTTTCATTATACTTTGAAAAAAAATCAAACCAACCTCTCGAATCTTATAAGTAAAGAATATACAAATCAAGTAGAAAAGTGATAGAACATAAGATATGAAGTATATCCCGAGGCACTCATGCTAAATGATCAATATATAGATTATATTGATATAATGGATTAAATGAATGAGGTTTATAAATACCTCAATAATTAATTATTAATTAATATAACCATTTGCCAACATAACATTATGATAAGGGTATAGTAAAGTTAAAAATACCAAATTAAAATCATGGGATCAAAAGTATCATCATGTAACAGCCAAATATTATTAGCATTTAGTTGAAATAAAGTGGAATCATCATAAAAGAGAAGTTTCATTATAAGTTTATGTTGATTAAACTATGATGTGAATTTACATCTTCTCTTATATTTTAAAACTTATATTATCTTGTTTGAAAAGGATAGTGATTAGGGATTTAGCCTTTCTTTGGGGAGGTCCAAGGTTCAAACTATGGTGAGGGCTTTAGCCTCTCTTTAGAGAGGTCCAAGGTTCAAACCATGACACACCTAGAAGGGGATAGATTGAATGGTAATGAATGAGTGTTTACCAATTGATTACCCGACTTCAATACCCTAGAGGATCGGGGTTACATTGGCTTCGTCTAACCCACCGACAAGAGTTTATAGTGGTAGCCCCTAATGATGTTACCATTTCCCTTAAAAAACAAAAAAACTTGTATAATCTAAATTTATTTAATTTTAAACTATACTTGGTTAATATTGTTACAAGGTATAAATAACATAAGATCTAGATAATTTTTTTCAAACTATACTTGACTAGTATTCTATAAGGTATACTATTGAAGATATGTAAAGTATAATCTATAAATATATTTTTTCAATGATTTACACAGGTTTTTATGAGGGGTCCGAATCCCCTTGTACTGAGTGGGGTTTGAACCTTAGACATCTCAAATAATCTATAAATAATTTTTACAATACATAGAACAAATCATATATTAGTGAGGTGCCCATATTCAACCCTAACTCCATATAAGTGGATGTGTTTACTTTATTTTGATGCCTTGAAGGGTTGGAGTTTTCGTCTTACTTCACTTAACCCAAAAGATTAAAATTTATAATAACAATACCTAATAAATTTTCTTTTATATTAAAAAAACTTGTATAATCTCTATTATTTATTTTTGAACTATACTTATTTGTATCCCTATAAAATATACTAATGAAGATGTTTAAAATATAATTTATAAATATTTATATTTTTTAGAATACAAAGAAGAAGTACATATTCCAAAAAATGATAGTGAGGTGTCTATATTCAATCTTACTCCATGGAAGTGGATGTGTTTGTTTCTTTCAATGCGTGGAGGCTAAGGATCTTGTTTATATTGTTTCTCTCAATACGAGGAGGCTAAAGATTTTTTTATTTTTTAAATTCTTTTATATTGCTTTTACATAGCAATATCTATCGTTAAAATTTTATTGTCGTTGGACCTCATAGTCTATGAATAAAAATCCTTATATAATCCAGGATCGACAACCTATATATACTTTTTAAATTATTATATATATATATATATATATATATATATATATATATATATATTTTGATGAGGAAGCGTTTATATACAACATATCCGCAATATGTGAAAGGAGAGATTTGAACCGGGGTCTTTCGATAACTGGAGAATTTTAACTACCCACTTGTTTTCCAAAAACAAAAAACAATTAAAAAAAATAATGGAAGTAATCTCCAAATATATGAATCTAATCCACCCAGGGGTTTTAAGGAGAGGAAAATCCTCCAAAAGAGGTTGTAGGTGAGTTGCGGAAATCCTCCAAGAGAGGTCCCAGGTTCAAATCTCCACCCTGCCAAAAAGTTGAATTGGGTATCCAAAATTCAATTAATAATGGTGGTATGAACAAGGGCTGAATTGGGTATCCAAAATCCAATTGATATATAAAAATATAAACCTAATCCAAAAATACAAACAGTAAAGATAGAGATGAAAAACGCCAAGCCAGAGACCTCAGAGACCCCCAAAACGGGGCAATCCCGACCGGAGAACAAGACTAACTTTTATTGTCAGTGGGAGAAACCTAAAGATTGATGCTTGAGAATGAGAATCATTTTTTTTTTTTTTTTTTAAGTAAAGCCACCACTTTCTTTAAAATATTATGGATTTCTGAAGATTTACCAGTGGAGACTTGTTTAGGCTTTTGGGGTTTCTCATGCGGAGCATGAGACATCACCATATCAGACTTAACTTTTTCAGATTGGGGGCAGAGCCCTTCGAATCATCTCTTTCTACCTCCAAATTAATTGGGGGCTTGCGCTTACAACTTTGAGTGATGGGCCATTAGGACATGTCATGGCTGACTCGTAAGGAAGACACGCCGGACAATAAAGAGCACATTTGTCTATACATTTAATTTGAATAGGTTTATTATTATCATTTGTTTGAATTTATTATGCAATGTTTTAGACAATTCTTCAAACACAAATATTACTTTGAATATTTAGTATGGTGTTAGAAATAATAATCAGTAAGGAGGTCACCACTTACATTATCCGTGATGTGACTCAAGTTTAATTCTCACGACTAATGTTTATAAGAAATAATATTCAAAAAATAAAATAAAATAAAAATAATTATTATATATTAAAAATTATTTTAAAAATAACTTATCATATGTAATATTTCTACTATTTTGAAAGTATTTCTTCAAGGATAGTTTGCCTATTCGATAAAATTAAGATAACGTTTTGATATTAATGTTCTAATACAATGTTGTCTAAATCTTCTTGTTTTGCCTATATAAAAACTAGTACCTAAAATTAAATTAAATAGATAAAAGTTTTTAAATTGTTATTATTTATTTTAGATTAATTATTGTATTTTATATGATGTTATAATATGATGTTTATGTTTTAACAACAATATCAACTACTTATTGTAATATAGTGTATAATTGAATCAAATATGATTATAAAAAAAAATATCTCATCTTTTAGGAGTCATATCTTTAAAAAATATTGTTTGATTTAGTGAATTCTTGGACCAATTTGTATGTAATCCAAAGAGCTTTAAAATGAGTGGTAATATAAAGGAATCCAAACAATATTTAGGGATATACGACCTTACGAAGTCAACCATTCAGAACAAGGGTAGTGATGCTTTTTCAAGTCATGAAAAATAAAATTGCAAATATTTGTTAGCTACGGTTTGGATGATGGGAGTATCAATGGAGTGCTAGGGCTTCAAAGAGGCAAGACATTTTATTTGGGCATACATTGGGGGCCACTCCCATTACAAAAACAAAACATTACAAAAACAAGTTGTGTGTGGCTTCTATTGGGGGCCACCCCCATTAAAAAAACAAAACATTACATTTCTAACAAGTAAAGCATATTCAACTTTACCTTTCTATCAAAGATATAGTTCATTTGTCTTTCTATCAAAGATATTCTCCACATTCCTCAATTTGCTAAGTTTACGTAATAAACTCCTTTTATATCAGATGCCTTTCAAAATTTAAATTATATCAAGATGAAATTCAACACCATGAAGGACTAAAATATTTGTCGCATAGCTTTTATAACTATAAATATCTTGTCTATAATAACCTAACAATTTCTTAATACATTTTTTTTAAAGTTCTTATTCATTTCCCTAATATTTCAAAATATTATTTTCATTGTTATTTTTTTGTTTTTATTTGTGGGTTTAGCCCCACTTCTTGTTAGCACTTGTTATATTTGCTTTAGTTTTCCCATATCAACAACCCTCTAGGTTTCTTTTTCTCTTTGTTTTTGCTTCTTGGATCTTCCTCTCTTTTTTTCATTCCTAACAATACTTTCATCTTTATCAATCTCTTCAATCTTATCACACTACTCATAGTAAGACTTATCATCTTTAGGTTTACCTTGTTCTAAAGGATCTAAAGTGCAAGGAATAACCTCAAAAGCATAATCTTCTTTATGTTTCCCTAGAAACCCTAAAGTGCAAGGATGCTCTTCTATAGAAATTACCTTCTTATTTTATCTTAAAAATCTAAATTGTTATGGGCTTCCTCCATCCTCATTTCTTTATTATGTTGCTATTGAAACCTTAAAGTGCAAAGGATAACATCTTCACCCTTTTCACTTTTATTACTTAAGAGTATTTTATACTACTTGAGGAAAATGAAGATGATTTACCTGGAATAAACTTGATCTCTTTTGTCATATTTATTTTAGGATTTCTCTCCACATCTTATTTTGCACCTTTAAATCCTTATGAACTTGCCAAATGATACTATATATAGGCTTTGTTTACCTCTTATTTTGGAATGGAATATCCTTGATCTGATCTAAGCTTCTATTAATGCATGTTTTCTTTGCTTCATCTTGAAGTTTATCTCATGGCTAGAATTTTTTATCTCTTTCTTCATAGTTTTCACTTTGCAAAATCTTGCCATATGTCCAATATCATAACTATGGAAACATAATACAATATTTTCATAATATACTTGTTGATCCTAATCTCTTGATTCAAATTTAGTCTTAATAATTGTGGCAAATGTTTTAAAATATCCATAGCAACACATATTTGAGTATATATAGCATGCTTTTGCTCCTTTGTAGTTAGTCCTTCCTTGATGAATTCACCTAGGGTATTCCTAATATTCTTCAAAATATTCTTATTTATAAGTTGACATGGACATCAAAAAAGCCTAACCCATACTAGAAGCTTCCTAATAGTTTTTATCTCAACAAAAAAAATTATTTTATGGTCTCAAATAAAGTGCATGTCTTCCCCTAAACCATGGGATACCAACCATTATTTTATCCCTAATTTCTAAATTGGAAAAGATGATGAGAAAAAAACCTTGAGGAAGAAAAGTTACAAAGTAATTAAAATTTAATCCCCACTTCCACTTGATCTAGTTTTGAATCTCCAAAAACCATGACCATGATCTATGGGACTTACATATTAACCTCCTACTTTTAATAACCTACTTTTGGTGTTACATTTGCTACCTAGATCGAACTTGCCATGTATTTTCTCTCTTGCTTATCTCCAACTTGGACCTCTATACTTAAAAATAGGGTATCCTAACTTCCCAATAGGAATTTCAATTAAGACTTTCCTTCCACACTAGCTAATGGGGCTTTCTCTTGGCTTTCACACTCCATCTTAGCTTGCACTCTCTCCTACCTCACGTTCACTCCCGGTTTGCACTCCCTCTTCGATTGCAATATCTCCTATCTTTTCTTTTTCCTAAAGTTCCTTCACTGCAATAATTTTTTAGAAACAATGTTTCACATATTTTTGGTAAGGTTTTGAAACATTGATGCACTTTGGATTAACCTACCTCTCTTTCACCATGACTGACTCTCATCTCACACTCTCTCTTAGATTGTACTTCCTCTCAAATAAAACTCCCTCTTAGCTCACAATACCTCTTGGCTTGCACTTACTCCCTTCTTGCACTCCTTCTTGGGTTACACTTCCTTGAGGATCATACTTCACATGCAAATCATTATAATTTTTTATCAAATATTATATTTGCTATAGGATATTTTGGTAAATTTCAATAGATTTTGAGTTTTAGTTTCCTTCCCATGGACTAATTTATAGCTAAATCCTTAGAATCATCTCTAGTAGTAGAGGTTAGTGAGTACACCATAGAGGATCTATCCTTGTTGCTCAAAGATAGGGTATTTTTTGGTAAATTTAATGGGTATTGGCCAGGGGCTTCAACCTTGAGAAAATGGATTGATAGGAGTTGGAAGTCTCTAGGAGTGAGTCTATCCTTTCTTCCTAGCCATTTTTTGTTCTAGGGAAGAAAGAGATAGAATCCTAAAAGGGGGTCCTTGGTTTATGGGAAGAGTAGGACTCTTCCTTACCCATTGGTATGAAGGCTTTTCACCTAAAAATGTAAATCTATCCCTAGTACCAATATGGGTTAGGATGTATGGGTTACCCATTGAATTTTAGGAAATGGATACCTTTAAGGCAATAGGCAACACTCTAGGAGAATTCCTTGAGATTTTAGAAACTATAAAAGATGGATTCTTGGCTATTTATGCTTGGATATTGGTCATGATTGATATAAGTAAAGCTTTACTAGAATCAATCATTCTTAAGTATGGGGATAAGATGTGGACCCAAACCATAGATTATGAAAACATATCTTTTAGATGTAGAAGATGTCATGAGGTGGGGTATATTGAGAGATCATGCCCTAAGAAGAGTCTAGTAGAATCATATGTAGAAAACCGTAAGAGAAACTTACAAATGGATATGGATGAAGATGGTTTTCAACTTCCAAAAAATAGATCTAGACAAATAAAAGCAAATAAATAATGGAGACCAGTAAGGAAGGATATTGGAAGAAATACCAACTCTTTTGAGGCTTTAGCCAATGAAGAAAAAGTAGATCAAAACTTAGAGGACACAATACAACAGGTTCAATATTAACAACGTCTGTTCAATATGATATTGATTAGGCACAAACATTCTTGATGAACCTAAGGAATGCGTCTCATTTAATTTTGAATACTCTCTTGAAGTACCATGCACCATTTAGGAGGAAAAATTGGTAAAGAAAATGCAGTTTTAGATGTTAATACCTCTACCATTAATAAGGAAACACTATAAAATGAGCAAGACAAGTCAAAAGCTTCTATAATAGAGCTAGGAGAGGATAAATATGATGAAAAAGAAAGTTGTGAAAGAATATTGAGGAATAGAATAATAAGACCTACTCTTGATACAGGCAAGGCAAAAAGAGGAAAACCCTCAAATTATCAAGCAAGATCCAGGGAAGCAAGAGCAAACATAGAGAAAGGAACACAAACTAAGTTGGTTGAACTTCTCTTTACCAAACAACAAAATGATATTGGTAATTCACAGGTGGGGCCAATAGCCCCTAATGAGACATGATTATCATCTCATGGAATATAAGGGGTGCTAATGCCCCCTCAAAGTAGAGGTGTATTAGGGACCTTTGTTTAAGTAATAAGCCTGATATTCTTTGTATCTAGGAAACTAAAATGACAAAAGAAGTTTCTAAAACTATGAAAGCAGTATGGGCAAGATGTGAATGGGATGCTATGGATTTTGAAGGAGTAACAAGGGGAATTCTAACTTGTTGGAATCCTATTAGAACCTCTTGTGTAACCATTCATAAAACTAGGCATTGGATAGCCTCTTTAGTCACATGCTACTTTGTAGATATTCATTTCATCCTTATCAATGTCTATGGACCTACAACTCAGTCAGGAAGATTAGAAGTTTGGAGTGGGATTGAAGCCTTTATGAGAAGTAAAGACCAAGAAACCCGATTCATGATCATAGGAGATTTTAATGCCATAACCAAGTTGGATGAAAATTTTGGGGGAATTAGGAAATTAACCCAAAGTATGAGATATTTCTCAGCTTTTATTCAAAACAATAATCTATGGGAGGTTGAGTTTGAAGAAGAAAACTATACATGGACCAACAACAGGAGAGGCCAGAACCTAATAGTAGAAAAAATAGACAGATGCATACTCTCAGATCATTGGCTAGATGAAGGGACTTGTGCTAAAATTAATACCTTGACAAGGATTGGTTCAGATCACTAGCCAATAAGAGTTAAAATGGTGGTAAGTGAATTCAAAAAAGATCATATTTTAAATATGAGCAGATGTGGGAAGACCATCCTCAATTTGTTGATATGATAGCACAAACATGGAATTCTTCAGGAAATGGTGGGTTGTATACACTTCCAAAACAAATTAAATCAATGACATCTAGATTAAAAGAATGGAACAAGAACACTTTTGGAAATATTTTTGAGAAGAAAGAAGAACTAAAAGATAAACTTTCAAAATTCCAAAAAGGTGATCATAATAATCCAAGCTCGGAGGAAAGGGAGTTGCTTAGTGAATATCATAATATTTTGAGTAAGGAAGAGAAATTTTGGAGATTAAAATCAAGACAAACTTGGTTAAAAGGAGATAAAAATACATAGATTTTTCATAGGATGGCTATAGTACAAAGATCAACATCCAGAATTAGTAGAATTAAATCAGTAGAAGGGGTTTGGATTGAAGACCAGAGTGAAATTAGAAAGGAGGCAAGGTATTTTTATCAGAATATTCTAGGATCAAAGGAGTTTGAAGTTCTTAATGATAAAATTCTTCAAGTTTTTCCCTTTTTTTTTAAAAATGAAGACAAAAGGAAACCGAAGGAGCCTATTACTCTGGAAGAAGTTCATTTAGCTCTTTTCTCTTTTAATAAGGATAAATCCCCAGGTCCAGATGGGCTCTCTACAGCATTCTATCAACATAATTAGGATATAGTGAAGGATTCTTTATTGGTGGCAGTGGAACAGTCTAGGGTAAAAAAATACATACCTTATAAAATAAATGCAACATATCTTACCCTAATTCCAAAAAAGAAGGATGCAAAATTGTTTGATTCATTTAGACCCATAAGCCTATGTAATATGGCATATAAGATTATCTCCAAATATATGGAAAATTAGTTAAGGCCATTGTTAGACAAAATAATTTAAAAAATCAAGGAGGATTTGTGAAAGGGAGACAGATTCTAGATGGGATCATAGTAGCTCATGAAGTTATGCATTCAACATCTTCAAGAAAAGAGAAAGCAATGATCTTAAAACTTGATATGAGTAAAGCCTATGATAGGGTTAAATGGGATTTCCTTTTTGTAGTATTAGAAAAGTTTAGATTTGGGAAGAAATGGGTTAGATGGATTAAAGCTTGTGTCTCTACAGTTTCATATTCAGTTTTGGTCAATGGGTTAGTAACAGAATCATTTAAAGCCAAGAGAGGTCTTAGATAGGGAGATCCTCTATCACCATATTTTTTCATTATTATGGCAGAGGTTTTGGGTAGGAACTTGAAGAAGGCTTACAAATATGGGCTTATAAGTGGACTTAAGGCTAGTAATAACATCGATAACATCACCCATCAATAGTTTGTAGATGATACAACCCTTTTTGGGAGGGCAAGGATAAATGAGGCCAGAGCTTTGAATAACTTATTAAAGGAATACGAAAGAGCATCATGGAAAAAAGTTAATAGGACAAAATCCAAAATTTACTTCCTAAACACTCTAGCTAAAATCAAAGTAGGGATATGCAGGTTACTTCAAATGGAGGAGGCAAATTTTCCAACAACTTATCTAGGGATGCCCTTATTTGAGGGGAGAATGAGGATAGAATTATGGAATCTAGTTATAAGTAAAGTTTAGAATAAACTACCAACATGGAAAGGTAGATGGTTATCATTAGCAGGAAGAGTGCAGCTAATTAAATCAATCTTACAGGCCATTCCAACATATTATATGTCCTTGTATACTATGCCAAAATTGATAGAAAAATGTTTAATCTATATTATGTAGTCATTTTTGTGGTCAAGATTACATGATAAAAGGAAATTTCCTTTGGTGAAATGGAGCAAGGTGTGTGATGATAAAACTAGGGGAGGTCTTGGTTTAAGAGTTCTTATGGATGCAAACTTAGCTCTTAGGGGAAAAGTAATTTGGAGATTGTACAAAGAGAGTCAAAGACAATGGGAAAGAATTCTTCTAAGTATGTTGAGCCCAATGACCCAAGCTTAATATTTATTGCATTCTCTCTACCAAATGGTTTTACACTATGGAATGGTTTAAAAAATTCAATTGATCTAGTGATTAAAGGTTTAAGATGGGTGGTGGGAATTGGAGAAAAATTTTCTATTTGGATGGATACTTGGTGTGATAAAAAACCACTCAATCTAGATCCAATTTTGAAACCTTGGATGAGATTACTTCAAGATAAATATGGTGATAGGGTTTCAAACATTTTGTACAAGGATTAGGAAGGAAGATACAAATGGAAAGAAGATTTTTTTACAAGTATACAAGACATTGATGCTAGGAGGCAATTGAGTAGAAAGATAACAATAATGATTATTCTGAGGGGAGCCAAGGATAAGTTGATTTAGGAGTTGAATAGCTCAGGAGAATACACAACAAGAAGTGGATATAATGTAAAGCACCAACAAAATAGGAATATTACAAGAATATGGAGAGATATTTGGGATAGCCCAAGCATTCCTAAAGTTAAAATGTTTGTTTGGCTAGTAGGTCATAGAAGAATTTTATCCTAGGATAACCTAATGAAAAGGGGTTTTCATGGCCCCTCACAATGTGTTCTTTGTAAAAAGGGAGGAGAGTATAGACCATCTCTTGGGACACTCCTCAATAGTCTGGAAACTATGGCAATGGATTCTTAATATGTTTGGTAAATGCATGGTGATGAATGGCAGAATTGAAGAATGGTTAAAGCAATGGTAGAGCACTTTTAAAAGTGAGGCTTTACAAACAATATGGGATATATCAAAAGATACAATACTTTGGACTATATGGCTAGAAAGGAATAGAAGAATATTTAAAGGAAAGGAAAGCAATTTAGAGGTAATGAAAAGAAAGATATGTTTAGCCATAGAGGAGTCTAAACCAACCCTATCAACTCACCCAATCCCTAATCTAGAAGTAGAGAGCCTTGATAGATGGAGTCAAGTCATTAAATGGAATTATGATGTTGGGTATAGGAGAAACAAAAAGAAGGCAAATAATATAAAGTGGAAACCACTAGATGTGGAGTTGGTCAAATTGAATTTTGATGGAGCATCTAAAGGAAATCTAGGACCAATAAGAGGAGGAATAATTAGAAATAATAGAGGAGAGATTTTGTCTCATTATGCTTTCAATAGTGGATTTAAGACAAATAATGAAGTTGAAGCTTGGGCAACTTTGGAAGGGTTAAAAATATGCAAACAAATGAAATGGAATAGAGTATGGATGGAAGGTGATTCACTCATAGTAATAAATGCAATTTTGAGGAAAGCAAAGGCTCCATGGAACATACAAGAGATAATTATGGAAATTCAAGACCTTGCTATAGAGTTTGAAGAAATCAGGTTTACACATATATTAAGGGAAGGAAACAAATGTGTAGATAGGCTAGCCAATAGAGGGGTTTTAATTGAGGATCATGCATAGATGCACAAGTTTTATTAAATAAAACAAGGTAAATGTGATTGATATTTCAATTAAATATTAGATTAAAATACTTGAACTCTGTAACAATGGATGAAGTTTCCATGTAGTAAATTGTTCTTTAATTCTTCAATATATGTTCTTTCGATATTATATTTAATTATGTAAACCTTTTCTTGGTTTCTAATGGTCTATTTATAATTTAACATTTTGTTTGTTCATTGTAATCTAAAATTTAAAATGGATTTTATAATATATCATTTGTTTGATTTTCGATATTTGTTGTTATTATTTAATAATATTGAAAACCTACAAAACCAACACAAATTTTTTTATAATAATATACTTTAAATATTTTAATTAAGAAAAAGATAGATGAGACGTTTTTCGTAGGACTGCCCAAACTGCCGAACTCGTTTCGGCCATATCTCACTCATCCGGACTCGGATTGAGCTAAAATTTTGAGGGTAGATGCCTAAAAAACCCTAGAACATCTCCACCAATTTTCATATCATTTGGAGCAACACAGATCCTAGCACATCCCTATGTGTGAATGACATATTTGGCAAGCGGCTATGCGAGGGTTTCATCTGGGTTGAGTGCAAGCAGCTCCAGAGGTTGGTTTTTAGGGCCTTCGGGCCCTAGCGGCCAATATTTTTGTGGTTTATGCTCAATATTTTAGCAGGAAATGTTGCAGGGGATACAATATGGGTTAGAAATTTGTCTTTCAATAGATCATACTGTGAACTTGAGTGACAACGACTTCCAATTTGCTGCACAAAAGAAAAGTGAAAACCATACCTTTCCATGGCGTCTAGGGCAAGGATTAAAGAGATCACGAAACAAGTTTCAAGCAGTTGATCAAAAAATGGCTCATATCTCAAGTGAATCTGGTGCTAAGGTGCACCCACAAAATAATTCTACTGTGAAAACCCCTATCAAGGGTAAGAATTTTGAAGACTCGGTCCCAAAAATGAATTTTAGGGATGCCCTTCGTGGTGGACGACCTCAGCCCAATGCTAATATCAATATTAGGGCTTCCCATAAACCTCTAAGAATGCCTAAGATTGATCCCAAGAAAATGGAGTCGGGATGTCTTAAAGCAGTGATGGAACTCCTATTGTTAAGCTTGATATGGGTAACATTCAGACTGGCATTGAAGATTTGGAAAAAAGAGGACTAATTTGTCGGTTCGTGGGTTTTCGTCCGAGTCTATCTGCTTTCAAAGTCTGGGCTGCAAAAAGCTGGAAAACTAAAGGTGAGTTACAAATCTCTATTTATCCAAATGGTTATTTTCTTGTTTTATTTGCTAATAATGAAGATAGAGAGAAAACTTTTCAAGGGGGTCCTTGGTTTTTTGGAAGGGCAGGGCTTTTCATGAAGCCCTGGCATACTAAATTTAAAGCCGAAGAAGAGATGCCTTCTATAGCTCCCGTGTGGGTTAGACTCTTTGGCCTCCCTATTGAATTTTGGAATCCTACTATTTTTTCTTCAATTGGAAACTCTTTAGGAACTTTTATGATGTCTGCTGATTGTACTCAAAATTTTGAACATATTATTTATGCTCGGATTTGTGTTTTAATGGATTTTGACAAACCCCTACCTAAAAAGATCACATTACAATTTGGGGAAGACACTTGGGAGCAAGTAGTGGACTATGAGAACATTCCTTTTCGTTGTAGAATTTGCCATGAATATGGTCATTTGGCCAGTGCTTGCCCAAATAAAATTCCTGATCAAAAGAAATAAGATATAAACTCAACAAGGTTTCCAAATACCTAAGAAGAAGAACACTCAGAAAAAACCAATTATGAAGGATCAATCAAAGTCATCTGCTAATATGTTTGAAATCCTTTCCACAAATGATGTCCCAAGTGAGGAAGAGGAAATAATGGAAACTGAAATCTTAGAAACACAATTTAAATATGAAGGGAAGAACTCGAGAGACAAACCAACAAATCAAAGGTTTTCAACAAAAAAAAAGGAGAAAATTTACACAAGAAAAACAATATTTCAAATGTCAAAACTTCAAATAATGCAGGTCCCAATATAGACTCCGTTGAACCATCTAGTAAAATTTTGGCTGTGTACGAGCATTCTTCAAGGTTAGAAGCCATCTCGGATTCAATTGGAATAAGTCAAGAAACAGGGAAAAAAAATTGAAGATGGATTCTAATCAAAAAGTAGGTCGCAAGACCAATCAATATCATATGGTAAAAGAAGGTGAAAAGCTTGTAGAGGAAGGTAAGATTAATGCCCTTCCCAACTTTTTTAGCCCTGGTATTAATGAAGATCATCACTTGGAATATTAGAGGACTCAAAGGGAGTCTTTCAAAACAAAATGAAATTAGAAGAATGATTCAGGTAAATCATCCACATCTTGTTTTCCTTCAAGAAACAAAGATGTCAATGGAGGATATGGACTTAATTGCCAGTAAAATTTGGCCAGTTGGAAAAGTGGTTTCCCTCAGTTCCCAAGGGACTTCGGGTGGCATTGCTTGTCTTTGGGATCCAAAAGAGGTAGTTATTCACCATATGGTTGGCAGTTGGGGTTTGTTGGCTATAGCTATTCAAAGTAGACATTCCAACCAGATTATGCTCTGATTTACTGTTTATGCTCCGACTTCTTTGGAGGAAAAAAGAAGACAGTGGAAGGATATTACTCATATTATCTCTCATTTTCCTAAAGCTTGGATCTTGATCGGAGGAGATTTCAATACCATCCTCTCTCTGGATGAGAAAATGGGGGAAATAGAAATTTGGACAAAAGCACTGACCTCATGAGCGAATATATTGCAAACCTCCATCTTGTGGATATCCAACCAGATAATGGCCTTATGACTTGGTCTAACAGAAGGCAAGGCTTAGCTTGTATAATGGAGAGATTGGATAGGTTTTTGCTCTCTAAAAATTTCTTAATCCATGGTCACATTCCTAAAGTGAAGACTCTTAATAATGTTGGTTCGGATCATTGGCCAGTCATGGTGGAAATGTGGAAAACCAATGTGAGTTTCTCTCCTTTTCGTTTTCAATTAATGTGGCTTAGAGACATTTCCTTCAGACCTCATGTGCAACAATGGTGGAAGGAAGGTAAACCTAGGCATGGGACTAAGATGTTCTGTTTTGCCAAAATACTGCAATACATTAAATCCAAAATCAAGACTTGGAGCTGGAAAGAGTTTGGGGATGTTCATAAAAAAAAACATGAAGTTATTGCTCATCTTGAAAATTTGAATAAGAAAATCCGTTTAGATGGCCTCACAGAGAAGAGAAGTGCAGATGAAATTAAACTCACAACTCGGTTAGAGGAATGGGAAAAAAGAGAAGAAATCTTATGGAAGCAAAAATCTAGAATTCAATGGCTCAAAGAAGGAGATCGAAACACAAATTTCTTCCACAAATCTCTTCTAGCTCGAAGATCTCACAACTTTATTTCTTCCTTAAAATCAGATTCTGGAGATGTTGTTTATACTTGGGATGGCATGAACTCTATTGTTGTTGATTACTTTTCCAATATTTTTGTTGCTACTCCCCTTGACTCGACTTCACAATATAATGTTCTTCAAGCAATCCCTTCTCTTATCACTTCTGAGGAGAACTCTATTTTGACTGCTCTAGTTACTATCAATGAGCTTCAACAAGTGGTTTTTAAAATGCAAAAAGGGAAAACCCTAGGTCTAGATGGTTTTCCTATTGATTTCTACCAAGAGTTCTAGGGATATCCTTCATGTTGATTTATTAGAGGTGGTGGAAGAAGCCAGGAAAGCCAAAGAAATTTTGAAGGTTATCAATAAAACTTATATTACTCTTGTTCCAAAAGCTCAAGAGGTTGATCATATCTCAGCTTTTAGACCTATTGCTTTATGTAATGTTCTTCTCAAAATCATTACTAAAATCATGGCGAGAAAGGTTGAAGCCTCTTTTGCATAAGATTATTTCCCCAGAGCAAGGGGGTTATGTGGAAGGACGTCAAATAGTAGATGAGATAGTTCTTGCTCAGGAAGCCATCCATTCCATGGATATGCAAAATTCTCCTTCCATGTTCATTCGGTTAGACTTATCCAAAGCTTATGACAGAGTGGATTGGCACTTCCTTATCAAAGTTTTGAGGCAATTTGGTTTCTCTAAGGATTGGATGGATTGGATTATGGGATGTATCTCTTCAGTTTCCTACTTAGTTCTTATCAATGGCAGGCCTTCTCGGTCTTTCCCGGCTTCCAGGTATTAGGCAAGGTGACCCGCTATCCCCTTATTTATTCATCATTCTTGTTGAATGCTTGGGTAGGACTATAACCAAAAAGAGGGAAAACAAAACCCTTGAGGGAGTTACCATTGCTCATGGAGCTAGACCTATCTCTCATCTTCAATTTGTGGATGACTCTACTCTTTTAGGTAAAGCTACGGTTAAGGAAGCTTCTAATATTAAGCAAATCATTAGCTGTTTTTCTAAGGCTACTGGGCAGTTGATCAATGAAGACAAATCTAAAGTTATTTTCTTTCATTGCTCTGCTAGACAGGAATCCATGGTCTTGGATAAACTAAGATATAAGAAGACCTCTCTTCCAATCACTTATTTAGGTATTCCCATAAATATTCAAAGGCAGAAAAATAAATATTGGAATTGGTTGTTGGACAAAGTCAAGAAGAAAATTGGAAAGTGGACCAACAAGTGGATTTCTTAGGGGGTAGAATCACCTTGGTAAAATCAGTCCTTCAAGCTATTCCTATTTATGTTTCTTCCATTTTGAATATCCCAAAGGTTGTTCTTCGAGAATTGGATCAAATCGGTCATCGTTTCCTTTGGAGTGGTACTAAGGAGAAAAGAAAATGGGCCTTGGTGAAATGGGATACTTTATGTCTTCCTAAGAGTGAAGGGGGTTAGGATTACGGTCTTCAATTAATAACAACAAAGCTTTAGCTGCTAAATTATATTGGAGGATGTTGCATAACCCCAATGCTCTTTGGGCCAATAATCTCCGTGCTAAATATGCTGAGAACAAAAGTCCTGAAGACCTTGTTCGCTATCAACTTCCTACCAAAGGTTCTCCCATTTTAGCAGTTCTTAAGACTGGTGAGGATTTGATAAAGAAAAAATTATTTTGGATCATTCATAATGGTCAACATGCAAATTTTTGGATAGATTCTTGGGATGGTCACAAGCCTTTGATAACTCGGTTTCCCGATTGGAGGCCTTGGATGGAGGAGCTTCACCGAGCTAATTGGATAAAGGTGGCTAATTACTTATCGGTACCATACTTGGTAATTCAAAGGTTGGTAGATATTGGATCCCTATTGAGGACTGGCCTATTCAAATCCCAGAAAGGCAAAGACAAGATATCCAAGGCATCCTTCATATGAGATCCCTCTCTTGGTCCCATGAAAAAGATTGTTTTGGATGGAACAACACTACTAAGGGTGAGTATTCGGTTGCTCAAGGTTATTTGACCTTATGCCATAATAATCCCAACCATTCTTCTAACATATTTTCTCGATTGTGGGCTCAAAAGCTCTGGCCTAAGGTGAGGTTCTTTAATTGGCTTTTATTGCATCGTAGGGTGCTTATTGGTGAGCAACTTATGAAGCATGGTTTTCATGGCCCTTTTAGATGTGAAATGTGTGAAGAGAATGTAGAAAATATCAACCATATTTTTATTGAGTGTACTTTAGCCTCTGAGCTATGGAGGAGAATGGCCACTTTACTTGGCTTACGGTGGTCCAATTTTTTTACTTTTGAACAGACTTTGGAGGGATTGGCCTAATCAAGAGGGTGTTGATCATTTTATTAGGCGGTTAGTTTGGATGGGTTCTACCATTCTTCTTTGGAATATTTGGAATGAAAGGAACAACCAAATTTTTAATCAAGATAGGAAGGATATTCACTATATTTGGCAAAAGACCATAGCCAACTTAGTTGAATCAGTCCATCATCTCCTTAATCACCCCCAAAACTCCCACCAAAGATGGGATCAAGTGATGCAAATATTGAAGATTAAACCTTCTAAGGGCAACCAACTTAAAGGGAATGTGAGTATTAGTAAGATGGATAGGAATAGAAATTGGCAACCTCCTCCTAAGGATTTTGGAAAAGTCAATACTGATGGAGCCTCTAGAGGGAACCCTGGAAAAGCCAGTGTGGGAGGAATTGGTAGACTTTCGGATGGCTCCCTGGTTTTTACTTTTGCTGAGAATTTGGGTATTCTTTCCAATAACCTTGTTGAGGGGTATGGTATCCTCGGAGGCCTTCAGGAGGCTACTAAGGTTGGATGGGAAAAGGTGTTAGTTGAGTCCGACTCTCAACTTATGATTAATCTCTTGAAGAATCCTTCTAAGAATCATAAGGTGGATTGGAGAATAAAAAGAATTATTGAGAAGATTCAGTTAATCCAGATGGGATTTTTGAAAGTTGATTACAATCATGTGGTCAGAGATCAAAACAAGAGTGTTGATGCTTTAGCTAATTGGGCTTTGGACAAAGGTGATCTTACTTGTTATGGCCACCCTCCTATATGGTGGGCTTCTCAAATTAGGGAAGCTCTTCTTTCTATCATTTCTTTGGATGGCTCCAGTTCTGAAGGTACCTAGTTTCTTCTTGTTTTTTTTTTTGCTTCTCTTTGGTTCATTCAGTTTTTTTAGTTCCCTAGCTCATTCTATTCTTTATTTTGTTTCCTCTGTTGATTCTTGCCTTAATAGTCTTCTGGTCTAGATAGGTCATTGTTTTGTTCATTTTTTATTTCTTTTTTCTTTTTTGTTTTTTTGTTTAGTTTTTTAAGGTGGGTGGGTTTTTTTTTTTGTTTTGTTTTTGTGTTCTTTGTGTTGTTTTTTGTTGTTCTTGTGTTTTTGTTGTTTTTTTTTTTTATGTTTTTTGTTATTGTTCTTGTGTTTTTTTCGTTCTTGTTCTTGGGTTTCTCTTTGTTTGTGTTATTTCGTGTTTTTATGTGTGAGTGTTTTCTATGTTTTTTGTTTTTGTTTATTGTCTATTGTTGGTTGTTTTTTATTTTTATTTTTATTTTATTTTTTAATTTTTTAGGTTTTGGTTGTGTTTATTTTTCATGTTTTTTTTGGGTTATGTCTTTGTAGTGTTCTGTTGTTTTTGTCTTGTTTGTGTTTTGTTATGTGGTTCTTGTGTTTTTCTATGTGGTTTGTGTTGTGGTTTCTTTTATCTTATTGTGCGTGTTTGGTTGTGCTTTTGTTTTTGACACACTCAAGGAGCATGTTTTTTATTTTATTTTATTATTTTTGTTGTTATTTACTTATTTTTAAATTGGTTTTGTGTGTTTGTTTGCTCCTTGAGTATGTCAAAGGTGGTAGGCCAGGTCCGAGTCCTGGGCGTTTTTGGCGGAATGGATACCCCTGCCTCCTTGGGTCTTACCCGAAAGTGGCATCCCTTTTGGGATGTTTTCCACAAATTAAAAAAATATATTTTAATTAAAATATTTACAATACACTTTGAAATAAAAATATTCAAAATGAAATTTAAATATTTTAATTAAACTTTAAAATGAATGATTTAAAATATTAAAATTATGTACTTTAAATATTTTAATTAAAACATTTACAATACACTTTGAAATAAAAACATTCAAAATGAACTTTAAATATTTTAATTAAACTTTAAAATGAATGTTTTAAAACATTAAAATTATATACTTTAAATATTTTAATTAAAACATTTACAAACTAAAAAACATTCAAAATGAACTTTAAATATTTTAATTAAACTTTTAAAATGAATGATTTAAAACATTAAAATTATACTCTAAAGTATTTTATTAAATGATTTATTTTAAACATTAAAATTAATTAATTTTTTTTAAAATTAAAACATTTAAAATCACAATTATCAAATCTTGAGATTTTCAAAAGAATATCAACAAAACAAAATAACAACCAATTGAATGATGTCAACACTTCAAAAACAAGCATCAAAAGCTTCAAAAATTTAGTGGGTCCCCAATCTTAGGGTCGTTGTGAAGTGGTCACAACAACTCAATTATCCAAATGTATTAGGATGATCTATTTATTGCTCATATTAGGCATAATTTGATTCAAGGGTACCAAATTCAATGGTTGGTACTGGTTGCAATACATAACTCCTAGTAATGGATTAAACAAGGGAAGATATTGTGAAAGAGCTTGATTTATTTGTGGTATTTAATCTTAAGATCTATGTTTTCCATGTAATGGTAATTGACCCAAACCAAATCCTTGAGGTATTAATTGTTGTTCAACTATTATGACCTCACTATATGCTTTGGGTAAGGATGTAATTTGAGGAACTCTCCTTAAAAACATGGAAGTTAATGGATCTAAGGATCTAAAGTACATTTGGATGGTTGCTTCCTCTGTCAAGGTGCAAGTGTCACTAGTTTGGTGCATAGTTTATGAAACCTAGTATTGAATATTATCAAGGGTTCATTAGGATCTGAAAGGGTAGAGGTAAGTTGATGATATACCATAGTAGGATCCATACATAATTTTAAATTGCTAATAAATGCTACCTCTAACTATGACAAGGAAGTGATAGAACCTAAAGGCAAATTGATATGCCAATCATATGTAAACTCATCCAATATGTATGAAAATATTCTACAGGAAACATCCTCATGCATAGTTTATAAATAAATTAAGATGTTTTTGTATGCTTATATGTGCTATTTAGCTAATCTTGTTTCATCATGCCTATACCTAGGGATATATCTTTAAATATTCTTAGGCATATCATGTGTAGGCCCTGGTATATTTAGAGGACTACTCCTACTAACCATTGATCAAGAGTTACCATTAATGGAACTTGGGAAGTGGCAAAAGTATCAATAAATTATAATAGTGATGATGACTTTTGGGTTTAGTTTTTGATGATCAAGATGTGTAATATAAACAATGCACCAAGGAAATTTGGTTTTAACAATACTTCCTTCTAGCTATAGTTTTTTTGAGCATGCAAATGACACATTTTCAAGAGTATGCCAACATCCTTGGAACATATATCTATTCCTTCAAGAAAGGGAAATATTTTCGCCAAGGTTTGGATATGTCAGGTCTTGGCTGGTGTGGATAGACTTAGAGGTCATTGGTTACAATTTTCTCAAGGGACCTTTGTTGGTTATATCTCAAAAGATATATTTCTTGGTACAATGCTTAAAGAAGAAATGTTTAACTGTCTAAAAATAATTCTAGTACATACATATTTTGACATACATGAGCTAAGTAGAATTAAAACAAGATAACAAAAATTAAATTGTAAACTATGTAAACAACGGTTGCTCGGTCAGTATTGTTCATTGCACTTAAGATTTATTGCATATATAACAACACTAATTATTTTAAAGCTATATGAAATTCTAAAACACTTTATAGGAAACCAACTTCAATATTTTGAATAAAAATTAATCTACTCTTAATCTAGAGTAAGTAGTCTTGAATATTTCCATTGATTTATTTGGTCACTCACATCAAATGGGGTGAATCACTCGAATTTGGAAGCAAATCATTTCTCAAGTGAAGACTTGGAAAAAATAATATAAACTTTGGTAGATTATTTTTTGCTTATGGCAAAAGCAATTTTGATGCAAAAATTGAAATTTTTTGTAATTTATGATTATCTCAAGTTGTTTGTTTTGCAAAAAATTAAAAATAAATGAGTTTAATAACAGAGTTGCCATTCAAAAAGAACTTAAAAAATTAATCATAAAATATAAAAGATATGCAATATTAGGGTATTGGGACTACGCTAAATTTCAATGTGGAAATGAACCCCTTGGTCCTAGTAGACATTCCAAAAACATGATGAATTGCAAATAATTTTGACTTCTTATACACCCATAAATCTATTATAAAAAATGAAAGAAATGGGAATGCCCCCCTCTCAACCTACAAATTTAGACCAGATCCTCATTATAATTGTTGAATCTAATTAATGTAAGTTATTTGCATGAAACATAAATACAAAAATTAAAGTGTATGAAAGCTAATTTTGAAGCTTAGGATATAAGAGATAAAAATTTAATATGATAATGACCATAGCAAGAAAAGTGTACAATTGACACATTAGAAAATTGAATAACAATAATAGGTCTTGTGTGCATGAAATGAAATTAACAAGGAATGATACGAGGAGAAAAAGGGTAATGTCACAATCATCATACATTCCATAATCCAAGAAGGTAGTGCTACTAATAGAAATTAAATAGTCTTATAAATTTCTTATTAATTTGAGAATGAAGAGAAATTACAATATCAGACTCATAAAGTGTTGATCTAATTCTTTCAAGGCAAAAATATATTTACAATGAAGCCTACAACTTCTACTTATAGGAAGAGTTCACTCTTGGACTATATTGGGTGAGAAATTATTAGTCCTAGTAAAAGTAAATATTTAGCAAGCATATTTATTAAATGGTGCACCTCCAAATGCTTTTTCGTCTAAAAATATTCCTCGAAAACTTAGAAGTCTTTTCAAAATGCTTAGTGGCACCATTACATTCCAAAATAATACTTTTTAAAGATCTTAGATTGGACTTGTGCACTTCTATGCTTTTACATACTAATAAACGATTGATTCCAAGAGAAAAGAAAATTACTCAAGGGTGCACTTTATTTTATATTTTTAGTGCTTCACTCTTTAGAAACCAATCACTCTATGTCATCTAGTGCTTTGATCTTCAAGAGCTAATCACACCAGATTGAGCAAATTACATCTCTAGTAAAAATTTCACAAATGGATTTTGGAGGAGTCAATTGATCAATTTAAAATGTTTTGCATATCTCCACAATGTGGGGAATCCAAATATAGCAAGTGGGTTACTATGATAACCTTATGTCTTTGCTCTCTTTGTGCACAAGTACCAAGCTATCCATCAAATTTGAATGCTGGATTAGGTATATTATTCTAGTTTGTAAATAGTTACTTTAGAAGTTATTTTCTCAGTATTGTTTTTATTATTGGATTAAGTAGTTTTTATATCTAATAGAAAGATCCATCTACTAATAACAGGTCTTTCATGTGATAATTTTATTATCATAGATATTAAGGTCCTCATTGCTCTAGAAAATTATGTCACTAAATTCAATGCATAGTTCATTAAAACCATAAACTTCTTCTTTCATGTAGTTATTTTCCAAAAACAACTATTTATTATTAGTAATTTTAATAGCATGATAATTTGAATGCTTTACGTATATAATCTTATCTCATGTTTAATTAAATATGGAATAGGATTTTCACCATGACCAGGATTTTTCCCATACTCATTTTTCTCCTTGGCATGATGTGCTTATTTCACTAGAAATTCAAAAATCTAGTATCACTATGAAAAAATTATTAGTGGTCAACACTATCAAGTACTATAGGTTTGAAGGTGGCTTCCATTTCCTTGTTATTTGACCATATATCAACTATGGGATCAAAATTTGTTTCCTAGGAACTACTTGATTTGCTTCTTAATTTTATTCCCATATGATATCTTATATACTAACCATCTCAAAACTCTCCACTAGATGCCACAATCAGTGCTTGTAAGGTTTTAGTTGTGTATTATTTGTAATGTTGGTCAACATTACCTACTTTTCTACTAATTTAGAGTCTTTAAATATCTTTAGTTGATTGATGCCCAACTTCTTTTCTTTCTAAAAATCAAGATTACCTTTTTTATACTTGAAAATACTATTTAAAAAAAAATAGAAGTCTACAAACATACTTATGGATATTTTCTTGTGTATAGTTAATGTGATGTAGCTTCTATGTCATTTCATGTCCTTTCCCATAAAAGTACATGGTCCAAATTTCATCCCATGTTTGAAAGACATCTTTTGTCAATATTAAGAGATCATTAGAACTAATCAAGACAATATACTTTCCTTGATTAATGTCCTCATATGGAATCCAAAACTCATCATATTCCTTCTAAATGCTAAAATAATAATGTTACCTTCACTAAATTGATCTTCATCTAATAACAATTCTTCTTCTAATCTAGATTTCGTATTCTAATGCATTGTATTTAGATTACCAACTAGCTCTATATGATAAGAGTAGACTTTTTTCTAGATTCTATTCAAATGATTTTATTATTATAAGTAACCCTCATGCAAGTATAATATATTGAAATCTATCTTCTTTCTCTTAATTGTTTGGTGCACTCATGCAAGTAAAATTTTTTCAAACCTTTAAAACTAAAAATCCTAGTTTGCTTGCATTAAAATTTTAAATATTTGAATATTTAAGTCATAATGTTATGACAATATTTGGTTAGAAAATATTCTATTTGAGCTCTAAAATATGTAAATTTTAGTTGCATGTTCTTACTCAGTCCTTTAATATTTAACTTCTCAATTTGATTTACCTTTTAAGTGATCAATTTCCTCAAAACTTATAACAAACACATAAAAAAAAAACTTTTTTGTGTCCTATTTTATATTCTTTTGGTGGATTAAAAATTTAATTCAAGTATATATTTTTTCTAACTTTACCTCCCTAACATCCATTTACACTATTGATTTATTCAAGTCAAGATGACATCAACCTGATCCATGAAAAAATTGATTAATCTTCTTTATTATCATGCATTTTGAAATTTATATTATATAACTAGTTTTGCAGTGGCTTGGATGGACCCCCATGGGTTTATATCTACTTGATGTATGCTTTTGATTATTTTATGTGGTAATTATTAGAAGCATCCTATTTTTCTTAAACTAGATTCTCTACATGCCAATATTGGAATCCTTATTTAAGGCTACAAAATAGAACTTTCCATGTTTTTTGGATCTCCATTCCCATTTTGAGTGTATACTAGGTGGCAATAAATTGTATTTCTAATCCTTAGTTCTTGGGGTGTATAGTTATTGTGTTTACTTTCTCTAATTCTTGTTGATAAATAATCCAATCATCTAATGTTATTCATTAAATCCTATGAGAGGATTTGATTTGCTATTATGAACATTTGTGGGGTTAATTGATTCTATTTATCTCTTTTTACTCTTCTTGGATCACAAATTTGTGATTCTTATCACTTGGTATTCTTCTTTCTTGCTTAGTTGCTTGATTGATAGAAGATAGTCTCATCGCTAACATCATGGAGGTTCATATTTAAAATTTGCTTTAAATTTTTTAAAGGCCCCTCTCTAGAACATTGGCCTATTACATGAATGACTAATTTTACATCATGTTAAGGTTAGTGTTCAATTGATAGATAATTATAAATTAATAAACTATGGATTAGTTGTGCCTAAGATATGGTAAAATTTTAAAATTTAAATCATTCTATCTTTGAAACTTGATGACTTCAAAGGCCTTATTTGTATTTTTAGATCATCTGTCAAACTTAATTAATGCCTCTTATCTCCTTGTTGAATTAATTTTACTCTATTTATATAAAAATATGATTGATTACATAATGGATATGATAAAATATAGTATAAGGCATAGTAGGCTTAACCATCATAAGCCTAAATGTGGTCCTCTAGGATATATACATAAATATTCAGTGTACATTTTCAACATTGTCCATAACCTAAAATAATGGTTCAAAGAGAGAGTACATTAATGATAATAACAATTCATTGTAAATGAAGATTTAGTGACCCTTATCGCTATGACTTGAAGAGAACACAATAGAGTATTCCTTATCATTTGGAAGGTTGTGTCCTACCTTCTTAAACTTTACATTATTTTTTTATAATCTAACTAAATAAATTTCAATAGGATGACCTTCCTTTTTATACTATATGCAAGATATTTCTTACTTTTTTGAATACTTCCATTTACCATTTGGGCTATTGAGCCCTAAACTCTATTGGTTTGAAATCCTTTGCACAAACCTATACCTAAGAATGATAAAAATAAATTTGCATAGTTAATTGGAAGTGAATGAGAAGATAAAAGTGAGCACAGAGGGTTAAAATTTTGTGCTCTTTTAAATACATAAGAATGATATGATTCACTGGTCTAATGAACTACAAGGAGGAAGAAGTATACGAAATGATAATATTGACACTTATTGCATCATTTTGCTCATTTTCCCCTAAATGTACAATATTTTCCTCTAAAATCATTGAATCTCAAATATAATTCTCAACAATTACTAAAATTCATCATGTTGAGAAAAGAAAACTTTATCTCCAATTGACTACATTCCATGATGTTGACCTTTTCAAACAAATATTTCAATTCGGTCCACACATTGGTGGGGTCACTCTCATTTTTAATGTGAAAAATTATGTTACATATAATAGAATTATGGTGTCTTCCATTTTATTAGTTGAAATTATTTTCATTGAGGGATAATTTTTTAGTTTCTTCCTTAATGATGCACCAAACATACACTATAATTTAATCCATTCATGAGTAACATAATTTATACAATCCAATTTTTCCAAGTTTATCTTCAACACTATAACAAGTTCTTGAATTAATGTCACCAACTAAAATATCTAGGAAAATATGCAATTAAAATATATGAGCAAACACTTCTATACGTGGGAGTTATGGCCTTCAAGATTTTCCTCTAATTAATTCTCCAAGAATGAAAAGTAAACCTACCAATAGTGGGACTAATAACAAACCATAATTTTCAACATATTGAATGTAGTTTGCCACATGACTACCACCTTTTACCTAAATAATATTTATACCATTTTAATTTAGGTGTTTGTGCCAAGTAAGATCCATGTCAACTTCCATATTGGCCACCATCACCACAAGAATAACTAAAGACATATCTCAATATTTTAAATATTTTTTACCCATGATCTTTGAGCAATCAGTGCACAAAGGGGTCATTTCTCTCCTTAATTCCAAGAGGGAGACCTCCATAAGATAAATGGGATGGATCCATAAAACAAAAAAGGAATAGTTACCTATGAAAAAGAGGATACAAATAGATCCAATGACACTTCCCTATAAATATAAAAATCAATCACCCATTAGCCAAAAATCCATACCTCATCATGATATGTGAAGAAAACATCTTAGACTATTGATATCCTACCCTCTTTGGATAGAGAAAATAAAATAGAGGGAATCAAATACATGATACTCTAATCCAAAGTATAAAATTTTGCTCATACAAACTAGCATGACTACTACAGTTGGTGATAAAAAATATTACATTGTTCTTTAGAAGCAAGGCCATTTTTGACTACAAGCTTGAAAAAATGTCAATACAAAAGAATTAACGCCTAAAATATATGTAAGGAGAATTGAGAACATGATTAGATCCCATTTAATATTTGTATAAGGTACTATAACTAGTGTTTCAAATTCCTAGCATTTGAGAAGTATGCCTAAGACTCCTGGCAAAGTATGATGCAATTCCCATACACCCCTTCATGATAATGATTACACTACTACATTTATAGCATCCAAGGAGATTGCTAACCATAAAAGCCAAACCATTACATCATGATAATTATATTAAGATGGTTTCAATTTGGCCAAAACCAAAGACATGTCCCATATGCCAAAATATAATGACGAGGAAACCAAATTTTATAAATTTCAACTTTTTGTCTAAAAAGTTATGATTCATAATTTTGATGTTTGTGAATGTAGAATCTTCCTCCATTGATCCTTATATTGTTTTTGACTTATTAAACCTTAGAATATAATTCACCCTTATAATTGGAAGAGGAAATAATACCTTCAAATGAGTTCTCTATATGACCTTGAATGACTTTGCTCAATACCTACTCTAATACCATGTTAGATTTCAAAATACTTTGTTAAAAAAAGTAAACCACCCACTCAAATATTATAAGAAAAAAATACAAATCAAATAAGAAAATGAGAAAACATAAGATATGAACATAAGACTTGCATATTGTTCTTGATGAAGAAGAGATCTTGTGGTGCCAAAAGTTAAGATCCGTCTAGCTGCGAGAAGGTGATAGAAACACAAAAAAAATTCACACATCCACATTACGACATAGGAGCAATAATAGAATTAAGGAAATATTAAAACCAAATGGTGAAATCATGAAGAACATTAAAGAAATCAGAGAATAAATTGTAGAGTTATTAAAATCTCTCCTTTATTGGAGAAATGTCAGGGACCAACAGGCTAAAGAAACACTTTTACAAAACATCCCCTCTCTGATTTCAGAAGATATGAATGAAGCCCCTTATGCTCCTTTTAGAGATGATGAAATCATGGATGATGTTTTCTCTATGGGAGTCCTGAAAGCCCCTGGTCTAGAAGATTTTCCTCCTATTTTATTTTAGAAGTTATGGCATATTGTTGGAAGGGATATTTGTTCAACTATGAGATAAATTCAGGAGTCACATTTCATTTTGTTTGATGTAAACTCAACATTTTTAGTTCTTATTACCAAGTCGGTGGGGGCTATAGACTTCTTAGATTTTAGGCCTATCGGTATTTGCTGTACAACCTTTAAAATCCTTACCAAGTCCTTGGCTAATAGACTCAAAGCCTACCTAACAACATTAATTGACCACCCCCAAAGTGGTTTTGTAGTGGGTAGGAAAATCTTGGATGGTGTTATCGTAGTGCATGAGCTCATTCCTTTGGTGGAAAAAAGCAAAAGACCAAGGACCTTCCTCAAGCTTGACATGAACAAAGCTTATGATAGTGTATCATGAATTTTTTTATTTAGAGTTCTATGGAATTTTGGCTTCATACCAAATTGGATTAGTCTGATTAGAGTCTGTATCTCCATGATAAAATTTTATATTATTATAAATGGTTCATCGATGGGATACTTTACCAATTACAAAGATATCCACTAGGGGGACCCCATTTCTTCATATTTATTGATTTTGCTATATGAGTCACTAGGAAGAACCCTAAAGGAAAAATCTACCATTGAAAGTATTAGACCTGCTTCAGTCATCTCCCCAATTTCTCATTACCAATTTGTTGATGATACATTGTTGTCTTTTCTAGCCTTCATCCCTCAAACTAGATTTGTTAAATCTATCCTCCTTGATTATAAAAGAGTGGTTGGATCGAAAGAAAGTTTGAGAAAAAGCAAAGTGTTCTTCCTTAATATCCCCCTAGCAGGCAAAGGAGAATTACTGAGATCTTGGAGTGTGAAATTGACTCCCACCCTTTGGTGTATCTGGGAATGTCATTATTCAAAGGTGGTATCAAAAAATCTCTGTGGGAACCGATTGTAGAAAGATTTCAAAAAAAGTTGACGGGTTGGAAAAGGGTCCTCTTGAGCCAAGCAGGTAAATTCATGCTAGTTAAGTCTACCCTTCATAGAATTCCAATTTATATTCTCTTCCTTTTTAAGATTCCAGACAATATTCTTTGGAAAATTGAGCAGATTTAGTGATCTTTCCTCTGGTTTGGTTCTGACGAGAAGAAGAAATTCCTAGTAGTAGATTGGGATTAAGTGTGTAGTGGAAAAGAGATGAGTGGCCTTGGTTTGAGAAGGATGAAAACATTAAACAAAGTACTTATATCTAAATAGGGTCAAACATTAGTTCATAAGGATAACGTTAATTGGGTTAGAATCTTATCAACAAAATATTTAGGTAATGATGGTAATTTCCTCATGGATCCCATCCCTACCCAAGGTTTAACTTTTTGGTGAAGTATTGTTCAAAGTCACTTTGATATTCTAAACGAGGGAAGATGGTTGTTGGAAAATGGTCAAAGCATTGAATTTTGGAAAGACAAGTGGGCAACTAACCAACAATTAGATTCATATCCAAATCTAAACCTAGTGCAACCATTGAAAAAGCAAGATTTTTATCTAAAGGTATGTGATTTCATTGACTCTATTAATGGTATAAAATATTGGAAAATATTTGATTTTTTTGGGATCTTGTAGGGTGAAGAAAAGACTCTCAAAGCCTTGATGGATATCTTGAAGTGGATTGTTAAACCTTGTCAAAACAAACCAAACAAGCTTGTGTGGGGAGTTGAGAAGGACAATTGCTTCTATGTTAAGTTGGCCTACTCTCTTTAGAGTTATCTTTTGACATTTGGTTTCTTGTTTGTAATATTTGGTTGAAGGGCCTTACTCCCAATATAAACATTTTATTGGTTGCTAGCCCAAAGCAAGTGTTTAATGCTGGACAATATGCAGAAGAGAGGTTTGGTCTTCCCGAATAGGTGCTACTTGTGTGGTAGTGCTGAAGAATCCCCAATCCACCTATTTTTTGAATATCCCTTCTCTAGGTTTGTCCTCTCTCGGTTCCTCTATTTTGTTAGGGTGGATTGGGTCTTTCCTAAGGATTTTTATAATTTGATTGCTCACTGGTGTTATTCCTTTGTGTCTCCTCACCTTTATACATTCTAGTCTTTTGGTTTACCTCATGTTTGTTGGTGCATCTAGAAGGAGCATAATTCTTGGGCCTTGAAGAATGTTTCTCAACCAACAGAGACTATCACCCTTCGTGCTCAGGTGACTACTATTGAGAATGTTAGTTTTATCCCTTTAGATAAAGTCACCCTCATCAGAGAGCTTTCCTTGGAGTTAGCTCTTGGTTTTAGAACTAACCCCATTCCTGATCCACTCCTTGAAGTCTCTACTAGGTTTGAAACCTTTTGAAAACCTCCACCTCTTGGATGGTTGAAACTCATTGTTGATGAAGCCTCCAAAGGTAATCTTGGACCGACTAGTGTTGGGGGTTTGTTTAGGAACTCATATGGGAGGATCTTGTTGGCCTATATTGAAAACCTAGATTATCAAACTAATCATTTTGTCGAGGCACATGCTCTCTTCCTTGGGATCTCTCTTTTGGATTTTGTGTCTTGCAAGAAGTTTATTTTTGAAGGGGACTCCCTTAATATCATAAGTATGCTCAAAGACTCTCAAACCCCTTCTTGGTCAATTGTAAATGAATTAGCCAAAGCCTTGAGTTGAATTCCAGTCCTTGACTCGGTTCTTTTTAACCATGTTTATAGGGAATGGAACTGATCTATAAATTTCTTAGCAAATTTGACACTTCCCCAAGAAATATGTACAATTTGATGAGAAGATTTCCCTGTCAGATTAAACTAGTTAGATAATGATATTGTAAGAATGTAATATGATCCCCTTTCTACCCTTGGATTGCGTTAGTTGGATCTCCATGAGAAGGGTCACTGGTTGTAGGTATTTGAACTCAAGGTGCTACTATATTTTGAATTAAAAATGGTCTAGGTTTCGTGCCTACAATTAAAATGCCAATAGTATGTGGTACAAGCACAAGTGGCTACTCATTAATCATAGGAATAAAAGGCCCTTCATGGGGGGCAGTTGGTGAACAGGTCTGAAGCATTAAAAAGTGTCAAATATTGGTATAATTAGATTTATCAAGGACACAAGCATGGATTTTAAATGGATTCATCGAGAGAGGTATGCTCTAGTGTTTTGTGATTCTAATTACTCAAGCATAAGGGAACACCAAATTAAATATTATGTCATAATTAAAGAGAAATATTGGGAAAGTTGGGTCTCGATACTCGGATCATTTATGGTATGGATTTTAAAGGATACACCCATGTCAAAGATCATATCCTAAAAAGGATTTGGGTATTGGTTCAGAGGATGTCTTGGACAAATAGGTGTCGTGATATGAATTTTGCAATTGACGTGGCAAGGTGGCATTACATCATGGTAGCTTTGGATGGATTATTCTAGATATATGACTTGAGCAATATCATTGTCACAAGTGGGAAACCTTCCTACACACACAAAATACCCCACCATCATGGTGTTGTTATCACCACCCTTTTGATTGGTTTGGGATGCCTAGTTTCTAGAAGTATCTTCACAAGGATCTCAAGCAATCCAAGATGTTTTAGAAAGAGGAAAATGATGTTTTCATAGTGTTACTCCCAATGCATGAAGTGACAAGTTAGCGACAGAGGTGCTTTGGTTTGGTTGACTTTGGTAACCTTTTTCTTCCTGAATAGGTGTATAGATGGAAAATTATCCCTTAATTTATGGGTATCGTGATTTATCACAAGTATCCAAGGCTTGAGGATATTAGGAATGCTTGCAATCTTATTTTCTATAATTTTTTTGTGTACTCATCGTGTGGAACTATGGTGCTTTCGATGGTGACAGTAATGTTTTGGGATAGTGAGAGCGTTATCAGGGTAAAAATCTTTGGGAGAATGACCACCTTGCTTCTAGATCCGAATTTTTTGTTGGTCGATGAGGATGTAAGGAAAATCCTAAAGAGGTAATATTTTACAATATCTTTTGAAGTTTGTTAAGCACCATAGGGAAATGGCCAAGCACATGGCCTACTCGTGGAAAAACAAAGTAGTCAGGGTCAAAACATTAGAATTTGAAATAAATAGACCAACGATCATAGAGGTGACAAGGTTGGTGGTGGATGGGTTCATCCACTATCGTAAAAAGCACTTTCTTGCTAAGGAGTCTTAAATATTTCTCACTGAAGAAGAAGAGCATGTTAGAATCGAGAATGGGTTTAAACACAATTCTCTAAAAGCTCCCTAGGATAGGGTCACATTGGTCATCATCCAACATTTTACATTCGATGAGAACCAGGAGATTATGAGAAGATTCCATTTCATGTTCCGTAGTCACTTGCACCATAAGAGATTGATGAACATCCTTTCTTTCTTATTCCAGTCCATGGCAAGATTGGTGAGTCGGGTGAAAAAATGGATTGCTTTGGACCCAATTCACCAGGACCTGCTCAAGATGATGTTTAATTTTGTGGTTAAGTTTAGAGGTCTAGATGGGGAGGAGATTCTAAATACCCTCAACAAAGCACCAATGCCTATCGTGGACTACCCTGATTCCTCTAACTATGAAGGTTTCGATTCAATTAGTCGAGAAATCATGAATGGAACACTTATTATGGGTTCAACAACTAAGATGGTGAATACACCCTCGAATGGAGTAGGAGGCAGTGACGAGAAAACCAAATGATCCAAGCACTTGGTCACCAAGCTGGCCTAGAAAGGCCCCTCTCTACGTTGATGAATCAGATTCAGAAGATTTTAACCTTTCACCTAATAAAGCAAAAATTAATCTCAGGGTGGGGAGTAATAAGAAGCCTAAGGACCCTAGGTTCCTTGCCTTGGGATCAGGCCCTAAACCACTCAAACAAACAATCCTAAACCAGCAGAACTCGTTGATTGAATCCATGCAAATTACTATCTCTCATGGTGAAGATATCCTGACCCTTATGGGATGGGAAAATTGGGAGATCAAGGAGGAGGTTGAGGACAATGGCGCTGGTCTAAGTAAAACCAAAAATTGATGCTCAGATCCTTGGCTTCCTAGTGGTTTATTGTGTTTTGCGACTATAGCCCTTGGGCCTCCTACCTTGTGGGATATTACGAGACTCTGCATCTCTAGGTTGTTTTTGTTCTCTACGTGGGACTTGGTTGCTCTTTGGCCTTAGTTGTTGTTAGTATTTCTTTTGCTTGTAGATAGCTTTAGCTATGGGGTGTTATGTTTCTCTCCGATTGTATGAAGTTTAGTTGGGTTTTGGATCTTTAGATCTTTTTGGGGTGGTCTTTTGCTCTTTTCTTCCTTGTTCCGCGAAGACTGGCTGCTCTTCTTTTGTAAAAGGTTTGGGGTCCTTTTCAAAACCCTTTTGTCCATCAAATAAAAAAAACTATACTCTTAACCACACCATGCTAAATAATCAAGATAAAAATCATACTGACATAATAGATCAAATAAATAAAGTTCCTAAATACCTCAATAATTAATTACAAATTAATATAATTCTTTACCAACATGACATTAAGGTAAGAGCATAGTAAAGTTAACAATACCAAGTTTAAGTTTAAACCATAGGATGAAAAGTGTCATCATGTAACACCCAACTATTAAAATTTATGTTAGGGCTTTGACCTAGGAAGGTCTAAGGTTTAAACCATAACATTTTCGGGGCGAGTGTTTAACCACAGGTTAGGGTTTGATGCCTCCAAAATTAAATGATGCCCTTCAAAATTAAATTATATTGAATTCATGTACCGAAGAACACGCTAGGGTTTATAGTAACATCTCCATATATATATATTAAAAAGAAAAAAATCAGATATGCTATTGAATTGTTTTTTTGAACTATACTTGATTAGTATCTCTGTAAGGTATGCTAATGAAGATGGGTAAAGATGTGTCTGCTTCTCCTGGATATTCAGCTTCGCCTCTGGACCGATCAGCATGTAAAACTCTGAAACTTTTATTAATTATAAGTATTTGTTTTCTTCGTATATTTATTTTCTTAATTAATTAATTTATTATAACTTCAGTAGCTTCTGTTGTAGAGGAGCGAATCAAAACCAGGAAGACTTAATTAATTTATTTATTTTAATGTTTGTAGCTTCTACTATAGAGGAGACGAATCGAAATGAGCAACAACAAAGTGACCTGTCGCTTCCGGCTTCAAACGGTTAGTTTCTAGGGAGAAATGTTACTCGACTAAGCATTTGATCAATTATATTGGGTAGTTTACTATGAGTGTTTTTTCATTTATTTTGGGAAGTTATTTATGTTAAGTTTGAATTGTTTTTTTTTTAACCAAGAGTTGAGAAGGATGATATATGGTTCAATTTTGATGAACTAATGAGAAAATCAGATAATAATATAGATATTATTTATTTAATTTAAAAAAAAAAAATTATATTATATTATAAGGTATTAGACGGTGGTGTGGGTGAGTGTGTGAGGGGTGGGTGTGTGCCTTCTTGGTGAAGTTATTCCTGATCAAAACCTTCATATCTTAATATTACGCACAAAAAAAAAAAGAAATTATTAGAAGGTATTATAAATTGTAAGTTTAAGGTGGTTTTGGTCTTTATTTAGGAGGGTTTAAGGTGGTTTTGGTCTTTATTTAGGAGGTTTAAAATTCAAACCCCATTCAATATGAGAGGACTAGGATTCCTCATAAAAACTTATGTAAACTCGTTAAAAAAAGTGTAAAAGAAAAAGCCTCAAACTAATTGTAGTTGTAAGGGCTTTGGCCTAATTTTCAGAGGTCCACGGTTCAAACCCCACCCAGTATTGAACCAACTGGACTCATTGAAAAAATACATTGAACGATATTTTATAAATGTTTTTGACATGTTATATATTTTGGACACTATACAAATATACGACAAAATAGAGCATTCTAGTGTTGTCTAAAATTTTAGAAGATATGAATAGAAAACTTTGACATTTTATTTTTTGATTTATAATTTAGATTACTGTTAGTATATTTCAAATATTTTTTTAAAATGGGTTATATGTATCCTTTGGCTAGATTCAAATATCGCCTCTTTTAATAGTTAACAAATATAAGTAGCTGAATTAATGTCATTTGATGGCTCACTTACAAATATAACTAGTTGAATTAATGTCATTTGATGGACTCACTTATAAGATTTAAACCTTAATTTTAAAATGTGAAAAACTTCACTTTAACCTTTTACTTTAAACCTTATAAATGACTGAATACAACTACACGGTTTTTTTTTTTTATTACTTTAAAATTGTTTTAGTTATTAAAACTATATATAAATATTAGTTTTGCATTTATATTATTTAAAAAGTTTATATAAGTTTTATGAAAAGTTTAGATCTTGCCTGTGAACCTTTAACCTAATTACCTATATCGCGACAATAAACTTACTACATTTATATATATTAAATTTAAATGTTTCAATTTTTTTTTAACGTTGTCCAGGACCAAAAAGGAAGGTTCAAAGAAAAAAAAGACATTTCATTGTTATTGAATCTTTAGTGTCCTACTTACTATGACCTAAGGAGAACACAATAGCATATCGCTTGTCATTTGGAAGGTTATGTGCTACCTTCTTCACCCTGGCTTTATTTTTTATACTTTTAATAAAGTTTAGGTTAGGGATTTGATTTACCAAGGTTTAAGATTTAAATTATATAGTTTTCAAAAAAGATTGATTAAATGATAATAATGAAGTGTTTAATCGGTAGTTTAACGACCTCATAGGTCAGATCATATTAACTTCATATAACCTGCACGGGTTAAAGTGTATTATAACATTTTCATATATATTAAAAAGGAAGATTGATTAAATGATAACAATAAAGTGTTTAATCAGTAGGCTAGGGTTTAACGACCTCAAAGGTCATATCATATTAACTTCATATAACCTGCAACGGGTTAAAGTTTATTATAACTTTTTCATATATATTAAAAAGGAAAAAATTGTTCTGAAGGGTTAGTGGATTGGTAAGATATTGGGTATTTATCAAGAGGAGACCTAAGTTCAAATTTTGAGGACATGCTTAATTTGGGCAAAGTTAGAAGTTTGACTTGATTCCGCTGAAAAAAAAATGTTCCGAAGGGTTAGGTTGATTGGTAAGATATTGGGTACTTATCAAGAAAAAACCTAGGTTCAAATCTTGGGGACATGCTTAATTTGGGCAAAGGTAGTAGTCTGACTTGAGTCCGTTGAGTGTATGCAAACTTCACAATGGTACCAATCCACCGAGGGTCTCCCTCACTGGATTATAAATGCAAATCATGTTTACGAAGAGAATCAATGATTATAAATGCAGCTCCAATATTTTAATCTCAAAACAGAAACCTTAGGAAACATATTCTTAATAAAAAATATTATGTATGCTATTCGATTGTATTTTTTTACCATACCTGATTCGTAATCTATAAGGCACGTTAATGAAGATGTGTTTGCATCTCGTGACCAATTTTTTTTTTTTAATTTATTTTAATTTTAGTAGCTTATGCTATGGAGGAGGTGAATCAAAACCAGAAACACCAAAATGACGTGTGAGTTCACGCTTCTAACGATTAGTCGTAAGAGAAATGGTACTCCACTAAACATTTGATGAATTATATTGGATATATATATATTTTAATTGGTTATATTGGATTAAAATTATTTTTATTTGTATTATAGTATTATTATATTGTAGTATTATAATATGGTTAGATATATATATATATATATATATATATATATATATATATATATATAATTTCATATGGTAGGTTGTCCAGATTTTATGGCTGCTACAGTATTCTACGTTGTCCGCCTTAGAAGTCGTCACATAGATCTTCCCTTACATGGTGGAATCGGTAGCCGCCACGATTCTGGACAAACTGTCCAGATTTTATGACCGCCACAATATTCTGCACTATCCGTCTCGGAAACCGCCACACAGATCTTCGCGCAGTTTGCCCTTATAACCGCCATACCACAATCATTTTAAACCTTTTACGCCGCTGAAAGCACCAAGAAAGGGACAAGCGTTTAGTCCGGCGAGGCTCGAGATTTGAACCTTGGACCTTCACCCCACTTATGGGGTTTGAATGAACCAATTGGTCTACACCTCGGACCTTATAACATGGTTATATTGGATTGAAATGATTCTTATTGTATTATATCATAGTTACATTGTGGTATTATAATAAAGCTTGGATATTATTTATGTATTCCTTAGTAAAATTTGAAACTTGATCTCCTCCTTAAATGTTGACGAATCTTACCAGTTGAGCTAATACCACTCACCAGTTGAGCTAATACCACTCGATATATTTTAAATGTTGAAAAATCTTACCAGGAGCTAATACCACTTGTTGAGCTAATACCACTTATCACTTCATATACCTTAAAAGTTGAAGAATCTTATCAGTTGAACTAATGCCAGTTGATATATTAAATTATATACTATGAGTGTTTTTTCATTTATTTTGAAAAGTTTATTTATGTTTAACTTGAATTGTTTTTTTTCAAGAATTGAGAAGAATGACATATGGTTTAACTTTGGCATAAAAGAGGATGATATATGGTTCAATTTGGATGAATTAGTGAGAGAATCAGATAATAATATAGATATTATTTACTTATAAAATTATTTAAAATTTTGATAATATATTAAAAGATATTTTAAGATGCAAGCTTATCTTTGACTTCTCTTTAGGAGGTTTAAGGTACAAACCCCACTCAATACCAGGTGACGAGATCCCTTATAAAAATATATGTAAACTCATTGTAAAAATAAAAGTTTTAAGTTACTATAGTTGTAAGGGCTTTGACCTCTCTTCCAAAGATCCAAGGTTCAAACTTCACTCAATATGAGGGAATTGTACCCTAATAAAAACATATGTAAACCCGTTAAAAAAAATATTGAAAGATATTTTAGAATTGTTTTTGACATGTTATTTATTTTAGACACTTACAAATATATGACAAAATAGAACATGTTAGTGTTGTGTAAAATTTTACGACATAGTAATAGAAAATTTTCACATATTATTTTTTGATTTATAATTTAGATTCCTTCATATTAATGACATAGTTAGTTTATTTCAAATAATTTTTTAAAGGGATTATATACATCCCTAGACAAGATTCAAACATCACTCCCTTAATAGTTGTGAAATCTAATTAGTTGAATTAATTAATGAGATTTAAACATTAGTTTTAAGATGTTGAAAGGATATGTATATATATATCCTGGGTTATATGGGATTGAAATGGGTAATCTAACCAATTGAACTAATACCACTTGATGGCATTTGTATATATATTAAATTTAAATAGGTTTATTATTATTTCTTATATAATTCATTTTTTTAACATTATCCATGACTTAAATGGAGGTTTAAATAACATTAATAATAATAACATCTCTTTGTAATTAAATCTTTAGAGTTATGAAAGCAACTTCTTCTCATTAGGTCTTATTTTAGAGAGGTGAAGTCCATTTTGTTTGCCTATGAAAATATCTTTGGTCAAGAATCAATCTTTCTAAAAGCCTCTTGTTTTTTCTAAATGCCCCCAAGTTCGGCAGAAAAAGATTGCATATATCTTTGGTTGTAGAATTGCTGAATTCTCTATCACCTATTTGGGTCTACCTCTTTTCATTGGAAGAATAAAGGAGTTTTTGTGGGACCCGGTGATCAAATAGATGCAACGACATCTTGTCAGTTGGAAAGAGGCTTTGCTCGGCTAAGCAAGTAAAATTATTTTGGTCAAAACTATATATATATATATATATATATATATATATATATATATATATATATATATATATATATATATATATATCATGGATTATATGGGATTGAAATGGGTAATCTAACCAATTGAACTAATACCACTTGATGGCATTTGTATATATATTAAATTTAAATAGGTTTATTATTATTTCTTATATAATTAATTTTTTCAACATTATCCATGACTTAAATGGAGGTTTAAAAAACAATAATAATAATAAAATTTCTTTGTAATTAAATATTTAGAGTTATGAAAGCAACTTCTTCTTATTAGATCTTATCTTAGAGAGGTGAAGTCCATTTTTTTTTCCTATGAAAATGCGGTTGATCAAAGAATCAATCTTTCTAAAAGCCTCTTGTTTTTTCTGAATACCCCCAAGTTCGACAGAAAAATATTGCAAATATCTTTGGTTGTAGAATTGTTGAATTCCTTGTCACCTATTTGGGCCTACCTCGTTTCATTGGAAGAATGAAGGAGTGTTTGTGGGACCCAGTGATCAAACAAATGCAGTGGCGGCTTGTCAGTTGGAAAGGGGCTTTTCTCAGCTACGCAGGTAAAATTCTTTTGGTCAAAACTCTCTTACAAAGAATTTCGGTATATTTTATGTCTATTTTTAAATTTCTCTATGAAAGTTTTGATCAAATTAGAGAGGATTCAAAAGACCTTTATATGGACAAGACCTCAAGATCACGAGAATTTCCACTTGGTGTCTTGAAACCAAGCTTGAACAAGGAAATAAAAAGGTGGGTTAGGCTTGCACAATATTAGTTTGATGAATGAAACCCTAATCCTAAAGCAAGGCTGGAAAAATTCTGATCAATCATAATTCTAACTAGTTGAAAATCATCATAATTAAGTAGTTGATCCACTCGGAGAGTTTGCTCACTAATCCCCTTCCCCAAGAGGGGTTCAAATTTTGGTAGAGCGTGAGCAAATTTAGATCAAATTTAGCTCTTGGCGCTCGATGGATCGCGAGGAATGGTAAATTCACTGACTTCTGGAAAGATTCATGGCTCCTTGAGCACCAACTAATCGAGGATACCAACCTATCATCGACATAATCTCTTACCCGTAAACTTGGATAATCTAAAGTAGAGGATTTTATTACAATTGTGGGAGGTAGGAGAATTTGGAAATCAGTCCCCACCTCTAACTGTAGTAGGGAGGAAGCTAACGCTTGGGTCACCATATCAAATTTACTTAAGCTCTAGGTTTTGAAAACTCATAAAAATGATGAGTCTCTCATTTGAAAAGGAGAAAGTGAGGGCTCATTTTTAGTCAAGTGCCTACATCTTCATCGACTCTAACTCTCCTCAATGGTATTTGCCTAGTAAATTTTGGATGAAGAATCTAACCCCCAAAGTAACTATATTTTATTGTCTGGACATACAGAATAGATGTCTCACTCTTGAGAATCTTCGCAAGATGGGTATGTGTTTACCCAGTAGGTGTTATTTGCTGCTGAAGAATCGTACCTCCACTTGTTTTTCCATTATTCCTTCTCCGCTACAGTGGTAACCTATGTTTTTTCGTACTTGGAAGTTCATTGGGTCTTGAATTTTTTTATTTTGGACATCTGTTTGTAGTGAAGTTCACCATTTAAATCTTCCTGCCTGATCAAATTCTAAACCTTCTTACTCTCCCATTTATTTTGGAGCATTTGGTGGGAGCATAATCAAAGAGCCTTCAAGAACTCAAAGCATGATTCTGAATCTATTTTTAGTAGAGTGATTAGGGTTTCTGTGGAGAATGTGACCTCTTATTTCCTGGATCTGCATGGTGGGCTCCTTGATGAAACCTCAATAGAGGTTAAGGTTGGTTTTCCTCAACAAACTATGTCTAATGACTCACCTCCTCCCTCTTTGAGATCCTTGGTTTTTCGATCCCCTCCCCCTTTGGGTTGGGTTAAACTCAACTTCGATGGTGCTTCTAAGGGGAATCCAGGTCTTGCAGAAGGTGGTGTACTTAGAAATGATAAAGGGGATCTGTTATGTACCTTTACTAAAAATATTTTAATCCAGACCTCCCATTTTGTGGAAGCTAGAGCACTCCTTCAAGGCCTTTTATTGGTGGAATTCTTGGATTTTAATAAAGTTATAGTAGAGGGGGATTCATTAAATATTGTTAATCTAGTCAAGAAGTTTTACACCCCACACTGGAATATAACAAATATCTAATTACAATCATTACAATATGGGACTCACAAAGTGTTGGTCTAATTATTTCAAGGAAAAATATGTTTACAATCAAGCCCACAACTTCTACTTATAGAAAGAGTTCACCCTTGGATTATCTTGGGTAAGAATTATTAGACCTAGTAAAAGTAAATATTTAAGATGCATCTTTAAAAAATGATGCACCTTCGAATACTATTTTCCCTCAAAAACATTCTTAGACAAAGTATATGGATTTCAAAATGCTTAGTGGCACCATTACACTCCAAAATATCACATTTTAAAGATCTTATGTAGGATTTGTGTACTTACGTCTATGCATTTACATACTAATTAGCGATTGAATCCAAGAGCAAAGTGAATTACTCCTTCATGGGTGCACTTAATTCCATCTTGTTAGTGCTCCAGTATTTAGAAACCAATCACTCTATGTTGTCTAGTGCTTTGCTCCTCAATAGCGAATCATACCACTTTGAGAAAATTTCATCTCTAGTCAAAGTTTTCCACAAATAGATTTTTGGTGGCTTTAATTGATTAATTTAAAAAAATTTGCATATCTACATAATGTGGGGAATCCCAAGATAGTATGTGGGTTATTGTGATAACCTTATGTATTTTCTCCCTTTGTGCACAAGTACCAAGTTATCCATAGAATTTGAATGCTAGATTAGGTATATTATTCTAGTTTGTAGGTAGATACTTTAGAAGTTCTTTCCTCATTATTGTTTCTATTATTGGATTAAGTAGTTTTTGTATCTAGTGGAAATATCCATCCACTACTACTAGGAATTTCATGTGATAATTTTTTTATCATAGATATTAAGTCCATCATATCTCTATGAACTTGTGATGTTGAGCTCAATGCATAGTTCCTAAAAACTACAAACTTCTTATTTCATGTAGTTATTCTCTAACAAAAACCATTTATTATTAGTAACTTTAGTAGGATGATAATTTGAATATTTTACATATAGGTTCTTTTTTCTCATGTTTAATCATGATGGAATATGATTTTCACCATGAATAGTATTTTTAACAATTGCATGATCTTGAACTATATGATCCCATTATTGATATCATACCCATACTCATTTTTCTACTTGGCATGATGCACTTATTTCATTAGGACGTCAAAACTCTACTAGTCACTACAAAAAACTATTAGTGGTCAACACTCTCAAGTATTGTAGGTTTCAATATGTCTTCCATTTTCTTGCAATTTGACCACATCTCTATTGTGGGATCAAAACTTATTTCCTAGGAACTAGTTGATTAACCTCTTGATTTTGTTCCCATAGTATATATTACATATTAACTATCTCAAAAATCTCCACTAGATGCCACAATTAGTGCTTGTAGGATTTTAGTTGTTTATGCTTTATAATGTAGGTCAATATTACAAAGGATAATAAGGAAGTGGACATTGTACTAAAAATTGGTTTTGGAGGGCCTAACTTAATTCAACCTAAGTTGAGATTGAAAATAAAGTGAGTTTTCCCACCTATCGGTTAGATTAAATTTATTTTTCATGGTGTTTCCAAAGGCATACCAAGCGCTACAGGTACTGGAGGACTATTAAGATATGACAAGGGCTCAATACTCCTTACCTTTGCAAAAATTCTTAAAAACTAAACTTGCAATTTTGGTGAGGCCAAAGCATTATATCAAGAGATGTTATTACTGAAAAATGTGAATTATCAAAAGCTGATTAACAAGGGGGACTCTCTCTTCATAATAAATACTCTCAAATATCTAACTCATCCCAACTGAAAAAATATTAAACATGATAACAAAGGCTAAAATATTATACCAATTAGTAGAGGAGATTCAAATTGCTCACACCTACAGGAAGGGAAATAGGGCTATTGACAATATTGCTAACCTTGGAGTCCAATAAAACAATATTATAGTGCGAACAAGTAAAATTCCCCTAGATATTAGGAGGGAAGATTATTAACTCTTAGCTTGAGAAGATTCCTCCTTTTTATTTGTTTTGTCCTCATTTTTAACAATAATTTGTAGTTTTTTAGGTGGCAGCCTAGAAAAATATTTGAAGCGGAGAAAGACAAGAAGAGGAAGATATTTCAAAATAGATGGGTTATGTATCAATGGAATTGGCTAAGGAATATTGATTATTAGGTTGTTTATGGACACTTCTGAGTGGATTTTGGTGGTTTATTAACTACTTGGTCTTGTCTCTGCTTCCAATTGTTCTGGAATCATGTAGTCTCCTATAGGTAGGATTTTATTTTTTATTTTATTTTTATTTGCCCTTTTTAGCCTCTTGTTGTCTTGGAGTCTTTGACTACTTGTCAAATCCCTCTCTTAAACTTTTTGTACAAGGTTTGGGGACCTTTCAACACCCCTTCAATCTAATAAAAAATAATTCATACCATGTATAAATATGCCACTTGTACTAATTACAAAATAATCTTATGTAATTATTTTCTTCTTTATATAGCTTAAAGTTTTATAAGGATTTCAAAGGACATAAATACAAATATTTTATATCAGTTTAAGTTTTTAGATTAAAATTCATAGAGATAAATTATAAGTTTATTACGAGTGTTTTTTTCTATTTTGGAAAGTTATTATTTATATCACTTTTGAATTATTAATAATTATTTTTTTGGTTTCAGGGGTTGAGGAGGATGACATATGGATTAATATTGACATAGGAGAGGATGACATATGGTTTACTATTGATGAACTACTTAGAATTCCAGGTGAGGAAGATAATGATCTAGATATTATTTACTTATTATTTCAAGATGTTAAAAATTATTTAAAATTTCTCATTAGTAATACATTGGAAGATATTTTAAGTTGCAAGCTTCTTGCTATGGTAAGGGATTTGGCATCTCTTTGGGAGGTCCAAGGTTCAAACCCCACTTAGTATGATGGGACTAGGATCCCTTCATAAAAACCTATGTAAACTCATTGAAAAAAATTAACAAAAAATTCAGGCTTACTAAAGTGGTAAGGGCTTTGACCTCCCTTTGAGAGGTCCAAGGTGCAAACTCCACTTAGTATGAGGGGATTAGGATCACTCATAAAAACCTGTGTAAACTCATAGAAAAATTATATTGAGATATATTTTAGAAATTTTTTAGACATATTTATTCTAAACATCATACAAATATGACAAAATAGAGCATGTATTTAATTATTTATTTATAAATTTGATTAATATTAATGTCATGATTAGTTAGTGTGTGTGTATGTAAGTATGTTTTAAATGTGTTTTATGCACCCTTGGCAAGATTCAAATAGGAAATATCTCAACAGTTGAGAAATATAACTGGTTGATTAATGTCATTTGATGGGCTCACTTATGAGATTTGAACCTTGGTTTTATGATATGAAAATATTCACTTCAACTATTTTCTCTAAATGATCGCTTCAAATACAACTACACATATGTTTTTTTTTTAACCATTAATTCAACTTTGATTTTTTCTAGTTTTTGTTTTTTTATAATGGTAAAAGAGTGGTTTGTTATACACAGTCCCAAAACTTGTATGCATAGAGTGAGATATTTGTTAGAGTTAGAGCATATTACATCATTTGGATCATGTAAATATACCACCTTTGATACATATTTAGAATAGGAGATTACTTTAGGGGGAAGTTAGCTACTTAAAGCAATGTAATAAATGCACAAGTATCAATGTGCAAGTTATAATGTGCAAGGTGTCCCCTTGTATAGGTAGGTAGAGTGTTGGCCAAGGAATCTCTCTTCCTATATAAAGGACCTCATAGTGATATATTAGAGAGCAACTACATATCAAGCATATCAAGTGTATTGTAGTAGATAGTGGTAGAACTCTTGTATGGAGTACAATGTAGTTCTTTAACTTATATTAATGGAGTGACCATCACCTCCATATTACATTGTATTTTTACCACTTTCTATTTATAGTATATTTCTTTCATATTGTAAAATTACTTTCTTTTATATTTTTTGCATCTTATTAGGATCTGTGATAGATCTCTCCCACTGTAGATATCCTCAAAAAGCTAACAGTGGTATTCGAGCCATAATGAATCAAAATAGGAATAGGGAGAGTTACCATTGCTACTGTTGGCTTGCAAAAACCCACAATAGTCAATAGGATTAGAGAGAATCACAAGTGAGGATTAAATATTAGTTATAAAAATTATGAGATTATATTTTGCTAGAGTCTTTCCACAAAGTTGCAAACCTTCAATTCTGAGATGTAGAAGTGAAGGAAAATCAAAGCAAATTTGCAAATGTTGAGTGAGTAAAAGCACGTTGAAATTGGAGTCAAAGAAGGTAGTGAGGACTATCATTAATCTGCATTTAAATTTTGTGGTGATAAGCACCTGTTGAGGAGAAGACAACCAAAATAGGCACTATGAAAGTGTAAAGGTAGAAGGAAGAATACGTAGGTCATTTGATTAAACAAAAAGGTCAAAGCATCAACATTGAGATACACACCAATCCATCATCTAAATACATGGAGATACATAGAGCATCAAGGATTACAAAGAGCATCAAGCCTTACGAAGGACGTAGAGCATCAAGCATCATGAAGGATGTAGAGCATCACAACTTACAAAGGTAAATTAAATTTTCTTGCTTTAATTAAAATGGAGTTATAAGGTGATATAAACTATTGCTTTGTTATAAGGTAATATATTACATTAGAGTAAATCTAACAAGTATTAGTAATTATCAAGTAAGATTATTTCAAGATATTGAATATTTACAATTATCCAAGTAGGATATATAAGGCTATCAACTATTGGTTAAAATACTATTAAATTGCAAATAATTTTATTTTTCTAATATTCCAAAAAATAGAGAGATATAAGGCATACTACTTCATACTATATACACATAATTAGAATTTAAAAAATTAATCTATTGGAAATAATAACAAACCAATTTACTACTTATAGAGTTGGAATTAATTGGTAAAAATTATCTCATACTCATTCTAAGGAGACAAAGAAATCCAACCATTAAAGCATACTACATTGGGAAAGAGAAGGTAAAAATTAATAAGTTGATTATTATCAAAACATTACAAAATCAAATTTGAAAGTGAACTAAGCATATTAATAGGAAGATATAAGGAAGCCTACAAAACCTTTTTTTTTTTTTTTTTTTTAAGCGAAAAACCCCTTGCGGGGCCGCCTTGGTCTGAGAGACCACGAACAGGGGGTTCTATACTGTCAAAGTCACCCGGGAGTCACACCCAGCGCTGCCCGCACCAACATTATCAATTGGATTTTGGATACCCAATTCAGCTTTTTGGTAGGGTGGAGATTTGAACCTGGACCTCCCTTGGAGGATTGCCCTCTCCTCTCCAACTCACCTACAACACCTGGTAAAGCCTACAAAACCTTATTCTAAGAAAGGTTTATCAAATTAGTTCACATCTCTTAAACTAGGAAGCTATAAGGAATTCTACCAAATCCTAAAAGCAAGTAAGGTATTACACCTAGAAAGTCATCATGACTACAAAAAAAATTCATGCTTAATCTCAGTTACTTAAAGTCCCAAATTACTTCTCATGGAAAAATAAAGTGAGAGCTATTCTAATATTCAAGAAGCTTTGGGATATTGTCAAAGGAGTAAGAACTAAACCAACTCAAGGAGATGCAGAGATTCAAAATTTTGAAGAAAGTGATGCTAAAGCATTAATGATAATAACATTTGCTATCACAGATGAAATACAAGCCTACATTAGCTCCACAGGGACATCTACAGATGCATGGAAAACATTAGAAAAAATATTTGAAGGGAAAAATAAAACCACTATCTTAAGTCTCCAAACTCAATTACATTCCCTAAAAATGAACAATGGTGAAAGCATAGAGTTATTCTTAAGGAAGATAACAAATATCAAAGGAAAGTTACTAACTCTATGAGAAAAGGTTGAAGATAAATTCCTTGTTCAAGTAACCTTGAGAGCACTTCCAGATAGCTACAAACATATAGTTACATCCTTATAGATTCTAAGCAAAGATACAAGGTTTGATGAACTAATCAACATTCTTCAAGAATATGAGATAGAGAATACAGTGAAAGATGAAATGACTAACAATGCACTATTATTGAAAGGTAATCCATAAGGAAACATTGCTTCATAAACTAAAGGTCGAAGACCATGGAACAATAGATATTCTCAGATATGTAGGAGAAAAGGACATAGCGCCAGTTGCTGCAAATTCAATCCAAGAAATCAGAACTCAAAAATCAGATGAATTATGGAAGCCAATAAATTAGAGCATTCCAACCAAGGCAATATCAAAATAATACCCGATAACAACAATCACAACATCAAAACTATTATCCATAATTGGAATACCAAAAAGGGAATAAAAAAGGACATCTAGCTCAAAGAATTAAAGAAATTGAAGAACTAGAAGATGCAACATATAATCATGAAGTCAAAGATCTTACAACAAGAGTTACATGACATGAAGACACTAACTATTTGCTTGAACAAGATACATAAAAAGAAGAAGAATGTCCATATTGAAGATTAAAATCTTCAATACCCAAATAATGTAATACAAGGGGGTGTTGGAAAATATTATATCATTTGGGTCATGTTAAATGCACCACCTTTGGTACATAATTAGAGTAGGATATTACTTTAGGGGGTAGTTAGAAAGTTACTTCAAGTAATGTAATAAATGCACAAGTGTCTATGTGCATGTTAGGAAGAGTTTTGGCGAAGAAATCCGTCTTTCTATATAAAGGGGCTCATAGTGAGTGTTTAACAGAGAGCTATAGGTAGTATTAGGTATACTCTGCAAGATCACCATATAGATTGGTCATGGATACAATATAGTTCTTATCTTATGTTATGGAGTGTTCATTTCCTCCATATAACATTGTATCATTTTGTCACTTACCATTTACAATATATTTCAGCATATTATATATATGCATATTTGATATCATGTGATTGCATTCTCCCTTGGCTCATAGTATCAAAAGCTAACACCTTCTCTATAAATATGATCACACTTGCAAGAGATTACCTCTAGTAATAGATGATGAACATAAGCAATAATATTAGAGAAACTCTTGATAGCAGAAGATCTAATGCATCCAAATACCCATTTTGTGACATTGAAGATCCTTGTTGTGGCTATGCAGTTTTAGTAGAACCAATTGAAAGTTATAATTTTGAGTCAATATTTGTTCTCTCCTTATGTCATGGTTAGTGTTACTGTATTTGTGTCTTGTTTTACAAAATGATCCCTAGAAAAGAAATCAACTAAGGCTATTAGGTCTCTCTAGCTTGAGCCAAGGTAAATTTAGTTATCTAACTAAGGTGATAACAATAAGAATGGGTTAGACTTATGTTGGAATTATGTTGGGTTCCCACATTGTATTTTCATAATTAATCCCCCTAGTTTTAGGATATTGGATCAACATCGTGCTTGAAATATTATGTGGCAGTTAATGGAGGTCCTAGTGTAGATTGATCTACTCCATTATGTTGTAGTTTTTCAATACTTACCATGATAGAGCATGTTAGAGGGTGTCGTATCAATAGTCTTCCTTGAACGCACCAATATTGGTCTATGGAGGATAAGGATTTTTAAAAGGGAGGTCCCTCCCTATTTTATCTCTCAATTATTGTAGCATATTCTCAGGTTTTACGTGTTGGTGAGGATGGGTCTCAACATTTAGTAATCCTATGTTCAACCTCTCCCTCTCAGTATCCTTGGTCAATAAGGTGCCTAAGATATTGGAAGTGTGCATAATAAATTTGTTCAAGTGGCAGGATGATGGTTTGTTGTGTAGGTAGAAGAATTCAAAATTTTAATTATAGTTGGATTGCAATTTGGCTAGTCCTATTATATTTGTAATATATTTCTAAGTTTCTCTTAATATATTCCTTTTTTTACCAAAAAGATATATAATATTTTTTAGCTAGTATCCACATCCATTTTTTTGATAGCATTGATGATAATTTGTGAGTCCCACTCAATTGAAATATATTTCCATCCTTTTTCTACTATAATTTTGATCCTTATAAGAAGTGTCCTAACTTTGCATAGTTATTTTTTGAAGTTCCACATGATTCTGAATAAGTGAGGAGATTGTTTCCTTCACTATTTTTAAAAACACCACATCCACCAGCATTTCCTTGATTTTCTTTAGAAGCACCACCTAAATTAATATTGATAAATCCAATTTTTGGATATTTTCAATTTACCATAAATTAAAGTAGGTCCTTTGTTTTAATTATGTTGTCACAAATGACTCTTCCATGCATGTTCAAATCTTGTGGCCAAGTTATTAGCACCTCTTTTTCTACAATTGAGACTTCCCATGATGAGAAACATATTTATAGACATTCTACAAAGAGAGGAAATAAATTGGCTCCAAAATTTGGCATGATTTTGAGAATTATTATTAAAAATTATGTTATTTCTTTTAAGCCATAAAATCCAAAAAATAATGGCAGACCCAATCCTCTAAAGAATACATAATACTTTAACTTTAAAATAATTAATTCAACATTTTATCAACACTTTCAACGTTGATGGATATATCCAATATAATTTCATATATATTTTTTAAATAACCCTAAATGGTGTGATCAAACGAACAATGAAAAAGTAAATGGTTTGATGTTTATAAATGACCAAATGTTCTTCCATAGAAAAATCTTTGGGAGAAGAAAATTTTGATTGTTCTAAATTCTCATATCCCAATTTGACTAAATATCCATCATCCTTTGATAAATCCCAAACTAACTCATCCTTTGATAAAAATTAATAAATTAAACTCTTAAGCATCTTTTAAAGTTCATCTACAATTTGTTTGAGTTCCTCTCCTTTAACCATGTTACTTAAAGAAATCCATGATCTTGAGTTTTTACTTATAATAATATAGTCATTCACCTTTGAACCTTACATGCCAATGGTTACCATTTTTAGTCAGAGATAGGAGGATAAGGTTTGAACCAAGGATCAAGCCAAAAATACGTATAACTCCCCTCATTGATTGACCCAATAATATATTTCTTTATCAATTGCAAACTCTCTGATATGAAGTTCCATGTTGATAGTCTTTTTTTCTTTTAATTTGTTATATGGGATTGAAAGGGGCCCCAATTGTATTACATCATCATGAAATAGTGGTATCACAACAAAGCTAGGATATTATCCATGGATATCTTGGCAAGATTTGAACCTTGGTCTTCTCCTTAAATATTGAGGAAACTAACTAATTGTTCTAATACCACTTAGTTCATGTTGATGATCCTTGGGTAGATTTATTTTTCTAAATAATTTCATTGCATCAAGAGAACCTATATATTTTTTAGGTAGTATTTTTACCCAATTATTTCCTTGATCTTTAAATAATATCCACCATAGCTTTGCTCCTAATGCTAAATTTATGTCTACAATTTTAAAAGCCCTCTCCTCCAATATTCTTTCCTTTGTAAACCCTATTTAATTTTTTCCTCATAGCCATAACATATAAAATCCCTTTGAATTTTATCTGATGCAATACCTATTACTAGTCCTGAAAGTGGTATCATAAAAATAGGAATGGATTACAATATAGTCTTTATGAGTTGTAGCCTTGTTGCCATTGTTAAGAACTTACCTTTCCAACCTACCAAGCAAGCTTTTATTCTATCCAGAAAAAGATATCCAAAGCTCCTTTTTTATTTCCTTTATTAGACAAAGGAATACCCAAGGAGTTTGATGGAGAGTTTTCAATTTTAAACCATAAAATATTCATAATAAATTGTTGTAAATCTATGGTAGTATTAATGAAAAGAATCTTGTATTTTGTTGTAATTACCAACTATCAAGTAGCATTCTCAAACATGATAATATTAATTTAAAGTCCATGGCCCCATTGGTTGAGGGATGACCCAAAATAAAATTATCATCAACAAATTAGAGATGAGATTTGGAGGGACCATTTTTTGCAACTAGAATACCCTTGATTTTTTCTTCATTTTTTGCCTTTGAAAAGGCTCTCCCTATTTATTTTTCAAGAATAATGAATAGATAAGGAGAAAGTGGATCACCTTAACAAAGTCCACAAGTTGACTTGAAGTAACTAACACGAGAACCATTGATCAAAATAGAAAATTTTGCAATGCTAAAACAACATTTATTCCACTAACACCAACTATAATCAAAGCCAAAATTTCTAAGAAAAGTATGTAGAAATTTCTAGGAAACCCTATCATATGCTTTGTTCATATCTAATTTTAAAAGCATACATAGTTTTTCATGGAATGAAGACAATGTATGGCCTCTTATACAATAATTATATCATCAAAAATTTGTTTACCATGAACAAATCCACCATTCTTCTAATATAAAACACCCTATAATGCCCCTCAACTTGTTTGCTATAGTTTTTGAAATAATATTATAAATCATATTACAAAGGCTTATTGGATGAAAATTATCAAAATTTTGCCTCCATTCTTGGAAACCAAGGTAATAAAAATAACATTGATCTAACTTATTATAGCCTTACATTTTCAGGCCTTTTAAACCATAACTAACATATAACTCTTCAGTAAATCCTAAAATATTTGAAATAAAATTGCAAGAAATCTATTTAGGCTAACTACTTTATTAGAATGGAAAGAGAAAACTACTTCATGTAGCTCCTCCATAAATATCTTCTTCATGAAGCTTTCATTTTGTCCTTGAGTAATTATTGATGGAATGTTTTATAGAAGTTTTTCTTGTGTCTACTTATCTTGCTTAGAATCTAATAAAATATTTTTGAAAGCTTCTTTATATCTTCTTCATCCTCAATATTTCTTCTATCTAGAGTTATAATATTTCTTATATCACAAACAAAATAAATTATTTTTTCCATAGCATGAATTTTTATTATTTCTATATCCTTCCTTGACCCATTTCTTCTAAATGTTTTAACATATATGACTCCTTTTCCAAAGCATTATGATAATAAAAAAGTAGTTTGTTTTCTTTCATACAAGAATCCTAATCCTTTTTATTAATTTCTTCTATCTCTTCTAAATTTTTGAGATTGGATTAAATTTATTTCTTTTATTTAAAAATATTACCAAAAGATTTTACATTCTATATCTTCATTTGCTCCTTTAAATATTTTAACTTTTGAACAAACCTGTACATACATAAGCCTTCAAATTTTAATTCATCCCACCCCAACATAACCATTTGGAAATAATCAGGATCTTGGAGCCACATAGAATAGAAGCAAAATGGATTTGGACGACCATTGAAATAAATCCCTCCTTCCTATTCCAACTAAATATCGTTTGTCAACGCCATCATGACTCTTTCAGCAACTGAACAGGGTGTAGAAAATGATCTATTCTTTATGGTCGCGGAGAGAAATAACCTTAGGGTTGGACCTCCCAGCAAGCAGCCGCATTTATCCTCTCCCCTCTCCCCTCTCCCTCGACCTCTCTTTCTTTAAGGTCGGTCGAGCGACCTCTTTAGGGCTTGAAAACAGCGCTTAAAATTGAAAGCCGTGGGCCCGCCCCCTCTAATAAATAAGGAGAGCCAAGGATTTTAAAAGAGGGCAAAAGCTTTGCCTTTTTCAAACATGGGTTTAAACTCCTCTTTTAAAAGCTCGCTCTTTTAAAATGCTCTTTTAAAAGCTCGCTCTTTTAAAATAGAGGAGGCAGATTATGGATAGAGAGCGACAGTTCTAAAGCTGCCCTCCCCAAACCCCGGGATGGAGAGGAGATTTTAAGGGCGCTTCAAGTTCCTAAAGATGGGGACCCTCGGGATTATGGGAATGAAATGAAATTAAAACGGAATAAACTTTTCTTTTGGAGCCCTTTTAATTTAAATTTAATTTCGAGCGGTCGAGGCCCTCGAACAAGTGGAGAAGGGACCTACCTCACAGTCCTTCCTTTAACTTAATTTATTGGATGCCCAAGAAGCATAATCTTCGAAAGAAACAGCTTCTACGGCAATAGGCATGAAGGCATGATTGGTTCCACGGATCTCACTGCAATGACCATAGAAAACTCCTTGTTACACCAAAATGTAAGTCTGATTTGAGCAACCAGGTACATCATCACATTTGACACTTGAGGAAGGTGCAACCAAACTATGAAGTACATCAGCAGATGCTATAATCAGACGTAGATGAGTTTTGGCTGGTACAACCACTCGATTGTCCACTTCTAATAAACGTGATTGACCCACTTCTGGATCATCCTCTGGAATCATGTAACTGTCAAAAGTTAGTGACTGTTCATCGGAACTGTTATAGTCTGAATACTCGTAAGGTTGGGTCAATGCCCCATTGTTTGGAACTCCTCCCCCCAAACTATTCTTGCAAGTTTCCCTTCAAAAATATATCCATGCTCACCATTGACACATTCTAATAGTAGTATACTATTATCTAGTTAGGTGGTTCTCCTCGGTATGGATGCGAGAGTGTAGCAGCTTTAATAAGGGACAAAGAAGGAATCAAACCAGATTTTAAAAGAGGGAAATTAATATTAATAATGCAAATTTTAAAAGGTTAAAATGCTCTCTAAAGCTCAAGACTACCTCATGGAAGAGAGGTAGGTGGGAACCCCTTAAAAAATAGAAAGAGAGGCTAGACCAAGATCCTAGCATCTTCAATCACATATGGAGAGGGTCTTAAATAAGTAAAGGGAAAAAGGGGGGTGCAAAGTCATGTCCATTCCATGATGGAACAGATCTTTTCACCCCTCTTCCCCACTATTTAAAAGGGTAAGTTGGTTGCTTAACAAAACCAATTCTATAGAGGATCATCAAGTCCCTCTGATCAAAATTCATATTTTTATCGTCAATAAAGCATTTCAAAAGTATCTACTGAGTCTGGTAAATGAGGATGACCAGGAGCTATCTATGATGGATTAAACCACTTGAATTTAAGGAGTACCTATCTAGGCAATATAGTTCTTCTCATAGATCTGGGAAGGGGTGTAGATTATCGGTGTGGGAGGAGATTTTTTTGTGGGTAGAAACATAATGATTCGTTCGAGGAGATAGGGAAGATTTGAACCCTAGGAAAGATACCTAAAGTAATCCATGGATCCTCGATAGGGAAACAGTATCCAAGCTCCTTCGGGTTTCCCTACCTTATCCTACTAATAAAATGCAAAACCCCTCAAGACCTCATTTTCTCATTTTCTATATGATAAATTCAATTGATTATTTTAGGACCCTACCCCTATAGTTCCCATTCATGAGTAGAGGGAAAAGAGAGAAGAGAAGAACCTTACTTCGATCTTAACTGATGGAATAATTTGGGGTGGAATAGGTTTTCTTAGCCGGCCCACGTTCCTAAGATCGAAGGTTCGAAGCTCATCTTATATATGGTGAATCCCTACCTATTGATCTTAACCCAAGCTATCAACCGGACCTGAAAGAGTTGCTTGGATTCCCTATCCAACGCAGTGGACCAGTAGGCATTGAACCTTCTAAACACACAAGACTTTAGAATAGAGAGGGATTTTCTCACCTCAAGGGAAGATGTCTCGAATATTTTTTGTTCCCACCCACCTCACCCAACATATCTGATTAGGGTAGGTCGTCCACCCGATCCTTCCTCTAGAATGTGCTAAAGTTTAGTAAATGACTATGAGGGTGACGACTGCAAGATTTTATAGATGGATGCTTGGTCGAGGTCACTCTTAAGAGCTCCTTTTTATTCATTTATTTATTTATATCTCAAGAGGTCCCCCACCCCACTATTATAAGCAAGTAAGCACTCTTCAAAATTTTATTTATTTATATCTTAGGAGGAGGGAGAGGGCGTTCAAAGTTCAATATCGCTCTCTACTTTTGAATGGGTTTATGATATGATCCTACTTGCAATAAATATGTGAATAGATTGTATACTTTATTTGTAACCATTTATTGGATAACAAGAATCTATCTAGTCTTTTTACTATATAATTTTATCCAATGCATCTATAATCCCATGTATATTGAAAGATTGAGGGACTAACATACCAAAGGTCATGTGAATTGACAAATAAAATAAAATCTTGCATTGATTTATACTATCCTATAATTACACCCTTATTTTCCAAAGGATATAGAATAGTAATAAAACCACCCCCAAGAATCCATAGATCAAAATGAATCATCATTGTATTTGATAAAATATGCTAAGGACCTTCCAACATCTTTCATGAGGAGTAACTACAGTTGGAGCATATACATTCGTAACCCCAATTTTGATGTTTTCCTATTTATTACAAAATAAAATAGAAACCCTATTACTTTTTGCTTCTAATATTTGTCCATTTCATTTGTATATATCCCATATTATTGCAATACTACCTGAAGCTCCTATAGAAGAAAATGCTAAACAATCACTTGTCTTCCAAATCTTCTTAAAAGCATCCTTATATTCATCAATACTTAATTTTATTTCTTGTATTAAAATAAACCCATAACTATAATAACATATTAACTCCTTAATAACTGTTTTTTAGGGGTTTTACTCATACCCTTAATATTTCATGATATCATTTTCATTAACAACATTTTTTAATTTTTTTAGTAGGCTTAGCCCCACTTTTTGTTAACTCCTATGATAATTTTATCTACCTTCCCATATAAATATCTTTTGATTTTCTTTTCTTCCTTATTTTTTCTTTGATGGATTCCCTCTCCTTTTTCCATTCTCACCAATACTCTCATCTTCATCAATCTCTTCTATTTTTCTATTTTTCCTATTTTCATAATGAGACTTATCTTCTAAGGATTTATGTTTCCCTAAAGAGTCAAAAGTGTAAGAAATAGCCTCATTAGCATTTTATTCTTTATATTGCCCTAAAAACTTTAAACTGCATAGATGATCCTTGATAGTCATTACTTTCTTATGTTGGCTTGGAAATCCTAAATTTCCTAGGATATCCTTCATAAGATTTTCTTTACTATACTGCTCTTGAAATCCTAAAGTGCAAGCAATAAACTTCATATTACTTTCATTTTTATTGTAAGGAGAATATTTTATGCTACTTGAGGATTTAAAGGCGATTTACCTAGATTAAGTTTGATCTCCTTCAACTCATTTTCTTTAAAATTTGCCTTGTCCTCTTCCTTCACACATTTAGCTATTTCTATATTTGAACTTATGCATTGTGCTTCCTCATCCCTTATACCATTTTCTTCTAATGGTTGGTTCAAGTGAATTGTAGTGGCCTTTACCATTTGATGATGTAGAGGGATTTTTCTAGCCACTTTCGTAGGAGTGGAAAATCTTGGATTTGGCCTAGCTTCTCCCATGATATGATCTTGTTTCATATTGAAGATACCCTCATACCAAAAAATGTCCATCTCTTCATCATTTTTACTTTGCATTCTCTTACCAAGTGCCCAATTTCATGATATTTACGATATTAGAATGCAATATTTTCATAATCCACTTGTTGATCCCATTCTCTTAATTCAGATTTAATCCTAATTGATTTTGTTAAAGGTTTAGAAATATCCATGGCAACACATATTTGAGTATATACAACATGCCTCTAGTAATATTCTTCAAAAACCTCTTTATTGATGAGTTGATAAGAAAATCTGAAAACCTAATCCATACCAAAAGCATTTGAATAATTTCCATGTCCACAAAAAAATTCTCACTCCAAGGTCTTGAATATAATACATATATGTACCTAAACCATGGTCCTCCATCCATTATTTTGTCTATTATTTTTGAACTGGAGAAATTAATGAGAATTTGTTTTTTGGAAGAAAATACATGGAGTAATTTAAATTCAATCCCCACTTCCATTTGATCCAATTTTGAATCTAGAAAATTCCTGGCCAGTATCCATAAAAATTACATATTATACCTTTAGTTTTAAGAACCATTATATCATACTCAATCATCTTATCCTTGATAATCACTTTTGGTGTAGAATCTACTACCTGGAATAGGTTTACCATAGATTCTCTCTTCCTCTTATTTCTATCTAGGGTATCTATACTTCCAACTTGGTCATTCATACTTTCAATAAGGACTTTTACAAATGAATTTATTTTCATTTTAACTATATTGTATTCAAATGAATCCTTTAAATTATCCTAAGGTTTGGAACAAGAAGTAGCACTTGTTCCTTGATCATACTTTGATTTCTACTTCCTACTTCCCTACTCATATTTACTTCTCACTCTCAGTTTGTGCTTGCACTCACTTTTTTTTTAAGAGAAAAACCCCTTGTGGGGCCGCCTTGGTTTGAGAGACCACGAACAGGGGGTTCTACACCGTCAAAGTCACCCGGGAGTTGCACCCGGCCCTGCCCGCACCAACATTATCAATTGGATTTTGGGTACCCAATTCAGCTTTTTGGTAGGGTGGAGATTCGAACTTGGGACCTCCCTTGGAGGATTGCCCTCTCCTCTCCAACTCACCTACAACACCTGGGTTTCTTGCACTCACTTTTGGCTACACTCACTTATGGCTCATTATCATACTCACTTTTTTCTATACTCACTCCCTCACTCCCAACTTGCCCTTACATTCATTTTTAACTACAATCACTTTTGGCTTACCCTTGCACTCACTACTAACTCATGCTCACACAATAGCTACACTAGATTTTAGATACACTCACTCCATTAATCGTAGCTCACGCTTGCACTCACTTTTGACTACACTCACTCTCAAATCTTGGTCTAAATTAAACTAGTACTTACAAGTATTAAAAATTATTATTTTTATTTTATCTTAGGTTAATCATTGTATTTCATATGATGTCATAATATCGTTCTTATGTTCTAACAAAATGTCATTTAATTGTTATAAAATAATAGATAATTGAATCATACAATGATTATATGTATAAATATTGTAGTAGAATTATAATATTTGAAATGAAGTAAGAATAAATGTCTTAAATAATACTTGAAAATATGATTAGTTTCTTTGGTGATTCCTATTGCCAATTTTACCACACAGTTGTTGAATTTCATTTTGTATACAGTTTTGAGACCATTCATTGTAAAACTTCTCTTTTTCCATAAAAAATGGTTAAGATGTGGTTATGTTGTTGTGCTTTCACCGATTGTCTCGTTTTGTTTAAAACTGTATTTTCTTGCATTATGAGATTCCTCATCCTTTGTTGTACTTTTCTACGTTTTTTGTACTTTTCCCTGTTATGTTGCATGCAAAATTGTGAATGTTTTAGCATGGGCATTTTTTGATGTTTTCGCTTCCTTTCCTTTGTCTCTGAAATTCTTCCATATTTTGCACATATGGCTGTCATTTTCGGCTTAGGCGCTTAGTTTCATTTTTTTGTTAAGTTATAAAATCACCCTGGCAGCAAGTAAAGATAGGAAAAATGACTAAGTATGGAAAAGGAGGTTTGAGCATAGTCAAGACTACGATGCTCCACTCAGAGGATAAATTTGTAAAGCGCTCCATCCAGGGAGTGCCACTCTAAAAATGGCAAAACAAGTGTAAAAATGGCTAAGTATAAAATCAATATGGTCAAAAGGAAAAGTGCTCCATCAGTGGAGCGCCTTTCCCCAAAGGCTTAAAAGAAAAATAGACTTGGCTAAAAAAGCAAGTAATAGTCAAAGGCAGTCAAAGCCTAGAGCGCTCCACTCATGAAGCGCTTCTCCAAAGCGCACCACTTCGGGAGCGCTTGAGGGAAAAGACAAAGCAAACCATAAAGATAACTTTTTATCAAGTATGTTAAAAGTCAAATGTGGTCAGAATAGAAAGTGCTCCACAAGTGGAGCGCCTCTCCAAAGTGCTCCACTAGTGGAGCGCTTCTCCAAGGTAAAGGTAAAGCAAAGAGTAAACAAGTTATAACATAAGTGAAAAATGTAAAGCTCCAAGGTAAAAGTCAATGTGGTCAAAGAGGAAAGCGCTCCACTGTGGAGTGTTCAAAGCACTCCACTGTTGGAGCGCTTCTCCAAAAGTGCTCCACTACTGGAATACTCATCCAAAAGTGCTCCACTATTAGAGCGCTCCTCCAAAAGTGCTCCACTATTGGAGCACCTCTCCTCAAGAAAGTGACTAAGAGAAACTATTACGAATCTACCCTGGATAGTTTAAACCATCTCCAAGTTGCACTCTATAAAATCAAATTGACTATTTCAAGTCATTGTCGAAACCTTCTGTCTTCAATGCTCAGTTATCTAAAAAATCCGAATTGACTATTTCAAGTCATCACCGAGATCAAGTCCGCCTGTCACAGGAGTGGTTGGGCATTGATGTTTTAAGCGATATATTTCTTCTATAAAAGTTGGCTTCTTCTCTGTAACTAAGGATGGATAACTTCTTCTAGAGAAGCAACTCTGTACTTTGAAATCTGCTCTCAAAATAAAGGCTTCTGGCTCTAGTGTTGAGTCTTCTATATCTGTGTATGACTTCTATTCTATAATTTCTATTAAATTAGTTTCTTTGTTGTAGTTTAATTCTATTTTCTGGATTTCACTGTCAATAGAGGGCTAGTCTCTGGAATACTTGCTGGAGTTTACACAGTCCTAAGGATTTTATACTGGTTTCTGTTAAAGGTCAATTATTTTGATTGTTGTTGGTTCAAGTAGCTAAGTTGTCTATCGTGCTTCCGATCCATCACCCCTCTTTTCTGGCTTTTAGCCATTTCCCATTCCTTTCCGTTATTTTATCCCTTTCAGTATCTTCCTAACCCTTATCTCAAAACCCCCATTTTTATTTTTGAAACCAACCCTACTAGAGATTGCCATGGAGGACATTCCTTTCCTTCGGGCATTCAATGCTTGGCAGCGGGTCTAGGGTATTATAGACTTAGAAAACCTGTATCTAGGCTGGTTCGATTACCAATAGTTTTTGGCATGCCTGATGGGATGCAAATGTTCCATGTTTAATTAGTATTAAGAAGTGATGTTCATCTTATTATTATCCAATCTGAACATTTGGTGACTCTGTTGAACTCAGATACCTTCGAATCTCGTAGACCAGTGTAAAAACTCATGCCTTCATGCGTATGAGGTGGAGAGCTAGAAACATAGAAGAAGAAACTGAGTTCTATGAGCTTGACATTGATGCTTTAGGAGAACATCCTAGGGTGGTCAGGTCAAACATTTTTCTTGTTGGGACATCATCACAAGAAGTTGTTCTTGATTCACAGAATCCAACTCCTGATAGCATAACAAATTTTCTCTCCAAAATCATACCGAATTCTTTGGATCATTAGTATACTTTGGCTCCATCGAATGTTCAACTAAGTGCTCCAAGTGTTCTGACTATTTTGGATCAGCAAGTTCTACCAACTCTATCGCTCCATACCAATCCACCTCCCCACATGGTGCAATCGACTCCACCCAGGCAGTTCGTAGCCTGGAATCATATGGGACCACTCGCCCTGCAGGCTCAACACATTGTACCTCCCATAGCCTTGAAAGCTTTACCAACTTATGATGGTATAGGAAAGATGATGCACGAGCACATCCAAGACATCATAGGACTGGCAACCATTCATCAAATCACCAATGAAGATGTCATGGTGAAGTTGTTGGTTCTTTCACTGAGAGGTAAGCTCCTTTACTGGTATCGGTCCCTTCCACCCGGTACCATTACTTCATGGGATCAACTAGTTGGATAGTTGATAAGGGGCTTCAATGAACAAGCAGACCCCTTCTCTCTGTTGCACCAGTTCACAACTATCCAAAGGTATCCTCAGGAAGAGATAGCCGACTTCAATGTTAGGTTCACGAGAACCTGGCAGAGAGTCACCGATGGCCTTCGGCCCACACCTGAGCAGGTCATATTCTATTACTTGAGATATTTTCACTCGAATATTAGCATGAGCATCCGACATGCTAATATCAGTACATTCCCTGCTCTATACGAGTAGGCACAGAAGGTGGAAGCTGACCTGATAGCTATCGAGAAGTTACCTCCCAAGGTGACAACCTCGATTTATCTAGATTTCTTATAAAATATGTACCCGAGCGCATCCACTCCGCCTACATCCCAGATGTATCCTAACCAACCATGGAATCCATCCCCTTAGTATCAAGTGGTACCCACTCTACAATTCCAAGTACCTATGCCATAGTATCAAGTACCCATCATACCTCAACTTCTAGCTCCTATCTAGTATTCGGTATTACCTACACCGTTGACTCCATTGCCATTATCCGCAAGTCAGAAAGCTGCTAATCAAGTAGCTGTGAATGAAGCCCAAGCCAAGGAGTTGTAAGAGGTGAAGGTATACATGAAGACGATGGTAAATTATGACCATCATGAGGAGGAGGTAGGATGACCAAGGCTTTCAATAGAGAAGATTCCCTCCTCCATCGATCATGAAAGAGCAAGCATCATCTGCTCACCGATAGCCTAAAATAAATTTAGTTGTGATGAGCAGTGGAGAGGCCAGTGTTTTGGACCTAGCATATTGGTGTACTACATGCAATGATCCACATAATGAAGAAACCTGCATGGTGCACCTCAATTATGTTCAAACACTTTAGGTGATGCTTACGAGCAAGTCAATATGATCAGGGAAGTTGGTCATAATTTTATGATGTCTTCTGTCGAGCAAGTCTCAGTCCTCACTAGGGCTGGTAAGAAATCTATTGAGGTAGATCCAGCTCATATGGAGCCATTGAAGGTACCAACGCCACCCAAGCCATGGAGCCAAAGGACCCAACCTCCAGTGAAAGCTTCCAATCCAACGATGACCTCAGAGCCACCTGAATTGCTGAAGGACTACCTACCATCTCATGCTAGAGAAAAGGTCCTCTAGCCTAGAGCTCCAACTTCTCAGCCATAGGTCGAGATGCAAGACCAGGCTAGAGAGAAACTCAAATATCCCTCACTGACCAAGCGCCAGTGGGTTGATGCCACACAATAGTATCAAAAGATGTATGAATCTGCAAAGGGAGTAGGAGAACCGAGCACTTCGACGTACAATATAGTCAAAGAAATGAAGAAGGCCTCAGCTAAGGTAAGCCTCTATGATGCTCTCCAACTCCCGGGTCAAGTTGACCTTTTGTAGGAATCTCTCAAGTCCGCTAAGGATAAGGAGAATAAGTCGACATAGATGGTGTTTGCATCATCGCTGATGACTTCGGCCATAGGTAAGAATCGACCCCCACCATTCTACCTTTCCCTTCGGATGGAAGGATGGGTCATGCATAATTGCATGATCGACTCTGGCACCATGACAACTATCATGCCCAAAGTAGTCTATGAAATCATGGGCATGGAGTACACCCGAAGCAGTCCTAGAGTGCTACAGCTAGATGGAACTCCCATGAAGATGGTAGGAGTTATCAAAGATGTTCCCATCCAACTCCACTAGATGTCGTAGGTTATGATTATCCAAGAGATCATGGTGGTCGACTTAGAGCCATACTTTAGTATGTGCCTCTCATGAGAATTCATAGCTAAGTTGGGAGGCTATCTCTCCCTCGACTACTCACACTTGGAGATCCCATTCAAGGGGAAAATATTCAAGCTCTTCAATGAGAAGCCTACCACTTTTCATGTTGAAAAACTTGAAGATGAGGAAAAGAGCTCGGTCTCTATCAACCTAATGGTAGAAGAAATGCAAATGGTAGACCTGATGGAGGAATCTCTTGGCGAGCTCCGAGTCGAAGATGAGTTCTCTATGATAGATTTTAATGCTATCATTGGGACTGATTTGGGGTGCTATTCACTCACAAAGCCTGAAAAGGCTAAAATAGAAGCACCCATAGAAGAGTCCCTGATACCCGATCAGCTATGGAAGTTGTACTTTGATGATGCCCGATGTAAGAATGATGTAGGAGCTAGAATTGCTCTCATTTCTCCATTAGGTGAACATAAGACTTATTCGTACAGGCTCGCATGGAGTTATACGAATAATGCAGTAGAGTATGAGGCTTTGTGCCTCGAACTCAAGAAAGCTAAAAATCTCGACATCAAACAGTTGTAGATATTTGGAGATTCTAAATTAATCTACAACCAGGTTACCAGTAAGTGCATCTCCAAGCAACACTATTTGAAGGTGTACCACAACAAGGTGTGGGATTTTCTCGAATCCTTCACCACATTGAACATCAAGTCAATTTTATGAGAGTGAAATAAGCTTACGAACATCTTAGCCTCCATCGGTGCTCAATTTTCACCAACAGATGATATGATGCATAAGCCAAAGATAGTGAGGCTGATCTATAGGCCTTCTATACCTGATAAAAAACTCCACTAGTAGGTGTTCAACAATGATGAGCAACTTGTCAATTTCTTGGTAAATGAAGCATCCTCCATTGAGGAGCGAACTCTCAATGAGGAAGACCATGAGGGATTGATCCAGTTGAAAAATAACCACATCTCAAAGGGTCTGATCATGCTAGAAAGTCTCTTCGACCAAAATGATAGGTCTATCGGCCACAAGATCAAGGTGGACCAGAAAGAGTTCATGGACCTGGAGTTACAATCAGGAAAGGTTATCAAGGTAGGGGTCGATTGCTCAATCAAAGAGCTTCAGCAGATTCATGCCCTATGCAAGGAGTACCTTAACATCATCGCTTGGTGCTACCAAGATCTAAAGGGGTATGATAAGAATATCATCCAACACACCATCGAGCTGGAGGAAGGAGTCAGACCATTCAGGTAGAAGCAATGACCCATCAACCCAAAGATCGAAATGTTGATGAGGGTTGAGCTTCTAAAGATGCTTGAAGCTAAGATCATATACCCAATCAAGCATTCCTCCTGGGTGGCCAACCTTGTTCTAATGCAAAATAAGAATGGTGACATCCGCTTGTGCATTGATTTCTAAAATCTCAACCAAGCATCACTCAAAGATCACTACCCACTACCTCAGATCGATCAAATCCTTCACGTGGTGGCGGGAGCACAGAGGTTTTCCTTGCTGGATGGTTTCTCTGGCTACAACCAGATCTGGGTCAAGGATGAAGACCAACATAAAACTACGTTCACCACCAAGTGGGGGACCTTCGCCTACCAATGCATGCCCTTCGGCCTTTCAAATGTCAAAGCGACTTTCTAGAGAGCGATGGACCTCGCCTTTGGTGAACTATTGAATCATGTCATCGTAATTTACTTAGATGACATGATAGTCTTCTCCCATAAGAGGGAGGAGCATGACCTACATTTGCGATAAGTTTTTGAAAAATATCGGGAGTTTGGGGTCTCCATCAACCCCAAGAAATCTATCTTCGTAGTGAAATAAGGAAAGCTACTCGGGCATCTGATCTCTAAAAAGGGGTTAACTATTGATCCCGCTCGAGCTGAGGTGCTTCTCCGCCTTCCACTACCAGTAAATAAAAAGCCCTTGTAGTCCTTTTTTGGATAGATAAACTTTGTGAGGAAGTTCATCATCGACTTTGCCCAAGTAATAAAGTCGATGGTCGAGCTCCTGAAGAAGGATGTCGAATTCAAGTGGATCGATGAAAGGAGGTAGGATTTTCAAGAAATTAAGGAGCGGATCGCCCAAGCTCCCATCCTCATCAACCCTGACTATTCATGATATTTTATCTTATATGTCATCGAGGAGCTAGAGAGCTATGCAACTATTCTGACATAGAAGGGTGAAGATGGAGATGAGTGCTCGATAGCGTTCCTCAACCAAATCATCCAGCCACATGAAGAAAAGTTCAATTTTATTGAATGACAAGTGCACGCGGTGATGAGGTCACTCCAGAAGTTCCATCATTTCGTCTCTCAGAGCAAGACGATAGTGTATGTGATACACCCAGATGTTCAAAATTTCATCATCCAAGGTGAGTTGGGCAATAGGAGAGTTGGATGGGTTACTAAGATCCAAGAGTTTGACATCGAGGTATGCCCCACCAAGTTAGTCCGAGGTAGAGCACTCTATCAAGAGTTGGCCAAAAATGCCATAGTTGAAGCTGCAAACCCCGACTTGGATAGCCCTACCCTCGATAGTAATCTTGCCAATTTATCGATCGATAGTCCAGATTGGATAGACGATCTAGTCAGGTACTTCAACATAGGTAGGTGCCCTTCTCACTTCAATGCTTCGTAGAGAAGGAGATTTCACCTACAGGCTAGCAGGTATGTCTCGACGCCTAATGGACTGTATTATCAGAACATCGATGGAGTTCTCCTGAGATGTATCAAGGAGTCACAGAAGGCAAAAATCTTGGAGGAGTTTCACTCGAGATTTTGGGAGGACATTTTGTAGGTAGATCGATGGCGCTGAAGATCATCAAAGTGGGCTATTATTGGCCCACCCTTTTCTCTAATGCTTTCAAAGTTAGCCAGCATTGTGACAGTTGCCAGCGCTACTCGGGCAGGACTAGGAATGCATCGCTTCCTCTCCACCCCATCCAAGTGGAATCCCCATTCCAATAGTGGGGTCTAGAATTTATTGGGATCATCAACCCCAACTCCTCTATCAACCACAAATACATTTTGACCACCATAGACTACTTCACTCGATGGTCAGAAGCAATTTCGACCAAGCAGGCTGACCAAGAAGTGGTTATCTCTTTCCTTGAAGGACTGATCACTCACTTTGGGGTACCTGAAGCCATCGTGTCTGATAATGGCTCCCCTTTCACCGATGCAAAGATCTATGATTTCACAACCAGGTATGGAATCTATTTGAAAACCTCATCTAACTATTACTCGTAGGGCAATGGACTGGCGAAATCCATAAATAAGAACCTGCTATGAATATTGAAGAGGACTCTATAGAAAAATAAGTGGAGCTGGCACCTACTCTTGGACCAGTCACTTTGGGTCGACCACATTTCTATCAAATGATCAATCAAGACTTCACCCTACTCATTGGTGTATGGGAAAGATGCAGTCTTACCCATGCACATCGAACTACCCACGTTGTAGTTGCTTAAGTGGCTCGACACTGAAGAGGGCCAATTCAATCCGATGGATGCGAGGTTGGCACAGTTGTTGTAGTTGGAGGAAGAAAGAGAGAAAGCTTACGAAGCCTTCGCCAAGCATGCCGAATCCACCAAAGGTTGGTTCAAGAAAAAGACTTCTGACCGAACCTTCAGTGTCAGATATTTGGTCTTAAAGTGGAATGAAAACAAGTCCAAGCCGGGGAACCATGAGAAGTTTGATGCCTTCTGGGAAGGCCCTTTTTGAGTCTCCGATGTTAACCAACTCAACTCATTCATTCTACAAGATATGGAAGGTTTCACTCTCCCAATTGTAGTGAATGACTTTCTTCTGAAAGTTTATCACTCATCGAGCTCTGATGAAGATCGTTGATCCACCAGGTATTTCTCGTGTATATAATCTCTTTCAAAGTTTGTACAGTTGGTTGTCGCTCTAGTTTTTTGAGCGTAGTTAGAAAAATTTGATAAAGGAGAGGGAATTTTCTATCGCTTCTTTCTTTAGAGAGGTAGCCCACAGGCGCTCCACTAGTGGAGCGATGGCTTTCCTTATATAAAAATAAAAATTCCTAATTCTGGTGGAGCGTTTCCCTAAAGCGCTCCACCTGTGGAGTGCTCCTCTTCTAAAAATTTAAGGGCCCTAAGAACCATGTCAATTAGAGAACTCGTAGAGTTGCTGATGGGTCGGTGAGTTCAAAGTTTATGAGTGATACTTTTTAGTATTTTATCGAAGGTTAAGTAAATTCCTAGTGGAGTAGTGCTCGGATGGGTGACCTTATGGGAACTATCTTGGTTGGTGTGTGCCATGGTAGGAGTTAAGCGTTAGAGTTGAAAAGCTACCATGGGAGTTAAGATGTCGCTAGAATAAGAGGTAAGTTGACTGTTGAAAAAGATTTTGTAGCTAGGATGAGATAATTGGCATTGCTCTTGCATCAGGTGAAGGCATGGATGATCTCTAGGGAACAGGCTAGTCCCTTTTTTGCCAAGTGATAAGGTAAATGCAAACTCTTTAGAAGAAAGAAGGATGGGCTTCTAAGTCATGAAAAGTGCTCCACCAAGGGAGTGCTTCTTCAAAAGTGCTCCACTTGGGAGTACTTTTCCCCAAAGTGCTCCACTTAGGGATCGCTTGCATGAAGTTTTAAAAGGGTTAAAGGGAGAAGTTTTTTCTTTATATTAGAAAGTGCTCCACCTAGGGAGCGCTTCTTTGAAAGTGCTCCACCTAGGAAGCACTTTTCAAAAAGTGCTCCACTTAGGGAGTGCTTGCCCTACCCCCTTTAAAATATTATTTTTATAAATATGGAGCTATCCATTCAGATTGCGCCAAGTGTCATGGAGGGATAAGATCATTGGTAAAGGAGTCATTTTCAAACCCTAACCCTAAAAGCATAGTATTTTTTAAGTGAGAGTCGTACGACTACCCAATCAAAACATTTTCGCTCTCCATCAGCCAAAGCATGTCCTCCAGGCAGATTAGTATGGGCTCCCCTCCCAATAAGTAGCACGCGCCCCAAGGAAGTGTCCTTGTCCACCACCATTATTTATCATTTCCAAAAAGCAACCACCAACACGTGGGTAATTCAAGGCACACGCTTACATGCACGTCCTCCACCAACATTAACTTTAGGTACTCGACATTAAAAGGTGGCGGATTAAAATTTGATGCTATAAGGTGGCAAGTTTATTATTAAAATTTCAAAATCATCTGTAGCATTTCCATTTTCTCCTCTGCCCTAGCACCCTGCGTTCGTCTAGAGAGCTAGGATATTTAGAGTGTGAATTGTTTCAATACATCCAATAGCCATGGGTAAAAAGAGTAAAGAAGTTGAGGGGAAGGCAAAAAAGGAGAAGGTACCCAAGGAAAATGTGGCACCTATAGAGGCATCCGGCTCAGAGAAGCCGAAGAAGCAATGAAAGTGAGAGAAAAAACTAGTAGAGTTGATAGCTCCACAGCATACTCTCTTTCGGTACTAGGATTTCCTGGTCACACACAAGGACGTAGAGCAACTATGCCAGGACATCAAGATAGCGTATAGGGAGGCCTCGATCGAGAATCCATTGGCTTTCATCTACCATTCGCACTTGTACTTTTACATGTGCACGCCCGTGCATCACTGTCCAGATTTTATAAAGGTTGTATCACTTTTCTACGATGCCCAGTCGAGGATGGTTCAGAATGCCAAGGTAGAGGTATTGTTCGCTATCATAGTTGATGTTATCCGGGATGCTTTCACCTGTGGGAGAAAGCACTCATCCAATTTTATCTCGAGGAAGATCCACACTAATGAGGAAGGTGCCAAATATCAATCGACGCTAGAAATGTAATGTTTCATGAGGGATCAGCTAGGGAGCGTGATAGCATGAGATGAATTTCCCCAGCTTTCGAAGCCCCTAGCCGAATTCACCCATCGTGACATCTACTCCATTATGGCATGGGTAATGGGGCTTCCAATAGATGAATGGGTATCTGACTGGCAGGTTTCCATGGCGTAGGCCATACTTGAGAATGAGATCTATTTTCCCTCCAAAGTAAGGTCGGGTGCTATTCTAATTTTTTATGACTGGGTGGAGTTCATGGCATGATAGTTACATGCATGTTTGGCCTATATTCAAGGCCCTAAGGCTGAATAGTTTAGACTCTCATCCTTGTTAGTGTGGTATTTCTTTTGGCACATGCATGAGAAATTTCACTACATAACAAAAAATCAAATAGATGAGGAGGGTAGAGCTTTGCCAGTCTATCTCTGGATAAACAACTTGTCCAGGAATGAGTCATACTATATCTTCAACCAAGTTTTCCTTGGGCCAGTGCTGGAGATGATATACGACCAATGTGAGCGAGTTCCAATGGAGTTGAGGAGCGAGGTCATAGACAAGCGATTGGGAGATACTTTTTTGCTCACCCAGGGGCTGGTTGTCAAAATTTATGGGTTTACAGAAAAGCCTTTTTTGTTACCCTATTATGCCATGCCCTATCTATTTTCCCTGGAGGTCACCCGATAGCTTGACTACACCAATGAGGAGTATGGGAAAGGTCGGGGTAGGAAGGTGATAGTCTCTACTCCTTTCGAGTTTGGAGATGTTAAGATAACACAGTGTGGTTAGAACGTTGTTCTAACAGTGACGCTTTCAGATTATGGGCTGATCGAGCTTCCCCATCACTGGAAATGGGACCCACTTGGTATCATCCAAAAAAACCTTGGGGTGAGGTCTTTTCATTCTTGCCCTAATTATGACATGGAGAGGTAACATAATAATCCATTGGGCCTCGAGCTAGAATGGCACGTGGACGAGATGAAGCCTCTGCCTCCGTGGCTAGAATTTTACACCATGGAAACTGAATATGACCCGAACGTCAATCCAGAGCACAGACTACCCAGGGCTATCTTAGTCAAAATCAAGGTCAGACATCCATAATGGTCTGACCATAAAATCCAATAGTGGTGGATCATGAGGGTCCATAATGATAAGACGTCCTCAGACAACCCACTAGGGATTGATGATAAGTTCTCAGTGTTTTATGATGAGAACATTAATACTTATCAGCCTCTTTCATTCATTGATATTGTTCCCCATGGCGGATGCAATCCTGATGAAGTGGATGACTTGGCACACCCAAGACACGAAGGCAAGGGCAAGGCCATCCTGGGTGCCTCATTATTTAGTGAAGAGAAGAGTCCATTGCCTCATTAGAAAATGAGCGCCTCCTCGAAGAGAAAGGTAGAGGCACCTTTCTTACAACCAACCACAAAGAAGTTATGCACTAGTTCCCAGAAGCCCTTTGGGATAATTATTTAAGATAGCATCTGAGCCCCCTCTAGTGAGCTCTACCAAAATGACTGTGATTGAGGAGCACAGGGATGGACACGAAGAGTGCATTAGCATGGCTGAGGAGCAAAGGGATGAAGACATAGAACATGTCAGCATGGATGCACCAGATGTAGAAGAAAAGGAAGAAGTGCAAGCACAAAGTATAGCTTCCATGACTCCTTTGATCATGGAGCCCCAAGGTATGCATTTATCTCTTCCTTTTTCTTCTTCCTCGACTACACTGTCAGTTTCTCTAACTCTGATGTCTGTTTGCTCGATGCCTAAAATATCTATGACAATACCAGTTTTAGTGGCCCCTGCATCAAGTGCAACTCCATTACCCCAATCCACTTTCCCAAGTTTGTCTATTTTCCCAGCATCATTTATACCACTATCCAAGTCATCTTCTGTTCCTTCATCCATAACATTTGAATCCTTTGTGGGAAACCCTAATGCATTCTCAGTCCCTTCCTCATTCAGTTTTCCCTTGTTTGGTTCAGTTGACCACATTACGAATATCTTTGCCACTAGAGAGCTAGATCCACTTTTAATCACACCCCTCCCACTGGTTTCTCAATGCCTCAATCAACCATTCCCATAGTGGTGACCCAAGCACCTTCGAGGGTTAGCACAGTCACTTCCCCTTCGGCTTCCAATGCAATGTATGATTTTGAGCCCCCTCTCCCACTTCTTCCCTTCATGCCAATCCTTGGAATAGGCATCCAAGAGCCATTGGAGTCTGAGCTGGAGATGACCTAGTAGCTCGTTGTCGCATAGAGCATCCATAGGGCATGCATGAATACGATGCATTATCTGAGGGACCGTAGGAAGAGAGAGGTGTTGGCTCTAGCGTAGACTCAGAAAGCTTGCATCATTGACCCAGATATGATGAAGCTGCATACTATTGAAAAAATACCGCTAGTTCAGAAGCCCTTGGGGAAATGACCCCGATCGATTATGCCATCCGCCATACTGAGGAAGACGTGGCCAGAATGAACACTGCACAAAAAATGGGTGATGTCCAAGTTGGCATGGGCTCCATTTATGCTCATGGTGAATATTACAAAGATTGCTTCTTCAAGGCGTAGTCCAAAAATGATGAGCTCGAAGAGGCCCTAGCAGTGGCGAGAAGGTAGATTGAAGCACTGGAGTCTAAGTCCAAGAAATAGGTTGAAGCACTGGAGGCTGAGATTGAGCAGTTGAAGGAAAATATTCAGTTGCTTGAAGATGAAAATAAGGAAGCATCCAAGCTACACGATCACCACATCAAACTGATCGCCAAGGCAAACCAGGAAATACAAGTGCTCACTATCCAAAGGAATGAGTTACAGGTCAAGTTGTCTGAAAGGAATAAGCAACCTGTTCTACCTTCTAGGGAGTGCCTCAAGGAGATGCGCCTAGACTTCCTGCAAGATTTCCTAACAAGAGTAGCAAAAGGAATTACAGTCTTGGCATTCTTCAAGGAAGCACATGAGGCGGTTGTTGCTGGAAGGCCTATCTTGGAGTCCGCTCAAGCAGATGTCAACTATTGGTTAGATTTGGCCACCCAACTGAGGAAGATAGAAGATGTACCTATCCGCCTTGCCCCTATGAGCGATCTGGCTCGATCATTGGCAATGATGAAAACAACTTTGCATTACTTCTTCACAAAGGTCGAACTGGCCAAGAAAGCTCACCTGCTCTCAGATTCTCTTATGCAGGAGCATGACATCTCACTATGATACTTTGATGCTCTTGTCAAGATCGGCATCCCAGGTTTCACCGACCCTAAGGAGCCTATTCCATCAGTTTAGGAGTTGGAGCCTATGTGGGCTGCCTTCGTTGATAATGCCTCAGACATCGACGCTTTGGAAGCCTCAAGTTTCGATGCTCAGATAATCCTCCTCATGGCCAAGTATGCCCAGATTCAATCTTGCTTGATAGAGTTTGATAGAATACTAGAGTTTGTTGAGGTTGAGCACATCGAAACATATCGTTGCCTAATCGAAGAGCTAGAGAAGCAGTCAAATTTCCCTTTGGAGTGATGGGTTGATGCTTCCATGGTGTACAAGCACGTCTTCAACAAATCGTTGGACCAATATCTCCCTCAGCCGCTCAAGCAGAATGAAGAAGATGAAACAAGCAGTGCTACAGATTCAAAGGTTGGAGAGACAGATGAACAGGAAGAAGAAACAGATAGCAATGCAAAATCAAAGGATGAGGAATCGAAAGACGTAGGTGAAGAATCCAGTAGTAGTGAGGAAAAATCAGAGGAGCACTCCGAAGGCTCAGAGAGTAAGGAGGACTCTGGTGCCCAAGGATAAAGGTTGGGATCTTCACATTGAGGTAGGCTCAATGCCCCGTGAGCCGCCATATGTGTTGCCAATTTTGCCACATAGTTGTTGAATTTCATTTTGTATACAATTTTGAGACCATTCATTGTAAAACTTCTCTTTTTCCATAAAAAATGGTTAAGATATGGTTATGTTGTTGTGCTTTCACCAGCTATCTCATTTTGTTTAAAATTGTATTTTCTTGCATTATGAGATTCCTCATCTTTGCTGTACTTTTCTACGTTTTTTGTACTTTTCCATGTTATGTTGCATGCAAAATTGTGAATGTTTTAGCATGGGCATTTTCTGATGTTTTCGCTTCCTTTCCTTTGTCTCTAAAATCCTTTCATATTTTGCACATATGGTTGTAATTTTCGGCACTTGGGTGCTTAGTTTCATTTTTTCTGTTAAATTATAAAATCGCTCTGGCAGTAAGTAAAATAGGAAAAATGACTAAGTATGGAAAAGGAGGTTTGAGCATAGTCAAGACTGTGGTGCTCCACTCAGAGGATAAATTTGCAAAGTGCTCCATCCAGGGAGCGCCACTCTAAAAATGGTAAAACAAGTGTAAAAATGGCTAAGTATAAAATCAATATGGTTAAAAGGAAAAGTGCTCCATCAGTGGAGCGCCCCTCAAAAGTGCTCCATCAGTGGAGCACCTTTCCTCGAAGGCTTAAAAGAAAAATAGACTTGGCTAAAAAAGTAAGTAATAGTCAAAGGTAGTCAAAGCCTAGAGCGCTCCACTCATGAAGCGCTTCTCCAAAGTGCACCACTTTGGGAGTGCTTGAGGGAAAAGATAAAGCAAACCATAAAGATAACTTTTTATCAAGTATGTTAAAAGTCAAATGTGGTCAGAATGGAAAGCGCTCCACAAGTGGAGCACCTCTCCAAAGTGCTCCACTAGTGGAGCATTTCCCAAGGCAAAGGTAGAGCAAAGTAAATATGAGTTATAACATAAGTGAAAAAGGTAAAGCTCCAAGGTAAAGTCAATGTGGTCAAAGAGGAAAGTGCTCCACTGCTGGAGTGCTCCTCCAAAAGTGCTCCACTACTGGAGCACTCATCCAAAAGTGCTCCACTACTGGAGCGCTCATCCAAAAGTGCTCCACTATTGGAGTGCCTCTCCTCAAGCAAGTGACTAAGAGAAACTATTGCGAATCTACCCTGGACAGTTCAAACCAACTCCAAGTTGCACTCTGTAAAATCGAATTGACTATTTCAAGTCATTTTTAGAACCTTCTGTCTTCAATGCTCAGTTATCTAAAACTCTCGAATTGACTATTTCAAGTCATCATCGAGATCAAGTCCACCTATCACAGGAGTGGTTGGGCATTGATGTTTTAAGCGGTAAATTTCTTCTATAAAAGTCGGCTTCTTCTCTGTAACTAAGGATGGATAACTTCTGCTAGAGAAGCAGCTCTGTACTTTGAAATCTGCTCTCAAAATAAAGGCTTCTGGCTCCGGTGTTGAGTCTTCTATATCTGTGTATGACTTCTATTCTGTCATTTCTATTAAACTAGTTTCTTTGTTGTCAGTTTAATTCTATTTTCTGGATTTCACTGTCAATAGAGGGCTAGTCTCTGGAATACTTGTTGGAGTTTACACAGTCCTGAGGATTTTATACTGGTTTCTGTTAAAGGTCAATTGTTTTGATTGTTGTTGGTTCAAGTAGCTAAGCTGTCTATCGTGCTTCCGGTCCATCACCCCTCTTTTTTGGCTTTTAGCCATTTCCCATTCCTTTCCGTTATTTTATCCCTTTCAGTATCTTCCTAACCCTTATCTCCAAAACCCCATTTTTATTTTTGGAACCAGCCCTACTGGAGATTGCCATGGAGGACATTCCTTTCCTTCGGGCATTCAATGCTTGGCAGCGGGCCTAGGGAGCTGCAGACTTAGAAAACCTGTATCTAGGCCGGTTCGATTGCCAATAGTTCCAAGTATTTTTGCTCTCTATTGGCCCTCTTAATTTTTAGGTAGATTATTGTGAAGCATGTTCTACTACATTATGTAGACATAATATATTTGAATTTTTATTTACTCCAACCTTGGGTTATATCCTTAATTAATTTATCATATGAGTAATAACTAATAACTAAGCAACGATATAATCATGGGACTAGATATATTTCTAACCACTATAATGTGTTAAACTCATTTTTAATAACTAAATAGTGATATAATCATGGGACTAGAGAGATTTATAACCACTATAATGTGTTAAACTCCTTGTTAATTGGATAACTATCCCTTAGGTGGATTCCTAATTCTTCATAAGTATTGTATACCTTGAGGATTTTTAGTAAATTGTGTCTAAATTTTCAACATGCTGAATATGCATATAAAAAGTTATATTCTAAATTGTGATACATTATGGATATCAATAGAGGAATCCTAAGATTTATGTTAAATATTTCAAGGTATTCTCTCTCTCTCTCTCAAATTTTAATTGATATTTTTCTGTATCAGGAAATGAGAACCAAGATGAAATGAATTGGTGGTCAAGAAACTTTTCTCAAGGTAAATTAGTTTCATTAAGTTTTAATGTTAAAACACTTTTTATTTGCATAGAAAAAATAATTACATATAAAATATATAAAAATGAAAGTCCATGCATAAACTTATCACAATATAAAAATATATTTCCTTAATGCTTGCATCATTTTGATTGATTTTTTTCTCTCATATGTCTCATATGTATACAAAAAGTTATTTTTATTTAACCTTTTAAATTTTCTTCGTAGTTGATGACATGTACTTAGTTGGGTTTTATTTTGGGCAGATGTAATAAAGAAAATATTAAGACATGCATTCAGTCTTTTCATCAATGTAAGCCCATATTTTCTATTTGATGCTTACTTCTTGTTTTTTACTTAAGTATTTACCACATTAATAGTTACTCAAAATGACCTAAAGACTTCATTCATTTTGTAGGTTGAAGAATTTATTGATGGAGCTCCTTTAAGGACACATGCAAGAGGCAAAGGAAAATCTGAATTTATTGGAGTGTCAAGGTAAGGACATACATCCCTATTTACATGATAAATATTTATATCATTTCTTATTATCATTATCTTATGATCCTATGACATCTAGATTTTCCTTGCTAGGCACATACACCAAAAAACTTGGTCTGCTCGTTTTAGTAGCATTTATTTGGGGAACTACGGTAAATTTTTATTCTTAACTTTGCTTGTGTGAATTTTTAGCATTGCTTTACCTCTATAAAGTGATTTAACACATTATTTTCATTTTGATAGGTACAGAAGAAAATGCTGCTAAAGCTCATGACATTGGTTTTATAAGTCATAGAATGTTGTGTGGAGTAAGCAAGGAAAGGAAATTAAAGGTAAACTATACTTCGGATTGTTATAATTATAGAAAAATTTATGAGAAGATAGAGTTGAGCATACATTCCTTGGAAGATTTGGGTCACATAAATCATTCATAATAATTCTAGTTTTTGAATTCTCAATTAGCAACTCTATGATTATGGATGTGAATACATTGAAGGTGGTGCAAAAAGCAATTTTGCGAATGAATTTATTTTTCTATGATGAGTGTGAAAACATTGAGATTTATCTCTATCAGCAAAAATTATGATTTGGACTAACATTCACTTGTAATGCTTCAAACCACAAATTAAAATAACAATATTTCATTTATATTGTTATGGACTTTTCTATTTGTTAGTTGTGCTCTCCAATAAAGGTTCTAATGTTTGGGCATAAAATTTTGAGTTTCTGGTATGTAGTGAACATAGTTACTTTTTGCCCTATTGGGACATTATAGTTGTATTTGTTGAGAAATAAATTTCATATTTTGATGTAGTTTTATACACCTTTAAATTAGGGTAGAAGTCTTCTTCAATGTGTAATTGGTATTTTTATTGAATATGGATTTTGATTTTTAACAAGAAAAATATCATGGTATTCTTATTGAAGACGGTTTTTGATCTTTAATGAGCTGAATATCATGTTCAATATTTATTTTCTTGAGTATGTTTTTTATTGTTTATAAATAGTAGGAAAAAACAATTATTCATTTTTCAGAGTTCATAATTTTAAAATGCATAAATTATCAAAATTTAATGATTTCATCCATTGTGTTGTAAGGTTTTAGATTTATGAAAATAGATGTGAAAGTTTGAAGGTTGATTTGGACATCCAAGATTGTTCTTAATTTCTTGACTAGATTATTTTTATCTACTTATTTCGAGATTTGTTTTGTAAAGGATGTCAAATAGAAGTAATCATAAGCATTTATCATTTATTTCATCATCCTATCTAAGCGAGACTTGAACATTTGAATATATTGAGCTTCCTTAGGCTCTACAATTGCTTCTATTAGTTTTGAGGCTATCGACTCTATAATTGTTGGTTGCTTACCTCCAAGTCCTCTTGGAGTTGAGTATACTCTTGTGTTAGTTATTATATGAGGTATTCAGGTCCTTGTTAGGTTTTCTCAACTTTAGCAAGTTTGGATATAAGATCCTCAATGTACTTTTTTAATTGATATTTTTTGAATCTTATCTTTAAGAACCTCATTATCATACTAGAGCTAATCCCTTTGTGCATTTAGTTGAGACACTTTTACCTTGAGCTATTTATTATTCATCTACATTACTTCATATTAACTATAATACGTCCAAATTTCATGACTATGCTAAGTGTGTGCTAATTTGCTAATTAAGATATTTGGTATGGGATCATTTTGTTTACGCCTAGCTTAGACACTTTGGCAGTCAAGCCAACAAGTATTATTGCTACTTTGGAAGGATCATCATCAATAGTCAACAATTATACTTTATCTCCCTCCCTTAATAATTTTGACTACATGAGTATGGAAGCCTTGGATGTCCTTTCACCAGTTCTTTTATATTTTATCTTCAATTTATTTTCTTTAGTGATGAATACATCAAATACCTTGGTGATATTTATCTTTATAACTTTATGTGCAAAGGCTAAGCTTCATCTAGTAGTCATGTTGGTTTATGAGGGTTCTCTTGTAGATTTTGATCATTGTGTTTGGATAGAGGGCATAATTTATTGTAGAATAAGTTGCTTCATTTGGGATGGTGTGTGTGTTGACCATATGGAGGTATATGACAACATAATTAGCAAAACTTTTGTGGTGATGGCAAGAAATATAGTGGAAGTATTTTGAGTGGGTTGCAAAGCCAACTATACTAGAGTGTTAGCAAGAGGTGACATGGTTGGTGATAATATTGTTGATGGATGTTATGTTGTGTATGGAACCAATGGTTATATGGTGGTGACCTAGATGGTAATATATTGAAATATGTGATGGATGTGATCCCAACCATGATAAATACTATAGGGACAATGTGCTTCTTAGAGAACCATGGGTTTTACTAGTGGAGGGTGAGAGAAGTACAACAAATCAATAGAATAAAGACAAGAAACAAGAATATAAGAATAAATAGGGAAATAATGGGCAATAATGAATGGTTTAAGGAATATTTAAGTGATTATAATGGTGGCCATGGGACTAGTCATTCCCAATTCAGTATGGAAACCTTCTTGAGGGATTTTTCAATATTAGTTGAGTTGTATATTATTACTAATATTGTTTCCTCTTTGTAGTTATTACCTAGAAAGAGATCATATTGTTACTATTGGTGTTCATTTATTATATGCATTGGTATTTTTATTAATATTTGATCCTAGATATTGGGACTTGTGATTAAATTTGGCTAAAAACCCATACATAGTATCACAACCATACCACCATATTGATAAAAAATCTAACATTAGAAGTTAATTAACTTGCCCTAAAACTCTAGCTAAAAGATAAGGCCTCTCATCAAATTTAAATTTCTCAAACAAAGGTAGAAAAAATAATTTGATAGCCCAAACAAAACTTCTATATAAATACTGATGGCAAAAATATTATGGGATGAAAATTATGGAAAAAAGGGTTATTTTTTGTTTTCATTATCAATTTAATGATGAAAATACCCCTATCCTTGCTAATTTTGGATAGATGGAGCAAAACCTTATCTTGGATTCCCAAAACCAGAGTGGACGAAATTTCTTCCATTCTCATGCCATGATTGCTATTGCATAGAGGAAATGTGGTTCTTTAAGCTCCTCTCCTTCTATCATATTCTTGGAAAAGTTACCTAGATGTTTAAATTATGCCCCAATTGCTATTGTTTCCTTTGTTGTGGCTGATGTTTTTGTTGTTTATTCCTTTCTTGTGGCTATTGTTTTTGTTGTTTATTCCTTTGTTATGGTTATTTTTGTTGTTGATTCCTTTGTTGTGGTTGATGTTGTTGTTGTTGTTTATTTTTGTGTTGTGGAAGTTGTTGTTTTATTTTTATTTTCTATGTAGTAGAGCCCCTATGCTTTTTTACGTCTACTACAACTTCTATTCCTATTGTGTTGTGGAGGAAAGTTCTTTTGCATGCATGCAAATAGTTTCTCTAGATGATCAGTTTGTTGCTTGTTTTTTATTTTAACTAAGTCGATTATACCTTTTATAGCCTCTAACATATTAACTTCAGGGAATTCTAAAGCTACATTCCCATGATAATCTTTGTATTTCTCATGCATGTCTTTTTGTATCTACATTTAAGCTCTCCAAGCCTGGAGCATTCCCTCAAAAAGCTCTTTAATTTGAGATTCTTATTCCAAAGAATTTTTTTGAGAAATTTTCTTGTAATTATTTATAGAATATGCAATAATTTCCTTAACTATAGGCAATAAAATGTTGGAAATATAATAGTTGGCTTGAGTAGTTGATTTTTTGTCTTTTTTAATTATAGATGTACAGTTTGACCACTTCCAAGCAAAAAAAGTTTGTGAGTGCCTTTGACTCATCAAAAAATTGTTTATTAATATTTTCATGTAGAAGTTGCAGATGTGGTTTTTAATTCACAAGATATGATGAACAATGCCTTTGGGATAACTTAGATTGGCATTATTTTACCTTTGTACTCAAAAACTTGAATTATTCAAATCTTATTTCCAATAATTTATCCAAAGAATTTGGTTGTGAAGGAACACTACACATTGCACCAATTCCATCAAAAAAGATCCTTGTATTATATGAGGAAGGAACTCTTATATTATGAGAATTTTTTTTATTTCCACTAAAACTCTATAGAACTCTACCCTTTAATTTGTACCAAAAACCCATTCTCCAAGCTCGTAAATCTGTTGTTGTGATCCCTCTTGTTGTTGTTACTTATGAGGAAGAAAAATGAGGGAACTATAGGGGCTATTAGGAACTATGAGAGAGGATTCAAAATCTAAGAATTCCATAACTAGTAGAACAACATATTCCATTAATAGGGTTAGGGTTATTGTAAAAATGAAACATGACATAGCATTACTCTAAATACAAATAATAGTTTCTGATTCACCAGATTGTAGATGCATAGGTGAAGAGTATAGTCTTAGTGCTAAAATCTTTCTAGTTGAAAAGATCACATTATGCATTGGTGAAGAGCATAATACCAAGAACAATAACATATTAAAAAATAAAAGGAAATAAAAATATAATTTTAAGACAACAAATTATTATTTTTTTGTTGGAGAATAAGGGGTTGTACTTAGGTCCCCCACCCTTGATAAATAACACCTCTCTTCTTTAGGGAATGAGATTTTACAAACATATTCAATTCTCAGGTCAATTGAGTTGCTATAGCCAGAAACCTACACCATTTTACATAAAATATTTAAATTCTTCATTCTTAATTTTTTTAGAACTTCTTTAATTTATTGTGTGAATACAAATATTCTAGAATTTTGTATCCTTCTTGATATTTTATTATTGTAACCTTCACAATACCAAAATATCACCTCTACTATCTCTACATTTCATATTAGTAGAGTAATATTTCCAAAACATCACACTATCATAGACTACTTTACCAGATCTAGATTGCTAGTTTCCTTCCTAAAGCACAAGTGCAAACATAGAAACTATAATAAATAGTATATATGAAATCATATTAATGTTACAAAATAAACCATATATTAACAATGGAAAACATTAAAATAAATCTTAATCATTATTTGATTTAGGTAATCAACAATCTTTTGTCAACTTCAACTAAACTTACTACTTCCTCTAACCAAGAAAAAAATTTAACTTCATAGTCCTCAATTTAAACCCCTCTATTGGCTAACCTATCTATATATTTATTTCCTTACCTTAATGTATGTGTAAACCTGATTTCTTTAGAATCTATAGAAAGGTCTTGAATTTCCATAATTATCACTTGTATGTTCCATGGAGCCTTTTATTTTATTAAAATTATATATATTTCATTTTATTTGTTTCTATATTTTTAGTCGTTCCAAAGTTGACCAAGCTTTGACTTCATTATTTATCTTAAGTCCATTATTGAAAGCACAATGAGACAAAATATCTCCTTTATTATTTCTAATTACTTCTCCTCCTACTGGTACTAGATTTTCATTAGATGCTCCATCAAAATTTAATTTTACCAAATTCACATCTAGTGGTTTCCATATATATTATATTCCTTATTTTTGTTTCTCCTATATCCAACATCATAAGTCCATTTGAATCTATATTTAAAGGTTCTTTTATTCTAAATTAGGAATTGAGTAAGTTGATAAGGTTGGTTTAGACTCCTTTATGGTTAAATACATTCCTTTTTATTACCTCTAAACTACTTTCCTTTCCTTTAAATATTATTTAATTCCATTCTATCCAAATAGTTTAAAGTGTTATATCTTTTAATATATCCCAAATTGTATGTAAATCATCACTTTTAAAAGTGCTATGTTATTGCTTCAACCATTCCTTAATTTTTTCATCCATCACCATGCATTTACCAAACATATTAAGAATCAATTTCCATAGTTTCTATACTATTTAGTAGTATCCCAAGAGAAGGTCTATACTCTCCTCTTTTATTTTATAAAGAACACATTTTGAGGGATCATGAAAACCCTTTTCATAAGGTTATCCCAAGATAAAATTCTTTTATGATTTACTAGACAAACAAATATTTTACCTTTAGGAATGCTCAGGTTATCCCAAATATCTCTCTATATTTGTGTGATATTTCTATTTTGATGGTGCTTTATACTAATATCCACTTGTGTATTCTTCTAAGTTATTCAACTCCCAAATCAACTTATCCTTGGATCCCCTATGAATAATCATTGTTTTTATATTTCTACTCAACTACCTCTTAAAATAAATATATAAGACAAGAAATTATTAAATATGAGCTAAATAAAATTTTTAAGGAGAATTCCTATATTTGAATACAAGGATTTTTTGGTTGATAAATATATTTATATTATTGAAAAGGAGGATATTGAGTTTTCTGTTAAAAAGACTGATTTAGTGTAAGAATAATTCACATAAATTGCTATGATAAAACATCTTAGGAGGATTTCTTAGCCTAGAGGGCATACAAGAAGTAAAATAATAAGAGCCTATTGTTAAAGTTGAGCTTGGAGAGCTAGAAGAGTGTTGGAAATGACTTCAATATTAGCTTGGTGGGCACAAACACAATAAAAGGATATGAGCCTAATATTAAATACAATATTTGAGAGATCTAAGAGCACCTAAGAATATGTTGATATTGGAAGTCTAGTGGGCACACATAATGAAAAGAAAAAAGTCAAACATGATAGCTAAGATTTGAAGAGAAATAACACCTCGATAAACAAATTCCAAAAAATCAATAATTGCAAAATCAAAGGAAAAATAGATAAGAAGAACACATTACACAAGAATTTATCCTGGGAAACCCTTTCAAGAAAATCCCTAGCAATAATATTTTCTTATTGTATAAACTTGACCATCTTCAATACAATAATATCTTTTAGCTCAATTTTCACTTACAATTACATTTCTTGCAAATTTATTACCCAAACCTCATGCAAGTATTTATTTAAATACCAAAAATACAATAAGAGGTTTTACAATACCATGGTAAAAAAACCATGGGTTGACATGACATTAACACAAAAATAATCATATGGGTCTAAAAATAGATTAAACCCTCCACACCTTGGCGAGGAAATTTTTATAGTGTAAAGTCCTTTCAGAGTTAACCCCTCCTGAATAACATGGAAAATATTCAACATAATTCCAACATTATTCCACTTGTTGAATACTTTCCATAGGGTATAATAACTACCATTGTCAATTTTCAAGAGCAACCATACTAATAGATATTCTACACCAAGAAAATTTCTAAGTAGGTACAACCTTTGTTAACGAATCAAAAATATTATTCTCTATATCAACTTTCTCTAATATCATCCAGTTCTCTTTAATAATATATCTCATAAAATGGTATTTGATATCAATATGTTTTGACTGATCATGAAAATCAGGATTGTTTGCCAAAAATATTGCAATATGACTATCACTATCAAATATCACAAGCTTCTGCTTAATGCCAACTATTGAACACAACCTTTGTAGCCACACTACTTATTTACAAGTATGAGTTGTTGTAATGTACTCTACTTACGTAGTGGACAAAGCAACAACTGATTATATTTTACTCATCCAACTTACTGCCCATCCAAACAACCTAAACACATAAGCACTCATGGATCTTCTCTTATCAAGACCTTCGTCCATTCAACATTCAAAAACCCTTGTAGAGTTACAATATCATTACCTCTAGATTTTCCTTCATAACATATAACATAATCTATAGTTCCATGCAAGTATGTGAAGATCCTCTTCACAATAGCCCAATGTTCCTTTCTTGTATTGGATATATATCTGCTAACTACTCCCACTGTATGTGCAATATTAGGTTTAGTAAAGACCATTGCATGCATCAGACTATCAAAAAAACTAGCATAAGGAACATGATGCATTTCTTAAATTTCCTCATTTGTTTTAGGATAATGTTCAGCAGATAACTTTTGACCAACTGGATATGGAGTATATACTGATTTACAATCATGCATCTTGAATCTCTGAAGTATCAAATCAATATATTTTTTGTGATTTAACCACAAATTTCTATTTGCATAATCCCTTATCATTTCCATACCTAGAATAAATTTTGTAGCACCCAAATCCTTCATGTAAAATTCAAAATATAACTGAGGTTTTAGTAACTTTATCATCTTATTGTAACCAATTAACATGTCATCCACATACTATACAATGATAACAAAATTTTTACCTTCGTTTTTAAAATATACACATGGATTTGCTTTATTTTTTCCAAGTCCAAATGTCAAAACAAACCTATCAAATTTTTGGTTCCACATCCTTGGAGATTGCTTCAACCAGTAAAGAGGCTTCTTCAACTTGCATGCCAAGTCCTCCTTACCTTTTAACTTGAATCATTATGGTTGTGACATATATGTCTTCATCAAGTTCACCACGTAGAAAATCTATCTTTACATTCATTTGTTCTGTTTAAAAATCAAAAGTAGCAAAAATAGCCAACAAAACTCTAATTGATGTTAGTTTAGCCACAGAAGAATTTTTTTACCAAAGTCAATTTCCTCGACTTGAGAAAATCCTTTTGCTACTAGGTGAGCTTTGCACTTCTCCAACTTTCCTTCTACATTGTACTTCTTATTGAATAATCACTTACAACCAATAGGTTTTCTGCCAAGGGGTAATGTCACCAAGTCCCATGTCTTATTTTTATCCAGGTATTCCATTTCTTCTTCCATAGCTCTTTTCCAAGACTTTATCACCAATGTGCCCATGCATTTATGCCACAATATTATCTTCACTATAGGAATACTTGGAGCTTCTTCTACCATATTAATTTCCTCTACAACTGAAGAGTTATTGCAATGAATACTTATAGTGCTAGCCTCAAGTTTGAACAAAGTTCATGTACAAAATTCCCTTACCAACACTAAGCATCCATGAACCATATTGCAACTATCCTTATTGAATTCCACAATCACACTCACATCATTCATCTTACTAATATATATAATATTTATTGCCAAACCTAGAATATGCAACACACTAAGAAGGGTTTTAAATCTTCCATTAACCTCAATTTGACTCTTCCTCGACCTATTATTTTCTATGTTGAATTATCTCCCAATAAGACTTCACCTTCATTTATCTTTTCATATTCACAAAACCCCTCCCTATGAGGATTCATATGAAAATAAGCACCTGAGTTAATCAACCATGAGTCATGGTGTTCACTTGAGCATGTTGCAACTATGAACAGGTCCCCTGAATCTCCATTTGTGGTCTTTATTTCTAGAGATATTCCTTCATTAGCCTTTTTATATCTACAATATATTTTATAATGCCCTATTTTACCACACTTCCAACATTCCCTTTTGTCAAGAACAACAAATTTTCCCTTGATTTTGATCTTGTTTCTTCTGATTTCTTTTTGCTTATTTCTTGAGAACCTCTCACAACCAAGGCATCCTTCCGATGATAATCCTTAGAATATTTTTATCTCATTTCCTAAGATAGCATTGTTCCTACTATATCCTATGCTTTTAATGTATAAGTAGTATTGGAGATATCCATAACTAGGTTATCCCAAGAGTTAGGTAATGAACAAAGTAAAGTAATACACTTTTCCTCTTCATCTATTTTTACATCTACAGATTTTAATTGACTTACAATAGTGTTAAAAGCATTTATATGTTCATTCACAGAGTCACCATAATTCATCCAAAGAGAATATATCTTATTTCTAAGAAAAAGTTTATATACCAGTAACTTTATCTGATACAATACTCCTAGCTTTTCCAATAATAAATTTGTCATGGTCTCTATCGATACATTCAACAATACTGAATCAGATAAGCATAAAATGATAGAGATCCTTGCCTTCCTATCAATCTTTAGTCATTCCTAATCTATCATTCCTGTTGGTTTTACTCCTAAGACTATGATCCACTGATATTTATTCACCAAAAAATCCTCCATCTTGAGTTTCTATAACTAAAAATTCTATCCATTAAATGTTTTGATCTCTACCCATGTGTTTCCTATCATTTTTCTTCACCCAAATTCTTTCGCACACTACTCCCACTCAAGAATCAATTTATCCCAGGGTTGACACCCTTATTATTTGAACAAAGCTAAAACCTAGCTCTGATACAAAATAAATAGAAATAACACCCTGATAAAAAAATTCCAAAAAATAGTAATTGCAGAATCAAAGGAAAAATAGAGAAGAAAAACACATTACACAAGAATTTATCCTAGGAAAATCTTTCAAGAAAATCTCCAACAAGAATATTTTCTTATTGTATAAACTTGACCATATTCAATACAATAATATCCTTTCTCTTGATTTTCACTTGTGATTACATTTCTTGCAAATTCATTACCAAACACATGCAAGTGCTGCTTTATATAACAATAACACAAGAAGGAATTTTACAATACCATGGGCACAAAACCATGGGTCAACATTACATTAACCAAAAAACACCCATATGGATCTAAAAATATATTAAACCCCCTAAACCTTGATGAGGAAATGTTTATAGAGTGTAAATTCCTTTCAGAGTTAACCCCTCCTAAATAACTTGGAAAATATTCAACATAATTCCAACAAGCTTGCTAAGCTTGAAGAGAAAATATTAAAGAGACTAGCACTTTGATTACTAGAAGATTAGAAGAAGAAAATAAATGGGAGATCCCGAAGTTGAGTTAATAGAGCCAAAGAGTAGGAGATTTAAGGATCCTAAATCTAGAAGCAAGATGGAGTTATCAATTTGAGGTGCCAAGAAAGTTAGTTGGGAAGAGGAAATCATTCAAGCAATACCTGAGATATCATTCTAAAAATTAAATCCTCCTAAGAACCTATGAGTGTAAATAGAAATACCTAAGAACACAATGCGTAAGATAAAAATATGCATTAGAAGAATATTTGGGTAACGTTTGGGTAGAATATTTTTCTAGTTGGTGACTAGAGATTTAGAATATGGATAGAGGTACTAGGGGCATTTCACTTTCCAAATTCTAACATTAAATTAATTAGCATAGAATACAAAGATATGGCATAGAAGAATTCAAAAGTGGCAACAAGAACAAAGGTAAGGTATCTCAATATTTTATCACCTCATTTATTGGATTTATAAGGTTAATCATAATAATTCATTATAAGGATTGTTTAATAGTTTGGAGTTATAACAACGTATGATATTATTTTCTTAAATTGGTTATATGGGATTGAAACATGCCCTACCTATATTACATCATCATCACATAGTGGTATTAGAACAAGGCTTGAATATTATCCATGTATCACTTGTCAATATTTGAACCTTGGTCTCCTTAAAATTTGAAAAATATAACTGGTTGAGCTAATACCACTTGATGGCATATGATATTATTAAATTGAAAGTAGATTTTACTATTCAAAGATTGAAATTAAAATTTGGGAGATATAAGGGAAAATTGTGAATGAAATTTGAATTAGTGAAAATTTAATATTTTGAAAACTATAAGTAGAAATAAAAATTGAAATTGATAAATTGGGAGTTATAAGTAGAAATTTGATTATTGATCATTTGATTGGACGATTGATTAATTGTAATTTGAAGAATTGATGATTAAGAAATTAAAGTGTAAAGAATTTGAAATTATTGATTGAAAAAATTATTGATTAAATATTTTGGAGTCATGAGGATTACTACTTCAAAGGAATTAGTTCGAAGAATTTGAAAAAAGCTAAAAGTTGATTGAAAGTTTATTTATTTATTTTTTTTGAAGAAATAAGGATTTCTACAATTAAAGAAATCATAAAAGGAATTACTAGAAAAACATTTAAATGTTGGGACATATTGGAGTATATTACATTATTTAGTACATGCTAATGTTTCCCCATAGTAACTTTATGGTACATTTTGTAAATATTATATTAAGGTTGAATTTTTATGGAGCATATAAAGGAAACCTAGGACCAACAAGATGAGGAGGAATAATTAGAAATAATAGAGGAGAGTTTTTGTCTCATTATGTTTTCAATTGTGGATTTAAGAAAAATAATGAAGCTGAAGCTTGGGTAGCTTTAGAAGGGTTAAAAATATGTAAACAAATTAAATGGAATAGAGTTTGGATAGAAGGTGATTCTCTCATAGTAATAAATACAATTTTGAGGAAAGCAAAGGCTCCATGGAACATACAAGAGATAATTGTGGAAATTTAAGATCTTGCTAAAGAGTTTGAAGAAATTAGGTTTACACATATATTAAGGGAAGGAAATAAATGTGCAGATAAGCTAGCCAATAGAGGGATTTTGGTTGAGGATCGTGAAGTTAACATCTCCTTTCCATGGTTAGAGGAAGTAGAAAGTTTAGTTGAAGCTGACAAAAATTGTTGATTGCCTAAATCAATTAATGATTAAGATTTACTTTAATGTTTTCCATTGGTAATATCTATTTTATTTTGTAACAATAATGTGTGTTCATTTAGACTATTTATTATAATTTTTGTGGTTGCACTTGTGTTTCAAGAAGGAAACTAGCAATCCAGATTTGATAAAGTGGACTATGTTAGTATGATGTTTTGGAAATATTACTCTACTAAGATGCAAGGCATAGATAGTAGAGGTGAAATTTTGGTATTGTGAAGAATGCTATAGGAAAATGTCAAGAAAGATGCTAAATTCTAGAGTATTTGTATTCATACAGAGATTTGAAAGATCCAGAAAATAAAAATCAAGAATTCAGATATTTTATTTAATATGATGTTGGTTTCTAACTATAGCATCTCAATTGAGATGAGAAGTGTATATATTTGTAATCTCTCAAGCTCTAAAGAAGAGATATGTAATTTATTAAGGGTGGAGAACCCAGTACAACCCATTTTTATCAAGCAAAAAAAATAGTTTAGAGTGAGTATTATTTTCCCTTTCATGTAAGTGTGTATGTGCAGAAAATGCACAAGTATCATGTAAAGTTGTAATGTGCAAGAAATGTACAAGTATCATGTAAGTGAGTGTGCAAATGTAAGTTGAATACATGTACACAAGTATCTTATATTAGGGTGTTCAAAGTGAAGGTCAAGTGTCATATCTAGGTGTATGTACAATATAGAGTCATGTTCATCAAGTATCCAAGTGTCAAGTAGAGAAGCCAAGAGTCATGAGACTTAGTGTATGGAAATAAATAGTCAAATATTTAAATATTTATTCTACTATGGCTATATAATACTCCATTATAATCAAGCATCAAGCACTGAGAACCACATTTGTAAGAGAAAAAGGAGTAGTAAATATTGCATACATTTTGAGCAACTAATATTGCAAGTTTTTAATACATGCTTTATACATGTATGATTAAGGTTATTTACATTGATATTGTTGTTTATTACTAAATGTTACTTGATATATTATTAGCCTTGATATACATATAAATTTTCTCATATTACTCTACCCATATTATCACCTTGATATTATTTATTTGCTGCTATATTATATTCAATCCTATGATATTTAACCTGTAAGATTTATGGTAGAATTAAGGCTTAAAAATCCATCAATAGTATCAAAGCTACCATAAAATTATGGCTAGGTTCATAGAATTTAATCTAGCTACTTGAAAAATTAATTTTATCAAGTTTGATAAAGTTGATTTAGGGTCTTTCCACTTTAAAGGCAACGTGACTCAGATTCTATTATAAGGTCAAAGTGAGTAGAAGACTAGAGTATTTACATAATTGAAGAAAAAATAATGAAGAATAGGACTTAACAATATTATAAGATAAGTCAACTCTAAAATAGTTGATCATTTAGGGATATAGCCAACCCTTGATATTTATTTCAGAGATAGAAGGATTTTAGGGACATATAAATTCCTTAACACAAAATTTCTATCAACTTAGAAGGAATTTGAAGAATTTAGAACAATCAAGTCATATTGAATTTGATTGTGACATCAAGGATATTTGAGTGACATTGAATTAGATTAAAGGTGTCAGGGACATTGAAGTCACCTTGACATAGATTGAAGGTATCAAGAATGTTGAAGTTACCTTGACATAGATTGAAGGCATTAGGGATAATCAAGTTATATTGATAAGATAGAAGAAAGAGTTGCAACAAACATTAATCGTCAGAAGTATCAGAAGCTTCCTACAACATATATAAAAGAATTCTATCTTCAAAGTTCAAGAGAAAGTAGAACAAAAGAAGGATGTATCAACCTTAAAGTAAGCTTTAATCAAGCAATATATTAGTTGGAATTGCTTGATAAGATAGATTTTAGGTCTTGGAGATAGACCTTGACATAAGAGAGATTTTAAGTCTTGAAGAGAGATCTTGACATAAAATAAAGTTTAAGTCTTGAAAACCAACCTTGACCTTAACAAAGATAAAATAACAACAAAAGATCAAGTTTTCCTATTTTGAAGAGTTATTCAAGATGGAGGTAATTGTTGAAAAAAACAAGTTTAAGATTTTTGAGATAGAGATATTTCAAATAAAAAAAGGTCCATAGAGAAGGACAATATTATAAAATATTAGAATGCAATAAGGAAAAGAAGCTTGATAAAATCTAAAGGTTTTTGTATACAAGGAAGTAACCAATAATAGGTCACCTAAGGTTTAAGCATATAGAAAAGTAGCCAAAGGAACAAGGTATAAGCATATAGAGAAGTAGCCAAAGGGCCAAGGTTTAACCATATGGAGAAGCAACAAAATGGCAAAAGGTCTAATCTTATAGAGAAGCTTCTAAAAAGTCCAAGCATATAAAAAAGTTATCCAATATTTAGAGGTCATTCAATGTATGAACATATAGTGGAGACGTCCAAGGTGAATATATAAGTCATGAAGATTACTATGAATATGTACCATATTTGACACATAATAGGCTTAAGGGAGAAGTTAGAATAAAGGTAATAGAGTTGTAAATTTCAAGCGAAGACATCTAGCATAGAATTACAAAATAAAGTTGGAGCACAACATTGAGCAATGCAAAGTACAATACCAATCAATGCAAGTTCAAGCACAACACCAAGTGATGCAAACTATCAAGCACCTTAAGAATAATCTAGAGCCAAGAAAAGCATCATCAAGAGTCATCCTAAAGAGTATCACAACATCAATCTCAGACTTGTTATTATGAGAAGACCAGAACTTAGAATAATACCAAGCATTCTTAAATAGATTGCTTGGAAGATAAAATGAATTTTACTACAAAGAAGGAACATTGATTGTAAGGAGAGAGGTAACATAAGGTTGCTAGAGTCAATCTCCAATGGATTTTGGAAGAGTAACACTTCCAATGTAATGCATGCAACCCACTTGGAAGTAAATTCCTTACAAGGCATTTGGAAATCAAATAATAGAAAGTGTAACATTCAACATTGCATGCCTAAATTTGAACACCCAAAAATGAATTGATTTGGTTGTACAAAGTGCTAAATCAAGTTGGTTAAAAGTAGTTTCTACAAGTCTTTACTAGAGAAGCATTCAAAGCATTTACAAAAATGCAATGGGGAAAGGCACACAAGAGGTTTCAAAGGTAAAAATTTGATTAATTAGTTTATTTTCAAGTTTTTATTATTAGAAGTGATAAGGATAAATATTTATTAAAGATAAATATTTCTATTAAGGTTGAATAAGAAGTGATAAGTAGTAATAGGTTTATTGTTATTAGACTTAATTATTGGAGTGATACATAGGATAATAGTTTTATTTTGTAGATAAAAATAATTAAGTACAGGATTTAAAGGGGCTCCAAATCCAAGTACATAAACTGGTATCTAAACTAATAGTATAAGATAACACAAGCATGTATATTGGCCAATAACAACCTGAACAAAAAGGTCTAAACTATAGCAGAGAAAGCTATATGGAACATTGATGTCAGATAAACAAAAATATAGTTCGATTAATACCCACGCAAGGGTTGCTTAAGAGAAGTAGATACCTAAAAAAATTGTAAAGGAGCTATGAAAAAACCTACACAAGGGAATCTCGTAAAAGGTCCATAAAAACTATAATAGACACCTATACAAAAATAAACACAGTGCTCAAAAAGACCCACACAAGGAAACTATAGACTATAATTAAAATCCCATGCAGGGGATCAAAAGACAAAAAATAGAGAGACCCAACATGAGAATAAATAGAGTACTCAATAGACCCAGATCTAGACCTTTGTAACATCTTCATTTGCAAGAGCATCTCTAGGATGGTTCAGGAGTAGCACATTAAGAGTCTCCCTAATTTTATCCATGGCACTGATAATTTTGTTGACGATGGTAACATGGATTGTATTATGAGTAGTAATGCAAGGATCATCACTATATTCATCTAAAATATGGTAAGGGGAGATCTGACTAGTATTAACCCTTGATTTCTTAAGTCAGGTTGACCTCCTAAAGTTGAGGTAGATGAAGGCTTCAGTGATATCTTACTCAGCTCCTTTGAACTTGCTTAGAAATGGAATGATATCATGAGCTTATAGAAAGGTGTGAGATAGGGGATCAAGCTAAAGGGTAAATGGCTCAAGTAAGGCCATGTTGGCAAGACTAAGGAGAAAGGAAGACCACAAAAGCTTCTTACTACCTAGGACACACAACAACAAACAAAACCAGATGATGATGGACTAACACAGACTAGGGATGTAAATATAGAAATTTTTGGTACCATAGATACCCTTTCTGAAATTTGAGTTGATGTGATTAGTAGACCACATAATAATTCTTCTTAGGAAACCAACATTGGAAAAATTAAACATGGAACGAGATAGACTTCATACATGATAGGGCTGGGAAAGGATTGGGAGTGCCAAATGACTAAAAAAATGAATCTTAAAATTCACAAGATATAAAATTAAGCATCTCGATACTTGAGATATATTAACATTGCTAGATAACATCCAATTAAATAGCCTAGACCTACTTAGGGACTTGACATGCTTAAAAAAGACAACCATGAGGTAAATTCACTGACAGGACATATCTTGGTACATTACATACTTCTCAAAAGGGAAACAAGAGAACCAAAAGCTAAAACTAATAGCAAGACAAAGAGTCATGCTAATAAAAGAAATTTATGCCATAAGAATGGGAACCAAAGAAACACATCATTCTAAAAAGGTTAGAGTCAACATTAGAGAAGTTGACCCACCAAAACGTGTGACCACATCTTTAAAACCAAATCATTAATAATAGCATTTAAAACTTCATGGTAAATATTTCTTTCAAAATGAACAGAGATTTATGGATAACTCCCCAATTAGTAAGAATATCTACAGGATTGTTAGCTTCATGTTACACATGGTTGATAAATATATCATTAAAATTTTGGGACAACTTCTTAGCTTCTTGAATAATAGTTGTGAAATTCCAAGAGGAAACCCTATTGTTTTTAAGAGCATTTATAATGTTCAAAGAATCTCCCTCAATAAAATGGTTGCCTTTATAATCCTTGATAATATCTAGCCCTCTCCATAGTGTATGATCTTCAACAAAATGATTATTTGGGCATCCCAAATACTCAACATAAGCCATAATAACTTATCCATTGCTATCGCTGACTAGACCACCTACACCAACATCCCCTAGGTTTCCTTTGGAGGTACCATCAAAGTTAAGTTTCAGCCACTCACTTGGGGGAGGAATCCAATGGGTACCCACTCTAGGATGGGGGACTGGTAAACTAGAACTGGAGTTGTAGGGAATATTTAAATAAGACAACAAAATAGACTCCAATCTAGAATCAAGTGGTTTGGAACAAGAGAAGAGCTTGTAATTCTCAACAATAAAGGTAATAGCTTTGTTGATAACAGAGATGGGATCCATAGAGGAGGAAGAAAAAACCCTACTATTTCTTTCTAGACACAATTACCATAAGATATGATGAAGGCTCACTTTAAATAAAAAAGATAATCTAAGATTTTTAAATGGAGTAGACCATTGGGTGAATAGGAGACTCAATGAATTAGGACGAACCCAAGCGATATGAAAAGTGGATATAAGTTGATCGAAATATGTATTGGACAAAGGGCACTCTAGAAGGAGGCGATTGGAAGATTCCCAAGAATTCATGTACAAATAGCATCTATTGGGGATAGGCATACCTCTTTTCATAATATTATCAATTATTACAATCTTATTTTGAATGGCCAACCATCTGAAATAAGCAACTTTTGATATGAGGTATTTAATCCATACTCGATAATAAGGTATATGGACCACTTGATAATCAATAGTCATATAATGAGTATATTTAATAGTGAACAAGCCAGAATCAATTTCTTTCCAAAAAGGAGAGTTAGGGGAATTACTAGTGGGGTTGACTATTGCATTTAGGATAGTTTTTAGAACTTTTGAGGCAACATAGATTTAATCATTAGCACATGGAATATGGAAATATTTCCAAAACTTGGAATCCAATGAAATGTCAATGAAATATTCAACCTTGTTGCCAATTAATGTGTCCATGAAAGGATGTAAGACAACAATTTCATTGTTCTCTAGAAGCGTTTGATTAATAATCCACTTGTAAGTCCAAAAATTAATTTTACTTACTATGTCTAGTTTCTACCTTATCACCTTATGAATTAGATATCTAGGTTGGGTAATTGATTTCCATAAAGTGGACCCATATCTGGGAATATCATCATTCAAGAAACAAGGATTTTGAAGATATTTTTTGTTGATAATTGAGACCCATTCAAGGTTGTTGGTGAAAATCTTCCATGCTTGCTTGGCTAACAAGATTGTGTTCATATTACAAACTCTTGGGAGCCCCAATCCCCCCTAAATTTTTAGGGAGCACACCTTGTACCAACTATCTAGATGAAATCTTTTCCTGTCCTCAGTACCTGCCCACAAAACTCTTTTTTGGATTTGCTTAATTTTCATGCAGATAGTAGCAGGAAATTTGAATATGAACATGAAATAAATAGGAATATTTTGGAGATAAGCCATTGTCAGGGTGGCTTTTGCTTCTTAAGAGAGGAGGGTCCCTTTCCAATCTACAAGTTTTTTGTTAATCCTATCAATAACATTACTTCACTTGGATTCCTTCGAAGCATTGGTGAAAAGAGGGAGGCCCAAATATTTAGTAGGTAACTGAAATATAACACATTGAAAAATGTGTACAATATTTTCTTGTCTCTCTTGGGAAGTTTTAATGAAATAGATTTTGCTTTTAATATAATTTATTTTTTGACCTACAGCCTCCTCATATGTATCAAAAATACTCTTAATGGTTTTTTCTTCCCAAACAGAAGCATGAGTAGCAATGATGAACTACTGGTGAGATAGGGCTCTTAAATTGGATGTAACATTAATGCTTGAAATTATGTCATTGGAGCAGGAATTTTTGAGCACTCTACCCAAGGATTCAACAAGAATTATAAAAAGTATGGGGAAGAGAGGATCTCCCTATCTAAGGCCCCTATTGCTAGGGAAAAACCCTGTTGCAGAACCATTTACTAGGAATAAAAACCAAGGATCAGAGATGCAATTGTAAACAAGATCAACCCATTCCCTATGAAATAAAAATTTGAGAAGGACAACAACAAAAAATATTTATTAACTCTATCAAATGCCTTATTCATATCAATTTTGAAAAACATAGTAGATTTTTTGTTAAGGCTAGCACAATGAAGGACTTCATGTAATGTGATAATACCATCAGTAATATTTCTTCCTTTGACATAGCTATCTTGATAAGGGTCTATGATCTAAGGGAGTATATCCTTGAGTCTTGTAGCCATGGCTTTAGTTAGAGTTTTGTAAAGGATATTGCAGAGACTAATGGGTCTGAAATCTAACATAGAATTACAAATAGGCCCTTTGGGAACCAAGGCAATGAAAGTGGATTTGATACTTCTAGGTATAAATTTAGTTTGTTGATGTTCAATGATGGAATTACATATTTTAGACCCAATGATATCCAAAAAAATCTAGTAGAACCGAGGGGAAAACCCATAAGGGCTTGGGAATTTATCAAGGTGTATAGAAAAAGGGTCTCTTTAATTTCATAAGGGGTGAGGGGTTTGATAAGAACCAAATTCATATCTAAAGTGACCAAGCTAGGAATATGGTGGAGCAATTATCTACTAGCCTAGGTAGTATTTTGGGGGTTTACTCCCAAAATACCTTCAAAGAAAGATGAAGCTTCATTTCGGATATCAAAAACATCCTTGGTGATGATGCCATTAGTTCTTGTTAATTCTTTAGTTTTGTTCAAACTTTGGTGTCTCAAAATAGTGGTATGAAATAATTTTGTGTTAGAGTCCCTCTCTTTGAGCAAAATGACCTTTGATTTTTACCTCCAAAAAGTCTCCTCTTTAGCCAGTACATTATGAAAGTTTGCAAGAACCTATCACTGGTATAGCTTCTTGAGAAAAAAAACCTATCAAGTTTTACTTGAATGTGTTGATACCCAATTCTCCTATTGCTCCAGGTGTATTTTGCTCCTTTATTTTGAACATCCATTAGATCACAAACAGTGAAAAAGTTATGAAAATCCTCAATGCTCTTGGAATGCATCAAGTTACATCCCTGCTTATCATAAGGAAAAAGGAAAGAGTTGAAATCTCCAACAATAATCCATGGAAGGTTTAAGAAAGCACTTTTCATTTGATTCAAAGTATCCCATTGGTCCCTATGGATGAGATGATTGTTAGGAGTGTAGACATTGGATAAAACCAAAGAGAAAATATTGCTTTAAAAAAAAAAACATCATATTGAGGACCTTGTCGGAAGAGAAAATGATTCTGCCTTCTAACTTGTTTAAGTCCCAAATACAAAGAAATCCCCTAGACGCACCTTGATCAGGAAAAAAAGTAAACTCACCAATTTTTCCAGAGAGAATTTATGATTTTATGAATTTTTATTTTGGTCAATATTCATTTCTTGTAGACTTATGATAGTGGGTCTATGTTCTTTCCTCAGAGTGCAAACAAGCCTTTGATTGCCAACATTGTTGAGGCCTCTCACATTCCATGAGAGGATCCTCATTAGAATTTTTGGAAATTTTTTGGCCTCCCTTAGATTGTTGCAAGGAAGGTTTGGGTCTTTTTGGTTCATCCTTCTCCTGTTCAAGAAGATCTTAGAATAGGGTTTTCCTCGGTACCATTTGCAATATCATTTTTTGTTTCCTTTTTATTTTGATCATTTATAGAGGTCTTCCCTTATTTTTATTTTTATTGTCGATATCAATAGAATATTTCTTGAGACTTCTAGTGTTAATGGGGATGAAATTATATTTATATTATTTCTCCACTTTTCTTGAGATGGGAATACCAATTTCTATATGCCCCTCAGCGGTGGATGGAGGTTTTGAGATAGTATTAGAGGGCCTAGATCTGGACAAGGATTGAGGCTCCTCTTGGTTAGAAACTAGGGTTTCAATTGGATTTGAGGTAGTATCTCCCTCACCTGGTTCAAGCCCATGAAAAGTAGTTCATTTCAAAACATCAACACGATTTTGAAAGGTAAAAATGGAACTCACCTTTAGATGATAGTTTTCTAAATCTTGAATATCAATCTACTTTCATTTGGAATTTTTTATAATTTTTTCCTTCTTCTGGTAGCTGCTTTGTTGCTTGCCCTGTATGGGTCTACCTTGTTGCCACTCGAACTGCAACCCACTTTGAGAGGTATTGGGGAATTTCATATCATTTGATATTCTTAGCAATGGGTATTGGGTTTTGAGATATTCCTTAGCCTTGAATTCAATGTAGAATGTAGAATTATTCTCATATTCTATGGCTTGACATCTACGATAGGAGTCATAAACTAGATTTATTTGAGTGTAAAGTTGGGAATACAAATTGGTGTTAACATAAATTCTACCATGTACCATGCGAGTGCATGCTCTGGTAACTGGTTCAATAGCAACCAACTCGCCTATGTATTTTCCAATACCCTTTAAAATATATTTGTGCCAAAAATGGGTAGGCAGATCTGGCAACTAAATCCAGATTGATGTAAAATTTATGATATGCATCTCGAGGTTGAAGTCTTCACCCCACCTCAAAATAAATAGACTCTTCCAACTAAAGAACTAAGGACCCATAGTAAGAATTCGGGAGGCATCTTCTTCTTCGTTGAGTTGAATGAGGAAAAACCCTTTAAAAGGCAAACCATATCCATATTGCCTAGGGTTTTCTATTTGTTATATGCCCACCACCGAATAGATTCCATATCTGGACATCCTATGATAAATTTCCCCACTAGATTGTGGGATTTAATAGAAATATAATTTGCCTTTAGGGTTTCAGGAATTACCAGGTCTTCACCCATTGGGAGTAAGAGGGTTCCACTGCCCGAAGGAGGTTTTGTAGACCCTTTTAATTTCTTAGCATAAAACTGAGGAGAGGATTCATGGTATTGATAGAGGATCCTTATCAAGAGGATCCTTACTTGAAGGAGGTTTCGTAGAACCTTTTACATGTGTCCCTTATCAAGAGGATCTTTACCCCCTATGGTATTCGTATTCCTAAAACCGTCAGGATCTTACTTAGCCCCTTTAGTCTCAACAGACATCGTACCACCCATGATAATTTTGGGAATTCTATCCTGATTCAACTTATTCACTTTCCTGCCTCTCATCATATTCACAGTTGAATTCATAGTCGAAGCTGTAGATTCCATATTTGGAGTTGCTTGCATCAACATAGATGAAACCCTCCCACAGTCACTTGCCAAAAATTTTGTTCATACATAGGGATGCACTAGGATCTGTGTTGCTCCAAATGATATGAAAATTTGTGGAGAAGTTCTAGATTTTTTTAGGCATCTACCCTAAAAATTTAAGCTCAATATGAGTTTGGATGATTGAAATATGGCCGTAATAAGTTCTATAGTTTGCGCAATCCTGTGAAAAATGTCCTCCTCTATACGTAGAATAGTAGTTTAATTTCTTATAAGGTTACAATTATAAGGTGTTTAAGAATTTGTTTTTAATTTTTAGATAAACTTTTAAATTTGAATTTTATTTAATTTGACATTTTTTTAGAATTATTGAATTGTTAATTATTTTAAAATATAGTCATTTGGGAGATAAAAGGTTTTCAACTCTAGACTTTAGAAAATATAAAATTGCAAAGAATTATTTTCTAAAACTAGGGATTTATAAGATTGTCCACATCAAAGGTTTTACTAAATAAATACAACTATGTCTAAAAGTATAGTTTTTCTTTCCAAATATGAACTTCTAAAAGGACCAAATTATGCTTCATGGAAAAATAAAGTGAAATCAATTCTAGTAGTGGAAAAACTTTGGGATATAGTTAGTGGAACAAAATCCTACTAAAGATGTAAGAAAAATTGAGATATATGAATCCAAAGCACTTATGATAATAACATTTGCAATAATTGATGAAATAAAACCTTATATAAGTGTAGCAAAAACTTATAAGAATATTGGAATACTCTATGCAAAATATTTGAAGGAAAAAATAAAGCTACTATTCTCAATCATCAATCAGAATTATACTCCTTAAAAGTTAATAGTGGTGAAAGTATTGAACTATTTTTTAGAAATGTAGCATATACTAAAGCAAAACTATTAACTCTAGGAGAAAATGTAGAAGAAATTTTTTTTGTTTAAGTGACATTGAGAGCACTTCCAAAACGTTACAAACATCTAGTTACATATTTACAACTTTTAAGTAAAGATAGTACTTTTGATGAGATAGTCAACATTATACAATAATATGAAGTAAAAAATTCAGTCAAATATGAAATGGCTAACAATTCCCTAATATCAAAAGATAATTCATAATGCAATCTTACTTCAACTCCAAGATACAAATCCAAATGGAATACAAGATATTATTAAATATGCAAGAAAAATGGCCATAGCACAAATTTCTATAGATACAATCAAAGAAATAATTATTAAGGAAATCAGATGAATATGAATCAAGGAGATCATCCAAATAAGTTAGTACAATAACGACAATATCAAAACAATACGCATCGTCAACAATAATTGTAGTCTCAACATTTTCAATGTTAGTGTTCTCAAAATTAGCATAGTCAACCTTAATTACAATATAAAGAGGGAAATAAAAAAGGACATATAGCTCAAGGAATTCAAGAAATCAAGAGTTAGAAGAAAATTTTGAAGAAAAGGAATTCAAAGCTCTTTTAGTAAAAATGATAATCAATAAAGATGTATTTCTATCAAAGAACTTTGAAGGTACAAAATTTATAGTTGATCAAGATACAAGAGGGTAGCATGATAAGAAAAAATATAGAGAATAGGACAAGCACAAGTCATTGGATTACTTGAATATTGAAGATAAAGATGAAGACTATGATTGAAGACTAAAGTCTTCAATAACCAAATAATATAATACAAGGGGTGTTGGAGTATATTACATTATTTGGTACATGCTAATATATCCCCATGGTACATTTATGGTATACCTTATAAATTTTATATTAGGGTTTAATCATAGTTTAGAGTGTGAATTTTAATTCCCCTTTCATATAAGTGTGTATGTGCAAGAAATTCACAAGTGTCACGTAAATTTGTAATATGCAAGAAATGCATGTGTTATGTGAGTGAGTGTGCAAATGTAATTTAAGTATATGTGCACTAGTGTCTTATATATAAGAGTATAAATATGTAATGTAAATATGTGCACAAGTATCTTAGATTAGGGTGTGCAAAGCAAATATCAAGAGTCATGTCTAGGTGTGCATACAATATAGAGTAATGTGCTCATCAAGTATGCAACTGTCAAGTAGAGAATCCAAGGTTCATGAGACTTAGCATATGGAAAGGAATATTCAAATATCCAAAGAGTCAGTATACTATGGCTATATAATACTCCATCAAGAATCAAGCATCAAGCACTAAGAAAAATATTTGTAAGAGAAAGAGAAGCAATAAGATTGGATACATTTTGAACAATTAATATTGTATGTTTTACTACATGCTTTGTACATGTATGATTAAGGCTATTTAAATTCATATTGTTGTTTATTACAAAATTTTACTTGATATATTATTAGCCTTGATATACATATTAATTTGCTCATATTACTATGTTCATGTTATTATCTTGATATTATTGCTTTGTGGCTATATTATATTCGATCCTATAATATTTAACCTATAAGATTTGTGGTAGAATTAGGGCTTAAAAATACATCATTTAAAACATTATACACAATGCATGATTGAGAATGGTGATCAACAAAAAGATGCAAAACTCAATAGCTTGCAAATAAATTATAGAGAAGCTGAAAATGAATAATTTTTAGCAGTTGAACATTATTTAGACACTGTTATCTCAAGCAAGTGAAAACTTGATGAAGGACTACTCCAACCAACACACACACAATACTCAAATAACAAAAAAATTCAGAAGAAACACAACATCTGATATTTATTTCAATGAAATGGAATTTTTATAAGCAAAAATTACAAAGCTACGAATTGCAAAATCAGAGTTACAATTCTACGACCACAAGACCGATTTTAACACAAAGCAAAATCGACTCAAAATCTGCAAACTGGAGCTACAATCCATCTTCCCGTGCTACCTTTTAGTGATCCCTCTTCCCCCTTTTAATAACTCCCATAGAACATTCTAGAAAGTGTAACAACACTTTTCCTGCCCAAGAAGATATTCATATGGAATTTGAAATCATTTTTAGCCCAAAAAGGTATTCAAATTTGAATTTCGATGACACAGCTTCCCAGGACCGTAAATTTTGACTCGAGGGTTTGTTTGGCTTTTGTAAGATATCGTTGGAAAGATTACGAAGAGAGCTACAGTTCATAAATAACCTAAAGATCATTGAGGTAATTTTTCATCCTCCTTAGGTACTTTTAAGGTCTTCAAATTTTATTTTTAAAACTTCTTGGATATATTTCCTAACATGAAAACTTTAATATCTCTCAAATCGTTCAGGCTATTGAGGTGATTATTTCACTACCAAATCTATTTTTCAATCCCACTCCTTGGGGTAAATTTTCAAACCCATATGTGTCCATTTAGGCCAACTTACTAAAAATAATCAGTGACTATTTTTTGCCTTTTTGGACTTCTAACTGACTTATACCTCCCAAGTGTCATCATGGACCCGAAAACCACTAAAGAAACTTACAACCAAAAGAAAAATACAATTTATTTATTTTTTGTGACGCAAGATTTCCCTTACACCATTGTATGCTCCTGCATCAAACACCCAAGGTAAATTGAGAATTGACCTTGACTTCTCTAGTGTTGGAGGAAAACTGAGATGGTCAACCTCTGTCTTTGAAAGCCATGAGGAATCTTCAACTGGCCTTCCTTTCCACTTAACGAGGTATTTTTCATACTACTTGTTTCTTATAGTTCTTCTTAGACAACTATCCAAGATTTCTTCTATCTCTTCTTTCTCTAGATTAGATGTTGGAATGTTCCATCGTTCTTCTACTGGTCCATCCTCATTGTCCCCTTCATGATACTCTATCAAGTCAAAAATGTTAAACACATGTGATATGTTAATTTCAATTGGAAATTACACCTCATATGCATTTCCTGAATCATGTTTCTTTATGATCCTACATGGTCCAAACTTCTGTTGAGCAAGGTGCAGCAACAGTATTGTCATTGTTGTCAACACAGTCAGATATATCTGTTGATGCAGTGGACAGGAAGTTCAAAAGCTATTCAGATGCAGAAGACATGAGTTCAAAGGTTATTCAGAGTATGTACAATGATTTTCCAAGAAGACCGAAGTGGCCCATATGCAAAAGATCAAAGAAAAATAAAAGTAAAAAAAGTGTCGCGATATCACAACATATACAGCAGGCAAGAAAAACTATCACGATTTCGTGACATGTTGGAAGAGAGAGCAAAAGAAGGAAAAATTGTCACGATTTCGTGACATGTTGGAAGAGAGAGAAAAAGCAGGAAAAACTGTCACGATTTTGTGACATGTTGGAAGAGAAAAAGGCAAGTGGAAAAACTATCATGATTTCGCGACATGTTGGAAGAGAGAGAAAAAGCAGGAAAAACTGTTGTGATTTCGCGACATGTTGGAAGAGAAAAATGCAAGTGGAAAAACTGTCACAATTTCGTGACATGTTGGAAGAGAAAGAGAAAGCAGGAAAAAGTGTCACGATTTTGCAACAAGTTCGAAGAAAGAGAACAAGTAAGAAAAGTGTCGTGATTTTGTGACATGTCGCATTTTTGCGACTAAAATAGGAGAGAGAAAGTAAGTTGGAAAAGTTTCACGATTTCGCGACATGTCGCATTTTCGTGACTAAAATAGGAGAGAGAAAGTAAGTTGGAAAAGTGTTGCGATTTCATGACATGTCGCATTTTCGTGAATAAAATAGGAGAGAGAAAGTAAGTTTGAAAAGTGTCGCGATATCGCGACATGTCACATTTTTGTGACTAAAATAGGAGAGAGAAAGTAAGTTGGAAAAGTGTCACGATTTCGCGACATGTCACATTTTCGCGACTAAAATAGGAGAGAGAAAGTAAGTTTGAAAAGTGTCGCGATATCGCGACATGTTGCATTTTCATGACAAAAGAAAGAGAGGAATCGTACGGAAGCAGAACTGTCACGATTTTGCGACAAAAGTAGAAAGCAAGACTTTGGAAGCAAAAGTGTCATGATTTCACGACAAAAGCAAAGAAGTAAAGTACGGAAGCAGAAGTGTCACGATTTTGTGACAAAAGCAGAGAAGAAGACTTCGAAGGTAGAAGTGTCACGATTTTGCGACAAAAGCAAAGTCGAAGTCTATGGAAGCAAAAGTGTCGCAATATCAAGACAAAAGCAAAGTCAAAGTCTATGGAAGCAGAAGTGTCGTGATATCACGATAAAAGCAAAGACAAAGTAAACAGAGGCAGAAATGTCATGATATCACGATAAAAGAAAAGACGAAGTCTACAAAGGTAGAAATGTCATGGTATCATGACAAAATAATAGAGAAAGCATACAGAGGTGAAAGTGTCACGATATCGAGACATGTATTTTTGTGACAATAGCAACAAAAGAAGCTACAGAGGCAAAAATGTCATGATTTCATGACAGGTCATAAATGTGCAGTCAAGAAGGAGAACCCAACTAAAATGAGAAGTATGACAGTGGACCAACATCACTACGACATTTACAGGGGCAGTTATAGAGTGATTTCATACTACTAAAATATGAAGAGTGATCAAAAGTTAGGATGGCGGTTACAGGGTCTGTCCAGAATGAAATCATCAAGCGATGGATAAATCAAACATTTTCTTGAGTTGAGTTCGACGAAGACCGATGACAACCGACTAAGATTAGGTTTTACAACCGACTAATATTAGGGTTTTCATCATAAAAATATTGTTATAAAAGGAGGGCTGTTTGGAGAATTGATGAGATGTGTGGAATGTGTGTGAAATACGATCGTTGTGCATAGAGAGCAAGTCGTGTCGAATCGTGCTAAGTGTGAAATTTGCAAAGAGAGCAGAGTGCACAAAAGGGAGAAGACGATCATAAAGTTTGACTATAACAAAGCAGAGTGTGTGAAGTTATTGCGTAGAGAGAGCAGAGTGCACATAGAACACAAAGGTGAAGAAGACCAGTCAGGGTCTTGCAAAAGCAAAGATAAATAAGGGGTTGGTGCTCATTCTAGTTGGTGCTGGTAAATCAGGGGTTGGTGCTCCTTTCTATTGGTGTAGATAAATCAGGGGTTGGTGCTCCTTTCTGTTGGTGCAGATAAATCAGGGGTTGGTGCTCATTTTACGTTAGTACAAATAAATCAGGGGTTGGTGCTCCTTCTAGTGGGTGCTGGTAAATTGATTGTAAAGTTGGTGCTTTGCAAAGGCTAGATTTGGATGGTAGTCCAAGCAGTCAATTTTTGAGGAGTAGCCACATTGGTGAACCTCGTTAAATATTATGTTGTGTGATGCTCTTTTGTTATACTTTTTGTATCTAGTAATAAGTTTTAATTACTGCGGTATTAAGAGCTGTAAATTCAAGTTTAAAGAGCTACACTGATTCACCCCCCCTCTAAGTGTCATTGTAAGACTAACAACTTCTTCATTCTCAACTTGTTATATGTCTTAACAAGATATCTTTCTTTTCTCAGGTGAACCATAACTTAATCTCTAACCTGGAATTCCTTGAACCTCCACTTCTGTCCTGCCTTTGCATTGTACTGAGTATTCATATTATTACTATGCTTTCTTACCTCTTCATGCAAGTTATTCAAATGCTCTAAAAAGTCCTCAGCTTCGACACTACTCTTTTCTCTTTTTTCCATCTGCCTCAACTCAGAAGCATTCCTTGGGCTGCTACCATATACAATCTAGAATGGGGATTTACCAGTACTCCTATTGATAGAATTATTGTAAGCAAATTTTGCTTATGGTAAAATCAAATCCCATCCGTTGGGCTTATCTCCTCCTAAGCATCTTAGCAGGTTTCCCAAAATCCTATTCACCACCTCTATTTATCCATCAGTTTACAGATGGTGTGCAGAACTGAACTTCAAATTTATCTTCAACCTCTTCAATAAGGTCCAAAAATAACCAATAAATTTGGTATCTCTATCTGAAACTATACTCTTTGGTAGACCATGTAGTCATACCACCTCTCTGAAAATAACTCTGTAATGTGTACTACATCACTAGGTTTATGATAAGGAATGAAATGTGCCATCTTAGAAAACCTGTCAACCACCCCAAATATTGAGTCATATCCTCTCCATGTCCTTGGTAAGCCAAGAAAAAAATCCATGCTAATATCTTCCCATGGTTTCTCTAGTACATGTAATGGCTGATAGAGCCCGATGTTCTATCTTACACCTTTGGCCATTTGGCATACTTTGCAAATCTATATAAACTTCTTCACATCCTACTGTAACTGTGGCCAATAATATTTCTCATTAACAAGAGCAATGGTCTTATCCTGACCAAAGGGTCTAGCCAATCCTCCACTATGCTTATCCTTAATTAGGTTCTCTCTCATGGAACTCCTTGCAATGCACAACTGGTTTTTTCTAAACAACATCCTATCTTGGATTAAGAAATCCAACCATTTTGTTCTGTCCAAAGTAACAAGTTCCAAGTAGACTCTCCAAGCTTCTGCAAAATTTGGATCTTTAGGGTACCAAATATTGAGTTTGTCAAACCCAAAAATCTCTACCTTCATCTCTATCAACAAATTTTACTTTCTACTTAAGGCATTTGCAACTCTGTTTGACTTTCCACTCCAATGCTTCAACATAAAAGTATAACTCTACAAAAACTCAACTCATTTTAAATGCATTTGATTTAATTTTCCTTGGCTATTAATATACTACAAGGCTTGATGATCAGTATATAAAACAAAATATTTTGGAAAAAAATAGTATCTCCATTTCTTCAAAGCTTGAACTATGGAATAAAACTCCTGATCATAGAAAAAATACTTTTTCCTGACATCATTAAGCTTCTCACTAAAATAGGCAACATGCTTACCTTCTTGACTAAAAACAGCTCCTATGGCACTACCACTAGCTCACAATCTACCTGAAATACCTTATTGAAATATAGAAGTGCCAAAACATGTTGCTCTGTGACTTTCTTCTTCAACATATCAAAACTCCTGGCTACTCCTGTAGTCCAGTTAAAATCATTTCTATCTCCTCTCATTGTCTAGGTTAGGGGTGTACAAATACTATTGAAATTATTAATAAACTTTTTGTAACAACTTACTAGACCATAAAATGATCTTACCTCTGTAATACTCCTCGATGTAGGCCATTCAATGATAGCCTTCAATTTTTTTGGGTCCATTTTAAGACCTTCAGCTAAGATAAAAAATCCCAAATACACCAACTATTTCTTCACAAAACCATATTTCTTGCGATTAATTAGCAATTTCTCCTCCCTTAGCTTCTCAAAAACTCTTCGAATATGCATTAGGTGCTCCTCAAATGTATTACTAAAAATTAAAATGTCATCCAAATAAACAATAATATTTTCCTAAAAATTCTTTCAATACCTCATTCATGAGTCACATAAATGTGCTTGGTGCATTGGTTAGCCCAAATTACTAACCACTCGTACAAGCCCTCTTTAGTATTGAAGGTTTTCTTCCACTTATATCCTTATTTGATATAGATCTTATGATATCCACTCTTTAAGTCAATCTTTGTGAAGTGCTTGGATCCACTCAAACAATCCATAAGGTCGTCCATTCTTGGCAATGGAAATCTATATTTGATTGTAATCTTGTTAATGGCTCGAGAGTCTATACACATTATTCATTCTCCATATTTTTTTGGTGCTAGTGTTGTAGGTACTGCACATGGACTCAAAATCTATCGAATCAATCCCTTATTCAACAACTATTAAACTTGTCTGTTTAGCTCCTCATTCTTCGTAGGACTCATTCTATTGGCTACCTTGTTTGGTAAACTGGCTCCTAGTATCAAATCCATCTGGTGACTAATATTCCTCACTGGTGGAAATTATTTAGGTACATTATCTTATACAATATCTTCAAATTATCCCAATAGATCTGAGACTTATATCGGTATATCTTTACATTCCTCTTTATTAACTCTAGAAATCAATGCATAGCACATATGCTCGTGCTTCATACCATCCAAAAACTTCCTACCATCAACTAAATAAATTCTTGTACTAATACATACCTTTTCATCCACCTCTTTTAGGGGCTTCAACTTATGGTGAACTCCATCCTTTATCAAGGAATAAGTGTTGGCATGTCCATCATGTACTGCACGTCGATCAAATTTCCATAGCCTTCCCAATAGCACATGATAAGCATCCATAGGTAGGATGTCACATAGTACCTCATCATAGTAATTCCTGATTTTGAAATTCACTAAACATTGCTCATTGACCAAAGCTCTATGGTCCTTCTACAACCATGCAATCTGATATGGATACGAGTGTCTCCTTCTATCCAACTATAATTTATTAACCATCCCATCTGAAACTAGATTATCAGTGCTACCATTATCAATGATAACATTACAAACAATACCTTCATATTTGCACCTTGTGCAAAATAAAATCTTCCTATAAACTAGATCTTTCTCCTCATTTAGCAAGGCTCTCCTTGTGATAATAAATTCTCATCCCTTTGCCTCTTCAGAATGGTTATATTCAACATCTTCCTCTTAATCTATATAGGCAACTCATGCATTACCTTCAGGTCTCTTATTCGTCCTTCATTGATGTTGTGGACACTCATATGCTCGATGTCATTCTTCTCCACATTGGAAACATGTTCCATGAAATCCTCCTCTTCTAGGTCCTCGTCCAAACTTTCCTCTTCCTATTTGGTCACCATTATTTTTCTCACAGGGGCGATAAGCATTATCCCCTTTTTGGTTTCGGTTGCTGCTAACTTCTTCATTCTTCTTTTGGTCTTCATTTTATCCTCCATATGGTCTTCCACTAGTCCTTCCACCATGACCTCTTTCCATCTGCTTGCTTTTAAACCTTTTATTCAACTTCTCTTCTACCTTCAGGGCAAACTTATAAGCATCTTCTATAGTAGTCATTCTGACCAGAATTAGCTCATCTTGAAGGCTTGGTTTCAATCCATTTATATAACAGTCTACCTTCTACTTGTTAGCCTTAGAATGGCCTATTCTGATCATGACCTTGTAGAACTCCTTTGTCTACTCTTTGATAGATTTACATACCCGCCTCAAAACTTACATTTTCTTTAGAACATCTAAATTGTAATCAATTGGAATGAACTATCTCTTCAAATTTTCCACCATTCGATCCCATCTTGTTATTCTTTCTTTTCCTCTTCTATTTCTATCTAGTTGTACTTGCCTCCACCAGATATTAGCGTACCCCTTCAACTTGGTCTTTATAAATTTGATCCTCTCAGGATCTTCCACTTCCTCATACTCAAAGTACTCCATATCATTGATCCAATAGATCAACTCTTTTGGGTTAATATTCCCAGAATATGTAGAAACATTAATCTTTGATCTTTTTCTAATCTTGGATATGGCCTTAAATAATATCACTTATGCAAGATCTATGGCCTCTTGTTCTTATTTGACCTAAGATTCTTCTTCTCCGCCATTTTTTTCAATTTTCTCTTCTCTTCTTGGCTCAAATACTCTATGTAGATCCTCTTGTAGTGCTTGAACTTGTCTTTGTAGGGCTCTAAAACCCACTCCTGTAACCATAATATTTATTTATGGAGGCATTCTGATCACTTTTATCACAACCTCAACCCTAGGTCCTGGTGCAAACTACCTCACATTCGATGATCTATTTACACACTCAAGAACTCCCACTCTGATACAACTTTATGAAGGGCTACTCCACCCAACACACACAAAATACTCAAATCACAAAAAAATCAGAAGAAACACAACATCTGATATTTATTTCAATGAAATTGATTTTTCATAAGAAAAAAATACAAAGCTACGAATCACAAAATTAGAGTTACAATTTTACAACCACATGGCTGATTTTAACATAGAAAAATTGACTCGAAATATGTAAGCTGGAGCTACGATCCATCTTCCTGTGCTACCTTTTGGTGATACCTCTTCCTCCTTTTAATAACTCCCATAGAACATTCTAGAAAGTGTAACTCCCATTTTCTTGTCCAAGAAGATATTCTTCTGGAATTAGAAATTTTCATTTTCCACCCAAAAAGGTATTCAAATTTGAATTTCGATGGCACAACTTCCTGGGATCATAAATTTTGACTTGGGGGTGCGTTTGTCTTTCGTAAGATATCATTGGAAATATTACGAAGAGATCTAAAATGCCTCAATGACATCAAGATCATTGAGGTGATTTTTCAAACTCATTTGTGCCTTCTAAGGTCTTCAAATTTTATTTTTAAATCTTCTTGGAGATATTTCCTAACATGAAAACTTAACTATATCTCAAACCATTCAGGATATTGGGGTTATTCTTTAACTACAAGATCTATTTTTCAATACTGTTTCTTGGGGTAAATTTTCAAACCCATATGTGTCCATTTAGGCCATCTTACTAAAAATAACTGATGACTCTTTTTTACATTTTTGGACTTCTGACTGACTTATACCTCCCAAGTGTCATCATGGACCTGAAAACCACTAAAGAAACTTACAACGAAAATAAAATTACAATTTCTTAATTTTTGGTGATGCAAGATTGCCCTTACACCACTGGATGCTCCTGCATCAGACACCTAGGATAAATTGAGAAGTGACCTTCACTTCTCTAGTGTTGGAGGAAAACCGAGATGGTCAACCTCTACCTTAGAAAGCCATGAGGAATATTCAACTGGTCTTCCTTTCCACTTAACCAGGTATTCTTAATACTTGTTTCTTGTACTTCTTCCCAGATGACTATCTATGATTTCTTCTATATCTTCTTTCTATAGAGTAGATGCAGGATCTGTAACCTCCTGTTCTTCTTCGACCTAAGATTCTTCTTCTCCTTCATCATCTTCAATTTCCTCTTCTCTTCTTGGCTCGAACCCTCTATGCAACTCCTCTTGCAGTGCTTGAACTTGTCTCTGTAGGGCTCTAAAACCCACTCTTGTAAGCATAGTATTTATTTGTGGAGGCATTCTGATCACTTTTATCACTACCTCAATCCTATGTCCTAGTGCAAACTGCCTCATATTCAGTGATCTATTTACACACTTAGGAACTCCCACTCTGATACAAATTGATGAAGGGCTACTCCACCCAACACACACACAATACTCAAATCATAAAAAAATTTAGAAGAAACACAACATCTGATATTTATTTCAATGAAATAGAATTTTCATAAGTAAAAATTACAAAGCTATGAATTACAGAATCAAAGTTACAATTCTATGGCCACAAGTTTGATTTTAACACAAAGCAAAATCGACTCGAAATCTGCAAGCTGGAGCTACATCGCTGCCTTTTGGTGATCCCTCTTACCCCTTTTATTAACTCCCTTAGAACATTCTGGAAAGCATAACTCCCCTTTTCCCACACAAGAAGATATTCATCTGGAATTTGAAATTTTCATTTTTTGCAAAAAAAGGTATTCTAATTGGATTTTTGGTGGCACAGCTTCCCGGGACCATAACTTTTGACTTGGGGATCTATTTGGCTTTTGTAAGATATCATTGGAAATCTTACGAAGAGATCCACATCGTATCAATGACCCAAATATTATTGATATGACTTTTCATCCTCCTTCGAGACTTGTAAGGTCTTCAAATTTTATTTTTAAACCTTCTTGGAGATATTTTTTGACATGAAAACTTTAATATCTCTCAAACTATTAAGGCTATTGGGGTGATTCTTTCACCACTAGATATATTTTCAATCCCACTCCTTGGGGTAAATTTTCAAACCCATATGTGTCCATTTAGGCGAACTTACTAAAAATAGTTGATGACTATTTTTCACCTTTTTAGACTTTTGAATGACTTATACCTCCCAAGTGTCATCATGGACCTGAAAACAACTAAATAAACTTACAACCAAAATAAAAATACAATTTATTTATTTTTGGTGATGCAAGATTGTCCTTACACCACTGGATGCTCCTACATCAGCCACCCAAGGTAAATTGAGAAGTGACCTTCACTTCTCTAGTGTTGGAGGAAAACTAAGATGGTCAACCTCTGCCTTAGAAAGCCATGAGGAATATTTAACTAGCCTTCCTTTCCACTTAACTAGGTATTCTTAATATTAGTTGTTTTTTGTACTTCTTCCTAGATGACTATCCAATATTTCTTCTATCTCTTCTTTATCTAGAGTAGATGCTGGAATGGTCCATCGTTCTTCTCCTGGTCCATCCTCATTATCCCCTTCATGATACTTTATCAAGTCAGAAATGTTAAACACATGTGATATGTTAATTTTACTTGACAATTATACCTCATATGCATTTCCTAAATCATATTTATTTATGATCCTGCATGGTCCAAACTTCTTAATTTTCAACTTGTTATATGTCTTAACAAGAAATATTTCTTTTCTTAGGTGAACCATAACTTCATCTCCAACCTGGAATTCCTTAAACCTATGCTTCTGGCCCACCTTTACCTTGTACTGAGTATTCATCTTATTAATATGCTTTCTTACCTCTTCATGTAAGTTATTCAAGTGCTCTTCAAAGTCATCACCTTTAGCACCACTCTTTTCTCCTTTGTCCATTTGCCTCAACTCAAAAGCATTCCTTGGGTTGCTCCCATATACAATCTGGAATGGGGATTTACCAGTACTTTTGTTAATAAAAGTTTTGTAAGCAAATTTTGCCTGTGGTAAAATCAAATCCCATTCCTTGGAATTATCTCCTACTGAGCATCTCAGCAGGTTTCCCAAACTCCTATTCACCACCTCTGTTTATCCATCATTTTGCAAATTGTGTGTGAAACTAAACTTCAAATTTATCTTCAACTTCTTCCATAAGGTCCTCCAAAAATAACCAACAAATTTGGTATCTCTATATGAAACTATACTCTTTGGTAGACCATGGAGTCATACCACCTATTTGAAAAACAACTCTGCAATATGTACTGCATCACTAGTTTTATGATAAGGAATGAAATATGCCATATTAGAAAACCTGTCAACCACAACAAATATTGAGTCATGTTACCTTTGTGTCCTTGGTAAGACAAGAACAAAATCCATCTTAATATCTTCGCATGGTTTCTCTGGTACAGATAATGGCTGATATAGCCCGATTTTTTGTCTTACACCTTTGGCCATCTGGCATACTTTGTAAATATGGACAAACTTCTTCACATCCTATTGTAACTATGCCCAATAATAGTTCTCACTAACAAGAGCAATGGTATTATCATGACCAAAGTGTCTAGCCAATCCTCCACTATGCTTCTCCTTGATCAGGTTCTCTCTCATGGTACTTATTGGAATGCAAAATTAGTTTCTTCTAAACAATATCCCATCTTGGATTAAGAAATCCAACCATTTTATTCTGTCCAAAGTAATAGGTTCCAAGCAGACTCTCCAAGCTTCTATAAAATTTGGATCTTTAAGGTATAAAATCTTGAGTTTTTCAAACCCAACAACCTCCACCTTCATCTCTTTCAATAAAATTTACCTTCTACTTAAGGCATTTGCAACTCTGTTTGACTTTCCACTCATGTGCTTCAACACAAAAGTATAAATCTGCAAAAACTCAGCCCATTTTAAATGCCTTTGATTTAAATTTTCTTGGCTATTAATATACTGCAAGGCTTGATGATCAATATACAAAACAAAATATTTTGGAAAAAAACAGTGTCTCCATTTCTTCAAAGCTTGAACTATGGCATAAAACTCTTGATCATAGACAATACTTTTTCCTGGCATCATTAAGCTTCTCACTAAAATAGGCAATGAGCTTACCTTCTTGATCAAAATAGCTACTGTGGTGCTACAAATAGCATCACAATCTACCTAAAATACCTTATTGAAATTTGGAAGTTCCAAAATAGGTTGCTCTATGAATTTCTTCTTCAACATATCAAAACTCTTGGCTACTTCTGTAGTCCAGTTAAAATCCTTTCTATTCCCTCTCATTGTCTCTGTTAGGTGTGTACAAATACTATTGAAATTATTAATAATTTTTTTGTAAAAAATTGCTAGACCATGGAATGATCTTACCTTTGTAATACTCCTTGTTGTAGGCCATTCAATGAAAACCTTCACTTTTTTTGGGTCCATTTTAAGACCTTCAGCTGAGATAAAAAATCCCAAATACACCAACTCTTTCTTCACAAAATTGCATTTATTCAGATTAATCAACAATTTATCCTCTCTTAGCTTCTCAAAAAATATTTGAATATGCATCAGGTGCTCCTCTAATGTCTTACTAAATTTTCCCAAAAAATCTTTCAATACCTCATTCATGAGTCGCATAAATGTGCTTGGTGCATTGGTTAGCCCAAATGGCATGACTAGCCACTTGTACAAGCCCTATTTAGTCTTAAAGGTTGTATTCCATTCATATCCTTCTCTGATATGAATCTGATGATACCCACTATTCAGGTCAATCTTCGTGAAGTACTTAGATCCACTCAAATAATCCATAAGGTCATCCATTCTTGGCAATGGAAATATGTATTTGATTATAATCTAGTTAATGGATCGAGAGTCTATACACATTCTCTATTCTCCATATTTCTTTGGTGCTAGTGCTGCAGTTACTGCACATGGACTCAGACTCTCCTGAATCAATCATTTCTTCAACAACTCTTGAACTTGTTTGTTCAGCTCGTCATTCTCTAGAGGAGTCATTCTATGGGATACCTTATTTGGTAAACTGTCTCCTGGTATCAAATCCATCTGGTGACTAATATTCCTCACAGGTGGTAATACTTTAGGTACATTATCTGATAAAATATCTTCAAATTATCCCAATAGATCTAAGACTTCTATCGATATATATTTACATTACTCTTTGTTAACTCTAGGAATCAGTGCATAGCACATATGCTCATGCTTCATACAATCCAAAAAATTCCTACCATCAACTAAACAAATTCTTGCACTACTACATACCTTTTCGTCCACCTCCTTCATGGGCTTCAACTTCTAGTGAAATCCATCCTTTGTCAGGGAATAAGTGTTGGCATGGACATCATGTAATATACATCGATCAAATTTCCACGGCCTTCCCAATAGCACATGACAAGCATCCATACACAAGATGCCACACAATACCTCATCATAGTAATTCCTGATTTTGAACTTCACTAAACATTGTTGATTGACAAAAGCTCTATGGTCCTTTTGCATCCATGCAATATGATATGGATACGGATGTCTCCTCTCCAAATGTAATTTATTAACCATCCCCTATGAAACTAGATTATCAGTGCTACCATTATCAATGATAACATTACAAATAATACCTTCACATTTGCACCTTGTGCAAAATAAATTCTTCCTCTAAACTGGATCTTTCTCCTCATTTAGCAAGGCTATCCTTATGACAAGAACTTCTCATATTTTTACCTCTTTAGAATGATTATATTCAACATATTTCTCTTCATCTATATAGGCATCTCGTGCATTACCTTCGCGTCTCTTATTCGTCCTTCCTTGATTTTGTGGACACTCGTATGCTCGATGTCCTTCTTCTCCACATTGGAAACAGGTTCCATGAAATCTTCCTCTTCTAGGTCCCCATCCAAACCTTCCTCCTCTTTGGTCACCATTATGTTGCTCATGAGAGCGATAGGCATTATCCCATTTCTAGTTTCAGTTGCTGCTAACTTCTTCATTCTTATTTTGGTCTTTATTTTGTCCTCCATATGGTCTTCCACTAGTCCTTCCACCATGACCTCTTTCCCTCTGCTTGCCTTCAAACCTTCTATTCAGCTTCTCTTCTATCTTTAGGGAAAACTGATAAGAATCTTCTATGGTAGTCATTCTGACCAAACTTAGCTCATCTTTCAGTAGATCTAACTCGTTATCAATTGGAATGAATTATCTCTTCAACTTTTCCACCATCCTATGCCATCTTGTTATTATTTCTTTTCCTCTTCTATTTCTATCTAGTTGTACTTCCATCCACTAGATATTTGTGTGCCTCTTTAGCTTGGTCTTCGTAAAGTTGACCCTCTCAGGATCTTCCACTTCCTCATACTCAAAGAACACATACATATCATTGATCAAATAGATCAACTCTTCTGGGTTAAGATTCCCAAAATATGTAGAAACATCAATATTCGACCTTTTTCCACTCTTGGATATTGCCTTAAATAATTTTTCTTGTGCAGATTTTGTGGCCTCCTATTATTATTCTACCTGATATTCTTCTTCTCTGACATTGTCGTCACTTTCATCTTCTCTTCTTGGCTCAAAACTCTAGGCAGCTCCTATTGCAATTCTTGAACTTGTCTTTGTAGGTCTCTAAAACCCTCTCCTATAACCATAGTATTTTTTCATGGAGGCATTCTGATCACTTTTATCACAACCTCAACCCTAGGTCCTAGTGAAAACTACCTCATATTCGGTGATCTGTGTACACACTCTGGAACTCCTGCTCTGATACCACTTGATGAAGGGCTACTCCACCCAGCACAAACAATACTCAAATCATAGAAAAATTTAAAAGAAACACAACATATGATATTTATTTCAATGAAATGGAATTTTCATAAGTAAAAATTACAAAGATGTGAACTGCAGAAACAGAGTTACAATTCTACAACCAAGGGCTGATTTTAACATAAAGCAAAATCGACTCAAAATCTGCAAGCTGGAGCTACGATCCGTCTTCTTGTGCTGCCTTTTGGTGATCTCTCTTTCCCATTTTAATAACTCCCATAGAACATTATGGAAAGCATAACTCCCCTTTTCCCACCCTAGAAGATATTCATCTGGAATTTGAAATTTTCATTTTCCACATAAAAAGGTATTCAAATTTGAATTTCGGTGGCACAACTTCTCCGTATTGTAACTTTTGACTCGGGGGTTCGTTTGGCTTCTGTAAGATATCATTAGAAATATTACAAAGATATCTACAGTGACTGAATGACCTAAAGGTAATTGAAGTTATTTTTCATCCTTCTTCGGGACTTATAATGTCTTAAAATTTTATTTTTAAACCTTCTTGGATATATCTCCCAACATGAAATCTTTAATATCTCTCAAACCGTTCAAGATATTGGGGTGATTCTTTCACCACAGGATCTATTTTTTAATCCTGCTCCTTGGGATAAATTTTTACACCAATATGTTTCTATTTAGGCCAACTTACTAAAAATATATGATGACTATTTTTGCCTTTTTGGACTTCTGATTGACTTACACCTCCCAAGTGTCATCATGGACCTGATAAACCACTAAAGAAACTTACAACCAAAAGAAAAATACAATTTATTTATTTGTGGTGATGCAAGATTGCACTTACACCACTGGATGCCCCTGCATCAGAAACCCAGGGTAAATTAAGAAGTGACCTTCACTTCTCTAGTGTTGGAGGAAAATTGAGATGGTCAACATCTACCTTAGAAAGCCATGAGGAATCTTCAACTGGCATTCCTTTCCACTTAACCAGGTATTCTTCATACTGCTTGTTTCTTGTACTTCTTCCCATATGGCTATCCAAGATTTCTTCTATCTCTTCTTTCTCTAGAGTAGATGTTGGAATGTTCCATCATTCTTCTACTGGTCCATCCTCATTGTCCCCTTCATGATACTCTGTCAAGTCAATAATATTAAACACAGGTTATATGTTAATTTCACTCAAAAATTTTATCTCATATGCATTTCTTGAATCATGTTTCTTTATGATCCTACATGGTCCAAAATTCTTCATTTTTAACTTGTTATATGTCTTAATATAAAATCTTTCTTTTCTCAGGTGAACCATAACTTCATATCCAACCCGAAATTCCTTGAACCTCTACTTTTGGTCTGCATTTGACTTGTATTGAGTATTCATCTTATTAATATTCTCTCTTACCTCTTCATGCAATTTATTCAAGTTCTCTACAAAGTCCTCAACTTCGAAACTACTCTTTTCTCCTTTGTCCATATACCTTGATTCAAAAGCATTCCTTGGGCTACTCCCATATACAATCTAGAATGGGGATTTACCAGTACTCCTACTGATAAAATTGTTGTAAGCAAATTTTGCCTATGGTAAAATCAAATCCCATCCCTTGGGCTTATCTCCTACTAAGCATCTCAGCAGGTTGCCCAAACTCCTATTCACCACCTCTATTTATCCATTAGTTTATGGATGGTGTGCACAAATGAACTTCAAATTTATCTTCAACCTCTTCAATAAGGTCCTCCAAAAATAACCAATAAATTTGGTATCTCTATATGAAACTATACTCTTTGGTAGACCATGTAGTCATACCAACTCTCTAAAAAACAACTTTGTAATGTGTACTACATAACTAGGTTTATGGTAAGGAATGAAATGTGCCATCTTAGAAGACCTGTCAACCACCACAAATATTGAGTCATATCCTCTCCATGTCCTTGGTAAGACAAGAAAAAAATCCATGCTAATATCTTCCCATGGTTTTTATGGTACAGGTAATGGCTAATATAGCTCGGTGTTCTATCTTACACCTTTGGCCATCTGACATACTTTGTAAATTTGTATAAACTTCTTCACATCCTACTATAAATGTGGCCAATAATAGTTCTCATTTATAAGAGCAATGGTCTTATCCCGACCAAAGGGTCCAGAAAATCCTCCACTATGCTTGTCCTTAATCAGGTTCTCTCTCATGGAACTCCTTGGAATGTACAACTGGTTTCTTCTAAACAACATCCCATCTTGGATTAAGAAATCCAACCATTTTGTTCTATCCAAAGTAACAAGTTCCAAGCAGGATCTCCAATCTTCTACAAAATCTCGATCTTCAAGGTAGAAAATCTTGAGTTCATCAAACCCAACAACCTCCACCTTCATATCTATCAACAAATTTTACCTTCTACTTAAGGCATCTGCAACTTGTTTGACTTTCCACTCCAAGGCTTCAATAAAAAAGTATAACTCTACAAAAATGCAACCCATTTTAAATGCCTTTGATTTAACTTTCCTTGGCTATTAATATACTACAAGGCTTGATGATCAGTATATAAAACAAACTCTTTTGGAAACAAATAGTGTCTCCATTTATTCAAAGCTTGAACTATGGCATAAAAATACTGATCATAGATATAATACTTTTTCCTGGTATCATTATGCTTCTTACTAAAATAGGCAACTTGCTTACCTTCTTGACTCAAAACAACTTCTATGGTGCTACAAATAGCATCAAAATCTACCTGAAATACCTTATTGAAATATGGAAGTGCCAAAATAGGTTGCTCTATGAATTTCTTCTTCAACATATCAAAACTCTTGGCTACTCCTGTAGTCCAGTTAAACTCCTTTCTATTCCCTCTCATTGTATTTGTTAGGGGTGTACAAATACTACTGAAATCCTTAATACAATTTTTGTAAAAACTTGCTAGACCATGGAATGATCTTATCTTTGTAATAATCCTTAGTGTAGGCCATTCAATGATAGCCTTCACTTTTTTTGGGTCCATTTTAAGACCTTCAGCTTAGATAACAAATCCCACATACACCAACTCTTTCTTCACAAAACTACATTTCTTGCGATTAATTAGCAATTTATCCTCCCTTAGTTTCTCAAAAAATATTTGAATATGCATCAGGTGCTCCTCCAATGTCTTACTAGAAATAAAAATGTCATCCAAATAAACAATAACAAAATTTTCCAAAATTCTTTCAATACCTCATTCATGAGTCGCATAAATGTACTTGGTGCATTGGTTAGCCCAAATGGCATGACTAACCACTAATACAAGCCCTCGTTAGTCTTGAAGGCTATCTTCCACTCATCTCCTTCCCTAATATGGATATGGTGATACCCACTCTTTATGTCAATCTTCATGAAGTACTTGGATCCACTCAAACAATCCATAAGGTTGTCCATTCTTGTAAATGGAAATATGTATTTGATTATAATATTGTTAATGGCTCGAGAGTCTAAACACATTTTCCATTCTCCATATTTCTTTGGTACTAGTGTTGTAGGTACTGCACATGGACTTAGAATCTCATGAATTAATTCTTTATTCAATAGCTCTTGAACTTATCTATTCAGCTCCTCATTCTCTTTAGGAGTCAAGTTATGGGCTGCCTTTTTTGGTAAAGTGGCTCCTGGTATCAAATCCATCTAGTGACTAATCTTCCTCACGGGTGGAAATCCTTTAGGTACATTATCTAATACAATATATTCAAATTCTCCCAATAGATATGATACTTATATCAGTATATATATATATTCCTCTTTATTAACTCTAGAAATCAATGCATAACACATATGCTCATGCTTCATACCATCTACAAAATTCCTACCATCAACTAAACAAAGTCTTGCACTACTACATACCTTTTTGTTCATCTATTTCATGGGCTTCAACTTGTGGTGAACTCTGTCCTTTTTCAGGGAATAAGTGATGACATGTCCATCATGTATTGCACGTCGATCAAATTGCCATGACCTTTTCAATAGCACATGACAAGCATCCATAGGCAGGACGTCACACAATACCTCATCATGGTAATTCCTGATTTTGAACTTCACTAAAAATTATTCATTGACCAAAGCTCTATGGTCCTTATGCAGCCATGCATTTCGATATGGATGTGGATATCTCATCTCCAAATATAATTTATTAAACATCCTCTCTAAAACTAGATTATCAGTGCTACCATTATAAATTATAACATTACAAACAATACCTTCACATTTGCACCTTGTGCAAAATAAACTCTTCCTCTAAACTAAATCTTTCTCCTCATTTAGCAAGGCTCTCCTTGTGACAAGAACCTGATGCAGGAGCATCTGGTGGCAACAGAGCAATCTTGCATCGAAAAAATATTTTTCTAAGTGTTTGCCTTGATGTCGTGATATCGCAACAGAGAAAAGTGTCACGATATCGTGACATGTCGTGTTTTCGTGACTCAAGAAGGAGAGAGAAGGCGTGGAGCAAAAATGTCACGATTTCATGACATGTCACGAAATCGTGACCGAAATAAGATAGGAAGGGCGCATAGGAGAAAATATCATGATTTCACGACATGTCACAAAATCACGACCGAAGAAGCAAAAAGGAAGCAAGGAAGGAAAATGTCACAAATTTGCGACATGTCGCGAAATCATGATCGGAGAAGCAGAAAGGAAGCAAGGAAGGAAATTGTCACAAAATCATGACATGTCACAATTTCACGACCGAAGGAGTAGAAAGGAAGCAAGGAGGGAAATTTTCATGACCCTAGAGGCGAGGAGAAGGCAAAAAGGAAAGATGTCGCGATATCGCGACATGTCACGATTTCATGACTAAAAAGGAGAAAGAAGAGCCAGTAGGGAAAAGATGTCGCGATATCACGACATGTTGCATTTTCGTGACCCAAGGACAAAAGAAAGTGTAAAGGAGAAAAAGTGTCATGATATCGTGACATGTCGCATTTTCACTACCCAAGGACGAGAGAAGGCGCAAGGGAGAAAAAGTGTTGCGATATCGTGACATGTCGCATTTTCGTGACCCTAGGACGAGAGAAGGCGCAAGGGAGAAAAGGTGTCACAATATCATGACATGTCACATTTTCACAACCCAAGGACGTGAGAAGGCACAAGTGAGAAAAGGTGTCGCAATATCGTGACATGTCACATTTTTGAGACTCGAAGAGGGTAGGAAGGTAGAGAAGTCGAAGGTGTTGCGATATCGTGACATGTCACATTTTTGCGACTCAAAGAGGGCAAGAAGGTGGGGAAGCCAAAAGTGTCATGATTTCGTGACATGTCGCATTTTCATGACTTGAAGAAGGTAGGAAGGTAGAGAAGCTAAAAGTGTCATGATATCGTGACATGTCACATTTTCATGACTCGAAGAAGGCAAGAAGGTAGGAAATCCGAAAGTGTCACGATATCGCGATGTGTTGCATTTTTGTGACTCAAAGAGGGCAGGAAGATAGGGAAGCCGAAAGTGTCGCGACATCGCGACATGTTGCATTTTCATGACAAACAAAAGAAAATAAAGCACAGGCAGTTACAAGGGTCGTTATAGAAGAACTACCGAGCGGTGGTATACCGAATGTCCTCAATGGTGGACAGGTGGATAGAGCTTACAGGGGCAGAACTAAAAGCACGTGGCAATGAGGTGCAGTGAAAGCATATGAAGATCAAGGATCAGAAAGAAAGGCATTCGAAGGCAAAGACAATGAAGAGGCACATGAAATGAAATGAAGGGTCAGAAAAGGGAAACAAAGAGTCATGCCAAAAATTTTAAAAGGGTGAGCGAAGGCATGCACAAGGGTCAGAGAACTACTGAGCCATAGTTGCAGTCATGAAGGCAAGAGGGTGATTTTGGACCAGTTTAGACTATTTTTCTTCCTGGGTAGAAGATGTTGTAAGAGAAAAGAAAATAAACTATCTTTCAAGATGAAGGAGTTTTAAATGGCAGACTGCTGCCAATATTGTAAATTATTTCCAACTATTCAATGAAAATCTAGAATCTGTTGTGAGCTATTTTTAGATCCCCATCAAGTGGTATCAGAGCGGGAGTTCCTGTGTGTGTCAGTAGATCGCCAAAAGTGAGGTAGTTTGCACCAGGATCTGTGGAAGGGTTGTGAGAAGAGAGTAAGGAAGAATGCCTCCATGAAGAAACCGTGGTGGTGGAAGGAATGTGGTACCTGAAGAAGATTTTAGAGCTTTGTAAAGGCAAGTGCAAGCTCTGCAAGAGGAGTTGTGAAGAGGGGTTGAACTAAGAAGAGAGGACCATAGTGAAGATGAAGCTTGGGAGGTTGATGAACCATCGATTGTAGAAGAAGCAATGGATCCTGCAAAAGCTAGATTAATTAAGGCTATATCTCGAATCGGGAAGAAGACAAAGTTTGATGTCTCCACGTATTCTGAGAGTCTCAATTTAGAGGAGTTAATTGATTGGATCAATGATATGGAGGAATATTTTGAGTATGAGGAGGTTGTAGATCTATATAGGATCAAGTTTGCAAAAACAAAGTTGAAGGGCCATGCTTGCATATGGTGGAAAGAAATGCAGTTAGAAATAAATAAAGGAGAAAAGGAAAAGATAACCAGATGGGACCGAATGGTAGAGAAGTTGAAGAGACAGTTTATTCCTATAGATTACGAATTGGACCTATTGAGAAAAATGCAGAGTTTGAGACAGTCAAACAGGTATGTCAAAGAATATACAAAGGAGTTCTACCAGATCTCAATCAGAACTGACCATGTAGAGGCTAATAGGGAGAAGGTGACCCGTTACATCAATGGATTGAGAACCAGTATTCAATAAGAGTTGAGTCTGATTAGGATGAGCACCATCGAGGATGCTTACCAGTTTACCCTTAAAGTCGAAAAGAAGTTGAACAGACTGTTTGAGGGTAAGCAAAGAGAAAGAGGTCATGGGGGAAGAACTAGTGGAAGGACCAGTGGAGAAAAATATAAGGATCAGAAGAAGGCTGGTGAAACCTGTAATACCCAGGATTAGGAAGAAGGGAACACCTACCAACCTCGTAATCAGGATAATGGTTACCCAAGGGGGAGAGGTATATTTGGACATGGATTTGGAAGGGCAAGATTTCGTGGAACCTGTTTCCACTGTAGCGAAGAAGGACATCGAGCATATGAGTGTCCACAACATCGAGAAGGGACGAATAAGAGACCTGAGGGTCCTGCCAGAGTTGCTGTAGCTGATGAAGGTGCTGAATCAAAACATTCTGAGGAGGCATAAGGAGGAGAAGTTATGGTTACAAGGAGGACCCTGTTGAATGAGGAGAAAGGATCAGACCAGAGAAGGAGCCTATTTCGCACAAGGTGTAGAAGTTCGGGTAAGGTCTGTAACATCATTATAGATAATGGTAGTACTGATAACTTGGTCTCAAAAGAAATGGTTACCAAGTTACAGTTAAAGAGAAGGGCACACCCACATCCATATCAGATTGCGTGGTTACAGAAGGACCATAGGGCTTTGGTCAGTGAGCAATGCTCGATGAAATTTAATATTGGGAAGTACTGTGATGAGGTCCTATGTGACATCCTGCCTATGGATGCTTGCCATTTTTTGTTGGGAAGGCCATGGCAGTTTGATCTGTGTGTAGTGCATGATGGTCATGCCAACACTTACTCAATGATGAAGGATGGAGTGCGCCATAAGCTGAAGCCCTTGAAGGAGGCGGGCGAAAAGGTATGTAGCAGCGCTAGAATCTATTTAGTTGAAGGGGGAATATTTTTGGATAGTTTAAAGCATGAGCACATGTGCTATGCATTAATTCCTAGAGTTAGGAAGGAAGAATGCAAGGATCCCCTTGTAGAAGTCTTAGGACTGCTAGAAGAATTTCCAAACATTGTATCTGATAATGTACCTGAGGGTTTACCACTAGTGAGGAAGATCAGTCACCATATAGATTTGGTACCAGGATCTAGTTTACCCAATAAGGCAGCACATAGAATGACTCCTATAGAAACTGAAGAGCTGAATAGGCAAGTCCAAGAGTTTCTAAAAAAGGGACTGATTCGTGAGAGCTTGAGTCCATGTGCAGTACTTGCAGTACTAGCACCAAAGAAATATAGAGTGGAGAATGTGCACAGACTCTCGAGCCATTAACAAGATCACCATAAAGTACAGATTTCCATTGCCAAGGATGGATGACATTATGGAATGTTTGAGTGGAGCCAAGTACTTCACAAATATTGATATGAAGAGTGGTTATCATCAAATTCATGTTAGCGAAGGAGATGAATGGAAGACAACCTTCAAGACCAGAGAAGGTTTGTATGAATGGTTGGTCATGGCATTTGGGCTAACCAATGCACCAAGCACATTCATGCGGTTGATGAATGAGGTATTGAAAGAATTTTTAGGCAAATTCATCATTGTCTATTTGGATGATATTTTAATATTTAGCAGAACCTTGGAAGAGCATCTGATGCAAGTCAGAAGGGTTTTTGAGAAGCTGCGAGAGGAGAAGTTGTTAATAAATCTGAAGAAGTGTAATTTTACGAAGAAAGAGTTAGTGTACCTGGGATTTGTCATTTCAGCCGAAGGTCTAAAAATGGACCCAGAAACTATCATTGAATGACCTACTCCGAGAAGCACGACTGAGGTAAGATCATTCCATGGTCTACCAAGTTTTTACAAGAAATTCATTAGAAATTTTAGCAGTATTTGTGCACCCCTTAAAAAAAAAATGAGAGGGGATAAGAAAGAATTCAAGTGGACCTTAGGAGTAGATAAGAGTTTTGATATGATGAAGAAGAAGGTTACAGAGCAACCTGTTTTGGCACTTCCAGATTTTAATAAGGTATTTCAGGTAGATTGTGATGCTAGTGGTAGTGCCATAGGAGATGTTTTGAGTAAAGAAGGTAAACCTGTTGCTTACTTTAGTGAGAAACTCAATGATGCTAGGAAGAAGTATTCAATTTATGATCAAGAGTTTTATGCTATAGTTCAGGCTCTAAAGAAGTGGCGACATTACTTATTACCAAAAGAGTTTGTTCTATATATTGATCATCAGGCCTTGAAGTATATTAATAGCCAAGGGAAACTAAATCAGAGGCACCTGAAATAGGTTGAGTTTCTACAAAGTTATACCTTTGTGTTGAAGCACAGGAGCGAAAAGTCAAATAGAGTTGCAGATGCCTTAAGTAGAAGGCAGTGTTTGTTGATAGAAATGAAGGTGGAAGTGGTAGGATTTGATGAACTAAAGGGTTTGTACCCTGAAGATCCTAATTTTGCAAAAGCCTAGAAGGCTTGCTTGGCACCTATCACTTTGGACAGGACCAAGTGGTTGGATTTTTTGATCCAAGATGGAATGTTGTTTAGAGGAAGTCAATTATGCATTACAAGGAGTTCAATGAGAGAAAATCTAGTCAAGGAGAAACATAGTGGGGTGCTGGCTGGATATTTTGGTCGGGACAAGACCATTGCCCTGGTTAGTGAGAACTACTATTGGCCGCAACTGCAACAACATGTGAAGAGGTTTGTACAAAGCTATAGAGTATGCTAGATGGCGAAATGTGTGAGCCTAAACACAAGATTATATTAGCCATTACCTGTACCAGAGAGACCATGGGAGGACGTTAGTATGGATTTTGTTCTTGGTCTACCAAGGACGCAGTGGGGAAATGATTCCATATTTGTGGTGGTTGATAGGTTTTCCAAGATGGCACATTTTATACCCTGCCAGAAAACTAGTGACGTAGTTTATGTTGTAGGTTTATTTTTCAAAGAGGTGGTACAACTTCATGGTCTACCAAACAATATCATTTTTGATAGAGATACCAAGTTTGTTGGGCATTTCTGGAGGACCTTGTGGAAGAAATTGAAGACATATTTGAAATTCAGTTCTGCATACCACCCATAGATTGATGGCCAAACGAAGGTGGTGAATAGAAGTCTGGAAAATCTGTTGAGATGCTTGATAGGAGATAAGCCCACGGGATGGGATTTGGTTTTGCCATAGGCAGAATTTGCATACAACAATTTAGTCAATAGGAGTACTAACAAATCTCCATTCCAGATAATATATGGGAGCAGTCAAGGAGTGCTTCGAGTTGAGGAAGATGGATACAGGGGAAAAGTGCGAGTGTCGAGGCTGAGGACTTTACAGAGCATCTGAAGAGTGTGCATGAAGAAGTGAAGAAACACATTACTAACATAAACAACCAATATAAGACAAAGGCAGACCAGAAGCGACGGTTCAAGGAATTCGCAGTGGGTGATGAAGTCATGGTTCATTTAAGAAAAGAGAGGTTTCCTGCTAAAACCTATAACAAGCTAAAGATGAAGAAGTTTGGACCATGTTGAATTATGAGAAAATGGGATTTAGGCAATGCGTATGAAGTGGAATTGCCAAGTGGCATTAACATATCACCTATTTTTAACATTGCAGATTTGGTAGAGTATCATGAAGGAGGCAGTAGCGAGACACCAAGTATAGAATTATGGAGTATTCCAACATCTACTTTAGCAGCAGATGAGATCGAGGAAATACCAGACACTCAAGCAGGTAGAAGTACCAGGAACAGACAGTATTCTAAATATCTAGTCAAGTGGAAGGGCAGACCTATCGAAGATGCAACTTGGTTGTCCAAAATAGAGGTCGACCGCCTGGGTCTTCCTCCAATAGTACAAAAGTAAAGGACACTTCTCAACCCACCCCGGGTGTTTGATGCAGGAGCATTTGGTGGCAACAGAGCAATCTTGCATCGAATTTTTTTTTTTCTAAGTGTTTGCCTTGATGTCACGATATCACGATAGAGAAAAGTGTCACGATATCACGACATGTCACGTTTTCACGACTCAAGAAGGAGAGAGAAGGCATGGAGCAAAAATGTCATGATTTCGTGACATGTCATGAAATCACGATCGTAAGAAGACAAGAAGGGCGCAGAGGAGAAAATGTCATGATTTCGTGACATGTCTTGAAATTTCCATCGAAGAAGCGGAAAGAAAGCAAGGAAGGAAAATGTCATGATTTCACGACATGTCACAAAATTGTGACCAGAGAAGCAGAAAGGAAGCAAGGAAGGAAACTGTCGTGAAACTACGACATGTCACGATTTTGTGATCGAAGGAGCAGAAAGGAAGCAAGGAAGGAAACTATCACGAAATTGTGACATGTCACGATTTCGTGACCCTAGAGGCGGGGAGAAGGCAGAAAGGAAAGATGTCGCGATATCACGACATGTCATGATTTCATGATCAAAAATGAGAAAGAAGATCCGACAGGGAAAGATGTCGCGATATCGTGACATGTCGCATTTTTGCGACCCAAGGACAAAAGAAATCACAAAGGAGAAATAATGTCGTGATATCGCGACATGTCGCATTTTCATGACCCAAGGATGAGAGAAGGTGCAAGGGAGAAAAAGTGTCACAATATCGTGACATGTCACATTTTCATGACCCAAGGATGAGAGAAGGCACAAGGGAGAAAAGGTGTCGTGATATCGTGACATGTCGCATTTTTGCGACCCAAGGACGAGAGAAGGCGCAAGGGAGAAAAGGTGTTGCGATATCGTGACATGTCATATTTTTGTGACTCGAAGAGGGCAGGAAGGTAGAGAAGCCGAAGGTGTCGCGATATTGCGGCATGTCACATTTTCATGACTCAAAGAGGTCAGGAAGGCGAGGAAGCCGAAAGTGTCACGATATTGCGACATGTTGCATTTTCATGACTCGAAGAAGGCAAGAAGGTAGAGAAGCTGAAAGTGTCTCGATATCGCGACATGTCGCATTTTCATGACTCAAATAAGGGAGGAAGGCAGGGAAGTCGAAAGTGTCGTGATATCCTGACATGTCACATTTTTGTGACTCGAAGAGGGCAGGAAGACAGGGAAGCCAAAAGTGTCGTGATATCATGACATGTCGCATTTTTGCGACCAACGAAAGAAAAGAAATCACAGGTGGTTACAAGGACCATTATAGAAGAATCTACTGAGCGGTGGTATACCGAACGTCCTCAATGGTTGAAACATGGACAGATATTACAGGGGTGGCACTGAAAGCACATGGCAATGAGATGTAGTGAAAGCAGACGAAGATCAAGGATCGAAAAGAAAGGCGTTCGAAGGTGAAGACAATGAAGAGGCACAGGAAATGAAATGAAGGGTCAAAAAAGGGAAACGAAGAGTCATGCCAAAATTTTTAAAAGGGTGAGTGAAGGCATGCACAAGGGTTGGAGAACTACTGAGCCATAGTTGTAGTCGTGAAGGCAAGAGGGCGATTTTGGACCAGTTTAGACTATTTTTCTTCCTAGGTAGAAGATGTTGTAAGAGAAGAAAATAAACTATCTTTCAAGATGGAGTTTTAAATGGCATACTGCTGCTAGTATTGTAAATTATTTCCAACTGTTCAATGAAAATCTAGAATCTATTATGAGCTATTTGTAGATCCCCATCAGAACCTCTCCTCCTTATGCCTCTTTAGAATGGTTAGATTCAACATCTTCCTCTTCATCTACATAGGCAACTCGTGTATTACCTTCAATTCTCTTATTCATCCTTCCTTTATTTTGTGGAAACTCGTATGCTCGATGTCCTTATTCTTGACATTGGAAATAGGTTCCATGAAATCCTCATCTTCCAAGTCCTCGTCCAAAACTTCCTCTTCCTCTTTGGTCACCATTATTTTTCTCACAGGGGCGATTGGCATTATTTCCTTTCTATTTTTTGTTGTTGCAAACTTCTTCATTCTTCTTTTGGTCTTCATTTTATCCTCCATATGGTATTCCACTAGTCCTTCCACCACGACCTCTTTCCATATGCTTGCTTTCAAACCTTCTACTAAAATTCTCTTCTATCTTCAGGGAAAAATGATAAGCATCTTCTATGGTAGTCATTATCACTAAACTTAGATCATCTTGAAGGCTTGGTTTCAATCCATTTATATAACGGGCTACCTTCTCCTTGTTAGCCTTAGAATGGCTTGTTTTTATGATGACCTTGTAGAACTCCTCTGTATAATCTTTGACAGATTTACCTGTTTGCCTCAAACTTTACTTTTTCTTCAGCAAATATAACTCATAATCAATTGGAATGAATTGTCTCTTCAAATTTTCCACCATCCGATCCCATCTTGTTATTCTTTCTTTTCCTCTTCTATTTCTATCTAGTTGTACTTCCCTCCACTAGATATTAGCGTGCTACTTCAGCTTGGTCTTCACAAATTTGACCCTCTCAAGATCTTCCACTTCCTCATACTCAAAGTAATTCTCCATATGATTGATGCAATCGATCAAATCTTGTGTTAAGATTCCTAGAATATGTAGAAACATCAATATTTGGACTTTTTCCAATCTTGGATATGGCCTTAAATAATTTGTCTTATGTAGGATCTATGGCCTCTTGTTCTTCTTCGACTTGATATTATTTTTCTTCGACATCATCTTCACTTTACTCTTCTCTTTTTGGCTCAAACCCTCTACGCAGCTCCTCTTGCATTGCTTGAACTTGTCTTTGTAGGGCTCTAAAACCCGCTCCTGTAACCACAATATTTATTCATGGAGGCATTCTGATCACTTTTATCACAAACTCAACCCTAGGTCTTGGTGCAATCTACCTCACTTTTGGTGATCTATTTACACACTCAAGAATTCCCTCTCTAATACCACTTGATGAAGGGCTACTCCACCCAACACACACACAATACTCAAATCATAGAAAAATTAAAAAGAAACACAACATCTGATATTTATTTCAATGAAATATAATTTTCATAAGTAAAAATTACAAAGCTACAAATTGCAAAATCAGAGTTACAATTCTATGGCCACAAGGCTGATTTTAACACAAAGCAAAATTGACTCAAAATTTGCAAGCTAGAGCTATGATCTGTCTTCCTGTGCTGCATTTTGGTGATCCCTATTCCCTCTTTTAATAACTCAAATAGAACATTCTAGAAAGGATAACTCCCCTTTTCTCACCCAAGAAGATATTCATCTGGAATTTGAAATTTGAAATTTTCCGCACAAAAAGGTATTCAAATTTGAATTTCGGTGGCACTGCTTCCGGAGATTGTAAATTTTGACTCGGGGATCCGTTTGGCTTCTTTAAGATATCATTGGAAAGCTTAAAAAGAGATATACAACACCTCAATGATCTAAAGGTCATTGAGGTGATTTTGAATCCTCCTTTGGGACTTCTAAGGTCTTGAAAATTTATTATTAGACCTTATTGGAGATATTTTGAGACATGAAAATTTTAATATCTCTCAAACCGATCAAGCTATTGGGGTGGTTCTCTCACCACCAGATATATTTTTCAATCCGGTTCCTTGGGGTAAATTTTCAAACCAATATGTTTTCATTTAATCCAACTTACTAAAAATAGTCGGTGACTATTTTTTGCCTTTTTGGACTTCTGACTGACTTATACCTCCCAAGTGTCATCATGGACCTAAAAACCACTAAAGAAACTTACAACCAAAATAAAAATACAATTTATTTATTTTTGGTGATGCAATATTGCCCTTACACCATTGGATGCTCTTGCATCAGATACCCAGGGTAAATTGAGAAGTGAACTTCACTTATCTAGTGTTGGAGCAAAATCGAGATGATCAATATCTGCCTTAGAAATCCATGAGTAATCTTCAATTGGCCTTCCTTTTCACTTAACTAGGTATTCTTCATACTTATTATTTCTTTTACTTCTTCCTAGATGACTATCCAATATTTTTTCTATCTCTTATTTCTCTAGAGTAGATACTGGAATGTTCCATTGTTCTTCTACTGGTCCATCCTCGTTGTCCTCTTCATGATACTCTATCAAGTCAAAAATGTTAAACACAGGTGATATATTAATTTCACTCAGTAATTCCACCTCATATGCATTTCATGAATCATGTTTCTTTATGATCCTACACGGTCCAAAATTCTTCATTTTCAACTTGTTATATGTCTTAATAGGAAATATTTTTTTTCTCAGGTGAACCATAACTTCATCTCCAACCTGGAATTCCTTGAACCTCTACTTTTGGTCTGCCTTTGGCTTATACTGAGTATTCATCTTATTAATATGCTTTCTTACCTGTTCATGCAAGTTATTCAAGTGCTCTAAAAAGTCCTTAGCTTTGGCACTACTCTTTTCTCCTTTTTCCATATACCTCAACTTAGAAGAATTTCTTGGGTTGCTCCCATATACAATCTGGAATGGGGATTTACCAGTACTCATGTTGATAGTATTGTTGTAAGCAGATTTTACCTATGGTAAAATCAAATCCCATCCCTTGGGCTTATCTCCTACTAATAATCTCAGTAGGTTGCCCAAAATACTATTCACCACCTCTATTTGTACATTAGTTTGTGGATGGTGTGTAGAAATGAACTTCAAATTTATCTTCAACTTCTTCCATAAGGTCCTCCAAAAATAACCAAAAAATTTGGTATATCTAAAACTATTCTCTTTGGTATACCATGTAGTCGTACCACCTCTATGAAAAACAACTCTACAATGTGTACTGCATCACTAGTTTTATGGCAAGGAATGAAATGTGCCATCTTAGAAAACCTATCAACCACCACAAATATTGAGTCATATCCTCTCCATGTCCTTGGTAAGCTAAGAATAAAATCTATGCTAATATATTCCTATGGTTTCTCTGGTATAGGTAATGGCTGATATAGCCCGATGTTATGTCTTACACCTTTGGCCATCTAGCATACTTTGCAAATCTGTACAAACCTCTTCACATCCTACTGTAACTATGGTTCATACTAGTTCTCACTAATAAGAGCAATGGTCTTATCTTGACCAAAGTGTCCAACCAATCCTCCACCATGCTTCTCCTTGATTAGGTTCTCTCATGGAACTCCTTGGAATGCACAAATGGTTTCTTCTAAACAACATCCCATCATGGATTAAGAAATCCAACCATTCTGTTATGTCCAAAGTAATAGGTTCTAAGCAGGCTCTCGAAGCTTCTACAAAATCTTGATCTTCAGGGTACAAACTCTTGAGTTCGTCAAACCCAACAACCTCCACCTTCATCTCTATCAACAAATTTTACCTTCTACTTAAGGCATCTGCAACTCTGTTTGACTTTCCACTCCAATGCTTCAACATAAAAGTATAACTCTACAAAAAATCAACCCATTTTAAATGCCTTTGATTTAATTTTTCTTGGCTATTAATATACTACAAGGCTTGATGATCAGTATATAAAACAAACTCTTTTGGAAAAAAATAGTGTATCCATTTATTCAAAGCTTGAACTATGGCATAAAACTAATGATCATCAACAAAATATTTTTTTCTAGCATCATTAAGCTTCTCACTAAAATAGCCAATGGGCTTACCTTCTTGACTCAAAACAACTCCTGTGGTGGTACCACTAGCATCACAATCTACCTGAAATACCTTATTAGAATATGTAAGTGCCAAAACAAGTTGCTCTGTGACTTTCTTCTTCAACATATCAAAACTCCTAGCTGTTCCTTGAAGTAGGGAAAAATGGTGCAACAAATAAATATAAACAATGCACGTATATATGCCCTATCGCTTATGAGCGCCAAACGGAAGCATGCACGTAAAGTGGAAAGATAACAAATAACAAGAAGTAAAGCAAAGAAAATGGATTTATTATTAATCAAACTGATCAAATTCTGGGTTACAATGCATCCCCTTAAGGGCTCAAAATGGGTGATACAAATGTTGACAACTCGAATGCCCAAGGATAAAAATCCTTCAAGAAATTCGGGTGCACATCCAATGTCTTTCCTCATACCCACAATCAAGGTGGGTGGGCTAAGGTCACCACCACTTGCATATTTAATCCAGATGTTTTATGCTCCTTCCCAATGCACTGTAATAACCTGCACCTACACACAAGGAAACTAGAAACGTCAAATAACGAGTGCATGTGATAAAAAGCATGCAATCCCCATAGGGGAAAAATGGCTAATGATGATAACACATATCAAATCAACTCAAAATAACATGAAATTAAAAAGTAATGTACAATATAAGGTTTTGGGAAAATATCACCAGAAATTACACCAAAATTGTATTTGATGAGGATTCGACATTTGAATGACTGTGCGCAACCTGCAAAACCTAAAGCAAACAATTTCCAACCCTACGCATATCCAAAATGTGTGAATTTTGGATAGAATACATAAAATACTACTCTAATAAAATCCATTTTATCATATTTTCAAGATCAGTTACAGTTTGGGTATTCTCTCAAATGACCTCCGGATACCTGCAAGAGACCCTGAAAAATACTAAAAATGCAATATCTCAGCCAATATAGCTCAAAAAGACCTAAAATTTGAACTGTAGTATAGTAATAGCATATAGAAAATAACTAATTAAAAATAGTAATAAAATCATACACATTTCTATTCATCATAGGGTGGGACAAATATGACTGTCACAAATTGGGGGACGCTTGGGGGTGGGACACCCACTATTTTTGCCTAAATTTTGCCACAAATTCCACTGGGAAATGGTGCAAAACACTCTAAGGGGTATTTTCATAAAATTTGGTCTAGGAATTCACTCATATAGTTTTGGTTTTGTAACAAATTGTGCCTACTAGTTCACTCGCAAACCTCCTTCGCTAGGTAGATATTCCGAGGGAAAATGGGCACAAAAGGGTGGAAGAAAATCTTGGCAGCTTTTCATTGCTTTGTCCTCAAAATCTCCTCTCCATGTTTTGTGTGGAAATTGGATCCACTTTATAGCCCAAGGAGGCTCATGTGCAAAAAGGCATGCATGGCAAGAGGCGCCATTTGTCTAGGAGGAGGCATGCATTGGAAGGGGAAGATAATCTCCCTTTTTGGACTCCATTATGAAGTATGTCATAATATTGCTACGTTATTTGACATGAATGCTAGGCTAAGTAGGGAAAATGGTTGTTTCTGGGTGTAATTTATCCATAATTTGACTTTTTGGGGGTCAAATTTGCTATTCATCCCACCTTGGGACGAACGCTGCTATTCGTCCTAGGGTGGGATGAATAGGATCTGTATTCATCCCAGGGTGGGAAAAATAGGAACAAGGAGCCAAAAGGTCCCAAAAATGGGCTAAAACCTTACAAAACCTTGTCAGGAGTGGCTAGAACCACTATATTACCTCTGAGGGCTACCCTAGGGGCTATGGGATATCAATTTAGTCATTGTTCATGGATGCCTAATCGAATTGACCAGATTTTAGTGTCTACAAATGCCCCTTTTTGAGATGCGTTGCATGCAACACAACACTAAGCAAAAAAATAGATAACTAAAATTCTAAATGATTAGGGTTATTCAGTAACCTAACCAACTTTAGATGCCCCAATCATGGAAATAGCATGCATTCTTGAATCCTTGCTTCTAACTCAGTAAAGACATTGGTCTTGGTTTCTCTTCAGCTTACAGGTATGCTCAAGGGACTTATAACCCTAGGTGTTAGATAATACCAAGTTTTTTGGTAACTTTTGAGGTTACCAATAGGCAGGTTCATATGCATTGTTATCTGCTTAATTTAAATTGTTGCTTGTTTACTACCCCAAGAACAGACATGATTATATTTGTCAAATATTCGTTGGACGAACGCAATTCGCATGATTGAGTGTTTAATTGTTGATTATTAATTATGAATTTATTAAGCATGACTACCCCCTCAAATGATGAGTCGATGAGGGAATGACCAGTGAGAAAAATGATGAGTCGCTTGACCTAGATGACTTTTTGTTAAGGTTGCCTTTAGTTGTACTCATTGAAAAATGACACAATTTTGGAAGGATTTTGATGATGCTATGGAGGTTTCCTAGAAGAAAAGAGTTGAAAATTTCATTCCCGTGGGGTGGTCCGGCCACAATGGCCTTCTTGGGGAGTGAAGTAGTAACTTTTCCATGCATCCATGAGAATTTTGCATTCCATATTGACCCTAAATGAATTCCATCAGATTTGACTTATTTTTGGTGGGTTTTGAAATGATTTTCTTTGGCTTTTGTGTTGTTTTGGTTGACTTTTTTAAATTTTGATTAATATATATGTATGTATATTTGACCAATGGACTTATTGGATGCCATTGGGGCATTTTGAGTGGCCAAAGGGTTTAGGGATACCTTTGGGGATTTTTTGGGTTGACTAAAGGGTTTATGGATACCTTTGGGGCCTTTTGGGTTGACCAACGGGTTTATGGATACCTTTGGGGATTTTGGGTTTACCAAAGGGTTTATGAATACCTTTGGGGATTTTTGTTTTTTATTTCTTAAATTTTTGATTGCTTATTAGGGGAGGTATGATACCAATAATTCCCCAGTTGATATTATAAAAATATTTGCTTGATTTGCAATCTTGTGATTTTGGGCCTTTAGGCACATTATGCGTTATGTTTTATGGATTTATTAATGGATGCATGTGTTGTACTATGATGTTATTTGATAATATGTAATGTATGTATGAATAATGAAATGGATGATATATTGATATTTATTTATGGAATATGAAAACTATAGGACATACTATGTTAGAACCATAGATCGTATAAAATTCATCAATGTTTTTTTTGTTTCTTTTTTGTATTGTTTTTGTGTAATGGAAATGTGGAAATTTATTATTGCAATGTGATGGAATAAATGAAATGAGATATAAGAGAATGTAGATGAGGTTTTTATGAGACTCAAACACTCTAGCTAACTTGATCAAAGGTTGTATACTGACTATGCAAGACTTTTTGATAAAGTATGAATCTTCTAAGATGACCAAGATACTTCATATCCTTGTGTGTGCAAGTGAGTTCATTCCTGCAAGACACATAAAGATACCATCGTTTCCAGATAGGCTATCCACCAAACATGTAATGAGGATCACTCTATGAATGTCACAATCCTAAGTTCTGTACTTAGTAGGACTATACCACTATGCAATCTAGGTTACAAAAGCTAGCTCATCCACATGCAAACATTGGTCCGCACACACGCAAAAGCTAATGTGACAGAAATATCGCCATGCGGGAGGCTATCACCATTGACAAGTAGGCTATACACCAAACCTGTAATGAGGATCACCTAATGGTTTTCCAAATTTTGAGAGTTCCAGGGATTCAAGTTCAACTCCCTTCTTTTCTTCAATTTTATTGGGATACTTTCTCATATGTAGTGATGAGAATCACTATTTATTTTATATATTTTGCTTTCTTTGAGCAAGGGATTTGGTATTTGGGATTAGTGGTGAAAACCACTATTTATTTTGCTTTTGCTTTTTGCTTTTTGAGGATTTTGATATTGAACTTTTGGGATTTTGATTTTTGACTTTTGATTTCTTTGATTTTTTTGAGGGATTGGGATTTGTGGGAATTACGGTTTTGATAGTGGTGAAAACCACTATTTATTTTGGGGAATTGGGTAGGGAAGAGCTTGTCATTTTGCCAAATATTATCATTCTTGAACCATTCGCATAGGGGGATGAGCATGATGACCTTTTCACTTAAGGTAACTTAGACCACTTCATGGATTTCATCCTTTTTTGTGTAAAACTTGGATTAATTAATGTTAAAAATGTGTTTGGTATCTGATGTACACAAGGCATAATCTAAGCAAGACTCTACCTCCTAAAAATCAAGATAGCTTTCTAAAAAACCTGAAACGAAGCTAGAGATGGTTGAGTGACCAAAAATCCTAATGACATTCTAAAACAAATGACTAGGTGAAGGGGTGGACACAAATGTGGAAAATGGAAAATGTGGGTGAAAATGGTAAGTGAAACTTTGAACTATGATTACTTTCACAACATTGATTTTGGGTGATAAGTAGTGTACCATCATGGTGCTAGACATGTATGAGCAACTCTAAAATGTAAAGTTTTAATGATGAGTATGCCTAAATGCAAGCGATGATAAAATGCAATGGGATGCAATGTGATGCAATGCTATATTTTTGTATTTTTGATATTTTGATGATGTTTTTGAAATGCAATGTGATGCAATGTTTTTGTATTTTTGATATTTTGATGATGTTTTTGAAATGCAATGCGATGCAATGTTTTTGTATTTTTGATATTTTGATGATGTTTTTGAAATGCAATGCAATGCAATGTTTTTGTATTTTTGATATTTTGATGATGTTTTTGAAATGTAATGCGATGCAATGTTTTTGTATTTTTGATATTTTGATGATGTTTTTGAAATGCAATGCGATGCAATATTTTTGTATTTTTGATATTTTGATGATGTTTTTGAAATGCAATGCGATGCAATGTTTTTGTATTTTTGATATCCTCATGATAGCTTTTCAGATTTTTTATTGATATATATGGATGTACAAGTGACCAACGGGTTCATTGGGGGCCATTGGGGCGTTTGGGGTGACCAAAGAGCTTGTGGATGCCTTTGGGGCTTTTTGGATGACCTAGATGGTGATATGCCACCTAGGAGCATTTTAGGTTGACCAAGTGAGTTGTAGGCACCCTTGGAGCATTTTGGGGTGACCTAGATGGTTCTAGACCGCCTAGGAGAATTTTAGTTTGACCAAGTGGGATGTAGGTACCCTTGGAGCATTTTTGGGTGACCTAGATAGTTCTAGACCACCTAGGAGCATTTTAGGTTGACCAAGTGGGATGTAGGCACCCTTGGAGCATTTTGGGGTGACCTAGATGGTTCTAGACCGCCTAGGAGCATTTTAGTTTGACCAAGTGAGATGTACGTACCCTTAGAGAATTTTGGGGTGACCTAGACGATTTTAGATTGGCTAGGAGTATTTTGGGTTGACAAAGCAGGATATAGGCACCCTTGGAGAATTTTGGGGTGACCTAGATGGTCATAGACCACTTTTTAGGTTGACTAAGCAGGTTGTAGGTACTCTTGGAGACTTTTGGGGTCACCTAGATGATCATAGACTTCCTAGGGGTGTTATGGGTTGACCAAGCGGTATGTAGATACCCTTGGAGCCTTTTGGGGTCACCTAGATGATCATAGACCACCTAGGGGTGTTATGGGTTGATCAAGTGGTATGTAGATACCCTTGGAGCCTTTTATAACTTTCCTTACTTTGTATTCTTAGGAGGAAGGTGTAATACCTCATATACCCATAGCATTTGTGGTGATCAAAGGAAGTAAGGAACGTGCGATACCATTAGAATCCCCAGTTAGCTTCATGTCTTTGGATGCAAATAGTGGGGAAGGTGTGACACCTTGGGTAACCCCGGTATATACTATGATTGATGCAATATTGTTGGCTTGGCTAGGAGGAGCAATAGAAATTGACCCCTTCAATTGTGCTAGGGGATTTTGGGTAATGCCCATGTCTTTATGGGCTAGAATGAGTGCCCCACTTATGGATAAGACTTCCTTATAAATGAGATTTTGGACCTAAGGATCATTTTTATTGATTATATCCTATATTAGGTGTTTGAACTTGAAGCACCTATGTATGTCATACCCATTTTTCCTATGGTACTTGCAATATAGGTCTTTGAGATATGTTTTGGGCTTTGGTGCGTTTGGATTGATAGGTCGACACTCAAGTAGGTTTATTGCATTAGCTATTAAGAGGTGCTCAAACAAAGAGTCCATGGAATCGATAATGGGTATAAATTGTCACTTAGGGTGATGTTATCAGTTTGACCCTTGATTTGTTTGAGACTTAATGTTGGATTGCACAAGAGGGGGATGTCCCTGACAACTAGGGGCTTGAGATTTTGGATGACTCAACTGTAACTCAATGCTTGTGAGTTGATTCAATATCTGTTGTTAATCATTGTGTTGTTGACTCTTGTGTAACTCCACATTGGCTAGCCTATCCAAGATATGTTGTGGAACTAGCAGAGGCAATGACTAGATGACTATTGAAGAACCTATATGGCAACTGACATATGGTGGAGGTGAAATAGGTGTGAGATCTAGGAGATAATTGATCTGGGGTGGATCAAAAGAACTTAATACTTGAGCAGATGTGGATGCTTCATGATGATTGGAGCTAGTAAGTATATCCACATGTTCTTATTCTTGATTTAACTTATGCTCATGTTCCCACTCAGAGTGTTCAACTATGGCAGTTGGGTGACCCCCACTTTAGTGTAGGGGGTACACTTGCTCTTGATTTTGTGGATATGTTGAGTGAGATGGATTAGGTGTGATCGAATCCATCAATGGTATATCCTATTTTATGGATGGAATGTTGGATGGTGTCACAATTTGCATAGATAGATTCAGAGGCCTTTGGTTCTCTATCATCACATTTATCATTCCCATAAACTCATGAGAAGATGCATTTGCATCTGAACGAGTCATGGCTACCTCATAAACTTGTCCAAGGTGATCTGCTTGGCCCCCATGCTTAGAGGGGTACGTTAGGAATGCTATCGATGTGTGGAAACTTGATAGGAGAATTACTCAGATCCTTGATCAAATCAATGATATCTATGAATGCAATGTTGGGTACTATACACTCATCGAGTTCTAGGTGGGTCAACTGAATTGTGTCCTCAAACATGATATGATCTGATTCATCCATATCAACTATGGCTTCCCCCTCCTTGTTAGTAGGAGTGAGAAGATCTTCTACAGGTGTATTGATGATAGCTATGGGAGCTTTTGTAGTTGGCTCTTTCGACTCTTCCTTGCCTGAAGAAACAAAGGATGGTACTAGCGGTAGTGAAGGTAGCTTCACGACTAACCGTGGGGTTGAATATGGACTCTGGATAAGGTCATTAAGTTTAGTGTCCAAATTCCTGGGTGACACTGTAGGCTCTTGTGCATGATCCACATTTTTATAATACTTGAAGGGGTCTGGATCAGCATGAACCACATGTATCTTATCTTCATCAACGTATTTAATGCATTGATGCAATTTAGATGGAACACATTCCATGTCTCTCATCCATGGCCTTACAAGAAGTATGCTATATTGTCTTGCACCCTCCAAGATGTAGAATAATTTAGGCATAATATTTTGTCCAACTTCAACAAGTAGGATTATTGTGCCCACAGTGGAGGATAAACCACCATTGAATGCTTGCAAGGTGAACTTGGATGGTACAATGCATGAGGGTGGAAGGTTGAGATGTTTTAGTGAAGTTGTGGTAATAATGTTTATTGAGGAACCTATGTCAACCAATACTCGCTTATAGGGGATCCTATTGATACTCACGATGATGTGCAAAGTAGGATTTGATGAATTAGCCTGCAAAAGTTTGACCTCATGATTTTGAAAGGATACAATAGGCTTCTTATACATTTGTATGTATTCCACAAAGTTGATGAAAGCATCAGAGTTGTGAGGTTGTACCCCAATGGAATCCAAGACCCTCATGAAAGGTTCCCAATGCTTTGAGGACTATAGTAGAAGCTCACTCATGGTCATTTTAGCTGATGGTGCATGCAAAATTTGCACAAACCAACTCTGTCTTGCTAACACTTGTTGGATGGGAGTTTCATGTGGTGAGGACAACGATGTAGAGGGAGTGTAGGCCTCCCTACTAGGCCTCTTAGAAGGCTGATTATATTTGGTTTGGGATTGGAATCAGTGTTGGCTAACCAAATAATCCACTTGATCATGTGGATAACCCCTTGATGTTCACTTGGTAGAGGTAATTTGGTGGTCAGGTCCTCTAATTGAGGAGTTGACCTCACGATAGATTTCAGGGTGTCGTGAAGGAATGGTGAGATACTTAGGAGAATAGCGAAGGTGAATACTTTCAAGGCTCCATGTAGGAGTGAAAATATCCTCATACCTATAATGATAGTTCTTAGGGTCTCTCCTAAAGTTTTTTTCTTTGCAAGCTCGTGATCATGCCCAACTATGCAGAGTTGTCATGGTGTGCTGACTAGGCGAACCCTAAAGGAAACCCACACTAAAGAAAATTTTGACTTCCAAAAAGGCTAAGTTTTATTATCAAAATAATCAGTGCGAATAGCTGATCACAATGGGCTAGGTCTCCAAAATATGAATTTTGGGTCCAAAATTTGTATTTTTGGAATATTTGGCTAACCGGGGCCCATGGGGAAATGCCCACTTTGAGGATTTTTTTTAAAAATTTTGAACCATGAAGTGTTAGGACCCAATATTTCTATGAGAGGTGTAGAATGGGCTAACTAAGACAAAAAAACAAATTTGGCACTTTTTGGAGTTGTCTAGACCATTCTACGATCGTTTTACTGTAGTTTTTCCCTATTTTTGACCTCGAAATAAGAGTAATCAAAAAACCAAAATAAATTTTTTGTTATAGCTCTGTTTTGCACGATTATTGAAGCGTTGGATGCATAATAAAAAAGTATATTATTAAAATAAATAAATTTGAAAAATTATGGTTAGGGTTTGGTCCCTAATAAAAAACACACAAAGCAGACAATATGATTATCTCTTTTAAAGATTAAATGTGTGTCCTAAAACTTGTTTAGTGTGTTTGATTTGTTTTTTATATTGCTTTCTTGTTATTGTTTAATGAGGGAACTCAACCAAAGTGGTGGCAAGGAACACTAGTGCCAAACATGAATTCTCAAAAGAGTCTAGGGTACACCGCTTAAAACCCAATGGGGGGTTCGCCTAGCTCTTACACTCTAAAATAATGTTTTCAACAGTGGCAGGTAATTTAAAAGTTAGTGACCTATTCCACATTGAGATATTTCCCTATTATATCCAAGGTGTCTATAAGGCAAGCTGGTGGAAGGAGGTGAAATCCAACATCACCAGTTTGAATTGGAGGTTGGTGATGAAATCCAACCTTACCAATGTTATCATGATATGTGCAAGTATGTGTGGTTCCTTTTATGATTTAAAGAAAGTAAAAAATAGAGAACTCAATGAGATTTCACTAAATGCATGTAAAGGTACATTTTACTTTCAGAAATCTAGATAAAAAGAGACCTACAAATGTAACTTACAAATGCAAACCCTAAATGCTAACCTACCCATTGGGTAGGCTACAAGAAGTCAAACCATAGAGATGCATTCCTAATTTGATTTTATTTTGATTTTTATCCTTTTATATGTCTTTTTTGTTTTGTGTTTAAGAAAAAGAAATCTAAATTTTAACCTTTCTAAACAAGCAAATGATACAAGAAAAACCAAATAAGACAGTTTCTGAAAATGAAAAACAGAGATAGAAGATTCAGATGCCTACCTCATCACTGCCAAAACTTTCTATTTCTAGAATTCTACTATGAAAATCCTCTAGTTTTTATTCACTCTAGGGTGGGATGAATAGTAGGTCTGTATTCATCCTAGGGTGGGATGAACAAAGTGGCATAAATAGCAGGTCAGGGTTCATTTCAGCCCAAAACGAATAACACCTGCAACATAAAAAGGTGAAAAAATGAGATCCAAACTTCACCTAAATTAAAAGGGACTAGGTCTCACCATGATTGCCAATTAATTAGGGAAAAAATGTGCACCAAATGAATATAAAAAATGTGCGTATATATGCCCTATCGCTTATGAGCGCCAAACAGAAGCATGCAAGTAAAGTGGAAAGATAACGAATAACAAGAAGTAAAGCAAATCAAATAGATTTCTTATTAATCAAACTGATAAAATTATAGGTTACAATGCATCCCCTTGAGGGATCAAAATGGGTGATACAAATGTTTACAACTCGGGTGCCCAAGGATCAAAATCCTTCAAGAAATTCGGGTGCACATCCAATGTCTTTCCTCATACTCACAATCGAGGTGGGTGGGCCAAGGTCTTTTCTGCTTGAATATTTGATATAGATGTATTATTCTACTTCCAAATGTGTTGTAATAACCTACACCTACACACAAGGAAACCAGAAACGTCAAATAGCGAGTGCGTGTGATAAAAAACATGCAACCCCCATAGGGGAAAAATGGCTACTGATGATAAAACATATCAAATCAACTCCAAATAATATGAAATTGCAAAGGGATGTAAAAAAGAAGGTTTTGGGAAGATATAACCAGAAATTACACAAAAATTGCATCTAATGAGGCTTCAAAATTTGAATGACCGTGTGCAACCTACAAAACCCAAAGCAAACAATTTTTGACCCTACACATATCCAAAATGCATGAAAATTGGAAAGAATACATAAAATACTATTATAAGAAAACCCATTTGATCATATTTGCAAGATTAATCACATTTTGGGTGTTCTCTCAAATTACCTTCGGTTACCTACAAGAGACCCTACAAAACACTAAAAATGCAATATATCGACCAATATAGCTTAGAAAGACCTGAAATTTTAATTGAAACATAGTAATAGCATGTATAAAATAAATAATTAAAAAAAGTAGTAAAATAATGCATATATTTCTATTAATAATAGTGTGGGACAAATAGGACTATCACAAATTGGGGGTCGGATGCCCACCATTTCTGCTTGAATTTTACCACCAATTCCATTGGGAAATGGTGAAAAACACTCTAAGGGGTATTTTCGTCAAATTTTATGTAGGAATTAACTCATATATTTTGGTTTTGTAACAAATTATGCCTCCTAGTTCACTCACAAACCTCCTTCGCTAGGTAGATATTCTGAGGGAAAATGGGTGCAAAAGGGTAGAAGGAAATCTTGGTAGCACTCCATTGATTTGTCATCAAAATATCCTCTCCATATTTTATGTGGAAATTGGATCCACTTTATAGCCCAAGTAGGCTCATGTGAAAAAAGGCATGCAAGGGCATGCATGGCAAGAGGCGTCATTTGTCTAGGAGGAGGCATGCATTGGAAGGGGAAGAGAATCTCCATTTTTGGCCTACATTATGAAGTATGTCATAAGATTGTTGTGTGCTCTGACCCGCATGCTAGGCTATGTAGGGAAAATGGCCATTTTTGGGCACCATTTATCCAAAATGTGGGTCAAACTTTCTATTCATACCACCCTAGGACGAACGTTGCTATTCATCCTAGGGTGGGATGAATAGGATCTGTATTCATCACAGGGTGGGATGAATAGGAAAAGGAAGCCAAAAGGTCCTAAAAAATGGTGTGAAACCTTCCAAAACCTTGTCGAGAGTGGCTAGAACCACTGTATAATCTCTGAGGGCTGCCCTAGGGGCTATGGGATGTCAATTTAGTCATTGTTCATGGATGCCTAATTGTATTGACCAGATTTTAGTGTCTACACTCTTGTAGTCCACTTAAACTCCTTTCTATCCCCTCTCATTGTCTATGTTAGGGGTGTACAAATACTACTGAAATTCTTAATAAAATTTCTATAAAAACTTGCTAGACCATGGAATGATCTTACCTCTGTAATACTCCTCGGTGTAGGCCATTCAATGATAGCCTTCAATTTTTTGGGGTCCATTTTAAGACCTTCAGCTGAGATAACAAATCCTAGATACACCAACTCTTTCTTCACAAAACTACATTTCTTCATATTAATCAACAATTTCTCCTCCCTTAGCTTCTCAAAAACTCTTCGAATATGCATCAGGTGCTCCTCCAATGTCTTACTAAAAATCAAAATGTCATCCAAATAAACAATAACAAATTTTCCCAAAAATTCTTTCAATACCTCATTCATGAGTCACATAAATGTGCTTGGTGCATTGGTTAGCCCAAATGGCATGACTAACCACTCGTACAAGCCCTATTTAGTCTTGAAGGTTGTCTTCCACTCATCTCCTTATCTAATACGGATATGATGATACCCACTCTTTAGGTCAATCTTTGTGAAGTACTTGGCTCCACTCAAACAATCCATAAGGTCATCCATCCTTGGCAATGGAAATCTATATTTGATTGTAATCTTGTTAATGGCTCGAGAGTCTATACACATTCTTCATTCTCTATATTTATTTGGTGCTAGTACTGTAGGTATTGCACATGGACTCAATCATTTCTTCAATAGCTCTTGAACTTGTCTATTCAGCTCCTCATTCTCCGTAGGAGTCATTCTATGGGCTGCCTTATTTGGTAAACTGGCTCCTGGTATCAAATCCATCTGGTGACTAATCTTCCTCACTGGTGGTAATCCTTCAGGTACATTATATGATACAATATCTTCAAATTCTCCCAATAGATCTGAGACTTCTATCGGTATATCTTCACATTCTTCTTTATTAACTCTAGGAATAAATGCATAGCACATATGCTCATGCTTCATACCATCCAAAAACTTCCTACCATCAACTAAACAAATTCTTGCACTACTACATACCTTTTCATCCACCTCCTTCAGGGGATTCAACTTGTGGTGAACTCCATACTTTATTAGGGAATAAGTGTTGGCATGTCCATCATGTATTGCACATCGATCAAATTGCCACAGCCTTCCCAATAGCACATGACAAGCATCCATAGGCAGGATGTCACACAGTACCTCATCATGGTAATTCCCAATTTTGAACTTCACTAAACATTGCTCATTGACCAAAGCTCTATGGTCCTTCTGCAACCATGCAATCTGATATGGATGTGGATGTCTCCTTCTCTCCAACTGTAATTTATTAACCATCCCCTCTAAAACTAGATTATCAGTGCTACCATTATCAATGATAACATTACAAACTTTACCTTCACATTTGCACCTTGTGCGAAATAAAATCTTCCTCTAAACTAGATCTTTCTCCTCATTTAGCAAGGCTCTCCTTGTGATAAGAACTTCTCCTCCTTCTACCTCTTCAGAATGGTCAGATTCAACATCTTCATCTTCATCTACATAGGCAGCTCGTGCATTACCTTCAGGTCTCTTATTCATCCTTCCTTGATGTTGTGGACACTCGTATGCTCGATGTCCTTCTTCTCCACATTGGAAACATGTTCCATGAAATCCTCCTCTTCCAGGTCCTCATCCAAACCTTCCTCTTCCTCTTTGATCACCATTATTTTGCTCACGAGGGTGGTAGGCATTATCTCCTTTCTGGTTTTGGTTGCTGCTAACTTCTTCATTCTTCTTTTGGTCTTCATTTCATCCTCCATATGGTCTTCCACCAGTCCTTCCACCACGACCTCTTTATCTCTGCTTGCTTTCAAATCTTCTATTCAACTTCTCTTCTACCTTCAGGGCAAACTGATAAGCATCTTCTATGGTAGTCATTCTGACCAAAATTAGCTCATATTGAATACTTGGCTTCAATCCATTTATATAACGGGCTACCTTCTCCTTGTTAGCCTCAGAATGGCCTATTCTAATCATGATCTTGTAGAACTCTTCTGTATACTCTTTGATAGATTTACCTTCCTACCTCAAACCTTGCATTTTCTTTAGCAGATCTAACTCATAATCAACTGGAATGAACTATCTCTTCAACTTTTCCACCATCCGATCCCATCTTGTTATTCTTTCTTTTCCTCTTCTATTTCTATCTAGTTGTACTTCCCTCCACTAGATATTAGCGTGACCCTTCAGCTTGGTCTTCACAAATTTGACCCTCTCAGGATCTTCCACTTCCTCATACTCAAAGTACTCCTCCATATCATTGATCCAATCGATCAACTCTTCTGGGTTAATATTCCCAGAATATGTAGAAACATCAATCTTCGGCCTTTTTCCAATCTTGGATATGGCCTTAAATAATCTGGCTTGCGTAGGATCTACAGCCTCCTATTCTTCTTCGAGTTGAGATTCTTCTTCTTCGACATCATCTTCACTTTCCTCTTCTCTTCTTGGCTCAAACCCTCTATGCAGCTCCTCTTGCAATGCTTGAACTTGTCTCTATAGGGCTCTAAAACCCTCTCCTGTAACCACAATATTTCTTCATGGAGGAATTCTGATCACTTTTCTCACAACCTCAACCCTAGGTCCTGGTGCAAACTACCTCATGTTCGGTGATCTATTTACACACTCAGGAACTCCCGCTCTGATACCACTTGATGAAGGGCTACTCCACCCAACACACACACAATACTCAAATCATAGAAAAATTTAGAAGAAACACAACATCTGATATTATTTCAATGAAATAAAATTTATAAGCAAAAATTACAAAGCTATGAATTACAGAATCAGAGTTACAATGCTACGACCACAAGGCCGATTTTATCACAAAGAAAAATTGACTCGAAATCTGCAAGTTGGAGCCATGATCCATCTTCCCCTGCTGCCTTTTGGTGATCCCTCTTCCCATTTTTAATAACTCCCATAGAACATTCTGGAAAGCGTAACTCCCCTTTTCCCACCCAAGAAGATATTCATCTGAAATTTGAAATTTTCATTTTCCGCCCAAAAAGATATTCAAATTTGAATTTCGGTGGCATAGCTTCCCGAGACCATAACTTTTGACTCGGGGTCCGATTGGCTTTCATAAGATATCATTGGAAATATTACGAAGAGATATACAATACCTCAATTAAAGGTAATTGAGGTGATTTTTCATCCTTCTTCGGGGCCTCTAAGGTCTTCAAATTTTATTTTTAAACCTTCTTGGAGAGATTTCTCGAGATGAAAACTTTAATATCTCTCAAACCGTTCAGGCTATTGGGGTGATTCTTTCACCACCGGATATATTTTTCAATCCCACTCCTTGGGGTAAATTTTCAAATCCATATGTGTCCATTTAGGCTAACTTACTAAAAATAGCCGATGACTATTTTTTGCCTTTTTGGACTTCTGACTGACTTATACCTCCCAAGTGTCATCATGGACTCAAAAACAACTAAAGAAACTTACAACCAAAATATAAAATGCAATTTATTTCTTTTTGGTGATGCAAGATTGCCCTTACACCATTGGATGCTCCTGCATCAGACACCTAGGGTAAATTGAGAAGTGACCTTCACTTCTCTAGTGTTGGAGGAAAACCGAGACGGTCAACCTCTGCCTTAGACAAGCCATGAGGAATCTTCAATTGGCCTTCCTTTCCACTTAACCATGTATTCTTCATACTGCCTGTTTCTTGTACTTCTTCCCAAATGACTATCCAAGATTTCTTCTATCTCTTCTTTCTCTAGAGTAGATGTTGGAATGTTCCATCGTTCTTCTATTGGTCCATCCTCATTGTCCCCTTCATGATACTCTGTCAAGTCAAAAATGTTAAACATAGGTGATATGTTAATTTCACTTGGTAATTCCACCTCATATGCATTTCTTGAATCATGTTTCTTTATGATCCTGCATGGTCCAAAATTCTTCATTTTCAACTTGTTATATGTCTTAATAGGAAATATTTCTTTTCTCAGGTGAACCATAACTTCATCTCCAACCTGGAATTCCTTAAACCTCCACTTCTGGTCTACCTTTACCTTGTACTGAGTATTCATATTATTAATATGCTTTCTTACCTCTTCATGCAAGTTCTTCAGGTGCTCTACAAAGTCCTCGACTTCGGCACTACTCTTTTCTCCTTTGTCCATCTGCCTCAACTCAGAAGCATTCCTTGGGCTGCTCCCATATACAATCTGGAATGGGGATTTACCAGTACTCCTATTGATAGAATTGTTGTAAGAAAATTATGCCTATGGTAAAATCAAATCCCATCCCTTGGGCTTATCTCCTACTAAGCATCTCAACAGGTTGCCCAAACTCCTATTCACCACCTCTGTTTGTCCATCAGTCTGTGGATGGTGTGTAGAACTGAACTTCAAATATATCTTCAGCTTCTTCCATAAGGTCCTCTAGAAATAACCAACAAATTTGGTATCTCTATCTAAAACTATACTCTTTGGTAGACCATGTAGTCGTACCACCTCTCTGAAAAACAACTCTGCAATGTGTACTGCATCACTAGTTTTATGGAAAGGAATGAAATGTGCCATCTTAGAAAACCTGTCAACCACCACAAATATTGAGTCATGTCCTCTCTGTGTCCTTGGTAATCCAAGAACAAAATCCATGCTAATATCTTCCCATGGTTTCTCTGGTACAGGTAATGGCTGATATAGCTCGATGTTCTATCTTACACCTTTGGCCATCTGGCATACTCTACAAATCTATACAAACTTCTTCACATCCTTCTGTAACTATGGCCAATAATAGTTCTCACTAACAAGAGCAATGGTCTTATCTCAACCAAAGTGTCCAACCAATCCTCCACTATGCTTCTCCTTGATCAGGTTCTCTCTCATGGAACTCCTTGGAATGCACAACTAGTTTCTTCTAAACAACATCCCATCTTGGATTAAGAAATCCAACCATTTCGTTCTATCCAAAGTAACAGGTTCCAAGCAGGCTCTCCAAGCTTCTACAAAATCTAGATCTTCAGGGTACAAACTCTTGAGTTCATCAAACCCAACAACCTCCACCTTCATCTCTATCAACAAATTTTACCTTCTACTTAAGGCATCTGCAACTCTGTTTGACTTTCCACTCCTATGCTTCAACACAAAAGTATAACTCTACAAAAACTCAACCCATTTTAAGTGCCTTTGATTTAACTTTCCTTGACTATTAATATACTACAAGGCTTGATGATCAGTATATAAAACAAACTCTTTTGGCAACAAATAGTGTCTCCATTTCTTCAAAGCTTGAACTATGGCATAAAACTCTTGATCATAGACAAAATACTTTTTCCTGGCATCATTAAGCTTCTCACTAAAATAGGCAATGGGCTTACCTTCTTGACTCAAAATAACTCCTATGGCGCTACCACTAGCATCACAATCTACCTAAAATACCTTATTGAAATCTGGAAGTGCCAAAATAGGTTGCTCTATGACTTTCTTCTTCAACATATCAAAACTCTTGGCTGCTCCTGTAGTCCACTTAAACTCCTTTCTATCCCCTCTCATTGTCTCCGTTAGGGGTGTACAAATACTACTAAAATTCTTAATAAACTTTCTGTAAAAACTTGCTAGACCATGGAATGATCTTACCTCTGTAATACTCCTCGGTGTAGGCCATTCAATGATAGCCTTCACTTTTTTTGGGTCCATTTTAAGACCTTCATCTGAGATAAAAAATCCTAGATACACCAACTCTTTCTTCACAAAACTGCATTTCTTCAGATTAATCAGCAATTTCTCCTCCCTTAGCTTCTCAAAAACTCTTTGAATATGCATCAGGTGCTCCTCCAATGTCTTACTAAAAATCAAAATGTCATCCAAATAAACAATAACAAATTTTCCCAAAAATTCTTTCAATACCTCATTCATGAGTCGCATAAATGTGCTTGGTGCATTGGTTAGCCCAAATGGCATGACTAACCACTCGTACAAGCCCTCTTTAGTCTTGAAGGTTGTCTTCCACTCATCTCCTTCTCTGATATGGATCTGATGATACCCACTCTTCAGGTCAATCTTCGTGAAGTACTTGGCTCCACTCAAACAATCCATAAGGTCGTCCATCCTTGGCAATGGAAATCTGTATTTGATTGTAATCTTGTTAATGGCTCGAGAGTCTGTACACATTCTCCATTCTCCATATTTCTTTGGTGCTAGTACTATAGGTACTGCACATGGACTCAAACTCTCTCGAATCAATCCTTTCTTCAATAGCTCTTGAACTTGTCTATTCAGCTCCTCATTCTCTATAGGAGTCATTCTATGGGCTGCCTTATTTGGTAAACTAGCTCCTGGTATCAAATCCATCTGGTGACTAATCTTCCTCATTGGTGGTAACCCTTCAGGTACATTATCTGATATAATATCTTCAAATTCTCCCAATAGATCTGAGACTTCTACTGGTATATCTTCACATTCTTCTTTATTAACTCTAGGAATCAATGCATAGCACATATGCTCATGCTTCATACCATCCAAAAACTTTCTACCATCAACTAAACAAATTCTTGCACTACTACATACCTTTTCATCCACCTCCTTCAGGGGCTTCAACTTGTGGTGAACTCCATCCTTTGTCAGGGAATAAGTGTTGGCATGTCCATCATGTACTACACGTCGATCAAATTGCCATGACCTCCCCAATAGCACATGACAAGCATCCATAGGTAGGATGTCACACAATACCTCATCATGGTAATTCCTAATTTTGAACTTCACTAAACATTGCTCATTGACCAAAGCTCTATGGTCCTTCTGCAGCCATGCAATCTGATATGGATGCGGATGTCTCCTTCTCTCCAACTGTAATTTATTAACCATCCCCTCTGAAACTAGATTATCAGTGCTACCATTATCAATGATAACATTACAAACTTTACCTTCACATTTGCACCTTGTGCAAAATAAACTCTTCCTCTGAACTGGATCTTTCTCCTCATTTAGCAAGGCTCTCCTTGTGACAAGAACTTCTCCTCCTTCTACCTCTTTAGAATGGTCAGATTCAACATCTTCATCTTCATCTACATAGGCAGCTCGTGCATTACCTTTAGGTCTCTTATTCGTCCTTCCTTGATATTGTGGACACTCGTATGCTCGATGTCCTTCTTCTCCACATTGGAAATAGGTTCCATGAAATCCTCCTCTTCTAGGTCCTCATCCAAACCTTCCTCTTCCTCTTTGGTCACCATTATTTTGCTCACATGGGTGGTAGGCATTATCCCCTTTCGGTTATGTTGCTAACTTCTTCATTCTTCTTTTGGTCTTCATTTTATCCTCCATATGGTCTTCCACTAGTCCTTCCACCATGACCTCTTTCCATCTCCTTGCTTTCAAACCTTCTATTCAACTTCTCTTCTACCTTCAGGGCAAACTGATAAGCATCTTCTATGGTAGTCATTCTGACCAAACTTAGCTCATCTTGAATACTTGGCTTCAATCCATTTATATAATGGGCTACCTTCTCCTTGTTAGCCTCAGAATGGCCTATTCTGATCATGATCTTGTAGAACTCTTCTGTATACTCTTTGACATATTTACCTACCTACCTCAAACCTTACATTTTCTTCAGTAGATCTAACTCGTAATCAACTAGAATGAACTATCTCTTCAAATTTTCCACCATCCGATCCCATATTGTTATTATTTCTTTTCCTCTTCTATTTCTATCTAGTTGTACTTCCCTCCACCAGATATTAGCATGACCCTTCAGCTTGGTCTTCACAAATTTGACCCTCTCAGGATCTTCCACTTCCTCATACTCAAAGTACTCCTCCATATCATTGATCCAATCGATCAACTCTTCTGGGTTAAGATTCCTAAAATATGTAGAAACATCAATCTTTGACCTTTTTCCAATATTGGAGATGGCCTTAAATAATCTGGCTTGCATAGGATCTGTGGCCTCCTATTCTTCTTCGAGTTGAGATTCTTCTTCTCCAACTTCATCTTCACTTTCCTCTTCTCTTCTTGGCTCAAACCCTCTACGCAGCTCCTCTTGTAGTGCTTGAACTTGTCTCTGTAGGGCTCTAAAACCCTCTCCTATAACCATAATATTTCTTCATGGAGGTATTCTGATCACTTTTCTCACAACCTCAACCCTAGGTCCTGGTGCAAACTACCTCACGTTCGGTGATCTATTTACACACTCAGGAACTCCCGCTCTGATACCACTTGATGAAGGGCTACTCCACCCAACACACACAATACTCAAATCACAGAAAAATTTAAGAAGAAACACAACATCTGATATTATTTCAATGAAATAGAATTTAAAAAAAATTACAAAGTTGTGAATTACAAAATGAGTTACAATGCTACGACCACAAGGCCGATTTTATCACAAAGAAAATCTACTCAAAATTTGCAAGTTGGAGCTATGATCTGTCTTCCCCTGACTGCCTTTTGGTGATCCCTCTTCCCCCTTTAATAACTTCCATAGAATATTCTGGAAAGTGTAACTCCCCTTTTCCCACCCAAGAAGATATTCATCTAAAATTTGAATTTTCATTTTCCTCCCAAAAAGATATTCAAATTTGAATTTCGGTGGCATAACTTCTTGAAACCATAACTTTTGACTCGGGTGTCTATTTGGCTATTATAATATATCATTGGAAATCTTGTGAAGATATATACAATACCTAAAGGTTATTTAGGTGAATTTTCATCCTTCTTCATGGCTTCTAAGGTCTTCAAATTTTATTTTTAAACCTTCTTGGAGAGATTTCTCGAGATGAAAACTTTAATATCTCTCAAACCGTTCAAGCTATTGGGGTGATTCTTTCACCATTGGATATATTTTTCAATCTCGCTCCTTGGGGTAAATTTTCAAATCCATATGTGTCCATTTAGGCTGACTTACTAAAAATAGCTGATGACTATTTTTCACCTTTTTGGACTTCTGATTGACTTATACCTCCCAAGTGTCATCATGGACTCGAAAACAACTAAAGAAACTTACAACCAAAAGAGAAAATGCAATTTCTTTCTTTTTGGTGATGCAAGATTGCCCTTACACCATTGGATGCTCCTGCATCAGACACCCAGGGTAAATTGAGAAGTGACCTTCACTTCTCTAGTGTTGGAGGAAAATCGAGATGGTCAACCTCTGCCTTAGAAAGCCATGAGGAATCTTCAACTGGCCTTCCTTTCCACTTAACTAGGTATTCTTCATACTACCTATTTCTTGTACTTCTTCCCAGATGACTATCCAAGATTTCTTCTATCTCTTCTTTCTCTAGAGTAGATGTTGGAATGTTCCATCGTTCTTCTATTGGTCCATCCTCATTGTCCCCTTCATGATACTCTGTCAAGTCAAAAATGTTAAACATAGGTGATATGTTAATTTCACTTGGTAATTCCACCTCATATGCATTTCTTGAATCATATTTCTTTATGATCCTGCATGGTCCAAACTTCTTCATTTTCAACTTGTTATATGTCTTAATAGGAAATCTTTCTTTTCTCAGGTGAACCATAACTTCATCTCCAACCTAGAATTCCTTAAACCTCCACTTCTGGTCTACCTTTGCCTTGTACTGAGTATTCATATTATTAATATGCTTCCTTACCTCTTCATGCAAGTTCTTTAGGTGCTCTACAAAGTCCTCGACTTTGGCACTACTCTTTTCTCCTTTGTCCATCTACCTCAACTCAGAAGCATTCCTTGGGCTGCTCCCATATACAATCTAGAATGGGGATTTACCAGTACTCCTATTGATAGAATTGTTGTAAGCAAATTCTACCTATGGTAAAATCAAATCCCATCCCTTGGGCTTATCTCCTACTAAGCATCTCAGCAGGTTGCCCAAACTCCTATTCACCACCTCTATTTGTCCATCAGTTTGTGGATGGTGTGTAGAACTGAACTTCAAATCTATCTTCAGCTTCTTCCATAAGGTCCTCCAAAAATAACCAACAAATTTGGTATCTCTTTCTAAAACTATACTCTTTGGTAGACCATGTAGTCGTACCACCTCTCTAAAAAACAACTCTGCAATGTGCACTGCATCACTAGTTTTATGGCAAGGAATGAAATGTGCCATCTTAGAAAACCTGTCAACCACCACAAATATTGAGTCATGTCCTCTCTGTGTCCTTGGTAAGCCAAGAAAAAAATCCATGCTAATATCTTCCCATGGTTTCTCTAGTACATGTAATGGCTGATATAGCTCGATGTTCTATCTTACACCTTTGGCCATCTGGCATACTCTACAAATCTGTACAAACTTCTTCACATCCTACTGTAACTATGGCCAATAATAGTTCTCACTAACAAGAGCAATGGTCTTATCCTGACCAAAGTGTCCAACCAATCCTCCACTATGCTTCTCCTTGATCAGGTTCTCTCTCATGGAACTCCTTGGAATGCACAACTGGTTTCTTCTAAACAACATCCCATCTTGGATTAAGAAATCCAACCATTTCATTCTATCCAAAGTAATAGGTTCCAAGCAGGCTCTCCAAGCTTCTACAAAATCTAGATCTTCAAGGTACAAACTCTTGAGTTCGTCAAACCCAACAACCTCCACCTTCATCTCTATCAACAAATTTTACCTTCTACTTAAGGCATCTACAACTCTGTTTGACTTTCCACTCCTGTGCTTCAACACAAAAGTATAACTCTACAAAAACTCAACCCATTTTAAGTGCCTTTGATTTAACTTTCCTTGACTATTAATATACTACAAGGCTTGATGATCAGTATATAAAATAAACTCTTTTGGAAACAAATAGTGTCTCCATTTCTTCAAATCTTGAACTATGGCATAAAACTCTTGATCATAGACATAATACTTTTTCCTGGCATCATTAAGCTTCTCACTAAAATAGGCAATGAGCTTACCTTCTTGACTCAAAATAGCTCCTATGGCGCTACCACTAGCATCACAATCTACCTGAAATACCTTATTGAAATATGGAAGTGCCAAAATAGGTTGCTCTGTGACTTTCTTCTTCAACATATCAAAACTCTTGGCTGCTCTTGTAGTCCACTTAAACTCCTTTCTATCCCCTCTCATTGTCTCCGTTAGGGGTGTACAAATACTACTAAAATTCTTAATAAACTTTCTGTAAAAACTTGCTAGACCATGGAATGATCTTACCTCTATAATACTCCTTGGTGTAGGCCATTCAATGATAGCCTTCACTTTTTTTGGGTCCATTTTAAGACCTTCAGCTGAGATAACAAATCCCAGATACACCAACTCTTTCTTCACAAAACTGCATTTCTTCAGATTAATCAACAATTTCTCCTCCCTTAGCTTCTCAAAAACTCTTCAAATATGCATCAGGTGCTCCTCCAATGTCTTACTAAAAATCAAAATGTCATCCAAATAAACAATAACAAATTTTCCCAAAAATTATTTCAATACCTCATTCATGAGTCGCATAAATGTGCTTGGTGCATTGGTTAGCCCAAATGGCATGACTAACCACTCGTACAAGCCCTCTTTAGTCTTGAAGGTTGTCTTCCACTCATCTCCTTCTCTGATATGGATCTGATGATACCCACTCTTCAGGTCAATCTTCGTGAAGTACTTGGCTCCACTCAAACAATCCATAAGGTCATCCATCCTTGGTAATGGAAATTTGTATTTGATTGTAATCTTGTTAATGGCTTGAGAGTCTGTACACATTCTCCATTCTCCATATTTCTTTGGTGCTAGTACTATAGGTACTACACATGGACTCAAAATCTCTCGAATCAATCCTTTCTTCAATAGCTCTTGAACTTGTCTATTCAGCTCCTCATTCTCTGTAGGAGTCATTCTATGGGCTGCCTTATTTGGTAAACTGGCTCCTGGTATCAAATCCATCTGGTGACTAATCTTCCTCACTGGTGGTAACCCTTCAGGTACATTATCTGATACAATATCTTCAAATTATCCCAATAGATCTGAGACTTCTATCGGTATATCTTCACATTCCTCTTTATTAACTCTAGGAATCAATGCATAGCACATATGCTCATGCTTCATACCATCCAAAAACTTCCTACCATCAACTAAAAAAATTCTTGCACTACTACATACCTTTTCATCCACCTCCTTTAAGGGCTTCAACTTGTGGTGAACTCCATCCTTTGTCAGGGAATAAGTGTTGGCATGTCCATCATGTACTACATGTCGATCAAATTACCATGACCTTCCCAATAGCACATGACAAGCATCATAGGCAGGATGTCACATAGTACCTCATCATGGTAATTCCCAATTTTGAACTTCACTAAACATTGCTCATTGACCAAAGCTCTATGGTCCTTCTGCAACCATGCAATCTGATATGGATGCGGATGTCTCCTTCTCTCCAACTATAATTTATTAACCATCCCCTCTGAAACTAGATTATCAGTGCTACCATTATCAATGATAACATTACAAACTTTACCTTCACATTTGCACCTTGTGCAAAATAAAATCTTCCTCTAAACTGGATCTTTCTCCTCATTTAGCAAGGCTCTCCTTGTGACAAGAACTTCTCCTCCTTCTACCTCTTTAGAATGGTCAGATTCAACATCTTCATCTTCATCTACATAGGCAGCTCGTGCATTACCTTTAGGTCTCTTATTCGTCCTTCCTTGATGTTGTGGACACTCGTATGCTCGATGTCCTTCTTCTCCACATTGGAAATAGGTTCCACGAAATCCTCCTCTTCCAGGTCCTCATCCAAACCTTCCTCTTCCTCTTTGGTCACCATTATTTTGCTCACGAGGGCGGTAGGCATTATCCCCTTTCTAGTTTTGATTGTTGCTAACTTCTTCATTCTTCTTTTGGTCTTCATTTCATCCTCCATATGGTCTTCCACTAGTCCTTCCACCATGACCTCTTTCCCTCTACTTGCTTTCAAACCTTCTATTCAACTTCTCTTCTACCTTCAAGGAAAATTGATAAGCATCTTCTATGGTAGTCATTCTGACCAAACTTAGCTCATCTTGAAGACTTGGTTTCAATCCATTTATATAATGGGCTACCTTCTCCTTGTTAGCCTCAGAATGGCCTATTATGATCATGACCTTGTAGAACTCCTTTGTATACTCTTTGATAGATTTACCTGCCTACCTCAAACCTTACATTTTCTTCAGCAGATCTAACTCGTAATCAACTGGAATGAACTGTCTCTTCAACTTTTCCACCATCCGATCCCATATTGTTATTCTTTCTTTTCCTCTTCTATTTCTATCTAGTTGTACTTCCCTCCACCAGATATTAGCGTGACCCTTCAGCTTGGTCTTCGCAAATTTGACCCTCTCAGGATCTTCCACTTCCTCATACTCAAAGTACTCCTCCATATCATTGATCCAATCGATCAACTCTTCTAGGTTAAGATTCCCAGAATATGTAGAAACATCAATCTTCGGCCTTTTTCCAATCTTGGAGATGGCCTTAAATAATCTAGCTTGCATAGGATCTATGGCCTCCTATTCTTCTTCGACTTGGGATTCTTCTTCTCCAACATCATCTTCACTTTCCTCTTCTCTTCTTGGCTCAAACCCTCTACGTAGCTCCTCTTGCAGTGCTTGAACTTGTCTCTGTAGGGCTCTAAAACCCTCTCCTATAACCACAATATTTCTTCATGGAGGCATTCTGATCACTTTTCTCACAACCTCAACCCTAGGTCCTAGTGCAAACTACCTCACGTTCGATGATCTATTTACACACTCAGGAACTCCCGCTCTGATACCACTTGATGAAGGGCTACTCCACCCAACACACACACAATACTCAAATCACAGAAAAATTTAGAAGAAACACAACATCTGATATTATTTCAATGAAATAGAATTTACAGAAGCAAAAATTACAAAGCTATGAATTGCAAAATCAGAGTTACAATGCTACGACCACAAGGCCGATTTTATCACAAAGCAAAATCGACTCGAAATCTGCAAGTTGGAGCTACGATCCGTCTTCCCATGCTGCCTTTTGGTGATCCCTCTTCCCCCTTTTAATAACTCCCATAGAACATTCTGGAAAGTGTAACTCCCCTTTTCCCGCCCAAGAAGATATTCATCTGAAATTTGAAATTTTCATTTTCCACCCAAAAAGATATTCAAATTTGAATTTCGGTGGCACAACTTCCCGAGACCGTAACTTTTGACTCGGGGGTCCGATTGGCTTCTATAAGATATCGTTGGAAAGCTTACGAAGAGATATACAATACCTCAATCACCTAAAGGTCATTGAGGTGATTTTTCATCCTTCTTAAGGACTTCTAAGGTCTTCAAATTTTATTTTTAAACCTTCTTGGAGAGATTTCTCAAGATGAAAACTTTAATATCTCTCAAACCGTTCAGGCTATTGGGGTGATTCTTTCACCACCAGATATATTTTTCAATCCCGCTCCTTGGGGTAAATTTTCAAATCCACATGTGTCCATTTAGGCCAACTTACTAAAAATAGCCGGTGACTATTTTTTGCCTTTTTGGACTTCTGACTGACTTATACCTCCCAAGTGTCATCATGGACCCAAAAACCACTAAAGAAACTTACAACCAAAAGAGAAAATGCAATTTCTTTCTTTTTGGTGATGCAAGATTGCCCTTACACCATTGGATGCTCCTGCATGAAAACTTTATAAATACAATTATAGTACTTTTTGATATAGGGATAATAACATATATGGATTTACTCTCTTTAGAATTTCAAGATCAAATAAGAAGAAAAAAATTATCAAACTTCAAAAAATTTGATCAAGAAAATGAAATTAACAATGAATGCAAAAATGATGTACCTTTATATTTTACATCAGACAACAAATTAGACAATAATCAAATCAATACTGATGAATAACATGATTTATATTATTATGATGATTATTGTGATGATCTACTAAAAGACAATGCAATTTGAATTCAAGTCTTGTATATTTGATCAATATTATTGTGTGAATTCTATATTGAAATATTGAATATTATATCTATTCATACTAATTAGATATTTCTATGTATTGATATGTTTATTGATATTTGATACTAGATATTGAGACATAAAGGCTAAAAAGGCCATCAAAAATTTGAGGAAAAAAGGTTAAAAAAAATATTTAGCAAACAAAGAAATTCACTCATGATTTTAGAGTTATTTAATTAGAAAAAATGAATTGATGCACTACTTTTGATTTCATAGAAAATTTTATGAAGATAAAGAAATTCACTCATAAAAAAGAAGTGATTTTGTTTTGAAAAATAAGTGACTCACTCACTCTAGGGGCCTAGGCAAGTTGGGATGATCTAAATGATTCACTTATTAGACTTGAGGAATTTTCTATCAGAGGAAGGAATTAGAATATTATGAGGTTTATGATTTTGGCAAGGTTTTATGGTTTTAATCAAATTTTATTCTTGATATGATTTTTCTTCGAAATTCACTCAAGATAGAATTCACCCAAGGAAGAGCTACAATGGAGCTTTGAAACCTATGTAATTTAGCAAGTGAATGGGAAGTGATTAACTCAAAGTCTATAGTGATCATAGCTTACTCTAGTTCAATGGTATACATTACAAATGAAGAGCTATGTCACACCACACATTAGGTTATGTGGGCTACCCTTTGAGCTGATTGTGCCATGTGGAGGCTAGCCCAAGTGGGGAATTTAACCCAAAGGAGACTGATTTACCCCATCATATAATTATTCCACAATGGAAAGGATCACTTGCTTTTAGCAAGTGGTTTGTTCATTTTTTAAACATCAACCAATATAATATTACAAAGTATGTCAATCTAGGAAGATGACAAGAGGGAAAAAGAAAAAACAAGAAAAATTTATAGGAAATTTTCATATGAAAGGGAATGATAGAAATGGGTATTATAGGAGTAGAAATAAGGGATACTTATTAAAATATTATCCACTACTATATATCCATACTAACATATTTTTTTTACCAGAATTCTTGTTGCTAAATTAGATAAAGATGTTATCCATTCATAGAAATAGATAGCATTAATCCTTCCATGGAGGTAATGTTGTAGGCATTTGGACCAACAATATTAACAATTTACTAGGGTGAATTCCATAAGGAATAAAAATTATAGGATTCTCTTAGTTTTACTTGATCCTTATCTCATTTAATTATGAGGTCTTCTTATTTATACTTCACCTCTTTGGATATTTTGTCAAACTATAATTTAACTACATTTTGATGTTGCATTGTCCTCTTGAAAGACTTTTCTCTTTTCTTTACTAGGAACAATAATGCATGCAAACTTGCTTGCATGGGCATCATATTTATGTCTTCCAACATGAGCTATTATGACATTTAGAGGTAAGGTATGTCTAAATTGATAAGTAGCACAAGCTCATTTTTGTATACTAATTTTCAAGGGGATGATACAATGGATGCTTTTTGTGTCATTCCATCCATAAGCCTTATATAGCTTGGTATACTAGTATCTTTTTAAATCTAACACTTCTTTCTATTAGAGTTTATTACATTATTTGGTACCTTGGAAATACATTGCAAGAACTTTTGTAAGTATTTTGTAAATATGTGGTGTGAAAGAGTCTTGCAAATATTACTCATTTAGAGTTTTTTATTTAATAATAATTAGAGGTTTGTCATTATTAGAGAATGAAGAAAATATATTTTTATTATGAGAAAGATGAAGAGTCATATGTACTGGATGTTTGAGGAGATGAATAGTCTAGTGAAGTTAAAATGTCAAGAGTCTTTGTAAAGGTTGTATGTAGAGAAAGCATATGAGATTTATTTAATGTAAATTATAATACTTCATTAGTAGTAGAATACTAAGTGTGTTAACCATAGGAATATAGTGAGCTTATTTGTTTATTTGAATACTTGTGTATATCATTATGCGAGATTTAATCTTCATATTACTATGCATAAATAGCTTATATGCTAAAAGTGGTATTAGAGCCACATTGGGAGTGTTTTGTGATAGATAAAGACATGTTGGAATTTTTAGTGAGAAAAAACTAGGTTAGAAATATTCAATAATTGTGAGAGCGAAAGCAGTGAAGTAGGAATGAGTAGACCAAAATACAACAATATACTGAAGGAGTTATTTGAAGTAGTATGATTGGAAATCCAAAGATGGTGAAGTGAAGTAGAGTCATGGTTGAAATAAGAGGAGCCATAGTTGAAAGGATATGGTCCATGGTTAAAAGTAGAGAAGCCATGATTGAAGGGATCCATGGAAGAGAGAAGTCAATGTTGAAAGTGTCATAGAAGAAAAGTGCAAGAGAGAAGCCTATGTTGAAGAGTAATGTAGAAGCTAACATTGAGATCATCATAGAATAAAAGCGTAGACGAGAAGTCGATGTTGAAGAGAAACATTAAAGGAGTCCACAAAGAATAGAGAGCATAGAATTGGAGAAGATTCAAAGTAGGGACCATAATGAAAGAATAGTTCCAAGAAATGACATGTAGCAAAAAATTGCAAGAGGAACTTTGTTACATGAATGTTATAATGTTTAGTGAGTTAGAAACCTATTGAAACATGGAATATTTACAAGATAAATAATCTATAGGAAAGATTGACATTAGATAATTTTAAGGAGTTCATATTGGTTAAGCGCATAAAGATATGATGATATATACAAACTTATTAAAATTAACCTTTGTATTATTTGATTTAAATAAAAATTAAAGGAGAAACTATTTCTAAAAGGAATATATTTATTTTAAAGGAGGATTGAAGAAAGCAAAACAAAGATTCAAAAGGTGGACGAATTTTTTTTAATGGGTTATATGGGCTTGAAATGGGCCCCACGCATATTAGATCATCACCACATGATGGTATTACAACAAAGCATAGAAATTATCCATGTATCATTTGGAAAGACTCGAACCTAGGTCTTCTCCTTGAAATGTTAAGGAATCTAACCGATTGAGCTAATGCTACTTGATAAATGTGGAAGAATTATCTTTTTAATGAATTATATGGGATTGAAATGGGTCCCACCCATATTATATCATCACCACATAGTGATATTACAAAAAATATTGGATATTATCTATGTATCATTTTGGCAAGATTTGAACCTGGGTATCATTAGAAGTTAAGGAAAACTAGGGGGTACCCTATAAGGGGCTTAGAAAATGGTCTAGTGTTTTAACGATCAACAAATATGAAGTCTAAAGGAGCATGAAAGGCTAGAGTTTGAAGGACTGTGGAATGCTAGAGGATGAAGGAGCATGGAAGGTTGGAGGTTGAAGGAGCATGGAAGGCTAGAGGTTGAAGGAGTGTGGAAGGCTGGAGGTTGAAGGAGTATGGAAGGTTGGAGGTTGAAGGAGCATGGAAGAATGAATGATGAGTTGATCTTTGGAGTGTCAAGGCTAAAGGAGCATAGAAGGCTAGGTTGGTTGAAGGAGCTATAGTGAAAGGTTGGGATGTTGGGTGGAAGACTAGGATGGCTAAAGGAACATGGAAGGTTAATAAGGTTGAAGAAGCATGGAAGGTTGGGTTGGCTTAAGGAGCTATAATGAAAGTTTGGGATGTTGACTGGAAGGTTGGGAAGATTTAAGGAGCATGGAAATATTCTTACAATAAGATAAACAAAATTGCAAAGTGCGAAGGATTAGGATTTTTTCGTAAAAAATATCTCATCTTTTAGGAGCCATATATTCATGAAGAGTTATCCGATTCAATTGATTATTGGACCAACTTGTGCAAAATTTGAATAGATTTAAAATGAGTGGTGATATGCAAAAATCGAACAAATATTAAGGGAGATACAACCCTATGAATTCAACCATTCAGAATAAAGATAGTGACGATTTTTCAAGTCGTGAAAAATAAAATTGCAAAGCACAAAGTATTAGGGGTTTTTCCTAAAAAATATCTTATTTTAGGAGCCATATCTTCATTAAGAGTTATTTTATTCAGGTGATTCTTAGAACAACTTGTGTAGAATTTGAATAGCTTTAAAATGAGTGCTCATATGTAAAAATATGAGCATATTGAGGGAGATACGATGCTATGAAGTCAACCATTTGAAACAAGGGTAGTGACAATTTTTCAAGTCACAAAAAATGAAATTGCAAATATTTTCCAACTAGTGTTCGAATTATGAGAATATCGATGAAGGGCTATGACTTCAATGAGGAAGGAAACTAGCAATTCATATTTACTAAAGTGGACTATGATAGTGCAATGTTTTGGAAATATTATTCTACTAAGATGCAAAGCATAGATAGTAGAGGTGAAGTTTTGGCATTGTGAAGGTTGCTATAGGAAAATTTCAAGAAAGATGCTAAATTTTGGAGTAATTGTATTCATATAGAAAATTAAAAAGATCCAAAAAATAAAAATCAAGAATTCAGACATTTTATGTAAAATGATGTAGATTTCTAGCTATAGCATCTCAATTGAGATGAGAAGTGTATCTATTTGTAAACTCTTAAGCTCTAAATAAGAGAGATGTAATTTTTCAAGGGTGGGGGACCCAAGTACAACCCTTTATTATCCGGTAAATAAAAAGAAGATCTAAACATGGGTCTCCTCCTTGAAATGTTGAGTAATTTAACCAGTTGACCTAATGCCACTTGATTAAGGTGCAGGAGTTATTAATTAAATGAAAGTAGTAAATATAGGAAATTACTTAATGTGAGCAAAATTATAAAAGGAAGAAAAATTATTAAATTGGAAAAAATTAATTAAAAGAGAAAATTAAAGAAGTTATAATATTATTTTTCTGCTGGAGGACAAAGGGTTGTAATCAGGTCCCCCACCCTTGACAAGTTACAAATATTTCCTTTAGAGCTTGATAGTTTACAAATAGATTCAATTATCATATTTATCATATCAATTTAGTTTCTATAAATAGATACATCATTTTTCATAAAATATCTAAATTCTTGATTGTTATTTTTTGATCTTCTTCAATTTTCTATCTAAATACAAATATTCTAGAATTTAGCATCCTTCTTGAAATTTTCCTACAACATCCATCACAATACCAAAAATTCCACCTCTACTATATATGCATCGCTATCATATTCCACTATCATATTCCAAAATATTACTATATCATATTCCACTTTACTAGATCTCAATTTCTAGTTTCCTTCTTGAAGCTTAAGTGCAACCAAAAAATGTAATAAATAGTTTATATGAAAATACATTGATGTTATAAAATAAAAAAGTATTACCAATGGAAAAAAATAAAGATAGTTGTAATTATTTGATTCAGGTAGTTAATATTTTATTGTAAACTTTAGCTAAAGTTACTACTTCCTCTAATCAAGGAAAAGAGAATTGAACTTCACAATTTACAATTAAAACCCATATATTGACTAGCCTATATACACATTTGGTTCCTTCTCTTAATGTGTCTAAACCTTATTTCTTCAATATCTAAAGGTTTTGAATTTCTATAATTATCTCTTGTATGTTCCATGAAGCCTTTGCTTTCCACAAAATTTATTTAATACTATGAGTGAATCACCTTTCATCCATACTCCATTCCATTTCATTTGTTTGCTTCGTTTTAACCCTTCAAAATCTTTAGCTTCATTATTTGTCTTATATCCACTATTGAAAGTATAATGAGGTAAAATATCTCTATTTTATCTAATAATTCCTCCTCCTACTGGTCTTGGATTTCCTTTAGTTGCTTCATCAAAATTCAACTTGACCAACTCCACATCTAGTGGTTTCAACTTTAAGTTGTATGCCTTCTTTTTGTTTATCCTATACCCAACATTATAATTCCTTTTTATGACTTGACTCCATCTATCAAGGCTCTCTAATTCCAAATTAGGAATTGGGTGAGTTTATATGGTTGGTTTAGACTCCTCTATGGCTAGCCAAATATTTTTATTACCTCTAAACTGCTTTATTTTTCTTTAAATATTCTTATATTCCTTTCTAGCCATGTAATTTAAAGTATTATAACTTTTGATATATCCTAGATTATTTGTAATTTTAAAAGTGCTCTACCATTTCTTTAGTCATTCTTCAATTATTTCATTCATAATTATGTTTTTAAAAAACATATTAAGAATCCATTACAAAAAATTATGGACTATTGAGTAGTGTCCCAAGAGATGGTCTATACTCTCCTACTCCTTTCTTCAAAAAACACATTGGTAGATGCCATAAAAACCCCTTTTCATAAGATTATCCCATGATAAAACTTTTATATAACCTACTAGCCAAAAAAACTTTTTTAATTTTGGAATGCTTGGGATATCCCATACATATCTTCATATTCTTGAAATATTCCTATTTTTTTAGCAATTTACATTATAACCACTACTTGTTGTGTATTATTTTGAGCTATTCATATATAAAATTAGCTTATACTCTGCTCCCCTTAGAATAATTATTGTCATTATATTTCAGCTCAACTTCCTCCTAGCATAAATATCTTGTATTCCTATAAAAAATTCTTCTTTCCATTTGTACCTTCCTTATTGATCTTTGTATATAATGTTTAAAACCTTATCACAATATTTTTATTGAATTAATCTCATCCATGGTTTCAAAATTGGATGTGGATTGAGTGTTTTTTCATTACACCAAGTATCCATCCAAATAGAAGTATTTTTTGTAGTTCCCACGACCCATCTTAGACCCTTAATCACTAAATCAATAGATTTTTTAAAACCATTCCATAGAGCAGAACCATTTGAAAGTAACAATGTAGTAAATAGTAATCTCGGGTCATTGGGATCAACATACTTAGAAGAATTCTTTCCCATTGTATTTGAATCTCTTTGTACAATTTCCAAATTATTTTTTTGCTAAGAGCTAAGTTTGCATCCATAAGAACTCTTAAATCAAAACAACCCCTAGTTTTATCATCACACACATTTATCCATCTCACCAAATGAAATTCATTTTATCATGTAAGCCTAACCACAAAAAGGACCACACAATATAGATTAAATTTTTTCTTACCAATTTTGACATAGTATACAAGGACATAAAATACATTTTTTCAATGAGTTATATGGTATTGAAATGGGCCCCACCTATATTACATCATCAACACATACTGGTATTACAACAAATCTTGGATATTATCCATGTATTGTTTAGCAATTTTCAAACATGGGTGTCCTTGAAATGTTTATGAATCTAATTGGTTGAGGTAATACCACTTGATTTATATGTTTACATAGGTTTTATGAGTGGTCCTAGTCTCCTCATACTAAGTGGGGTTTGAACCTTGAACCTCTCAAAGAGAGTCCAAAGCCCTTACCACTATAGTAAGCTTACAACTTAGGATATATAATAAGTTTTTTTTACATAGTGGAATTGGTAGTAGCCATGATGATCTAAGCATGTTGTCCATATTTATGGCCACCATAGTATTCTATTGTATCTATCCCAAAAATTGCCACATAATACTCCATATAGTCCATCCCTATAACCACCATACCACATTCAATTTTAAACCTTTTATACCATTGAAAATACCAAGAAAGGGATAAGTGTTCAATCCAATGAGGCTTAATATCTGAACCTTGGTCATCCATACTCCTTATGGAGTTTCATCACACCAATTTGTCTACACATTGAACCTAGGAAATATAATAATTTGAAATAAATTGTAGGACTAATTTTATTACCTTTTACTCTTCATAATAATGATAAGCATTTGCCTGTTTATGTCTGTAGTTTATTCTAAACTTTACTTATAACTAGATTAAGTAATTCTATCCTCATTCTCCCCACATATAAGTACCTCCCTAAGTTGATGGTAACTTTACCTCTTCCATTTGAAGTAATCTCTATATCCCTAATTTAATGATAGTTGTGGTGTTTAGGAAGTAAATTTAGAGATTTTTTCATATAAATTTTTTTGCCCTGATGTTCTTTCATATTCCTTTAATATGATATTCAAAGTTCTGGCATCATTTATCCTTGTCATTCTAAAAAATGTTGTATCATCTACATATTATTGATGGGTGATGTTTTCAATGTTATTACTAGAGTTAAGTTTGTTTATCATCCCATCATTGTTAGTTTTCTTGAAGTTCCTACCCAAAACCTCTACCATAATAATGAACAAATATGGTGATAGAATATCTCGATGTCTAAGATCTCTCAAGGATTTAAATGATTCTATTACTAACCCATTGACTAGCACTAAATATGATACTATAGAGACACATGCTCGAACCCATGTGATCTATTTTTTTATTAAATTCAAGCTTTTCTAATATTGCAAAAACAAAATCGTATTTAATCCTATTGTACACTTAACTCATATCAAGTTTTAATATCATTGCTCTCTCTTTTCTTGATTTTTTGAATGAAAAATTCCATGAGCTACTATGATCCCATATATAATATATCTCTCTTTCACAAATCCTTGTTATTCTTCTAAAATTATTTTATCTAATAAAGGCATTAATTTATTCATCATCACTTATGGATCTAAATGAATCAAACAAATTGACATCCTTTTGGAACTAGGGTACAATATGTTGTATTTTATTTATAAGATATATATTTTTTTACCCTAGACTAATCCATTGCCACCAATAAATAATGCATCACTATATCCCAATTATGCTAACAGAAAGTTGTAGAAAATGCATCCAAACATAGGGATTTATCCTTATCAAAATAGAAAATAACTAAATAAAATTCTTCCAAAGTAATTCATTGTAGCTATTGTTGAAAAGAGTCTATGATCTGAGGAAGGATATCCTTGAGTCTTGTAGCCATGGCTTTAATGAGAGTTTTATAAAGGACATAGCAGAGACTAATGGGTGTGAAATCTGGCATAGATTTGCAAACAAGCCCTTTGGGAACCAAGGCAATGAAAGTGGAGTTGATACTTCTGGGTATAGATTTAGTTTTTTGGAGTTCAATGATGGCATTACATATGTAAGGCCCAATGATGTCCCAAAAAGTTTGGTAGAATCAAGGGAAAAACCCATATGGGCCTAGGGTTTTATTATGGTGCATAGAAAAAAGGGCCTCTTTAATTTCATCATGGGTGAGGGGTTTGATAAGAGCCAAATTAATATCTAAAGTGACTAGGCTAGGAATATGGTGGAGCAATTTTTTACAATCATGGGCAGTATTTTGGGGGTTTTCTCCCAAAAGACCCTTAAATAAAGATGAAACTTTATTTTGGACATCAAAAATATATCCTTGGTGATGGTGTCATCACTTCTGGTTAATTATTTAATTTTTTTTGAACTTCGGTGCCTCAAAGTAGTGGCATAAAAGAATTTTATGTTAGAGTCCCCCTCTTTGAGCCAAATGGCCCTTGATTTTTGCCTCCATAAAATCTCCTATTTAGTTAGTACATTGTGATAGTCTGCAAGAACATGTATCTCTTCATTTTTGAGTTGTTCATTGAGCTACTCATTGTGAATTTGGAGTTCAATAATTTTAATCTTTTGCAAAATATTTTCCTTATTTTCAAAGATGTTACCAAAAACTTCTATGTTCTAGACTCAGAGACTTTCTTTGACACACTTAAGTTTTTGAGAAACCTTGAAAGTAAAGGACCCATGATAGTCAAATTACCACTAGTTAATAATTTGCATCTGCAAATATGGGTGTTGAGTCCACATAGCTTCAAATCTAGAGGGGATTTTGAAACAAGGACCTTTATCAACTTTAAAACATAAAGGACAATAATCAGATCCAACTCTTGGAAGATAGATAAGAGTGCCACCAACCATCACCGGTATAACTTCTTGAGACAAATAAATCCTATCAAGTTTTACTTGAATGTGCTGATCCCAAATTATCCTATTTATCCAAGTGTATTTTACCCCTTTAGTTTGAACATCCATCAAATCATAATTAGTGACAAAGTTATAAAAATCCTCAATGCTCTTGGAGGGCATCAGGTTCCCTCCCTGCTTGTCAGAAGGAAAAAATGGAGAGTTGAAATATCCAATGATAACCCATAAAATATTTAAGAAATAACTTCTCATTTGATTAAAAGTATCCTATAGGCCCCTATGGTTGAGAGGATTTTTAGGGGCATAGACATTGGAAAAAACCCAAGAGAAATTATTGCTTTTACAGAAAAACATCATATTGAGGACCCTGTCAGAAGAGAAAATGATTCTACCTTCTAGCTTGTTTGAGTCCCAAATACAGAGAAGTCTCCCAAACATACCTTGAGTAGGGTAAAAAGCAAACTTACCATTTTTCCAGATAGAATTTGTGATTTTTTAGATTTTATTTTGGTCAATATTCATTTCTTGTAGACTTATGATAGTGGGTCTATGTTCTTTCCTCAAAGTGCAAATAAGACTTTGCTTGATATCACTATTGAGGCCTCTCATATTCCATGAGAGGATCCTCATTTAGAATTTTTGCAAAGCTTTTGGCCTCCCTTATATTTTTGCAAGGGAGGTTTGGGTATTTTTAGTTCATCCTTCTCTTGTTTGAGAAGATCTTGGAATAGGTTTTTTTGGATACCATTTGCAATATCATTTTTTATTTCCTTTTTATTTTGATCATTTATAGAGGGTCTTCCTTTCTTTTTCTTTTCACTGTTGATATTAACATAATATTTCTTGATACTTCTAGTGTTAATGGGGTTGAAATCATACTTATCTTCTTTCTCCACTTTGTCTGAGATGGGACTACCAATTTCTATATACCTGTCAAGGGTGGATGGAGGTTTTGAGACAATATTGGAGGGCCCAGATATGGATGGGAATTGAGGTCCTCTTGGTCAAAAACTAGGGTTTTAGTTGGATTTGAGGTAGTGTCTCCCTCACCAAGTTTAGGCCCATGAAAATTAGTTCATTTTAAAACATCAAAACAATTTTGAAAGGTAAAAATGGAACTCACCTTTGGATGATCATTCTCTGAATCTTGGATTTCAATATACTTTCCTTTGGAATTTTCTAGAATTTATTCCTTCTTTTGGTAGCTACTTTACTGCTTACCCTATAGGGGTCTGCCTTGTTGCCACCCGGACTACAACCCACTTCAAGGGGTATTAGGGAATTTCATCTCCTTTGAGTTTCTTAGCAATGGGTATTGGATTTTGAGATGTCCCTGAGCCTTGCATTCAATGTAGAATGTAGGCTTATTCTCATATTCTATGGCCTAACATCTATGATAGGATCCATAAACAATATTTATTCGAGGGGGAAGTTGGGAATACAGATTGGTGTTAACACAAATTCTAGAATGTACCATGTGATTGCGTGCTCTGGTCATCAAGTTGATAGAAACCAACTCACCTATATATTTTCCAATACCCTTTAAAATATTTTTGTGCTAAAAATGGATAGGAAAATCTGGCAAATGAATCCCTATTGGTGTGAAATTTATGCTCTGCATATCGAGGTTGAAGTCTTTACCACACCTCCAAATAAAGAGACTCTTCCATTCGAAGAACCAAGGACCCCTGGTAGGGATCCAGGAGGCATCTTCTTCATTGTTGAGTCGAATGAGAAAAAAACCCTTTGAAAGGGTAACCATATCCATATTGCCTAGGGTTTTCCATTTGGTATAGGTCCACCACTGAATAGATTCCTTCTCTGGTCATCCTTTGGTAAATTTTCCCATCAGATTGTGGGATTCAATAGAAATGTAATCCACCATTAGGGTTTTAGGAATTACTAGGTCTTCACCCATTGGGAGTAAGAGGGTTCTACTACCTAAAGGAGGTTTCATAGACCCTTTTAATTTCTTAGCGTTAGACCAAGTAGAGGAATCACGATCTTGAGAGAGGGATCCATTATACATGTGTCCTTTATCAAGAGGATCCTTTCCCCCTATGGTCTCCACATTCCTAAAATAATTAAGATCTGACTTAGAAATTTCAATATTGGTAGACATAGTACCACCCATTATCATTGTGGTATTTCCATATTGATTCACCTAATTCACTTTTCTGCCTCCCATCGTACTCGTAGATGCCATCTCTAGAGCTGCTTGCATCAACCCAAATGAAACCCTTGCACAATCACTTGCTAAAAATATCATTCACACATAGGTATTATAGGATCTTTGTTGCTCCAAATGATCTAAAAATTTGTGGAGATATTCTAAGGTTTGTCAGGCATCCACCCTCAAAATTTTAGCTCAATTTAAGTATGGATGAGTGAAATATGGCTGAAACAAGTTCTATAGTTTGGGTAGTCCTACGAAAAACGTCCCCCTCTATACATAAGATAGTAGTTTTTTTTTTTGGTAAGTAGATTAATTTATATACAAAACAAGTTTTTTAAGAGGATCCAAAAACCTTATAACAAGAGAGGCCATAGCCTTTACCATTAGAGAGAGCCATTTGGGCTAATACATTAGGTACCATATGAAGATTTCCAAAAAAAACAAAAAAACACAGTGATGCCCATGAGGGCTACATCAACCCCTCCCAACGGAGGTAAAAAAAAAGCTAAAAAACCAAAAAAAAACACATAACCATCCATTATATAGATCGCTTCCACTAGACAACAAAAAGGAAACCGTCTTAGGAAAATTCCTTACATGTCCGGATCCTCTTGATCCTCCTGGGTCTCACGCCCCTTGAAGCACTTGAGGATCCTCACCATTGCATTTGTAGAGGAGAGGATGTTGGCCGTCATGTCTAACAAAAATTGGGGAGACAACCCCTCGGCTTCGCTCTCACTGTCAGAGTTGATTTGTTGTGACGGGGTCCCTTTATCCTTCTTCACCTTCTTAAGCCATAGATATGATTGAGATGGGGTCGGGGCATCAGTATGCCCTCTCTTGGTTGGATTGCTATGGGAAAATATTTGGAGGGACACATGATTGACCATTTTAGGGGGCCTATTATGGATAGGGTTGGAAGTCCCATCCTCTTGGACAAAACTAGGACTACCCGAGGCTTGGGTAGCAATAGGAAGGACTGCCTAGAGCAGAGGACAATTCACAGTGACATGGCAGAAGATGACATGCATTAAACCTAGGTGGATGGGAGGGTAAGACAATTTCTTGCTCTTTTTGATAGTGAGGCCAAGGGAGTAGACAAGATAGTCGGGAATACAAACCTACTTGGCATCCCTCAGGTGGTTTACAAAATTGATGTGGAAACTATGGAGAGGCTTGTCGGGATCATCACAAGTAACATATTGAAGGATGGGGATGATGGCAATATTCCAAGGTTTAGGGAGGGCCGAGCGAAGGAGGGCCAACTTATCCCATCCAAGGTTTCATCCTTTGTCAGGGAATTGCTCCAATTTCTCTTCCCAATTGTGATGATCATGTTGAATGTTATGACCTACCATCAAAAACCCAGTGATCTCACTCATAAGCTCGACGAAGATTTTAAAATTTATCCCCCTCACCACAAACTCACCCCAGTTCTAGGAGTCCACAAAGGCACGGGTGACATCGCCTTTGGGTCCTTGGAATTTCTTGAGGAAAGGGAGCATACCCTTGGCCTTCATAAACATCATGGCTTTCTCACATAGGGAAATATCAATGGGTTTGACATAAGGATAATCCATGGATTCAGGACAAACACACACGCCAGGAGGGAAGCCAGATGACTCTGCACCACACTCCAGGGGGCACCTTACACCAAAATATAGGGCTTGCCCAAACACCACTAGATTAAATAGATTTTCTTTGGATATGAGCCTCGCATGCATGTAGAGAAAGCCATCATTACAAAAGATAGAATTAGATCCAGGATGGTGGAAATATTGATGCTGAGGTGGACACGCAACCTCTGAAGGTGCCACATGTTGTCGAAGATAGTGGCGCATTTTGTAGTTATGTCTAGAGAGGCGGGTTGGAGCATCCTCTCAAAGTGCCTAGGAGAGGGCCAATGGTGATATTTTCTTGGGCGTGTTGAGCCCATCCAAATCTTAGCAGGGGAGATGAATAAAGCATCCACTTGTCTTTGACCTTTTCCAGGCATGAGGGACAGGACCAGAGATCTATTGGACCACCTTTTGAGGGACTTTGGGAAAAGATCATTCTCATCATACCTATCATGAACCATCATGACGGGTGTGCCAATTGGGTCTGGTGGTGCAGGTGTCATGGATCTCCATGAGCCCGACCACCTAGGCCCAGTCCTTACATCATGCTTATGTGGAGACATTAATAATATCCTTGTTGGCGATCTTCTCAATGTCCATTGGAAAAATCTGATGCCACACCACAAGACATGTGGAATTTAAACCTTTGTTTTCTAAGTGGTCAGCTAGACCATTGCCCTCCCTGTAGGTATGCTTGAATTGAACTTGGTTCCTCCGACGAAGGATGCTTTTGGCCTAAGTGATGATATTTTAAACCTTCCATGTTGGAACCTTGGAAGTTGTCATGTAGTTGATAATTTTCAAAGAGTCCCCTTCAAAAACCAAGGGATGGGGATCCTCCGTCATGAGCTTGAGTCCTCTCAAAAATCCTCTAGCCTCTATGAAATGATTGGTTTGATGCCCTAAGTTTTCACAGAAATCCATTACAAGCTTTCCATTGTGATCTTGGACTGACCCACCTGCAACGGCCGCTCCTGGCTTGCCACGAGATGCCCCATCAAAATTTAGCTTCAACCACCCGTGAGGAGGCCTGACCCACCTGACATCCTTCCTAGAAACCCATGGATCCTCCCGCTCCTTACTCTCCCTAGATAACTTAAAGGATTTGAACAAACCTTCTTTGAACACATGTTTGGTCCAAGGGCTAGGAATAAGCTTGGAATTCTCAATGGCAAAGGTGATGGCCCTATGAGCGACTGAGGGAGGATCCCTAGGGGGGTGACCACAGATCTAACCATTGCATTATAACCATACCTACCACAAAAAGTGGTGGAGGTAAGCATTCCACAGGAAATGAAGCTTGGGGTTTTTAAAAGGATTGCCCCATTGGAAGAAAGCCTCCTTGATGGTCTTAGGGGAAACCCATTGGATTTGGAAGACAGAGAGGATGGTGCCAAGGACCGACCTAGTGTAGCCACAGTGCAGGAAGATATGGTCAGAGGAATCACAAGCAGACTCGCACAATTAGCATCTATTGGCTAAAGCAAACCCCCTCTTGTGAAGATTGTCAATAGTGAGGGCTTTTTTTTGAAATGCAATCCAATAAAAGAAATTTACCTTTGGGAGAAATCCTTTCCTCTAGATCAAGTTGTAAGGACATTTTGAAATTGGTACTTTGCACTGAAGCCCATAGGTAGTTTTGGCAGAGAAACCCCCATCATCGGTCCCCCTCCATATCAATTTGTCTGGTCCTCTACTAGTGGGTATGATGATGTCCTTGAGGATTGAGGATAGGAATCTAGCCTCCGACTCTAGCCCTTCTACATTGATGACTTTCCACTATAGGGAGCCATTTCTCCATTCAATGAAATCAGCCACCTTCTGCCCAACATTGTTATCCAAGAAAATTTTAAGTTGAGCCAACCCGGTTTGTTCTAACAGAGTATCCTCTAGGGCCCACCTATCCTTTCAAAAGTCTATACTTTGACCATCCCCAAGGATCCACCTGATGTCATTTTGGATCAACTGTCTAGATTGACCAATGGCTTTCCAAAAAGTTGACCCCCTGGTGGGAATTCCACCCTCAAGAAGGGGAGTGTTGTTGAGGTATTTCCTCCTGACAATCCTAACCCATTCGATCGGTTCTTTGACTAGGATCCTCTAGGTGTGCTTGGAAATGAGTGCAAGGTTCATCATGGCCATTCTTCTGAGCCCTAAACCACCTTATTTTTTTCTTTTGCAAACTTTGTCCCAGGCTACCAGAGGGATCCTAGATTTATCCTCATTTCCTGACCAAAGGAAATTTCGTTGAGCCTGCTCGATATTGAGAAGAACTGAGGTAGACACTCTAAAAATAGACATGAAGAAAGTTAGAATCCCTTAGAGGAAAGCCATGGTAAGGGTTGCCTTGGCAGCTTGGGATAGGAACTTGCCTTTCCATGATGCCAATTTTTTGTGGATCCTCTCAATCACCATATTACACTTCCCTTCCTTTTCATTCCCACAAAAAAGTGGGAGGCCAAGATAGGTGGTGGGAAGGTAGTCAATTGAGCAGCCTAGGATCCTTGCAATCTGGACTTGATGCCTGGCTGTGGTGTTGATGAAAAAGATCTTGCTTTTGATGTAATTTAATTTTTGGCCAAAAACCTTCTCATAGATACCAAGGATTCATTTGATGGATTTAGCTTGAGCTACTGACGTAATGGTGGACATAAGTGTGTCATCCATAAACTGCTAATGGGTGATCACATCACCCTTAGAGGCAGGGAGGATCCCTATCACCTTCTTCTGATGTTGGCCATCCTTGAGAGCTCTTCCCAATGCTTATACAAGGATAATGAAAAGGATGAGGGATAGAGGATCCCCTTAGTGTAAACCTCTTGAAATTTGAAAGAACCCGATAGGGGAGCCATTGACTAGAATTGAGAACCAAGGAGAGGAAATGTAGCCCTAGATGAGATCGACCCACAAAGGGTGGAAGCCAAACTTGAGAATGATTTTTTGAAGAAAGCATCTATCAACCCTATCAAAGGCTTTATTCATATCCAACTTAAGAAACATGGTAGCCTTCTTAGACATTGAGGGCGAATGCAGGGTTTCATGGATCGAGATGACCCCATCTAGGATGTTCCTCCCTTTAACTAAGCTGCCTTGGGATTGGTCAATTATGAGGGGAAGAATGGCCTTCAGCCTATTGGCCATAACATTGGTGAAAACTTTGTAGATGACATTGCATAGGCTGATGGGCCTATAACCAAAGATGGATTTACAAGCAAAAACTTTCGGGATGAGGGCCAAGAAGGTGGAATTGAAACTAAGAGGGACAAATATGGTTTCTTGAATTTCTCTAATAGCCTTACAAACATCAATATCCACTACATCCCACATATTTTGGAAGAACCTTGGTGAGAAACCATCGGGTCCAGGGGATTTATCAGGTTGCATTGAAAACAATGCCTCTTTAACTTCATCGTGGATGAAGGGATCCACCAGTCTGGAGTTCAAGTCCTAAGGAACGATGCTGGGGATATTAGCAAGGAGAGTATCCTGAGATTGATTGTCATCATTCAAGGCACTTCCCAAGAGGTTTTGGAAGAAAGACACTGCTTCGGTCCTAATATCCACAATGTCAATGGACACTGATCCGTTGCTGCACACGATATCCTTGATCTTGTTGGATGCCCTGTGCCGCATGGTGGAGGCATGAAAGAACCTTGTATTGGCATTGCCTTCCTTGAACAGTAGGTATCTTGACTTATTCCTCCAAAAAGTTTCCTCTCTGGCCAAGATATTATGGAATTTTGCCAGGAGGTTTCTTTCCTTCTCCCTAGTTGGGCTGTTGTGGTCCCCTGCTTCGATTCCCCTTTCAATGTCCTAAAGTTTCTCAGTAATAGCTTTCTTGTTGGAAAAAAGGTTGCCAAAGGCCTCCCTATTCTATATTTTTAGGTTTTATTTGACCATATTTTACTTCTGATCCAACTAAGAAGTGGCAGATCCTCTGAAACTTTGATGCCACCAAGAGGACACTTGATTTTTGAAATCCTTGTGTTGGGATCACATGGCTTTGAAATGGAAAGGAGTTTTAAATGAGGGAGGCCTACCAGATTCAAGGAGGATGGGATTGTGGTCTGATCCATTCTGAGGTAAGGCTAGTAGAGTGGCATCGCCAAACAATGGAATAACTTCTTGAGAAATTAGGAACTTATCCAACTTGACCTAGATGAGTCCACTATCAATCCTCCTATTGCTCCAAGTAAAAGAGGATCCTTTGAGCTGAACATCCATGAGCTCATTGGTATTGACAAATCCTCTGAAGTCCTCCATGCTTTTGCTGTAAGAATCATTGCCTCCTCTATTTTCAAATGTATGCAAAGGACTCTTGAATTCCCCTACTAATATTCAAGGAAAGGTGTTAAAGTTGGTTCTCATTTGAGTTACTATTTCCCACATCGCGACCCGCTCACTGGGTGAGTTTGGGGCATAAATATTTGATAGAATACAAGACTGCTTACTGGTCTTGGAGAGAAACAAAATGTTTAGGATCCTATTCGATGATGAAAAAAGCCTTCCTTCGACCAGGGTAGGATACCACAGACACATAAGCCCCCCTGACGTGCCTTGAGCAGGACTGAAAACGTAGTCTCCACTGGCCCAAATGGCATTTGGAAACCTTTTGAGAGTAGAATTCATTGATTTTGGTTTCTTGCATGATGAATATGGAAGGATTAATATTTTTCCTTAGGTCAGCCACCAAACTTTGCTTGGCTGCCTCATTTAGGCCCCTCACGTTCCATGAGAGAACCTTCATCTCAAGGGTTTGGGGTTTTTCCTGCATCCCTTCACCATATGGAAGGGGGGTTTGGTTCCTTGCTTATCATTATCAGACTCATCAGAGAAAAGCGTCGACTAGGTTCCATTTGTGATATCCTCCATTGTTTCCTTGTTTCTTTTCTCATTGTCAGAGGGTCTCCCTCTTTTCCTTTCACTACCATAGTCTATTACCTATTTCCTACTCCTGGTGTTCCTGGGGCTGATCCTCCTCGAGAGAGAAAGGTCTTCTTTTTCATATGAAGGAGAAGGGGGTGCCTCTCTCCTATTCAAGCAAATTGGGAATTTTTCATTGCTCACCACTAGGTGTTCATCCGAATGAGAATTTGGACATACCATTTCAGGAGGGGTCTGTACCTAGGCCACTGGATCCTATATGGTGGTACTGATGAGAAACAAAAATTTTTGGAGCGCCTCCTACTCCTTTTGGCTTGGTAGGAATCCTTCTCCTTGCTCACTGGTTTTCTTACCTTGTTCTACAGTAGCGCTCTGGCCAGCCTCCTGAGGTGCTCGATGAGTAGTATTATGCATTATGTGTTTCAGCCCTACCAGTAGTTCCTTGTTGAGAGGGGGGATGCCCTGGTTCCTCTGCATGCCCTTGGTGGGACCTATCGCCTTTTGGTTCTGGGTCCTCAAACCAGGGCACTGATTTGATAGATGACCTTGGGTGCAATAGTGAGTACAAAAGGCAAGCTTGTTTTCATATTCGATGGACTGCCTCCTGATCATATGGGATCCTCTATACAAATTGATGAAGGAAGGTAGCTCTGTATCAAAGTTAGCAGAGACACGAAAGTGGGCATGGACCATCCTGGATTGGAATTTGGTGGAGGGATCGATGGCAATGAACTTGCCTATGGAGCGGGCTATCCCTTGAATGACATCCTTATGCTAGAACTGGAAAGGGAGGTTTGGCAACCGAACCCATAGAGGAGATATGTTTATGTTTTGAGTTTTGGGGTTAAAATCATCCCCCCACTTTTGAAGAAAGAGGTTCCTACATCCAAGGAACCAAGGTTCCCCAGCTAAGATGTTGCAACAGTCCTCTTGAGTGTTGAGTATGATGGCGAAGAAACCTTGAGAGAGTAATGATGTCCATGTTTCCACTAGTTTTCCACTTGGAAAATGCCAATTTACGAATGGTCTCCATGTTTGGTCTCCCTCCAACAAACTTGCCAACTAGAGTGAAACACTCAAGCTCCATGTAGCTATCCATTAGGTCTTTCGGGATAACTAGGTCTATTCCACAAGGAAGTAGTTCCTGGGAGGGTTGCTTTGTTGATGATCCTGGCCTTAGGACCTGAGCGTAGGACCATTTTTGGTTTAGGTTAAGCCCGCCCTTTTGTACCTCCTTGTCAAGAGGGTCTTTTACACTCATGTTCGACCCGTCCACCTGGGTCTCTGATGCATTAGCCACTGCCCCGTCAACCGCATCACGACTGGTCCCTCCTAGACACTTGCCTAACATTCATGCATCCTTTCTACCATATCCTCCCTGTAACTCTCCATACACCACTCGATCGCTACCTTTCCTTCTCTTCATCCTATGGTCATCCACCTTGAATTTATTTTTAGTGACATTATTTGGTGTTCATAGACATGTCATCCATAAGATAGTAGTTTAATTTTTTTATAAGGTTACAATTATAAGGTGTTTAAGAATTTGTTTTTAATTTTTAGATTAACTTGTAAATTTAAATTTTATTTAATTTGACAATTTTTTAGAATTATTGAATTGTTAATTATTTTGAAATTTAGTCATTTGGGAGATAAAAAGTTTTCAACTCTAGACTTCAGAAAATATAAAATTGCAAAGAATTAATTTCTAAAACTAGGGAGTTATAAGATTATCCACATCAAAGGTTTTACTAAATAAATAACACTATGGCTAACAATATAGTTTTTCTTTCCAAATATCAAATTCTAAAAGGACCAAATTATGCTTCATGGAAAAATAAAGTGAAATAAATTCTAGTAATGGAAAATTTTTGGGATATAGTTAGTGGAACAAAAACCTACTAAATATGTAAGAGAAATTGAGAGATATGAATCCAAAGAACTTATGATAATAACATTTGCAATAATTGATTAAATACAACCTTATATAAGTGTAGCAAAAAATTCTAAGAATCTTGGAAGACTCTATGCAAAATATTTGAAGGAAAAAATAAAGCTACTATTCTCAATCTTCAATCACAATTGTACTCCTTAAAATTTAATAGTGGTGAAAGTATTGAACTATTTCTTAGAAAGGTAGCATTTACTAAAGCAAAACTATTAACTCTAGGAGAAAATATAGAAGACAAATTTCTCATTTAAGTGATATTGAGAGCATTTCTAAAATGTTACAAACATCTAGTTACATATTTACAACTTTTAATTAAAGATAGTACTTTTGATGAGCTAGTCAACATTATACAATAATATAAAGTAAAAAAATTAATCAAAGATGAAATGGCTAACAACCCCCTAGTATCAAAAGATAATTCATAATGCAATCTTACTTCAAATCCAAGATAAAATTCCAAATGGAATACAAGATATTGTTATATATGCAATAAAAAGGGCCATAGCACAAATTCAAATAGATACAATCAAAGAAATCATTATCAAGGAAATCAGATGACTATGAATCAAGGAGGTCAACCAAATAAGTTAGTACAACAAAGACAATATCAATATAATCCACATCATCAACAACAATTTTAGTCTCAATATTTTTAATGTTAGTGTTCTCAAAATTAGCATAGTCAACCTTAATTACGACATAAAGAGGGAAATAAAAAAGGACATCTAGGTCAAGAAATTCAAGAAAATCAAGAGTTAGAAGAAGCTTTTGAAGAAAAGGAATTCAAAGCTCTTTTAGTAAAATTGATAATCAATAAAGATGTATTTCTAGCAAAGGACTTTGAAGGTACAAAATTTATAGTTGATCAAGATACAAGAGGGTAGCATGATAAGAAAATATATAGAGAATAGGACAAGCACAAGTCATTGGATTACTTGAAGATTGAAGATAAATATGAAGACTATGATTGAAGTCTAAAGTCTTCAATAACCAAATAATGTAATACAGGGGGTGTTGGAGTATATTACATTATGTGGTACATGCTAATATACCCCCATGGTACCTTTATGTCTACCTTATAAATTTCATATTAGGGTTTACTTATGGTTTATAGGGTGAATATTAATTCCCTTTTCATGTAAGTGTGTATGTGCAGGAAATTCACAAGTATCATGTAAAGTTGTAATATGCAAGAAATGCATGTGTTATGTGAGTGAGTGTGCAAATGTAAGTTGAGCATATGTGTAGAAGTGTCTTATATATAATACTATACATATGTAATGTAATATGTGCACAAGTATCTTATATTAGGGTGCGCAAAGCAAAGATCAAGAGTCATGTCTAGGTGTGTATACAATATAGAGTAATGTGTTCATCAAGTATGCAATTGTCAAGTAGAGAATCTAAGGTTCATGAGACTTATCATATGGAAAGGAATATTCAAGTATCCAAAGAGTCATTCTACTATGGCTATATAATAATCCATCAAGAATAAACCATCAAGCACTAAGAAAACTATTTGTAAGAGAAAGAGAAGCAATAAAGATTGCATACATTTTGAACAATTAATATTTTATGTTTTACTACATGCTTTGTACATGTATGATTAAGGCTATTTAAATTAATATTTTTGTTTATTAATAAATGTTACTTGATATATTATTAGCCTTGATATACATATTAATTTGCTCATATTACTATGTTCATATTATTATCTTGATATTATTGCTTTGTGGCTATATTATATTCGATCCTATAATATTTATCTTTTAATTTATGGAAAATATCCCATAAGGGATGCCACTTTCGGGTAAGACCCAATGAGGCAGGGATATCCATTCCATCAAAAATGCCCAGGATTTGAACATGGCCTACCACATTTGACATACTCAAGGAGCAAACAAACACACAAAAAAAATTTAAAAAAATAACAATAAAAATAATAAAATAAAATAAAAAACATGCTCCTTGAGTGTGTCAAAAAGAAAATTCGATCCTATAATATTTAACCTATAAGGTTTGTGCTAAAATTAAGGTTTAAAAATATATCATTTAAAAAATTATACACAATGCATGATTGAGAATGTTGATCAACAAAAATATGCAAAACTCAAGATCTTGCAAATAATTTATAGAGAAGTTGAAAATGAACAATTTATAGCAGTTGAACATTATCTAGATACTATGTTATCTTAAGCAAGTGAAAAATCTATAAATACAATTATAGTACTTTTTGATAGAGGGATAATAAATATATGGATTTATTCTCTTTAGAATTTCAAGATCAAATAAGAAAAAATAATTATCAAACTTCAAAAACTCTGCTCAAGAAAATGAACAACAAAATACAAAAGACTCTTCAACGAACAATGAATGCAAAAATGATGTACCTTTATATTTTACATCATACAATAAATTAGACAACAATCAAATCAATACTAATGAATAATATGATTCATATTATTATGTGATTATTGTGATGATCTACTAAAAGACAATGCAATTTGAATTCAAGTCTTGTATATTTTATCAATATTATTGTGTAAATTCTATATTGAAATATTGAATGTTATATCTATTCATACTAATTAGATATTTCTATGTATTGATATGTTTATTAATATTTGATACTAGATATTGAGACATAAGGGCTAAAAATGACATCAAAAGTTTAGGAAAAAATGTAAAAAAAAATTATTTAGCGAACAAAGCAATTCACTCATGATTTTAGAGTTATTTACTTGGAAAAAATAAACTGATGCACTCTTTTCAATGTCGTAGAAAATTTTATGAATAGAAAGAAATTCAGTCATAAAACACAAGTGATTTTCTTTTGAAAAATAAGTGACTCACTCACCCTAGGGGCCTAGGCAAGTTGGGATGATATAAATGATTCACTTACTAGACTTGAGGAATTTTCTCTTGGAAGGACTTAGAACATTATGAGGTTTATGGTTTTGGTAAGGTTTTATCATTTTAATCAAATTTTATTCTTGATATGATTTTTCCAAGAAATTCACTCAATATAGAAGTCACCCAAGGAAGAGCTCTAATGGAGCTTGAATCCTATGGAATTTAGCAAGTGAATGGGAAGTGATTCACTCAAAGTCTATAGTGATCATAGCTTACTCTAGTTCAATGGTATACATCACAAATAAAGAGTTATGTCATACCACACCTTAGGCTATACGGGCTACCCTTTGAGCTGCTTGTGCCATGTGGAGACTTTCCCAAGTGGGGAATTTAGCCCAAAGGGGACTGATTTACCCCATAATATAATTCTTCCACAATGGAAAGGATCACTTGATTTTAGCAAGTGGTTTTTTCATTTTTTAAATATAAACCAAGATAATATGATAAATTATGTCAAACTAGGAAGATACAAGAGGGAGAAAGAAAAAACAAGGAAAATTTATAGGAAATTTTTATATGAAAGGGAATGATAGAAATGGGTATTCTAGGAGTGGAAATAAGGGATACTTATTGAAATATTATCCACTACTATTTATCCATACTAACATACTCTTTTGACTAGACTTCTTGTTGCTAATTTAGGTAAAGATGTTATCCATTCATAGAAATAGATAGCATTAATCCTTCCATGGAGGCAATGTTGTAGGCATTTGGACCAACAATATTAACAATTTTCTAGGGCTAATTCCGTAAGGAATATGAAGAACACAATATTATACTGAGATGAGGGGGGTGAATAGTATAAGAGAACTTTTTATTTTTTTTCTCAAAATAATATATGCAATGTAAATATAGCAATATCAACAACAATAATCAAAACAATGTACACGGAACCACACACAATAGAGACACAATAATTTATGTGGTTCACCCAAATATGGCTACTTCCATGGAGAAAATATTTCACTAAATTTTCTCAATCAATCTCTTGGGAATCCTTCCTAATTATAATGTTTATGGACCTCTGTCCAAAGGAGATGCTAATCCCCTAAATCTAGTTTGTGTATCTCTATCCATAGGAGAATTCTTTATCCTCTACTTTGGTTGGTGATCCTCTAGAAGACACTGCATCCACTGCACTAACTGGTGGATCTCTCTCCACTTGAAGACTATTATCCTCACTCAGAAGACATATCCTCAATGTCCTAGCTGATGGATCTCTATCCACTAGAGACTTTGTCCTCTCTACCCTATCACCTCCAAATCTTTGTCTCAATTCTATACTAAACATAGTCCAGTCGGTCTAGCACAGTTCTTCTTAACTCTTGCACTAAACATAGTCTAGTCAATCTAGCATAAGTTTTCTCAATAAATATTCTCAAGTATATACTAAACACAGTTCATTCAGGTCTAGCACAAATCTACTCAATCTCTATCTCTAGTCTAGCACAAACTTGTCCTTAAATCTGTACCAAACTCTGCTCTCAAATTTGCACTAAACATAGTCTAGTCGGTCTAGCACAAATCTATCTTCAATCTCTATTCTCAAGCCCTAACTCAAGGCTTGACTCAACTCTATTGGATCTACCCCAAACCTTAACTCAATGTTTTAACAAATCAATCAACTCTACTCTCAAGCCTTCTCAAAGACTTGTCTTACATCTACCTTGCAAGATTCCTCAAAATCTCACACCAAACTATCCACAAGTCCTCTCTAGAACTTGCTCAAATCTGCTCAATAGGTCCACATAGAACATGCTCAAATCTTCTCAATAGGTCCACACAAAACCTACTCAAATATACTCAATAGGTCCACTCAAAACCTACTCAAATCTTCTCAATAGGTCCACTCAGAACCTGCTCAAATATGCTCAACAAGTCCACTCAAGACCTATACAAATCTGCTCAACAAGCTCACACAGAACTTGTCCAATCTTATAGAAACATAAAGAGAATTGTTAGAGACTCAATATGTTCTATTCTCAAAAACTCAATCTCTTTCTCAAATAAATCTCATAGAAGCATAAAGAGAATTTTTAGAGACTCAATATGTTCTATTCTCAAAACTCAACCACTTTCTCGACTCAATATCCTAGAAGCATAAAGTGAATTATTAGAGACTCAATATATTCTATTCTAAAAAACTCAATCACTTTCTCAAATAAAAATATAGAATAGTTTATTTTATGGAACTTGAACAATCACTTCATACATCCACTTGACTAGGCTCAATCAACTCTACTCAACCAATCACTTCAAGAAACAACACTTGCTCATAAACCTTAGTCCAAGCATGTATCATCCAACTCAAAATGTTTCAACAATGATCAACAACAAATCTCACATAAAAATGATACTCATGATATTTTCAAACCCTAGTTCAAGTTCTTTGCATAACAACTTACTTCAACAACCATGCTAATCAAACAATGTTTTAATCACAACTCTCAATTTCAGAAAACCTTGAAGCATTAACTCAAACACTTCACTCAACCAATGATCTCAATAACAATGCTAATAAAACAAGGTTTTAATCTCAACTCTCAAATTAGAAAACCTTGAAGCAATAACTCAACCACTTTCAAAAAGGAAACCCTAATCAAGTCCTTTTCACTCCAAACTTAATTTTTAATAAAGCCAATCAATCAAATCAACCAAGAAGGAATTTGCCCATACCTTTTTGATTCCAATGAGTTGTTCTCAAAAATCTCCCACTCTCATAAATTTCTCTTTCCAATCACAAAAGGGTTAGAAGACTTGAGTAATACAAAAATAATAACTCAATAAAACCTTATTACTCCAAATCAATAATAATTTTCACCATAGTCTTCTTATAAAATAAATAACCCCTTTTATGAGAAATTAATTCACAATAACCTTGATTCTCAATAATGTCAATACTATCTTTCACAAACTCCTCATTACCCCTAATGACAAGTTTTAATTAAATTGCCCCACTAAAATAAATCCACTTTAATAAAAAAATTTATGCAATCCTTATATAAAATAAAATTAAATTATAACCCCCTTTTAATTTCCCTAAGGCTTAACACATCATATAACACCCTTATAACTCCACATGGGCAATTAAAAATACTTTACAAAAATTAAACTTGCCTTGGAGGGTTTTGAACCCTCTATCTCCTTCCCTAAGCGCCTTAGCCATGACCAAATCCGCCATCGAGCCATGTGCTCACACAACAACCAACAAGCACAATGTGCTTGTTATGCTTTGTGAAAATGTGCACCTTCAATAAAAACTGCGTGCACATTGGGTGCCAAATACGTCTTCCTTTCACACTGCCTGCGATTCAAACATGAGACATCCTATGTCCAAAAAACTCAATGCACCTCTAGGCCAAGCTGACCTATATACCCTCAAATCGCACACCTTATGCTTTTCTCCTTTTCACAGCGAACGAAAATGTCTTTCACAAGATCTTTCCTCTTCTTCACATGCAATTCGATATTCGAGCAAGGGTAATTGCCAATGGTTTTTGGAAATGCTTTTATATTAATTTCTTGCCAACCTTAATACGTCGACGCTAGCTCCTTCATGAATTTCGGTGAAATTATAAGGCTTAAAAGCCTTTTATTTTTAAAAACCCAACTTTGGGTTTATTAAAATATCTTTAGACTTTATAAAACCCACTTTTGCCTTATAAAAATTATAATAAGAATTATAAATTTTTTATTTGTGTTTTCACCATGGCACATTTAATATTATAATAACCACTATTATAATATTATACCTTTGATAAAGTAACTTTAATATTTATTTATAAAATTTAAATTCATACTGAATTTAAATAATTTATAAAATAAATATTATAACTCCTTTTTTACTTCTATCTTTTGCACTATTTCACTTGATCTTTGGCCTTATTCTTGGATATCAAATAACCATTTTTATCCCCTTTGTTTCCTGCTGAAATATTTGGTGTTAATGATGACTTCATCTGGTGACATCAATGACAAGTTTGACTTAGGGACTCAAAATGTCCAACAGAATAAAACTTATAGTATTCTCTTAGTTTTACTTGATTCTTATATTATTTCATTATGAGGTCTTCTTCTTTATACTTCACCTCTTTGGCTCTTTTGTCAAACTATAATTTAACTACATTTTGATGTTGCAATGTCCCCTTGAAAGCCTTTTCTCTTTTCTTCACTAGGGATAATAATGCATACAACCTTTCTTGCATGGGCTTCATATTTGTGTCTTCCAACATGAGCTATTGTGACATTTAGAGGTAAGGTATTGCTAAATTTGATAAGTAGCAAAAGCTCATTTTTGTATACTTATTTACAAGGAGATGATCCAATGGATGATTTTGGTGTCAATCCATCAATAAGCATTATATAGCTTGGTATACTAGTCTCTTTTTGAATCTAACACACTTCTTTCTATTAGAGTTTATTACATTATTTGGTACCTTGCAAATACATTGCAAGAACCTTGTAAATATTTTGTAAATATGTGGTGTGAAAGAGTCTTGTAAATATTACTCATTTAAAATTTTTTATTTAATAATAATTAGAGGTTTGTCACTATTAGAGAATGAAGAAAATATATTTCTCTTATGAGAAACATGAAGAGTCATATGTCCTGAATGTTTGAGGAGATTAATAGTTTAGTGAAGTTAAAATATCAAGAGTCTTTGTAAAAGTTGTATGTAGAGAAAACATATGAGATTTATGTAATATAAATTATACTAATTTATTAGTAGTAGAATACTAAGTGTGTGATCCATAGGAATATAGTGAGCTTATTTATTTATTTGAATACTTGTGTATATCATTATGTGATATTTGATCTTGATATTACTGTGCATAAATAGCTTATATGCTAAAAGCGGTATTAGAGCTACATTGGGAGTGTTTTGTCATATATAAAGACATGTTGGAATATTTTCTAGTGAGAAATATTCAAGAATTATGAGAATGAAAGCATTGATGTAGGAATGAATAGACAAAAATGCAACAATACATTGAAGGATTTATTTGAAGTAGTATGATTGGAAATCCAAATATGGTGAAGTGAAGTAGAGCCATGGTTGAAATAAGAGGACCCATAGTTGAAAGGATATGGTCCATGGTTGCAAATAGAAAAGCCATGATGAAAGGGATCCATAGAAGAGAGAAGTTAATGTTGAAAGTTTCATATAATAAAAGTGCAAGAGAGAAGCCTATGTTGAAGAGTAATGTAGAAGCCGACATTGAGAGCATCATAGAAGAAAAGCATAGAATAGAAGTCGATGTTGAAGAGAAACATTAAAGGAGTCCACAAAGAATACAGAACATAAAATTGGAGAAGAATCAAAGTAGGGACCATAATGAAATAATAGTTCCAAGAAATGACATGTAGCAAAACAATTGCAAGAGGCACTTTGTAAAATGAATGTTATAATGTTTAGTAAGTTAGAAATCTATTGAAACATGGAATATTTACAAGATAAATATTATATATGAAAGGTTGACATTAGAGAATTTTAAGGAGTTCATATTGGTTAAGCGCATAAAGATATAATGATAGACACAAAGCTATTGAAATTAACATTTGTATTATTTTATTTAAGGAAAAATTAAAGGAGAAAATATTTCTAAAGGAATATATTTATATTAAAGGAGGATTGAAGAAAGTAAAATAAAGATTCAAAAGGTGGAGGAATTTTTTTTAATGGGTTATATGGGATTGAAATGGACCCCACCCATATTAGATTATCACCACATAATGGTATTATAAAATTCCTAGATATTATCCATGTGTCATTTGGAAATACTTGAACCTAGGTCTCCTCCTTTAAATGTTAAGGAATCTAACCGGTTGAGCTAATGCTACTTGATAAAGGTGAAATAATTATGTTTTCAATAAATTATATGGGATTGAAATGGGTCCCACCCATATTACATCATCATTACAACAAATTGTGTATATTATCTGTGTATTATTTTTACAATATTTGAACATGGGTATCATTGGAAGTCAAGGAAAACTAGGGGATTACCCTATAAGGGGTTTATAAAATGGTCTAGTTCTTTAACAATATTTAAATATGAATGCTGAAGGAGCATGAAAGGCTAGAGGTTGGAGAAGTGTGGAAGGCTAGAGGATGAAGGAGCATGGAAGGTTTGAGGTTGAAGGAGCATGGAAGGCTAGAGGTTGAAGGAGCGTGGAAGACTGGATGCTGAAGGAGCATGGATGACTAGAGATTGAAGGAGCGTGGAAGGCAGAATGATGAGTTTATATTTAGAGTATCAAGGCTAAAGGAGAATAGAAGGTTAGGTTGGCTTAAGGAGCATGGAAGGCTGGGTTGGTTGAACGAGCTCCAATGAAAGGTTGGGATGTTGGGTGGAAGGCAAGGATGGCTGAACGAACATGGAAGGCTGATAAGGTTGAAGGAGAGTGGAAGGTTGGGCTAGTTGAAGGAGCTACAATGAAAGTTTGGGATGTTTATTGGAAGGTTGGGAAGGTTGAAGAAGCATGGAACGTTGCTTACAATAAGAAAAATAATTGCAAAGTGTGATGGATTAGGGTTTTTTCCTAAAAAATATCTCATATTTTAGGAGCCATATCATCGTGAATAGTTATCTGATTCAATTTATTCTTGGACCAACTTGTAATATGCAAAAAAATGAGTAATATTAAAGGAGATACAACCCTATGAAGTTAACCATTTAGAATAAAGGTAGTGATGATTTTTTAAGTTACAAAAAATGAAATTGCAAATATTTTCCAAGTAGTGTTCAAACGATGGGAAGGTCAATGAAGGGCTTTGAATTCAGTGAGGAAGAAAACTAGCAATTCATATTTGTTAAAGTGTACTATGATAGTGCAATGTTTTAGAAATATTACTCTACTAAGAAGCAAAACATAGATAGTAGAGGTGAATTTTTGGCATTGTGAAGGTTGCTATAAGAAAATGTCAAGAAGATGCTAAATTTTCGAGTAATTGTATTCATATAGAAATTTAAAAAGATCCAAAAAATGAAAATCAAGAATTTAGACATTTTATGTAAAATGATGTAGGTTTCTAGATATAGCATCTCAATTGAGATGATAAGTGTATCTATTTGTAAACTCTCAAGATCTAAATACGAGAGATGTAATTTGTCAAGGGTGGGAGACCCTAGTACAACCCTTTATTATCCGGTAAAAAAAAATAATATTTGACTTGGATATCCTCCTTGAAATTTTGAGTAATTTAACCAATTGACCTAATCCCACTTGATTAAGGTGGAGGAGTTATTAATTAAAATAAAGTAGTAAATATAGGAAATTAGGTAAAGTGAGCAAAATTATAAAAGGAAGAAGAATTATTAAAGTGAAAAAAAATAATTAAAAGAGAAAATTAAAGAAGTTATAATATTATTTTTCTGTTGGAGAACAAAGTTGTAATCGGGTCCCCCACCTTTGACAAGTTACAAATATATCCTTTAGATCTTGAGAGTTTACAAATAGATTCAATTCTCATCTCAATTTAGTTGCTATAAATAGATACATAATTTTTCATAAAATATCTAAATTCTTTATTGTTATTTTTTTTTATCTTCTTCAATTTTCTATCTAAATACAAATATTATAGAATTTAGCATCCTTCTTAACATTTTCCTACAACATCCATCACAGTACCAAAATTCCACCTCTACTATATATGCATCGCTTAGTAGAATAATATTTCCAAAAAATTAAACTATCATAGTCCACTTTACTAGATCTCGTTTGCTAGTTTCCTTCTTGAAGCTTAAGTGCAACCAAACAAATGTAATAAATAGTTTATATGAAAATACATTGATGTTATAAAATAAAAAAGTATTACCAATGGAAAACAATAAAGACAATTGTAATTATTTGATTCAGGTAGTTAGCATTTTATTGTAAACTTTAGCTAAAGTTACTACTTCCTCTAATCAAGGAAAAGAGAATTGAACTTCACAATTCTCAATTAGAACCCATCTATTGGATAACCTATCTACACATTTGGTTACTTCGCTTAATGTGTCTAAACCTTATTTATTCAATATCTAAAGGTTTTTAATTTATATAATTATCTCTTGTATGTTCCATTAAGCCTTTGCTTTCCTCAAAACATTATTTAATACTATGAGTGAATCACCTTTCATCCATACTCCATTCCATTTCATTTGTTTGCTTAGTTTTAACCCTTCCAAAGCTTTAGCTTCATTATTTGTCTTATATCCATTATTGAAAGTATACTGAGGTAAAATATCTCTATTATTTCTAATTATTCCTCCTCTTACTGGTCTTGGATTTCCTTTAGTTGCTTCATCAAAATTCAATTTGACCAACTCCACATCTAGTGGTTTCAAATTTATATTGTATGCCTTCTTTTTGTTTATCCTATACCCAACATCATAATTCCTTTTGATGATTGAATCCATCTATCAAGGATCTCTAATTCTAAATTAGGAATTGGGTGAGTTGATATGGTTGGTTTTGACTCCTCTATGGCTAAACAAATCTTTTTTATTACCTCTAAACTACTTTATTTTTCTTTAAATATTCCCTTTCTAGCCATGTAATTTAAATTATTATAACTTTTGATATATCCTAGATTATTTGTAATGCCTCACTTTTGAAAGTTCTCTACCATTGCTTTAGTCATTCTTCAATTATGCCATTCATAATTATGTATTTACCAAACATATTAAGAATCCATTGCCAAAAATTATAGACTATTGAGTAGTGTCCCAAGAGATGGTCTATACTCTCCTACTCCTTTCTTCAAAGAACACATTGGTAGATTCCATGAAAACCACTTTTCATAAGCTTATCCCGGGATCAAATTCTTATATGACCTACTATCCAAACAAACTTTTTGACTTTTGGAATGCTTGGGCTATCCCATACATCTCTTCATATTCTTGAAATATTCTTATTTTTTTAGTGATTTACATTATAACCACTACTTGTTGTGTATTCTTTTGAGCTATTCATATACAAAATTAGCTTATCATTGGCTCCCATTAGAATAATCATTTTTGTTATCTTTCATCTCAACTTCCTCATAGCATCAATATCTTGTATTCCTATAAAAATATCTTCTTTCCATTTGTACATTCCTTCTTGATCTTTGTATATAATGTTTAAAACCTTATCACCATATTTTTCTTGAATTAATCTCATCCATGGTTTCAAAATTGGATGTAGATTGAGTGTTTTTTTATTACACCAAGTATCCATTCAAATAGAAATATTTTCTATAGTTCCCACCACCTATCTTAGACCCTTAATCATTAAATAAATAAATTATTTAAAACCATTCCATAGAGTAGAACCATTTGAAAGTGACAATGTAGTAAATAATAATATTGGGTCATTATGATCAACATATTTAGAATAATTCTTTCCCATTGTCTTTGACTCTCTTTGTACAATTTCCAAATTAATTTTTTTTCTAAGAGCTAAGTTTGCATCCATAAGAACTCTTCAATCACAACAACCCCTAGTTTTATCATCACACACCTTTATCCATCTCACCAAATAAAATTTCCTTTTATCATGTAAGCCTAACCACAAAAAGTACAACACAATATAGATTATAGTTTTTCTTACCGATTTTGACATAGTATACATGGACATATAATAAGTTTTTTAAATGGGTTATATGGTATTGAAATGGACCCCACCTATATTACATCATTGAAGAACACAAGCTTATACTGAGAGGGGGGGTGAATAGTATAAGACCTCTTTTTACTTTTTCCTTTATACTTCAAAATAGTAAAGCAATATACCCAAAGCAATATCAAAGCAATGCATAATAACATCCACAAAGTGACACCAATTTTAACGTGGTTCACCCAGAATGGCTGGGCTACGTCCACAAAACTTTTCTCTAAAAGTTATCTCAAAGTTCTTTGGGAATCCTTCCCAATTACAATGTTTATGAGCCTCGGCCCAAAGGAGATACCTTCCCCCAAACAGAATTTATGAGCCTCTGCTCAAAGGAGATACCTTCCCCTCAATCTAAATTTATGAGCCTCTGCTCAAAGGAGATACCTTCCCCTCAATCTGGATTTATGAGCCTCTGCTCAAAGGAGATACCTTCCCCTCTGCTCTGGAAATGATCCCTCAGAAGATCAACTGCCTCTACCTCTTGCCAGCACGTGGAAATCCTTTCCACCGAAGACCTCCTGTCCTCAATGCTTAGCCTAAGAGACCTCTGCCTTCTATGATCACGTCCACAGCAGCTCAGCAACCTGTACCAAACACAGTCAGTCGGTCTAGTACAAGTCTTCCTCTGTCTGTCAGATCTGTCCAACACTTGAACAAATCAATCCTCTGCACACAAGCCTTCTCAAAGACTTGCCAAATCTATCCTCGGGTTCTTCTCAAAGAACCAATGCACCTCTATCCTCAAGTTCTCTGATAGAACTATCAAAACTCAGCTCACAAGTCCTCTGCTAGGACCTGTCCAAATCTGCTCACAAGTCCCCACCGAAACCTGTCCAAAACTGCTCACAAGTCCCCACCGAAACCTATCCAAAACCTGCTCACAAGTCCCCACCGGAACCTGTCCAAAACCTGCTCACAAGTCCCCACCGAAACCTGTCCAAAACCTCAGCAAGCTCACCAAGAAAAACTTTCTTAGTAGGAAATCACAAGGTGAATTGTTAGAGACCCAATGTGATTTGTCAAACTCATAGAAGCATAAAGAGAATTGTTAGAGACTCAATATGTTCTATACTCAACTCCCAATCTCAAAACTCAACTCAAATCAACTCAACTCAAACTCAATCTCAAATCTGAAAACTCAACTCAACCTCAATCTCAAATCTGAAAACTCAACTCAAAATCTGAAATGGATAGGATAGAATGCTTTCTTTCAAGAACATGAAACCCCAACAATTGCCAACTATGCAAAGAATCACATAACAATGATACTCATGTTCTTTTCACCATCAATAAGGGCTTCAACAACAATGCTCATCAAAACAAGGTTCAATCAACACCATTCAGCTCAAAACACAACCTTGAAGCATTTCACAATCAACATCAGAAAAGGAAACAAGTAGAACTCCTTTTCTCTCCAATATTGTTTGAACAAAAAGCATCCACCAACTCAACTCACAATAGCATAAAACAACTTTTCAATTCATCAACAAAGGAGTAAGCCCAACACTTTAACCAAGTAAAGAATAGCTTGATTATAACCAACTTAATGAAAGCAAATGTCAATCTCAAAGCTGCCCACTTAAGGTTTCACAACTTCACACAAGAAGCAATTAACCTTAAAACATCATGCTTTCATTTCCATAATCAACCAAAAGCACTCTCAACATTACAAGAAAAATTTATCCATTATACACCTTATTTCTCCCTTATTGTCTCATCAAAAATAAAGTTTATCTCTCATAAGAATGCAATAAGATATTTCAACAACTTCAAAATAATCTTTTATCAAAATAACAACAAGCTTTAAACTCCTTATAACTCCTAAGCTGTTTTTCTTCTAACAAACATCCTCCATCCGCAACATACACTTAGCAAAAGATTAATTTTGAAAAATACCTTAGCCAACAACAAAAATCGCTATGGAGAAATTGCGCCCGAAATCTAACACCACCTACTATGACCACTTCATGATGAAAAACCCTTTCGCGTGATTCGAATGCGAAACCTCCCGTTCGGGTAGCGCGCCAATAGCCTAGCCGCTACCGGTGCGCCAAAGGCACCCGATGAGGTTTAAACCTCATGTTGTTATGCTTGTCCCTTCTGTGCCAGGGAAAATAAAACACAGTCCTCCCTTCCTTCTGATGCGAACTCGTAGACGCCAAGCTATATGATGGATTCGATAAACGATGAGACAAACAAACGATCAGCGGATTACGAAAACCGATGAAGACACACAACTGAATAACGGATTACGAAAACGGTGAAGACACATAACCGAACAATGAGCAACTTCTTTTGAAATTTGGATGGGATGCATCTTTGTTTTCATCGAGGGATATTTATATGAATTCTTCCATAAGCTCTTTGACGTCGGCGGAGGTCTTTGGCTAGCGCCCACAATGCTAAAACATAGCGCCCACCTTGTTAAGACATTTGCGCCATGGATTAGGAGAACCCATGCAAATAATAAATTAATATTTATTTAAAAATAATTAAAGGGAACCTTAACAAGGTTTTTAATTATTTAAATAAATACTTCCTCCTGGACCCAAATGCATTAAACCTATGCATCCACCTGTAATCTTTAAACCTGCCAACTTGGGGTTTACAAAAGACCTTTGAAACTGACATGCCGAAACCTTCATCAAAACAAATTATTTGACATCAAATCAAATTCCTTCAAAAGCTTCTTGACATCAATGACAACTTATACACTTGAGCAAAGGCAATGTACCCAAAGTACCCAAAATTGCCAACAATCTCCCCCTTTGTCATTGATGGCAAACCTTTACTGAAAACACTTCTCAAGAGCCAAAACTGAAACCAACTGTGCTAACAATTGAGAAACTGTGCCCACAACTGAGAATCTTCCTTTGAAGTTTTGCTCCCCCTGACTTGAAGCTTTCCTCTTCACTTTGAAGCTCTCCCCCTTACTCATATCTCTCCCCCTTTGTCATCAATGGCAAAGGGCCACCTTTGGGGCTCGGGACTAAGAATGAGCCTCTTAGCTTAGTCCCTCCCCCACCTCCCCGATGAGGTGATTAATTCTGGGGTGGGAGTAAAACTCCCATTAGGCATCGATCATCATCAGCATCTATAACTTCCTTGTCGGGCCTTCTCTTGAACTCTTTGTCCATATTCCTATTCTTGTCACTGTTCTTGTTCTTGTTCTCATCCCTGTTCTTGTCCATGCCTTGATCCTTGGACCTGATCATGCCACTGTTCCTATTCTTGTATTCTAGAATTTCAGCTCTACACTGTCTGATTATGTGACCTTCATTGTTGCACTTGAAACACTTGACGATGTTGTTTCTCTGAGGTAAACCTGATCTTTGAATCCACCTGTTCTGACCAAACCTATTCTGACCAAACCTGTTTCGACCAAACTGTTCTGACCAAACCTGTTTTGATCAAACCTGTTCCTGTTATTTACCTTGCAATAGACTGCCTTGTGCCCAAAATGTTGACAAGAGTAGCAATACCCTTGAAAGAAACTAGCACTTCTGAAATTTTCATTTACCTTCTTCACTTGAGCCATGCAATGTGAAGCCATGTGACCAAACCTATGACAAGCAAAACATCTGCCTTGAAACTTTCCTTTATTTGACCTCTTGGGTCCTGAAAACTTCTTCTTCTCATTCTGAATTCTGTTTTCTATTTCTGTGCATCTATCATTCAAGGACTCATGATCTGAAATACTTTCCTCATCAGAACTCTCTTCCTTTTGGAGTCTCTTACTAGACTCTCCAACTTGTTCCTTGTGTGGCTTAACAAAACCAAGGCCTGTTTTATCTGTTGTCTTTCTTTGACCTTTGATGAGTGACTTAACCTTTTTGGAGCTATCTTGAAACCTGTAAAGCTTATCCTTGTACTCTTTAGTTTCCTCTTTCAAAGAAGCCATTTTCTGTTCTAACTCACTATACTCAAGAACCTTAGACTCTAACTCATCCTTGAGTTCTTGTGTCTTAGCTATAGAGAAGTCAAGACTTTCTATAAGATCATCTCTTTCCATACAACATTCATCTAACTTATCCTTGAGTCTAGCATTCTTCTTTCTTTCCTTTTCCAAAACACTAAGAGCACTAATAAGTTCACTTTCAAGATCCTTTATTTGTTTGCTTTTTGAATCATCAAAGCCTTTTTCAGATTTCTTATCACTAGAGGTGCTACCTTTTTCAAAAACCATACATGCATCTTCCTTATAGTTTTCTGAAGCATCCTCATACATACTAGAAACCAAATCATTATTTGTGCAATCATCCTCAAGGTGACCAAAATTTCCACATCTAAGACATTTCATGATAATGAATCTATGTTTCGGTTCTTCCTCTTTTTTCGATATGAACAACATCTCATTTTCATTATCACTTGAAGAACTTTCACTATCACTACTAGAACACTTACTTGCTTTGTCTAGGTAGAAACTCTTCTTGTGCTTGTGAGAATACCTCTTTTCTTGATTGTTGTGCTCATCTTTGATCTTCCTGTGATGCTTGTGCTTTTCAGAATCCTTGCTCTTAGAATCCTGTTTATCTTCATCACTTTCATTCTTGGGAACAGTACAATTAGTAGCATAATGACCAAACTTTCCACAATTGAAACATCTTATATTTTTCATACTTTTGTGTTTTCTAGAGAACTTGCCTTTCTTGTTGTAATATGCCTCTTCATCACTAGAAGACTCATCACTATCTTGAAGTTGTTTACCCTTGGATTCCTTGGTAGCCTTGAAAGTTGCCTCTTTCTTGACATCAACCTTCACTTGAGTTCTCAACTCAAATTCTGCAAGTATACTATGGAGCTCATCCTTTTTCAACTTATCCAAATCTTTAGCTTCCTCAATAGCAGAAATATTTTCACTAAATCTATTAGGAAGAGATCTTAAAATCTTATCACAAACATCATTTTCAGCAAGCTCAAGACCTAAGTCTTTCATGGAGTTAACAACCTCATCCATACGAAGCATGTAGTCACTAATATTTTCATCATCATTCATCTTGAGTTGTTCAAACATACCTTTGAAGTGTCTCAACTTGGCCTTTCTGACATTTGTATCACCTGTATGAACCACCTTCAACTGTTTCCACATTTCACTAGTTGTCTTGCGGTGAATCACTTTGGTGAGATCTGCTTTCCGTAAGCCTTTCGGGATTGCATTCATTACTTTTGAATTGTTGTGATGTAGGAGCCTTTCTTCTTTAGTATTAGGACCATGTACGGGAATAGTGTACTCATCTTCAACCACTTCCCATACCTCATTACCAAGTGCCATTAGATGAACCTTCATCCTTGCACTCCAAAGACCAAAATCTGACCCATCAAGAATAGGTGCTGCATTGCCACTTGAATGATCCATTGTGTTCTTTACTAGCTTTTCCTTCAAGTTGTTAAACTTTTCGAAGGCACCTGCTCTGATACCAATTGAAGAACACAAGCTTATATTGAGAGGGGGGGTGAACAGTATAAGACCTCTTTTTACTTTTTCCTTTATACTTCAAAATAGTAAAGCAATATACCCAAAGCAATATCAAAGCAATGCATAATAACATCCACAAAGTGACACCAATTTTAACGTGGTTCACCCAGAATGGTTGGGCTACGTCCACAAAACTTTTCTCTAAAAGTTATCTCAAAGTTCTTTGGGAATCCTTCCCAATTACAATGTTTATGAGCCTCGGCCCAAAGGAGATACCTTCCCCCAAATAGAATTTATGAGCCTCTGCTCAAAGGAGATACCTTCCCCTCAATCTAAATTTATGAGCCTCTGCTCAAAGGAGATACCTTCCCCTCAATCTAGATTTATGAGCCTCTGCTCAAAGGAGATACCTTCCCCTCTGCTCTGGAAATGATCCCTCAGAAGATCAACTGCCTCTACCTCTTGCCAACACGTGGAACTCCTTTCCACCGAAGACCTCCTATCCTCAATGCTTAGCCTAAGAGACCTTCGCCTTCTATGATCACGTCCACAGCAGCTCAACAACCTGTACCAAACACAGTCAGTCGGTCTAGTACAAGTCTTCCTCTGTCTGTCAGATCTGTCCAACACTTGAACAAATCAATCCTCTGCACACAAGCCTTCTCAAAGACTTGCCAAATCTGTCCTCAGGTTCTTCTCAAAGAACCAGTGCACCTCTGTCCTCAAGTTCTCTGATAGAACTAACAAAACTCAGCTCACAAGTCCTCTGCTAGGACCTGTCCAAATCTGCTCACAAGTCCCCATCGAAACCTGTCCAAAATTGCTCACAAGTCCCCACCGAAACCTGTCCAAAACTTGCTCACAAGTCCCCACCGAAACTTGTCCAAAACCTGCTCACAAGTCCCCACCGAAACCTGTCCAAAACCTCAGCAAGCTCACCAAGAAAAACTTTCTTAGTAGGAAATCACAAGGTGAATTGTTAGAGACCCAATGTGATTTGTCAAACTCATAGAAGCATAAAGAGAATTGTTAGAGACTCAATATGTTCTATACTCAACTCCCAATCTCAAAACTCAACTCAAATCAACTCAGCTCAAACTCAATCTCAAATCTGAAAACTCAACTCAACCTCAATCTCAAATCTGAAAACTCAACTCAAAATCTGAAATGGATAGGATAGAATGCTTTCTTTCAAGAACATGAAACCCCAACAATTGCCAACTATGCAAAGAATCACATAACAATGATACTCATGTTCTTTTCACCATCAATAAGGGCTTCAACAACAATGCTCATCAAAACAAGGTTCAATCAACACCATTCAGCTCAAAACACAACCTTGAAGCATTTCACAATCAACATCAAGAAAAGGAAACAAGTAGAACTCCTTTTCTCTCCAATATTGTTTGAACAAAAAGCATCCACCAACTCAACTCACAATAGCATAAAACAACTTTTCAATTCATCAACAAAGGAGTAAGCCCAACACTTTAACCAAGTAAAGAATAGCTTGATTATAACCAACTTAATGAAAGCAAATGTCAATCTCAAAGCTGCCCACTTAAGGTTTCACAACTTCACACAAGAAGCAATTAACCTTAAAACATCATGCTTTCATTTCCATAATCAACCAAAAGCACTCTCAACATTACAAGAAAAATTTATCCATTATACACCTTATTTCTCCCTTATTGTCTCATCAAAAATAAAGTTTATCTCTCATAAGAATGCAATAAGATATTTCAACAACATCTTCAAAATAATATTTTATCAAAATAACAACAAGCTTTAAACTCCTTATAACTCCTAAGCTGTTTTTCTTCTAACAAACATCCTCCATCCGCAACATACACTTAGCAAAAGATTAATTTCGAAAAATACCTTAGCCAACAACAAAAATCGCTATGGAGAAATTGCGCCCGAAATCTAACACCACCTGCTGCGACCACTTCACGATGAAAAACCCTTTCGCGTGATTCGAACGTGGAACCTCCCGTTCGGGTAGCGCGCCAACAACCTAGCCGCTACCGGTGCACCAAAGGCACCCGATGAGGTTTAAACCTCACTCTGTTATGCTTGTCCCTTTTGTGCCAGGGAAAATAAAACACAGTCCTCCCTTCCTTCTGATGCGAACTCGCAGACGCCAAGCTATACGGCGGATTCGATAAACGATGAGACAAACAAATGATCAGTGGATTACGAAAACTGACGAAGACACACAAACGACGGATTACGAAAATGGCGAAGACACAGAACCGAACAACGAGCAACTTCTTTCAAAATTCGGATGGGATGCATCTTTGTTTTCATCGAGGGATATTTATATGAATTCTTCCATAAGCTCTTTGACGTCGGCGAGGAGTTTAACACGTCGACGGAGGTCTTTGGCTAGCGCCCACAATGCTAAAACATAGCGCCCACCTTGTTAAGACATTTGCGCCATGGATTAGGAGAACCCATGCAAATAATAAATTAATATTTATTTAAAAATAATTAAATGGAACCTTAACAAGGTTTTTAATTATTTAAATAAATACTTCCTCCTGGACCCAAATGCATTAAACCTATGCATCCACCTGTAATCTTTAAACCTGCCAACTTGGGGTTTACAAAAGACCTTTGAAACTGACATGCCGAAACCTTCATCAAAACAAATTATTTGACATCAAATCAAATTCCTTCAAAAGCTTCTTGACATCAATGACAACTTATACACTTGAGCAAAGGCAATGTACCCAAAGTACCCAAAATTGCCAACAATCATCAACACATACTGGTATTACAATAAATCTTGGATATTATCCACGTATTGTTTGACAAGATTCAAACATGGTTCTCCTTGAAATGTTTAAGAATTTAATTGGTTGAGATAATACCTCTTGATTTATAAGTTTAAATAGATTTTATGAGTGGCCCTGGTCCCCTCATAATGGGTGGAGTTTGAACCTTGGACCTCTCAAAGAGAGGCCAAAGCTCTTACCACTATAGTAAGCTTGTAAATTAGGACATATAATAAGTTTTTTTTACATAGTGGAATTGGTAGTCATCGTGATGATCTAAGCATGTTGTCCATATTTATGGCCACCATAGTATTCTATTTTGTCCATACCAAAAGTTACCACATAATACTCCACATAGTCCATCCCAAAAGTTACGACATAATAATCCACATAGTCCATCCCTATAACCACCATACCACTTTCATTTTAAACCTTTTACACCATTGAAAACACCAAGAAAGGGATAAGTGTTCAATCCAATGAGGTCCAAGATTTGAACCTTGGTCCTCCATCCCCCTTATGGAGTTTCATCACACCAATTGATCTACACCTTGAACCTAGGAAATATAATAAGTTGAAATAAATTGTATGACTGATTTGATTACTTTTTACTCTTTCTAATAATGATAAGCATATACCTGTCTATGTTGGTAGTTTATTTTAAAATTTACTTATAACTAGATTCAGTAATTATATCCTCATTCTCCCCACATATAAGTGTCTCCGTAGATAAGTTGATGGTAACTTTACCTCTTCCATTTGAAGTAACCTTTATATCCCTACTTTAATGATAGTTGTGGTGTTAAGGAAGTAAATTTTGGATTTTTTCTTATTAATTTTTTTGCCATGACATTATTTCATATACCTTTAATATGATATTCAAATATTTGGCCTCATTTATCCTTGTCATTCTAAAAAAGGTTGTATCATCTACAAATTTTTTATGGGTGATGTTGTCAATGTTATTATTAGTTTTAATTTTGCTTATCATCCCATCATTGTTAGTTTTCTTGAAGTTCCTACCCAAAACCTCTACCATAATAATGAAAAAATATGGTGATAGAGGATCTCCATGTCTAAGACCTCTCTAGGCTTTAAATTATTGTATTACTAACCCATTGACTAGCACTGAATATAAGACTATAGAGACACATGAACTAATCCATGTGATCTATTTTTTTATTAAATTCAAGCTTTTATAGTATTGCAAAAACAAAATCGTATTTAATCGTATCGTACATTTTAATCATATCAATTTTTAATATCATTGCTCTCTCTTTTCTTGAGTTGTTGAATGAAAAATTCCATGAGCTCCTATGATCTCATATATAATATATCTCTCTTTCACAAATCCTTGTTATCCTTCTAAAATTATTTTATCTAATAAAGGCCTTAATTTATTCATCATCACTTATGGATCTAAATGAATCAAACAAATTGACATCCTTTTGGAAATAGTGAATGATATGTTGCATTTTATTTATAAGATATGTATTTTTTTACCCTAGACCATTCCATTACCACCAATAGAGTATCCTTAACTATATCCAAATTATATTCATAGAAATTTGTAGAAAATGCAAAACCGAGGGATTTATCCTTATCAAAATAGAAAAGAACTAAATAAAATTCTTCCAAAGTAATAGGCTTTATTAGTTTTCTATTGTCTTCATCTATTATAACTAATGGTACTTATTGTAGTAGTTTATCATTATGAAGAAACTATATTGTAATTTTAAAGAAGGTTGCTAAAAGAAGACAAAAGTGTTAATTCATTAAGATATCAAATCTAAAGTGAAACATTTAAAAGAAAGTGAAATATTTTGAAAGGGAAGCCATTGAAAAGAGATTGAAATAATTTGAAGAAATTTTTTAAGTGAATATTGTGAGAATAAAAAACATAAAAAGAAATTTTCCCAAAGAGAAAGAAAAATTAAAACTAAATAAGAATATTTAAATATTGAATTATGGAGTTAAAATATTTTTTGCTTGATAATTAAGAGAATTTTTTCAAACATGTCATTATCAAAAGAAATCAAAACCTACCTTGAGAAAATTTCTTAAAACATCATGGCAAATACAAATAATTTTCTTTTAAAATCTTTGTTGCTCAAAGAACCCAACCCCTCGAAAAAAGAACATGAAAACATTGCTTATAGTTAATAAGATTTGGGAAATAGTAATTGGAGATAAAACAATTCTAAAAAATGCCATAAGTAAATAGAAAGAATATTTAATAGCACTCATGCTAATAACATTAGATATCAGATGAAATAGAAGCACATATAAGTGATGATTAAACTTAAAAAATGCTTGGGATAAACTATGCACCATATTTGAGGGAAATAATAAAACCACTATTTTGCATCTACAAACACAATTGTGTTTAGTAAAATCCAATGATGATGAAAATATAGAATCTTTTCTTAGAAGGATAGCATAATTGAGATCAAAGCTACTAATGATGGGAGAGAAAGTAGAAGAAAATTTTCTTGTCCAAATTACACTTAGAGCACTTCTAGAATATTGTTTAAGAATATGAAATAATTAATATTATTCAATAATATGAAATAGGAAACTAAGTAATAGATGAAATGACAAACAATATTTTTATTTCAAGAAAAATGTCACCAAGAAACTCTTATACCTCATCATCATAGAATTAGCTTCAATGGAGAGGAATATATTGTTATTTATGTAACAAAGAAGAAAATACCACTAGATTTTATAAATATAACTCACTAAATCAAAAAAATCAATTACATAGACCTTTTCAAAGATATCAACTAAGGTAATGTCAATCAAATTAGCAATGATATACACAAAAACAACAACAACATCCAAAATTGGAAAGTCAAATAGTACACATGGTTGAATAATTATAAGGAATAGATTATAATGATGAGGAAGAACATGAACCAAATTTTAAAGCACTTATTGTAAAATAAATATTTATCTATCCATATTTGATAATGATAGATTCAAAGATGTCCTTAAGAATGCTAGCTTTGTTTGTATAGAATGCGTGGACCAAATTGACAAACAATGTATTTGTAAATTGAAGTCTTCCACTTATGACAAGGATAGTAATGATATAAGTAACTAAAAATTTATCAATAATGATTGAGGTTGTGTTATTCATGCTTTGGATTTGATGCCTCCAAAAAAAAAAATTGGTCTCTAGTTATACATCTTATAAATCCCATTTTTTCTAAAAACTGGAAAAGTGGGAATGTCTCAGATCTTTGTATTAGAGGTGGTGATGGTGTGCCTAGTGGAATGGATCCAACAAGAATTAGGGTGGATCTAGTTCCCACTAGGAATTTGGATCCTAGTAATCCCTTGTATAAAAACCATTCCTTGGATTTAGGCCCAAGAGGATTTTTTTTCAAAATTTTAAAATAAAAATGAATGGGAAATTGGAAGAAATCAAGATGAACTCTAGAATAAAAAATGATCTTGGATTTGATCTTTTAGATGAGAAGGTATATTTTATGTTTGGGGTGGTTTTACAACCTCATTGGAGCATGGACTCTATGAGTCTCTTACTAGAATATTATGAACATATCTTTGGTTCTAGGTTCATTTTTGGAAATGGTCAATCCAATGGCAAGGAGGCATCCAAATTCTAGGTGGGTCCACAACCACCCTTGGTAATGAGGACCCTAGAAGTATTCTAAAGGATAACCCTTACTTGCCATTCAATATTATATTTTAAGTCCTTTTTTGAGGTTATTCAAAATAATTTGGGCTTTCACAACATGAGGAGTTGCTTTGACCTACACCCTATTCAAGGGAAAACCCATGTTGTAGTTGAGTTTTTGAAGATGGATATAGCCTATGAATCCAAAAATATAGTGGGAAAATTCGTAGGATCTTTCCCTAATATTAACTCCATCCAAATATGGGCCTTCCCCAAATGGAAGCTACAAGGCCATATGGATATTGTTATGCTTCCCAAAGGCTTCACTTTCTTCAAGTTGAACTATGTCAAAGACGATTCAAATCCTTGAAGTAGGCCCCTAGTTCTTTGGAAAGCATGACCTCTTCCTATATAAATGGGGTTTGGGCTTCATACAAAACTCTCATAGTATTAACTCATTATCATTGTGGGTATGAATCCCTAGTGTTCCTATCCAGTTTTAGCATGAGCATATCATTCATGGAATATTGTGAGCAATAGGTGACCTAGTATTGATTGACAATACCTCTAAGTCTAAATTAAGAATGGTGTTAACCAGATAGTGTATTAATATGAATCTACAAACAATGCTTCTAAGATCTTTAGAGATGATTTTCGATGATAGTTCCTAGATTAAAAAATAATAATATGAAACCAGACCTTCTCTTTTTTCCTCTTTCAAAATGAAAGGGCATCCTTCTATCAAAAACCCATTAAATAAAAATCCCCCTAACCCCAAGAAAGTAGGGTCTCAGTCAAAATATATTGAACCATCTCTATATAAAATGAATAAAACAGGCTCTCCAAATACTTCTAAGATTTAGGAGATCTCACCTATTCTAGATGTCTAACACAGAGAGAAGAGGGGAATATTTTGGAGCTTTAAACTTAAGTTAGACCATTTATTACCAATTTAAATTATTCCTTCCTTCTCTCTTTGTGGAAAAATTCTCTTGAATGTTTAGAAGAATATTATTCTCATATTGTGGAAGAAAATAAGACTTCTCTATCTAAGGTCTCTATTCTAGAAACCCTTTTGTATTATTCTTTTGATAAAATAAAATAGTCTCAACCCTTAGAAGGAAACATGGTTTTAACTCTTGTGCCTAAGGTCTCAAAAGAAGAAAAAGAATCATTACATTGGGCCCTTACAAAAAACCAAAAGAAAAGATGTGCAAATGTTAGAATGGATAGGAAGGTGAGAAAACCCTTGAACCAAGATGTCAGGAAAAGAGTAACTAAAGGAAAAATAGCAAGTGGTTCACAATTTATTCTTTTCATAGGGAGAAAAGAAAATATATAGTATTATTTTGCTTTTGCATCTACCTTCAGATACCATTTTTCCCTAGCCCTAGGTAGAGGGAAGAAACAATAGGCTAAGCAAATTTGATGTCTCCTTCCTAGATTCTTTGTCTATTAACTTATTTGAGAAAATATTTATTGAAATATGGAAGATTTTAGCTCTTTGATTAGGGTTGATAGTTTAGATTATAGAGATTCATTGTTCACATCCACAACTATTATCATCTAGTACTAATCTTGGGAGGATCTCTATTTCTCTCTCATGATTCATTCCTTATTTTCTACTTTAAGCATCCTTCTCTTGTAGATGGATCACATTTGTTCCTTTCTCTATAGTTTTTATTAGCTTCTCCTACAAGCCTCCTTCTGAGGCTCTGATTTAGTTGTAAAATTTTTGGGGACCTTTGCAAAACCCCTTCTTCCATCCAATTTAAAAAAAATTATTGAAGTCGTGTTAACTATTATAGTAATGACTTCTTATATTCAAGTCAAGATAGTTTTGAACTTAAAGTAAGTTGGATTCAAACAAGGATATAATGAAACAAGATAAGCTAATGAAAATGATACATGATAGGAAACAATGACACCAAATATATAAAAAGAATTGATAATATCAGTATTGTAGTAAGGGACAATGGTATAGATAATTTTGACAGTAAGACTTAATCTATTAAAAGAAAAACTAAAATAGATATACATTATGCATGGATAAATATAATAGAATGAAATAGAATTATGGAAATGATAAAGTGTTTCTACCAAAAAAAAATTGATAAGCATAGGTTCATCCATAGTTGATCCCACAATGACTATGCTCACAAATGAAATAACACTTAAAAATACAAGAAATAAAGAATATAAAATTGATCCAAGAATAAAATACAAGTTAGAATTAGAAGGATAGAAAAAATGTCAAAAGAAGAACTAGAATGAATGTAAGAGTCAAAGTCGTTACCAGAATTAGAGCAAGAAGACCAAGACTCGAATGACATATTGAAAGCATACAAAATAATATAATATTGGGGGATGTTAGAGTGTATTATATTATTTGTTACCTTGCAAGTACATTGCAAAAATATTTATAAATATTTTTTAAATATGTGGTTAGATTGTCATTTAATAATCATTAAAGATTTTTCATTATTAAAGAGTCAATGAAAAATATTTATTTAATGAGAAATATGAAGAGTTATATCTCCTATATGTTTGATGAGATGAATAGTTTGAAAATTTTGAGAGACTTTGTAAAGGCTATATGTAGAGCAATCAAATGTGATTTATGTAAAGAAAAATACATTTCTTCATTAATACTATAATACTAAGTGTGTGATCGATGGGAATCTAGAAAGTTCATCTACTTGTTTGAATAATTGTGTATATCATTATGTGATATTTAATCTTGATTTTATTGTGCATAAGCAACTTAGATGCTAACCCATTTAAATATCATCATGATATTTTTGTTGGTTGATTCCAAGTTGTTTTCCTATAGACAATAATTGGATGGTGTTTTGAGAAAGAATTCATTTTTTGTAGAAAACTTCATCATTTTAGCCCCCTTAAAGTAGTTGGAATTATCTATGACTATGGTGGAAAGTGTTGAAAATATACTGATAATATCTTCTAATAAGTGAACCATTATTTTCTAATTAGCTAGTTTAGCTTGGATTGCTTCAATCCATTTGGAAAAATAATCTATAGCACTAAGAATCCATCCATTCCCTATAGTTGACAATAGGTTGATTTTTTCTATGAATACTAGGCCCCATTTTTTAGAAGGTTTAATCACAATTACATGATTTAGGGGAAACAAAGCTCTTATTTTTCTTCCACTAAATATACAATGACAATTCAATATTCGAATCTCTAGTAGAAATCGATAAAAATGGTAGACCAACATTACCCAACTCTTAGGATCTTGTGTGTTATTGTGGGTGTAGATAAATTCCCTACTTCACAATGGTATTGCTTTATTAGGGATACTATATTTTATTCTTCTATGCAACACAGTAAGATGTCATCACATCCTTTTCTAAACAACAAATCATTCAACCAATGATAATGCAATGCTTTCTATCTAAATCATGCTCTTTACTTGGCTATTAATCCTTCTAGAACATGTCCTATAGTAATATTTTTGCACATGTTTCCCATCCATCTAGTATTATCATCCATATCTATATCCTCTACTAGAGTGATCCAATCAATAAATATTGGTATTTGTAGCCCATCACATAAGGCTCTTCTATTGATATTTTTGTGGGTTTGATCGTAATATTAAATTCTTGAATTTTAGTGATCCACCCAACCCTCTTTTTTTTTTAATTCACTATAGTGTATACCATATTGGATGTCTAGGTGTACTATAATGATGTTATTCTAAATTTTTCATAGATAATACTTGAACTTCTTGAGATACTTCATGATAGCAAACATATACTTTTCAATAAGGGTATACTTCTTTTCATAGTTGTGAAGGGTTTGACTCATGAAGGAGAGTGGTTGGTCCTCATATTTATATTTATTTTGGGTTAGGATAGTTGCAATGCTCTTATATGTACTAAATATATACGACTTAAAATCTCTAAGGAAATCCAAGTTGGTCAAGATTAGATATTTGGTGATGGCATCTTCAACATTTTAGAAAATTTTATTTTCTTCACCAATCTAATCTAGGGAGGCATCCTTATTTACTATTTGGTTATGGGACTAACAATTTGGAAAAAAATATTGATAAACTTGGAGATAAAGTAGACTTAGCCTACTAATCATGGTAATATGTGGTCTTGAATGGATTTTATTTGATCAACATCTATAAACCTTATTTTGAATCCATATGATGTAACAATCTACCTTCTTGAACCATAAAAATAGGCTTCTTAGATTAAAGAGAGATACAAAATTCCCTACACCTTTGGAACACTAGATTAATATGGTTAATGTGATTGCTCCTATATTTGGAAAATATAATTATATCATCAAGGTTTATGAGAATGATCTCTCCTATAATATCAATGAAATACATGTCCATAGCTCCTTAGAAAGATGATATTAATGTTTGGTAGACCAAACAACATTCACTGATATGCGAAGGTCCCCAAATTGGTGGTGAAAGTTATTTTATGTTAGCCTTCATCTTTAATTAAATTCTAGTCATATCTTGAGAAGCAATCAAGGGGAGATGACATATGTGACCCAATTACCTTCTATAAAATTTTATCAATGATGGGCAATGGTTAGTGATATTTTAAAGTGGTAAAGTTCAAGTTTCTAGAGTTATTGCAGGTCTTGTATCACCATTTTTCTTATGTACCTAATCTAGGTGGAGTCCTTGATTAGGAATATTATTTTAGCCTACATGGAATTTACTAATTTTTCTTCATTACTACCTTTATTTTAAAAAAAATTGAGCACTATATTTTCCTAAAAGGTTAAGCATTAGGCTCCAATTTAATAATATGTTCTATGAATTTTTTATCACATATTTTAACATCTTTACATGACTAGGAAATAATGTCTTTGTACTTGTAATAAATATCTTTAAAAAATTCCTCTTCTTCTTGACTACAATATATTCCGCACAATAGATTATTCCATTCATCCACCATAATAGGATGATATAAAGAGGATTTTACTTTGAGGTTTGTCTTCCTTGTACTATTAATTTTCCCACAATGATTAGTCCCTTGAGAAATTAATTTGATTTTAGTTGTATTACTCCATCCTTGATGTCATCTCCATGATCATTCTTTTATTTGATGTATTGAGCCTCCTTGGTTAGAAAACCTATGGTCATTATTGTCAAATACTTGCCAATGATCACAGTTATCAAAAATTGCTAGTCAAAATACTACCTCTAATTATTTAGGATTATCCCATGTATAATTATTGAGGTTAAATCATGCTATGGTTCCTCCAACTCATATATTTTAGGGCTCAATTCTTTGGGGATCACTTTAATTTTGTGTGTATCAAAAAATTATTGTAAGTCCTAGACTCAATGTTTATATAACTTTAGGTGCTTGTTCTTTGTAGTTCATTTAGAATTGGCCTAGTTTATAAATAGTTTGGAGTTTCTATATATTATTAGATCTTTAATTTTATTTTTTTAGCCTTTGTAAAACTACTACAAAATCCCTCATATTCTACCATATTATTGGTACAATTGAACAATAACCTAATATTAAAATTAGTCCATATAACTTGTGGGTCAATGAATTAAACATTAATACCCACTACATTCCTAGTTTTGACACCATTGAAGTACATTTTCTCGATTTTATCTACCCCTTAACTTGTCAAGGTTGGAATGTTGGAATGCATTTAAGTAATGAGATAGTTTCCTAGTTTAGTCTCTTTGTATTCGATATTGGTATATTCTTCATCTTGTAATATGCTAATTTTCATATCAACCTCTAGGTCCTATTCAACCTCAATATTCATCATCTTCTATGAATTTTGGTAGCTCATTCTAGTTTATCACACTCTCATCATCCAATTTATATAGAAGGTATTTTCAAGGTGGTTCATTTTCAATCCTAATCATCTTCCCATTATTAGGTATAATTATATCAGTTTAATCCAAGATCAAGTAACCATATTTTGATAATTTGTGTCCACTTTCTAGAAAATATCATATTGAAGTATATAGTTAGGTTTATAATTACCACTATTTATACTACAAACTCTAGATGCCTAGATATATTCATGACTAGCAATTTTAATACCCCTACTACATTTACCTTCTACCATTTATTTGAACTAGGTCTCTAGCCATATTGGTGTAAAGAAGACCCATTTATTTACAAATAAATTTAGGTATAATTATGATGGTTGCACATGAGTCAACTATGCAACTTCTAAGTATATAATTCTTAATCTTGATTGTCACATAAAATGGGGGTGGCTTCAATGTAATTGGTTTTAGGACATTCTATATATCCCATATGTTGATGCATATGTCTGCAAGAATTTTTACCTTAAAATTTTATTGATCAACTATATAGATTGGGGTGGGTTTTTTCTAATTACCCCTAGCATAACTCCTTGTTTCTCTTTAATATCCTCTAAGAGTAGATATATTTATTTAGTTAGGTCTAATACTTATAGCATGGTGAACTTAGTTGGTGTCCTTCATATTTCCTTTATGATATTCAAATTAAATGTTGTAGAGGCACCCTCACTTTGTGTTGTAAACTAGAAGATATAAAAATACTGGGATAAGGTCTTACTCTTAATAATCACTAAGCAAAACATACACACATCCACAATACATAGAACACCTACACTTAGAAATTAAGGTTCTTTAACCAAGCCTATTTAATCAAATATGAGATAAGATGAAAATACAAGTGGAGGGTAAAATATCAAGCAAAATAAACAATAAAATATAATATATTATATTATAATTATTTAACATGCAGTTGTACCTACCATTTAGTTTATTAAATAATTAAGAAACTATAGTATGCTTTATAAGTATTTTGTAAATGCTTGGGAAAAAGTGTTGGTCTTTGTAGAGAGGATATGAAAAGTGTCTAAGATCAACTAACTAGTTCTTGTAATCTACAAACAAATTATTTATCAAACAATAAAATTAAATTTATTTTTGGCATTTAGAGGCCTAAAAAATTAAGCAGGAATAATAAACTTCCTTTATAAAAGGGTCAGGCCCCTGTTCTTTCTCTAAATGTATAAAAGTGTTGAAAGAAAATATGAGTTAGAGCTAAAAATCAAAGGATTAAGATGTGATAATAGATTGAATAGTCAAGCAAGCAAAAGACAAATACAGGATATTAAATGGCGAATTAAGAGTTTAAAGTGATCAATCAAACAAAAAAAGATAATTCTTCAAAAATATTATAGCTTAATGTTGTTATTCAAAAAATATATTTTTTTAAAAGAGGCTCCCATTCTCCCTTTTATATATTAGGAAAATGTAGAGTGTGGAAAATTGACATAATAAAAATATAATCTCATTTGAGTCGATCAACCCTAGTACAATAATTTGATTCTTGTAGGGGAAAATGGGTTGGTGGAGCATGCTAGACATGGACTAGACTATGCTAGACATGTTGTGGGTTAGTGGGATCAAAGCACTAGCTACAATTAATCACACTGAGGAAGTAGATATATCATGATTTGATTACACCAGGATGGTAGGGGAGGCTTGGCATGCTTGGTTGCACTAGGCTAGAGAAAGAAAACTTAACTTTGAAAAGGAAATATGGGACTAAGACAATGAGTTTTATATGTGGGTTTTGTGTCCTCATAATGGCACTCAAAGGGGGTTAGCAAGAAAACTTGAGTGGTCAAATTTTGGTGTCTACATGAACAATTAATATTACATTGTGGTTATCATTCATTCTTTGCTTGTGAGAGATGATAATTTTAGCCATATTTAGGCCTCCTTTTAGATTTGACTTGTTTTCTTATTTTCTTCTCTCTTGGATTTATATGTCACTCCCTTATCTCCTTTATCTATTATAGATTATTTTTCTTTATCTATATAATTGTCTTTGTTATTTTTTTCATCTCCCTTTTCTTTCTAAAACATACCTATAACCTCTTTTTTTGTGCATTTTTATTCTATTTATCCTATTGTGCCATGATAGACCCTTTCTATTTCAAATTCAAGGGTGGTATTCCTCTTCTAAGGAATATTACACCTTTCTTAGTTGTAGTCTATTTTCTAACCAGTTCCTCTTTATATGCTTTTCTCTTGCCCTTGGTCTCAAGCCTTTAGTGATTAGGATATACAACATTATATTCAAATGGCGACTCTTCACTTGTTTCTATAGTGATAAAAGTTGCTAGGATGACATTATTTGGGTTAGGTAGGGAAATCACTAATTATTGAGTTTGGTGTTGCTAGTACTAGGGTTGATTAACCATGTGGGCTAACTGGCCCAAGATGGTGGTTACTAGGTCTAGCATTGCTAATTATATTGAATGTTTTGAGAATGCATGATCACTCCATTGCATTATATCAAATCAAACCTGTCATTACAAGGAATACATTGTGTTAAATCAACTTTTGTATTCATGTTAACCATATGATTGTGAGTTTGATTTGGTTCTTGATTAGTACCTTGATAAAACACCTAATATTTTATGATATATGGAATATTTTTGGGTTTCTAATTAAATAATTGTTGCCACTATTTCTTTACAATATTATTCTAATCCACCAATAATTTTTATCACTTTCAACATTTCATTAATTTCAAAACTGTTGTTTGGTTCATTATTTGAGTTGCATGGAGTAGGAAGGGCTAGAAGTTATGGTTGGAAGGCTATAGTAGATGATGGATTTTAGCCAAGGTGAGTAATGATGAAAGGTGGTCTAGAGGTATTATTGAAGGCATTTGGTTTGGGGTTAGGAATAGGTGACATGGTGGGTGTAGAACTAGACAAAGGTACATTCTAGGTAATTTTGGCTGCATAGGCCATTGGTGGATCAAGTGGTAGTTTTATTACTCAAAAAAGAACATCTCCTTTAGTTGATTGTTTGAAAAGCTATAGCTAATGTTTGTTGGTTAGAATTACAAACCACTAAAGCTAAGTTATATTATAAAATTTTAAAATAAGATGGTAATGTTTTTTCTTTATTTGGCCTAACACTTTGTGGTATTAGGTTCAAGGTTCTCAAGAATTTAGTATTGAAACCATACCTCTTTTATTGAGGATGTCTTTTTATTGTATTCAATTAAAATAAAATGGAGTAACCATTTTCCACATTTTTTTATATTGGTAAAATGAGGATTTTGAAAGGTATTGAACCCTTTTACAAGTACTATTTGGTCTATCCAATCTTACATACTATTTTTTATCTCACCCAAAACTTGAATACATTAATATTTCTTCATATACATTCTTACAACAACATCCCACAACTAGTATTCCTTTTATTTTAGATACATCAAAACTATGAAAATATTAATAATTTTTTTGCATTAGATATGCAACATACTCCAGCACAAAAACAAAATCCAATATCATTACATTCATAAGCTCCAAAATATGGAACCCTTAGTAGACAAGTCCACAAATATTTAGAAAATGGATCCCTCAACACATAAATCCATAGATCTTCAAAAAATGGAACCCTTCTCACTTAGACCCTCACAATGATTCCAAAAAATTATGAGTTCACACATCTATATAAATTACATCCTCAATAGATAGTTACATAGGTCCTAAAAATTTTAAACCTATAGTAGACAAGTCCATAGATCTCTAAAAGATGAATCTTGTAGATAAATCCATAGTTATTTAAAAAAGGATCCCTTAGTAGATGAATTCATAGATTTATAGGTGCAAATATTCAAAAATGGATCCCTCATAATTATAGATACAAGTTGATAAATATTAGAGTTCTCAAAAGGAAATGGTCCTGAAGCATGAAATTCCACAAATATCCAAAAATAATTTACTATGGATATTCTGAACATTAAACTTTCACCCATTGGATTGAAATTCTAGAATGCTTTCCTCATTTTTAACTAAATGTAGTACATACGAATGTATTCCATCTAGTGGTACCCATATTTTATCTTCCTTTTAAGAGCTCCTCTATTGGTTAGCTAGTTGACCATCCCATTTCCTTCTCAATAGACATATACCACTTGAAATTATTCTAGTGCATTTAAGTGTCTTAGTGTATATATGGAACTCCTTAGCTAATGGAACTCCTATTGTTAAGCTTGATATGGGTAACATTCAGAATGGCATTGAATATTTGGAAAAAAGAGGACTAATTTGTCGGTTCATGGGTTTTCATCCGAGTCTATCTACTTTCAAAGTTTGGGCTGCAAAAAGCTAGAAAACTAAAGGTGAGTTACAAATCTCTATTTATCCAAATGGTTATTTTCTTGTTTTATTTTCTAATAATGAAGATAGAGAGAAAACTTTTCAAGGGGGTCCTTGGTTTTTTGGAAGGGCAGGGTTTTTCATGAAGCCCTGGCATACTAAATTTAAATTCAAAGAAGAGATGCCTTCTATAGCTCCCGTGTGGGTTAGACTCTTTGGCCTCCCTATTGAATTTTGAAATCCTACTATTTTTTCTTCAATTGGAAACTCTTTAGGAACTTTTATGATGATTGCTGATTGTACTCAAAATTTTGAACATATTATTTATGCTCGAATTTATGTTTTAATGGATTTTGACAAACCCCTTCCTAAAAAGATCACATTACAATTTGGGGAAGACACTTGGGAGCAAGTAGTGGACTATGAGAACATTCCTTTTCGTTGTAGAATTTACCATGAATATGGTCATTTGGCTAGTGCTTGCCCAAATAAAATTCTTGATCAAAAGAAAGAAGATATAAACTTAGCAGGTTTCCAAATACCTAAGAAGAAGAACACTCAGAATAAAATAGTTATGAAGGATCAATCAAAGTCATTTGCTAATATGTTTGAAATACTTTCCACAAATGATGTCCCAAGTGAGGAAGAGGAAATAATGGAAACTAAAATCTTAGAAACACAATTTAAATATGAAGGGAAGAACTCAGAGACAAACCAACAAATCAAAGGTTTTCAACAAAAAAAAAGGAGAAAATTTACACAAGAAAAACAATATTTCAAATATCAAAACTTCAAATAATGCAGGTCCCAATATAGACACCATTGAACCATCTAGGATGTGTATGAGCATTCTTCAAGGTTAGAAGCCATCTCAGATTCAATTGGAATAAGTCAAGAAACAAGGAAAAAAAATTGAAGATGGATTCCAATCAAAAAATAGGTCACAAGACCAATCAATATCATATGGTAAAAGAAGGTGAAAAGCTTGTAGATGAAGGTGAGATTAATACCCTTACCAAATTTTTTAGCCCTGGTATTAATGAAGATCATCACTTGGAATATTAGAGGACTCAAAGGGAGACTTTCAAAATAAAATGAAATTAGAAGAATAATTTAGATAAATCATCCACATCTTGTTTTCCTTCAAGAAACAAAGATGTCAATGGAGGATATGGACTTAATTGCCAATAAAATTTGGCCAACTGGAAAAGTGGTTTCCCTCAATTCCCAAGGGACTTCGGGTGGCATTGCTTGTCTTTGGGACCCAAAAGAGGTAGTTATTCACCATATGGTTGGAAGTTGGGGTTTGTTGGCTATAGCTATTCAAAGTAGACATTCCAACTAGATTATGCTCTGCATTACTGTTTATGCCCTGACTTCTTTGGAGGAAAAAAGAAGACAGTGGAAGGATATTAATCATATTATCTCTCATTTTCCTAAATATTGGATCTTGATCGGAGGAGATTTCAATACCATACTCTCTCTGGATGAGAAAATGGGGGGAAATAGAAATTTGGACAAAATCACTGACCTCATGAGCGATTATATTGCAAACCTCCATCTTGTGGATATCCAACCAGATAATGGCCTTATGACTTGGTCTAACGAAGGCAAGGCTTAGCTTGTATAATGGAGAGATTGGATAGGTTTTTGCTCTCTAAAAATTTCTTAATCTATGGTCATATTCCTAAAGTGAAGACTCTTAATAATGCTGGTTTGGATCATTGGCCAGTCATGGTGGAAATGTGGAAAACCAATGTGAGTTTTTCTTCTTTTTGTTTTCAACTAATGTGGCTTAGAGACATTTACTTCAGACATCGTGTGCAAAAATGGTGGAAGGAAGGTAAACCTAGGCATGGGACTAAGATGTTCTGTTTTGCCAAAAGACTACAATACATTAAATCCAAAATCAAGACTTGGAACTGGAAAGAGTTTGGGGATGTTCATAAAAAAAAAAAAGAAGTTATTGCTCATCTTGAAAATTTGAATAAGAAAATCCGTTTAGATAGCCTCACAGAGAAGAGAAGTGCATATGAAATTAGACTCACAACTCAGTTAGAGGAATGGGAAAAAAGAGAAGAAATCTTATGGAAGCAAAAATCTAGAATTCAATGACTCAAAGAAGGAGATCAAAACAAAAATTTCTTTCATAAATATCTTCTAGCTTGAAGATCTCACAACTTTATTTCTTCCTTAAATTCAGATACTGGAGATGTTGTTTATACTTGGGAAGGCATGAACTCTATTGTTGTTTATTACTTTTCCAATATTTTTGCTGCTACTCCTCTTGAATTAGCTTCTCAACAAAATGTTCTTCAAGCAATCCCTTCTCTTATCACTTCTGAGGAGAAATCTATTTTGACTGCTCCTGTTACTATCAACGAGCTTCAAAAAGTAGTTTTTAAAATGCAAAAAGGGAAAACCCCAGGTCCTGATGGTTTTCCTATTGAGTTCTACTAAGAGTTCTGGGATATCCTTCATGTTGATTTATTAGAGGTGGTAGAATAAGACATTAAAGCCAAAGAAATTTTGAAGGTTATCAATAAAAATTATATTACTCTTGTTCCAAAAGCTCAAGAGGTTGATCATATCTCAGCTTTTAGACCTATTACTTTATGTAATGTTCTTCTAAAAATCATTACTAAAATCATGGTAGAAATGTTGAAGCCTCTTTTACATAAGATTATTTTCCCAGAGCAAGGGGATATGTGGAAGGATGTCAAATAGTAGATGAGATAGTTCTTGCTTAGGAATCCATCCATTCCATGGATATGCAAAATTCTCCTTCTATGTTCATTCGGTTAGACTTATCCAAAGCTTCTGACAGAGTGGATTGGCACTTCCTTATCAAAGTTTTGAGGCAATTTGGTTTCTCTAAGGATTGGATGGATTGGATTATTGGATGTATCTCTTTGGTTTCCTACTTAGTTCTTATCAATGGCAGGCCTTCTCAGTATTTCCCAACTTCTAGAGGTATTAGGAAAGGTGACCCGCTATCCCCTTATTTATTCATCATTCTTGCTAAATGCTTGGGTAGGACTATAACCAAAAAGAGGGAAAACAAAACCCTTGAGGGAGTTACCATTGCTCATGGAGCTAGACCTATCTCTCATCTTCAATTTGTGGATGACTCTACTCTTTTAGGTAAAGCTACAGTTAAGGAAGCTTCTAATATTAAGCAAATCATTAGCTATTTTTCTAAGGTTACTAGGCAGTTGATCAATGAAGACAAATCTAAAGTTATTTTCTTTCATTGCTCTGCTAGACGCAAATCCATGGTCTTGGATAAATTAAGATATAAGAAGACCTCTCTTCCAATCACTTATTTAGGTATTCCCATAAATATTCAAAGGCAAAAAAATAAATATTGGAATTGGTTGTTGGACAAAGTCAAGAAGAAAATTGGAAAGTGGACGAACAAGTGGCTTTCTTCTGGAATCAGTCCTTCAAGCTATTCCTATTTATGTTTCTTCCATTTTGAATATCCCAAAGGTCGTTCTTCAATAATTGGATCAAATCAGTCATCGTTTCCTTTGGAGTGGTACTAAGGAGAAAAGAAAATGGGCATTGGTGAAATGGGATACTTTATGTCTTCCTAAGAGTGAAGGGGGGTTAGGATTCCGGTCTCCAATTAATAACAATAAAGCTTTAGCTGCTAAATTATATTGGAGGATGTTGCATAACCCCAATGCTCTTTGGGCCAATAATCTCCGTGCTAAATATGATGAGAACAAAAGTCATGAAGACCTTGTTCGCTATCAAATTCCTATCAAAGGTTCTCCCATTTTAGAAGTTCTTAAGACTGGTGAGGATTTTATAAAGAAACAATTATTTTGGATCATTCATAATGGTCAACATGCAAATTTTTGGATAGATTCTTGGGATTGTCACAAGCTTTTGATAACTTAGTTTACTGATTGGAGGCCTTTGATGGAGGAGCTTCACCGAGCTAATTGGATAAAGGTGGCTAATTACTATCGGTACCATACTGGTAATTCAAAGATTGGTAGATATTGGATCCCTATTGAGGACTGTCCTATTCAAATCCCAGAAATGCAAAGACAAGATATCCAAGGCATCCTTCATATGAGATCCCTCTCTTGGTCCCATGAAAAATATTGTTTTGGATGGAACAACACTACTAAGGGTGAGTATTCCATTGCTCAAGGTTATTTGACCTTATGCCATAATAATCCCAACCATTCTTCGGACATATTTTCTCAATTGTGGGCTCAAAATATTTAGCCTAAGGTGAGGTTCTTTAATTGGCTTTTATTGCATCGTAGGGTGCTTACTGGTGAGCAACTTATGAAGCATGGTTTTCATGGCCCTTTTAGATGTGAAATGTGTGAAGAGAATGTAGAAAATATAAACCTTATTTTTATTGAGTGTACTTTAGCCCCTAAGCTATGGAGGAGAATGACCACTTTACTTGGCTTATAGTGGTCCAAGTTTTTTACTTTTGAACAGTTTTGGAGGGATTGGCCTAATCAAGAGGGTGTTGATCATTTTATTAGGTTCTACCATTCTTCTTTGGAATATTTGGAATGAAAGGAACAGCCAAATTTTTAATCAAGATAGGAAGGATATTCACTATATCTGGCAAAATACCATAGCCAACTTAGTTGAATCAGTCCATCAATTCCTTAATCACCCCCAAAAATCCCACCAAATATGGGATCAAGTGATGCAAATATTGAAGATTAAACCTTCTAAGGGCAACCAACTTAAAGGGAATGTGATTATTAGTAATATGGATAGCACTAGAAATTGGCAACCTCCTCCTAAGGATTTTGGAAAAGTCAATACTGATGGAGCCTCTAGAGGGAACCCCGGAAAAGCCAGTGTGGGAGGAATTGGTAGACTTTCGGATGGCTCCTTGGTTTTTACTTTTGATGAGAATTTGGGTATTCTTTCCAATAACCTTGCTGAGGGGTATGGTATCCTCGGAGGCCTTCAGGATGCTACTAAGGTTGGATGGGAAAAGGTGTTAGTTGAGTCTGACTCTCAACTTATGATTAATCTCTTGAAGACTCCTTCTAAGAATCATAAGGTGGATTGGAGAATAAAAAGAATTATTGAGAAGATTCAGTTAATCCAAATGGGATTTTTGAAAGTTGATTACAATCATGTGGTCAAAGATCAAAACAAGAGTGCTGATGCTTTAGCTAATTGGGCTTTGGAAAAAGGTGATCTTACTTGTTATGGCCACCCTCTTATATGGTGGGCTTCTAAAATTAGGGAAGCTCTTCTTTCTATCATTTCTTTGGATGGCTCCAGTTTTGAAGGTACCTAGTTTCTTCTTGTTTTTTTTTTTGCTTCTCTTTGGTTCATTTAGTTTTTTTAGTTCCCTAGCTCATTCTATTCTTTATTTTGTTTCCTCTGTTGATTCTTGCCTTAATAGTCTTCTAGTCTAGATAGGTCATTATTTTGATTCATTGTTTTTTTTTTTTCTTTTTTCTTCTTTGTTTTTTTTTTTGTTTAGTTTTTTATATTTTTATATTGGGTGGGTTCTTTTGTTTTGTTTTGTTTTTGTGTTCTTTGTGTTGTTTTTCATTGTTCTTGTGTTTTTTGTTATTGTTCTTGTGTTTTTTTCATTCTTGTTCTTGGGTTTCTCTTTGTTTGTGTTATTTCGTGTTTTTATGTTTGAGTGTTTTCTATGTTTTTTGTTTTTGTTTATTGTCTGTTGTTGGTTTTTTTTTATTTATTTTATTTTAATTTTTAGGTTTTGGTTGTGTTTATTTTTCATGTTTTTTTGGGTTATGTCTTTGTAGTGTTCTGTTGTTTTTGTCTTGTTTGTGTTTTGTTATGTGGTTCGTGTATTTTTCTATGTGGTTTGTGTTGTGGTTTCTTTTTTCTTATTGTGCGTGTTTGGTTGTGCTTTTGTTTTTGACACACTCAAAGAGCATGTTTTTTATTTTATTTTATTATTTTTGTTGTTATTTACTTATTTTTAAATTGGTTTTGTGTGTTTGTTTGCTCCTTGAGTATGTCAAAGGTGGTAGGCCAGGTCCAAGTCCTGGGCGTTTTTGGCAGAATGGATACCCCTGCCTCCTTGGGTCTTACCCGAAAGTGGCATCCCTTTTGGGATGTTTTCCACACAAAAAAAAGGAGCAGCTCATGGAGCAATTCAGGATCCTATGCCAATGTAGTCAAGGACTATAGGGAAGATAGCAAGATGCACAATAAATCAAAAAATAAAAAACATTCAAAATATCAAGTTCAAAAAATAAAAAATCTAGTTCATAATAAAAAAAAGAATCAAAAAATGGGCTCAAAGTTCTTAGTTGTAGTTGACAACAGCAGCCGCCATGGCAATCACGATTGTCAACCACGACTAGCACCAATGGTCAATTTTTTTACCATTGGTGTTTGAACCTAGCCGTGACTAGCAATCACGGTCTCCAATTGATAAATTGGGAGTTGTTGCTGCCAACCATGGCTATGGGAATGACCCCTTTCAAGGTAATTTTCTGCACCAAAATTTCCCTAAAAAAAATTAACCCACCCCCTAAGCTATCCTAAAGCTAAATCTAACCTAAGATGAGGTTCATTACTAGAAGTTTAGTGAGGTTCATTTAATGTCATTACTTAATGGGGTTCATTTTAAATTCCTAAATCATGAAGGATATGAATATTATACCTTAGGAGCTCTAGACTCGCCACTAGTAGACACCTCTGGTTGATCTACCATGATGGTAGGTAATCAATTTGGTAGCATTCTGTGTCAAAAACTCTTTCTCTTCCCTTAGAGCTCTCACTTTCACTCTCTATCAACTAGAAATAATGAACCTAATTTTACTTTTATATTTTTCACTTGAGCCTTAATCACTGATGTCAACCACAAGCATAGATTAGGGCAACCTCGATCGTAGTTATCAACCGTGGCTAGGAAAATTGCAAAAACTAGCTACGGTTATCAACTGCGGCTAGTAGGAAATAATAAATGCTCCAAAATTCTCACTATGAGGAGCTTCAAAATGGATAATTAAAAAATATCTACCGATCCAAAATTCTCAAAAATATCATCAAAATAACAAAAAAAAAATTAAAATCTCAAATGTGCATTGTATCCAGTTATTTACTCTACACACTTGGTAGTTGCAGCGACTTGCACTCCATGTAATCTAGCAAGATGAGTAAATTATCGTAAGGCCATTTGGGGTAAATTATTCATCTTTGAATTGAAATATCTTCACTTAAATCCATAAGAAGTCCATTGCAGTTGGACTACCCCATGGGAATGAGGCGCTCATTTTATTTCTTCTATGAAATTTTTAGTAGATCATTGAACATAGTGATTCACCACAAGCTTAATTTGAATTGCTATCATCTTGATTTCCTAAGAAGGCCATTGTGGTTGGACTACTCCTTGGGATAGATATGTACAATTACTATTAATAGTTGAAATCACAACTATAATAGGACCTGCCTACCAATAAATGCAATCATCTTGAATTGTCCAAATTATTCATCTTGGTCAAGTGACTCATTGCTTTAATCACTTGTCCTTTCCTCATCAACTTGTCGTTTGAAGGGGTAGTCATAATATAAAATTCATAATCAAAATCAATAATTGATCACTTGATCATGTAAATTGCATTCATATTTAGAATCATTGCTAATAGCTACCACAAGCTTACCCTTCTGCTGGGAAAAAGGTAAACATAGCAAATTAAAATTTTGGCATTATGCTCTTTGGTCATTATTGTTGAAAAAATATATTTTGATGCCTTTGTAGACCATATCCAAAGTTTTACTCAAGTTAATCCTTCCATCCTGTTGGAAGCAATGATTTCGAGATGTGCATCCTTTGTAGGATTAGGGCATCTAGCGTTGATCAGATCAATGATCATCAATCAATATCTAACATGGATTTAGGTGATCTATTTTTTCTCAGCATCATGTTTTCCTATAAAACATCACAAAAGAGGTATTTGTAGACACCTAAAACATGCCATGCTTAGGATACTACTCATATGGGTACCTTTATAGACCATATGAATGATCTTGGACCTTTCAAAGGCTAAATAGTGATTCTAATCACTCATTAGATAGCCTGATCTATTTAGCCTTAGTCGTTGATGAAATCAACTAAGATCTTAGTCATAATTGACAACCATAAATAGGGTCCTATTCATGTTGAGCAATAGTGGCTAGCCCTATAACAAACTTGGGCTACAAGAGCTGAGTAAAATCAGTTGTAATAGCTATATTACAATGGTTTTCGGGCAGTTTTGGATGAGGAACCTTCTAGAGGATTCCTCCCAATCACCCAGGAAAAAAACTTCTTGATCTTGGCTTCCTTGAGAAGCCAATATTAGGATTTGAGGAGTCTATTTATAGACCCCCCAAAGAGGTAATTAAGATCCCAAATTCATTACAATGAAGCTCTATCAGTTTGATGACTGATTTCACAACCCTTGAGGAGTAGTGAAGTGCTACCAAATTGGAGAATGATATTTGTTGCTATGCCAATGGAGTTTTGAATAGCTTGAGGAGCAAGCTTACCAATTCACATCAAATGGCTATGAATTCACACAAATTCAATCACAAATATGTGTTTAGATATGAAGGTGACCCTTGACCAGCAATTACATAGATAATTGAGCATCCACAACCCTAGTTTCAAGATAAAGGACATATTTCCTATGGCCACTATTGTTAACAGTGGCCCACAGGCTTAGTTGTGACTATAAACTATGGCTAAAAGAGCTAGCTACTCTGAGAAGTAGCGACTAGGTTTTGATGAGCTTAATCCTCCAATTTAGCTATAGATTTACTTTTATTAAAGTGTATTTAGGTTAATCTAGCATAGATTAGTCTTATTTCAGGTATTTCCATGGTTAATTAGCAATTTCATAGGTAGCTTTACCTTCATTTATGCTATTCATGCTTTCTTTAATAAGATTCCATAGATTAATTTCTTTTATGCTTAAATACTTCATATTAAATGCAAGTTTAGGCTTCTTTACATGTTTTAAGTCATGCTTCATGCTTTGTTGACAATTTTGTAGGTAAATTCATGCATATTTACACATGTTTATGCTTTCTTTAAGTATATGCTTTATTTCTTGCATCTTCTTGAAAATCAACCTCATCATGAGAGGTTTCATGTGCTTTTAATGTGCTTTGTTGTTTCCTTGTACGCAGGTGGTAGATCCTCCAAATGACTCACAACTATTCAAGATCATCCATTTTAACAATAGAGGAGGTATCCTAGTAAGCCCTCACGCAAACTTGGTGGACACCTAAAGAGCATTTAGAGTATATCATCCTTGTTTAGGGGCTTCAAAAAATTTGTATACATGTATCAACTTGGTATCCCTAAGAGGGATGAATATGTAACCAATTTTCACCATTGATTAATACAAAGGAGGTATTCTTTATTGTAAATTTGGTTATACATGTTCTTTGCTTTCATTTTGATTATCATGTTGCAATTAGTATAGATATACACTTTTTAAGCCTTTTACACTAGGATCAAAAGAGTTTGATGTTCTTAATGATAAATTTATACAAGAATTTCCTTTAGTTATAATAGATTAGGGCAATAGGAAACTAATGGAGCCTATTACTCTATAAGAAGTTCATATAGCTATTTTATCTTTTAATAAGGATAAATACCTAGGTTTGGATGGGCTATCTACAACATTCTAACATAATTGGAATATAGTAAAGGATTATTTATTGGTGGTAGTAGAATAATCTAGTGTAAAATAAGATATAACTTATAAAATAAATGCAACATATCTTACCTTGATTCTGAAAAAGGATGCTGAATTGCTTGATTCATTTTGAACCATAAGCTTATGTGATATGAGACCCTTTGAACCATAAGCTTATGTGGAGACCCTTTGAACCATAAGCTTATGTGATATAAGACCCTTTGAACCAGAAATAAGATTCACAATTCAAAAATTGTATTGCCACAAAAAAATATTACATATTTATAGTCCTTGCAGATCCATCATGGAAAAATCTAGAGGAATAGAAAGATCTAGAGATGGATAAATATTTAGAGGAATGTAAATATCTAGAGAGGGAGAAAGATTTAGAGGAATGGAAATATCTAGAAAATGTACCAACCATACCTTTCTATAAGGTCCGTTACATAATAATATTTTATTACATTTAAATATGTAATACATTTATATTTTAAATAATTCCTTATTCGTCATCACTCCTCTCCACCATAGAATCATAGGAATCCAATGCCTACAATGAGGAAGGAAAACAAGCTACAAAAAGAAAAATTTAAAAGATGACGATCCAAACTTTGTCATTGCAGTCACTAGAGCAGGTCACTATAAAAATATAATTCCACTGGGTTAGGATTGGCATTATTTTGTGAGCATACTAAATAATATAGAAATTATTGAAACCCTTATTCCACTCCATGTGGGATAAAAATATTTCAAGAATGCAACTTTATGACTTACTGATGCAGCATTGTTTTTTTCAATATTAATATGCTTATTCTCTTCTTCTTATTATTTTTTTAAATAGGAACATTAATATGCCTACTCCCACCATTTTTCACCAACATATCAAATTTAAAAAATAAACAAATATAATGGTAAAATAGACAACGAGAAATGATGTAGCGATAGTGTTGTAAACCACGTGGATAGAAATGTGCATTGTGGAAGATAGTTAGCCAAACATAGAATACAATTTCTCTAGACTGACCAATGTTATTTTGAGGTATGATTGAATTAGGGGTGGCCAAGGCAACAATAAATAAAATAGGCCAATGGGGAGAATAGGAAATGGGGGTAAACATGACTAGAAACCAACCAAATTAGGTATTATAGGCCCAAAATGGCCACATCCTTAGAAAATTTTAAAAAATTATTCTAAGGCATGAGAAAGCTCCAATCCATTGAAAATAGAGCGTATTGCAGAGAGGGTCCACACAAGATTCCTCAATCCACTCAACACTTTATTTTTTTAGCAAAGTGTTCCACCCCACCCGATACTTAGTGTATTCAGCAGTGGCTTAGCGTGAAGGTCCCAATCTACAATCCAACCGAGTTGAGATGATGTCAGCACCCTCCAAAGTGTGAATTGGTGATATCACTTCATTCAATGCAATCAAGCGATTAAGTGTTGGGAATGTCCTATTCTGCTAAGTTCTAAAGCTATTTTAGTGTAGAATGGCAATAAAATTCATGTCACTGAGTAAGCAAGTAAAAGCACTTAGAAATAAGTAAAGGAAATAGAATAGTGTAAAATCCATTTTTCATTACTTTTTGAGCGGATTGGCATTTTTGTAGTCAAACCAAGTCAAAGCTGATGGAGCGGAAATCAAGAAGCAAATTGCAACTTATATCTTATGCCACGAACGTGAGAAGAAAATAAACTATTTTGAAGGCTTAGTTAAGCGGATTGACGATGAGCTATATTTCGCTTAACACTCAGTGTATTTTCCACATAAGCTCCAATCCACTAGCCGAAGCCATCCAAGTTGATGTCAGCGTTCTTTTTAGAGCATATTGACAACTCTTTCTACCTCGCTCACCTACAAAGTATTATTTAGCTTAATCATAGTTGTTCACTGAGTGCATCAATGGCAGATACTTTGTTGATATTTTTCATGAGCATACAAAGGCAAATTCTTGGTGGATGAAGACCAGTTAGTTCAAGCAGGTAGGTGAAGCATCCAAGGATACCAAGAACCAAGAACCAGAGTGGTTGCATATCTATGATGGAATGGAGTCTTCAAGAAGGATGAGCTGTCCATATATGGTTTATAATGGCCTAAAGTCTAACTACCATTGTTAAACTAGCAAGTTGTAGAGCCAAGCTACTATGGTGCCTAATTTCCAACGGATTTCCCAGAATCTATAGGTGAATGAAATGATGTCAGCATATCTCTCTACTGATTTGTCATATGTTGAATTATTGTAATGTCTCCTCTAATTTATTTCATTATAAACTATAAATAGAGGTCAAACCCTCAATTTTTAGGGTTAGCTCTAGCACATTTGCTTGCCCTATTATGTAACATTTTTTGCAAACTAATGGAAGGAGCATTACTCAAATTTTTGACTTGAGATCTAACATCTTCGATATTTTTCATTAAGAGGTGCGAGATGTGAATTGTATTTTTGATAATACTATTATAGTTAATTCATTCCATTTGTATTGAATTACTAGTTATAAAGGCAATTGAAATATATTCATAGTTAGATATATGTTGACAATAATTTTATTTTTTTAAAGTTTGAATATTGATCTATTATGCTAAATTGGATTGTTAATATATTAGATATTGAAATAACCTCTTGGAACACATCTCTATTTTGCTTTATTATATGAATATTTCTTGGTTTTGGGTGTTGCTAATCTTGAGTGTGGAAAACTAGAAATAGTTTTCCAAAGGTTTTCCATGTCGATGCCTATGCTGTTAGCCCTATCTGACCATATAATTTCTTAACCCTAAACCTTTTCTAAAACTATTCCTCAAAATAATTATTGAGCTTAATTGAGTCAACAGTTTGTTAATTGAAAAGGAATCAGCCTACACTAGAGGTTAGGTTGAGTTCTAAGATGTGACTATCAGGTGCAAGCTTGGCCAAAAAATTGGAAGATAGATAGTTGTTGTATCAAGTAAAACTTGATGACAATTCGGATCCCAATAGTTTTTAGCACGCTTGATGGGACCTATTTGCAAGAAACACTAAAACCCATCATATTCATTATTGTTTTATCTTTTCCTGAAGGAATCAAGATTTGGTGAATTTTCTTGAACTTGCTAAGTGGAAATTAGTAAATTCACCTGGCGACTCCCTCGCCTGTAAATAAAAAAAAAATATCCCTATAGCTTACAATTTTTCATGAATACTAGGTCATCTGCAAGGAATAACCCATACTCCTTTTTCTACTATGAGCTACCTTATAGAGGTTATACTATCATAAGGGATTTGAATCAATATTTCCATTTAAATGTAACTCCTCTTGAGGAGAATCGTGTAGTACACCCAAGGCCACCTCAAATAGGAGCTACACCTATCAACATGGCCCAACATCAAAATGCAGTTCCAAATCATCCCTTGCAAAAGTATCCTCGATGGAATACATTTGGCCCCCTTATACTAGCCCAAATGCATCCATTCCCCAAGCTATGTCTAAGGCCATTCCCACCTATGATGGATCTTGTAAATTTGCATATGAGCATTGTCAAGATATTCTAAATCTGGTGGTAATCCACAATATAAAAATGAATATGTTATTGTCAGAATATTAGTCTTGTCCTTTAGAGGAAAGTTTCTACATTGGTTTAGGACCCTTTAAGACAATATAATTACCTCATGGGTGGAATTTGTTGAGCTCTTTGTAGAATAATTTAATGAATCTATTGATCATTTTTTTCTACTTAATCAGTTCACATCTATGCAAAAGCATCAACAAGAAATTGTTTTAGATTTCAACTTGAGGTTTAGTAGAACTTGGAAGAGGATTGCCCCTATAGTAATACTAGCTTCAAGCCTCACTTATATGTATTACATCAAAGCTATTTAATTAGAGTTAGGTCTACAAACCCAATAATACAGAGTAGAGACCTTTCCATAGGTTTACAATGCAGTTGTTCATGCTAAGAATATCCTTATTAATGTGGGAATATTACCCCCAAAAATTGTGTTGCCCTAAAATTTGGAAACCACTAATATCCAAAGTCAAACAACTAATTCATATTATATGGACCCTCCTCCTTTGTCATCTCCATTTCCATAGATTACTCCTATTCCTTATTCAAAAGTACCACCTATTGCAATTCATTTCCCTCCCCTTCCTTCTTAGATTCCCCAAGAATTATCTATCCTCCTTGATATCCATAATACCTTGAAAAATATTAGCAACAAGATAAATTAAATGGAGAAGAGAGATATGGAGAGGTCTCAAAAAATGAGATTTTATTATGTTAACAAGGATCAAATACCCGGTCCTAGCAATAGCACTAGGGTTAGAGTAAATGTAGTACAAGAAGAGCCTGAGTGTTCTTCAAAACAAGTCTGGTGAATGTATGGTGTCTGGTGTGCAATGATCCTCATGATTCATAATATTTTGTTATGTACCAACACCATGTACAACAGGCTATGGAGAAAGTAGAGAGAAATAAGAAAGGAATAGTGAACATGCTCTAGTAACCAAATCAGATCATGGTTGGCAAAGATCTTAATGAGGATGGACCCATTTTTGTCATGACTAGGTCAGGAAAGAAAACACTACAAGATGATCCACAAAAGATGGGTCAATTTTAGGTCCCCTCAAAAGAATAAGGATCCTCCTTCCCAGATTAATGATACTTTCCCTATCCCCCAGGCCAAATAAAATGAAGTTAGTCTTCCTAAGATATTTGAGAAAGAAACTAAAGGAGATAGAAAGAAGATCCAAGAATGAGGCTAAAGACAGGCTTAGGTTCCCTGCTATTAGCAAGAGATAGAGAATCAAGGCCACACAATAATATTAAATAAAGTATGGTGAACTAGAGAGAAGACCTAAGAGACCTACCTCTACCAAGTATGAATATAAAATTGTGCAAGAAATGAAGATACCATCTAAAGCTAGCCTATATGATAATCCCTTCATTCCTAGCCAAATAGACCTGCTAAAAGCTTATCTGAACAAATATTTGTAGGAAAATAAGGCCACCACAACCCTTGAAATACCCTCTAAAAAGAAATAAATGTACCCTACCACTTTAAAGAACAAACCCCCACCTTTTTACATTTCTCTAAGGATGGAGGGGTGGATTATTCGCAACTGTATAATTGACTTGGGGGCATCTACCATAGTTATGCCTAAAGAAGTTTGCTAGGATATGGTGTAGTAAACCCAATAGAAAAAGATTGATTATAATGCTAGAATAATAAAAAGGAATCGCTTTTATTAAGGAATCGTTGTTGTATTGTATGGGGAACCCAATAATTAATTAATAATTATATTCTTCGATGCCTCAACTATACCAAATGAAATTCCTATTTCTACGAGTGTGAAGGTGTGATCAAAGGTCACAACCTTTGTGAAAGAGAGAGTGATTAAATAATTAACTAATAATGTGATTAGTATGGTGGTTAGGAGTAGAATCCTAACATGACACCTTCTTAAAAAGAGCTTTGTCCTCAAAGCTCAAAGTAAGGAGCTTTGTTGCTTGTTTTCCTGGTTGGATTTGTGCAAGTTGTACTATTTTAATGTCACTTTTTTGAAGGCAAGGATATATTGAAGGTCAAAGCATTAGTGGGGGGTTGCTAGAAAGAATAGTAGAATCTTCCTTAGGAGAATTGTGCTGACCGTAGGCTTCCACTTTAGCCGATTCTTCCTGTGTAGAATGAAGGGAAAATAAAGGTGCACTCACTCTTTTGCCTCCTTTCTGAATCAGGATGCCTATACGATGAGAACTCACTATTGGCGATGAACTTGTGTGTAGTTCTTTGAGAGTGTATGTCTTGCCTTCATTTTTTACTGCATGGATGTCTACCTTATATTTTTGTGGTGCATCGAGCACTTCTTGCACATCGACCTCATTTCCTTCATTGTTATGATCTGGTGCTTTGGTCATGTCGTGCACATCTTCCTCACCTTCTTCCTCTATGGAGTGACAGGGATCAACTATATTCAATAAATACAATGTTTGTGTAGCACAACAATGAAGGGGCCCAAATTTCTCATCACAAGTATAGCATAGGTCGTTCGCTCGTCATTCCTCCATTTCTTGTAGGCTAAGGTACTTAACTGGCAAGGGTTTATGTTTTGGAATAGTGTGCGTGAATGTCGATTTATCAATAGGTTGCTCCCCATGTTGACGTTGAACATTGAATGTATCATCGGCTAACAAGGTTAATCCAATGGCTTCCTGTAGGGTACGAGGAGTGTACATCATGATCTTCACTCTAATTTCTTCTTTCAATCCATTGATGAACCCATTTATGAGGACTGATTCGTCCAATCCTATGATGCAATTTGCGATATCCTAGAACTAAATTTTATATACACTCACTGATGTGATTTGACGTAGGTGGGCAATATTAAGTAGCAAAAGTAGGTTGGGGTCGTGATATATTCTTCCATAGGCCATTTGCATAGTCGTTTGGCGAAAAGGTGTTGCAAAAGTGTTGAAAGTCGTCATAAATATTTCTTGAAAATTATCGTTAAAAATTGCATAAAAGTCATCCTTCGACCATTGCGGTTAGGTTTTGGAGATTTTATAACCTTTGTAAGTGGCAGAATTAGCGAGAATTTTCAATGCCTTGACAAATTTTAGCAAGAATTTGCAATAGTAACAAGTCTTACAGGGTTGTGATACAATGGATTGCATGAGTGTGGAACGTCTAGCAAGATGCAGGCTTGGTTTGGTGTTTTAATTGGTTGTTCGCATATGGTTGTGAACAAAAATGGTTGTGTTTTTGTTGTTCAATCGGTTTTTTTCCTTCGGTCTATGAAATTCATGGTGGGTTTTAGTTTACCTAACTACCCTATTTTTTCACCTGTGCTCGTTGGTGGTTCTATGTTTGCTGTAGGGGCTCGTTGTTTGCTTCAGGTGAGGTCCTAGTTAATACATGGACATCAAATAAACATAGTGCCGACATTTAGGATACTGAGTTTCACCGGTGACTAAGTCTTGGTATTCTAGAGCAGGGAAAGGAGACGAAGACGTTGTGATGCCATATTTTGCTTGAAAATTTTGATATTAATTTTTGATGCCCTTTTTTAAACTTCCTTCTCTTCGCTGTCTACGACGTCGGCAAACCTTTCTCGACGATCAAAAATTTAGATAACCTTAGTCAGAACTTTGATAAAATAAAAAAAAATTCACCAGTTTCTTAGGCTCCGTCGAAAAATGATGCTCACACAGAAAAACTTCTAAACGATGATGAAAAAATATTTAATGGTGATTGGAAACGAATTTATGATGTGTTGCCATTTTTGCCACATTGTTATTTTTGTTACTGTTCATACAAAAGAATGCACAAATTGTAGAGATACTCACTCCTCTGTTTGTCCCTCCAAGCACTTCGAAATGGAAAATACAAAAATCTCTACAAATTTTGTGTTAAAGCAAAGTAAGTATAAACTGTTGCAATATCGCGACCTATCACGTTTTCACGGCGTCCGATGCAGAAAAAAGCTAAGCATAAAAAATGTCGCGATATCGTGACATGTCGCATTTTCGTGATTTGTCGCATTTTCGCGCTAGGAAATAGCAAAGGCAGCAGTAACAGCAAAATTATCGTGACATCGCGACATGTCGCATTTTCACAACTTGTTGCAGTGAGGGAGAAGTAAAGTGAAAGTTGTCGCAATTTCACGACATGTCACGTTTTCGTGACTTGTAGTGGCAACTAAGCAAAGTGATAGGAAAAGGTCATGATATCACGATAAACAACAACAAATGGGAGTGCCATAGAACATTGTCACGATATCACGACATGTTGCATTTTCGCAACAAGAAGCGGCAACGAAGGAGAATACAAGAAACATGTTGCGATTTCGTGAAATGTCGCATTTTCATGGAACAAAATCAAAAAGGACAACGCAAAGTATGGAATGTCGCGATTTCGTGACATGTCGCATTTTCACGACTTGGAGCAGCAAAGGAACAAAACAGAGAAAAATGTCACGATTTCACGACATGTCGCATTTTTGCGATGATAAAGCAAAAAAGTACAAGACAGAAACATGTCACGATTTCACGACATGTATTGTTTTCGTGATGAGAAAGTGCAGAAGGAGCAAAATGGTATGGACGATCGCGATTTTGTGACATGTTACATTTTCATGGAGGCAAGAAGGAGAAATCCAAATGAAGGGAGAATGTCGTGATTTCATGATATGTCACAATTTTGTGACTTGCAAGAAGAGAAAAGCCAGCACCAAGAGGAAGATGTCGCGATTTCGCAACATGGTACATTTTTGTGACAAAGAGCAACGAACAAAGCCAAACAAAGGAATATTTCACGATTGCGTGACATGTTGTGGAAAGACAGAAAAATGAAGGCAGATATCATGATTTCGTGACATGTTACATTTTCGTGGAAGTGAAAGAAGAGAAGAGCCAATAGAGAGGAGGATGTCGTGATTTTGCGACATGTCTTGTTTTCGCAACGGAAGGCGACGGAAGGGCAAAGTGGCAAAAACATGTCGTGATTTTGTGACATGTCATATTTTCATGACTTGTCTCATTTTCGCAACTGGTTGCAACAAGAGAAAGCAGTAAGGGAAAAATATCACGATTTTGTGACATGTCGCATTTTCGCAACCTGTCACATTTTTGTGACAAAAGCAACAACGATCCAATAAAATTATGTCCGTATTTTCCTTCAATATTGCATAGGAGAACATGAGGAGAAGATAAGGATCAAACAAAGTAATTAAAAGCTCTCCAAATGATTTTGAGATCAAGGTCAAAGTGGCTCCAAGATTAAATATTTTGTTGTTTACCTATGTGCACAAGATGGGAGAACATGTTGAATCAGTTTGTTCTCGAAGCCACTAAAATTAAAGATGCCTCCAGTGTTAAAAGCTCTTGTTTGTGATATCTTAACACTTCAAGCATACTTAGAGAATGGTCATTTAATGGATAAATCTAGTTCCTTGTTTTCGTTCGATTTTCAATTTTGATCCATAAAAGCAAGAATGTGATTTCTCCAAGGGGGATGGTTCTCTCTTTTCAAGTGCATATTTTGTGGACCTCCTCTTAAAAATATATTTTATGTTTTAAATGCTGTGATGTGAAAGAGAGAGGGATAACCTCTATAAATACCAATGTAAATCTCAAGCAAAAGGAGGAGGACCTTCTTGCAAAAATTAAATAAAAAATCCTAAGTGCATTTTGCTCTATTCTTAGTGTCTTTTGAGTTGGTAATCCAAACTGTTGTTCATGTGATGCTTTCTGTTTGATCCACTTCTGCTTAGTCCAATGTTAAAATATAAGTTGAATTTTTCTATTATGAATTTGATTATGTTTTCATTTGAACATTTGAATTATAGTTGAAGGCGACTTATGATCAATGTTTGGTCTAGTTTCTGTATGTGCTTTCTAAGAATTAGTTGCTTCTTATCTTCAGGATCTTGTTGAGAAGGTTGTTCTCCCTATCAACTGTTGGCTTCGGCCATATTTCTATCTCTTTCTGTTATTTCCCTTTCTTTCTGCATTTTCCATTTCTTTCTCACACCCTTATCTTCAAACAAGTTTAGATTAGTTTGGGAGCCATCCCTCTCTAGATATTGGCCCGGGAGACTTCTCTTTCTCTCGGCATTTCAATGTTGGCCGGGTCTAGGGCACATTTTATATGACTAGGCGGATTCGTGACCAATAATTTTTAGCACACCCGATGGGATGAACAGTCTCCATATTTTAAGGAAGCCCGAGTTTGGTGAATCTCTGGCTTGTCTTCATCTAGCAAAATCACCTGGCGACTCTATTGAGCAGAAGATCTAAATTTATCAATCATAGATGCCTTTTAAAAGCTAAAAGAATACACCCCAGAGGAATCAAGGTTTGTTGAGCAGCCTTGACCTCACAAGTAGAGAAAAGAATATTCACCTGGTGACTCTGACTTAGTGGCAATAACCGTGATCTCTGCAGACCGCTGCTATAATGGTAAGTGTAAGCTATCCTAGCTAGGATGATCCTGACCCTATGAATCTTCAAAGTTACCATGAAATTCCCAAAAACACCTTGAAGACATTGATGAAATACAATGGCACTAAGGGAATGGTCCAAGAGCACCTTGAAGATGTTGCTACTTTGGCAATCCTCCATGACATAATCCATGAAGATGTCATGATTCGACTTCTGATTATGTCTTTAGAAGGAAGGGCGTTGCAGTGGTATAGATTGCTCGAGCATAAAAGCATCTACTCATGGGATGACTTAGTAGGAGCACTAATCAAAAAAATTTATGGCTCTCAGGATCCCTTCTAGCTCTTGATGCACCTCTCCACCATCACGAGAGCACCTCTGGAGAGCATCACAGACTTCAATGTCTGATTCTATAGAAGTTGGAAGAGAATTCTAGGGGAGATCCAACCGACACCCACCCAAGCCCACCTATTCTATGTTTGGGATTTCCACCCGGACATGAGCCTCCTCTTATTGTAATTAGGTGAATGAAGGTTCCCTCAAATATTTGAGGAAGCAGTGCGAGCGGAACAGCTTTTGCTCCTATCAGGAAAGTGGCAGTGGGGAGAAACCCCATCACCTTATCCGATAGTCGTTGCTCCTGTCTACCCTATGCAGTATTCACCATGGAAGATTCCTCATACTGAGCAGAGACCTAAGATGCAGTCGTGTGGAGCTCAAGAGGCAAATTTCATCCAAGTCCAATGATGGGAATATGCAAGCTTTGTCCCGATAATAGATAATATGGTTGCTTGTAGTTTCCATCAGGAGATGGGCCAAGAAGGGGAACAGGCTCAAGTGGTAGAACCTGAGAGCAAAGAGGGCACATTTTTGCACCCTTTTTGTGTCCTAGGGCATAACACGCAAGTATTCAGCCAGAACCCAATAAGCAGGCCTCACCAAGAGGTTGAGCCTGAGGAGATCCTGGAAAAAGGCCTATCATCGAAAAAGTCATGTTATCACATCAAGGGGTTGGAGGAGCCTGTACTCAGCCCACAACCAGTGGACTCTTTAAAGTGGTGGTATTGGCTCTAGCCATCACTACAACCGGTACCCGAAGAAGGCCCCCATGTGGTAAACCTCTTTGCCACATTATTCATCAACTGTATGGGTACTGGCATGCATGATAACTTGCCACGTTACACCCTGTTTGCAATATGGAGAACTTTAGAAAGAGGCCAACTAGATTTCAAAGATCAACTAAAGTACAATCAGATCTGGTCCGGACACTACAGGTTCATTGGATAGGCACCCGAAGCTGGGTTTGTGGTGGCGGCATGCCAATCATGTCACAAAATTTTGTGTAAATACTGTAAATAGCACGAATAGTAAATAAAGTTCCAAGGGCACTAAGTGTTGCTTAGGAGCTTAGGTATAGTTTTTTGTTTAGTTTGTGTGTGTTTCTTTTTAGCACTCCAAATATATAGCAATATTGCTCTAAAAAAAAAAAAAAACTACTTGTAGGAGTTCCCCTTTGTGCAGAATTCGTCAACTTCGACTCCTTTTGCACACGAGCCCGCAAGTATGTCTATTTCTCTCTCTTTTTCTTTTTCTTCCCAGTAGGTAGTGGCTTCCATCTCCTTCTTTCTTCCACCAATTCTTTATTTTCATTCCCTTCCTCTCCCACTCCTTCCACTGTACATACTCCAGCCACTACTGTTGTTTCTACTCCCCTCTCTGATGTTCCCGTTTCTTCTTCCCCATTCTTCTAACCCTTTGTCTTTTGAGAACTTTTCCACAGTTCCTACCACTTTCTCCATCCCATATCCTTCCATTTCATTATCTATTTTCATAGAATCCTAGCAACTGGTAGCACAATAGCACCCTCTTCAGTTGTTGTATCTACCACTTCTACTCCATATTCCAAAATTCCATCATTCACCATTCTCATTCCATGGCCTGCACATCTGCCAGTCATCACTCCATTCATTCTCGTTTTTGCAACTTAGGTGCTTCTCACTACTACCATGGAGATCCTTTCACAGCACCTGGTGATTACCCAACTCAACCGATCTAGGTAAAATACAGTAGTTCAAGGAATAAGGGAAGTGCTGCTATTCCACAAATTTTTGTTGAAAGTCCTATTTAAGTGCCCGCAGAAACGTCCAACATCAACCAGCACTCACATCTGCTGCTCCTCCTGCTTCTTGACTCTGTTTCCCAATGGATAAAGGCCTGGGGTTCGTGCATACAACAGAACTGTATACCCCACGAGCCACCAAGAATGTTGGCATTTTTTCCACATTGTTTTTTTTGTTGTTGTTCATACAAAAGAATGCACAAATTGTAGAGATACTCACTCCTTTGTTTGTCCCTCCGAGCACTTCGAAAAGGAAAATACAAAAATCTCTACAAGTTTTGTGTTAAAGCAAAGTAAGTATAAATTGTCGCGATATCGCGACCTATCACGTTTTCACGGTGTTCGATGCAAAAAAAATCTAAGCATAAAAAATGTCACGATATCGTGACATGTCGCATTTTTGTGACCTGTCACGTTTTCACACTAGGAAACAACAAAGGCAACATTAACTGTAAAATTGTCGCGACATCGCAACATGTCGCATTTTTGTGACTTGTTGCGGTGAGGGAGCAGTAAAGTGAAAGTTGTCATGATTTCGTGACATGTCACATTTTTGCGACTTGCAATGGCAACTAAGCAAAGTGATAGGAAAATTTCATGATATCGCAACATACAACAACAAAGGGGAGTGCCATAGAACTTTGTCGCGATATCGCGACATATCACATTTTCGTGACAAGAAGCGGAAACGAAGGACAAGACAAGAAACATGTCGTTATTTCATGACATGTCACATTTTTATGGGGCGATAGTGGAAAGGATAGCGCCAAGTACAAAATGTCACAATTTTGTGACATGTCACATTTTCGCGACTTGGAGCAGCAAAGGAACAAAACAGAGAAAAATGTCACGATTTCGCAACATGTCGCGTTTTTGTGGTGATAAAGTAGAAAAGTACAAGAAGACATAAACATGTCATGATTTCACGACATGTATTGTTTTTGTGATGAGAAAGCGTAGAAGAAGCAAAATGGTATGGACGGTTGCGATTTCACGAAATGTTACATTTTTTCTAAGGCGAGAAGGAGAAAGCCAAATGAAGGGAGAATGTCATGATTTCGTGTCATGTCACGATTTCGCAACTTGTAAGAAGAGAAAAGCCAGCACCAAGAGGAAGATGTCGCAATTTCGTGACATGGTACATTTTCGCGATAAAGAGCAGCGAACAAAGCCAGACAGAGGAAGATGTCGCGATTGCATGACATGTTGTGGAAAGACAGCAAAATGAAGGCAAATGTTGCGATTTCACGACATGTTACATTTTTGCGAAAGTGAAAGAAGAGAAGAGCCAATAGAGAGGAGGATGTCTTGATTTCGTGACATGTCTTGTTTTTGCGACAGAAGGCGATGAAAGTGCAAAGTGGCAGAAACATGTCACGATTTCATGACATGTCGCATTTTCATGACTTGTCTTGTTTTCACGACTAGTGGCAACAAGAGAAAGTAGTAAGGGAAAAATGTCATGATTTCACGACATGTCACATTTTCATGACCTGTCACATTTTCATGATAGAAGCAACAACAACGGTCCAATAAAATTATGTCCGTATTTTCCTTCAATATTGCATAGGAGAATGTGAGGAGAAGATAAGGATCAAACAAAGTAATTAAAAGCTCTCCAACTGATTTTGAGATCAAGGTCAAAGTGGCTCCAAGATTAAATATTTTGTTGTTTACCTATGTGCACAAGATGGGAGAACGTGTTGAATCAGTTTGTTCTCGAAGCCACTAAAATTAAAGATGCCTCCAGTATTAAAAGCTCTTGTTCGTGATCTCCTAATTCTTCAAGCATGCCCCGAGAATGGTCATTTAATGGAGAAATTTGGTCCCTTGTTTTCGTTCGATTTTTAGTTTTGATCCATAAAAGCAGGAATGTGATTTCTCCAAGGGGGATGGTTCTCTCTTTTCAAGTGCATATTTTGTGGACCTCCTCTTAAAAATTTGTTTTATGTTTTAAATGCTATGATGCGAAAGAGAGAGGGAAAACCTCTATAAATACCAATGTAAATCTCAAGCAAAAGGAGGAGGACCTTCTTGCAAAAATTAAAGCAGAAATCCTAAGTGCATTTTGCTCTATTCTTAGTGTCTTTTGAGTTGGTAATCCAAACTATTGTTCATGTGATGCTTTCCATATGATTCACTTCTGCTTAGTCCAGTGTTAAAATATAAGTCGAATTATGTTATGAATTTGATTATGTTTTCATTTGAACATTTGAAGTATAATTGAAGGTGACTTATGATCAATGTTTGGTCTAGTTTCTGTATGTGCTTTCTAAGAATTAGTTGTTGCTTATCTTCAGGATCTTATTGAGGTTATTTTTTGTCTAAGGTTGTTCTCCCTATCAACTGTCAGCTTTGGCCATATTTCTATCTCTTTCTATTATTTCCATTTATTTCCCGCACCCTTATCTTCAAACAAGTTTAGATTAGTTTGGGAGCCAGCCCTCTCTGGAGATTGGCTCGAGAGACTTCTCTTTCTCTCGGCATTTCAATGTTGGCCGGGTCTAGGGCGCATTTTATATGACTAGGCGGATTCATGACCAACATGATGCTAGAATTATTTAAACCTTAGGTTATTTAATTTTTCCTTTCATTGGTTTTTGAATGCGCTTGCCAGAAACATAGGGTGAGCGACTAGTTGGAATTTTTTTTTTTAGCGAGCAGCAACATTTTGTGAATCCGATTAACCGTATAGTAGTTCTTTTCAATTTGTGGCAGGTATTTTAGATGTTTTTAGTCAAAAATGGATGCCTAAAAACCACTGGTTTCTTCTGCTCATCGGGTTGTCACGTATGTAGGGGATTCGTGACGCTATGAATTGTATATTTGTGCCAAAAAATTGCAATCAACACCATGCAATAAAATGAAGAAGGAAAAAAAATTGTTTGATTATTTCTTCCCCTTTGACGAGGCTCTGATACCAGATGTAGTGAACCCAATAGATAAAGATTGATTATAATGCTAGAATAATAAAAAGGAATCGCTTTTATTAAGGAATCGCTATTGTATTGTATGGGAAACCCAACAATTAATTAATAATTATATTTTTCGATGCCTCAACTATACCAAATGAAATGCCTATTTCTACGAGTGTGAATGTGTGATCAAAGGTCACAACCTTTGTGAAAGAGAGAGTGATTAAATAATTAACTAATAATGTGATTAGTATGGTGGTTAGGAGTAGAATCCTAACATATGGGTATGGAATATACCAGATCCTGCCTTGGAGTCCTGCAGTTATATGGGATGCCTATGAAGATAGTGGGAGTGATAATAGATGTCTTTATGAGGCTGCATAGAGCACCTGAGGTAACCATAGTGCAAGAGATAGTGGTGGTGGACCTAGAGCCTTATTTTGTTTTATGCATTTCAAGAGAATTCCTTGTAAATTTGGGTGGATACATGTATATGGACTATTCTAGCATGGTGATTCCTTTCAAAAGAAAGAGGATAAGAATAACACCCGAGAAGCCTATATCTTACCACATTGAAAAAATTGAAGAGGACATGTGCAATCTTACTCCTCTGGAGGAATTTGAATTTGTGGATAATTTTGAAGAGTTGGAGATTGAAGATGAATTGCCTTTTAGAGAGGATAATAGTCAATTTAGGATAGGTATGGGTACATACAGTATTTTTGTAAAAATAGAGAAAATAATTCCTACTATATCTAACCAGTCCTTGAGAGAAAAAGAAACCTAGACCATGCACTTTGATGGTGCCAGATGCATAAATGGTGTTGGTATCAGTGTGCTATACAATCCCAATAAGAAGGGACAAATAATTTTGCATATAGGCTAACATAGTCATGCACTAACAATGCTGCAAAATATGAGGCTCTATGCCTTGGGCTAATGCAATCTGAAAGCATGGTCACTAAAATCCCGAATATATATGGTGAATCTAAATTGATTGTAAATCAGGTAAGGAAAAGGTGCAACAACAAGCACTATTATCTGAAAGTATATAGAAATAGGGTAAGGAATTTGGTGGAATCCTTTGATGCCCTAAACATTTATTTTATTCCTAGGAGAAAAAATACCTTGGAAGATTCCTTAGCAGTTAGGGGAGATAATTTCAACCCTTCTACAGACATAAGAGTTACAAAGGGCATTGGAATAAAAATGATTTTTGCCTACAACATATTTTCTAGCAGGTCTTTGAAAGTGCTAAAAAAATCATTGATTTTTTGGTGAAAGAAGCCTATTTGTCCACTGTTCAAGAGGAAATACTGAGGATATTGATCAATAAGATGTCCTTCAACTCAATAACAATAATATACCTAGAGGGTTGGTTACTCTAGAGAGCTTGTTTGACAATGAAGACATGAAAAATATTAGATCCATGGAAATCAATGAGAAGATCTATAAATAAATTGAAATTGAAAGAGAAAAAAACTCAAATTTGGTGTTCGATGTTCTCTGAAAGAAGAGGAGGATATCAATGATTTATGCCTAAATTACCAAGATTTTGTAGCTTGCTCATATGAGTATCTTAAAGTATATGACAAGAAGGTCATCCAACACACAATTGAGCTAGATAAAAATACAAAATCATTCAAGTAGAAATAGAGGCCTATGAATCCTAGGATCGAAGCCATAATGAGAGAAGAACTATTGAAGTTACTAAAAACTAAGATCATTTATCCAATCAAACATTCAACCTGGGTAGCTAACTTGGTACCTGTAAGGAAGAAGAATGGTGACATCTGCTTATGTTTAGATTTTAAAAACCTCAATCAAGTGTCACTAAAGGATATTACCCCCTCCCACATATTGATAAAATCTTGCAGATTGTGGCAAGAGCAAAAATTTCCTCACTACTAGATGAATTCTTTGGCTATAACCATATTTGGGTGAATTATGAAGATCAATTAAAACAACATTCACCACCAAATGGGGCACTTTTACCTATCAAATAATACCTTTTGGGATATCTAATGTAGGATCCACATTATGGAGAGCAATGACCTATGCTTTGGGAGAGTTGATCAACAAGGTCATCCTAATTTACTTAGATGATATGATTGTTTTCTCCCATGACAAGAAAGACCAACTGGTACATCTAGAACAAGTCTTATAGAAGTGTAGGGAATTTGGAATCTCTCTTAATCCTAAGAAGACATTTTTTATAGTTCATTAGGGAAATTCGATAGGCCATGTGGTCTCCAAAGAAGGTATGGCCATTGATCTAGATAGAATCAAATCTATTCTTGCTCTTCCACTACCTATGAACAAGAAAGCTCTGCAATCTTTCTTTGATCAGATAAAATTTTTCAAAAAATTAATCTCTTAATTTTCTCAGAATGTGAAGCCCATATCTGAATTGCTAAAGAAGAATACAAATTTCAAATGGACTACGGTAAGAAAGAAATCCTTTGAAGTCATCAAGAAATCCATTGTTATAGCTCGATGCTAGTCAATCTAGAATTCACCAAAGACCTCATTATTTATGCTTATGGAGCTGAGGAAAGCTATGCATCAGTGCTCACCCAGAAGAATGATGAAGGAGAAGAGCACCCCATATTCTTTTGGAGCTAGAAACTTCATGAATATCAGGTCAAGTATAATTTTGTTGAGAAATAAGTATTTGTAGTAATGAAATCATTGAAAAAATTTAGGTAATACTTAGTTCAAAGTAAAACCCTGGTTTATGTGTTTCACTTGCATGTGAGAAGATTTATTTTAAAAGGTGAACTAGGAGATAAGAGAGTTGGTTGGATTACTAAGATCCAAGAATATGATTTGGAAATCCATCTTACCAATATGATCATAGGCAGAGCCCTATACCAAGGCTTTAAATAAGCAATGATTTTAGTAGAAGTGTCAGCATATCAATCAACATGAGAGGATCATACTGAAAAGCTATAGCTAGGTGAATCAGACTGGGTAGATCAGATGACTAAGTATTTTTAGAATGGGGTATGCCCTCCTAATATCAATACATCATAGAAAAGAAGATATAGACTTCAAGATTTGAAATATGTTTTATTTCCAGAAGGTCTGTACAAGAGGAATCTCAATGGATTCCTCCTAAGGTGCTTAAAATATGATTAGAAATAAAAGTTCATAGAGGCATTCTATAGAGGACCATCCAGAGGACACTTCTCAAGAAGAGTAATAGATTTGAATATTATCAAGGTATGCTATTATTGGCCTACCATATTTTTTGACTCCTTCAAGGTCACTAGAGCCTGTGATGAATGCTAGTAGTATTTCATAAGAACAAGGAATGCATCATTTCCCCTTAATACAATTAAATTTGAGAAACCTTTCCAACAATGGGGGTTGGACTTCATAGGGGTTATCAATCCAAATTTCTCAATCGACCACAAGTACATTCTAACCGCTATAGACTACCTCACTAGATGGATAGAATCCATTCCTATGAAGAAGTCAGACCAAGAGGTGGTGATAGGTTTTATAGAAATTTTAATTACAAGGTTTGGTGTCCCAGAAGCTTTAGTGAGCGACAATGGACCAACATTCATAGGGGTTAACTATATTGAGTTTGCCAACAAGTATGTCATTACCATAAATAATAATTTCAAACTACTATCCCCGAGGAAATGGACTGGAAAAATCAACTAATAAGAATCTGCTAAGAATTTTGAGAAGATCATTAGAGGGCTCTTAATAGTAAAACAAGCTCTATAGGTAGACATAATCACTATAAAAAAGTCTATCAATACCTCCCCCTATGCCTTAGTATATGGCAAGGAACCAGTATTACATGTGCATTTATAGATTTCAACCCTCAAGTTGATAAATACAAAATATGAATTTAAGCAAAATCCAGTGGAAACAAGTTTAATACACTTGCTGCAACTAGAAGAGAAAAGGACTCAGGCATATGAGGATTTTCAAAATCATTCATTTGACATCAAGGTCTGGTTTAATAAGAAGGCAACAATCAAAAAGTTCCAAATCGAAGATTTTATCCTCAGGTGAAATGTTGCAAGAGCTAAACTAGGGCACCATAAAAAGTTTAACTCATTCTGGGATGGTCCTTTCAAAATATTAGATGTTAAGGAAACTAATATTTTCTAGCTTGAATACCTAGAAGGAAACATACAACCTATTCTAATAAACTGTTTTCACCTTAAACTCTATTTTAATTGAGATAAAGACTCATTGTAATATATGTACATATTTTTTGTATCATATCCATTTTCATTTTATTTGAAGGTTTTCATTTTGATAAAATGCTAAAAAAAAGAAACAAAAAATTTCGCTTCAAAAAAATAATAAAGTGAAGACTTGCAAAATAAGCTAAGTGTTAGCGAAAAGCAACATGCTCTAATTTACTCTTAAATTAACTAAGACAAAAACAAAATGCCATATATGTTCCTCATCACCCTTAAGCAGACTAAAGTGGTAGTGAATCATGACTTATGTTTCAATCCGCCAGAGTCCTTGACTATTTTTGAGTGAAAAGCGAAATCTTGAGCCACGACGCTTTCAAAGAAAGAAATATTTGTAAATTGTCTCATGATTTTCCAGCACCGCTTCAAAAGAAAGAAAGATGATGAGAGGCACCACATGTTTAGAAATGTGCTTCATGCTTTAGCCAATTAGAGAGTGATGTAATGTCTCTAAGCCGCAAAGATGCATAAGTTTAAATTAAAAAGCATGCAAACGGACAGTTCTTGTAATGGCCTCATTAATGGTGGAAGGTATAGAGTTTTTCATTAGCTAAAAGTGAATCCTACCAAGAGAAAATATCTGGTGAATAACAAAGTATTATCTACAATCGTTAAAAAAATAACACCTTGCAGACTTCTGCAAAAATGGCTCCTAAGAAAGCACCAACAAATATGTAGCAAAGAGAGGCAAAGTTAGACAACTATGTAAATAAGACAAGGTGGTTTGCGGATACTATAATGACTCAAGTAAGGAAAACCTTCTTGAGGAGAAATTTTGAGTTTCAATACTTCAAGGGGAGACCAATTTGACTTCAAGGTATCATTGCTATAGAATCCTTCTTATTCTCTTACATCTATGATTTCGTTCACCATTTTCCTGAATTAATTTTTGCATTCATTAAATTTTATGATCCTAAGAGAAGGGAAATTAAAACAGATAATGTTATAACATTATTTACCATTACCAAATAATATTTTCATGATTTTTTTTTTCTAGGAGTAATGATGAAAATTCACTGCTAGAGACTGTCAATGGACTCCAAGGGTCAACTTGCAAGATAAGACATCATACAAAATACACCAATAAAAGAAAACTGCAAATGCTTCCTTTCATTAACTAAATTTCCATCCTCCTTACAATAGAGTCTCCTACTTCTTATACTCTCAAAAATAAAAACCCTAGCCTACGCTAGTCCCTTACTATTCTTAGTAACTGTCAGCATATGACATATATTGTATGCATCAATATTTCATTATTTGCAAAACTATCGCTCGTAGGCGATCTCTGATTTCGTTGATTAACCAACTAGTTGGTTAATCAACTGAATTGTAATTATTTATATTGAAATCAATGAGAATGAGGAAACTTCTTCGTCAAGTTTTATATGGCATCAGAGCCACGAATGCAGGTAGACGATACTGGCAGACCGAGAACAGACTAGATGACACAGACAGGACGACATAGACTAGCGGACCTAACAACATACAGCCACGGACGGACGACACAGACGGACGAACTTGACAACAGACAACCATGGATGGATGACACAGACTGGCAGACAGACTGGCTGACCTGACAACAGACAACCACAGACGGACGCCACAGACAGGCGAACCTAACAATAGATAGTCGGACGACAGAATGACAGAACACGTAGATCGAGGATGGCAGATCGAGGTGGTTCATGGATCGGAGTGGTTCGACGATGGCTGTGGAGGCAAAAGGGAGGGGGTGGTTACCCGAAGGAAACCGAAAGCTTTGGTGCTTTCGACAGTTTTTAAACCCTCCCACAGTGGCTGCATAGGCCATGTGGGATTAAGTTTTTTTCTCCCTTCTCCATCCTCCAAGCGGATAATACCGGTGTGGCTCTTGGTTGATTTCATCGAGGACTTTGGCTCCCTTGGTTGGTATGGTCCTTGTTTGGTGGAAGGTTGTGATTTTGAAACCTGTCGAGGAAACTTTTTTGCAGATTTGTTTTTATTTTTCTTGACGCATGTGCCCTGTTGATGCCTGCACGGTCGCGTTGACACCCGGCACGGACGTTTGACGCCCATCATATGGTTTTGATGCCCGCAAGGAGCTGTTGACGGTGGTGAAGCAAAGTTGACGGCGGTGAAGCACCGTTGACGCCAAAAACAAAAAAAAGGTGTCATTCAAGCAAAACAAACCCATCTTGATGCCTTGAAGGCTCCCATTTTCTATTCTTTTTGGGGTTTTCAGGTATTTTTTTTACCCATTCTTATCTATTTTGCAATTTGAAGGGGGGACTTCACATGATTTCACTTGCAAACTTGTCAGATAAAGGGGGTAATGTGTAATAGGAGCTATAATTTGTGGGCATTTATGATTGTTTTTTTTTGCCTTTAAATACACTGTTTTCTTGCATTCACAATCATAAATTAAACAAAATATAAGACCCCAAATTTATACCCTATTTGTGCAATTTATTGCATCACAACGTTCGATATTTGAGATACCTCTGGTCCACACTTATAGGTAATGCTGTCGTGCTTTGGACTACTGTGTTCACCTCCTAATATAGTTGCAACAACAACGTCTGAGCTTGTTCTCTATAAATCATCGGGGAGAAATAAGGCAAACCAGTTTTATTTTTTTTCCACTTCATACCCACATCGTGATTGTTGTTAGGCGTAAATCCTGACGAAAGTATTTTCCAAAGTGTTTAGGGGAAGTTATGCCCCACGCATGTGGATTAAAACTTTCTATGGTAGGTGTTATTAAAAACACGATGCCCTTTTAGTATCGCCTATGTTCAATATATTGTGCTTCTCATATGTACTTATAGTCTCCCTCACGTAAGGGCGAGTACATATTGAGTAGTATACTATTCATATATACCTATAGTTTCCCTCATGTAAGGGCAGGTGTATATTGAATTGTTACAGTATAAATATCTGGAAGGTATATAGAAAGGGAGACAAATTGGTGATATAAGGAACCTTCATAATGGCCACAATTCATAAGTATCTCTTAGATTCACAATTGTTGGAAGGTCCTAACTTTGTTCCATGGAAGACAAAGATGAAAGCCATACTTCAGTTGGAAGATTTATGGGAGGTAGTGACTGGCACTGAAAAATGTCCTCAGATAGCAAGATCATATCAAGATTCTTGGGATAAGAAAGACAAGAAGAGTCTCATATTTATATTGCTTGCTACTATAGATGAGGTGCAGCCTCATATTTGTGATGCAAAAACTAGTAAGATAGCCTGGGATGCCCTGATCACAGTATATGAAGGCAAAAATCAATCCTTTATTCTTCATCTTCAAACTCAACTACATAATATCAGTATGAGTTCTGGAGAAACAGTTGACATATTCCTTTTCAGAGTGGTAGACTTGAAAGAAAAATTTAATGCTATGGGAAAACTTGTGGATGATGATGTCTTGAATTCGGTTATCTTGAGAGCATTACCAAGTTCCTACAAGATGTTGATCACTTCTCTCAATGTTTATGGTAGACAAGTCTCATTTGTGGAACTGGTAAACTTGGTTCAAACTGAGGAGGCAACTTAGGTCCAGAAATATGATATGCCTGATAATGCTCTCTCCACACAACAAAGTGGTAAAAAGCAAGGCCAGTTTCAAAAAGGAGGTGCTTCTTCCAAAGGAAAAGGGAAGCAATCTCAGCAACAAGATACAAAATATTGCAAAATTTGTGACATGAATAACTATGTGTAGCACCCTAAAATTGGCGCAGTAAAATTGGAATAATTACATTCACCTCAGTAAATAATTTAAATTTAAATTTAACCTCCCAAATCGCTTGTTAACCGCTGGGAAATCCGTTTCCCCCTTTTTCGTGCCAATTTTAGAGGTTGTTTTGACCATTTTATGATATCGTTGTCGATCAGACGATATCGCCCTAGATTTGACGATTTCGTCTGGACTAGGACGTCCAAACGATCTTGTCACAAAACTGAATTTGCAAAGTTGGAATCTGTTCCAACGGGACTCCAATATGGGAAGAAGCGTGTCTGCGCCGTTGGGACCCTCCCCCCATTGGAGATCTCCCAAATTGGGATGATCTCCAACCTCCTAACTACTCCCCTAAGCCTATTTAGTCCTTAGGATTTTCCCTTCCCAACCCCTGGCTGAAATTATCTGCAAATTGACTCCCTCTGCGCTAGAACATCCTAATTTTGTATTTGCATTAGTCCTATACCATTTTTGTTGTAGGTACATCACTGTTTTTCAATCGGAGCCAGCACCCATCGTCGTCGACGAACCTGTTCAGATCGGAGGCGATCCTATCGAATTCGAGATGATTTCGTACTGATGCAAGACGATCTCGACTGCAGTCTGCATTTGGGAAATCAGTGCCTGAAGTTTGCTTTTCTCAACTTTGTCCCTGTCATTTTATTCTACAAATTAGATAATCTATTCAGTTTTTATGTTATTTTGCATTTGGAGTTCACCCATTTAGCTTAGATTGCATATTAAGATCATGATTTGTTATTAAAATACAATAATTTGCTTGAATTTCTATTCTTAATTATTGCTCAGTATTCATACTATCATTGGGTGTAATTTGCCTCTGTTAGCATAGTATTATTTCTTGTATTTTACATTTCAGACTATCAACAAAACACATTCCAAAACCTAGGCACGGAAATTGTTGTTAAATGTTTCCTGGTGAACCCACCATCCATCGAAAAATCATCAAAATACACCTCCCTTGAGAGGCGGGACCTTCGCAAAGTCCTCTTAGTCTGAGGTACCGTGACATCCTTTTCCCATCCTCATTCCAGGCATGGATCCAATAGCCTGAAGGTAGGGATGCGAAAAATTTGGAGCGATACATTTTGGTGAACCCGACATGAATGCATCATAAACTTTTGAAAAACAAAAAAAAAAAAAAAAAATTTAGAACAACTAAAACATAGATGCATTTTAAATCCTTTAAGTTTGAAATCATGTTTAGATGGTAGCTCCTAAGAAAAGGTTAGCACTTACTATAAACGTAGAAAATCAATTGGTAGCTATAGAAGTTAATTCTGTCATTAGTGTCCCTGAAACGAGTAGAAATCAATTCTTGTGGGACGAACTTGATAGGAGACTTAGTCTCATCTCATCTAGGTCCACACAACTTAAGCAGATTAAGAGGCTAGTCTTGGATAGAATCCTGGATCCTCATCAGCTAGTTTTTTATCATGAACTTCAGAGGGCTTGCCATAGATGGTTAGCTTATAGGAGAGCTCTTGTATCTTCAAAATTTTTAACTTTCAAGGAAAATCTCGAAGACACAGTTATAGTGCGCCCATTTCTAGTTCATATAGATTCCTTAGAAACTGATCTTATGATTAGGAGAAGATGGAACAAAACTCCTAGAGCTATGTTATATTGTAAATATTGTCATGAGAATTATTATTATAAACCAGCATCTGAGATAGATAATATCGCTATAGCTCTTTTCATCAAATTTCTAAAAGAAAACTTTCAATTTGAAGAAGAACACTTCATGACTCCTGAACAACTTGAACCTGTCAATGATATTCATAAATTGTTTATAGAAAACTAGATTATTACTTCAGAATTATTTCTTGCATTTATTGTGTTACTTGTTGTATTTATTATATTGTTTCAAAAGAAAAACTAAAAACTAAAAACAAAGAAAAAAAAAAACTAAAAAAAAAATCAAAAACTTAGCAAAAACTTAAACATTTCATTTTCAGATATTGTAGTAGGTATATAGTAAATATATACCTCTTAATTTGTTGCATATATATATATATATATATATATATATATATATATATATATATATATATATTTGCTGAAATCAAAACTTAGCACCATGCCTAAACTTAGGAATGGCAAAGAAACTTTAGGGGAAGACGAAGATTGGGTACAAGATACAACTAAAGACCCAAATGTCCTTCTTGGAGATTCAAATCCGGAAGGAGAAACTCTAGGTCAATCAGATTAAGACTTAGGGGAAGATAAGGAACAAGAAGGAAGTGTTAAGGAGGATGGATCCTCATCCCCTAGAGTAGCTCCAAATGGAACTATTGCCTTTGACAATGTAGAGCATTTCAAGAGATTCTTCATGGAAAACATTGATGACCTTAATGTGGCAATTCGCCTTGATAAAGGGCAAATTAGTAAAACTCAAGTAGCCATGGAATATATATGCAATATGCAGACTAATCCCTTGTCTTTCATTGATCAAGAAAGCGACAAGGCTGGACCATCCAATACGGATATGGTCACTATAGCCCAAAGCATGTCAAAACAACAGGTTAGCCAACCTCCTAAGGAACCTGTTACTCAACATAAAATCACTCCCACACAAAAGAAAATTCCCTTCACTACTTTGTTTCGCAAAACTATTGAGCAAAATGCTTTAAGTAAACAGAAACCTAAAACAAAGCCAAATACAAACTTTCAACAATCTGGAATACAACATAATACAGCTTCAAAATTCCTCCATAATACTTTTCCTACCAATAATTTACACAACAGTAACATGGCATCTAATCTGCATGTTCCTCCATCATATGCCCATAACACTTATGTCAATGCCCTACCGAACCAATATGGGGGGCAAACTAGTAATCTGGAAGCCATGGTGAAACAATTAGCTTCACGTATGGACCAGATAGATCCCTATCGTCCCTCGTATAATTATCGAGAGATCTGTAGTCAACCTTTGGATCCCATAGTTGTAGGTCAACCATATCCTAAGCATTTCCCCATGCCTGTCCTGCCTATATATAAAGGAACCGAAGATCCCATCGAGCATCTTCACATGTTTAGGATAGCATGTCACGACATATCGCATGATGACTTGCTATTACTAAAAATGTTCCCTAAAATTTTAGTTGGAATGGCATTAGAGTGGTACTATCAATTGCCCACTCATTCTTTGAGAAACTTCGAAGAAACAATTGAATCATTTGTCCATCAATTTAGTGCCTACATCGAGAGGCATGTAACTATTAAAGACCTATACAATTTAAAACAAGACAAGGATGAATGCTTTTTAGATTTCTTAGCTAGATGGAGGCAATTGACAGGAAAACTGCACTTTGTGTTGCCTTATAGGGAAATGTTGGACATTTTCATCAATAATTTACAAGAACAACTATCGTATGAGCTATCAACTGCTACTTTAACTACCTTCGATCAAGCTATAGATTTAGCTCGAAGAGTAGAAGATGCCCTCATTAGGAGAGGCCAAATTAGGAAGAAGGATGATGAGAAAACATCCAGAAATCAATATAAAAACAAACAAGTTGTTGGTGACGGAGTCACTAACAGTAGGAATGTTGCAAATGTCAATGCAATGAAGACAACAAAAAAAATCATATTGAAACCTCCTGACAAGCCTCCTCGAGAATTCACTAGATTAAATCAACCCTTGTCAACTATTTTACCTCAACTGCTCGAAAGAGGTTTGATCCAATTACCAGCCATCCAGGAACCTGATCCAACTATACCCGGATACAGAGTCGATTTGCACTGTGATTTCCATAGAGGACCTGGACATTCTACCAACGCTTGTAAGAGGTTGAAACATAAAATACAAGATTTGATTGACAATAATGAAATGGAAGTGCAAGCCTTCCAACCTAAACAAAACCCTCCTAATAATACTCAAAATACCATTCCTCAAAATCAAAATCAAAATGCCAATCAAACTCTAGACATATTTCAACACCCTTTACCAAGACATGGTAAAGAGGTAGCCAATCAAATCGAACATCATAATGTTCCCCCTCCTACTCGATATGTAGGAACCATTAGCGGACAATTACCTGTTCAGGATCCTCAAATATTTGACACGACCTTATCCTTGGTTACGACCAGGACCTTACATAATTTTCAAACTTCTATTTCTAGTGATATAGATTCAGATAGTGAAAGTGAAGTAGACATTACTTCAAATCAATCGAATAGTTCTGAAAACGAATCAAATCCTCTTCAACCTGTCACAGATGCTATGGTTCCAGAAGAACCATTTCCTAGAAAAGTCACTACTCGACCTTCTTCTAATATATTCCTTTCAAATGAACAAGCCATTAATGCTCAACCGAGACCGGTTCAGCGTCTTCACTACAACATTGTAGGTACCATTGGAGTCGTTACTCGACAACAAGCTCAAAACTCCCAACAAGAACCAAACCAGAATGATGGATCAGCTTCATTTGTTCTAAAAAACCCCCATAAAGGGAATCATGCTCCTAATGTTCAACCTAAACCCTCTTACAACATTAATGAGCAATTGTCTAACACTACGGACAGAATTTCCCTCTTAGATTTATTAAGATCCTCTCCCACCCATAGGGATGAGTTGATGCTTACATTCAGCCAAATGATGGTACCTCAAAACATTCAACCTGAAGCTATGGCCAATACTATAATCACTCTAGAGATTGATTGTATTGACTTCCGGGGTAAATATATCCCACAACACAGTTTACATAAGGACAATCCCTTATACATTACTGCTCTAATTGGAGATGTAGTCGTCAAAAGAGTTTTGATTGATAATGGCTCATCTCTAAACATTTGCACCTTTGACTTCTACCAACGATTTGGCTTTAGAAGTGATGAAATGAAGAAAACTGATATGATTATCAAATATTTTAATGACGAAACACAAGAAACGTGTGGAGTTATTACCCTCCCATTGCAAGTTGGTCCTAGAACCCTAGAAACAACCATGTTTATTGTACATTGCCCAACATCGTACAATATACTTTTGGGTCACCCTTGGATCAACACCATGCGAGCGGTCCCATCAACTTTACACCAATGTGTTAAATTCGAGTTTAAAAATCGGTTGGTCACTATTCATGGTGACCCTAGACCTTTTGATATGTGTGCTTTGGCAGAACCAGTTGGAGTGCAATTTTGCCCTGCTCTGTCATCCACGCATTCTAGTTCTTCTTTTTCATCTAAAAATGTGAAACATAAACCCATAACTTCACCTATTTCCCCTCCATTAATTTCATCCTCCTATATAGATCAACAACCCTCTAAACAAATTATTTTAGAACCTCAAAAGGATCTTAAATCTACAACTAATCCTTCAAATTCTACCCCTATAAATTCAAAACCTATAGACACATCTATCATACCTTCCACATCTAAGGATATAGGTAATAAGCCTTCTACATCTTATGCCCTTTCTGATGAACTTTTACCAGATTTATCTACAACCTTAATATCAGAAAAAATGAATGCTTTCATGCAAGATTCAAACCTTTTAAATAACTTGCCGCCATCTCCTCGTACTTTGGGCCTCCCACAACCTATGGGAAGTACTTACCAAGTCGGGAGTTGCGCATTCATTTATAAAGGATATGATTGGGGAAGAATCCCTCGGAATATCAAAACTCATCATGAAGGATACGCTCGGTGTTATTTTACCAATGATTATATTAAAGCTAAACCCATGATGCTTAAAATGGGATATGAAGGGAAAGGCTTGGGACCTTTCCAAAATGGCATGAAAGAACATTTCAAGGTAGAACCGTGGCCTGCCCACTGTGGTGTGGGCTTATTTCCTAATAAGGGTCAACCCTTTCCTTTTGAGGATGATGATCATCTCATATGCTATCAAGATTATTTGGATAGGCATGTTGATTTGCCTCTTAAAAATCAGTCGTTTTCATGCAACATGCTATCCATAGCATACCCTGAAATGATTGCTAACCCCGATGAAGAGTTGGAAGGAGATATCTTCCATGATTTCTCTGTTGAAGAGATGTTGCACAATGGGTTTTATTTTGATGGTTCTATACCAACTATAGCCCAACTTGAGGCCACTAATCCTCAAGATGAATTATCTAAATTAACTTTACAAGAATTACAAGAATTGGGCGTTTCACCCGCCCCACCTAACTTTGAAAAAGATCTACACATGGAGGTAGAAAACGTCATTAAAATTAATATTGGAACTAAAGACAATCTTCACATGATCAATATTGGAGCAGAACTAAGTCAAGAAAAATAGGAACAATACATTGCGTTCCTTAAAGAGTATGAAGATGTCTTCGCTTGGACATATGAAGATATGCCAGGTATAGACCCTTCTATAGTCATGCACCATCTAGTGGTCCATCCGGATGCTAAACCTATTAAACAAAAACTTAGAAAAATGCATCCCAAAGTGGCTCTGCTAGTCAAAGGGGAGTTAGAAAAACTCCTGAATGTTATCTTTATACAAGCTATTGATTATGCTGAATGGATCTCAAATGTAGTTCTAGTCACCAAGAAAGAAGCTACCAAAGTTAGGGTTTGCACAGATTTTAGAGATATTAACGTCGCATGCCCTAAATATGACTTTCCTCTTCCAAACATGGATCAAATTGTTGACTTCACTATCGGAAGTGGGATGATGTCCTTAATGGACGGATTCTCTGGCTATAATCAGATCAGGATAACTCTTGAATACCAGGCTAAAATAGCATTTATTACTCCTTGGGGTACCTTTTGCTGGAAAGTGATGCCATTTGGCTTAAAGAACGTCGGTGCAACTTACCAACGAGCTATGACCTAAATTTTTCATGATATGATGCATGATATCCTACATGATTATGTAGATGATATTATAGCTCGCTCTCTTATTGAAGATCATCATTTGGATGATTTGAGAAAATTTTTTAATCGATTACGAGAATATCTCATTCGATTAAATCCAGAAAAATGCATATTCGAAGTTAAATCCGGCAAACCATTAGGGGTTTTAGTTTCTTTACATGGTATTGAAATCGATCCTCTCAAAATTGTGGCTATCACTGATATGCCCGCACCCACTAATATATCTGAGTTACGAAGTTTACAAGGTAAACTTCAAGCTATCCGTCGCTTCATCGATAAGCTGGCGGACAAAACTAGTCCCTTTCTCAAACTTCTTAAGAAGGATGTCCCTTTCAACTGGGACACAGAATGTAGAGAAGCTTTTGAACTTCTCAAACAATACCTCCTTAACCCACCGGTGCTTTCACCGCCTAAATATGATCGTCCGTTTCTCCTATATATTTCAGCTTCAGATTCTGCCTTAGGGGCTATGTTAGCCCAACTTGATGATGAAAAGCAAGAACGTGCTAATTATTATATTAGCTGAACTTTCATCAGTTATGAAACCCGCTATACAGCGTTAGAAAAACTATGTCTAGCACTCATTTTTGCTACGCAAAAATTAAGACATTATATGCTTAGTCAAAAAATGTATGTCATTGCCAAATATGATCCCTTAAGGTATCTCATGAGTCGACCTTATTTATTGGGTCGCACAGCCAAGTGGGTTCTTGCCCTGAGCGAGTTTGATCTCACATTCATAGGACAGAAGTCTGTTAAGGGTCAAATCATAGTAGATCAATTAGTCGCTGCACCCTTAGAGTCTACCCATCCCCTCATCATCGAGTTTCCAGATGAATGCCTTCAATTAGAGGTAGACCATACCGAACAATGGTCCTTATACTTTGATGGAGCCCGATGCATGAGTGGGGCTAGTGCGGGTATTATTTTAATATATCCGCAAAAACATCTTATTCCTCTGTCCTTCAAACTGACCTTTGCTTGCACCAACAACACTGCTGAGTATGAAGCTCTAATCCTCAGATTACGAGCTGCCCTAGCGCTAAAAATTAAACACCTTTTAGTTTTTGGTGATTCCCATTTAGTTATAAACCAAATTAATGAAGTTTATCAAACTCGAGATGATAAACTACGCCCATATAAGGCCTATGTTTTACAATTAATGTCTTTATTTGATCAAGTTACCTTGGAAGCCATTCCTCGAACTAGCAACCGTGCAGCTGATGCTATGGCCGCCGCTGCATCTCTCCTACCCTTGGAGTTAGATGACGAATATGCCACTATCATTATTCATCGACTCCAGGAACCCGCCTCAAATAAGTCATGCTTAGAGCCTTTATATGTGTTTCTAATCAATGAAACTACTCCTGAACCTTGGCATACAGACATATTTGACTTCCTCCAAAATGGGACTTTCCCTGCCAATTCTAATAGAAACCAGTGTCGGTTATTACATCGACGAGTGAGTCAATTTGTAATAATTGGCAATACTTTATATAGGAGATATTTTGAAGGTATCCTATTAAGATGTTTAAATTTAGATGAATCTAAATCAGCCTTGAGTGAAGCCCATGATGGATCTTGTGGAGGACACTTTAGTGGTAGTGTCATTGCTAAAAAGTTCCTTCGGATAGGATACTTTTGGCCTACCATGGAAACAGATGCACATGAGTATGTGCGCCATTGCGACAAGTGTCAAAAACATGCTGACCTTGTCCATGTGCCTGCACAAGAGTTGCAGGCTATCTCATCCCCTTGGCCCTTTTCTAAATGGGGCTTGGATATTATTGGCAAAATTAATCTTGTGTCATCTGATGGACACAAGTTCATCATAACTCGCCATCGAGTATTTCACGAAGTGGGTCGAAGCTATGCCTTTAGCTTCTTGCACTGGCACACAAGTTTCTAAATTTATTTTCAATCAAATCATTTGCAGGTTTGAAATTCCTGCCAATCTCATCTCAGACAATGGAACTTGCTTCAAAAATAAAGATGTTAAAAAATTATGTCAAAAATATAAGATTCAACATCGCTGGTCCACCCCCTATTATCCTCAGGGTAATGGTCAAGCAAAAGCATCTAACAAAACCCTAATCAAAATTCTCAAAAGATTAGTCAATAAAACTGGCCGTGACTGGCACATTCAATTATATCCAGCCTTGTGGGCCTATCGAACTAGTGTTCGAACCCCCACTGGAACTTCACCATTTGTTTTGGTATATGGTGCTGAAGCAGTTTTTCCATTTGAATTAGAAGTTCCTTCTTTGGATCTGCTACTTCAAGATACCGAAGTAGGAGATGAATATCGTGCTGGCAGAATCAGTCAACTGGAATTCCTAGATGAAAAATGCATCAATGCTTTGGAACATCTCCGTGCATACCAAAACAAGCTTAAAAGATCATATGCTAAGAAAGTTCGTCATCGATCCTTTGAGATTGGCGACCTTGTTTTAAAAGAAAATCTTCAAAAAAATACTAATGCAACTAAGGACCTTAAAGGTAAGTTTGAGCCCAATTGGCTTGGACCATACATTATTACTACCAAATTTGAATTGGGAGCATACAAATTATCTACCTTAGATGGTAAAGAACTTAAAGAACCCATGAATATTTTGTATCTTAAACGTTACTATGCATAAAATTGGTCATTTCATCCATGTATATATTTGTTTAAAATCACTATCTTGTATTTATTTTAAATTTACAAATCCAAAAACACCAAAAATATTCATAATTATTAAAATCTTCAAAACTATTTGTTGTATTTATTTATGGCACTTGTTTTTTTTCAAAAACAAAAATAAAACCAAGAAAAATCAAAATAATGATACCAATAAAAACAACAATATGCTTGACTCTTTCAACACCAAAACAATATAAAGAAGAAAGAGAGAGTCAACATTCTCCAAACTTTTCAAAAATCATTTATATATATTTTCTTCCAATTATTGCAGTTATATGTTTCAACTTATTTTGGAGAAATTAGCATTTATTTGGCATCTCTCACTTGCACACTCACAACAATAAATATCTTGATTTTATCTGGCATGATTACTAATCTCTCTTATATCAAAGTTCACAAAATTCAATTAAATAAAGTTTGAGCATAGAGAATTGATCTTGTTATTTACTTAAACCAAACACATCTTTTCACACTAAAATGATTATATTTGTAATTTCCATGTTTTGCTACATAGTAGAAGTTATTTCTTGAGTGAAAAGTTTCCCCTGCTATCCTATCATGCACATGGTCTAGAATCTTTGAGAATTGGCAAAAGGACAAGCTCACCCCTACCCAGAATAAAAATCCCTTGCTCTACAGCTAATCCGAGCAAGTATCCCTAGAAAAGAAAAAGAAAAAGAAAAGAAAAATTCAAGAAAAAGAGAAAAGAAAAAAATGTTTTTTTATCATTACAACAATGTTCCAAGCATTATCAAGCAAAAAAATACAAAAAAAAAAAAAAAAGCAAAATTCAAAAGAAAGCAAAAGCAATAAAATCCCTTTCCCTACCCTTTGAAAATAAAAGAAGGGTTGATGAGCTTGAATCCCTGGAATTCTCAATTATTCGAAAACTGTGAGGTAAGCCCCATAACAGGTGGTTTGTGCCCAACCTGCTTGGCCTTGGGTAACTCCTAGCGTGGCGATATGTCTGTCACATTAGCGACCTTCTTTTGTACAAACCTATGTCTGCTTATGGATTAGCTAGATCTTGATAATCCGACCTACATAGTAGTCTAATATGGTTATATGCATCTACATCATGGTTAATGAACACTTATTTGGTTTCTTCAAATCACTTGCATCATAGTATCTTGCTCAAAACTGGTAAATGAACAATGCACTTGCACACACATTTGTATTCGAGAGATTTTTTCTATCATTATGATAAATCAAGATTGGCAATGAATTCACATATGCACATGGGATTCCTTATAAATCTAACTTTTGTCTTCAAAATAATTTGAAATATTATTCTGCAACTTGTTTGGAATAATCATGTACAGTTATTTACCACAAAGATAATTATATAATAAGAAAAATTAAAAATTTCTTTCAAAATATATAATCAAAACATATATATATCTGGTTGACTTTCGCGATGATGGTATAGTTCCAAAACCAAAATTGGAATTTATGCCTAGCACAAGTCCTCATTTTCATATTTTCTATTCATAAAAAATCAACCATGCAATAAAACTATCTTTTTTTGGATTTTCGCGATGATGGTATAAGTCTATACCTACATATTCTATGCCTAGCGCAAACCATTGTAACAATTTTTATTCCCCATTTCTTCGAAATCATGAAAACCATATGGCTTAATTCATTATGTTACACAAATTATGCTTTTCAAAAGCAAACACATTGTCATTATTTCATGTCACTATGCAATGATGGTTTAATTCCTAAGGAATTATCCAAAAAATTTATCACACTTAGGAATTTATGCCTAGCAAAAATTATTTGAACATCATTTTCATGCAAACATTTTTTTTATATGAAAATCTGAAAACAAACCATTATCATCATCATCATCTGCACTATTGCACCAAAGTCTTAAGACAGTCTCTTAAGCACTCTATTCCTTTTTAACAATATTTCTATACTGGGATTAGTTTGACGACCAAGTGAGCAGCGACTCCATGAAATGGTTTATAATAGCGACAATGTCCTTTGAAATTATTGTTAGAAGTCTCTTTTATTTTTATCACATTTCACCACAACCAATAAATTTGTTACATCAGATTATTTCATTTAAAATATTACACGCATGACATTCAAATTATACTTCCAATGACATAATTACATCCAATTATAAAATCAATCAATCAAAACATAAAAGCATCATAAACATACTCATAACACAAGTCATATGATAAAAAATATCTCATCTATATATATATCACAAATATATGTACATCATATCAAAACCTGGATTGGTATGCCACAATATATATCTTGGCATACTCAATCCCCTCAATCAAATACCCTTTGTGTAGTGTCTCGAGAGCCCCTCAAGCTCTCAGCCTCATCTCCTCCCCCCTGAGGTGGAGGAGGTGGCCCCATCGTAGTCTGTGTGGTGTCGTGATTCCTGGATGCCAATCGTGATGATGTCCTAGATGACCCCATCACGACAGGCTCTACAATTTGTGCTGGTAATGGCACCCTATGCTCTGTTGGAATCGCCTGGTAGTATAGAGCCTGATAGAATGTAATATGGGTGATAGCGCGTGCTAAATCCTGAGTGTTTGCTCCTCTGCCCCGAGCTCTGAGCCGTGTAGCCTCATCCTGTAGTGTCTGCACCTGAGCCTGCAAGCGAGAAACCTCAGCTCGGAGAGTCGCTGTCTCGCTGCTCTCCCTAGTGTCTACACCCTTGCCATTATCGGGTGATGGTGGCCTATCCCTCTGTGGAGATGAGGGTCTCGCCTCCCTCCTCTCCCTCTCTCCCTGTTGCGGTCGCTCCTGTGCTTGTGGTCGCCTCACCTCTCTCCCATCGTGACCCTAGGCTGCCTCTATCGCCGCCTAGCGCCGCCTCCCTATCCGACGCACAACCGCATGGATCGGACCCTGTGCCCTCGTCATCCGAGGAGGGTGGATGCCTGCGTACCAGGAATCATAGCCGTCTGCAACCCCTGCATCGTCCCCATCCACTGGCTGAATGGGGGCATCATCCACATCCTAGCTCCAGAAGCGCTACATGTCAGGAGCCTCGCTAACCGTGGTGTTATCCCAGACAGTCTAGGAAAACTCGTAGTCTCTCAGAGATGGGATCCCCTGCTGCAGACCGAACTGTCTTAAAACTCGGTCATAGCGATGGAGCTCCACCTCTCCTCTCTCCATCCTCAGCCAGCAGACTCGCCTAATGCGAGCCAGCTCTTGTCCGTCCTCTGGCCACCCTGGGTGCCCTCTCCATGGTCTCTAGGTGATCTGGTCTGGGACCAAATCGTCCAGTAGCCTCTAGGACATCGGTAGGTCGATCCGTCGCTGTGACCCTCTTCGAAGCCACCAGTAGAAGACTCGGGGCCTCTCTCCGTCTACCCCTGTTAGTGGAAGCCCTATCGGCCTCCGCATTACAATGTGCTCCCAGCACCAAACCTGTAGGAGCGATGTCATGACTAGACATCGGCCACCCTTGTACACGACCCTATACAGGATCCTGTACAATCGACATAGAACATAACTGCCCAACAAAACCTGTACCCATGGTCCCGCATATTGTAGATCACATCTACGAGCATCCATGGTACCCTGCACCCACTTTGGTGGCATAGTAGAAGTCCACCAACCACTCCAGCTAATACCCATGTGAGTCTGGATGCCCCAGGCATCTGGCGTAGTGCCTCGATGTTAACTCCGCCCTTGTCCAGGGCGAATCTCGGGTCACCACATAGTCATCCCATAGCGTGGCCCTGGTTGGTCGCAGGAATGATCATCCATCCTTGTATGGGGATTTTTAGAATCCTCCATACATCCTCTAGTGTGGGAGCCATCTCCCCTATCGATAGCTGAAAACAGGAAGACCCCGGATACCACCTATATGCTAAGGCTGTTAGAAGCCCCATGTCTGTAGATACCTGCGGCATCTCTGCCACATGCAGTAAGACGGCCTGTGCCAGCAGATCCCATTGTACCTGTGTGAGAGCGGCCAAGTCGTCTCTCAATCTGTCGTATTTCTATTCTCTGCTTTTTAGTAATCCTCTCTGCAAACATAAACAACAAAACAATAAACAATCATTAATTAATAATTCAAATAAACAATAATACAGATTAAAAATTCAACTTTGTGCAATTGATGATATCGCCCACTATTGGATGAATTCATCCCCAATTCGAGCATAATCGCCTCTGATTTTGCAGCTCGAAATCGTCTCTAATTTGATGAAATCGTCCCCCTTTCGACGATTTCGCCCTTGGGCGAAATTGCCAAAATTGAGACGATTTCATCGAAATCGGGACGATTTCGTCTCGACGACGTTGACGGCCCAAAAACGGCCGCGATGCTCAAAATTCATCTAAAATTTACCTAAAAAGCATGTAAAAATCAAATTAAATCAGTTCTAGTTAAGTCTAGACTCTTACCCGTAGACCGCGTCGGACCTCTGCAGATCTGTGCGTCGTCTCCACCATTTTTGCTTCAGAGCTCTAAAACCAGTAAAATGCACAGTAAAAATGAATTAGGGTTTTACCCTATTTTTCTTAATTTTATTCAAAATAAATCAAAAACATAATTTTGCTTTTTCATGTTTTTACCTCAAACGTTCGATTGAGGTAAAAACACGGACGGGGCACCATAGTAAGCTGTCGTATGATTCGACCAAGAATCGTCGCCTAAACATGAGAATAATTTTTGCTTTCTCGTAGATCGATAAGAACTCATCTTTAACGCATTTTCTTCGAAAAATTTGCTAAAGAGGGGGCAAAATGTAGCACCCTAAAATTGGCGCAATAAAATTGGAATAATTACATTCACCTCAGTAAATAATTTAAATTTAAATTTAACCTCCCAAACCGCTTGTTAACCATCGAGAAATCCGTTTCCCCCTTTTCTACGTCAATTTTAGAGGTTGTTTTGATCGTTTGACGATATCGTCGTCAATTAGACAATATCGCCTCAGATTTGACGATTTCGTCTGGACTAGGACGTCCAGACGATCTTGTCGCAAAACTAAATTTGCAAAGTTGGAATCTGTTCCAACGGGTCTCCAATCTGGGCAGAAGCATGTCTGCGCCGTTGGGACCCTCCCCCCGTTGGAGATATCCCAAATTGGGATGATCTCCAACCTCCTAACTATTCCCCTAAGCCTATTTAGTCCTTAGGATTTTCCCTTCCCAACCCCTGGCTGAAATTATCTGCAAATTGACTCCCTCTGCGCTAGAACATCCTAATTTTGTATTTGTACTAGTCCTATGCCATTTTTGTTGTAGGTACATCACTGTTTTTCAATCGGAGCCAGCACCCATCATCACCGACGAACCTGTTCAGATCGGAGGCGATCCCATTGAATTCGAGACGATTTCATACTAATGCGAGACGATCTCGATTGCAGTCTGCATTCGGGCAATCAGTGCCTGAAGTTTGCTTTTCTCAACTTTGTCCCTATCATTTTATTCTGCAAATTAGATAATCTATTCAGTTTTTATGTTATTTTGCATTTGGAGTTCACCCATTTAGCTTAGATTGCATATTAAGATCATGATTTGTTATTAAAATACAGTAATTTGCTTGAATTTCTATTCTTAATTATTGCTCAGTATTCATACTATCATTTGGTGTAATTTGCCTCTGTTAGCATAGTATTATTTCTTGTATTTTGCATCTATTTTCTGTCTTGCAGGTCTCTGACGAATTCGTCTGATGAATTCGTCAGATCTCGGATGATTCTGTCAGTCTCAGACGATTCTGTCATATTACAGACGATTCTGTCAGATTTCGGATGATCCAAACTGCTTCAAACATCAGAATCTTCTTCAGACATCCGGATCAGGTATTCTTCATTCGCCTTCTGTAAATTCTTTGTTTTTTGCTTTTAAATCTATTTTTTGTATTCATGGAATTTGCATCTTCATGTAGATTAATCTAGATTCATTCGGCCAAACCTAGGATATGAATGCTTAAGGTTAAAAACGAACTCATCAAAACACATTCCAAAACCTAGGCATGGAAACTGTCGTTAAATGTTTCCTGGTGAACCCACCATCCATCGAAAAATCATCAAAATACACCTCCCTTGAGAGGCGGGACCTTCGCAAAGTCCTCTTAGTCCAAGGTACCGCGACATCCTTTTCCCATCCTCCTTCCGGGCGCGGATCCAATAGACTGAAGGTAGGGATGTGAAAAATTTGGAGCGATACACCATGACACCAACAGGTGTTGGTTCAAAAACAAGCAACCAAATGATAGAGGTCCACACAAGAAGGGCAAGAACAAGAAAAAATACAATAAGCATAAGCAATCTAAAGGCCATGTTGCTTATGCTGAATTCAACTCAGACTCAAATTCTCTTGAGTCCGATTCAGATTCTGACTCTGAAAGAGCACACAAGGTGCTCATGACTCATACTTCATCTTCCTAGATAGATTGTTGTATGGTATATTGATTCAGGAGCTAGCAAACACATGACTGGGGATAAATCTTGGTTTGATACTTTTGTGGCAAAATAGGGTAAGCCAGTCACAATTGCTGACAATCAGGTATATCAAGTAAAAGGAGAAGGGGATATTTTTGTGTCTCTTCCCTGATGGTAATTTTCATATTGAAAAGGTTCTCTATGTTCCAGGCTTAGCCAATAATCTGCTATCAGTCACACAAATGTTGGATAGAAACATGGAAGTCATGTTTCACGTTGTCAATGGTAAGAAGCGATGTTTTATCACACACAATGGTAAACATGTTGCAATCGACTCTTACAAACATGGCTTGTTTATTCTCGATGCTATTTCCACTCCACATGTTTCTTTGGCTACAACTACAAAGGAGGCCACCTCTCTCTGGCATCGACGTTATGGGCATCTCAGTTCTGGATATTTTCTTGAATTACACAAATATGGGATGGTGAAAGGTCTTCCACCCCTCTCATCTATCTTACCAGTTTGCTCGGATTGCTTAGCAAGGAAGCAACATCGAGTGCCTTTTGAAGCAAGCTCCTCTCGAGCTGCAAAACCTTTAGAGTTGGTACATACCGATCTGTGTGGTCCTATGCCAACTAGCTATGGTGGGAAAAAGTATTTTCAACTATTCGTTGATTATTACTCATGGAAGATGTGGGTTTTCTTTCTTCAATTGAAATCAAAAGCGTTTCTCTACTTTCAACAGTTCAAGAAATTTGTTGAGAAGGATTCGGGATGTTTGATCAAAACCCTTCACTCAGATCGAGGGGGGGGATACACCTCTGAAGAGTTTTCAAAGTTTCTTAAGAAACATGGGATCAAAAGAAAACTGACTACAGCCTATACACCTTAGCAGAATGGAGTTGCAAAAAGAAGAAATTGTTCCATTATGGAAATGGTTCGATGTATGCTAAAAGGAGCACATCTTGAGGATCAATATTGGGCAGAAGCAGTAAACACAACATCATACCTCCTAAATAGAGCACCCACTAGAGCTCTACAAGGGAAGACTCCACAAGGAGCATGGAGTGGTAAGAAACCTTCCATTGCTCATCTGAAGGTGTTTGGATGTAAAGCATTCATGCACATTCCAAAACAGAAAAGGAGGAAGCTAGATGAGAAAACCCTATAGTGTATCTTTCTTGGCTATGATGAGTACTCAAAAGGTTATCGATTGATTGATCCTAAGACCAAGAAGACACATGTAAGTAGATATGTTATATTTGATGAAGCTCTCACATCAAAAGACACATCCACAATAGTATACCTAGATAAAGAAGAGCCTAAGAATGAGGTTCAACTTCCACAGAAAAAATAGAAAGTTCCAAAATGGTATACTAGCACATTGAGAGATGCTAATTTGAAATCCCTTCCAGATCTATCTCTTGATAGACCATGTACTCACAGTATGACTCAACAGATGAGAGCAGAAGAATCTACTTTAGAGGTTGACGAACTATATCAACACTTTGATGATTTGTCAGTGGGTACAGAAAATGATAGAGAGGAAGATAAGGATGGAGAAAAAAATTATATGTCTACATTGAATACAAACAAACCCACAATGGTTCAATATGCACTTGATGAACCACAGTGGAAAGAGGCCATGGATGTATAACATCAATCTCTCCTTAAAAATAATACTTGGAAGTTAGTCGATCTGCCAACATGGAAGAAACCCATAGGCTGCAAATGGGTGTTCAAAGTGAAGTATAAGGCAGATGGGTCTATTGATAAGCATAAAGCCCAGCTTGTTGCAAAGGGATATGCTCAAACAGAAGGCATAGATTATGAAGAGACTTTTGCCCCTATCGCAAAAATGACTACCATCCGTGTACTTTGTGCCATGGGAGCTTAGTTTGGGTGGAAATTACATAAGATGGATGTTAAAAGTGCCTTCTTGAATGGTGACTTACAAGAAGAAGTATACATGACTCAACCAGAAGGATTTGTGGTCAAGGGGGAAGAACAAAAAGTATGCAAATTGATCAAATCCTTGTATGGGCTAAAACAAGCTCCTCAAGCTTGGTATATCAAGATAGACAGTCACCTTGTGCAGCATGGATTTGAAAGAAGTCATTCAGATGCAAATATCTATATCAAGAAAAATGGTTTTGATATAGTGATTCTTGTACTTTACGTAGACGATCTGATCATCACAGGAAGCTCAAAAAGTATGATTGGCTTAGTGAAAAGTGACTTGAAGCAATCATTTGAAATGACAGATCTAGGACTTCTGCACTATTGTCTTGGTTTAGAATTTACTCAAGAACAATTTCATATTTGAGTAACACAAAAGAAATATGCCAAGACTTTAGTAGAAAAATATCGGATGACTAATTGTAAGTCCAAAGCAACTCCAATGGAGCAAGGACTTAAGTTATCTTGATATGATGAGTCACCTCAGGTAGATGGAACTCTCTATTGCCAGTTGATTGGGAGTCTCCTATATCTGAAAAATACTAGGCCAGATCTCAGTTTGCTTGTGGGATATCTTTCAAGATTCATGCAAGAGCCTAAGATGAGTCACTGGAAAGCAGCAAAAAGAGTTCTTCATTATGTTTGTGGTAGTACAAATTATGGCCTAGAATATAGAAAGAATAATACTTTTTTCTTACTTGGATACACAGACTCAGATTATGCTGGATCTCTTGATGATCGTAAATCCACTTCTGGATATGTTTTTCATCTCGGGTATGGACCAATATCATGGCATAGTAAGAAACAACATGTGGTTACTCTATCTTCAACAGAAGCAGAATATTGTGCAACCAGTGAAGCAGTCTATGAGATAATGTGGTTAAGTCACATTCTTACAAACATGGGCCTTCCAAAGAATCTTCCACTTCATTTGTTTTGTGGTAATCAAGGTGTTTTGAATTTTGTCAAAAATTCAATTTTTCATGAACGTACCAAACATGTTGATACCAGATGTCATTTTATTCGAGATGAATTTCCAAAGCACCATATACAACTTCACTACATTCCTACTGATGCGCAAGTTGCAGATATCTTTACCAAAGCACTTGGACGTATCAAATATGAAAAATTTCGAGATACTATTGGAATTTGCCAATAATGTAATAAGGGGGGATGTTAGCATATGACATATATTGTATGCATCAATATTTCATTATTTGCAAAACTATCGCTCGTAGGCGATCTCTGATTTCATCAACTGCATTGTAATTCTTTATATTGAAATCAATGAGAATGAGGAAACTGCTTCGTCAAGTTTTATAGTAACTTTCTATTTTAGCAACTCACTTGCTATTTTTAGTAATTCTAAAAAAAACTCGGATGACATCAAAAATGGAATCATGCACCCGTTATTCAATAAAACCTACTACCCCAAGATAGCAACCCCACTCTAGTTCTACACTAATAGTTATAATGACTTTTCAGATATGAAAATTGAAAATTCCATTAAAAGCAAATTTTGGGCCTCCTAGAGAAATTTTCATGCATGAAAACATATGGGCCACTTTCCTTAGGTTCTCCATGCAATTCAACATGTTCTAAAATAAACAAGGTAAGGTAAAACAAACACTCGGAGCAAAATTTATGGCCATCAAAAGGTGCATCAAATAAGCCCACCCCTAGAACCTAAAAAAATTGATATAACAAAACAAGCTAGTGTTTATGCTTCATTAATGGCCTCTAATGAGAAGGAACTCATGGAAAAACGGTTTCATTTCTAATTTAGAAATATAAGGGAGGAAGATTAAATGCCTGAAGTCCCAATCTCCATTGAATAATTTTCTAACCTAGAGCTTTATTCCATGCTAGCTTGTTTGAATGGTTTGGATTCAAACCAAAATGTGAGAGATTGGAAAATAGCCACTGCTTACTGCATTTCTAATGAGAAAATGTATGAACTCGATGTGGAGAAAAGGGGTATTAAGATCATTTAATTTGAATAGATGGCTTTCCTTACGAAAAGAATACATGAGAAACTAGTAAGGATGAAAAGGGATTTAGATACACCCTCTTTTTGACATTGTTCAAGTTTGGTTTGGATGTTCTTTGCTTCTGTAAGGAAGATGATGCCCTGGATCCTAGTAAAAGAAAAGAATGACAAGGGAGACCTTATCCCTGTATATTATTGGACTACTCATTTGAGGAGCAGTGAGTCTATTTATAGATTTAACCTAGAATTTATAGGGCTAGCTTTGAAGATAATGTATGGAAAATGCCCTAGGTTACCACCACTGGCCAGATAATTATTGAGAACAAAATGTGTCGAATAAGGAGATTGGTAAATCCTTATAGAAGGCATAGTTATTAGACTGTATGAATTCACTGATAAGCCTTTTCTACTTCTTCATTTTTTTATAAATAAATTATTAGCTCTAGAATATTTGAGGCAAGCAGATTTTATCAATATGAACTATGGCTCTAGAAAGAAAAAAAAGTGTTTGTTGACCTACCATAGTGTCGATGATATAACTATCACCAAAAATGGCTAGGGTGAACAAATCACCCAATATTTGGATAGGCTAGGCCTATTTTACATCCCTTAAAGGTAGATATACGACCCAAATGATAAATTCTACAAGAAGAATATTGAATGTAATGGAGATAAGGCCCACAAGTTTGAGAAGACATCAAGGCCTCATTTTGAACAGGGAAAATATAATAAATAGAATGCCCCATTGGATTGGAAAATTTCCAAGATGGAACAAATTCCCCCATCGTTTGACTTATATGAATAGATACTTGATTTTGATTCAGATAATAATGAAAGACATCAGTTGAAGGAGTCTACGATCAGAGAAGTTGAGAATAAAAATAAATGGAATGAAGGTAAGATAGTATACTGGTGGAGGATGAGAGGGGAAACCAACACAGAGAAGTCTAAGTTTGGACGAGTAATTGATAATAATTTTTTTGATAGATATGATAAAAATATCACAACTTGAAAAGCAAAAGATCCAAAGAATATAGTGCCGATTTACAAGAAACCTCAACCAGGGTCAGACTCTCCATCTCCACCTTCACAAGAACAAAATCAAGGAGAAGAGATTGATACTCAATTAACTATTTCTAAAGATATTAAAACATTTGAGCCCTCAATATAACAACTAAAATAATTTCCCTAAAGGGGTGCAGTTAATGAGTAAAATGCATTATTTTGATGATATAGCCATAAGCACAAAAGTCATAAAAATAGTAAGTAGGCCCAAGTCTAACTCTAGGTGGAGAACCTCCTGAAATGAAAATATATTGGAATGAAAAAATATAATAACTTCATGTTTACACCAGTAAGTTTCACCACTATAGCTATAGTAGATCTCAATCCTATTTCTGAAGAACCACTGAGGAGGAACCATTGCAAGGAATTTTCAAGGAAGATACAGAGAATGATAAGCTGGTAGTATTTCATATTTTTAAGAGAAAATCTAAAAATGCATTGAAAAGAGCTCAAAAAGAGGTATATATGAAACAAAATATGGATAAGGGAAATATTATTGAGAGGACCTCTATTTTAGTTGTAGAGGAATCAATACAACTAGTACAACAACAAAGGACAGAGGCAGTTCTAGAGCTTCCTACATCTGTAGGCAGAGATGATTTCTATCCCCTCTTCTCCTTCTCCTCTTTCTGCAAAGAAATATCCTTCACATTCTAAAGATAAAGTTGAAATTAAAATTCCCTCCCCCCTCATAACTCTCCAATTGCACCACCAGTAATTAGAGAGGGTCAATTCAACCCATCTCCTCCATAATCATCTAAAATTCCCCCTTCATAATCAATTATAATCCGATATTTGCCATTGCAACTTCCCATATCATCCAAAACACAAGCTATTTCATCTACACCCACTCACCCTTCTATGATTTTCACTTCAATTTCCATGACTTCTCCCAATGTAACAACAAAAATAGTCATAGACTCGACTAAATTTACTACCACCATTTTATCATCATCTACTGAATCTGCTCTTCCCTATATTATAGCCTCTCCTCCTCCAACAAGTTATCCCACACTAAAAAAATTATAAAAAAATAAGGAAACTTTACAAAAAATTCAATAGTTTGGGTAGAGAAGCTATCCAAGCCTTCTAAGAGGATGTCTACAAAGATAAGTACCATGTATGTTGATCCTGTTTCAAGGCAGGGAGAATATAGGTCCATTATTCCTCTAGTGAGCAAGCCTGAGACTGAAATGATTACTCAAGACTATCATATGGAAGAATATACAGAGGACATTGAGTTGTTTCCTGCTGAAGATAAGCTGGTTATAGTGAAATCCCACTAGGACACTTTTATGTTAAAGTTGGTATATACAAATAGAAGGTTGACAGGTTGGAGTTAACGATAGAGAAACTTGAGAAGACAATCAATAACCAGAAATAGTTAGAGAAAGCTATCAGAAGTGAAGCAAATAATTGGAAAATAAAATTCCAAGAGACCAATAAGCTTAAAGAGCAAGTATAGGAGAAAAATAAGAAAAATGAATAAAAAGCCAATGAAATACAGAGCTCGAAGCGCCAAATTCAAATTGAAAATTCCAAGTCTTCAGGATTCTTAAAAGTAGGGCTGAAGAAAGTAAGGAAAGAACTATTTTCTAAGGTTTTGGAGAAATTCTCAGAGCTATACCCCATAATTGACTACATGGATGATGCCAGCCACCTGCTTCAAAATACCCATGAATATCTGGATAAATTCACTAAAGAACTGCAACCCATGGTGATTCCAGTAGATAAGATTTATAAGTTGGTAGATAGCAGGCTCAATGAGACTACTAAACCTATTACCAAAAAAGAATGGAATACTGCTAGATTGGCTGCTAGAGTTATAGTAAATAAGAATATATTACTACAAAGGGCTTAGCTATTGTTTGATAAAGTAGAGAATACAATCCGATATGTAGTGGACATCAATCAAGAAATGGTTCAAATGGCTTTAGAGGGTTATGGTTCGAAGATAACACTTTGTTATTAGAAGAAGAAATAAAAAAGAGTGTAGCCTCAAGCCTCCAAGATGAATCTAAGATTTATGCCTTGGAAGAGCCAATTGATCAGGAGTAGGTTTCACAAATGATAATTGATTTAACCAGACTCCAAGACTTGATGGAAGACTTGGTAAAAAGGGAGGCTCTGCAAATTATGAATATACTACTGAATTGGAGTTCATTCACAAGCAGCTTAAAGAGACTTCCAATCCTTCTAAAGTAGTAGAAAACAAGCCTTCCAGAATCTAAAGCTGATGGTATAGTTGTTTGGTAATGATGTTGGGAAAAAAGATAAAGGGTAGGATTCACTTGTTGAAGAAGAAGAAGCAGAGAAAGACCAAGAAGATAATGTTGCATAAGAAGCACAACAGGAAGGTGAAGAACCAAATAGGGTTGCTACGGACCCTCAAGACACACAAGCATAGATTATTTTCTATGTTTTACAATTTTGTAGTTATGCATAAGTTTTGTATTTTGTTTTATTTTTTACTTTGACACTATCAGAAGACAGTAATAAGAGCATGAAGCTAAAATATAGAGAATGAAAGTTTTGTGAAGGTATTCATGTCATTCTTAAAGAAACATAAAAGGGAAAACACAATTCTATTTTTACTTAATATTGGATCAATTTTGAAGGAGTGGCATACATATTTATTTTTTCAATATGATCTTGATATGAATCGTTACCCTTTGGGTGATATCACAAGGTTTTCAGAGGGTAATGGTTGTATAGAAATTATTTTGTGAAGCATTAGTTGAAGATTAGCATTTTTGACTCTTGATGCCCAACGGATAAGACTATGAGTTCAATGGTTTTGCAAGAAAATCCACTCAGGAGGTGCCAAAATGTAGACCCAAAATGACCACATCCTTAGAAAATTTTGAATTTTTTTCTAAGGCATGAGAAATCTCCAATGTATTGAAAATAGAGTGTATTTTAGAGCGGATTCGTGCAAGATTCCTCAATCCGCTCGACACTTGGTTTTTTTGAAAAAGTGTTCCACCCTAACCGATACTTAGTGTATTCGATAATGACTTCACATGAAGGTCCCAATATGCAATCCAACTGAGTTGAGATGATGTTAGCACCCTCCAAAGTGTGGATTGGTGATATCACTCCATTCCATGCAATCAAGTGACTAAATATCAAGAATGTCCTATTTTGTTGAGTTCCAATATTATTTTAGTGCGGAATGGTGATGAACCTCATGCCACTGAGTAAGGAAGTAAAAGCAGCCAGAAAGAAGTAAAGGTAGTGGAATAGCGCAAAAGCTATTTTTCATTACTTTTGAGCCGATTGACATTTTCGTAGTCAAACCAAGTAAAAGCTAATGGAGTGGGAATCGAGGAGCGAATTGCAACTTATATCTTATGTCATGGACGTGAGAAGGAAATAAATTTTTTTTAAGGCTTAGTTGAGCAGATTGACGATGAGTTGTATTTTGCTCAACACTTAGTGTATTTTCCATGTGAGCTCTAATTCGTTGGTTGAAGCCATCCAAGCTGATGTCAACATTCTTTTTAGAGTGGATTGACAACTCTTTCTATCCTGATCACCTATAGATTACTATTGAGCTTAATCATAGTTGTTCACTGAGTGCATCAATGGTGGATATTTTGTTGATATTTTTCATGAGTATACAAAGGCAGATTCTTTATGGATGAAGGTCAGTTAGTTTGAGCGGATAGGTGAAGCATCCAAGGGTACCAAGAACCAAGAACCAAGAACCAAAGTGGTTATAGATCTGTAACAAAGTGGGTCTTCAAGAAGGATGAGTGGTCCAAATCTAGTTTATAATGGCCTAAAGTCTAACTACCATTGTCGAACTAAAACGTTGCAAAGCCGAGATTCTATGGTGCATAATTTCCAGTGGATTTCCTAGACTCTACAAGTGAATGGAATGGTATCAGTATAGTTCTCTGTTGATCAATCATATGCTGAATTCTTGTAATGTCTCCTCTAATTTATTTCATTGTAAACTATAAATAGGGGTCGAACCCTCAATTTTTAGGGTCATCTTTAGCATGTTTGCTTGCCCTACTGTGTTACATTTTTTGCAAACTAATGGAAGGAGAATTACTCAAATTTTTGACTCGTGATATATCATATTTGATATTTTTCATTAAAAGGTTTGATTTGTGAATTGCATTTCTATTAATTTTGTTATGGTTAGTTCATTCCATATATATTGGATTACTAGTTTTAAATACAATTGAAATCTATTCATAGTTAGATCTGTGTTGACAAGAAGTTTATTTTTGTTAAGTTTGAATATTGATCTATTTTGCTAAATTGGATTGTTAATATATTAGATATTGAAATTACCTCTTGGAACACATCTTTGTTCTACTTTATTGTATGAATATTTCTTGGTTTTGGGTGTTGCTAATCTTGAGTGTGGGACACTAGAAATAGTTTATCAAAGGTTTTCCATGTGGATGCCTATGTTGTTAGCCCTATTCGGCCACTGATAAATCATAATTTCTTAACCCTAAACCTTTTCTAACCCTATTCCTAAAAATAATTATTGATCTTAATTGAGTCAAAATTATGTTAGTTGAAAAGAAACTAGCCTACACTAGAGGTTGGGTTGAAGTAATATTTGGTCCATCCAATGATGAGTTTTGAGTTGTGACTATCGGGTGCAAGCCTGGACAGAAAATTGGAAGATAGATAGTTGTAGTATCAAGTAAAACTTGATGACAATTCAGATCCTAATAGGTATAGCATAGAAAATGTTGATGGCCAAAATAAATATTATACATGGAGACCACAAAGGAGGGTTGAAAGAACTAACAATATGAGAAACAAAAAATGGAGGATGATATGCAAAAATTTTATGATAAAAGAGAGCAAAAAATCTTGGTTATGTTGGAAATGGCATGAAATTACAAAAAATTAAGATATGAACCAAGGTAGTGCTAGGGTTTCCTCCAATAGGTAACATTGTAGAAAGTCTATGGTTTCCTCCATGAGGCCTAGTTGGGGTTGATGTCAAAATCCAGGACAAATGTTATGTCTAAAATTAAACAAAAGTGTCGAGGGATAATGATAAAGGGGTATATGTTGAATTGTGTCGAAATATTAACAAACATGGTTGCACTATCATAGCAGATGGTAGAAAATGTAACGATAGTGTGGGCCATGAAATCAACTAAACATTTATAATTATGCAAACTATACTAACAAAAAGAGTTACACAGGGACCATAAGGTGTTGTTATGAACAAATAGTTCTATGAGCTAATTCATGGATGGTGGTGAATAGAAACATTAATTGATAGGAGTACCAATTGGCTAAATGTGAGGACTACCATGGTAGAATTAAGATAAGAAACTATGATAATGATAACTTGAGCATTGACAATGTAGTTAGGTCCATAGGAGCATGACTAGGGATAATAATACTATAAGGGTGGATGAGATAAGGGTGTCAAAGCTTGTAGGAGTCATAGAGGGATTGTTCTAATATGAAGACTAGGTTTTTTGAATGTTCATCAAGGGTAGTATTAAAATCCATAGATTTCTAGAGAAAGAAAGTTCATAGTATACTATTATAGAGAAATCCAAGAAAGATGATGTAGATGCGACTAGTTGTAAACCACTGAATCTTGAAATTATAATGGTGATAAAGAGGTGGAGGAGTTGACATATCCATAATCACCATAGTAGTAATATAATTGAGACTTTTATCAGTGTCAAAAAGATATTTGTCCTCATTAAAAATCCCTTGCATAATGAGATCTTCAACTTCTATCGTGCTAGTTTCAACTAGAGTATCTTCATCAACAATAGTAATTTTTTTAATTTCTTCATGATCTTCATCATAGAGTTCTACAAATTATTCAAATAAATATTATTCTACAAAGGGATGATTGTATTTGCCATCATTTCTAATAGCATACAAGATCAAATCTGTGTGACTTCAATCATGATATCCTTGGCTTATTGAGAGATCTCTTTAAGAGAGAGCATGTTGCCCAACACTCATGGTAGGAAAAAATGTTGAACCTTTCACATTGCATAAAAAGTGTAAAACACCCATAGTACATATCCTACAAGATGATTATGTGACCCTAAAACCCTAACCATGGACTAGAAAGAAAATCTAAAATCAAACAAAAAAGGAGGATAAACCTAAGACCTCTAAGTAGGGACAAAAAAAATGGTCCCGATCCTTGATCAAAAGGAGGTGAAAATCTAACCAAGGATTGAAAGGGTTAATCCAAACCCATGATCAAAAATATAAACCCTAATCCTGGATCAAAAAGGTGAACCCAAACTCAAGGTCAAAAGGAATAACAAGTTCTAGAGGGATGGAAATATCTAGAGTGAGAGAAAGATCTAGAGGAATGAAAATATCTAGAAAATGTACTATGTAAACCTTTCTAGGAGGTCCATTACATAAGGATATTTTTTTACATTTAAATATGTGTGTAGTATGACATATAAGATTATTTCAAAGTGATGGAAAATTATTTAAGACCATTGTTAGACATAATTATTTTAGAAGAGTAAAGAGGATTTGTGAAAGGGAGATAGATTCTGGATGGGATCGTAGTAGCTCATAAAGTTATGCATTCAACAATTTTGAGAAAAGAGAAAGTAATAATATTAAAACTTGATATGAGTAAGGCCTATGATAGTGTTAAATAGTATTTTATTTTTTTAGTATTAGAAAATATTGGATTTGGAAATAAATGGGTTAAATGAATTAAAGCTTTTGTATCTACAATTTCATATTCAGTGTTGGTCAATGAGTTAGTAACAAAATCATTTAAATCCAAGAGAGGACTTAGATAGGGAGATCGTCTATCACCATATTTTTCATTATTATAAGGTTTTGGGTAGAAACTTGAAAGAAGCCTTAAAAATATGAGTTTAAAAGTGGACTTAAGGCTAGTAATAATATTGACATCACCCATCAATAATTTGTAGATGATATAGCCATTCTGGAAGGGCAAGTATAAACAAGGATAAATATTTAAATAACTTATTAAAGTAAGACATTGAGCAATAGGAAATAAAGTTAATAGGAAAAAATCTAAACTTTACTTCATAAATACCCCAACTAAAATCAATGCAGGGATATACAAATTACTTCAAATGGAGGCGAATAAATTTCCATATTATCTGGGGATGCCCTTATTTGGGGGAAAAATGAGGATAGAATTATGGAATTCAGTTATAATTAAAGTTTAGAATAAACTACTAGCATGGAAAGGTAGATATGATTATCATTAGCAAGAAGAGTGTAGCTAATTAAATTAATTTTACAAGCCTTTCCAACATACTATATGTCTTTGCATATTATACCAAAATCAATAGAAAAAGGTTTAATATTTATTATGCAATCACTTTTTTGATCAAAAATACATGATAAAAGAAAATTTCATTTGGTGAAATGGAGCAAGGTCTGTGATGATAAAACTAGGGGAGGTCTCAATTTAGCAATTATTATTGATACAAACTTAGATCTTAGGGAAAAAGTAATTTGGATATTGTACAAAGAGAACACAAAAAATCAGTAAGAATTCTTACAAATATGTTAAGCCCAATGACTCAAGATAAATATATAATACATTATCTCTACCAAATGGTTCTACACTATAGAATGGTTTTAAAAATCAATTGATTTAGTGATTAAAGGTTTAATATGGGTGGTGGTAATTAGAGAAAAATATTCTATTTGGATGGATAAATGGTGTGATAAAGCACTCAATCTAGATCTAATTTTAAAACCATGGATGAGATCACTTTAATATAAATATGGTGATAGGGTTTCAAACATTTTGTACAAGGATCAGGAAGGAATATACAAATGTAAACAATATTTTTTTACAAGTATACAAGACATTGATGCTAGGAGGTAGTTGATTAGAAAGATAAAAATAGTGATTATTTTGAAGGGAGCCAATGATAAGTTTATTTTAAAGTTGCATATGTCAAGAGAATAAACAACAAGAAGTAGATATAATACAAATAATTATCAAAATAGGAATAGCATAAGAGTACGGAGAGATATTTGGGTTAGCCCAAGCAATCCTAAAGTCAAAATGTTTGTTTGCTTAATAGGTCATAAAAGAATTTCATTTTGGGATAATCTTACTCCTAAATTCAAAATGTTTGTTTGGCTAGTAGGTTATAGAAGAATTTTATTTTGGGATAACCATATGAAAAGGGACATTCATGGCCCCTCAAAACATATTCTTTGCAAAATGGAGTAAATTTTAGACCATATCTTGGGACACAACTCAATAGTATGGAAACTATGGTAATGGATCCTTTATATATTTGGTAAATGTGTGGTTATGAATGTTAGAATTGAGGAATGATTAAAGTAATGGTAAAGAACTTTTAAAAGGGATGATTTATAAATAATTTTGGATATATCAAAAGATACAATACTTTGGATTGTTTGGCTAGAAAAAATAAAAGAATATTTAAAGGAAATGAAAGTAGTTTAGAGGTAATTAAAAGGGATATTTTTGTAGCAATAGAGGAGTCTAAACAAACCCTACCAACTCACCCAATCCCTAATCTATAAGCAAAGAGTCTTAATAGATGGAGTGAAGTCATCAAATGGAAATATGATGTTGGGGATAGGAGAAATAAAAAATACAAAGAATATAAAGTGGAATCCACCAGATGTGGAGTTGTCAAATTGAATTCTGATGGAGCATCTAAAGGAAATATAGGAGCAAAAGGAGGAATAATTAGAAATAATAGAGGAGAGATCTTGTCTCATTACACTTTCAATAATGGATTTAAGATAAATAATGTAGTTGAAGCTTGGGTGGCTTTTGAAGGATTAAAAATATGCAAACAAATGAAATAGAACAAAGTATGGATGGAAGGTGATTCACTCTTAATAAATATAATTTTGATGAAAACAAAGGCTCCATGAAACATTCAAGAGATAATTATGGAAATCCAATACCTTGCTATAGATTTTGAAGAAATTAGGTTTACATATATATTAAGATAATGAAACAAATGTGCAAATATGCTAGCAAATATAGGGGTTTTAATTGAGGATCATGAAGTCAAATTCTCTTTTCCTTGGTTAGAGGAAGTAGTAAGTTTAGTTGAACTTGAAAAGAAATCGTTGACTGCTTGAATCTGGTAAAGTGAGATATGATAGTGTGATGTTTTGGAAATATTACTATACTAAGATACCATGCATAGATAGAGGAGGTGAGGTTTTGGTATTATGAAGGCTACTATAGGAAAATATCAAGAAGGATGTTGAATTATAGAATATTTGTATTCACACATAAAATTGAAAATTTTGTAACTTTTATATTTATTTCAAATAATTGTATATTGCTTAAACCGATGAATAAAACTAGGGCTAAAATTAGTGAAACCAATAAGAAACTGAAATAACTAATTATAGTAGACATGGAATGACTCTATAGAAAAAAAAATTTTGATACCATCTTGTTGAGCTTAAATTCAAATATATATATAACATGACCCTATGACCAATTGTTAAAAAGGAAAAATAGTTACCGATTCCTCTATGTATAAAATATATCTAAAAATACACACATTAAATGAATAGTAAAATGTAATAAATTTTATATCAATTCAAAAGTGAGATAGTCATAAATAAAAACATTAAATGAATAATAAAGATTTATATAAAGTTTATATCAATTCAAAATTGATATATATTTATATAAATACAAACATCAAATAAAGAGTAAAGATGTATACAGTCTAAAAGAAAACTTACTTCACATAAGTGAGATAGATAAAAAAAAACTAAAAATGAATGGGAACATAGGTTATGTATATTTTATACTTAAAAAATAGTTGAGACAAAAGAACACTTCATCACAGAATGAAAATGATGGTAATGCACTACATGTAACAACCCGATTCTAAATCATCGGTTGTACAACCTAGTCTAGCTCACTAGTTTATCAAGATGGAATTTTTGACTGGCTTCATTAACTAGACCTAACCTAGGGTATTGTTTTAGTCATATTAGTTTTAGTTATTACCCAATGTTTGATCAGTATGAGGCATATAATAAAACTTTTGAAAATTATGATCACTATAAATGAGCTCCCGAGTGGACGATATTGGCCAAATCTTGTATATGGTGTTATCTAGTGGATCTATCATCTCATCCTCTTGTTTTGGTATGGGAGAATAAATCCACAGTGAGGATTTTCCTCTATGATTCATAACACCTAAAAGGTGGACGCATAATTCCCCTCCCTTAACATGTGGAACCAAAGATTAATTATGCTCACATATTCCAAATTTATCATATAAGAGTGTTTAGTGTATATGCCTAGTGCCTAGTTGTTTTTCCACTTCACTGGAATAAACTAGGTCCATATCATTTCTTTGGTTATGGACCTAGTTTTATTGAAAAAATTATGAATAACGACAAGTTATTCTATAACAACTATCATGGATTGGCCTAGCTCCTTTTATCATCCTAGGTTACTCTTATTCATAAGTTGAACAAGGAACCATCACCGTACCACTTACACAATAATATAGAGGAGACATCCCATACCACCCCTCGTTACCTACTCATCTTAACCTATATTTTCAGGAAGTAGTTCTCGATTCACAATGGTTACCTTCTTGTAACCAATCAGTATTGGGTATTATAATTTCAATTGTTGATTACCTTCCTCATGATCAACCATAAAAAAGTTGGTTAGTTTTAAGGTCTGAAAGGTAATTTTATGAGAAGTGGTTTCTAACCTATCTTGATTCAAGATTTATCCTTTACCAACATGGATTTTGGGTTTTTACCACATATTCATAGCATTTCTTCGATAAAATAATCAAGGTCTTTCTTTGGAATCAATAAAACCACCAATAGATTAAAATGTACTTCATCTAATTTCAAATAAATATAACTAAATCAAAGTTTCTCTTAAGCATGTTCTAATTTTCCATTTAAACTTAACTTTGATAAGGTTTTGCATATTCTATATTAAAGAAAGATTTATTTTCTATATCATTAAATGTAATATTTCAAACATATAAACTATAGAAACTTATTAAAATTTTTAAATAAACATGATAATTCATGATCTAAAATATACATAATATACATACAAAAGGTAATTCTCACAACTAGCATTTGAATCATTTCAATTCTAGAATAAGATAGTAGTTTTTCAAGCAAACTCTTTTAAGCACATTATTAAGTTTACCTAAGTTGCTACTAGAAAATGATTCATCTAGTTTGACTAAGCATGACTCTACCTTGGTTTTAGTTTTTGGAAGAACAATGATAATATAATTAAACTCTAATTGAGATAAATAAATCTAAAATTTTAGAATGTAAAAAAAATCTAGTTCTCAATTCCATTGATCCTATTTCTTTTAACAATTTCCCTTCTAGACCCATATATTCCTTTTACTTCAAATTGTAATTTTAGCTTTATTCAAAGAGAATCTATTTCTAGAATAAACTCTTTAGCATTCCTTATAATAATTGAAAATTTATATTTTATCAAAATATTATTTGAAAACATCGAAAAGCTTATATAAATCAAGGCTTAGTATAAATCAAGGCTTAGCTTTATTAAAAGGGAATACCAACTCCAATGAAAAAAAAAAATATATATATATATATATATATATATATATATATATATATATATATATATATATATATATATATATATATATATATATATAAGATATAACATGATTCTAAGAGCTTTCATACGGGTCGTCCTGAGCAAAAACAACAACTAATTTTATAAAACACTTCCTTTGAATGTTTTGGACCCGACATCATTACTTTTAATTAACTGTTCCTTTGTTGCATCTAAGTGGAGATTGGATGGGGGATCAAGTGGCCTATGGGAAGGAAATGCAGCTAAAAATGAATGCTATTATGTAACTAAAATGGATGTTATTCAACTTGAGATATTAAATGAATTTTTCAAACATAAATTATAAAACATGTGTGATTAAAATGATACATTTTCAACAATTCATACATCTAACAACTCATTTAAATATGAATATTAATGTACTGCTAATAATATTGGATGTCGATATATGCTATTAATGAGGGATGGATGGTGGGAGCAGGAGCAAGAATGGGAGCGGGATCAAGAATGAGAGCGGGAGCAGGTTCAGATGCAGGTGCAGGATCTAGGGTAGGTGCAGGATCAGGATTGGGGTCAAACACATCGGGGCCCAGGCCCGGGCCCGCCAGGTCATCGACAGGACCAAAGGAGGGCTCAGAGGCTAAGTAGACTGGCGGCCAGGGTGGGGATGACATCTTGGTCCTGAGACCTCCTACCAGCCTTGAGGGTAGTGTAGGCCTAAGGAAAAATCCTCCAGATCGTGGGCAGGGGTTTGCCCCAAGTGGGCCCAAACCCTCCTATTGGCAGATCTTGGCTGGCACTAGGGCCCAGCCTCAGGCCCTGGGCATAGGGCTTTCCCTCGAGGGTACCCACATTTCCATTAAAGAGGAGGTCTACTCATCCTTTGTCTCTGGATCCTCTGACTCCCTGGTTGGGAAGTTCCTAGGAGGGCGATCGAAAATGGAAACCATTTGCAGATGGGCAGCTTCCAAATGGAAAGTTTCTAGACATATTCAGTTTGTGGTCCTTACCAAGGGATTCTTCATTATCAAACTAAACAACAATGATGACACTAAAAAGATTATATCTGGAGGGCCCTGGTTCCTGGGTCGCAAAAGCCTCTTCCTCAGACGATATGGAGCTGACTTCCATCCCAGCACCCAAAGTATCAACTTCACCTTGATCTAGATTTGGATCCCTGAGCTCCTTTTCCACTTGTGGCACGAAGACGTTCTAAGGCTCATTGCCTAGTCGATCGGTGAGCTGTTGGCCTTCGATCCCACCACCAAGGCAAGATCTCGAATGGTCCATGCAAGATTTTGTGTCAATGCAAATCTAGAATTTTAACTCCCCTCTTCTGTGTCCATCTCCTCTAGGTCCTTCTTTTGGCACAAAACCCTGATTTACAAAAACAAACCTACTTTTTTCCCTCTCTACTGCACTCAAGGACACCTCCTCTATCAATTCCCTATAACCAAGAAGGTTGATGCCTCTCTCCCCACCAAACCCCCCTCCCAACTAGGTCGGGCCCCTCCCATGGGCCCCACCATGACAACCCCAAATACTAGGCTTGGACCACCAAGGAGGCTCCCCCTTCTTCCCAAGTGGGCCCTTGCCTGATGGATGGCCTTCCCTAGGTTCCCCCTTCCCTCGTACCCCTCCCTGGTTCCTCTTTTGAGGTCTTGATCACCCCTCACCCATTGTGAATCCCTTCCCACAGGCCCTTGCTTACGCCCTCTCTCAGCCTTGCGAGCTGTTTGAGCTCTCTCTCCACCAACTCTCACTTTCTTGTCTTCCTCTACCAAGGTTTCCTCCTCTCCCCCCTCCTCATTATCCCCCTCTCGACCACCTCTCGCCCTTCCTAGTGGCCCCTGTCAGCCTCACCCCCTCAAAGTGTAGCTCTGAGAGGTCCGATGAAGAGGTTGAGGGTAGCTCTCCATCTGGGCCCAATGAAATCAGCCCCAAGATGACCCAAAGTAGGACTTTCACCACAGAATTTTGTAGCAAACTCAAGAGAGGTCACCCCATCCTAGGTGATCAAAGATCGAGGATCACTGAATACGACATAGCCAATGGCTCCCAGGAAACCCTCTTTGATGTCATCGTGAGCTTTTCCAAAGCAGATGCCCTATGATCCAAACTCCTCGCTCAGCTCAGGAAGGGGGGCAAGTGACCCCCCAAGGGTGTCAAATGAAGCTCATCACCTAGAATGTTAGGGGGCTCAATGGTGCCCCCAAAAAAAGGATCCTTGGCCAACTCTGCAAGGATCACCGCTTGTCCTTATTCCTCCTCCAAGAGACCAAAATAGATGAAGCGACTGCTCAGAGGGTCTCCCAAGCTACTTGGCAAAATTGCGAGTCTCTGTCTACCCCTACGACTGGCATAGTTGGAGGCCTATTGTGCATGTGGGACCCCTAGTATTTTGAGGGGAGACTCATATCATCTTCCCCTAGAATAATCAACATTCTAGTCCATTATGTGAAGTCAAGGCATTCATGGATCTTGTCTAACGTCTATGCTCCCAACAACCCGATTGAGAAAGCTGCCTTATGGAAGGAAATCATCTTGATGAGGGAAGCCTTTGCCCCCATTCCCTATATCCTAGAAGGGGACTCCAACAACCCCCTTTTCCTTTTTGAAAAAAGTGGGGGCTCAACGAATCCGTCCAAAATCATGGAAGACTTTAGAGCCTTCATCGACCTCAATGAACTCATGGACGTCAGCCTAAAAGGAGCCAGGTTCACCTGGTCAAACAGAAGAGCGAGAGCAAGCCATATCTAGGTCAGGCTAGATAGAATATTCCTTTCTAAGGAAGTCATTCCCCTATTTTCTGATGCAACCTTACTGGATCTCACTAAAATTTGGTCTGACCACAGCCCCTCCTCCTCGAAATCGACCATCACTCCTCCCTCAAGCGGCCCTTTCGGTTCGAGTCCATGTGGTTGCACCACCCCAACTTCAGGGCCCAGGTTGGTTGTTGGTGGGCTCCCCCAGTCCTTGGGCACCCTACTGAGCAAGTCTACCACAAACTAAGATGTCTCAAAGAATAGCTCAAGGTATGGAACAGAGAGGTGTTTGGCAACATCTTCAAAAATAAAGCAACAATCAAGAAAAAACTTGAAGACCTTGAGCTCAAGTTTTAGGAATGCTCCCAAGACTCGAGGATCAGGGAAGAGGAACGTTTAGCCCTTAGCGAGTACCACAAAATCTTGGACAAGGAAGAAACATTCTTGAGGTAGAAGTAGATAGCCCTATGGATCCAATATGGGGATGCTAATACTAAGTTCTTTCACACGTTGACCCTCAGAAATAGGGGCTTTAACAAAATTTTTGAGTGGATGAGTAGCGATGGCAGAATTATCAAGGACGAAGAAGACATTTATACTGAAGCCACCAACTTCTTCCAGGAGCTCCTTGGCACCAATCCCACTATGTCCCCAAAAATGATAGACACCCTGCTGGAGCATATTCCTTCTTCGATCTCGACCATGGCAAATGAGATGCTCCTGTAGCCCCTGTCTGACTCTGAAATCCATGCTGTTATGTTTTCCATGAAGGCTAAGGTGGCCCAGGGCCTGTATGGGTTTCCTCCTCATTTCTTCCAATCCTTTTGGGACATCTTTGGCCAAGAACTGTGTGCAGCCATTCGGGACCTCCAGACCGCCAGCTCCATCCCTAGAGGTATTAACTCCACCTTCATTGCCCTGATCCCCAAGTCTCAGGCAGCTAGATACCTCTCTGATTTTGCCCCATCAGCTTATGTAATGTCCTATATAAAATCCTAACCAAATCCATGGCCTCTCACCTTAAGGATATCCTTACCCTAATCATTGCCCCCTACCAGGGGAGCTCGATCAAAGACAAACTTATCATAGATGGAGTTATCATCATGCACAAGGTCATCCACTCGACCCTCCTATTCAAAAAGGCCTCCTTTATGCTCAATATAGATATGAACAATGCCTTCGATAGAGTTTACTAGGATTTCCTTTCCAAGGTCCTTCTCAAGTTCAGGTTCCATCCCTCCTAGGTCAGCCTCATCAAAAATTGTGTGTCCTCCCCTTGGTTCTCTATCCTCATCAACGGATCCCCCATCGGGTTCTTCCCTAGTTCTAGAGGCCTTCACCAAGGTGACCCCCTATCCTCGATCCTCTTCATCATCCTAGTCGAGGCCCTAGGACGCACCATCTCGAGTGTTGTCTCCCGTAGACTTATCTCGAGCATCAGTCTTGCGTCGGGCCTACCCCTTGTGTCCTATCAATAGTTTGTGGATGACACCATCCTTGCTACTTTAGCTTTGATCCCTCAATCCAATACCATCAAGCTCATCTTGACCTTGTATGAGGAGGCGACCAGACAGAAAATCAACCTTCAAAAAAGTAAAATTTTCTTTATCCACACCCCCCTAGCTAGGCAAATCAGAATCGGGTGGATTCTTGGTTGTACCCCTGATTCCCTCCCCTCCTCTTACCTTGGGCTCCCCTTGTTTATAGGAGCATCCTCCAAGACCCTTTGGAGTGGGATGATTGATTGGATCCAGAGGAATCTGGCCCCTTGGAAATGCCACCTCCTATTTCAGGCTGGTAGAGCCACCCTACTATCGACAGTTATTCAAAGCATTCCGATCCACTTCATTTTTGTCTTTAGAATCTTGGCCTCCATTACAGCTCACATCAAAAAAATCTAGAAATACTTTCTATGGTAGGGAATTTAAGATAAGAAGAGGATCACCTTGGTTTCCTGGCCCTTGGTCTATCGCCCCAAAGGTGAGGGAGGGATCGGGCTCAGACGGGTGACCCTCACAAACAAGTCCCTCTTGTCCAAGCATACCTGGAAGGTGTTCACCAAAGCCTCTAATGAATGGGTCAACATCATGCATAGGAAATACTACCACCATCACCCCTTCCTCGGTGAATCCTAGCCCAAATATGGATCAACCTTCTGGAAATCCCTAATCTCCACTAAATACATCATTCGAAAGGGGACCATATGGATCCTCAAGGACTGTACCAAGATCGACTTTTGGGAAGACAGATGGATCCAATATGATGCCATGAATGCTGAAAACAATCTCCTCATCCTTAAACTGGGCCTGGTGGATAAAGGGCCCAAAGTGTCGGCCTATCTTGACCAAGGATAGGTAACTTGGAATCCCATCCTGAACCCTAGGTACCCACTCTAAGCCTCTAGGATCCAGCGTCTCCTTAAGGTGATAGTTATCCCATCTTCTAGAGGGAATGACAGATGCATTTGGCATGGCACTCCCAGTGGTGTCTTCTTTGTCAAATATGCCTACAACTTCCAAAGACTCTATGATGAGGCCCCATTCCCCGCCCACCAGGTGTGGTCCAAGAAGTTGATCCTCAAAATCAATCACTTCATTTGGGTGGCCATTCAAAATAAGATCCTGACCATCGATAACCTGATCATGAGGGGCTTTCAGATCCCAAACAGATGTTTCCTTTATTGTGTTTCTTGTGAGTCTACCAATCACCTCTTTCTTAGATGCCCCTTCTCTTCTAAAGTCCTAGGCCTCATCCTTTCCCAATTTTCTATCCAGTGGGTGGCCCCCAATTCCATCTCTGACCTCCTATCCTAGTGGCCCAATCCCTTTGCCCACCCCTTCATCCACTTCCTATGGGGCTCCTACCTTCCCCACCTGCTCTGGAAACTCTAGCTTGAGCACAATAGTAGAGCCTTCTCCTCCCTAGCCCACTCCCCCTAGTGGGTGGCGGCCAAGGTGGTTGCCTTCACCCTTGAGAACTCTCACTCCCTCCCTTTGATCGAGGTGCCCCACAGGCTGGGTGAGTCCACCCTCCTCTCCTCCCTTGGAGTCTAGCTCCCCCTCCGGTCCCCCCCCACCCCCTCCCATCATTCTATGACAAGATGGACTGCCCCCCTACCCGAATGGGTCAAAATTAACTTCGATGGAGCTTCTAAAGGAAACCCCGACCCCTTTGGAGTGGGTAGGGTCATCCAAGATAGTCATGGGGCCTTGATCTTGGCGTACGCTAAACCGCTTGGCATCTAGACCAACAACTTTGTCAAAGTAGCAGCTCTCCTTCATGGGCTGATAGCCCTCAAGGAGACCTCCCCAAAAGTCATCATCGAGGGCAATTCCCAAGTCATCATTAAGGCTGCCTATAGCTCGAGAAGCATGCTTGGCACATTCTCAACACCATTTGGGAAGTTCTCACTATCCTCCAAGGATACACTCACCATGCCTTTCGCCATGTGTACAAAGAAGATAATCATGCAGTTGATTTCATGGCCAATCAAGCCACCTTAGCGAAATATCTCACCACCTAGACCACGAATTTCCCTGATGCTCTGGTCCAAATAGCATCTCAAGATCATTCAAGCATCGATGAGAGTCAAGACACTTAGGTCACTCAGATTCGGGGCCTCGAAGGTGCGCTATTACACCTACCCCACATGGACATGGGACACTCCTTCCCGCCTCACCATGGTGATTGGCCCCAGTGACCCTCTTGTCCGAGGGCTGGCCAATCTAATCAAGCGCTTTCACACCTCACCAAGTGCTCCCTACTCTAGAGGCCATGTTAGACTTTTGGCCTATCCTATTCTAGATATCCATAGCCCCCATGGAAATCTTGGCAAGTCCAAGTCAGAGCGCTCAGCTTCTTAGTCTAACTTTCCTACCTCGGGTGTCATTCCAATAGATTTCCATGTTGAGTCAACCCTCTCACGCCTGTCTCCCATGAGTCTTCCCCAAGCTGCTCCCTAGTTTATATTGTGCCATCTGGAGCACTGGTATTGGCTCCCCTCCCCTACCCCATGTGGTTGTCGACAACCATGCCCCCTTAGCTCCTCCCAGCTTGTGTCATCCCCTGCCCCTAGCGCCCCTTCCCAATGCCCATGGCATTTCCCCTCCTCAGTGCCTCCCTGCAAGCTTTTAACCCATCAACACTCAGAGCTCTCTCACATTTTGGTCTATTTTCCCCTCCACCTGTCCTCGTGACTCTCCCCTTTCAGTTCAGGATGATTTTGGTTCCCATACCCCTGGCCTACCAGTTTGCCTTCCATGGCTTCCAAGGCCTTTTTCCTCGAGCCCTCCACTATTGACCTTAGCGAGTCTGCCAGGATCTTTTCTAATGCCAAGAAATACACCCCCTTATTCAGTAATTTCGTAGGGGCCGACGAAGAAATCACGCAAGGATTTTTGGACACCTGGAATGAAGAGGAGGTCAAAGTGAAAGGGCTTCATTTCAAAGTGTCCAAGGAGTTTCTGACTAAAGTGACGGGTTTGCACCATGAGGAGAAATGTATATTCATTCGATGGGATAAGAAAAATTAGGATGAGGAGCTCTCCTGGTTCCCAGAGTAGCAATGGGACAAGACCAATCTCTTCCAAGCTGATCTCCTGGCCCCCTTTGACGAGGCCATCATCCTAGTGATGCAATACATTACCTATGATGACCCGGATCAGTGCCTCTACAAATTTCACCTCAGCTTCTACTATCACATTCATGGAGCCATTCTGGTAAGAGCCCCCTAGTTTATCCTTTATTCCTTGAGCCTCACCATTGACCGGGCTTGCAGGAACCATTCTTGGCCCTCCCATCAAGGGCTCATGGCTATTATTTATAGACATGCCCTAGGTAACAAGTCGTAGCTTCATTGCATCCCTCCCCTATCCTCTGTTTCCCCTATGAAGCATATGGCTCCCCCGTTGCTTCCCCTACAACATCCAAATCCAAGGAGACCCCATCCTCTAAAGCCTCCCCTTCCTTGAAACAACGTAGACCCACCCAAAAATGCATGACCCCGGCTCAAGCCCCAAGTAGGGCCCTGACTCCTGGTGCAAGTTCGATCTGTAAGGGCTCGACCCATGATAGTAGTAGGGCGTCTAACATCTCCAAGAAGGCCAAGGTGGAGGCACCAAAAGCCATCAAATTCAGCTTTGACTCTGGCAGCAAGTTGCAAAACTTGTCAACTAGAGTCCTAGACATTACGATCAACTCCTTGACCGCTTTTGCAAAAGCGGCTTCCTCAACGACCAATGCCCTGGGTGAACTCTGCTGTAGGTTGGGCGATGACGTTGTCAGGGAGGGGAGATAATATTCTAGTTCAATGCCCCCGTCCAGGTCAGGCCCGAATGCAGGGCTACCTAGAGTGGCGATGGGCAGTATTTTTTGGTTTTTCTACTGAGCAGCTTTGCAGTTTTTCCCTATTTGGTGGCCTCAGGATAAATTTTTTTTGCTTGCATCATAGTTGGATGAACTTTTTCCAAGCACCAAGGCCCCTGGGCCTCGATTTTTTTCCCAAGGGTGTAGCCCCGATCTTTTAGCACCAGAATATAGCTACGGCTACCTATGTACCTAAGGTTTTGGGACCCTTAAAAAAAAACCCCGTTGTAAATATTATTGTTACTTATCAAAAAATAATAATAATATTGGATGTCCAAAACACAAATAAATAAGGGATTGCTAATAATTAGGTCACCTAAAAATAATTGAATAGGAAATTGTTGATAGCCCAATTCATCAAAAAATATCTAAAATACAGAATGGTTAATACCTGGGGCATCTAAAATATATTGAAATAAGGATGGGTTAATATCTAATACATATAAAATATATTGGAATATGAATGTAGTGAAAATAAATCTTTCAAAGAAAACATAACAACTCCAAAATAAACAATGAAAACCAATGTTATTCTACACAACATATGGTTACAGGGAAAACATGACTCAATTTAAAAAAATCATTTAGCTCAGAAAACCACTCGATCAAGGTGCATCTAAAATGATAAATATTTTTAGTAGGAAGATAATAACAATTGATTAAAATAACTAGTCCCCCACATTTCTTAAGAGAAACTCTCAAAAAATAAATATGTTTGACCCATATGAATGCTCAAGTAGAAAATAGATGGAGCACATAAAGCAATGGGGGTAGAAACATTGGCTTTAGAAATATAGATGTGAGTAGGTAGAGGTAAAATATAAATAGTAAACTATTTCTTTTTCAAAATAACAAGGAAAATACTACAAGGTTTGAAATCTATATTACAAACTATCTAATCATTCGATTTAGAAACTGAAATATAGTGTTGACCTGTTTAAATCCAATTTTCTTCAAAACTGGTCTATCTTCAGCTTTGCTTGGGAGTTCATGTCTCTTTCTCCCATGTAAGCTTCATTTTATAGATGGTTTTTGAAAAAATACTTTTAAAAGGTTTTACATGCATGAGGCCATCTCTTCCCTTCTCTCTTACTAGGTGGCATGTGAACCAAGTCTACGGTTGTTCTATTATATGCTAATATTTTTTTACTAGGTTTTTTTTTTTGGATAACATCCCAAAATTATTTTTACTATGTTTAAGTTACATATATGTATGTATGTATGTATGTATATATATTATAGATTTCTTAAGTAAACAAAAATAGGTCAAACCAACAATTCCTACAAAAGAAAAAGAAGGCATTCAGTAAGCATTGCAACGATATATATATATATATATATATATGTGTGTGTGTGTGTGTGTGTGTGTGTGTGTGTGTGTGTGTGTGTGTGTGTGTGTGTGTAATGCAACTAATAAGAACTTTTATTGTTTCCCACCTTGGGATTGCTAGGGCTATTTTTGCCCTTGGACTTCTGTGAACATATCACCATCATTATTTTCTTTTTTTTTGTAGGCTTGTACCTGTAAAATAAATTTCATAAGCAGTACCATGTCCATAATATTAAAGCATATAATAATAATTCAAATTAGAAACATTTACAATTAAAATTAAAAGACTCATTATAGGGTAGGCCATGACATTCCCCTCTTAAAATAAACACAGTCTCTTGTGTTATGAATACTTATACAATCCAATATGTATATATATTCAAAAAGAAAAGAAAACTTTTTTTAGAGTATTGGTCCTATTGGACCTTGCATTGCTCTAAAAAAAATCTTAAACTTTTCATCCTAAAACCAAATATTCAAATAGGATGAACTTCAATGTGTAGAGGATCATACATCTACAAATTTAAAATATTCCACACCTGAGATGGATCAACAATGTATTTTTTGAGGGACACATGGAAGGTGTCATGAATTTTTGATAAGCTACGTGGGAAAACAAACCTATATGCAGTAAGACTGATTTTATTTATAACTTAAAAAGGTCCCACAAATCTAGGGTTAATTATAGAGGACTTAATAGAGCTTTTGCTAGGTTTCACCCTTAAGAAAACTCTGTCTCCCATAGATAATTTCCTCGGTATCCTTTTTAGGTCTACGTAGCTCTTTTCATGATCTAAGGTTTCTTTGTGCATTTGGTGTATTCATTTCAATTGTTCCTCAATATCCTTTATAGTATTTAGTTTGATCACTAATCGATCCTCTAAATTATCCTAGGATAGAGGAGTTCTACACCATCTCCCATACAAAGCCTCAAATGAAGCCATACCTAGAGAAGCATAATCATTATTATTATAAGTGAATTCAACCAAATAGAGATAGTCTTCTCATTTGGTTTTATGGTCCATATAGTATATGCGTAGAATATATTCAAGGATCTGATTGACTCTTTCATTTTGGTTTTCTATTTCTATATGGTATGCAGAACTACCATTAAGTTTTGTACCCAAGGCTCAATGCAATTCTTGCCAAAATTCTAATGCAAATCGACAATCTCTAAGACAATGACTTTTGGGAACCCATGCAAATGGACTATTTCTCTATAAAACCTATTTGCAATAGCAAGTGCATAATATTATATATTCCTAGGTACAAAATGTGCAACTTTAGTCAATTTATCTACCACTACAAGTATAGCATCATGCCAAAATCTATTTTGGGGTAAACCAACCATAAATTCCATGGAGATGCTTACTATTTTTTGTGGGAATAGCATATGGGTACAACCGACCTATTGGATGCAAATGTTCAACTTTTAATTATTGATATTCTAGAAACCTAACTAAAAAATATTGACATTCTTCTTTACTCCTAGCCAATAAAACATTTTTCTTAAATTCTCTTACATTTTTACCCTACCTGGGTGTGCGGAGTAAGGGGTACACTGTGCTTTTTATAATAGAATCCCTTAACCCACCTATATCTGGAATAAAAAATCTATTTTTGAAGTGGAGCAATATGTCCCTGACTACAAAATCTTTGTCCTTGTTGGATTTGTTAGCGTATCTTCATTCTGGGATATAGTTTATTAGATGGTTATTACATTATTGTTAGCTGGCGACGGTGTATTGAATTCGTTCAAACTGCCACCTAAAGTAAGCTTGGTTAGCTTCAGTTGTTACGGACTAATCTAGGCTTCAATTGTAATATTTATTCATTGATCAATTTAATTTTCTTGTTGGTTCTCATAACATGGTATCAGATCCAATGGAAATTCAAAATTATGCATGCTATGGTGGCTTTCCTTGACTGACGTTGGAGGCTCGATTGGGGACTCTACGCGATCGACTCGATGAACTCATCGCAAGGGACTCTACACGATCGAATCTAGGTGATGGAATCCTAATGACCTAGACCATGGGACCTTGGGACCCGAAGGTCGATGTGGGCTAGAATGACGTGATAGGTGATGTGGGTTGGAATGATGTGACAGGCGACCTGGACATGATCGACAGGTGATATGGACAAAACATGGATAGAGACACTTGGATGAAGGTTAGGCCTCCTCGCGTGGGAACCTCTTTGTCCTCTCGGGTAGAGTCTTCCCGAGAGGAGACATAAGGCTATAGATGTCTTTTTATTTTTAAAGCCTCAAATGTTTTTTTTCCCATGCATGTGGGATTAAACTTTAAAACCACAAAAAAAAATGACGGAGGATGAAAAAACCTAACGGTTGATGATTCCTTCTCCAATTTTTCCTTGTTAATTCTAACGATCGATATTCGATCTACCTGCATAATATTATTCTATAGAGTTTTTTATGATATTTGGGTGGATTAGATTTTTTATTTACCCTTCAAAATGCATGACATTGCTCTCTGCACATCCTTGCAAACAACGAGCGGGCTGCGAATGGCGGTTTCAGCTATTTTGTTAGCTTTGTTTCGAGAAGATTGTGCATGAATTTGATGTATTTTTCTCAGCCTACAACATAAGGAGGGAGGCGCTAGATAATCCTATCGAAGGATAATCTTGTGCACAATGGAGGTCGAAGGCACCACCATAATAGGGGAGGCATCACCAGAGGAGGGATGTGCCACTTCGAAGGAGGGAGTTGTCGCATCTCTCTTAATAAAGGGTATTTTCCTTTTTTTATCTACAAGGTGGTAGCTTGGCCGATTGGTGGCCGAGCACCAAGGTGCTGCTCTGCCGCAGGTCGGGGGTTCAAACCCCGTTGACCCCCCTAGGTAAAAAAAAAAATTAGTTTGTTTAATTTTTTTTCTAATGTTTTAATTTTTTTTAGTTTAATTAAAATTTTACTTATTTTTCTTAAAAAAAATTAATTTTTAATTTTTTTTGAGAAAAATTGATTTAATTAAACTTTAATTATTCTTTAACATTAGAGATTAATTTTTTTTACAAACTTAAAAAGGGAGGAAATTTTTTTCCTACATGCTGCATAAGTGAAGGGGGAATTTTTTTTCTCATTTCACATTTCTTCAATACTGCAAAAAGGGGGGAGAGTGAGAAAAAAAATCAACATTTCTTCAAAATTGGCATATTGTAAAAGGTGCATTTTCAGTGGAGACCGACACCTTAGTTTCATTTTTGGATGCTTTCTTATGTATGTTGTATTTTCCTTTACATTTGCACTACCTCATTAGATAAAAACAAAGCACTCCTAAGTTCCAAATTTTGAAACTCATACGTGCAATTCAATTTCACTGTAGTGTTCGGTATTTACGATACCTCTGGATCACACTTACATATAAAGCTATCGTGCTTTGGGTTACTGTATCTTTTGCCTAAAATAGTTGCAAAAATGACGTCTAAGCTTGTTCTATATTAATCGTCGGGAAGATAAGTTTACGATACCTTTGGCTCACACTTATAGATAAGTTTACTGTTTTGCTATTTTTTTACTCCATTCCACTATCCTAATCGTTCTTGTGTTTAGGCATAAATCCTGATGAAGTGTCTCTCCAAAGTGTTTAGGGGAAGTTATGCCCCACGCATGAGGAGAACCTTCTATGGTAGGTGCCATCAATGAGATGATTCCCTTTCAGTACCGCCTATGTTCCACGTATCCTTCTGCTCTCACATACCTATAGTCTCCCTCATGTAAGGGTGGGTATATAGAGAGGTTTGATATAAATTTCTAGCAAAGGTATATAGAAATGGAGACCAATTGGTGATATAAGAAACCCTCATTATGGCTGCTATCCAAAAGAACCTGACAGATTCTCAGTTACTGAAAGGTTCCAATTACACACCATGGAAGACAAAGATGCAGGGTATCCTCAAAATGGAAGATTTATGGGATGTTGTTTCTAGAAAATAATATTACCTTCACCAGTAGCTAGATCAACTCAAGCTACACCCCCAACTATAGATCATATAGCTTTTGATAAGAAAGACATCAGGGCAAGAGTGCTAATCTTGCTTGTTGTTTTAGATGAAGTTCAACCTCACATAGTTGACACATAACATGGTAAAGAGGCATGGGATGCCCTTCAAACCATTCATGAGGGAAATAATGAGTTGACCATTCTTTACATTCAATATCAACTTCACATTTTGAGTATGAATCATGGTGAGATAGTTGAACTCTTTCTTTGCAGAGTAGCTAAGTTAAAATTAAAATTAAATTCCTTGGGAGAACCGATAGATGATAAGCTCCTTACCTCAGTAGTAATGAGAGATTTACCTGATTCTTATAGAATGTTAATCACCTCACTTCAAGTGTCACAAAGAAAATTTACCTTTGTTGAGTTGGTCAATATGCTTTAGGAAGATGGGGCTCACCAACTTCAAAGAGATGAATATTTTAATACAACTCTTTATTCCAACAAGAAGGGTTCTAAGAAGAAGGGTAATTTTTAGAAGGGAGGAAATTCTCACAAGGATTCCAAGGAAAACAAACTCAGCAAACAAAACAATATTGTAAAATTTGTGAGAAAGACACCATGACACAAATAGGTGTTGGCACAATAACAAGCAACCTAAGAACAAAGGCCATAAAAAACCATAAAATAAAAGCAAGAAACCCAAGGTGAATGTTGTTGTTGAAGAATATGACTCTAATTTTGAGTGGGCACACAAGGTGCTCATGACTACCATAGCCTCCAAGTAGAAGGATCTTGTATGGTATGTTGATTCTAGTGCCCATAAGCACATGACTGGCAACAAATCATGGTTTGAAACATATGAGGCCAAGGAGGGAAAACCTGTCACTATTGTTGATGATAAAACCTACAAGGTTTAGGGAGAGGGTATAGTTTTAGTAAACCTTATTGATAGAAAGTGTCAGATTGAAAAAGTCCTCTATGTTCCAGGATTGGCAAATAATTTTTTTTCAGTCACACAAATTCTAGATAAAGATATGGTTGTTGATTTTCATGATGAGGGTGGCAAGAAGTGTTTCTTTATTACCGGAAGGGGTAAAAACATTGCAACAACTTCATATAAGCATGGCTTATTTGCCTTAGATGCTATCTGTACTCCTCATGTTTCCATGACAGTATCTAAAAATGAGGCAACTTCCCTAGGGCACAAGAGATACAGGAATCTTAGTTCTGGCTACTTACTTGAGCTAAGTAAGTATGATATGGTAAAGGGTCTTCCCTCCATTTTCTCTACATTGCCAGTGTGCTCTAACTACTTGTAAGGAAAGCAACACAAAGTACCATTTGAGAAGACCTCTACACGAGCAAAGAAACCTTTGGATTTAATTCACACCTATCTGTGCGGTCCTTTCACACCAAATAGTTATGGGGGGAAGAGGTACTTTTAGTTGTTTGTGGATGACTACTCACAAAAGATGTGGGTTTTCTTTCTTCATCTAAAATTTGAAGCCTTTAGTTTCTTCCAGCAATTCAAAAAATCTTTTGAGGAGTCAGGGACTTTTATAAAGACACTCCACTCAGATCGAGGGGAGGAGTTCACATCTAAATAATTTTTTACATTTTTGACTACACATGGAATCAAGAGACAGTTTACTACTGCTTATACTCCTCAACAAAATGGAGTTGCTGAAAGGAGGAATAATTCCATCATGGATATGGTTCATTGTATGCTCACAAGAGCTCATCTAGAGCAACAATTTTGGGTAGAAGTTGTCACCACTGTAGTATATCTATTGAATAGGTCACCCATAAATGCCCTAAAAGGAATAACTCCATAGGAAGCATGGAGTGGTCAAAAACCCTCCATTTCTCATCTACACATTTTTGGATGTAAATATTTTATGCCCATATCAAAAGAGGAAATGAAGAAGTTAGATGAGAAGACAATGAAATGTGTTCTTCTTGGCTATGAGGAGCACTCTAAGGATTATAGTTTTATTTATACTTTGATCAAGAATATTCATGTTAGTAGAGATGTTGTCTTTTATGAGGCTTTCACATCACAAAGCACATTTGATGTATACCTAGATCTTGTGGAATTTAAAAACGAGAAGTCTCCTTCATCACCTCAGACTGGAGGTTCTTCTTCTTCTTATTCACCACAAAATAAGAATCCAAAATGGTATACAAGTACTATCAGAGACTCAAAGTTATCCACACCACCAGGTTTAACTTTGAATATACCTCGTACTCGTAGTATGGCTTGACAGGATAGAGCAGCAGCAAAGACTATTGAGGTTGATGATCTTTATCAATATTTCGATGAGCTTTCAATAGATCCAGAGAGAATTAGAGGATATGGACATGGATGATGACAGGGTTTTTATGTCTTCACTAAATGAGCATGAACCTATCTCTGTACAAGATGCCCTTAGTGAAACACAATGGAAGGTTGTTATGGATGTTGAGTACAAGTCTCTAAAAAAGAAAAAAAATTGGGAGCTTTTCGATCTACCACATGGAAATAAACCCATTGGCTACAAATGGGTGTACAAATTCAATTACAAGGCATATGGGATAATTTATAATCATAAGGCCCGCCTTGTTGCAAAGGGCTATGCGCAAAAGGAAGGCATTGACTATGAGGAAACTTTTATACCTACTGCTTGGATGACCACCATTCGACTTCTTTGTGCTATGGCAGCACAATATGGGTGGAAATTTCATCAAATGGATGTCAAGAGTGATTTCCTTAATGGTGATCTCCAAGAGGAAGTCTACATGACACAACCTAAAGGATTTGAAGTGGAAGACCAAGAGCAGAAAGTGTGCAAATTGGTCAAGTCCTTGTATGGTTTGAAACAAGCTCCTCAAACTTGGTATATAAAAATGGAAATCACATCCTACAACATGGGTTTAAGAGATGTCCGTCAGATGTAAACCTCTATTTTAAGAAATAAGGTTATGATAGTGTTTCTTGTACTCTATGTTGATGATCTGATCATTACATGCAGTTCAATGATATCTGTTGTCAAAAAATATTTGTGTAAATATTTTGAGATGACATATCTCGAACTTCTCCACTATTATCTTGGCCTGGAAGTGAGCCAAAATGAGCACTACATCAAAGTGTCTCAAAAAAAATATACCAAGACATTGTTAGAAAAATATCACATGACTGACTGCAAGCCAATGGCAACTCCGATAGAATCAGGACTTCAATTATCGCGATATGATAATTCACCTCAGGTAGATGGTACTCTCCATCGACAATTGATTGGGAGTCTCATATATCTCATGAAAACTAGGTTAGATATCATATTTTTTGTCAACTATCTTTCGAGGTTCATGTAGGAACCTAAGACTACTCATTGGAAAGTAGCAAAATGTGTTCTTCACTATGTCCGTGGTACAATGGAATATGGCCTAGAATACAAGAAGAATGATAAATTCTTCTTGCAAGAATACACAGAATCTGACTATGTTGTATCATATGATGATCGTAAGTCAACTTTATGATATATATTTCTTCTTGGATCTGATCTTGTCTCTTGGCATAGCAAAAAGAAATAGGTGGTTGCTATCTCATCTATAGAGGCATAGTATCGTGCTACACGTGAAGTCGTGTGTGAAGTGATATGGTTGTGTCTCATTTTGACAAGTATGGGTCATCCATACAAATCTCCAATTCACTTGTTCTACGACAACCAGGGTGTTTTAAACCTTGTTAAGAATCCAGTGCATCATGACAGAACCAAACACATTGACACACAATGTCACTTCATTTGAGATGAAGTTCCAAGACATCGAATTCAGCTTCAGTACATTCCCACCAATGCTCAAGTTGCAGATATTTTCACCAAGACACATGCACGTGTCAAATTTGAGATGTTTCGCAGCTCTCTATGTATTGCAAAATAATATCATAAAGGGGGATGTTAGCGTATCTTCATTCTAGGATATAGTTTGTTATATGGTTATTACATTATTTTTAGCTGGAAAGGGCGTATCAACTTCATTCAAATTACCACCTAAAGTAAGCTTGGTTAGCTTCGATTATTACGAACTAATCTAGGCTTCAATTGTAATATTTATTCATTGATCAATTCAATCTGCTTTTTGGTGCTTTCTGAATTAATCAACTAAGTTGTATTGATATTGAGACATATTGGTTATGTGCGCTCTTCTTCTCAAGGAATCCACTATCTTATTTTTCTTTTCCTTGATATATTCAATGACAAAATCATATTCTACCAATAATTTCATCCATCAACGTTGTATTGCATTCAAAATTGGTTGCATAAATATGTATCTTAAACTTTGGTGATCAATTTTTAGATTAAAGGGCTTTCCTAGTAAATAATGACTCTAGATTTTGAATGCATGCATAATAGCTACCAATTCTAAGTAATGGGTAGCATAATTTACCTCATGTATTTTATGTTTTCATGATTCATAGGCGATGACTACCTCATATTGTGTTAGGACTCCTCCTAAACCTTCAATAGAAGCATTAGTACAAACCATACATTTTCTTGAAAAGTTATATATCTTAAGAATCAGAGCAGAGGTCGATCCTTTAAAAAATTAAAGGCTTCTTCACATTGATTCATCCATTTAAATACCTTCCCTTTTATTTTAAGGTTTGTGATAGGGTGGGCAATTTTTAAAATGGTCCTTACAAAACGTCTCTAGTAACCTGTCATTCCCATAAAACTATGTACTTCAGTTACAATGGTGGGTGTAGGCCAATTTATGATAGATTCAATTTTCTTAGGATCTATGGTGATTCTATCACCGGAGATCACATGCCTCCAATATTGCATCTAAGGAGTATAAAATTCACGTTTTGATAACTTCCCATATAATTTATTCCTCTTATGTATCTCAAGTACAATATTCATGTGTTGATCATGTTCCTCCTTGGTTCAAGAGTAAATTAATATATCATCAAGAAATATAAGTACAAAATGATCTAGTTGCTCCCAAAAAACACTATTCATGAGATTCATGAAGGCAGTTGGGATATTTATCAATCCAAAATGTAGGATTGTAAATTCATAATGTCCATACCTTGTTCTAAATGCAGTCTTATGAGTGTCTTCCTCATGAATTCTTAGTTGATGATACCTTTATTTGAGATCATTTTTAGAGAAAATTATGGTTGCTTTAATTTGATCAAAAAGACCATCAATTCTAGGCAAGGAATACCTATTTTTAATAGTAACCTTATTGAGAATTCAGTATTCAATACATAACATTAAGGAGACATTTTTTATTTACAAAGAGAACAGGGGAATCCCATGGTGATAAACTAGGTTTAATTAGTCAATTCTCTAAAAAGTCCTAAAGTTGTGCTTTTAGCTCTTACAACTCAATAGGCGTCATCCTATAAGGTGATCTGGCAACCAATATAGCCCTAGGCAAAATTTCTATAGAGAAATAAAATTCCCATTGAGGCAATAGACCCAACAAGTCTTCAAGGAATACATCCCTAAATTCATTTCGTATGGGATATTTCTAAAAAAGATCTAAGTTTGCTTTAGTCTCTTCCCTTTTATTCAATTTGACCACATATATCATTCTACCCCTTTTAATTCCTTTCCTAACTTGCAAGCAAACAATAAATATGGTTTAAAAGAGCCATAGTCAAAATAGACCTTAATCTACTAATTGGAGTCATTAGAAAATTCTAACCATCTTTATTCAAAGTTAAGAAGGGATTTATGAGCTCTTAGCCAATCCATACCAAGAATGATGTCAAAGGCATGCAAGGGAGCTACATATAGGTGTCAATTGGTCTTTCCTTGAGGTAAGGTAATGTGGGAGTCAAATAGACACTGATTTCTTGAATAGGTTTATCCTAACCCATATTCTACTTTCCACCCATTTGCCAAAAATCCAGGCCTTTCCGATATATCCCTAATTATACTAGCAGAAATAAAGTTATCGGTTGCACCACTATCAATTAAAATATGTACATCTTTATAAAATAATTTTCCATTCAATGTGTAGCCTAACTATCAAGAGTGGAATTACCTATTGTAGCATAGATGCGATGGGTTTGGTCTTCAGGTACCTTCTTATGATCTACCCTTCGAGGATATTTATTTATAAAATTGGGGCCACCACAAACATAACATCCTGCTAGTGGAGACTTATTATCCTTTTTACCATCCTCCACCCTATTTTGAGATGATGTTTCTTTGGTTTTTTCCTAGGATGAGGATATTTGATCATTTTTGGTTGAGTAATATTTCTTATCCCTTCTATCTCTGTTGTTATGGAATTTATTCCTATTATTAATTTCAAGTTTAGCTCTATCCCCTTCTTTGACTTTTTTATCGTATTATTTTTTCCATTTCATTAACCCTACACTTTTCCTTTTATTGAGTTCATCTTTCTTCCTTTCATATATATTTTGATAATTAAAATAAACCTTCTTCATTTTCTGATTAGTTTCCTCTTGATGTGCCAAATCATAGGATTTTGTAGATCCTCAAGATTAAGCAAATTGATTATAGCCCTAATTCTTGGATGAACCCCTAAAATAAAATTTTGTATTTTCATCGGTTCATTATTTTCATACTCTGGAACATATTATAGGAGTTTCACAAACTTTTTGTGTTATTCTCTAATAGACAAAGAGTCTTGTTGAATATTGGTGAATTTTGTAAATTTTTCTATGTAAAATTGCCTAGTTAAACCTCTCTTCTTAAAATCCACAAAATATTCCCATTTAAGATCCACAACCTACATTCAAGGTGTAGACCAATTGGTTCCCCTAAACCGCGTAAGGGGGGCAGAGGTCCAAGGTTCAAATCTTGGGCCTCAATAGACTGAACGCTTATCCCCTTCCTGGTGCTTTCAGTGACATCAAAGGTTTAAAATTATCGTGGCATGGTGGTTATATGGGTGGAATGTGTGAATATCTGTGTGGCAGATTTTAGGGTGGACATCGCAGAATACTGTGGCAGCCATAAAAAGTTGGACAACCTGCCCGAATTCATGACGACTACCAATTCCACCATGTACAAAAAAAAAATCCACAACCTGAATTTTATTTCCTTACCTAAATGTGGTCCATCACTCTAAGGTTGCACCTACTAGGTGAAGGGTAGCCCACACAATTTTGGACTCAGATGATAATATTTTTATTGAAAAATATGTTTCAATTTCACTCAACCAATTTTCTACAACATCACCTTCTTTACCGTTAAAATTTCATACCTTAACATTTTTTATTTCCTTCACTAACTCAATTAGGTGCTTCTTTCTTCCTAATCACAACTTCCTTACCTCTGGTTAAATTTTCTAACATTTTTGTTGTTGAATCATCAACTCACTTTGTTAATCCATTTGTTCTTTTTGCCACTGCATTTGTTCTTTAAAAAATTGAACTATCTTAGTTAGTCTTTCAACTTCCTTAGTAGGTTTATTTATTTATTTTACTTATATTTCTCTTTGGGGTCTCACAGTAACATTTTCCTACCTAACTTTCCTTCCTAGTATGATAATAGCATTTTCCTACCTAGATGGTGCATGGTTCTTAGAATATCCTCCTCATAACATAGGTGTCATATTACCTAGTTACACAAGAGCTATGTTAATTTAACATTTTAAGTTTTTTAGGGTCATAAGAGATTTTGAATTTTCAAAAGAAACCTAGAGCCCTATAGCCTAGGATTCTACGACTTAGGGATATTGCAACCTAGAGCTCTGATACCAACTATAGCAACCAAATTCTAACTTACTAGTTATACAACCCAGTCTAGCTCATTGGTTTATCAAGATGGAATTGTTAACTGGCTCCATTGATTAGACATGACCTAGGGTATTATTTTTTGAGTCAGATTGGTTTTAGTGATTACCTAATGTTTGATGCATATGAGATATAGAATACCACTTTTAGGAATTATAACCACTACAAACAACCTCTCAAGTGGATGAGATTGACCAAATCCCTTAGATGGTTTCATTTAGTGGATCTATCTTCTCATCCTCTTGTTCTAGTATGAGAACGTATATCCACAGTAGGGGTTTTCCTCTAGGTCCCATAACACCAAAAGGATGGACGCATAATTCTCCTCCCTTAACATATGGAACCTAAGCTTAATTATGCTCACCTATTCCATATTTATAATGTAAGGGTGTTTAGTGTATATGCTTAGTGCCTAGTTATTTTTCTATTTTATTGGAGTCAACTAGGACCATGTCATTTCTCTAGCTTTGGACCTGGTTTCATTAACAAATTATGAATAACAACAAGTTATCCCATACCAATTATAGATTGGCCTAGCTCCTTTTATCATTCTAGGTTACACCTATTCATAATTCGAACAAGGAACCATCATCGTACCACTTACACAATGATATAGAGGAGACATATCATATCACCCCTCGTTACCTACTCGTCATAACATATCTTGTCAGGAAGTGGCCATTATTGATTCATAGTGGTTACCTTCTTGTAACCAACTGATATTGATTATTTTAATTTCATTGGTTGATTACCTTCCTCGTGATCAACCATAAAAAATTTGGTTAGTTTTAAGTTCCGAAAGGTAATTTTATGAGAAGTGGTTTCTAACCTATCATGATTCAAGATTTATCATTTACCAACAGGGATCTTAGGTTTTTAACCACATGTTCATAGGATTTCTTGGATAAAATAATAAAGGTATTTATTTTGGAATAAATAAATCCACCAATAGATTAAAATGTACTTCATATAATTTCTAACAAAGATTACTAAATCAAAGTTTTCCTTATTCTAATTTTCTATCTAAGCTAAACTTATCAAAGAAAGATTTATTTTCTATGTAATATTTCAAACATATAGACTACAAAAAATTGTTAAATATTTCAAATATATAGGATAACTCATGATCTTAAGTATACATAATATACATACAAAAGATAATTCTCACAACTAGCATTTGAATCATTTCAATCCTAGAATAAAGGTAGTAGTTTTTCAAGAAAAATCTTTTAACCGCATTATTAAATTTACCTAAATTGCTACTGGAAAATGATTCATCCCTTTTTTTTTTATTAGTAAAAAGAGGTTTTGAAAGGGTTACCGAATATTTTAAAAATTGAAGAAGGGAGAAAACCCACTAGTAAATAAGCCAAAATAGACCATAGAAAAATAGCAAGAGACACAACCAAATAAAAACAACTCAGGTAAAACAAACCCAAGCAAATAGACAACAACAAGAAGGACAGACCCAAGAGGGAGAATTACATTACTAGAATATTACAAAACTTAACTCTTTCCTTGTTGTAGTTGTCACTAGAATTTGATAAGTTACGATTGGCATAACTGGAAGAGGTGATGCCTCTTTATGGAATGCAATTCATCGTGCAACCTAGTTTATAGGAGGTAAATATCATTAGCATGATAGGCCATCTTGAGGTGCTGCGAAAATTCTTTCTGCCACACATGAAGAGTCTCTTCTCTGACACCTATGTTAGCCAACCAATCGACTGCCTTATTCCCTTTTCTATAAACATGTTGGATAATGATATTGGAATACTTGCTTATAAGTCTTCTACACTCACCAATAATGTTGCATACATACCATGATGAATATTGGGTGGCTTTGAGGCCGTTGATGATGAGTAAAAATATTCTTCTTCAAAAATGATACTATCAACATTAAAACCTTCCAAAATAAGCAACCCTTGATATAGGGCTCTTGCTTCAGCCATATTGTTCATTTCAAGCCCAATGTTTTTAGCATAGGTAAAGAGAATTCTCCCACGGTCATTTTTTACTATACCTCCACTACCCGTTTCTCCAAGATTTTCCTTAGCTACCCCATCAAAGCTAAACTTGATCCACTTTGTAGGAGGAGGGATCCACCTGATACTAGACCTATCAACAACAAAATTAGATGTACCAGCTTAAAGATTAGTAAATTTGAAGTGAGAAAATAGATGAGATTTAAGACCATGTTTGGGTGAATCAGTGAATGAGATGAGTTGGACATTCTCAATATCAAAGGTGGTAATTCACAGGAAGACAAAGTGTGGTTCTTTAGCAATCTCATTGAAAATCCTATTGTTTTTCTCTAGCCAAATTTGCCATAGGTAGTGGTGTAAATAATAGGTCCAAAGAAAATTGAGTTGGGGATTGGTAAAGGGTTTTGGCTATTATTGAAATAAAAGAGTGAGCGATGATGGATGGGACCAAGAAATATTAACAAGCTAAAATAGGGAATTCAGGATTGATAGCGAGAAGGGGCATCCCAGGAAAATGTGGAAGGTTAATTTCTAGTTTGATTTATAGAGAGAAAAACAATTAGGAATGTAAAAGTCTCTGGTGATTAGATTGTCCATGGTTAGGATTATGTTTTGGGAAGTAAGCCACGAGAAAAAACTAATTTTAGGTATCAAGTATTTTAACCATACAAACTTAGCTAAGACCCAGGATTTTGTAGGTGGATCTTGGGAATAATATGCAGATTTGACAGTGAAAATACCTTTCTCAGATAGTTTCCAGATAGGGAAATTCATTCTCTGATTATTTGGATAACATAGATTCTTAAAATATTTTGAATAGTTCTAATAGCTACATTAATCTCATTATTGGAGTTTTTGGTAGGAAGAAGTTTCCACTATCGGTAGTTGAAAATATGGGCGATAAAATTAATAACTCTATTGCCAAAGATACAATTAGTAATAGGCTTGAGAATAGTGAGGTTTGGTTCATTGATAAGGGGTTGATCCCTCAACCAAGCATCTTCCCAAAATTTGATAACTCTACCACACTATAGATGCCATCTTAGACCTTTCTTGATGATGTCCTTGGTTTGGATAATTGAATTCGAAAAGTATGACCCACTGGGAAGGATTTTCTTATCCATGAAAGAAGATTTTTGGAGATAATTTCCTTTAACTATGTATATCCAAGTAGCTTTCTCATCATTGACAATCCTCCAAGCTTATTTGGCTATGAGAGCCAGGTTCATCTTATGGATTTTCTTGAATCCTAATCCACCATGGTATTTTTTGGAGATAACCTTATCCCATGCTACCAATGAAAATTTGTTACAGTTCTCATTTCTAGACCAAAGGATTTTTCTTTGAACTTGATCAATTTATTTCTCTATAGAATATGGAACCTTAAAAATTGACATGAAAAACATAGGTATGCTCTATAAATAGGCCTGGACCAGGGTGGCTTTGGCTACTTGACTTAACATTGATTTTTCCATCCTTCCAGCTTCTTGGTAACATGCTCAATGACCATATTCCACATATTGATAGAAGAATTCCCATGGAAAAGCAGGAGACCAAGGTAAGTGGAGGGTAAGTCAGATATGGTGCAAACAAGAATCCTTGCAATTTTGATTTACCTACGAATTGGGATGTTTAAAAATAAAATTATGCTTTTCTCAAAATTGACTTTATGTCCTACAACCTCTTCATAAAAGTTAAGAATAGTTTTAGTTATTTTAGCTTCAGGAATTGAGGATAAAGTGGCAATAATGGTATCATCCATGAATTGCTGATGAGTGGTCGACCTAGAAATAGAGGAGGGTTTAATACCTAATAGAAGGCCCAAGGTGTAGGCTTCTTTAAGATATTTTCCAAGGGATTCAACCATGATGATGAAGAGGAAAGGGGACAGAGGGTCACCTTTCCTAACACATAAAACTCTTGAAATACCCGATAGGTAAACCATTGACAATAATAGAGAACCAGGAAGAGGTAATGCATTCTTTGATTAGAGTTGTCCATTCCCCATGAAACCCAAATTTAACTAAAACTGCAAAGAGGAAATCCCAAAAAATTCCATCGAAATCTTTGTTCATATCAAGCTTTAGGAATAGGTCAGGTTTTTTTATTTTTGGCTATTGAATGCATAAGCTAATGAATAGTGATTACCCCATCTGTTATATATCTACCTTTAACTGAGTTGTCTCGGGAGTGGCCAATGATAAATGAAAGAATGTCCTTAAGCCTATTAGCCATGACCTTGGTGATGAGATTATAAATTACATTACAGAGGCTAAAAGATCTATAAATAGAGATGGAATTGCAGACTTGATATTTAGGGATGAGGGCCAAGAAAGTGGATTTTACATCCTTTGGGAACAACTTTGTTTGTTGGAATTCTTGCATAGCTTTTGTGACCTCTTGACCAACAATATCCCAAAAATGTTGGAAAAAATGGAGGAAAAACATTAGGTCCTAGAGCTTTATTGGGGTTCATGGAAAACATGGCCTATTTAATTTTATCATTTGAGAATTTTTTGAGGAGACCTGAATTTAGATATTGAGACATAAGGCGGGGAATGTTTTGCAGGGGGCATTATGAACTTGGATGGAACATGGTGGGCTGGGACCCAAAATATTTTTAAAATAGAAAACAACTTTAGACCTGATTTCTTCGATGTCGATGGTTTTTGATCCATCACTTCTTGAAAGTTCCCTAATTATGTTAGTGCTCCTATGCTTGAGTGTTGATGCATGGAAATATTTCGTGTTAGAGTCCCCCTCCTTCAAGCATAAAGCAAACAATTTTTACCTCCAAAATGTCTCTTCTCTGGCCAAAATGTTATGATACTCAGCAAGGAGGTTTTTTCTTCTCGCATTAGATCAGGATTAGTGCCCGTATTCTGAAAGTGATTTTCAATGATGCTCAGTTGTTTAAAGATTTTTTGCTTACTCCTAAATATATCCCCAAATATTTCTTTGTTCCAAACTTTTGGCTTTTGTTTTATAAATCAAAGTTTTATGGCTAGCTAAGATAATCGAGATCTTGGGAGTTTACATTTTTACTAGTCATATATACAGGTCCTAATGTTCGGATGTTGAAGCCACATTGATTCAAAATTAAAGGATGGTTTGAAAGGAGCCATTTGTTGGAAACAATCTAGGACTAATAGGTTGTGGTCCACTCCAATATTAGGGAGTTATTCCAAGTTAGCATCTCCAAAAAATTGAATAGATTCCTTAGAAATCAAAAATCTATCACCTCAATTAGATTAGTTGGCTACCATATCTCCTGTTACTCCATGTAAACTTTGATCCGTTTAGCTACATATCCTTTAACTCGTTCCCATCAACAAAAGTTGCAAAATATTCAAAGCACATGGTTGTGATGGGAGCTCCCCCTCTCTTGTCATATGGATAGAGAGGAGTGTTGAAATCATCCACAAGCATCCATGGTTCACTTTGAAAATGGCTTCTCATTTGAGTTAAAGTGTTCCACAGATCATGCTGACTAGATGGATTGTTGGGCACGTAAATATTGGATAGAATCCATTGATATCTGGTGTCCTTGTTATGAAAAAGAATGTTAATGATTCTTTTTGAGATATATATGAGCTTACCTTCAATTGTGCTAGGGTCCCACATACACAGGAGGCCACCAACAGTGCCTTGACCTAGGTTGTGAAAAAATTCATTGTTATTCCAAATCATCTTACCAATATTTTCGTTGTTCTCCCTATCAGTTTTAGTTTCTTGGAGAAGAAAGATGCTCAGTTTGATTTCTTTCCTCATAAATCTAACCAAACTTTGTTTATTTAATCCATTGAGGTCTTTCACGTTCCTTGAGAGGGTCTTCATCTAATATTTTTAGAAGAATACTTCTTTCCACCTCCCCTACCTTGGGATAGAGGTTTGGTTCAGTTCCCTTAATCATTTGGAGGATCAATGTTTGAGAGATTTGTAAGTGATGATAGAATGGTAAACTAGAAGTCATTCGCTATGTCACATTAACTTTATTTATGTATTTTCTCTTGATTGCAAGGTCTACCCCTCTTTTTATTGTTGCCCACATCAAAAACAATTTTTTTTTTTTTTTTTGGTGACCTGATTGGGAGGGCTTGAAAACTCTACTAAAAAAAGGGAGGTGGGTCTGACTTGTTTGGGAGGGATTGAAAGCTCTACTAGAATAGGGGAGGTGGAGCTAATATTTTGGACAATTTCAACCTAAGAAAGAGAATCACTACTAGGGTTTGAAGCTTGTTTGGGAGGACTTGGAAGTTCTTATAAAACATGGGAGATGGAGCTGATATTCTGAAAGTTAACAAATTCAACTTGAGGAAGATTGTCACCATTAGGTTTCAAAGATCCATTGAGCTGATGGAAGTGAGAGGGCCCCAAATTGGAGGAGAAAGGAGGGACAATAGGCTTGGGTGGGCACGAAGGACCTGATCTAGTAGGAGACTGAGGAGGATCATTGATGGTGTCTGAGGGCTCTACTGATTTGGAAAGTGAATCAAGGTCTTCCAAAAAACATCTTCACCATCACCATTATTAAGGCCATTTAAAGTTTAAAAAGGGTTAGGTTTAGCAAAAAAATACCACACTTGGTAGGAAGAATCCTTATTTTGAGCTTCCAACTGGGAATAAGAAATTTTTTACTTGCCTTTGTCATGCTGGTTCTTGTTATGGAATGTTGGACCCTGATACCTAGGAATAAGACCTTTATTAGCACGAATCCCATCCTTCTTCGCATATTTTCTTAAGAGATAGCAATGAATCCTAAGGTGACCTTGTTTCTGGCATTCAAAACAAAAATCTGATTTGTTTTCATACTCAATTGCTTGGCACTTCTTATAGGAACCTGAGATGAGATCCATGCAGGTGGAAATTTCATAATCCAAATTTACAATCACACAAATGCATGCATAGGTCATACATGATTGAGATTTAGTTTTTGGATCTAAGGCCACTAGCTCACCTATGGTTTGAGCAATGCCTTTAAGGATTTTGGTATGCCAGAACTGAGTAGGAAGACCATGAAGTCTAACCCAAATGGGTGTCATGTTTATGCTCTGGGTCTTTGGATCAAAATCCTCATCCTATATTCAAAGAAAAAGACTTCTTCTACTGAAGAACCAAGGACCACTAGTTAGGATTCAACTTGTATCTTGAGGGTTGTTAAGTCTGATCATGAAGAAACCTCTCGGGAAGGCAATCAACTCCATGTTACCAGTAGGCCACCATTTTATGAAGGCCAATCTACGGATGGATTCAATATCAAGGCGAACAATGACAAAATTTCCAATCAAATAAAGATATTCTTAGATTATCAAGGGCACCATGACTTTTGGAGGGATAATTACTTCTCTTCCTAAAACTATGAGAAGGATTGAATCTTGGAAAGATGAAATGGGGACTCCCATTTCATTATGGATTTTATCAGCAAAGGAAATAAAATTGGCATTCCAAGGTGGATCTCTTGGAGCCCCCCTTTTGATACCCATTGAATCCATATTGCTACTCAAATTTTTTGCATCATCTTCGTTGATATTATCCTTGATACCATCCTAGGGTCCTCATGATCCTCATATCCCCTTGGAGTTTCACCTATGAACCCACAAGGATTCCCACCTTTCAAAATTTCAAAAATTTTGGTTCTCTCCTGTTGTTGCTCATGTTACTGCCATATTCCATCTTGCGTCCTTAATATGTCACTTGCAAACCCTAAAAATTCAACTGAATCTCACAGGGGTAACCTTTGCTACTGCCTAGTATTGTGAGATGTTGCCACCCTCTTATTTTCAAGTGCCCTCCTTCTGCAAACCCTAAAAATTTAACCAGATCTCCCTGGTTTGAAAAATTGAACCCCTGCTAAGGAAATAACCTTCTCATATATTTCTATTTAATCACATCACCACTTTCATGTTTACACATCAATTTACACAAATTAACAAAGCATCCTTGTGAATTGTTCATTCAGGGAGAACCGTTGTTGTTGTTGCCTGTAAATCCTAAAAATTCAACCAAATCTCATAGAGGTAACCTTATCTATCAATTACAAACCCTAAAAATTAAACCGTATATCACAATGTTAACCTTTGATATGCTAATGCTTACACTCAAGTGTCCTCCTTCTGCAAACCCTAAAAATTCAATCAGATAATCGTTGCCACTACTGCTTGTAAACCCTAACAACCAAAAATCACAAAGCTAACCTTCACTTCCACCTGGTACTGTGAGATGTTGTCGCCCGCTTACGCTCAAGTTCCCTCCTTGTGTAAACCCTAAAAATTCAACCGAAGAACCATTCCTACCATTTTGAATTCTAATTTTTTTTCATTTTCATTTTATCATCACTTGCAGCTGTTTTCACTTCACTACAACCTAGTACTGTGAGATGTTACCACCCGCTTACGCTCAAGTGCCCTCCTTCTACAAACCCTAAATATTTAACTGAAGAACTGCTACGATTCATCCAATTTAACTAAAATATAATTGAGATGAATCAATTTGAAAATTTAAAACATAAAAAAATCTAATTCTCAATTTTCTTTCATCGTATTCCTTTTAATAGTTTCCTTCTAGGCCCATATTCATTTTACTTCAAATTCTAATTTTAACTTTGTCCAGACCCATATTCCTTTTACTTCAAATTCTAATTTTAACTTTATCCAAAGAAAATATGTTTCTAGAATAAACTCTTTAGCATTCCTTATTCATTAAAATTAAAATTAAAATTATTATTATTATTATTAGTATTAAAATTTCATTTTTTTATCAATAAGGAAATTAAGACACACCCCACCCCCTTCCATCCAACCATGACCCCTCCTAAAATTAAGAGCTATATTCAAAATTTAACACATAACCATCACACATCCACCCCCTCAAACACTTGCTTACCCAACGATTTGAACTTTGAACCTCTCAAAGAAGAACCAAAACCCAAACCTTTAGGCTGCCCCAAATTTAATTAAAAAAATTATCAATTATTTTATTAAAAAACCACAACTCCAATTGCAATTGAATATATATATATATATATATATATATATATATATATATATATATATATATATATACATCTTGAGCGCATACAACAGTTCAGTTTATAAAACACTTCCTTTGAAGATTTTGGACTCGCGACATCATTACTTTTAATTAACTGGTTGTTTGCTTTGCCTCTGTTGCGTCCGGGTGGAGATTGGATGGGGGATCAAGTGGCCCATGGGAAGGAAATGCAGCTAAAAATAAATGCTGTTATGCAGTTAAAATGGATGCTATTCAACTTGGGATGTCAAATAACAGTAGTGATTTTTCAGTTCATTTTTTTTAAATGTATATTTAACATTGTTTTAGTAATTGTTATTTAGTTTTTTATGAACTATTTTTAACATTTTTGTGTACTTCAAACCATGTATTTCAAACCATAATATATTAATTTACAGATGTACTAATTCCATTTTTTTATGACTAGACATTATTTTATATATAATGATTTTTCCATTTTTTTTATGACTAGACATTATTTTATATATAATGATCTTTTCATGCATTTTCAACTAAGACATCTAAAAACTCATTTAAATATGAATAATAATGTATTTTTTTGGTAAATAAAAGTCTTCATTAATTATCGGGTTTTGCAGGTTAACCCAAAACCTATTACAATATCCAACCTTTTGCTGAGATTGTAGATCCTAGTCATCCTTGAAACTTTCTTACCGAACTTGTGTTGAATCCCCTACAACACCTTACTAACAAGGCACACCCATACCTAAACATAATTGTAAACATTACTTACATTGACAGGAAATTGAAGTTTGGAACTTTGCACTTGTGAAACCTGTTGCTTGCCCATTTCCTATTCTCTGTCGGAATCCTCCAAGGCTTACACCCTGTTATCTTCATTTCTAATTTGGTATAATTTATAGGGAAACCTCATAGTTATTACTAGCTCCATGGGGAAAGAACACCCATTCATCTTTCTCCTTAACGGGTAGGTTTCTTTTCATGACTAATAATGTTTTCCACTTCACGTGGCACACCTTGTGTCCATGTCACCAAACTACAAACATCAACACCTATGTTGGCTAATTTGTTAGCTGACCTTTTGGCCTCATGATACACGTGACGAACCCTCATGTTCTGTCTTGTCGCAAAAAGGATCCTCACTTTATGGATGACTCCCTCGATTCTTCAAGGAGGTTTTTTGCCATTGGTTAACAGGTTGATGATGTTCATTGAATCACCTTCAATCATCAAGTTACCTTGAGTTGCTTGGGCTACTTGCAACCCTCTCCAAAGGGCTCTAGCTTCTGCTTTGTTATTAGTTCTGATTCCCAATGGTTCAGCGAAGGCCTTGACCAGATTTCCTTGATGATCCATGATTATTCCTCCAGCTCCAGCTCTTCCCGGGTTCTCCTTGGCTGCACCATCAAAATTTAGTTTAAACCAACCCTTGGGGGTGGCTCCTAAGAAATCCCATATCTGGGATTGGGCAAAGGAATGGAAGGTTTGTCCTCAATACCTAAGGCCCGAGCTAACTGTTTTTCTTTGGGAGGAATTGAGTGGTTCCCATCCACTAAGGTGCTAAGGTTTTCTTTTGCAAAGACAATAATCCTGTTGATGATGGTTTTTGGGTTGTGAATGGTATCCTTAAAGGCTCTATGGTTCCTTTCTAGCCAAATCTGCCAGAGAAAATTATGCCAACAGATTTTCCATAGGTACTTAAGTTTTAGGCTAACAAAGGGTTGAGGCTATTGATGGAACACTTCGGATATAAGAGCAGGCTTAACCCACGAGATCCTAAAGGCTTGGAAAAGTTCATCCAGGATGGACTCCGCTACCGGACACTCCAGAAACAAGTGTTGGGTTGTCTCCCATCCTGCCTTGCACATGTAGCAACGGTTAGCAATAACCATACCTTTGGATAACATATTGTCCATAGTGAGGATTTTTCCTTGAATCACCAGCAATGAAAAAAAAGATATTTTAGGAATTAAGCCTTTGATCCAAACCAAACTCGGTTGAAATTGTTGACCTTCCACATTGAGAAGCAAATTATAGGCAGACTTAACTGTGAAGTCATTGCTTTCAATCTCAGCCCAAACAATGTGATCTTCATCCTCTCCAGAGGGAATAACTCTGGAATAATTTGCTGAGTTAAAATGTTATAAAGCTCTTCAAACTCCGCTTCAAAACCCTGTACTCTGATGTGTTTCCACCTGTTGATATTTATATCCTGCCACATATAATTTGCAACCTTCTTCTCAATATGCTGTTGAATCCTAGCCAAACGAGGATTCTGGGATAACTCCTCAGCTCTCACCCACCGATGGATGTCTAAAAACTCATTGCTAATAATTAAGTCGCCTAATTGAATTGAAAATTGTTGATAGTTCAATTCATTAAAACATATTTAAAATACAGAATGCTTAATAGCCAGGGTATCTAAAATATACTGAAATAAATAAGGATGGGTTAATATCCAGGACGTTTATAATATATTGAAATATGAATGTGGAGAATTTTTTTATTTTATCGGAAAACACATAACAACTCCAAAATAAACAATGACCAGTGTTCTTCTACACGACATATGGTTACAAGGAAATCAAGACTTAATTTAAAACAATCATTCAACTCACAAAACCACTCGAGCAAGGTGCGGCTAAAATGATAAATGCATCCAGCAAGAAGATAATAGCAACGAATTAAAATAACGAGTCACACACGTTTCTCAAGAGAAACTCTCAAAGAAAATGAAGTTACGAATCTGTTCAACCCATACGAACGCTCAAGTAGGACATAGACGAAGCACATAAAGCAATGGAGGTAGAAATATTGGCTTTAGAATCAAGTAGGACATAGACGAAGCACATAAAGCAATGGAGGTAGAAATATTGGCTTTAGAAAGATAGATATCTAATCTAACCAGATAGAGGTTAAATTCAAATAGTAAACTAATTCTTTTTGAAAATAAGAAGGAAAATACTTTAAGGTTTGAAATCTATATTACAAACTATCTACTCATTCAATTTAAAAACTGAAATAGAGTGCTACCTATTTGAATCTGATTTTCTTTAAAATTGGTCGATCTTCTTTATAATTGGTTCGCTTGGGAGTTCATGTTAAGATGGTTTATGAAAAAAAGACTTCTAAAAAGTTTTAGATGCATGAGGCCAGCTCTTCCCTTCTCTCTTGCCGGTGGCCTATGAACCAAGTGTGTGGTTGTTCTATTATGTATGCTAATCTTTTTACTATGTTTTATTTATTTTTTTTTTTTTTTTATTTTTTTGGTAATATTAGGAGATGGGGTTTTGATCAGGAATCTTCCAACCTGTTACAACAATTTCACTAGGAAGACACCCACTCACATGGTTTAAACCTTGGACCTCCCCAAGAAGCTTTTTTTACTATGTTTTATTTATATTTATAGATTTTATTATTTTTATATATTTTGAATTATTTATTTATTTATAAATTAATTTAAAAATAAAAATATATAATAGATATTTCACGTAAATAAATATATTTCAAACCAACAATTCCTTAAAAAACATTCATTAAGCATTGTAATATATATATGAATACATATTCAACAATCAATCTATATGAAAGCAACTACTAAGAACTTTTATTTTTCTTTCCCTTATATTACCTGCTAGGGCTATGTTTGCCCTTGAACTTCCACTCTAGTCATTTTTTCCTTTTTTTCCTTTGTGAACTTGTACTTGCAAAACAAAATTTACTATGTTCATAATATTAAAGCGTATATATAACAATCAATCTATATGAAATCAACTGCTAAGAACTTTTATTTTTCTTTCCCTTGAACCATTGGTGATTTTATATATATATAAAACAATCAATCAATATGAAATCAACTGCTAAGAACTTTTATTTTTCTTTCCCTTGAACCATTGGTGATTATATTACCTGCTAGGGCTATGTTATATCATTCTAGTCATTTCTCTTTTTTTTCCTTTGTGGGCTTGTACTTGCAAAACAAAATTCATCATTAGTACTATGTCCATAATATTAAAACATATAATAATATTAAAAGGCTTGTTCCCAGGTGGATCATGACACTACAACTAATCCAAATCTTTATCTATTGTATTAATACAATCTAAAAACAAGCACATATAAAACAAAAACTTAGAAGTTAGTGATTTAAAGGATACTGGAAATGTGCTTAAGGATAGAACTTAAGATAGTTAATTATGATATATAATTAAAACAAGCACATATAAAACAGTGATTTAAATCTCTATCTATTGTATTAATACAGTCTAGTTAAAACAAGCAAATATAAAACAAAAACTTAGAAGTTAGTGATTTAAAGGATACTATTTGTTAAATTGGAAAGGTACTTAAGAATAGAACTTAAGATAGTTAATTATGATATATAAATCACCTAATTTTAGGTTAATGATCAAATTTTACAGAAATATTAATGAAACATATGAAAAATGTAATTTAACATTTATTTAATATAAAATTACATTTTTTAAAGGAAAAAATTAAGATAATTATACTGATAGGATAACAGTTAAATTTAAAAAAAAAAATGAAAATAAAAAAATTACCAGATTTTATCAATAAAAAGATAAACACTCATAGAATAAATAAAAATGATGGTTCAACCTTTGACATAAGAATGACAGTTCAACCTTTTTTTCTTTTAAAAGGAAGTGAGACAATATTTAATTTTTGATAACAAATATTTGCTCCTTCAAGTCTTCTATGCTATTCAATTCTAACTTCATGCATGTATGGAAGAAATAAGTCATGAAATCACCATGTTGAATATGTTTGTGTGTTATATATGGACACACTTCCTGGTAGATGGATTATTATGATCCAACCTCACACATGATTGGCTTAGAACTCCATGATCCAAAATCCAACCCGATTAGTTGAGCTTCACATCTGTGTACTTTTGAGTGAGTGTGGACTACCACACTATTATTGTTTTATTAATTTATTTTTAATTTTAATCTTTTTTTTAAATCTTTTTTTTTTTGAGTTTGTAACTTTTGTTATAACTTCAGTACATCTTCAGTCCTATGCTTATAGATCCTTCATGCAGTTGGGTTCTGGTCAGGAGGGCTCAGTGTTTAAATGCTTTGAAAGGTTTGTAACTATTATTTATTTGGGTAGGAGTTCATGGCTGTATATATTTTTTTAAATAAAGGGGTAAAAATTTATTGATAAAAAGTCTGGATTACAAAGTACAGCTGAGCCCCCACCCAGGACTCAAATAAGCAACAAGACAAAGCAAATCACCAGACAAGGTCAACTCCCAAAGAAAACCAAAAAAAACAAACCACATTAAGTCTGAACATCCTTATGGATCAACTCCCGTAGGTGTTGAGAATCCCTAGACGGGAGACTCTCCCAGTTATCAATACTCTGAGTATCCAATAGCTCAGAAGCCCTTTTGGCCAAGTAATCAGCAACCCCATTCCATTCCCTTGGAATGTGCACAAAGGATATAAATTCGAACTCTTCACTCATTCTGAGAATCTGAATGGTCACAGAGGCCAACCGCCAATTAACATCCTCCACTCTTTTGTAGTTTAAAAGATTAACCAAAATTTGAGAGTCAGACTCACAAAGAATCCTGCGCCAGCCAAGAGAAAACCCCTTTGCAAGGCCTCAAGTATCGCCAGAGCTTCCATAAGATTGTTGGAGTGAACACCTTTATAAATGGAAAAGAAAAACGGACCACGCCAGCAGAATCTCTCCCAACACCACCAATTCCAGCATGTCCAGGATTGCCCCTGGACGACCCATCGCATTAATTTTTAAAACTCCTCTAGGGGGCAGCCTCCATCTACCCTCTCTCCTAACCTTCTTGCTAAGCCGAGGAATCCTACTAGGGCTAGAAGAATTCACACCAACCCCAAACAAACCAAGGGCCTCGTCGTACCTTCTCCTCCCTAGAGTCCAAATGAGGGTCCACATCACATTTACTATGGATAGTTTCTTGAACCATACACAGGATCCTTTGCCAGATCTGTTGAACGACCCAAATGACTTCCCTCAAAAATGCGTCGGTTTCGTTCGAGCCAAATCGCGCGATGATGCAAGAAGGGCCCAAATTCCAAGCCACTTGGAGGAAGGGGGCCTTGGCCGGAGGTCTGCCTGGACTACTCCAAAACTCCACCAGGGAGAGCACATGAAAACAAGGATGGTTCCAGGCACTCCACCAACAGTGCCAAATGTCTCTGGCAAGGGAGCATTGGAAAAATAAATGAGAAGAGTCATCCTCATTCTTACCACAAAGGACACATAAAGAGGGACCCTGAAATCCCCTCTTCCTCAAGTTATCCCAAGTGAGGCATTTATTACGAGCTACCAGCCAGAGAAAAAAGTTACATTTCGGCCAAGCAAATCTATTCCACACCTTTTTCCACCATGTGACAGGGAGACTCCCAAACTTTTGCTTATCAAGAACTTGATAACCATAGGCTACAGTAGTAGGTTCCCTTGGGATTAGGGTTCCAAGCCATAATGTCTTTATCCCTCAATGAAGAACAAGTACCTCCCCGCAAGAATAAGAGCAAGCACCTCTCTATCCTCGGCCAATCCCCCTTGGGGCCATTCCTGCGGATCTTTCCATCTGTACATCTCCATATTTCCAAAATACTAGATTTTTTTAAAGTCCTCCACATGAGACCAACCCGCTTCCAAGAAACAAATGCTTAGGGAATGTAACCTGGGATATTGAGTCAAGATAGGAGGGTGGCCATCCCAAGAATCCTCCCAAAAAAGAACATCTGACCCCCGATTGCAAATCCAGAACAAACCCCGCTTAATTAAATTAGCTCCTCTTTTCGTAGTGTCCCGTATAATGTAACCTTTCCCAACCAAACCGGCTCTAGGGATATCTGCCTCAGAAATACCTCTCAAGTATTTATAAGATAATATTTTAGCCCAAATCTGATCTTGAGAGGTACACCATCTCCAATAAAGTTTCACAGCCAAAGCTTGCCCAGAAAGAGTTGCCTGTCGCAACCCAAGGCCTCCCTCTTGAACTCGGCCTACAAATGGAATCCCATCTAACCAAACTCCATTTAGATTGATCAAGTTTGCCATACCACAAAAACTGTCTTGACAGAGCATCCATGTCCTTGATGAAACGAGAAGGAGCTGTTTGCACAAAACATCTGTAAATGGGTAAAGCTTGAATAACAGATTTTAAAAGCAATACTCTACCTGCAGAGGATAGCCATCTGATAGTCCAGATGATTTACCTTCCTTCTAAACTTATCAAGTATAGACTGCCAAGAAGATCTAGGCAGAGGATGAGATGAAATCGGGATCCCAAGATAAATGAAGGGGGGAGTCCCGACCTGGAATCTTAGAATGCGAGCAATCCTGGCTTGAATAAGAGGGGGGTATTGAAGAAGAAAATAAAGGACTTGTCCTCATTAATCACCCGTCCAGAAGCACCAAGATATATGTCAAGAGACTGTCTAATGTTTCCAGCCTTCCTTGATAGTGGCAACTCCCAACAAAGCAATGTCATCAACAAATTGAAGGTGGGAAAGAGGTGGCAAACTCGTTATCCCACTTCCACCCCTGAATGAGACCATGCCTGACCTGAGACTTGAGTAATCTGCCCAACCCTTCTGCCATAATGATAAACAAATAAGGAGATAGAGGATCTCCTTGCCTCAATCCCCTTGAGGCCTCAAACAGCTCCGTTGTCTCGTTATTAACAAGAACAGAGAATGAGGAAGAAGAAATACAACTCATCACCCATCTAATCCATTCCTCCTCAAAGCCAAAAGCAGCAAGAACTTTTTGAAGAAAGGACCATCTAACTCTGTCATAGGCTTTTGCCATGTCCAACTTAATGAACATAGTTTTCTCCTTAGAAGTTTCCATTGAGTGAATAGCTTCTGTAGCAATAACAACCCCATCCATGATTTGTCGGCCAACAACAAACCCACCTTGCTCCTCAGAGATGATTTTGCTCAACCATATCTTCAGCCTCTCAAAAATAATTTTTGTGATGATCTTATATACAACATTACAGAGAGCAATAGGCCTGAACATATCCAAGGAATTCGCTCCCTCTTTCTTGGGAATAAGCACCACAAAGGTAGCATTTAGGGCCCTTAGCATCCGTTTGTTCTTTTGGGACTCACGGACCACTTCCAAAAGGTCAAATTTGATTAACTCCCAAAACTCTTGATAAAACTCAATCGGGAATCCATCCGGACCCGGGGCTTTCCCCTTTTTCATCTTGAATACAACACTTTTCAGCTCCTCAAGGGAAATTGGATCCATCAAGTGCTCATTCATCTCTCTAGAAACAATCGAGGGAATACAGTTTAGAATAAGTTTTTCTTCCTCATCATCTGAGAGGGCATCCTCCTTGAAGAGAGAGGAAAAATACCTCTTAGTCTCTTCTGAAATATCCTTGAAAGAAGAAAGCAGGGCACCCTGAGAATTAACAAGAGAGGTAATCAAGTTACCATTACGACGAGCCTTAACAGAGTTATAAAAGAAGGTTGTGTTCCTATCCCCTTCCCCGAAGCCAATCTACTCGAGCTTTTTGTTTCCAAAAAATTTCTTCCCTCGCTCCCATTCAAGCAAGGTCTTTTACAACCTCGCATTCCTCAACAAGAAGCTCCTCTCGTGAGTCCCTGATCTCTAATCTTCCTTGAGGATTCTTCCACCCTCTTAAGAGCCTCCAGATTAGCCAAGGAAAGGTTCCCAAAATTTAGTCTATTCCATCTCTTCAATTTATGCTTAACAAATTGAAGCCGCTTCATAAAGGAGTACATAGCGGTGCCATGAGGAGGTTTGCCATTAGTCCACCAAACCTCGCATGAAATCATGAAGCTTAGGATCTCGCAGCCACATAAGTTGAAACTTAAATGAGGGATTCTTTTTTAGCCCTAACTCCAGAGCGTAGAGTTTGATAGGCCAATGATCGGATCCTCTACCCTCCGTAATCACGTAACTAGCGCTTCTATTATTGCCAATCCAAAAACTAGAGATCAAAAACCTATCCAGTCTCTCTAAAATGGAATATTCCCCACATCTTCTATTATGCCAGGTAAATATCCCATTATCCGGCTTGATGTCAACCAAGTTCAAGGCCCGGATATGAGCATTGAAGACAGAAGAAAAAGGCTCAAGACGATCAATCCCACCACGTTTTTCCTCCAGACAAGTGATAGAATTGAAGTCTCCAGCCAAAATCCATGGGTACAGGGGAGCCATACTTCTCACAAAGCCAATGTGCTCCCATAAATTCACTTTACCATTGTAATCAATAGGAGCATACACGTTTGTAAGTAGGATGGTCTCACTAGATTCATTATCATGCCCGATCATCGAAATAGACCACCTGCTGGAAATCCAGGTAAGAGGAGAGATCTTAACTCGGATCCCATAAACAAGCAAGGCCACCAAAGATATCCACATGCACCAATACACTGACATTGCCCCTTTCTCCACAACTTGGGAGCAATATTGAACAAACTATCAATAGCTAATTTAGTCTCCTGAATAAAAACCACATCCGGAGAATGAACACGAATCAAATCACGAACAACTTTTTGTCTTGGGATGCTGTTCAACCCCCTTACATTCCATGAAAGTATAATCATTTTTGGGGGTTATAAAAATGGGAGTCCAATGTTCTCACCAAACCTGACTCTACCAAAGTCTCCCCATTAACTTAATTTTATCCTGGTCTTTCTTCCGACCCACCTTCATATTCTTATCTAAAGCATTTTTTTAAATTATTTTATGCTGCAATCCCAGAACTGTAGGAGTTTTACAATCCATGGATGACTGCATCAGTGCCTGGGTAGGAGAGGGCATATCTAAATATGTTCCATTTTCTAAGATAACTTCACTTCCATGGCTAGGGCCAACCATATCACCTATACTCGAAACCAAAGCCCTCTCGTTCTTCATTTAAACCCCCTATATCCGGTTCCCTTGGTTCCACCTCATGAAGAGACAATCGATTTGGTCCCGTTATATCTATAACATGTAGCGATGTTTCGGTATCTCCACGCACCGATCAAGATTCTCTAGAATTTCAAAACGGTTGAGCCGAGCATCCGGTCGAGTTATCCTTAATGTCTCTTTTTGCCTTTCTTCCTTTGTTTCGAGGTTTTACCGTAACAAAGCCTTCCTTATCCTGATCCCCCTCCTTTATCGGGGCTTTTCCTTTATCCATATTTTGTACAACTTGAGAGGGCCCAGGATTTGAAGCCACAAGCAGGACAAACTTAGGGCATTTTCTTTGTAAGTGGCCATATTCATGGCAAATCCGACAACGAAATGGAAGAGCTTCATAGTCAAGTTTTTGAACCCATTTGGTTGATCCGAACTGTATTTCAATAGAATCTGGAATAGGATTGTTTAAATCAATTTCAACACAGATACGGGCAACAGAGATTACCTTTTTATCCAACGTCTGTCGTGACGGCCCAACCGGCTTCCCAAGTAGAAGGGCAATCATATGCAAGATGTCATTTCTCCAAAATTCCAATGGGAGCCACGGAAGCCGAACCCACACCGAAACCCGTGACGGCCGCTCCTCTGATGGGTTGAAACCCACATGCCAGGGTTTAAGAAAGAGTCCCGCTTGGTTACAAAAATAGGGACCTCCTTCAAATGCTTTGTTACGATCCGCAAGACAAGAAAAACCACCATAAAATAGTTGTTTGCACTCAGCATCACCTCCACATCACCTTCAGGGTTCCAAGTCTTCCTAACCCAAGCCTCCACAAAGGGAAGAGAAATTCGGATGCCCATAAATTTACCAATAAGCGCATGTTTGGTTAAATACTCCACATCTTCTGCCACCGAGTCCGGTTGAACCACTAGAACCGGCCCGGCTTCACATCGTTCCAAACATCCATTGTTCTTTAACAAGCGATTCTCGGCATGCAATGGGAAATCCTGTTCCTTCCAATCATTTTTAAAAGAAATACCAGCCCTAGCATGCACGCTCCGTGACGGACCCGATGACATCACAACATTCCTCCAGTTGTTCATACCTCCTCCAGAAACTGCTGCCATCCCCGCAGAGCCCACCAGATAGGTCTCAAAAAAATTCCAGCCAGTTCATGGCTGTACCTAGAGGCTGCATGGCTTATGCAATTTATGAGAATTTGTATTATTTGTTGGATGGTTTACTCTGCTTCCAGGATAAAACCACTAAAGCATTTGGAGGTGGTATTTATCAACAGCCTATGTGGTTAACTTGGGCCCCCTTCCTCAACTTTGTAGCTTTGTGATAATATTTTACAAGGTAAATTTCCAACAGAATTATTCACGTACATACTATAGTCACATGCATAGTAGCAGGACATGGTTCAGACTTGCAAATCTGAGCTGACGTCCTACAGAATATAGTCCAGAAGGTTTAGTAATCCAGACTAGGCCAAGACTTGCCGTTTTGTCGCTCAAAAATGTAGGACCTAAAGCACGACTTCAAGAAACTGTTTCTTTGCTTAGTTTTTGTCTGTCTTTCAGTCTAAGCTTGTTGGTTTGGTGTAGACAGCTGTTTAAGATTGGAAAATTTGTTTTCTAAGTCTGATTGATTGGTTTTCACCTCTGGGAAATGCAGATTTGGGTTTTCATCCATAGTTTTTGATTTTGGGTGTCTTCTTAATGAGTGAAGTGTAATTTTCATCAATGAGAATGAGTGAATTGCAATTTTCACTGGTTTTTCCATGACAAACTTTTGGGCAACCTTTTTGTCTTAGAGGTAGGGTAGAAAATGTTACATCATAGTTTTTATTTTGGGAGAATTGTTGATGATTTTTATGGATGGGAATGTGTGAGTATTTTTACTAGGGTTTTCAATGACTAACGTTTGGACAGTCATTCTAAATTATTAAGGAGTTCATTAAAATATTCTAGATTTATTTGTATTTTTTTGTTTTATAAATTTTAATTTATTTTGTACGACAATAATTGAATAAAGTAAGTGTAAAATTTTATATGTGGTAGGATTTTAAGTCTTAGCGGGTTACACAATTGGAATGAATGGATTTAGATGCAAAAAAAACAAATGAAATTGATAGAATCACCTTTGGTTCGAATCCCTGTTATACTTGAGGAAAACCTGCCAATGGATTAAATAACATATATATTTTATAATTCCATGGATGCCTACTTCTACCCATTTGAATGATTATATATATCTATCTTAAAGTTGTGAATGAAAGAACACAATAGTCCATAAGAATAATAAGTGATTAGTTAATAGTTAATGGTTAGGATTACTAACATGTCATCCTTCTTAAAAGAAGCTTTGTACTCAAAGCTCAAAGTGAGAAGAGTTGTCCCTTGTTTTTCAAGAAGAATCTGCTCAAGTTCTTCTACTATTTTAATGTCACTTTTACGAAGGCAGGATTATCTTGAGGGTCGGAGCATTAGTGGGGGGTTGCTAGGAAGAATAGTAGAAGCATCCTTCAGAGAATCATGATGACGTTGAGCGTTCATCTTAGCTAGTTCTTTATGTGTAAAATGAAAGGAAAATAAAGGTGTACTCACTCTTTTGCCTTTTTTCTGAATCAGGTTGCTTATACGATGATAAGTCATTGGTGGTGAGAAACTTGTGTGTAGTTTTTCTAAAGTGTATATGTGGCCTCCAATGTCACTTCGGGTAGGTCTACCTCAACCTCTCTGGATGTAGCGATCAATATCTTGCACATTTTGCTGTGAGCATGTGCACCCAACATTTTGGACACAATTACCTCATCATCTTTTTTGGACACGATTACCTCATCTTCTTCATCACTTCTTGCACATTGACCTCATTGATTGTGTGCTGCCCAGATGAAGCTCGGTCACTTCTTGCACATTGACCTCATTGTGTGCTGATGACTATGATAAGGTATTTCCATCATTTCTTGCCCATCTTCCTCATCTTCGCCTGTTATGGATTGACAAAGATCAACTCCTTTATTAAGTTAACGCAAAGATCAAACCCACACATCCGAATTTGTGGTGAGGAGCTGATGTTACACCACACTTCCAACCACGGTTGGACGTTGTTGCTTTTCATTGTGAGACACGTAGACGACTCGTTTAGGGTTTCAATGTCACCGATGGAGGACCTTTAGAATTAGTTAATTATGCTCTCACGATGGTGAATCGAAACGTGACAAAATTGGGGACCGCAAAAATGCCAACCGCGAGCGTTAATTGGGGAAATTGTACGATTAAGAGTCCTTTGAATATTAGAGTGATATAATTATCTCCTCTCTCAAAATTCAACATCGGCAAATATAATTATATGAACTACTTGTCTTTTAATGCTTGTCCAAAATGAATAGCGTCTATCGAAAAAGAAGCACCCTCGTCGTTACGTGACGATGCAAGATTTTGAATACTTTATTGTGTATGTTCTGGTGCCCATTTTATTAGAACGCCACTTGTTGAAACTGCAGCTAGCTTGAATTATGTTTAAAATTTAGAGAAAATGAATCCTCAAATTTTCTTTGGCCGATGATGTTGCAATAATGAATCCTGTGATGTAAAGCTAGTGACTTTAGGCTTCTACGAACAGCGGAGATAAAGTCTTGACTTCCAGATTCACGAATAGTGACACCGTCAGACTGGAATAATCGCTCGTCTTTGTGCACGTCACGAATAAATTAATAGTCAATTTTTTTTCTTTTTTGCTAAGTTCATCCGCTGCTGGAGGCAATTCGTCGGGGTTCTAAAATTTCCTTGCTGATTACCAGTTGGACATATGCGTGTTGTCGGTGAGAAGGACAACCCTTCGTCGTACTCTACTGCCTACTACAATGCAGAATACTCTATCGCCGAAATTGACCGCGTAATGTGGACGAAATGAGGATGCGGTGATTTTTGTTCTAGTAATCCACTTATATTCTCGCTGTACCAATTCTTGAAAATTGCTTCACCGCCCTTACGTCCAGAGAAAAACTCTTGGCTGCCTTCACCTCACGTTCAGTGTGAATTGTTAATTAATTTTTTTTTTTTTTTGGCAACTTTACTATCCCTTTGGTGTGAGTGCTGAGCGATTGAATGACGGAGAATGAAGGTGAAGAGAAAAAACTTTATAACGTAATTCTTGTGAATGGATGTGCTTTAGTGAGACGTTCGTTGGTTTCCAGAATGCTTAATGGGTTGCGCAACCTTCCTAGATGAACAACTCTGATACAAGATGGTGGGACTCTAAGTCCTAGTGGGTTACACAATTGGAATGAATGGATTTGGATGCAGAAAACACTCGAGCAAAAACCATATATATTTTTTGTAATTCGATGGATGCCTGCTTACACCTCCATTTGAATGATTAGAGTGAAAAGGACACAATGTGATAATAGTTAATGGTTAGGATTAGGATCCTAACAACATGGTGCTTGAAAGGAAAGTCCTGACATGGAATTTTGTGAGGGAAACTAAGAAATGAGAGGTAGAAAGCACTTATTAGTGACATGATATGTGCTTAATAAACAAGAACCACAAGGAGTGGCTTAGAAATAAACACAATCATGGAAGATGTAGCAAAAGGAGAGAAATGCTTATAAGGCAAATAGCTGAGATTACGAGGGTGTCTTACCTTGAGTTTAGGGTTTGAAGGGCATGCAAACCAAATCCTATTGACACGCCAGAGAAAATACCAAAAATTGGTAGATTTCATGTCGAGTTGACTCAGAATTTTAAAAATTGATGATTTTTTTAGTGATTTTCATAATAGAGCTTAGACCCATGTGATTGCTATACAAACTAGTGATGATATGGTCACTATTAGTGGATTGCATTTGTTTTTATTTTCTATGGGAAAGATTAGTTGAAAATGATCTTACATAGGCAAGTAAGAATTTATTTTGGATTGTTTTGGCTTTATCTTGACTTTCCTTTTTATATTTTAAGATCTTCAGATTGAAAGATGATGAGTTATATTCTTGTTGTTTGTGATGTGGGGCTACAACCCTTTGTTATGTGGCTCTTATGGAGAAAAGTTTGGATGATGTGAGCAAATGAAGTGCACTTTAGTCACAAAAGGACATAAGTTATGTAGGTGTAATTTAGACATGAAGAGATGCAATATAATTTTTGATGATGGAATGAAACTTGTGAACATTCTTGTTTTATTATGGGATGTTATTTCTTAAAGTCAGTTGATTTAATCAGTTAAAACAAAAAAATGTTGAGTTTCTTTATGAATTGTTTGAGGAATTTTTCTTATAGGTGAGGGCAAAAAATGCTATTATCTATAGTTTTTATTTTGGGTGTCTTGTTGATGATCTTCACCAATGGAAATATGCGAAATTTATTTTTCACTAGGTTTTTCCATGACAAACATTTTGGGAGTTGTTTTGAATCATTGAGTTCATTAGAATATGTAACAACCCTAAAATATAACCCTTTTTTCTAAGGTTCAAGTTTAACCAAGACAATCAAGATAAATTTCATATAAGATTCTAACCACATTTTGAGTTCCAAATGTTGTAGAATCTCTTGGGTGGATAAGAGTGGTTAAACTCCCATAATAATTCTAGGTTTTATCTTGTACACTATCCATACAGCTTAAAGGATACTTTTGAGTGGTCACTCCATTTCCTTTCTCTCTTTTGAAGGAAATTTTAACCATAGTGTGTGGGTTAACCCTATCTCGTGAACTTAGAAAAGTGGATGTCAAATCCCTTACTAGTGTCAATCATTTCTTGTAGTACTTAGGAGTAAGCTTCCTATAATTTTACACACACTTCATTTAGCATAAAAATATGGTACACCATTAATATATCCTCTTGATAGCTTAATGGAGGTGATTATCACCCATGTGGCATCTCTCATCTAGTCACCCATTAGTCAATTAGGGTTTCCAATGACTACCACACCAAATGACATCCCTCATAAGAATTATTCCATAGTTGTTTGGGTTCCTATGACTATCATTTTCAAGACATCTCTCACATGGGTATCTCACTGTCTATTGGATAACCCATCATAAGAATTTAGTTACAATAGAATTCTAAGCTCATCATATTTCGAAGTACACTTTTATGATCTATTACTAAAGTTCCCATTGTAACCCTAAGGGATTGTCACATCACATCTCCCTTAGTTCTAGTCCTAACCTTAGGGGTCAAATTAGGTTGGCATTCTATGGATAAATCCTCTTAAGGAAGAATCCCCAAACCCTAAGGTGAATCTAAGAAATAACTTTATCCTTTTATTTCATTCATTTCAAATTTAAAAGCCATAATAACATAATCCATATTCTATTGCAAGAGATAAAGGAAAATTAATCATTTGTCTTTCTTTACAATGTTACTTTCCATAAAAGTTATAATAAAATAAACAAATCTATTTCTTCTTCATATACAAATTTACAACAATAGATCTATAAATGCTTAGTATGATTCCATAACAATTTCTACAAAAGATACAGAAATGACATGTCATGTATCCTAGGAAACCCTTTCGAAAAAATCCCAGTCTTAAATACTCCATCCTTATTTTCATTGCAAGTCTATTAGCCAATCTACAAAAAGTATTCATTATTATTTTTTATCACAATTTTGAACTATTGCATAAGAATCTACACAATTCTTATGTACTTTCATTACAATAATTTGTAAATTTATTTTTACAAAAGAAAGGGAACCCCATAATTCCCTCTTATGAAACCCCATTCATTCATCAATTCACTAATACTCAAGAGTCCTCTCTTTGAGTAATTTATTATAAAAGAGTGATTGTGGAACTTTCATAAGTTCCTTTCTATTTATTGGGCCCCATGCCCAATCTATCATTCATTTACATAATATAAAAATATTTCTCTTTTCATAAAAAAGAATACTAAATCATGTTTATATACATTTTCAAATCTCAAATGGTTCATGAATCTATTCAGAAAATTAAACCTAGCTATTATTTTTCTAATAATGAATTAGTCTTTTTTTCTAAGTCTTCAAAACAATACTTAATCCTTTCCAAAGTAAAACTTATCAATAGCTTACTAAAGAAATATGGATCCTTTAATCATCTAATACTATTATCAATTTAGAATATCTCAAGAACTTAATTCCATAAATATTAAGCATAATTCAAAGACTATTTCAATTTGATCTAAATAGATCAACCATGTAATTTTATAATTTCATAGTCAATCAAATAACAACTTAATCTCATTATAAAGATAAATTCCATATTTCACTAAAATAATTTATCTTTAATTAATGATTATCTTATTTATATTAGATTAATCATAATATTAATTCATATTTACCTAACATGTAATATGTTTAGTTGAAAGATAAGTTTCTCATCATCTATAGTTTCAATTTCGAGATTAAATATATTTTTACATGAAATGAATTATCTTATACTTATAAGACATTTCCTTCTAATTTCTATATATACTTTAAGGTTTTTCTTAAATTAAATAACATAAAAAAATACTTGGCACATATCATTACAAAAACCTTTTTATGTAATAATAATTCATTTCAAAGTAATCCTAATCTCTTATATTTTCCTTTTAAACAAATTATAGGGAAACCTATAACAAATGGAAAATATAGGATGTCTATTTATTATAAGGTCATTCTTGTAATTTTATTTCTTAATATAAAGTATCTATAAACTTCTTTATCTTCCATATACCATATCAACAAAACCTATTTTCATTTCAGGAGCTCATACAAAAGACACCCAAATATAGATTTATCTCTATTATTTTCTTTCTCTTCTCAAATCTAATTTAATTAAAAAATTAGATTGCATTCCAAAAGGTATGTGGGTCCTACCCTTTCTTTAAACATATTAAGGGCCTTTATGAAATTCATTATTAAAATATAAAATTGCTATCTAAAGTTTGCACATTATTTCAAAATAGAGAACACATACAAGGATTATAGAAAGCACATAATTTTGACTCGTCAATGAATCCAGTCATCTTATCTTGAACTCAAAACATGATAATTTCATGTTTGCCAAATAAAAGGTGCTTCAAACATAAGATTTGAATTTAATAAAAACTAAAATAAACTTTTTGATTCTAGATTTTGTTCTTCACTACTTTGTGCATCGTGAACAACGTTCGCTTGCATCGAGCTTGGCCAAGGGACATATCATATTCACTGTTGAATACCACACACTAACGTGTGTGCATTTCTAGGTACGAAATAGATGGAAAAATAGTCATCCTAATGAGACATGAATTCCCATATTGTATATCATAACCATATGTAGGTTTGTGTCCCTAGGAACCACTCAAAGAGAGTCTAAGGCATCATAACCATTTTGTATGAACACGCAGACTGTTCTCAAAGGTTTTTTTAACCAAGTATTAAGAGGGCAAACCAGCACACTTAATCCATCTCACAAATTTGAAGCACCTATTTCAAGATGTTTTACAAAGAAGAGTACCTCGTAAGTTTAGAAGTTGTTTGTTTTGCAGAAGACTCTAGTGCACACTAGAGAAGAGATCCCTTACTACTCTTTCTATATTTCAAAATATCTAAATCCTTCTAGTTTTACATGTTCTTTGTTGAAGCATATCCCCACAAAAACCCTTCTTTTTTGCCCTTACATGCTTTAAAGAAACCTAGAGAGTGTTCTTTCAAAGAAAACAAACTCTCAATTACCTGCAAATCATTTTTAACTAAGTTCGGTGTTTCAATTCGAAATTAAAGTGAGATCAATTAATAAATATCTTTTTTTTGTTTAGTAATTTTTTTATCAATATAACTAATTAACTATTCCTTTCATAATCCTATACAAGATTTGTTAGAAATGTAAACATATTACCAAATGGAGATACAAAGGCTGAAAAGACATATCAAATTGCAAGGACATGTGGCTAGATCTATAATGGAAATATTATGTGTCATATCATTCTGACTAATAGCCATCAATTTTCTACCAATTTATAAAGATATCTAATCCTGCAAACACATACATCCATTAGTAAAAATTATTCTTCATCATTTATGCATCATAAAGCAATATAATTAATCTCTTAAGGCAATCATAAATCAATCTATGAAAAATTTGGCCAATGATGGATCATGACATACTACCCCCATTGGACTAAACACAATCCTCTGTGTTTCACCAACATCTTACAATAAGACCAAAATTACATTTTATTCATTTAAACAATATGGAAAATATTTTTGCATATCAACTACATTTTCCCAAGTAGCATTCTTTTATGAATGCCAGTCCCATTGGACTTTGCACTATTCCAAAGTTTGGTTCCTCATATGTTTGGAATGAAGCTCAATAATCTTTATTGATTGTACTTCAATTTCTACAAGATCATTTATCTACAAGTTAGAAAATTTGTATACATGGTCAGGATCAACTACATACTTCATAAAAAAAGACACATGGAAAGTATTGTGGATATTGGATAGGTTGGGTGGTAAGGCAATACGATAGGCAATTGGAATTATCTTATCAGTGATTTCAAAAGGTTCAACATATCTAGGATTCAACTTGGTTGATTTGATGACACTTTTCATGGATTTTACTCTAAGAAATACTTTGTCTTCCATAGAGAATTCTCTAGGTATGCACTTTCTATCGACATAACTCTTTTGAAAATTAGAGGCTTTCTTTAGCCTCTATCTGATCATCTTTAGTTGTTCCTCCAACCACGTCCAATCCGATGGTAATTCGATCTTCTATATTATCCCATGAGAGAGGTGTTTGACATTTTCTACCATATAGTACTTTGAATAAAGTCATTCCCAATGAAGCATTATGACCATTGTTGTATGTAAATTCAACCAGGTGTAAAAAATATTTTTATTTAGTCTTCTGATCCATACAATACATGTGAAGCATATCCTCGAAAACCTGGATGACTCTCTCATTTCGACCATTAGTCTTTGGATGGTAAGTAGAACTGATATTCAGTTTCATGCTTATTGCTTGATGTAGGGCTTGCGAGAATGTAGATGTGAATCTAAAATCTCTATTTGATATAATTACTTTAGGAAATCCATGTAGCCTAATATTTCCTTGGAATATCTATTAGCCACCACAACTACATCATCTTTTGTACTTCCTAGAATAAAGTATGAATCTTGGACATCATAATTAAGCTAGCTTATCTTGTAAAAATCCATAGGTCTTATCTAGAATTAGTGTTGATGCGTAGGGCTTTACCTTATTGCTAGGCAGGTTTTATTCAACCTATTGTTGTAATGAGGATCACCCTATGGTTTTCAAGACACTAAGAGTTCTAGAGATTCAAGTTCTTTTTTCCTTATTTGACTTTTCTTTGGTATGTTTGCTCATTTTATGAGGAGCAAGGAATTTTTATTACCTTTTCGGGATTCTTGCTTATTTTTAGGGGAAGCAAGAATATACTTTTGGGATACTTGCTCGATTAGATGAGGAGTAAGGGATTTTTTTTTTGAAGGAGTAAGAACTTTGGGGAGTTGGGTTCCCAACCACTCTATCAAAGCCCTGAAAGAAATTTGATCCTATCTTTACTATTCTTCTCATTTTATTTCTTTTTAGGGGTGAAGGGTGAGTTTGTCCTTTTGCCAACTCATTAGTACTCTAGACCATGTGCATAGATGGATAAGCAGGGGAAACATTTTTACTCAATGGCAGTAGTGACTTATGAATTAATCCTTCCAATTCCCACAATTTTTTTATATGTTCCAATGTGCGTGGTCCAAGAGAAAACTTGATTAACTAGGAATATCTTAGAACATCAAAAGATTGCTTGACTTTCAATGAAAATTTTCTTAAAACACTAGTGGTGATTGAGTAATTGAAAAACATCTAGATTTTATCTAGCAAACAAGGCATTATGCAACATGTGGTAATCATTCTCCTACAAACTCTTAAAGAAATATCCTTTTGGGCTATTTCTGAAATATTGAGATTAAAAAATGATGAGAATAAGATAGAAATATTGCAAATATAGAAACCTCATGACGAAACAAAGGAAGCATAATTTTTTTTTATAGAAAAGAAAAGTTATTATTCAATGGTTGTTGTTTGCTATGCAGAAATACTAAGGTGGTATATGAATTTTTCCTTTAGATAATGGCTTCTTTTATAGTTTAAACCTATGCCCATTAAGTAGTAATTTTCTAGTTGAATTGTCAATAGGCTTTGAGTGTTACTGCATCACTTCTAAATATTTTTTTAATTGAAAATGTCATGATACAATATATTTGTCCTGCCACTTCGTAGTTTTGTTGGTTCAATCTTGTACAATACCTCTATTTTATTTCATTATTATTATTTTATTTTATTATTAATATATATACATATATAAAATTTTATTTTATATTTTTTTTAAAGCGAAAAACCCCTTGCGGAGCCGCCTTGTTCTGAGAGACCATGAACAGGGGTTCTACACCATCGAAGTCACTCGGGAGTTGCACCCAACCCTGCCCACACCAACATTATCAATTGGATTTTGGATACCCAATTCAGCTTTTTTTTGGTAGGGTGGATATTTGAACCTGGGACCTCCCTTGGAGGATTGCCCTCTCCTCTCCAACTCACCTACAACACCTAGGTTATTTTATTTTATATTTATTATATATTTATTTTTTTTAATTTTTTTATTATCATTTCTAATGATAATAATTTTTTTTTGAATAATTTTAGAGGTTTATTGTAGTAGACTGTCTTAGGATATTTTCTACCACCTAGCAAGCTATATTTTATTCTTATTTCTCTTTCTTTGGTTTTGGTTTTGGTTTTGTTCTGGTTTTGGTTCTAATTTTTTGTTTTAATCCCATTGTTATCAAGTTTAGATACAAATCACAACAATTGAGTTTATAACTATCCTTAATACAACAGGGAACAATTGAAATAAAATTTCACAATAATCCTAATATTTTTCTAAAATTAGATGTGACTTGCGTTCCTACGAATCTTTATACAACCAAATTTAGCATATGAGGAACAAAATAAAATATTGCAGGAAAAGTAAAATTTACTGAAAGTAAAAGGTTAAACTATTACTATTTTTTTGATTGTTTATGAGGGTTTCACTATAGCTGTGTCACTAAGCCTTACCTACTTCCTCCTTCTGACAGGGTCCTAAACCAATATTTAGGTATTTTTTAGTGTATACTTACTTCTTGTTTTTCTCGCAGGGCCCACATCAATTAAGAAATAATAATTACCCAAAGCAAGAAATTTGAAGGAAATAAAAATTGCAGGAAATAAAATTTGCTAAAAATAAAATTTGTAGGAATTGAAATTTGTAGGAAATAAAATTCTAATTAAGAAAGCAGTAAAACTGATTCCTTAAGATAAATGAACCTAGAAACGTCGTACAAACGGGCTTGTTGGGACCAGATCATGCCACTCTGACTCATATGCACACCAAGAACTCATACGTACCTCTTTCTGTGTATAATTAAGTCTCGCCTAATTGCATTGCCAAAAAACTTTTTTGATTAACCACTACAACATTACTCTCCCCAGCAACGACGCCAAAATGATCGTTTGTAATAGCTTACATTTAATTTTATCAATTTGATGTTAATAAAGGTTATATTTAAAGAGTAGGAATCTAGTATAGATTGTATCATGGTGATTAATACTAAGCTTAGCTCAGATTTCTTTCAGTTTTAGGTGTTTGCAGAAAAGTAATAAACAGAAATTAAATTGTGTAGGAATGAAAACATAATGTAATTTGGACTAAGTCTATATATGTGTGGATCCATGTGTGATTTAATGATGTATATATAATTCATAATTATTTATTGTGCAATTTAATTAAGTTTATGCTCTAACACTTATTCTACATTCTAACTCTATCTAATGTGTTTTAGGGGGAAGAGATTTAGGGACTAACCTTTCGGAGTGGGTCCTACCTCTGGAAGGTTAGTGTTAACCCCTTACCCTATTTTCTACTCTATTTTAACTTTAGTAATCTACTCTCATTTAATTAATTTAATACTTAATTATTTCATGGTTGCAGGGAAACAAAAGAAATGGAAATTACCAAGGCAAGCAAAGCGTAAAGAAATTATAAGATACAATTACCATATTTAGAAGAAACTATTGCTACTTTATTATTGGAAATTCAAATGTACATAGTTGCACATCCAGCTTTCAGAATTGTATCCCAAACTATTACATTAGGAATAGTCATAGATTAGAAATTTTCTCCATTAGCTAGCCAAACCTTTTCAAAGGTCTCCTATGTAATATATAATGTCACTTGGACATTCTAAATGAAATTCTTCCATGTATTTTCCATGTGGAGTTTTTGGACTTATGATGCGACAACTATGTACTAACCAAAATAATATAAACTAATACAATTCCTCTTCCTTTTTGGAATTGGTAAACATCTTGAATGGTCCAAGTGGTAATATGTAAGCTAACTTAACAAAGAAACACTAACTTTGACATTTCACAAGATATACAATATAACCATATGTCCTTTATTCCAGGAAAAGGCACAACAATCTTGCGTCTAAATCTAATAAACCTAACAATAGTTGGATTACACAACTTTATTGAATAAAGTAATAACAACTTTATTAATCACAATATTCCTTATGAAGAACATGTGATAAATAAAATATTATACTGAGTTGAAATACTTGGAAATCGTGTGAAAATGTCATGGTGTCACTGATGTGGCATGCAACATCAATCAATGGACTTAGTCATCCTTCAGTAACTACTAGTAAAAATATCCTTCGATAACATACTTCAGTAGCTACCTTCTATAATGTACTTCGGTAACTATCTTTCGTAACATGCTTCAGCTACCATCTTTTGTAACATGCTTCAACTACCATATTCTATAACAGTAATCTGCTACTACTCTATCACCATGCCTTAAGCTTCCTTCATCCTTTATTCTTATGTCCATCTTCTTGTGTCCAAGGTGTATTCCAAAGCTTGCGCTTGTTGCATCGTTCATCTGTGAAACATTCTTCAACACCTTGCCTGCATAATTACTCATAACTAGGACGTATTTTACATAAAATAAATACATTTATCATATTAACTACATTCATCCTTTTATTGATAAATTATAGAAATATACAACAATAACTTACATAAAACATATTATAATCATCAATTAAACATAAGAATGAAATATTTTGTTTCAAAAATATATGCCAAATATCCTCTCATCATTGTCATTTGTGATGTTTGGCCCCAACCCTTTATTATGGGGCTCTTATGGAGAAAATTTTAGATAATGTGAGCAAATCAAGTGCACTTTAGTAGCAAAACTACATCAGTGATTTGCGTACAATTTAGGCTGAAGAGATGTAGTATAATTTTTATGTTTGATCAATGACTAGAATGAATGTGTTGAACATTATTATTTTATTATGGGGTGCTATTTCTTGAATTTGGTTGATAAGTTGATTAATTAGTTAAAAATAAAAAAGTGTTGAATTTATTTATGAATTTTTTGAGGGATTTCATTAGAATATTATATATTTATTTGCATTTTCCCTTTTTTGACCTTATAAATCCATAAATATCCAACTCTACATGGTGCATGACAATAAAGCCATAACATGAAATTATGTGAGGGAAACTAAGAAATGAGAGGCATAAAGCTACTATTGGTGACATGATGTGTGCTTATTAAAACAAGTACCATAAGCAATGTCTTATAAATAAATGCAATCATGGAGGATATAGCAAAAATAGAGGAATGCATATAATGCAAATGGATAATAATAGTGAGGTGTATTCTTTTGAGTTTGGGATTCGAGTCAGGACATGCAAAATAAATCTTATAGATAAAATCAAAATTATCTTGGAATTGGGATGGAGAAAGAATAAAAGAAAATGGGAATTGAGAAAAAAATCAGGACAAAATGAACTAAAGAAAACATATTTTTTCATCGAATTCAAAAAATACGGAATGTGAAAGAAAATCACCAAAAAATTAGCAGATTGTGCATCCAATTGACTCAAGTTTTTGAAAATTTGAAAAATTGATGATTTTTTGTCAATTTTCCTAACAAAGCTTAGACCCATATAGTTGGTATATAAAATAGTCAAGATATGGTCACTATAAGTGGATTACATTCATTTTTGTTTTCTGCGATTACATCTCAATATGAAAGCAACAAAGAAATGAAAACTCAAAAATTTATTCTAGGATTACATCCTAGAATCATGATGGTGGTATACAAGCTTTTGATTTGGCATGAAAAGAAGAAGCTAACATGAAGACTAGAAAAGCATACTTTAACTATCAAAAGCTTTCTAAAAAGGAAAATTATGAACTCAAGAAGCGGAAGAGTGTTGGGTTTATGAACTGGAAAAAATAACAAAATAAGAAACTCAAAGGAGGTGATAAAAACAGGTAGGGAAACAGAAATAGAGCTAACTTTTAGAATAATAAGTTTAGGAGGGATGATAGAGAGTTTCCTAAAAGATAAGATCAAAGATCAAAAAATCAAGAGAAGGCTAAGGAAATTGTACCTTAGGGCATAAACAAGAATAACAATAGAGGAAATAAAGCTCCACCAAATGGATGTTACATATGTCAAGGAGATCATTATGCCAACAAATGCCCCCATAGAGCTAATATACATCAGATAGCCCCAGAAGAGGCCACCCATAGGATCTTTGCAGCCACAGATAGTTCTGAACTTGATGGTCAAGTTACTCCTTTCTTATTAAATGGAAAATATTTTATAGATATGTGCATATTTTGATAGATAGTGGATCAACTAATAGCTTTATTTCCACTAGATTAGTGAGGGATATACCTAAAAGACCTGGGTTTTTAGCCAATGGTTGGAAGGTAGAGTACGGTTCAAGGCAAACCTACCAAGTTAACCAATGCATGTTTGATCCTCATATCACTTTACCACAAGGAAAAACTAATTGGCATCTGTATGTGGCACCCTTGCATGCGTTTGATATCATACTAGGGATTGACTAGTTAAAAGCACATAAGGCTCTTATGAATTTTGAAGAGAGATGGGTGGAGTTTTTGGATGAGTCTAATCAAAGGATTAGGATTCATTGTGATCATGGTGAAATTAAGCCACATTTATTATCTGCAATGTAGATAAAGAAAGTTATTAGGAAGAGGGGAATGATTTTTATAGTTAAAATGAATAAGAAAGAAGATATTGAAGTAGAATCTGACCTCTTCCAAAAGCATCATGTTTTGGGAGAATTCAAGGATGTGTTTTCGTAGGACCTTCCAGGGTTACCTCCTTAGAGGGAATTTGAATTTTCTATTGAATTGTTACCTAGAGCTACACCTATTGCAAGGGCACCATATAGAATGACTCCCATTGAGCTACAAGAGCTCAAAATGCAACTTCAGGATTTATTGGAAAAAGGGTTAATCAAACCAAGTGTGTCTCCATGGGGAGCTCCTATCTTGTTTGTTAAAAATAAAGATGGTACCTTGAGAATGTGCATAGACTACCAGATGTTGAATAAGGTTACTATCAAAAATAGGTATTCGTTACCTAGAATTGATGATCTATTTGATCAATTGAAAGGAGCAACCATCTTCTCAAAGATTGACCTAAGATCTGGTTATCATCAGTTGAGGATTTGAGAAGAAGACACTTCCAAAACAACATTTAGAATAAGGTATGGATATTTTGAATTTACTATCCTACCCTTTGGGTTAACTAATGCCCCAGTCGCATTCATGAATCTCATGAATAGTGTATTTAGAGAGCAGTTGGACCGATTTGTGCTCATATTTTTGAATGAATACTGATCTATTCTAAGAACAAGGAGGAACATGATCAACATATGAGGACTATACTTGAGATTATTAGAAATAATCAGTTATATGGAAAGCTATCAAAGTGTGAATTTTACTTCATAAGTATAATATTTGGGATATATTATCTCTATAGAAGGGATTGTAGTCGATCCCAAGAAAATAGAAGCAATTGTTGATTGGCTTGCACCTACTAATATGTCTAAGGTGCGAAGTTTTATGGGAATTGTAGGCTATTATAGGATATTTTTTAGAGGATTTTCAAGGATTTCCCAACCCATTATAAATATTCAAAGGAAAGGTAAAGCCTTCAAATGGACTAAGGAATGTGAGGAGGCTTTTTGAGTATTGAAATAAAGATTGATAATCACACCAATTTTTCAATTACCTGATCCCAATAAGCAATTTATAGTGTGTACTAATGCATCAATTGAAGTATTAGGAGGGGTTTTGACCCAATATGATGTGGTTATTGCCTTTGAGTCAAGGAAGCTTAAGAGGTATGAAGTAAATTATATCACTCATGACCTAGAGTTGGTAGCTGTTGTACATACCCTTAATATTTGGAGGCACTATTTGTTGGGAAAACCATTTGAATTAAAGATAGATCACCAGAGCTTAAGATACATATTTACTCAACCCTTATTGAATGCTAGGAAAAGATGTTGGATGAAATTTCTAGTTGAGTATGATTTTGGCATTGAGTATATTAAGGGTAAGGAGAATAAGGTCATCGATGCTTTGAGTAGGAGAGGGTGCATCACTGCAATGACAAAATGCCATTATGATCTGTTAGACCAAATTAAAGTATTGTAAGAAAAAGATGAATTTTTCCAATCTTGTAATGTTTAGGTTGAGCAAGAACTTGGAAAGGATATATATTTTGTATTTAAAGATGATATGTTATTTTATAAGAACAGGTTGGTAGTTCCAAGTGCAGGTGGGTTGAGAGAAACAATCCTTAAGGAGGCACACAATACTCCTTATTCAGCACATCCAGGAGGAGCAAAGATGCGTAAAAGCTTAAGAAATGTCTATTATTCACTAGGTATGAAAAAGGACATCATAAAATATGTAGCTAGGTGTTTGGAGTGCTAGAGAGTGAAGACGAAACATCTACATCCAACGGGTAGGTTGTACCCACATGACATACCTATGCAAAAATAGCAAGTGGTATCAATGGAATTTATAGTGGGATTGCCTAAAATAAGGTTCAAGCATGATGCAATCTTAGTGGTTGTAGATAAGTTAACTAAGGTTACACATTTTATACCAGACAATATGCAAGATGATGCACTTGTAGTTGCAAGCAAGTTTTCCAAGGAAGTGGTAAGACTACATGGATTTCCAAAATCATAATCTCTTATAGGGATTCTCGCTTCACTTCTAAATTTTGGTAGGCTTTGCATAGTGCATTGGAAACCAAGTTGAACATTAGTACCACCTATCACCTTGAGATAGATGGGTATATTGAGAGGGTGAATCAGGTATTGGAGGATATGCTAAGAATATACTACATGGATCAACATACAAAGTGGGAAGACTATTTATACCTAGTGGAGTTCACATATAATAATAGTTATCATGCATCACTAGGTATGGCACCTTTTGAAGACCTATATGGGAGAAAATGTAGAACCCCCTTATCTTGGAATAATCCAAAAGATAGGATAGTGATCGAACCAAAATTTGTGAAGGAAATGGAAGATCAATTGAAAAGAGTTCAGAAGAAGCTAAAGGATGTTGCAGATCACCAAAAGAGCTATGCAGACCTCAAAATAATAGCAAGAGAATATTTTGTGGGAGAAAAAGTATTCCTAAGGGTGAAGCCAACTAAAATTTCCATAAAATTTTCTAAACTAGACTCAAGATATGTGGGCCCATTTGAAATTGTGGGTAAAATCAACCTTGTTGCTTATAGACTAGCTCTACTACCAAGCCTATCCAAAATTCATAATATCTTCCATGTGTCCCTCTTTAGGAAGTATATTTATGACCCTACTCATATTTTGGATGTTTCTAAATTATTGATGATCGATCCACTAAAAATTGAAGTTCGGACTATTTGTCTACTTGGTTTTAGGACCAAGAATCTGAGGAAAAGAAGCATAGAGCAATGTCGGGTTCAATGGGACCACTACTTGGACATAAATACCACGTGGAAGAACATGGTAGATATGCAACAACAATTTCCTTATCTATTTGAGTAGACATAGACATTCTAAAACATTTTACATGATTTGATGATATATGTATATATATGCACATGGATATACAACTAGATATTGAGTAGAACATATTTATGTGTGTGCTTTGAGTTACTAAGTAGATTAGTTTGTTTTTCAAATGATATGTGTTTTTGGTTGATGAATGTATATGTGATTAAAATAATATGAAGTATCATGTGATTGAATTGCAAGAGTGAAGATTGTAAATGAATATGAATCTATGATGTATGAGTTACAATTGAAAAGTTTTGGTAGTGATATGAATGGTTATGATGTAATTTATTTTCTTCATCTTGCATAAAACATAGGGATTGTGTTTGTTCTAAGTGGGGGAGGATGTAATGACCCTCCCCGCACAACCATTGGTTATGGATTGATTAATGAATTAAACTTACCTTTATATTTTGGAGCATGGTACTGTTGATATCCTTTGTATGTGCAGGACCAGGTATGTGCATTGGATGGATAAGTTGCTTAGTGGAAAAAGGTGAGTAGGGAAATGATGATTTGGCTCAAGGGCACACAGAAGCCCCATAATTGCATTTCATGTAGAATTGCATGAGTGATTTATCTATTGTGTGCTTGTGTTGCCTTACTTGGAAATATGCTACTGTTTGTGTAAGTGATGCATTATGAATTTTGGATGGCAATGAAGTGCCAAAGTGCATGGGAGCCATCATGCTAAATTATTAAGTTAGAGTTCAAATTGTATTTGAAATATGGGTATGTTGCTCGTAATGAAATGAGGGTTGCAAATCAACCAAGGTGGCAATGAAAGTGTTATAAACATGGGAGCCACCCCTTGTGTGAATTAGGAATTAAGTTTAAATGCTTATATGATTCTTATATTGCAAGGAATGGGAAGCAATTGATTAACATATGATTTGTGTGTTGATAGAATAAATACAAGGTTTAAAGTTTTAAAGTTAATTAAAACATTAATTATGCTAGTTGCGGACCTTGAGAATGCCTTCAATTTTTTATTACGAAGGAAACCATATTTTTGGCATTTGCAATGATAATTTGGATGTGCGTGGTATGTTTGTTTCAACTCCGTGCTTACCTGGAATTGTGCATTCTCTCTACGTGAATGTGGTTCCAAGTCTTGTGAATCGTGGAAGGGAAGAATGGTTTTTACCTCTTTTACGATGAGAAGGGAGACTATTGAATGTTTTTGTTCTTGGGAAGGCGGTCAAGTTTTGCATGTGCTTTTGGGGAATGAATTGAAAGAAACTGCTTTGCTTTGCGTTTGATGGGTGATTGAAGCTGGAATTGGAGATTGCAGTATTGAACTTCGCTTCCAGGTGTGCTTGTGAAGAATTTATGACTGTGCATGTGAAGATAAATAGGTTTATTCCCATTAAAATTTAATCTTCTACGTGTTACAATGAAGAAATTGTTACTGTGTCTCCTTTTGTGGTGAAAACGTTCCTCTGATAAAGATGTGTTTATTTATTAGAGAAATGAGCTCATGCTGGTTGTCGTGTATGTGAAAATGTGTGATGATGACAATTGTATGTTTGATAAGTTTCTAGGATATTTTAATCCCTTTTATTTTTACTTTTCTTTAAAAAAAAAAAGTGTTTTTAACACCGAATTTATGCTTGGTTGGACCAATATGAAAATTGACCATTATTGTGTGTAAATGGCATTGTACGTTGTCTTCCAAATGGAAACTGTGTGCTAAATTGTTATGAATTGGAAGATGAAATATTGCTATGATTGGTAGTTATTGTGACAATTACAAAAGATACCAAAACACAATCAGTGGTGTGAATATATGAATTATGGAAATGAAATATGGAAATGAAAATTGGGATTGTGTGTTTGGAAAAATTGGTAAACTCTCTTAAGTTGTATGGTTTGCATGTTCTGCTTGGTAAATTCATGCATGTAGGAATTGTAAACCTAGGCATGACATAGAATGTTGGGAGTCGTATCTGATCCCGTTAAGATAATGTTTCTTCCCTTGGAATCATTGGGAGACGGTGCCAGGAGTTCGTAGTGAGGACTAGTTGACGAAGTTGGAACATTGTTGGGCAGAGAGATGTCAAACTGGATAAGAGAATGGTTGAAGTCATTCGCTGTTGATTTAAAACTTTGTAGTGTGAAATAAAATAATTCAAGCAGAGTGTGTAACACTCTGGTGCTTGCAACACTATTGTATTTACCGGATGGGAAACCTACATTCATTAAAATATTTTAATATATATATATATATATATTTTTTCTTTTTTATTGTTGAGTAAAGTCCTTTTTATGGTATTTATATGAGTAGCAAAATGAGTTGTATTCACTTTGATGCTTGGTCCTTATAAGTGGAAATGTGAAATACTCTTATTTACAATAAATGATTTGGTTTAATTTTATAATAGTTGAAGATGAACAAGCTCTCCTTCCATAAAAGGAAGTGGAAACCTTGTCTTGAGTTTAAGACATTCATTGAGGGACTATAGAATAATTTTAATCCCAAATCTTAGTGACTCGAAAATGCATTGGAAACTTAACCTATGTATGGACGTTACTTGGAAGGGATAATTGCCTTGGTCGGTCATATATTGCCAATGGAAAATTAAGCATTACAATTAGTAAATGATGGGAAACTTTTAAGCTTCTCAGTTGACCCTTTAATTGGAAATAAGTTATTTAAAACAGAATCTCAAGCTCACCAATCGGCGTTGTAACCCTTTAAATAGATTTTGGATGAAAATATGAAAAAGATAGGTAATCAAATTTGACCAATAAACCAATAAAATTTGAAGGTGTGAACAGGTCAATGTTCATGGACATATATGTGTTCATTTATAAAAATAAAAGTTTGAGCCCTAATAACCCTTGTATTCCTGGGTAGGTGTGTTTTTGGGGTGAAACTTAGAACATATTTCTTTCAAAACGAAATACACCCAATATAACTTGTTGTATTAAAGAATTACCTCTCTTTTTAGGAGCGTTCTATTATTGCGAAAATCATATTCAATAATTAATATTGTTTATTTTGTAGAAGAAATGAACTACATGAAGAATGTTAAATAGAGCTTATCCTAGTTGGTGAACTAGTGGTATTGGCTTTATATTTAATTGTATATTTTATTGAGAAGAATAGATATGCAGTATATAATTGATTTATTGTTCCTTATGCTTAATGGAGTAAATCAAGATCTGATTATATTTGTTCAAAATTGAATTAATGAGAAGAGTTGTTTTGAAAGTAAGCTTATTAATATTGGGTTGATAAATATACCTTATTTATCTTAGATTATAGAAAACCTTAGAAAAACTAATTTAAAAGTTGAACTTTTATTTTGGGAAAGGAGGTTTATAGGATTAGTTAAACTATTCATTCAAAACCCCAAACTCTAGATCGGGTCTTTGGTGGGCCGGGGGGGTTTGGGCCTTTTTTTGGTGGTGTGGTTCTGTTTGGGGTTGGTGGTGCTGGTTGTCCTCTTGGGTTTGGTTGAGTTTTTTTTTTTTGTCCCGTTAAGGGTGGTTGTGCTTTGGGACAATCTTGTTTTTGTTATGTTTTTCTTCAAGTTTTTATTTATTTTCGTAAGTTTGGCTTGTCAACTCAGGATGAGATGAAAATAGAACTATTCATCGAGAAGGATGAATGAATAAACCAAACACCATGAAGAGGAAAGGTTAAAATATTTCTTATGAAGGTCAATTAAACATAAACACCCAATGTTGTTGAGGTGTGGGTATGCACACAATGATTTTTGAGGTAACTATAGTCTGATAGAATTGGTCTGGATAAGTGACTAGGTTAGAACTTATAATGAGGAGCGATATGGGATGCTACCCCTAGGTTGTTGCTCGGTAGTACTATGATAAATCCTATGTTCATTTGACTTAGATAGACTAGCCTCGATGTTTGGTATGGGGAAAATGATCATGAGTCACAATGAGCATGTGCGATCAAGTCCAAGGTCAGGGTATTGACATGGCTCTAGTTGACTCTGGGTAGGGGACAATCAGCTAGACACTAGCATATGTACGTTGATCCCTCGCATATTAAAAGTAGAATAAGTCGACCAGTTAGGTCGTGGATTCACAAATACTAAGGGATGAATAAAGAAAGTGCATCCCTCTAAGTGTTATGGGCCCTAGAGGATAACCCCTACCGTGGATCGACCCTCATGCCATAACACAAGGATGTTAAATGAGACAAGTCAACTCCACTAATGGCACCTTCACGGGATTTGGCCAATCTCATCCACTTGGGTGACTATCTACAGCAGTCTTGAACCCAAAAGTGGTATAATATGCCTGTACTAACTAAAGTTTATGTTAATGATTTATTGGGTGAAACAAATTTGCTATGAACTAGATAGCACTCTCTTGAACAAAATTGTAGTTTGAAAACGAAAAAAAAAAGATCCTGTGATAATGCTTGTCATTTTTTAGTGGTACAACAAAATGAGTAGACTTGGGTTGTTATAGAGAGGAATTGCCACCATTCTCTATGGTCAACATGTGTGTGCTTGAATCATTTAGAGAGGTAGTCTATTGAGTCTTCGGTTTGCATTTTATTAAATTAAATTTTATTAAATAATTCAATGGAGACAATGCAAAATGTGAAATTGTGTTATAAAAGAAAAAATAGAAAATAAAAATGATTGAAATAAGAACAAAACAAATTTGAAATAAGAATTAGGCCCTTTATTGTGAAAATGAGAATGTATACAAGTGTTATCCTTGTGAGAGAGATGTTTCCCTTCTGAACTCTATTTAATTGCATTCAAACTAACCTACTTATAGAAGTTTTCAAGTGGAAGATGAAGGGTTGCTATTGTCACATGTGAAAAATAGTCTAAAATAATTAATACCTTGGAAATGCACAAGACAAAAATCATTAATGTTTTGAAAATCTAAATTTCAACCAAATCATCTACTTGGATAAAGTATTCTCATGAATTAATATAAACTCTATTTTACTAGGGAATGATATAGCTCTTAACAAATACAAAAGGAATCCAAAATAGTGAATGCATTTTTAATCTCTTCTTTCTCATTCTATAAAAATAACATTCAATCATCAGCAAAGTGAGAATTCAATACTTGATTCTAGTCTAGAAGGAATTCATTTTATAAGTTTGACTTGTGATGCTCTTTAAAAAAGGTAGCCTAAGGCATCAACAACAATAACATAAAAAAATGAAGCAAGAGGACACCCTTGCATAATGGAATGCCAAAAACAATTGGATTGATAGCATGTTGTTAACAACTTTCGTTGAAGCATCAAAGAAAAGCAAAGTCACCTTGTAAATGAACCACTGCATCATTTGAAGTATGAATGACTAGTAAATTCTATCATAAGCTCTAACAAATGTAGAGCATCATGTCTTAATTCAATAAGGTACTAAAATGATTCCCATGTAAAATAAAATTGTAGTTTAGAAACCCAATTTGTTATGGTCGCACTATCTGTTGAGCAAGGGGCTTGATTCTATAATTAGAGATTTAGCTACAATTTTGTAATCTACATTCAACATAGAAATAAGCCTACAACCAAATACCTTATCCCTACTAGAGCCTTTAGGACTCAACCTAACTAAACCTTGATTAATAAAGGGTGCTAAAGAGCCATTGTTTGCTTCTTTGTACATCTAAAAAATTCTAGACAAGAATGTCTCACATAATCCTAAAAGATCAACTTACAACCCATCAATATTGAGTGTTTTACTTTTACACATTGAAAACAGAGCATGAGTAAGTTTTTTGAACAAAAGGAAGCTATCAAAAAGGATTTTTTAATCATAAGTAATGTGGTGGAGTATGCAACTAGTAAACTATCGTAAAACTACATCAACTAACTCCCTAGCATCCTTAAACATATTCTTGAAATGGGAATGAAGACACATGCAAGCCCTTTGTCATCTACTTCCAACCTACCGTTTTCATCTCTTATTTTAGAAATTATTTTGTTAATTGCTCATAAAATTGGGAATAAAAGAGCATTTATACCCTGATTGATCCACTAAATCTTGTACCTTATCCTACATTCAATATCCTATAATGTTATAATCTAAGAAGATTAGCCTTTGCAACTAAAACCTAATTTTGACAAAGTGGAGAGATAGGATCTTGAACTAGATCTTGTCCTTCAAGATCTAGAATTTCTCAAATCTTTAGTATGCTTTGGCATTGCATTTTTCAAATATTAAGAAAAGATTAACACGCCAAGCAATGGCCTTTTCTCACCACAAGATCCAACCATCCACATAAAGAAACCTTTTCTTTACAAATCAAACCTCTAACCCTTGCAACCAGTCCAAATCTTCTAATAAAGAAATATAAATCTTGTATGGATGCTTAGGAGATTCAACTATATATAAAGGGTATATTATTGGAAAATGATCACAAAGAGTTTATCATAGTCTTCTTGAGCTAAAACTCCCATAGTCATCCTAAGTTAAAACTCTTGCAAGAAATATTTTTAAAACAATAAAACCAATCTAATTTATTAAATTTTGACTCGTCATCAAACTTATTTAAAATAAACTCTTCATTTTCAATAGTTAGAAAAATCAGCCTTAACTCTTGTCTTTTTTGTATGTACATGCATGATGTAAGGATGTATGAACTCTCATTCTAGCTTAAAACTCTTACTAAAAAAAAATTCGAAATAATAAAACCAATCTAATCTACTAAATTTTGACTCATCATCATACCTATTTAATAATAAAATCTCTATTTTTAGTAATTAGAAAAATCAACCTATTTTTTTTTGGTGTACATGCATGCATGTATACATATATGGATGTGTAAAAGATCATGTTTTTATTTAATTTTTCATTTTATTTTATTATTTAAAAATTAATTTTATTTATTTATTTATTTATTTATTTATTTTTCTTTTTTTTCATGCTTCAATTGTCTCATGATCTAAAACTATTTAAAAATAAATTTATTTTTATGATATACAGCTCCTGATGGATTTTTATTGCTAAAAATTGGCCCACTTTAAAATGGGTGGAATAGCATTGTTCCATTCATATTCTATTTGGAGTTGTTGAACATATATGGATGATATTTTTCACAATTGACAACAATTACATACAATGTGCTGCCAATATGACTCTTCTTCAGTGTACCAATTCAAAAACAGTTTTTATTGAACCAACTTCCTTATGACACAAAGAAAGCTGGATAACTATGTTTTGTTTTCATTACTTTCAAACTTTCATCTGAATAACAAATTTTCAAAGTAGATATTCTCAACAAAAACTTACAATTTCCAAGGTAATATTGAACAAATTGATGTCCATGGTACCTATTTAGTTCTCTGCAAATGTATTATACTTTTCTTGTTAGTAGGACCATATTCTTTGAAATAGAAAGAAAATGAGAGCAAAATTAACTAACAAATTCACTCTGTGGGATCTATCTAGTTTACAAATATTTCATAAATGACTTATAGGATTCATATTCCCTACAATCACAAATTGCCTCGGGTTGTTCTGTTTGCCAAAATAAAACATGAACAAGTATATCTATTAACTGCTTCAGTAATATCACCAACTCCAGCAGATATGAAACAGTATAATGCAATAAATGTGAACTCATTTCTTACACATATTTCGAGTTAAATTCAATTGAACCATTACAAATTTGAGAATTTTTTTAAGCATTGGATAGCATGCTATTATGAGTTAGTATCTGATAGTTGTATCTTTCTCATACAAATCAGTTGAACTGCATTCACCTCCATATTGATGTCAGTAGGCTTCTATGGCACTTCACCTTACCTTCACACTAGATGTCAAGGATTGCTTTGTGTATCAATTCACCTTCTTTAGGCATGGTCAGCTTCTTAATAAAGAATGAAGGTCTAAAGACTTGGCATACATCATATTGATGAAGGTCTAATGACTTGGCATCTAGTATAGCATTTAAGCTGCTCCTCCAAAAAAAGCTTTTTCAAAGAAGCCTTACTCTTCTCTTTGAGCAGTAGTTTGGGATCCGATGCTATTTGGAAACATAAACTTACATACAGATGAGCAGTATTATTGGCTTACCTGCTTTACATGAGTAACCTCGTTTTAGGAATGTGCCTCTAACATTTATATAAGACACACTCCAATAGAAGTTATATGCAAATGTCCAGAGGATTGTATAGCATAGATTCATTTCTCTAAGGCCCTGAGGTCTGCAGCTGCTTGACAATTTCAAATTCCTCCAAATGTCTCAGCATGGACCTGGGCAGTGTAGGGCAGCTATAAGTAATCCATCACCCTAATTTAAACTAATGTTTTTCAAACTAATTTTCAGAATACAATGCAAAATCTTAGAATATGGTAATCTAATATTTGAAGCATTTGTTTTGTATTGGATCTAATTTATGACATATGACTTACTAAGATGGGCCTAAAAATATTTAATCAACTTCCTAGCATGTTGAACATCCACAATGCTCTCATATGTCGCAAAAAACTTAAAGAAGTGATTACCAAAAAGCTCCCTCATCTCTCCCTCCTCCTCAGTATGAGTACAATCTTCCCGCTGCAGAATTAAAATCTTTTCCAAAGCATTCTTCTTACAATGTAATTGAAGAAGAATTTAGTTGGAGCATCTCCTTCCTTCATCCAATGGAGCCTGCTTCTCATTTGCACTCCTCTACCAATATAATCCTCGATTTTCCTGATTTCTCCCTCTAGAGCAGCAACTTTTTCTTGTAAGGAAAAATTAGTAAGATCAGCTTCCAACTTTCTCCTGTCCTCAAGATTCTGTCGGAGAGACTTCATATTTCTCCTCCTTTTTCTTGCCAGAAATCTCCCCCATCCCCTTAAAAATTTAACCACCCTTTTTACAGCAGCATCCCACCAAGGGACTCATCTCTTCCCATAAGGCCTTGGCTCCAGATTCCAGACACAGTGAATCAACTCTCTACAATCTGCAGAATCAAGATGTGAGACATTCAATTTGAAAGGTAATTTTTTCTTCTTAACAAGCATCGCACCAATGTGAACACATGTAGAAATAGGAGCACGGTCAGAGCCAGTAACTCCCAGATCAACATCCACAAGCCTCTTTCCTTTGCCAACACAAGTAAAAAAGTTATCTCTTAGCTCTTAGGTCTTGGAGCAAACTTAACTCTTAGGGAAAAAGTTATTTGGAGATTGTACAAAGAGAGTCAAAGACAATGAGCAAGAATTCTTCTAAGTATGTTGATCCCAATGACCCAAGTTTAATATTTACTGCATTCTCTCTTCCAAATGGTTCTACTCTTTGGAATGGTTTAAAAAAATCTATTGATCTTATGATTAAAGGTTTAAGATGGGTGGTGGGAACTGGAGAAAAAATTTCTATTTGGATGGATACTTGGTGTGATAAAATACCACTCAATTTAGATCCAGTTTTGAAACCTTGGATGAGATTGCTTCAAGATAAATATAGTGATAGGGTTTCAAACATTTTGTAGAAGGATCGAGAAGGCAGATACAAATGGAAAGAAGATTTTTTTTATAAATATACAAGACATTGATGCTAGGAGGCAGTTGAGTAGAAAGATAACAACTGTGATTATTCCGAGGGGTGCCAAGGATAAATTGATTTGGGAGTTGAATAGCTCAAGAGAATCGGATATAATGTTTAACACCAACATAATAATAATGTCACTAGAATATGGAGAGATATTTGGGATAGCCCAAGCATGCTTAAGTCAAAATGTTTGTTTGGCTAGTACGTCATAGAAGAATTCTATCATGGGCTAACCTTATGAAAAGGGGTTTTCATGGCCCCTCTCAATGTGTTTTCTGTAATAAGGAGGAGAGTATTGACCAGTCATTGCTCAATAGTTTGGAATCTATGGTAATGGATTCTTAATATGTTTGGTAAATGCATGGTGATGAATAGAAGAATTGAAGATTGGTTAAAGCAATGGCAGAGCACTTATAAAAGTGAGGCTTTACAAACAATATGGGATATATCAAAAGATACAATACTTTGGACTATATGGCTAGAAAGGAATAGAAGAATATTTGAAGGAAAGGAAAGCAGTTTAGAGGTAATGAAAAAGAAGATATGTTTAGCCATAGAGGAGTCTAAACCAACTCTATCAACTTACCCAATTCCTAATTTGGAAGCAGAGAGTCTTGATAGATGGAGTCAAGTCATTAAATGGAATTATGATGTTGGGTACAAGAGAAGCAAAAATAAGGTAAAGAATATAAAGTGGAAACCACCAGATATGGAGTGGGCTAAATTGAATTTTGATGGAGCATCTAAAGGAAATTTAGGACCAGGAGGAGGAGGAGGAGGAGGAGGAATAATTAGAAATAATAGAGGATATATTTTGTCTCATTATGCTTTCAATAGTGGATTTAAGACAAACAATAAAGTTGAAGCTTGGGCAGATTTAGAAGGGTTAATAATATGTAAACAAATGAAATGGAATAGAGTATGGATGGAAGGTGATTCTCTCATAGTAATAAATGCAATTTTGAGGAAAGCAAAGGCTCCATGGAACATACAAGAGATAATTGTGGAAATTCAAGATCTTGCTAAAGAATTTGAAGAAATCGGGTTTACACATATATTAAGGGAAGGAAACAAATGTGCAGATAAGCTAGCCAATAGAGAGGTTTTAATTGAGGATCGTGAAGTTAAATTATCCTTTCTATGGTTAGAGGAAGTAGAAAGTTTAGTTGAAGCTGACAAAAAATGTTGATTGCCTAAATCAATTAATGATTAAGTTTTACTTTAATGTTTTCCATTGGTAATACCTGTTTTTTTTTGTAACAATAATGTGTTTTCATTTAGACTATTTATTATAATTTTTGTGGTTGCACTTGTGTTTCAGGAAGGAAACTAGCAATCCATATTTGGTAAAGCAGACTATGATAATGCGATGTTTTGGAAATATTACTCTACTAAGATGCAAGGCATAGATAGTAGAGGTGAAGTTTGGGCATTGTGAAGGCTGCTATAGGAAAATGTCAAGAAATATGCTAAATTCTGGAGTAACTGTATTCAAACAGAGATTTGAAAAGATCTAGAAAATGAAAATCAATAATTCAGACATTTTATGTAAAATGATGTAGGTTTCTAGCTATAGCATCTCAATTGAGATGAGAAGTGTATCTATTTGTAAACTCTCAAGCTCTAAATAAGATAGATGTAATTTGTCAAGGGTGGGGGACCCGAGTACAACCCCTTAGTATCAAGCAAAAAAAACTAACAAATTCACTCCATGGGATATATCTAATTTACAAATATTTCAGAAATGACGTATAGGATTCATATTCCCTACAATGAAAAATTGCCTCAGGTTGTTCTGTTTGCCAAAAGAAAACATAGAACAATTATATCTATTAACTGCTTCAGTAATATCACCAACTCGAACAGATATAAAACATTATAATGCAATAAATGTGAACTCATTTCTTATACATATTTCAAGTTGAATTCAGTTATATTTGAGAATTTTTTTAAGCATTGAATAGCATTCTATTATGAATTAGTATCTGATATATCTTTCTCATACAAATCGGTTGAACTCCATTCACCTCCAGATTGATGTCAGTAGGCTTCTATGGCACTTCACCTTACCTTCACATTAGATGTCAAGGATTGCTTTGTGTATCATTTGACCTTATTTAGGCATGGTCAGCTTCTTAATGAAGAATGAAGGTCTCAAGACTTGGCATACATCATATTGATGAAGAATTACCCTTTCATCTCTAGTATAGCATTTAAGCTGCTACTCCAAAAAAAGCTTTTTCAAAGAAGCCTTAATCTTCTCTTTGAGCAGTAGTTTGGGATCCGATACTATTTGGCAACATGAACTTCCATACAGATGACCAATATTATTGGCTTACCTGCTTTGCATGAGTAACCTCATTTAAGGAATGTCCCTCTAACATTTATATAAGACACACTCCAATAGAAGATACATGCAAACATCCAGAGGATTGTATGGCAGAGATTCATTTCTCTGAGGCCCTGAGGTCTGCAGCTCCTTGACAATTTTAAATTCCTCCAAATGTCTCAATAGGGACCTGGACAATGTAGGGCAGCTATAAGTAATCCATCACCCTAATTCAAACTGACATTTTTCAAACTAATGTTCAGAATACAATGCAAATTCTTAGAATATGGTAATCTGATATTTGAAGCATTTTTTTGTATTGGATGTAATATATGACATATTACTCACTAAAACAAGCCTAAAAATGAACTCAAGTTCCAAATAAGTTAAAAAGCTTACTGGACGGTGCTTCAATTCACCACGGCTTCTAGTTGTTATTTCATCCAATATTTCAGCATCATCAATATTTTCATCAATGCTTTCCACTATATCCACACCATCTAAATGAACCCCCTGTATTTCAGGAAAAAAAAATATCAACAAATAAGCACCAATGATTGCTTGCCTTGATCAATGAAATAAAACAAAGTGATGACATTCAACCAAATAAAACATGTTGATTTATGCTCTGCAAAATCAGGAACCTACCTGCAATGGGAGGCTTGGCTGGCGATTATAAACAGCTCCGCTTTCTTCATATTCAGCTGCATCTAGTTTGCTCAGATGTTGAGGTTCAAATAGCCTTGGAAGAATATACTGTCTGATTGGTATCAGCAAAAAGAAGGGAATAGGGAATAGTATCCCTGCTATTGGTATCCATGTTATGCCAAAGCATACCAATAAGTAAAGGAACTGAAATAATGTAAATTTTGCGATGGCCTTGAATGGTACTGTTTCAACAAAGGATGCATGCACATCCTCAAACACTCTGTAGACAAAAGTTGTCATTCCAAAAACATTAGCTCTTAAGACATGACCCCCAAGTTTGTTTAATCCAAAGCATATAAAATTTCATAGAAGTTGCAGATCTTCATTTAAGTGAAGTTAAACAGCATATTCTCTAAATGTCAAGACTAATCAGAAGATCACAGAGAAATCTCACTGAAAGAAGTTTGCGACTCACTTGTATCTCCTTGATGGTGTAATAAATAATAAAAGGAACCTCTCCCAAAACTGATTACCCGGTAAACTCTCTATTGTCATGTAAGCAAAGTAGCCCCATAGTACAGATGTAGGAATCATCTTTATAAGAGGCATCATACCCACACAGGCACCCACAATAATGGACTGCATTAAGTTGCTCATCCGCTGCTCTTTGACTCTAACTGGAAGCAATTCATCAACATGTTTTTCAGGATCGAAAGTATGGCCATTCATTTCAGTGTTCAAAGTTTTTAGCTCATTCAAGTCCTTCAATGTCTGCAAAGTAAGAGACTAATTAAGCCTCATTTCAATTTTCATGAAACAAAAAACATTTTGTACAGATATGCCATATCCCTGCCTATGCAAAATGGCACTAAAATCATGTTGAAGTTTGAACAATAATGTTTTGAGAATCGTGTCTTCTTGACTGCGAGATCCCTAGATAAATATTCAGAAAAGTGATCAATTGTAACAGATCAAAATATGAGAGATTTATTTCACTAGTTGCATGCCTGTTTACTGAAAGTATTTGCAATGCTTGAAAGTGCTTTCTATAAATATGTTCCATCATTTACTAAAGGAATATCGACATTCGAAATGAACATGTTTATTTGACAAGAAGTCCTCTAGATGTGAAACCATAACTCTGCAGAGAAAAACTAATGATAATAAAACCTATAATTCATTGAAAAATAATAATAATAATTATGAAAGTATTCAAGCTTTAGCTGCACATACTGATTTTTGGAAAGGCTGGACATGATTCATTTCTATTTGAGAAAACACTTGTTGCATATTGGCATAAATTTCTGTCAAATTAGCTTGTTGTTCAATGCTTTCTTTGGCAGATGCTACCAATTTCTTGCGCACAATCTGCAACCACACAACTCAATGATGCCCTCTTAATATTAAGAATAATAAAACACTTCTTCCCTAAACAGTTGAAATGAAAATTTGCAATATTTGTATTATGGTTTAAAAGAATATTAAATTAACAATAGGGGATGTGACAGCCAGCTTATAAGCGAACATGGAGTGCTTAAACCATCTCCAAAATGAATTTCTCCAAGTACATTAATGTAAATCTCATAGAGAACAAAATAAAATATAGGTCAGAGAGTGCTTGAGTCTATTAGAAAACATTGTAGTTAGAGATATCCCAGGAAGCTACGAGTAACAATGCTTAAATGGCAATGCCTGAGAAATGAATTACATACCTGTCTCTTCAAAGTTGCAAGGCTCTTCGTATGCATAGGAGACTGTGGCAATACACCATTGGATGGAGGAATTCCAAAGAGTCCACATATTAAGACCTGCAATTAAAAGACTCAGGTCCATTATACACTATAGCAAACTTACTTGCAACATCAGGTATGGATACAAAAGAACAAATGGAAATTAAAACTTGGGCCAGGAGAAAGGTCATGCACACACCATGACACCCAATAGGAGTAAGTCATAGTGATAGGCTGATGGATTTCTCAAATTGAATTCTTTCTGTTGGGCCATCTGAGCTGCCACACTATGATCAAAGAAGTAAAGCGCTGCTATCATAATGGCAGGGATAATTGCAGCTAGAATGTATTGGGTTGGGACCTTATGCATATCCTGCCAAGATAGGTAACCGTAAGCTAAAAATTTGAAGACATCAACTGTGGAAATGCATTATGTTATAACAATTGAAAATCATGCTTGTGGTCCTTCTGAACAATAAATGGAATCACCAATCACCTTAACGACCCTCCAATTGGATGAAGCTCCAGAATCCCAGGGATTAGGACTATAAAGCCTTCTTGGAATGCCATTAGGTACACTGTCATGTGTGCTGTATGAGATTGCTGTCCACACAACAATCATCAGGGGTACTCCATAATCTGCTAAGAAGCTTCTCATCCAACCTGTGAGCAGAATCAGTTATTAATTTGACGTAAACAAAAAAAACCTTTTAGCTTTCAAAAACACTAATAAAGAAAGAACAGTTGCCTCAAGGCTGCGGTGTAACAATAAATCGTAGGGAGTTTACTGTCCCTGCCACAGGTTTGACTCTTCAAGATGACATAACTTCCTGAGTACTCAAAACGACAATAACAACAAGAACCACCAAAAAAAAAGGGGGGGAAAGGAACAATACCTGTGCCATATCGAAATGATCGAGCATTTCTGCTCTTTAGTGCTGTGAGAAGCAGACCAAAGGACAAAACAATGCCAAACAACCCATTTGAGAATCGCCATGGAAATTTGAATTCCTCAAGATTGGGATTTGCATTGTCAGGTATACGAAATTCTTCTACCATACCCTACAACCGCAGTTTTAACAAATCAGAAAAGCATACCAGGATTCTTTCCATATGAAATCAGTAAAATGCAAAAACCCTATGACACATCGCAACCATAAGAAGCACATGTACCTTGACAGCTTCTTGCAAGAATAACACAGCAATTAACATGCCAAAGAGCTCTCCACATACTCTTGTAAACCTATTGATGATCACACAGGCATTGAAAATTGCTAGAATAAACAGCAGCAATGCTGTCCACACACAAGTCCTACATAACAATCCTTACATCAATGAGAGTATTCCTTGTAGAATAATGAGCCTCACATCAAAAATTGACACAAATTCTTAACCATTTCACAGCAGTATTTCTTCTTCCATTCACATTTGACGTGAAATTTCACTATATCTTTTATTTTCTGCATTACTTAATCTTCTAAAGCTTATACTCTGTAGTCTGCACTAAGCCATCTTTTACGGGCTAAACTCCCTACAGTGGCAGCCAAATGTATTAAGGCCATCCACCAGGGACCAAGGTATAACTCCCCTTAGAGAGAGAAAATCTTGAAACTGGTACCAAGTTTCAGTAGAAAGAAGAATCTACCCAAACCCTTCAAAAATAACCCCGCCTGTCCCGTGTTTGGCACTGCAAGTCCCTTAAATAATAATAAAAAAACGTTTTATACTTAATTTTTGTTGTAGTTTCATTTAGCATTTCATCTCGCTTTGCCGCAAGTCCCTTAAATAATAATAAAAAAAACGTTTTATACTTAATTTTTGTTGTAGTTTCATTTAGCAGTTCGTCTCGCTTTTCTCGCCAAACTCCAAAAATAGAACTTTTCTTGTGTTGCCATAAAAAATTATGGGACTTACCAACATCCGCACTATGTCTAATTGGGCCTCTGGGGATCAGAACTAAATGAAAAACCTAAATTGCAGTCTCTATCACACGCTGGTTAGAGGAAAGACCCCAACCCATACACTAGCACTGTTTTCTTCGCTTGAACCTTATTCGGGTTGATCACCCCATCACTCCAACCCATACATTGGCACAGGTTCCCTTCTGGGGATTGGAACCTGGTGAAAATCTTATATTGCAATCCCCATCACATCCTCGCAGAGGAACCACCCCAGCCCACCATACACTAGCACCGTTTCCTTCCCTTCAACTTTATTCTGGTTGATCACCCCATCACCCCAACCCATACACTAGCACCCGGTTCCCTTCAACCTTATTCAGGTTGACCAAAGGAAGGCCCACGGCTCAGTTGTGTTGCTACAGTTCAGGAGAATAACTCAGTACGAATAACATTCAGGACAGAAGGTTTTGCCCTATAGAGAGGCAAATACAGGTAAAACAAAACTTTCCCTTGCTCACATAATACATCTCATACGTTCAAGAGGCAGGATTGTTCCCGAGACTGGCACCAAATTTCAAAGATGAAAGGGGCCTGTCATAAACCATTAGAATCACCCTCTTTGGCCCTGTGTTCACCAGGGATAGTCACTCTGGTAAAAAGAGATTGTATGTTTGGTCCTGTGTTTTTTAACATCCTATACTAAGCATGCAATTTTTTCCTGTAGCGACTTAACAGGCTATGGGAAAATAACGACTTAAGAGTTTATCAAGGTGGGTTCTCCATGAGTTTAACCCAGTGAAGAACATCCAACAGGAAGGTTAGCTGTGACTTGAAAAATCACTATACTCTTATATATACACATCTTTACCTTTCCACTATATAAACAAATAATTTTTTTATACTAGGCTTCTTTTTACTTACCATCCTGCCCACGCAAGAAACATTCTCTGCCCAAGATCATTCCTGTTTTTAGCAAAGTTATACATGTACGTGTACATAAGAACAGTGGGCTCTGCAACTCCAAGAATCAGCAAAGGTTGTCCACCAATCAAAGAGTGTATAATTCCACATAGGGCAGTAGAAATCAGTGTGTGGATAGCAGTTAAGGTTCCATCTGCAAACAGAATGTATATTAGAGAGATTATAAAGAAAACAAAATATGGCCAGGTGTACTTTTAGCAGCAGTGAAAGAAGAAAGCAAATACATATCAAAAACTTCGATTCTTACCTGTGGATTTATCAAGCTGTTCCCCAAAAGCTATAACAGGAAGAGCCGAAGCAAAGAAAATATAGGTGGTTGGAGCTAAAATCCTGCCATGAATAATAACAAATTATAGAATCATCTTTATGGATTAGATAGAGAAACCAAAATGATTCCAATTTTTTCAGACATACTCTAACGTTGTTCCACATATAAAAATACCTAAGACATTTCCTTGCCAAGAACCATTAACAACTAAGAATTTCAAACCATTTCTAGAGGGTGAGAAACCCACTTTCCTCTACCATGTAAAACAAAATTACACAGACCACCTAATACATGAAATCTTCTATCATGAAAATTAAAAAAAGCTCAAACTGACATCCCTATGAACATATACGTTCACTATGCAAAAGTCCTATAAAATTAGCCAATAAATCTGATACATAAGAGAGACAAAAAAAACAAAGACATTGAGTTCAATACAGAACACATGCAAGAACTCACACAATGTCTAATACACCTTCTGAGTCTAAAGACAGATATTCAATCAGAATATTCAGGCACATTTGAAATCTACAAAAAATATAATTGAATGTTTGGAGGAGCTGAAATCATTTCATTGCTACCTGAATCCTGCATTGAATCCATTGAACCAATCTTCTTTGTAACAGGGCAACCTTCCCTTGATGTCTCTGACAATTCCCTTAAAAGGAATTGCAAATGAGGAATTCTCCATTCTTATCATCCAAACTTCAGAAAATCACTGGTTTCAATGAAAAGCGCAAAGAGGGTGTCTCTTAAATCAATTCAATGCCAGATCCTTAGGCACTGTCAATCACAGAAGTCAAGTTTCGATGGCGGATACGAATTGGGCATATTCAAAATTAATGAAAACATGGATTGGGTATATCCCAATCACAGATGCCAAGTTTCAATGGCTGATACGAATTGGGTATGTTCAAAATTAGTGAAGACATGAATTGGGCATATCATATCCTAATCAATATAGAAGCGAAAATGGAGGCCTCAAAATTCCACGTAGCTTCTAAGTAGGTGTAAAGGAGTGGAGGTGAGCCCCTGTTCAAAGCTGTAAATTACCCCCTTAAAAGGTATACCACTCCACGCACACAAACAACATCTGCATTGCATGCGCATTTTCTCCGTTGAATTTATAGAAGATTTCAAAGGATTCAACACCGTTTTGGCCCTTGGACATTCCAAATTGGTTTAGGACCCTAGGAATTGACAAAAATTGACTAGCATTAAACGCAATGCCACCCAAACTTGATCCCCTGCGTGGTTTCTTTAATTTGAAATGTGATTACATGAGTGTGTGTATTAGAAGAACAATCAAACGAATCAAGTTGACATACAGTTCAGAAATGAAACGAGACAAATGGCGTTTGAACAAGGCCCTTGGGTCTCGTTTGAACAAGGCCTGACCAGGAAAATTTCAACGCACGCCTGAGAAAATAAAGAAACATGCTGCTTATAAATACATGTGTATACAAATAAAATTGATGCAGTGTATACTATCCATCTACGTCGACAATTACACAACAGACGACAAGTTTGTTATTTTCTCCGAGGAGGCGGCTACAGTTGTGTCGGCAACCAAGACGACGGCTATGACGGCTATCATAGGTAAATTTGGTACGGATAGTGTCCCAGCGAGACGGCAGGCCTCTTAGGTAGGCGGCGGTATGACGGCAATCTCAGTTTTGACGGGTCAGCATTTTTTTTATACAAAGAAGTATATATGCTCAGGTTTCAATTGATTTGATACGGATTGTGTCCCAGCAAGACGGCAGGCTTCTTATGGAGGCGGCGGTATGACGGTAATCTCATTTTTGATGGGGTCAGCATTTTTTTTTTTTTTTAAGATACATAGGGGTGTATATTCTCAGGTTTCAATTGACACTCGAAAAAGTGTGGGAAGATTTGTGTCTCACCAAATACAGTGAAAGTATCTTCCCTTCCGAATATTTCTTTTTTATATTTTCACTATTTAAAATGATATATTTTAAAAAAAAAATTAAAAATATATATTTTATTTGTATATGTTTCTCTTAATTTAATTTAACGATGTCTTCCAAAAATTTTATGGTCTTTTGTTTGTCTAACCAACATAAGCAATTACCTTTCATTTATTTTTTTATTACCAAACAGGGTTTAAATCTTGGAGCTACCTTTTATAATCTTTATACCACTTTGTTGTTCACGTATTCCACAATTTCAACTTTGACAACGATGGTAAAAAAAAAAATTACGTTTCGTTCAACTATAACGATATGTTTCAGCTATGATAGTGCACTTCCAACATTGACAACTCCCAATCCCTTGTTGGTAGGGTTCAGTCTATGATGGCAAATATACCAACACATCTTTCTTTACTCTAATGACGTCTCCGCAACTCCAACAATCCCTTTCTCGACATCTCCTCCTTTACTCTAATGACAATCTCTCTCTTGAACGATGTTACCCTTGTTTGCAGCTTTCATGGCTACATTACCCTGCAACCAAATTTACAAACTTGCAACACCAATATCTTCTACAAGATGGGGCTCAAAGAGTTCAATACACACACAAATTAATATTTAATTCATCAAGCCAATATTGTAACGACCCTCTTCACACGAATAATGAATGAAAGTAGAGAAAGAATAAACTTACCTTTTTCTTGTGAAACATGGTATTGTTGATAGTCTCTATGAGTGCAGGATAGTTGCAAGATGTCAATGAAAATAAGCTAGTCAATAGAAAAGGATAAGAAGGGAAGTGATGATTTGACTCGTGAGTACATGGATGCTCGCACACTTGCATATCATATAGATTTCTTGATTGAATGAAAAGTGTGTGTGTTTGTTTTGAAGGTTTGTCTATTATTGATGGCATAAAATAGGATGTGCTTATGTCTTGTGTGGCGATGATGATGGGAGCCACTTTATTATTTTCTTTGGTTATGTGTTTGATCATTAGTCAAAGGTACATGTAAATATAAGTACGAGATATTAAGGTGTGACTATTTAGCACATGTGTATATGAATATATTGTTGGAATGTATCCTTGCATGTTTGTTATAAGCAACATTTGATTGGGATTATACGTGGAAATTTTAAATAGCTTCCTCCTAAATTTAATCATGTGGAAAGAAAATATATAGAAACAACATTGAAGAATATCTGGCGGGATGATTGGTGGATATGGAAGAAGAGAGGTGTCGACCGAATTATGTGAGAGTCGGGTGAGTGGCGCCATTATGGAATTTTAACTCCCACCATATCCCATGACCGGAAAGGAAGAAAGATTAAAAAACATCCTTAAGTGCAAAAGAGAGGGGTGGTTAAAAACACACATCTTTTAGCTAGGAAGGGAGGAAGGAAAAAGGATAGTAGGAAAGAAAATTTGCAGGCGTGGGGAGAGCGTTCAGGAAAAACTTACAGCGAGGTGTTGAATCCAGGTGGAATTCCTTTTATATAATTGTTTTTAAATGAGTTTTCTTTAAAATAAAATGAAACGTATGTGCTTTGATATAGAAAGCTTTACTCTAATTGTTGTGAGTAAAAGAAAAGGAATGAATTACTCTCTGTGCTTTGATATTGAAAGATTTTCTTTGTTTGCTATGAGTAAAAGGAAATGGAATGAATTACTCTGTGTTGTGTTCCGAAAAGTTTCTCTATTTGTTGTGAGCAAAAGAAAATGAATGAATTACTCTCAGTGCTTTGGTATAGTAAGCTTTTCTCTGTTCACTATGTGTAAAAGAAAGCAATATGATGAATTTTGTGTGTGGACACAAAGGTTGTCATAGCTGGCTATGCTTGTTTGATTTATTGTTTAGAAGAGAACGCAAGCTCTACGTTGTAGATACAAACGTTGTTTGATAAAAGTGGACAATCGGTATTGAAATGCATGCATATGTTAATGAATTGTAGTGTGAATCATTGGAATGTTTTGCATGCAATAAATAGTTGTTGCATTTAGAAGTACATTCATTGAATTGGGAGTCGAAATCTAATCCCCCACTATCTTAAACTCAAACTTTCCATAAGTTGGTAATTGATGGATCTGGACAATGACTTTTGAGGCAAACGAACTATGCAATAGCTATAAAAGAACCGGTGACAGCTATACTTTGAAAGTTATGATGCCTTTGGACAAAGAACCTCCTATTACTTGTTTTGGAAAAGACGTCGTTGTGTAACGGCGGTCAGGATTTGAGTTTAATTTTTTTTTTTAAATTCTCTGTGTTGTAAGGTTTCCATCAATTCTTGCAAATACTATGGAAACCAAGACTTTGTAACTTGATTATAGAATTATCTTGTAAAGGCATAATGGGAATCTCGAAGTATTGCTTGTTACCCAAATTTAAATTGAGTTATCCAGAAATATTGAAAAACTATTTATCTTTTAGAAGTTAATAAAAATAATTAACTGAATGGATTCAAGTAAAGTATGACCTATATGTATTCTCTATGGTGACTTTAGTATCCATTCTCTGCAAATGATAAAAGGGTGTGTGTTGAACTCTTTCTATTTATTCTTGCTCAAGGTAACTTTTAGAGGCGATAGAAGAAAGTGTGATTTCGGGAAAGGAATCCGTTATGTTTTAAATAATTGTTAATTTTATGGTGTTAAGTCGTTCGACACCTTTCTCTAGAAGCCAGTAGTTTGTTTGTCCGACCGACGCAATTAGAATAGACGTTGTTAACAAGAGAATTTAAGAGTATGTTTTCTTCTATTCTTTGTTGAATGGTGAATGGTTTTTGTATGCTCGTTAAGTATCTTCAATTCCTACGTTGTACTTGGTCAAAGGTTGTTTTGGAACTAAGGGTAGCCAAAGTGTGATAGAACATAAATTGTTACCTATTGTGATCAAACTCCAAACATAAAAGAAACTAGCTTTCTCCTGGAATGATGTTGGTAAACCGTGAATTAGTTTTCTAGCAATTGTTTGGTATCTTATGTAAGAACGTATTCAATGTGAAAACTTATCTTAGTAGTTGGTTTCATTCACTTAGTTGTGTAAAGAAAATTAAGGAAGAGACTATATTTTTTATGCATGAGCAAGCGCACTATGAAACAAAAGTTTAAAGCTTAGAAAAAGTAAAGTGTGAAGCTTACGAAGTTATTCGAATATAGTAGTATCTTATTATAGAAATGTTCTTTCTGTGTAAAGGAGATTTTGGATGTGGGATATTGTTTTCTACCATATTTATATTGGATGTGAAATGTATGTTATGAAATAAACTTTCAATTGGATTCTATTTAAATATTTAGGAGAGTAAAAATTCTTAAGAGGAAATATTAGAAATGCTAAAAAACATTAAAAACTTTTTTAGAGGCTGGAACACCCTATATTTCACTAGAAATCAGCATTGAGATTTGAGGATGCATAAAAATCACCCAATATATTGAGGTGCGGGCATGCACACAACAGATTTTGAGTCAATTGTTGGTTTGACATAATTGGTTAGAATATATGACTCGGTTAGACCCTTTAACAAAAAGACGATATGGGATGTCATATCTAGATTGTTACTCGATAGTACTTAACCTTGATGTTTGGTATGGGATAAACGATCATGAGTTGTAACTAGTATGTGTGATTAATACCAAGACCAGGGTATTGGCATGGTTCTATCTAATTCTGGAAAGAGGACAATCAAATAGACATGGGGTATATATACGCTAGAACCCTTATATTCAGTAGTAGAACATGATTGATGAAAATGTTGAAGGTTTAGAATGGTAAGGGATGGGGAGTCAAGCATCCACCCTCTAGGTGATATGGGCCCTAGAGGATAACCCCTATCGTGGATCAACTCTCATGCCAAAAAATGATGATGATAAATGAGATATGTTGATCCACTCCATGACACCTTTATGGGATGTGGCCTATCTTGTCCACTTGGATGACCGTCTATAGTAGTTTGGAATATAAAAGTGGTGCAATATGGCATACTAAATTAACTTCATGATAATGATTTAATGGGTGAATCAAAATTTTCCATGTACCTTGTAGGTTTACTATTAAACAATTTGTAGGAAAAAAAAAGTTAGACCTTATTTTCCTTGTATGTTTAAGTAGTGCAACCAAGTGAGTAGCCTTAGGTTGTTAAATATGGTATCAGAGCAAACATGATTCTAAGTTGTAGACTCTGAATATGAAATAGATTAGTTTACGTAAACTAATGTACTACCTCTTTCACCTACAGGTTAAATGGCATGTATGTTGCGAGGTGGATCCTCAAGAAACCTTGCAAGAGGCAGAGAGGAGGAAGTCACTAAAAGACCTATAAGGGGACCAAGAACAATTTTAAGGCGAGAAGGTCCCCAACATGAAATAAGGATGAAACGAACCACCTCCAAATGAACCTGATAGAGGGGGGAAAACCTTGCAAAAGTTGTGCAATTGCTGCAAACACACATGGAGCAGCAAAGGGAAGAGATGGCCCAATAAAAAATCTATATGGCCCAACAACAAGTTATAGAAAACTTAACTGGGGAAAGAGGAACTGGATTAGACAGGACAAAGGATGCATCAAAGGAACCTTAGAGATCCAGTGCTAGAAGGACGAGGGTGAGTAAGGAGTTGGATAAGAACCTTAAAAAGGTCATAATATCCAAGTTCAATGGAAAGGGCGATGGTGAATCGACTAAGAATTGGTTAAGTGAACTAGAGTCCTACTTCTCTCTAGTGGTCCTATCCTCTGAATCCAAGACTTCTTTGGCAGTTATGAATATGACTAAAGTAGCCTTGGATTGGTGGAAATCTTATAAGAAAGGACATGAAGTAGAAGTTGCTGACCTCAAATGGGAAGAGTTTTTCAAGGAATTTAGAGATAGATTCTTGACAAGACAGTATTATGTAGAAAGATTGGGGGAATTCTCAAATTTGTAATAGGAAAGCATGTTAGTATGAGATTACCACCAAAATTTTATTTAGTTGTTAAAATATGCATCACAATATGAAAGCAACTAAGAAATGAAAACTCAGAAACTCATTTTGGGATTACATCTTAGAATCATGATGGTGGTAAATATGCACAATCCTGTCAATCTGCCTACTACTTTTTATTTGGGTAGAAAGGAGGAAAATAATGAAGAAAAGAGAAAGGGATGGTTTAATTATAAAAATCCATCCAAAAAGGAAAAATATGAACTTAGAAAGCGAAAAAGTGTTGGCTTTATGAGGTGGGAGAAGGAACAAAATAAGAAACCCAAAGGAGAAGATCAGAATAAGCAAAGTGACAAAAATAAACCCAATTACCAAGGTGGTAAGTTCAAGAAAAATGCTAAAGAGTTTCCTAGAAGATAAGACCAGAAACCAGCAAGTCAAGAAAGGGCTAGGGAAACTACATTTGTGAACAGAAATGAGAATAACAATAGAGGAAATAGAGTTCCACCAAAAGGATGCTATGTATGTCAAGAAGCTCATTATGCCAATAAATACCCCCTCAGAGTTGTTCGACCATCGAAAGCCCTAGAAGAGTCTAGCCATAGGATCTATGCGGCCATAGGTAGTTTTGAACTCAATGGTCAAATTACTCCTCTCTTAATGAATGGTAATTTTTTTTATAAAAATGTGCAAATTTTGATTGATAGTGGGTCAACTGATAGTTTTATCTCATCTAGATTAGTGAGGGATTTACCTGTTAGACCTGGATTTTTGGCTAAGGGTTAGAAGGTAGAGTATGGATCAAGGTAAACCTACCATGTTAACCAATGCCTATTTGACCCCCACATCTCCTTACCATAAGGAAAGACTAACTGGTATGTGTATGTGATGCCTTTGCATGTGTTTGATATCATTTTAGGAATTGATTGGTTAAAATCACATAAGGCTCTATTAAAATTTGAAGAGATATGGGTGGAAGTTTTGGATGAATCTAATCAAAGGATTAGATTTAATTATGGTTGGAGAGAAGTTAAACCACACCTATTGACTGTAATGCAAATTAAAAAGTTTATTAGGAATAAGGGTATGATCTTCATAGTTAAGTTGAATAGGAGGGAAGAGACTAAAAAGAAATTTGAAATAATCCAAAAACACCCAGTGTTGTGAGCATTCAAATATGTATTTCCTAAAAATCTATCGGGGTTACCCCATCATAGGGAATTTGATTTTTCAATTGAGTTGTTACCAGGAGCTACGCCAATTGCAAGGGCACCTTATAGGATGACTCCTATAGAACTACAAGAGTTCAAAATACAACTTCAGGATTTTCTAGAAAAGGGGCTAATCAAACCAAGTGTGTCACCCTGGGGAGCTCCTATCTTATTTTTTAAAAAGAAATATGGTACCTTAAGGATGTGCATAGATTATCGGATGTTGAATAAGGTTACTATAAAAAATAGGTACTCGTTACCAAGAATTGATGATTTATTTGATCAATTAAAAGGAGCAACCATATTTTCTAAGATAGACTTGAGATCTGGTTATCATCAATTAAGAATTTAGGAGGAAGACACTTCTAAAACAACATTTAGAACTAGGTATGGGAATTTTTAATTTACTGTCTTACCTTTTGGGCTAACCAATGCCCTAGCCACATTCATGAACCTCATGAATAGCATTTTTAGAGAACAACTGGACAAATTTGTACTCATATTTTTGGATGATAATTTGATATACTCCAAGAGCAAAGAGGAGCATGATCAGCATATGAGAACTATGCTTGAGATTCTTAGAAAGAATCAATTATATGGAAAGTTAACCAAATGTGAGTTTTATACCCCACAAGTACAATATCTTGGACATATTGTCTCTATTGAGGGAATTGTAGTAGACCCCAAGAATATTGAAGCAATTATTGATTGGCCATCACCTACTAATTTTATAGAGGTGCAAAGTTTTATGGAAAATGCAAGATATTATAGACGTTTCATCAAAGAGTTTTCAAAAATTGCTCAACCCGTTACAAACCTTCAAAGAAAAGGAAAAGGCTTCAAATGGACATACCAATGTGAAGAGTCTTTTTGAGTTTTGAAAGAAATGTTAACAACTGCACCGATCCTGCAATTGACTGATCCTAATAAGTAGTTTACAGTTTTTACAAACACATTAATTGAAGGGTTATGTGGGGTTTTGATACAAGATGATGTGGTTATTGTTTATGAGTCTAGAAAATTAAGATACGTGAGGTCAATTACGCCACTCATGATTAAGAGTTGGAAATGGTAGTACATGCCCTAAAAAATTGGTGATATTAGTATTGGGAAAACCATTCGAGTTAAAGCCAGATCTCCAGAGCCTAAAGTATATCTTTACACAACCCTTATTCAATACCAAGCAACGACGCTAGATAGAATTCTTGGCGGAGTATGATTTCGACATAAAGTATATTAATGGTAAAGAGAATAAGATCATCGATGCTCTGAGTAGGAGAGGGCGTATTACTACAATGACAAAATGCCAATATGATTTGTTAGATCAAATTAAGATATAGCAAGAAAAAGATGAATTTTTCAATCATGTATTGGATAGGATGGGTAGAAACCTGGAGGGAATGTTGAATATGTTTTTAGGGGAGACCTATTATATTTTAATAATAGGTTGGTAGTACCTAATTTAGGAGGATTGAGGGAAACAATCCTTAAGGAGGCACACAATACTCCTTATTCTGCACATCCAAGAGGGGCAAAAATGCACAAAATTTTGAAAAAAGCTTATTACTGGCATGGAATGAAAAAATATATTACCAATTATGTGGCTAAATGTTTGGAGTGCCAAAGAGTGAAAGCAGTACATCTGCATCCAGCTGGAAAGTTGTACCCACATGAGATGCCTGCACAAAAGTGGCAAGTAGTATCAGTAGATTTTATAGTGGGATTGCCTAAAACAAGATTCATGCATGATGAAATGTTAGTAATTGTGGATAAATTAACAAAAATCACACATTTTATACCAAGCAATGTGTAATATGACACAATTGTCATAGCAAGTAAATTTTCCAAGGAAGTGGTAAGGCTGCACGATTTTCCAGAAGTTATAATCTCTTATAGAGATTCTCATTTTACTTATGAATTTTGGCAAGTACTACATCAAGCATTAGGAACCAAACTGAATATCAGTACTACTTATCACCTTGAGACATATGGATAGACTAAAAGGGTGAATCAGATGCTTGAAGATATGTTGAGAATATACTGAATGGATCAGCACACAAAGTGGGAAGACTACCTATACCTAGTAGAATTTACATATAACAATAGTTACCATGCATCACTAGATATGGCACCTTTTGAAGCCCTATATGGGAAACGGTGTAGAATTCTCTTATCTTGGGATAGTTTGGAAGATCGAGTAGTGATCGTACTAGAAATTTTAAAATAAATGGAAGAGCAATTAAAGATAATTCAGTAGAAGCTAAAATAGGCCATAGACCTCCGAAAGAGCTATGTGGACCTCAAAATAACACTAAGGGAATATTTTGTGGGAGACAGAGTATTCTTAATGCTGAAGCCAACTAAAAGTTCAATAAAATCTTCAAACTTTATTCTAGATATGTGGGTCCATTTGAGATAGTAGCTAAGATAAGCCCTATAGCATACAAACTAGCTCTACTATCCAACTTATCCAGAATCTATAATGTCTTTCATGTGTCCCTTTTTAGAAAGTACATTTTTTTAAAGTTCTCTAGTGTATTTTTTTAAAGTTTTAAATTTGCACATTGACGAAATGACAGTAAGGAAACCATGGACTTTTGCTAGACTAGCCAACATTATGGGTTTGTTTGGGTCAAGATTGACTCCAACAATGGAGCATCAGATTCACTAGAACCCCCACCGAATTTTGGCCCAAATTTGTTTTGGCCTTTGCCTCTGGCTATTAAAACCCCCATCAGATTATTTGACTCCATCCTGTCCATGTAAATGACTTGTTTGAGCTCGAGCTTATATCTGATGATATTTCTCGACCTCCAACATCAGAATCATTTACAAAATCATGATCCATCTCAACTAGAATGAGTAGATTCAATGCAATATGGGCTACCACCATGTGGCATCATTTGATTCTTCCAGATCATCAATAAACAACACATGTTAGCAATCAAATTCAAAGGATCGGGTAACAGGTGGTCGTTCGCACCCAATTTCCAATTTGGGCTACATATATATTAATTTAATTAATTAATTAAATTATTTTTTCATTAATTAATTAATCTTTTTAGTAATTAATTAATTAATTAATATTTTTAGTAATTAATTAATTAATTAATTTTTACAACTCTTTATATTATGGTGTATCAAGTTTTATGGTGAGTTTATTTTGGTTACAACCATTTTTATGCTTTTAAATAGTTGTATCCACTTGTAATTGTGGATTTTGTAATACGATTTATGGGATTGTCTAAATCATTTGAGGATTTGACTTGATTTTTCAGTCCTCCAATTTGGGTTATTTCAACCTTCTATGTACACTTCCTTGAAAGTGTTTGTGGATTTGTAATGGAGTGCAAGCTCGATGGTACCGACACTCCATCCTCTTATTTGAGTCCACTTATATGCCAATTGGGCATTTTTATACTCCCTTAGTAGGAGTTGAAGTCACCATTGTGACTTTTTGAAGGCATCACTCCAATTCATGCCTTGTTGTATGTTGCACCTTGCGAGTCACTTCCACTTTGCACATTGGTATTTTTATGTTGTCTTTCTTTGATTACTTCATCCTCAGCTTTGAGTGCTTTATCCATGGTGGGTATCTTTGAGAAGACATTATTCTTGATGATATCCTTCGTCTTATCTTTCTACTATTGCTTGAATTTGACCTTGAGTATATCGGCCTTAGTGGGTACCATGATGAGACATTGGTCTTTCCTTGTCATAATAATTTTTGCCATGTAATTGTTCACAAGGATTTGTGTCTTTTTTTCTCTCTTTGTTGCACATTTTCCCACAATTATTTTATTTTAGTTCAAGGTGCCTGCAAGATAGAAAAGGGAATCAACTATTGATTTGATGCACATGCTTCCAGTTTTGAAGCATGAATGATGTGAGGAGCAAGCAACATTTTGTGAAGGTGATTGAAGACATTTACTATCATGGCCCTTTTAGCCTTGTTTGCTTATGGGTACTCCCTTTACAAGAGTAGTAGTCCCTTCTCCATTCTATTGGGATGATTGTCTACTCTTGAGCAGAGTCTTCGATGATTGTATGCTCTTTGTGATCGAGCAGAGCTTCAAGATGGTTGTATGCTTCCTATTTTTAAGCAAAGATTTTCATAGGGGTCTCTCTTCTTCATCAAGTTCGAGGATTGTATTTTTGGGCACTTGCACTTGATCTCTTCCCTTTCTTGTAAAAGCATTGGATCCCAATCCTTCTTAAGTGGGGAGGAATCATAAGGATAGCATGGGATATTAAATTAGATGTATATACTTTATAGTATTCCTTTGTAACAGATGAACATTTAATTAACTATTCATCGAGGATTAAATCCCTTTCAAATGTAAAGTAGTAGGAACCAAATGGGTAGTAGGTTGGGTACTATGAACAAGAAAGGTGTGGTGCTTATGGTGAAAAGCATAGGTATTATTATATACGTCATGCTAAGGATTTTTATCATATTGATAAGTTTTTCCTAGCAACATACCACAACAATCCATAGGAGTGACATCACAAGTAACAGTATCCACATACTTAGGGGGCCAAAAGCAAAATATAAGGTGCAAGTGTGAGTGATCTGAGAAGTGGTACCATTGTCCTTCCATCCAAGGGATTAAGGATGAGGATGGGGATGTATAGCAAAATATAACTTATCAATAATGGATAATGCAATCAAGTTTTTTCGTGATCCATTATCAATGATACAATCCAAAAACAAATTGTGTAAGATGAGCACGAGTAACAAACAAATGATCACATCCTCTTGTAGAAGATTGATGACTGAGTAAGGTGATGCTATTGAGTCGACGTTTTAACTCATCATAAGTAGTATCCTCTCCACAAGTCTCAATGAAAGCATTCTAAGTTTTCACATCAAGAGACTATATCAACAATGTTTTCTTTTTGTTCTTTGGATAATTAAATTTCATATGACTTGACTCTTTACAATAACGATAAATGATATCAGAAGGAGATAGATAGGGGGAAGAAAAATAAGAGGAAGAAGAAGGAAGAAAAATAAGAGGAAGAATAAGAAGGAAAAAAACTCAAAGAGGAGAAATAATGTTGATGTGAAGAACTCGAGGGTCTAGAAGTGCATGTTGAGAAACAAGACCAAGGAGCACTTGTGCAGAAAGACCACAATGCACGAGACTAGGAAAAAAAATTCTCATCAGCAAGTTAGGCTTGATTGACTATTGCATCAAGGGTGGTAAGTGGAGTATATTTCAACTCCTAAAACAAATGTGTCTAAGGACACTCTTAAACTTTACAATAAGAGTAGGCATAGGATCCCGTACCTAGAGCAAGATGCACAAACGATTGAACTTATAGATGTAATCCTAGACAAACATGTGGCTTCCCTGCGACAAATTAAGCCATTGTATGAGTAAATCATCATCATGGTTAGAAGGATAGAATGTGCCCTTCAAGGCTTGGACCAGTTGATCAAAAGTGGTGATGGGGTTTTGTGTATTTTATCTCTTTGTAATCAAGATTTTAGCAACTCCATAAAGTTTTAACTTAGCAAACTAAACCTTATCATCATCAAACATTTGGCTATAGGTAAAACAAGTTTCCATATCAAGAATCTAGCTATTGAGAACTTTAGGATTCCTAGATCCATCATAAATTTTAATCTCACATTTTGTTTGAGGGCCAAGAATGTGTATCCTAGGTGAGGGAGGTTGGAGCTACATATTATTAACTTTGTCTACCAAATTGCTAACTATATTAGCTAATGTTATCATTTGTTTGGTCTGCCAATGTGCCATAGCTTGTCTAGTGAATGCAAGAGAGGGTGTTTGACCAAATTTCCAAGTAGATCACAAGAAGTGTCAAATATTATCGAAAATGCACTTCCTTTTATAAGAGAAACATGGAGACATGATTAAATATATTAAATGATCACAAAATAAAAAATAATAGTTCTAATAAATCAATGTTTGAAAAAATAATTTAAAATATACATAAGTATATTCAAAACAATGCAAGAAACCAGTAAAACTCTCAACAACAACAACAAATAAAAATAAAAATAAAATAAAAATAAAAAAATACGACAAGCACAAATCTTTCCCTCCAAATGATAGTAAGGGAATATTTCCTTCCTACACACGAGAAAATACTAGAATATTCATAGTGGAATATGCTCATGAAAAGCAAAAAGACAAGTACAAATGTTTTCCTTCAAATGATACTAAGAAATATTCCCTTCCATGCACCCTTCCATGCAAGGGAGAAGATACTAAATATTCAAAGAGAACAATAACTAATTGAGAAGATACTATAATAAATAAAAATATTAATTTGAAAATAAAAATATTAAGAGAACAATAACTAATTGAGAAGATACTCTAAAGGAATATGCTCATGAAAAAAAAATATTAACAGAACAATAACTAATTGACACTGTCAATAGAGCGATTATCCGTCGGTAAAAATGAACCGATTTTGGCCTGCTCAACCAAAAGGGTCCAACGTGGTTAACAGATACAAGAAGAGAAAGCAAACTAAAAGGACCTTTAAAGCCCACGATGAATGTGGGAATCGAATCAATGACCTCCTGATAACAACGCCCTATCACCCGAGAGCTAGTCGCATGGCCTAATTTACGGCTGAAACTGAACAAGTGACACAATCTTCTTAAAGAACTGTGTCTTCAACAAGCAAAACTAGGGCAACGACAGGCTGATTGGTGTCTGCGTTAAAAAAGTCTGCGGTGTGAGGCGATTGCTGGAGGCGATGCGTACACAGATCGACGCAACGATGAGCTGATATCAACGTTTGGTTAGTGGAAACATCCAAAGCGTAGGTTACGACGTCAACTCCTCCATGGCAACTCCCTTGTCAAGGACAAATAATTTTTTATTTTTTTTTACTGTGAGTTGGTCACAATCACATTATTTTTATTTATTTTTAATAACTGATAAGCCCAGGGTTTAAATCACATAGGCTGCTTTTCACTAAATTTATTTCCCTTTCCGAAGGGGACTACTGATCAGGGCAGGATTCAAACCACAGGGACAGCTTTCCACCAAACTTATTCCACTTCGTTATTGTTGAACAGGGCGTGAACGAGACCACTGGTCACTCAGAATTTGTAATCTGTCTGGCACCACCAAACCTATTCCGCTAAGACACTGTTTTTTTTTTTTTGCGCTACGAAATTGTTGACCCCGGCACTAGGATTAGTACCGACATACCCCGGCACTAGGATTAGTACCGACATGCCAGTCGACGTGAAGAGAACCACCTAGAGGATTCAAATCAAACTACTACCTTTAGAAACAAGTTGCACTGGTTTGCAAAATATTTGTAATGCCTTCGAACAAGCGTCAAAGCCAACCGTATCATGAGCGTCGGACTAAAACAAGCCTGATACAAATCTGGTGTAGCTGTAGAAGGTCATGTAAGGGACTGAAACAACCAAGAGGGGGTAGAGACTATGTTTCAAATGGGGAAGGGCTACGCATCCAGGTAGTCCACATAGTTTTATGTTGCTATGTTCTTCGACGATCAAAGGTGGTTCAGGCAATCAGGATTGGAAGCACACGTAGAAAATGTTTGTGAACTCCTCGCCCAATTGTCCAAAATCTGATTGCTGTGTGACGGTCGAAAAACCCATCGTTTTGGGATATGCTTGCTTTGCAAGTTGATTTCACAGGATTTCCACAAGCTAATCTCTGAAAAACAAGAAATTTCTTTTTGGTGCAAACATTGGATCGACTAACTATGGTATCAAGCAATTATTATTGTTGTATGTAAGGTCATTGTTGGTATACAAGTTCACATGGTATCAAGCAATTATTATTGTTGTATGTAAGGTCATTGTTGGTATACAAGTTCACATGCATCATGTTCAATATGGAAACAATTTTTTTATCCGTATTGAATATTTTACTTTGCAATTAATAAGACCTTATGTTGCTTTTCTGAAAGCTATATGGAACTAGCTCCTTGTTCGTGATTGAGTCTTTGAATTTCAACAACTCATGTGCAGGGTGAGCTTGATACAAGTCCATATGGAAGATGCGGTAAACGTCTCTGAAATGACTATGTGCATTTGTGTGTCACAATCTCTTTTTTCAATAGGTTATAAGAAATAACTATCTATCAAAGAAGTCTTTTCAATAAGCTATAAGAAATAACTATCTATCAAAGAAGCCTCATAGGAACCATTATTATAATTTATCCAAAGCATTATTTGTTGAATGGTTTGAGGCTAGACTTATTGAACAAAAATATAAATTTCAAATGTATGTTATTCTACCTACATTGTAAGCAATCTTGGCTATTTATGCTAATATGAGATTCATTGCTTTCATAGGATCCATATTAAATATTAAGGACAAGAAGTATTTGCAGTATTGATTTTATCATAAAAGTGATGTGATGTAGGAGAATGCTTAGGGTGTTGCAATCCACGTCACCATAGTAAACAATTGAAAAGTTTTTTTTTTTGGCAAATAAAAAAAAGTTCTATGTTATATCAGATGCTTTATATTCTAATTCCATGCTCAAATATTTAAAAATTAAAGGGAAAAATTATTGGAAGATAAAAAAAAAAAAAAAAATACATTTTTCATAGAAGTTACAACCCTTAGTGAAAATAATAAAAGCAAACCTTTTTTTTTTTAATTTTTTTTTAAAAGAGGTTGGAGGCCCTTAGTTGAGGGCATGGGAAGAAATGTAAGGAACTAATGCAATTTTTTTTTTTTTATGTTATTGGTTGTATTAATTTTTTTGGTTTTCACCAAAAAAAATTTATTGGTTTCTATACTATTTATAAGGGATAGATATAATCAGTTATTATTTTCATATGTTTTATTTAAATTTAATCATTTATAATTGTTAGTTGCTCTATATTCAATGTTCTCCTCATTTTTTTTATACTTTGAATATTCAAAGAGCTTTAGATGCTTTGTAATCTAAAATCTAAGTTGTCATAATATCTTGTGTGAGGGCATCTTAGAAGGCATAAATAATGTTGTATAGTTTTCATAATGCACACTCATCAAATCTAACTAGTTGGTTGCATCATTCTTTAACAAGCCTTTTTCAAAAATTTTGATTGCTTCATAAAGTTGTGAATAGAGAGTGTAAAATCAATATTTTGATAGGTTAATGTAAAAAAATAAAATGAAATATAAATTAACCAATCAAAATATTGATTTTATATTTTCATTCAATTCAAAATTGATAAGACAACTGGATGACTAGATTCTATTTTTCAATAAAATTAGTATAGAATAATTTATTTTTTATGGGTCATAAGAATATAATTTGTTGAAATTTTTAAATTAAAAATTATAATGAGATGCCTTTTAAGGCAGGGTTATGCATAGTGGTGAATATTTACAAATTGGGCAAATCTTAGGATTTTCAAAATAGAAAATTGGTGAATATGAAGACCCTCGATGTTGGCCCATTTGCCTAAAATTTTTTAAACCAATTTTTTCTTAGGATCAATTCACCACAATATATATCCAAACAAGGCATATTTTTACCCGTTGGAAATCTCTTTTCGAGCCTGATCTAATGGTGGTTTTTTTTATGAAATTATAAGGTGATTTAATAGGTCAAAATGTGCCCCAAATATGACCTTAATTTTTAGGGCTTCAAATGCCCCAAATTTTGGTGTGAAGATGATTGATTTGATTTTCTTAGGATTCGCCTTGATTCACCTTGATTTCGATTAGGATTCACCATTTTTTTACAAGTAAATTTCGAGTCCAACCCCTTATGCATAACCCTTATATATATATATATATATATATATATATATATATATATATATATATATATATATATATATATATATATATATATATACTTTCTAATTTTAAAAGAAATTAAGTAATTTACAAGGCTTTTAGCCACCATTTTACATATGATTGATAGTAATATTCTAATTGCAATAAGTAATTGTACTTAGAAGTCTACTAATTTATTTTAAAACATTAAGTACATTCATAAATGTTAGTATCATCAAGAAATAAAATAGGGAAAATATATTTCTTGATTTGTTGTATCCATCACCTAGGTGGGTATCCATAGTAGGTTAAATTTACTTGGTCCAATGCCAATTTGTCATTACATATTCAATCTTGTTTTGCTCATGTGGAGCATAGATATATTGAATTTTTATACATTTGATTTTTAGACTACCTATATTCTCCAGTACTCTTTGTAATCTCCAATCCAAGGATGTAGTTCTTGTGTGGTCATTCAATTGATTGATAATCATTTATGAATCTAATTCCACCTGTATCACATTCCACCCAAATTTAGCTTTATATTATAGCACTTGAAGAATATCGTAAGCCTTAGCTAAGTTGTTCAAGAGGATGTCCAAGGTCTTTACAAAAATGAAGAGAGGATGATCATCTAAAAGTCTCCTTACATCCCCTTTTGCTAGCATTACCTAAATTTCCTCTTGATGCCCCATTTGTATTAATTTTCCCAATACCATCTAAAGGAACTTTCCAATGACCATCATTTTGCACCTAACATTTATTTTCTTGAGTATTTTTGTTTGTACAATAATCTGAGGTAATTCTCAATTTATGTAAAATATGATCCTAACCTTGGTTTGCATTTGAAGGAGATATCATTACATGCTTGATTGTTTCACTAGGATTAGCTACAGTCCTCTACCATATGTATTGAGTATCTTGAATAGAGTATTTGAATATATTGCTATTACTTTCTTTCCATGAATTCCACAATAGAAGTGTCATACCATTCCATACCATTCCATTCATGGATTTGTCCATACCATCCATCCAAGGCTATGTATACCAAATTTTTCAAAGGAGGTGAAACTATATAATCTGAGACCAAGGATGGCAACCACCCTCTTTCATAGTCTAAAAGCTATGGGATAGGAAAGTAATAGGTGGTTCATAGTCTCTTCTTCCCTACAACACATTTCACATCAATATGGATCACAAAAACCTCTTTTCGACAGTTGATCACCAGTGAGGACCCTCTTATGTAGTAAAAACTATATGAAAAATATCACTTTAGGCCATATTAGTTGTTTCCATAACTAGTAAAAAATATCATGGAGATATAACATAAATAAGAGTATCCTAATATCATTGTGTAATCCCCTATGGAATTTTTGCCCCACCTGAGTGATTCCTCTACCTGAGACCATGAAAGTCCTCTAATTTGGAAGAGTGACATATATAATGAAATTGGTATCCCACCTGAGTGAGTACTCTACCTGATACCATGAAAGTGTCATATGTAATAAATATCTCGAAGAGAGTATTTGAAGATCCTACTATTCCTTTCTTTTCATAAATTCCATAATAGAAGTGTTGTACCAACCCATACCATCTCCTTCATGGATCTGTCCATACCATCCATCTAAGGCTAGGTATGCCAAATTTGTTCAAATAAGGTAGAAATTTAAAATCTAAGACCAATGAAGGCAGCCACCATCTTCCATAGTCGGATAGCTATGGGATAGGAAAGAAACAAGTGGTTCATAATCTCTTTTTCTCCAAAGCACATTTCACATTTGTATGAACCACAAAAACCTTTTTCAACAATTGATCGTCGTTGAGAACCCTCTTATGGATTAGAAGCCATATGAAAAATCTCACTTTAGGTCAAATTGGTTGTTTCTATAACTAGGAAAAATATCATGAAGACTATTAATAGTGGTCTAACATAAAGAAAAGTATTCTATTACCACCATGTAATTACCTATGGAATTTTTGCCCTACCTGAGTGAGTCCTCTACTTAAGACCATGAAAGTGCCCTCATTTGGAGGATATTCTAAATATATTTTTTTTGCGCCTCCAAATCTACCATAGGCAACTCTATGATTGGAATCCACTTCCTTCCCAATTCAACATTAATCCACTATTTTTGTAATATCAAAATACTTTTACCTAGTCCTCTTTGTGTAATTGTTCCATGAGTGGCTTCCACTCTAAAAACTACTAAGTTGATGGAGGGTTTCCATCCCATGCATCCTTCCAAAAGTTGGCTTGTCATCCATTTTTGATGATCGAAAATAGTTATTTTTTATCATCTTTTATCTTGTTCTCAACACCACAAGATTTGGTGAACCTTTAATGGGTAGTTGCTAACTAATAAATTTTACTAGCATCTTGTTTGCAACATACCTGGATCTCAATTTTTGGGCCCAAAGTGCATTAGGATGATTGAGTAACCTTTAATACAATTTGGTTGCCAATGCTTTGTTATTTTTAATAGATAATCTGAATTCCAACTTTCCTCTTTTTGGGAGGCATAATTCATCCCATCTCACTAATGCCCACTTTCTCTCTATTTTTGTTCCACTCCATAGACCTCTAGTTTATTTTATTTATCTCCCTTAAAACTTATTTAGGAATATCTAGGACCGAGGTGACATATATAAGGATGGATCGAAGCACCAATTTGACCAAGGTGATTTTCCCCCCTGAAGAAAACCATCTATTAGTCTAATTGTACAATTTTCTTTTTATTTTATCGATCAACTATGACCATTCCTCCTTCTTTTTCCTTATGGTTTTAAGTAGGATGCTTAAATAGATAATAGGAAGAAAGGCTCTTCTAAAATGTAGGACATCCAAAATCATGGTTTTTTGATGAGCTAAGCAATGGAAAAAATAATCTTTTATTTCTCTTCATTAGTCAATTGACATGTGGATATGAAGAAAATATTCAAAATATTTTAAGTTTGGAATCCTCTCATATAGATGCACACCCCAACAACATGAAATCATCTATAAACTACATATGGGATATTGGCATCGCTCTAGATGCTATTATGATTTCCTAAAGAAATTTATTTGCTCTACCCTTGAAAAGAATTCACCCCAAACATTCTACCATTATAATAAACAGGTGAGGCAAGAAAATATCACCTTGCTTAATGCCTCTAGAATATGTAAAAAATGGAGATATACTCCCATCAATAAGCATTGAGTAGGAGACCAAATAAATACAACCTCTAATCCACTCTATCTAGTCTTGTGAGAAACCAAATTGATCCAACACCCTAAGAAGAAATTTTCAATCTACTCTATCATATGCCTTGGATAGGTCCAATTGAACAAACATGGATGAAGAGCTTTGACCCTGCATAGAATACAAAGTCTCTTGATCGAGGAATATCTCATATATAATTTTTCTTCCTTGCACATTTTTCTCTATTCTGGAGAAATTATCTTATGGATGAGAGGTTTCAATCTATCTGTCAATGTCTTTGTAATAATTTCAAGTACATTGCATAGTGCTATCTTTCTAAAATCAACAATATATTCCATATCCTAAGACTTAGGGATGAGCACTATGTATGTTTTATTAATTTTCTTAAGCATAGTTTTGGCCTTCATTATTTCCTCTTCCATCTTAAGCAAATCCTCCTTTAGTAAATCCAAATATTCTTGAAATAATTTAATGGAAAATCCATCTGGTCCTGATGTTTTTCATTTTTCTCATTTTGAATACCACTTCCTATAGTTCTTTAATAGTAACAACATCTATCAAGACTAAATTATCTTCTTATATGATTAGCAAAGAAATTTCCTATAGGATTTTTTGTTGAGCTCTTGGATCCAAAGGAGCTACTAAAAAATATTTTACAAAGTAATCAACAATAATAGTCTTCATACCATCCCATGAGTACACTAATTCACCCATATCTATTTTTAAGGATGATATGAAATTATAAGCCCTTCTATATAGAAGATATTTATGGAAGAAAGTTGTATTTTAGTCCCCTTCTTGTAGCCACTAAATCCTAGATTTTTGCTTCCATAACAACTCCTCTCATTTCTCCTATTCTTCCATATTAGTGGTGTTGGCATTTTTGCCACATTATTTTGATTATTGATTATTCCTACATAAAATGTTGAAATTCTCACTCCTTTATATGTTTTGATGCAAAAAAGGCTAAGTCCGAAGACTGTCGCGAAATCGTGACAAAAAGCAGCATGGAGGGCACAGTTTCAAAATCGTCGCGATATCGTGACATGTCGCTTTATCGCGGGTCTGTTGAGGAGAGAGAAATCAAATGCAAAGGTGTCGCGAAATCGCGACCTGTCATAGTTTTGCGGCGCTAAAGGCAGAAAAGGGTTAAGCCGCAAAGTCATCGCGATATCGCGACATGTTCCAAAATCGCGGTCAATGCAGTCAACGGCAGCAAGGGGGTAAAATCGTTGCGATATCGCGACGTGTTGGATTTTTGCGGTCAAAGTGGTCAACGTAGGTAGCACAGTAAAATCGTCGTGATATCACGACGTGACTAAGCAAAGGATGATGACAAACAATTTCATCGCGATTTCACGACAAAATAGTGAGTAAGACGCAAAAGGCGAAAGACGTCGCGAAATCACGACGTGTTGCGTGGTCGCAGCAGATTTGGAAAGAAAAGCTTAAGGCATGAAAGTCGTCACGATTTCACGATACTTTCGGAGATGAAGTCCAGCAACAGAGAAACATCGCGATTTTGTGACATATTGGGGCGGAAGGACCAAGTGTAGAAACCTGTCACGATTTCGCGATATGATGGAGATTAACGAACCACTTGAGGCAAGAATATCATGTTTTCACGGGTTAGAAGTAGGACCGTACAGGGTGGATGAAAATTGTCGTGAAATCGTGACATGTCGAATTTTTACGACATAGAAGAGAAGATTGAGCAGCGGGTAGATAGTGTAGCGATTTCGCGACTTGTCTGGTTTTCGCGACCCAGAGATAAAACAAAGATGTCGATGGGAGAACGTAGCAAAAGCGCGACTTGTCTTGTTTTCATGACATATAAGTGAGACAAAGCCAAAAGAGAGAAAGGTGTAGTGAAATCGTGCCTTGTCACATTTTTGAGGAAACAGAGCGGAGAAAGAGCATAATGGTATGGAACGTCATGATTTCATGATGCGTCGTGTTTTCACGAGCTAAGGTAGTGAAGGAGCCAAAGGAGCCGAATACATCACGATTTCGCGACATGGTTGATTTTCACGATTCCAAAGTGATAAAGTGTATGGAGCAAAGATATGTCACGATTTCGCGACATGTCGTATTTTCGCGACCTGTTACAGTTTCGCGCCAGAAAGCAGTTCAAACGGCCTAATGAAGTTTTGTGATTTCCAACGATTAAAAGCGCTCCAAAATTAAATGTTTTGCTGCTTTCCAATGCGAGCAAGGTAGAAGAACATGTCCAAGCCACCAAAATTAAATATTTCCATTATCCAAAGCTACTGTTTGTGATTTTTATAACAGTTCAAGCATGTTTCAAGAACGACCATTAAATGAAGACGACCAACTCCTTGTTTCATTGAATTTTTGGTTTCTCCAAGGCTGGGTTAATGGGATGATTTCCTTGTTTCCGTTGCACATGTTGTAGATCTCGAGGAAGTTCCTTGCAAGTTTTAAATGTTGTAAAGAAGTAAGACTTCTATATAAATCAATGTAGATCTCAGAAAGAAGGATCGAGAGTTTGAGAGACAGGTTGCATGAAAGCTTTCAAGTTCTTTGCATGAATGAAAGAGATTTGGCCTCTGATTTTGCAAGCGTCTTTCTGTGTGATTTCCTTCTATTTCATGTATTTCTCAGTTATGCTCGTCTTTCTAATCTGTTGTTAGATTTCAATTCTGCATCTAAATTTGAATATTGCAAATAAGGAAATGAGTTCTAGAATGCAACCCTGAAGGTTGTCTGCGCAAGGTCGTAAGTGAATTATGATGTATTCTATTATTATATGTTGTTTATGCACTTGAGGTTAGATTCTTGCTGAGTTTCTTTCCCTAATCATATAAGTTTGGCCTGTGGCCATATTTCTCATCTCTTTCGTGTATTTACCGTTTCTTTCTGCACATTTATAATTCCTTTCCAGTAACTTTAGTCTTAATCGAGCTTAGAAATAGTAAGGGAACCAGCCCTCTCTGAAGATTGGTCTGGGAGACATTTCTTTCTCCCAGCATTTCAATGTTGGTCGGGTCTAGGGTGCATAGACATAGAAAATCCTTTCCTATGGCAGATTCGTGACCAACAGTTTTTGGCACGCCTGGTGGGACAGACTGTTTTTGTCTCAAAATATCCATAATCGGTCAGACTGATTGTTTCATTGTTTAACACTAGGAGATATCAAGATTTTGATGAGCTATCTTGACCTCATAGTGGAGACTTGTAAGTTCATCTGGCGACTCTGTTGAGCTGAAGATTCGAATTTCTTGATCATGGACGCCTGCATTTTAAAGCTAAAAGAAGATACCCTGGAGGAATCAAGGTTTGGTGAGTAGCCTTGATCTTACAAGCGGAGCGAAGAATGTTCATTTGGTGACTCTGACTTGGCGAGAACCATGATCTCGTAGACCACTGCTATAATGACGAGGGTATGCTGTCCTAGATGGGATGATCCTGGCCCTCTGAATCTCCAAATTCGGCATGAGATTCCCAAAAGTGCCCTGAAAGCCCTAACAAAATATAATGGCACCCAGGGAATGGCCCGAGAGCATATTGATGATGTTGCTACTTTGTCAACCCTCCATGATATAATTCATGAAGATGTTATGATCAGACTTCTGGTTTAGTCTTTGGAATGAAGGGCGTTGCAATGGTACAGATTGCTTGGGTGTAAAAGCATTTTTTCATGGGATGATTTAGCGAGAGCGCTCATTACAACATTTGATGGCTCTCAGGACCCCTACCAGCTTTTGATGCATCTCTCCACCATCACGAGAATACCTCAGGAGAGCATCACAGATTTTAATGTTCGATTTTGTAGAACTTGGAAAAGAATTTCAGGGGAGATCCAACCATCACCCTCCCAAGCCCACCTCTTCTATGTTCAAGCTTTCCATCCAAAAATAAGCCTCCTCTTGCTGCAATCAGGCGAACGTAGATTTCCTCAACTTTTTGAGGAAGCATTACAAGCGGAGCACCTTCTGCTCCTATCAGGAAAATTACCGTGGGGAGAAACTCCATTACTTTCTTTAGTAGTTCCTGCTCTTGTTTGTCCCACGCAGTATTCATCATGGCCGATCCCACATACTGTGTCGAGACCTGAAATACAGTTGTGTGGAACTCAAGAGGCAGATTTCATCCAAGGTCAACTATGGGCATATGCAAGTACTTTCCCAGTAATGAATAATATGGTTGCTTGCAATTTCTATCAGGAGATGGGCCAAGGAGAGAAACAGATTCAAGTTCCAGAACCTGAGCACAAAGAGGGCACACTTTTGCACAGCACGCAAGTATTCAGCCAGAACCCGTTAAGCATGCCTCACCAAAAGGTTGAACCTGAGGAGATCCCAGAAGCAGATTTCTCACTGGAAGAGCCCTGTGATCATATCAAGGGGTTGGAGGAGCCTGTACTCAGCCCACAGCCAGTGAAGTCTGCAAAGTGGTGGTATTGGTTCCAGCCACTACAACCGGTACCTGAAGAAAGCCCCCATGTGGCAAACTTCTTTGCCACATTATTCATCAATAGCACGGGTACTAATAAGAATGATAACCTGCCACATTGCACCATGTTCGCATCATGGAGAACTTCAGGAAGAGGCCAGCCGAACTTCAAAGATCGACTGAAGTATGATCAGATCTGGTCTGGACATTGCAGGTTCACTGGATAGAGACCAGAAGCTGGGTTTGTGGTGGTGGCATGCCAATCATGTCGCAAAATTTTGTAAATATTGTACATAGAAAAAAAAAAAGGAAGACAAAAAAGGAAAAAAAAAATTGTTTTTACTTCGGCTCTTTTTGCATGCGAGCCCGCAGGTACGTTTATTTCTTTCTTTTTTCTTCTTCCTTCCCAGTAGTTAGTGGCTTCCTCTTTATTTCTTCCCTTCCCCTCTTTATTCCCTTCTTCTTCTTTTTTCTTCTGCAAGTAATCAAGCCACTGTTGTTGTTTCTTTTTCCCTTCCTGCTATTCCCGTTTCTTCTTTTCCTTTTCTTCTAACTTCATTGTTGTTTTAGCATTTATCCACCATTCATCCCGCATTTTTCATCTCTTCCACTTCCATTTCATTATTCCATTCACTTCCATTTCCATTTCAGCAGCTGGTAGCATAGAAGCACTTTGTTACTGTATCTACCGCATCACTCCCTCCATTCCATTATTCCATCATTTATCATTTCCATTCCATAGTCCTCACTTCACTTATTTCATTTATTTTCGTTTTGCAACCCCTAGTGCTTTCATAGAGATTATTTTATAGCACCTGGTCAACTAAGCCAAATACAGGTTCACTTGAGTTTTCAGTAATTTAGCAAGAGTTGTTGCAGCAGTCCGTCAAGATGTACCCCATCAGCCAGCTTGCTGTTCTTAGTTTTTCTTGACTCTGTTGCCCAATGGATAAAGGCCTAGGATTCGTGCATACAGTAGAACTGTATACCCCGCGAGCCGCCAAGAATGTTGGCATTTTTGCCACATTATTTTGATTATTGATTATTCCTGCATAAAATGTTGAAATTCTCACTCCTTTACAGGTTTTGATGCAAAAAAAGGCTAAGTTCGAAGACTGTCATGAAATCACGACAAAAAGCAGCATGGAGGGCACAGTTTCAAAACCGTCGCGATATCGCAACATGTCGCTTTATCGTGGGTTTGTTGAGGAGAGAGAAATCAAACGCAAAGGTGTCACAAAATCGCTACCTATCACAGTTTCACGGTGCTAAAGGTAGAAAAGGGTTAAGCCGCAAAGTCATCGCGATATCGCGACATGTTCCAAAATTGTGGTCAACACAGTCAACGGCAACAAGGGGGTAAAACCGTCGCGATATCGCGACGTGTTGGATTTTCACGGTCAAAGTGGTCAATGCAGGTAGCACAGTAAAACCGTCGCGATATCGCGACGTGACTAAGCAAAGGATGATGACAAATAATTTTATCGCGATTTCATGACAGAATAGTGAGTAAGACGCAAAAGGAGAAATATGTCGCGAAATTGCGACGTGTTGCATGGTCGCGGCAGATTTGGAAAGAAAAGCTTAAGGCATGAAAGTCGTCGCGACACTTTCGGAGATGAAGTCCAGCAAAAGATAAACGTCACGATTTTGTGACATATTGGGGCGGAAGGACCAAGTGCAGAAACCTGTCACGATTTCGTGACATGATGAAGATTAACGAACCACTTGAGGCAAGAATATCATGTTTTTGCGGGTTAGAAGCAAGATCGTACAGGGTGGATGAAAATTGTTGCAAAATCGTGACATGTCAGATTTTCGTGACATAGAAGAGAAGATTGAGCAACGGGTAGATAGTGTAGCGATTTTGCGACTTGTCTGGTTTTCGTGACCCAGAGATAAAACAAAGATGTCGATGGGAGAACGTAGCGAAAGCGCGACTTGTCTTGTTTTCGCGACATATAAGTGAGACAAAGCCAAAAGAGATAAAGGTGTAGCGAAATCATGCCCTATCACATTTTCGTAGAAACAGAGCAGAGAAAGAGCATAATGGTATGGAACATCATGATTTCGTGATGCGTCACGTTTTCATGAGCTAAGGTAGCAAAGGAGTCGAATATGTCGCGATTTCGCGACATGGTTGATTTTCGCGGTTCCAAAGTGACAATGTGTATGGAGCAGAGATACATCGTGATTTCGTGACATGTCGCGTTTTCGCGACCTGTTACAGTTTTGCGCCAGAAAGCAGTTCAAACGGCCTAATGAAGTTTTGCGATTTCCAATGATTAAAAGCACTCCAGAATTAAATGTTTTGTTGCTTTCCAATGCGGGCAAGGTAGAAGAACGTGTCCAAGCCACCAGAATTAAATATTTCCATTATCCAAAGCTGTTTTTCATGATTTTTCTAACGGTTCAAGCATGTTTCAAGAACGACCATTAAATGAAGGCGATCGATTCCTTGTTTCATTGAATTGATGGTTTCTCCAAGGCTGGGTTAAGGGGATGATTTCCTTGTTTCCATTGCACATGTTGTAGATCTCGAGGAAGTTCGTTGCAAGTTTTAAATGTTGTAAAGAAGCAAGACTTCTATATAAATCAATGTAGATCTCAGAAAGAGGGATCGAGAGTTTGAGAGACAGGTTGCATGAAAGCTTTCAAGTTCTTTGCATGAATGAAAGAGATTTGGCCTCTAATTTTGCAAGCGTCTTTTTGTGTGATTTCCTTCTATTTCATGTATTTCTCAGTTATGCTCGTCTTTCTAATTTGTTGTTAGATTTCAATTCTGCATCTGAATTTGAATATTGCAAATAAGGAAATGAGTTCTGGAATGCAATCCTGAAGGTTGTCTGCGCAAGGTCATAAGTGAATTATGTTGTATTCTATTATTATATGTTGTTTATGCGCTTGAGGTTATATTCTTGCTGAGTTTCTTTCCCTGATCATATAAGTTCGGCCTGTGGCCATATTTCTCGTCTCTTTCGTGTATTTCCCGTTTCTTTCTGCACATTTATAATTCCTTTCCAGTAACTTTAGTCTTAATCGAGCCTAGAAATAGTAAGGGAACCAGCCCTCTTTGGATATTGGTCTAGGAGACATTTCTTTCTCCCAACATTTCAATGTTGGCCGGGTCTAGGGTGCATAGACATAGAAAATCCTTTCCTGTGGCAGATTCATGACCAACAAGTGGTTAATTTTATTTCTATCTTCCTTAGAGTCTTAAAAGATCCGTAGTACAAATTTTTTTATTCACTTGTTTCAATTAAATAACCAACTTTACATTTTTTCTTTACACCCCCAAAATCCTACCAATTCCATGCCTTGATTTTGCTTTTTAAATGTTGTAGTTTTTTTAACAAAACAATACATTTTACTGCCAAATATTGGCTTACCTTCCATCCACCACTATTAGACCAAAGGTTTGAAAGTGTTATCCCAAAGCCACATAAGCTAGAATTTGAATGGAGTGTAACTACAATTGAGTTTCCAAAGGTCCATTAAGATGGGTTAGTGACCTAAACTAGCATTGTTGAGAGTTTATCCTTTTCGGATGGTTCCATTTTTTGGTTTGACATCAAATAAATGGATGTACCTCTTATTTTCAAGGATTAGGTCTGATCCAACATTTAGTGTTTTAATTCCTCCTACTTTCTATTCTATAGAAAGAATGGTGTTTTAAGTCCCCTCCTAGAATAAGTTGTGTTGTAGAGAATTGGGTAACAAGGTGACATATATAGTTCCATTACTTCCTTTTATCTCAAAATGAAGCCTTCATACACAAAATACTCTGATCCAATTACCTTCCTTAACCTGGAAGAGTGAGAATTCCCCAACTTCCTATGGCTAAGTGAACTACAAACTCCTTTGGATCCCATAGACAAGAGAGGCCTCTTGATGCACCTTGGGAACTAAGAGAGTCCACCTTCCCTATAGGCCATATTTTCTTTGCCAATATCTCCATTTCTTCCATCGACACTTTAGTCTCTTAGAGGAAGACTAAATGTGGTTTGTTTACTTGAATCATCCTTTTAATTTCATTGTGTTTGAAGGGACTTTTGTTAATCCCTATGACATTCAATGAAATGATTCTCTTTAAGGGAGTGGGTTAAAGAAATTTGTAAGGGCAATGACCTTACCTTCAATAATCAATTTTTTCCCTTCCCTAGTAATGTAGTGATGGTTTGATTTCTTCCCAACCTTCTTATTAGTATTTAGTTTTATTCCTTGAATTTTGTCTTGTATTATCTTAGATGAATTCCAACCCTCGGTGAAAAAACCACCAAAGCATTGTTGGGAGGATCCAAAAGTTCCTCGCCCTTCTCTAATTCTCCTTGACTTCATTTAATTGACTAGTAGAAGAAAAATGGTAGCTTAAAATGCAAATACAAAAAGACCTTAAAGTTTGGCTTAAGAAAATTAATTTATAAAACTTATGGTGAATATTTAACCTAATAACAAAATAATATTTCATTTTAAACAAAAGCAACCTACATAATTTTTATTTTTTTTAAGTAGGGTTTTGAAAGGGTTGCCATTTCCCTTTTCACATCCATTTAGTCTCATTGAGCTGTTCTAATAAAATTTATTGTTGTTTAATATATTTCAATGTCATAGTGTCATGGCTATTGAGGATGAGAGAATCAGACAAGTTGTCAAGCAAATCTAGTGTTTGGCTAAATTGAATAGTTATTGCAAACATATGATTTAAAATTAGATTAATGTGAGAAACCTCTACAAATAATATAAACTCAAAAAAAAAAAAATTTATACCTAAAGTATTTTCTACAATTTTTACACTATTTCATATGATTTATAGGAATTCAAGGTATTATCATTAACCAACAAGGACATTATGAAAATCCACTATAAAAAATAATATCATTTAATTAAAAAGTTTTATATAAAAATAAAAAAATAATATATATATATATATATATATATATATATATATATATATATATATATATATATAATTTCATAAATTTATATGTTGTTAAAAACATTATAATGATAAAAAATATAGATTTTTCTAACAAAACCCAAATTCAATTCACAAGTAAAATAAAATAATCAAAATATACCATAAAAAAATGAATAAAACTTTCACAGAATACACTTAACTACCACCAAGAGGCTTCTGCCTCTCACCCAAATCAAAAGAACCACATGTTTCAAACACCAGTGGCTCCCAGTGTTTGTTCTTCCGTATCTTTTTATTTACATCCACGTGATCTGATGAAGGACAACATGCTTTAAAGTGAAAGTGAAGGGCAGTCAAGGTATCACCGTACACGCCACAGCTCCACTTTCCAGCTACCTAATCACTTCCCCTTTTTCTGAAATAAGTTGCGAGCCACAAGTAGGTATTATCTGCTACGGATATTTCAAGAAGTCCTATCTATAATATCCTGTTTTCTCGTCGTCTACCAAATTCACGTGAGGCTCTACTTTAATAGGCTATACTTGTACCAGCGAAGACAAACAGAGTATACCTAATTTCCCAGGCCAACTATTGAAGAACATTGCCTTTAATGGCAATCTTCATTGGATCGGCTAAATCCACAGATAAATTTGGTCGTTAGCTTATTTTTTTGTTATTTGATCCTCAGAGTCCGTGGCCAAAATCATTGAGCAAGATCCACTTATAAGTTGTTGGTTTGGGTGTTACTGTCAAAATTGAGTTTGTAATATCTTTGAATAGGGTTGGTCCAAAAGAGATCACTACTCTCATCAGCATGTCTATTTCTTTTGAAGCTTGATGTTTTTTACAACAGTTTTTAGTTTTTATGGTCTTCCAAAAATTTAAAATTTGCATTTTCTGTGTTAATGGTTGAATGCTGGGATAGTACATTTCACATAGTTTTGTAAGATGAGCCTGAAACTATTCCAAACTTTATCTTCATTACATATGATTTTCTTGAAAATCCTTGTATTTCCTTTCCAGCCATATGCACTACGCAAGCATGGCTGGAGTCATGTTCCATAGGAATAGGAGAGCCTTATCTTTAAAGGTTTTTTTTTTCCATTAGACCAACAAGGACTCAAAAGTAACAAGCACAGCCTAGGAGATATTAAATTTCTCCATTAGTTTCCAACTTATAGGCAAACGGTAGTGAAGGAGAAGATGAGGACCAATTTCATCTGCATCGTCACACAACACCCAACCTTTTTTTTTCATTTGTTCACTAGATAGAAATTTGTCATGTACAACCAGCTAGAGGAAAAAGATAACTTTTGGCCAGGCTTTAGAATACCAAACCCTTTTCCACACTATTGAAGAAGTATTATTAATTTTTGCCTAAGCCAACTTTATAGTGTAGTCCGTAAATGTGTGAGACTCCATCTTAGTTTGTTCACCCTGAGAAGTCATTACTTTGTGATTGAGCAAGAGGGATTCTATAGCTATATTTTCCTGACTAATCTCAAGTGGGATAGTTTCAAGGCTCTTCCACTTTTTAATAGCTCTTTCATTATCTTCTTTCCAATTCCAATAGTTCTCTACAGGTTTTCCTAGGTCATATAGAGAAAGCTTTGAATGTTTTAAAGTCTTCCTTGAAATCAAGAGGTTGGTTTTCTAACCAAACATATTTCCATAAGTTAACCTTTGATCCTATTCCAACATCCCATTTGAGAAAGTTTGGCATTAATTTCCTAACCCTCCTAATGCTATTCTAGATGAGTGATCCTCGAGGATGTCTTTAATGTTGAAGATTTTTCAAGTTCATCCCCATCTAAATATTTTGCTCGAGAGAGAGTCATGATCTGCATAGATTTTCCAAATTAATTTTACCAACATTGCCTTGTTAATTATCCAAAGATTTATGATTCCTAAGCCTCCTGACTCTTTAATGTTATGAAGTTTACCCTAGGCTATTGGATGAATTTTCTTGTCTTCAATATTTCATTTCCATAGAAATTTTCTCATAATATTTTCCATCCTTTTGATGATCTCATTGAGGAGTTAAAATTCACCCATCTAGAAGATGGGTAGAGTTCCAAAGATTGCTTTCATCTTAACCAATCTTCTTGTTGTAGATAGTCATTTTGCTTTCCATGAGGCTTTTTTTTTGTGGAATTTAGAGATGGTTTGCTCCCAAAACTCTCCAATGTTGCTACCGCTAAATAGGGGTATACCTAGGTAAGTACTAGGGAGGGCACCAATCCCTATCCCAATTTGGCAAGCATATAATCTAATGTATCTCTCTTCTAGATTGATTCCATACAATTTAGATTTTATCTTGTTGATCTCTTGTCCAAAGGCAATCTCATATGCAATAAGCAGACCTTTGACTCTATTGATCTCCTTTAGGATTGGGTTTATAACTAGGAGGGTATCATCTACAAATTGGAAGTGAGTAATTGGGTAACAATTACTATTTATCTTGAGTCCTAATATGAATCTTTTTGACTGGAGATGCTTCAAGCCCCTGACCATGAATTCTGCAACAATGATGAATAAGGGGAGATGGGGTCTCCCTACCTAAGACCTCTTGAAATTCTAAAGAATCCTCTTGAACTTCCATTAAGTAAAACCAAGGAGGGGTCTTTATATACATACGCTAGCCATTGTCTCCAGTCACTCTAGCTAAGAAATTCTAGCATACTCTATTGAAGACCTTTTTATATCCATCTTAATGAGTAGATCTTGTCTTTTGTGACTGTTGAGAGAGTGGATTAAGTGATGGATTGTAGAGAATCCATCCAATAGGCACCCTTGTTTGAAAAAAGCGTTTTACTCATCATAAATTATGTGTGGGATAATTAATTTTATCCTATTTGTAGTGACCTCGAAAATAATTTTGTAAATAGCATTACATAAAGAGAGAGGTTTGAAGACATCCACTCTTATGGAGTTAACCATATTGGGAATGAGTGCAATAAAGGTAATATTTAGCTTACCTAGCATCCATTTATTAGAGAAGGATTTATGAACCACAAGTACAATTTTATCTTTCAACATGTACCAAAAGTGTTGAAAGAAGCCTAGGGGAAATATGTTAGGATCATGCACCCCAAAGCTCTTCATTTGGAATAGGATTTCTTTCATTTCCTTTTATTCCACTTCTTTTGTTAAGCAAGCATTTTGAGTTGGAGTGATCAATAAGCATGTAATTTTGAGCATTGATCCTACCGATTTCCTCTTCAAATAGTAAGGACTCGAAGAAGGAGATGAAGTGATCTTCTACCTCTTGGAGCAGAGATTACATAACCCTCAATAGATTCTAGTGTCGATATTATTTTATGTGCCCTATGAGCCAAGGTGGTATGATGAAAGAATTTTGTATTCTTATCACTTCTTTTAGTTATTGCACTCTAGATTTTTGTTGCCAAAATATTTCTTCTTTCATATAAAATTTATTTAAGGTACCCAACAAGTATTTTTCTTATTCTAGAAGAGGGTTGTCCTAAGCATGTTATTAATACTCCTCAATTTTTTAAAGGTTGCTTTTCAACTAAGCTTTTTCCTCAATTATGTTGTTGAAATCTTCTCTATTCCAAATTTTTAATTTTTGCTTTAACCTTTGAAGTTTGGTTGTGAACTTGAACATCTTTGTTCCATAAATATGGGATTCCTCTTTCCACCATCCCTCCACTATTTCATAAAACTTTTCATTCATGAGCCACATTCTCTCAAAGCAAAATGAGAAATTTTTGGATCTATTATCAACCTCAACAGATATCTTGATGGACCAGTGGTCAGACCCCCCATATTGCAGAATTTCATGTTGTAGAAAATTTCTAAGAACCAAACAATTGTCCAATATCTTTCCTATGTAACACGATGGGATTATTTAGCTACTATGTTCACAGAGGCAATAACGGTAAATGCGCCAGAGAGATTGGAAAATATTCAAGTACCTAAAAGGGCTAGCTATATCAGAGTGATTATGCTAGAGTTGAGTCGTATAGCTTCTCATTTGTTATGGCTTGGACCTTTCATGGCTGATATTGGTGCACAGACTCCTTTCTTTTATATTTTCAGACAAAGAAAAATGATATATGATTTATTTGAAGCTGCCATGGGTATGTTAATAATACATAATTAGCATTGTATCAAAGGAGCAATTGTAGATTTTCCTTATGGTTGGATAATAATACTTAGATTTTTGTACTTATTTCTCATAAAAAGTGACTGAATATGAAAGATTTATTACACGCAATCCTATATTTTTGAAATAATTTGAGGGATTAGATATTATTGGTATAGAATAAGTAATAGATTGAAGTTTATCAGGACCCGTATTATGAGCTTCTAGAATCCAATGGAATATTTGTAAAGTTGATATTATGAATGTTATGATGAATTTGATTGGGAGATCTAATGGATGCTCCCCTATCGAGCCAATCCAAAGAAGTAAGAAACCTATCTAATTTCTCTAATACCCTTTACTGCTTAGGTCTCTTGTTACTCCAAGTGTAGATGCCCTTAAAATAAAAGGGTTCCATAAGATCTAGATCTTCAATGAAGGTGTTAAAATCCTTGGTGGCTTGATCAAGCTTCTTGGTTCCTCATGTTTTTCTTCCAAGTGTCTTATTGCATTGAAGTAACCCCCAATGATATATAATAAGTTTACTTGCTAAGATAACTAGCTAGCAATGTTTTTTCAATAGTATATCTTTTAGTCATGAGTGTTTGGGTCATAAACATTAATGAGATTGATCTTCCAATCGATGTCTAGCAATTTTTCCTTGATAACAATTTAGTTTCTCTCAGTTTTATCAATGATGCACTCTATTTTTAACTATCTCACAGGATGAGTAACCCCCTAATAAACCCATGATATTACTTAATATGACAAGACTATTGTGCTAGTTTCTTTTAATCTTATATGCTTCATAAAATGGCATTTTATATGAATGAAAAGAATATTAGGATTTTAATTACTTGCTAGTTTTTTTATGGTGTTGAATTTGAAGGAGGAATGAAGACCCCTTATATTCTAGAAGATGATCTTCATGGATATTTTTTCTTGGATACATAAGGGAGTTGGTTACATCCATATTATTTTTAATAACTTCTAAATGCAAGGTTCAAACCATAAGGACTACTCCCAACAAGCCTATACTACCTCATTGTTGATGACCTAGCATGAGGGGGACTATTGGTTGCTCAGGATTCATACCTTCATTGTTAGTACGGTGTACACTCAGAGGATTTAGATTAGACTAGTACCTTTACAACAAGTATACCCCCAAGGTCTGAACCAATGTCTCTTCTTGGTAAGTGTCTGGCTAGATAGATAATTATCAATCCTCCTAGCCATTGGGGGCATGATCTTCATAGATATTACTTTTATCTCTTAGTATCCAAGCGATCATAAATCTTGGTTTAGAAACCCTTTGGTATTCCTTCTAATGCTATTTACTGGAGCATTTCCTTATTGGATTTTCTCATTTTTTTGTTAGGACCCACATTTGTGACCTTTAGTTTGTTTGGTGTTTGTTTGATTATTAAGATTTTTACTTTTCCTTTTTTGTACTATAAGTACCAAATTGCTCTCTTTTTTTGTAGAGGTAGTTCATATAGACTAAAGATCTTTGATTGCTTGATCATTCCCTTGCCTTTAGGGAAGTTCTTCACCTTTAGATGCATGTTGAGAAAGAACCTCCTTGTTTAGCATGTCATAATCTCCATTCCTCTGAAATATCTTTGAGCCTTCTCTGTTCCTCATCATTATTTTATTTTCTTGGGATTTTTAGAGACTCCAAAATTTATAGTTGTTTCTTTCTTATTCACTTGGTAAGCTTTCAAAAATATTGTTAGTCCTAACATTCATACCAATTTTTGCTTATCTATGAGTTGTTTGTTTTGTTTTTTATAGTTGAAATCCCTCCTTGTTGTCTTCTTCACTTGCAACCTTTTGTAGATTCTAAGTATAATTAATGAAGATGTGATTGTATTTATAGCATAATCGACATAAAAAAGGAAGATTCACATAGTCAATTGACAAATCACATTATAAGTCTCATGTATTTAGCTTGATCTTCTTTAAAATATAGTTTTTAAGACTTAGATTTATGCATATCTATGCATAGATAAAAAAACTTAAATGCATGTCTTATTTGACATCCCTATGTATACCCCTAGATTATTTTCAATAGATTCAAAGGCTTTTTCATTCCATAATTCAATAGAGAGATAAAAAAGCTTCATGCAAATTGAGGCTGAGGATGACATTTCTTCATCTAGCCTAAATCTAGTGTGTCAAGGCATGAAAAACCTTATGCGACCATAAAACCAATGGATGGATTCAAAAACTTGATCATGATCCTCCTTTATAGAAAATACAAGGAAATAATCATTTGGGTAGAAGTTGATACCCACCTCTCCTTTGATATTCCATCTCTTTCCTACTCAAGACTCATTTACTCTAAACTAAAGCCTAACTCCCATGAAGCAATGGACGAAAGCTTTATTTTCAATATTTTTTATCCCATTATGCAAAATCACCAAGGGAGATCCATCTGCTACCTTGAGAAAACCAATTTTATTTTTACTCATATGCAAGCAATCTCGAGGGTTTATGGATGGATTAATTACCTATTTTTCCATTGGAAAAAATATTTTTTCCACACATCTTGAAAGGACAATTTTTGCGAGGTAGGGTTCCCCCCAAACCAAACACCATGGCCAAACACCCTATAATTGGAATCCTAGCGATTGGTCCTTGTTCTAATTAGCTTAAAGAAAAAACAAGTCCATGGCCATGTTTCTAGGGCATTACATTAACATATTCCCAAGTTCAAACCAAGCACATGGTTTTCACTATTATAGGAAATCAACACAATAGCATGATAGGATCTCATTAGTCAAAATAAGTGTGCCATGCTAGTAGAATATTCTTTAGATATCCATATGTCAATATGATGGTTGTCTTTGATGATTATCCTCCATATAATTAAGAGTCCCATAAATTGAATGACCACATCTTTCATAATCCCTAGAGATGAGATGGAAACCCAATGATGGGATGGCATATATATAGTGAGACCTTAAGATTTCAAGTATTTATGAAAATTAAACTCTTGATAATTTTATAAAGTATTCTTCACTTTCCATTCCAATAAGATCTTATATTCATATATATATATATATATATATCTAGTGAGTCCTTGATATTTCAAGTATTAAAAATTTTTGAACTCGATATTTTTATAAAGTATTTTTCACTTTCCATTCCAATAAGATATTATAATCATGTTTCTAAAAAAAATAAAAAGTACAATACTACTTATAATGTGTATGCAATTGTTGTTTCTAAAATTTGGGAGAACATCAACATAGCTTTGTCTCCTTCAAAGACGAGTGATATTCTTAAATGGTATGATCAACTTAAGATGTGTTTTCTAATTAATGTAATAATAAATATAATATTATATTTTGAAAGAAGCTATCTTAAAAGTCACTTAAAACTTATAAGAAATTTAAATAACTTTATTTTATGTTTATTATATATAATTAAAAATATTTTATATTTTTTATACTAAAAAGTAAAAATGTGAGCACTCTAGTGATTTGAGTGACACCCTAAGTTTCTTTTGGATTGGATAGGATTTTGAGTGTTCTTGCATCATATTAGTATGGTCCCTAGCCTTAGTGGACCAACAAACAACACTAGCATCATAGCAGGGAATGAATGTAAATATGGTTCCTCTCAAATAACCATGAAAGTTTGTTCTAAAGGTGGTCCACAAGGTAACCCTCTTTCCCCTGATGTAGTTCTCCCATTGTGGGATTTAGACAATGCATATCATTGGTTAGAGTCATTCACCCTTGTTGGGTATTTTATGGGATGCATCCCCAATGATCCTTGTTGGGTATTTTGTGGGATATATCCCCAATGACCCTTGTTCGGTACTTTTTTGGATGTATCCTCAATAAGTCTTCCCTTTGGGTCTAGGTTAATGCAGCTTTGACTCCTCATGGAGCTAAGCTGAAAATGATTCAAAACCTAATTATGAAGGTTTTTTTTGTTTTACTTTGCTGAATTTTCCCATGCTAATGCAATTTAGGAGCATGGCCCCTAGTACATGTGGAGCTCCCTTCTTGTTTTTCACCATGGACCCATAAATTCTTTATTTTTGAAGAAAGGACTATCAAAGACAACCATCATTGGGGGTTATTAATAACCATGCATTGGGGGTTATTAATAACCAATTAATAACCATGCATTCGGGGTTATTAATAACTAGTTAATAACCATGCATTGGGGGTTATTAATATCTATTCCTCTAACAATGCCATAGAAATATCTCATATTTGGCTTTGGATTGTAGACTCCTTGCCTTCCACCATGTGGGTCATATGTGGTGACTTAAATATGATTGAATATGAATACGACAAGCAATGTGGGTATTGCATGCACTAGAGATATGGAAAAAGAGTGGGTTGGTTCTTCATGTGCCAAAATTTGAGGTTTTTTATCCAAATACTAGGTGGTGCAAGTCACATCTTCCTCAATTCATGTGGTTCAACATGTGAATTGGTCCTAAAAAAATCCTCAAATGGCTTGATTAGGCAATGTTGTTAGGATAGCTCACATTTAATCTTGACAACCATTATGATCTCCCAATGGACCCTCTCTATGAGGTCATCCTCTTGATCCACTCTCCCATATGATTATGTAGTGAATGGACAGACAGTGTATGAGCTATTTTAAATAGCCAATTCTACTTCAACATGTCATTGCTTTGCCATACATCCTCTCTAACCCATATTTTCCACTTGTGGAATTTAATGCCACAACCTCTTTCTAATAATAATTACATCAAGTGGTGGAGTAGTGCAATTGAGCGTACCATACACTTTTTGCACACACCTTCTTTCATCACTGGTATTATGCTACCACTTTCTCTAGACTCAAAATACCCATTGTGGCTCTTGAAGCTCATCCTTGCTCCTCTTTCCAATTGGAGGTGGCAAAGTTAAGGCATCAACAATAGATTGTTGACACCTATGCAGTTTGTGGTACCCAACTCAATGCTAGATTACACTGGATCACTTGGGACAATAAAGTGTCCAAAGAATTTTTCATTCTAATCAAAGTCCACAAACCAACCCAAACTATAAAGCATATCCAAGAGGGACAATGGGTCCTTTTAGACCTTTTGGATATAGTACAGGATTTTTTTCATCATTATCAACAAGTATTCATCACACAAGAACCCTCTCTTTCTCAAGATCTTGCTCTACAATAGTGTGTAAGAGTGGTGTCATGTTGGCTCTCTTCTTTCTAATATTTCCTCTATGACAATTTTTTGTCACAGGATAAGCTTAAAGCTATAACATTTTCTATGGCCAATAATAAATATCCTAGCACTAATGGATTCCCTTGTAAATTTTATAAGATGCTTTAGGACATAGTGGGTATAGACTTACATAAAGTTTATTTAGAAGCCTTTGGTACATACACCCAAGTCTCGCTAATCAACGGGGGCAATATCAAGCTCATTACTAAGACTGAAGACCTTAAGGACATCTATAATTGGATTCCAAGTACTCTTCTCAAACAAGATTATTGCTAAAGCCCCTGCTCTTTGACTGTGATACCTCTTGGATCTCATCATTCAACCAAAGCAGATAGGATTCATCAAGGGAAATACATCTTGGTCAACATCATAGCTTTCTAGGAGGGAATAAAATGGGTAAAGAAATCTCATCAGAAGCCTTGTTTCTTAAGATTATTGAGTGGCCTTTCATTTTGGCCATGCTACAAGCCCTTAGTTTTAGCCCTAATTTTTTTAGCACTATCAAAATAGTTCGACCTGCATTACTATCAATGATCAATAATATTTCTTTTTTGGTTATATAAATCTATTTGGTAAGGGTGTCCTCTTGTTCTAGCTCCATGTATTAGTTGTTGGGTGTTTTGGATACTTCCTTGTTGATGATATTACCAAATGTTGTGTGAAAGGGATCTCACTCCTCAAAACTTCCCAACAATTGATCAATGTTTACTTTTTTTATGACTCTTTTCTCACCTTGATTGAGGAATAGGATAATTTGGCACAAGCCCTTTAGTTCTTAGAAATATTTTTTGGCCTCTAGTTTGAGCATTAAATGGTAGAAAATCCAATGCTATAGGCAATACATTTTTGCCCACACCCCCTGGTTCAACTACTCTAGGTGGAAGTAGATCTCCTAGAATATCCTTCACCTTCACCTTGCATAGCCTTTGGTGTCCCCCATGGGACAAAGGCTTGGATGGGGCTTGGATTTTAGTCCATTCTAGTGATGAAGGTGCTAGTTCAAATCTAGGGTATTTTTGTTTCCAAGAGTATTTGGAAAGCCTAGGAAGCTCTCCAACTCTGGTTGCTCTAGAATGACAACAATTTTAGCAATGGGATCTCTATCGATCAATAGTAACTCTAGTGGTTTCCCATAATTACTTATCAAGATTGGTCATTGGCCAAAATACCTTGGGTCTGTGCCCTTCATTTTTTCCATAAGGACATCCAGGTCATTTCTAACTTTTTTCCAAATGGACCAAGAATTGGCTTTAATGGGAAGAAGCCAAAATATACTTTTACCTCTCTAAGACCAACAAAGATATATTTTAGGTGATTCAAGGCACAATCTTGCCTAAAATGCTTTATAAAATTGGGGTTTAAACTCTACATCCTTGTGGAAGGACTAGAAATTGTATCTTGACACTCTTTTTAAGAGTTAGTCGGGAAAAGGGTACCTTTGGCTCTCACCACAATTTCCCATAGTTCCCAAGCTAAATAAGCGATGGAAACTCTAGTAAAATAGTAGAGATTTATAGAATCAATTTCACACTCTCTGAGATGTTGTTTTGGAGCCTAAAATGGCTCATTTTCTTTGGTGTCTCTTTTTTTAGGGGTTTTTGGTAGAATTTCTTCTTAATTTGGTTTACACATCCCCAAATGCCCTTTTTTCATTGTAGGAAATCCATTAAACATCTATTTTGGTATTGTCCTGGGGTCCAAGTGGCCTAGAAATGAATTCATGAATTTTTCAAACCCTTTAGGCTGCAACCTTTTTCCTATCCTATGATTCTTCTTTGGGATGCAACCCGAATGCCAAATAATATGGCCTAGATTTAGTATATTTTTAGGGATGAGATTCTATTTAACATATGGAAAAGTCGTAATACAAATTTTTTTCTCAACAAGCATCTCTAGCTTTTTCCATGTATTCAAAAGCTCTAATTTGATCTAATGTTTTACTTAAAATTCAATATTAGATGAACAAGGTTACCCTTGAGGTCTAACATCTACTGAATTTATTGGATCACTGGGTAAATGCTCCCTACACTATGTCTCAGGTTCCACATTTCCCACCTTGCCAAAGACATTATTCTTCTCAACAGAGAGCTTGGGGCTATAAGAGACCCTAGGGAAGGACTTTGACTGCTCGTAACCCTTACCCACAAGACCCATATGCCAAGGAAGGTTTTCACCCTCTACAATACCTATCAAAATATTATAGTTGGGGCTCATCATCTGGATGGGCTACCGCTTTATCTCAAACTTTAATCCTCCCATAGGATGGGGAAATCCTTTAGAAAAGGACCCACCTCCCTCTATTCGTGCTACTCCTATGACGACTTAAGTGTTAGCAAGCCTTATGCCTTCTCTTTTTGTTGATATGTTATTTTTTTTCTAGTTTTCATAGGCCCTTCTAGCCCTGGGTTGATATATTGCATAGGCTTTTGGGGTGTTCTTCCATACCACCCATTTTATGGTGAATTGTGTACTCTTATTATTCTTTATTTATTAAGGTCAAATCACATTCAACAAAAATAAATAAATAAATATATATATAAAAATATAATCTATAATAAATTTTTAGTCATAACTTAATCCAAACCTATGAAGAGAAGCATACATGTTCTACCTAAGAAGATTTAAACATTAATCAAGCTTAATGTTTGGTTAAATTTGATAAACTTAACTAATAATGATCAATAATTAATGAAATATTTTAAGAAAATCATCCTTCAAAACTCAAGGGTATTTTTTCTTATTAAAACTTAAATCTAATAAAATTTTAATATGTAAATATAAAATTCAATATTGATTTTTAATTTTCATCTTTCATATTTTTCATACTCTCTAGACTAAAAGTTCTTAACAATACAATTAATATAAATAAAACAAATAAAATAAACATCAAGATAAAAGTTGAGGACTTTGCAAGGTACTCCAACATTCCAACTTCCAAATTTTAAAGGAAATGTATCCCTTGAAGTTTGATTCCATGGAGATCATACAACCTTTAGGATATTTGATGATATATTTTTTAAATTATTTTTCTTTTGTATTGATGAGAATGGTAAAGGATTTGAGCCTTTTTAATATTTAATAGTTCTTTATATATACATATCTCTAATTAAAAAAATGATATATAGAGAGAGTTTTATACATGTATGCAATACATAAGTATTAGAATATTGTTACAAAGTAGAGCTAGTAACAATATCATTATGGAGTAGATCAGGTGATAGTATCGTTGTGGAGTAGAATTGACAATATTATAACTATGGAGTAGATATAGTGACAGAATCCATATGGAGTAGATCTGGTGATAGTATTGCTAGCGAGTAGATCTAGTGATACTATTACTGTAAAGTAGATCTAGTGATAGCATTGTTGTAGAGTAGATCTAGTGACATTATCATCGTAGAGTAGATCTGATGATAGTATTATTGTGATGTAGATTGGTGATAGTATCAATGTGGTGTAGATCTAGCAACAATATCATTATGGATTATATCTGGTGATAGTATCATTGTGGGGTAGATTTTATGACAATAATGTTATAGAGTAGAATTGGTGATAATATCACTATGGAGTAGATCTAGTGATAGAATTGTTTTGGTGTAGATCTAGTGTATATTTCCATGGAGTAGATTTGATGACATTTTTTCTATGGAGCAGATATGGTGATGGTATTGTTGTGGAGTAGATATGATGATAGTATTTCTATGGATTAGAGCTAGTATTTCTATGGATTAGATATGATGATAGTATTTCTATGGATTAGAGCTAGTGACAGTATGTTATGGAGTATATTTGGCAATAATATTACTACATAGTAGATTTGGCAAAAAGGTTTGAGCATATATATACAATAATGGGATCAATATCATCATAGAAGCGTGACAAAGGGTGACCATCAGGATCCTTCAGAATACAAAATTTTCTTTCACTTGAGCAAATGATGCTCTTATTAAAAATTTTGGATCAATAGGGCTAAGAAGAGAGGAGAGGACAAAATTTTCAAAAACTAATTCTATAGGAACTCTCAACTAGTGTAGACTTATCTCATTGATCAATGACAATAGAAATACAATTGAGTCGATGATGTATGAAGAGGATGTGGTGGACTATAGTGAGAGTCATGAGGAATATATGAAGGCCTCAACTTTTTTCTCAAAGGAAGATCCTCTTGACATCTAGCATAAGGGAGATAAGGTATGTTGAGGACTTAACTCAAACCCATGCCTGAAGGCCTAATCAACTTCAAACCCTAATCCTAGGGCATAAAAAGGGACAATGGAGAATGGAAAGCGTTGCCAAATGAACTAGAGGAAAGACTAAAAGGTAGATTGACCAAATTGGGAGATAAAAAAACTAAGCAGAAAAGGGAGAAAAGAAAGCAAACATGTTGTATGAATTTATGGAAGAAGATGGTTTGAATGGTTTAGGTAAGGATCTAATGCTAGTGCAAGTTTTGTCATTGAAGAACAAGAATTTAGAAGGTAGATTTATGTGTCGATAAATAAAACAAAAAACTCTATGAGAATGGATCAAGGTTACCTGGTCAGAGGTTCCAGGCTATGGGTTTTAGTTTATAAAAGGAAGAAGACACTATAATCATAGAAAATGGAAGATGGAGCTAGGGTCTTAATGTGTTAAATCTAAAATTTTGGACTCTTGGGTTCGCTCTATGCTCTAAGAGAACTAATATCCATCCTATTTGAGCCAAGCTACCATATTTTTCACTTGAATTATGGAATGAAATAATATTTTATGATATTGGGAACTCTTTGGGATTACTCCTCATATTAGATTCAGAAAAATTAATTATTATCAAAAAATGGTAGCTCATATCTTAGTGGTGATTGATCTTAGTGTAGGATTGTCAATAAAAATAGAGTTTGTGTTATGAAATTGGATGTATTCATATAATATTAACTACAGTAGGGTGTCATTTCAATTTAGTAATTGTCATAATTATGGTCATATAAAGTTAGATTATGAAATGGAAGGAAGCAGAGAGAAAGGGACTATACAAAAAGAAGTTGGAGGTTCTTCTAGTCTAAAAACCTTAGAGGTAGTGGTGGCTAAAGCACATATAGAGGAGGACCCAATCAAGACTCCTGAATCACTTAAAGAAATATTTCCTATCATCAATTTCTAGATGAAGGAGAAAGAGTTTGCATCAAGTGACTGCAATAGGGAATTTTTAGATGAGGGAAAGGACGTAATACATGTGATCAATAAAGTGTATTGAGACATTTTATTAGGTATCCAATAAAGCCCAAACCTAATCTTACCCTTTTCTAGGGATTGGGATTGAATTTTAATAATGATAAACTTACTATATCATCTTGTCCTAGGTTGAGCCCCTATATGGAGGTCTTGTCAAGCCATAGTTTTGATAGGATATTATGAGAGAGTGGTGTTGTTCCTTCATTTTTTGGAAGGTAGGGAGGATAAATTTAATGGTCAAAATGAGAAAGGTTTTAAATACAAGGGGGACTCTACAACCTCTTTATGTCAAGGATTTAGAATAAGTAGAGGAGAAGGGTGTAAAACTTACTAATTTATTACTCTCTTTAGATAGAGATATTTCAACCCAAGAAAGCAAGTATGGATTAAACAAACCCAAGTAGGTTTTCTTCCCCACCAAGTGTTAGAATTATTGAATTGTCATTGATGTCAAATGCCGACTTGGTAGTAGGAAAAAGAGTTGGAATGTGAAAAACTAAAACATGAGGTTGTCTCTATAAGGAAGGAAGTGGAAGAATCTAATGATAAGATACATTAAAATATTAGATTTGAGAAAAGCACAGAAATCTTGGATGATATTATCAAAGCACAAAGATCTTCGATTATAAAAACTGGACTTGGTCTTGAAGAAAGACAAAAGAAAGAAAATGAGTCAAGCTCAAAATGAATAGAGGCGTCAAAGAAAATAATTAAAGAAGAGCCTAAAACCTATGATGATGTGTTGAGAAGTGGAAGCATAAAGAAGGAAGAAAACAAAGCATCATCAAAGAACAAGGTCCATCACAAAAATAGCAATAAGAGAACCATAAGGCCATATCCTCCAAGGCACTCATAAAGGTTTCAATATTTTTTTTGAGGTTATTGCTTTTCATGTCATCAATTTGGTCACAAATTTGTAGATTACAGGATCCGTGCTAAAAATAATTTTGGCTTCACTAAGAGGAATTTCAATTTATTTGCACCTCTCATGGACTACAACATCATTTGTTACAAACGTGATGATTTTAGGTATACAACTAGATGGTGTAGAACCGTGACCCCTAAAATTCTAAAATCATGTAAGAATGAGAATAGTCAATTTGTCCAAAAGAATATGACCTCCAAAGTTTGGAAAAATAAAATGGAACAATAAAATGAGCATAGTAAGTTGGGAGTTCCACTCCCATATCATCATTGAATGTCTCAGTAAGAGCAGTAGAAAGGGGACATTGTCAAGTGTCTTATCATTTAGCCAAATTGGAAGATAAACAAACTAAGCAGAAAAGGGAGAAAGGAAGCAAACATGTATAAATTTATGCAAGAAGATGGTTTGAATGGTTTTAGGTGAGGATTTGATGCTAGTGCAAGTTTTGTCATTAAAGAACAAGAATTTAGTAGGTAGATTTATGTGTCGATCAATGAAATCAAAAACTTTGTGAGAATGAATAAACATTACATGGTTAGAGGTTCTAGGCTATACTCCCATATATAATGTGATGACAAAGGATTAGATGGGTTTTAGTTTATAAAAGAAATAAGACACTATAATCATATAAAATGGAATGTGGAGCTAGAGGCTTAATGTGTTAAATCTAAAATTTTGGACTCTTGGGTTTGCTCTATGCTCTAAGAGAACTAATATCCATCCTATTTGAGCCAAGCTACCATATTTTTCACTTGAATTATGGAATGAAATAATATTTTATGATATTGGGAACTCTTTGGGATTACTCCTCATATTAGATTCGGAAAAATTAATTATTATCAAAAAATGGTAGCTCATATCTTAGTGGTGATTGATCTTAGTGTAGGATTGTTAATAAAAATAGAGTTTGTGTTATGAAATTGGATGTATTCATATAATATTAACTACATTAGGGTGTCATTTCAATTTAGTAATTGTCATAATTATGGTCATATAAAGTTAGATTATGAAATGGAAGGGAGCAAAGAGAAAGGGACTATACAAAAAGAAGTTGGAGGTTCTTCTAGTCTAAAAACCTTAGAGGTAGTGGTGGCTAAAGCACATATAGAGGAGGACCCAATCAAGACTCCTGAATCACTTAAAGAAATATTTCCTATCATCAATTTCTAGATGAAGGAGAAAGAGTTTGCATCAAGTGACTGCAATAGGGAATTTTTAGATGAGGGAAAGGACGTAATACATGTGATCAATAAAGTGTATGGAGACGTTTTATTAGGTATCCAATAAAGCCCAAACTTAATCTTACCCTTTTTTAGGGATGGGGATTGAATTTTAATAATGATAAACTTACTATATCATATTGTCCTAGGTTGAGCCCCTATATGGAGGTCTTGTCAAGCCATAGTTTTGATAGGATATTATAAGAGAGTGGTGTTGTTCCTTCATTTTGGGAAGGTAGGGATGATAAATCTAATGGTCAAAAGGAGAAAGGTTTTAAATCCAAGGGGGACTCTACAACCTCTTTATGTCAAGGTTTTAAAATAAGTAAAGGAGAAGGGTGTAAAACTTTCAAAGTTCTTACTCTCTTTAGATAGAGATATTTCAACCCAAGAAAGCAAGTATGGATTAAACAACCCTAGTAGGTTTTATTTCCCATCAAGTCCTCCAAATAACCATAATACAAGCACATATTCTAGAAGATATGCCCTAAGATCCCTAAAAAAAGGTAAAGGGGATACTAGACATAGTTAGGTATCAAGGGACTTGGATCTTGAGACAAGTCAATCTCAAGAGTTTATAGTAGGAAGGAAATCCTAAAAAATTGCACAAAAAAAGTTGAGAAGGAAATTTTATTTGGTAAATAAAAATTCATAGTTAGGGTTCTTAGAGTACGAAAATCCCATAAGAAATGGAATCAATGGTAATCCTCTCTTTAAATGTTGTAGGGATCAGGGCCCCTCATAAAATAATAGCTCTAAAACATTTGTTTAAACTTCATAGCCAAATATAATTTTAATCCAAGAGACTATGATGGTTGTAAAAAAATAATTGCCATCCTCATTTATCTCCTATAAAATTGAAACTTTGAAAGGATAGACTCAAAAGGGAGATGAGGAAGAATGTAATGGGATGGAATTCCTCCTTCTAGTTAGTTGACAAGGTATATATTGAGGTAGGTGTGGATACAAACTTACATTCTATAGATCTAAGAAAGCTAATTTTTGTAGTCAATCTACATGGTCCTTGTGATGGTAGAAGGGAGTTTTAGGAAGAATTCTTTATACACAAGCTTTTAAAAAAAGAAAATGCAGTGGTGGGAGGCGACTTAAATTTTGTAACTAAAAGAGTGAAAATATGGAAGATGAAGCTAGAATGGAAAATATTCCTATAGAAAATCTAGAATGCAAGGTTGTGTGATGTAGAACCCATTAAATTAGCTCCCACTTGGAGGAATAAAAGAACTAGAAGACATGGTATTTCTAAAACATTGAACATATTTTTATTGTGCATGAAGTGTAGTAACTTCTCACTCACCCACCTCTAAAAGTGAAATAGGTGCTTTGCATCATTAGATGATTGCACATATACCATGGAAATCATGCAATGTGGATTTGCCTCCATAAGTTATTTTTTATCTCTTAGTATGGACTAAGGTAGGGTAATCTATGAGATGGATGCTTCAAATTCCCAAGCCTTTGTTAGAAGTATCTTTTTGTGAGCTTGAAATTGCTCATTAGAATGGATGTTGATGTTGTGGGTGTTGCACCATTTATCAGTTCCCTTATTGCTTCTTTGCATTGCCACTCTTCTTCCACCTTGTTTGTTTTTTCAAATTTTTGAACTTGTTATTGGTTATTAGGATTGAATTTACCCTTGTTATTGTTGTTGTGGTTGCTTGGTTACTAATAAGGTTTTTTATCCACCTTTTGACTTGAGCTTCTTATCAATCTTGATAGTGTTTTGGTAGGTAGTTCTCTAATTTGAAATGGAAAAAAATACCATCTTATTGTGGATGTATCAAAGGAGACCGCTTCAATATATGGTATTTTTCATACTCCTATATGTCAAACTTGATAGATAGGGTGTGGAAGAAATTTGTATTTCTTCTACTATAATTGTTAGTATTCCATGCACTTCTCCTCATATGTATCCTCAAGAAAGTATTCACCCTTCATTGTATGAACAAAGTATTCCCTAGTAGGGTGTTCTTTATCTTCAAGGTCTAGGTCCTTATTATTTTGTCTTGTTTCTTGGTGGGTGTCCCACCAACTCTGAACATGTTGCACGGATTGTAGTAAAGAAAAGAAGATCTTATCTACATCTGATTTATAGATAAGTACTCCAATTGGAAAAGTCATTTCTCTATGACATTGTATTCAATATTCCCTTTGAATATGGAGATATTGAAGTTCACCTCCACTTTAAACAAAGGAGGACCATTGAATGGCCTATTAGTCTATGGCAGTGAGACACTTGGGAAATTTTGTAGAAGTTATGCAAACTGAGTCATCATGTTAGTTCTTTGTTGCTACAAGGTTTACCCATTCAACAACTTGATCAAATTAGATAAATTGGCACCATTCTCTATGGTCAACATGTGTGTGCTTGCATCATTTAGAGAGGTAGTCTATTGATTCTTTAGTTAGCAAATTAGTATTTTTGTATCCCACTCATGTCTAAGTATATATTTAGAAGTAAAAATAATTTGATACCATTGAATTGAGTTTTATTAAATAATTCAAGGAAGATAACACAAACATGTGAAATTTTATGTTATAAAAGGAAAAATAGAAGAAAAAAAATTAGAATTGAAATAAGAACAAAATAAGTTTGAAATAAGAATTAGGCCCTTTATTGTGAAAATAAGAATGTATACACGTGTTACCCTTGTGAGAGAGATGTTTGCCTTCTGAACTCTATTTAATTACATTCAAACTAACCTAATTATAGAATTTTTCAAGTGGAAGATGAAGGTTTGCTATTGTCGCATGTGAAAAATAATCTAAAATCATTAATACCTTGGAAATGCACAAAACAAAAATCATTAATGTTTTAAAAATCTAAATTTCAATTGAATCACCTATTTGGATAAAGCACTCTCATTAATTTTAATAAACTCTATTTTACTAAGGAATTATTTAGCTTCTCACAAATGCAAAAGGAATCCAAAATGGTGAATGCATTTTCAATCTCTTCTTTCTCATTCTACAAAAACAATATTCAATCATCAGCAAAGTGAGAATTCACTACTTGATTCTAGTCTCAAAGGAATTCCTTTTATATGTTTGACTTGGGATTCTCTTTCAAAAATGTAGCGTAAGGAATCAACAACAATAACATAAAATAATGGAGCAAGAGGGCACCCTTGCATACTGAAATGCTAAAAAATAATTGGATTGATAGAATGTTGTTAACAACTTTCATTAAAGCATAAAAAAAACCAAAGTCACCTTGTAAATGAATCTATGACCAAAACTTAACCACTGCATCATTTGAAGTATGAATGGCTAGTAAATTCTATCATAAGATTTAATAAAGTTAGAGCATCATGTCTTAATTCAACAAGCCACTAAAATGATTCCCATGTAAAATAAAATTGTAGTTTAGAAACCCAATTTGTTATGGCCGCACTATCATTTGAGCAAGGGGGTTGAGTCTCTTAATTACAACTTTAGCTATAATTTTTTAATCTACATTCAATAGAGTAATAAGCCTCCAACAAAACACCTTATCCTGACTAGAGCCTTTAGGGCTCAACCTAACTAAACCTTGATTAATAAAGGCTACTAAAGAGTCATTGTTTGCTTCTTTGTACATCTAAAAAATTCTTGACAACAATATCCCATATAATCCTAAAAACTCAGCTTTCAACCTATCAATAATGAGTGATTTACTTTTACACATTAAAAAAAAACATCGATAAGTTATTTGAACAAAAGGAAGCTATAAAAAGGATTTGTTAGTGATAAGTAATGAGGCAAAGTATGTAACTAGTAACTATTGTACAACTAAATCATCTTACTCCATAACATCTTTAAACATATTCTTGACATGGTAATGAAGACGCATGCAATTCCTTTATCCTCTACTTCCAACCTACCATTTCCATCTCTTATTTTAGAATTTATTTTTTAATTATTGATATAATCAAGAAAAAAAGAATATTTATACCCTGATTGATCCACTAAATTTTGTACCTTATGCTATATTCAATGCCCTACAATGTTCTAATCTAAGAAGATTAGAATCTCCAACTGAAATCTAATATTTACAAAATGGAGAGAGAGGATCTTGAACTAAATCTTGTCATAGTCAAGAAAGCGAAATAATAATAAACTTCTTAAATATTTAGTATGCTTTGGCATTGCATCTTTCAAACATTAAGAAAATATTAACACACCTAGCAATGGCCTTTTCTCACCACAAGATCATCCTCACCAAGAAACCTTTTTCTTTACAATTCAAACCTCTAACCCTTGCAACCAATACAAATATTCTAATAAAGAAAGATTAAGCTTATGTGGATGCTTAGGAGCTTCAACTATATATAAAGGGATATTATTGAAAAATGATCACAAAGAGTGTACCATAGTCTTCTTGAGCTAAAATCTCATAGTCATCTTGAGTTAAAACTCTTGCAAGAGATTTTTTTGAAATAATAAAACCAATCTAATCTACTAAATCTTGACTCGTCATCAAACTTATTTAAAATAAAATCTCCATTTTCAGTAGTTAGAAAAATCAGCCTTAACTCTCTTCTTTTTTTGGGTGTACATGCATGATGTATGGATGTATAAACTCTCATAGTCATTTTGACTTAAAAATATTACTAAAAAATTCTTCGAAATAATAAAACCAATCTAATCTACTAAATTTTGACTCATCATCAGACGTATTTAATAAGAAACTCTCTATATTTAGTAATTAGAAAAATCAACCTATTTTTTTGGTGTACATGCATGCATGCTACATATATGGATGTATGAAAGATCATATGTTTATTTAATTTGACTATTTAAATTTTTATTTTATTTATTTAATTTTATTGATTTCTTTTCATGCTTCCATTGTTTCATAATTTAAAAATTATTTTTATGCTATACTAATCCTGCTCTTGATGGATTTTTATTGCTAAAAATTGCAGTCCAATTTAAAATGGGTGGAATAGCATTTGTTCCATGCATATTCTATTTGTAGTTGTTGAACATGTATGGATGATATTTTTCACAATTGACAAAAATTACATATAATGTGCTGCCAATATGACTTTCTTTAGTGTGTCTTTTCAAAAATATTTTGTATTGAACCAACCTCCTTATGACACAATGAAAGCTGGATAACTATGTTTTGTTTTCATTACTCTCAAACTTTCATCTAAGTAATAGATTTTCAAAGTAGATATTCTCAATAAAAACATACAATTTCCAAGGTAATATTGAACAAATTGATGTCCATGGTACCTATTTATGTCACTGCAAATATATTATACTTTTCTTGTTAGTGGAACCATATTCTTTGAAATAGAAATAAAATGAGAGAAAAATTAACTAACAAATTCACTAAATGACGATTTTTCAAGTCGCAAAAAATGAATTTGCAAAGTACGAAGGATTAGGGTTTTTTCCTAAAAAATGCCTCATATTTTAGGAGTCATATCTTCGCGAAGAGTTATCCGATTTAGCTAATTCTTAGACCAAATTGTGCAAAATTTGAATAGCTTTAAAATAAGTGGACATATGTTAGAAGTATACTTTTGTGAGCTTGAAATTACTCATTAGAATGGGTGTTGATGTTGTGGGTGTTGCACCATTTATCAGTTCCCTTAATGCTTCTTTGCATTGCCACTCTTCTTCCACCTTGTTTGTTTTTTCAAAATTTTGAACTTGTTATTGGTTATTGGGATTGAATTTACCCTTGTCATTGTTGGTGTGGTTGCTTGGTTACTAATAAGGATTTTTAGCCAAATTTTGACTTGAGCTTCTCCTCAATCTTGATAGTGTATTGGTAGGTAGTTCTCTAATTTTAAATGGAAAAAAATACCGTCTTATTGTAGATGTATCAAAGGAGACCGCTTCAATATATGGTATTTTTCATACTCCTATATGTCAAAATTGATAGATAGGGTGTGGAAGGAATTTGTATTTCTTCTACTATAGTTGTTAGTATTCCATGCACTTCTCCTCATATGTATCCTCAAGGAAGCATTCACCCTTCATTGTATCAACAAAGTATTCCCTAGTGGGGTGTTATTTATCTTCAAGGTCTAGGTCCTTATCATTTTGTCTTATTTCTTGGTGGGTGTCCCACCAACTCTGAACATGTTGCACAGATTGTAGCAAAGCAAAGAAGATCTTCTCTACATCTATGAAATGATTTACAAAGAAGTACTCCAATTGGAAAAGTCATTTCTCTATGACATTGGATTCAATATTCCCTTTGAATATGGAGATATTGAAGTTCACCTTCACATTAAACAAAGGAGGACCGTTGAATGGCCTATTATTCTAAGGCAGTAAGACACTTGGGATATTTTGCAGAAGTTATGCAAACTGAGTCATCATGTTAGTTCTTTGTTGCTGCAAGGCTTACCCATTCAACAACTTGATCAAATTAGAGAAATTGCCACCATTTTCTATGGTCAACATGTGTGTGCTTGCATCATTCAGAGAGGTAGTCTATTGATTCTTTAGTTAGCAAATTAGTATTCTTGTGTCCCACTCATGTCTAAGTGTACATTTAGAAGTAAAACTAATCTGATACCATTGAATTAAATTTTATTAAATAATTCAAGGAAGATAACACAAACATGTAAAATTTTATATTATAAAAGGAAAAATAGAAGAAAAAAATAGAATTGAAATAAGAACAAAATAATTTTGAAATAAGAATTAGGCCCTTTATTGTGAAAATAAGAATGTATACAAGTGTTATCCTTGTGAGAGAGATGTTTGCCTTCTGAACTCTATTTAATTACACTCAAAATAGCCTACTTATAGAAGTTTTCAAGTGGAAGATGAAAGGTTGCTATTGTCGCATGTGAAAAATAATCTAAAATCATTAATACCTTGGAAATGCACAAAATAAAAATCATTAATGTTTTAAAAATCTAAATTTCAATTGAATCACCTATTTGAATAAAGCACTCTCATTAATTTTAATAAACTCTATTTTACTAAGGAATGATTTATCTCCTCACAAATGCAAAAGGAATCCAAAATTGTGAATGCATTTTCAATCTCTTCTTTCTCATTCTACAAAAATAATATTCAATCATCAACAAAGTGAGAATTCACTACTTGATTCTAGTCTCAAAGGAATTTTGTTTATAAGTTTGACTTGAGATTCTATTTCAAAAATGTAGCGTAAGGCATCAACAACAATAACATAAAAGAATGGATCAAGAGGGCACCCTTGCATAATTAAATGCTAAAAAAAAATTGGATAGATGGCTAGTAAATGAACCAAAGTCACCTTGTAAATGAACCTATGACCAAAATTTAACCATTGCATCATTTGAAGTATGAATGGCTAGTAAATTCTATCATAAACTTTAACAAAGTTAGAGCATCATGTCTTAATTCAACAAGCCACTAAGATGATTCCCATGTAAAATAAAATTGCAGTTTAGAAACCCAATTTGTTATGGTCACACTATCATTTGAGCAAGGGGGTTGATTCTCTTAATTACAGCTTTAGCTATAATTTTTTAATCTACGTTCAATAGAGTAATAAGCCTCCAAAAAAACACCTTATCATTACTAGAGCCTTTAGGACTCAACCTAACTAAACCTTGATTAATAAAGGCTACTAAAGAGTCATTGTTTGCTTCTTTGTACATCTAAAACATTCTTGACAATAATATCCCATATAATTGAAGAACACAAGCTTATACTGAGAGGGGGGGTGAACAGTATAGCACCCACTTTTTACTTTCTTTCCAAACCAATATCAATTAGTGTCCTTAATTGCAATAACCAAATATAGCAATGTGCATTAATGACATAGATAGCAATAGTAAGCAAGTGCACAAATCACCACACACAATTGAGACACAAGATTTAACGTGGTTCCCCCAATGTGGGGTAGTCCACAAGATAATCTCCTTATAATATTTCACAAAGAAATAGGGATCCTTATCCCAATACAAATGATTACTTTGATCTTCTCAAAGCTAGGCTATCCTGATCTGCTCAGGTGGGCTCCACTGATCTGCTCAGCTAGGCTATCCATTGATCTACTCATCTAGGCTATCCACTGATCTACTCAGCTAGGCTATCCATTGATCTATCAGCTAGGCAATCCATTGATCTGCTCAGCTAGGCAATCCTGATTTGCTCAGGTGGGCTCTTCATTGATCTGCTCAGCTAGGTAACTGGTGTTGGTATGTTTTTCTATTTTTGTTCTATCTCTTTCACTACTCACAAATCTACCTCAATGCCTTCTCACAAGGCTCAAACAATCCTGCTCAAATGTTGTCCCAAATCTGTACTCAAGGCCTTCACAAAAAGGCTCAAACAATCCTGCTCAAATGTTGTCCCAAATCTATCCACAAATTTGTCCCAAAAGCCTTCTCAAAGGCTCACTCAATCATGCACAAAAGTTGCCTCAAATCTGTCCAAAAATTCTATCCCAAAAGCCTTCTCAAAGGCTCAATCAATCATGCTCAAGTAGCACTCAAATATCATCCACAAATCAATGAAGGCAAGGCTCAATGATGAACTCAACAATGAATGGCAATGTACTCTTCAATGGATGACAACAATGATCCACAATGATCTCAACAATGTATGACAAATACTCTCTCAAATGGATGATAAAAATGCTCAACAATGAACTCAACCATGTATGACAAATACTCTCTCAAATGGATGATAACAATGCTCAACAATGAACTCAATCTTCAAATGGATGATAACAATGCTCAACAATGAACTCTCAAATATATGGCAAATGAGCTCTCTAATGAAAACCTCTCCAAGCAATAACAATGAGGACTTTAACCAACCAAGGACAATCTCCACAAGTGATAGCAATAGGTTCTCAATAATATCTTCCTCATGCAATGTCAATAAGCTCTCAAGAAACAAGCACAACTCCCTCAAGCAAAGAGCTCTCAAATAGCCAACAATGATCTCCTCAAATGAAAAATGATAAATGTATCCACAAGTGACTAGCAAATGATCTCCTCAATGGTCTCAAATAGTGGCAATGTACTCAACAAGTAACCAACAATAATCTCCTCAAGCAATGGCAAAAACCTCCTCAATAATGGCAATACTCTCAATGAACTCCACTAAAGCAATAATGAACTCAAGCATCAATTTTATCCACAAAATTGATTTTCTAATCCATCCACTTCTTCTTAATAGCCAAGGCACATAATCAAGCAATTTGTCTTCAACTTCAAACCCTAACTCATGTGCATGTCTTCTAACTCAAGGTGGCAATTAACTAGGTCTCAAGTTCCTAGTTTAATTTCATAATTAAATCATGCACTAGAACATATAACAAGTTCAACACTTTCCATCCTTATGACTCTCTAATTTTTATTAATACATACAACAAACACCTATGCTTTTATTTTTAATTCCACACCTTATAACTCCACATACAACAATCACAAATATTTAACTTCAAACCTTATAACTCCCTAAGCACATACAACAATCATTTATTTTTACTAAATACCTTATAACTCCCTAGTTATAATAGAAATGATTTTCAATGCACCAAAACTTTGGCAATATCAAATATTACCATGCGCTAGAGATAAATACCTTTTTACAAAATGCCTTTGCCAAAATTAATGTGCCTTCACCATCTTCAAAATCGTTAATGCCTTGCCAAAAATAATGCGCCTTCACACCTTTGCGGGAGTCGAACTCTGTTCCTCTCACTTAGCACTGTGAAGCGCTTACCACGTGGGCATCAGCCCATGTTGGGATTTAATCCCAAACACCCAACTTTTCCTGCGCTCAAATCTGAAAACTCAAATTGCCTTCCTTAGCAAAACACTTTGCCCCTGGCAGGATTCGAACAATGAACCTACCTTGTGCAAAGTTCATGCGCTACCAACTGCGCTATAGGCTCCTGCGTGACGTCACTTTCCCATGCTGTCTCCTTGACCTTGCTCTCAAACGAAAATTATTTTTCTTTATTTCTTCGCTGCTCCCCTTTCGACGATTCTCACTCATGCGCAATTATTCCCAATCTCTTATAAACAAAGGTTTTACCTTTTATTTATATGCACCTCCATGCCTTCGAATGACGTCGGTGGATTTTATTAATCTCCCCAACCATTGCACGTCGATGAATAATAAAATTCAACTTTAGACCTTAGAATTATTAAATAAGAATTTAATAATTCACCTCTTAACTTTGAATTGGGATATCTCCTTCATTCTTTTGAATTTTGCCATGAAACTTTTTGCACCTAGGTTTTATTTGAAAAACCTTTTCATCCATCATTATTTGGAGAAGTCTTAGCATAGTGGTTTTAATGAAAAACCCTTTCCAATGGTTTTAATAAAAACCCTTTCCATTGGTTTAAATAAAAACCTTTACCATTGGTTTTAATAAAAACCCTTGCCATTGGTTTTAATAAAAACCTTTACCATTGGTTTTAATAAAAACCATTAATATAATATTTAAAAATTAAATATTATATGCCTCTTGTGCCACAAAACCCTGTATACATCCATGCTCTCCAAAATATCATAAATGATTATTTATGAAGTGCTTTTGCCACCAAAACTCAATGTGATCCATGTGACATCAATGACAACACAAAATAACTCAAATTGCCAACAATCTCCCCCTTTGTCATTGATGGCAACACCTCTAATGCAAATCACCACAATCACTACAAAAACCATCTCTGAGAATCAAAGGTGCTCCCCCTGACTCAATACTCTCTATGGAGGCTGCTCCCCCTATCTCAATGCTCTCTTTGGAGGCTGCTCCCCCTAACTCAATGCTCTCCCCCTTACTCAAATCTCTCCCCCTTTGACATCAATGGCAAAAGGGACACCTATGGGGCTAAAATATATGACTCTTAAGCTTAGCCCCCCACCACCTTCTCTCTTGAGGTGATTAATTTTGGGGTGGGAGTACATTTACTCCCATATTACATTGTTCCTTTCCTTTGTCAACTTCCTTCCACATATTTCTGATATCCTTTTCTTGATGAGTTACTTGATCTTCTTGTCTTGAACCTGTTTGGAATTGAGTCCTACACCATTTTGCAATATGTCCAAAATTATTGCAATTAAAACACTTGATATTGTAGCCTTTGGATGGTGCCCATATCCTGAATTCTTTCTTGAAATAATTTCCATATCCATTCCTTTCCTGAACCCTGTATTGTGAAGTTCTATTTTCATAATCATTATGACCATGACTTCTGAATTGTGTAGCTCTAAAACCAAAACCATGTTGCTCATTTTCTTTGCACTGAGAAGCTCTATGACCAATCCTGTTGCATAAGAAGCAATGTCCTTGAAAACCATACCTTCTTCCTTTGAAGTTCCTTCTAGAAAAATCAAACTTCTTTGATCCATAGACCCTACAGTGTATAGCCCTGTGTCCAAATCCATTACAAGAAAAACAATGTCCTTGAAAAGCCCTTTGTTCATGCCTTGGTTCCTCATATCTTTCTTGACCATTATCCTTGTGATCATCTTTGACTTGTGCATTGTATCCTTGATCCTTCTTTGTAGTATCTAAATCCTCTTCCTTAATTTCTTCCTTGCTTTCCTTTTCAAGAATTTATTTTCCTCTTGAAATTGATTCACCTATCTCAAAACAAGATCCAAAATGGATGTTTGGAGCCATAGGAACTTTGGAAATTTCTTCATGAATCTTATGTGCTTCCTTACTTTCATATTTTAGAACTTCCTTTCCTTTTGAGTGTGACTTTTCTTGGAAATAAGATACAGCCTTAAAATATGTTTCCACTCCTTTTTGAACCTTTTCATCTAATGTGTCATGTCTTGTTGTTATTACCCTTAGTTCTTCATTCATCCTTTCCTCTATCCTTTTTGCATCTTGAAGCTCATCTCTTAGATCATTGATTGTCTAAAGTTGTTCTTCTATGATTTTGACATCTGTTTGAAATCTTGTTTTCAAGATTCCTGATTTCTTCTTTTAGCCTTTTGACTTCTGATTTTTGTTTTCTTGGCTCATCCTCTTCTTTTTCTATTACCAAAAGTGAGACTTCTTCATATTCACTATCACTAAGATCATTATCATATTTTATAGCAAACAAACTCTCATGATTTCTTTGACCATGCCTATTTCCTTGATGTGTCATCTCATCTTCACTATCACTGAAGCCATTGCAATATCCTGATCTGTGATCTCTTTGACCACACACAAAGCATTATTCTCTTTCACCTTCTATTCCTAGGAATAGATGTTCTTCCTTTTCATCATCTGACTTGTCTCTATCATTGTGATCTGAGCTATCACTTGCTTCTTCAATGTAGAAAGTTTTCTTTGTCTTACGAAAATTTTTCTTCTTCTCATACTTGCTTTGCTTGTACCTGTCATCTTTGTCATGCTTATGCTTTCCATATTCTTTTCTTCTGTGACCCTATTTTTCATCATCACTATTTTCTTCATGTGGACACTTGTTTGCATAGTGACCATAATCACCACACTTGTAGCATTTGACTTTCTTCATATCCCTGTAATTTCTTAAGTCCTTTTTCCTTTTGATGAAGTTAGCTTCCTCATCATTATCTGAATCTCTATCTGTCTCTGAAACTTTCCCTTTATTTTTCTCTGAAGCCTTGAATGCAATTTCTTTTATTGGAACCTGATGCTTACTTATCCTCATCTCATAAGTTGTGAGAGTTCCTTGTAGTTCTTCCATTGTTAGCTTGTCGATATCCATTGTTTCTTCTATTATTGAAACCTTTGCATCATACTTCATGGGAAGTGATCTCAAAACCTTTTGAGTAACATCTGATTCTTTCATCTCAAATCCTAGACCTCTCATGGTGTTAGCAATCTCATCAACTCAAAGTAAAAACTTTGCAATATCTTCAGAATCTTCCATTTTCAATTCCTCAAATATTTTTCTATGAGTTTGTAGTTTTGCCAACTTTACCTTGGAATCTCCTTCATAGGTATTCTGCAACTTGGTCCACATTTCATTAGCTGAATTACATACCATGACTTTTGCAAAATTTGTCTCACGTAGCCCACTCAGAATGCAATTCATTGCCTTTGCATTGATCTCAACCAATTTCTTGATAGTCTTATCTATCTCGGGATCACCTTCAACCTTATACTCTTTTGCAACCATCTGCCATACCTCATATCCTTGTGATATCAAGTAGTTCTTCATTCTCATGCTCTAGAAAGCATAATTGTTACCATCAAATAGTGGAGCCTTACTTGTAGATGATCCATTCTATGAAGCCATCTGTGTTCTTGTAGAATCTACCCTCAAGTTGTTAGCCTTTTAGAAGGAACCCACTCTGATACCAATTGAAGAACACAAGCTTATACTGAGAGGGGGTGAACAGTATAGCACCCACTTTTTACTTTCTTTCCAAACCAATATCAATTAGTGTCCTTAATTGCAATAACCAAATATAGTAGTGTGCATTAATGACATAGATAGCAATAGTAAGCAAGTGCACAAATCACCACACATAATTGAGACACAAGATTTAACATGGTTCCCCCAATGTGGGGTAGTCCACAAGATAATATCCTTATAATATTTCATAAATAAATAGGGATCCTTATCCCAATACAAATGATTACTTTGATCTGCTCAAAGCTAGGCTATCCTGATCTGCTCAGGTGGGCTCCACTGATCTGCTCAACTAGGCTATCCACTGATCTGCTCAGCTAGGCTATCCACTGATCTGCTCAGCTAGGCAATCCATTGATCTACTCAGCTAGGCTATCCATTGATCTGCTCAGCTAGGCAATCCATTGATCTGCTCAGCTAGGCAATCTTGATCTGCTCAGGTGGGCTCTTCATTGATCTGCTTAGCTAGGCAACTAGTGTTGGTATGTTTTTCTATTTTTGTTCTATCTCTTTCACTGCTCATAAATCTACCTCAATGCCTTCTCACAAGGCTCAAACAATCCTGCTCAAATGTTGTCCCAAATCTGTACTCAAGGCCTTCACAAAAAGGCTCAAACAATCCTGCTCAAATGTTGTCCCAAATATATCCACAAATCTATCCCAAAAGCCTTCTCAAAGGCTCACTCAATCATGCACAAAAGCTGCCTCAAATCTGTCCAGAAATTTTGTCCCAAAAGCCTTCTCAAAGGCTCAATCAATCATGCTCAAGTAGCACTCAAATATCATCCACAAATCAATGAAGGCAAGGCTCAATGATGAACTCAATAATGAATGGCAATGTACTCTTCAATGGATGACAACAATGATCCACAATGATCTCAACAATGTATGACAAATACTCTCTCAAATGGATGATAACAATGCTCAACAATGAACTCAAATGTATGAAAATACTCTCCAAATGGATGATAATAATGCTCAACAATGTATGATAAATACTCTCTCAAATGAATGATAACAATGTAAAATGAACTCAAATGTATGAAAATTCTCTCAAATGGATGATAACAATGCTCAACAATGAACTCTCAAATATATGGCAAATGAGCTCTCTAATGAAAACCTCTCCAAGCAATAACAATGAGGACTTTAACCAACCAAGGACAATCTCCACAAGTGATAGCAATAGGTTCTCAATAATATCTTCCTCATGCAATGTCAATAAGCTCTCAAGAAACAAGCACAACTCCCTCAAGCAAAGAGCTCTCAAATAGCCAACAATGATCTCCTCAAATGAAAGATAAATGTATCCACAAGTGACTAGCAAATGATCTCCTCAATGGTCTCAAATAGTGGCAATGTACTCAACAAGTAACCAACAATAATCTCCTCAAGCAATGGCAAAAACCTCCTCAATAATGGCAATACTCTCAATGAACTCCACTAAAGCAATAATGAACTCAAGCATCAATTTTATCCACAAAATTGATTTTCTAATCCATCCACTTCTTCTTAATAGCCAAGGCACATAATCAAGCAATTTGTCTTCAACTTCAAACCCTAACTCATGTGCATGTCTTCTAACTCAAGGTGGCAATTAACTAGGTCTCAAGTTCCTAGTTTAATTTCATAATTAAATCATGCACTAGAACATATAACAAGTTCAACACTTTCCAACCTTATGACTCCCTAATTTTATTAATACATACAACAAACACCTATGCTTTTATTTTTAATTCCACACCTTATAACTCCACATACAACAATCACAAATATTTAACTTCAAACCTTATAACTCCCTAAGCACATACAACAATCATTTATTTTTACTAAATACCTTATAACTCCCTAGTTATAATAGAAATGATTTTCAATGCACCAAAACTTTGGCAATATCAAATATTACCATGCGCTAGAGATAAATACCTTTTTACGAAATGCCTTTGCCAAAATTAATGTGCCTTCACCATCTTCGAAATCGTTAATGCCTTGCCAAAAACAATGCGCCTTCACACCTTTGCGGGAGTCGAACTCTGTTCCTCTCACTTAGCATTGTGAAGCGCTTACCACGTGGGCATCAGCCCACATTGGGATTTAATCCCAAACACCCAACTTTGCCTGTGCTCAAATCTGAAAACTCAAATTGCCTTCCTTAGCAAAACACTTTGCCCCTGGCGGGATTCGAACAATGAACCTACCTTGTGCAAAGTTCGTGCGCTACCAACTGCGCTATAGGCTCCTGCGTGACGTCACTTTCCCACGTTGTCTCCTTGACCTTGCTCTCAAACAAAAATTATTTTTCTTTATTTCTTCGTTGCTCCCCTTTCGACGATTCTCACTCATGCACAAAATTCCCAATCTCTTATAAACAAAGGTTTTACCTTTTATTTATATGCACCTCCATGCCTTCGAATGACGTCGATGGATTTTATTAATCTCCCCAACCATTGCACGTCGACGAATAATAAAATTCAACTTTAGACCTTAGAATTATTAAATAAGAATTTAATAATTCACCTCTTAACTTTGAATTGGGATATCTCCTTCATTCTTTTGAATTTTGCCATGAAACTTTTTGCACCTAGGTTTTATTTGAAAAACCTTTTCATCCATCATTATTTGGAGAAGTCTTAGCATAGTGGTTTTAAATGTAATAAAAACCCTTTCCAATGGTTTTAATAAAAACCCTTTCCATTGGTTTAAATAAAAACCTTTACCATTGGTTTTAATAAAAACCCTTGCCATTGGTTTTAATAAAAACCTTTACCATTGGTTTTAATAAAAACCATTAATATAATATTTAAAAATTAAATATTATATGCCTCTTGTGCCACAAAACCCTGTATACATCCATGCTCTCCAAAATATCATAAATGATTATTTATGAAGTGCTTTTGCCACCAAAACTCAATGTGATCCATGTGACATCAATGACAACACAAAATAACTCAAATTGCCAACATTAATCCTAAAAACTCAGCTTTCAACCTATCAATATTGATTGATTTACTTTTACACATTAAAAACAAAACATGGGTAAGTTCTTTGAATGAAAGGAAGTTATAAAAAAGATATGTTAATCATAAGTAATGAGGCACAGTATGCAACTAGTAACTATTGTACAACTACATCATCTAACTCCCTAACATCTTTAAACATATTCTTGAAATGGGAATGAAGACATATGCAATTCCTTTATCCTTTACTTCCAATCTACCATTTCCATCTCTTATTTTAGAATTTTATTTTTTTAATTGTTGATATAATCAAGAAAAAAAAGAATATTTATACCCTGATTGATCCACTAAATTTTGTACCTTATGCTACATTCAATGCCCTATAATGTTCTAATCTAGGAATATTAGAATCTCCAGCTGAAATCTAATCTTGACAAAATGGAGAGAGAGGATCTTGAACTAAATATTGTCATAGTCAAGAAAGAGAAATAATAATAAACTTCTTAAATCTTTAGTATGCTTTGGCATTGCATCTTTCACACATTAAGAAAGGATTAACACACCTAGCAATGGCCTTTTCTCACCACAAGATCATCCTCACCAAGAAACCTTTTTCTTTACAATTCAAACCTCTAACCCTTGCAACCAATACAAATATTCTAATAAAGAAAGATTAAGCTTATATGGATGCTTAGGAGATTCAACTATATATAAAGGGATATTATTAAAAAATGATCACAAAGAGTGTACCATAGTCTTCTTTAGCTAAACGCTCATAGTCATCTTGAGTTAAAACTCTTGCAAGAGATTTTTTTAAATAATAAAACCAATCTAATCTACTAAATCTTGACTCGTCATCAAACTTATTTAAAATAAAATCTCCATTTTAGTAGTTAGAAAAATCAGCCTTAACTCTCTTCTTTTTTTGGTGTACATGCATGATGTATAGATGTATGAACTCTCATAGTCATTCTAACTTAAAACTGTTACTAAAAAATTCTTCGAAATAATAAAACCAATCTAATCTACTAATTTTGACTCATCATCAGACGTATTTAATAATAAAATCTCTATATATAGTAATTAGAAAAATCAACCTATTTTTTTGGTGTAGATGCATGCATCTCTACATATATGGATGTATGAAAGATCATATTTTTATTTAATTTTACTATTTAAAATTTGATTTTATTTATTTAATTTTATTGCTTTCTTTTCATGCTTCCATTGTTTCATAATTTAAAAATTATTTTTATGCTATACTACTCCTGCTCCTGATGGATTTTTATTGCTAAAAGTTGTAGTCTAATTTAAAACGGGTGGAATAGCATTTGTTCCATGCATATTCTATTTGGAGTTGTTGAACATATATGGATGATATTTTTCACAATTGACAACAATTACATACAATGTGTTGCCAATATGACTTTCTTTAGTGTGTCTTTTCAAAAATATTTTTTATTGAACCAGCCTTTTATGACACAATGAAATCTGGATAACTATGTTTTGTTTTCGTTACTCTCAAACTTTCATCTAAGTAATAGATTTTCAAAGTGGATATTCTCAATAAAAACATACAGTTTCCAAGGTAATATTGAACAAATTGATGTCCATGGTACCTATTTATGTCACTACAAATGTATTATAATTTTCTTGTTAGTGGAACCATATTCTTTGAAATAGAAAGAAAATGAGAGCAAAATAAACTAACAAATTCACTAAATGACGATTTTTCAAGTCGTAAAAAATGAATTTGCAAAGTACGAAGGATTAGAGTTTTTTTTTCCTAAAAATACCTCCTCTTTTAGGAGCCATATCTTTGCGATGAGTTATCTGATTTAGCTAATTCTTAGACCAAATTATGTAGAATTTGAATAGATTTAAAATAAATGGTCATATGTTAGAAGTATATTTTTGTGAGCTTGAAATTTCTCATTAGAATGGGTGTTGATGTTGTGGGTGTTGCACCATTTATCATTTCCCTTATTGCTTCTTTGCATTGCCACTCTTCTTCCACCTTGTTTGTTTTTTCAAATTTTTGAACTTGTTATTGGTTATTGGGATTGAATTTACCCTTGTTGTTGTTGTTGTGGTTGCTTGGTTACTAATAAGGATTTTTAGCCACCTTTTGACTTGAGCTTCTCCTCAATCTTGATAGTGTATTGGTAGGTAGTTCTCTAATTTTAAATGGACAAAAATACCATCTTATTGTAGATGTATCAAAGGAGACAACTTCAATATATGGTATTTTTCATACTCCTATATGTCAAACTTGATAGATAGGGCGTGGAAGGAATTTATATTTCTTCTACTATAATTGTTAGTATTCCATGCCCTTCTCCTCATATGTATCCTCAAGTATTCACCCTTCATTGTATCAACAAAGTATTCCCTAGTGGGGTGTTCTTTATATTCAAGGTCTAGGTCCTTTTCATTTTATCTTATTGCTTGGTGGGTGTCCCACCAACTCTGAACATGTTGCACGGATTGTAGCAAAGCAAAGAAGATCTTCTCTACATCTATGAAATGATTTATAGATAAGTACTCCAATTGGAAAAGTCATTTTTCTATGACATTGATTTAATATTCCCTTTGAATATGGAGATATTGAAGTTCACCTTCACATTAAACAAAGGAGGACCATTGAATGGCCTATTAGTCTATGGCAGTGAGACACTTGGGATATTTTGTAGAAGTTATATAAATTGAGTCATCATGTTAGTTCTTTGTTGCTGCAAGGCTTACCCATTCAACAAATTGATCAAATTAGATAAATTGCCACCATTCTCTATGGTCAACATGTGTGTGCTTGCATCATTCATAGAGGTTGTCTATTGATTCTTTAGTTAGCAAATTAGTATTCTTGTATCCCACTCATGTCTAAGTGTACATTTAGAAGTAAAACTAGTCTAATAACATTGAATTGAATTTTATTAAATAATTCAAGGAAGATAACACAAACATTTGAAATTTTATGTTATAAAAGAAAAAATAGAAGAAAAAAATAGAATTGAAAAAAGAACAAAATAAATTTGAAATAATAATTAGGCCCTTTATTGTGAAAATAAGAATGTATACAAGTGTTATCCTTGTGAGAGAGATGTTTGCCTTCTGAACTCTATTTAATTACATTCAAACTAGCCTACTTATAGAAGTTTTCAAGTGGAAAATGAAGGGCTGCTATTGTCGCATGTGAAAAATAATCTAAAATCATTAATACCTTAGAAATGCACAAAACAAAAATCATTAATGTTTAAAAATCTAAATTTCAATTGAATCACCTATTTGGATAAAGCACTCTCATTAATTTTAATAAACTCTATTTTACTAAGGAATGATTTAGCTCCTCACAAATGCAAACGGAATCCAAAATGGTGAATGCATTTGCAATCTGTTCTTTCTCATTCTACAAAAATAATATTCAATCATCAGCAAAGTGAGAATTCACTACTTGATTCTAGTCTCAAAGGAATTCCTTTTATAAGTTTGACTTGGGATTCTCTTTCAAAAAGGTAGCGTAAGGCATCAACAACAATAACATAAAATAATGGAGCAAGACGACACCCTTGCATAATGAAATGCTAAAAAACAATTGCATTGATAACATGTTGTTAACAACTTTCATTAAAGCATAAAAAAAACCAAAGTCACCTTGTAAATGAACCTATGACCAAAACTTAACCATTGCATCATTTGAAGTATGAATGGCTAGTAAATTCTATCATAAGCTTTAACAAAGTTAGAGCATCATGTCTTAATTCAACAAGCCACTAAAATGATTCCCATGTAAAATAAAATTGCAGTTTAGAAACCCAATTTGTTATGGTCGCACTATCATTTGAGCAAGGGGGTTGATTCTATTAATTAGAGCTTTAGCTATAATTTTTTAATCTATGTTCAATAGAGTAATAAGCCTCCAAAAAAACACCTTATCCTTACTAGAGCCTTTAGGACTCCACCTAACTAAACCTTGATTAATAAAGGCTATTAAAGAGTCATTGTTTGCTTCTTTGTACATCTAAAAAATTCTTGACAATAATATCCCATATAATCCTAAAAACTCAGCTTTCAACCTATCAAGATTGAGTGATTTACTTTTACATATTAAAAATAAAGCATGTAAGATCTTTGAACAAATGGAAGCTATCAAAAAGGATTTGTTAATCATAAGTAATGAGGCAAAGGATGCAACTATTAACTATTGTACAACTACATCATCTAACTCCCTAACATCTTTAAACATATTCTTGAAATGGGAATGAAGACACATGCAATTCCTTTATCCTCTACTTCCAACCTACCATTTCCATCTCTTATTTTAGAATTTATTTTTTTAATTGTTGATATAATCAAGAAAAAATATACCCTGGTTATCCACTAAATTTTGTACCTTATGCTACATTCAATGCCCTATAATGTTCTAATATACAAAGATTAGAATCTCCAACTGAAATCTAATCTTGACAAAATGGAGAGAGAGGATCTTGAACTAAATCTTGTCATAGTTAGAGAAATAATAATAAACTTCTTAAATATTTAGTATGCTTTGGCATTGCATCTTTCAAACATTAAGAAAAGATTAACACACCTAGCAATGGCCTTTTCTCACCACAAGATCATCCTCACCAAGAAACGTTTTTCTTTACAATTCAAACCTCTAACCCTTGCAACCAATAGAAATCTTCTAATAAAGAAATATTAAGCTTATATGGATGCTTAGGAGCTTCAACTATATATAAAGGGATATTATTGAAAAATGATCACAAAGAGTGTACCATAGTCTTCTTGAGTTAAACTCTCATAGTCATCTTGAGTTAAAACTCTTGCAAGAGATTTTTTTTAAATAATACAACCAATCTAATCTACTAAATCTTGACTCATCATCAAACTTATTTAAAATAAAATCTCCATTTTCAGTAGTTAGAAAAATCAGCCTTAACTCTCTTCTTTTTTTGGGTGTACATGCATTATGTATGGATGTATGAACTCTCATAGTCATTCTAACTTAAAACTCTTACTAAAAAATTCTTCGAAATAATAAAACCAATCTAATCTACTAAATTTTGACTCATCATCAGACGTATTTAATAAGAAACTCTCTATATTTAGTAATTAGAAGAATCAACCTATTTTTTGGGTGTAGATGCATGCATGTCTACATATATGGATGTATGAAAGATCATATTTTTATTTAATTTTACTTTTTAAAATTTGATTTTATTTATTTAATTTTATTGCTTTCTTTTCATGCTTCCATTGTTTCATAATTTAAAAATTTATTTTTATGCTATACTACTCCTGCTCCTGATGGATTTTTATTGCTAAAAGTTGCAGTCCAATTTAAAACGGGTGGAATAGCATTTGTTCCATGCATATTCTATTTGAAGTTGTTGAACATGTATGGATGATAGTTTTCATAATTGACAAAAATTACATACAATGTGTTGCCAATATGAATTTCTTTAGTGTGTCTTTTCAAAAATATTTTGTATTGAACCAACCTCCTTATGACACAATGAAATTTGGACAACTATGTTTTGTTTTCATTACTCTCAAACTTTCATCTAAGTAACAGATTTTCAAAGTAGATATTCTCAATAAAAACACACAATTTCCAAGGTAATATTGAACAAATTGATGTCCATAGTACCTATTTATGTCACTGCAAATGTATTATACTTTTCTTGTTAGTGGAACCATATTCTTTGAAATAGAAAGAAAATGAGAGAAAAATTAACTAACAAATTCACTAAATGACGATTTTTCAAGTCACAAAAAATGAATTTGCAAAGTACAAAGGATCAGGGTTTTTTTCCTAAAAATACCTCATCTTTTAGGAGCCATATCTTCTCGATGAGTTATCCGATTTAGCTAATTCTTAGACCAAATTGTGAAGAATTTGAATAGCTTTAAAATAAGTGGTCATATGCAAAAATTCGAGCAATATGACCATATGAAGTCAACCATTCGGAGCAAGGGCAATGATGATTTTTCAAGTCGCAACAAATGAATTTGCAAAGTGAAAATGATTAGGGTTTTTCTTGAAAAAATATATCATCTTTTAGGAGCCATATCTTCGCGAAGAGTTATCTAATTCAGTTGATTCTTGGACCAACTTGTGTAGAATTTGAATAGCTTTAAAATAAGTGGTCATATGCAAAAATCCAAACAATATTGAGGGAGATACGATCCTATGAAGTCAACCATTTAGAACAAGGGCAATGACAATTTTTCAAGTTGCAAAAAATGAAATTGCAAATATTTGCCAACTAGGGTTCGAACGATGGGAAGAGCAATGAAGGGCTAGGACTTTAGCAAGGCAATATATTCTATCTAGACAAAGATTTTTTCAGCTAAGTTCTTTTTCCCTTTCTTTATCTTAGAAATTGTGCATGAAAATTTTATTAAGTTTTTATCAAATATTATATTTGCTATAGGAATTTCAGATAAATTTCATTATATTTTGAGTTTCCTTTCCACTGATCGATTTCTATTTAAATCCTCATAATCATACCTAGTGGTAGAGGTTAGTGAGCGCACCTCAGAGAGATCCTCATTGCTCCAAGATAGGGTAGTTTTTGGTAAATTTAATGGGTATTGGCCAAGGGCTTCAACCTTGATAAAATGAATTGATAGAAGTTGGAAGTCTCCAAGAGTAATTCTATAATTTCTTCCCAAAGTTTTTCCTAGCCATTTTTTGTTCTAGGGAAGAAAGATAAAGTCTCCTAAAAGGGGTCCCTTGGTTTATGGAAAGAGCAGGTCTCTTCCTTACCCACTGATATGAAGGATTTTCACCTAAAAATGTTAATCTATCCCTAACACCAGTCTGGGTTAGGATGTTTGGGTTTCCCATTGAATTTTTGGAAATAGATACCTTCAAGGCAATAGGCAACACTCTAGGAGAATTTCTTGAGATTTTAGATACAACAAAAGATGGATTTTTGGCTATTTATGCTCGAATATTGGTCATGATTGATATAAGTAAAGCTTTACCAGAATCAATCATTCTTAAGTATGGGGATAAGATGTGGATCCAAACTATATATTATGAAAACATATCTTTTATATGTATAAGATGTCATAAGGTGGAGCATATTGAGATATCATGCCCTAAGAAGAGCCCAATAGAATCATTTGTAGAAAATTGTAAGAGAAATTTACAAATGGTTATGGATAAATATGGTTTTCAACTTCCAAAAAATAGATCTAGAAAAAAAAAAGAAAATGAATGGAGACCAATAAGGAAGGATACTAGAAGAAATTCCAATTCTTTTGAGGCTTTAGCCAATGAAGAAAATGTAGATCAAAACTTAGAGGACATAGTACAACAATTTCAACATATTAGCAAGGAAATGTCTATTCAGTATGATCCTAATTTAAGGAAGAATATTCTCGATGAATCTAAGGAATGTGTCTCATAAAATTTTGAAGACTCTCTTGAAGTACCATGCACCATTCAGAAGAAAATAATTGGTAAAAAAAATACAGTTTTAGAAGTTAATACCTCTGCTATTAATAAGGAAATTCCAAAAAATGAGCAGGACAAGTCAAAAGATTCTATAATAGATCCAAGAGAGGATAAATATGGTGAAAAAATAATTGTAAAAGAATATTGAGGAATAGAATAATAAGACCTACTCCTGATATAGGCAAGGCAAATAGAGGAAAACCCTTAAATTATCAAGCAAGATCCAGAGAAGCAAGAGCTAACATGGATAAAGGAACACAAACTAAGTTGGTTGAACTTATCTTACCAAACAACAAAATGATATTTGTAATACACAAGAGGGACCAAAACCCCTAATGAGACATGATTATCATCTCATGGAATATAAGGGGTGCTAATGCCCCCTCAAAGCATAGGTGTATTAGGGACCTATGTTTAAGTAATAAACTTGATATTTTCTATATCTAGGAAACTAAAATGACAAAAGAAGAAGTTTCAAAAACTATGAAAGCAGTTTGGGCAAGATGTGAATGGGATGCTATGGATTCTGAAGGAGCAGCAGGGGGAATTCTAACTTGTTGGAATCCTTCTAGAACCTCTTATGTAACCATTCATAAAACTAGGCATTGGATAGCCTCTTTAATCACTTGCTACTTTGCAGAAATTTACTTCATCCTTATCAATGTCTATGGACCTACATCTCAGTCGGGTAGATTAGAAGTTTGGAGTGGGATTGAAGCCTTTATGAGAAGTAAAGACCAAATAACCCGATTCATGATCATTGGAGATTTTAATGCCATAACAAAGTTGAACGAAAAATTTGGAGAAATTAAGAAATCGACCCAAAGTATGAAATATTTCTCAGCTTTTATTCAAAACAACAATCTATGGGAAGTTGAGTTTGAAAAAGACAACTATACTTCGACCAACAACAAGAGAGACCATAACCTAATAGCAGAAAAATTAGATAGATGCATTCTCTCAAATCATTGGCTTGATGAAGGAACTTGTGCTAAAATTAATTCCTTAAAAAGGATTAGTTCAGATCGTTGGCCAATAAGAGTTAAAATGGTGGTAAGTGAATTCAAAAAAATATCATATTTTAAATATGAGCAAATGTGGAAAGACCATCCTCAATTTGTTGATATGATAGCTCAAACTTAGAATTATTTAGGTAATGGTGGGTTGTATGCTCTTCCAAACCAAATTAAAGCTATGACATCTAGATTAAAAGAATGGAACAAGAACACCTTTGGAAACATTTTTGAGAAGAAAGAAGAACTAAAAGATAAACTTTTAAAATTCCAAAAATTTGATAAAAATAATACAAGCTCAGAGGAAAGGGAGTTGCTTAGTGAATATCATAATATTTTGAGTAAGAAATATAAATTCTAGAGATTAAAATTAAGACAGACTTGGTTAAAATAAGAATATAAGAATACAAAGTTTTTCATAGGATGGCTATAGTACAAAGAGCATCTTCTCGAAATTAATAGAATTAACTCAATAGAAGGGGTTTTAGCATGAAATTAGAAAAGAGGCAAAGTCGTTTTATCAAAATATTCTAGGTTCAAAGGATACCAAAGTTCTTAATGATAAACTTCTTCAAGATGTTCCTTCAGTCATAACAAATGAAGACAATAGGAAACTGATGGAGCCCATTACTCTAGAAGAAGTTCATTCAACTCTTCTCTTTTAATAAGGATAAATCCCCAGGTCCAAATGGGCTCTTTGTAGCTTTTTACCAACATAATTGGGATATAGTGAAGGATTCTTTATTGGTGGTTGTGGAATAGTCTAGGGTAAAACAATACATTCTTTATAAAATAAATGCAACTTATCTTACCCTAATTTCCAAAATGAAGGATGCTAAATTGTTTGATTCTTTTAGACCCATAAGCCTATGTAATATGGCATATAATATTATTTTCAAAGTGATGGCGAATAGATTAAGGCCATTTTTAGACAAAATCATGTCAAAAGAGTGAGGATTTGTGAAAGGGAGACAAATTCTAGATGGGATCATAGCAGCTCATGAAGTTATACATTCAGCAGCTTCAAGAAAAGAGAAAGTTATGATCTTAAAACTTGATATGAGTAAAGCCTATGATAGGGTTAAATGGGATTTTATTTTTGTAGTTTTAGATAAGTTTGGTTTTGGGAATAAATGGGTTAGATGGATTAAAGCTTGTGTCTCTACAGTTTCTTATTCAGTGTTTAAAGCCAAGAGAGGCCTTAGACAAGGAGATCCTCTATCTCCTTATTTTTTCATTATTATGGCAAAATTTTTGAGTAGGAACTTAAAGAAGGCTTACAAATATGGGTTTATTAATGGTCTTAAGGTTAGTAATAACATCGATAACATCACCCATCAATAGTTTGTAGATGATACAACCCTTTTTGGAAGGGAAAGGATAAATGAGGCCAGAGCTTTGAATAACTTCTTAAAAGAGTACGAAAGAGCTTCAGGGAAAAAAATTAATAAGACTAAATCCAAAATTTATTTCCTTAGCACTCCTAATATCAAAGCAAGAATTTGTAGGTTGCTTCAAATGGAGGAGGCAAATTTGCCAACAACTTATGTAGGTATGCCTTTATTTGAGGGGAGAATGAAGATAGATTTATAGAATCCAATTATTAGTAAAGTTCAAAATAAACTTCCAGCTTGAAAAGGTAGATGGTTATTGTTAGCAGGAAGAGTGTAGTTAATTAAGTTAGTCTTACAAGCCATTCCAACATATTATATGTCATTGTTTTCTATGCCAAAATAAGTTGAAAAAAGTTTAATCTTTATTATGTGATCCTTTTTATGGTTAGGTTTACATGATAAAAGGAATTTTCCTTTGGTAAAATGGAGCAAGTTGTGTGATGACAAACCTAGGGGAGGTCTTGCAACAAACTTAGCTCTTAGGGGAAAATTTATTTGCAGATTGTGCAAAGAGAGTTAAAGACAATGGGCAAGAATTCTTCTAAGTATGTTGACCCCAATGACCCAAATTTAATATTTACTGGATTCTCTCTTCCAAATGGTTCTGCTCTTTGGAATGGTTTAAAAAATCTACTGATCTTATGATTAAAGGTTTAATATGAGTGGTGGGAACTACAGAAAAAAATTCCATTTGGATGGATACTTGGTGTGATAAAATACCACTCAATTTAGATCCAGTTTTGAAACCTTGGATGAGATTGCTTCAAGATAAATAAGTGATACGGGTTCAAACATTTTGTACAAGGATCGAGAAGGAAGATACAAATGGAAAGAAGATTTTTTAATAAGTATACAAGACATTGATGCTAGGAGGCAATTGAGTAGAAAGATAACAACTGTGATTATTCCAAGGGGTGCCAAGGATAAATTGATTTGGGAGTTGAATAGCTCAGGAGAATACACAACAAGAAGTGGATATAATGTTCAAACCAACATAATAACAATGTCACTAGAATATGGAGAGATATTTGGGATAGCCCAAGCATTCCTAAAGTAAAAAATGTTTGTTTGACTAGTAGGTCATAGAAGAATTAGATCCTGGGATAACCTTATGAAAAGGGGTTTGCATGGCCCCTCTCAATGTGTTTTTTGTAATAAGGAGGAGGAGAGTATTGACCAGTCATTGCTCAATAGTTTGGAATCTATGGCAATGGATTCTTAATATGTTTGGTAAATGCATGGCCATGAATAGCAGAATTCAATATTGGTTAAAGCAATGGCAGAGCACTTATAAAAGTGAGACTTCATACACAATATGGGATATATCAAAAGATACAATACTTTGGACTATATGGCTAGAAAGGAATTAAAGAATATTTAAAGGAAAGGAAAGCAGTTTAGAGGTAATGAAAAAGAAGATATGTTTAGCCATAGAGGAGTCTAAACCAACTCTATCAACTTACCCAATTCCTAATTTGGAAGCAGAGAGTCTTGATAGATGGAGTCAAGTCATTAAATGGAATTATGATGTTGGGTACAAGAGAAGAAAAAATAAGGTAAAGAATATAAAGTGGAAACCACCAAATATGGAGTGGGTTAAATTGAATTTTTATGGAGCATCTAAAGGAAATCCAGGACTAGGAGGAGGAGGAATAATTAGAAATAATAGAGGAGATATTTTGTCTCATTATGCTTTCAATAGTGGGACAAATAATAAAGTTGAAGCTTGGGCAGCTTTAGAAGGGTTAATAATATGTAAACAAATGAAATGAAATAAAGTATGGATGGACGGTGATTCTCTCATAGTAATAAATGCAATTTTGAGGAAAGCAAAGGCTCCATGGAACATACAAGAGATAACTGTGGAAATTCAAGATCTTGCTAAAGAGTTTGAAGAAATCAGGTTTACACATATATTAATGAAAGGAAAAAAATGTGCATATAAGCTAGCCAATAGAGGGGTTTTAATTGAGGATTGTGAAGTTAAATTCTCCTTTCTATAGTAGAAAGTTTAGTTGAAGCTGACAAAAAATGTTGATTGCCTAAATCAATTAATGATTAAGTTTTACTTTAATGTTTTCCATTGGTAATATCTGTTTTATTTTGTAACAATAATGTGTTTTCATTTAGACTATTTATTATAATTTTTGTGGTTGCACTTGTGTTTCAGGAAGGAAACTAGCAATCTAAATTTGGTAAAGCAGACTATGATAGTGCGATGTTTTGGAAATATTACTCTACTAAAATGCAAGGCATAGATAGTAGAGGTGAAGTTTGGGCATTGTGAAGGCTGCTATAGGAAAATGTCAAGAAAGATGCTAAATTCTAGAGTAATTGTATTCAAACAAAGATTTGAAAAGATCCAGAAAAAGAAAATCAAGAATTCAGACATTTTATGTAAAATGATGTAGGTTTCTAGCTATAACATCTCAATTGAGATGAGAAGTGTATCTATTTGCAAACTCTCAAGCTCTAAATAAGAGAGATGTAATTTGTCAAGGGTGGGAGACCCGAGTACAAACCCTTATTATCAAGCAAAAAAAACTAACAAATTCACTCTGTGGGATATATTTAATTTACAAATATTTCAGAAATGACTTATAGGGTTCATATTCCCTACAATGAAAAATTGCCTCGGGTTGTTCCTGTTTGCCAAAAGAAAACATAGAACAATTATATCTATTAACTTCTTCAGTAATATCACCAACTCGAACAGATATAAAACATTATAATGTAATAAATGTGAACTCATTTCTTACAAATATTTCAGGTTGAATTCAGTCATATTTGAGATTTTTTTTAAGCATTGGATAGCATTCTATTATGAATTAGTATCTGATATATCTTTCTCATACAAATCGATTGAACTGCATTTACCTCCAGATTGATGTCAGTAGGCTTCTATGGCACTTCACCTTACCTTCACACTAGATGTCAAGGATTGCTTTGTCTATCATTTCACCTTATTTAGGCATGGTCAGCTTCTTAATAAAGAATGAAGGTCTCAAGACTTGGCATACATCATATTGATGAAGAATTACCCTTTCATCTCTAGTATAGCATTTAAGCTGCTCCTCCAAAAAAAAGCTTTTTCAAAGAAGCCTTAATCTTCTCTTTGAGCAGTAGTTTGGGATCCGATACTATTTGGCAACATGAACTTACATACAGATGACCAATATTATTGGCTTACCTGCTTTGCATGAGTAACCTCATTTAAGGAATGTGCCTCTAACATTTATATAAGACACACTCCAATAGAAGATACATGCAACCATCCAGACGATTGTATGGCAGAGATTCATTTCTCTGAGGCCCTGAGGTCTGCAGCTGCTTGACAATTTCAAATTCCTCCAAATGTCTCAGCATGGACCTGGACAATGTAGGGCAGCTATAAGTAATCCATCACCCTAATTCAAACTGACGTTTTTCAAACTAATGTTCAGAATACAATGCAAATTCTTAGAATATGGTAATCTGATATTTGAAGCATTTTTTTGTATTGGATGTAATATATGACATATTACTCACTAAGACAAGCCTAAAAATGAACTCCAGTTCCAAATAAGTTAAAAAGCTTACTGGACGGTGCTTCAATTCACCACGGCTTCTAGTTGTTATTTCATCCAATATTTCGGCATCATCAATATTTTCATCAATGCTTTCCACTATATCCACACCATCTAAATGAACCCCCTGTATTTCAGGGGAAAAAAATATCAACAAATAAGCACCAATGATCGCTTGCCTTGGATGACATTCAACCAAATAAAACATGTTGATTTATGCTCTGCAAAATCAGGAACCTACCCGCAATGGGAGGCTTGGCTGGCGATTATAAACAGCTCCGCTTTCTTCATATTCAGCTGCATCTAGTTTTCTCAGATGTTGAGGTTCAAATAGCCTTGGAAGAATATACTGTCTGATTGGTATCAGCAAAAAGAAGGGAATAGGGAATAGTATCCCTGCTATTGGTATCCATGTTATGCCAAAGCATACCAATAAGTAAAGGAACTGAAATAATGTAAATTTTGCGATGGCCTTGAATGGTACTGTTTCAACAAAGGATGCATGCACATCCTCAAACACTCTGTAGACAAAAGTTGTCATTCCAAAAACATTAGCTCTTAAGACATGACCCCCAAATTTGTTTAATCCAAAGCATATAAAATTTCATAGAAGTTGCAGATCTTCATTTAAATGAAGTTAAACAGAAGATTCTCAAAATTTCAAGGCTAATCAGAAGATCACAGAGAAATCTCACTGAAAGAAGTTTGGGACTCACTTGTATCTCCTTGATGGTGTAATAAAGAATAAAAGGAATCTCTCCCAAAACTGATTACCCGGTAAACTCTCTATTGTCATGTAAGCAAAGTAGCCCCATAATACAGATGTAGGAATCATTTTTATAAGAGGCATCATACCCACACAGGCACCCACAATAATGGACTGCATTAAGTTGCTCATCCGCTGCTCTTTGACTCTAACTGGAAGCAATTCATCAACATGTTTTTCAGGATCAAAAGTATGGCTATTCATTTCAGTGTTCAAAGTTTTTAGCTCATTCAAGTCCTTCAATGTCTGCAAAATAAGAGACTAATTAGGCTTCATTTCAATTTTCATGAAACGAAAAACATTTTTGTACAGATATGCCATATCCCTGCCTATGCAAAATGGCACTAAAATCATGTTGAATTTTGAACACTATTGTTTTGAGAATCTTGTCTCCTTGACTGAGAGATCCCCAGATAAATATTCAGCAAAGTGATGAATTGTAACAGATCAAAATATGAGAGATATATTTCACTAGTTGCATGCCTGTTTACTGAAAATATTTGCAATGCTCCAAAGTACTTTCTATAAGTAAGTTCCATCATTTACTAAAGGAATTTCTACATTCAAAATGAACATGTTTATTTGACAAGAAGTCCTCTAGATGTGGAACCAGGACTCTGAATAGAAAAACTAATGATAATAAAACTTGTAATTCATTGAAAAATAATAATAATAATTATGAAAGCATTCAAGCTTTAGCTGCACATACTGATTTTTGGAAAGGTTGGACATGATTCATTTCTATTTGAGAAAACACTTGTTGCATATTGGCATAAATTTCTGTCAAATTAGCTTGGTGTTCAATGCTTTCTTTGGCAGATGCTACCAATTTCTTACGCACAATCTGCAACCACATTACTCAATGATGCCCTCTTAATATTAAGAATAATAAAACACTTCTTCGCTGAACAGTTGAAAGGAAAATAATCAATATTTGTATTATGGCTTAAAAGAAAATTAAATTAACAATAGGGGATGTGACAGCCAGCTTAGAAGCGAACATGGAGTGCTCAAACCATCTCCAAAATGAATTTCTCCAAGTACATTTAATGTAAATCTCATAGAGAACAAAATATATAATATAGGTCAGAGAGTGTTTGAGTCTATTAGAAAACATTGTAGTTAGAGATATCCTTGGAAGCTACGAGTAACAATGCTCAAATGGCAATGCCTGATAAGTGAATCACATACCTGTCTCTTCAAAGTTGCAAGGCTCTTTGTATGCATAGGAGACTGTGGCAATACACCATTGGATGGAGGAATTCCAAAGAGTCCACATATTAAGACCTGCAATTAAAAGACTCGGGCCATTGTAAACTATAGCAAACTTACTTGCAACATCAGATATGGATACAGAAGAACAAATGGAAATTAAAACTTGGGCCAGGAGAAAGGCCATGCACACACCATGACACCCAATAGGAGTAGGTCATAATGATAGGCTGACGGATTTCTCAAATTGAATTCTTTCTGTTGAGCCATCTGAGCTGCCACACTATGATCAAAGAAGTAAAGCCCTGCTATCATAATGGCAGGGATAATTGCAGCTAGAATGTATTGGGCTGGGACCTTATGCATATCCTGCCATGATAGGTAACCATAAGCAAAAAAAATTGAAGACATCAACTGTGAAAATGCATTATGTTATAACAATTGAAAATCATGCTTGTGGTCCTTCTGAACAATAAAAGGAATCACGAATCACCTTAACCACCCTCCAATTGGATGAAGCTCCAGAATCCCAGGGATTAGGGCTATAAAGCCTTCTTGGAATGCCATTAGGTACACTGTCATGTGTGCTGTATGAGATTGCTGTCCACACAACAATCATCAGGGGTACTCCATAATCTGCTAAGAAGCTTCTCATCCAACCTGTGAGCAGAATCAGTTATTAATTTGATGTAAACAAAAAGACCTTTTAGCTCTGAAAAACACTAATAAAGAAAGAACAGTTGCCTCAACGCTGCGGTCTAACAATAAATCGTAGGGAGTTTACTGTCCCTGCCACAGGTTTGACTCTTCAAGATGACATAACTTCCTGAGTACTCAAAACAACAATAACAACAAGAACCACCAAAAAAAATGGGGAGAAAGGAACAATACCTTTGCCATATCGAAATGATCGAGCACGTCTGCTCTTTAGTGCTGTGAGAAGCAGACCAAAGGACAAAACAATGCCAAACAACCCATTTGCGAATCGCCATGGAAATTTGAATTCCTCGAGATTGGGATTTGCATTGTCAGGTATACGAAATTCTTCTACCATACCCTACAACCACAATTTTAACAAATCAGAAAAGCATACCAGGATACTTTGCATATGAAATCAGTAAAATGCAAAAACCCTATGACACATCACAACCATAAGAAGCACATGTACCTTGACAGCTTCTTGCATGAATAACACAGCAATTAACATGCCAAAGAGCTCTCCACATACTCTTGTAAACCTATTGATGATCACACAGGCATTGAAAATTGCTAGAAGAAACAGCAGCAATGCTGTCCATACACAAGTCCTGCATAACAATCCTTCCATCAATGAGAGTATTCATTGTAGAATAATGAGCCTCACATCAAAAGTTGACACAAATTCTCAATTATTTCATATGCAGTATTTCTTCTACGACTTCCATTCACATTTGACTTGAAATTTCACCATATCTTTTCTTTTCTGCATTACTTAATCTTCTAAAGCTTATACTCTGCAGTCTGCACTAAGCCATCTTTTACGGGTTAAACTCCCTACAGTGGCAGCCAAATGTATTAAGGCCATCCACCAGGGACCAAGGTATAAATCCCCTTAGAGGGATAAAATCTTGAAACTGGTACCAAGTTTCAGTAGAAAGAAGAATCTACCCAGACCCTTCGGAAATAACCCCACCTGTCCTATGTTTGGCACCACAAGTCCCTTAAATAATAATAAAAAAAAGTTTTATACTTGATTTTTTGTTGTAGTTTAATTTAGCATTTCATGTGGCTTTTCTCACCAAGCTCCAAAAATAGAACTTCTCTTGTGTTGAGATAAAAAATTATGGGACTTACCAACATCCGCGCTATGTCTAGTTGGGCCTCCTATATTGCAGTCCCCATCACACCCTTGATTAGAGGAAAGACCCCAACCCATACACACTGTTTCCTTCGCTTGAACCTTATTCGGGTTGATCACCCCATCACTTCAACACATACATTGGCACAGGTTCCCTTCTGGAAATTGGAACATGGTGAAAATCCTATATTGCAGTCCCCATCACATCCTCACAGAGGAACCACCCCAACCCACCATTCACTAGCACCGTTTCCTTCCCTTCAACCTTATTCTGGTTGATCACCCCATCACCCCAACCCATACACTAGCATCCGGTTCCCTTCAACCTTATTCAGGTTGACCAAAGGAAGGCCCACCACTCAGTTGTGTTGTTACAGTTCTAACACTTCAGGAGAATAACTCGGTACGAATAACATTCAGGGCAGAAGGGTTTGCCCTATATAAAGAGGTAAAGACAGGTAAAACAAAACTTTTCCTTGCTCACATAATATATCTCATACGTTCAAGAGGCAGGATTGTTCCCGAGACTGGCACCAAGTTTCAAAGATGAAAGGAGCCTGCCATAAACCATAAGAATTACCCTCTTTGGCCATATGTTCAGCAGGGATAGTCACTCTGTTAAAAAGAGATTGTATGTTTGGTCCTGTGTTATTTAACATCATATACTAAGCATGCAATATTTTCCTGTGGGAAAATAACGACTTAAGAGTTTATCTAGGTGGGTTCTCCATGAGTTTAACCCAGTGAAGAACATCCAACTGGTAGGTTAGCTGTGACTTAAAAAATCACATTACTCTTAAATATAAACATCTTTACCTTTCCACTATATAAACAGATAATTTCTTTATACTAGGACTCTTTATGCTTACCATCCTGCCCACGCAAGAAACATTCTCTGCCCCAGATCATCCCTGTTTTTAGCAAAGTTATACATGTACTTGTACATAAGAACAGTGGGCTCTGCAACTCCAAGTATCAGCAGGGGTTGTCCCCCAATCAAAGAGTGTATAATTCCGCATAGGGCAGTAGAAATCAGTGTGTGGATAGCAGTTAAGGTTCCATCTGCAAACAGAATGTATGTTAGAGAGATAATAAATAAAACAAAATATGGCCAGGTGTACTTTTAGCAGCAGTTAAAGAAGAAAGCAAATACATATCAAAAACTTCGATTCTTACCTGTGGATTTATCAAGCTGTTCCCCAAAAGCTATAACAGGAAGAGCCGAAGCAAAGAAAATATAGGTGGTTGGAGCTAAAATCCTGCCATGAATAATAACAAATTATATAATCATCTTTATGGTCTAGATAGAGAAACCAAAATGATCCCAAGTTTTTCAGACATGTTATAATGCTGTTCCATATATAAAAATACCTAGGACATTTCCTTGCCAAGAACCATTAACAACTAAGAATTTCAAACCATTTCTAGAGGGTGAGAAACCCACTTTCCTCTACGATGTAAAGCAAAATTACACGGACCACTTTGTACATGAAATCTTCTATCATGAAAATTAAAAAAAGCTCAAACTAGCATCCTTATGAACAGATACGTTCACTTTGCAAGAGCCCTATAAAATTAGCCAATAAATTTCATACATAAGAGAGACAAAAAAAAACAAAGACATTGAGTTCAATACAGAACACATGCAAAAACAGACAAGGTCTAGTACACCTTCTGAGTCTAAAGACAGATATTCAATCAGAATATTCAGGCACATTTGAAATCTACAAAAAATATAATTGAATGTTTGGAGGAGCTGAAACCATTTCATTGCTACCTGAATCCTGCATTGAATCCACTGAGCCAATCTTCTTTGTAACAGGGCAACCTTCCCTTGATGTCTCTGACAATTCCCTTAAAAGGGATTGCAAATGAGGAATTCTCCATTCTTATCATCCAAACTTCAGAAAATCACTGGTTTCAATGAAAAATGCAAAGAGGGTGTCTCTTAAATCAATTCAATGCCAGATCCTTAGGCACTGTCCATCACAGAAGTCAAGTTTCGATGGCGAATACGAATTGGGTATATTCAAAATTATTGAAGACATGGATTGGATATATCCCAATCACAGATGCCAAGTTTCAATGGCTGATACGAATTGGGTATGTTCAAAATTAGTGAAGACATGAATTGGGCATATCCTAATCGATATAGAAGCGAATATGGAGGCCCCAGAATTCCACGTAGCTTCTAAGTAGGTGTAAAGGAGTGGAGGTGAGCCCCTGTTCAAAGCTGTAAATTACACCCTTAAAAGGTATATTCCAGTCCACGCACACAAACAACATCTGCATTGCATGTGCATTGTCTCCATTGAATTTATAGGAGATTTCAGAGAATTCAACACCGTTTTGGCGTTTGGACATTCCAAATTGATTTAGGAGCCTAAGAATTCACTACCATTGACTCAAATTAATATTGATGTACTCCTAACATAAAAAGCAATGCCACCCAAAATTGCTTCCTTCCGTGGTTTCATTAATTTGAAATTTTTTATAGCATTGGGAGGGCTAAGGAAATGTGATTACATGAGTGTTTCTATTAGAAGAACAACCAAACGAATCAAGCTGACATGCAGTCCAGAAATGAAACGAGTCAAATGGCGTTTGGAAAGGACTCCTAGTCTTTGGTCTCGTATGAATAAGTCCCGACCTGGAAAATTTCAACGCATGCCTGAGAAAACAAAGAAACCTGCTGCTGATAAATACATGTGTACACAAGTAAAACTACATCAATAAAAACAAATTCATCTGTATCTGTCCCATGAGGACTATGAAGCCCTACACATATTCATAAATATATAATGGACTTGACTACAAAGATTTGGATAGTAAAAGGAGGTCTGAAATAAAAAATTTAGAAGATTTGATTATTAAATTTTCATAAAAGTTATTAAAAAAATATCAAATTCAAAATTTAAATAAAAATACAAAATTACTTTAGATATTATTTCATACTTTATTTTTTAATTTTATTAAAAATAAAATTAAAATATAACCCACTACGAATGATCCTTCGAACATGCAGCCAACTCTTAAAAATACTAAAGAATACAAACTAATATTATATATACACTTGCAATATTTAAAAATTAATAAACTTATACTACAAATGAAAATATCCCAACTTTCTTGCGAAAAAATTATTGAATAAGATTTAATCAAAGTTGTTTGGTTCTTTTTGTTAAAACATATTAAATTTTTTAATAAAAACTTAAATTTAATTTACTATATATATTTTTAAAAGTTATTGGATTGAATGATTTGATTGTTTTTGTTAAAACATTTTATTAATAAAAATAATAAATCTGTTAATAAAAACCAAAATTTAATATACTATATTTCTCGGGAAAAAAAAAAGTAGTTGGATTGAATGATTGAAGAATAGCCACCAATTTGGCATGAGTGATTGAATTTGGCAAACTTTTGTGGAGAGCCGGCCACATGTATAAAATGGCTAACAAGTCGGTAGATGTTGGATAAAATGCAGTCTTGCTCTTAAGTCTTTCTCCCTCACCTCTGTCTTGGGAGGGAAGTTGCCTTTCTAAGGCTATCATCTAATGGTGGATAACATAATTAAATCATACATCTGAACTGTTCAAATGTAACTTGAATTTGATTCAATCCTCTGATATGTCTGTTACAGTATCTTTCTGGATGATCTTAGATTATAATTAATCTTTTGAGTGTTTTACTATAAGTATATTATAAGTGTCTTATTTTAATATTTATTTAAAATTTGGTTGATTAAATAATATTTTTATTTTTTAAAATGGCTGTTGTATATAATTTATAATTATTTAAACATTAAAAATTATTTATGAAATCAAACATAATCCAACTTTCTAAAAAAAAATTGCTTGGCTTTTCGAGGAAGTTCCTTTCAAAGAGAGGTTAAAAAGTATTTTTTTGGGTTAAAAAGTATTTTTAAGTAATAGTTTGGGCCTTTATTCGGTAGAGCTACTGCCATAGGAATTGAAGATGGAAGAAATCTGGGAGACCTATATTATATTTAAAGCCTGGCCTGCTGCTGATTTAAAAACCGTTCCGACTCCAGGGAAAGTTGGGTGGTCCCATTAGCTTAAGAACAAGGGTGGAAAATAAGCGAACGGTTATTTTAAACTTTTGTGGGAAGTTGGGTGTTCCATTAATTTAAGAATAATATTGGAAAATGAGGGAATTATTATTTTAAACCTTTTAGGGATATCAATCTTGTAAGAAACTATTATTATTTTTTTAACAGAGGTTCACCCTTTTCGTTATATTCAATCTCATTCCTTTTCTATATATTAATTACCATGCAGTCACAGAATTTTGAAAAGGTTATTCACTCTATTCACTTCATTATCCACATTATATTATATTAAATCTTAAGAGGTAACGAATGCTTGCAAGCATCCAATGTTTTATCTAAGCAGTGGTGGGAGCGATTGAGAGTTCGATCTTGTCGGCATTGTTTTAATAATACGATCTAAAACTGCCTGACACGACTAACGCAAATATCTCTTTTTCAGTTTTTCAGAATCCTCGTCCTCCTCTTTTTTGAGAAATAAAGGATCAGAGATCTTAAAAATCCTCGTCCTCCTCTCTTTTGAGGAATAATGGGTGAGAGAGATCTTAAAATTCTTTTTTCTGATTAAATTCCTTCAAGGTTCCCTTTCTAAAATAAATTCTCCTCTCTCTCCGTTTAAAAGGGTAAAAAGGACCGGAGCGAGAGGAGGAAATGACATAGGAAGGACAAGCAAAGGTATTTTTCATTCCCTGAGAAATCCGGACAAGGTACGGGCTTTCACTTCGGATTAGTAAGACATCTTTATCTTATTCTTATCAGCAGTAAGCCAATTCAAGTTATAGGGTGGCCACCCCATTTTGTCAAGGCTCGGCTTTCACTCTGGAGCAACCTATCGGGGCAATTTATTGATAATAACTGTCAAATGGAGACAATCTATGACCAACCAGTCAACCGTTTTTTTTTGGAAAAGTGAACTACTTTCAGCTTTATTAACTTACCAGCCTAATAACAAGGTAGCCTTTCAGGGAATTGAACAGTGACAGTCCAGCATAAAGAAGTATTCCGTGGCCTTCTAGGAAATTGAACAGTCCCACAGCCTACCCATAATCTACCCATAAGTACTTGGTTGCCTCAAGGAATCCAATTTCGCTACCTTTTAAGGAATTGAACAGAATAATTTATGAACAAGCACTCAACCACTATCAACTGGATTATTTCATTCTTATAAGAGGTCATGATGGAATGAGGATGCCCAAACCTCCTTAGATCATAAAATTTTCTCACAAACTAAATCTTGAAAAATAAAAGCTAAAAAAATGGCTTTTTTTTTTTTTTAATTTTATTTTATTTTTATATTATAAATGATGATTAGAGCCCATATAAAATTAAAATTTTAAAATTTTCATTATTAATTATAGTGCCCGATTTGGGTGATTTGGGTTTTGGTTCTTCTTCGGGGAGTCCAAGGTTTAAACAGGCCATTGTGTGAGGGGGTGGGTGGATGTATGGTTGTGTGTTTGGCTCTTATTAATAAACTCAGTTCTCACCCTTATCAAAGGTCATGGTTAGGATGGGAATGTCCAGCCCTGATGGTTAGGATGGGGATGTCCAGCCCTGATTGTAGGGTTTCTCCCTTAAAACAAAATTATGCATAAATTTTATTAAAGTTATTTTAATCAAAATAATAAAATAATCCATTTTAAGGAGTTAGGTTTTGCTTGTGGAAACTTAAGTTCAATTTATAGGACTTTTGATGTAGATATTGGGTTTTACTTATAAAATCAATTAAAACAAATTTAATTTAAATTTTTTATTAAAAATATTTTTTATTTAAAATTACTCTAATCAAAATAATTTAAAATAATTATGAGGTTCCTTTCATTGACATTTTATATGAAACCAATGGTCGTTTCATAATTTTTAGACATAAAAATCGTGAGATTCTTATGTGAATGATATTTATTCATGATTTGGAAAAGTAATCTTTAGGATTCCTTTATATCATTGTGAATTGAAACAAATGAACTTATAAAATGTGAGGAGATAACTTTGTGGCTGGATTTATTCCCCATGAGGGTCCCAGGATGTGTTATGTATCTTTATCTTGTGATCTTGCAATTGATGCTTTATAGATCTAGTATGGATGTTGTATTTACATTTCCATGAGATGGTTATTAAAATGATATTCATTTGAATAATGATGCAATGATTTATGCTTACATGCAATGTTCAAAGAGATAATCTTTGTTTATAATCATATATGAATGAATGTGGCAACTTTATTACATTGTCTAGTAATGTATGATTTATGTTGCTATGGAAAAGATTAATTATCATGTGATGATAATAATAAGATCAATTAAGGAATAAGTTTCATGATTGAGACTACAATTAGTTAATTAAGTATGTGGACTTAATTAAAGGAGATAGAAGTAATCAAGGGATGAATTGTTAGACTATGATAAGTTTTATCACACAAATTGATAAATATCTTGGCTTTCCTATATCATAAAGGTACATAAGGTTTGATAGGAGTTGGTCACTCCTATCATAAGAGTTGACACTGACCATGTCATAAATCTCTTGGTGGCTTATTGCCTTAATGAATGGGAATGGTTTAGCTTGAATGCATCATCCAATGATCCTTGATTATGAACTCTACCTTATATATATATATATATATATATATATATATATATATATATATATATATATATATATATATATATATTTTTGTACACTCTCTTGGGTTTATTTGAGTTGAGTAACGAGTGGGTCGTTACAAATTTGGATCTTTTGGTCTTACATCAGGTAAGGTGATGTGACCTACATCATATAGCTTTTGAAAGACATCAACAAATGGCTTTGATATGGGAGTCCAATTGTAGGGTGGTCGAGAAAGTCATTGTAGGTAAGCAAAATATTGGGTTGGTGGTGATGGGGTGATTTCTTGTTTAGATTGTGAATTACCCCACCACGAAGCATGCAGATTTTTTTGAAGTGGAGATATTGTAGAACCTCTCATGGTTGGATTATAGGTGGGTGTATGACACCTATAGTCACTCAACCACAACTCAAGATTGTTGAGACACTCTAAGATGTGTTGCATATCAATTGAAGGAGAGGTTGAGGTTGATTGATGTGGGCAGGAATGTGAATATGAGTAAGATGAAGGAGGAGGAAAAGGGGAACAAGGGGGTTGGGGCATACCCACCAGTTGGCCCCATTGGAATGAAAAATAAGGTGATGAAAGAAGTGATGGAGAAGGTGGTACATGAAAAGGGAACAAATGATGTGAAGGAAATTGACATAGAAAGGAGAGAGCAATTCTCATGTGAGACCGCAAGGGGGGTTATGTGACTAGCCTAACACCTGAGATCATGATCATAGAATGAAATCCTATTGCCTAACATATGAGGCAGATATGAGGAATGAGAAGAAATGAATGGATTTCGAGAATGGGTAGAGGTGGTTTCCTCTAAATGCCCTGAAGAATTGGTTGGAGAAGAAGGGATCATGGAAGAAAACTCCATAGCTAGCAACTTTTGTAGTTAAATTTTAATCCTTAGGTAAGGATAATGATTAAATAGTGACAGACTGAGGAATCAAGTTTTTTATAATTTCAGGTCAAGATGGCAGTTGTGTAAGTGTTTCTGGAGTTATGGAACCATTTTGTGAAATATAATTTTAGGTTGTAAGGTACCTATGACTATTTTGGATCGCATCCTACCGTGTGACTATGATGAAACTGGTTACAAAGGTGATAAAGTTGCTTGAAATGTGTCTAGAGATGTTGAGAAATTGTTTTGAAGGTTTTGTAGCCTATTTTGGAGGTTTTGTAAGATATTTTTCAAAAGAAATCAACCTATTGAACAAGAAAAACCATGAACATGCATATTTTGTAACAATGTGTTTGAGATGTTTCAATAAATCCTAAAATAGAAAAGAGGTGGTGAATAAGACCTATGAAGGTATGTTCATGCATAGCTTCATGTTATACCCAAAGGTATGCGAGGGACAACCATGCACAAATAGGTGAATGGCTTCTAATGAAGGCAATGACTCAAAAAACCTAGAGGGGAGATATATAAAACTTCTTAAGAAAGATGTGGCACTATCTAAGACCTACTACTAGCCCAACTGGGATTTTGCTTCACCTTTGAATGGGCTTAGTCACAAATTATGGTTGCACACTCACTGATAATATGAAGCCTTGTGAGTAGGGGTGTCTAATCCTAACCTACTCCAAGGATCTCTCAAGAGTAGGGGATTTTCTAGTGGAGTCTAGAAAACCACTCGTGGGGGATACTATGGTGTTTAGGGGATGATCCAGTGGAAGGAGATGAATTCCAACATCGTTGGTCTTGATTAGGGATTGGTGATGAAATCCAACCTTACCAATGTGAAAGAGATATGAAGTGTGCATATATGCTATTTATGAAAGCTATAAATGCTAAAAGGAAAGCTAGACTAAGCAAAAGTAATGCCCTTTCCTCTTTTTGATATTTGATTTTTAGAAAGCTGAATGTCTTTTTGGAGTGAAAATAATGCAAGAGTAATTATGAAGATTGCATTTCATGAAAGAAAAGAAACCTTATGCTAAGTAGCAATGAAGAAAGTTGCTTTATTTCAATGAGCTATTCTAAGACTTGCTTAGGCATAAATCTATTTACACTAGCCAAGATATGCCTATTAAGGTTATGGCTAGATGTCCCTTAGAGCTTTATATATGAGGCAAAAAACTAAATCTTGCTCTTAGCTCATGGAGATGAAGAAATTAGAGGATCTCTTCACACCTTATGCAAATACTTTAACTCTAAATAATGCAATTATTCAACTAACATGTATAGAAGTGATAAAGAGATTTGTAAATTTGACCAAAGTGGTTTTAGAGACTTTCTAAGCAATTCACAAACAAAATTAATTATGACCAAATGTATTTGGAGCATTTTGTAAAGCTAAGAAGTAAAAGGAATGATATTTGTAAAGTTCCCAAAGCGATTTTGAGACTTTTGTAAAAGCAAAAGACGCTAGAAATTCTAACTAAACTTGTTGTTTTTGAACTAGAAAGAGAGTTTTTTAGACTTACCTATGGTCTCCAGCACCTAAAGTGCCTATGACTGTATTTTTGGGGCTAAATTATGTCTCGGATCTGATTGTAGGGTACCCTACGATTGAAAATTATCACACCCTAGCCTACGACCCAATCAAAAGTTGAATTTTGTATGGTTCTATGTTGGTTTTGTGTCACCTGTACCACAAAAAGATAGTAAAAAATAGTCAACCAATTAAAAATTTAACTAAAATAAAAAAACATGGTGGGGGTCCCACTAGGCATGCCAAAATGAACTAAAGGAAAACTGGTGTTGTTTGCAATATATGATCAAAATGGCTACAAGAGGGTCCCTTTTACAAAAATGCCTTTGAAGGTCAAAAAACTAGGTTTTTAAAAGGTGAGAACCCCTTCTTTAGTAAGGAGGTCAAAAATACCTCAAAATTCTTCCAAGAGATCCTCAAGTTGAGTGGGCTTACTACTTGTGTGCCACTATCGATCCAACCAATCCTTAAGATCGATAAGACCTAAAAAAAAGGGATTGGAGCATTTGGGGGCCTGTCTTGAGCAACCCCTCATATTTACAGATAAAATACACTAATTAAATTAAAATAATTCAGTAAAAATAGTTACAAAACTAGTTTTAGCAGTGATACTTACCTTCTTGGAGGGTTTGATGTGTTTTTGAAGACTAAAACTGATTTCTAGAATCGATCACAAGGTACCTTATGATTCAAATTATGTTATTCAAAATAGAATGAAATTTTTTGGGGACCTTCTTTTTGTTGTCAAGAATCCACCTTCAAAATTTTAGGTCAAATTGAGTCTAGATACAAAAGTTATGGGCAAAATAGTGAATGTGACTTTGGCTAAAATTTTGGGTCACAAGCTAGGGTGTAACCGTTTGGGTCACAAGGTACCTTGTGACTCAAACTTAGTTGTGACTAGGGTTAGCCTGACCCTAGGTTAGTTTTTAACTAGTAAAAATTGAATGATATTTTATGGGGACCTTCCTTTTGTTGTTTGAAAGCTACCCTCAAATTTCAATTCAAGCAAAGTTCGGATGCAAAAGTTATGGACAAAACAATGAGGGTGACTTTGGCTGAAATTTTTGGTCATAGGCTAAGGTGCAACCATTTTGGGTCACAAGTTACCTTGTGACCCTGACTATGATATCTAGATAAAAATTTGGTTTGTCTGGAGGGCTCTTTTGATGTTGTTGGAGCTCCTATCCTCATCGAGTCACCTTCAAAACCTATAAAACAAACCATTTTTGAAACACAAAAAGGGTGCAAAAAGATGGTTTGTATGGTGATTTATGGATATTACAAAGTGGGTGATGAAATGTAGTGTAGCCTAGATGTATTTTTGCAAAGTCTAAGTATGCAACTGGTGGATGGATGAAGTGTTGGCAATTTGAGTTATTTTGTGTTGTCATTGATGTCACATGGATCACATTGAGTTTTGGTGGCAAAAGCACTTCATAAATAATCATTTATGATATTTTGGAGAGCATGGATGTATACAGGGTTTTGTGGCACAAGAGGCATATAATATTTAATTTTTAAATATTATATTAATGGTTTTTATTAAAACCAATGGTAAAGGTTTTTATTAAAACCAATGGCAAGGGTTTTTATTAAAACCAATGGTAAAGGTTTTTATTTAAACCAATGGAAAGGGTTTTTATTAAAACCATTGGAAAGGGTTTTTCATTAAAACCACTATGCTAAGACTTCTCCAAATAATGATGGATGAAAAGGTTTTTCAAATAAAACCTAGGTGCAAAAAGTTTCATGGCAAAATTCAAAAGAATGAAGGAGATATCCCAATTCAAAGTTAAGAGGTGAATTATTAAATTCTTATTTAATAATTCTAAGGTCTAAAGTTGAATTTTATTATTCGTCGACGTGCAATGGTTGGGGAGATTAATAAAATCCATCGACGTCATTCGAAGGCATGGAGGTGCATATAAATAAAAGGTAAAACCTTTGTTTATAAGAGATTGGGAATATTGCGCATGAGTGAGAATCGTCGAAAGGGGAGCAACGAAGAAATAAAGAAAAATAAATTTCATTTGAGAGCAAGGTCAAGGAGACAACACGGGAAAGTGACGTCACGCAGGAGCCTATAGCGCAGTTGGTAGCGCACAAACTTTGCACAAGGTAGGTTCGTTGTTCGAATCCCGCCAGGGGCAAAGTGTTTTGCTAAGGAAGGCAATTTGAGTTTTCATATTTGAGCGCAGGAAAAGTTGGGTGTTTGGGATTAAATCCCAATGTGGGCTGACACCCACGTGGTAAGCGCTTCACAGCGCTAAGTGAGAGGAACAGAGTTCGACTCCCGCAAAGGTGTGAAGGCGCATTGTTTTTGGCAAGGCATTAACGATTTCGAAGATGGTGAAGGCACATTAATTTTGGCAAAGGCATTAATGATTTTGAAGGCAAAGGCATTTCGTAAAAAGGTATTTATCTCTAGCGCATGGTAATATTTGATATTGCCAAAGTTTTGGTGCATTGAAAATCATTTCTATTATAACTAGGGAGTTATAAGGTATTTAGTAAAAATAAATGATTGTTGTATGTGCTTAGGGAGTTATAAGGTTTGAAGTTAAATATTTGTGATTGTTGTATGTGGAGTTATAAGGTGTGGAATTAAAAATAAAAGCATAGGTGTTTGTTGTATGTATTAATAAAATTAGGGAGTCATAAGGTTGAAAAGTGTTGAACTTGTTATATGTTCTAGTGCATGATTTAATTATGAAATTAAACTAGGAACTTGAGACCTAGTTAATTGCTACCTTGAGTTAGAAGACATGCACATGAGTTAGGGTTTGAAGTTGAAGACAAATTGCTTGATTATGTGCCTTGGCTATTAAGAAGAAGTGGATGGATTAGAAAATCAATTTTGTGGATAAAATTGATGCTTGAGTTCATTATTGCTTTAGTGGAGTTCATTGAGAGTATTGCCATTATTGAGGAGGTTTTTGCCATTGCTTGAGGAGATTATTGTTGGTTACTTGTTGAGTACATTGCCACTATTTGAGACCATTGAGGAGATCATTTGCTAGTCACTTGTGGATACATTTATCTTTCATTTGAGGAGATCATTGTTGGCTATTTGAGAGCTCTTTGCTTGAGGGAGTTGTGCTTGTTTCTTGAGAGCTTATTGACATTGCATGAGGAAGATATTATTGAGAACCTATTGCTATCACTTGTGGAGATTGTCCTTGGTTGGTTAAAGTCCTCATTGTTATTGCTTGGAGAGGTTTTCATTAGAGAGCTCATTTACCATATATTTGAGAGTTCATTGTTGAGCATTGTTATCATCCATTTGAGAGAGTATTTGTCATACATTGTTGAGATCATTGTGGATCATTGTTGTCATCCATTGAAGAGTACATTGCCATTCATTATTGAGTTCATCATTGAGCCTTGCCTTCATTGATTTGTGGATGAGATTTGAGTGCTACTTGAGCATGATTGATTGAGCCTTTGAGAAGGCTTTTGGGATAGAATTTTTGGATAGATTTGAGGCAACTTTTGTGCATGATTGAGTGAGCCTTTGAGAAGGCTTTTGGGATAAATTGAATTATTGAGCCTTTGAGAAGGCTTTTGGGATAGAATTTTGGATAGATTTGAGGAGAACTTTTGTGCATGATTGAGTGAGCCTTTGAGAAGGCTTTTGGGAGAATAGATTTGGGACAAAATTTGAGCAGGATTGTTTGAGCCTTTTGTGAAGGCCTTGAGTATATATTTGGGACAACATTTGAGCAGGATTGTTTGAGCCTTGTGAGAAGGCATTGAGGCAGATTTGTGAGTAGTGAAAGAGATAGAACATAAATAGAAAAATATACCAACACTAGTTGCCTAGCTGAGCAGATTAGTGAAGAGCCCACTAAGTAGATCAAGGATTGCCTAGCTGAGTAGATTAGTGGATTGCCTAGCTAAGTAGATCAATGGATTGCCTAGTTGAGCAGATCAATGGATAGCCTAGCTAAGCAGATCAGTGGATTGCCTAGCTAAGCAGATTAGTGGATTGCCTAGTTGAGCAGATCAGTGGATAGCCTAGTTGAGTAGATCAGGATAGCCTAGATTTGAGCAGATCAAAGTAATCATTTGTATTGGGATAAGGATCCCTATTTCTTTGTGAAATATTATAAGGATATTATCTTGTGGACTACCCCACATTGGGGGAACCACGTTAAATCTTGTGTCTCAATTATGTGTGGTGATTTGTGCACTTGCTTACTATTGCTATCTATGTCATTAATGCACATTACTATATTTGGTTATTGCAATTAAGGACACTAATTGATATTGGTTTGGAAAGAAAGTAAAAAGTGGGTGCTATATTGTTCACCCCCTCTCAGTATAAGCTTGTGTTCTTCAATTGGTATCAGAGCGGGTTCCTTCGAAAAGGCTAAGGGGGTTAAGAAGGGAGAGGAAAGAAGTTTGAGAAAAATATGTATTTGGAGAAATAAGAACAATAGACATGAGAATGAAGAACTACTTGATATCACAAGGATATGAGGTATGGCAGATGGTTGCAAAAGAGTATAAGGTTGAAGGTGATCTCGAGACAGATAAGACTATCAAGAAATTGGTTGAGATCAATGCAAAGGCAATGAATTGCATTCTGAGTGGGCTACGTGAGATAGATTTTGCAAAAGTCATGGTATGTAATTCAGCTAATGAAATGTGGACCAAGTTGCAGAATACCTATGAAGGAGATTCCAAGGTAAAGTTGGCAAAACTACAAACTCATAGAAAAAGATTCGAGGAATTGAAAATGGAAGATTCTGAAGATATTGCAAAGTTTTTACTTCGAGTTGATGAGATTGCTAACACCATGAGAGGTCTAGGATTTGAGATGAAAGAATCAGATGTTACTCAAAAGGTTTTGAGATCACTTCCCATGAAGTATGATGCAAAGGTTTCAACAATAGAAGAAACAATGGATATCAACAAGCTAACAATGGAAGAACTACAAGGAACTCTCACAGATTATGAGATGAGGATAAGTAAGCATCAGGTTCCAATAAAAGAAATTGCATTCAAGGCTTCAGAGAAAAAGAAAGGGAAAGTTCTAGAGATAGATAGAGATTCAGATAATGATGAGGAAGCTAACTTCATCAAAAGGAAAAAGGACTTAAGAAATTACAGGGATATGAAGAAAGTCAAATGCTACAAGTGTGGTGATTATGGTCACTATGCAAACAAGTGTCCACATGAAGAAAATAGTGATGATGAAAAATAGGGTCACAGAAGAAAAGAAGATGGAAAGCATAAGCATGACAAAGATGATAGGTACAAGCAAAGCAAGTATGAGAAGAAGAAAAGTTTTTGTAAGACAAAGAAAACTTTCTACATTGAAGAAGCAAGTGATAGCTCAGATCACAATGATAGAGACAAGTCAGATGATGAAAAGGAAGAACATCTATTCCTAGGAATAGAAGGTGAAAGAGAATAGTGCTTTGTGTGTGGTCAAAGAGATCACAGATCAGGATATTGCAATGGCTTTAGTGATAGTGAAGATGAGATGACACATCAAGGAAACAGGCATGGTCAAAGAAATCATGAGAGTTTGTTTGCTATAGAAGATTATAATGATCTTAGTGACAGTGAAGATGAAGAAGGGTTTTTCTATGGGATAAAATAAGTAGAAGAAGAACACTCACTCCAAACAGAAGAAGTTAAACAAGAGAATATTGTAAGAAAGATAGATGTCTCAGTTGATCTAAAAGAAGACTTCAATGATATCCATGAGCAACTACAAGTGGTTAAGGAGAATCTAAAAGAATTGAGATGTTCTATACTTGAGAAGTTTGATCCATCACATGACTCAAAAGGTCAAGATATTTTCACTGAGAAGGAAACATGTATTTCAGAGACAATAGAGATGGATGCCAATTTGCTATTTGACACAAATGAAGAGAAAGAAGAGGAAGGTTCCAAAGCACCAAAGGTCTCATATTTCAGGTTTGGGGAATCACACTCAAAAGGAAAGGAAGTTCTAAAATATGAAAGTAAGGAAGCACCTAAGATTCATGAAGAAAGTTCCAAAGTTCCTATGGCTCCAAACATCCAGTTTGGATCTTGTTTTGAGATAGGTGAATCAAGTTCAAGAGGAAAAGAAATTCTTGAAAAGGAAAGCAAGGAAGAAATTAAGGAAGAGGATTTAGATACTACAAAGAAGGATCAAGGATACAATGCACAAGTCAAAGATGATCACAAGGATAATGGTCAAGAAAGGTATGAGGAACCAAGGCATGAACAAAGGGCTTTTCAAGGACATTGTTTTTCTTGTAATGGATTTGGACACAGGGCTATACACTGTAGGGTCTATGGATCAAAGAAGTTTGATTTTGCTAGAAGGAACTTCAAAGGAAGAAGGTATGGTTTTCAAGGACATTGCTTCTTATGCAACAGGATTGGTCATAGAGCTTCTCAGTGCAAAGAAAATGAGCAACATGGTTTTGGTTTTAGAGCTACACAATTCAGAAGTCATGGTCATAATGATTATGAAAATAGAACTTCACAATACAGGGTTCAGGAAAGGAATGGATATGGAAATGATTTCAAGAAAGAATTCAGGATATGGGCACCATCCAAAGGCTACAATATCAAGTGTTTTAATTGCAATAATTTTGGACATATTGCAAAATGGTGTAGGACTCAATTCCAAACAGGTTCAAGACAAGAAGATCAAGTAACTCATCAAGAAAAGGATATCAGAAAGATGTGGAAGGAAGTTGACAAAGGAAAGGAACAATGTAATATGGGAGTAAATGTACTCCCACCCCAAAATTAATCACCTCAAGAGAGAAGGTGGTGGGGGGCTAAGCTTAAGAGTCATATATTTTAGCCCCATAGGTGTCCCTTTTGCCATTGATGTCAAAGGGGGAGAGATTTGAGTAAGGGGGAGAGCATTGAGTTAGGGGGAGCAACCTCCAAAGAGAGCATTGAGATAGGGGGAGCAACCTCCATAGAGAGTATTGAGTCAAGGGGAGCACCTTTGATTCTCAGAGATGGTTTTTGCAGTGATTGTGGTGATTTGCATTAGAGGTGTTGCCATCAATGACAAAGGGGGAGATTGTTGGCAATTTGAGTTATTTTGTGTTGTCATTGATGTCACATGGATCATTGATGTCACATGGATCACATTGAGTTTTGGTGGCAAAAGCACTTCATAAATAATCATTTATGATATTTTGGAGAGCATGGATGTATACAAGGTTTTGTGGCATAAGAGGCATATAATATTTAATTTTTAAATATTATATTAATGGTTTTTATTAAAACCAATGGTAAAGGTTTTTATTAAAACCAATGGTAAAGGTTTTTATTTAAACCAATGGAAAGGGTTTTTATTAAAACCATTGGAAAGGGTTTTTCATTAAAACCACTATGCTAAGACTTCTCCAAATAATGATGGATGAAAAGGTTTTTCAAATAAAACCTAGGTGCAAAAAGTTTCATGGCAAAATTCAAAAGAATGAAGGAGATATCCCAATTCAAAGTTAAGAGGTGAATTATTAAATTCTTATTTAATAATTCTAAGGTCTAAAGTTGAATTTTATTATTCGTCGACGTGCAATGGTTGGGGAGATTAATAAAATCCACCGACGTCATTCGAAGGCATGGAGGTGCATATAAATAAAAGGTAAAACCTTTGTTTATAAGAGATTGGGAATATTGCGCATGAGTGAGAATCGTCGAAAGGGGAGCAACGAAGAAATAAAGAAAAATAAATTTTTTTTTGAGAGCAAGGTCAAGGAGACAATGCGGGAAAGTGACGTCATGTAGGAGCCTATAGCGTAGTTGGTAGCGCATGAACTTTGCACAAGGCAGGTTCGTTGTTCGAATCTCGCCAGGGGCAAAGTGTTTTGCTAAGGAAGGCAATTTGAGTTTTCAGATTTGAGCGCAGGCAAAGTTGGGTGTTTGGGATTAAATCCCAACGTGGGCTGACGCCCACGTGGTAAGCACTTCACAACGCTAAGTGAGAGGAACAGAGTTCGACTCCCGCAAAGGTGTGAAGGCGCATTGTTTTTGGCAAGGCATTAACGATTTCGAAGATGGTGAAGGCACATTAATTTTGGCAAGGCATTAACGATTTCGAAGATGGTGAAGGCACATTAATTTTGGCAAAGGCATTTCATAAAAAGGTATTTATCTCTAGCGCATGGTAATATTTGATATTGCCAAAGTTTTGGTGCATTGAAAATCATTTCTATTATAACTAGGGAGTTATAAGGTATTTAGTAAAAATAAATGATTGTTGTATGTGCTTAGGGAGTTATAAGGTTTGAAGTTAAATATTTGTGATTGTTGTATGTGGAGTTATAAGGTGTGGAATTAAAAATAAAAGCATAGGTGTTTGTTGTATGTATTAATAAAAATTATGGAGTCATAAGGTTGAAAAGTGTTGAACTTGTTATATGTTCTAGTGCATGATTTAATTATGAAATTAAACTAGGAACTTGAGACCTAGTTAATTGCTACCTTGAGTTAGAAGACATGCACATGAGTTAGGGTTTGAAGTTGAAGACAAATTGCTTGATTATGTGCCTTGGCTATTAAGAAGAAGTGGATGGATTAGAAAATCAATTTTGTGGATAAAATTGATGCTTGAGTTCATTATTGCTTTAGTGGAGTTCATTGAGAGTATTGCCATTATTGAGGAGGTTTTTGCCATTGCTTGAGGAGATTATTGTTGGTTACTTGTTGAGTACATTGCCACTATTTGAGACCATTGAGGAGATCATTTGCTAGTCACTTGTGGATACATTTATCTTTCATTTGAGGAGATCATTGTTGGCTATTTGAGAGCTCTTTGCTTGAGGGAGTTGTGCTTGTTTCTTGAGAGCTTATTGACATTGCATGAGGAAGATATTATTGAGAACCTATTGCTATCACTTGTGGAGATTGTCCTTGGTTGGTTAAAGTCCTCATTGTTATTTCTTGGAGAGGTTTTCATTAGAGAGCTCATTTGCCATATATTTGAGAGTTCATTGTTGAGCATTGTTATCATCCATTTGAGAGAGTATTTGTCATACATTGTTGAGATCATTGTGGATCATTGTTGTCATCCATTGAAGAGTACATTGCCATTCATTGTTGAGTTCATCATTGAGCCTTGCCTTCATTGATTTGTGGATGAGATTTGAGTGCTACTTGAGCATGATTGATTGAGCCTTTGAGAAGGCTTTTGGGATAGAATTTCTGGATAGATTTGAGGCAGATTTTGTGCATGATTGATTGAGCCTTTGAGAAGGATTTTGGGAAGAATTTGTTATGATTGGTTGAGCCTTTGAGAAGGCTTTTGGGAAATTTTGGATAATTTGAGGATTTGTGATGATTGAGTGAGCCTTTGAGAAGGCTTTTGAGTACAGATTTGGGACAACATTTGAGCAAGATTGTTTGAGCCTTTTGTGAAGGCCTTGAGTACATATTTGGGATAACATTTGAGCAGGATTGTTTGAGCCTTGTGAGAAGGCATTGAGGCAGATTTGTGAGCAGTGAAAGAGATAGAACATAAATAGAAAAACATACCAACACTAGTTGCCTAGCTGAGCAGATCAGTGAAGAGCCCACCTGAGCAGATCAGGATTGCCTAGCTGAGCAGATCAATGGATTGCCTAGCTGAGCAGATCAGTGGATAGCCTAGCTGAGCAGATCAGTGGATTGCCTAGCTGAGAAGATCAGTGGATTGCCTAGCTAAGTAGATCAGTGGATAGCCTAGCTGAGCAGATCAATGGATTGCCTAGCTGAGCAGATCAGTGGATAGCCTAGCTGAGTAGATCAGTGGATAGCCTAGCTGAGCAAATTAGTGGAGCCCACATGAGCAGATCAGGACAGCCTAGCTTTGAGCAGATCAAAGTAATCATTTGTATTGGGATAAGGATCCCTATTTCTTTGTGAAATATTATAAGGAGATTATCTTGTGGACTACCCCACATTGGGGGAACCACGTTAAATCTTGTGTCTCAATTGTGTGTGGTGATTTGTGCACTTGCTTACTATTGCTATCTATGTCATTAATGCACACTGCTATATTTGGTTATTGCAATTAAGGACACTAATTGATATTGGTTTGGAAAGAAAGTAAAAAGTGGGCGCTATACTGTTCACCCCCCTCTCAGTATAAGCTTGTGTTCTTCATGAAGATAGAAGAAATGGCCCTTTATTTATAGAATTTGGAGATGTTAGCGGGGCTAAGGTGTCCCATGACGTGTCCCCTATGAGGTGTCCCCTGATGTGGCATACCTCATAAGTGCATTTGGGTGAGAGAATCCCTCACCCATCTACCTATCATGAATGAGCATGGGGATGTGAAGTGGAGTAAGGGTCAAATTGTAATTGCAATAGGGTTAACCCTAAGTTAAGAGTTGACTTGGATAAGGTGGAAGGTGACTCATCCCTAACCCATGCTTTGAAACCCAAAAGTCCTCAGATGTTATTTATGGACTTAAATGCACATAGGAATTTGAAATGGATCAAGGGTTAGTTGTGACTACGGTTAGCCTAACCCTAGGTTAGTTGTTAACTTTTGGGTGAGGTGGAGGGTGACTCACCATGTCTCCCATGCGTTGGGACACAAAAGTCTTCAAAGCCATTTAAGGCCTTGAATGCTCATGGAAAGATGTGTGGAGCAAGGGTTAAGGTTAACCCTTCTTAGCTTGATCCTAGGTTAGACCAAGGTCAAATGGATGAGGTGGAGCCTAGGCTAGTCAAAGAGTAGACTAGGTGAGGTGGCCAAGAATATTGACCATGATTAGATTGATATTGGCATGGACTTAGACTATGAGGTGACATTTGACCAAGGTTAAAGGTTAACCAAAGTTAGGCAAAGATGATGGTGGGGACCTAGGTTTAAGAATAGGAAAGGGCTTAATTGGCTCAAGGGGGCTTATGAATAGTGCATGAATAGTGATTTTAATAAATAAATAGTATTTTGAGGTTAATATATGAAAATTTTATGGGTTTTACAAATTGATTAGTCATGATGATGGGAGAACTGGTAAGGTGTGAATGTTAGCTTTTGGAGCCTTAAACTTAAAGGAAATGTGATCACAAGTATAGAAATAAAAATGCAATATTATAACTATGATAATGGCAACTTAACATGCATGAAAATATGATAAAAAACTTGATACAATGCTCTAGAAATGCTCATATAAGAAAGCTCATGAAAATTACAATGCTCCTATCATGGAGTATACAACTCCTCTATGATATCAAAATGGAGCTACATTGTGACTGCTACTACACTACACTATGCACTCCATAAATCCTCTTGCTTAAACACTCACAATGAAGCCTTTATATAGAAGGATAGATTCTTTGCCTCTCACTCAACCCTGAGACTTATGTACATGTGGACTACATGCACATTTACATCAATGCACATTCTAACACTTGTGCATTTATTAAATTACTCTAATAAACTTATATTATCTCCTAATATATTCCTACTCTAAATATGTACCCCTGAAGCTACATTAGTAAAGAACCAAATGATGTAATATATTCCAACACCCCCCTGTATTAAATTATTTGATTTTTTGAAAGCTTTAGTCTTTGATAAACGTTATTCAACTTGATTTGGTCCCTTGTATTATCTTTAATTCAAATTGCATCGTATGCCTCATTGAATTGCTTCTTCTTCTTATTATTATTATTCTTCTTCTTCTTTATTGGAGTTAGTACTCTCATAGGTGGATGTACTATCATCTAATTCTTGCAAGAGTAATTTTCCTTTGCTTTTGTTCTTGTCATCATTCTCTATGTCTTGTATAGAAGCTTCTTAACATACACTTAGAGCATCATGATAAGATTTTGTGTTAGTGGAACTTGCAGTACTAATACTGCATGAGGAATGAAATATATTTTCTAAGGATGATTCATCCATTTCTATTTTTAGTTTAAGTAATTCTATCAATCCTCTTTGTTCTACATTTTCATCCTTATAACATTTGAATGTAAGTAGTGTCATATATAATATACTTCCATATTCTAAAGGAATTTGAATGTCATTCTTCAGTGAGTCAAGCATGTAGATAATGTTCCATTGTTTCAAAGTTATATTTTAAAGCTTCACTATGTATCCTTTTTGAAGTAGGGTCTAAGTTTCTTTTGGACTTTATAAGTGAGTTCTTGATTCCACTTTTTATGACACTTGCTCTTTCCTTTCTAATAGTGTTGTTCATATCATTGTTTACTGTATTACTTGAGGTAGACATTTCTCTTAGTTTCTGTTTTAGAAATATTTTGATGAATCCTTTGTAGTAGACTACCTTATATATCCCTAGTAATGATATATGCTTTAAATATGATTCACTTCTATCACTTGCAACCAACTATTTGTAAAAAGTTCTTTAGAAATTCAATTTCAAAAATAAGAGTTCAATATCTTTAGTTGGATTTTCTATATTGTTTTATCTCAATTTTCCAACTATAATTTTGATGCAAGCAATATCTAAATCTCTTCAACTATGATTCAATACTATATTAGGTTTCTAAACTTCTATAAATTCAGTTGAAGTAGGATTCCTTATATCTCCTTAGCTAGAAGTTTTGTTTTGAAAGTTTATATATTTGTAAACTAACCTTATATCCCCTTTAAAATTTGCAAATAATTGAAGCACTAGTAATAAATATTTTAATGATTTTAATTTATTATTTATTCTCAAAAAAAGTAATGTGATTTCTAGGGTATCTTCCACTACCTTATAACTCCTACTAAATATCCCTAGATTAATATTAAAGTTGATATGTATAATATTATCACTCCTTACAACTTTATGAAGGCAATAAAACTTAGATATTACCTTTATATCAAGTGTTTGCTTACTCTGGTATGAATCTGATAGTCACCTTGTGGTTTCCTCTAATGGTAGAATTTTTTCCAACGCTTTTCTATGGTAGCTTTTCATTCTTCAATGTTGTCCCTACGTTCTTCAATGCACTCTTTTTGGCTTTAATGCTCCTCAACACTTTGCTATACCTTTTGTTTTGTCTCTTACTCCTCCTTGTTACGTGCTCTTGTATATGCCTCCACTATGGTTATCCACTATGACAAGTGTCACAATTCTTTAGGGCAATGAACTTCCTTTCACTAGGTATTACTAGGTGAGTAAGGGTCAAGACAAAGGATGCCAATTTGAGCATTGTACCTTAAATACAGGTTGAGACAAGTGGCAATGGTGTTTTCCCCTTGAGGCATTACTATGATGTGCTTCTTTTTGAGAGATATATGCCACACCCTCAATGGCTATTAAAGAGTGTTACATTATTGAGTGTTGTCCTCCCTATTTTTGATGCATACTTCTAACAGGGTGGAATAACGGTTTATCTTTTTCTTTCTCGATACGTAATGGCTTTACCACATGCTAGGTCATTGCTTAATTTGGTGTGTTGTAACTTCTCTACCAAATGCCACCATGTGACTTTATTTTGTGCATGATTGTCTTCTTCCTTTGTTGTGTAATGATGTCTTCTTCCTTCACTACACCTGTGAATGTTTGAAAGGTTTCAATATGGTGCTTCTGATGCAAATTTTCACCTCCTTTGGCAAGTTTGAATATCTTAAGTACTTGGTTGGCAACTTTGATATTTCATTGTTTTATTATCCATGTTTAAATGATATTCCTTTCATTTTACTTGGTACTTTGGCTTCCCCTAGACGTGTTAGAACTCCTCTATCCAAATTGTTGTCTTTGATGAGAGCTTGACTTCTTGATGTGGGTGTGATAGTGAATTTCAAGCAATATTGTGAGCTATATTATCCACTCAACTAAACTTACCATCAATGTGGTCTATTCACCATGTATTGGTTGTATTTGCACTATTTCTCGATGTCAATATGTTGTATGTGCTCTCCTTTTATATTTACGAGTGGACCTTTTGATAAAACTTTCTTTTCCTTCACCAAATGCCTTTTTGTGCACCTTCTTATGTCCTCTCCAGGGACTCTTTTGATGCTAGATGTCTCTAAACACAATGTCTTTCTCCTTCTATGGATATCACCTCCTTGTAGTCTACAACTTATACATAGGATTACTCTTGCTTGGCTTGGCTACGTAAATAGTGATCTTGGTGGTGTGCCTTCTTGAGTCGTGCTTATTTTTCTTGATTATTGCACTTTGAGTGCTTTCAATATGTGCTCTATTTGAATGATTATATTCGTAGGTGTAATTTATTTTCCTTTTAATCTTACCTTGTATTGACCTCTATCTTGATGTTATGCAAATGTAGAGTATACGTATGCCCCTTGCTCTCTTAAACCAATCTTGTAGGCTTCAATTCCCTTTGTTGTCTGGTATAGATTGAAGCAACTATTATCTTCATACTTTTGACAATATCCTCCCTACTTGGTTATTCCTTTCACTTACAAATCCAAGCTTCTAATGTTATCTTTTGCATTATAGATTATGCAAAACTATAGAGTCTTATTTTTACTTAGATTAAGAAATAGAATGTTGATATGCTTCCTTATCTCAAAATATACCTAACTTCTATTTTATTCTATGTGTAGGTTTTAACTTTGTAGACTATAACTTTTGCACTACCTTTGAAGACTTCAAAATGAAAATTTTGATGTAACCTTTAAAATTTTGTAACTGGTGCTTTATACTTTAATAGAAATTCAAATAAAAAAAGCTCAACTAATGATTTGCACATTTTTGGTGCATATATTTTTCCTTTTAAATGATCACTTATTTTTTTTGCCTTTTGTAGATGTTATTTCCAGCTCTCCTAGGCTGTCCAAAACAGCTCACTTGTTCATCTTTTCACAACTTCAATATTTGACTAATATGTTGCCCGATACTATAACTTGGTGGCTTAAATGCTCCTTCAGAATGCACCTTTGAAATCTAATATTTAGTAGTCACTAACACTGCCAAAATTGTTGCCTTTTCCTATCCTCAAATCTAAAAATTTTTAGAATGCAAAGTAGTAAATACCTTCATTGAAAAACTATCATTGAATCCCAAAATTTTGGTATGATCCTCCCCAAATTGTAGCTCAGATGTTCACTCAAGAACCCTTCAATGATGGTCCCCAAACCTCTCAGATTTTGTGGTTTTCTCTATGTCCTTTATTTGTCGAATTCTAACTTTAAACTAGATCTCCTACTCAAACAATCTAATAATCTTAAGATCTATTCCAAACTATCTTATGATTTGACAATCTTCTCCTTTGGGCTTGTTGTCTAATGGCGATAATTGTTCCAATTCTTTAGTTATCTCGAGGTTCTCCCTTGGTAGTAATTTATCTAATGAGTTCTTCTAGGAAATCCTTCAATGAGGCTCACCAAGCCTTCTTCTTTTTTACCCTTGAGACCTCTCCAAGGTCCTCAAACTTACAGCTTCAAAATCTTCAATGAGACCTTCCTTGGACTTTTCAATATTCAACTATGGAAGTTACGTAGTGAGATATTCTTCTAGGATCTCCAGAATCTGTTGCTACTAAAATTTGCTGCTACTAAAATATGTAATAGAACTTTTTGTTAGTTCTTCTCAATGATCAATATTCCACTATGGAAGTTTTTCAATAGGGCCTCCAATGGACCTCTCCTTTAATGTGAATTTTTTAGTCTTCAATGGATATAACCAATCTCTAATATTTGCTAGGACTCTTCTCCTTGAGTCTCTTCAATCTTCAATGGGGTCTTCTTTCTAGGACCTCCTTCCTATATTTATAATCTTCATTGTGGTTTCCTTGGCCACTAGATCTCTCCTTGATCTTTCAACTAGAAGTATTCAATTTGCAAATCTCTCAATGGGACCTTTCTCCTTAGGCCTCCAAATATTCAATCCTTATTTTTTTGCAACAAAGAATTAATCCCTACATAATAAAGTTAACGTCGACCTTCAAACAATGAATATGGAGTTCTTATCTATCTGTTGTAGAAAACTTCCCAACTTCTAAGAGTTAATTTTCTACAACAAGAAAAATTTAGATGATAGTAACCCAATATTTTTCCTAAAAACTTATTTTCTTCTTCTTCAATAAAATATTATAAATGATAATAAAAATTTCTATGACTCTATAGAAAATAATCTTCACTAGTTGGATTTCCAATCTAGTGGATTCAATGTTGAGTTCTAGTCTTCACAAGTTTTTGCAACTCTGTGGAAAAACTCTAGCCAAATCAATCATGTGGCTTTTTCTACGTTCTATTCTTCTACCTAGAGTTACTTCTATCAAAAAATCTATTGTGATGATATTTATATGCAACGACACATTATGGCTGATCCGATTTGTAAATACTCAACAATAGCAATAGAGATCACTTTGTGATTTTCTTTGATCCACCATGGCTCTGATACCATTGTTAGCTTTTGTAACCTTAAAATTAAAGGAAATGTGATCACAAGTATATAAATAAACATACAATATTATAACTATGCTAATGGCAACTTAACATGCATGAAAATATGATATAAAACTTGATACAATGCTCTAAAAATGCTCATTTAAGAAAGCTCACAAAAATTACAATGCTCCTATCATGGAGTTTATAACTCCTCCATGATATAAAAAAGGAGCTACATTGTGACTGCTACTACACTACAATATGCACTCCACAACTCCTCTTGCTCAACTCACAATGAGGCCTTTATATAGAAAGATAGACTCCTTGCCTATCACTCAACCCTAAGACTCATGTACATGTCGACTACATGCACATTTACATCATTGCACATTCTAATACTTATGCATTTATTAAATTACTCTAATAAACTATTTATCTCCTAATATATTTCTACTCTAAATATGTACCCATGAAGGTACATTAGTAAAAAACCAAATGATGTAATATATTCCAACAACGACTTTTGGGTGTCTACACAAAAATAACATTCAATTATCAACAAAGTGAGAATTCACTACTTGATTGTAGTCTAGAAGGAATTCCTTTTATAATTTTGACTTGGGATGCTCTTTTAGAAAGGTAGCCTTAGGCATCAAACAATAACATAAAATAATGGATCAAGAGGACACCCTTACATAATGGAATGCTAAAAATAATTCGAGTCATAGCATGCTATTAACAACTTTTGGTGAAGCATCAAAGAAAAGCAAAGTCACCTTGTAAATGAACCTATGACCAGAACTTGACCATTGCATAATTTGAAGTATGAATGGCTATATAATTCTATCACAAGCTTTAACAAAGTCAGAGCATCATTTCTTAATTCAACAACCCACTAAAATGATTTCCATGTAAAATAAAATTGTAGTTTAGAAACCCAATTTGTTATGGTCACACTATCTATTGAGCAAGAGAATTGATTCTCCTAATTAGAGCTTTGACTACAATTTTGTAATCTACATTCAACAAAGTAATAAGCCTCCAACAAAAGACCTTATCTCTACTAGATCCTTTAGGACTCAACCTAACTATACCTTGATTAATAAGGTTGTTAAAGAGTCCTTGTTTGCTTATTCGTACATCTAAAAACTTTTTGACAATAATGTCCCACATAATCCTAAAAACTCGACTTGCAACCCATCAAGATTGAGTGCTTTACTTTTACACATTGAAAACAAAGCATAGGTAAGTTCTTTGAAAAAAAGGAAGCTATCAAAAATGATTTGTTAATCATAAGCAATGTGGTGGAGTATGCAACTAGTAAACTATTGTACAACTACATCATCTAACTCCCTAGCATTCTTAAACATATTCTTGAAATGGAAATGAAGATACATATAATCCCTTTATCCTCTACTTCCAACCTACCATTTTCATCTCTTATTTTATAATTTTATTTATTTAATCGCTAATATAATCATGAAAAAAATGTTGGAAATATGAGCAGGTTTTGTTGTCATTGATGTCAAGAGTCAGTTTCAGTGAGCAGGACAAAAGGAAGGATGTCAAGAGTCAGTTTCAGTGAGTAGTGCAAGAGAAATATTGCTTCTAGACCTAAGGAAAATAATATTATAATATCCCTAATTATAATATTCAAGGTGGTCAAATGAGGTCTAAAGAGCAATAGGAAGGCCCAAGAAAAATAATATTATAATATTTTATAATAATATTAAAGGTCTAAGGTTAAGACCTAAAGATTAAATTAATTATAATAATTTAATTATAAATTAATTTATAATTTAATTTGATTAACTCTAAGAGTTATTAAATTAATTATAAGTTAATTATAATAATTTAATTATAAATTAGTTTATGATTTAATTTAATAACCCTAAAGGTTAGGGTTATAAGGGCATAAAGTTTTTAATTAATTCGAATTAAAATTGAATTGAAAAAGGTCATCGACATTTTGAGCACATGACATATTGCATATAAGAAGGGGCAAGTTTCATTTCAAATAATCATCCATGCGATCCATCGAATGCCATAGAAAATCATGCGCAAAGTGAAGAGAAAGTATCACGTGTGTTTTAAAAGGTTTAATGAAGCAGAACAAAGGACAAATAAGTGGGGAGCCCACTTCACATTGCAAGGCACTGGGTAGCATGGTTGGCAGCCGAGGGCTGCGCTAAGACGTTTGTTGGTGCAAGGTTAGGGGTTCGATTCTCGTGGTCTTCATTTTTTGCAAGCGGAGAAAGTTTTGGTCTGCACCGTCATAGAAGGAACAAAGGGAAGGCATGTGCCTTTCCCTTTGCGTGGAGGCACATAGCCCACTTGGTGGGCGTGCACTGTGCAAAGGTGCTTGGGAGGAAGGGTTTGCATGTTCGAAACCCACCGAGGCCTTTTTGGTGGTTGGACTAAGGTATGCGCTCACATTGCTAAGGTTTGATTGTTGCATCCGAAAATTGCAAAGGTGGAAATTAATTTTTAATTTCTTAAAGTTTTGTTAATTGGAAATTGCATATTTAAAAAGGATTAAAGAGTTATACAAGGGAGATAAAAGGGTATGCAAAGTTTTATTTTTGTGTTTGATTTTTGAGTGGTTAAAGTTAATAAAAGGAGAAATAAGGTGTGCCAAGGGTGTTAGATATTTTTGTTGAAATAAAGTTATATTATAAAGATTGTTTTGAAAGGAGAGATAAGGCATAGTTGATTTTTGATATTTTGACTTGGTGAAATATTTTTGAAAGGAAATATTAAGGACAATTTTTGTTATCTAACCCTTGAGATTGGCAAAGAGAGTGATTGTGATTGAGACAGGTTTTGAGGTCAAAACTTCATCAAACAAAAGGTATGGGCATATCTTCCTTGTGAGTGGAATATTGTTGGATGTTGTGAATGCTAAGTTGGAGTGAAAAGGATTGTTTGATAAGCATTGTTGAGTTTGGTTTTATGGAATGAAAGTTGATACTAGAAACCTTGTTTGATAAGCATTGTTGGAAATATTGAAGTAAGCTTTCATATGCTTGAACTAGGGTTTGTGAAAGATCATGAGTATCATTGTTATGTGAGGTTTGTTTGATAAGCATTGTTGACTAAGATTTCATTGAGTGATTGGTTGAGTGAAGTAAGATTTTGTGGAAGCTTACAATACAGATTTTAGATAAGTCTTAGTGAAGACTTGTTGAGCAGATTGGGCAAGTTCTTGAGAGGACTTGTGGATATATTTGAGGTAAGTCTTTGAGAAGACTTGTGAGCAGAGTTGATTGATTGATTTGTTCAAACCTTGGGTTAAGGTTTGGGGCAGATCTAGTAGAGTTGATTTGTGATTGAGTCAAGCTTTGTGTTAAGTCTTGAGGATATTAGGATAGAGTTTGGTGCAGATTTGAGGATAGGTTTGTGCTAGATTAGAGATAGATATTGAGCAGATTTGTGTTAGATCGAAAGGATTGTGTTTAGTGTAGATCGAGGATAGAGATTGAGTATATTTGTGCTAGATTGAAGGATGATGTTTAGTGTAGATTGGATAGATTTGAGATAATTTTAAGACATATATTGAGTAGATTTGTGCTAGATCGAAGGACTGTGTTTAGTATAGATTTGATACAAAGCTAAGAGTAAGCTTTGGAGGTGATAGAGTATAGAGGATAATAGTCTCTAGTGGATAGAGATCCATTAGCTAGGGTAGTGAAGATAGGTCTTTTGAGTGAGGGTAGGAGTCTTCAGTGGAGAGAGATCCATAAGCCAGTGTAGTGGAGGTAGTAGTCTTCTAGAAGATCACCAGCTAGAGTAAAGGAGAAGGAGTTCTCCTATGGATAGAGATCCATGAACTTGATTAGGGGATTGGTGTCTCCTTTGGATAGAGGTCCATAAACATTGTAATAGGGAAAGGATTCCCAAGAGAATTTATTTGAGAAAATTTTATAAGGAATATTTTCTCCATGGAGTAGCCCACATTGGGTGAACCACGTTAAATCATGTCTCTCATGTGTGTGATGCTTTGTGTGATGTTTACTACTTTAATACTGCTGATGTTATCATATGGATTGAAAAGTAAAAAGTTTTATCTTATACTGTTCACCCCCCTCTCAGTATAAGCACATGTTCTTCAATTGGTATCAGAGCGGGTCTCTCCATGAAAAGACTAACAACTTGGAGGAAGATCCATCAGAAACACACATGACTTCAGAGAGTGAAGAAGAGACCATGTTTGACATAAAAGAGGAATTCTTTGCTGCTCTTAGGAACCTTGAAAAGGTTAGAAATAAGAACTCAAGTTTGAAGGATCAAATTCAAGAAGATGAAGAAGCAAGGATAGAACTTCTACAGAGTCTCACAGAACTCAAGATAAAGGTAGAAGAGGGAAAGAAAATTGAACAGGATATGACAGATCTATTAAGAGCAAGAGAAACAAAATGTGAAATATTGGAAGCAAAAATTGTTTATCTAAGGAATGAAGTTGAAAAGACCAAGGTACTACCAGATATAAAGTTAGGGAAATAGAAAGAGGAGTCTAGCTTTCAAGAAATAGAGACATCAAACAAAGATAAGCTCACTACTCATACCCCAAAAGGAAAAGATATCAGGAAAGAAGAAAGCAAAGAAGAACCATGGATGAGAGTTAATCACAAAAGGAGAAGCACTCAACCGCAATCTCAAAGGCATCCAAATAGGTTACATAATTTCTTCCATGGCTATTGCTTTTCTTGTAACAAATATGGTCATAGAGTTGTACATTGCACTGGTTATGTGAAAAATGATGTCAATAGAAATTTCAACTCTTTTGCACCTCTTATGAATAATGATATCATATGTTACAAATGCAATAATTTTGGGCACAAGGCTAGATGGTGCAAAATGGTACTTCCTGAGTCTAGTAAAAAGAATACAACTTCAACAACTAGGAAAGAGAAAAAGGGAAATGAAAAGGCTAGATCAATGTTAGTTCAAACAACTCTTCATGCTCAGGATAAAGAAGAACAATGGTTTCTTGATAGTGGTTGCTCTAGACACATGATAGGAGACAAAGACAAATTTCTTGTACTCAAAGAAACTAATAGAGGATCAGTAAGTTTTGGTGATAATGGATCAACAAAAATTGGTGGAAAAGGAACTCTGAGTTTAGATAATGGGAAAACAAGAACAGAAAATGTACTATATGTCAAAGGGTTAAGACACAATCTTCTAAGTGTAAGCCAACTTTGTGATCAAGGTCATATGGTTACATTTCACCCAGATAGATGTGAGATAAGAAAGTCAAAAACTGGAAAAGTCATTGCAAATGCAAGTAGAACTCCAAACAACCTCTATATGCTTAGTGAGATTAAAGGGGAAAAGTGTTTTCTATCACAAGAAGATGAGAGTTGGTTGTGGCATAGAAGAATGGGTCATTTGAATTTTGACAACATAGTCAACATAAGCAATAAACAGGCTGTCAGAGATTTACCCAAGCTAAAAAGGCCACAAAACACAATTTGTGCACCTTGTCAACATGGAAAGCAAACTAGAACAAGTTTCAAATCAAAGGGATATATGTCATCAGAGCCATTAAAGCTAATACATACTGATCTATGTGGTCCTACTAGAACACAGAGTATTCAAGGTGAAAGTTACTTCATATTGTTCATAGATGATTACTCCAGAATGACTTGGGTAGCTTTCCTAAAAGATAAGTCGAAAGCATTTGATAAATTCAAGGTATTTAAAGAACGGGTCGAAAATGAAACCGACAAAAGGATTAAGTGTTTGAGATCTGATAGAGGAGGAGAGTTTACCTCAAATGAATTTGTAGATTTTTGTGAACAACATGGAATCAAGAGAGAATACTCAGTTGCAAGAACTCCTCAACAAAATGGAGTAGTTGAAAGGAAAAATAGGACTATTGAGAATATGGCTAGAGCTATGTTAAATGAGTCCAAGATTTCAGATGGATTTTGGAGGGAAGCAATCAACACATAGTATATATAATCACTAGGGCTCAAATGAGGGTAAACCATCACAAGACTCCATATGAGCTTTGGAAAGGAAGACCGACCACTGTAAAACACTTCAAGGTTTTTGGAAGCAAGTGTTACATAAGATGGGAAGAGCAAAACTTGGGCAAGTTTGACCCAAGATGTGATGAGGGAATTTTTCTTGGTTATTCTACTAAGAGTAAAGCCTATAGATGCTACAACAAAAGGACACGCACTATTGTAGAAAGTATAAATGTAATAGTTGATGAGAAGATAGATTCAAGAGAACCAGTTCAACAAATTGTGTATCAGGAAGATGGAAGTTGTCAAGAAGAGTTTCATGAGGAATCAGATGAAGAAGAGGAAGAAACACAAAGACTTCTTCCTAAGACTCCATCCAGGTATGTACAGAAACATCATCCAAAAGAGCTAATCATTGGGAATCCAGATGAGAGACAGACAAGGAGAAGGATAATAACACCATCTCAACAAGCAAATTTTTCCTTGTTATCTAAAATTGAGCCAAAAGACTTCAATGAGGCAAGTGAAGATAAGTTCTGGATTAAGGCAATGGATGAGGAATTAGATCAGATAGAGAAAAGCAAGACTTGGGAACTTGTTCCATGACCAAAAGATAAAAATGTGATTGGCACTAAATGGGTATTCAGAAACAAGTTAAATGAAGATGGTCAGGTGGTCAGAAATAAAGCAAGATTAGTGTGCAAAGGTTATGCACAGGTAGAGGGAATTGAATTTGATGAGACATTTTCTCCAGTTGCATGACTTGAAGCTATCAGAATGTTCTTAGCCTTTTCAAGCTTCAAAAACTTCAAAGTATATCAGATGGATGTTAAATCAGCCTTTCTAAATGGTGTTTTAGAAGAAGAGGTCTACATTGAGCAGCCAGAAGGTTTCAACTTAACTGATAAATCAGACTATGTATGCAGATTGAAGAAAGCACTTTATGGACTAAAGCAAGCTCCTAGAGCTTGGTATTCAAGATTGGATAAGTACCTACAAGAACAGGGTTTCAGGAAAGGAATAGTGGATAGTAACTTATACATCAAAAATGAAGGGAATGACTTACTAATTGTGGTTGTTTATGTTGATGATATCATTTTTGGAGGAAACAATGATAAGATGTGTCAAAAATTTGCAAAGAGCATGCAGAATGAATTTGAGATGTCTATGCTTGGTGAGTTGTCCTTCTTTCTTGGACTCCAGATTTCACAATCAGAGAAAGGGGTGTTCCTTTCACAAACCAAGTATATAAAAGAGATGCTAAAGAAATTCAAGTTAGAATATTGCAAACCAGTAAGTACTCCCATGGTTACAGGATGTAAGTTAAGTAAATATGATGAATCTCCAGAGGTAAATAAAAAATTATACAGATCTATGATTGGCATCTTATTGTACGTCACAGCTACTAGACCAGATATCATGCAGGCAATGGGATTAGTGGTAAGGTTTCAGGAAGCACCCAAGGAGACACATGTAGCAATAGTAAAAAGGATTCTCAGGTATTTAAAAGGGACTATGGATTTTGGGCTCTGGTATCCCAAAAGTGATAGTTTCACTCTCACAACTTATACAGATGCAGATTGGGCTGGCAGTATTGATGATAGAAAAAGTACAAGTGGTGGAGCATTCTTTCTTGGAGACTATTTAGTCTCTTGGCTAAGTAAGAAATAGGCATCAGTATCCCTATCCACAATAGAGGTAGAGTATATTGCAGTAGTTGCTAGTTGTACACAGGTATTGTGGATGAAGCGAACTCTAGAGGATTTCAAGATAAAACATGATCATCCTATTCCCATATTGTGTGATAATACAAGTGCTATAAATATCTCAAAAAATCTAGTGATGCACTCTAGGACAAAGCACATTCCGATTAAGTATCATTTTAGTTTTTTTTAAGGGTTGTTCGTTTTTCACTAAGCCACTTTCGAAAGAGACCTTTGAGTACCTTCGAGAAAATTTGGGAGTAGTTCTACTCCCACCCTAGAATTAACCACCTCAAGAGGAGGTGGGGGAGGGGCTAAGCTAAGAGTTTCATTCTTAGCCCCAAGCCCCAAAGGTGGCCCTTTGCCATTGATGACAAAGGGGGAGAGATTTGAGTTAGGGGGAGAGCATTCAATCAGGGGAAGCAACTTCTAGGGGGAGCAGAACAAAAAAGGTAAAGGAAATGATAAAAGGAAAATGGGTTGCCATCAATGACAAAGGGGGAGATTGTTGGAAATATGAGCAGGTTTTGTTGTCATTGATGTCAAGAGTCAGTTTCAATGAGCAGGACAAAAGGAAGGATGTCAAGAGTCAGTTTCAGTGAGCAGTGCAAGAGAAAGATTGCTTCTAGACCTAAGGAAAATAATATTATAATATCCCTTATTATAATATTCAAGGTGGTCATATGAGGTCTAAAGAGCAATAGGAAGGCCCAAGAAAAATAATATTATAATATTTTATTATAATATTAAAGGTCTAAGGTTAAGACCTAAAGATTAAATTAATTATAAATAATTTCATTATAAATTAATTTATAATTTAATTTGATTAACTCTAAGAGTTATTAAATTAATTATAAGTTAATTATAATAATTTAATTATAAATTAGTTTATGATTTAATTTAATAACCCTAAAGGTTAGGGTTATAAGGGCATAAAGTTTTAATTAATTCGAATTAAAATCGAATTGAAAAAGGTCATCGATGTTTTGAGCACATGGCATATTGCATATAAGAAGGGGCAAGTTTCATTTCAAATAATCATCCATGCGATCCATCGAATGCTATAGAAAATCGTGTGCAAAGTGGAGAGAAAGTATCACGTGTGTTTTGAAAGGTTTAAGGAAGTAGAACAAAGGAAAAGTAAGTGGGGAGCCCACTTCACGTTGCAAGGCGCTGGGTAGCATGGTTGGCAGCCAGGGGTTGCGCTAAGACGTTGCAGGTGCAAGGTTAGGGGTTCGATTCTCATGGTCTTCATTTTTGGCAAGCGGAGAAAGTTTTGGTCTGCATCATTGGAGAAGGAACAAAGGGAAGGTGCGTGCCTTTCCCTTTGCATGGAGGCACGTAGCCCACTTGGTGGGCACGTGTTGTGCAAAGGCGCTTGGGAGGAAGGGTTTGCGTGTTCGAAACCCACCAAGGCCTTTTTGGTGGTTGGACTAAGGTATGCGCTCACATTGCTAAGGTTTGATTGTTGCATCCAAAAATTGCAAAGGTGGAAATTAATTTTTAATTTCTTAAAGTTTTGTTAATTGGAAATTGCATATTTAAAAGGGATTAAAGAGTTATACAAGGGAGATAAAAGGGTATGCAAAGTTTTATTTTTGTGTTTGATTTTTGAGTGGTTAAAGTTAATAAAAGGAGAAATAAGGTGTGCCAAGGGTGTTAGATATTTTTGTTGAAATAAAGTTATATTATAAAGATTGTTTTGAAAGGAGAGATAAGGCATAGTTGATTTTTGATATTTTGACTTGGTGAAATATTTTTGAAAGGAAATATTAAGGACAGATTTTTGTTATCTAACCCTTGAGATTGGCAAAGAGAGTGATTGTGATTGAGACAGGTTTTGAGGTCAAAACTTCATCAAACAAAAGGTATGGGCATATCTTCCTTGTGAGTGGAATATTGTTGGATGTTGTGAATGCTAAGTTGGAGTGAAAAGGATTGTTTGATAAGCATTGTTGAGTTTGGTTTTCTGGAATGAAAGTTGATACTAGAAACCTTGTTTGATAAGCATTGTTGGAAATATTGAAGTAAGCTTTCATATGCTTGAACTAGGGTTTGTGAAATATCATGAGTATCATTGTTATGTGAGGTTTGTTTGATAAGCATTGTTGACTAAGCTTTCATTGAGTGATTGGTTGAGTGAAGTAAGCTTTTGTGGAAGCTTACAATACAGATTTCAGATAAGTCTTAGTGAAGACTTGTTGAGCAGATTGGGCAAGTTCTTGAGAGGACTTGTGGACATATTAGAGGTAAGTCTTTGAGAAGACTTGTGAGCAGAGTTGATTGATTGATTTGTTCAAACCTTGGGTTAAGGTTTGGGGCAGATCTAGCAGAGTTGATTTGTGATTGAGTCAAGCTTTGTGTTAAGGCTTGAGGATAGAGGACAGATTTTGGTGCAGATTTGAGGATAGGTTTGTGCCAGACTAGAGATAGATATTGAGAAGATTTATGCTAGATCGAAGGACTATGTTTAGTGTAGATCAGAGATAGATATTGAGAATATTTGTGCTAGATCGAAGGACTATGTTTAGTGTAGATTGAGATAGAGATTGGGTTTTTATTAAAGATTAGCAGATTTGTGCTAGACCGAAGGATCGTGTTTAGTAAGAGATAGAGTAGAGCAAGCTTTGGAGGTGACAGAGTATAGAGGACAATAGTCTCCAGTGGATAGAGATCCATTAGCTAGGGCAGTGAAGATAGGTCTTCTGAGTGAGGGCAAGAGTCTTCAGTGGATAGAGATCCATAAGCCAGTGTAGTGGAGGCAGTAGTTCTTCTAGAAGATCACCAGCCAGAGTAGAGGAGAAGGAGTTCTCCTATGGATAGAGATCCACGAACTTGATTAGGGGATTGGTGTCTCCTTTGGACAGAGGTCCATAAACATTGTAATAGGGAAAGGATTCCCAAGAGAATTTATTTGAGAAAATTTTATAAGGAATATTTTCTCCGTGGAGTAGCCCACATTGGGTGAACCATGTTAAATCATGTCTCTCATGTGTGTGATGCTTTGTGTGATGTTTACTACTTTAATATTGTTGATGTTATCATATGGATTGAAAAGCAAAAAGTTTTATCTTATACTTTTCACCCCCCTCTCAGTATAAGCACATGTTCTTAAAAAAAAACATTTATACCCTGATTAATCCACTAAATCTTAGACCTTATCCTACATTCAATGCCTTATAATGTTCTAATCTAAGAATATTAGCCTCTACTGAAACTTAATCTTAACAAAAAGGAGATATAAGATTTTGAACTAGATCTTATTATACTTTGAAAAGAGAAATAATAATAAATTTCTCAAATATGCTTTGACATTGCATCTTCCAAGAAAATATTAATACACCTAACAATGACCTTTTCTCACCACAATATCCAACCATCCTCACCAAGAATCTTCTTTTAAACATGCAACGCTTGCAACTAGTCCAAATCTTCTAACAAAGAAATATTAAGCTTATATGGAAGGCCACCTAAATGCTTAGGCGCTTCAACTATATATAAAGGGTATATTACTGGAAAATAGTGTACCATGGTCGTCTTGAGCTAAAAACTTTCATAGTCATCATGAGTTAAAATTCTTGAAAAAAAAATATTTAAAATAATAAAAATAATCTAATCTACTAAATTTTGACTTCTCTTGGAACTTATTTAAAATAAACTCTTCATTTTCAGTAGTAGTTAGAAAAATCAACCTTAATTTTTTTTTTTTACATGCATAATGCATAGATGTATGAACTCCAATAATCATTCTGACTTAAAACTCTTACTAAACAAATTCTTCATATAATCTACTAAAATTTGACTCATCATCAGGCCTATTTAATAATAAACTCTCTATTTTTAGTAATTAGAAAAATCAATTTTTTTGGGATGTACCTCGGCGCATGTATACATGTATGGATGTATGTAAGATCATATTTTTATTTAATTTTTCATTTTATTTTATTATTTAAAATTTGATTTTATTTATTTAAATTTGTTGCTTTCTTTTCATGCTTCCATCTTCTCATAATCTAAAAATTATTTAAAAATAAATTTATTTTTATGCTATACTGTTCCTAATGGCTAAAAATTGCAACCCAATTTAAAACGGGTGGAATAGCATTGTTCCATGCGTATTCTATTTGGGGTTGTCGAACATATATGGATGATGTTTTTCACAATTGACAACAATTACATATAATGTGCTGTTAATACTACTCTTCTTAGGTGTGCCTTTTCAAAAACAGTTTTTATTGAACCAACCTCCTTATGACAGAAAGAAAGTTGGATAACTATGTTTTGTTTTCAATACTCTTAAACTTTCATCTGAGTAATTGATTTTCAAAGTAGATATTCTAAACAAAACCTTATAATTTCCAAGGTAATATTAAACAAATTGATGTCCATGGTACCTATTTAGTTCATTGCAAATGTATTATGCTTTTCTTGTTAGTAGGACCATATTCTTTGAAATAGAAATAAAATGAGATCAAAATTAACTAACAAATTCACTCTGTGGGATCTATCTAGTTTACAAATATTTCAGAAATGACTTATTGGATTCATATTCCCTACAATCACAAATTGATCACAAACAGTCTCGGGTTGTTATGTTTGCCATAAGAATACATAGAACAATTATATCTATTAAGTGTTTCAGTAATATCAACAACTCCAGCAAACATGAAACAGTATAATGCAATAAATGTGAACTCATTTCTTACACATATTTCAAGTTGAATTCAATTGAACCATTACATATTTGAGGATTTTTCTTAAGCATTGGATAGCATTCTATTATGAATTAGTATCTGATAGTTACATCTTTCTCATACAAATCTGTTGAACTGCATTCACCTCCAGATTGATGTCAGTAGGCTTTTATGGCACTTCACCTTACCTTTCGCACTAGATGTGAAGGATTGCATTGTGTATCATTTGACCTTCTTTAGGCATGATCACCTTTTTAATAAAGAATGAAGGTCTAAACACTTGGCATACATCATATTGATGAAGAATTACCCTTTCATCTCTAGTATAGCATTTAAGCTGCTCCTCCGCAAAAACCTTTTTCAAAGAAGCTTTAATCTTCACTTTGAGCAGTAGTTTGGGATCCGATACTATATGGCAACATGAACTTACATACAGATGACCAATATTATTGGCTTACCTACTTTACATGAGTAACCTCATTTAAGGATTGTGCCTCTAACATTTATATAAGACACTCCAGTAGAAGATATATGCAAACGTCAAAGTTTCATTTCTCTGAGGCCCTGAGGTCTGAAGCTGCTTGACAATTTCAAATTCCTCTGAATGTCTCAGCATGGACCTGGACAATGTAGGGCAGCTATAAGTAATCCATCGCCCTAATTCAAACTTATGTTTTTCAAACTAATCAGAATACAACGCAAATTCTTAGAATATGGTAATCTGATGTTTGAAGCATTTTTTTGTATTGGATGTAATTTATGACATATGACTCACTAAGACGAGCCTAAAAATGAACTCCAGTTACAAATAAGTTAAAAAATCTTACTGGACGGTGCTTCAATTCACCACGGCTCCTAGTTGTTATTTCATCCAATATTTCGGCATCATTAATATTTTCATCAATGCTTTCCACTATATCCACACCATCTAAATGAACCCCCTGTATTTTCAGAAAAAAAAAAACATAAACAAATAAGTACCAATGATTGTTTGCCTTGATTAATGAAATAAAACAAAGTGATGACATTTAACCAAATAAAAAATGTTGATTAATGCTCTGCAAAATCAGGAACCTACCCGCAATGGGAGGCTTGGCTGGTGATTATAAACAGCTCCTATTTCTTCATATTCAGCTGCATCTAGTTTGCTCAAATGTTGATGTTCAAATAGCCTTGGAAGAATATACTGTCTGATTGGTATCAGCAAGAAGAAGGGAATAGGGAATAGTATCCCTGCTATTGGTATCCATGTTATGCCAAAGCATGCCAATAAGTAAAGGAACTGAAATAATGTAAATTTTGCGATGGCCTTGAATGGTACTGTTTCAACAAAAGATGCATGCACATCCTCAAACACTCTGTAGACAAAAGTTATCATTCCAAAAACACTAGCTCTTAAGACATGACCCCCAAATTTGTTTAATCCAAAGCATATAAAATTTCATAGAAGTTGCAGATCTTCATTTAAGTGAAGTTAAACAGCAGATTCTCAAAATGTCAAGACTAATCAGAAGATCACAGAGAAATCTCACTGAAAGAAGTTTGGGACTCACTTGTGTCTCCTTGATGGTGTAATAAAGAATAAAAGGAACCTCTCCCAAAACTGATTACCCGGTAAACTCTCTATTGTCATGTAAGCAAAGTAGCCCCATAGTACAGATGTAGGAATCATTTTTATAAGAGGCATCATACCCACACAGGCACCCACAATAATAGACTGCATTAAGTTGCTCATCCGCTGCTCTTTGACTCTAACTGGAAGCAATTCATCAACATGTTTTTCAGGATCGAAAGTATGGCCATTCATTTCAGTGTTCAAAGTTTTTAGCTCATTCAAGTCCTTCAATGTCTGCAAAGTAAGAGACTAATTAGGCTTCATTTCAATTTTCATGAAACGAAAAATATTTTCGTATAGATATGCCATATCCCTACCTATGCAAAATGGCACTAAAATCATGTTGAAGTTTGAACACTATTGTTTTGAGAATCTTGTCTTCTTGACTGAGAGATCCCTAGATAAATATTCAGAAAAGTGATGAATTGTAACAGATCAAATTATGAGAGATTTATTTCACTAGTTGCATGCCTGTTTACTGAAAAATATTTGCAATGCTCGAAAGTACTTTCTATAAATAAGTTTCATCATTTACTAAAGAAATTTCTACATTTGAAATGAACATGTTTATTCGACAAGAAGTCCTCTAGACGTGCAACCATGACTCTGCATACAAAAGCTAACAATAACAAAACTTATAATTTATTGAAAAATAATAATAATAATTATGAAAGCATTCAAGCATTAGCTGCACATACTGATTTTTGAAAAGGCTGAACATGATTCATTTCTAATTGAGAAAACACTTGTTGCATATTGGCATAAATTTCTGTCAAATTAGCTCGTTGTTCAATGCTTTCTTTGGCAGATGCTACCAATTTCTTGCGCACAATCTGCAACCACATAACTCAATGATGCCTTCTTAATATTAAGAATAATAAAACACTTTTTCCCTATAAACAGCTGAAAGGAAAATAAGCAATATTTGTATTATGGTTTAAAAGAATATTAAATTTAACAATATGGGAGGTGACAACCAGCTTATAAGTGAACATGGAGTACTCAAACCATCTCCAAAATGAATTTCTCCAAGGACATTAATGTAAATCTCATAGAGAATAAAATATAAAATATAGGTCAGAGAGTGTTTGAGTCTATTAGAAAACATTGTAGTTAGAGATATCCCAGGAAGCTACGAGTAACAATGCTCAAATGGTAATGCCTGAGAAGTGAATTACATACCTGTCTCTTCAAAGTTGCAAGGCTCTTTGTATGCATAGGAGACTGTGGCAATACACCATTGGATGGAGGAATTCCAAAGAGTCCACATAGTAAGACCTGCAATTAAAAGACCCAGGCCCATTATAAACTATAGCAAACTTAATTGCAACATCAGATATGGATACAAAAGAACAAATGGAAATTAAAGCTTGGGCCAAAAGAAAGGTCATGCACACACCATGACACCCAATAGGAGTAAGTCATAGTGATAGGCTGATGGATTTCTCAAATTGAATTCTTTCTGTTGGGCCATCTGAGCTGCCACACTATGATCAAAGAAGTAAAGCCCTGCTATCATAATGGCAGGGATAATTGCAGCTAGAATGTATTGGGATGGGACCTTATACATATCCTGCCAAGATAGGTAACCATAAGCAAAAATATTTGAAGACATCAACTGTATAAATGCATTATGTTATAACAATTGAAAATCATGCTTGTGGTCCTTCTAAACAATAAATGGAATCACCAATCACCTTAACCACCTTCCAATTGGATGAAGCTCCAGGATCCCAGGGATTAGGGCTATAAAGCCTTCTTGGAATGCCATTAGGTACACTGTCATGTGTGCTGTATGAGATTACTGTCCACACAACAATCATCATGGGTACTCCATAATCTGCTAAGAAGCTTCTCATCCAACCTGTGAGCAGAATCAGTTACTAATTTGATGTAAACAAAAAAACCTTTTAGCTCTCAAAAACACTAGTAAAGAAAGAACAGTTGCCTCAAGGCTGCAGTCTAACAATAAATTGTAGGGAGTTTACTGTCCCTGCCGCAGGTTTGACTCTTCAAGATGACATAACTTCCTGAGTACTCAAAACAACAATAACAACAAGAACCACCGACAAAAAAAAGGAAGGGGAAAAGTAACAATACCCGTGCCATATCGAAATGATCGAGCACTTCTGCTCTTTAGTGCTGTGAGAAGCAGACCAAAAGACAAAACAATGCCAAACAACCCATTTGAAAATCGCCATGGAAATTTGAATTCCTCAAGATTGGGATTTGCATTGTCATGTATACGAAATTCTTCTACCATACCCTACAACCACAGTTTTAACAAATCAGAAAGGCATACTAGGATTCTTTCCATATGAAATCAGTAAAATGCAAAACCCTATGACACATCGCAACCATAAGAAGCACATGTACCTTGACAGCTTCTTGCATGAATAACACAGCAATTAACATGCCAAAGAGCTCTCCATATACTCTTGTAAACCTATTGATGATCACACAGGCATTGAAAATTGCTAGAATAAACAGCAGAAATGCTGTCCACACACAAGTCCTGCATAAAAATCCTTCCTTCAATGAGAGTATTTAATGTAGAATAATGAGCCTCACATCAAAAATTGACTCAAGTTCTTAACCATTTCATATGCAGTATTTCCTCTATGACTTCCATTCACATATGAATTGAAATTTCACCATATCTTTTCTTTTCTGCATTACTTAATCTTCGAAAGCTTATACTCTGCGGTCTGCACTAAGCCATCTTTTAGGGGCTACACTCTCTACATTGGCAGCCAAATGTATTAAGGTCATCCACCAGGGACCAAGGTATAAATCCCCTTAGAGGGATAAAATCTTGAAACTGGTACCAAGTTTCAGTAGAAAGAAGAATCTACCCAGATCCTTCGGAAATAAACTGACCTGTCTGGTGTTTGGCACCGCAAGTCCCTTGAATAATATAAAAAAAAAAGTTTTATACTTGATTTTTTTGTTGTAGTTTCACATAGAATTCCATCTCGCTTTTCACACCAAGCTCCAAAAATAGAACTTTTCTTGTATTGAGATAAAAGGTAATGGGACGGACTTACCAACATCCACATTATGTTTAGTTGGGCCTCTGGTAATCAGTACCCAATGAAAAACCTTTATTGCAGTCCCCATTATTAGGAGGAAAGACCCCAACCCATACACTAGCACCTTTTCCTTCGCTTGAACCTTATTCAGGTTGATCACCCCATCACTCTAACCCATACATTGGCACAGGTTCCCTTCTGGGGATTGGAACTTGGTGAAAATCCTATATTGCAGTCCCCATCACATCCTTGCAGAGGAACCACCCCAACCCACCATACACTAGCACGGTTTCCTTCCCTTCAACCTTATTCTGGTTGATCACCCCTTTACCCCAACTCATACACTAGCATCCGCTTCCCTTCAACCTTATTCAGGTTGACCAAAGGAAGGCCCACCGCTCAGCTGTGTTGCTACACCTATAACAGTTAAGGAGAATAACTCAATACGAATAACATTCAGGGCAGAAGGGTTTGCCCTATATAGAGAGGTAAAGACAGGTAAAACAAAACTTTCCCTTGCTCACATAATATATCTCATACGTTCAAGAGGCAGGATTGTTCCCCAGACTGGCACCAAGTTTCAAAGATGAAAGGGGCCTGCCACAAGCCATTAGAATTACCCTCTTTGGCCCTATGTTCACCAGGGATAGTCACTCTGGTAAAAAGAGATTGTATGTTTGGTCCTGTGTTTTTTAACTTCATATACTAAGCATGCAGTTTTTTCCTGTAGCGACTTAACAGGCTATGGGAAAATAACGACTTAAGAGTTTATCCAGGTGACTTTCCCTTGCTCACATAATATATCTCATATGTTCAAGAGGACTGGCACCAAGTTTCAAAGATGAAAGGGGCCTGCCATAAACCATGAGAATTACCCTCTTTGGCCCTCTGTTCACCAGGGATAGTCACTCACTGTGGTAAAGAGCGATTGTATATTTGGTCCTGTGTTTTTTAGCATCATATACTAAGCATGCAATTTTTTCCTGTAGCGACTTAACAGGCTATGAGAAAATAACGACTTAAGAGTTTATCAAGGTGGGTTCTCCATGAGTTTAACCCAGTGAAGAACATCCAACAGGCAGGTTAGCCGCGACTTAAAAAATTACGTTACTCTTATATATACACGTCTTTACCTTTCCACTATAAAAACAGATAATTTCTTTATACTAGGACTCTTTATGCTTACCATCCTGCCCACGCAAGAAACATTCTCTGCCCAAGATCATCCCTGTTTTTAGCAAAGTTATACATGTACGTGTACATAAGAACACTGGGCTCTGCAACTCCAAGAATCAGCAGAGGTTGTCCTCCAATCAAAGAGTGTATAATTCCACATAGGGCAGTAGAAATCAGTGTGTGGATAGCAGTTAAGGTTCCATCTGCAAACAGAATGTATGTTAGAGAGATTATAAATAAAACAAAATATGGCCAGGTGTACTTTTAGCAGCAGCGAAAGAAGAAAGCAAATACATATCAAAAACTTCGATTCTTACCTGTGGATCTATCAAGCTGTTCCCCAAAAGCTATAACAGGAAGAGCCGAGGCAAAGAAAATATAGGCGGTTGGAGAGAAAATCCTGCCATGAATAATAACAAATTATATAATCATCTGTATTGTCTAGATAGAGAAACCAAAATGATACCAAGTTTTGCAGACATGTTCTAATGCTGTTCCACATATAAAAATACCTAGGCCATTTCCTTGCCAACAACCTATTTAACAACTAAGAATTTCAAACCATTTCTAGAGGTAAGAATTTCAAACCATTTCTAGAGGGTGAGAAACCCACTTTCCTCTACCATGTAAGGCAAAATTACACAGACCACCTAGTACATGAAATCTTCTATCATGAAAATTCAAAAAAGCTCAAACTGGCATCCATATGAACAGATACGTTCACTTTGCAAAAGTCCTATTAAATTAGCCAATACATTTGATACATATAAGAGAAAGAAAACAAAGACATTGAGTGCAATACAGAACACATGCAAAAACAGACAAAGCCTAATACACCTTCTGAGTCTAAATACAGATATTCAATCAGAATATTCAGGCACATTTGAAATCTACAAAATATATAATTGAATGTTTGGAGGAGCTGAGACCATTTCACTGCTACCTGAATCCTGCATTGAATCCATTGAGCCAATCTTGTTTGTAACAGGGCAACCTTCCCTTGATGTCTCTGACAATTCCCTTAAAAGGGATTGCAAATGAGGAATTCTCCATTCTTGTTCATCCAAACTTCATAAAATCGCTGGTTTCAATGAAAAACGCAAAGAGGGTGTCTCTTAAATCAATTCAATGCCAGATCCTTAGGCACTGTCAATCACAGAAATCAAGTTTCGATGGCGAATACGAAATGGGAATATTCAAAATTAATGAAGATACGGATTTGGTATATCGCAATCACAGATGCCAACTTTCAATTAATAAAGACATGAATTGAATATGTTCAAAATTAGTGAAGACATGAATTGGGCATATCCTCATCGATGTAGAAGCGAATATGGAGGCCTCAGAATTCCACGTAGCTTCTAAGTAGGTGTTTAGGAGTGGAGGTACGCCCCTGTTCAATGCTGTAAATTACCCCCTTTAAAGGTATATTCCAGTCCACGCACACAAACAACATCTGCATTGCATGTGCATTGTCTCCATTGAATTTATAAGAGATTTCAGAGAATTGAACAGCGTTTTGGCGCTTGAACATTCCAAATTGATTTAGGAACCTAGGAATTCACCACCATTGACTCAAATAAATATTGATGTACTCCTAACATTAAAAGCAATGCCACCCAAAATTGCTCCCCTGCGTGGTTTCATTAATCTGATTTTTTTTATAGCATTGGGAGGGCTAAGGAAATGTGATTACACGAGTGTTTCTGTTAGAAGAACAACCAAACGAATCAAGCTGACATGCAGTTCAGAAATGAAACGAGCCAAATGGCGTTAGGAAAGAACTCCAATTCTTTGGTCTCGTTTGAATAAGTCCCGACCAGGAAATGCCTGAGAAAACAAAAGACACCTGAAACTACATCAATAAAAACAAAACAAATTCATCTGTATCTGTCCGACTATGAAGCTCTACACATATTCATAAATATAAATGGCATGAAAAAATTTCGGCAACACGTTTCCCGTTTCATAAGATTGGACTTGACTCCAAAGATTTGGATATTAATAGGAGGTGTGAAATAAAAATTTACAAGATTTGATTGTTAAATTTTAAAAAATATATATATAAATGCAGAGTTTGAGTTTTTTAATAGTAAATTTAAAATTTAAACTAAAAATATAAACTTATATTACATATTATTCCATGATTTATTCTTTAATTTTACTAAAAAAAAATAAAATTAAAATATTATCCAATACTAATGATCCTTCATACATGCAGCCAACTCTTAAAAATACTAAAGAATACAAGAAACGAAAATATCCCTACTTTCTTTGATATTGATAATAAAAAAAAATTAATTGAACAGATATTTAGTTAAAGTTGTTCATTTGTTTTGTTAGAATATCTCAATGAAAGGACATTGATGCTATTGTAATAATAAAGATATTGATTCTTTTAGAAATCTAAATTCAATTCACCAAATTTCTTTAAAAAAATATTGATTCTCTCAAAAAGATCTAATTCAATTCACCACATTTCTTTAAAAAATGGTTACATTGAATGATTGAAGAATAGCCATGAGTGATTGAATTTGGCAAACTAATGTGGGAGACCAGGCCACACGTATAAAGTGGCTAACAAGTCGGAAGATGCTTTGATAAATGCAGTCTTGCTCTTAAATCTTTCTTTGTCACCTCTGTGTTGGGAGGGGAGTTGCCTTTCTAAGGCTACCATTAAATGGTGGATAACATCGTAAAATCATACATCTGAATTGTTCAACTGTAACTTGAATTTGATTCAATCCTTTGATAATTCTGTGATAGGCAAGATTGTTTTAATTACAGTATCTTTCTGCATGATCTAGATCATAATTAATCTTTTGAGTGTTTTACTTTTAAGTATACCATAAAAGTGTCTAGCTGATGATCAAAACCTGTGTCCAATCGCTACTCCCAAACCTCCATATGGAAATTTTCAAAATCAACGACTTATAATCCTACCGAGGAGTGTTATCAGAACTATTTTTTCCTGTCAAGGGTCTCTTAATAAATTTATTAAAGTGTTGTTGGAATATAATATTATAGTGTTATGGTTTTGGGTTTTCATTTAAGAGACTTAGGTTTAAACTATTGCAAAAGAGACCTGATCCTTTCAAAAATCCGCACTATACCCTAAAATTTTACTCAGTTGAAAGCCAGTTGGAAATGGCTGAGATAGGCTGTCTTAATTTGATTCATTGGATGGTCGGATCTTATTAACTTCCAGCTTTACCCAATAGATTTGAAGTTTAAATATTATATTTTGATAAACAAAACATTACAATATTTTTGTGTTAGCACTGTCCACCAGCTAAAAAGCAAAATGAGGTGGATCAGGAGTAAAGCATCCATAACTAAATATACATAAGAATATAAGCTAATATAAAAATAATAATAATAATTATAGCTATATCTTGCTGCAATACACCAGATATCAACATTCATCTTAGGGAGAGTCTGTTATATGAAGAAATTCAAGGCATGTCTTCCGTGATATCTTCTAGAGTCTTCGGAGAAGAAAAAGAAGTAATCAAACCCTAAACCTGTTTATCATTGTTAACTGTCTTCTTCTTAGTTTCTTCTTGGACCTTTTGAAGATCTTGAATCATATGAGAAAGTTGATGAAGTCTGTCAATCACATCTCCAGGTGTGTTGGAAGGTCCATAGACTTGGGAATAAATGTGTCCCACATGTAACAAAAGATCAAAGGTCAAGTCTGCCAAAACTATATACCATGGAGGAGCAGATCTAGTAAACAACTTTTTGCATCTACACTTCCAAATGTGCTTGAGCAGGATGAGTCTACAAACATCCCAGAGTTTGGGGCATTGATCCATCTGAAAAAAATGAAGCAGAGAAAACTTCCAAGATCTAGTGAAAGAGGAAAAAAGAAGAGAGTAGAAGATATCCCAAATTTGTTTAGCCATGCCACAAAACCAAAACAAGTGAATAAGAGTTTCTAAAGCATTACAAAATTTGCATTGATGGGGAATGTGTAAAATCACAACCAAACTTTCAATCGTTGGCAGTTTTTGATGCAAAATTCGTCAACCAAGAAGTTGAGTTTTTTATTCAACAAGAGCTTTCCAAATTTGAGTAGCAAGAAACTGTTGGCAATTTGAGTTATTTTGTGTTGTCATTGATGTCACATGGATAATTGATGTCACATGGATCACATTAAGTTTTGGTGGCAAAAGCACTTCATAAATAATCATTTATGATATTTTGGAGAGCATGGATGTATACAGGGTTTTGTGGCACAAGAGGCATATACTATTTAATTTATAAATATTATATTGATGGTTTTTATTAAAACCAATGGTAAAGGTTTTATTAAAACCAATGGCAAGGGTTTTTATTAAAACCGACGAAAAGGTTTTTTAATTAGACCAACGGAAAGAGTTTTTATTAAAACCATTGGAAATGGTTTTTCATTAAAACCAATGTGCTAAGACATCTCCAAATGATGATGAATGAAAAGGTTTTTTCAATAAAACCTAGGTGCAAAAAGTTTCATGGCAAAATTCAAAAGAACGAAGGAGATATCCCAATTCAAATATAAGAGATGAATTATTAAATATTTATTTAATAATTATAAGGTCTAAATTTTAATTAAATTATCCATCGACGTGCAAAGGTTAGGATGGCAAATCAAAGTTTGCCGACATCATTCGAAGGCATTGAAGGCATATAAATCAAAGAAGACTTTGGTTATTTCGTTTCGGAGAAAGGAGAATAATTAGCGCATGAGAGAGTCATCGAAGGGAGGCAACGTAGAGGCAAAACGAAATACTAAATTCAAGGGCAAAGACAAAATCGAAAGATTCTGGAATTGATGTCACATTGGACAGCGTAGCGCAGTTGGCAGGGCATCATCTTTGCACAAGAGAGGTCTGTGTTCGAATCCCGCCAGGAGCAAAAGTTTTTTGTGAGAGATTGATTTCATTTTGACAGTCGAGCATAGAGATTAAAGGAAGTGTTTGGGATTAAATCCCAATGTGGTCCAACGCTCACGTGGTAAGCGCTTCACAGCGCAAGCAAGGAGGAACATAGTTCGACTCTCGCGAAGGTGTGAAGGCGCATTGATTTTTGGGCAAAATGTTGATGATTTCGAAGGTGGTAAAGGCGCATTGATTTTTGGCAAAGACTTTAACGTTTTCAAATATTGTGGAGGCTATGAACTTCATAAAAAGGTTTTTATCTCTAGCGCATGGTAATAGTTGATATTGCCAAACTTGTGGTGCATTAGAATCATTTCTGCAAAAATTAGGGAGTCATAAGGTATTTGTTGGAAATAAATGATTGTTGTGTGTACTTAGTGAGATATAAGGTGTTGAGATATTATTTGTTATTGCTATGTGTATTTAGGGAGTTATAAGGTGTTGAATTAAATAATTGAAAATTATTGTGTGTACTTGTGGAGTTATAAGGTGTGAAAACAAATAAACAAAAGCATAGGTGCTTGTTGTTTATGTTAATGAATTTAGGGAGTTATAAGGTTGTAAAGTGTTGAACATGTATATGTCCTAGTGCATGGTTTGATTATGAAATTAAACTAGGAACTTGAGACCTAGTTAATTGCTACCTTGAGTTAGAAGACATGCACATGAGTTAGGGTTTGAAGTTGAAGATAAATTTCTTGATTATGTGCCTTGGCTATTGAGAGGAAGTGGATGGATTAGAAAATCAATTTTATGGATAAAATTGATACTCTCATAATTGCTTTAGTGGAGTTCATTGAGAGTATTGCCACTATTGAGGAGGTTTTTTCTATTCATTTGAGGAGATCATTGTTGGCTATTTGAGAGCTCTTTTCTTGAGGGAGTTGTGCTTGTTTCTTGAGAGCTTATTGGCATTGCATGAGGAAGATATTATTGAGAACCTCTTGCTATTACTTGTGGAGATTGTCCTTGGTTGGTTGAAGTCCTCATTGTTATTGCTTGGAGAGGTTTTCATTAGAGAGCTCATTTGCCATACATTTGAGAGTATATTGTTGAGCATTGTTGTCATCCATTTGAGAGAGTATTTGTCATACATTTTTGAGATCATTGTGGATCATTGTTTTCATCCATTGAAGAGTACATTGCCATTCATTGTTGATTTCATCATTGAGCCTTGCCTTCGTTGATTTGTGGTTGAGATTTGAGTGCTACTTGAGAGTGATTGGTTGAGCCTTTGAGAAGGCTTTTGGGACAAAATTTCTGGACAGATTTGGGACAGCATTTGAGCATAATTGTTTGAGAATTATGTGAAGTATTTGAGGACAGATTTGGGACAACATATGAGCAGGATTGTTTGAGCCTTATGAGAAGGCATTGAGGTATATTTATGAGTAGTGAAATAAATATAACATAAACATAAAAACATGTCAACACCAGTTGCCTAGCTGAGAAGATCAGTGGAGTGCCTTGCTGAGCAAATCAGTGGATAGCCTAGCTGAGCAGATTAGTGAATAGCCTAGCTGAGCAGATCAGTGGATTGCCTAGCTGAGCAGATCAGTGGATAGCCTAGTTGAGCAGATCAATGGATAACCTAGCTAAGCAGATCAGTGGATAGCCTAGCTAAGAAGATCAATGGATTGCCTAGCTGAGCATATCAGTGGATAGCCTATCTGAGCAGATCAGTGGAGAGCCTAGCTGAGTAGATCAGTGGAGCCCACCTAAGAAAATAAGGACAACCTAGCTTTGAGCAGATCAAAGTAATCATTTGTATTGGGATAAGGATCCCTATTTCTTTGTGAAATATTATAAGGAGATTATCTTGTGGACTACCCCACATTGGGGGAACCACGTTAAATCTTATGTCTCAATTGTGTGTGGTGATTTGTGCACTTGCTTACTATTGTTATCTATGTTATTAATGCACACTGTTGTATTTGGTAATTGCAATTGAGGACACTAATTGATATTGGTTTGGAAAGAAAGTAAAAATTGGACGCTATACTGTTAACCCCCCTCTAAGTATAAGCTTACGTTCTTCAGAAACTGCCATTGGGCATTGGTAAAATTCACTTGTCACTTGACATTGAGCTTAGAGTCTAAAGAAGGTGGACACAAAATATTTTTGTATAACCAACTAGAAGTAATGGAAAAGATTCTATGACCATTAAGCCATCTCCAGTCATTCCAAATATTATGGGTAGTTGTTCCCAACTTCATAAGGACCTCACAAGGGATGGAAGCCACAACTAAACCATAGGACTCTTTGAACCTAGAGGGAAGGGAGCAATTATTGTAAATCTAGTTCCAGGTAAGAATTGAGCAGCTACCCGGATCCCAGATATCTCTAATTCTATTAATTCTTTTTTTCAAAATAGCTAGCCCTTGAATAACTATGCATAATGCTAACGGTTTATCATTATGGAGCATAATTTAATTCTACCAAAGACTGTTTAGACCGATGCTCATACCATGTCTCAAGGAGTCAAAATTCCAAGCCAATAAATGAGAAACTGATTGTTGAGCTTTCCATTTTTGGGTAACTGGAATAGAACCTTTAACTATAAAATAAGGCGCATTAAGGACCTTATCCTCCCAAGGGGTTTATTTCCATTTACCTTTGTGAGTAGCTAGAGAGATTCTATACCGAAATAGGTGTTTCCAATTTTCATCATCAATAATGGCTCTAGCAACCCATTTTGTAGCCAAAATTTTGCTTTAGGTAAGAGGATCAATGATGCCTAGACCTCCTAAAGCCTTAGGTTGAGTACAAAGTTTCCAAGAGATGGGTGTCATACCCACCTCTCCCTATCATGTAGTCCATAAAAATTTACAAATGACCTAAGTTAATTTATTATAGGCTACCTTGGTGGCCATCCAACAAGAGGAGTAATAAATATGAGAGGCTACCATAATTCTATTCGCAACTTGAATTCTTCCTGCTAAGGAAAGAAACTGAGCTGGCCAAGCATTAATTTTTTTTTTTAAGTCTTTCCATAACCCAACTCCACATATCCTTAGGAGAGATATTAATCCCAAAGAGAATTCCCAAATAACACACAATCATACCATGAGGGATGATATTCCACTCAATTAAGGAGTTGCATCCATGAGGAGAGGAATAGGTATAGAAGACTTCAGTTTTAGAATTGTTAATACGAGAACCAGAGACATCACCAAAAAATTGAACAATCTCTTTAGCCATTTCCACATATTATTGGGTATTTTAAATAAAAAGAAGGAAATCATCATCAAAATGAGAGTTAAGAGTATGCTTATCCCCAGGAAGCTTAATACCCCGAAGGAGGCCATCAAAATGAGCCTTATGAAGAAGATAACCGAGAGCATTGGCAACCAAAACATACAAAAAAAGGAGCAAGGGGTAACCTTGTCTGATAACCTGAACACAAGTTGAAGCATCACCAAAGAGCATACCAATTTGATTACAAAATTTTGGACCAAAACCAAGCTAAGAAAGCATACTTAGAATAAAATCCCATCTGATTCTATCATAAGCTTTGTCAAAATCTAACTTAACCAATAGGGCATCTTGATTAAAATCAATAGCCCATTGCAAAGTTTCCCAAACCATCATAAGATTATCTAAAATATAACGACCTTTAAGAAAAGCAGATTGTTCAGGACGAACAATCTCTTGAGCAATAGTTTTGATTTCTAAAGCTATAGCTTTAGCTATGATATTGTAAGAAACATTGAGGAGGGTAATAGGTATCCAATTGGAGATTTGGTTACGAGTCGTACCTTGAGGAATAAGCTTGATAAGCCCTGCATTGATATAAGCTCCAAGGGAACTATTATGAAGAGCTTCTAGGTAAACGTGATGAAGATCAAAGAAAAGAATGCCAATTTTTTATAAAACTCCATTGGAAGCCCATCCAAGAAAAAGAGCAATTTGCTGATCATTCACAAAAAGAGGATATTCAAGTTGATCTCGAATAATGGGGTCAACTAAGGTGAGAATATGTTCTTGCACGTATTTCATTAAGATACATTGGATTTCATCCTTTGGCTCTGCTGTAAAAAGTTGAGAAAAATGAGCTACAAAATGATTCATGATCTCTTTAGAGTCGGAAATAAAATAACCTAATGAGTCCTCCAACTCAGTGATCCTTTAATCTTGATATTTTACTTATGTTAATCAAATGAATATAATTTTAAAATAAAAATAAAATCAATATATTTAATTTGTATTTAATAAAGATTTAATTTCAAATTATTATTATTTCTAAAGCAGATTTTTTAAACTAAAATTTAATAGAGATAAAGTTATATACCATACTTTCGAATTGGATAATTTTTTTTTTATAAGGATTGTCATATATAACTTATAATCATGTGAATATTAAAAACTATTTTAATTTTTTAAATTACTTTATTTTATTTTAATCCACTCTTATCTTATTAAAAAGAGATATTAAATTAACTCAAGTAGAAGAAATTTTTTCAAAACCCAATTACATATTAGAAAATAAGGGTCAAATAGCCTCTCATATTTGTGAGACTCAAATTCAACTATTATTGCATTTTGTAATCATAGCATTATAATATTAATATAATACCATAGATATAACAAAAAATTGTATTTAATAGTTTTTACTATTATTTTTATTAGATGTTATTAATAACTATTTTTAGTATTGTTTAGTATTTCGTGATATTAAATAATAATATTATTAAAAAATTAATAATAACATTTGTTTTAAAAGAATTTGAAAATTTTATATTAAAACAAAGATCATTTATAAGACTCCTCTTCGCCTTAGCTGACAAGAACACATATTTACAATAGTAAAAGAAGAACTGCATTGAAGTCAAATCTCCTAAATCATATTTCTACAAGGGTTGTCTACCTTTTTACAATAGTAACAAAAGATTTGCATTGAAGCCAAATCTCCTAAACTATATTTCTATAATGGTTGTCCAAACTAGCTAAACACTAGATTTGCTCACCAACCTACCTAATCCTCTCATCCTCAATAACCATGTCACTGTGCCACTGAACCCCTACCTCCTTCTTAGTACACATCTTAGCCAGGAAGTCTATCACTCTATTATATATCTATTCACATAAACCAAAATCACATCATCTAATTCCCTCCATAATTCTTTAATTTGGGTGACAAGAATCCTCAACCTCCATGTCTTCAAAGCAAAGTTCCTCATGCAATCCAGAGCTCCTACCAATATTTGAGAATCTAATTCTAGGATTATCCTCCTATAACCTTGTCTTACTGCCTAGATAGAAGTAGATTTTATAGCTAAGGTTTCTGCTTCATTGTTCATGGTCCTTGTCAGGTCTTGCAGTTCCCAATATAACATTGTCTCAACATGATTTCTGCAAACCACTCTAATCCCAACTCTACTCGGATTGCCTTTTGCAGCTCCATCAGTATTAATTTTAAATTAACCTTCTAGGGGTGGTTTCCAACTAGCTCTTTCCTACCCCTCTTGCACTTCAGCTTCCTTCTCCATTGTCCCTATATCAGCATGAGTTTCCTCTTTAGCATACACTGCCACATTTTCAATGACTGCTTCAAATGACTTACCAAATGCCATCTAAGGATGAAAAGGTTTCTCTAAAAATTTTGTCATTTCTCTCCAACCACACTTGCCACCAAATGAATTTTAATCCAAGCTTTCAATTGATACAAAGAGCTTTAGATTTAAATCTACCCCTCTTCCATATTTCCTAAATATTAATCCGATTCAAATCACCATTGGTTTGAATTTTAAAATATAAAAACCATCGCTTCCAAATCTGGCGTGTAGATGGGCACTCAAACATCAAGTGTTCAGATGTTTCCTCACTCTTGTAGAATAAAACACATTGATATGGACCAACGATTCCCCTACATCTTAGATTATAAAAAGTAATAATTCCATTGTGCATGAACTACCAGGCAAAGAAGTTTACTTTCGACCAACCCTTGGACTGTCAAATCTTTCTTCAATCCTCAACCTAATATGCATGAGGAGGTTTTGGAAGGATCTTATTATATATTTCCTTCAATATGTAGACTCCAAGACTCCCATAGCCCCAAGCTAATTCATCCTCCTCATATCTACCTGTGAGAAATATTTTTGCCAAGATTTGAGTCATGATGGGTGTCAATTCTATAAGGATTAGAATTGGCCACTCATCCAACTTCTTAAACTAACTAATGTTGAAATAACTTTCAATCTGGATCCAACCTCTACTTTCCATGGTTGTTTTTACTTGTATTTTTGGGAATTCAATAATGATAGGTGGGTATTAATCCCATGAATCTGTTCAAAACCGTGCCTTCTCCCCTCTTCCCACTTTCCAAAATAATTTGTCTACCACTACTTGAGCTCCAAAATTTAGAGCCTACCACACCAAGGACCCATTACCATCCAAAGGTAAATGACTCACCTCATTTGGGTTCACCTATCCCAATATTTACTATTTAAAACTCTACTGAATAAAGAAGGTTGGGAAATCTACCTCTAGTAAAGCTTTCCAACCAAAGCTTTATTATTTAACTCTGATCTCCTCAGTCTCAAACCTCCCTTTACCTTAGGTTAACTTACTTTCTCCCAACCTATTAAGGCCCATAGCCTCTCTCCTTTTACTCCTCCCCATACATTTTTTTTTGCCATCTTGTCTAACTCTTTCCATATGGTATCAGGGGCAATAAGGTTAGAAAACTTATAAATTGACATGACATGAATTACTGACTGAAAAAAAATTAATCTACCCCCATAGCTTGACCATTTGTGATACCAATGATTAATTCTTTCTTTGATACAATCCAAAATATTCCTCTAGATATCTATTTTTTAGTTTTTTATAATGCAAAGAGATCCCCAAATATACCAGTAAGAGAGAAGTCCTCGTAAATCCCATGATATCTTAAATTCTACCTTGAAGCCTTCGATCAAGATTGAAAAAGACCACTTTGGTTTTTTATCATTGATGACTTGGTTTGTGACCCTAAGGTAAACATTAAGAGTATCTCTAATCATTCTTGCTTCCCTAAAGTTGGCCACTCCCACCAATCCTATGTCATCCACAAACTACAAGTGAATCAAAACTTCCTCACCCACCTTGATACATGTTAGCAAACCTTGTTGTCTTCTCCTCAAGATGAGTCTACCCAAGCCTTCATCCAAAATAAGAAAAAGATAAGGGGAACAAGGATCTCCTTGATGAAGGCCTTGAGTAGCTCCAAATGGTTGTGAGGGGAGGCCTTTGATTAACATTGAGTATGTTGGAGTAAAAACATAGTTCATGACCCATTCTATCCAATCCTAAGAGAAACTAAAGGTTTCCATCATCCTTGACAAGAAGCTCCACTCCACCCTATCATAAGCCTTTGACATATCCAATTTTATGAACATTCCCCTATTGCTAGATTTTTGCATTGAGTGGATGGCCTCTTGAGCTAGAACCACACCATCTTAGATTTGTCTGCCTTCTATAAAAATCCCTTGCTCCGAGGAGATAATGCTATGTAGGAGAGGTTTTAGCTACTCAACTATAACCTTTGTAATTATTTTATATATGACATTGCATAAGGCAATAGGTCTATAATCTGAAATATGCACCCCTCATCCCCTTTTGGAATTAAGGTAATGAATGTATGATTTAATGCTTTAAGAATTATTTTACTACCTCTGGACTCCTTTATAACAACCATTACATCCTCCTCCAAGTTGTCCCAAAAGGTCTAAAAAAACTCAAATGGAAATCCATCTGGACTTGGTGATTTTCTGGTACTCATTTCAAAGACTACTTTATTTAGTTCCTCTCTATCAATAGGTTTAAGTAGGACCCAATTTTCTTCTTCAAAGATAATAAATGGTATGACAACAAGAACTTCTTTTGAGCCTCTTCATCTTGCACCATACTTTTATTAAACAATTTAGCAAAATAATCCATTGAATGGAAATGCATACCTGGGATTGTATCAAAGGAGTGTTCGTTCTTATCCTAAAGAGCTTCCATCTTGTTCATCTATATCCTAGCACAAGCAGCCCGATGAAAAAAATTGGTGTTTTTATCACCTTCTAATAACCAAGTGGTTCTTGCTCTTTGTTTCTAGTTGATATCCTCTTGGTTTTCAATATCCTCAAACTTTTTACGCAATGCATCATCCTCTTCTTTGAGTTTCTCTGTAATTATTCCTTTCATAAAGTGTTTTTGAACCTCATCCGATCTAGCCACCAATAGAGCTCTTTAGACCTAGAATTCTATCTTGTTAGCTCTCCTCCATTGTTTCAAATGATCCTTGACATAATGAAGTTGTTTTTGGAATATAAACATTGCTATCCCATATGTTAGGCATCCCTATTCCTACCACTATGGAATTTTCTTTTGAATTTCCTCTTTTTGTAACCAACAGTTTTGAAATATGAATGGTTTGTGATGTTGTCTTGTCTTAATCCCCCCTTCCAATAGAATGGGGAAATGATCTAAAATTGGACCCTCCAAAATCTGAAATTTTAGATTCCATTTCACAAATGCCTCATCTGAAACCAAAAAATGGTCTAACTTCACCTTCCTGCTATGTGACTCTCTCCTCTTCTTAGTCGAAGAATAGTTGGTTCTAGGACATTTAATATCCACGAAGTGTAATGCATGGACTTGGGCAATCATAATTTGATTCCCTAGATCCAAAATTGGGGTTCCCACTTCATGGTCTGTAGAAAATAATTTAGCATCAAATTCCCTAGCAACAATCCAGTCTAACTCCTCCCTCAAGGCTCTCATATTATGCACCACTTTCCATTAACGAATTTGACCATCTAGGTTTTGAGCCCCATAAAAATTTGTGATTAAAACCTACTCAACTGTCACATTGTTCCTAAAATGTGATGTGAGGACACCCCTCCAAGCTATATGTTCTATTGTCATCCATTCAAGAGAGTTACAAAAGGTAACTATCCCCTCGATGCCCCTTGGACAACCACTTCCGTATGACCAACACCCCTCCAGAGTCTATTTACAGTTTTACACATAAGATCCAACGATATTTTTGTCTCTTGGATAAGCAAAAAAATTGTTTTACTTTTTTCTAAGAGTATTTGAATAGTAGATTGATGGGTTCTATTGTTTAAACCCCTAATATTCCATGATTGTATAATCATTGGTTACCTTGAGACCTGTAAGAGTCTATTGGCCTCAAAAATCCCCCAGTGATTAGTTTGTCTCCTTGAACTGCTATCAATTTCTTATTTGATTTTCTACCCACTCCTTGAGAGCTGATATTCTTTGATCTCTTTTCCACCTAAGTTATCTCTAAATTTGGCTTTTCTCTATTATTTTCTACTATACCCATGATGACATCCTTAATTATTGACTCCTCTTGGCTATTCACTATTAATGCCCCTACAATATTTAATTTTGGTAACTCACTACACTTTGTTACCTGCTCTAGGATAGGAGGTGAAAGAGGGGCTTGAACATGGTTGTTATTGTTTTCATTATTCACATCCACTCCTTCCATGAATTGTTTTTCTTCTTGCTCCACTAGTGTCTTGAATATCTCATACCTATTTGAGGGCTTGAGTTGGGTTTGCTCTTTGCCAAATTTTTTCTTTTGCCTTCTCCTTCTTTTGGGTTGTTCAAAACCATCTTCTTGTGCTTCTTTGCCCTGAGAAATGTTGGATGTTTCTTTATTGACTGTTTACTTATCCTCTTTAGGAATATTTGACATTCCTAGAGCAGCCTCCATTTTTGTGTTCATATTGTTAAGGTAGGACCGAGCCAAATGCCCATATTTGTGGCAAACTCTACACTTAAAAGGCAACGCCTCATAATCCAATTGTTGAATCCAAGATATATCTGCAAGTTTGAGTTCAACCTTTGCTAACAAAGGTTGGTTGAGATCCATTTCCACGCATAAGTTGTTGTGTTTCATTCTAGTGTGTCTCTAGAAACACCCAAATATCTTCCAAGCAAATTACCAATGATTTCCAATACCTACTCACTTTAGAACTCCATTGGAAGTGCATACAAATGGATCCAAATCGGGACAACAATGGGTTCAATTCAAGAATCAAATCCCACTCTCCAAGGCTGAACAAATAATCCTGTCGGACAATGATTTCTCTTTTCCAATTCGAAAGCCCTATTTCTATCGACAAGTGAGGAAAAAATAACAATAAAATATCCATTACTAATAAACCACAAATAATACTTACCAAGAGGCTCCCAATTTTTTTGAACCCAAGAATACAAAAAACTCAGGGTAGGATGAATACCCATGACTTTACAAATTAGATCGTGATTAGCTCTATACAAGATTGTTTCTTCTACCATCCTTTGCTCAATGACAATCTTTGGCTTTGATTTTGATTGTGGCAAGCATCCATTGACTCTTTGAGATGTTGATATTTTTTCAGCAACCGTAAAGAGCATTTTTAATGCAATTTTTTGTGATTCTTTAATTTTTGTTGGAGATTTTTCCTTTAACAAATCTGCAAAAGAACTTATTCTCTCTAAAAGAGGATTCAAAGATGTCCCCATTGGGCCCTCCTAGGGCAACAATCTTGTCTTCAATCCCGTAGCAATGAGAAAGCACTTTGTCTACCCAACTAATGCCCTAGTTTTCCATACCCTCACTCAAAAAAAAGGATGAAAATAAAGTTAAAAGATCATTTAGGGCAAACATTTAAAAAAAAAGATTTTGAAAATTTTATATTAAAACAAAGATTATTTATAAGTTGGGATGAGACTCCTCCTAGCCTTAGCTAACAAGAACACATGTTTAGAACAGTAAAAGAAAATCTGCATTAAAACCAAATCTGTTAAACCATAATTCTATGAGGACTGTCCACCTGTTTGTAAAAAAAGATTTGCATTTGAGCCAAATCTCCTAAACCATATTTCTACAATGATTGTCCAAATTAGCTAAATATTGGTTTTCCATTACAAGGTGTTTATTTCGAGTGACATATTCCTATGTTGGAATTTCGTTTCACTTTAATACCTCTTCTTCTTATCCTCAATAGCCATGTTACTTGCCAATGAACCCTTACCTCTTCTTAGCTAGGATGTCTACCACTTTATTTATATCTCTATTCACATAAACTGAAATCACATCATCTAAATCAATAATACATTATTATAACATTTAAAAAAATTAATATTTATTACAAATCTAAATTAAATATAATTCTATAATTTAAATTTAATTAATATAACTATTTAATTTAAATTTTGATATATATATATATATATATATATATATATATATATATTCGAAACACGTCCTTTGCGGGGAGTGAAACCTTGGAATTAGATTCCGTGTCTGGGGTTCTCTTTCGTCAAAGTCGACCTCATTCACTTTTGTATATATATATATTTTAAATAATCTATTTCTTAAAATAAGGTTTAAATATTGTGTTCAATAGGGACAGGATGAGGGTTCGAGCTTTGGCTTTTCTTCGAAAGGTTTAAGGTTCAAACTGCGACGTGGGCAAGTGTGTGGGGGGGTTGGGTGTAGTGGTTGTGTGTTAAATTTTCTATTGATAAGCATAACTCTTGGCTTTGCCAGGGGTCATGGTTGGGAAGAAACTGCTTAGCCTTGTGCGTTGGTCATTGTTGGTTAGCCCCGTGTGTTGGTCATGGTTGAGAAAAGATTCCTTAGCCCTATGCGTCGTAGGAATTTATCACACTAACCAAAAAAAATTAATATATATATATATTTTAAAGAGGTTGAAAAACAGGTACATGTCATGGATCACTCTTCCCATAAATTGAATATAGACGTCCACAAAAAAACCCAATAATTTTTTTTTTTAATTATTATTTACGATCTTTAAATTTGTTTCTTTCCAAACTACTTATAGTCTATACCAAACACCTAATCCATATTTGAATCTTTAATGGTAATCTTCTATAAACTTTACTCTTCTGCGTAAGTCAACAGAATCTCAACTCTCCAAAAAAAATTGCTTAGCTTCTACTTATCGTCTAAACTAAACACCAAATTCATACTCGAATCTTTGACCGTAACCTTATAATTTTTTTAAAACATAAAAACTTCTATAAACTTTAGTCTCATAAATAAACAATAAGTCAACAAAATTCCAACATTGCTTAGCTTTTTCAGAAGAGTTCATTTCAAATTATTCTAGCTGAAACTGGAATGTTCCCTTTAGAAGCAATTGCTATGACCAAGCTGTTATGTTACTTGAAAAAAACAGAAAACATGACAAATGATAGATGGCCTAGAGCAGTTAGAGACGAAGAGTTACATAGGCGAAAGAATACGTGGATGAAACAAAATCAGAAATGGATGAAACGTTGGGAAATCAACATAAATGAATGCCCAAATGTCAACAAAGACATTAAAAATTATGTGAATGAAAAGTTCATAAGTGGAATGTGGAAAAATGCAAGCAGGAAAAGACAATATTATATTGCAAATTTTAACCCAACGTATGACCACAAGGAAAAAGCGTATATAGGCGCTGAAATCAAGTGGAAGGAAAAAATACTCATTGCTCAGATAAGGACTAGCTCTCATAGGCTTAGATGTGAAACAGGGAGATGGACAACGCCCAAAGAACAATGGGAAGAAAGGATATGTACTCTATGCAACACAGGGGCAGTAGAGACAGAGGAACACTTCATCTATAAATGCCCGAGTTTTTCAGATATCCGTGACAAATACAAAGAAACACTTGGGAACGAGTTTATTACAGATTTATTTGAAGACAAGAAAATAAAAAAAGTTGGAGAATTGCTAACACAAATCAACAGGAGAAGGAACAACCTTCTCAAAGATATTAAAGATCATATGATATGATTTGAGTAATTGTACTTCCATATTTGAGGTCCCATAGACCACGTTTGGGTCTCGCGGACGTAATTAAAATCTTTCATTCATTCAAAAAGAGATATTCTTTGAGGTAGTGGTCTGGGCCTTTATTCACCACAGCCGCAATAAGATGGAAGAAATCTGGGAGACATATATTGTATTAAAAGCCCGGCCTGCTGAATCAAAAACCGTTCCGACTTCATGGAAATTGGGTGGTCCCATTAGATTTAAGAGGCGCAAGAACAAACTGGAAAATGAGAGAATGATTATTTTAAACCTTTTTATGGCTATCAATGGTGTAACCCACCATTATTTATTATTATTTTTTTTATCCCTTAATAGTAAATAGATCTTATTAAATATTATCCCTTTTCTATACGTTCATTACCATGCACTCACAGACTTTTTAAAAGGTTATTCACTCTGTTCACATCATTATTCACCTTATATTATATTAAATCTTAAGAGGTAAGGAACATTTTTAAGCATCCAATGTTTTATCTAAGCAGTGGTGGAAGCGATTGAGAGTTCGATCTTGTCGGTATTTATTAATTATACCATTTAAAGCCGCCTGACGCAGATCTCAAATCCTCGTCCTCCTCTCTTTTGGATAAGAGATCTTAAAAATCCTCGTCCACCGGATCAGAGATCTTAAAATTCTTTTCTGATTAAATTCCTTCACGGTTCCCTTTTTAAAATAAGCTCTCGTCTCTTTTCACCGTTTAAAAAGGGTAAAATGTAAAAAGGACCGGAGCGAGAGGAGGAAATGACATAGGAAGGACAAGCAAAGGTACTTGTCATTCCCTGAGAAACCCGTACGACTTTCACTCCGGACCACCACACTTTTAAGCCTTCTTTTTTAATTAAGACATCTATATCCTATTCTTATCAGCAGAAACCCAATTTGGAGAAACCCAATTCAAGTAATAGGGCGGCCGAGCCTTTAGTCTAGGCCTTCACTTTTGGAGCAACATATCGATACGGGGCAACTTATCGACAAGAACTCCCGGTTGTTTTTTAATCCTTGTAGAAATCAAATCAACAAAAACTTTGGGTTACCTTTTAATTCTTTAAGAATTTAAAAGAATAAGATTGGGTAAGTTATTGATAAGAACTCGGTCTCTTTTGCTCTCTAACTTTGAAGGAATCAAATATTTGACTAACTCTTTCTAATCTTCTAAGGAATCTAATGCGGACATCGTCTAACATTTGACCATTCTATGAGGAATTAAACGACGGTCGGTGCTACTAATCAATCAACCTAATGACAAGTACTCGGCTGCTCAACAGGGAATTCAATAGCGGTGAATAGCAGTGTTGGGCGCTACTAACCAATCAGCGTAATGACAAGCACTCAGCTGCCCAGCGGAGGATCCAACAAGGAATTGAACAAGGGCAGCCCAACCTATCCACGCGCTACTAACCAATCAGCCTAATGACAAGCATTCAGCTGTCCAACAACAAGAAATTGAACAAGGGCAGCCCAACCTATCCACAAGTACCCTCTACCTTATAAAGAATCAAATCACATTATCCTCTACCTTCCAAGGAATTAAACATGACAGTTTATAGGCAAGCATTCTGCTACCCCTAACCTTTTAAGGAATTGAATGGAGACAACCTATTGCCAAACATTTGGCTGTCTTTTGAGGACCACCCTTTAAGGAATCAAACCCATGCTACCCTCTACCTTCTAAGGAATTATAGGCAAGCACTCTGCTACCCGCTAACCCTCTAAGGATTGAATGGGGACAACCTATTGCCAATCATATGGCCGCCTTTCGAGGAATTGATCGATGTCGAGCTACTAACCAACCAACCTAATGACAAGCACTCGGCTGCCTTTTAGGGAATTGAATGGGGCAGCACAACCTAATCACAAATATTCGACCACCTTTAATAAATCAAGCCTATAGACAAGCGTTCAACCCTACCTTAAAATTTAAAGTATAAGTTTTTATAAAAAATATTTTTCTCGTCAAATAAAATTTAAACTTAAATCTTCTAAAACCATAAAAAAAAATTAAAATAAAGTACAGTTTTTCAAATGAAGTATAAATATTAGGACTTAAAATAAAAAGCAACTTACTCATAAGTATGTTACATCCTTACATACTTGTTTGTGATTGATTAGGTTAATAAAATAATAATATATTATAAAAATATCAAAAGTATTAGTTGTTAAAATAGTTTGGGTTATGGTTTTTGGAAAGGTTTAAGGTTTAAATTGTTTATGTTAAATTCTTTATGGATAAGTTCAATTATTTCTTTATAAAGGATCATGGTGGGATGAAGATACCCAATCCTACATCAATAGTAATTTTTTGTCAATCAAACCAAATAAAAAAAAAATCTAAAAAACTTTATTTATTTATATATTTTATATTATGAATGGGGATTAATGCCCATGGATTTGCATATTCAACGCACTTTTTTATATATAATTTTTTTTAAATTTTTTTATTGTTAAAATATTATCCATGAATTTGTTTTGTGGAATAATGTAACGGTAAGTTTTAGTTTTTTAAAGGAGGTTTAAGGTTCAAACCTCACGAGTATGAGGGAGTGGGTGGGTATATGGCTGTTTGTTTAGCCTCATTTTTTTATTGAATAAATACTTCATATTAAAGAATGGATAAAAATATACATCAGCAGAAAACAGAGAGTCATTACTGTTGACCCCAAAAGGGTAGTCTCCCTTTTGAGATCCATTTTCCCTTCCCCTTAAGGGTGCACAAGGTGGTGCGTCCTTACCTAGCCCGTGCGCTCCATTTAAGAGTGGAGCGCACGAAAACCCCCCGAGGCGCACAAGCTATGCGCCCCAATCCGAGCCTGTGCACTCCATTAGTGGAGCGCATGAAGTCCCCAACGGGTGCACAAAAGTGTGTGCCCGATTCGAGTTCATGCGCCCCATTGGGGAATGGGGTGCACTAAGTCCTCAAGGAGTGCACAACCCTCGTGCGCCCTACGTTGTGTTCGTGCACTCCACAGGGAGGTGGAGCACACTAAGGTTCTAAGGGGTGCACAAGTTGTGCGCCCCAAAGAGAGTCTTGTGTGCTCAATTCCCTTGGAGCGCACGAAGCCCCCTCGGGCGCACACCATCGTGTGCCCGCTTCCACCCCGTGCGCTCCACTCCGAAGTGGAGCACACAGAGTCCCATTAGGAGCACGTGCCTTCGCACACTCCTCAAACCTCATCGCGTGCTCCACTCTGAATGGAGCGCGTGAAGACCATTGAGTGCACAAGTCGTGCGCTCACTCCCCAATCGGTGTGCTCCACTAATTAGTGGAACGCACAACGTCCCATGGGGCGCATAAGCTCGTGCACCCCAAAAAGCATCCGCATGCTCCATTAGTGAAGCACATGAAAGTCTAGTCGGGCGCATGAAAGCGTGTGCCTGCATTCGGGTTTGTGCGCTCCACTATGGAGTGCACGAAGGTTCTTTAAGACTCACAACTTGTGCACCCATTGGGTCTCACGTGCCCTTGGGGCACGCAAAGTGTAAGCGAGCAAATGAATTCGTGCGCTTGCCTCGAGGGCCACACACTCCAATATCCAATGGAGTGCGTGAGACTTTTTTGGATGTGCGAGCTCATGCGCTCCACCCTGAAGCACAAGAAAAATTAATAGTGCACAAACCTCACGCGCGCTTCACTTGAGTGCGCCCCATCTTGACCAACCCTAAGCTGCCACATGTCTTACAAGTTTCCTCCAAGCTGCAATTCCTTTCCACAAGTACTATCAGCTGCCAAAAGAACAGGTGAGGTGGCGCACGCGGCCAATCAACATGCCTCGTCGGATGAAAAGCACACTAACTCCACCTACCTCAAATTTAATGGATGCGCTTTATTAAGAAGGTGGCAAACTCCTCCCTGTGCCATTCATGCTTTCAAAATTGTTCTCGACGAGGTCGAGCGTAGAAGAGAAAGAGAGAAGCCTTCACCATTCTGACTTGTTCATTCCCATGGCTTCCACAAGCTCGATCGCGACTGGGGCGTCGGATACCAAGAGGAGAGTTAGTAAAATTACAAGAGCATGGCCTATCACGAAGAGAACGGGAAGAGCTCAAGACCCAAAAGCTATGACCAATTTACCTAATACCAATAGAGAAATCACTGCAGAGCAAAGAAATGAGGTGAAGGAGATCACTATCTATAGTTTCGATCCTACGAAGGAGGATAGCCAACGATACCCCACTCTGTTAAGAAGCTTGTACATGAGGGCATACCGAGACAGGACCGAGCCTCCCCCTGTGTAACAAATGGAATACCAATCTGGGGTGTTTAACCTGTCCAAGAATCTAGCATTCCTCGGACCTCTTGGCTTGGCTGGCGGTGGCCTACGATTTTAGAAGTTGCACCATCCACGACCATAAAAACTAGGTGGTGGCCAGGTTGACAACAAACTGCATTAGGAAGGTGTTCGGGCTCACCACAACATTGCGAGTCATGGATTTCAAGACCTTGGCCCTCCAAGACAATTATATGCTCAACACCACATTCCCGAGGATGCTCCTAAAGAGGGGAAAATTTAAGCTCTTAGATTTTCCCATTAAAAAATTCTTGCTTTGGTCTTGGGTGTAAGATTACGTAGACATGGTAAACTTGGCATTGGACGTTAAATATTTAGATTTGATTACAAAGGAGGTAATGTTTCTAATCATGCAGTGCAACAAAATGGATAAGAATCCCCTCTACTTATGGGAAAATGTGATCAGTGATAACATTGACCAGGAATTACAAAATCTATAGGAGGCTATATTGGTTGATAAAGAGGAGATGCCTCCTTTCTCTTATTATTATTTTTTGATCCATTTTTTCATAGCACAATTAGATAAGTCTTTAGTGGCTTGGATGGGGGGTGAAAACTCCCACTCTTCAAGATCAGTTACTATGCATCCAGGAGGGGTGCTCCAGCTACAAGACCTTCTTTGAGAAAATCCTTCCCATGGTACATCTCTGATTATGTGGGGAAGAGCCAGACAGAAATGGGATTGGGGTAAGGGAGTTTTTACATAAAGCGCAAGCAGGAGATTTCTTCTACATAGAAGAATTTTTCTACATTAGGCTGTATGGTTCAAAACTGCCTCCGAAGGCACTACCTGTACACTACTTGGCTTCAATTGCTATATTGGAGATTACTCGGCAAATAGCCAAGGAGGTTAAAATTAGGTACCTTAGGAAGAAAGGATCTGTGCCATGGCTACCCATCCCTTGCTCAATGGGCCTCTACACATACCTGGGTCATTTTGCCGTGTTGTGGGCCATTTGGAACATGGATACACACTATTTTACAGAAGTTACTTGGAGAGCCTATGATCCAGATAACCATCACAGGAAACATGTTGCTGGTAAGCTTGCCCTTCTGCAAGTTGCTCACAACAAGGATAATTTTGAAGATGAAATGTAGAAGGCTTTAAAAAAAAATCGGTAATTAGATCTGGTTTGGAGAATGAAGGATAGGCCTTATAGCAAGATAGAAGCAGTTGGTGATTATAGCTCCCAATTGAAGTTGCACCGGGGGCTATTAGTGGATAAGGTGGTCACATTGGTCCCAGATGCTCCCCCAAAAGAATTTGAGGACCCTACCTTCCAAGTTATCTAGTAGGACACTGACCTCTTTGAGGTCATGATGAAAATTGTTGATGAGGCATAGCAAGAGCGGGCAAAGCTCCCTTCTTCTTCCAGCTCTCCCACTACCACCTCAAAAGGGAAAGAGTTAGTGGTTGGTCCATCTCAACGACCACAAGGTGTCGTACCATCAGCTTTGACGTTGATGTACCCAACGAAGCAGACCTAGTTGGCTGAAGGTCAACCCTCACTATATTTTGCCACCTTGGTGGTTAATCAGGAAGAGCGCCAAGTTCCCCTTAGAGTGATGAAGAAAATAACTGAAACTGAGGGGTTGTCTAACAAACTCAGGGACTACGAGGTGCAAGAGAAAAGTCCCACACAATCACCTACTTGGAAGAAAGCTCGAACTGAGTCTTCGACCTAGGGCATTAAGAGTCTTATGTTGGCAAGGGTCAAAGACATCTTTCAATTTACTACTGATGATGAGGATCAGATACAAGATATTGAAGAACAAAGGTCCCCGAGCAAAGGAATACGTAGGCCTCGGAGTACGGTAGGACAAGAGACAGGCGACGTATCTACAACTACGTTTGATATTCCTTTGCCAACAAGTCTAAAGGAGGCCACCATCGATGTAAGTAGAGGTGTCATGTAGGTTGAAGTTGCACTAGTTGATATGATGAAGTCCCAAGTGGCCACCCAAGCATAAGTGGTAGCAAGTGTGGAAAAGGAGATAGAAAGTTTAAAGGCTAAGGCTACGAAAGTGGGGCAGTTACAACTCAAGGTGCATCAACTTCAAAGTGAAGTTGATAAACTGAAGATGCCCGCTCCTTCTACTACACGGGCCAGTATTCAACTTGGATCAGTAGAGGAGCTCAAACAAGAAATGAAAGAGAAAATAACAGAAAATATGAAAGACTTGGAGTCCATTTTTGTGGATATCTATGCCACCAAGCATACTGTTGGCCTTTTACGGGATCATTTGCAGTAAGGGGATAAGAGGGTAAATGCCATATTTCACGTATATAAAAGGTTCAGGGAGAATTACGTGTCGATCATCGAGATGACAACTACATTATCAGATGATTCACACTGCTTCTTCGTTGAAGAATATGCCAAGGTCTTCATCTTCTTGTAGAATAAACAAAATTGGCTCTAGTGGAATCAAGAAATAGCTGACGTCGAACAAGAGGTCAATGATGAGCTGAAGGATTACGACTTCAAGCTGAATGAGTTTATGAATGCTCCTAACATCAAGGAGTTAGTGCTCCAAAAATTCCAAGATTTTGACTTGGACTTCGATGGCAAGTTGTCCAAACGGTTTATAGCCCTAGTGCAAATGGTAGACTGCCTATACCTTTTTTGCTGAGAACACTTTGGAATGGGTGAGAGAGAGGGTGAACAAGGCCGCACAGGACCTGAATTTGTTGTTGTTTTCATTAACATTCCATGATGAAGCATGGGAGTTCATCAATCAGGCCATTTAGAACCTTGGAGAGGGAGTGGGACCCATTTCACTCGGAACATACACACCAAGTGATATGCAGTCCCTACCCCAGGGTAGTACATGAGAGGATACACAACCACCACCTGCGTGAACAAGAGGCGTGGGCTAAGTGCCCATTTTTTATTACATTTGGTTTTTGAGGACAACATAATTAATCCAGCTAGAGTAGATAATTATGATGTTCAGGCGAGCCTGCACTATAAGAAGGAGATTGCTACAACAAATGTTTTTTTATCAAACCTCTAAGAGAGAAAAGCCTAGGTATAAGCCTTGTCTAATGTTTTAGTCATATTCTCCTTGTGCTCTTTATCTGTGTTTCTTATCGTCCTTCCTTCTACCATTTCCAAGGATTGTGAAGGAGCATTGTTCACCAAGATTATTTCCTGTGGAACGCGCCAGAGTTGGAGACCCTTACGTCATTGCAATCAGGACGGAGGGAGATCACCCCTTGTTATGAATATTCAAACCGGGGGTTTATTGTAATACAATGGCATATAAGGATCAAGCATTCTGCTGATCTTTCCATATGTAAAAAGTTTTTATATAAATGAAAATTCCAACTCTTCCCTTGGCATCTTCTATGTTTATGGTCTATGTTATGCTCATTTATGTGTTCTTGCAATCAAAATATGTGGATGACGCTTTCTTTTCACTAGTTTAATCCTTTTATTGCATTACGTTATTCGAATGAATTAAAACGAGCTAGTTTCCCTCTCTTTTTCTACTCTGGTCATAAATATTAACCTGTTGCAACTGCCCAACAGATAGGGCATCGGTCTGGTCTTGTTATGCTCCATTATCACTTGGTTTGATCACTAATATCTAAACAACAAAAAATCATTTTGTCTGGCATAAGTGGGTGTTTGCACCATTAAAATAAAATAGATGAACCCACCACTTAGGGTTTCCTTACCCAACCCAGTCTATCTAGAGCTTTCAAAGTAATCTATTCCTAGGTTAAAGAGGCGGATCAGCCAGAATCCATAATTTTGGTTATGATTTTTGAGTTTCCCGTGACGTGACAAATCTCTATAGGGTAAGCGGGATGACTCCACAACAGTTAGATCAACTTGCAAAATAAAAGCAAACAATTAGATCTAGCACTTTTATCTATGCTAAGGCAATCTTTCAAAATTTCATCCTTAAAAACCTTAATTTGACCAGAAACAAAACTAGCTGCTCTACTAATAGTAGCATCAAAAGGGGCCTCCTCATTTCTGAAAACCAAGTTGCATTTATCCTTCCAAATGCTGAAAAGAATAGAGATCCTGATAACATGCCAAAACACCCTCCTATGATATGCACAATCAAGTGAGTCACCAAAAATAATCTTCTTCCACCCAAATTGACCCTGAGAAACACTGCCATAAAGCCAGACCACTGCTCTCCAAACCTTCCTTGTTCTTGGGCATTCCCAAAAGATGTGCTTAATAGTTTCACTCCGACCACAACTATCGCAAGCATAAAAAATACACATCCATTTAACTAATTGAGCTTTGCTTTGCAGACATTGCATCATCACCAACCAAGCAAGAACTTTTAGCTGCATTGATAAGCTCAACTCTCACTCTTATCAGCAGAGGTCATGATTGGGATGGAGATGCCCAACCGTGAGGGTCCGTCATAGAGTTTCTCACACTAACTTCAATAAAAAAATATGCATAAATTGTACTAAAGTTACTCTAATCAAAATAATAAATCTTAAGTTCAATTTAGATGAAAATATAATTTTTGATGTAGACATTAGATTTTAATTGTAAAAACTCAAGTTCAATTATAGAAAGGATGACCTTTGATTACTTATTTAAATAATACATTGTTTTTGTCTTTAAAATCAATTAAAATAACCTTTCATTATCTATTTAAATAATACATTGTTTTTGTCTTTAAAATCAATTAAAATATATTTGATCTATATTTTTCCTTAAAAATTACTCTTAAAAAAAAATAATAATAGTAATAAATAATTTCCGTCGTAAAAAGTAAACGTTAAATTTTGCTTGTAATAAATAATTTCCGTCGGAAAAAGTAGACGTTGAATTTTGCTTGTAAAAGCTCAAGTTTCACTAATGGTTGACTTTTGATATACTTTTAAAAAATAATACATTATTTTTTATAAGATAATTTTTTTAATATTTTATTTTTATTTAAAATATGTTTCATTTACATATAAAATATTAATTATTGTTAATTTAAAAAAATTTAAACTACATAATAGACAACTATTGATTTAAACACCTATAAGGAAGCTAGTTAAGGCATTGTTTTTGGCCAAATCTGTGGTATTTTGCTAAGCTACAAAGTCTTTCATTCTTAGCATAAGTTGTTTATAACAATGGATGTGCGTTTTGTTTTTTTGCATGAGATATTTCCATGGGGTATTTCAAGGAGAAGCCTTACAAACTCAAAAGAGCAAGGTAGGTAAAACTTTAAAAATAAGATCAAACGCTAACATAGCTTTGTCTAATTTTATTTTAGCACTTATGTTTTATAAAACCTTTTAATTTTTTAATTTTTAATTTTTATTTTTGTAAATTTTTATATTTTTTCATTAATATTTTTATATACATATATAGTGGAATTGAAGTTAGATTTCATCTTACCAATAAATAAAACATAAATAAAAAATCAACATGTAACCTCAAGATTTAGAACTCTTTATACATACCTTAGAACCAATTGAGTTGATGGCTCCTTCTTATAAAAATTGATGGCTCCTTCTTTTCATTTTTTCCTGTTATAAGGGAAAGCAGACTAATAATTATATGGAGGCCCTCGTTATTTATTTTGCTTTCGAAAAGTGTTATGTTCTAGGATGGCGAAAGATAATATGTGAGTCAGATTCTCAGATTATTATTAATTTATTGAAGATTCATAATCTTTTTAATGTTTATTGGTAGCTGGCGTTAGTGGCTTGACAAATCTTTTAAATTTATCGAAATCTGAAGTTTATTTCCTTTGTTCATATTTGTAGGAAATAGAATGGTGTGGCTGATTGCTTGCCAAACTGGGCTTCCAAGTTTAGGAAGACTGGAATGTTAGGAAATGAGATCAGTTTCCATTGGATTGTTCTCGTCATCTTGCTAATTTGCTTACCGCAGATATGCCTTGTTGAGGCTATTGTTTGTTGGGTGTCTTTTGGTCGGGTGCTCGGTGGTATTGGGGGTCTCTTTATTCTAACCCTTGTAAAGGTTATTGTTATGAAATTCTTTGTTTCCTGGAAGGTTTATTGATTCAATAAATTTTTATCAACAAAAAAACTTATAAATTAAGTTTAAAAAGATTTTTTTTTAAAGCGAAAAACCCCTTGCGGAGCCGCCTTGGTCTGAGAGACCACAAACAGGGGGTTCTACACCGTCAAAGTCACCAGGGGTCGCACCCGACCCTGCCCGCACCAACATTATCAATTGGATTTTAGATACCCAATTCAGCTTTTTGGAAGGGTGGAGATTTGAACATGGGACCTCCCTTGGAGGATTGCCCTCTCCTCTCCAACTCACCTACAACACCCGGGTAGTTTAAAAATATTTTTAATATATTAAAAATTATGTCTTTTATTTTAGGGTAAAATTTATAAATTATTTTTTATCTATGCATTAACAGTGATCGAGGTTTGGTACATATTTGATTGATCTTTATTATTTTGAATTTATATTTTTTTGGAAATATTTTTTTATAGTTTATATGGGATTTAAGTCAAGTCTCACTTGTATAACATCATGAGTATATAATGGTATTATAATTTAACAATTATGATTGGAGAGGTTAAACCTGTATTTTTTTTAGTATGGTATATTGGGGTTGTATGTAAGTCTCCATCCTATGTCATAATTAAACCAACTACAATATCTCTCACATTATTTATATAGCTCTTTTGGTGCCATAAGGATTTGATCCTTGGTATGGCCTATATCACCCATATGTCTCAACTAGTGATATATAATTATTTAGGTGCCATTAGGATTTGAACCTTGGTGTGACCTATATCACCCATATATCTCAACTATTGAATCAATACCCAGTGACAAGTCAAACATGTGTCTTAATCAATAGATATATTGTTGTTTGATATTTTGTTTGGGTATGTTATTTCAATTTTAGGATAGGTTTAATTTTAATTTAATTTTTGTTGTTTTTATATGATTGATTTTATTTTTGTTTTAATATATATTAGGGTTAGGCACGAGTTTAATAATTTATTTTTTTAGACTTTTAAGGAAGACATTAAGGTTTGAGTCTTGCTAAATAATACATCCATAATTACCAAGTTATTGTAAAACCACTATGTCACGATGTAATTCAAATGTAATCTACTTCAATCCTATATAACCAATTAAAAATATGTTTTAAGGTTTTATCAAATGACATGAACTTAAATGATTTAATTCTTTGTGTAAAGAGGAAATCAAAGTTTGAATCTTACTAAATGGTACTTGCTTAATTACCAAGCCGTCATAATAAGACTATGTGGTTATGATGTAATACATATGAGATTTGTTTCAATACCATACAACCAATTAAAAACAATATGTATTAGAATTCAATCAAATGGAACAAGCTTTACGTTAAATTCCTTGACTTTCAAGGAGAAGACCCATATTCAAATATTTCCAAATAGTCCATGCATAATTGCAATATAAATAGGACTACTTTCAATCCCATATAACTACATGGTCATGATGTAATTTAAATAGGACTAGTTTCAATCCCATATAACCAATTACATAATATATATACTCTTTTATTTGATTTGTTTTATTTTTTAATAAACTATGTGTGGCTTCTATAGGAGGCACTTCTATTATAATATCAAAATATTGCATTACTTTCAATACATTGCTATTAAGTTATTAATCATATTCATCTTGACATATATCAAAGATATTCTTCATTTACCTTTTTATTAAATATATTCAACATCTTTCTCAAATTGCTATGCTTTTGCAATCAAATCATTGATATTGTTTTTACTAAGAGATAAAATCTCATTCATCGAATTGTCTTTTAAAATTTGAAATTTTCCAAGATGAAAATCCACATTACATATGGCTAAAATATTTACTATTTGGTTTCCATATCTCTAAATATGTTGACTATAACAACCTATGAATTCCCCAATACCTCTTTTTTAGAGGTCTTATTCATGCCCCTCGTATTGCAAAATATTACTTTCATCATCACTTTTTATTTTTATTTGTGGGCTTGTCCCACTTCTTGTTAATACTTGTGATATTTGCTTTTGTTTTCCATATCAATATCCCTTTGAGTTTTTCTTTTTTTTTGCTTCTTGGGTTTTCCTCTTTTTTTTATATTGCCACCAACACTTTCATCCTCATAAATCTCTTTGATATTTTCCTAATATTCATAGCGAGACTTATCATCTATATGCTTGTCTTGCTTTGAAGGATTTGAAGTGCAAGGAATAACCTCAACAACACTTTTTATTTTTATGTTTACTACCTCGAGGTCCCCAACATTTTGAAGACTTGCAAAACCAATAGACCAAGTGATGTGATTGGTTCTAGTGGAGTGAAGTGCTTGGTAGAATAGAGTTGTAGACAACCAAAAGTTATACATTGCCACTTCTCCCATCATCACAACTGATCAATTTGAAAAACCCACAATTTTTTTATAAATTGACTTCAAAACACTATTCGTCTTCATAAGCTCCCTTGGGCTACTTAAGCCCTTTCCTACGCTTAACTATGGGTCCTCATGTGACCTCCATCATAACTCAACCAAGGTTGAAACTTTTACCATGGTCAAAATGCACTTTATGGTCAAAGTCTACTTTATGGATAAACACATGGTTGATTATGTTGATCATGTTTAATGCTAAGCCCTCCACCTCACCTAGTCTACTTTTACTACTAACCTAGCCTTTCCACCTCACCTAATCTACTTTGACTAGCCTAGCCTAGCCTTATTACCTTTCATATTGATATTTATCATCTCACACTCTCTTGGGCAATAAATGACAAATGAAGACTTTTGCAAAATAAAAGTAATTTTAAATTCAAAAGTGTTCCACCTCAACAAGCAATAAGTGTCATTTGGAGACTTTCCTCTAGCTCATTATGGCATGTAGAGGGGTGAGACATTCTCTCACCCATGTCATTTGAGGACTTTCCTCCAACTCATTATGGCATGTAGATAGGTGAGATATTCTCTCACCCAAACTCACTTATGAGGCATAACACCATTACCACATCAAAGGACACCTTAAAGGATAACTCACAATGCACACCTCATAGGGGACACCTCATAGTGGCCACCTCACAATGCACACCTCACAAGGACACCTCAGACCCTCCCCTAACCTTGGTTTATTATATAAATAGAAGTCCAAATCCTCCATCTTTATGAGATCCACTTTTTCTTAAGAAAACTTTTCAAAACTAGATCATCAAAAGTCTTTCAACGTCACTCCATATTACCCATCATCCATCACCATACATCCATCAATATAGATACCATCAAGACGCCTTGCTATTTGACAAGTGGCTAACAAAAAAATTAATTTTAGAAGGTGACCCAACATAAAATAGAAGAGGCCCCAACATCAAAACATCATTTTGGTCAAAATATGCAAGTTATATAAAAATAGATAGATTTGCACAAACACGTACGAATGATTAGGTTGACACACCAATGTGCAAACCTGGTTTTTAGCAGTCCAAAGGCTATAAAATAGGTAAGTATGGTTCCTCACCTACTATTTCATCATTTCATGCATTTGTAATCATATTTTAAGTTCCTTTAGCCTTCTGATCAAGATAGGCCCTCAAAATATCTAACCAAATTTTGCAAGTCTAATAGGTCTTGAGGATAGGTTTGGTCTATAATGGCCCATGAACAATAATCCCATCCAAATCAAGGGATACAAACAAGACACCTTAACTGCTTGCCATTCCATTAAAGAGGACTTTCCTGGTGGAAAGATCCATTTTGTAACCTTAAGAGGTCAATTTTTAAAAGGATAATCTTTATAATACCTTTTAAAGTCGATTCAAAAGTAGTGGTTTCCGTGTATTTCATTATAGCATGCCCGGTGGGATCCCCACAAAGTTATTACTTTTTGTTAGCTTAATCATTGATTGACTAATCATTTGGACCATTTTTCTATGTTTTAGGTGTTGTAAATCTAGAACAGAGTCCATCAAAGTCCTGAGAAGCATTTCAAGATCACAACTATAAAGTTTTAGGTCCCTACACCAAGTTTGCATGACAGTGTGTGAACCTCGAGGTCTATCCAGATTCGCACATAGGTGTGCAAACATTGAAAACTACCTCAAAAATTGGTCCCTAGCAATTAGGTACTTATTTCCACACATCTACATCAACAACAAGGTAAGTCAGGGGGGTTAATAACCTTTTGTCCCATTGAGATTGCTATCTCACATACCTGCCCCTAAAATTGGTCCCTAGCAACAATGTACCTATTTCTACAGATCCACATCAATAGTAAGGAAAGCCAGAGGAGTTAATAGCCTTTTTTACCATTGAGATTGCTATCTCACATACCTTATAGCCTTCATAGGTCAAACCACCTCTCGACACGACATGTGCAAGATGAAATTATTCCTTGTACTTTCAATCAATTAAAATTAGGGTTATACTCTTTTCTTGTTCTATTTGTTTTGCTACTATATTTTCAAGATTTTACAATAGGTTTGAAGCATAAAAACTAACTTTCTACCTTTTTGTGAAAGAAACCATATCAGAACTAGGAGGACCTTTTGAACTAGTCTCAATAACCTCAAAACTATTTAGAAAATCTAGAAAATCCACGTTCACACAATGGTGTGTGAACCCAATAGAGTATTCAGGTTCACATATGGATGTGCGAACCTCATCAAACTATAAAATTCTTCAAAAAAAATATAAACATGATCTTCTGTGATACTTGGTACTAGGTATTTTGCTCAAAAACTATTATTTTTATCTTTTAAAGGCTGGTTCACTCATTGGTGCACTTCGTTAGGTAAAGTTTTCTTTTCAAAAGCACTAGATTAGGTTTTCCCTTTTAAAAGCACTTAGGTTAAGTGGGATTTCCTTTCAAAACACATCCTTGATTAAGTGGGATTTATTTCAAAAAGCATCATAGATTAAGTGGGATTTATTTAAAAAAAGCATCCTAGAATAAGTGGGATTTATTTAAAAAAGCATCCTAAATTAAGTGCGATTTATTTCAAAACAAATCCTAGATTAAGTGGGATTTATTTTAAAATGAATCCTAGATTAAGTGGGATTTATTTCAAAAGCACTTAGGTTAAGTGGTATTTATTTCAAAAAGCATCCTAGATTAAGTGGGATTTATTTCAAAAAGCATCCTAGATTAAGTGGGATTTATTTCAAAATGCATCCTAGATTAAGAGGGATTTATTTTAAAATGCATCCTAGATTAAGTGGGATTTATTTCAAAATACATCCTAGATTAAGTGTGATTTATTTCAAAAGCACTTAGGTTAAGTGAGTTTTCCTTTCAAAACACATCCTAGATTAAGTGGGTTTCCCTTTCAAAAGCATCTAGTTAAGTATGTTTTCCTTCCATAAGCATCTAAACTAGATTTATTTCCAAGTTTTAGCATAAATTTCCATTTCAAAGGCATTTAGCATACATTTAATTTCAAAAACATAAGTAAACAACTCACCACCACACACTCACGTTTCATTCACATTGGTAAGATTCGTTTTCATCACCAACCCCCAATCAAGATTGGTGACGTTGGATTTCATCTCCTTCCACTAGCTCACCCCCTAGTCATCATAGTAGATATTACGAGTGGCTTTCTAGACTTCAGTATTTGAAGATACCCTACTCTTGAGATATCCTCAGAGTAGTTTATGATTAGATATCCCTACTCATAGGGCTTTATATAATTTGTGAGTTGGAAATTGTTGTTCTCGACTAAGCTCGTCTAAGGGTGAAGTGAAATCCTGGGTAGGCTGATAGCAGGTCTTAGATAGTACCACCTATTTCATAAGAGGTATTTTGAGTTCCCCCACTTGGTTATATTTTTTTTGTGCCTTCCATTAGCTACCATTCACCTATTATTGCATAGTGGTTCTTTTCACACCTTAAGGTGTTATAAAGTCACGTTGCTTCAATATACCCTTTTAGCGTTCATTTCATCATCCTTTGTTTGGTTTTATGTTGGATAACATCATAAAAACACATGAAAACAAAAAAAATATTTACTTAATATTTTCTATTAACTTTGGTCACATATACACACTTTTGGCTTACAAAGCTGATAAAAAACCATCAAAATAGCTAGAAAACATACTTGCTAGTTTCTACAATCTGTACCTATCAAATTCAACTCAACTTATTTGTTTTCCTCAGATTTGCACAGACACTTATGAAAAAAAATATTCACACACCGATGTGCAAACCTAATTTTTAGACCACATATAGGTCTAGCAAACCTTCAAAAAACACATAGAGCAACATAATTTTCACTTCAATTTCTCTTACATCTTCATTCTATCACTCTTCACTCAAAATCACAATCCTCAATCAAGGCCCAAATTGCATAAATAAATGCATCTATCTATGGAGACTTCTTATATGCTCCCCTCTTCTCCAACCAATTTATTAGGACATTCAAAGGAAAATACCTCTGCCCATTCTCATACTCTTTCCACTTCTTTTTATAGCTCATCCCCATCTCATATATTGACCATTAGGATTTCATATTATGATAAGATCTAAGGCATCAAGTTAATCATCCTTCTTCTCCCATGAGCTCCCATGTGAAGGCCACTTTCTCCTCTTCACACCATCATGCTCCCTATCATTCTCCCCATCAATGACCATGTCATCCACCACATCCTTCTCAATATCACTTTATATTTCAAATAACCCAACCTGTTGGTATTCCACAACCTCATTGTCCCTCATTCCCACCTTCTTCACCTCATCCATCTGCATATTCTTACTCATATTAGTCAATATCCACTAATGTTGGCTTCCATGTTAGTTCCATTTCTATACCACTTTCTCCTCCTTCCATTGACATGTAATGCATCTTAGCATACCTCAATAATATTGAGTGGTGATTGAATGATTATCGATGTCATACACACACCCATCATACATCCATGGAAAGTCCCACAATACCTCCACTTCAACAAGCCATTCACTCTCGAAGGTAAGGTTATTAATAACCTAGGTGAGCAATCAATTCACTACTACCTAGTCAACCTCCCACTCACTCACATCATTCTCTATGTCCTCATACCATGACCACTCTCTCTGAGTTCCTATCTCATAATTTTTAGTATTTACATGATGTAGGGAACTTAGCTCTACTTGAGGTCAATTTAAATGATCCAAATAGAACAAAATCAAGAGGGTAAAATGAGCATCAATTTTTTATCTATCATCACCAACAAGGACATGATATTAATAATGATCACATTTTCACTCAACTGGTCCAGACTATGATCAATCAAGAGGAAATACAACAAAACATTCACATTGCATATTCCAATGAGAATCAAGGCACATCTTCAAATCAATTTCCCCAACCAACACCTCCATGACCATAAGTTGACACTTTTGCATCTTCTTCCATACCTCAATAAGTCCACCATGTCCATGGTCGCACCTCTCACCAAGATGTTGGTCATACTATTCTTATGATTAGCACTCCACAACTACTAAGGCGCTATCCTTCAACAACATAACATTTCTTTTCACTTTGTTGTGTTCATCATCCATTTATTTTTTAGATCTACTCCATATTAATCCCTTCTCCAATTTTATTTTCTTATACTCCATCATGATCATCCATCAACCCTATAGCCACATTGCCAACTTCCATTTCAAAAGGCTTGAAATTGCGCATTCATCGCTTCCAAAAATAGGGTCATCTTTGATCCAAAAATTTTCCCATAAAATCATATCCAAATTTTCCAAAACTATCACCATCAAATATGGCTTGAAAAGATCTTTCCAATAGTATAAGTTTTATCTAATTCTAACATCATTTGTCAAGATTTGCATAACAGTGTGCAAATCTCGGGCACTAGTCAGATTCGCAAATCACTATGCGAATATAATTTTTCTAATTGCATTTATCATCCTATGCATGGATATTTCCATCTATGCTAACATTTCACATTTTCTTCACCTTTTCATCTTCAAATTTTCATCTTTTTCTCCATCTTTTACAACTAGGGGAGTTTCTCTCCTTACAACCCATATTTCATGATTGAGAGAATCCATTTAATTTCAACTAATTCCTCATGATTGGGGGAGTTTTTTCCCCCTTATCTAACTAATTTCATGAATAGAGGATATATTCCCTTTATCTAACTACATTATTTTTTGGGGGAGTTAGTCCCTCCTTTTACTTCAAATTTCACCACCTCTCATCTACATATGATAGTGTTGTTCAACGCTCCACTAACAAATAAATCAACCAATATTTTCACCAAATCCATCTCCTAATTCTCAAAAGGTTGTGCCCTTTTATCATAGGTCATACCCTTTGCCTCACCATCACAATTCAACCATAGTATCATTTTACAATTCACTTACAAATTCGTTTAATCCCAATATTTCAAAGGCACAATTCCATTGTGTTACATTTCAATATCTTCGTATTTCTTTGCAATGGCCCCATTCAATTCGTCTTTTTCTCCAGACATCACATCACACTTTACTTATCACATGCTCTTAGCATACACATATAATTTCCATGTCATGCATAGACATTACTTTAAATGATAATTTTCATTTAAGACATTGCTTTTGATAGGAATTTTTCACTTCTTTACTACTTTCTAGTCTTAGCCATGATTTTCCTCCAAGGGGTAAAGTCTCTTTCTTGCACATTCTTGTACATTTGACATAGAAAACAATAAAAATATAAAAAAATAGCAACAATAATAAAAATAATAAAAACAAAACCATCCACTTGGGACATATGTCACATTCCATCTTCTTTCATGATTGTTTCCTTCTATTTTCTTCTTTTCTTCTTAAATTTTGGTCACTATTGTATGGTCACGCTTCGAGCAGCTACATACCTTTGATTTGTTCTTCTCTCTCTTTTTTTATCTTCCTTCTTGTTACTTGTCAATGTTGTATGATCACGCTTCAAGTGGCTGCATACCTTTGATAAGATCCCCTTTTATTTCTTCCCCTTGCATTTATTTCTTTATCTTTTTCTTTTCACACACTTCATCCATCCTCACAATCATCTACATCACCACCATATCGCTTCATCAATCACGTTGATGACACTAAACATTTGTATTTTCATCTCAAATTCATCTACTTGTATTAAAATTCTCCATATTTTCTCTTATCCCTTCCATTGTATATTATCTTGGGGTAGTTTTGTGTAGTATTCTCATTTCCTAAGCATAGAAAAATTGTGTCACTCTTTGCATCTCATTGTATATTCACGTATATTCACACCATCCTATTTGTTCATCTCTTTTCTATCACAAGTTTCGTCTACATGTTTCTCATACATATATACATGCATATAGGTTTTATTCATACCCATATATGTACATATTCATTGTAAATCACATTAAGGAAGAATTAAATACGCTTGTTAGAACAAAAATTTTGGTGTTTAATCCCCTTTTCAAGAGATTGGATCATAGAAATATTTGTGTGATTCAACCACTTACAATTAAGTCAATCAAACACCATATAAAATTTAATTCTAAAGCACTTCAAGGCTTCCCTTGGCTGAGTTGAGTTCTTTCATGGACCAATTGCATGTCTCACACATTAAATAAATTTTAAGCATAGGAAAGGTAATATTGATATAGAAACCAAACGTGAAGCTGATTTCTTTATTGATGCAATGCAATATATAAGAAATACAAATAATATCACGTGGTTAAGTGGTTGTAACAATTTTTCAAACATGGCCAACCACTTAACTAATAGATAACCATATGCTAAACAAAGGTGACAACTAACTGCTAGAATATAAAGAAGATCTCTAACATCTAACTAAACACCCAAACCACTTAACAACCTATTTCTAACATGGGCATACTATACCTCATGTGAATACAAAGTGTAATGAAATAGAAAATTAATATAATAAAAATTAATAATGAAATATTAACTTAGGCTTAATTGGATAAGCCTAAGTATCCTCAACACTTCTCCCAACCATAGAAGCATTGGACCCCAATGCTCTCAACAAATGTGGTAATTCAAGGGCTATATCATGGCGAGGAATCCAACAAGCCATGTGTGGAAAGTGACAGTTACAAGCGACAAGGTATGAAGTGGAAGAATGCTATCTAGTGTGATGAGTGTTCATCTTGAAAAATCTATTTGAAATGAGTGAAAGCTAACGATCAGGTGCCACTGCTGTTGTAGGGTTGAAAATAGGATCAGATACCAAAAGAGGATCCTAAAATGGTGTCTCTGGAAAGTGGTACTTATCCAAAGGAATCCAAACTCTATCTCCAACCTATGGTGAGTGAGGATTGTGATGCTTATACACCACTCCCTATGGAGTCTCCTGCAAGTCTTGTGGTATTTTGCCTAAAAGGCTCTACCAATGTTTAGTGAATGAAGTAACCTTAGCTTACTCCTCCATGTATGTAATGGTTAAAGTGGGAAAATCCAAAGGCAACTTCTGTGAAGCAAGTGATTGTGTATCTAGATGTGTATCCGAAATGATACCAATAGAGTGAATGACATATTTCTCATGAGGGAGAATTGTGGGTTCCTTAACCACTTGCTCTTGTGATTATTCATTAGGTGGGAGTGAAACTTCTTCATTTTATTATGCCTTAGATGGTGCTTGTTCTTCATTTTGTGTGGAACTGATGCTAGTAGGAGCCAAAATGAGTGCTTGACTTAGTGGCTTCCTTACTTGCCTATAACTTTAAATTAAATTGGAAGTAGTTTTAGTGCTTTGTATCAAGTAGGTTTTATCATGCAAATCCAATGTGTAGGTGTTATTTCTAGCATGATAAATAGCATTCCTATCAAATTAATAGGGTTTACCTAGCAATAGCCAAGAACAATCCATATATGTGACATCACACCTTAATTTATCCATAAACTTATCACCAAAAGCAAAAGTCAAGGTGCAAGTGTGGGTGATGTTAGATGTGGAGTCTACATCTTTCCATCCAAGTGCATATGGTTGGTGATGTGGCTTTATGGGAAGTTTCAACTTCTTCACAAGGGACTTCGCAATGAGGTTATTTTATGATCAGTTATCTATGATACAATCAACATATAAATCATGTGTAAGGTGGGCTCTAGTGACAAATAAATGGTCATGACCATCTTGAGAAAATATATTTGACATAAAGGTAACCTTGTTCAGTTTACCCTTTAAAGCAAGATACTCTTCTTCTATCCCTGTAGCCATAATGGGACCATCATGTGGTTCCTCATATGTAGGCTATACAAATAGGGATTTCTTCTTCTTAAATTTTTCAAAAGTAAAGCATTTATATTTTACATGACCATGCTTTTCACAAAATTCACAATACAATGAAGAAGAAGGATCTTTAGAATAAAAAGAAGAAGAACGTGCTTTAGGAGAAATGGGAGGAGAAGAAGATTGAGGGGAAGAATGAAAAGTGTTCTTCATATTATGTTGATGCTGATTCCCACCTCTGGAGGAGCTCTCCTATGATGAACGATATTTGTGATATGCACCAACTTTCTCCTCTGCAAGAATGACATGGTTGAATGCCACATCCAATGTGAGGAAAATATTGAACTTTATTTTCCTGAAAATTTGATCTTGCAAGCCACGAGTAAATTTTTTAATCAAGTCTTCTTCTGAATATTTCACACCAAGTTGTACCCTTAGCCTATTGAATTGGAAAATATAATTAACAAACATACCATACGCTTACCTCAATCTATACCACTTGGTAGAGAGGTCACTTTGGTAGTTTTGTGGGAAGAATGCATTTTTCAAAATTTGGATTAATTATTTTCAAGTCATTATGGAATTATGGATTTGTATTTCTACAATTAAAAATTTTGCTAAGCCTGTAAGTTTGACTATAGAAAATACAACCTGTTCATCCTCAGGAATTTTAACATAAGCAAATCAAGTTTGCATATCCAAAATCCATGTAGATAAGACATCCGGATCCCTAGATCCGTCATATAATTTGACCTCACATTTGTCTTTACTTGTATGATTGTGATGAATTTTTATATCTCTAGGGTTTAATTGCACCACAATATATTTTACCTTCTCTACTAAAATGTCTACTACAGTAGTAAGGTTTTCCATATTTGATTTGAGGTCTTGGGCCATATTTTTCCGAGTATATGCCAGACTAGGAGGATTACAAAATGGATGCAAGAACTAATCTAGGCTTAGAAATTTTGACAATTTTCCTAATGCAAGAATTGCCTAGATTTTTACAATAATTTGCCTTCCATATTTTCCAAAATGGGCTATTTAAAGTGCTTTTATAAAATTAAATCAAATTTTGCAATTACAATTTAGCACTAAAAATTAAAAAATTTAGCCCTTACAATACCAAAAATTGGGTTAGGAGGCAAAACATTTATCAAATTTGCAAAAAGTTACAAAAAATTTAGCTAAAAATTGACCAAAAATGGAGACATTTCACCTTGCTTTGCTGTTTTTCTGCTTTTGGCACCAAAAAATTGAATTTAAAATTTAAAATTTGAAAATCCCCTTCCAATTTGTTCTCAATGGTAAAATTATCGTAGGGGCACAAAAAAAATGGTTTTATTTGAATTGGGCAGGCGGTCAACTCCCGCCCGTGGCTGAACAGTCTACAACACTAAAATCAATGAACTGGACCAAAGTCAACAACTCGATCTCGTCCATGGCCGAACAGTCTACAACACTGAAATCAATGAACTGGATCGAAGTCAACAACTCGATCCGCTCACCAAACAATCAACCGCATGCCAAAAAATCAATCGCACTTGGTAACTACCAAGTGTACACCTGTATGAGCACCTACAAGTGGCACAAATCGTGAGCAGCTTGTGTGAACACCTTAAGGTACTCATTTTGGCTTATATGATCCTTGGAGACTTTAAAGTCTCCTTGCCTTTAACATAGGAAATGTGGGACTAATCTTGGTCTCAAAAATTGTTTCCAGACATCAAAAATGTCAAATGTCCACTGTAATCGCTACTTCATGTCATGTCGGTTTTCATTGCCAAAAACTCCAATTATGCTAAAATTCTCACACTGTTGATCACTGGGAAAAAAATTAACAACCAAACCTTTCCCAAGGCTTACCTTTTTTAATGCCAAGAATATTTTTGCTCATCGAGGGTTGTTGGGAGTGCCAAAAACACGTTTTTTTCAACCAAAAATCGACACCAAAATTTGGATTATTGTCGTCCCTGTCTACCATTGAAAACTTTTGTCGCATCACCAGAATTCACAGGATCATGCAAATTATCATTGGAAATTCACCATATAAATCCTTATTAGATGTCATTGAGGTGGTGATTGTGCCAAAAATGCCTATCACATCATCAAAGGATGCTCGTCGATATTTCTAAGCTCATTTGGGATCGTCGAAAATGCATTGGGGTGGTGCAATGCGAGAAAGACAATAGTAAACATAACTGCTTCTTGATCATTGGGTTTTGCAGTGTTAATGCCTTCCAAACTCAAGGTTTTTGCGCTATAGATTTAGTCTAGATTAAAACTCCACTTAGAGCATGAAGTCAACCCTTAGTAGAGAAAAATTCCCATAACTTCTGCTTGCCACTGATATGTTTGTCGAGAAATTACGATGATCACCAAAAACTCGTGGAACTTTCTAGACGATCCCTGGGACATCTTCGGTAATCTATGCTAGTCAAAAAACTCAGTAGACATCGGTTATGGTGTGTCTGTCTATGTCAAGCAGCGTTAATGTCTGCCAATATTCTTCTACAACAAACTAGTGCAAGGGAGGATGCTATTTCTTTTGATGGCTGTTGGGAGGGTCAGCTCTCGATCGACTCTCATCGATGGTCTAAACGTTGCTGGGGACAACCTTCGATGTCTGGACATCGATTTGTGCGGTGTCATCGGTGCTGGCTAGTGGTTACTGTGGCCAATGGATGATAACTTTCTCCAAGAATAGGCAAAGCCTATTTACAATGATAATGCATAATTTTTTTTAATAAAATATTAATATTATATATATATTTCATGCATAAAAAGGAATTCACTTTTTCATCTCCACTCTTTTTCTTGAAGCCAACTTTTTGATTAAAAAAATTGACTTATCTTCAGCAACCTGGTGCTTCCACGACAAACTTCTTCGACAACCTCCTTTTGGCCAAGAATTGGGCTTCCAATTTATGGAATCGTTCCTCAAATATATTCTTGGCTCTCTGATATTCAAGGTAGATAATTTTTTGTAATCTCCAAATTAGATAATTGCTAATTTATTACCTCTAAAGGGTAATATGATTTACCCTCTGACCTGCTATCAGGGGTAATTGGTGCAGGGGTAAATTATGCCCTCTCATACCTCAGCTTCACCTGATGTTGTGGGTGGCCTCAAGCCAATTTCCACTAACACCTTCCTAGGATCTGATGCACTAGCAATCTCACTAGGCACCTCACAAAGAAGTGGTAGTTTGCCTTCCTACAAAAAACAAAATCCTATGGTATTTATTACCAATGATATAGAAACCAAATGTAAAGCTAATTTATTTATTTATGCAATGCAATATATAGAAGAAATACAAAGAATCTCACATGGTTAAGTGGTTGTAACAAGTTGCCAAACATGGCCAACCACTTAACTAACAGATAACCATCTGCTAAACAAAGGTGACAACTAACTTCTAGAAGACAAAGAAGATCTCTAACAAATAACTAAACACCCAAACCACTTAAAAACCTATTTCTAACATGGGCATACTATACCACATGAATACAAAGTGTGATGAAATATGAAATTAATATAATAATAATAAATAATGAAATATTAAATTAGGCTTAAGTGGATAAGCCTAAGTATCCTCAACAAATATTGTGCGTACACTAGCCACCTAGCGAAAGTCACCCCACTCATCCTATCATTTGTGTGATTCAAACATGAGGATCAATAAAAGGATAAGCAATACAAAAACAGAGAAGTAAAAATGGTAGAAAACAAAAACAAATACCCACAAGAGCACTACCAAAATTATAAAAAGAGTACTATCAAAAAGCTTGAATCCCTGAGGTCTTCAGATTTATAATAAAATCATGAGGTTAATCTCCATCGGGGATAAAGATGCCTGATTGGAAATGGAGTATACCTTCCAAGTGACAACATGTCTATTAAATTAGAACCTTTCTCTTGTACATACCATTGCACACTTGTGGATGAGCTAGCTTATAGGCTATGTTTACAATCGATTGAAACCACCCTCTCTCAAAATGGTTAAATGAACATCACTTTGCACACACTAGTCCATGGTTGACTTAGTATTAGTCAAGATAGTTGTGATGTTCCAAGAATCTTGTTCAATTACTCAACGGGTTTGATTACTTAAACTATGTTGTTCAAATCTCTTCAAAGTCATCTTAACATCTAACATCTTTGGAATAATGGAAAGGATCATATCACAACTTATTTCACCATAATACAAGTGCTTTCTTCATTGATGTTCACATCCATTTACACATTCATTTGTTGCATGCTTCTTCGACACTTGCATTCATTTTACATGCATTATATGCTGCACTTTCATATCATCCACTACATGTTTGCTTATCTCTCATTCATATGTATTACAAATCACTTATATTTATCTACATTGCATCATTAATGATCATTCTAATCTAAATATCATAAAATATACTATACACATATATAACTACAAAATCAAAAGCATCTACAAAGCATACATCATTAATAAAAAAATCATACATCTATGCTACATCCATATATTCACACACATCATAACACCATAAAATATGTATATATATCTCAAAATATATCCTTAGGCTAAAAAAGTATGGTGTACCATCTTGGATACTACATTACATATACATATTGCTTATACAATTATCAATTACAAAACTGGTGGTCTCTTGGCCATCAACAAAAATATTTATCAACCCTACTGCTCACTAGGAGTCTCTCCACTCTTCTCTTGAGCACTCGAAACCTCATCCGCTTGTCACTCTAACATTGTACCACTCTACCCTGGGGTAAACCCATTTACACATGATGTTGTTGACTCTATCATCCATTGCCTCATTTGAACTACCAAAGGAGTACTCCATTGAACCCATAGTGAATACATGTGTGATCATGAATACGACCACAACTTTGAATAAATAGGTAGGGGTAACCCATGGCTAGTTAATTCCACCTCACACTATGCCCTCTTTGTCGCATCCTTTGTATATGCAGTTTATAAATTTGTATGTGCTCGTTGCCATCACTACACCTTCCTTCATAGGTCTACCATATCTATGACGACCCATTCCCTTGCTGCTCTTACCTCATCTACCTCCTACCATAACCATGTGGCCTATTCTATCATCTCATCCCTAAAATATCTAGCTTCATCATGCTTCCTTGCTAAAGCATACCTCTCCTCAAACACCCACCTCGCCTCCACCACAACTCCCTCTAGCCTCTCCTACAACTCTTGTCACTCTGATAACACAACAACTCTGGTTGCTATCACTACATCCCTCTCTAAAACTAGTACTACTCATTCCATAACCCACTCCATTTCTCTCTCTCTATCAAATACCCCTCCAAATATTGTACCATATCTTGTAATATAGTATCCTCGTCCTGCGTCGCTAGCCTATCACATAGAATAATCACTAAATCAAACTTTGGCTCCTGTGCCTCTCTCTCCTTGCTGTCGTTATCATGATACCCTCTATTAGTAGCTTGTATATGCGATACACATCCTCCAAAGTGATGGTCATTTCTCCTATCAAAAAATGAAAGGTGTTCCTATTTGGATCCCATCTCTTGCACAATGCCAACACAAAGGAGTGATTGGAGTACACACTCCACATCTTCCAAAATCCATACAATCCCACCTTGCCCAACCAGGTGTTATTATTTACCGACCACACTGCATTCAATCTCCCTATAAGTGGGTGAATCTAATATTATGGTTGCACGTTTTTCACCTATATCCATCCATTCAAACACCAATATTCATCATTAGTATACTATTTTATATGTATACATGCACATGCAAAAAAAATTGTTCACACATACACATGCAAATGTCCACATTCACACATTGTCATACGAATATACATATAAGAATAAATTTGGATACACATTTAGCCTAAAAATATGATTGTGCAAAATATTTTCCAAAACAATGCATAAAAATAGGTCAAACACACACATATGCAAATTCATGCAGACTAAGAAAAATGCTTCACATTGCAAATATATTAAAAACATACATACATCAATACATGCATCTCAAGGCAATAAGTTAACATTGAAAACAAAAAGTAGAATTGGATACCCATTTGGCCTAAACTCTACCCCGTGCAAAATATTTTGGTAACAAATTCATACAAATACACCAAATTGCACACATGTACACATTCATGCATTATGAGATATTTAATTAATCACAAATCATCACATTCCATCACAATCACATGCACACATTTCCACTTAATTATCACTTCTTTCACACAATTCTACTTTTACCATGCATTTTCTATGGTTTCTTTCCACTATAAATTTATTTCCTAGAGTTAATTTTTATAACTACATTAATTACAAAAATTGAGGTAAGAAAAGTCCACTTACTGATACTACGCTCCCTCTTGCACCCATACTCGACTATCCACTCACTATCACTCATCCTCCCCTCAAAAATCCAATAGCGCTTTGATTTACAGCTTCTTCCTCACCACTCTCTCTCACGTTCGCATAACACAAAATGACCCTTTGCCTATGTGATCACACTTATATAGCACCTTTTGTGGGTTTTCACAAACATGTGTGAACCCTGAGGTTTGCATACCATTGTGTGAATCTAAAATTTTCATTTACATTGATCCTTTTATGTATGGTTATGACCCTGCATACCCCCAATTCTTATTTTTTATCAATTTTTACACTCCATTTTTATCATTTTCAACCACATCATCATCATTTCTCCTCTTCTCCATCATCAATTCATCATTTAAGGGGTTATATATTCAACATACAAAATATACCTTGTGCATGATCAATAATAAAACACTTAATATTGGACATGATGTTTGTGCCTAAGACTATCATCAACTATCATTTGTTAGGGCAAAGAAAAATAAAGCTTATCTTCTCAACAAAATTCCAATCCAATCAAATTTGGTATACTGTGTCAATAGCTACAAGTTTTCTCAAGTATTTATTACTTCACCAAGGCCAATAATGAGCCCATTGAAGCAATCATGAGTATACCTATACATATTCATACTTTAACTTTGAAAAAATGATCGATGTGATGTGAGAACACCTACAGATGAATGGATGGTTTAGCAAATCAAACCAAGCTTAAAAGCTTGTCAAAGGTAAAGTTTCAAAGATATTTATCCCTTTTAAAATTGGGGTATCCTACATTGATCATGAGAGTAAGGCAATCTTGTGTATACTTCTTCAAAGCAATCAATATGGATCAACACAAATGCCATAATTAACCACAATCATTCATCTTGTTCATCATCCCTAACCACCACATGTTTATCATTCATCATGTTCATCATTCAATGAAATTATCATCAAGTGATTCATCACTTCTTAAAAGCCATTTCATATATCATCATCCTCATCCATCAACCCTTTAATGATTCATGCTGATTTTCCCTTTCAAAAGGCTTGAAATTGCGCATTCATCACTTTAAAAAGAAGGGTCATATTTGATCTAAAATTTATCCCATAAAACCATATCTAAAATTTCCAAAACCACTACCATTAGACCAGGCTTGAAAATAGCTTTCCAATGATATAAGTTTTATCTAATTCTAACATCGTTTGGCCCCATAATTTGCAAAAACACTATGGGTCAAATAGTTAGATTTGCACGACTGTGTGTGAATATAGTTGGTCCTCGAGATTTGGACACATCTATGTGAATCTTATTTTTTTAATTGTATTCAACATTCTATGCATGGCTCTTACCCTGTATACCATCCATTTTTATTTCTCATTATTTTTTGCCTCTCATTTTTCATCTTTTTCAATCGATTCATCATCGTTTCTCATATTCTCCATCGTCAACTCGTCGCTTGAGGGGGTAGACATTTAACAATCAAAAGTTACCTTGCACATGATCAAACAACCAAACATCTAATCATGGATACCACATTTGCTTAAGAATTATTTTGCTAAAGATTATCTCAAGTCCTCATTTGCTAGGATAGACAAAGAGCAAAATTTCTCTTCTCAACAAAAATCTAATTCAAACAAATATTTGATAAACCTAACACCTACAACTATAGACAACTCATGGATTACCTTCTTCATAGTGGTAGTCATAAGACCACTTTTGAATGAAGCACCTAACACAAATCTACCTTACGACATTAATGATTTATCAAATATTATCAAGAACTCATCAATCAATTAAAAGTAAAAATTTACAAAGTCATTTGTTCCTTCCACAATTAGAACATCTCACATTGATCACAATACAAGTCAATATTATATTTTACCTCAAAAGCAATCATTGTGACACTACAAAGTATCATATTCAATCATATTTTTTAATTAATGCATATTTCTCATAATCATCCACAATCATCAATCACAAATCCTTCATCTTCAAAATCATCCCATCAACTCATATCATCAGTTTTTATTCTGCATTGTGTTTTCACACAATACAATACAAAAAGAGGTAAATGTAGACACCCAAAAGTCACACATTTCCACTTCTCCCATCATCACAGTTGATCAATTTGCAAAACCCATAAAATTTGCATAAATTGGCTTCAAAACACTATTCATTTTCATAAGCCTCCTTGGGCTACTTAAGCCCTTTCCTATGCTTAACTATGGGTCCTCATGCAACATCCATCATAACTCAACCAAGGTTGAAACTTTTACCATGGTCAAAATGCACTTTATGGTCAAAGTCCACTTTATGGCTAAACACATGGTTAATTAAGCTAATCATGTTTAATGCTAAGCCCTCCACCTCACCTAGTCTACTTTGACTAGCCTAGCCTTTCCACCTCACCTAGTCTACTTTGACTAGCCTAGCCTAAAATTTCCACATTTCATCCTGATATTTACCCCATCTCACACTCTCTTGGAAAATAAATGATAAATGGAGACTTTTGTAAAATAAAAGTAATTTTAAATTCAAAAGTGTTCCACCTCAACAAGCAATAAATGCCATTTGGAGACTTTCCTCTAGCTCATTATGGCATGTATATGGGTGAGATATTATCTCACCCAAACTCACTTATGATGCATGACACCCTTGCCACCGTAGGGGACACCCCAAAGAACACCTTAGAGGGCACCTCACAATGCACACCTCATAGGGGATACCTCATAGTGGCCACATCATAATGCACACCTCATAGAGGACACTTCATAGGGACACCTCAACACCTCCCATAACCTTGGAAAATTCTATAAATAAAAGGCCAAATACTCCATATTTATGAGATCCAATTTTGCGTAAGAAAACTCTGTAGAAAATTACTCTAGATCATCAAAAGTATTTCAACATCACTCCATATCACCCATCATCCATCACCACACATCCATAAATATAGATACCATCAACCCCCCTTGTTATATGATAGGTTGCTAATAAGAAAGTGATTTCTAAAAGTGACCCAGTGTAAAACAAAAGAGACCCCAACATCAGAGCATAATTTTGATCAAAATCTACAAGTTCTATCGAAATTAGTTAGATACACATAGATATGTGGGAATAGTTAGGTTGCACACAGGTGTGCGAACCTAGTTTTTAGTAGTCCAAAGGCTAGAAAAATAGGTATATATGGTTCCTAACCTACTTTTTAATCATTTCATACATTTGTAATCATGTTTTAAGATCTTTTTATCTTTGTTAATATGGGGTATGATCAAGATAAGCCTCCAAATGCTCTAACCAAAATTTTTAGGTCTATTAGATCTTGAGGATAGATCTGGCCTATGATGTCTCATGAGTAAGAAGCTCATACAAATTGAGGGATACAAATAAGACACCTTCAATTGCTTGCCATTCCATTAAAGAGGACTTTCCTTGTGGAAAGATCCATTTTGTAGCCTTAAGAGGTCAATTTGTAAAAGGACAATATTTATAATACCTTTTAAAGTTTATTCAAAAGTAGTGGTTTTCATGTATTCATTTTGGCACACATGATTGGACCCCCACCAAGTTATTGCTTTTGTTGAGCTTGATCAAGGAGGCATACAATGCAAAGTGAGTTGAAAGACGAAGACCATATTGAAGACCAAAGTCTTCAATAAATAAATAATGTAATACAGGGGGGTGTTGGAATATATTACATTATTTGGTACATGCTAATGTACCACCTTGGCTACATATTTAGATTAGAAATATATCTTAGATTAAGGTTTAAGTATTTACTTTATACAATGTATTAAATGCACAAGTATTGTTAGAATGTGCAAAGTATTTAATGATGTAAATGTGCATGTTAGTCCATTTGCACACGATTTCATAGAATAAGAAAGTGAAGAGTCATAGGAAGATAGAAGGCCAAGAGTACTCCATATGAAGAGTCACTTTTCATTATATAAATAGACATATATGTAAGTCTAATATACACATACACACACAATGTAGAGAAGAAGTAAAGTAGAGATACAATGTAGAGCATGTATGAAGGATGGATAGTTTGATATCTCCATTCTATATCAAAATACTATTTTTGTGAGATTTTTTTAATAGTAGTTTTCCAAGTTATTGTATAAGTCTTTCATGAGTTTTATATGCTTTAAATATTAATATTATCTTATATTTAAATAGTATGCTTATTATAGATCTTGTGGTTGCTTTTCATTAAGTATTTAATATCAAAAGCTAACAGGTTAAAGCATAAAGTCACTTAAAAGATGCTCATGGGCTTATAGAGAAATATGCAAAAGGATACAATACAAGGTTAACCTTGGCCTCAAATGAAGATTAACACCTCTTAAAATTATAGATTCAAATTTACACAACTATACCTACATTTTATACTAAAACCTTATTTATATTTCTATATTATATTCATAGTGGATTGGAACATGAATTGAGGACACTAAATTTCTTTTTAAAATGATACAAAATGACCCATTGAATCAAATGTTCAAGTAATCAATCTCTAGTGGATATCATATCTTGCTAAGTCAACTTTGGGATCTTCATTCACATAAAAATTAGCTTATAAGTTAATGTTAGTTTATGCTATTCATATCCAAACATGATATCAATTTTTCAATTATCCTATCATAAATACGCTTTTGATATCAACAAAATCTAAGTATTTACTTCTATATAGTAGGATTCATGGTCAATCATATTAACCAAAACTATGAAAGTGAAATAAAATTTCAGGCTACCAACCTATTATAGAACAAGCATATCATAATTCAAGTAAACAAAATTTATGACTTTTGTATTTAACTTTGAATAGATAAAATTATTAAAAACAAATAAATTTCTTATGGTGCCAATGTTTTATTTTTTCAAATGTTGGGATAAATATTTGATGTAGCCCACACCAAGGTTCAAATCTCAGTGACACCAAATAGCTCAATGTGACTAAACCAATGTAAAAGAGAAAGAGCAACCCTTTCAAAAGCATTAATTTAAAAATAATAATAATTATTATAACTTGCTTATGGTAAATAGAAACCTTTAAATTGTATTCATAATTATTTCTATAAATCATATTTTTAGGAGATAGTGCCTCTTATAACATCTAAATAGTACCATTGTACCTTTGAAAAGTGGTATTAAAAAAGGTAATGATGATATAATGATGTTATCATGCACTTTTTTACGTGTGCATACTAGTACCACTACAGTGTCAAAGTAGAGCCAATATAATGTCACACTCGTAACATGGGATAAAACAAATTTAGCACCATGCATGCATTATAATTTATTTCTAAAAATATACTATTATCATTGTGCTACAATTATACTATATAAAAATGAAATGTAAAATAAAATGTTAGGAACCTTTATCAATTAATTAAAACATATCCACACAAATATTACAATAATTAACTAAAAAATAAGAATTAGATGACAATATTGTAATATGGAATGGAAATGTAGCAACTTTTATTACTCAAAAGAAACACAATCACAATCACTTTTATTACTCAACCTTATTAGAAGCAAAGGTTTTTTACAATTTATAAAAAATGACTTGGCACATTCAATATTCATCCTTACCTTTATAAATACTCCTATCAACCCTAACTCTAGTGCTCAAGGATAGGATTCACATGCAAATTGGGACCCAAGCTAATAACTCCTAATAAAGAACCAATTACATATTTTATCAAATCTTCTTACAATCAATAACCATTACATCATATGACCCATATGTCTAGGGACCTAAGCTACCTATGCATGCTAATAGACATTTACATAATAATATTATTATAGATTCCTAACATGCCCTTCCCCTTAAAATTTTTTTATCCTAAAAGCTTGAACTAAGGAACTAATATTGATATTGATGGAGCAACTTCTCATGTACATATTCTAAAACATACATGTTGTAGTTAAAAATATGTACCATTTCATTAAAAACAAATCAAGATTACAAATTTGATGTGATAAATTACCCCTTGGACTACCATGAAGGTCTTCCAAATATGAAGTCCTTTTCAGTCAAGTTTCATGACACTCCATGCTTTCTATGGCCACCTCAAAGGGAGGGTGGGTTTATGCCTCCCATCGCTAGTTGAGTAGAGCATCTAACACCTACACAATTAAAACAAATAATTAGTAGCATCTGTGGGTATATCTTGATTAGACCTAGATTAATGAAAGAGTACAAACAAACAAAGTTAAATTGTAGAATTTAAACAAAGTTAAACAAAGCTAAAAACATAAAAACTAATTTACTAATATTTGTTTCTTATTTTTTAGTTTTCAAATATCTAAATTTAGTTCCTATAGGAAACCATACCCCTAGGTACAATTGCTTCTTGCTTGATCCGATAGAAATTTTCTTTGAAGGATTTTTTTTTTTGTTCCCAAGAAACCCTAGTATGAGTTTGATGGTCATCTGAATCCACACTTGCAAGTAGTTTTCAAAGCAAGAAGGCACATAAGAGGTATAAAAAGACACCATGGGGTTAGAAAAAAGGAAGGGTTCCATGCAAATGAGGGTTGGAGTGATTTTGGTAGAGTTTCTCTAAGCACTTGTTTTCTTCTTTTTAAAATAAAAAGGAAGAGAAGCTATTATAGAATTTGGCAAGGGTTAGGGGGATGAGGTGACCTATGATTTGGCATGGGTGCACCATGCCTCATCAATGCCATTGGGTTGAGGAAAATACTCATCCACCCATATGCATTAAATGGGTATGGGTATAGATAAAGTATCACCCCATTTATGGCATGTGGATGAGAAGTAATGAATACCAAAAATACACATGGGTGGAGAAATTTTTCATTCCATTTATGGAATTGAATGAGCATGGGTATGTGGAGAGTAGGGGGTAAGGTAGGCCAGGTTGAGGTGGACCTAGGGTTAGCGGGTAGACTAGGTTGAGGTGGACCTAGGCTAGGGGAGGTGGATGGTCACATGGTGATCATGGTATAGGTGTAGGAGGGGGTTTAGTGGGGAAAAGGGGCTTAAATGGATAAATAGTGTTTTTATGTAAATTAATTAGATTTTTGGGGATTTTTATAAGTTAATTAATTATTAGCACTGTATTAGAGATAATGGGACATTTTTAGGTGTTTACATATACCACTTTTTATATTGCAATGTGTGTAAACATGATGTAATATAAAAATACTTGACACTAGATGGGTGGATGACTATTCGAAGGATGAGTTGATGATGAATGATCATGACATTTGGCATACGTTAATGATAGTTGAGGGAGGAGACACAATATTATCTCAAATCATGAACAATGTAATATGTCCCAATTGTAGAAGGGATGAATATCTATGGAACTTTACCTTTGACAAAATTTTGGAGCTTGATTGAGTAAGTTGACTAGCCATAGGTAGGTATCCTTAGGACACTATGAATCAATTGTAATTGGTATTAAGTTGTCACCTTGATGAAGCGAATGTGTGAATAACCATATAGACATTGGCATAGAGTGTACCAAATTTGGATTGGAATAGAATTTAAGTAGAGAAAATAAATTTTTCTTTTGCTCCAATAGAGGAGGGCTAATGATAGTCTCAAGATAATTTCTTGGGCAAATGCAATTCCAAGAATTAGTATTTTGATATTGATCATGTTCAATACAACATTTATGGGTAATGTCTATCCCTTCAAGTGATGAGTTGATGAGTGAATAAGTGGAACACAATAGTGAAGCACTTGAAAAAAAGTCATTGTATAACTATAGAGTGAAAAAGAATAAAGAATATAGAAAATTTTGATGGTAGGGGTAAGAAAAAGTTGATCAAACTTAGATTGTATAGGCTGGTATGTCATTGATTGTACGACCATGTAGGATTATTGATTGTATGGGTTTGTCCAATCATTGACCATATAGTATAGTCACCAATGTGATCCATGTGTAATTTTTTAGTATTTTGGAGGATCAAATGATGTCATAATATAGGTAAACCTATACTCATCAAAAATATCTTTTCAAGCCCGATTCAATGGTGGAGATTTTAGAAAATTTGAATAAGCTTTGATAGGGGAAATTTGGCTCAAAGATTACCTTAATTTTTGAACTAATAAATGCTTAATTTTATGTCTTTGAAAGTTAAATTTGGCTTGATTGGTTAGAGGGTCAATGTATGAGAGTGAATTTATGAAATACGGGTCAACTTTTAGTGTCTATAGAGACAGTGGATAGGAGGAAAGTGGAGAGACTCCAAGGGATCAACAATATTTAGTATATGTTTGGTGTGATTGATGAGCCATAATTTTTGTATCATTTTGTTTTGATGAGATGAGGTTGATGATGATGTTATATATTGAAACATGTATATGGATGATGTGATATCCCTAAGAGTAGTTTTGATGTAGCTCAATGGGTAATGATGATGATGTATATTGATATAATTTATTCTTTCATGTTGTACACATGATGCTTATTCGATGGTTGATGTGATATGATCATATGGATGGACATTGTGATGCATATATTTGGGTTATTTTGATTTATATGCTTGATGGATGCATATTATTATATAGGTATGAGATGTTAGAGAGTATGGTTGTGATATGTATGTGCATTATTAGGGCTCACATGTGTTATGTTAATCACTTTTTGGATGCTTACTTATGCATTTCACAAGAAAAAGTGGTTTAATTAATCAATGATGAGTTAATAGTCACAATACACACATTAAAACAAATATGACAAGATAACATGCAATGAAAATGATGAAGGAAACACTAATAATGATAATGGGTAGACTAGTAGGGAGAGTTAATTAATCATTAACCTAATAAAAAATAACATTGAACATAAAAAATAGGGTAAAATAAACATTGGAAAATGACTTGATAATATAGCTAGTAAGTTTAGGCTAGCCTTGATATGGTTTACCCATTTACCCTAGTATTTTTGGATGATAGAAGAATCTCAAGTAATTCAAATACCCTATTTTGAATAATCAAACCCATCTAATGGTCAATCAATATCCCATTGAATTCTATACAATATTGAATAATATCAAGCCTATCATGGAGTGAAGTATGTTCAATGATACTCATTTTCCATCTCGAGGAAGGTTGTACTAACCAATTATCACTCAAGCCTATATAAGCTAACTCATATGCAAGTACATAAATATTTGTACAAAATAAGATCGCTAATGTGACAAACATGTTTTCACTCAAAACACATACTCCACTACTAGACATACATCAATAGCCCTAATGGATGTTATTCCCATAACCCTTTGCCATAGCTCCACTTCCAGCCAAGCATCTATATGAGAATATTTTGGTGGATATATTGTTGTTATTTTTCCTTTTATATTTTTGAATTGGCATTTTGGACTCAGGTTTAGATTATGCAAATGATAGGATGAACGAGAAAAATTTGCTTTATGAAAAGAATACTCATGTCATTGCATTATCTAAATGTATAATTTTCTTAATGTGTGATATGTGATTGGTATAAGAAAGAACTCAAATTAGTCAGGGGAAGCCTAAAATTGCATTAGAACACAACGACATTTGATAAAGGTTGGTTGGAGTAACTAGAAATAGTTGAATAATAGAAAATACTTCTAGTTCTAAGAAACCTAATAATATGCTTGAAAAAGACATCATGATAAGTGAGGAAAGCTAGTGGATGATTATTGAAAACTTGTAAAACACAAAAGAGATGTGTATGTGCAAAAAGGTTGACAAGAAAACATGAAATATGATTGAACACTACATTTAGATGCATGACAAGGAGATATGAACTGGAGAAAAATACAACACATATAGATGAGAATAATATGTACAATACATATGTTATTTATTAATTAGGCCAATCAAGATTGGGGAACATTTATCCACACATCCAAAAAGGTGATAAAATTAACATATTATGAGCCTGAGTTTATGCATGTATGAATGTGTTGAATGAATGCAATGAAAAATAATGATGAGAGAAGCCCAAATGATTGGGAGGATCACCTAGAAGAGATGAGAGATGAGAAAATTGAATTTGGAGGGAGGGTCAACTTCCCTAGTCATAAAATTGGTTGGAAGGAGTGTCAACTCCCCTAGATAGAAAATTGGTTTGAAAGAGGGTGAACTTCTCCAGACATAGAGGGTGAACTTCTCTAGACATAGAATTAGTTTGAAGAGGAGAGAAATGAGGAAGGGAAAAATGAGGAAAATAAGGTGGAATAAAAGGGAAAAGAACGAGGAAAATAAGGTGGAAGAAAGGGGAAAAGAATGAGAAAAAGAAGGATTGAGGAAGAAAAGGACCAACCAAAGGTATGTAGCCATGTGTGTATAACCATACAATATTGACATGGATACTACTAAAGAAGGAGATGAGAAGAATATAAAAGAGGTGAAAAATGAGGAGCAACTAGAGTGGAGTCAATGAGGGAATAGATGATGATAGTGGTTGATGGTAGCTTTAAGCGGGCTGTAGCAGCACTTGAGTGAGGAGACATAAGATTATTTTAAATCATGATCAATGTGAGATACCTAAATGATTGAAGGGATGAATATCTTTGAACCTTTACATTGATAGAATGTTGAGATCATTTGATTTGGAAAATTAACCAACCATAGGTATGTATCCTCATGACTCAAACATAAATTGAAAGTGGTCTTAAGTTACCACCTCAATGAAGCGAGTATGTGAATAAATGTACAAACATTGGTATGGAGTGTACAAAATAGGATTATATTAGAGTTTAAGTTAAGAAGATAAATTTTGCTTGTTGCCTAAGTAGAGGAGGGTTAATGATAGTATTAGGTAGGGTTATTGGACAAAAAAATATTTCAAGAATGAGTGTTTAGATATTGATCATGTTGTTGACAATATTTATAGGTGATGTCATCTAGATCAAGTGGTCAGTTGATGGGTGATGGGGTTTGAATTTGATATCATGAATATAAGGGTGGACAATGATAAGAGGTGGATGGAGGTGGTTGTTGTAGAGGAGTAGGAGGTTAATCATGAGTCTATAAGGAGGGAGAGGATGAAGAGATTGAATAGTTGAGGATGGATGAGAAGGTGTGTTTTGGAGCAATTAGGAAAGTAAGATAAGGATGAGGATGAGAAGTGGTATGTTGAGCATGCTACAAGGAAGAATAAAGAATAATAAGGTTGAGGATGAGAAGAAGATAAAAGAGGGAGAGAAGAAGGAGAAAATAGAGTAGAGTTGATGAGAAATTAGATAATGAAATGGGATGAGCAAGAGGGTCATGTTGTTGGAGATGTGGATTTGGATGTCTCTTATTATTGGTAACAAGGTTGATCATGCCAACAAAACCCAGGTGGAAAGGAATACAATTTATATGATTAATATGTTAAGGCACATGTAGATATGTTGATGCTTCGGATTGTGGTTGTTGCATCCTTAATTAGAGAAATGAATTTCTAATTATACCAAGGCATTGGTTGAAGAGGTGAGGGGATGATCAAATTATATGTCTTCTCGATCAAGTAGATCTTGTACTAGGTGTTTGAAATATCAATATTCATTGATATCATATCCTCATTGATGATGGTAGACATAAAATTGATGTTCATTATAGTATTTTGATTTCACCAACTTTAGATGTTGTGGTCAAACATTAGGTAAGATGATTGCTTTGTGTTAGAATTTTTTTGAAAGATTGCATATAATGTTTCAAAAAGGGAAGTCCAATTTTGAGGTGGATGGCAAGGACATTGAGGTCACACAAAATGTTGGTTAGGTGGAGGTGGGGAAAATACCTACGTAGGAGGTTGATAAACATAACAAATTGACTATAGCTCAAGAGATTTGAGTTGTTCTAGAACTTGTTGCATGTAATTTGAAGGAGTGTGAGTTGTTGGGGTAGGATTGATAAGGATGATAGTGTGGATAGGATAAAATTGATATGAATATGAATATGGGTATAGGTAAGGTGTAGGATGTGGAAAAAAGGATTGGGGAGCCTATAGGAGGTGAGCTATTTGGACCATTTGGGATGGCAAATGGGATGTCATAAGAAGAGGTAGAAGATACAATGTTAGAAGAAGAGGTGGAAGATATGGTGTAGATCGATATGAGGAGGATGAAGTAGTCCCCTTGATAGGGTGCTTGAGGAGAGTGGTGTGAATGGCCTAATGCATTATATATTTATCATGGGATGAAGGCCTATGCCGTGACATGTCACTTAAATATGGGTGACGAGAGGGGGTAGACAAAGTTTGAGGTAGCATGTACGATGTTTCCTTTAGGTACCCTAACATGTTGGCCAAAGGAGGGATCATTCTAAAGGCCTCTATGGAAAGATGATCTTATTCTCAAGCTTGGATTTTGGTTTGAACTATAAATAGAAAAAACAGTGGTGGACAAGAAGAAGATGTGGGAAGGGTGGACTATAACTTGAATTTGATAAGGAATATACCTATCTATACAATTTTGAGCTATAACCATACTTTTTTGTACGAATTTTATCAAAGATAATTTATAGAGCATAGGGGTGGTGGAAAAGTAGAAAGAAGAGGTTTTCTATGCTTTTTATCTTTATGTTTTTATTTTTTTAAGTTTTTTTGAATGTTTTGGTTTAATGACACCTAAAATCAATAAAGGGAAAAGGAACAGAATCTAAAGGTGTGTGTTGATGCATGCTTCCCGATATACCCAAAAGTATGTGGAGAGGGACAATGTGCATAAAAAGGTGAAGGTTACCTAAAGTGGAGATAGATCAAGGTATCCAAAAGAGGAAAAAGAGACCTCTAATACCCTTATTAGGGTATAGAAGAGGTGACACTATCTAAAACTGCTTAGGTCTAGTTGTCATTTGCTTCACCCTTAGGCATGCTTGGTCCAAAAATGATAACCACACATTCACTAATTATATAGCCTTGTGAGCGAGGGCTTCTAATCTAGACTACCCAAGATAATCCCAAGGGTAGTAATTTTCTTGGTGATGAAGTCTAGGAAACTATGCACATGCTACTATGGTGTCTAGGGGGCAAGTCAATGGTTGAGGATAAAATTCAATGTCACTAAACTCAATCGATAGTTGGTGATGAAATACAACACCGTCAATGTGTCTATAAGTACATGCACATGTGTGTGGATTTTGGTGTTTAAATAAGATGCAAGAACAAAATCTATCATATGAATACAAATACATTTTTTTTTTAAAATTTTTTCTAGACTAACTATGAGAAAGTAAAATCTACACTAGAAATGATAATTTCACTTATTTAGAAATGATAAGGAATTTAAACCTATACTTGGAAATAAAATGTGATTTAAATTGAAGAAAATGAGAAGGAATTTAAACCTATGCTAGAAAATGAAATGTGATTTCAATTGAAGCAAATGACAAGGAATTTAAACCTATGCTAGGAAATGAAATGTGATTTTAATTAAAGTAAATGACAAGGAATTTAAACCTATGCTAGGAAATGAAATGTTATTTCAGTTTGAAGCAAAGGGAAAGAAAGCAAATCTATTATAAGGAAAGTAAAGTATAAGATAGAAAGTAAATGGTGTGAAAGTAAACCTATTTTAGATAAAACAAAGTGCGAGATAGAAATGGAAATAACAGAAAAGTAAACCTACTCTAAGGAAAATAAAGTGCAATACAAAATTAAATGACATGAAAGTAAACCTAATAAAAGGAAAAAAAGTGCAATATGGAAAGTAAATGGCATGAAAGAAAACCTATTCTAAGGAAAACAAAGTGCAAGATAGAAAGTAAATGGCATGAAAGTAAAAATGTCTTAAGGAAATCAAAGTGTAAGACAAAAAGTAAATGGTGTGAAAGTAAACATATTTTAAGGAAAACAAAGTGCAAGACAAGAAAGTAAATAGCATGAATTAAACCTATTCTAAGGAAAACAAATTTCAATATAAAAAGCAAAGGAATTTTGAAAACAAATTGATCCTTAAGAAAGGAAAATGCAAGACATGCCATTAAAAGAGCTTTTGAAAGCAAATTGATCCTTAAATAAGGAAAATGCAAGACATGAAATTAAGACTTTTGAAAGTAAATTTATCCTTAAGAAGGGAAAATGCAAGACATGAAATTAAAGGAGATTTGAAATCAAATTGATCCTTAAGAAAGGAAATGCAAGACATGAAATTAAAGGGCTTTTGAAATCCAATCAATCCTTAAGAAAGGAAAATACATGAAATTAAGTGCTTTTGAAGTCATTGATCCTTAAGAAAGAAAAATACATGAAATTAAGTGCTTTTAAAGAAAAAATATGCTAGGTCCGAGGTGTAGACCAATTGGTTCATCCAAACCCCATAAGGGGGCGGAGGTCCAAGGTTCAAATCTTGGGCCTCGTCGAAATGAATGCTTGTCCCTTTCCTAGTGCTTTCAGCGACGTAAAAGGTTTAAAATGATTGTGGCATGGTGGTTATAGGGATGGAATGTGCGAAGATCTGTGTGGTGGCTTCTAGGGAAAAAAATGCCGAATACTATGGCGGCCATAAAAGCTGGACAACCTGCCCGGATTCGTGGCGGCTACCGATTCCACCATGTAAATTAAAAAAAAAAAGAAAAAAAAGAAAGAAAAATATGCTAAAGATAAGAATTTTAGGTGCTTTTAAAACACATCTATCCTAAGGATAAGAAATGTAAATGCTTTTTGAAGCAAATATATCCTAAGGACAAGAAATGTAAATGTTTTTTTTGAAGCAAATCTATGTTAAAGACATGAAAGGTAACTACTATTGAAGCTGATCTATGCTAAAGATATGAAAGGTAACTAATTTTGAAGGCAATATATGCTAAAGACATGAAAGGTAATTGCTTTTGAAGCTAATATATGCTAATGATATGAAACGTAATTGGTTTTGAAGCCAATATATGCTAAATATATGAAATGTAATTGATTTTGAAGCCAATATATGCTAAATTCATGAAAAGTATTTGCTTTTGAAGCCAATTTATGCTAAATATATGAAAGGTAATTGCTTTTGAAGCCAATATATGCTAAAGACATGAAAGGTAATTGATTTTGAAAGGAAATCAAAGGGATCTAAGTACTTGTATGCATATGAATTTTATGGATTCAATAACCAACAATGATAACTACCATCATTGCTTAAGATTTACTTAGTCATAAATATATCTATACTGGTCAAGATATGCCTATTAAGGTTATGACCAGTTGTCTACCAAGAGCTTTATGTATGATACAAATCAAGATCTAGCTCAACTCATGGAGATAAATAAATTAAAAAATTTCTTCATGCATCTATGCATATGTCTATCATAGGCTATTGAAATAGGTGTATTTTAAAAATGAAACTACCCTAAAAAAAAGGAAAGGTAAAGTGCTTTTTGAAAATAAAACTATCTGAAAGACATGGAAAAGTAAAGTGCTTTTTGAAAATGAAATCTTAGAATTTAACTTAAAACTTAGTGTAAAAGTACTTACCTAGAGTTGAATTTTCTCTAGAATTTATTTAGGATTGTTGCACAATTTCTAATTGTCTAAATTCTACTATTTGGAAAAAATCATACATGCCTATATGGTTCTAGCAATTGTACCTCTCTATACGGTTGATGCTAGGATATTTTTTGATCTCTCTCTATAATGTGGTTGATATTATTACTGTAGAGGATCGATTTTGTGAATTTTCCTACAAAAAATAAAGGACAAAATATTGGAAATTTTGAAATAAGCACTAAAAACAACTATCTCTAATTAATAAAACCCTACACATAATTTGAGACACCCATTCTACTAAGAAATCAAGTCTAAACTACTAAATAGAAAATGAGAAATGGAAATAAACCAAGGATGTTGAATTTGAGATAGGTGAGAGATTACATCTTTGAAAGCCTTTTTGTAAGACGAGTTGGCCTAAGAAGGTAATGGATGTGTGAGATGATAACTCATGACTAAGTAGAGAAATCCTATCTCATACTTACTTGTAATTACTATGGTTGCTCTATTAGCTATGTAAAACTAGTTACCTACCCTAAAGGGTCTTAGTTTTGGAGCTCTACAACAATTGTATGGGCCTGTACAGTTTTAGATGACAACTGTACCTCTCTATATGATTATAGCTTGTAGACAAAAGAAGGATTTTGCCTTGCACTTGAATTGATGGGTCCTAGATTTTAGGGTCTATGCTAGAATTTTAATCTACAAACACAAATAGAAACAACCAAAAGTGAGTAAAATAAACAAGAAGCTGATAAAACACAAGAGAAAGGCTTAGAGGTCTAAGTATGATCACAAAAATACAGTAAAAAAAGTGTACTATTTTATTAAACATAGATCAATATTACAACTTTGATTTGATAAATTGTCCCTTGGGCTACAATGGGGGTCTTCCAAAGATGAAGCCATTTTTAGTCAAGTTTCATGGAACTCCATTATTTCTATGGCCACCTCAAAGAGAGGGTGGATTTATGCCTACCACAAATGGTTGACTAGAGCCTCTAGCACTTACACACAACCAAAACAAATAATTAGTAGCACTTGTGGGTTTATCTTGACTAGACCCAAATTAATGAAATAGTGCAAACTAAGAAAGTTAAAATGTAGCATTAAAATAGATCTAAAATAAGCTAAAATCACATAAAAACTAATTTAATAAAATTTATTTTTATTTTATAAATGTCTAAAACTAGTTCCCAAAGGGATCCATACCCCTAAGTACAATTTAAGTTGATTGTACCCCCATATACAGTTGCTTTTGGTTTGGCTCAATAGAAATTTCCTTTCAAGGAAATCTTCTTTTGGTTCCCTAGAAGCTCTGGTATGATCCTAATGGTCATATAAGTCCATAATTGTAGGAAATTTACAAAGAAAAGAAGCATAAAATAGATATACAAGGCAACCATTGGGTTAGCACAAAGAAGAAGTTGCATGTAAATGAGGGCTAAAGTGATTTTGATAGAGTTTCTCTAAGCACTTGTATTCTTCTTTTTAAAATAAAAGAAATATGGAGCGATTTATAGAATTTTTAAAGGGTTAGGAGGTGAGGTGACCTATGAGCTGGCATGGGTGCACCATTCCTTATGAATGCCCTTGGGTGGAGGAAAGTACTCATCCATCCATATTCACTAAATGGGCATGGATGCACCATGCCTAATAAAATAATGGGGGTAAAGAAAGTCTTCATCCCATTTATGGCATGTGGATAAGAAGTCATTCATGTCATTAATGCACATGGGTGGATAAAGTCTTCATCCCATTTATGGCATTGAATGAGCATGGAGATGCGGAGAGTAAGGGATAAGGTAGGCTAGGGTTAGGTGGACCTAGGGCTAGGGGTAGACTAGGGTGAGGTGGACCTAAGCTAGGTTAGATGGATTGTCACATGGAGACTATGGTCTAGGTGTAGGATGGGTCTTAGTGGGGAAAATAGGCTTAAATGGCTAAATAGTGTTTTTATGCAAATTAATTGGATTTTTTGTGCTTTTTACAAATTGATTAATGATTATCACTGCACAAGGAATAATGTGGTTTTTTAGGTGTCTACATAGGTTCATCAATCCAAAACATCTTTGAGCTCAAATATGACTAGACCTTTGAGGAATGCAACTTGTATATCATAGATCCAGTTCATTGCAACACTATAAAATCATGTTTCAAATGATGTCAATCAACTTGTTTCCACATTCAATTTGGTGTCATCACCAAATTACCCTTGAGATATTGAAGAAATTGTGCACCTTATTGAAAGGCAGACTCTACTACCAAAACTTTAGAACTAGCTAGAATGTATGATGAAAGTGATTAAGTGTATCCATAGGCTAGTTCCAATCACTTACTATTTATTTTCACTTGCTCATATGTCTAAAAATGATATGCAAATCCCATATCGAGGTGTGTGTCATGTAGTTTGAAGTCCTTACCTATAAGGACTAGTGATGATGGGTTGATGGTCATAAATGAGGGGGTGGGACATGACATTAATTGAATAATAAGATATTTGGGTGATTGTGGAAGTCATATAAGGGTTGGTTATAGGGTAGAAGTAAGCATACTAAGAGAGATAATTCAACTCTTCATGAATTATTATTTTGTTTGCTTATGATTTAGCAAAAGCAAATGCATATATTTTCACCAATAACCATAACTTTATTGGTTGAATGATATTAGTAGTAGTAAAAAACTAGCTTGCACATAGTTGCACCCCCACCCTTTGAGATAAATTCTTTATTTTTTTTTTCTATTTGAAAATAGTTGATAGAATGGGTAGAGCAAACAATAATACTATGGAGGGTGTACTTATTATCTTGTTTATTGAATTAAATGCGAAGTTTAGAAAAATCCTAGACTATAGGACTTAGATTAAAAAACCATTGACTTTCCAATACTGCATCATAACCTCCCAATGAAAGGGTAAACATGTATACCTTGAGGTTATAGTTACCCATCCTCATCTTACAATTTTTGCATTTCCCTTTGCTATCATGAGTTTAAAAGAATTCCACAAATGTATGTAGCAATATATTATTTTGACCACCTAAGAATCAATAAAATTGTATGTACTTCTTGAATCAATGAGGATTATGAGACACTAATCCTTGAGTTTCCTAACCACCTTCACGGTTTGGGGAATATAAATTTCTAATAAAGCATGCACAAAAATGTCTAGAAACTAGTCCTTTGTTAATTCAACTTCTCTAAGTCGATGTTATACCTTATTGTTCTCCTCTTTGTCATAAGAATATTGAGTGGAGGGTTTATCCATATTGAGTAAATACAATTTTTGTTGCATGGACTTGTGGCTTGGGGAGTATTTATCATCACAGTTGTAGCATAGACATTGTATCTATTGTATCTTCATTTCTTCTTTGGTCAAACATTTCATAAAATTTGTCTCTATTTTAATAAATACTCTAAGTCATTCTAATTTTTTAAAGGATAGCTTTGTACATGTGGAAACAAAAATGTTTATAACTATCCCACTCATCCCAAGTGTTAAGTCATATATCATTTGCACTGACAGTGTCTAATATTGTTATCTTAACATATTTACCTTTCAATTCATATACATATGGAAAGAGTAAATGTCTTCAAGTGACTAGAACTTTATTTGTCCCCCACCCTTGTCTCATAAATGCATAAGAAGTTGTGAATAATCTGAGTCATCCATTTGGACACCTTAATTACGTGTTATTTATTTGTCTTTATTGCTTTTGGTAACTTCTCTACTCTACATTAAATGACCTTGTTATAACAAGATTTAGTTTGAAGATTATGCATGATTTCTTATTGCAGCTAACACATATTTTAATAAATTAAAGTTACTTCAAACCATGCAAATTCAATTTGACATCATCATGTGTTTAGTTTGAATACCCTAAAAGCTTTTTGTATTGGATTGATGTTTTATTTTGAATTTATTGAATGTTTAAGTTCTTGCATAGTGTTTTGTGTTATGAATATTTTTAGTTACTACATTCCATTCACACTCATTAAAATGGAAAATATCCAAACTATCAATACCACACCAATCATCAATGATATAATTATTATAGACTTAGATGAATATGTAATGATTTTATTTTATATATCAAAAGTTTAAGAATGTCACACAAAACAAAAATAGTTAGAGGATGACTTGGATTACCTAGATGCTATAAAACATATCATAGAGTCAAGGATACCAAAGGTGGGTGCTCAACCCAATCTACCAAAATGTATGTATGTTGTGCAATGGATACTCCATAGAGAGTATTTTTCAAAAATATATATAATCACATAATAAGTTAGTCACTTTATTTGATAGTGAAGCCTTATACATAATTTATAAACTCTCTCCTAAAAACTTTGTCATCTATGAAAACTAGCACAACTAGATGCTTGTAAAGAAATATAAGAGGATTAGTGAAATTTTGAAGGGCTAAAGAGTGAAAAATAATAAGATCCTTTGTCTAAAAAAAAGGTATATCACCTTAACTTTTATACTTGAAGTAAGATATGCTATGGATATTATTTGCAAATTTTTGTGTAACAAACCAAACATTACCAACCTGAGAGAGATTATATATTTTTTCTTTTCAAGCAAGGTACATAAAGGATATTCCAATATATTTTCTTTCATCATTCTAAAGGCTTAACCACATTTGAGTTTTATGCCACTACAAACAACACTTAGTGGACAAGAGTGCCCAACATCCTGTGTTCTTTTGGGTTCACCTTACTAAATATCATCGTTTAGAAGGACACCATAGTGGTCCTCCCAATTTTATTATACCCTCCATAGTATAGGATAATGTGACAATATCATAGGGATTATATTTTAAGGCCCATAATACTTAAATGGGAATGCCTATTCCCTAACCTTAACCTAAGTCCATCTAGGTAGGTTAATCAGGCATAAATCCTTGGTGCTTAGTTACCACACCTCTACATGCTAACTAAGGTCATTACCATTAATATAGTAATGAACATGAGTAATTGAACCTACATGTTTAACGAATCACCATTGTTATCTTATGAATGATCCCACAACTCCCAGTTGGGATACATCCAATCCCCAATGTTCAAGGTGCATTGATTCATAAGAAATATGGCTATTGTATTTATGCAACTCCTAGATTCATGAGTTCCTAGATATTGCATTCTTGTAACTCCTTCTAGGACTCATATCTAATTGGTTATTGTATCTATGCAACTTCTCTTATGATTGGGTTTTTTACTGACTTGGATCCTACAAGTGATTCTAAATCCAACCCAAGATAACCCTTACTCTTTAGATTTAATTATTACACTAAAATAAAATTCTTCTAAAAATAAAGCATCATACATCTCATAATATTCATAAGCATTTCATGAAATAAAATCCATCATTTAATTTATCCAAATGCTATAATAACTATATAAATAAGCATCTTAATGTATTAAAATCCATAACTTGATCGGCCCAAATGCTTAACATAAATCTATGTAAAGATGTATTCTATTAATTTAGATCCCATAACTTAAACTATCCAAGTACCAAACATAAATCTAGGTAAAGATACAATTCATTCAAAAGATAAATTTCAATACTTTCTCATACAAAAAGATTGCAATATCATCCTTATGAGCAAGTCACAAGATATCATTTAAGCAATTTGAAACAACCTCTAGTTTTGTACATAGATTAAGCATACAAAGCTTATCTAAAGAAACTTTTCTCTATATAGCTTCAATTTACATAACAAATTTACATTCAAAGGTACTATGAAACCATCTGCATCCTTCTCCATGAGAAGAAATCTACCGGCAGAACTTGAGGAATACTTAGAGATTAGGATATCTCCAAATGCAATGTATTTTAATCATACCATTAATACTATGCAAGCAACCATGCATAAAACATAATAAGACAAACCAACAAGGAGAGAATCCCATACTTTTATCTATAATGGTCCCTTTACCCATGTTGGAAATAATGTCTATTCCATCATTTGGGTTATGTAAATGTATTCTCCAAGATAAATATATAGATTACTTTATGCGCAAGTTATCTAGTTACTTGAGGAACAAGCAACATATGCACAAGTGCCAATATGCATGTGTGCAAGATACAACTAGATGGAGTGTTGAAAAATAAACCCTTCTTCCTATATTAAGGGGGTCATCGCTCACCTCATTTTATATCAATTATATTTCATTCAATATTATGTTCTTTTGCTTTGATATTTATCTTGTATTGTAATGATTATAAAGCTATCAGTGGTATCAAATCTACAATCGATCCTAGGGAAGAATAAGGAAAGTAATTGCTATAGGGTTTTGCAAAACATATGCACCTTTGGACCTGCCACTTGCAAATTCCATTCCTTTGAGATTTTATGAAGAGCTCAAGAAGACTAAGGAGATCAGAGTAGTTTCTGACAAGCAGAAGATTTGGGACAATTGTTGCCATCCGATAACAAGCCCAAATAGAATAAGGTAGAAGACAATAAGGAGATATACCAAGTCTCCAAAAGAGTAGAATGAGGCAAGAAGTGTCAAAGAAGATACAAAAGCAAAAAGGGAGCTACAAAAATTTTAAAAAAGGTACACAATTTTTTGATGCAAATATATGTGTTAGTTAGATTTATTAAAGCACCTTATTTTATGGATTAAAGTTAAAAAAAATTAGATTTCAGTCTTCTAAAGTGCAAAGGAAAACAATTTTTTTTAAGGATTCAATTGCACATTTATTAGGAGTTGATTAGATTTCAGATTAGTTTCTATCAACTACCTATTATCTATTTTTGAGAAAAGAAGACTAAGTCCTTCAACATTGATTGTAGTAAAATTACATAATAACTTCTAAAGATTGATTTTAAGTTATTCTTTATTGGTTGCAGTAGATTATTAGTGCATGAATTTGAGATTTTATTGGAGTGATAAGGTGTACTATTAGTGTATTAAAAGTAAAAAACTTGTACTATTATACCACTATCAAAAATAAAATTATTTTTGTGGTTCTTGAAAGGCACAAAGTATGATTTGTATTAAGTGTCTAAAGACATTATTGAAGCACAAAAATCTGCAACTTGAATTGGCCAATAGAACCCACCAAAAGGGTTAAAATCCTCTAGTATATATTGGAGAAGAATTTAACTAACCAAAAATAGAAATAGAAGCTTATGAAAGTGAGACTTGGTGAGTCTAAAAATCAAAAGCATTACAAGTTGAATGCAAGGAAAAATAATGCAAAAAGTTTACATCAATTAAAAAGATTCTATCTACTATTATTGAAGCTTGGACTTGTTATCAAAAGTATCCATGTAAAAAGGGAAAGGTGTGTCTATTTTTAAATACAACCTAAAACCCTTGTATTGCAAGAAATTTGCCAAAAAACCATTAAGATCTAGAAATAGAGTGCAAAATAAGGTATATTAAAATACCTTATTGTACAAAATATAATACATTATCTTGCACTACTCTAATCTGGTTTTTGACAACATAAGAGCAGATTTGGAAGTGCCACATTAGGGCATATTTTTCTATGAGAAAAGAACACCCAACAAAGGCTGAACATCAACACTCTTCCTCCCAAGCTAGAAGGATCTATTTAAGGGCTCATATTGAATGTACATTCCTATAGAATCAAATCTCATTTCAGATCATCCATGAGCCACATTTACGTAGACAAGCGAGTGCATATCAATTTAAAAAAGACATCAAAATACCAACAAGGAAATAAATATGTTTGGAGGTATAAAAGAAATAGGAAAAGGTGTTACATTTGTGGTCTCCATATTGGAGAAGACCACTCACCAAAGGAATCATCGAACTACTGTACAATATCCATAGCACATCGTCCATCCACCTGCAAAGAGGAAATCTTGCTTGCTACCCAAGCAATTTTGCAAAGCAAAAGGGGTTATGGAGTTATAATATCCATTTTCGAAGGCATTAAAAGAATAGTATCTATGTAGAAATAACACTTGGTATTCTGGTCATCATTCCTCTTAATGTTCTAGAGAACTTTATGAAGGAGTTACATGAAAATATGTGCCACTAGTATTCTCCACTAGCTTCACATAGAGTGCCCATATGTTATCGAATTTCTCCAAGAAACATTGAACAAATGTTTTGGAGAGTTACAAAGGGAGCGCTCACTTGTAATGGACGTGTCACTTGTCACAATGTCTATGATAAATAATTTTTAAGTATGAAATCATTATTCATGAGTGAAGTGTAGTCAAAGACATTTGAAGGAGTAATGTAGCACAATAAAGGCATGATCAAAGTAGCAGAAACGTTCAAAGTGCAATGTGGAAGATAAATAGAAAGAGCATTAAAAACATTGTATTTGCAGAATGTCTAGTAGGAAAACAACACAAAGTTCCTTTTGAACTACATCAACATAGAGCTCAACAACATTTAGAGATAGTATATACAAACTTATGTGGGACCATGAAGGTTGATAGTGTTGGAAGACATAATTTTTTTTAGTTGTTTGTTTATGATCACACTAGGAAAATATGGGTATGCTTCATGAAATACAAGTCAGATGCATTTGGTTATTTCAAATAATTCAAACTCAAAGTAGAGAAATAATCAAGAAAGACTATAAAAGCACTTCTCTCAGACAGAGGAGGTGAATTTATTTCTAAAGAGTTTGACTTATTTTTAGAAGAAAATGGAATTAAAAGACAACTCACTACAACATATTCACCTCAATAGAATGGAATTCCAGAAAGAAGAAATTGATCAATAATAGAAATGGTTAGATGCATGCTGAAAGAAGCACAACTTGATCACCATTTTTGGGTAGAAGTAGTACAAACAATAATCTACATACAAAATAGACTACCTACAAGAGTACTCAAACATATTACACCAGAAGAAGCATGGTCAAGACAAAAGCCTAACATAGAGAAATTGAAAATCTTTGGATGTAAAGCCTATATGCATATTCCAAAGTAGAGAAGGAATAAATTAGATGATAAAACTATGGTAGGGATCTTTGTTGCTTATGACAATGAATCTATAGGATACAAAATACTAGATCCATCTACAAAAAAGGTCTACATTAGTAGAGATGTAGTCTTTGATGAAAAAGTCAAGGTTGACACTAAAAAATACAATGAAGACATAAAAGTTCTTTTAGATATGTCTAAATAAGATACATGAAGAGAAGATTTAGAATCATAATATCAAGAAAAAGGAATAGAATCTCCTCGAAGAGAACCAATATGGATCAGGGAAACACTCAAAGAGGTAAATCTAGAAAGGATGCTAGATATCTCAGACTCATAGCATAACCAGAATGAATAGAGGGATATTGAGTAATATAATAGAACCAACATCAACACTATAGGCACTAAATGATTCACATTGGAAAGCAATAATGGAATCTAAATTTTTGTCGCTTCAAAAGAATAAAACATGGAATCTAGTAGAACTACCTCCTGGAAAAAATGTGGTAGGATGTAAATGGGTCTACAAGATCAAATATAGAGCAGATGGAATACTAGACAAATACAAGGCTAGATTATTGGAAAAAAGATATAATAAAATATAAGGAATAGACTATAAAGATATATTTGCACCAACAACAAGGATGACTACTATCAGAACAGTTTGTGCTCTAGCAGCACATCAGGAATGGAAAATTCATCATATGGATGTAAAAAGTGCTTTTATTAATGGTGACTTAGAAGAAGAAGTCTATATGTCACAACTAGAAGGATTCATTACTCAAGGACAAGAAGATAAGGTATGCAAATTGAATAAATACTTATATGGTTTAAAGCAAGCTCCTAGAGCATGGTAATAAAGATCAACAATAATTTACAACATAATTTCAAAAGAAGCTCATACGATACCAGTTTATATACTAAGAAAATTGGAAGTGATATCTTGATTCTCATAGTATATGTTGATGACATTGTGATCACTAGAAGCTCAAAAAAATGATAAGATATATAAAAAGGGATCTAGAAAAAGGATTTGAAATGATAGATCTAGGATTAATGAGCTACTATCTTGGTCTAGAAATATATCAAGGAGACGAAAAAATCATAATCACTCAATCAAAATATGCTAAAGCTCTACTGGAAAAATATAGAATGATAGAGTGCAAGCCCAAAGAGATACCAATGGAACAAGGGATCCAACTATCTAAAAAAATGGAACATCACTAGTTTCAGCAACATTATATCAACAACTAATAGGAAGTCTTCTATACCTCACAAAAAATCAGCCAGATATTGCTTTTCAGTAAATTATATATCATGGTTCATGCAAGAACCAAAAGAAAGTCATTGGAAAGCTACAAAAAGGATATTGAAATTTATAAAGAAGACTACAAATTATGGACTAACATATTTAAAAAATGCTAATTTTTTTTGTCTACAGGGTTACTCAGATTCAAGTTATGCTGGATCCATTGATGATAGAAATTCTACCCCAGGATATGTATTTCATATTAAAACAAGACCCATATCTTGGCACAATAAGAAATAACATACGATGGCACAATCATCAACTGAAGAAGAATATCGAGTAGCAAGAGATACCACCTGTGAAGCACTTTGGCTACAATACATACTAGTCGACATGGGAATTAAACGAACTCCAACCATGATATTTTGTGACAATAAAGGAGTATTGAACCTACTTAAGAATCTGATCATACATGAAAGAAAAAAGCATATAGAAGCACACTATCATTTTATTAGGGAACATTTTCATAACAAACACATCATCATCAAGTATGTGCCTACATTTTGAGTGAATATTTTACCCTATTGCAAAATGGTCACCACAATTAGAGTATTACGTATAAATATGAATTTATCCAAGGTTTGTTACATAAACATTCTGCATATATGTATGAAAGCAATGATTATTTAAGATAATATATGCTAGAATTAACTCAATAACATGCAAGTGATAGTTAACAAGGGGCCTTGATGGTTTAATTCATACATACTTAGTGATTTTTCCCTTAATATTTAAAATGAATGTGAATTTTGCTCATGTGAAAAGTGATTCCTTTTAATGTTCTTGGCATTAATATGTTTTACCCTGAATCCCAGTTAAAAGCCCATCTTATATTCAAATTAAAGGTGTTAAAATGAAAAGATGCATGGAATAGTCCACTTCATTTTAAACTCCATGCCTTTAATATGAGATTCATTTTACAGTTAGTAGTTTCATTTTGTCTTCATTATAAGTGTTTTATTAAATTCTAGATTAGACTTTGAACATGTTAGTCAGTTACTAAGTTAGCCTTCATTTGCATTATTTGCCTTTAATGTAAAGTAGGCGTTCGTACCCTCCCTCCTATATTGATTTTATATTGAATTTAAATTTGGAAAATTGAACAAACTTGGTGCAATTTGGAGGTGCAGAAATTCTGGATAAGGACGAGAATGCAAATGAATGAAATGACAGTGTAGGAAATTTTGGAAAATGGACCAAAATGGAATAACTAAAAACAAATTGTAAAAAATTCTAAAAATGACCAGAATAGAAAGAACTAAAAAGAAAATGCAAATATTTTGAAAAATGACCAAAATGAAAAGAATTGAAATTCTAGAAAATGAACCAGAATGAAAGGAAATAAAAAAAAAATGACCTTTTTACAAAATAGAATAAACAAACTCATATATTTCTTCGTTTTCCACCAAAATCAAAATAAATATTACATTGGACCCTTGGCCTTCCTCTCATATATTTCTTCGTTTTCCTCCAAACTCAAAATATTCCCTTTTCCTTATAACTCCCCATAACTTACATAATCATAAAAAAATCAATTATATATAATAATATATATCTGATTTAAAACAAATATCCTTCATGCCCTTATAACTCCCGTAACCTTGTATTAATAATGAAATCTAAAAGGGAATGATAATAATATATACATTTTTTTATAGCCCAAACCCCTTTATTTTATTTTCCTCATTATGTAACAAGGAAACCTACATAACACCCTAACCTTATATATATAAAAGGTATTTCGTATAAAAAATAAAATACCCTAATATTTTAATGTTAAAAAAAATCAAATCTTGGTGTTAAAACAAAATTTTACATCCAACCCATTCGGATGCCCATGTTATGGTTTGTACCATGTGCTTAATGAAAGAAAATTGATAGAACATATTATAACTCCATTTCCTAGCTGTAATTCAAACCATAGTGGCCAGGGCCTCTACACCGAACACTAACCATGGCACCCACCCCCCCTGGTCGTGGATGAGCACCAGATGCTACCATGGTCCTATACTCAACTTATGACATCACCATTTTTGCTTCACTCATCTAGTGCAGTCCCGTACCTCTCTGCTACTACACCTTATTTCAAAACAAAATTTATCAACCCCTCCCAAGAATATAAATTTTGCATCTTTTTAAGGGTTTGGGTTAGATTCACATCCCCCCATCTCGCTGAGGTCTTCTACATCCGGTATCTGCACCATTTTGTCATCGTTGTTAAAGTAGGTACACTACATGGTCGGTACCTCTATACTACCAGAATATTTCCCTAGTCATGGTAGAGATCTCACTAACTATCAACGTTCCTTGCTGGGCATGCATTGCTAAGTCATAAAATCTTTGATGCACCCCACATCCAAATCACCGCCATGTATGATGACTGGTGGACCCCATGGCAGAGCTGTCTTCCACATTGTCGATGACTCCCCATCTTTGTGATGTCTACCTTGCATCCTACTAGCTCCACTCTGCTATTACACATCGAACTGCTCCAAGTCATTAGTTGCATTTCACAGTCTTATGAAAAAACCATAAAGCTTACATCCATCTTGCTGGGTATCTGAATGCAATAATTTGATCCTATGTGGCATAGGACGTCACTGTATGCGGCATCACTAGTATCATTTAGCCATATTCCAAAATAAAATGGCAAATCCATGTTTGTATACCCTATGTTGTTTCAACGATCAAGACTAGCTGCCCCTGTGTCATTTCTTTCATTGTTTTATGCCTTCCTACCAATCAGAATGCACATTGGATGCACTGTATCACTTATTCTGAATCTGCTAGTTATTTTCCCTATGCATATGTCTTCATCGGTAACTCATCAAAATCAACATCTATGTCGTATTTCCTTATCACTAGGTTATCCCCACATCTACATAGCTCTATTAGGATATTTGACCATTGGTCGGGAGTCCATGTAATCCTCAATTTGTCCAAGGTGGGGTCCGCTATCATGTCAACATGGTGCCACATCAATCATCAGATCTCATACTATCACTCTGTCTCACACTCTGAAACCATTGGATGCGACCATTCTCCTTTCTCCTTCATAAAATTTTCCCTATCGTAATGCTTGCCATGTTGGTCTAGCCATAGGGTCCATCATTTTATCGTCCACATCATTCGATAGTTGTCAATGATCATAGAGGTGTCCTCCTTGCATCTTCCTCTAATTAGTCCACATTGACGATGTTTTCTTCCATCGATGATATGTCGTCCGATGTCTGCTCATCCCGATAGCCTCCAAACATGCATTCAAAACACAAAATCAACATTAAATCATGCCTTTACTATCATATTATTATTTATTTATATATCTCTTTTGCTCTCATACATTAATACATGGTGAAGGCCATATTAAAACATCAATAAAGAGTCCATATTATTTATTCTTATTTTTTCTTTTTGTTATTTTATGTCATTATTATTACATATAAAATATATATAATAATAATGATATTTTCTTCATTTTTAATTTTTTTTTTTATTATATATTTTTGTTTTATTATTATTTGAAACATATGTATAAAATTTCTAACAACAAATAAAATGATGATAAAAATCATCAACAAAAACTTGATGATAAAAAATCGTCGACAACTTTTGATGATAAAAATCGTCAAATTTTGACTATAAAAATTGTCGACAACTTTAACGATAAAAATTGTCAACTTTTGACGATAAAATCGTTGACAAATTTTGATGATAAAAATCGTTGACAACTTTTGATGATAAAAATTGTGGACAACTTTTGACAATAAAAATCATCGACAACTTTGTAAATAACAGATTAACAAACAACTACAATTTAACACCAGACAACCTATAGGACACTCAAAATGAAACAAAAGCACCCAAACACAAACTTCAAAAGGTGGATCCCTAATTTTGGGGTGAGTCGTGCGATAGTCACAAAAAATAACAACTCTACTGGGACAACTCTACTGGGAAATGCTCCAGAGAATTTCGAGTAAAGAACCCAACCTAAAATGAGAACATATAAGATCAACAAAAAATAAATTATTTAGCAATGTTTCAAGAAGGTGGGGGTAAACAACTTCAAACCAAACAACTAATCCATCTGCCTTTGCTCAATGTGTGAAAAAATGATTCATTCTTGCATATCTAAAAATCCTCCATATTCCATCATCTCTTTCTACATTAGGCTATGAAGTATCACTCATAAATGAAAACAACTATAGATAGAGTCCCACTACCAGTCAGGCATCTATAGCCCTAGTAGGGTTTATCTAACTCACCCCTATATTTGCTCAATGCTTTGCAAAGCTTTTCTTTTTACCTGAGCTATGTCTAGACAGAGCTCTACTGTCGATTAGGCATCCATAGCCTTGGTAGAGTTTATCTAGAACTTGTGACTAATTTGATTAAGCTTTTCAATGCTCGTTTTAATTTTTTTTAAAGAAAAACTTGGCAAAACCTCAAGCATCATTGGGGCTAGAAAGCCTACAAGTAGAGCGTGTTGGATTTTCACCTAGGGTTGCAAATCAAGATAACTTCATCCTTCATAATTTCTAGAAATACCCTTTAATGTATGTGAGTTACATGTGAAGCTCTAGAGAAATATTTTATTGTCCCATTCTCCACTATCTTAGTCCCAAATTATGAGCATGATCATCAAATAACTTATCCCACTTTTCTCAAGTTCACCTGTTTTTAGATTAGATACTCCAACCTACTAAACAAAAAAATACAAAAATAGGCCAGAGACCAAAAGTTAGTGACCGTGAAACATTATCCAAAAACAAGGATATAACCTAACACACAAAAGAAACAAACGGGTCAAAACCCAACCTAAAATAGACTGATGATAAAACAATACACTCAAAACAAACCAAACAACACAAACAATCAAAACCAAAAACCAAAACCAAAACACCAAGCATATATACATATAATACACGCCTAAACATCTTTCAGGGTTTGAAATAGTGCTTTAGATGCAACCCATTAATAGGTAAAGACAAATCCTTTCCATCCAAGGTTTTTAGTCTAAAATTGTTTTTACCTAAGATTTCAAAAACTTGATATGGACCCAACCACAAACAATTGAATTTTTCATGATCTCCTTTCATTTCATGTCCTTTATCCCACAACAAAACTAGATCTGAAATTTTGAATGTTTTAATCATAGATCTCTTATCAAACCATATCTTTACTACATCTTGATGCTTACTAAAGTGAAGCATGGCTTCCTCTCTCTTCTCATCAAGATGCATTAAATGGGTTAATCTAGTTTCAACTTGATTATTTGTTCCAAGATATTCCTTCATAAAATGAAGGGTTTGCAATCTTAAATTAGTGGGAAATATAGGATCTTGCCCATAGACTAAGTGATATGGAGATGTTCCAATTGGATCTTTTGTTCTAGTTTAGTCAACCCAAAGGGTGAAGTTTAGTTTACTATGCCAATCCCTAGGGTTATTTTCTAGTAATTTTTTGATCACACATAGCAAATTTTTATTAGAGGATTCTGTCAAATCGTTACCTTGTGGGTAATAATTTTAAGAGAATATCAAGCTTACTTGGTTATAATATGCCCAATTTGTAAATTGCATGGAAGAAAAGTAGAACCATTATCACTTACTATTGCATTGGATATGCCAAAATGAGTCACAATGCAACCTCTACAAATTTAATAACAACATAAGTGGTAGCATGCTTCATGGGGATTGCTTTTGTCCACCTAATGTAATAATATGTGGCAGTAAGGATATATTTATGAGAATAAGGTGATTTGGGATTAATAACCCCAACAAAATCCAATCCCCATTATGCAAAAGGTCTTGCCTCCACCACAGACTATAATAACATTGTTGGATTTCTTTTTCTATTGGTTTCCATTTGACATGTATGGCAGGATCACACATGAGCATGTGCATCCTTGAAGAGATGGGGCCAATAGTATCCCACCCTAAGAATCTAGTGAGTCGTTGTGTTGGCTGACCCATGTCCAGTTCTATACTTACCATGGAAATCCTTAAGTACTTGGGTTGCCTTTTCTTGGTTAACACAACAAAGGTAAATCCCTCCGTGGTTCCTCCTATACAAAACACTAGACTTAATTAAAAAAATTGCAGATTTCAAATGTAAAGCTCTGCATTGAGTAGAAGTAAGATGTAATGGACACTTACCATTCAAAAAAAAATATACGATACCAACATACCAATCATCTTTAGTTATGTCTTCCACATTGTAATATTGGCATGATATTAGTGGATCAATTTTTGTGATTGTCTTGACCAATATTTGTCCATGAACTATTTTCATAGGTTGGATTTCCAGATCAAATTATTGGAGGGTTGAAATCCATTTTCCTCATATTTCACCTAGTTCATTTTGCAAAAACATAGACTTGATAGTGGGGTCAAGGACTACAACAAAACCCTACTATGAAGTATGTAACGTTTGAACTTCTTTATGGTTTTGAATAGTGCATACATTTGTTTATCTAGGATTGAATATATTAATTGTGCATCCTTCAATGAAGCACTCAAAAATGCAATAGGATTTTCAATGGTAGCTTCACTCTTTTGAGTTAGGACACTTGCAAAGGAATGATCTGAAGAAAATGTGTAGACAATAAAAAGGCTTTACATTATTAGGACTGATTAAAATAGGGGCCTTGGAGATAGCATCTTTGATGCTTTTGAAAGCATCCCTATTTTTGTTTGTCCATTTAATATGAGCATCCTTTTTTAACATGTCATTCAAGGGTTTGGCAATCTCTACGAATCTCGAAATGAACTTCCTTACAAAATTGATCTTGCCAAAGAAAGATATTAACTCTTTTATGCTATTGGGTGGAGGGATGTATTGTATAGTAGCTATCCTTTTTGGATCAATATAAATTCCTTCCTTAAAAATAATGTGTCCCAATAGCTTACATTCTATCACCCCAAAGATGCATTTTTCGGATTAAGGAAAATCTTGTGTTACCTACATATTTGGAGAACTTTACTCAATTACCTAATATGATTTTCCCTTTAGAAAAATAGTAATGTCATCCATGTAAACAATGATACACTTACCAATGAGCCCTTTGAAAATCTATAGCCCATTGGAAAGTGGCACCAACATTCCATAATTAGAACGACATTCTTCTATATGTGAATGTTCCCAATTTAGTTGTGAAAGATGTTTTAATTCTATCATTTGGATGGATAAGTATCTGATTGTATCCCGAATAACCATCTAGGAATGACATCATTTTTGACACATTAACCATTTGAAGAATCTCATTGATGGAGGGCAATGGTAATTATCATTTTGGGAAGCCTTATTCAAAATTTTGAAGTCAATACACAATATTACCTCTTCGTTCTTCTTTCTCACCCGGACTATATTGGCAACGCTTGTGGAATACCTAATAGGAAAGATGATTTTTTCTTCTAGCAATCTCTTCACCTCTTTCTCTATTAAGGGCTCTAATAACGGGTTGACCGATCTTTGTCTCTATTTGAAAGGCTTGGATTCTGGTTTTAATGGAATCATGTGCATTATCACATTTTGATCATATGTTTTCAAATCCTTGTAACTCCATGCTATGCAATCCACATACTCTCTTAGTGCATGAGTGATAGACTCATTTTCTTGAATTGTACATGCCTTAGCAATGAACACCTCTCGTGGATTTTTTGCACTCCCTAAGTTGATTACATCACATGCTTCTTTAAAGGTCAGTACATTTTTTCCTCTTTTTGTTTGATATCCAATATCAAATATCTTTTCTAGTGAAATAGTATCTTTTGGCATCATATTCATCATTTGGGATGTTTTACTATTTAGGTCAATTTCTTCTTACCCTCTCTTATCTTCATCTATCACCTGATTTTTGAAAATACCAGAGTTAGTGACAAAATAAAAAATGTCTATCACTATCGAATACTTGCAAATTGGTAATGTTGTCTAGTATTGAAGGATGAGACACTAGCTCAATTAAATATTTTTTGCATTTTTTATGGTCGACTAGCTTGAGTATACTTGCTACAATAGCTAAAGAATCTGCCATTCGATTACATTTCCTAGAGATATTGAAAGCATCAAACTCATCTATTAGATACCTGAATAGTCTTGTAAAGGTTCAATATTTTATCTCGAAATGCATATTACCCTTTTACCTGTTTAACCACTAACGTCAAGTTTCCAAAAACTTGGAGACACTTAACCTTCTTATTCAAATCCAACTGAAGTCCAAAAATGAGCACTTCATATTCTACCACATTATTGGTGGCTGGAAACTGTAATCTATAGGCAACCAACATAGGCTTGCTACCAGGATATGTAAGTTTGATACCAGCTCCAGCACCTTGTTTCAATTTAGATCCATCAAATATAAGAATCCAAACCAGAATATCCTCTTCAAAAGTGCCACAAGAAAGGCTTTCCTTTTGAGGTTCTTCGATATCTTCTTCTCTATCAAAGTTATAGATCCCTAAATCAGTTTTAGCAAATTGGATTTTTTGGGCCTATTGTACTATGTAATCTTCTCTTTGAGCCTCGAATCACTATCCATCCAAATTTAGTTTTCTATTCCCATCTAAGGTAACCACATGTGGGAAGAATCAGTAATAATATAACCATTTAGGTTCTTACTCCAATATCTTCCCAATACCATGTCATATTTGGCTATAATATTGAGTATAAGTATATCCAAATGATGTTGAATAGGCTCTAAATTTATTTGAATGAAGACATCATTCACAACTCCAACCACATCTACAATCGATCTATCCAATTGTATCACTTTACTCTTTGAAGGGATTGGCTTGAATCATAACTTCTAGAAAATATCAAGGGGCATGATGTTACCTGAGGCACCTGAGTTTATTCAAAAATTATGCAAGTTTTTACCTACAATTCTGATGGTTATGATAAAAGGAGGCACTTCTTGTTTCTCCTTCCATAACACTAATTAGGACTCACTACCTTTGAACTCCTGGATTTGACTTGGTGGAAACAAAGCTTTCACAAATGTTTCACCTTGACCTAGCAGTTTAGCAACCTAAAAAATCAAGATATTGGCCTTAGTATTTTTTAGATCCTCTACTATGTCATAAATAGACTTTTAAGGATTTTGCATCTTCTACGTGGGTTTGGACAGTTCTACGACAAACAAAGGAGGTGGATTATTATCAACTTTGGTATTAGGAGGAAGAAGAGGATTGTTTGGCAGAGTGGAAGAAGTTTTGGGGTTATTTGAACTTCTCATATAATATCTATGATTTCCTTTTCCAAACTATTTAACAACTTGAACTTCCTCTTCCATAGTTTCATCATCATCTTCTCCTAAAATTTTAGTGTCCTCTTCTCCTTCCTCACTTTCTTGATAATGAAAAATTTCTTTTACCAAAGCATCTTCATTCCCTTGGAAACAATGATACATTACCTCACTTTTGGGATCTAATTTACCAAAATCTTCATATGCATTAGCCTTATTTTCTATCGGGTTAGGTACACACCCATTGTTGGGATGAGTGACCCATGGTACACCTCCCCTATGGTTAGGATTTTAATTAGGCCTAGAGGGTTGAAAAATGTGTTTCTTCATATGGCCCACATTGTTGCTTATTTTTATAAGTGTCTTCTCCAATTATTCAACCTTAGAATTAGATCCTTGTGGTTGGGGTACTGCAGAACTAGACCCACACACATTTCCTACATTGGAAACCTCTTGGGTAGACGTGATGGCTTGATTCTGAGCATTTTGGTTCCACCAAGGATTTATGCTTTGAAGAGGTGGGACCATAGGACAAGCTATCGAGGTTTGAGTGTTGATCACATCAAATCCTGGTATGGTTATCTGATTGTTTTCTAGAATTGTTGTGATGGGAAGAATGGCTACATTAGGATAGGTAGGAAAGGATGGATACATGAACATGAATGGGTATTGTTGATGGCATGGTACGACATTCATTACTAGGACTTGCGATGCCATGATCTGGTTCATTATAGAAAATTGACTATAAGGACCAAACTATCCTACCATGGGCAATTGAGGTATTCCCATGCCTTGCAAGGTCATTTTTTTCTCAATGGTCATGGCCTCTGTATAAGCTAGGGCAAGGGTTGTAACCTGGGGGTTCCTCCTAGAAAATATGACTATCATGGGATCTAGAGCTCCAAAGTATAATTGAAGAGCCACAACGGTGTCCATCATGAAATGGCAAGTTACACTCACATAAAGCTTCTAGAACCTAGCATTGAATGTCCTAATCGACTCATTGGATAACATTTTATAGGACACAAATTGATTATACATGGTGGTAGGATCTAAAAGTGACCTAAAATGATTAATGAAGGCTATCTCTAGTAGGGCCCAAGAAGTAATGGACCCTATAGGTAGATTTATAAATCAATCATGAGCTATTTATCCAAACTCATGGGGAAAATCCTACAAGCGATATCTTCATGATTTAATCCTAGTCTAATCAGATGGTATTTGTAATTATGGATATGCTCTTCATTTGTGACAAGACCATCATGCTTAAATTTAGGTATCAACCTGTCAAGATTCCTACATATTTAATGGACATCCTTGGGTATGTTCAAGGGAATATTAAGCACCACGTACCAAGGTGCTAGTGGTTGGGCCATGTTATTCAATGGTGGTGTCCCTATGAGAATAATAGAAATCGTTGAAGTTATGGAGATAGATACACTTGATGTAGCTATCTCAATGGAAATAGTGGGCACAAACCCACTCGATGTACTTAAGTCTAAAGATAACCCTAGATCAAGTATACTGGATGGAATTTTGATCTCTTGAGTTTTGTTTCTTGGCTTCCTAGAATTAGGATAAAGACTTTGAAAGATGGTTTCTCTAGTGGTTTTGGACCTAGTAGTGATGTACTCAGGTTGGTCCAACTTCTAAAAAATTGCTCATAATAAAAACCTGTATAACCACTATACCTACAAACACACTAAGGGGGAAATAAAACTACCTACATTAATTGTTAGACAACCAAAGATCTAAATCACAAAGCTATGAAATAAGGCCCTCCTTCTAGCACCAAAATGTTGAGTGGGTATTCTACCTTATTATAAAATGGTCACTACAATCAAAGTATTAAATTGAAAAATACCTCTTGCAAAGAAATTTAGTATAAATATGAATTTCTCTAAGGTTCTGTTACACAAGCATTCCACATTTATGTATAAAAGAAATGCTGATTAAAGATAATATATGCTATAATTAACTCAATAACATGCAAGTGATAGTTAACAAGGGGCCTTGATGGTTTAATTCATACATGCTTAGTGATTTCTTTCCTTAATCTTTAAAATGAATTTGAATTTTACTCATGTGAAAAGAGATTCATTTTTATGTTCTTGGCATTAATTTGTCTTACCCTAAATTCTAGTTAGAAGCCCATTTTATCTTCAAATTAAAGGTGTAAAAATAAAAAGATGCGTGGAATAGTCCACTTCATTTTAAACTCCATGCCTTTAATGTGAGATTCATTTTACAGTTAGTAGATTCATTTTATCTTCATTATGAGTGTTCTACTAAATGCTAGGTTAGACTTTGAACATGTTAGTCAGTTAGTAAGTTAGCCTTCATTTGCATTATTTTCCATTAATGTAAAGTAGGCGTTAGTACCCTCCCTCCTAGATTGATTTTATCTTGAATTTAAATTTGGAAAATTGAACAAACTTGGTGCAATTTGGAGGTGCAAAATTTTTGGATAAGGACAAGAATGCAAATGAATGAAATGACAATGTAGGAAATTCTAGAAAACGGACCAGAATGGAATAACTGAAAACAAATTGCAGAAAATTCTAGAAATGACTAGAATAGAAAGAACTAAAAATGAAATGTAGAACTTTTGGAAAATGACCAGAATGAAAAGAACTAAAATTCTAGAAAATGGACCAAAATGGAAGGCAATAAAAAGAAATGACCTTTTTACAAAACAAAATAAAAAAAACTATAGAAAATAAATTTAATCTATTTACACCAAAGCTGGAAAAACATGCATATAAATCTTGGTATCACACCCCCCTACCCTAAAAAACCATAGATTATGGGACAAGTTTGAAGGTAACCAGATATAAGCAAACCTGCATGAAACACAATCGGATTAGATCAAGTGCAAGACTCAAAGGACTCAATAATGTTTGTATCAATCTTAATATTCACCTAGTATAACCCCCTAAAGGAATTAAATACATAGATACAAATTAAGACAAGATGCAGTAAAAGAATAAACCATAAATCTCCTATGATTTTTCTCACAAAGTGTATGCTTGCCAAAATGTATGCATTAACTTCTTCAAAATGTCTTTCTTTACAAAAATTTCCAACATTTTTTACAAAAAATTCACAAGTTTAAATAAAATTGGACCCTTGACCTTCCTCTCATATATTTCTTTGTTTTCCTCCAAACTCAAAATATTCCCTTTTCCTTATAACTCCCCATAACTTACATAATCATAAAAAAAATAAAAACCAAGGGAATAATATATATATATATATATATTATCGTTTATTTAAAACAAATGTCCTTCATGCCCTTATAACTCCTGTAGCCTTGTATTTATTAATGAAATCTCAAAGGGAATGATAATAATATGTACATTTTTTATAGCCCAAATCCCTTTATTTTATTTTCCTCATTATGTAACAAGGAAACCTACATAACACCCTAGCCTTATATATAATGAGGTCTTTTATATAAAAACAAAAGATCCTAATATTTTAATGTTTGAAAAAAATCAAATCTTGGTGTTAAAACAAAATTTACATCTAACCCATTTGGATGTCCATCTTATATTTTATGCCATGCGCTTAATAAAAGAAACTTGACATAACACATTATACCTCCATTCTTTGGCCATGATTTGAACCCCGGTGGCCAGGGCCTCTACACCAAAAACTAACCATGGCATCCATCTCCCTGGTCGTGGATGAGCACCGGACACTGCCACGGTCCTATACTCGGCTTTTGACATCACTATTTATGCTTCACTCGTCCAGCGTAGTCCCGTACCTCTCTGCTACTGCATATTATTTCGAAACAAAATTTATCAACCCCTCCCGAGAATATAAAGTTTGCATCTTTTTAGGGTTTAGTTCAGATTCGTATCCCTCCCATATTGCTGAGGTATTCTACATATAGTATCCACACTATTTTTTCATCATTGTTAAAGTAGGTACACTGCGTGGTTGGTCCCCCAATACTGCTAGAATATTTCCCTAGTCACGGCAGAGAGCTCATTGACTGTCAACATTCCTGGTTGGGCATGCACCACCAAGTCAAAAAATATTTGATGCACCCCACATCCAAATTGTTGCCACGTATGATGAATAGTGTCCCCCATCATAGAGGTGTCTTCCACGTTGTTGATGACTCCCCATGTCTGTGCTGTCTACCTTGCATCCTCCCAGATCCACTCTACCATTATGATTTGAACCACTCTATGTTGTCAGCTGCATTTCACGATTCAATGAAAACACCACGAAGCTTACATCCATCCTATCGGTATCTGAATGCGATAATTGGATCCTATGTGGAATTATATGTCCCTAGCTACGGCATCACTGGCATCATTTAGCCATCCTCCAAAATAAAATGGTAAATCCATATTTGTATACCCTACGCTATTTCAATGATAAATATTAGCTGCCCCTGTGCCATTTATTTCACTATCTAATGCCTTCCTGCCAGTCAAAACACACGTCGGATGTACCATCTCGCTTATTATGAAACCGTTAACTGTTTTCCCTATGTACATATCTTCATCGCTAACTCGCCAACATCAACATCTATGTCGTATTTCCTTGTTGTCAGGTTATCCCCACATCTGCATAGCTCCATCAAGATATTTGACCATTGGACCAGAGTCCATGTAATTCTCAATTCATTCAAGGTGGGGTCCATTATCACGTCAATGTGGCACCACATCAATCATCAAAACTCATACTACCGCTCTATCATGCACTTCGAAGCCCCTGGATGCGACCATTCTCCTTCATCAAATTCACCCCGTCGTAATGCTTGCCATGTTGGTTAGGCCATAGGGTCCATCCTTTCGTCGTCCACGTCATCCGATAGTAATTAACCATCATAGGGGTGTCCTCCTTGTGTCTTCCTCTGATTAGTCCACTTTGACGATGTTGTCTTCCATCGATGACGTGTCGTCCGACGTCTGCTCGTCCCGATAGCCTCCAAACCTGCGTTCAAAACATAAAATCAACATTAAATCGTGCCTTTACTATCGTATTATTATTTATTTATATCTCTCTTTTACTCTCATACATTAATACATGGTGAAGGCCATATTAAAATATCAATAAAGAGCCCACATTATTTATTCTTATTTTTGCTTTTTGTTATTTTATGTCATTATTATTCTTACATATAAAATATATATATAATAATAATGATATTTTCTTCATTTTTAATTTTTTTTTATTAAATATATATATATTTGTTTTATTATTATTTGAAACATATCCATAAAATTGCTAACAACAAAGAAAATGACGATAAAAATTGTCAACAAAAACTTGACGATAAAAAATCATCGACAACTTTTGACGATAAAAAATCATTGACAACTTTTGACGATAAAAATCGTCGATAACTTTTGACGATAAAAATCGTCGACAACTTTGCAAATAATGGATTAACAAACAACTACAATTTAACACCAGACAACCTACATGACACTCAAAATGAAACAAAAGCACCCAAACATAAAATTCAAAAGTTGGGTCCCCAATTTTGGGGTGAGTTGTGTGATAGTCACAACACTATAGAAGATCAGACAACAAATATCTTTACAAAGGTACTTGGAAAGATCAAATTTAAAAAATTTAGAGATCATCTATGCAATTCAAAGGAGCCTTCAATACCCAAATACTGTAATATAGGGGGTGTTGGAAATAATGTCTATTCCATCATTTGGGTTATGTAAATGTATCCTCCAAGATACATATCTAGATTACTTCCTGTGCAAGTTATCTAGTTACTTGAGGAACAAGCAACATATGCACAAGTGTCAATATGCATGTGTGCAAGGTACAACTAGATGGAGTGTTGAACAAGGAACCCTTCTTCCTATATGAAGGGGGTCATGGCTCACCTCATTTTGTATCACTTCTATTTAATTCAATAAGATGTTCTTTTGATTTGATATCTGTCTCATATTGTAATGCTGCTAAAGCTATCAACCCACACAAGTCTTAGGAACCATTATAATAGTTTCTCTTTCAAAACTAAAGCTTAAATAAACCAAACCACAAAAGAGAATACCATACTTATCTTTATAATGGTCCCTTTACCTACACAAGTCTCAAGAACCATTATAATAGTTTTTATTTCCTTAAAGCAAAAGATCCAAACTATCATCACCATAGAAACGTTTCTCCTTACAATAAAAGCTAAAGCATACAACTAAAAGGGTTATCTTTCTATAAGCATCAAATTCATATTGGAAATATAATATTCAAATAAGTTTCTTTTAAACAAAGTTTAACTTCTATATTCTAAAATATATATTTTTTAAATAAACTTCAACTTCCATAAAGTTAAAAGAGTTTTAACTCTCAAAATTTTATTTCTAATGAAAAAACTGAGGAAAACTCTAACTAAAATACTTTATCAATATTTAAACAAGAGAACCTAACCTCTACACAAAGGAATAAGACAAATATGATCCTTGTTTAATTTATTTTTAGCTAGAGTCAAAATTATCTCACAATTATAAACTATAGCAACAAGGACAACTAACTCAAACAAAATGAATGATCATGAAGCAAACCACCATAGAAAATATTACAACATAATGGTTAAACAAATCCCTAAATAAGAAAGTTCAACAAAATTTTAGAAGGGTACACAACCATAAATAAACAACATATCAACAATCACTTCTCACTACAACAAAAAATGCACATACAACAAGCCATTAAGGAGTCATTATCAACATAAGAGCAAACTAACAATACGTAGGTCAAGGGAGCATAATCGACTAACTGTCAAGGTAATTTATTCAAAATAAAGAGATTGTTCTGGTTAGAACATCCCTCAAGGAAGTCGGTGAGCAACATAGTATTAGCAACACCATGAATACAAGAAACAAGAATCCAAAGCAACACAAGAAGGAAACCATAGCCACACCAAAGCAAGGACACAAGTCTAATTCTATAGTTGTAACAAACATATTGCACTTAGATAGTGCTACTTTGCCAAGCCTACCCGATATTTTCCACTTCAAAGTTGCACTACCAAGTCCTTCCTCCTTCCAAGCCTCTAGTACCTTTCTTTCCAAAAATATTTCTTCTCCCAAAACATCCCACCAGATTCAAATAGGCTAAGGCATGCCTTCTTGCATAATGGAGGTAACGTTTAACAAGCTCAAGAATATGTTACTCCATCAATGCCACCTTTTGCTAATTAAAGCACCACCCAAGCATGACAACCATAAATAAAAAGGCTTATTCTAAGTTTTGCAAGCCATTTAAATTTTATTCCAAACATTAGGAAAATAATGCAATAATTAAACCATCTCCATGAATTTATTTAATAATTAACTTTACTAGTTTAAATTTCTAATATTAATTACTAGCATTGACACTAACATTCACAAGTATTAATATTACCAATAAGTTAATACTATGGTAATTCGTGTCCATAATCTATGCATACCACACACAAGAATGTATGTCATTCACACCAACAATATTACACACCATTGTTTTATCCTTAAGTAGGTGGCCATTTTAAGATAGTCTATTGCTATCACCAACCTATTAAGAAGACTCATTGCACAAGCAATTTTTGGCCTAATGGTGTGAACATTCAATAAGCACAAATACAATGCACCTACATGAAGGGTACTTTGTTACCTTGAGCTATCGATGAATAAGTCATCACCATAATTTCCCAAAAATTTCTCTCAACTTAGGTGGTTATCCATACTAATCCACCAGTGAGAGCACCTAGTTCTACAACTATAATTATTTTAGTAGTACCATTTTCTAATAGTGGAGTCAAAGAATATAATATGACTACTTATTGATAGCAATGAATAAAACCATGCATTAAACATCCATACATCAATACATAGTTTATTGTCAAGGATAAGTCCTACCAAGGAGAGATATTACATACTCTCCCCCTTGTAATAAACATAGTCCCATGTATTTATTGAAAGTGAGTAAATAAATGTTTCATTTAAATAAGTATGAAAATTTCTACCTTATTTCTTTGATATTTTCCCATGTGACACAATTATTAGAATATTGGTCCCACTAGACCTTACATTGATCTAGGGTTCATTTCCTCAACATCTTGGAACAAAACCCTAGAATCTTTACTAGTCTCACCCCAATTATTGAGGGATTTTCCATCTACAATTTATAAATATTCCACATGTGAGTACAATAAACAACATATTTCCTATGCAGGGATATGTGGAAAGTATCATGGATCTTTTACAGGTTGGGTAGTAAGGCAAGCCTATAGTCTATTGGACTAATCTTATAAATTATCTCAAAGGGGACAACATAGTGAGGATCCAACTTAGTTGACTTGATGGCACTTTTCATAGGTCTAACTCTCAAGAAGACTTTGTCTCCTATAAATAATTCTCTTGGTGATATTTTTAGATCAACATAACTCTTTTGGTCATCGATCGCTTCCTTAAGCCTAAGCCAAATTACTCTGAGATATTCCTCCATATCTCTAATAGTATCTAGTTTGATCATCACCTAGGTGTTGAAGTTAATTTATTCTTTAGATCCTCAAATAGCCTGACACTTATCCACCCATTTGAACTCTTTCTCTTTTTTTTGAAGGTTGGTGATTGAATATGTAATCTTTGAATAATATTTCACAATACACCCATAATAACTAGTGAGTCCCATGAAACTATTGAATTCTAACACATTAGTTGGTGCATGCCAAATTAATATAGCCTCAATTTTCTTTGGGTCCACAAAAATTCCTTCTATCGAGATGATGTGTCCCAAATACTGTACTTGTGAGGTATAAAACTCACACTTGGACAATTTTTTCCATATAGCTAGTTTTTCCTCAACACCTCCAACACTAACCTTAGGTGATGGTCATATTCCTCTTTGGTGTGAGAATATATTAAGATATCATCTAAGAATACCAAGACAAAATGATCTAGATACTTTCAAAACATATTGTTCATTAAATTCATAAAAAACATGGGTGCATTCATTAGTCCAAATGGCATCACTATGAACTCATAGTGTCCAGATAAGGTCTTAAAGGTTGTCTTATGAGTATCCTCTTATTGAATAATTAACTGATGATATCCAAATCTTAGATATATTTTTAAAAATATGGTAACATCCTTTAGCTGATCAAAGAGGTCATCAATCCTTGGCAAAGGATACTTATATTTAATGGTTACTTTATTCAACATTCTATAATATATACATAATCTTAAAGAACCATTTTTTTTCACAAATAATACTAGAGTATCATAAGGAAACACACTAGGATTTATTAGAACATTTTATAATAAGTTTTGAAGTTGCACTTTTAGTTCTTGCAACTCAGTTGGAGTTATTTTTTAATGTGTTCTTGAAATGGGTTTAGCCCTTGGTATTAACTCAATAGTGAAGTCAAATTCCCATTGGGGTGGTAGACCTAGAAGATCTTCAAGGAATACATCTTGAAATTCATATATAATTGGATTTTTTATTAAATTTTTATTCATCCTTGTTGATGTAATCTATCCACCTATTGGAAGTTGATTAAGGCTCCATGAACCTTCAACCAATCTATCCCTAGAATAAGATAAAAAATATGAAGTGTTGAGTGTATATTTTGCCTAATTGCAAAATACCACCACATGCAGAGTATTGAATAGAAAACTCTCTCTTGAAAAGAAACCAAATGACAAACATTCAACTTATAAAAGGTTCTGGTAAAATATATAAAATATTACAATAGTGCCAGAAATAATTCAATAATGCATGTGACCATAAACAAGGGGCCTTTACTAGTTCTAAAAAATGCTTAGTGATTTGAAATATCTAACTAAAAATAAAAGCAACTATTTTTAAGGTTTTTTTTTAAATTGGTGCTACCCTGAATCCCTGTTAGTAGAGTATTTTATCTTCATTTAAAAGGTTTCAAATGACAAAATGTGGAATTGTCCACCTCATTTTAATTCTCGTGCCTTTAAGATGAAGTAAATTTTAGATAGTCGAGTTCATTTTATCTTCCTTATGTTGATGCCACTACCCTAATAGTGGTTAGTAGAAGTTAGCATGTTAGCAATGTTAGCAAAGTTAGCTTTCATTTATTATCTTAGTTTAATATGAAATAGTATGTTAGTATCCCTATTAAACCATGCGTTTTATTTGAAAGCTTTAGATTAATGAAACTTGGAGGTGCAAAAATTCTAGAAAATGACCAGAATGGAAAAAACTTGAAAGCTTAACAATTCTGGAAATGGACCAAAAAAAATGAAACTAACAGGAAATTAGCAAAAATTCTGGAAAAGGACCAGAATGGAAAAAACTTGAAAGCTTAACAATTTTGGAAATGGACCAGAAAAAATGAAACTAACAGGAAATTAGCAAAAATTCTGGAAAAGGACCAGAATGGAAATGAAAGAAACTAAAATTTTGGATGGACCAGAATGGAATGCTTTAAATAAAACTTTGAGAATAGTAAATGAAATAAACATGTAAATTTGGTTACCTGAAAAAGTTAAATTCTAAATTACTTTAACAAGCTCCTCCCTGCAAAATCCCAAGTTATGAGGTAATCATAAAACAACCTGAATCAATGGACCTGCAACATAAGCACAATACCATTAAATCAAGTGCGAGACTCAAAGGAAACATAAAGAAACAACATAATCTTGACCTTCGCCTATTGCAACCCATTTCATGGCATAAGACAATGGCTAGAAGTCACTAACATGCATAAATGATAAGACACTAAAAATGTTAGTTTTATGATAAAAACCCTCCTTTTGATTTTTCTCACAGAAGTTTGCTACCCTCTCAAAATATGAAAAATGTTCTTTCTTTATTGCTTTCTTGGAATGTTACATCATTTCCAGCCCCTATGATTTTAGACCTCCTTTAAAACATTGAACATGATCAAACCACATTCACATTAACTAAAATAATACAGGCCAATCTTATTCAGCGAAACTTTCATTGTCACTTTTTGAGGCTGAGACCCGATGGTATTTATCCTAAGCCATACCAATGTGCCCAAGGACTGGGATGGCATTTCCCCATCCTGGGTACTTTGGTTTCCACGTAACCAGATGAAACCATCACACTGCCTACACAACCATGACACTGTCCAACTTACGTAGCCATAACACTACTAATGATGCAACCATGACACTACCAAGGCTACGCAACCATAGCACTACCATTGTCGATGTGGCACTGCCCAACCTACATAACCATGGTGTTGCCAAGACTATGTAGCCATAGCGCTACCATCGACATCATGACACTGCCAAACCTACACAACCATCGATGTCGTGGTGTTGCCAAACCTACGCAGCCATCAATGTTGCCATCGACATCATGGTGCTGCCAAACCTACGCAGCCATGGCACTGTTCAACTCCCTACTCTCACACTCATGCTACCATAGCATAATGAAACAAATGCAACACTAAAACCTTCCATGCTCTTCGAGGCCAGACTTTAACTCCGTCAATTGGCATCACAGATTGCCCTAATAATGCTTCTTCCTTCCTTGTTTGATGGCATGCCTCTACCTCTCAGCCGTTTCATTGACAACTCCGATGCCTTTCATACTGTTCTTATGAAACCCTAACGCCATCTTGGACCGCCTATTATTTTTTGACGTTTCTCCACAAAGCTTAATAATTCACTTTATTAGTTTCAATTGCTAATATTAATTACTAACATTCACAAGTATTAAGGTTACCACCAAATTAATACTATAGCAATTCTTATCCATAATCTATGCATACCAACAATATTACACACCATTGTTTTATCATTAAGTAGGTGGTCATTTTAAGATAATCTATTGATATCACCAACCTAATAAGGAGACTTATTGCACAAGCAACTTACCCTAAGTTATTGATAAATGAGTCATCACCATCATTTTCTAAAATTTTCTCTCAACTCAGGTGGTTATCCATACTAATCCACCAGTGAGAGGACTTGGTCCTACAACCACAATTATATCATTAGTACCATATTCCAATAGTAGAACCAAAGCTTATAAATTGACTATTTATTTATAGCAATGAACAAAACCATGAATTAAACATCCATATATCAATACATAGTTTATTGTTAAGGATAAGTCCTACCAAGGAGGGCTATTACATTTTTGGGTGAGTTGGAAACATCCATTATTTTTGTATACTATGTGTTGTTATCATCCTTGAAGGAGTTAAATTTAGGCTTCTTTCCTATTGGATAATTTGGTTAGGAAAATTATTAAATTTAGAACCATTCAACACCTAGAGGGGCCTAGGTTTATGTGACTACCTTTTTCATTGATATTTTATTTGTAGTACCACCTCTTAATATAATTTTCCTTTTTAACTATTTAGAGAGGCCAATTATACATATATTTTTATAGAAAAATTTGGAGAGTAAATGCCAATGATTTTTTTTATTACACTCATTATTTTATCTTCCCATTTATTTGTTCTTTATTAAACACTTCTTCTTATATCTACTTCACTAAGGAAGCTAGGAAGGCTTTGCAACCATATGCTAACCTACTCATTCAAGCCAATTATACATATATCAAACTATTAGGCTTCAAATGGAAGCCTCACTTGTTACTTAAACATGTTTCCAATAAAATGTTACTCAAGGAAGCAACTTACCAAATGATGGGTAGCCATAATATCTATATGAAAGAAATTTATTAACCCATATCTATGTATTTTCACCCATTTAGTTTTCCATTAGATATTTTACAATAGGAAATTTTGGGCATTGTGTACAATTGACCTCATGATTTGAGAAGATTTAGTCAAATAATATTTTTATTAAATTTATGACCATGAAGGGAATTTAAAGCAACATTTAAGGTCTATCCAAAAGACCTAGTATTTTGAATGTACACCAAGGGAGTTTGAAGAATACCTCTCAAAGGACATACATTCTTGGGTAGAGGTGATAAAAATGAGGAGAAAAATGATAATTTGAGGCATCACTTGGGAAGATGAAGTAAAGAACCATCCCAACCAAGTACTCTAACTCCTATGAGAAGAAATATTAAATTAAAGTCAAATATTGAAGTCCTAAAAGAGATAGTTGCAGTGGAAGATACTCCTATACAAACAAGGAAAAGATCCTAAAAAAAGAGTATGATGATTTATTTATTTTTTAGTGTAGGTAGTAGTAACCCTATGGGAGGAAGTGTTTGCCAAAGATTAGGCCTTATGTAAAAAATATATTTTTGATAGAAAGACCTGATTTAATGGACCAAAGGGATCCTAAGGGGAAGGTACCATTTTTAGAAAGAAAACTTCCACTAGAATATATATTTTTTAATGAGAGCCAGCCTTTTTGCAAAGTAAGCCTTACCAAGGGAGGCCCAAATGGAGCTTTGGAAATTAGACATTGAAAAAATAGAGACCAAAACCATGCAAGGAACATAATTTGTAGTGAAATATGATATAGTAGAGATATTTTCCATAGAGGAAGTAGTTAGAAAGGTGGTAGATTTAGAACTAGTGAGCATGACCAAGCATGTTAAAACTAGGAGTGAGTAGTCGAACAAAAAAGTTGGAGGGTCCAATGGTTTTTCCATGAGAAGAAATACTTTAGATCCTAAAATTAAAGATATTTTAATCAATAATTTTATAATGAAAAATCCAAATATTTAAAAGGGAAGTGTTCCAACAAGATAAAGAGGTCTAAAGATAATGTGATGGTTGAAAGAGTATAAGAAATAACAATTACCTCAACAAATCATATTTGAGGGAAGCATATGAGTAAGATACAGATAAAAGTGGCTAATATAGAATAGGATAAATTTAGAGACTTGTAGAATAGGATTACTAACCAATTCTAGCACATTCAAGCCCTTGAATCTAATAGAACCTTTGAAAGGGCTCATGTTGGAATACTTGAGGAAAGAGTTTATCAATTAGAGAAGATCATAGCATATATGCAAATATGATACCTCTCTATAGTGTAATCCCTTATCAACTTAATCCCTTAAAATAACAACTCTCTATTTTAGATACCATTGGGCAACATAAGGGCCTCATTATAAGTGTAGACATTGAAGCTATAAAGGTCAAATTTGACTTAAATGTTAATTTTTGTTTAAATTTGTGCTTTTATAGGGGTATCAAGAGCAAGGTTGGCCAATAATAAAGAAAATTTGATGCACTAAAAGAAATAATCTTATGCACACAAAATGGCCTTTTGAAGATCAAACGACAAATCATATATCTTGGAATAATCTCCCATTTACCTATTGCCAAGTTGCATAGATGCTTTCCCTAGATTAAATTCATACAAGAAAGGATTAACCATGCTCATGGAGTGCTATTGGATGTCAAGTCCATAATTGACAAGGATACTAGAGAATTGAATAGCTTGGTGGCAAAAATTGAGATTGAGGAGCCATATAATAACCATAGGATTCTACTTGAACAAGAATAATATAAAGAATGTGTCCAAAGCACATAAGAAAAAATAGTCAAAGTAGTCAAATCTATGAAAGAATACTCTTTGAAATACTTCCAGATAAGGTTATGCATAAGGGATTGGTCCCAAAATATATTTATTAAAATTTGGCGAATTTGTTTCAAAATCTAGGTGAATAGTGTACAAACACATGTAGAAGATTTACTATTATTACGGGTAATGTTGGAAATTTAAACTTAAAATGATCACATTATTATAAAATTGGGGCAAATCGACCAAAAAAAATATCTGCATCCATAAATGTTTGGCTAAGGGACCCTGGTCAAGGGTCCCACATATTAGCTAATTCCAGATTTTGAAAATCCAAATTTTAGCCAATTTTGCAAAAATATCCACTATGCATAACCCTACTTCTAGAGGTGGCTTGTAGAACTTATGTTAAACAATGAGAAGATGCGTGGTTATATAAGCAGGATTTATCTCTATAGAGTCATTCCTCAAGGATAATTTTGTAACTGTTAGCTTCGATTTCCAATGCATTTTTGTTCATGACCATGAAATCATGAAAAATTACTTCCATTATATGGATACAAATTTTAATTGAACTACTTTGAGAGTTTTTTAAATACCTTTTAACTCTACTTTAGATTGAAATACTTAGTGGTTCTAGGTTTGTTTCAATCTAGTAAGATCTATTTTAATTTTATTGTAATAAAATGAAAACTCGGATGCTTTTCCCACATGTTCATAGCTTTAAATCTTATCCAAGCTTAGTCAAGATTGATTTTTAGCATTGCTTATGAGAAGGTTGCTTCTTTATATCATGAGTTCAAATGTTTTCCATTTAAATAAAATTAGAAGTAAACTACCAATGAATAGGTTTTAATGCTTGTTAGTTTAAAACTTATTTATTGATATGGTTTATGTGATTCAAGTGTATGTTGAATAAATTATGGTACATTGATTTCTAATTGCTATTGTTCCGAACACCTTCTCTTTTAAGTGAGTTTTTTTATTAATTGAAATGCTTGGAGTTAGTTGTATATTAAAAAATAAATATTTTATTGTTATATAGGAATATTAAGGCAACCAATGCTTTGAATTTGAGTGTTGTAAATATTCTTGGTTGTGGCCACATAAAAACCAATCAACAAATTCCCAGGTTTCTAGATTTTTAGAAGACTTTTACTCTTGATCAACTATTTTTTCTTTTTTTCATTTTCAGGTAGCAATACTATTTTATGGTGGGAATCCACAAATATAGGCTCATGCAAAGGAATTTAATAGAAGGAAGGTAATACCTAGGGGATCAAGGGATAGGTTAAGTATTCTATGAAAACAATGACCACTTGTAGTACTATAAAAGAGAAGGACAACCAATGAAGAATTGCTTACTGAAGCTACAACAGAATGAAGTTGAATCCTTAAAGTTAGGTGGATGTCTTCCAAATAATGAGGGAAATTTGGAAGGATCTACCTCAACTAAAGAGACTCACTAGATCATTTATTATGGAAAAAATATATTATTGTCACAAATGTCTTCTCTTTTTGCCCCTAGTTTAGGTTATGGGAGTTGTTGAAATTATAATCCAATTCATGACCAAGAGTCAAAATTGAACAATGTATTGGATAGGCCTAAGGGCACTTCATTGTATAGTATATTAATTATTTTATAATATTTTATTATGTATTCCCTATGGTCCATGATTAACCTTGCTATGGTTAAACCAACTTTATAGTTTGTAATTAACCTTAAAAATTCTTGTTATGTTAGCTTATGTTAACTTTTTTTTTTTTTTTGTAATTGGGGTTTTGGTATTGGTATAAATATCCCCACCACTCCTCATTTTAATCATAGGAGTGTTTTTTTAATGTTATATATGGATATATTGATTATTTGTATTACCTATAGGTATCCTCAAATTCCCATGTCATTTTTTCTCTTTCATCTTTTTTATGATTTTTGTAGAAGATTTGAGCGGATAATTTGGTTTTGTTTATTTTTGGGAAATATTATGAATTTAAATAGATTTTAGAGGTAGGAAGAATATCCAACTAGTGTTCCACTTCCATAGTTTGACAAATACATTGTAAGGAACATAGAACCTAGATGCCAATTCTTACTAGACTTGATCTTTAGGGAAATTTACTTATATGGATAGATCTACAACAAAAATATCTCCCACATTAAATTGTTTCTTTGAGTGGTGTAAATCATATTGATAATTCATACAAATTTATTCCTAATAAATATTATCTTTGAGGACCTAGAAGACAATTTGACACTATTAAAGAAAATTGTCAACCTATGCCACCCAGGAGGATCCTAGAATATGATCTATCAAAACTAGAGGTTTTTGGCTATATAATTCTCCAAATGGGAACATATTGAGGGAAATATGATAAGAATTATTAGACCACAATTATAATAAAGGAATTAATTTAACCCACCAATATTGTTTATTTTGGTGAAAAAATGGAGGCATGTACCCATACACTTGTTCATAATATCAATTTATTAATCCAACCAAGTGTGATAATAAGAGACCATTTTAAACTTAGTATCAGTAAGAATGAAAAAATCCCTATAAATTTTTCTAGGGAAAATAGGATCACAATCATAGACAACAAGCTTGGGCATATGATATACTTTGAAAATAAAGTCAACGTATACCTTGGCCACCTTGTTGGTTGTGAGTTTTTGTTGTAAGGAATATAAGTGGACATCTTTTGAAAGATGATATAAAGCCATAAAAATTATTATTTTCCATCAAACTAAATGAAATCCATGGATATGTATTCTTATTTGTAATTAGGATAGGAAGGGGCAAAAATAAGGTTGGAGATTTGACCAAATTTTGGTTATTTCTCTAACATATTTCACATTCAAACACAAATTGTTTAATATACATTTTCACTATTTTCTAATAAAATGACTACTCTACTCCTTTCTAGGTTTTAAGAAACTCAAAATACCCTATCAAATATGAAGCATGTAGGATGTTATTCTTGACCTTGGAAGATTGAATGAGATAAATACAATTATGCTTCTTAGAATCCCATCAACATATAAGAATAAGGGAGTGGATGAGTTGCCATTATCCACATCATGACTCAAATGAATACTCTCAAGATTTTATTATTATTCCCCTTGAAGTTGTAATATCCATTGATGTTAGGAACCTTCTCATTAAAATCAACACATTCACAAAAATATTGCAATAAAACATAAATGCATGAAACACAAGATCTTACAATATGAAATATAAGTGCAAAAATGAAACAATATCACAAAATAACATAGGATCATAGGCCACTTTGAGGGGAAAACCTCCTTGAATTCTTTAATTCAATTATGCAAAAATATACACTCATTTCTGCCCCTCACAACTACCACCTAACTCTCAATGTTGGCTTACATACAAAATGCCACCGAGCAAGAATATCCTACCTACAGAATAGTTATATTCTTGATATTAGTTACATAAAGTGGTGTCAATTTTCTAGGAACTTCTAGAGCCATAAATATTACAATATTACAAAACATTATCATGGGTGTCCCCCAGGTTCAACAAGAGTTATTACATCATAGAGTTAGGATGGGGTCCTAACATGCCCTTCCCCTTTGGAAAGCTTTATACTCAAAGTTGAAGATGAGGAAACTACTATTGAATAGGTTCTAACGTAGCATATTTAGGTTGTAATCCATGCCATTGGACAAAAACATTAGTGATGACACCCTGATGAAGGGTACATGATCTATGATCTAGAATGCATTCAGGTTCAAGAATGATGGAACCTTCATCATCCAACTCTGGAAGTGTAGACTACACCTAGACCTTGTTGTCAACAACTTTCTTAAGAGAAGATACATAGAATACTGTATGAATTTTAGAACTAGGCGAAAGAGATATTTTATATGTTGTTAATCCAATCCTTTGCAACACCTAATAAGAACCATAATATTTTATGGTAAACTTATGACAACCACAAAGATAGAGAGAATACTATTTGTATATCTATAAGCAAATAAAAACCATGTATCCAACGTCAAAGCTATGTTTAATAAAATTTTGATTAGCTTGTTATTTCATATAGTTTTGAGCCAATTCTAGATTGACCTTGAGTTGGCAAAGAATAGAAGCATACTGGGAGAGAGTGGAATCCACAACTTGAACCTTATAACTACTTGGAATGTAGGAATATAGTGGTAGTATGATATGTTATGTTATACTACCATTTGGACAAAGAAAGCCACTTGGATCCTTGTGTAGGATGTTCAGAGGTGAATCAATGAAGGTATGTTTCCAAACATTTATTCATAATATTATTTTGGCCATCAGTTTGAGGATTATAGGCCAAACTCATCTTAAGCTATGTTCCCTACAACTTAAATAATTCCTATAAAAATGATTGGTTAAGGTAGGATCCTTGCTAGAGACAATATATTTAGTCATTCTAGGGAGATGAAAGATGGAGTCTAGGAAGATTTTAGCTATAATGGAAATGGTTTATGGGTGGGATAGGGAACATGAATGAGCATACTTCATAAGACGATCCACTATCACCAAAATAACTAATTTTCCTCCTAATTTAGGTAACCCTTCAATGAAATCCATAGAGATATCTATCCAAACTTGTTCAAGAATTAGCAAGGGTTGAAGGGTACCAAGGAAACTCATATTTTCACCTTTCATATGTTGGCAATGATCACATTCAACCATAAAAGTATGAATATCCTTTTTCATTCCATTTCAAAAAAGGTATACTTGGTCCTTGTATAGGTTTTGAGAAACCCTGAATGGCCAACTATTGGAGAGGTATGCATCTCTTGTAGGATGAGATCCTTTATTTGAATTATGGGGTACAACAAGATGGTTATGGTACCATAAATATTGACCATCCTAAGTATAGCTAGGGCATGAATGAGGATCTACTTGAAGTTTGTGGATAAAATTTTGTAAAGAGGGATCCTTGATTAGTTTCTCATGGAGATGATGAATCCATTGAGGATATGGTATGGATATAGCACGTAGTATTATCTATTTTTTATGTAGTTAGGACAAAGCATTTGTCATCATGTTTTGCTTACCCTTATTATAGGTGATGTCATAGTCATATCCTAATAATTTAGAAATTCATTTTTGTTGTTCTAGTGTGGCCACCTTTTATTCTAATAAATATTTGTGAATCTGATGATCAATTTTGGTGGAAAAATATCCCTTAATGAGACAGTCATCAATGATTGACTGCATGTAAAATGGTAATCATTTATTTCTCATAAGTAGACTTGCCCAAATTCCTACTTAAAATTGCTTTACTTGCATTAAAACCACTCTAATACCATTTCCATATGAATCACTTTCAATAAAATATGATTTAGAGAAATCAGGTATTGCTAGCACAAGGGTAGTGATCATAGCATACTTCAAATCCACAAAAGCCTTCTCTATAGATTTTATCCACATAAAGGAATTTTTCCTTAGCATGGCTAGGGAACCACTATTTTTCCATAATTATTTACAAATATCTTGTAATATCCAATGATCCCCAAAAAACCATGATGTCCCTTTAGGGTATGAGGCTTAGGCCAATCTTGGAAAACCTGAATTTTCTTGGGATCAACCTAAACTCCATCCTTAGTGATGATGTGACCCAAGTATTCAACATCTTGCTAGTCAAAAAAATATTTGGACCTCTTTGCATAGAATTGATTGTTAGATGAAAGTTTGAGTGCTTGAGCTAAGTGTTGGAGATGCTCTTCCCATGAATGATTGTAAATCAATATATCATAAAAAAGACAAATAAATTTGTGAAGGAAAGGACAAAAAATGGAGTTGAAAAAACTTTGGAAGGTAGAAGGTGCATTGGTTAATACAAATAGAACAACCAAGAATTCATAATGGCCTTCATGAGTTTGCAATGTTTTTTTGGAATGTCCTCATATTTAATTTAAATATGATGATACCCTAATCACAAATCCAACTTGGAAAAGTATTAAGCCCCATGCAACTCATCAAGTAATTCATCGATCACTAGAATAGGGATTTTATCTTTAATAGTGATATTACTGAGGTCATGATAATCCACATGCAAGCAACAAGTGTCATACTTTTTTTTGTACTAATAGTACCAAAGAAGAATAAGGACTAACACTAGAACACATAACCCTGATAACATGAAGCTCTTGGACTATTTGATAAATTTTATATTTTTGAGCATAAGGATACCTATAGGGATGGATATTTAGGGGAAGATTACTAAGAAAAATCTCAATGAAATAGTCATGAGAGTGATGAGGAGATAGTCCCTTGGGTTCCTAAAAAAATTGAGCATATTTGCTCAATAAACCCCACAATTACACGAGATGGCCTTTTTCCCTTCCTCAAAAGCCTCAATAGCAAAAATTTGTGCCACCACTACATGAGAGAATTTTTTAAACAAATTTTCCATATTATGGGTGGAAATAAACTAAGCCACACTAAATTTCATACCATGTAAAGTGTATTTGGTTCCCTCTTGACTAAACTTCATCCACAACTCAAAAAATTCCTTAAAATTAGAATTAACATCTACAACCATTATGCTCCCAAAACTATATCACGACCACCTGATACTAGGGAAAATATGTTTGTATTGAGATTATATTCCTCCAATTTGGAGTTTGACATTACGATATTTTACTTTGCATAGTAGGGCGCCTCCATTAGCAATCATGACTTCAAAGGAATTGTATGTAGTAATATAATAATTTTCTTGTTTGGCCACACATGGATCAATCAAGTTATGTACTTCCAGATTCAATAAGGATGATAACCCTTTGTCCTTTGAAGTGGCCAATTAATTTAATCATTTGGGGAGTTGAGACTCTAACTAAAGCATGAACTAAAATGTTTCATTGGGATTCCTTTGGAACTTCATTTTTTTCTATGGTTTCTATCTCTTGAGTATCCTATTCATCCTTTAAAGATCACGTAGTTTGTGTCTCCTCCATATCCAATAGATACAATTTTTTATGCACACACTTGTGCCCTAGGGAATATTTTTTTATCACAATTATAGCACAACCCTTGGACTCTTTTATTCTCTATTTCTTCATGAGTCAACTTTTTGATGGAGGGATATTTAGTGGTAGGACTTGTCGCAGGCTTGGACGAAAAAGGTGATCTAGATTGAGGAAATTTAGAAGTGCATCCTTGAGCCTTGAATTTATCTTCTACCAATATAGCAAAATTTATTTCCTGCTATAAGGTTTGGGGTCTCAACATTTTAATCTCAACCTTAATGCTATCCTTCAAACCACTCACAAAACAACTTTGAAAGAAGTCAACATTTAAACAGTGGTATGATTGGGAAGATATTGAGTTTCATATTATTAAATGGTTGAAGTTTGTCTAAGTTTAGAAAGAGATCCTATAATCTTCAAACTCACTAGGACCAAAGCGAGTGAGTAGATGCTACTTAAATTCTTGTGAAGAAAGGTTAGGTTTGGCCTTCCTAAGCCACTAAAACCAATGTAGTGCATTTGATTCAAAATTGAAAGAGGTAATTATCAAATGCATGTAGCATGGGATATTATGAAGATTGAAATATTGTTCTACCTTATAGATCCACCCCTTAAGATCTTTCCCATCAAAATTTAGGAAGTCTATTTTGGGCAACTTAAATCCATTGTTACCAGGTACATTTCATTGGTGGTGACTCAAACCTGTATCTTATTGATCTTGATGACCTAATCTATCTTATGAGAGGGAATCAATAGAGATATGACTATCCAATTCTACCTTTATTTACCTTTGTATCTTGGTGACTATATTCATGGAATCATAGAAATATTTGAGTTGTCTTTATCTCTTATAAGTTACTGAATAATTGGGATCCTAATTTTTTACCCATTTGATAAACTTGCTTAAAAATATGTGACTCTAATTCTTGTTGTCAAGTACCTAAGGCCATGTTCTAATATTTATGACCTATTCTTAATTCTTACTAAAAATAAGATTTTTCTTTCAGAGGTTACTATTTTTAGTAAGAATCCAAAAAAGTGGTTTGGGTGCTACATATCAAAATTATCAGCTCAATAAGATGGTCATAATGAGATATATACCACAATACTGATTTTGGACACCCTAGAATTTTGTTGTAGTGTTTTGTTGTCAAGGTTGCTAGTGTTGTTAGTTTTCCTCCTAGAGGCTTAGTTTAGAAAATAGATTTTATGTCGACCAACCTCTTATGACACTTTATACTATCTATTTTAAAAACTGATCAATCCTAGTATTATGCTATCACTTTTTTGGTTTATCTCTATCATGGTGATTCCCTATCTATTTTATATTTTTATTGTCATAGGTAACTCTTATTGACACTAACAATTGACAACCCTATACTGACTGAATATCCTAACTATTACTAACATTGTCCACTCTGTTCCTAGTATTTTTGACTCTGGTGATTTTTGTCTTGATTTTTATGTTCTTATATAATTTATTTTGATTGTTTTCCATGCAAAAATTCTAGAATAGGGATGTCTTCTTCATATGTTCAATTTCTGTGGTAAGGTTATGATGGTAGTTTCAATATTCACAAAATAGGATTTATGTTGTAGGTTTAATATTCAACACAATAAGGTATTCTAAGCCAAGGTGTATGTACTACCCATATACCCTTTGTTATATCGTAGTGATGAACAATAGTGCTTAGAACAATAATTTAGTCCACTACTCAAGGAGGATTCCATGCATTCCCTTGAGCATACTACCTACCTCTCTATCAATATGAGATGGTGATTATTTTGGATGTTGTGTCCAGTGTACTATGGATAATACAAGGCCAAAAATATTTATAAGGGCTAAAGGTCTCTCTTAATCCTAGGGAATCTCCTAATATACCCAAGGATACATGAAAGCTCAAATTTTTAAACGAGTATCATCTGAGGCTTAAGTATTGGAGCCTGATCACCCCTTACTTTACTAGATGCTTTATAATAAATCTAGCTTAGCCAATAATGATAGGTCATCTATTATATTTTAAAACCCCTAAAACAAGGTTTCTAACCTAAATAAATAATGCAAAAAATAACAACTGGATTTCTTTTTCTTTTTTAAATAAGGAAATCGACAAAAAACATGAAATTTTATACTTAATAGTTAGAATGGTAGAAACTATCATAGTAAGAGTAGAACATGACCTTGAAAAGTTCTCTAACACCACTTTCTAGGAATCTTCTCATTAAAATCAACACATTCACAAAAATATTGTAATAAAACATAAATGCATGAAACACAAGATCTTGCAAAATGAACTATAAGTGTAAAAAAGAAACAAACTTACAAAATAACACAAGATCATAGACCACTTTGAGGGGGCAAACTACTTCAATTATTTCATTCAATTATGCAAAAATATACATTAATTTCTTCCCCTCATAATTTTAAACACTTCATCTACCATATAAATCACAAGGTTGGCTTACATTTAAAATGCCACCCGTGCTAGAATATCCTACCTACATAAAAATTACATTCTTGATAATAGTTACATATAATAACACCACTTGTCTAGGCACTTTTAGAGCCACAACTATTATAAAATATTATCATGGGTGTCCCCCATGTTCAATAGGGGTTATTACATCATAGTATTTGGATGGGGTCCAAACAATTGATGAAGAGGAATGAAGATAGCATTAATAGTGATAAAGTTTTCTTATTAAGAGAGATAATTTGCCACCACATTATCATTCCCTTTATTGAAATAAATACAAAATTCATGCTTGTTAGCAATTCAACAATTCTCATAAGATCTCATTATATATCAACACAAAATATTCACATAATTCAATTCATGACAATGAACAATAACTCACTAAATATTATTGATAACTATATCATCTTAAGCAATGCAATATAATGTAAATCCTATTATTTTATCATCTATTTCAATTATTTCTATTTAATGTATACACACATGATACTCTTCACATTCACAACCATTGACCTTTTTACTTACATAAACTTTTCATATCCTCACACACATGGGAGATCTAACACTTCATATTTCTCATGGGAGAAATATCACATAATAATAAATCTCTTATTGAATCCACATATCTACATAAGGACATAGATTCTAATGATTTTACATAACTCATAACTCCACACTTATTTATATGAGACCTCACTTACATAACTCCACACTTATTTACATGACACTTTCTGTATACTCAAATATTAATCACATCTAAACTAAACTATTTACATGGTACTTGCAATTTTATTGCAAGGTACCATATAATGCAAGACTTTCAACACCCCTTGCATTACATTATTTGGTGTGAAGATCCTTTTCTTTCATGTGCTTTCAATCCTTCATTTTGGTCTTGGTATTTATGCTTTGAATCTAGTACTCCTTCATGTTTGGAAACTAAATATTTATTCAATAAATAGTTGTATCTATCCCAATATTGATAGTAGATTTCACTTTTCACACTTCTGAGTAAGTCATCATAATAATAAAATCCATCATTGATATTAATATTATATTTGATACCCTTTCTATTATCTGAGTCAAATGTGTTATCAATGCTCTCAAAGAGAGGATGTAATGATTCATCATTTTTGTTATTTATATATCCTGCTCTATCACATTCTTGTTTATTATTTGAAGACTTTAAACCAACACATTCTATATTAACACATATGACTTTTTAACATTCTTTATTTATGCTCAGCTTTATTTCATGAATAAGATCATAACACACATTTGTTATCATATGCCTTAAATCATCTATGTCACAACTGACATATTTCATCATAGGTTTGTTCTTCAAACTTTTAACTATTTATTATTTCCTTTTATTCTTGTCTTTAAGGAATTCAAGAGTGAGTAATTCCATATACATTATCTTTTCTATATCAATAGATAATGTAATAGCACCTTTAGAGTCTTAATTTGCTTTAGTATATTTTGAACTTAGATAATTACTAAATGTTGCAAAAATTTCATCTTTGGCTTATCTAAAAAATTATTGTAAGCCCCTATTTAATATTATTGATATATCTATTCAATTTTCAGCATTCTCTATCATGCATCATGTGCAAATTTTCATGTATTTCAATTTTTTTGTATATTCTTCTAGTGAATCATATTGTGTGTTTTATTTATTTAATTGTCATGTTGTGTTTCTAATGATAAGTAACCTTCAAGTAATTTTTCCTTTCCTTTGATCAATCTTCAAGGTTTTCAATATTTTGTTTGTTCCTTCTATAACATGTCTTCTCTTTAAATAATTCTACAATCCTTTTGCTTAAAAAGTGTTCTCTTCTAAAAAATAAACTTCATTTCTAAATATTTTCTTCTTTCAAATATTTCTTCAGATTTAATATATTAATTTTCTTTGTTTTTGAAAACCTTATTAATCCCAAATTGATATTTTTTCTTCAATATTTTCAAATTTAACATTTCTATTCAGTAATCATTTTTATTAATTTTCTCTTTGTAATATTCATTTTAACTCCAAACTTGATAATTTTATTCAATAATTTTTCACTCAAATAATAATATTTTCTTCAATTTTCAAATATTATTCTTCTTAATATTTTTTTTCTCAATAATCTTTCTTCTTCATATATATTTAATCTCTTTCTTCAACTTCTATATTCTTCTTCAATAATCTTTTAAATTCCAATCAATAAAATAATATATTTTTCCTTCAAATCCATTAATAATATTCCTCTGTAAATATTTATTCTTCACTTTAATTTCAATATTGAATTAATTATCTCCTTCTAACTTCCTCCAATTCTTCTTCTTATCCACTTATAATAATACTAATAGTAATAAATAACTCACTTCCTCCAATTTTATATTCTTAGAATTAATCTCTTCTCCTTTATTTAATTCCTCCTTAATGTTATCCTTTCACTAAATAAACCAAGGATTATTATTAAATACCTTTACATGTAGCTAGCTCTCAATGTTCTTCCTTTGACATTCACATCCTTATGATGTCTGCACTCTACATACATTACTAGCATTACTATCCTTCTTTAGCATCTACTTTCTACATCTTATGCATGTTTAGGTTTTATAACGATCGCCTCTAGAAATCTCTTTTTAGTGTTTACCGTGTATATGGTGTCTCTTCCTTTATTTTGATGTATTCTTTGACTTGATTTGGGTTTGAATAGAAAGAGCCACATAAGGGTTTGAAGAACAAGAGTTGTAGAAGGAGGGAGGATGCAAGGAAGGGACAGGGTAAAAATATGGATAAAATGAATTTCAAAGATGCTGTAAAGGGTGCTCAACCTCCAATAACTCCAACTAGCTAGCGGGGTTTGTTGCGTCAACCTCTTTGTATGCCAAGGATTGATCCCAAGAAAATAGACTCTACTTGCATGCAAACAATTAATGGATCTCCAATTCTTAATATACAATAATTTGACATTCAAATGAAATTTCTATAATGGAGCAATGAGGGTTGATATGTCGATTCTTGGGCTTTCGACCATCCTTACTTGCTTTTAAAAGCTAGGCTTTATAACAATGGCAGACTCCAAGTAAGTTTAGCATCTCAAATTATCCTAATGGGTATTTTTTGGTGTTATTTACTAATTAGAATGATAGGCAACAAATATTATAGGGTGGTCCTTAGTTTTTTGGTTGATCTAGTTTGTTCATGAAACCCTGCCATGCTTTATTTAAGGCTGAAGGGAAAATACCTTCAGGAGGACTTGTCTGTGTCAAAATTTTTGGTTTACCAACTGAATTATGCAATCCTATAGTATTCTCAGCAATTGGTAACACTTTAGGCACCTAACATGATGATATAAGATAACATGGTTTGAGCATTTTATTTATGCTTGAATCTATGTGCTAATAGACGTTAATAATCCCCTACCAAAAAAATCACTTTGCAGTTTGGGGAAGAAACTTGGGAGAAAGAAGTTGATTATGAAAACATTTCCTCTAGGTTTTGGGTTTGTGATGAATATTGACCACTTAGTAAAATATTGCAAATATGTAGTATTAGAGCAAACAAAGCAGGATCAAGGTTAGGAGAAATTTTAGGTTCCTAAAAAAAATATGTTACTAAAAAAATGAAGCTTACAAATAAGTCAACCTCTTCAGATAATAGGTTTTTAAAACTTGTAGTGGAAGATGATTTAGAGGATGTGGATGATTCTATGAAGATGGAGATTTTGGAAACCTAGTTTTTGGATAGCTCATAGATTCCCCACCCAAAAATATTTAAAAACTCCTCAGAGATAGCCACTAGTCTAGTTAACAGTAATTTTGAGATCTATCCTCAGCAAGGGAAAACTCCCAAGCATAAACATAAAATAGAGAAGGTCAAACAAGGCTTTAGTTCTCAACAAGGATCCCATGTATGAATCAAGATTTAGTTCTATATTCTCAATTTGCAAAAATAAATTTAAATCTAGAGAAATCAAGAATTAGCGAAAATATAATAAAAATGAAGTTGGATACAAATAAAAAAGTAGAAAGGAAAACAGATGTGGATCGAATTCAAAAAGAAGGGGTAAATTTATCCACCAAAGGCTTTTGGATGAAATGATTGGGAGAAAATGTAAATCAAGGATGAAAAGTCTGGTGGGATTTGCAAATCAGGGATGCTCTTCTTTCTATCCTTTCTTTGTTTGGCTCCAATTATAATATTACCTTGTTCCTTTTCTCTTTGTATTAGCTTCTCTCTGGTTCAATCAGGGTTTTCAGTTCCCTACTCATATATTTCTTTCTTATGTTTCCTCTATTGAATCTTGGCTAAAAGGCTTGTTGGATTGGTTTGGCAATAGATGTAATATGTTTTTCTTTCCTTTTTTTTAGTGTGTGTGTGTGTTTGTTGTGTTATGTTTTGCTTTTTTATTTATTTTTGTTTTTTATGTTTTTTTTTGTGTTTTGTGTTAGTTTTGTTGTGTTTTGTTTTTTGTTTTTGTGTTTTATTGTGTTTTATGTTGTTTTTATTTTATTTTTTACTTTTGTGTTTTTGTTGTCTTTTTGTTTTGTGTTTTTTTGTTTTTGTGTATTTTTTGTGTTTTGTTGTTGTTGTTTGTCGTTTGTATTTTTTTTATTTTAGGCATGCTCTTTAAGTGTGTCAAAGAGAGCAAGTCAGGTGCGAGCCCTAGGTGTCTTTTGGCAGAATAAATACCCCTACCTCCTTGGGTCTTACCCAAAAGTGACACCCTAAAAGGGGTATTTTCCAAAAACAAAAGAAAAAAATATGTATCCTCTGACTTCTCTAGTATTATTGGTTCTTCAAACATGTTCCTCTTTTGCATATTTGTTTGCTCACTTTTCTCATCTTGTCAGCTATCTCTCTAGAATATGTTCACCTTATTGATGTATATTACATTATTTGATACATGCTAATGTACCTTTTGAGTGATATTTTATCCAATTAAAAGAATATACTCACATAAAAGATTCTTCCCAGATATCCTCTCTTGCAAGGAAATATTTGTTATTTCACCAAGGTTCTATTTAATGTGTTGAACTTGCTTGCAATGCTTACGAAAAAATGTGAAATGCTAAAATCTAATTGGATGCCTCAGTGTTGCATATACCTATTAACAAGGGACCTATTTTGGGTTGATTTAATTTGCAATGATTTTTTTGTTCATGGAATTTATTGAAACTGTGTAATTATTGATCAACTATTTACTTTAAAATTTGATAAATATTTGATTCTAACCTCTTAAAATTTGATTTTGATTGATTTTATCTCAAATTATTAATCAAATTTGATCTTCGATTGTTAATCAAATTTTATCTTCGTTTGTTAAGCTGATTTTATCTTTGTTTGTTAACTATTGTGGATTTTTCCCGCTTACCCCTTGAGAATTTATCACATCATGAGATACTCTAAAGATCACAACCAACACTGTGAATTCTGGCTGATCCACCTCTTTAACCTAGGAATAGATTACCTGGAAAAGCTCTAGAAAAACTAGGTTGGGTAAGGAAACCCCCAAATGGTGGGTTCATCTGTTAGACCTTTATGGTGCAAATACCCACTATGCCAGACAAAATGTTTTTATATTACTTTGATAATTTTAATGACCAAACCTATCAATAAAAAATATTATTAAGACCAAGCTAGTGATTTATCCATTGGGCATTCATAGCATATTTATATTAATTATCCAAAGTCGAGGGAAAGGAGAGAACTAGTTTGTTTTAATTCATTCGAATAACATAATGCAAGAAAATGATTAAACTAGTGAAAAGAAAGTGTCATCCATAGGTTTTTATTGTAATAACAAACAAATGAGCATAACATAGACCATAAGTCATAGAAGATACACCAGGAATCGAGTTGGATTGGTATTAATATAATGAGATTACATAAAGCAGGCCCAACAAAGTGCTTAGGTCCTGTATGTCAATGATTTACAATAAAACCCCATTCGAATAACGTAACAAGGGGCTATTCATATCCGTACTAATTACAATGACGTAAGAGTCTTTGACCTCAGTGCATTCCACATGAAATGATCATAGTGAAAAATGCTCCTTGGTAATCCTTGGATATGGCAGAAAGAAAGGTGATGTAAGAAAAAAGGAAGAACACTCAAGAAAATATGACTAGCACTTGGACAAGACTATACCTGGAATTTTTCTCTCTCAAAGGTTTGATGAAAAATATTCTACTGTAGTAGTCTTCTTCTTGTAGTGCAGGCCTGCCTGAATGCTATAATTGCCTGCTCTAGCTGGATCAGTCCTATTGTACTAAAAAATGAGATGTAATAAAAATGGGCATGTAGCCCATGCTCTCTTCTTATGCAGGTGGTGGCTGCGTATCTCCTCCTGTACTACCCTGTGCTGGCAGATGTGAATCTCATGGTGTGGGTGTTTCAGATGAACTGGGCCCCACTCCCATTTTTAGGTTATGAATGGCTTGGTCAATGAATTCCCATGCCTCATCATGGAATATCAGTGAGAACAACAACAAATTCAAATATTGCATGGCATTGTTCACTCGATCCCTTGCCCATTGTACATTATTCTCGATGAAGAAACATAAGAGGTCCACCATATATACCAAGACTATGAAGAACTTTGGCAATTTATCACCAGAGTTTAAATCAAACTCTTGAATATTTTGGAATACAAAATCTTTAATATTAGGGGCTTGACCAAAATCCTCCAACATGAGGTTGCAATATTCCAGCTCCTCATTGGCTTCCTTCTTAGCATTTGCCACCTCTTAACCCCACTTAAGACAACCTTTGCTTATTCTGTATGAATTGATATACTCCTTAACAAAGAAGAAAAAGGAATCATCTGATAGGATGGTCATCATCCCAACAATTGGCATGTAGTTCACCTAGAACCTTCGATATATGGGATTTATCACGTTTATCCTTTGCTCTCCTAGCTATAGGTTATTTTGTAATAGACCAATAGTATGTTGGGTGGCATAAATATCCAAAAGGGTGGAATCTAGATATTCCATTATTTCTTATATCTTAGCCTTCATTTCTTGATTAAGCTCGTCGACTGACCCGAGCTAGACACTGGCCTGCATAGTAGAAGGAGTGAGCATCCTTAATTCATCAATTTCACTCTAGAGTTGTTTTACCTTAAGCTACAATTGTCCTACTATGGAAGCCTTGGCCTTACATTATTATATATCTCTCTCTACTGCTTCTGCCACCTGTGTCTGGGAAGCCACATGGGATTTCATCATCTTGACGAGTTTGGCTAACGCTCTTATGACACCTTTGCTTACATCGATAGTGGATTCTGTCATGCTAGGTGGTAATGGGATTTCAAAAGTGGTTATAGATACATCGGTTGCCTCCTGCCCAACTATTCTTTGGGGCTTGATTATCCCTTTACTAGGAGACCTTTACTCTTCCATATCCTATATTTGGTCTTCCTCATCGATAGTGAACTGGAAGGCATCTCTAACTCTTGTTATTGTGATACTTTTAGTTCAGATCTTATTTCGAGTAGGTGACTATGTGGGGCTCCTTTCTTGCACCTCGTAGTCCCTGAGTATATTGGCCAACCCCCCAACTTCAGTTATTTTCTTCATCATATTAGAGGGGACTTGGTGTTCCTCCTAGTTGATTACCAAGGTAGCAAAATAAAAGAAACATTGACCTTCTACCAACTGGGACTGTTATTCTGGGTATATCAACATCAAATTTGATGATGCGACACTTTGTTGATATGGACCAACGATCAAATCCTTCCCTTTTGATGTGACAGTGGGAGGGCCAGAAGAAGAAGGGAGCTTTGCCTGCTCCTATTGTGCCTTGTTAATAATCTGCATCATGACCTTAAAAAGATCAGTATTCTACTGGATGATTGGAAAGGTAGGATCCTCAAATTCTTTTGGATGAGCATCTAGGACCAGTGGGACCATATTATATACTAATAATACCTGGTGTAACCTTAACTGGATAATCATCGATGACCTCTATCTTCCTGTAAGGCCTCCTGTACATCTTCCACACTAAGTCCAATGTTTGGTTATTCCTCAAAGCCTTCTGCATATCATCCTCAAAATCATCCTGGATTTGAGTAACTTGTAGGAGGGAAATCTTACCAGCAACATTTTTCGTATGATGGTAATTTGGGTCATAGGCCCTCTAAGTGACTTTTGGAAAACAATATGTATCCATGTTCCAGATGGCATGCAACATGGCAAAGTGGCCTAGATATGTGTAGGGGCCCATTGAGCAAGGGATGGGCAACCAAGGTACCTGCCATTTCTTTCTCAAATATCTAATTTTAATCTCCTCGACCATTTGTCGAGTGATCTCCAATATGGAAATTGACGTTGGGAAGTGTATTGGGAGTGCCTTGGGAGGTAGTTTTGACCCGTATATTCTGATGTAGGAGAATTATTCTACATAGAAGTAATCTCCTACTTTTTACAGATGCAAGAAATTTCTTACCCCAACTTCAATTATGTTCGGTTCTTCTCCACAAAATCAAAGATGGACCATTGGGAGGACCTTATCAAAGAAGATTTTGTAGTTGGAGCATCCCTTCTAGATGCACAAAGATTGATCTTGCAAGGTGGGCATAGTTACTCCTCCCATTTGGGCCATCAAATATTTGAAAATTGCACCACAACCAAATGAATAAAGAAAGAATAATATGAGAAAGGAGGCATTTCCTCCTTATCGGCCAATATGGCCTCCAATTTTTGTAGCTCTTTGTCGATGTTGTCACTAATTATATCCTCCCACCGGTAGAGAGGAGTCTTGTCAGTTCTATTGCATTGGATGATTAGAAATATTACCTCCTTGGTAACCCACTCCAGGTCCTTGACCCCAACACCAAATTAATCATGTTAGCATAATCTTGCACCTAGGGCCAAAGCAAGAATTTTCTTATTGGGAAGCTGGAGGGCCTGTTCCTTCCCTTCTTCAACAGGGCTTGAGGGAATGTGGTATTAAGCATATAATTGGCCTAGAGGGCCAATGTTTTAAAATCCACCACCCTGGATGTAGTGGCCAGCCCAAAAACCTACCTGATCCTATCGACTAACACTCGAGCCACTACCCGGTACTTATAGTTTCAAATTGTTCGAATCTTGGAGTCGTAGGCTACTACAATACAAGCCAATAAATCAGAGTGGTAAACCCTCAGGCAAGTCAATCAGCCTACATTTGTGATCCATTTGTTGTAAACTAGGGGAGGAACTGTACTATCTCTATGTGCTCTCATATATAAGCTCCTGAGCAGCGTAGGATATTGCTGGCTGTTATTAGTGGGATCGAACGCATAGATAGTCACCCCTTCAACTTCCTTCTACTATTCAATAGTGATGTCCCGATTAGTGTTTGGAAAATTTTCCAGAGCCTTAGGATCTTGAGCTTTCCCTATCCTTTTTGTTATTGGCCATGCACCAGTAATTTTGACCATTCTCTCCTTGACAATTGAGACCTCTGGTGTAGTTGTGCTCATGGAAGCCATGACTAAAAATAGTAAACGACCATTCTCTTTTTCTTTGCACTCTACCTCGTTGAGAAAAATTCTTGCATGCATGAATGACACATAATGGATCTGCCACATTCTTAATAAAGTCCATGCATTAAATCCATTAGGTAAGCCTTATATGCTTTCCCATTCTGATTGGTTGCGCATTCCACATCACTTGTGTTTTAATGGAACAAAGTATCTGTAGAGGGAAATTACGGCTGGGGGGGTAGCAAGTGGGACACATGGCAATTTTGGGTTGGTCGAGGTGGGGTATGCTGAGTAGAGCATGTGCGTGGACTAGGATCAATTAAATGCTTGCATGCTCCATTGGGGGGTGGTGCATGTGGTCCTCGAGGCGAGTGCATGAATTAGTGCACCCACTTCCTTTTTGTGTGCCCCAAGGGAGTGGAGCACACGGGAACCAATGGGACACATAGGCTGTGCACCATCAAATTTTTTGTGCACTCGATTATGGAGTGCACTACTCAGATGTGGGCGCACAACCTATGTGCTCAACTAGACTATTTAGTGCTCCATTACAATGGAGCATGCTGAATCTATTTGGGGCACACAAGCCTATGCATCCTAGTGGAAGTTATGCACTCTACTTGAGAGTGGAGCACACTGATCAAGAGGGGAGTGCACGACCTATGCACTCCAAGGCTTCGTGTGTGCTCCAAGGTTTCAAAGCACACAATGGATTTTGAGGTACACACGAAGGTGTGCGCCCCTTAGGCAACTTGGTGCACTCTACCAAAGTAAAGCGTACAAGGTGGGGGTAAGCGCACAAGGGTGTGCACTCATGAAGACTTCATGCGTTCCATTGGAATGGAGCACACATGGATTCTTTAAGGTGCACAAGGTTGTGCGCCCTTCTGGGTTTATGCGCGCTCCACTTCTTTGGGGCACACGAACTTGGTGTAGGTGGGCACATCACTTTGTGCGTCCAAACGGACTCTTGCACACTCCACCTCCCTATGGAGCGTGTGGACTTCTTGCGGGGTGCATGGCTTGTGCACCTCTTGGGGACTTTGTGCATCCCATTCCCAAATGGGGCACATGGGCTAGAGGTAGGCGCATAGCTTGTGTGCTCGATGGGGGTTATGGTGCACTCTACTAATGGAGCATGCAGGATTTGGCTTGGGGCATACAACTTGTGCACCCGGGGGTATTTTGGTGTGCTCCACTGGGAGTGGGGTGCACAAGGCCAAATAAGGGTGCACAACCTTATGCGCCATTAATGGAAATGTGACTTAGGCTCCCAAAAGGGGGACTGCCTTTTTGGGGGTCAACACCAACCAAATTTTATCTTCGCTTTGTGCATCCCATTCCCAAATGGGGCACATGGGCTAGAGGTAGGCGCATAGCTTGTGTGATCGATGGGGTTATGGCACACTCTACTAATGGAGCATGCAGGCTTTGGCTTGGGGCATACGACTTGTGCACCCGGGGGTATTTTGGTGTGCTCCACTGGGAGTGGGGTGCACAAGGCCAAATAAGGGTGCACAACCTTATGTGCCATTAATGGAAATGTGACTTAGGCTACCAAAAGGGGGACTGCCTTTTTTGGGGTCAACACCAACCAAATTTTATCTTCGTTTGTTAAGCAAATTTTATCTTCATTTGTTAAGATTTGCTTAAAAATAAAAATAAAGTGATTGAACCTAACTTTACCATGTGAAACTTTGGAATGTCATATTTATTATTCACTTTAATGACAAATTGAAATTTATTGAAATTACAATTTTCATAAAATGAAACTAATTGATTATTTGGAAAAATTGTGCAAAGTTTAAAATTTCAAATTTCGTTAAAAAATGTGAATTTATGTGAACATGAAAATTTGAAATTTAATTCTTGAAACCGACATATTTATTTTGGGGTTTTATTTTTATTTTTAATTATTTTGTATTCTATATTTGATGAAATTAAAAAAAGTAAAAAAGCTAGGGTTAGAGAAAATAAAATAAAAGAACAAGTTGTCGTAACGTTTTAAAACTTCATCCCAAATCTGCATAAACAAATATCCTACACTAAACCAATACTAATATGACCAGTCTTCACACAATCCAAAGTTAATGTGGTGTAATATTCTACGGAATTACACAATATATTAAGAAAAATAAACAAGTCTACCATCCACATGCATACAAATTATTAAATTTCTAGTATATTTAATGAATACACTTGCATACTACCTTGCTTAAATCAATTACAATGGGTGAAATTTGGTGTAGTCCAACAACAAGGGAGATGTTCTTCCACAAACTCCAATTTCTAACCTGCATTTGTTTCCAATACTCTTTGACCTATTTTTGTGAGTTTCAATTAATTTTTATAATTTCCAACATTGGCTATTCAAATTCGTAACGCTCTCTTCAACAAGTCCATTCTTCTTCCTCTCCTTTCATTGAGCATTGTATTTTCTAACTTGTAACCGATATGTTCTCCATTATTTTTGGTAACACACTCGTAGGAATTTGCCATCGAAAGTGAAGAACATAAATATTGAAACCCATATAAAAATCAAAATCATCATCTTCATCACATAGTAATGCTCTCATCAGGTGATAAAATCATTCGTAATATATTGGTAAACTTTATATTATACAAAAATTACTGGGTTTATTATCTCCAAGAATGGTGCCTTACTACCATAAGGCATGCATGTAAAACAGTGCAAAAATTTCTCTATAAAAATCCATTCATCCAAGTGGTGCTTGTAATCCATTAGTAGTCCCATTTGCTGACAAAGAGTAACGTTTGTGATGCCGACTTTAAAAATGCAATGGGTATATTTTTTGGTGACTGGTTGATTTTTGTAAAATGGGAATCCCCAACCTCATTATCTCCTATAGCATCATGTGTTTTTTAATGACCTATCTTCCAACAAATCCAATAACATTTTCATGATGTTGAAGTCAATCAAACTTGACTACTTGGCAATGGAATTTCCCAACACTTTCATCTCTACACTTTGTATCAATGCCACATCCTGTTGGGTGATGGGCTGCGCTAATGTTCCTTCGTAGATAATATCCCAATCAAAGTTTCAATCTTAATAATACAAGCTCCCCGGTTTCACTAAATGCAGAAAAATGTTCTCTATAAAACTGTTGCATGTTGAGATGTATGTTATCAAGCTCTGAATCGATCACTTTTGTCCACCATTCATGACTAAAAAAAAATACTTGGACTCATATTTTTGACATTCATGCTAAGTTCTCTCAATGCCACTACCATTTGATATGCGATGAAAACGCTGGTGCCAAAGGAGATGAACCACCATGATAAATAAAAATACTACTGTGAACTACCTAGCTTGTACCTCATGTAGTGAGTTAGTGTGTACTATGGTTGATAATACATTACATTATTTCATAATATGGCTAGTTATGCCACTATATTTTTTTCGCTTTCATTGTTGGTTTTGATATACAATGATAAGCACAACATTCCTGCAAATGCATAGTCTCCATTGGGTGTTCCTTGATAAAAATTGAATTTAGGCACAGTAATGAAGGTATATTTGTCCAATACCACCTTGTCACGAATATCAAATGGTATATTTATAAAATATAATCTTCTAGATACCAAAATCTCTCCTCTTCTAGTATGGAATGCTCCATTGGTGTCATGAAAGATATGTATCTTACAAATAACCAGCACCAAAAACTCATCCATGCACATGTTTGATGGCCACACAATTTCTTAGAATTTGCATCTCTAGCAAAGATAGGACCATACAAATCAAAAGAAACCTGTTTCCTTTGTATCCACTATGAAACCATCACTGTTGACTACATTCTTAGTACCACATGTGGGACGTAGTGGACTCAAGAATATGTTAAAATAATGAATGCACATGCTATATTTTTATTATCACACGGTGATATATTCCCTTCATGCATCTGCACTTGCTTTCCACATAGCCACTATCATCTAGTGGTCAGTCTGAGTCATCATTGTCTAGTTTTTAGGGCCATCAAGTATCCATTCGAGTTATGTGGTGTGTCAGTCCAGTTCCGTGTCACATTTTGCATAGTCATAGTCATACCATCATCCTTGTCATACAAGTATTTCTCTCATCCTTTATCATGCATTTCAAAAAATCATTGTGGGTTTAGTCCCACATGTAGTTGGGGACGACACAATGTGACATTTATCAATGCAAACTCGCAATAGTCTAAATGACTCAGCTAGCCCTTTAGGGGCACCTTGGACCTTGGGCCTCTTGGAATCCATGCCTCCATGTTTACCGTGCTCTGACGCTGCATTCATTGTATGGCAGGGTCAAGGATTCACCTAAAAAATTGTGCAACCTATCGAAACATACATACACTATCAACAAATAAAAAAAAAAACCCTCCCTTTTTATAAATTTTATTTATTTATTTATTTAATTAATTTTAAGGGCTTGCATTAATTCAATTCAAAACCTTAGAATAAAAATAATTAAAACATTAAACTCAATTCAAAAACTTAGAATAAAAATAATTAAAACATTAAATTCAATAGTTAAAATATAAAAGGTAACATTGTTTCAACTAGAAACCATTAAAATTAAAATTAAAAAATTAAGCTCAACAATTAAAAATTAAAAGGTAACATTGTTTTAACTTGAAACCATTAAAATTAAAATTAAAACATTAAGCTCAACAATTAAAAATTAAAACGTAACATTGTTTCAACTTGAAACCAGTAAAATTAAAGTTAAAATATTAAAGTCAACAATTAAAACAACAAAAAATATAACATTAAACAAACATTAAACATTGTAATCCACATTGCAAAATTTATTGGTAGGGACTTCTCGACAAATCACTCAAAGCAAACCAAAATTTCATTTTAACATCAAAATTTTAGGTGGGTTCCCAAATTGGGGTAAGCTATGCAATGGCAACAACAAATGATGACTCTACTGGAAAATACTCTTGAGTATTTTGGATAAAGAACCTAATCTAAAATCAAGAAAATCAAAGGTTAGCAAAATAAATCATCTAGTAATACCCAAGAAGTATGGGGTTCAATAGTTTCAATTGAGCGTAAACACTTCATTTGTTTTAGCTTAGTGTGTGTTTTGTGAATTCATTCTCTATTTTTAAATCCATTAGAATTTCCTCATCTATTTTTCAATTAGACTATGAAAAATGTTACTCATAAAAATTTACCTCTACATTGCTCCATTGCCAGTCAAGCATCCTAGCTCTGATGGATATGACCTTGATATCTTCTAGACCTTGCTCTACTATCAGCCAGACATATATAGCCCCGGTAGAGATTATATGAACCACCTAAAATTTTGATTGATTTGCACTTTTTATCTTTTTTTTATAAGCATTTGATTGCTTTACAAATATCATATACACCTCTTGGGTTAGAAATCATTTAAGGCTTATGATGGAGTCTATAAATTTTTTTGCCTAATCAACACACCAGAATGATTTCATCCTTCAGGAGTCATAAATATGCTTTAAATGTGATTTTACATGTTAAGCTTTAGCAACATGTCGAATTACAAAAATATCCACTATTTTAATCCACAATTGAAGAATAACTACTAAATAATCTAATTTCACTAATTTCAATTTCACCTAATTTCAAATAGACAATATATCTTCTAATAACATAGAAATACCTCCAATAAAGGGACAAAAGTTTATTACAACTACACAACTATACCATAATCTAAAAATCACAAACCCAAAACATGTTGTGAAAGTGAAGAGGCAAAATGTGAACTTAAACCAAAATACAAAAAATTGGCATGATCCTGTATTATTGAAATACAAAAATGGAAAACTAATGCTTCAAAAATAAAAAACAACAAAGCAAAAAAGAAAGTGATGACTGTATCCAAATGGTGCATACATGCCCAAAACTATGTGTAATTGAAAACAGAACAAAACAACAAAGATATACATAAGCAAAACTTACAAATCCAAAAACTATGTACAAAAGATGAATATATACAAGTGATGGATATGCTTTCTATATGTTGGCAATTTTGGGTATATTGCCTAGCTTCATGATTGTGAGTTGTCACTGATGTCAAAAGGAGTTTGTGTTGATATCAAAAGGAATTTGTGCTGATGTCAAAAAGAGTTTGGTGCCAAAAAGATCTTGAAAGTTCCATGATGTTTGTTTAAGGGTTTTTAATTAAAACCATGGTGACAAGGTTAAAGGTTTTTCTTAAAACCATTTGGACTCATTAAGGGTTTTTATTAAAACCATCTTGGCTTAATGAAAAGGTTTTTGTTCCTTGAAAAAACCTTAAAAGTCCATTTTGATTATTAATAAATAAATTAACTCAAACCTTTGAAAAGGTTTTAAGTTAAGTTTATTATTAATAAATTAATAATTATTAATTTAATAATTATTATTGAAAGGGTTTCTAAACCCTTAGCGACACTCATGTGGAAGACTTACACTGTCGATATCAACTTGCATGGGATGCAAAAGACTATTAAAGGACATTATTTCCTAAGGTTTTAAGCACCTCCGATTTGCATGATTACCTTAAAATTTGTATTTCTCTATGACCTTTGATTTTGGATTACTCTATGATTTTCGAGTTTTATATTGCTTTGTGTTTAAGTTTCGATTTTGTATGCCTATGAGGAAGATAAATCTATTTGTCTTTAATCTTTGCAAGCAAAGGGAAGGTAAAACGACGAGTGGCGCTTGAGAGTTGTGTTGGGCACTTGTGCTCCAATGATAGAGGTAGTGGAGTAAAGGTGCTCGCTAGGAAGAGGTGTCAATATTGATTCTCGTTGTGCATGTTTCATTTTTGGTTTTGGATTATTGTGCATGTGGTACAACAGTTGCCTTGGACCATGAGTTTGGAGGAGGAAGTGCTTTGGCACTTATGTTGGTATCTCCACACTTCTTCTAAGGTTGGAGAATTGATTTTTTGCCAAGGTAGATCTTTTGTTGATAATGTGGAATATTTGATTTGACTTGGCAAATTATTGTTGGTAATTGGATGGAGGTATAAGGTTAAATAGAAATATTGCTTTAACATTGTTATTATTGATGCTTAATGTTTATGTGGTAAATGTATTTAGAAGAAAATGTATTTTAGTAATTATAAGGGTTTAAGGAATAATTGTGCTTAATGTCATATTGGGGTTAGAAAGCCTTTGGAATTATTGAGTGGATATTCTCTTGTAATTATTTTTGAGTTTGAAGTTATTTTATGATATTTTAAGTAGGAGTTATAAGGTGTAAAGGAATATTGTTGATATGTATATTTGTGAGTTTTGATTATTGATGAGTTGGAGTGATAAGGTGTTATTAGGACTCTTATCATTGTGCATTATTCCATTGTTGCTAACTCTAATTTGTGGCAAATTGAGAGTTAGTGTTGTGACAAATTTTGAGTTCTCCTTCTTCATCAAAGTAAAGGTATGGGCACATTCTTCTATGGTTATTATTGATTGATGGTTTTTTGAAAATAATTTTGGAGTGAAAAGGATTAAATTAAGTTTCCTTATTTGGAGTGGATCTTATTTTCTGAAAGTGGAAGTATTGATTATGCATTATGAGATCATGATGAGTTTATGAGTTATTGCATAATTCTGGTTCATGAGAGTGGAAGCATTTGAAGTTTGCTTTAGGGTTTTTGAGTGAGAAGCTTATGCCATTGCTATAATTTGTTGAAACCGTAATTGAGTTTTTTGGTTGTTGAGAGTTTTGTTTTGAGATTGCTTCCATTGAGATTGAGTTGATCAAGTTATGATTTACTTGATACATGAGTTGGGCTTGCTCCTTTGAGATTTTATTTTATCAAGTTGTACTTTTCTTGATAAACTTGGTTGTGTGGTTAAGTTGACCACTCCCATTTGAGAGAAGTTGGAAATATCTTGAATCCCTTTTTGATGCTTAGAGAGAGATTGCTTTGAGTTCTTGAAAATTAACTTGGCTAGGGTTTGATAGCAAGTTATGGTTCTATGTTGGAGGAGTTGATTCCTTGATATTGTATTATTAACAATTGTTGGGTTGTGGTTCAATATCTTGTGAAAGTATACTACTATATTTATTTTGATTTGAGAAAGAGTTTGTTTTTGAGTTGAAGGATAGAACATATTGAGTCTCTAACAATTCTCTTTATGCTCCTATGATATTGATTTGAGTTGATATTCAAAGTTTAAGGATAGAACATATTGAGTCTCTAACAATTCTCTTTATGCTCCTATGATATTGATTTGAGTTGATATTCAAAGTTTAAGGATAGAACATATTGATTCTCTAACAATTCTCTTTATGCTTCTATGAGATTGATTTGAGTTGAGATTGAGAGTTAAAGGATAGAACATATCGAGTCTCTAACAATTCTCTTTATGCTTCTATGATATTGATTTGAGTTGAGATTAAAAGTTGAAGGATAGAACATATTGAATCTCTAAGAATTCTATTTATGATTCTATGAGATTTATTTGATAATATTGGATGAAACACATTGGGTCTCTAACAATTCTCTTTGTGTGTTCACATTGGGTAAGTTTCTTGGTAAACTTGCTTGAGCTGATTTGGGCAAGTTCTTGGTGAGCTTGCTAGGATAGATTTGGACAGGTTCTTGTGGAGAACTTGTGGACTGATTTGGACAGGTTCTTATGGAGAACTTGTGGACTGATTTGGACAGGTTCTTGTGGAGAACTTGTGGACTGATTTGGACAGGTTATTGTGGAGAACTTGTGGACTGATTTGGACAAGTTCTTGTTGTTGTGGACATATTTGATGAAGTCTTGGTGAAGACTTGTGATCAGTTGTGATTGATTTGTTCAATTTTTTGGATTAAGCTTGAGATAGATCTAACAGATATTTGAGAGCATATTTGTACTGGACCAAAGGATTGATTTTGGTGCAAATTTTTGATAGAGTTTGAGAGGACTTGTGCTCGACCGACTAACTATGTTTAGTATAGGTGTTGATGAGCAACTGTGGAGGTGATCAATGAGTTTAGAAGTCTCTAGAGCAAAAGCAAGGAGGACATGATGTCTTCTATGGAAAGGAGTTCCACCTGCTAGTGAAAGAAGAGGCAGTGATCTTCTAAAGTATCATTTCTAGAGATTTGGGGGATATGACATCTCCTTTGGGAAGGAGGCTCATAAATACTTCTTTGGGGGATAGGATACCTCCTTTGGGCAGGAGGCTCATAAATATTTGATTAGGGGAAGGATTATCCTTTGGACAGGAATTCCATAAACATTGTAATTAGGAAGGATTCCCAAAGGATTTGATTGAGAAAATTTAGTGAAATATTTTCTCTGTGGAGTAGCCCACCTTGGGTGAACCATGTTATATTAGTGTCTCAATTTTGTGATGACTTGTACACTAGTTTTATTACTACTTTGATTTTGCTATTGGTTCATTGCATTGCTTTCTAAAGTAAAATGAAAAAGTTTAAAAGTGGTCTTATACTGTTCACCCCCCCTCTCAGTATAAGCTTGTGTTATTCAATTGGTATCAGAGCAGGTTCCTTCATAAGAGTTTCACAGCTTGAAGGAAAAGCTTGAAAAGAACACATTGGATTTTACAAGTGGTAATTCAACACCTATTCTTGATGGGACAGATTTTGGTCTATGGAGCATAAATATGAAGGTTCATCTAATGGCTCTTGGAAATGAAGTTTGGGAAGTAGTTGAGTTTGGGTACACTATTCCAAATCTTCCTCCTACTACAAAAAATGAGAAACTTCTACATCACAACAATTCAAGGGCAATGAATGCAATTATGAAAGGTCTACAAAAGGTAGATCTTACAAAGGTGATTCATTGTAATACAACAAAGGAAATGTGGGATCAATTGCAAGTGGTTCATACAGGTGATGCAAATGTCAAAATAAAAATTGAGATATTACAAAGGTATGTTTGAACAACTCAAGATGAATTATGAAGAAAATATTAGTGACTATATGCTTCGTATGGATGAGATTGTTAATTCCATGAAGGAACTAGGTCTTGAGCTTGCTGAAAATGATGTTTGTGATAAAATTTTGAGGTCTCTTCCAAATAGATTTAGTGAAAATATTTTAGCTATTGAGGAAGCCAAGGATTTGGATAAATTGAAAAATGATGAGCTTCATAGTATACTTGCAGCTTTTGAGTTAAGAACTAAAGTGGTACCTGATCCTAATAAGGAAGCAACTTTCAAAGCTACCAAGAAGTCCAAGGGTAAAAATCAAGAAGACAATGATGAGTCTTCTAGTGATGAAGAAGCAAACTACAATAGGAAAGGCAAGTTCTCAAGAAAGCACAAAGGTATGAAATCTATTAAATATTTCAATTGTGGAAAGTTTGGTCACTATGCTACTGATTGTCTGAAACCCAAGGATGATTGTGATGAAGAAAAATAGGATTATAAGCATAGGGAATCTGAGAAGCATAGGTATCAAAGGAATAATAGAAATGAGTAAAATAGTCAAGGGAAGAGGTACTTCCAAAAACACAAGAAAAGTTTCTACACAGAAAAAATAAGTAAGTGTTCTAGTAGTGATGATGGAAGTTCTTCAAGTGATGATAGAAATGAGATGTTGTTTCTAACAAAAAAGGAAGGAAAATAAAAGAGGAATATATTTTTTGTGCTTAAGTGCTTTAGATGTGGAAATTTTGGTCACCTTGAGGATGATTGTACAAATGATGGTTTGAATTTTGGTAATACTATGTATGAGTATGCTTCAAAAAATTATGAGGAAGATCTTCTTATGGCTTTAGATGAAGGTAGCACCTCTAGTGGTAAGAAATCAAAAAAGGATATTGATGTTTCAAAAGGTAAACAAATAGAGGATGTTTCAGAAAATGGAGAAGTAGATCTTGAGGCTGAACTTGTTAATGCTCTTGATGTGTTAAAGAAATAAAGAAAAAAATATGCTAGACTCATTGATAGGTTTGATGAATTCCATTATGAAAGAGATGAGCTTATAGGGAATCTTGATATCTCTATATCAAAGACACCAGAACTCAAAGAAGAGCTGGCAACTAGGTCTCTTGAGTGTAAAGAGTTAAAACATGAAGTAGCTTCCTTAAAAAAGGAAACTAAAGAGTACAAGGAGAAGCTTTACATGTTTTAAGAAAGTTACAAGAAGGTAAAATCAATCATCAAGGATCAAAGAAGGACAATAGATAAAATAGGTCTTGGTTTTGGAAAGAAACAAAAGGAACAAGTTGAGGAATCTAGTATGAGCTCCCAAGAAGATGGTTTAGATGAAGAGAGTACTTCAGAGAGTAAGTTTTCATATGGTAATTCAGATAGCACAGAATTAGAAAATAGGAATCAACATAAGGGAAGAAATACTAAAGGACCTATGAGGTCAAGGCAAGGAAAGTTCAATGGAAGATGTTTTGCATGTCACAGGTTTGGACACATGGCTTCACAGTGCAGGTCTCAAGCAAGACATATTAATGGAAATTTTAGAAATGGTAATTTTTTTCAAGGGTATTGCTACTCTTGTAATCAGTTTGTGAACAAGGCAGTTAATTGCAGGGTTAACAATAGGAACATATTTGGTCCAATAAAGAGGATTCAAAAAATAGGTACATCTCAAAGGAATAACAATGTCAAATATTATAAGTGTAATAATGAAGGATATACAACCAGATGGTGTAGAGTAGAAGTTCTAAGGTACAAGTTCAAGACTATGAACATGAATAGGAATAATGGTAGGAACAGGAATAATGACAGGAATATGAATAATGGCTTGGACAGAAACATGGATGAGAACATGAATAGGAACAAGTTTTTGAACAGGAACAAGAACAAGGATATGAACAAGAACATGAATAGGAACATGGACAAGAATATCAAGAAAGGAAACTGATGATGATCAGTGCCTAATGGGAGTTTTACTCCCACCCTAGAATTAATCACCTCAATAGGAGGTTGGGGAGGGGCTAAGCTAAGAGGCTCATTATTAGCCTTGATCCCCAAAAGTGACCCTTTACCATTGATGACAAAGGGGGAGATATTTGAGTAAGGGGGAGAACCTTGAGTCAGGGGAAGCAAAGCTTCAGAGGATGGTTTTTAGTAGGTTTTAGTTTTAACAGTTGGCAGTGGTTTCAGTAGTGGTTTGTCATCAATGACAAAGGGGGAGATTGTTGGTAATTTTGGGTATGTTGCCTAGCTTCATGGTTGTGAGTTGTCATTGATGTCAAAAGGAGTTTGTGTTGATATCAAAAGGAATTTGTGCTGATGTCAAAAAGAGTTTGGTGCCAAAAATATCTTGAAAGTTCCATGATGTTTTTTTAAGGGTTTTTAATTAAAACCATGGTGACAAGGTTAAAGGTTTTTCTTAAAACCATCTAGACTCATTAAGGGTTTTTATTAAAACCATATTGGCTTAATGAAAATGTTTTTGCTCCTTGAAAAAACCTTAAAAGTCCATTTTTATTATTAATAAATAAATTAACTCAAACCTGTGAAAATGTTTTAAGTTAAGTTTATTATTAATAAAATACTAATTATTAATTTAATAATTATTATTGAAAGGGTTTCTAAACCCTTAGCGGCGCTCATGTGGAAGACTTACAACACCGACGTCAACTTGCATGGGATGCAAAAGACTATTAAAGGGCATTATTTCCTAAGGTTTTAAGCACCTCCAATTTGTACGATTACCTTCAAATTTGTATTGCTCTATGACCTTCGATTTCATATTGCTCTCTAATTTTTGAGTTTCGTATTGCTCTGTGTTTAAGTTCCATTTTCGTATACCTGTGAGGAAGACAAATATGTTTGTCTTTAATATCTGCGAGCAAAGGGAAGGTAAAAATGTGAGTGGCACTTGTGCTCCAACGATGGAGGTAGTGGAGTGAAGGCGCTCGCTAGGAAGAGGTGTCGAGATTGATTCACGTCAAGTGTGTTTAATATTTGGTCGTGGATTATTGTGCATGTGGTACAACAGTTGCCTTGGGCCACGAGTTTGGAGGAGGAAGCGCTTTGGCACTTATGTTGGTGTCTCCACACTTATCCTAAGGTTGGAGAATTGATTTTTGGCCAAGGTAGATATTTTGTTGATAATGTGGAATATTTGATTTGAATTGGAAAATTATTGTTGGTAATTGGATGGAGGTATAAGGTTAAATAGAAATATTGCTTTGACATTGTTATTATTGATGCTTATGTTTATGTGGTAAATGCATTTAGAAGTAAATGTATTTTAGGCGTTATATGGGTTTAAGGAATAATTGTGCTTAATGTCATATTGGGGTTAGAAAGCCTTTGGATTTATTTAGTGGATATTATCTTGTAATTATTTTTGAGGTTGAAGTTATTTTGTGATATATTAAGTAGGAGTTATAAGGTATAAAGGAATATTGTTGATATGTATATTTGTGAGTTTTGATTATTGATGAGTTGGAGTGATAAGGTGTTATTAGGACTCTTATCATTGTGCATTATTCCATTGTTGCTAAATCTAATTTGTGGCAAATTGAGAGTTAGTGTTGTGACAGATTTTGAGTTCTCCTTATTCATCAAAGTAAAGGTATGGGCACATTCTTCCATGGTTATTATTGATTGATGGTTTTTTGAAAATAAGTTTGGAGTGAAAAGGATTAAATTAAGTTTCCTTATTTGGAGTGGATCTTATTTTATGAAAGTGGAAGTATTGATTATGCATTATGAGATCATGATGATTTTATGAGTTATTGCATAATTTTGGTTTATGAGAGTGGAAGCATTTGAAGTTTGCTTTAGGGTTTTTGAGTGAGAAGCTTATGCCATTGCTATAAGTTGTTGAAATCCTAATTGAGTTGTTTGGTTGTTGAGAGTTTGGTTTTGAGATTGCTTCCATTGAGATTGAGTTGATCAAGTTATGATTTACTTGATACATGAGTTGGGCTTACTCATTTGAGATTTGATTTTATCAAGTTGTACTTTGCTTGATAAACTTGGTTGTGTGGTTAAGTTGACCATTCCCATTTGAGAGAAGATGGAAATATCTTGAACCCCTTTTTGATGCTTAGAGAGAGATTACTTTGAGTTCTTGAAAACTAACTTGGCTAGGGTTTGACAGCAAGTTATGGTTCTATGTTGGAGGAGTTGATTCCTTGATATTGCATTATTGACAATTGTTGGGTTGTGGTTCAAGATCTTGTGAAAGTATACTACTTATTTTTTCTAATTTGAGAAAGATTTTGTTTTTGAGTTGAAGGATAAAACATATTGAGTCTCTAAAAATTATCTTTATGCTCCTATGATATTGATTTGAGTTGAGATTTAAAATTGAAGGATAAAACATATTGAGTCTCTAAAATTCTCTTTATGCTTCTATGAGATTGATTTAAGTTGAGATTGAAAGTTGAAGGATAGAACATATTGAGTCTCTAAGAATTCTCTTTATGCTTCTATGAGATTTATTTGATAAGATTGGATGAAACACATTGGGTCTCTAACAATTCTCTTTGTGTGTTCACATTGGGAAAGTTTCTTGGTAAACTTGCTTGATCTGATTTGGGCAAGTTCTTGGTGAGCTTGCTAAGACATATTTGGACAGGTTCTTGTGGAGAACTTGTGGACTGATTTGGACAGGTTCTTGTGGAGAACTTGTGGACTGATTTGGACAGGTTCTTGTGGAGAACTTGTGGACTGATTTGGATAGGTTCTTGTGGAGAACTTGTGGACTGATTTGGACAGGTTCTTGTTGAAGAACTTGTGGACATATTTGATGAAGTCTTGGTGAATACTTGTGAGTAGTTGTGATTGATTTTTTCAAGCTTTTGGCTTAAGCTTGGGACATATCTGACAGATATTTGAGAGCAAATTTGTGCTGGACCAGAGGACTGAGTTTGTTACAAATTTTTGATAGAGTTTGAGAGGACTTGTGCTAGATCGACTGACTATGTTTAGTACATGTGTTGATGAGCAGTTGTGGAGGTGATCAGTGAGGATAGAAGTATATAGAGCTAGATCAAAGAGGGAAAGACATCTTCTATGGAAAGGAGTTCTACCTGCTAGCGAAAGAAGAGGTAGTGATCTTATGAAGTATCATTTCCAGAGCTTTGGGGGATAGGACATATCCTTTGTGTAGGAGGCTCATAAATACTTCTTTTAGGGATAGGACATCTCCTTTGTGTAGGAGGCTCATAAATATTTAATTAGAAGGATTCTCCTTTGGATAGGAAGTCCATAAACATTGTAATTGGGAAGGATTCCCAAAGGATTTGATTGAGAAAATTTAGTGAAATATTTTCTCTGTGAAGTAGCCCACCTTGGGTGAACCATGTTATATTGGTGTCTCAATTGTGTGATGACTTGTACATTGGTTTGATTACTGCTTTGATTTTGCTATTGGTTCATTGCATTACTTTCTGAAGTAAAAGAAAAAAGTTAAAAAGTGGTATTATACTGTTCACCCCCCCTCTCAGTATAAGCTTGCATTCTTAACTATCTCAGGGATGGAATTAGTGCTTTAAAAAATACCCATTGATAGGCAAAGGAATGTTCTCTCCACTTAAAAACTATAGACTAGAAGAATTTTTCCCAAGAATCTTAGAAATTTGTTAGGGGCCTAACCAAATATTGTCAAATTTATCATGATCACCCTTCTTTTTGTGTGCCTTATCCCACAAAAAAATAAAATCAGTGATCTTAAAGGCTTTGACGTTGGCTCTCTTATCAAACCACTTTTTAACAATCCCCTAATACTTATAAAACGTTGTAGGGCATCTTCCCTCTTTTCATATAGACTCATTAAGTGAGTAAATCTTACCTCTATTTTATCATCAGTTTCAAGATAATATTTCATAAATTGAAGAGTTTGTAATTTTAGGTTAGCAGGAAAAATAGGCTCTTGACCATAAAATAAATTATAAGGAGAAGTACCAATAGACCGTTTTGATCTAGTTATATCTACCCATAAAGCATACTTCAACTTGTTATTCCAATATCTAGGATTCATTTGCAATAATTTATTAAATATTAACAATAATTTCTTATTAGTAGATTCAACTAAACAATTACCTTGTAGGTAATAATTTGAAGAAAAAATTATACTTACCTTATTGTCGTAAGCCCATTCTGTAAACTAAAGTGAAGTGAAAGCAGAACCATTGTCACAAACAATAGAATATGACATACCAATTCTAGTAATAGTGTGTCCTAAAAATTGAATAACCACTTCATAAGTATAGTTCTTAGTAGAAATGGCTTCATTCCATCTAGTACAATAATCTGTGGTGGTTAAAATGTATTTTTGGCTAGGTGAAGAATTTGGGTTTATAACTCTATAAAATCTAAACCCCATTGTGTAAATGGTCTAGCCTCAAATATGGGTTGTAAAGGCATGGAGGCATTTCATTCTTTTTTGGCGGTAATATGACATGTATAGCAAGAGCAAATATGGGTATGGGTATCTTTAAAAACATGGGGTCAATTGTAACCAATATCAAAATCTGGTGCATTGTAGTATTAGCTGATCCATGCCCAATCCCATACTTACCATGAAAATCCTTAAGAATTTGCATAGACTCATCCTTACTCAAACATCTAAGGAAGATTCCTTCATGATTCCTTTTGTATACCACCCCAACTTAAATCATGAAATTAGAGCTCTTTAATCGAAGTTCTTTTCTTTGCGTAGCATTAAAGTGATCCGGGCACTTAAAATTCAAAGGAAAATATACAATGTCATTATACCATTCATCTGTGGTGATGCTTTACACAGTGTATTGATGACACATTATTTGAGGATCAATTTCAACTAGAGATTTTATCAAACCTTGTCCTCTAACCAGCTTCATCATATGGATCTCTAAATCAAACTCTTGGAAAGTAGCCAACCATTTGCCTCTCCTTTCTCCTAGTTCATTTTGCATCAACATTGTTTTGATAGTTGGGCCAGGAACTATTTCAAAAATCCTACTATGCAAAATGTAATGTCTAATATTCTCCACAGTTTTAAAAATAGCATATACCTTTTTCCAGAATAGTATATTTCAACTGTGCATATTTTAGTGGTGAACTCAAGAAAGAAATAATATTTTTTGAATTATCTTTGTTCTTTTGAGTTAATACATTAGTAAAAGAATGCTTAGAAGCAAATGAATAAATATAGAAAGGTTTCTTGTAATTATAACTCACAAGCATAGGTAAGAATATATTACATTTTTAACATCCTGAAAAGCTTCTTTAGCTTCACCAGTCCAATTAATGTTAGCATCCTTTTTCAATATATCATTTAATGGCTTGACTATTTTAACAAATCCTAAAATAAATTTCCTAATAAAGTTGATTTTTCCTAAAAATGATCATAATTCTTTTATGCTACCAGGAAAAGGGATTTTCTGGATGGCTTCTATTATTTTAGGATTTATGGAAATTCCATATTTTGAGATGACATGGCCTAAACATTTACCTTCAGTTACTCCAAAAATATAATTTTTGGGATTTAGTGAAATGCCATGTTCTCTACACTGTTGAAGAACCTTTCTCAAATTATTAATGTGGTCAAATTCATTATTTGAAAAAATAGGAATGTCATCAACATAAATTACTATGCATTTACCTATCAAATCTCTAAATACATAGTCTATGGCTCTTTGAAATGTAGCACCTGCATTAAGCAATGCAAAAGGTATTCTTCTATAAGGAAATATACCCCACTTCATGGTAAAAGTAGTTTTTATTTGGTATTTTGGGTCAATAAGAATTTAGTTATATCCAAAATAACCATAAAGAAAAGACATTATCTCAAAACCATTCACCATTTGCAAAATATGATCAATGGAAGGGCAGGGGTAGTTATCCTTTTGTGAGGCATTATTGATATTCCTAAAGTTAATACACAAACAAATTTCACATATTTTATTCCTAACTGGTACAATGTTTGCTACCCATGTAGAGTGTTTGATTGGAAAGTTAATCTTAGCATCCAACAATTTCTTAACCTCCTTTTGTATAAGAGGCTCTAGCAATGGGTTAACTAGTCTTTATTTTTGTCTAAATGGTTTGGAATATAGATTTAAAGGAATAATATGTGTTATGATGTTTTCATTATAAGTATTTAAATTCTCATAACTCTATGCTATTACATCAATGTAATATTTAAGAGCCTAAATTATTCCTTCTTTTTCATGATGAGAGCAAGCCTTTTATATGAGTACATTATGTGGGTATTTACTAATCCCAAGATCAATAATTCTTAAGTGGGTATTTTCCATGAGTGCAAGCCTTTAGGACTCACATTGATTTTCTTTGTTACCTCATAATCCTTGTTTTCATCTTCTTGCAATATCTCATCCTCATCGATCACTTCATTTTTAAAAACACTTGAATTAGATATAAAATAAAAAATGTGCCTGTCACTTTCATATTGTTAGGTATAGAAGGACAGGGTATCAATTCAATTGAAATTTTTTTTAGCCTTATTTTATCAATAGGCTTGAGAATAACTACTGCGATAGCTAAAGAAACAATAATTTGATTGTTCTTCCTAGATATCAATAAAATATTGAAAGCATGAAATTCATCAATCAAATCCCTAACTCTATTTCTATAACGAATTAGCCTTTTATCATGACATGTGTATTGCCATTTCATTTGTTTAACAACCAATTCTGAATATCCTAGCACTTTCAAATATTTAACATTTTTCCTTAAGGCTAACTGCAAACTGAACATCAAAGCCTTGTATTCGGCCGTATTACAAAGTACAAGGAAACTGTAATCTATACGTTGCTAGAGATGGCTTACTGTTGGTCATCAAATCTACCTAGGTAAGGGTTTTGGGTAAATGTATGCACCCTAGACCTGGACCAACATTGAAAGGCCGAAGGGAAGAGAAGCCCCTCGTGCCAATATTCTGAGAAAGGCCGGCTCCTATACTAAACTACTTGGGTTTTTGAAGATAAGAGTGTAAGAAAGAGATAAAGGAGTTAGGGTTAGAGAAATAAAATAAAAAGGGTAAGGGAAGAGATTTCAAGTGGGAGAGAACAGGAAGCATGATCACTAATTGACAACTGGAACGAAAGCAATGAACACCAAGAATAAACAAAAGAAACGTAGTATTAACCTTCCTATGTATCCTTCGGAACGAGTTTCAGGGTACTGTCCCCGATCGCACATCAAACATAGAGTTCAGCATCTCAATCTACAAACAAAGACAGACAAAATAATCAAGCAAGGCAGGCAGCATAAAAGAAAGTCAATATGATGCTTTTTCACTCCTATGTATCCTTCAGAACGAGTTTCAGGACATAGTCCCCGATCACACACCGGACGCAGGATTCAACATCCAACATACAAATGAGGAGAGATAGAAGAATCAAGCACAAAAGGCAGCATAAAAGAGAGAAATGAAGCTCAAGGCTCTTTAGTATTGATTGCAAGACATCAAGTTATAGTAGCTTTCTAGCAGATAGTTCCCCCCCTTTTCCATTACAATGCCTAGGTTTTTATAGAGGACCCGACCCTCTGGATCATAATTACATAGGCTGGCAAAGTGCACCCTTGAACTCTGAGAATTTGGCCTTCCTCGACTCTCACAACTGAGCTTTCAAATTTGTTACCAAAACTAGCAACTGTGATCGGGTCAACCATGGAAAGGTGCATTGATGAGCCCTCTAGACATCCTTGGTATCCAGGTGCAGTGTTCGAGTGGCTGCCATGTTCGTCGGGCTCTCCATCATGGCCTGATACTTCATTTCGGATTGCCAAAAATGATCAGCGGGATTGCTAGGCATGAAAAATTGCATTTATGAGTCACTTGATCGCCTTGGGAAAATACCCAGCTTGGAACACGTGCCCGTGAAGCGCCTCACCAAGTTTTCATTCACAACTTTGCTTCGAAATGATTCTGGGCCAAAGCAAAACTCCTCTTAGGTTAGTACTTCACAAAATTGAGCTTCACAAAACTACTTCGGGGGTGGGGAGTGCCAAAGCATATTTACTTCATAAAACGGGCCTCTTTATCCTTACCACTTTGTTGACAAAATTGCTTCATTGACGCTTTGGAGAAATACTTCACTACGATCCTCCTCAAAATTGTGGTTTAGAGAGATTTCAACTGAAACACATTCCTGCCTTCAAAATGCTTTGCTTCTCTTAGCTACCAGAACCTCGGTCGAAAATGCTTCAGGCGAAAACTAGTCGAAGTGAATGCTTCGCTATGGTTTTCATCGAAGTAGAAATGGTTTGGGTATGAGGAGGTCCAAAGTAGATGCTTCAGAAACTTCTTGGCAAAGTAATCTTCAATGTTTCTTTAGATTCTGCTTCCCTGGCACCTTAGCCAAAGTGTTTACTGAAAATGCTTTGGGCCCGAAGTAGTTTTACCTTGGTCTAGACTTTTCTCCTTCGATGAAGTTGCTCTTTTGAATGCCGCTTCGGATAACCTTCACCCGAAGTAATGGTTCAGAGTGTTTCGGGCCTGAAGTTCCTTTTATCGGCCTTCTTGCATTCGGCCAAACTACTTCGGCAAAACTACTTCGCAAAAAATCCTACTCGAAGCAATGCTAGAAGCGCTTCGGGTGTGAAGCTCTTTCTTCGGAAAAAACTACTTCGTAAAATTTTCACCTGAAGTAGCACTAGAAATACTTCGGGTGCAAAGCAGTTTCATTTTCTTCGGCGAAGCTCTTTTCTCCCTTGAATAATGTAGAGATCCTAGGCCTTTATCCATTGGGCAACAGAGTCATTCCCATTGTCTTCTTCTCTGACCATCCACTGACAACATTTTTTTTTTTTTGTGCCTAAGCTCCTAGCAACACTTAGTGCCTTCACACTTATTTACTAGCCTGGCTATTTACAGTATTTTCACAAAATTTTGTGACATGATTGGCATGCCACCACCATAAACCTAGCTTCGGGTGCTTATCCGGTGAACCTGCAATGTCCGGACCAGATCTGATTGAACTTCAGTTGATCTTTGAAGTCCGGTTGGCTTCTTCCCGAAGTTGTCCATGTTGCGAATAGGGAGCAACATGGTGAATTATCGCTCCTACTAGTACCCATACTGTTGATGAAAGATGCGGCAAAGAAGTTCACTGCATGAGGGGCCTCTTGGGGTACTGGTTGTGGTGATGGTTGGAACCAATACCAACATATTGAAGAATCTACTAATTGTAGGCCAGGTACAGGTTATTCCATCCTTTTGATGGGGTAATAGGGCTCCTTCGATAAAGAGCAATCTTCTAGGATCTCTTCAGGTTTAGCTTCATGATATATGCTTAATGGATCCTGGATGAGTACTTGCATGCCATCCACTGGGATACAAAAAGGGTGCAAAAATGTGCCCTCTTTGTTCTCAGGTTCTACCACTTGAGACTGCTCCTCTCCTTGGCCCATATTCTGATGGAGACTGCAAGCAACCATATTGTTCATTGGTGGATCATGGCTTGCACATTCCCATTGTTGGACTTGGATGAAACCCGCCTCTCGAGCTCCAAACGACTGCATCTTAGGCCTCTGCTCGGTATGAGGAATCTGCCATGATGAATACTGTGTAGGATAGATAGGAGCAAAAAATATTGGTTGGGGTGATGGGGCTGAAGAAGATGGTTGTCCCTTCTTGGATTGAGCATGCACTTTTAAGGGAGCCATCTGAGTAGCATCCACTTCAATTGCCTTCTTCCCTCCTTTGGTAAGCACTGCATTTGGCTCTTCTTCACCAATCGCCAGGTTCTGACTCATTTGCCTAATAACATTGACCTAACCGCCATGACTACTGCTTGCCAGAATTTATACATAGTGTTGGTGCAGCATGCATGTATTCTCTTCATGCAGATCATTGCATGTAGAGCACCAATATACGCATTTGAGAGTGCTCGAAGCTTCATCAATCATAACATTTCTCACCGAAGCCTCCCCTTGCTGGACTATTTGGTCTTTGGTAAGCGCATGCGTAGGATAAGACCTTCTTGGTAGAAATTATTGTTGTGCTTGCTTCTTCTTTACAATGGTCATGTCATTGGACAACGTCTGAACTGTGGAGTTCAGAGATTGCAACTCTTGCAGAATCTTAGCTTGTATATCATCGGCTTTTGGAACGAGTGGCAATGAAGCCATGGTCGGTATTAGAGGCAGGGCAGGATGTTGAGGTGGTGTTGATGGTACAGGGAATGCCGAAGTAATAGTGGGCTACGGAGTGGAAAATGTGGGAAAATGGATTTGTAGAGTGATGATTTGAGAGACAATAGGATTCAGATTCCAAGGTGAGATCGGGAGTGCAGAGACTACAGAGACTTGCTTGCATATTGAGATTGAGGAAACTTGGGAAGTATTGGCATCGACATCCTTTGGGGAAGCTTTCTTACAGCTATCAAATCCATTTCTGCCTTCTTAGCTAACTCATACAACTAGGGAAAAGTATTGACGTTAGAATATCTTACCATGATACTAATATCAGGGTTGAAAGCTCGAAGGAAATAGTATGCTATAACTTTTTTGGTTGGCCAAAATCTAACTGGTACTCTCTGCCAGGTTCAAGTGAACCTAACATTGAAGTGTGCGATCTCTTCTTGTGGATGTCTCTGTATTGAAGTGAACTAATGTAGGAGAGAGATAGGATCGGAGGACTCATCGAAGTTTCCCATTAGCTTCCTGGCTAACTGGTCCCATCCCATAATAGCACTAGGCGGTAAAGATCTATACCAGTAGAGGAGTTTTCCTCTAAGGGACAGAACCAAAAGCTTTACCATAACTTGTTCCTCTGTGATGTTGTAGATCATCGCCAGAGAGATTATGTCCTGGATGTGCTCCAGAGCAGTCTTCCCAATTTCGTCGAACATTGGGATGTTATTTATTTCAGCAAGCGACACTTGCCCTTGTCTTGCTAGATTTAGTGGTGACAACGAATCCCATGACGGGAACGTCCTGGGTGGCAGCTGTTGTTGCATTTGCTGTTGTTGTTGTTGTTGTTGTTGTTTTTGCTGTCCAGGTGAACATACTTTTCTTCGCTTGCGAGGTCAAGGCTGCTCACCGAACCTTGATTCCTCCAGGATGTCTTCTTTCAGCTTAAAAATGTGCCTACGATCAAGAAATCTGGATCTTCAGCTCAGTCAAAGTCGCCAGGTGATTTTGCTAGATGAAGGCAAGCCAGAGATTCACCAACTCGGGCTTCCTTAAAACATGAAATATTTTTCCATGAAGGCATAGGTTTATGTACTGGTCTCTATGACTTAGAGATTTTTAGGTTGAATAGAGTCGCCAGATGCTAAGAGTCTTTTGGTAATGAGAGCATCGATTCTCACTACCACTAGTCAGGTGAGACTGACCGGGTCACACCGAGAACTGGTTAGAACTAGTGGCCCCGGTGAAATGGGATTGTGCATTAAAATATGGGACCTTGACTGGTTATGGATCTTTCTAAGATGAATACAGTCTGTCCCACCAGGCGTGCCAGAAACTGTTGGTCATCAAATCTACCGAGGTAAGGTTTTTGGGTAAATGTATGCACCCTAGACCTAGACCAACATTGAAAGGCCGAAGGGAAGATAAGCCCCTCGTGCCAATCTCTAGAGAAATGCTGGCTCCTATACTAAACTACTTGGGTTTTTGAAGATAAGAGTGTAGGAAAGAGATAAAGGAGTTAGGGTTAGAGAAATAAAATAAAAAGGTTAAGGGAAGAGAGATTGATGATTTCAGGTGGGAGAGAACAAGAAGCATGATCACTAACTAAAAACTAGAATGGAAGCAATGAACACCAAGAATAAACAAAAGAAACGTAGTATTAACCTTCCTATGTATCCTCCTGAACGAGTTTCAAGGTAATGTCCCCGATCACACACCGGACGTAGAGTTTAGCATCTCAGTCTACAAACAAAGACAGACAAAAGAATCAAGCAAGGCAGGCAGCATAAAAGAAAGTCAATATGATGCTTTTTCACTCCTATGTATCCTTCAGAACAAGTTTCAGGACACAGTCCCCGATCACACATTGAACGCAGGATTTAGCATCCAACATACAAACGAGGAGAGATAGAAGAATCAAGCACAAAAGGCAGCATAAAAGAGAGAAATGAAGCTCAAGGCTCTTTAGTATTGATCGTAGGACATCAAGTTATAGTAGCTTTCTAGTAGATAGTTCCCCCCCTTTTCCATTACAGTGCCTAGGTTTTTATAGAGGACACAACCCTATGGATCATAATTACACAGGCTGGCAAAGTATGCCCTTGAGCTCTAAGAATTCGGCCTTCCCTGGCTCTCGTGACTGAGCTTTCAAATCTGTTACCAAAATTTGCAACTGTGACCGGGTCAACCATGGAAAGGTGCATTGATGAGCCGTCTGGACGTCCTTGTTCTTCGGGTGTAGTGTTCGAGTGGCCGCCATGTTTGTCGGGCTCTCCATCATGGCCTGATACTTCATTTTAGATTTCCAAAAATGATCAGCGGGCTTGCTGGGCACAAAAAATCGCATTTATGAGGCACTTGATCACCTCAAAAAAATACCCAGCTTGGAATGCATGCCCGTGAAGCGCTTCACTAAGTTTTCATTCACAACTTCGCTTTGCAATGATTCTGGGCCAAAGAAAAACTCCTCTTAGGTTAGTACTTCGTAAAATTGAGCTTCGCAAAACTACTTCGGGGGTGGGGAGTGCCGAAGCATATTTACTTCGCAAAACGGGCCTCTTTATCCTTGCCACTTTGTTGACAAAATTGCTTCGCTGATGCTTTGGAGAAATACTTTGCTGCGATCCTCCTCAAAATTGTGGTTCGGAGAGATTTCGACCGAAACACATTCCTGCCTTCAAAATGCTTCGCTTCTCTTGGCTGCCAGAACTTCGGTCAAAAATGCTTCGAGCAAAAACTCGTCGAAGTGAATGCTTTGCTATGGTTTTCGTCGAAGTAGAAATGGTTCGGGTATGAGGAGGCCCGAAGTAGATGCTTCGACAACTTTCTGGCAAAGTAATCTTCAATGTTTCTTTGGATTCTGCTTCGTTGGTGCCTTAGCCGAAGTGTTTACTGAAAATGCTTCGGGCCCGAAGTAGTTTTACCTTGGTCTAGACTTTTCTCCTTCGACGAAGTTGCTCTTTTGAATGCCGCTTCGGATAACCTTTGCCCAAAGTAATGGTTCGGAGCGTTTCGGGCCTAAAGTTCCTTTTATCGGCCTTCTTGCATTCGGCCAAACTACTTCGGCAAAACTACTTCACAAAAAATCCTACCCGAAGCAATGCTGGAAGCGCTTCAGGTGCGAAGCTCTTTATTCAGCAAAACTACTTTGCAAAATTTTCACCCGAAGTAGCACTGGAAATACTTCGGGTGCAAAGCAGTTTCATTTTCTTTGGCGAAGCTCTTTTCTCCCTTGAATAATGTGAAAATTTTTTCAACACTTACCTTTAGGACTAATCAATTCTACACCATCTCCACTATCTTGTTTGTATTTAGATACATCAAATTTAAGCATCCAAACAATATTTTCATCCTTAATTAGATTAATAGATGGCATTTCATTTTCAAATTCACCTACATCCAATTTTATTTCCAAATTGTAGACACCTAACTCATAATCATTAAAAAACATTTTATTGGTTTTGTTATATTTAGTAATCAAATCCTTGAGTCTAGGTTCTCTTTCAACTCTTATTTTGTTAGAAAAACCCTTCCATGCTATCCATATATGTGAACAATCTATGGCCATGTATCCATTTAAGTTTCTAGATTAATCTTTGCTCAACAACATCCCATACTTATCTGGTATGTCTACATGTATATCAATATACTATTGTATCCTAGGTTCTAAGGCCAGCTGTATGTGAACATTCTTAAGCATTCCAACCACATGAACTTCATATTTATCCAATTGGAAAACTATTCTATTAGAAGGGATGGGATTCAAACCCAATTTTTGACAATGTGAGGCATGACATTACCAGATGCTCCTGAATCAACAAGACAATTATGTAGATTTCTATCTGCAATTCTTATGGTCAAAATAAAGGGAGGAGCTTCTCCTTTATCCCTTAATGAGGAAAATTTTGCATCCAAGGCCTTTTGGAAATTTTCTTACTTTGATCACCAAGAGCCTGCATAAAAAATTCTTGTTGATTAGTTAACTTAGCAACATCAAATAAATATATATTCACTTTTGTTTTCTTTGAATCTTCCATAATATTATATGCACTTTTATCATGTGGTGGTTGAGGCATATCAAATTTATATGGAGGACTGATATTGTTACCATCCTGAGTGTCAGGAGGAATTATGGTGTCATTTGGGGGAGTAGAGAAAGTAAAATGAGCTTTAGTCTTACTCCTAAGCTTGTAATTATGATTTCCCTTTTTAAATTTTCTAAAATCTTGAACTTCCTCTTCTATAGACCCATCATACCCTTCATATTATTCAATTGATTCAAATATTTCAACCACTAGCGTTGATTGTTTCCCTTTGCTAGTACTAGCTTATTGGGAAGGATGTTCATTTGAAACAATTTCCATGTTATCCATCTCTTTTTGTAGAATATCTAGCACTATTTTGAATTCAAGGCACTCATTATCACTATGTTGTGTCATAGAATGCACCCTACACCAATTATTTAAAGCCAAATCTGAAATATTAACAATGGTGTTGGTTTGATTGGAACTAGTGGTAGCATGTTTTTATTAACAATGGGATTAGGTATTCCTCCATTGTTCGAATAAGTATTCTATTGTTTTCTTTGAAAAATAAAAATTTTAATTTGATGAGAATTTTGAGGCAATTGTTTTTGCATTTGAACCATATCACTACTGAGTTTTTGGACAACCTGCTATAGATAATTTACTTGAGAATTGGGTTCATTGTTTTGTCCTACAGTAGTTTGATTGACTGTGTTACTTGCAGTGGCTATGGGATTTACAAAACTTGACAAACTTTGATTTTGTACCACCTATGAAAATGTTCTGTTGTTTTGATTAAATGTTGAAGCATTTGAAGTGGGTATTGTATTGAAGAATGAAAATATGGTTTGAGCATTCATTTTAGCCATTTTGTGAGTGGTGAATTGATTTTATAAATATAGTGGAGTGGTAGGATAAGTGGGCATGGTTGGTGGATGGTATGGCAAATTGAATTTATTTAATGGCATGGCATTCAACATAGGCATTTGTTGATACAAATCTTGATTGATCATAGGTACTTAATAATAAGCACCTGGCTATCCTATGGAAGGCAACTATCCTATCCCAAAACCTTTTGGTATAAATTGTTGTTCTATAGTCAAAGCCTCACTGTATGCCATGGGAAATATAGTGATTTGAGAAGTTATCCTTACAAAGATAGATGTTAAAGGGTCCAATACCCTAAAGTACATTTGTATGGCAACAACTACCTAAAGAGTATAAGGAGCAACTAACTTGCTATACAATTTATGAAAACAAGTATTGAACAATATCAAAGGTTCATTAGGCTCTCTCCTAGATGATGTAAATTTATGATAGATTATAGCAAGATATATGGGTAGCCTAAATTGATTCACAAAAATTGTTTCCAAATGATCCCAAGATGTAATGGAATTGGATAGCAAACTAATGTATCAATCATATGCCATTTCATCTAAGGTGAGAGGAAACATTATGTAAGCAACATCCTCATGTTCAATTTGCAATCTAATGAAGGTATCCTTGTAAGCTTGAATATGCTCTTCAAAAAATTCTAATTCCATCATGTTTATATTTAGGTAAATACCTTTCTAAATTTTTGGGAATATCATGGGCTGCTCCAATAATGTTTAAAATACTACCTAACCAAGCTGCAATTCCTGCAACTTGTGCCATTGGAGTTTTTGGTGAAGGAACAAAGGGGATGATGGGTAGCGAGGAATCACTATTGGATGGAATAACAATCGATTGACTCTTGGACCTTATGATCCTCCTTGTAGGAGAAATGTTGTGGAAAATAGTATCTTTAGAAGCCTTAGATGTCGTGATTATGATTTTTGGTTCTAACTATGATAATGCAAGCAATAAGTATTTATTAACAATGCATCAATTAAACCATAACAATAATGAAAATTCTTAATTTGTAAAAGGTTAGCATAAATACATCATAAATTAGAAAATTTCCAATAATAAATATGATCAATATAAAACCAGAAACTTTGTAAATCACCTCAATTACCTTCAAGAGGCCCTCCTTCTAGCACCAATTTTGTTGAGTGATATTTTGTTCAATTACAAGAATATAATCATAGTTAGGATTCTGCCTGGATATTCTCTCTTGCAAGGAAATATTTGTGATATACCTAAGGTTTTTTTTTAATGTGTTAAACTTGCTTGCAATGCTTAGTGAAAATGTGAAATGCTAAAAGCTAATTGCATACCTCAGTGTTGCATATACTTGTTAACAAGGGGCATATTTTGGATTTGATTTACAATGATTTTTTTGTTCATGGAATTCATTGAAACTATGTAATTATTGATCAACTATCTACTTTGAAATTTGATAAATATTTGATCCTAACCTTTAAAATTTTGGTTTTTATTGATTTTATCTCAAATTATTAATCAAATTTTATCTTCGATTGTTAATCAAATTTTATCTTCGTTTGTTAAACCAATTTTACTTTCATTTGTTAAGCCAATTTTATATTTGTTTGTTAACCAAATTTTATCTTCATTTGTTAAGCCAATTTTATATATATTTTTTAAGATTTGCTTGAAAATAAAAATGAAGTGATTAAACCTAACTTTGCCATGTAAAACTTTGGAATGTCATATTAATTATTCACTTTAATGAAAAATTGAAATTTATTGAAATTTCAATTTTCATAAAATGAAACTAATTGATTATTTGGAAAAATTGTGCAAAGTTTAAAACTTCAAATTTTCATTAAAAATGTGAATTTACGTGAACATGAAAGTTTAAAATTTAATTCTTGAAACCGACATATTTATTTTTGGGGTATTTTTTTTTAAATTTTTTGTATTTTGTATTTGATGAAATTAAAAAATGTAAAAAGGCTAGGGTTAGAGAAAATAAAAGAAAAGAACAAGTTGTCGTAACTTTTTAAAACTTCATCCCAAATTTGCATAAACAAATATCCTACACTAAACCAACATTAATCCGACTAGTCTTCACACAGTCCAAAGTTAATGTGGTGCAATATTCTATAGAATAACACAATATATTAAGAAAAATAAACAAGTCTACCATCTGCATGCATAAAACTTATTAAATTTCCAATATATTGCCAACATGAAAGATTTTTAATGAATACACTTTCAGAATACCTTGCTTAAATCAATTACAATGGGTGAAATTTGGTGCAGTCCAACAACAAGGGAGGAGATGTTCTTCCACAAACTCCAATTTCTAGCCTGCATTTATTTCCAATACTCTCCGACCCATTTTCGTGAGTTTTAATGGTTTTTTATAATTTTCAACATTGGCTATTCAACTTCATAATGCTCTCTTCAACAAGTTTGTTCTCCTTCCTCTTCTTTCTTTGAGTTTTGTCATTTTCCTAACTTGTAACCGATATGTTATCCATTCTTTTTGGTAATACCCTCATAGTAATTTGCCATCGAAAGTGAAAATAATCAATATTGAAACCCATATAAAAATCAAAATCATCATCTTCATCGTGTAGAACTGCTCTCGTCAGGTGACAAAATCATCTGTCATATATTGGTAAACTTTATATTATATAAATATTATTTATCTCCAAGAATGGTGCCTTACTCCCATAACACATGTATGTAAATAAGTGTAAAACTTTATCTATAAACATCCAATCATCCAAGTGTTGCTTGTAACCCATTAGTAGTCCCATTTGTTGATAAAGAGTAATGTTTGTGATTCCAAATTTAAAAATGCAATGGGTAGATTGTCTGGTGACTAGTTGATGTTTGTAAAATGGAAATACCTAACCTCATTGTCTCAAATTACTGGTTGTAGCATCATGTGTTTTTCAATGACCTATCTTCCAAAAAATCCAATAACTTGTTCATGATGTTGAAGTTAATTAAACCTAACTACTTGGTGAAGGCAGTGCCCAAAAATTTCATCTCTACACTTTCCATCAATGTCATGTCCTGTGGGGTGATGGGCTATGCTGATCTTCCTTCCTTCATAGATAATATCCCAATCAAAGTTTCAACATTAATAAAGCAAGATCCTCAATTTTACTAAATGTAGAAAAACGTGCTCTATGAAACTGTTGCATGTTGATATGTATGTTACCAATATTTGAATCGATCACTTTTTTCCACCATCCATGATTGAAAATAAAATACTTGAACTCATATTTTTGGTGTTCATGCTAACTTCTCTCAATGTCGCTACCTTCGGATATACAATGAACACGTTGGTGCCAAAGGATATAAACCACTATGATAAATGAACATATTGCTATGAACTACATAGTTTGTACCTCATGCAACGAGTCAGTGTATCCTATGGTTGATGATATATCCTATGATTTCACAATGTGGCCAGTTCTGCCACTATATTTTTTTTCTTTCATTGCTAGTTTTGATAAATGATGATAAGCACAACATTCCTACAAATGCATAGTCTCCATTGGGTGTTCCTTGATAAAAATTAAATTTTGGTGTAGTCCTAGAGGTATATTTATCCAATACCACCTTCTCAATGACATCGAATGGTAGGTTTTTGAAATCTAATCTTTTAGACACCCAAATCTCTTCCCTTCTGGCATGGAATGCTCCAATGGTGTCATGAAAGATATATGTCTTGCAAATAACCAACATTGAGAAATCATCCATGTGCATTTCTAGTGGCCACAAAGTTTCACAGAATTTGTGTCTCCAACAAAGATAGGACCATACAAATCAAAAGAAAACTTGTTTCTTTTTATCCACTATGAAACCATCGTTGTTGATTGTATTCTTTGTCCCACATGTAGGATGTAGTGGGCTCAAGAACAATTTAAAACAATGAATGTGCATGCTATATTTTGATCACCATATGGTGATCTAATTCCCCTCATGCATCCACCCTTGCTTTCCATGTAGCCACTATCATCTAGCGGCAAATTTGAGTCATCATTGTTTGAGTCATCAAGTATCCATCCAAGTTATGTGGCATGTTAGTCCATGTCCATATCACATTCTACATAGTCATAGTCTTGCAGTCATCCTTGTCATCCAAGTCTTTCTACCATCCTCTATCACACATTTCACAAAATCATTGTGGGTTTAGTCCCACATGTAGTCGAGGATGGCACAACGTGACATTTATCAATGCAAAATCGCAATAGTCTAAATGAATCATCTAGCCCTTTGGGGGCACCTTGGATCTTGGGCCTCTCAAACTTCATGTCATTGCATTAGCCGTGCTCCGATGTTGCATCCGATGGTTGGTTGGGTTAGGGGTTCACCTACAAAATCGTGCCACCTATCAAAATATGCATACACTATCAATAAATAAACAAACAAAACCCCCCTTTTTATAATGTTTTTTCATTTAGTTAATTTTAAGGGCTTGCATTAATTCAATTCAAAAACTTAGAATAAAAACAATTAAAACATTAAACTCAATTCAAAACCTTAGAATAAAAATAATTAAAACATTAAACTCAACAATTAAAATTTAAAATGTAACATTGTTTCAACTTGAAACCATTAACTTAAAATTAAAACATTAAGCTTAACAATTAAAATTTAAAAGGTAACATTGTTTCAACTTGAAACCATTAAAATTAAAACTAAAATATTGAGCAACAATTAAAATTTAAAAGGTAACATTGTTTCAACTTGAAACCATTAAAATTAAAGTTAAAAAATTAATCTTAACAATTAAAACAAATTAAAAAGATAACATTAAACAAACATTAACATTGTAATTCACATTGCAAAATTTATTAGTAGGAACTTCTCTACAAATCACTCAAAACAAACCAAAATTTCATTTTAACATTAAAATTTTAGGTGGGTCCCCAAATTGGGGTAAGTTGTGTAATGGCAACAACAATACCCCCATGGTACCTTCATGGTACAATTGTGTAATAGATTAGGTTTGAGTCTATAGTTTAGAGTGTGATTTATATTTTCTCTTTTATGTAAGTATCAATGTGTAGGAAATGCACAAGTGTCATGTAAAAGTGTAATGTGCAGGAAATGCACAAGTGTCATGTAAGATAGAGTGAAAGTATAGATTGAGAGAATATACACAAGTGTTATGTATGTAAGAGTGCAAATATGTATTGTGAAGATGTGCACAAGTGTATTAGATTATGAATGCATGTGGAAGTGTAAGAGTCATATAGACATGTCAAAGAGTCAAGTGTCCATGCAAGAAGAAAGTGAAGAGTCTAGTATGCAAGTGGCAAGATGATAAACCAAAGGTCATGGGACTTTTCATATGGAGAGCAATAATAAAGTACTTGAAGAGTCACATTAATATGGCTATACTATGGATATAATACTCCATGAGAATGTAATACAAATATTATATTATAGAGTTGAAATAGGAAGGAAAGGAATACAATATGTATATAGTTTTTAAGCAATTAATATTGTAAGTTTTCTTCATGTATAGTTCATGAATGACATAGGCCATTTACATTCATATTTTATTATGTAAAAAAATGTTATTTAATTTATTATATAGTCCTTTATATACATATTAATTGACTTATATATTATTCTACTCATCTTGTTATTATTTTGACCTTTAATATTGCAACTATTTTATATTGGGACCTATAATATTTTATGGTAGTAAGGCTTAAAAATCCAACACACCTATTATCATATGCATAGTATTTTGTTCATAAATACTCTATGTTTTTTCATTGTTCACCCATTCTTAGGTATCCTCAACCTTGCTACTTTCACAATTCACTTGTTCTCACATTTGCCTATTCTTAGGTATTCTCAACCTTACTACTTTCACCATTCACTTTAGTTCTTCAATGATCTGCCTTCCTCTATTCAATGTTTTCCTTTTTATTTTCCATAAAACACTCTACCTTTCTCTAGTCCATAAAATGCTCTACCTTCCTCCAGTACATCATTGCTTTGCTTTCATCATTCACTTATTGTCTCTAAAAAAATAACTGAAACATATCTCAACTCATGAACAATGACTCACTCCTTACAACTATGATTATTTGCAATGGTATTCATAACCAAACACAATAGTGTGGCTTTGATACCACTATTAGAAATTCAATACTTATCATAGGATCTTACAATATATCAACACAAAATATTCACATAATTCAATCCATAAAAATGAACAATAACTCATTGAACAATATTTATAACTATATCATCATAAGGAATGCAATATAATGTAAATCTTATTCTTTTCTCATCTATTAAAATGATTTATCTTCAATATATACACATGAGAATATTCACATTCACAACCCTTGACCTTTCTACTTACACAAACTTTTCATCTCCTCACACACATGAGATATATAACACTTCATATTTCTCATGGGAGAAATATCACATAATAATAAATCTCTTATTGAATCCACATATCTACATAAGAATATATATTTTAATTATTGCACATACTAAATGGTAAAATCTTACATAACTCATAACTCCACACTTATTTACATGAAACCTACTATATGCTCAATAATTAATCACGCTTGAAACTAAACTATTTACATGGTACTTGCAATATTATTTCTAGGTACAAAATAATGTAATACTTCCAATAATACCATAACATCTTAGTCAATCATTTTTTTTTGACAAAAGAGACAATGTTCTAGAAGTGCTTGAGACAATTATGGTCTATTTTGATAATAAAGCATTGGCCCAACAAAGAAGACTCCTATTTTTTTATGACATACAAGATAGATGAAATAGATTAAGTCAAACAGACCAAATGCTTGACAAAGGGTTATTTTATTTTAAAATTGAAATGTGGTCTTCTTCATTAGAACAACCCCAATACTTGTGCTTGAATCATCACACTGAATAAATAACTTGTGCAATTTAGGGGTAGTTAAAACAAGGGTTGTGCACATAGCATATTTTAAGACATTGAAGGACCTAGTAGCCTAATTAGACTATACAAATTAATACTTCTAGGTAAGATTCATTAGTGGAGATATAACCTTCCCATTATTTTGGACAACTTTCATATAACACCTTGTAATACCAAAAAAATCCTTGAAATTTATTTAGAGATTTAGATATGGGTCAATCTTGTACGGATTTGATCTTTTTAGGATCTACACTAACACCTTGAGGGGATATAATGTGACCCAATTATTCCACTTTAGAAACCCCAAAGAAATATTTAATGTATCAGTTCTAGCAAATATCTGATGCTAAGAAAATGGGTTGCCAAGGACTTTCTATAAACTAGGATATCAACAAAAAATACCAATGTAAATTTATGAAGAACACGATAAAATATATAATCCATTAATATATAGAAAGTGGAAGAGGCATTAATAAGACCAAATGACATGAGCAAGAACTCATAATGACCATCATGCATATGGAAAGCAATTTTTGGAATATCCTCTTCTCTAACTCTAATATGAACTTGGTAAAACCTCTGTACCATGAAGTTCATTCAATAAATTATGAATAAAAAGAACAAAAAAATATATTTGAATCTAATATTGTTGAGTGTAAAGGAATAGGGGAACATGCACCAAAAACTATCCTTGTGCTTATCCATGGCCACCGATAATGAATAAGGACTCATATTAGGGTAGATAATATCCTACCTCAACATATCTTGAACCAACTTCTCTATTTTGAATTCATAGTTCAATGATATGAACATGAATGCATATTTTCTAGTCTTGAGGAGTTAGTGCCCAATATATTAAAGGAATTATCTCTCTCTCTCTCTCTATATATATATATATGTATGTATATATATGTATATACATATTATATATGTATATATACATATACATACATACATATATATATCAATGATATGAACATGAATGCATATTTTCTAGCCTAGAGGAGTTAGTGCTCAATATATTAAAGGAATTATCTCTCTCTCTCTCTCTCTATATGTATATATATATATATATATATATATATATATATATATATATATATATATATATATATATATATATATATATATATATATGAGAGAGAGAGAGAGAGAGAGAGAGAGAGATTTACTTTAATATATTGAGCACTAACTCCTCTAGGCTAGAAAATATTCATTCATGTTCATATCATTGATATATATATATATAAAATAAGAAAACCAAATATGCTATAAGTGAAAAAAGGATATACTAGATAATTATAACAAAGGATAACAATGTGCATAAAGCAAAAGTGTATGGTGTAATCAAGGTGAAGAAACTCTTTTCTCATATCCTATTTACAAAATGAGTACGTTGGGGTACCAAAAGCCCCTTGAATTTATAGGTATGACAACAAGTACATCTCACTTCCAAAAATTCAACATAAGAGTCACTAATATAAACTAGATGCAAAACATTCCTAACATGTCAAACTAAATGAATTTTCCACATGGATAATTAAAGTTGAGGATACTAAATTTTGAACAAGTTTTGGGGTAAATGAAGTTAAATAAGTAGATGGATTTAACATATAACTAAAAACTATGTAAGATGACACTGAGTTTAAATTGCTACCTTTGGTATCACAACTAAATTGACTTTTTATATGTGTTTCAATATCTTTGTATGTGAATCTATTCAAGATCATCATCTTTTAAAAAATGTACATGTTATATTTTGGTAGGTTAACTTAAGTATAAGAAATATATTTTTAAGTTCTTGGGAATTTATGTAGTCATTAGAATAATTATTCACATGGTGGGACACACTTGATCAAGTTTTAGCAATAGAATTTATTTCATTGGATTTGTTTTCTTAATTTCCCATGTGAATATATATATATATATATATATATATATATATATATATATATATATTAAAAAAAAAAATAATAAATTATATTTTTGCTAATCATAGTTATATATACATATTTTGGTTAGTGTGAGAAACCCCTACGATCAATGCACATGGCTGAGCAAGCTCCCCCCAACCATGACCCCTCCTAAAGTTGAGAGTTATGCTTATCAATAGGGAATTTAACACACAACCACCACACACACACCCCTTCACACACTCGCCCATGTCACGGTTTGAACCTTGGATCTCTCAAAGAAGAGCAAAAGCCCGAACCATTACGCCGTCCCCTTTGGGACCTAATCATAGTTGTATTATTCCCTACATATTATATTTATTAGTGTTTAAATTCACTTTTAACTAAATGTACACTAGGAATCATCTAAATAACGTATGCATAATGAATGTTGAGTCTATTATTAATAGATTCCTTGCATGCTAAATTCTATCCAAAATAAGGTATCACAACACATACATACGTACATGTATATATGTGTATTGTTTATATATATTCTTATGTATATATGACACCTATATGTATGTGTATATATATGTGTGTGTGTGTAAAATCATGACACCTATGGCTATAATTTTTAGAATAATAGATCATGAATATGTCTAGATAACATGCCCACTACATTCCTATTAACATATTTCTTATATTTTAGGCATCAAATAAAATTTAATCGTGTAATCATTCACTCTACCCATGACCATATTTTAAATATTTTATTAAATTTTCAAAAGTTTCTATGGTCTCATCTTCACTTCGTAAAGTTATTTGTGTACTAATTGTTAGAGTAGGTGTTTAGATTCTAGTTCATGCTCACCTAGGTACTTAATTTTTATATTACTTTAGTTTATTTTACCCATTGACTTTATGTGTGGATATTTAATTTTATCTTATTTAGATATTATGGGGATATTTGGCATTCCGAAGGAGTTACACTCATTGATTACATTTGGAGGGTTGATATATTTTCTCCACATATCATATTGCACCTCCTTGTTTATACGATGGATATTGATCCTTCTCTTTTTTGATCCTACGACTATTATGGATCTTCCTTGCCTACTTAAGCAAGACTTCTTCATTGTACTCATAATCAATTATGATATATGATATGATATTGCAAATTTTGTGTTAGCTTCCATTATATTTTTTATGTTTTTCAGTCTCTTTGTTTTGGTTAATGTGGTGTTGCTTCAACCCCTTGATACTTGTGGCTTGGTTCGGTGTTTTGCATTTTTCCATCGTTCCTTTCATTGTATCAGAGTTTTGAGGATTGTTGGAAACATCCATTATTGATGTTCGTGCATCTAGATCATGTTGAAGGTTTTGCAGTTGGAGGTTGGAGGTTTATAGACCCTATAAGGTGAATTTTTTCACTTCTATTATTTTGCGAAGAGCTTATGTATTTTTTTATCCCTTCATTACATCTTACCATGAGGATTAATCAGAAATGTTTTTATTTTTGGATTTTTTTTTTATGTATTAATAGTTTCAAAACCATTAAAAACCTTGTTCACCTAACTACTGTCGATACAAAACCACCATCGATCACTTTTGATTACTATCGACCACTATCACATACATATTTTTTGTGTATGTAGGTTTTCCTACACAGAGTCCAAGAAATATCTGATTCTCTACAATATTTGAAGCTATTTGTTGCAAATTTAGTTTTTTGAGATCTGCAACCTATCTTCTTCACTCCTAAGTTCTTTCCAAATTTTAAACTCAAATCTGCATTTAAGTTACTAACAAGGTTTACTAAAAATACATTAAAAAAATTGTATTTTGATTATAGTTGTGTGTTTTTGAAAACATCTTTGTAAAATATTTATTTTTGTGAAATTGTGTATTCAATTTTTTCTTTTTAGATATTATAAAATTTTAGTGATTGTAAAAAATAGTTTTGATCATATACTCATTGTAACACTTGCATTATAAAGACATTTGATTTTTTGGGGGCTCTTATTTTTAGAATTATTGAATAAAAATATTTTGGGTGGGGTGTCTTGGTGTCGATTTGAACACCATATATGTGCATCTTGCACTTTCTTTATTATGATTGAAAAATGGGTGTAGAGTATTTTGAGCCACTTAAATCACATAATTATCACATATGGAAGCCATGCATGATGACACTTATTCAATCTAAAGGGTTATCAAAATTAATGCAAGAAGAGCTATATGAAGATACAAAAGAGTATCATAAGTTTATTTGTGATTGCAAAATAGATGAATATAAGATATTAATTGGGATGCATGTGAGTGATAATCTATTGTTTCATCTTAATTATTGTGATACTTTGTTTCAACTTTGGGATAATCTTGAGAAGCTATTTGAGCAAGTGGACACTTTGATATTTTTACATCTTTATTCTAAACTTAGTGTTCTCAATATAGATGATTTTTCATCTATGGGTGATTTTCTCACTATGTTTCAATCCTTGCTCACACTTTTAAAGGGTAGTCGAAAAACTAAAATGAATGAAGAATGTATTTTTATGATCTTGTAAAAATCTAGGGGTTCATTCCATATGTTTACCTCTACATTTTTTTCCAATATGGATTCCATGGGTTTTGATCACAAAATTCCTAATTGTGATAAGTTTTATGCAAATATTTTGAGGGAATATTCTAAATTTATTAACTCTGAGCATTACACCTCTTCACATAAGGTATTTTTTGCATCCTTCACTTCCATTTCCGAAGGAAAGGGAAAGTACAAGTCTAAGTACCTACCTAATCCTTCCCTTATCCTTCATTTCATCAAAAGCCTAAAGAGTCACATAAAAAAGAGTCATACTCCAAAGAGTCCAATCATAAACCTAAGAAGTCCAAAAACAAAGATTGGTCAAATAATACTTTTTCATACTTTGGAGTCAATGGTCATTTTGATGACAACTATTGGAAAAATTTACAAGACTTAAAGGAAGCCTATAAAAATAGAAAATTTATCCTTCACTCATTCAAAATATAATGGTAAGGCTTTGAATGCATTTAGGAAATCATATAAGTCTATTTTTGAGGATTGGATTTTGGATTTTTGAGTGACTCATCACATGACTTCATCCAAGGAGTCATTTGCCACCTTGTGTTCTACTTCTACATCTTGCATTGAGGTTGGAGATTCTTCTTCCATTTCAGTTAAGGACAAGGGTGACATATAATTTAATGGTAGATGCATTAAGAATATTACTTATGTTCCAAATATTTCCACTATTTTGCTCTCTTTGTACCAAATTTGTCATTCTAGGGGGGTAAAACTGTATTTTTACATCTCAAAGAGCCGAGATTAGATATTTGAGAGACCCACAATATATTGTTTCACAAGTATATATTGACAATAGATCATGCCTTTATAACTTTGAGGGTTTTGATTGTTCACTTGGAGATACTTATTTTGTGGCTCATGCAGATGTAGAAAGTAAGATTTGACATGAGATATTTGGCCATCTCAATTAAAAATATTTGAAGAATTTAAGCACTCGTGATATGGTCATTGGATTACCTAAGGTATCCTATATTTATGGAGTTTTCATAGGTTGTGTACTAGGCAAACAATATAAATATCCTTTTATCAAAGGTAAGTCCAAGAGAGCTTCATATTATCTTGAGTTTATGCACAGTGACTTGATGGTTTTTCCCACTATTTTTTTGGGAGCTAAGTATGCAGTCACCTCTATTGATGATTTCTCAAGGAGAAATTAGATATATTTTCTCAAGTTCAAGAGTGAAGTTTTCCACATTCAAAGTATTTAAGGCTTTTATTGAGAATCAATATTCAAGTTGCATCAAGAAACTTTGTATAGATAATGGAGGGAGTATTTTAATAGGGAGTTTTTATATTTTATGGCCCTTCACCCCTTCATGGGATTCTACATCAAGACTCTATCCCATATACATCGCAAAAAAATGGTGCAGCTAAGATAAAAAATAGAACACCCAAGGAAATTCCAAATTGTATGATGTACTCATGGGATTTACCTCCCAAGTTTTGGGCCAAGGTAGTCAATTGTGTGAATTATATTCAAAATCGCACATCTCATTGAGCTCTTGAGTAGATAAATTCAAAGGAGGCTTGGACAGGGACCACGTCTGATGTTTCTCATTTTCAAGTTTTTGGGAGTCAAGCATCATATGATGTTTCAAAGAAGAAAAGGATAAATCTATATAGAAAGAGCAAGCAACTCATTTTTGTTAGCTATCGTGAGGATATGAGGGCTTATAGATTACTAGATCCATATACACATGAAGTTTTTTTTTAACATCATGTCCATTTTGATGAGCATTATTCTCCAACTAAGCTCACTATTTATACTCCTCCATCCTCATCTACTTTTCATTTTGAAGATGGTTGTTTTTATGATGATCACAGTGAGGATGAGGATATTGTTGAGACAGTTGTAGAGGTTCCTACACATGCTACACCTATGCCTAGATGGGCTCAAACTATAGTTGAGGAGGCAAAAATTTCATCGAAGGTCTCCCACCTTCAAGGCATACTTCTACTTCTAGCATGGGTCTACTTTATTAGGTAGTTTTTATTTATCCATTGATGAGGCCCATGGTATTCAGGAGTGGGATGATGCCATGGATGATGAGTATTATTTTTTAATGAGGAATCATACTTGTGATTTGATTCTTCTTCCAAAAGGAAGAAAAATGGTTAGATGCAAATGGATTTATTGCACCAAATATACAATATATGGGTCCATTCATAGGTACAAGGCTTAACTTATGGTAAAGGATTTTTCATAGATTGAAGGGATTGATTACTCTAAGATATTTGCCCTTTTCACCAAGTTAGATTGTGTTAATCTTGTACTCTCTACTTCTGTATAATAGGGTTGGCTAATTTATCAGATGGATATGAAGAGTACCTTTTTGCATGGATATTTGTGAGAAGATATTTATATGGAGCAACCTCTATGATTTATCTAGGATTTTTTATTGGTGTGCATATTATAGAGATAAATTTCTAACATCAAATAGATCTCTAGGTCTTAGTATGAGAAGATGGATTCTTTTCTTCTATCTTCCATTTTTTGAAATGTCATTTTGATCCTATAGTTTACACTTTGAGGGATGGAGAGGATGTCATCATCATTTTCTTATATGTTGATGATTTATTGATCACAAGAAATTCTACTTCATGCATCTAGGTCATGCAATGCTCTCTTTTTGAGTATTTTGAGATGACAAATATTATACTTCTACACATTTTCCTTGGGTTTAAGATTTCACATTTAGATTCAAGGATCTTTATTTATCAACAAAACTACACATTGAATTTGCTTCAACAATTTAGAATGGATAACTGCAAGCCATCTCGTATTTCTTTTTAGTCAGGTGTTGTTTTGAGTGCCACATGTTCTACTCCCATAGTTGATGCAACCATTTATAGGTAGTTGGTTGAGATTTTGCTTTAATTAACTCACACTCTTCTTGATATATCATTTGCAATTGGTTTGATATCTTGAATTTCACATGATCCACATGATAGCCATGGGTAGACTACCAAGAAAATTTTATAGTATCTTCAAGGGACTTCACATTTTGAGCTTCAATTTTCTAGGGAGCCTTTACAATTGTCTGGGTACATAGATTTTGACTAGGTAGACTGTGTTGATACTCGATGATCTACTTTTGGTTGTCTTCTACTTTGGTTCTTCACATATTGCTTGGGCATGCAAAAAGTAGATAACTATTGCACTTTAAACGATAAATGTAGAATATTGAGCAACAATATTGGCTAGTAAGAAGATTCTTTGGATTCGACAACTTTTTATAAAGCTTGGATTCTCATAGGATCAATTTAACACTTCACTTTTGTGTGAAAACCAAAGTACCATACATATTTCTTGTAATCCTATTGATCATCAAAGGACCAAGCATACTGAGATTCATATGCACTTCATTTGATAGCTTATTCAATATGGAGTGATTAGCTTGGACTACATTCCCACTCAGAAGTAGATTGCTAACATCTTCACTAAACCCTTCCCATATCCTCAATTTTAATTTGTTGTGAGAGATGATGTGGGTGAAAGAAGTTGTCATTGGGGGGTGTGGATGAGACCACCTTCCTTTCTTATTCTTCTCTCTTTATAGCTAGATGGTTTTTTCGATGTGGTTTTCCCTCCTTCTAGTTCAAGATCCTCTAGATACACATTGTACATGAGTACTTGATCATATTATGTATATACCTTTTATTTTTTATCCTTAGCTTCATTTGAGGGGGATGTTAGAGTAGGTGTTTAAACTCTAGCTCATGCTCACCTAGTTACTTTATTTTTAAATTAATTTAGTTTATTTTCCCCACCCAATTTATGTGTGGATATTTATTTTTATCTTATTTAGATATTATAGGGATATTTTGCATTCTTAGGGAGTTACATTCATTGATTATATTTGGAGGGTTGAGATATTTTCTCCACGAATCATATCACACCTACCTGTTTGTACAATGGATATTGATCCTTATATCTTTTTTGATCCTATGGCTATGGTGGATCTTCCTTGGATATTTAATCAAGGCTTCTCCATTGTACTCATAATTAATTTTGACATATGATATGATATTTTAGTTTTTGTTTTAGCTTCCATTATCTTGTTTCTATTTTTAATCTCTTTGTTTTAGTTAATGTGGTGTTGCTTCAACCCCTTGATACTGTGGCTTGGTTTGGTGTTTTACATTTTTCTATCGTTTCTTTCACTAATTAAAAAATCATTAAGATATGTATAATTATTAGGGTCCATAAAATTTCTTTTGGAAAGTATAAATATCTACCCTCATAAATATTCAAACATTAATAATTAAAGTAGATAAATTTATTTCAGTTTTTAAAAATATTTGTGTATACACACCATCCCATATCTTGTTAAACTATCTTTTATTTTTATGAATCTAAATAATGTGTCGATTCCATTTGACCCCCTATGGATATATTATAAAATTATTTATTGCATTAGAGCTAATTATTGATCATAAAGTTATTCACCATAATAAAGGTGATGTAATTCCTCATTACTCATTTTAGAAGTTTCATTCATGGCTCTTTTTTGGGATCACTTTGCTTAAATTTTTCTCAATACAATATAAGTATGTAGGGTTTTAGATCATTATTGCTAGGTAGTATTTTGAAAATCAATTTCAAGAATTTGCAACATGGATGTGCTTATAAGATTTTGAATGTGAAGTTTTATATTAGTATCTAAAAGGTTTGTACATATTTTATAATAATTCTTATAAGGTTGTAACTATGAAGCAAAAGTTTTGTATTACCATTTGAAGGATTTATCACTTTCTTATAATAATGGTTTTAAATTTATAATTATGGAGTTAGAGTTTTGAATTTATTTTGCCATTGCTATTTTCAAAACCCATATGAACTATTCATTGATCCTTTATAGTAAGTTCTTTTAATATTATGACTTTAAAGCCAGGTCTTAATAGCAACACTTATAGATGTTTTGAAAACACGTTTGATATCTTCATATTTTCATATCTAATTAAAAGAAAAATATGCAAAGAAAAATATACTTTAGGCTTTGAAATATAGAAGGTTGTGTTGAACATGAGAGACCCATCTTATTACTTTATGATATTTTCAAGAAAAATATAGTTTGTCATAGATTACATCAAGGTTGGGTTATAGGGTTGATAATAGTCGATTTTAGTTCTTTATTTTTAATGTAACACTTAAAAACTCTATATTTTTTGGTCTCATTTGTTTATATATAAAAAAATAGAGGGGGAAATTTTCAAATGATTTTGGTTCCTTTGAGCCTATTAATATGACCAAATTTTCATAGGTCATACCCTTTTCATGGGAAAATAAATGAATTCTATTTATATATTGAAAAAGAATCTATATAGGAAAGAAGTTATTTTAATCATATTCTATTATTAGGGGAAAAAGTAAGAGTATGGTGGAATTTAAAGTCCATTTAGACTATAAACTTAGAAATATATTTATTAAGGGTATGCTAGAAGTATTTGTTATATTATGATATAATCTTGGAGGTTAAGAGATACAATTAAAGTGAAGTGTCCAATTTATTCTCTTTTTTGTTCTATTCATATTAAGTGGGGATGTCAAAGGTAAATGTATATTAAAGTAATTTTTAACATCCATGGGATCATAAGCCATCCAATATGATATTAGATGTTGTTTATCCAAACAAACTATGGTTACTGTTGGTCATAAAATCTATCCAAGAAAGGATTTTGGGTGAGTGTATGCGCCCTGGACCTGGACCAACATTGAAAGGCCGAAGGGAATAGATGCCCCTTGTGCCAATATCTGGAGAAAGGCCGGATCCTATGCTAAACTACTTGGATGTTTGGAGATAAGGGTGCAGGAAAGAAATAAAGGGAGTTAGGGTTAGAGAAATCAGTGATTTAGGATGGGAGAGAACAGGAAGCACAATTGCTAACAAAAAACTTGAATGGAAGCAAAGAACATCAAGAATAAATGAAAGAAGCATAATATTGATTTTCCTATGTATCCTCCAGGAAAGTTTTAGGGTACTGTCCCTGATCACACTCTAGACGCAGAGTTCAACATCTCAGTATGCAAAAAAAGAGAGAAAAAAGAAGCAAGCACAGAAGGTAGCATAAAAGAAAACTAGTACAATGTTTTTCCCTTCCTATGTATCCTTCAGACGAGTTTCAAGGTACCGTCCTCGATCGCACTCCGGACATAGAGTTCAGCATCTCGGTATGCAAATGAAGAGAGACAAAAGAAGCAAGCACAGAAGGTAGCATAAAAGAAAGAAATTGAGCCCAAATCCTTTTAGTATTAATTGTAGGACATCAAGTTACAATAGATTTCTAGCAGATAGTTCCCCCCATTTTTCCTTACAATGCCTGGGTTTTTATAGAGGACCTGGGCATTTGAGTCATAATTACATAGCAAAAAAGAGTACGCCCTCGAGCCCTGAGAATCGGCTCCCCGAGGTTCTCGTGACTGAGCTTTCAAATCTGTTACCAAAACTGGCAACTGCAATCGGGTCAACCATGGACCAACATTGAAAGGCCGAAGGGAAGAGATGCCCCTCGTGCCAATCTTCGAAGAAAGGCCGGCTCCTATGCTAAACTACTTGGATGTTTGGAGATAAGGGTGCAGGAAAGAAATAAAGGGAGTTAAGGTTAGAGAAATCAATGATTTAGGATGGGAGAGAACATGAAGCATGATTGCTAACAGACAACTTGAATGGAAGGAAAGAACACCAAGAATAAATAAAAGAAGTGTAATATTGATTTTCCTATGTATCCTCCAAGCGAGTTTCAGGGTACCATCCCCGATCACACTCTGGACACAGAGTTTAGCATCTCAGTATGCAAACGAAGAGAGACAAAAGAAGCAAGCACAAAAGGCAGCATAAAAGAAAACCAGTACGATGTTTTTCCCTTCCTATGTATCCTTCAGACGAGTTTCAGGGTACCATCCCCAATCACACTCCGGACATAGAGTTTAGCATCTCGGTATGCAAATGAAGAGAGACAAAATAAGCAAGCACAAAAGGCAGCATAAAAGAAAGAAATTGAGCCAAAATCCTTTTAGTATTAATTGTAGGACATCAAGTTACAAAAGCTTTCTAGCAGATAGTTCCCCCCCTTTTTCCTTACAATGCCTGGGTTTTTATAGAGGACCCGAGCCTCTGAGTCATAATTACATAGCAAAGAAGAGTACACCCTCGAGCCCTGAGAATTGGCTCCCTGAGGTTCTCGTGACTGAGCTTTCAAATCTGTTACCAAAACTGGCAATTGCAATCGGGTCAACCATGGAAAGGTGCATTGATGAGCTATTTGGATGTCCTTGGTCTCCGGGTGCGGTGCTTGAGTGGCTGCCATGCTCGTCGGGCTCTCCATCGTGGCTTGATACTTCATTTATGATTTCCAAAAATGAGCAGCGGGCTTGCTGGACACAAAAAATTGCATTTATGAGGCACTTGATCACCTCGGGAAAATACCCGACTTGGAACGCATGCCCGTGAAGCGCTTCGCTAAGTTTTCATTCACAACTTCGCTTCGCAATGGTTCTGGGCCAAAGCAAAAACTCCTCTTTGGTTTGTACTTCACAAAATTAAGCTTCGCAAAACTACTTCAGGGGTGGGGAGTGCCGAAGCATATTTACTTCACAAAATGGGTCTCTTCATCTTTGCCGCGTCACTGACTAAATTACTTCACTGACGCCCTCGAGAAATGCTTCGCTGTGATCCTCTTTTGAAAATATGGTTCGGTAAGATTTTGACCGAAGCAATTGTCTTCAAAAGACATTGCATCCTTTCACTTCAAGCAAAAGTACTTCGCATAAAATTAGCCGAAGCAGATGCTTCGCAATGAGCTTTTGGCAAAGTAATGGTTCACTGATGGAGGGGCCTAAAGTGAGTACTTTAGCAACTTTCTGGCAAAGTACTTTCAATGCTCCTTGAGTTCTGCTTCGCAAAAAACCCTTCCCAAAGCAATGCTGGGAATGCTTCGGGTGCGAAGTAGTTTTCTTGCCTTTTCTTTGTATTCCTCTTCGGCACACTGCTTCGCAGAAATCTTACCTGAAGTAGCTTTTGAAAATGCTTCGGGCCCGAAGTAGATTTCTTGCCTTTGATTTTTGGCAAAGTTGTTCTTTCGAACGCTGCTTTTGTACTCTTCTTCAGCAATACTACTTCGTAAAAAACTTCACCTGAAGTAGTGTTGAAAGTGCTTCGGGTGTGAAGCCCTCTTTTCTTCTGAATGCTGCTTCACTCAATTTCCATCCGAAGTAGCTATTGGAAATGCTTCGGGTGCGAAGTAGTTTCATTATCTTTTCCTTCTATTTTACTTCGACAAAACTACTTCACAAAAATTTTGCTCGAAGTAGTGCTGGAAATGCTTCGGGTGCGAACCTATTTTTATTTTCCTTTGGCGAAGCTCTTTTCTCTAGCTTGTTTGGCAGTGAAGTTATTTATTTTCTACTTTATATACAAAAGAGGTGGTATTGGAAGCCAAAATTTCTACAACTTTTCAAAATAAAAAACGACAAAGCAAAACTTTACACAACACTATACAAAATTTGTTTTCTTTTTCTACCCCTTAAGAAATGTGACAAGACTATCAACATTCTTGGCAGCTCATAGGGCAACGAGCTTGTATCGATGAGAGAACCCTTTAAATTTGATCCATTAGGTCAAATTCTTTTCACGATCGTTCTCCTCGATCTTCCTCTGGGAGTGCTTCTGTAGCTGGTTCTTGTTCTCCCTCTTCTTCTGCTTCTTCTTCCTCCTCTGCTCCTTCGTCTGCTAGCGTGGCCTCCTACTATGGTGATGGGACAATATGGTCATGGATTTTCTTCATAGTTCAGTGAACATGAGCCCAGACCCCTTTTTGAAATGGTTCTTGGTCTTCGAGTGCCTTGACTAGAACATGGAACCGATCAATCTACCCTATGTTGGCGTGTTTGATTCTCACACCTAGGTCATTTAGGCAAGCCACAATTCTACAGTGTCTCAGGATGAAGTCAATGACTTGTCCCTCTGTGACTAGCTCTTCCCACTCATCAATTTTAGAGACGTCATTTTCAAAATGGAGCCACGCCGGCTTAAGTTCTTCCTGGGTGAGAATGTTCCCATCATCGTCTATGAAACTCGAGAAACCCAAAGAAGAAAGGCCTTCGAAGTAACCCATTGATGTGCAATGCTCCTACTCAAATATATCTAGGAGGTCCTTTGCATTTTTAGCTTTCTTCACCTTGGAGAAGAAAGCGCGAACAGTGGCTTGGGTAGTAGACCAATCCCTAGCCGTTTGACTCATAGCAGCGACCTGCAGGTCTTGATATCTAATGCTTTGAACTTCAAAGGCAAGCTTGAGTCACCTCTTGATTTTTTGGATCACCTCATCCACTATTGGTCCCTTCTTAGCAATGGCATGTTGAGCTTCGATGACATAAATCAAAATTGACAGGGCACTAGAGGCCCAAGATCTGAAACCTTTGAGCAGGTGAGAGCGGATCTCCTTGATCCTACCTTTGTCAAATAGCTCCAGGTTTTCCTTTTCATATAATTGCTGCTGGGCCTATAAGATCTTGCTCTCAAGCTCTTTGGATTTTAGCTCATTTTCGGTTTGTTTTTGTGCTTGTTGCTCGATCGAAGTCTACAATTGTAGAATTTGCTGTTTGATGGCATGTGTTTCCTTTTTGAGAAATTTGCACTACTTCTACAAATCCTCCAGTTCAGAGCGGATCCTATCCAGCTCTTCTTCCAATTTGATGTTTGGCGTTTTCTGCTTCAAACCTATGCTGGTTGGCAATGTTCGCATGTGCTCAAAAAGTTTCAACCCTGACATGCATGGATGCAGATTCGTCATCTATGTTTAAATGCTCCAGGTCCTTGGTCTTCTCCTGGTAGTTGTAGTCGGCTAGAGTCATTTCATCCAGAGGCTTCTAGACCTTAGGGACCTTCCTCACCTTATGCAACTTTTCGCCCTTCAAGTTGAAAACCACACATTTTTCAACTTGGGCCAGAGTTTTCCCTCTTTTCTTTCTTGCCTCTTTTAGCATCTTCTTTGTATTTTGTCGAGCTAGGAGTAGTTTTTTAGCCAGGGGGCGCTCCTTTATTGAAGATAAATCTATTTCAGAGAAGGTCGAATCTCTAGCCAAAGGTATGAACAAATATAAAGAACTAACGAGGAAGGATTCCCCTGATGGCTTGGGGACGGGTGTAGCAGGGACTTTGGCGAGCAGGACTATGCTTTGAGCTATGGGAGAGTGGGCTACGGGGCTTGGTGTTGGGTCACTACCTTCACCTTGAATTAGGATTGAAGGAACGGGGGCATGGGAAGGTGAAGTGGTTTCAACGGGCTTATCCTAGTTAGACGACTTGGGAGGAGTGGGGCTATGCAAGATTGGACTGACAATGGGCAGTTTCTGAGTGGGAGATTGACCCTATGGGGGATGGAGAGATTGATGAGGGCTTCCATTCGGGACTACCGTGGATGTGTCAGAGACCAAAGTGAAGGGAAGAGAGTGTGTACCTGCATGCCCTCCTGGCAAAGTGGCTGTGGTAACTTCTTGCATGGTCGGCTCTTGTTCCTCTTGGGCTTCATCACTCCCGACCTCCACAACTTTTGCTTCGGGGTCTTTCTCTTGTTGGAGGAGTTCCTCCACATCGATGATATTTATTTTAGGGACCGTCTCAGCGCTTGGTGGTCCTACATCCTCAACATTTGCTTCAACTGGGCCTGATGCAGGTGATTCAGTAGGAGTACTTGAAGGCTTTGTGCGAGGGTGCTTTGGGTGGCTCGGAGGCACTTGAATTTGCTCCTACATTTTTCTTTTCTTTCTCTCCAAAGGTTGCTCTACTTCTTCTGCACTTGTATCATGAACTTTCAATGGCCTCTGTGGTAGTTCTGCAGGCGTAGCTTTGGCCCCTACTTCCTTTTCTTTATCCGAAGCATCCTTAGCGCCTCCTGGGCTTTTTCCTGATCCTGGGGTGGCTGGGAGAACAAAATCAACAAAGGATATAGACTTCCAGGTTTCAACATTGGTGTCATAGAGAATCACGAAGTCTTTATGTGATGGTAAGAGTCCATAAGAATTCACATTTTGACGGTGGACTCTCATTATCCACCATTCTCGAAGCTTTTCCTCGCTCTAGTCTTTTACTTCCTCCTTCAAATCGTCCCTTGCTTTCTTCCAAAAGGTGGAGCTTGGAGTCGGGAGGGGGTACTGATCAGGGTCGAACTCGACCTCCATAGGATAGAATTCATGCCATGGATGCAATGTCCTCATTCTTTCCAAATGTGACTCCAGGTCTTTTTCGTTGGGGTTATTCCTTTGTTTGACAACCTTGAGATGAGGGTAGATGTCAAAGTTCTTGAATTTCAAATGATCCCTCATCATGCCCAAAGGATCATAGAGCCATTGCTGAGGAATCTAGAGTAGGCCAAAATCGGCAAGCTTTTCCTCTAGGAAAACATTCTATTTAAGGGCAAAGACTTCGATTACACCCATTCTGAAGGGGAAGTTGCAGGTATGTGCCCATTTTCGGCCATGGCCATATACTGCATTTGTAGAGTCGCTCTGCTGAGCGACTTCCAATGCGAACTGATATTCAGAGGGGTATACTAGTAACAGGAAGGGCTTCCCTATGAATCTAAATAGGCGAATCACCAGTCCTTGTGTTAATTGGAAAACGTCCCCCATTTTTCCCAGCACCACTCTATATCTCAAATTGAGTGGTACCCGAGGACAGGAACCTTTTAACAGGTGCATGGTGGGTCCCAAAAATTGCTAATTAAAAGAATAATAGGACTCTTCCTTCAATAAGATGGGAGTCCATTGATACACTAGCAGAGGATTTCCATCCTTGCCACTTGGAGAGATGGCGATATGGGGAAACCACTTATGAACCTGGTAGAAGTACAACCAGACAAGAAAGGAACAGGGTGCAAAGTACTGGCCTGCTGCTAAATTCTTCATGTTAGCGAGCCTTGTATGTAGGGTTCAGGCCATCCATTCTGCCCAGTCAAAGAAAACTAGGTTGGTGTTCGGTCTTGAAGCATCAGGGGCATAAAATTCCCCTCTTGAAATGAATTCGACCAAAGACACCTGCCAGGGTTGTACTGAAGCATTTGTTGAAAATCCCACCACCCATGCAATGATAGAGAAAATATCAATGTTTTTGAAAGCCTCCAAGGGTAAGGGCATATGGGGCAGCTTTTTTGAAGGCAACCCGCTCTTGAGATTCTCTCACAGGAATTTCAATATGTAGCTGTTGGAGGTGAATCTCTCCATTTGTTCATTTAGGATGACATTGCGAACATAATAGCCCTTGGGCAGGCCCTACTGTGGTGCGAAGGCTGCTTGTACATCTTCCTTCAATATGGAGAATAGTTTTTGTCCCGAAGCATCTAACACCTGCCTAGACATAGGTTGGTAATTTTGTGCAATAGCATAGATCAGCTTAGGACAATGGTGAGCAGGTGGGGTTAAAAACCAGTAAATCTAAAAGTAATATGCAACAACTCTCTTATTTTCTAGTGTGAGCCTGCTTGTCATGAACTCTATGGTATGTCAAAGATCGAATACACCTTTAGAGAGCTGTGTGTCTTAGATCTTCTCCCACCCATCAATTGGTGGCTCCACAAGTTGTTCTTCTTTCGAGTTGTCCTCCTCTTTCGTTGGCTAATTTTTGGGTCGAAGGGGAAGATTTAGCTTCTTTGAAGTACACTTTTTCTATTCTTTCCTCTTCTTTGTTTTTTTGAGGCTTGCAACTTCGAGCTATTTCCCATTCTCCTTAGAGTTTTTCTTTCCCATGTTGTTATGGACAGCAGCAGAGTTCTTGATACAGAGAGATTTAATGTGAATGGCCAGATGCAAAGGATGGGAGGGTTGCAGAGTATCTGAAGGCTCTCAGTCTAGTTCTAACTGATGGACAAATAACTTCCCTCTTGCCAGGAATTCACTCTTATAGCCTAAAAAGGCAACCACCTAAATTTATGGCACCTACCAAAATTAAGTTTGCACCTCAGACAGGAGATATTTCCGTATTCTTAAACCATTTCTGTAGTGACGTGGTACACAGGGCTGCATGCTTCAATGATTACACTTTGTACTGGAGACACCACCCGCTACCACCTCGTACCTTAGTGCGAGCTTTTCTTTTCCCTTTTTCTGACTTGATCATCTCGAGAAATTCTCCACCACCCTTTTTCCTTAAATTCTTCCACTTTGTACTCCTTTCAAGGCTGCTATCAGCATGTTCTATGAGGCACATTTCAAATTCTCCACCTCACGTGTGTTCAGTTCGGCAAAGTTGAACTTCAATGTTGAAAATTCTTTGCGGCGAACCTTTGGTTCAGACTAGTTTTCGATGCTTCGGGCCTGAAGTACTTCTTCACCATGTTGCCGCTCTGCCTTATGAAGGTCGTCGAAGCTTCCTATTTTTGAAAACTACTTCACAAAATTTTTGCCCGAAGCAGCTACTAAAAATACTTCGGGTGCGAAGCTCTTTTCATGCCTTTGCTCAAATTTTGGTTCGGCATGCTTCATGGCGAACCTCCTTGCAATTGCTCCTTTGTGTAAAAGGCCTTGAAAGGAGATTATGAAGTTGTAGGCACCAAAATAGCACCAATTCGATTATGTGATTGCAAACACTGATCGATTTGACACACATAGCCCCCAAGGAAGCCCTCAGAGGTTAAATAGTGGTCCTAACCACTTTTGTAGCAATTTTGGAAGGTCAAAAGGTAATTTGGCACATTCAGGCACCCTGCTCCAAATCTGTCCTACCCTGAGACGAATTCAAAATGGGATCCACCCCACCTAGGGACAAATTTTGAATTCACTCTAGGGTAGGACGAATTCCAGGTTTAATAGGCAAAAAGAGAAATTGTGCCAAATGGCAACCGAGGATAGTCAATTAATGCCTCCTGCCTTGCATGCATGTGTAGGTGGTCAGATTGGATGTTAGAGGACTGTCACAAGGGTAGTCATGGAAGCCTAAGTTAGGGAGGACTTTCCTCCCTCATGGGAAGGCATGACTTCCACATGGCGCTCATGCATGCCCCTCCAAAGAGACCCCCTGGGTCTATAAAATGGTGAACTTTCTCACCCAAAAGAGGACAGGTTGGAAGCATTTTCAAGCAATGAAGTGCTGCCAAACTGATACCAAGCTTTACCCTTTTCATTCACCTCTTCCACATCTTTGATCTCTTTCGCAAGAGAGGTCATTGGGTGGTTATTGGAAGTGTGAATCTAGATCCAAAACCTGAAACTTGACCACATTGATCTACCAATTTGTCGATAACCTAGTATAGGAGATTTTGGACCCATCCCAATTGGATTGGCACCGAAACCAAGTCTCAACGGTGGGCGGCCCGCCTGGGCACCCCGCATTGCCGCAGGCCTAATCGTCCCTTTTAGGAATGATCTAGAATGTGTAGCATATCTTCATTTTTATCATTTTCATTCCTTACATTTGTTTTCTATGCTGTTAGGTAGTTTACAATTTTGATTTTAGTTCATTTTGATTTATTATCATTATGCTATCGCGTTTTCGCTCCCACTAACTTGCAGATGAGCATTATCAAATTCCCATTGATGGAGGTCAAATTGGGGCAATCTGACCATATGGGTCTTCCCAAAATGCCCCCAATTAGGTAACCCCTAAGTTTGCAGGTAGTTTGGAGCTCCCGAGACGTGACATTTGGGCAACATCACTTCGGCATTTTGTTGTAGGAGAATTCGTCTTACCCCGGGATGAATTACAATCGAATTCATCCCGCCTAGGAGCGAATTCGAATCAGTGGAAAATTGTCTAACTATTTTGATGGTAGTGGCCCTCTGGTAATGTTCCCTGGTTACTGTCAAATTTGCAAGTTGTTTAAAATCGGTTTATTTATCGCTGTAATCAATCTTTTGCATGCATCTTCCATTGTTTTTAGAGAAAAAACGTTTCATCTTTGCAATAGGTGCTACTAACAATTTTGTTATTTCCTTGAACGTAGGAAGAGTAGCAAAGATCAAGGATTCATTCACACCAGCGATGGCAACACTTTGGCCCGCCCATTTTGCATGTGGGCACGCGGAAGGAGGATCACTAGTCACTATTGTAACCAAAACATTTTAACGCTCCTAGCCCCTAAAAAGGCGAGAGACATCTTTGTAACCGATATTGAGAGAGTATAAATAAAAATGGCTGTGCTTTCTATACCTCTTTCCTTTCATCTCAATTCTTCTCTTTTCCTTATTTCATGCATTTCAAATTCATAGGATTAAAGCGTTACATTTTGTTTTGCATTGCATAGCTTTAGTGTTTCTTTTTGTTTCCGAAATCTCGTGCTTTTAGTGGCGATCACGGTGGGAATCTGTCCCCTAATTTTTTTAAGATCAATAAACTGATTAAAATTTGTATTTTTGTGCTTACAGGTACCATTTTTCAAACTCTGACTGTTATTCGTTCCTGCTTGTGGCGAATACCTTACTGTAATTCATCTGACCCTGAGACGAATTCTAATTCATCTCAGACTAGGACGAATTATGTTCTGGTATTCGTCTCATCCAAAGAAATTTTTTTGTCTATGTTGTTTTAGGGCCGAGAGTCAGAAACATCCTTTTAGGCAGAGAAGAGGTAGGGGTTTTTAACAAGATTCTGTCAAATATCTGTTTTTTATTTTTTGATTTTCAGTTTTTATATGGCTTCGGGAAAGTTTCCTTTTGTTTGCTTGTTTCATTTTTGCAAATTAAAATAAACCCCACACACATCATGTGGCATTTTTAAACCAAGGAGCTGGTCGTAAGACCCCAACCCTTGATCAAGACCAACGGTGGGTTCATCACCACCTTGGATTGACTTTTGCATTCATTTACCCCGATTGTCACTGTTGCTCAACGTAAATCCTGATGAAAGCTAACCGAGTGTCGTTGGGGTGATTCCTAGCACGTGAGGATAAGTCTTTTATGGTATATGTCATAAACAGGACAATCCCCCTTCCGTATCGCCTATGTTCCACGTACCATCTGCTCTCACGTACATATAGTTTCCCTCTCGTAAGGGCGGGTATATAGAGAGGTTGGTATATTGGTCTGGCAATGGTATATTGAAGAGGCGACCATTTTGGGAGTCATATGAGCCTTCATAATTGCATTTAAACAGTTTCATAAAAAGCTTTAAAAAAAAAAGAAAACAAACAACAAAACACACTAAACTAGTTTCAGGACACACTTTCAACCTTTAAACGAGATAATCATCGTTTGTGTATGTGTGTGTTCTTTTCTATTTAAGTGTAGAATAAAAAAATCATAAAAGAGATAAAAATCTGCTTAGCTGGTAGAAGAGCACCACCATGGTGTACACCCATAGCCAAGCCCAATCAAGGGCAAAAGCTGTGAAAAGTGTACAAGGAGCGAGCACAAGTCACCTTCGCTTTAGCCCTAAGGACTTGGCCATACCGCCTTGGTGGTCTGTACTACAAGAGAGTCCACATCATTCCATGTCAAGGTGGAATTATAGGGACATCCCTCTGGGGAATACGCCCATTCAGTACAGCCCCTTTCAGGAAGAAGCTTTACACGTGGCCCTCAACGTAGACAGAAGACCTCCTTTAGAGGCTAGATATGAGTGGCCACCACACGATGAAGTGCTAGAGAGGGATGTGTCCATAGGGAGAGGCCATGTGACTATGGCATCTCTCATTTGCCTCCCCTCACTATTAGAACCAATAGAAAAAACCCAAAGCACAAGGCTCTCCAAATCGGGCGAGCTAACTCCGCCCGACCCTTTCACACCCATGAAAGGGAGTATGAGGAAGACCATCACATTCTTCGAGAGCAACATACAATGCAGGAGCCTTGCTCTTCCGCACCTGCTAGATATCATGGTCACACATTGAGGCTAGAGCCTCAGAATGCCACCAACCTTGATAGAGGGAAGCAACCCATTGAGATCTTAGATCATCATGACCGAGGCAAATGCATAGAAGAGGCATTCAAGCCTCCTAGGCCCAATATGGCAGATCAAATTGACCTGGAAGTCGCCAGACATGCCGCCCACCAAGCCCAGATCACGTGGCTTGAGCAGGATCAACAACAGCTAGAGCATCTATACCACCTTAGTAAAGAGCTCATTCAATGCCAAATAGACGAGTTACTTTATAACATACCTGAGAGGGTTCCAACCCCTCACACCCAAAGAGCGGAACCATATGAGAGGCATAATCCCTTGGTGCAGGATAGGTCTTCGTGACCTCGTCAAGTTTTGCCTCTGAGACCCCATAGACATGAGAGGGAGGCCACTCCCCAAAACAACAATGGGTACCCTCTGCGAGGACCCACTCAGGGTCATAAGTCTCACCCAGAGACTCCTCAGGAAGTTTACGAGTATGAACAAGAAGTAGAGTGGGTTGAAACACCCTATCAAGGTGAAGGGGTTGTTATTCAGCCACCCCCCCATAGGCCTCAAGTCTCCCACAACCCACAACAAAAGCAAACTAAAGAGGAAGAGATTAAGTCTTCCGATGCATACAAAGCACTGTTAGAGCATTTGGAGTCTGTGGAAACCAAAGCTTTTGTGTCCCAAAAGCCCACATTATGCCAACTCCGCAGTCACCCTGTGCATCCGTCAGTGCCTGCACCTACTTAACCCCAACACTTCAAGTTGCCTCAGTTGGCAGTCTTTAAGGGTGAAGAGGATGCCCAAGAGCATGTGACAAGATTCCTAATCCAATGCTTTGGCATTCAAGATAATGATGCATTGTTGCTGAGGACATTCATAACCACATTCGCGGGCCCTGCCTTGGATTGGTTCACCCAGTTACCAAAACACAACATCAATAATTTGGATCAGTTAGTGGATGCACTCCTTGAACGCTTCGCCTTCAACACCAAGAAGGCATCACTGAGTGACTTGGCCAGCCTTAGGCAATATGAGGAAGAGAAAATGGTGGCCTATGGGAATCGGTGGAGGACTCTACTTTCTAAGCTTCCTACCTTCCCCCTATGTCCGACATCACACAAATGTTCTCACGAAGTTGTTTGAGATCGATCTCTGGGCTATTGCAGCTGCAACAATATGCCACCTTAGAAGAAGCTTTAGCGCAAGCCAGAGTTATCAAAGAGATTAAAATACAGGATGACAAAATTGCCAAACCTAAAAATAAAGAGTGGAACAAAAATATAAAGACAGGGACTACGCAACAAAAACTCGTTGCGGTTAATCAAGTTGCAATAAATGTGCCTAAGCTTGCACAAGAAATATAGCCTCAAAAGGCTAATTATCAGGCAATGCCTCCTAATAATTATGAAAGAGAAAATAAAAAATAGGAGCAAAATCAGTAGCATCACCCTAAGTGATAGTACACCCCTTATACGGAGTCTAGGGACTCCCTATTTGACCGCTTGTCAGTGGAAAATTTAATTACACTTCCAAAGATCCAAACCATAGATCCTAACGCTCCCAAGCCTAAGGGATATAGAGAGGACTTGTATTGTAGGTTCCACAGGCGAAGGGGACATGACCTGAACGCATGCTAGAAGTTCAAAGGATTGATACAATACTTGATTGATAATAAAACATTGGTAGTGGACAACCCCATAGCGCCAAATAACCAACAAATGGGGGTCTTCAAGTATCCCTTTCCTGCCCATGAGGCACAAGCAAAACCCCTTTAGGTCAATGAGGTGCGACATAATTTCCCCATGCAAGGGTATGTGGGAATGATAAGCATAGTGACCAGAAACAAGAAATACCCAAGAGTTGCCCCCGAGGCAGCCACAAGAGAGGTTCCAACGACGTCACAACCTCAACAACACCCTGTGCAGTTACCTCTGCCTAGACCCGAGGTCATGATACAGACAAAACTCATGCAGAATTTGTGGACCACGTTGGCTAGGCTCCCCATATATGAGCTTATACAACAATCGGCACCCCATCAGGAAGCTCTCATGGAAATTTTGAAAGCCATCAAGTTGTAGCCCCATGAAGCGAATTCCTTCAATAACTTCATGGGACATGTAAAATGATGCACGAAGCCAGTCATTATCTTTTGAGAAGATGAAGTTAAATCAGTATCTGATGACATGGCAAATCCACCCCTGCACGTTATTGCACGGGTCAACGGGATCCCATATAAGAGGGTGTTGGTAGACACTGGCTCATCTAGTAACATCATTACTACAGCAGCATTAAAACATTTGAAGCTGCTAGCCTCTCACATCATGGCTTCCACTTGCACAATGTGAGCATTCAATGATGCGATATGCTCGACAATTGGCACAATTGTTCTACCCATTTAGGTAGGACAAAAGACGATATCTACATTGTGCCATGTTTTGGAAGGCGAGATGGAATACAACATATTGCTAGGGCGGCCATGGATCAGGGACATGAAGTGTGTCCCTTCGATAGCTCACCAGTGTTTGAAGTATGCATTTGAAGGAGAAGTACATGTAGTCCCGACGGACTTAGAACCCTTCAAATATTGCAATGCGGTGCAGTTGATGCTGCAATCGAACCTCCCATCGACGCACTTGGATTTTCAGTTAAATCCATCTAGACAGGGTTCGATGCCGTGAACACCACTGTTGACTAATCCATCAAAACCCCAGCCAGGTGCATCTTATTCATCCGCTCCTTCACTACCAATGCCACCTATCGTGGCTAAATAGAAGGATAAAGGGAAACAAATCCTGGAAGAGGCTCAACCCCTAGAAGAGGCACTGCCAACAATATCAACCATCAATCTAAGAGATACCTAACACAATGGAAGCTAAGGCTCCTAGTCCACCCAACATGGAATGGACTCCGAAAGGGCTTCCGTTCCCTCCTTTTCAATCGCCAATAATTACTGTTGAAATGGCCAGTACGGGCCTGGGGGAGTATCTAGTGCAGAATGTTGTAGCAACGCCCATGCTAGAGTCAATGCAAGACATGGGGAGACCTCGCCTCCCCATCAGGACAGTTGTTCCTTTGGGATACCTACTGAACCAGACCAATTTTGTGTATGGGGGCCTTGACCACGGTGCTGAGCCATGCATGCAAAAGGACGAGGATGAAGAGCCTTTTGTAGAAGATGTCAACTATCTATCTAACCTGGACTTCGCTTTGAGATATCTTGGCCAATGCAATTGGCATGGATATGTTCTAGGCAGGTATGAGCAAGGAGTGCATGTCCTTTGCCAGCCAAGATACCAAATGCCTTATGACAAGTCGGGAGTAGGGTTCAACCACCCCCTGCCCTTAGACATCTTGGTGGAAAACATGCAAGGCCTAGGAATAGGCAACAAGGGTGGATTGGCATCGGATCCTTATGCCAACCCAAACACAACATATACATTGGGAGATTACCTCCCATGGTCAACAACCACCCTTGGTAACATCAATAACCATTCTCCTTTGATAGAGAGAGGTGAAAGTTCGGGAACTCACTTTCAAGGAGAGCATAAATAGTGTCCAGAAGGATATTTGGAGGATAAATCAGAATATGAACCAGTGTCATATGATCCCTTCAAATATAATAGTGATCACTCACAAGTGATCCCCATGAATAACTGGTAAGAGATCTTTTTAAATCTGTTCCCTCTAGAAGCTCCAATCGAGCCAGTATCACGTCAACAGAATCAGGTCCCCCCAATGAGTGTGGAACAACCGCAATGGGACTAGATTAATTCGCTCGAACAAGATGAGCCTAATATGTCACAAGCAGTTATTAGAGAAAATGAACATTTTTGGATCTTCGACAGTGATTTGAAAGATGAAACAGAGATAGCCTATATCAACCACATGCGACAAATGCAACAAAGGCAACAAATGCAACAATGATACCCCTTGAGGATTAATGACCTATTTGAATAGATGGGCATACTACCAGGGCATGAGTGGTACGTAGACCCAGCAGGGTGGGACCAAGTGTTGGATCTATGGCTCCAAGTTTACGACGAGCATCGTCCACCCCGAGACCCTATAATGACATCAGTGCCGAGGGCAGACCTTGTCCTCTTATTAGCACATAGGGCTGATCCGTTCGTGCCAGTACCTACAGAACCAGATCTAGAACATAGAGAACAACCACAATGTTTGAGTCATCACACCCATGGTAATGGAGACCAAATTCATTTCATCCACATGATCTCCATTGACTTGACCGCACCCATCCACAATCCGGTTGATCCAGCACGGTCCTTGCATCTAGACATAGATGCCATTGACTGGGATCATGTCAATTCACCTCTGTCCCCATCAGAGTACTGGCCTTTCGGTAAAATGCCTCATTTTACCCTAGGGACAACTCAGGATATCTTTCAGGATGAAGAGGAACCCGAGATTCCCAACATAGATTTAAACTCAGCTACTGATATCCATTTGATCCCAACTCCACATCAGTTGGAGGACGGATCCCACATGTTGGTCGAGGAGACGACTGACGTAGACATTGGCTTAGATCCAATGAATCCATAGATTATCAAGCTGGGGGTAAGCTTATCCCCTAAAGAGCAAGCCAACTACATTGCACTTCTCAAAGAGAAGAATGAGGTTTTTGCATGGTCATACAGTGACATGTCGATGCTAGATCCGTAGCTAGTCATGCATAATCTAATGCTTGATCCGAAAATCAAGCCAGTTAAAAAAAAACTACTTAAGATACACCCAACAGTGGCCTTGATGGTCAAAGACGAATTGCAAAAGTTGTTGGATGCATAGTTTGTCATCTGCGTGGATTATCTACCATGGCTGTCCAACATGGTGCCCATCAAAAAGCCCGACGGGAGGATTCACATATGCACTAATTTTTGAGATCTAAAAAAAGCGAGTCCTAAGGATGATTTCCCCTTGCCAAGCATTGATGCATTGGTAGACGCTACAATAGGTCACGAAATGCTATCCCTCATGGATGTTTTCTCGGGATACAATCAGATTCGTATCAATCCCGAGGACCAACTAAAAACGGAGTTCACAACGCCTTGGGGGAAATTTTGTTATAAGGTCATGCCTTTTGGATTTAAAAATGCTGGCACCACCTACCAACGTGCCATGACGTACATCTTCCATGATTACATGCATAAAAATTTGGAAGATTACATGGATGATTTGTTTTCCAAGTCTCTTTTGTGCCCAGATCATCTCGATGACCTAAGCAAGATTCTCGATCGCTTCATGGAGCATAAAGTCAAACTGAATCCCAAGAAGTGCGTATTTGGTGTCACATCTGGAAAACTCTTGGGTTTCATAGTCTCAAAGTGAGGCATCGAGGTGGACCCAAACAAAGTCAAGGCAATCCTTGAAATGGTTCCCCCAACTACCATTAAGCAGCTCAAAAGTCTGTAAGGTAAGGTCACGTCAATCAAGCGCTTCATAGCACAGTTATCGGACAAGTGCCGACCCATGAACAAATTATTGCACAAGGGGGTAGCATTTCACTGGGATGACGAGTGCCAGTCAGCCTTTGATGACATCAAATGATACTTGGATTCGTCACCAGTATTGGCACCACCTAGACCAGGAGTGTCGTTCTACTTATACATCTCAGCTGCTGAGGTGGCACTGGGTGCCATGTTGGCCTAGAAGAATGAACTTCACAAAGAACAGGCTACTTACTATCTTAGCCACACCCTGGTCAGTTATGAACTTAACTATGCATACGTCAAGAAACTCTGCTTGGCAGTGGTGTTTGCTACCAAAAAGCTACACCACTACATACTGAGCAACACTACGTATGTTGTTTCTAAGGATAATCCATTGTGATACATGATGAGTCGTACTTATCATAGTAGTTGCATGGCAAAATGGATCATGTTGTTGATAGAATTTGACATAGATTTTATCGGACAAAAATCCATCAAAGGATAGGTCATAGCCAATCAACTAGCAGAGGCTCCTCTCGAAGACGATCAACCTCTAGTCATAGAACTACTCGATGATGGGGTCTTCCATGTCTCAGAATCACTAGATTCTGATGAGCTTGAGTCACAGGTTGACATAACCCTATTTTTTGATGGTTCTAAATGTGATCAAGGTGGTGGCGCAAGAATAGTATTCTTCACACCGTAGGGTGCTCCAATGCCCATATCATTTAAATTAAATTTCCCATGCACCAACAATAATGCAAAGTATGAAGCCTTGCTCATAGGTCTTCAGACAACAATCACCATGAACATCAAATGACTGAACATCTTTGGTGATTTTTTGTTAATTGTCAATCAAGTCAAAGGGGTATTTCAATGCAAATGCCCAGTTCTGCAGGCTTATAAAGCCCTTGTGGACAAATTCTTGGCAAAAATTGAGTGGTATGACATCGAGGCACTCCCTTGGTCATCGAATCATTTTGTAGACACAATGGCCTCCTTGGGGTCACTAATCCCGCAAAACCTTTATGGTGATATGACAACCATTCAAGTCCAAACCCTATCGCAATCTGTGATGGAGCGTGCAAGCTCTGACTTGACGCCAGGAATCCACATGATCCAAATTGAAACATCCTCGAATAAGTTCTCTCAAATTCATGATCATCTGAAACATGCCAACTGGGGGTTCTTGTTCTCCCCTACTCCCATTAATAACAACACAAAACTATTCTTACAAGTTCTATCCCGCTCAGCGTTTGCTAGGGATGAACTTCAAGAGGGATTGGCTATTCATACCGTCGAGGTTTCTGATCAAAAGGACTGGTATTTACCCATTAGAGACTACCTCAAGTTAGGTAATCTCTCGCTTGGATTGACGCATGCCACAAAACAAGCATTCAAGCAGAAAACGGATAAGTATGTCTTGATAGGAGACATTTTGTATCATCACAGCTACGAAGGAATCCTCCTTCGTTGCTTGGACTAGCAAGAGTCCACTTGGGCAGTCGCCCAAGCACACGATGGTACATGTGGTGGCCACTTTAGTGGTATGGCCATCACAAAGCGCATTCTTTACATGGGCTATTATTGGCCATCTTTAGAGCGAGATTGTTGCACATATGTCAGGAAGTGCGTGAAGTGTCAACATCATGCCAATTTGATGCATGTACCTTCCCAGGCCTTGCAGATAGTCCAGTTTGCTTGGTCATTTTTGCAGTAGGATTTCAATCTAATTGGAAAGATCTCCCCTGCGTCATCAGGCTGTCACACATTTATCATAACGGCCACAGGGTATTTTACCAAGTGGGTGGAAGCAGTCCCACTTACCTCTACGACAAGACCCCGCATTGTGGAGTTCATTTTGCATAACATCATATGTCATTTTGGTATTCCATCCAAAATAGTCTCGAATAATGGGACACCATTCAAGAACAAAGATGTGTGTGCTTTGACCACAAAGTCCAAAATTTAGCACAGGTTTTTGACACCCTATTATCCGCAAGCAAATGGGCAAGTAGAGGCGTCAAACAAAACACTAGTTACCATCCTTAAAAATACAATTGTGAACAGTCATAAGGATTGGCACATCCAAATTCCACTTGCCCTATGGGCTTATCACACTAGCATTCAAATGCCCACTAGGGCCACTCCGTTTTCGCTCATGTATGGCTCCGAGGTAGTCATGCCTCTCGAGTTGGAAATTCCTTCCCTACGCATATCAATGCAAGAGTTCATTGATGATGACGTTGCATGGCAGGCCCGGTTAGACTAGCTTACGTTGCTTGATGAACGATGCGTTAATGCTCTTGAGCATTTACGTATCTATCAAGAGCGACTTAAGCAAGCTTACAACATGAAAGTTCACTCGAGGGACTTTCGGGTTGGTGATTTGGTTTTGAAGGAAAACCAACAGAACTCTAGTTTGCCATCCCACCTAAGGGACAAGTTCGTGGCAAATTGGTTAGGTCCATATGTCATTGATAGCAAAATAGGACCCGGGACATACCGGCTAGCCTCTCTTGACGGAATCAAGGAAACAGAACCCTTGAACATCAGTCATTTGCGACCATTCCATATCTAAGAAAGCCATATCTCAAAATGCTCCAAGGATTCCCACAATCGCTTGGTCAATCCCAAAACGCTCCAAGGATTCCTAAAAATCATTTGGTCAATCCCAAAATGCTCCAAGGATTCCTAAAATCGTTTGGTCAATCCCAAAAATCTCCAAGGATTCCCAAAATCGCTTGGTCAAAAATAAGAAAATTCAAAAATAGTAAAATCATCAAAAACAACAAAAAAAATTGCATCTCATTTCCAGACATGCTCAAATTCATCAATAAAAAGCTCTTCTCACATCTCATCTTCATATTCACAAAAATCAATCCATCAAAAATACAAAAATATATAGCTGCATTAAGCATCGCATCCATACATTGCATATTTGTGGTCATATAGGTCAAAGGCACCATAGACTGTAATTACTCTACTAGTCCATCTTGTTCCATATTTTTCCATTTTATAAGCAGTCCAAAAAAACAACAAAAACATGCCATTCACTGCTTTTTACCACACTAGAGTCAGTGGTCTTCGAATGTATCAAGAGTTTTCATCTTTTAGTCGTAATTTTTCTTTCTATCCACGTACTGTACCAAGTCAGACAGATTTTAAGAAGGTAGAGTTCTACTTGGATCACACCTTGTTACGTAGCATCCAAACACAAATTAAAACACATAAAAAAAATTCCCAAGTTGTGTGAATGAAAGATGAAACCTACAAAGCAATCCAGGTCACCATAAGCGAAACGGCTATCTTGCTCATCCCCCTGTGCGAATGACCCCAAGAATGCTTAGAGTTGGCAAAAGGACAAGCATCCTCCCTACCCAATTCCCCAAGAATCCCAAAGTTCTCAATAGTTGCAAACATCAAAAATTTGCAAAAGTCAAAACTCCAAAATTTGATATCCCAAAGTGCACACATCAAAAGGCACAAACAATAGTGATTCTCATCACTCCATATCCAAATCCCTTGCTCAAAAGAAAAATAAATAAAACAAAAATAAACAGTGATTTTTATCACTACAAAGGAGCAAGTATCCCAATACAATTATAAGAAAATAAGGGAGTTGAACTTGAATCCCTAAAAATCTCAGCATTTCGACAGGTCATGAGGCAAGCCTCAGTACCGGTTTGGTTGATAGCCTATCGATCACTGGTGGTAAACCTCCCGCATGACGATACATATTTCACATTAACTTGTGTGCAGATCAATGTTTGCATGTGGATGAGCTAGCTTATGGTATCCTAGATAGCATCACAAATTAATCTAACTAAATACAATAAAGGAGTTAGTGGAGCTAATTAGGTGATCCTCAGTACAGGTTTGGTTGACAACCTATCTGGCACTGGCGATATCCTGACAAATACCACATAAATGAACTCAATTGCACACACAGGGATGTGAAATAGCTTGGTCAAAAACAAGTTCGATTCATACCTTGTTCAAAAGTCTTGTAAGATAAAATACGATCGTGGCTAGTGAGTTAAAACCGTCCGAGTCTCAGAAAACCTTACCTACATTTCTAAACCAACCACGCTACTTTTCATCCTTATAATACCATCAAAACCACATGTATACATACAAAGTCATTTACCATAGCAATCGCCTAAAAACAAAATAACAAAGTCCTAAATAGTCTATGGTGCCCTAACCAACCAACACAAATTCATTTCATCCATTACATTTTGCATATCACATATAAATAAAAAACATTTGCATTCATCATAACATATGCATCCATAAAAATAAATTAACATGCATACATCCATATTCATCAACCATTATGCATAAGATCAAATCATCATATGTGCATAAAGAAAATAAAGTCGGTATATATATATATATATATATATATATATATATATATATATATATATATATCATCAAAAAAATACCCGTAGGCTACAAAAATGGTCCTCTGACCCAGCTATCATACAACAAAACCACCCAGCCTAAGGCGTCGGCCACCATGATCATGAAGGATCGATGCGACGGGAACTACCCCCCGTGGTGTGGGTCCTATGGGACCCCTCAAGGAGGCTATTGCTAGCCCCCACATCATGCTTGCTATCGCCTCCCTCATCCAATCGCCTGCGACTGCTCAATATCACTGTCCCTCGTCTGGCATGAAGATCCACCTCCTGAGGGCTCAGGTACCCTCCCCCCAAGGTGGATGATCTCCCCATCCAAATCCATATGGTGCCAGCACCACTCTGCCTCCCATCGATAGTACATCGTGACTACATTGTCGTGCTGCACCAGCTGCATCTATAGGAGATCTCTCTCCTGGGCAGTGTCGGTTCCCCCCTCCTATCAATGGTGCACAACCCATGCACTCTCCCACTCTGCTAGCTGAGCCCATAGGAGATCCCTATCCTGTAGCGCATCCCTGAGCTCCTCATATCACCTCCGTAGCAGCTACGCAAACCGTGCATTCTCAACACGTAACCCAAAATCTATGTCCTCCACATCTGCCTGAGGTATAGGACTCTCTGGAATAGCAGCCTGCTCTGGCTCCCACTACTTCGTAATGTCATACATCTTTGACTAATTCAAAGCCCCCAAATTTTCATCCTCACCCTCCACCTCAACCATGTCCGCATCCTCCAAAGGAGCTCCCCAATCATCCCTTGGTGCCTCAGCACCCTCCCCACCTGCCGCTACCGCCTCCGCACCTCCTAGTGGCCCCTCTCCCCGCCATCGTCGTAGTACCCACCATTGGTCATACTCTATGGTAGTATCAAAGTCATCCATGTCCAGGACATCGATCACCGCATCTGAATCCTCACCCAGTGGCACGATGACCGGTCGATTTAGAGTCCTCTCATCCCCCCGGTGCCGATAGACCATGGGCTCACCCCGGTGTCGATAGACCATGGGCTCACCAGGCAACCCCTGGTGCACCCCAAACTGTCATGTCACCTAGTTGTATGAGAAGAACTCATGCTCGGTCCCATGTCACCCAATCAGCCATCGCTCTCTATGTACCTATCAAAGCCACTCTCCAGCCTTCGGCCAGGCTGGACAGTCCCGATAAGGGCACCAGACCACCTCCCCTGGAGTGAGCCGAGAGAAGGTATCGGTATAATGCCCTACGACACCTGCCCACCATTGACTTTGTCCTTGCTCCTCATATCATCACCACAGAACTGCATAACCTATCTCCCTATCCTCCATCTCCGCCCAAGTCATCCATGGTAACCTGGTTGGCCTCTCAACTGCTATGTGCTGCCAAGCCCAACTCTACAACAGATAGCTATAGCTAATACCCTTCTGCTATCGATAGAAGACCTCGTATAGCTCTCCATAAAGCTATGCCAACAATGTTTGTCCCCATCTCATGATTAACGGTGCCTCTGTCGGGCACTCTAGCAATTGCCAAACCAAATCCAACAGGTTCCATGGGAACTTCACGCCTGACAAGCTAGGTAACAGCATGTTAGACATGAGGCCCATATGGAATGCGTGCCTCACTCCCAACACCCCCCTCTCTAGCCACCATTAGACCAAAATCCTACCAATTTGGCAGTCGCCCTCTACCCTCTCCAGTGGATCCTCCACACCCAGCTCCTCCCCATGCCCGAAGCATCACATCAGTACAGCTGTTCATTGGTCACACGATGATGTCCTGATCGGCAGTCCATCTATCAGAATCTAAAGAAGCTGATAGATATCCTCTAAGGTCACAGTCATCTACCCCGTTGGGAGATGGAAGGTGTTGGTTTGCGAATCCCAAATATTGATCAGGGCCATCAAATAGTCTTGATCCATGACCATAGGCTCCAGTCGAGCCACCTGCTTGAGCCCAAGGGCATCAAGCCACTCCCAGTCAGCTACAGTCAATGCCCTCCGCGCTTTAGTAAAAGCAGTGGGTACACGGTATTGGCTCCTAACAACCTGCAAAAGAAAACAATTCAAAAACATTAAAATCATGGAAAAGAACTGTATAGCAATAACATGAATATACAACATTGCCTACCAATGTACAACAAAAAAAAACAAACATAAAAATTCAAACAAAAATTAATTTTTCAGTTCTAGGGTTTCTAATCCTAACTGATTAATTTAAAAACAAAACAAACATTCAAAATTCAAACAAAAATTAATTATTCAGTTCTAGGGTTTTTAATCCTAATTGATAAATTCCAAAAATAAAACAAAACAAAATTCAAAAATTAAATTTTCAGTCCTAGGGTTTCTAATCCTACCTGATTAATTAACAAAACAAAAATTCAAAAAAAAAAAAAATTACGTCTTAGGATTTTACGTTCCGTTTAACCTAGGGTTTAGTTAAAGCAAAATAACAATTTTTTACCTAGGTTTTTTGCTATGTTTAGTTGTACACTAAGTCTTAGTTGTCTTCAGCTCAGTTTCAGGGTTTAAGTTTTAAAATTTTGAAAAAAATTATCACAAAGAAAATTAAACAAAACACTTGCAGTTTTAAACAAAAGTAATAACTCTAGGGAGCACTTACTGGTCTTACTTCGGCTCCACCGCTCGATCCGGTTTGTGCACTCATGATGACAGGGAAAATTTGACAGTGCTTTGCTTCGCAGAATTAACCTTCTCCTCCCCAGAGCTCCAAATCGCAAGAAAATTTAGATGCAAATGAGCCCACACCCTAGTTTTGGCCTTTAAATAGGCCTTTTGAGCTTAAATTTGTCTTCCCCTGGGACGAGCGCTCTGGTTAGCGCTCGTCCCACCCTGGAACGAATTCTAAGCTGGTATTTGTCCCACCTTGGGATGAATTCAGGCCAAAAATTTCAAAAAACATCAAAAATTGAACAAAAATGCACTAAAACAGATTATAAACTTGCCCGATGAGAGTGTTGTTGCACTTGACATCCCGGGCATGCAAAATAGAAGTTGGGGTCACAAATTGTCACTATCCTACTCCCTAAGAAGGCTATCTTAGCCGGACCGCTCCACGGGAAGACAAATTTTTGCCAATTTTAGCTCCAAAAAGCATCACAAAAAGGGTTACCACCCACCAAAAATAGGTCTAAATGTCGAAAAACTGCAAATTCTTAACGCTAAACCATCTAAAGGCACCTTGGCACAAGTCATCTTCGGTCAAGCGACTCGTCGTTTTTCTCATGAAGGTCATTCCCTCATCGATTCGTCGCTTGAGGGGGTAGTCACACTTAGTCACCAATCAACAAACACACACCCAATTAAGGAAAATGACATGCATTCAAAGAATCATTGATAAAGACAATTATGCTCCTGCTTGGGGTAGTAAACAAGCAATAATCACAATCTGATCAAATCACTTGGCATTTCGTGAATCATGAACTCAAGGTTCTCACAGAAAAAAGGTTGCGCCCTTTGCCTATTCATGACTGATCAATGCCCAAGGTCAAGTAACACCTCACCGAAAAAGGTTAACACTTGAATTGAGTGCCTTCGCTTGTAAGAAGCAAGGATTCAAGAATGCATGCCCTTTCCATACTTGGGGCATCAAAAGTTGGTTAGGTTACCAAGAAACCCTAATCATTAGTGCTTTTGTTATCTATTTTTGCTCGCGCTGTGCCATGCACAACACATCCCAAAAAGGGGCATCTGTAGACACCAAAACAACACCAATCCGATTATGTGACTGCAAACACTGATCGCTTTGACACACACAGCCCCCAGGGCAGTCCTCAGAGGTTAAATAGTGGTCTTAACCACTTTTGCAGCAATTTTGGAAGGTCAAAAGGCAATTTGGCACATTTAGGCACCCTGCTCCAAATCCGTCCCACCCTGAGACAAATTCAAAATGGGATCCGCCCCACCCAGGGACGAATTTTTAATTCGCTCTAGGGTAGGACAAATTCCAGGCTTAACAGGAAAAAAGAGAAATTGCACCAAATGGCAGTCGAGGACATTCAATTAATGCCTCCTGCCTTGCATGCGCGTGTAGGTGGGCAGATTGGACGTTATAGGACTATCACAAGGGCAGTCATGGAAGCCCAAGTCAGGGAGGAATTTCCTCCCTCATGGGAAGGCATGAATACCACATGGCGCTCATGCATGCCCCTCCAAAGAGACCCCCTAGGTCTATAAAATGGTGAACTTTCTCACCCAAAAGAGGACAGGTTGGAAGCATTTTCAAGCAACGAAGTGCTGCCAAATTGATACCAAGATTTACCCTTTTCATTCACCTCTTCCACATCCTTGATATCTTTCACAAGAGAGGTCATTGGGTGGTTATTGGAAGTGTGAATCTAGATCCAAAACCCGACACTTGACCACATTGATCTACCAATTCGCCGACAACCCATTACAGGAGATTTTGGACCCATCCCAAGTGGATTGGCGCCGAAACTAGGTCTCAATGGTGGGCGGCTTGCCTGGGCGCCCCACATTATCACAGGCCTAATCGTCCCTTTTAGGAACGATCGAGAATGTGTAGCATATCTTCATTTCTATCATTTTCATTCCTTGCATTTGTTTTCTATGTTGTTAGGTAGTTTACAATTTTGATTTCAGTTCATTTTGATTTATTATCATTATGCTATCGCGTTTTTGCTCCCACTAACTTGCAGATGAGCATTATCAAATTCTCATTGATGGAGGTCAAATTGGGGAAATATGACCATCTGGGTCTTCCTAAAATGCCCCCAATTAGCTAACCCCTAAGTTTGCAGGTAGTTTGGAGCTCCCGAGATGCAACATTTGGGCAGCATCACTTCGGCGTTTTGTCGTAGGAGAATTCGTCTTACCCCGAGACGAATTACAGTCGAATTTGTCCCGCCTAGGAGCGAATTCGAATTGACGGCAAATTGTCTAACTGTTTTGATGGCAGTGGCCCTTTGGTAATGTTCCCTGGTTACTGTCAAATTTGCAAGTTGTTTAGAATCGGTTTATTTATCGTTGTAATCAATCTTTTGCATGCATCTTCCATTGTTTTTAGAGAAAAAATGTTTCATCTTTGCAATAGGTGCTACTAACGATTTTGTTGTTTCTTTGAATGTAGGAGGAGCAGCAAAGATCAAGGATTTATTCACACTAGCGGCGGCAACACTTTGGCCTGGCCATTTTGCATGTGGGCACGCGGAAGGAGGATCACTAGTCACTACTGTAACCAAAACATTTTAACGCTCCTAGTCCCTGAAAAGGTGGCAGACGTCTTTGTAACCGATATTGAGAGAGTATAAATAAAAAGGGCTGTGCTTTCTATACCTCTTTCCTTTCATCTCAATTCTTCTCTTTTCCTTATTTCATGCATTTCAAATTCATAGGATTAAAGCGTTACATTTTGTTTTGCATTGCATAGCTTTAGTGTTTCTTTTTGTTTTCGGAATCTCATGTTTTCAAAAGTGTAGTACTTGTCTTTTGTGATCTTGGAAGAGGATGTATACACAGATGCAAACTATATACAAAAGTATATATATACTCATTTTTTTTTTTGAAGAAAGAAATTGTACTTTAGTGGTGAAAAGTCTTCAGTTGAAGACCATTGATAGAGATCGACAGAACTTGACCATCTGCATCTTTGAGGATGAATGAATTGGCTGAGTTCACCTTCATAATTTTGAACGGCCCATCCCAAAAGGCATCCATCTTGTCGTGATTCCCAGGCTTGGCCTTCCAAGAGTCCCACTTCAATACCAGATCTCCCACGTTGAATGTGCGATCAGATGACATTTTCTTGAACCAATCTCGGGTGACCTGAGTATGCTTGGTGAAGTTCTAGTATGCTTCTTCGTGATCTTCCTCTAGTTGCAGTAGCCGAGCTAATCTATTTTCTATTAGACTAATCCCATCCTCTGCTTCTAACAGCTGTAGCATGGGGATCTCCACATGAATGGGTAAGATGGCCTCCTTGCCGTAAACCAGGGCGTAAGGTGAAGTCTTGATTGACTTCTTGACAAAAATTTGATCGGCCCACAAGGACCGATCTAGAAGGAGATGCCAAGTCCTTTTGTTTGTATCTATGAGCTTCCTTAGCATTCTCAACAGAGTCTTGTTGGTGGATTCTGCCAAGCCGTTGCCCTGTGGATAATAATTTGAGGATACTTTATGATATATCCCATATATGTAGAGGAATTCATTGATTTTAGTGCCTATGAATCCAAGGCCATTGTTCGTGATGATCGCTTTGAGGATGCCAAATCTGGTGATCAATCCTTCTAGGAAGGTGATTACAGTCTCTTGATCTTCATGCTTTGTGGGAATCACTTCGGCCCACTTGGTGAAGTAGTCTGTTGCTGTTAGGATGAACCTATGTCCCGTGGAGGAGTTTGGTGATACGACTCCTATAAAATCCAACCCCCATTGCTGAAAGGGAGTTTCTACCTATATCGGGTGAAGGGGCATCAAAGCATTTCTTCTTCGGCCAGTGAACTTCTGACACTGCTCGCATTTGCAAAAAATAGCGAAGGCATCAGCGAAGAGTGTGGGCCAATAATAACCCTCTTTGATAATATTTAGTGTCATTGTTCTTCCTGCGAAGTGACCTCCAGATAGCCCTGAATGGAACTCTCCTAGGACTTTTCTTTTATCATCATCTTTAATGCATCTGAGAAGGATCCCATCAATATTCCTAAAAAATAGGCCTTCGGGATGCAGCGTATAGCAGGAGGACTGCATCCTAAAATTCCTTCACTATGAAGCATTTAGATGTGAAGGACAACTACTAGTGTCGAAGTATTCAACTATTTCACTGACCCAGTCTTTCTCATCCTCTTCCTAGTTAACAAAGCATTCTTTAGCTGGTAATCCATCCCACTGAGACTCTGTAGCTTTGGCTGCTGCGCTCTTTGCTAATTCTTGACATAATGCACGACTGCAAACCAATTTGGTGGGCTTGATATCAATGTCAAACTCCTGTATCTTGTTCACCCAACTAGCTCTTTTACTTCCCAATTCTCCTTGGATGATGAAATTGCGCACATCGGGGTGAATGACAAAGACTGTGACCTGACTTTGAGAGATGAACTGTTTGAATTTTCTAAGGGATTTCATTACTCCATGCACCTGGCATTCTATGAAATTATATTTCTCTTCATGGGGGTTGATCACCTAGCTCAAAAATGCGATGGGGCGCTCCTCACCATCTTCCCCATTTTGTGTCAGGACGACAGCATAGCTTTCGGGTTCACCTATAGCATATAGGATGAAATCCTGACTATAATCTAGATTGAACAAGACCGGCGCCTGAGTGATTCGAGTCTTAATCTCTTCAAAAGCTTCTTTTCTTTCTTTCGTCCAGCTAAATTTGGTGCCCTTCTTTAGGAGTTGGGACATTGGCTTGATGACTTGGACAAATTCGGGGACAAAATTCCTTATGAAGTTAATTTGGTCGAAGAAATATTGAAGTCCTTTCTTGTCTGCTGGTAGCGGGAGCTTCATTAGAGACTCGACTCTGTCAGGATCTATAGTGAGCCCCTTTTCTGATATCGTGTGTCCCAGCAACTTTCCTTCGCTGACTGCGAATATGGACTTCTTTGGATTAATTGAGATGCTGAACTCTCGATATTTTTTGAAAACTTTTTGTATATGTGTGGGGTGGTCTTCCCTTCTTCGGGATAAAATGGTCATGTCATCTAGATAGATGATGATAACCTTATTTAGAAGCTTGCCAAAAGCAAGATCCATTGCTCTCTGGAAAGTAGCACCAGCATTCAAAAGGCCAAATGGCATTCGCTGGTAAGAAAATGTCCCCCATTTGGTGGTGAATGCTGTCTTGTGCTGGTCTTCATCCCTGACCCAGATCTGATTGTATCCAGAAAAATCATCGAGCAGAGAGAAGAGTTGAGCTCCAGCCATCGAGTGCAAAATTTGATTGATTTGTGGGAGAGGATAGTGGTCCTCGAGGGACGCCTGATTTAGATTACGAAAGTCCACGCATAACCTGATATATTTGTTCTTTTTTTTGAATGGGATCAGGTTTTCTGCCCGTGAAGAGTGCTTGATGGGATATATGATCTTTGCCTCGAGCATATTCAAGAGTTCGGCCTTCATTAGGACCTCGATCTTGGGATTAACCAGTATTTGCTTTTGTCAAAAGGGTTTGACCCCTTCCTACAATTCGATTGTGTGTTGAACCAGCTACCGATTATATCCCCAGAGATCTTGATAAGACCAAGCAATTATATTGGAAAACTTTTTGCATAGATTTTGTATCTGTTCTATCTCCTCTGGAGTGCAGTCGGTCCCAACCTTTATTGCTTTTCCAAGTTCAAGCTCTAAATCCTGATACTATTTTTCATTGACTTTGATCATGTGAGAAAGAGCTCGGTCATTCCGATCAAAGAGGATTTCAAGGGTGATTAGTCCCTTGGGAACATGGTTATTCTTCAATTGAATCAGCCCTTCATATTCTCCTTCATCAGAGCTTCGGTCTTCGACTGTGGCGGCTTCTTCGATCATGAAATTTATAATCTACTCGTCGTTGTCAAACACTTGCCAATGCAGATCTTTGTCTGGGACAGAGGGTCTATAGATCATCCTCATAGCTCTAGGCTTGTGCACCATGTCTTCTGCTAGGGAATACTTGGCTGCGATGGATGCAAAAACATTGGCATGTCGGTTCTTTTCTCATGGAATTGATCGTAGATTGAGAGATTCGAACTGGTTGAACAGGTCCCATACCTTGTTGCGATATGATTTTAGATAATGCTTCTTTTAAGTACACTTATTTGTGACCTGGTTGCAAACTAGTTTGGAATCTCCGAATATTTGGAGATGTTTTATGCCTATCTTATCAGTTTTCTTGAGTCCTAGGCACAATGCTTCGTATTCTGCTGCATTGTTAGTGCAGCTCCATGTCAAATGGTAGCAATATTCCTTTTGCTCTTCGAAGGGTGAAATTAGAAGAATCTCTGCCCCAGCATCGTTTTTACATTGGGCACCATCAAAGAACAACTTCCATAGTTCTTCCTGGGCACTTGTTCTATTCCCTGGTTGGGAGTGATTTTTAGGCTTGGCGATCGCATAACATCCTATTTTGGTTTCCACCATGGCATTGAAGTCTGCCAATGAAAACTCATCTTCACAACTTAATTGCACAAGAGACTCCTCGACCAGGTCTACCTGCTCTATTTCCTCCACCATTGCATTCACTGGTTAGCTACTTTCTTCTTCAGACATCCTCTGCACAAGAAAGGAAGAAGGATTTTCATTGTAGATCTTCACCTTCTTTCCTTTGAATGGAATCTCCATATGAGAGTATTCCATAGATAGATATCCACCCAACTTTGCCATGAATTCCCTTGACAAGCACATACTGAAATATGGCTCCAAGTTGACTACCACTACCTCTTGTATGATTGTGATTTGAGGCATCTTATGTAGTCGGATAGGAATGTCCTTGATCACTCCTATAGTATTCACTGGAGTACCATCCAACTGGAGTACACCTTGGCTACTTCGCATATATTCCATCCTTATTTCTTCGCAGACTACTCTTGGCATTACTATTGTAGTGGTCCCAGAGTCGATCATGCAATTATGTACCGCATACCCTTCCATTTGTAGGGACAGGTAGAACGAAGGTGGTCTATTATTCCCCATGATGGACATGGATAGGGTCTGCACAAGAGTAGGTGGTGCCACATTTTTTACTTTAATTGTCTTCAATGATTCCTGTAGCAGGTCTACTTGTCCAAGAAGTTACAGTGCATCATATAGGCTGATCTTGGCTGGAATCTTCTTCAATTCCTCTACAATGTTGTACAACAGGTATTTGAGCGCTTTAGGTTCCTTTCTGGGCTCATATATAGTGCGATACTGCTCTGTAGCTTCAACTCTTTACCTCTTGGTCAAGGAAGAAAACTTGAGCTTTTCCTTAGCCTGTTCCTTTGTTTCTACCCGAGGCAGTTCGACAAAGGCCTTTTGAGCCTTTTCTTGGATTGGTGCAAGTGAAGGAGCTTCGCTCAGGGCCGAAGTAGATGATTGTCCTTTCTCAGGTTGAACTTGCTCTTTTGGAGGATCCATCTGAGTAGCATCTACTTCTATTGCCTTCCTTCCTCCTTTGGTAAGCACTGCAATCGGCTCCTCCTCGCCAATGGTCAGGCTCTGACTCATCTGCCTAATGACGTTGACTTGATCGCTATGACTAATGTTTGCCAGTGTTTGCACATAGTGTTGGTGTAGGGTGTAGTTATTCTCCTCATGTGGATCATTACACCTAGAGCACCAATATACATAGTCGAAAGTGCTTGGAGCTTCATCAATCGTAGCATTTCTTGCCGAAGCCTTCCCTTGCTGGACTGCTTGGTCTTTGGTAAGCGCAGGCGTAGGATAAAATATTCTTGGTAGGAATTCTTGCTACACTTGCTTCTTCTTCACAATTGTCATGCCATTGGACAATATCTAAACTATAGATTTCAAATACTGCATCTCTTGTAGAATTTTAGTTTGTATATCATCGGCTTTCGAAATGAGTGGCAATGAAGCCATCATCGGTATTGGAGGAAGGGTGGGGTGTTGAGGTGGTGCTGGTAGTACAGGAAATGCTGAAGTGACAGTGGGCTGTGGAGTTGAAAATGTAGGGAAATCGATCTGAGGAGCGATGATTTGAGACACGATAGGATTCGGGTTCCAAGATGAAATTGGGAGTGCAAGGGTTGTGGAGATTTGTGACGACTGCGCTTGCATACGAGAATTGAAGGAATTCAAGAAGTATGGGTGTCAAAATCCTTTGGGGAAGCTTGCCCACAACTATCAAATCCATTTCTGCCCTCTTGACTAACTCATATAACTTGGGAAAAGTATTAAAGTTAGAATATATTACCATGAGACTGATATCAGGGTTGAAAGCCCAAAGGAAATAGAGTGTTGCAACTTCATCGGTTGGCCGAAGTCCAAATGGTACTCTTTTCCAGGTTTGAGCAAACCTAACATTGAAATCTATGATCTCTTCTTGTGGATGCCTCTTGATCGAAGTAAAATGGTGTAGGAGAGACGTAGGATCAGAAGACTCATTGAAGTTTCCCATCATTTGCCCAGCTAACTTGTCCCATCCCATAATACTATCGGGTGGTAGAGATCTATACTAGTAGAGGAGTTTTCCTCTAAGGGAAAGAACCAGAAGCTTTACCATAATTTACTCTTCTGTAATGTCGTGGATTGCCACCAGAGATATTATGTCCTGGATATGCTCCAGAGCAGTCTTCCCAGTTCCATCGAACGTTGGGATCTTCTTTATGGTAGTAGGTGGCACTTGCCCTTGTCTTGTTAAATTTAGTGGTGACAAGGAATCCCATGCTGGGCACAACTTGGGTGGCTGTGGCTGCTGCATTTGTTGTTGTTGTTGTTGTTGTTGCTACGCCATACTTGCTCCTGGATTTTGAGAAGCAGGAATTCTCGAAGCTCCCCCTTGATTGCTAGTAGGACAACTAATAGGAATGGAGGGATTAGGATGCCTCGGTGAGTTGGGAGGATTGGGAGGAAAACTAGATACTGTACTATCAGCTGCCTCTTACGAGGACGTTTCGTGTAACAATGACTCGGGGGTGACCAACCTTGATTGCTCCCCAAAGGCATCAATATCTAGCTCAAAAACTTGGTTTCCTCTCCTCTATTCTTAACTCTCCATATCGTTTGCATGAAGGCACAAAATTTTGGTACTGGTATTTACAACTTAAATATTCTTGGGTAAACAGAGTCGCCAGATGCTAAGAGTATTTTAGTAATGAGGGCATCGGTCCTCACTACCACTAGTCAGGTGAGACTGACCGAGTCACACCAGGAACTGGTTTAAAACTATTGGTCCTAGTGAAGATGGGTTTTGTGTTAAAATATGGGACCTTGACTGGTTATGGATATTTTTAAGATAGATACAGTTGGTCCCACTAGGCGTGCCAGAAACTGTTGGTCATCAAATCTACCCAAGAAAGGATTTTAGGTGAGTGTATGCGCCCTGAAACTGGACCAACATTGAAAGGCCGAAGGGAAGAGATGCCACTCATGCCAATATTCGGAGAAAGGCTGACTCTTATGCTAAACTACTTGGATGTTTGGAGATAAGGGTGTAGGAAAGAAATAAAGGGAGTTAGGGTTAGAGAAATCAATGATTTAGGATGGGAGAGAACATGAAGCACGATTGCTAATAGACAACTTGAATGGAAGGAAAGAACACCAAGAATAAATGAAAGAAGCGTAATATTGATTTTCCTATGTATCCTCCAGGCGAGTTTCAGGGTACCATCCCCGATCACACTCTAGACGCAGAGTTCAGCATCTCAGTATGCAAACGAAGAGAGACAAAAGAAGCAAGCACAAAATGCAACATAAAAGAAAACCAGTACGATGTTTTTCCCTTCCTATGTATCATTTAGATGAGTTTTAGGGTACCATCCCCGATCACACTTCGGACATAGAGTTTAGCATCTCGGTATGCAAATGAAGAGAGACAAAAGAAGCAAGCACAAAAGGTAGCATAAAAGAAAGAAATTGAGCCCAAATCCTTTTAGTATTAATTGCAGGACATCAAGTTACAACAGCTTTCTAGCAGATAGTTCCCCCCATTTTTCCTTACAATTCTTGGGTTTTTATAGAGGACCCGGGCCTCTGAGTCATAATTACATAGCAAAGAAGAGTACGCCTTTGAGCCCTGAGAATCGGCTCCCCGAGGTTCTCATGACTGATCTTTCAAATCTATTACCAAAACAGGAAACTGCAATCGGGTCAACCATGGAAAGGTGCATTGATGAGCCGTTTGGACGTCCTTGGTCTCCAGGTGCGGTGCTTGAGTGGCCGCCATGCTCGTCGGGTTCTCCATCGTGGCTTGATACTTCATTTTTGATTTCCAAAAATGAGCAGCGGGCTTGTTGGACACAAAAAATTGCATTTATGAGGCACTTGATCACCTCGAGAAAATACCCGGCTTGGAACGCATGCCCGTGAAGCGCTTCGCTAAGTTCTCATTCACAACTTCGCTTCGCAATGATTCTGGGCCGAAGCAAAAACTCCTCTTTGGTTTGTACTTTGCAAAATTGAGCTTCGCAAAACTGCTTTGGGGGTGGGGAGTGCCGAAGCATATTTACTTCACAAAATGGGTCTCTTCGTCTTTGTCGCGTCACTGACTAAATTACTTCGCTGACACCCTCAAGAAATGCTTCGCTGCGATCCTCTTCTGAAAATATGGTTCGATAAGATTTCGGTCGAAGCAATTGTCTTCAAAAGACATTGCATCCTTTCACTTCAGGTAGAAGTACTTCGCATAAAATTAGCCAAAGCAGATGCTTCGCAATGAGCTTTTGGCGAAGTAAAAATGGTTCACTGATGGAAGGGCCTGAAGTGAGTACTTCATCAAATTTCTGGCGAAGTACTTTCAATGCTCCTTGAGTTTCGCTTCGCAAAAAACCCTTCCCGAAGCAATGCTGGGAATGCTTCGGGTGCGAAGTAGTTTTCTTGCCTTTGCTTTGTATTCCTCTTCGGCACACCGCTTCGTAGAAATCTTACCTGAAGTAGCTTCTAAAAATGCTTTGGGCCCGAAGTATATTTCTTGCGTTTGATTTTCGATGAAGTTGTTCTTTCGAATGCTACTTTTGTACTCTTCTTCGACAATACTACTTTGCAAAAAACTCCACCCGAAGCAGTGTTGAAAGTGCTTCGGGTGTGAAGCTCTCTTTTCTTCTAAATGCCGCTTCGCTCAATTTTCGCCCAAAGTAGCTACTGGAAACGCTTCGGGCACGAAGTAGTTTCATTCTCTTTTCCTTCTATTTTACTTCGGCAAAACTACTTCGCAAAACTTTTTCCCGAAGTAGTGCTGGAAATGCTTCGGGTGCGAAGCTATTTTTATTTTCCTTCGACGAAGCTCTTTTCTCTAGCTTGTTTGGCAGCGAAGTTCTTTCTTTTCTACTTTATATACAAAAGGGGTGGTATTGGAAGCCAAAATTGCTACAACTTTTCAAAATAAAAAACGACAAAGCAAAACTTTACACAACACTATACAAAATTTGTTTTCTTTTTCTACCCCTTAAGAAATGTGACAAGACTGTCAACAGTTACCAAATTATGATGTACAAATCTACCTCCCATTGGATTCAAAACTTGGACCTCCTATTATTGAAGTGTGTAATAATTCATTTGTGCCAAACTTTGTGATAATTTTATTCAATTTTATAGAAAAATATAGACCTATATTTACTTTGTAAAGTGATCCATGTATTAATTAATGAATCAATAGTATGTTAGGACATGATATTATTGGGATACATGAAATATAATATAAAGATAATAAATACCTCCATTTACACATCAATGAATACTAATCATGAAAGTGTATCATTCATTTTTAATCTATTAAATTAATTGGTGTTTATGAAAACCATTCTCATATCTTATTATTATTTTTTTTTATGAATATGGATGATGTGTTGATTATTTTTAATCCTATCATGGATTTATTATGAAATTATTCATGGTATCAAATTAAGTTCTTATTATGAAATTATTCATGGTATCAAGTTAAGGTCTTATTATGAAATTATTCATGAAATTTCTATAATAATCTATCCTTTTTAAGTGGAATGTTTATTTCAATATTTCTTTCATGTGAGTATTGACAAATATTTGATTGTTGGTGTAACCACACTTTCCTTCACTATTATATAATGTTATGTTTTATTCATTATCCATACTATTGCATGTAATTTCTTGTTATAGGTGAGATAGTTCAATACAACCCTTGAAAAATATATATAGTAAAAATAGATCTAAATATCTATCACCTTTATTAATATCAAAAATTTCAATATGAATCATAAAAAATATTATGCATAATACCAAAATGACAAGATTGTTGATTTTTTTATGCTTCTACTATATAAAGGACTTACCAATGATGTCATGGTGTGTAATTGAGATATAGTTCAAGAAAAATGACTACAATTTTGTAAAAATATTGGATAATACTTAAATATTATTACTTCAATAACATTAAAAGGATTTGATTATATCAAGGTTGCTTCTATTTTAGCTAAGTTTTAACTACAATTTTCTTAAACCTACCAGAATCTTAAACATATCAAGTATTTCATTGTAAACTCACATTTTATTCAATTGTATTATCTATCTATCTATATGTGTGTGTGTGAATATGAAGTATATCAATTATGAATATTAAAAATATAAAATCAAATATAAATACAAGACATGTAAATAATCCTTGCATTGTATGATATATGGTTTTTATATATATCTTAAAAACTTAATTGAATTTCAAGTCCAACTTTATGAAATATTTTACATATTATAATCAATTAAGAGAATCATTATTATGGTGTAGAGGGAAATTTTTCTTTGATCCATAATAATTGTATGTCTTACATGAACTGAATTTTTTGAAAAATAAAATTACGAATGATCTATATCATAAAAACCTGATCTTTTGGAAATCAACAATATAAATGGTCAAGCATGATGATATATTTTGACAGATATGCTATAAGAGCTATGAAAAGGTAAAGGATATATTGGGTATGGTTAGGTATTAGGGGTATTAGGTCTTGAGACAAGTGAATCTTAAGAGTTTATCATAGGAAGGAAATCATACTTAAAAATTGCACAAGAAAAAACTATGAAGGAAATTTTATTTGGAAAATATAAATATATAGTTGGGGTTCTTAGAGCAAGAAAACCCCAAGGGAAAGGGTATCAATGATAATACTCTCTTTAAATGTTAGAGGGATTGGGGCCCCTCATAAGAAAATAGACCTATACTCATCTCTCTCCTATCAAATTAAAACTTTGTAGGGTTAGACACAAAAGGAAGATCATAAAAAAATGTAACAGGATATAATTCTTTCTTCTAGCTAGTTGATAAGGTTTATATTGAGGTAGGTGTGGTTAAACAATTACAATCTATGGATCTAGATAAGCTAAATTTTGTAGTCAATTTGTATGGTCCTTATGGTAGTAGAAGACAATTTGGAAAGTTTTTTTTATACAAGAAAATTAAATAAAGGAAATGTAGTAATGGGAGGGAAGTTAAACTTTGTAACTAAAATAGAAAAAATATGGGAAGAGGAGGTCAAAATGGATCCCCTTGTTGAATTTTTTCTACAAAAAATTTAGAATGTAGGGTTGTATGATGTAGAACCTATTAAATTAGTGCCCACTTGGAGGAATCAAAGAATTGGAAGACAAGGTATTTATAAATGGTTGGACAAATTTTTAGTGTCTAAAAATATCATAGCTAAAACATAAAGATTGAGGAATTGGATATATCAAGGTGGGGTATCTGATCATTCACTAATTTTATTACAATTAGAAAAGGATAAAGAGAAACCAATAGGATCTTTCACGTTCAATGCTAATTGGTTGAGAGATGAGGAATTTATAAACATAGTAAAATATGAGTGGAGATATATTGACTTAATAATAGAAAAGTTTTCTAAAATCTAAGGAGAATCAAATATGCCATAATCGCATGTGCCAAAGGTAAATATTAGGAAGCAAAGGCAAACATAGTTGACATAGAATCTAAATCATGTCAGTTATATAGTTACAAAGGCAAAAAAGTTTTTTTATACAAGGATAATTTGTCGATCAATGAGTTGGAAAAAAAGAGGGAATTTTTAGAATGGGATGATGCAAAGTGGAGGATGAAAAGTAGAGCACTTTGGATGGGATAAGGGGATGAGAATACAAAATTCTTTCAAAAGTATGCAAAATAAATAAAAATGATAAATACAATTTGGGAGATGAAAGGGGAGGATAGAATAAATATGATAAAGTTTCAAGAAATAACACGATTAAGAGTATCATACTTTAAGAAACTCTATCAAGAACCCAATAGAGCAAATATTGAAGAAATTATTAGGCTAGAACTTTATCTACCTAATATGGTCAATGATGAAATTAAAGAGACTTTAATACCAAAAGTCACTAAGGAGGGGCTATAAAGAACAATTAAGTATTTTTAGAAAAGGAAGAGTCTAGGACCAGCTGGTTGGACCATTGAATTTTATGTCGATTTTTGTAAGTTATTGTAAGAAAGTATTTTAAAGGTGGTTGGAGAATCAAGGAATTCTAGGTAGGTACGTGGGTCTATCAATACAAATTTATTGGCCTTGATTCCCAAAAAGGATAACCCATAATCGTATGGGGAGTATAGGCCCATATCTCTGTGTAATACTCTCTACAAAATCATATCCAAGATTATTGCTATGAGGTTAAAAGGTTTTTTTTTTATACGCCTTCTCAAAATAACAATTTGGTTTCTTAAGTAAAAGATAAATCCATGAAGTTATAGGCATTCCTTAGGAAGCACTTCATTCAATAAAATCAGGGAAGCAACAAACTATAATAATTAAGCTTGATTTAGAAAAATCTTTTTGATAGGATAAGCTAGTTGTACACCAGGTTTATATTAATTCATATTGGTTGTAATATGCCCTTTGTAAATCGGGCAATGGAATGAATTTATTTTTCTTCCTTTGCTATCTTAATTAATATTTCGACTTCTAGCTTCTTCAATCCTTTAATAGTGTTGAGGTAGGTATGACCCATATCACCCTTATTATTATTACTTGTGGTAGAAGGGCTAAGTATAATGATTAAGGAACAAAAAATACTTGGTATGATCAAAGGCATTAAATTGAGAAAATCTCTAGTTAGGATTCACTTACTATTAGTAGATGATATACTCCTATTTGGAAATTGCACCTTAAGAGAAACACTCAAATATAAAGAGTTGTTATATTTATATTGTGTCACCATAGGAATGGAAATAAACCTCCAAAAAATAGATATAGCTTTTAACAAACTACAACTAGGAAAAGAAGTAGTGGTAAGGATTTTTAGCTTCAATCTAATTGAGTTTGGCAAAGATCTAAAATATTTGGGGTTTATACTAAAGTCAAATAATTATGGATACCAAGATTAGATTTGGTTATACAATAAAGTGGTAAACAAGGTAGCTTAGTGGTGCAATAGATAGTTATCATTAGGATATAATTTAACATTGGTTAAATAAATTTTGGAAGCCATTCCAATATTTTGGCACTCTATAGTTTATATTCCTATTATAATAGTGGAAAAAATAAGGAAGAAATGCTTCTAGTTCCTTTGGATAGGAAGAAAGGAGAAGTATGCAATACATTTGGTTAAATGGAGTAAGATATCCAAACTTAAATCAATAGGAGGATGGGGGATTATGAATACACATAAATTCAAGAAATCACTAGCTTCCAAGAGTCTTTGGAGATTGATAACTAGTAAAGGATTATGGCATGAGGTTATAAAGGATAAATATTTAGGTTCCATATACTTTGAAGAGTGAATTAGACTTCCTATCAAGCTAGTGACCAATGCAACTATCATTTGGAAAACCTTAGTGAAGATTTTTCTATTAGTGGAAATTTTTTGGTTTAGAAAATAGAAAACGAGAAGAAAGTAAGGCTAGGAAAATATCCCTAACTAGGAAATGGAGGGGAATACCAGCTGTCTTAAAAAATAATAGAACATATAAATAGATGAGGACTTAGGGTATTGATATATGTAGCCTCTATGGATAGAACAAGTTTATGGAATTAAATGTGGCTTTTAGTAGAAGAATTAATTTTGGAAAAAATTAAGCCAATTAATGGAGCAAGTATACAAGGGATCTAACAAGGATTTTTAAGACTAAGACAAGAAGAAGAATCTTTAGTATGGTCAAAGAACCCAACTAGTGGATAGTTTACAACCAAACAATGATACAAGCTAATATTTTAAGATAATAATGAGGAGGTCCTTTGACGGTGAAGTAGGATTTTGAAGGTGAAAGCACCCTTAAAATTAGATTTTCTCTTGGTTAGATTTAGATAAGAAGGCATTGGCATGGGATGTTCTACAAAAGAGGTCCTAGTAGGGTCCAAGTAAATATAGTTCATTTAAAAGGGAAGAAGAAATAATAGATCACCCAATAGTTCACTATTATTTTTTGAGAGGAGTGTTGAGGTCCATTCTACCCATGACTAAGGGGAAAGGACATTGGATAGTAAGAAATTGTTGAATAATATGCAACACTAGTTCAAAGAAAAAGGCTTAAAGGAATACAAATGCACTCCATTAATAGTGGAATGTGGCCTATGGTTGGTAATAAATTCTATGTTGTTGAGAGAAAGGGAATTCTACCTATACAAGTTCAAGCTCAGATCAAAAATACTTATGAAGTCATAAAAATTTTAAAATCAAAGGCTATAAGATAAGTTGGAAGTTTAATAGTGGATATTATGAAGACTTGGAAATTTTTTATGGAGGTTGTCAAGAGAATCTAGATAGATGTGGGGCAAGAGAAGTGTTATATCAAGATGAAAATTACAAATTCACTTTCAAAGAAAGTATTGGTGAAGGTACCAATAATGTGGCAGAGTGGAAGGATTTGATATTTGTGTTAAGAATGATAGTGGAACATGGAATAACAAAACTTCAAGTATTTTGTGACTCAAAATTTGGTGGTGGATTAGGCTTTAGGTTTAGTAGAGATGCAAAATTTGATACTTAGCATTTATTATGAGCAAGTGAAATTACTAGAAGCATCATATACATAGATATATTATAACTGTATTTATAGAGAACTAAATAAGGAAGCAAATGATCTATCAAAATTTATCTTAAATATTCTAGTTTGTACTTGGTTAAGGAAAGACCAATGTATGGGATTGTGATTCCACCACAATTTGTACCCCTTTTGACACTTTTATTTTTAATAACAGTTGTGGTTTAGGATATCTTTTATGTTCTTTTTTATGTCTTTGGATAATTAAGGTCATATCTAAAATATGATTTGTGACTACAAGATTGAAGTACCAAAATGATACTTTATAATATGTTTGAAGGCTTGCAATATGTTGTTATTATTGTAACATGTCTTATTTAGTAAGGCTTATACAGGGGTGTACAATACCCATCTCATTGTAATTTTTTTCAAACACTGAAATAAAAATATAAAAAAATCTTTATAAAATATTTAACATATTAAAATTGATTAAACAAATTATTTTTATGATCGGTTAAATTTAAATTAAAGTAGGTTTTTATCAAGGGACCCAAAACCTAATTACAACAAGTCACTAGATTTTTTCTAAAAAAGCCACAAGAAAGGCCATAGGAAAGCCCAAGGATGGACTTAAGGAAAGGCTTGAGGAAAGCCTTTAGGATAGGCAACAGGAAAACCTTCAGGAAAGGCATAAGGAAAGCCTTCAGGAAGGAAGCGAGGAAAACACGTGGGAAGAAGGAAACCAAAATTTGAAAAATCTCACCTAGCAGGAAAAAGAAAAGGTGGAAAATTTAAACGATCAATCCTACCTAGATACAAATTTGAATATCCCAATAGGCAGGAAAAAGAAACAACCCACTCAGGGGAAACCATAAACTAGGAAAAAGCATCAACCCTTGCAGGGGAAAACCAAAATCTAAAAATATGCAACATCCCACGTAAAGAAAAACCAAAATCTAAGAAAATGCAACATCCCACATAGGGGAAAACCAGAAACTGGGAAAAAAAAATCCTCCGCCACAGGGTGGAAATAAGAAGCAAAAAAAAAGGAAAACTCGCCCAAGAAAGTATGGGAAACAAGCAGGAATGCCAAAAAATCAAATGACCAAAATTAAATCGCATCCCACATAGGCCTGGAAAGTGGAATAGTAAATTGAGGATCTCCATAGGCCATGAAATGCTCTTGTAGTGATGCAAGGAAACTACAAGAATGCCAAAAAAAGTAGAGGAAGCAACAGTCGTAGAACAACACACCGCGGGAAAGATACGGGAAAGTTTCCAAGGAACCCAAAAGGAAGGAGCCACGGGGAGAAACAATTGCAAGTGATAAGCACATGCCATCCCATACCAAAAGGATGCAGCAAGAAACCCTAGACAACCTTCAGAACTGCCAAAAAGTAGCTTTAGAGAAACAAATGAGGAAATCTAGTAACAACCCAACCCAACAATAAGTAATGCAGAGGCCCACAATCAAAACCATGAAAAATGCTGAGAGCCCACTGAACCCACACCAATGATCCCAATGAGTAGAGTCACAAGAGAAAGCACATGGTCACACCCAACCAAAACTATGCTATGTAAAACTACTCATGAAGACTCTTTCCCACAACCACAAAAAACCACATTTGGAGAACTACTAAAGGCCAACACCAAGCAGAAACCTACAAAAAACCTAGGAAAAAATTGAGAACTCTAAGAAAAATCCCTGAAGCAACCCAAAAATCCTAGGGAGGCTCCCAAGGAAAAATCCAAGGACATCCCAAGGTCCTACGGATGAATCCAAGGACATCCTAAAATCTAGGCACTAGAAGGAAACCCACCAGAAGTCAAGAAAAGGGCTAGACAAATGAAGATGTGACCTCCTGCCCCAAGGAGATCATCTACAACACCATCTAGCCAAGAAGGAAAGGTTAAGGACATTCCAGGGAAACTGGGATAGAACCAAGGAACTGGGACAGGACCAAGGAAGGGCTGTAGGGAAGTGGAGAAGGGCTTCCCAAGGAAGTCCCCTGTAGAGCTCTTCCATCCTTCCCCTTATATTAAACAAATTATTAATATAACATAAAAATTAAAATTTCTCAAAATTAATTAGTTAGAGGTTTTATGATCATTGTGCATCTTTGATAGCTTGTTTTAATCAAATCTTGATCATATATATATATTTTTAAAATAACTATTACTTCACATAATTAAATATGAAGATAGATCATTAACATAACTCTTTGTTGCACTATGAATATTCAAACTATAATTAGATATCATGTTTTTATAATAAAAATTTAAAGTGAATATTTAATTTGTAATTAGATATCATGCTCTTATAATAAATAATTTAAATTTTTCTCATTCAAGCCTTAGAATAAGTTTTCTTTATATATATAAAAGAAAAAACAAGACTATAGAAAATGATTTTTTCCATGGGAGTCAAAATGAATAAGTTTCCCATCATAACCCTTCTTTAGCTAATCAAGGAGTTGTCAAAGATGGTCCTCCATGCCTAGCCCATGTCATCGACACTCCATGCCCAACTCAAGTCATTGACACTACCCATTGTCCCAAGCTTGCCAAAATCATTTCTCCTAAAAAAACCCCTTTTCTTTCTCCTAACAAGAAGACTCCAAGTGAGTCTATCCACCAATCCGCTTCTTCTACATCCATGATTTCTCCCCTTTTTCCAAAACCCGTAGCATTTTCACCCAAGAACCCCATATCTATTATTGTAAGTGAATCACCTAGCCCTCCCATGACCAATACTAGAAGCTACAAGAATCCTCTTGCTGATGTTGGAGCCAACAAGAAAAAAGGGAGATCGTATAGGTAGGAACAAAGAAGAAAATAAATTGAGGATGAGATTGCTAATGGTACACAGACAAATTTTATCTCGTCTGTATCACCAATCAAGGAAATGTTCAAAGAAAAATGCAAAAGACCTAAACCCTCCCATTCCAAAGGAGGGAAAAAGTCATCGAAAATCACCAAATGATTGTTATCTCATGGAATACGAGAGGTCTCAATGGTTCAATGAAATAGAGGGTTGTTTCATCAGTGAAGAAAGATATTAAACCATAAATAATGATCATCCAGGAAACCAAGGTTGATTACTCAAATATTGAAAGGGTTGTCAATTATTTTTGAAAAAATTGTAAATACAGGAAGCCTCACCCATGGAGCTTCAGGAAGCCTCCTTTGTCTTTGGGACCCTCTAAAAGTGTAAGGGCAACTCATTTTACACTCAGATAGAATCATAAATACCCTTTTTAGCTACAAAAAATTAATGCTCGGTGGATCCTATCTAATTTCTATGCTCCTAATATCCCTATCGATAGAACCTCTCTGTGGTCAACCCTAATCCAAATGAAAATTTCCTTTCCTTGCAAAGAGGGGGTCTTGACCAGTGATTTCAATAATCCCCTTTACTCGTCTGACAAAGTGGGAGGAATACCCATCACATCCCATTGCTTTGAAAAATTTGTACATTTTGTTGACTCCAATGAACTTATGGATGTAGAAATCAAAGGACCTAAATTCACCTAGTTTAATCAGAGAGTTGGAGATCATCTTATCCAACTCATATTGGATAGATTTATTATTTCTTAGGAAGCTATCCCCCTGTTTGGAGATGCCTCCTTATTTTCCCTACCCAAAATAGCCTCTGATCACAACCCTCCTTATTTTACTTTTGAATTTTTGTGGATCCAAAGCCCTCCAAGTTTCATTAAAACTCAAATATGTAAAAGAAAAACTTAAAACTTGGAATAAAGAAGTATTTGGAAATATTTTTGAATCCAAGGTCATTAGCAACCAGCTCAAGGAGATTGAATATTAGTTTCAATCTGTTCTTGCCAACCATAGTCTCAAACTCAGAGAAAGAAATTTGCTTTCAGAATTTCATAACATCCTTGGTAGGGAAGAAACATTTTGGAGATAAAAATCCAGGGCATTATGGCTCAATGGAGGAGATACCAATACCAAGTATTTTCATGTTTCTACCCTAAGACATAGAAGCTCCAACAAAATCAAGGATATTTGCAAAAGGAATGGTTCAACTACAAGTAGATTGGAAGAAATAAGATCTAAGGTGGTAGATAATTTTCAAGATATTTTAGGTTCAGCTCAATCCTATATAGATCAAGTGGCCAATTCTCTTCAACACATTCCCTCCCTTTGAAGAACGTAAGCTTATATTGAGAGGGGAGGTGAACAGTATAAGACCAATTTTTACTTTTATTTTCAAATCAATATTACACAATGTATAGATAGCGGTATCAATAGCAATAATCAAAGCAATGCACAAAATACCATACACAATAGAGACACAAATTTTAATGTGATTCACCCAATGTGGGCTACCTCCACAAAGAAAATATTTCTTCTAAATATTTCTCAAATAATATTTTGGGAATCCTTACCAATTACAATGTTTATGGACCTCTGTCCACATGAGATGTTGATCCCCTAAATCTAGTTTGTGGATCTCTATCCACAGGAGAACTCCTTCTCCTATTCTCTTGTTGGTGATCCTCTAGAAGAATGCCCCCACTACACTGACTATGGATCTCTCTCCACTTGAAGACTCTTGTCCTCACTCAGAAGACCTATCCTCAATGTCTTGGCTGATGGATCTCTATCCACTGGAGACTCTGTCCTTTCTGTTGTGTCACCTTGAAAGCTTTTCTCAATAGGTTCACTCATAACCTTCTCAAATCTACTTAACAGGTCCACACAAAACCTGCTTAAATCTGGTCAATAGGTCCACTCAGAACCTTATCAAATATACTCAACAAGCACACTTTGAACTTGTCCAAATCTACTCAAAAAGCTCACTCAGAACTTGTCTAAATCTGCTCAACAAGCTCACTCAGAACTTGTCCAAATTTTCTCAACAAGCTCACTAAGAAGTTGTCCAAATATGCTCAACAAGCTCACTCATAACTTGTCCAAATTTTCTCAACAAGCTTACTCAGAACTTGTCCAAATCTGCTTATAAAGATCACCTAGAACTTATCCAAATTTGTTCAACAAGCTCACTCAGAACTTTTCCAAATCTGCTCAATAAGTCCTCTCTAGGACTTGCTCAAATCTGCATTGCAATCTTCTATAAAAGATCACACAAAATCAGTCCACAAGCCTTCTCAAAGACTTGTCTCAAATCAGCTTAACAAATCCACACACAACTTGTCTAATATAATAGAATCATAAAGAGAATTGTTAGAGACTCAATATGTCCTATAATCAATGCTCAATCACTTTCTCAACTCAATATCATAGAAGCATAAAGAGAATTGTTAGAGACTCAATATGTTCTATACTCAATGCTCAATCACTTTCTCAACTCAATCTCATAGAAGCATAAAGAGAATTGTTAGAGATTCAATATGTTCTATTCTCAATGCTCAATCACTTTCTCAACTCAATATCATAGAAGCATAAAGAGAATTGTTAGAGACTCAATATGTTATATTCTCAAAAACTCAATCTCAACTCAAATCAATCTCAAATCAAATCAAAATATAGAATAATTTGTTTCATGGAACTTGAACAACCACTTCATGCATCCACTTGACTAGGATTAATCAACTCTACTCAACCAATCACCTCAAGGAACAACCCTTTCTCACAAACCCTAGTCCAAGCATGTATCAACCAACTCAAAATATTTCCAACAATGCTAAACAACAAATCTTACATAACAATGGTACTCATATTATTTTTTAACTCAAGTTCAAGTTCTTTGCATCACCCATTGGATTCAATAACAATGCTAATAAGACAAGGTTTTAATCACAACTCTCAATTCAGAAAATCTTGAAGCATAAAATCAAAGTACTTCACTCAACCAATGGTCTAAACAACAATGCTTATCAAACAAGGTTTAATCACAACTCACAATCTAGAAAATCTTGAAGCATAAACTCAAAGTACTTCACTCAACCAATGGTCTAAACAACAATGCTTATAAAACAAGGTTTAATTACAAATCACAATCCAAAAAACCTTGAAGCATTAACTCAACCACTTTTGAAAAGGAAACCCTAATTAAATCCTTTTCACTCCAAAGATGTTTTCAGAAATCAATCACCCAATCAAGTCAATGGAGAATATTGCCCATACCTTTTTGATGCGAGGGAGTTGTCCAGAAAATATGTCAAAATCAACACACTTTTAAATATTTCCTTTTCAATCACAAAGAGGTCAGAGGACTTGAGTAATATCACAACAATAAAAATAATATCCCAATAACACCTTATTACTCCTACTCAATAAAATTCACCATGTCCCCTCATGAAAGAATTAATCCCCTTTGAAAAAGAACAAATCAAACTTACTTTGAATCCCTTTACAAAAACAATAATATCTCTTTACACACACCTTATTTATCCTTCTAAGCAAGTTAATAAAATAGCCCTTGAAAAATACTTTCCAACAATATATAATATGCTACCCTTCCAAAAATAAAACCATCAAAAATATCTCAATTTTCTAAGGCATAACATAACCCTTATTTCTCCCTTAAGGCTATTTTAATAAAAATTAAAATATAAAAAATTAACTTGCCTCGTCTCTCGGAGGGATTCGATCCCCCAATGTCCTCCTTCCAAATGCCTTAACCACAACCAAGCCACTGTTGGGCCATGCACCCACAAGTTCCTAAAAGGGCACGGACTGCACCAAAAACCTCATGAACTCACGTCTTTCAAAATAATCAAAATGTGCTTCAAGCACTTTGACCTTGCAAGAAACCTACAACTGAATCGAACGCAGGACCTCCTGTGTCTTGCCAAGCCAACACACCACTAGGCCAAGCTGGCCTATGTGTTCCACAAATCCAAACGTTCCCTGCTTCAACCTTTTCACAAATTCAAAAAATCTTTTAAACACGAGCCTTAATTTGCATGCGCTCCAAAATGAATTAGCAAGGATAATTTTGAAGACAACTTTGGCATGGTATAAATATGCATTCCAATTAAATTACACGACGTTGACACTTCCCTTTGGCTTATGATGTCGGTGCTTCCCTTTGGTTTTTATGACGTTGGTGCTTCTGGTAGGGTACCTAGGAATATACATTTGAGGATATATTATTATATTGTATAAGGGTTGGCATGGGCCACACATAACCCAAGGTTGATTGTATTATAATATTATATTATATTATAATATAATATAATATTAGTAGTAGGCTCTCCAAAGTAGAATAAGAATATGGATATATAAAGAAGAGATATTTGTCATTGTAAGGATTCATATCATTGAAGAAGAATCTTATGTAATCGTCGTGCCCACGAAGTGGCCTCTCATCTTGGGAGATCTTGTGGAGTTATTCCTTCCTTAAGGATTATTATTGGTGTTTCCCTACCTTAAGGGTATTATCTATCTCTCTCTCATTTGTGGATTGTTATTGTGGATAATGTATTGTGGATGAATGATTTGATATTTCTGCATATTGGTGAATGGTTCATGTTTAATAATACAAGTTTTGCAACAAGTGGTATCAGAGCAACAATTTTGGCAAAGTGGGGATTTTTGTGTGAAACCCTAGAATTAGGGCAAATTTTTTTTGGGGAAAAAATGTCTCATCTTTCAGGAGCCATATCTTTGTGCAAGTTTATCCGATTCAAGCGATTCTTGGATCAGATTGTGCAGAATTTGAAGAGCTTTAAAATGAGTGGTCATATGAAGGAATCCGAGTAGTATTGAGGGAGATATGACCTTTTGAAGTTAGTCATCCAAAACAAGGATAGTGACAAATTTCGCAGATTTTTTCTGGAAAAATGTCTCATCTTTCAGAAGCCATATCTTTGCGACAGTTAATCCGATTGAGGTGATTCTTGGATCAGATTGTGCAGCATTTGAAGAGCTTTAAAATGAATGGTCATATAAAGGAATCCAATTATTATTGAGGGATATACAACCTTCTAAATTCAACCATCTGGAACAAGGGTGGTGATGAATTTTCAAGTCACGAATTTTTCAAAAGACAATTTGTTTAGTTCGGGTAAGCAAATCAGTTGCACTTTATTTTGTTTAGAAGAAAAAATTGCAGATGTAGTTGTCTATGGGATTTTTAGCTTCAACTTGGTGGGAAGATATTTTTTTCCATAAAACCCTAGTTTGCATTAGGGCATGATATTTATTATAAAAAAACCCTAGTTGCATTAGGGCATGCACAATGGCACTCCAAAGTTTTTCTGGAGAAGATGATATTGATGCTATGGAATGGTGGAAAAAGTTTGTCTATCGACATCATAATAATCCTTATTGGAAATCCTTCCTTAATTTATCTCTTCAAGGGAAAGATTTGTCTTGGTGGATAAATTTTTGTCAAGAAACAAATAATGAATACACTTTGGAGGAAGTGAAGCATGCATTCTTGAGTAAATGGGACCCATATTATGTAGATCGCCTAATGGATTTGATTGACGACTATGAAAAAGAAATAAAATTACGAGAAGAAAGAGGAAAAGGTCAGGGAAGATAAAAAAGATGTCAGTATGCAGACAAAGGAAACCATACCTTTGGTGGAAGATAAATTAGAAAATGGACAAAGGAATTTGTTTAAATCTAAAAAGTCTATTTTGCAGGTTCATGGAAGCATTCAAAAGGAACAGGTTATTATTTCCATTGACCCTAGTAGCAGATATAATTTTATTAATATTGCTTTGGCTAAGAAGTTGCAAGTTCAAGCAACAAAAATTAAGGACATATAGCTAGAGGGTGAGAATGTTCAGATTTTTGAAGATTTGAAGATCACCATGGATAAATATGTTTTACATTCAGATTTCTATGCTATTGAGATGGATGATGAGGATATTGTTCTTGGTTATCCTTGGTTAGATTCTTTGGGTACTGTTAACATTAATATGCAAAAGAAGTTTATGAAGTTATGGTACAAAAAAAAGAAGATAACATTGCAGGATATTTCTTAGCTTGAGGAGCAAGGATACAAGGAAAATCAAGAAGTGGTTGTAGAAGAACAAATTGAAGAACATGAAACAAAATCCAAGAAGGCGATAGCAGCAACAGAGTCCATGAAAGAAGTAGCAGTAACTAATTCAGTGGAAATAACATTGCAGGATATTTCTCAGCTTGAGGAGCAAGGATACAAGGAAAATCAAGAAGTGGTTGTAGAAGAACAAATTGAAGAACATGAAACAGAATCCAAGAAGGCGATAGCAGAAATAGAGTCCAAGGAATATTTGATAGAAGAGCACAAGGACACACCAAACAAAGATAACATGAAAGAACAAGGTGTAGAAGAATTTAAAACAATGAAGCCAAAGGTTGAAAAGTCAAAGAAGGTAGAACATCAAGTAAAGGTTGCACCATATTGCCATCCACACCACCATGAGTGGAAACAATATTGGAGGCATGGTTCAAGGCCACAATATTATGGTTCTACATGTAATCATAAGGGCACCAACTATGGCAGTGTTTGGCAAAGAAAGCATAGTGATCATGGTTTTCAACATGGTTCATCAGCATCAAGGAACAAGTGGACCCATCATTCAAGTTATCAAAATACAGCAGCAGAAGCGTGGAGCCAACGAAGCGATTTGGATACTCAAGTAACAAAATGGCGTACCAGCATCATCGGGTTTCACTTGGATGGATGGATGATCGATATTGGTACCAATTGCTAACATTGCTTAGCAAATCATACTATCAAGTTTCTTCATATGTTTCAAGGACGAAACATTTGCAAGGAGGGTGGCATGGTAGGGTACCTAGGAATAGATATTTGAGGATATATTATTATATTGTATAAGGGTTGGCATGGGCCACACATAACCCAAGGTTGATTGTATTATAATATTATATTATATTATAATATAATATAATATTAGTAGTAGGCTCTCCAAAGTAGAATAAGAATATGGATATATAAAGAAGAGATATTTGTCATTGTAGGATTCATATTATTGAAGAAGAATCTTATGTAATCGTCGTGCCCATGAAGTGGCCTCTCATCTTGGGAGATCTTGTGGAGTTATTCCTTCCTTAAGGATTATTATTGGTGTTTCCCTACCTTAAGGGTATTATCTATCTCTCTCTCATTTGTGGATTGTTATTGTGGATAATGTATTGTGGATGAATGATTTGATATTTCTGCATATTGGTGAATGGTTCATGTTTAATAATACAAGTTTTGCAATAGATTCCCTTTGGAAATAAACTCTGCCTTGTTTTAAAACTCTAAATCCAAACTTTGGATTAGTTAAATTAAATTTTGGTCTTAAACCTTTAAACCCAACCTTTGGGTTCAGATATTTTCAAACTTTATAAACCCACTTTGGCAATATAAAATATTGTAATAAAAATTACAATTATTTTATTTGGGTTTTCACTATGGCACTTCTAACCATTATAATATTTATTTATAAAATTTAAATTCATCCCGAATTTAAATAATTTATAAAATAAATATTACCACTCCTTTCTAACTTTTGTCTTTTACACTGTTTCACTTGAAATTCCGCCTTCTTGCTGAATATAAAATGATCATATTTGTTGCCTTTATCTCTACTGAAATCTTGGTATTAATGATGACTCCATCTGGTGGAATTCAATGGTGATATCAATGACAACTTTGACTTAGGGACTCAAAATGTCCAACATCCTCATTAGTGATGATGTTAATGAGTTCTTTCTTCAACCCTTTTCCACTTATGAAATAAAACAAGCCCTATTATCTATATCGATTGATAAAGCCCTTGGTCCATATGGGTTTCATCCACGTTTCTTCCAAGACTTTTGGAATATTGTTGAGAATGATGTTGCTGCAACCATCCATGAAATCAAAAAATCCAACTTTGTTCCTTGAGCTATCAATTCCACTTTATTAACCCTCATCCCAAAATCCCAAGATGATTCCTCTTTGAATAACTACTGACCAATTAGCTTGTGCAATGTCTTCTACAAAATTTTAACCAAAAACATGGCCAACCAAATAAAATTCATCCTTCCATCCATCATCGATCCTTGCCAAGGAAGTTCTATGAAGGGGAGAGTAATCACTAATAGTGTGGTCACCATACACGAGCTTATTCATTTTGTCACCAAAAGTGGAAAGGTAGGTTTCTTCATGAAGCTTGACATGAATAAAGCCTTCGATAGGGTCTCATGGAAATTTTTGTTTGTTGTTCTATCCAGGTTCAGTTTTCAACCCAAGTGGATCAAATTAATTAAATCTTGCATCTCATCTGCTTGGTTTTCTATTTTGGTTAATGGATCTTCCACAGGATACTTCAAAAATGGGCATGGTCTAAGGCAAGGAGATCCTCTCTTCCCTCTTATTTTTATCATCATGGTTGATTATTTAGGAAGAACTTTGAAATCTACCTATTCCTCTAGAGAAATTTTGGGTATCAAACCATCCTCTTATCTTCCTCAAATTTTCCACCAGTAATTTATGGATGATACCATTCTGGCGAACTAATTCATTATTTCTAAAGCTAAAGTCATAAAATCTATTATGGATTCCTACGAGTAAGCAGTCGACCAGAAAATCAATTTCAACAAAAGCAACCTTTATTTTCTAAAAACTCCTATTCATAGGTAGAATAAAATAGCCTGAATTATTGAGTGTAATATTTCTTCCTTCCCTTCCATCTACCTCGGGCTACCCCTCTTTTAGGGAAAACCAGTTGCTAATATGTGGAATGGAGGCATCCAAAGAATAATAAAAAACCTTGCAGGGTGGAAAGGTGTTCTTATATCCCAAGAAGGCAAAACCACTCTTGTTTAGACCAACCTCCAGAGTGTTCCAATCTATTTCCTATCTCTCTTCAAAGCTCCCCGATCAATCTACCACAAAATTGAACAAATTCAAAAATGATTTCTTTGGTCCGGGGCTGAAAATAAATTCAGATTCCACTTAATGGTGTGGGATAAGGTGTGTCTCCAAAAATAACATGGAGGCCTCTACCTCAGGAGAATACACAAAATGAATTTAGCAATGATCAATAAGCAAGGATGGATAATTATTAAAAATTCTAGAACTGGTTGGGTCGATATTATCAAAAGTAAATATTTAAGGAGAGGATCCCTACTTGTTGACAACCCCCTTCCTAAAGGATTTGCCTTTTGGAATACCATCACTAAGATTATACCTATCCTAAAAAAAGGAAACATGTGGCGCATTGGAGACGGTTCTACAGTCAGATTTTGGGAAGACCCTTGGGTGACCAACTAGCCATTGATTAATTATCCTACACTAAGAATTTTTAAACCAATATCTGGCCATTTCTTTGGCAACAAATTCAGCAATTTTATATCCAATATATTTTGTTGCCCCAGGTATAAAGATATTCCTCAAAATGAAGGCAACTCCAACCAATGCCTGGTGTTCAAAGCCATTTTTGATGCTCAGGGGTAGTGTTATCCCAAGCATTCCTTCACAAGACATCCTTATTTGGTAGCCTTGTGAATCCAACTTCTTCTCTATCAAAAAAACATGTCACGTACATGATGAATCTATTTGCAATTGGTTCTCTGTCAGAAGTGTTTGGTTAAAAAACCTTATTCCCAAAATCACCCACTTCTTCTGGCTAGCTATTCAAAATAAGATCCTTACCTCTGATAGTCTAATATTATTTCCTGTGGAATGCCTATCCTAAATTGTTGTTTTCTTTGTCCATCAGCTTGGGAATTTGTCCACCACATCTTCCTTGCTTGCCCCTTCTCCATTGGCATCTTGTCTTCCCTTCTTGCTCTGGTCAACTTAGCGTGGACTATCCCTAATTCCTTAGCTGACCTGTGCATCCAATGGCCCTTGTTGTTCAAAATTTCTCATCTCAAATCTTGGTGGTCCTTTTCACTCCCTTATTATTTATGGCAAATTTGGTTGGAGTGGAACATAAGAGATTTCAAAGATGAAGATAGGAACCCTAAATCTACTTTCTCAAAAATTTTAGCTCAGGCTACAAAAAATTCTAACTTGGTGTCTTTAGCTGACAAACCCATGGTCCAATTTGAATCCAGGCTAGTGTGCACCATCAACCTGTCTCCTTACCCCAATATTCAAATTCGACCCTCTATGAACAGGTCCTTGGTGTCTTGACCCCACCCCCACAGGGTTGGCTTAAAATTAACTTTGATGGGGTAGTAAAAGGCAACCCCAGTAGGGCCAAATGTAGAGGAGTGATCAGAGATAATGAAGCCAGAATTATCCTAGCCTTTGAAGAAAATATAGGGTGTCAATCTAACAAATTTGTCGAAGCTAAAGGAGTGTTTTAGGGATTGGTGGCAACAAAAGAGATACATAGAACCTTATTGTGGAGGGGGATTCTATCATTCCTATTAATTTTTTGTAAGGGTCTACTCACCCACCGTGGAACATTGCAACACTTATTGAAGAGTTGAAGGCTATTCTCTAAATCTTCAACAACGTTGCGGTCCAACATGTCTATTGAGAGGGAAACAAAGTGGCCAACCTCATGGCCAATCACGGGCTTCTACATGAGACCCTCATGATACGGAAGAGACCTTTTCCCCAATGCTTAATGCACACTTGTACCGTTGAAGACAATATATCCTATGCCTAAACTATGCAAGTGTCTTAACAAGTTGGCCAAACACTTGTCCCATTTTATTGTCACAACAAATGATTGTTAGTATTCCCTATCTTATTTCCCTTTGTAGGCCTTGGGCCCTTATGCAATTTGTTTTTGTTGTTTATTTCTAGTCTGACCCTCTTTTGGTTCATTGGGCGACTATGGAGATTACCCTTCTAAGCTCTAATTTTTGGTTTTATGAAAGGTGAAAGCTCTTTCCTTGAAGGGATTCTTTCCCTTTTCTGGCTGTAATGATTTGGGGATCCTCTTAAAACCCCACTATCAATCAAAACAAATTGCATGTCATTGTTAGGTAGGGATAAGAATATTGTAGAGGTATATTCTTGGATTTTTATTTAAAATATTGAAGTTTAAACAATAACACAAAGAAACTAAGGTCTCTTTCAAAAACCCATACTTTATCCTATAATTGTACCTGTAATTTATTTTTAGATTTTCACCAATTTTTTTTTTTTTTAATTTACATGGTGGAATCGGTAGCCGCCACGAATCCGGGCAGACTGTCCAGCTTTTATGGCCATATTATTCTATGATGTCTACCCCGAAAGCCACCACACAGATCTTTGTACAGTCTGCCCCTATAACCACCATGTCACAATCATTTTAAACCTTTTACACCACTGAAAGCACCAGGAAAGGAACAAGCGTTCAGTCCAATGAGACCCGAGATTTGAACCTTGGACCTCCATCCCCTTAACGAACCAATTGATCTACACCTCGAACCTTTCACAAAAAAATTTAAACTCAAATCTTTATACAAAATTTTCAAAAGCCTTTCAAAATCTACCGTGTCCTTAAAATAACTACAAGCTTCAAAATTCTCCACTTCAAAATGGACACTTAACGGTAGGAACAAAACTAGTATGGATAGAGCTCATAACTCACGCCTTCCTTCCAACAATTATTTGAACCAACTTAAAAGTTAAGAAGAAGTTAAGCAAGGTTTACAAGCGTATTTAAATTATATTATATATTATTATAAGTATTATATTTAATTTAACAATTATAAATAAAAATTTAAGATTAAAATTATACTATGTTTTGCCTTGCTATGATAAAATCCTAATTTGAAGACAATGTATATGTATTAGAAGACATATCACTATGGTCCTATGCATGTCACCAAACATTTTACATTTCAACTTTTTGCATGGAAGGAGGCATTATGGTATCCTACATGTTAGAGAACCAAAACCGCTATGCAAGGAGACATTTGGATTGGGTTATCTTTTATAAAAACTTTATTTAAAGATATATTTTAAACTTTTAAGGTTCAACAGGGTAATGTATGTATATAACTCAAATGGACTATGGCTGATATTTATATTATGTTTGAGAATTTTTTAATGCAACCTGTAACCTTAATAATTATTTATTTATTTTTAATGAATATTATTTTATTAATAAAATAAATATTTTAAAATAATATTAAAAATATTATAACTCATTAAAAATATAATAATATTTATTATATATAACATGATTTTACTTATTATATATATATATATATATATATATATATATATATATATATATATATATATATATATATATTCTTGTCTACGTTGTGGTTTGAACCTTGGACTTCTTGAAAAAGAGCCAAAGACCAAACCGTTATGTATAAACTCAATTTTTGTTTCTAGGGGATCAATACAATGGTTTGAGCTTTAGCTCTTCTTCATAAGATCCAAATTTCAACCCGCAACATGTGTGTGGTTGTGTGTTAAATTCCCTATTGATAATCTCAACTCTCCCCTTATGAAAGGTCATGGTGGGATGGGGATGCCCAACCCTAAGTGTTGGTCATAGGGATTTTTCACACTAACCAAATATTTATATATATAATCCTAGGGAGGACAACATAATAGTTTGGGCTTTGGATCTTCTTTGGGAGATCCAAGGTTCAAACCACAACATGTGTGTGGTTGTGTGTTAAATTCTTTATTAATAAGCTCAACTCTCCCCCTTATGATAGGTCATGGTGGAATGGGGATGCCTAAACTTGGTTAGTTGTACGAGTTTTCCACACTAACTAAATCTAAATTAAAAAAATAAATGTCTTGAAACAATATTTTTCACTTCCAAAAATATGGCAATAAAATTATTTCGATCTCATCATATTGCAAAGTCTATCACAATTTAAATATATCAAACTTAAGGAAAAATGAGGAAGGATATACTATATGAATAGTAACAATATAAGAGATTAAATTTAGAAGTGTCTAAAATTTCAAACAAATTTTTAGAGTCAATTTTAAAATGTATTAGGATGGAAGAGAGTGAGTGTGAGTTATGTAAATCATCTCCAACCTATTCAAATAATAGAAACTCATCTTCTTGAAATAAAAATAAAATTAGTTTAAAGATTATCCATAAAATGTATATTATGTAAGGCAATAAAAAAATAATAAATCAAATTGGAAATAGTCTTAAAAAAAATAAAAGACATTGAGGAGGACACAAATATTAGTGGAACTTTCAAGAAAAAAGGAAGTCTCCCAAAACATGATGAAAGAGAAAAGGAAATCCAAAGAGATACTAAGTTGGGAAGTCCAAAACAAATACTAAAATGCTAACAGAATAAACTTAAATATGAAAAAAACAATAGTGATGATAACAATATCTTGAAATATATAAGATGTAAATATAACCCTAAAATTATCAAGGAATTAATAGTTTACATTTATATTAAAATATTGTTAATACACAAGTTACAAATAGACGATGAATCTCACAAACGAAATTAACTAAATGGTTAAAATATAGGCTTTTAATAGGAAGACCTCCATTGAAATCTTACTAGGAGGTATAATACCATACCATATTGATATTCACTAAAATAAAATGGTAATAAATAATGATGTAATACAAGTGGGTATAGTGTCAGTTTTATATATTTGACAAATAATTAGTAGATAATGTAAAAATATATGGTTTTGGGCTTTCTTCTAGGAAACCCAAGTTCAAACCCACAATGGGGTCTATAATGATGTAATACAAGTGGGTATAGTGTCAATTTTATATATTTGATAAATAATTATTAGAGAATGTAAAGATATATGGTTTTGGGCTCTCTTCTAGGAAACTCAAGTTCAAACCCACAATGGGGTCTATGTGCATGTGTAAAAAAAAAAATCTAAAAGTTGTTAGCATATATGATATCTTAAAAATATTAATATATTTATAAAAATAAAATAAAAGATAAATTAACCAGTTATAATATTGATTTTACACTTTTATTAAAGTCAAAATTAATAAGACATGTTTGGGATACTATAGTGTATGTCTTTGGGATTTAATTTAGAAGACCCAAGTTCAAACCATGATGGAATGTATATGTTATACAACAATGGTCTTTGGTTCTCATCATGAAGAATCAACCATTAGGAAGTGTGTGTGTAAAAAAAATTAAGACAACTAAATGACTAGATTCTATCATTGAATAACTACTAGAAAAAATAATAACTTAAATTTTGAATATAAAAAGCATTAGAATTTAGTTAAAAAAAAATAAATTTTAAAATTGGGAGCGAGTGTGAATGTTGTTGAGAGTGCACGCAATCGAGAGTGAGTGTAACCAAAAGCGAGTGCGAATGTGAGTGCAACTAGGAGCAAGTGCAAGTGCAACTAAGAGTGAGTGTAAGACAAGAGTGAGTGTAGTCAAAAGTGATTATGAGCATGAGTTGTAAGTGAGTGCAACCGAAAGTGAGTGCGAGTGTGAATTAGGAATAAGTGCAATCAAAAGTGAGTGTGAGTGCAAGTGCGACCTAGGAGTGAGTGCAACTAAGAGTGAGTGTGAGCGTGAGTTGAGAATGAGTGTAGCCAAAAGCGAGTGTGAGCACAAGCTAGGAGTGACGAGAGAGTGTGAGTAGGAAAGTAGAAAGTAGAAATCAAAGTGTGATCAAGGAACAAGTGCCAATTATTGTTCTAGATATTAGGAGAATTTAAAGGATTCATTTGAAGCAAATCTAGGTAATATAGTAAAAATCATTTGTGAAAGTGCTTACTAAAAGTATGAATGATCAAGTTGGAAGTTTGGATGCCCTAGCTAGCAATGAGAGGAAGAGAAAATCTATGGCAAAACTAGTACTCTAGGTAGAAAATTCTACACCATAAGTGATTATCAAGGATGAGATGATTGAGAATGATATATCGATTCTTAAAACCAGAGGATTAATTTGTAATTTTCATGGATATTGGTCAGTTTTTTTAGATTCAAAATTGGATTAAGTGGAAGTGGGGATTGAATTCAAATTACTCCATGAATTTTCTTCCATAAGAATTTTTCATCATTATTTTATCCAGTATAGAAATTAGGGATAAAATAATGGATGGAGGCCCATGGTTTTGGGGTAAAGATGCATTGTATTTAAGACCTTGGAGTGAGAAATTTTTTGTCGACACAAAAACTATTTAAATAATTTCAGTATGGATTAGGCTTTTTGTACTTCCTTCTCAACTCATCAATAAGGAGGTTTTGAAGAATATTGGTAATACTCTAGGTGAATTCATCAAGGAGGGACCAACTACTAAGGAAATATGACATGTTGTATACACTCGAATATGTGTTTCAATGGATACTTTTAAACCTTTACCATAGTCGATTAGGATTAAATCTAAATAAAGAGAATAGGATCAACAAATGGATTATGAAAACATTGCATTTTGATGTTGCAAATATCATGAAATTGGACACATGACAAGATACTACAAAGTGAAAATGGAGGAAGAGATGGATTTTTTGGGCATGAGGGTAGCTTCAATTTGAAACAAGGAGACCATATCACAAGAGAAGCTAGGTCAAATCAAATATTTTCAACTCCCAAGAAAGTGGTTATAAAAGTCCCTCTACGTCATCAGATAACAAAGGCCATTATAGTTCATTTGAGTCAACCATTAGAAGAAAAAAATGATATGGGATATGAGGAAGTACAATGCACAAGTTCAAATATAGAAGGAGTTAAAGGTATGAAGGAAGAGGGGAAGAAAATTTTTACAACAAAGGAATATAGGGAGACAAATTTTAAAGAAAATGAGGTGAATGAGGTAAATATTAATCCAGGTAAATTACCTTTATTATCCTCAATAGTTTAATATTTTCTCCTTACAATAACAATGGAAGTATTACGAAGTGTATTCCTTGCACTTTAGGATTTCAAGAGTAATATAATAAAGAAAATCTTATGGAGGATATCCAAGGAAATTTAGGTTTTCAAGTCAATAAAATAAAGTGATGACATTGGAGGATCACATATGCAATTTAGAATTTTTAGGGCAACATAAGCAAGAAAATGCTAATGAGACTATTCTTTGCACTTTTGACTCCTTAGGGCAACATAAATCTTTAGAAGATAAGTCTCACTTTGAACAATATGAAAAATGGAAGAGATTGATGAAGATGAGAGTGTTGGCGGGAATGGAAGGAGAGGAAGGCCATCAAAGCAAGAACAAAAAGAAAAAAAAACTCAAAAGGATATTGATCTAGGAAGCCAATAAAAATGTCATAGGTGTTAATAAGAAGTGGGGCTAAGCTCATTAATAAAAATAAAAAGTTTTGATGATGAAAATGTTATCATGGAATATTAGGGGTATGAATAAAACCCCTAAAAAAAGAGTTATTAAGGAATCCATAGGTTGTTGTAGCCAAGTTTATTTTAATACAAGAAACAAAATTAAGTAGTGAGGAATATAAGGATGCTTTTAAGAAGATTTGGAAGATAGGTGATTATTTAAAAATTTCTTCTACAAGAGCTTCATGTGGTATTGCAATAATATGGGACAAATGCAAATGTTATGGACAACTATTAGAAGAAAAAATAACTGGGTTGTTGGATAATTTTTTAGGAAAGAAAAAATATCAAAGCTGGGGTTATAAATGTATATGATCCAACTATAGTTACTCCTCGTGAAAGATGTTGGAAGGAACTTAGTATATTTTCAAATACAATGATGATTGATTGCGATCTATGGATTCTTAGGGGTGATTTTAATATTGTTCTATCTCCTTTGGAAAAAATTGGTGGCATTCCAGGATGGTGTAAATCAATTCAAGATTTTACTTTTCAAATGACCTTTGGGATGTTAGTCCCTTAAGCTTTCAATATACATGGGATAATAGATGCATTGGAAAAATTCATACAATAGAAAGTTTGGATAGATTGTTGTTATCCAATAAATGGTTGTAAACAAGGTATACAATCTCTTCAAATATTTATGAGCAAATTCAGATCACAAAACCATTCTTTTAACTTGTGAGTTACCTAATAATGGTTATCCAAAGCCATATCACTTATAGTCTATGTTGCTCCAAGACCCTGATTTTTTCTAGATAGTTATGTTATTTCGGGATGAGTCAAAATTTGAAGAATCATGTATGTATAAGTTTGTTCAAAAGTTAAAATATTTAAAGGAGCAAATGAAGATATGGAATGCCAAATATTTTGGTAACATTTGTAAAGAAAAAAAAATAAATTGAATTTAAGCTCAAAAATTTACAAGAGAGTAGAAATTAACGAAATAGATCAGGATTATTATGTGAAAAAATAATTATTACTTTTTGATCATCATACCGCATTAAAAAATGAGGAGTCATATTGGTTCCAAAAATCTAGAGAAAAATGACTTAAGGAAGGAGATAGAAATATTTTTTTTTCATGGTACAACAAAAATAATATTTTGTGTTTGTCATATGAAAATATTATAACTCTAGATGAAAGAAATATTGAGGTTGAAGAAGATATAAGGAACGAACCAATTCATTATTTCAAAAATATTTTGCTAGAATATAGGCAATATAAGGAAGCACAAGAAGAACTTTTTCAATTTCATCAATTATCACTGAGGGACAAAATGAAAGCTTGATAAAGAAGATATCTAAGGAGGAGATCCATGAAGCATTTTTCTCTTTTTCATCCTAACAAGACCTATGGCCTTGATGGATTTCCTACAATTTTATTTCAAATTTATTAGGATTTATTGAAGAGTGATATGTTAGATGTGGTTGAAAAGGCCAAAAAAAGGAAGGCTCTAATAAGTGAGATTAATGCTACTTTTATTACCTTGGTTCCCAAGAAAGACAACAAAATATTTTGATAAGTTTTTTCAATAAGCCTTTGTAATATGATTTATAATATCATTTCAAAAATTATGGCAAATAGGTTGAAGGGCATTCTAGGGTATATTTTCTCAAAGTAACAAGGTGGCTTTGTTCATGATAAACAAATTCTTGATGGTATAATTATTTCACAAGAGGTCATATGTTCTCTTATTTCATATGATAGGGTTTCTTGGAATATTCTACATGCTATTCTCAGAATGTTTCGGCTTTGATTATAGTTGGTGTGAGTGGATTAAATGTTGTTATTGCACTACACATTTTTCTATTTTGATTAATGGTTCTCCTATTGGGTACTTCAAGTCATCTTGTGGACTTCATCAAGGTGATCCACTTTCTCCTTACCTATTTGTTATTCTAGTAGAAGTATTAGGGTGAGCCTTTTTAAAAGAAAAAGTGGAAGGAAAACTTAAGGGTATTCATGTTGCAAAAAATGGCCCCTCTGAATCTCATCTCTAATTTGTTGATTATACTTTTATTTTAGGCCATGCATCAATCAATGAGGCCATAGAGTTAAAATAAATATTATCATGCTATGAGAAGGTTACTCGATAGTCAGTAAATACTTAAAAATCTAGGATTTTTTTTATTAATACTACCCTAGATTTATGATAAATTATTGTGAATATTTAAGGGTTTAAAATTGAAACTTTTCCATCAACCTACTTGGGTATTCATTTGTCTGATAAAGGAAATAAAAAGAAGCTTTGGATATCTTTTTTGGATAAAATGAAAAATTTCTTGGTAGGTTGGAAAGGTAAGTTCTTAACCATGACAAGAAGGTTACAACTGATAAAGACTACTTTGCAATCCATTCCTATTTATATGATTTCGCTTTCAAGACTACCAACATGTATTGCATTAGAAATTTGTAAAATTCAAGGAGACTTTCTATGGAAAGGCTGTGAGGAAATAATTAGGTTTCCTCCTCATAAGTGGGATAGGGTTTGCAAAGGAAATAATATTGGAGGAGTAGGCTTGCAAAATAGTAGACTTATAAATTGAGCATTAGAAGCAAAGCTTGGGTGGAGATTATTTAGAGATCAAGGAAAGAATTGAGAAAAAATATTACTTAAAAAATATATAGGTTCTCTTGATACAATGAAATTGTTTAGGAAAAGAACTCTATCCAAAGGATCATCAACATGGAACTTCATATCATAAATTTTACAATTGATAAAGAAACATATTAGATGGTTAGTCAATGAGGAGAGTTGAGAAAATTTTTGGTCTGATGCTTGGTTGAAGCCTTATTTTCTTATCTTTGACTCAAAATGTAAACCATTGGCTTAAGTGTGCTTAGCATGTAAAGGTCCAAAGGTCAAAGATTATATTATTATGAGCAAAAATCTAGATCATGGATTTCTTTTAGTAACCTAGTCAAAGGAGAGGAGCTCAAACAAATTGCAGAAAAATTTCAAAATATCCTTCAAGAGTTTTATTTGTTGATTTTTACATGAAATGATGAGTTGGTTTGAAAATTTATCAAATTATGGTGGATACTCGATCAAAGTATGATATGAGGATTTAGAACAACCAAAATTTCCTTCTCCCAAATATTTTCCTTGGAAGAATGTTTGGTCATTAAAGGCTCTCCCTAAGGCCTCAACATTTCTTTGGTTAGTAGTGCAAAGTAAGATTCCTACATCAGAGAGGCTATAAAGAAGAGGAGATTATGGGCCCTTTAGATGTGCCTTATGTGAAAAGGATTTAGAAATTTTAGACCATTTACTTCTCCACTGTCCATTTTCTCACACCATTTGGGGTTATTTTAAAAAAATATGAAATTATATTGGGTAGCTCCATCAAATTTGAAAGAGATGATAAAATATTGGATAAATTATTTCAAAGCTAAAGCATTATGTACTCTTTGGAGGATTGACCTTGCCATTACTTGTTGGAATTTATTGCTTGAAAGTAATAATAGAATTTTTAAAAATAAATCTCAAAATCATGCATATGCTTGGAGCCATATTATTGTCTCTCTTGCAAAATATCTACAAATATGGTGCTCATCATGGGAAGTCTCAATTGTAGAAAAAGAGGCGCTAAAAAAAGGACTAAAGGATTTGAAGATACATGGAAGAGTCATCTACGACAATGAAACTAAAACAAAGGCCCTACTTTGATCAATGGTAAAATGAAAATGCCCAAATAATTGGGTTTATCAAAATTAATTTTGATGGTGCTCCTAAAGGAAATCTATGAAAAGCTGATGGAGTTGGTGTTTTTAGAAATAGTGAAGGTAAAAGTCTTCTCACTTATTCAAAATCATATGGAACTTCAACTAGCAACTATGCAGAGGCTAGAGCACTTCTTATAGTGATTAAAATTGCACCAAAATAACAATGGAAATATATTTGAATTGAGGGGGACTCACAAATTATCATCAATGCTATTAATAAAAATAGAGGTGGAGATTGGATAAAAAATTAATATAATTACTGATATTCATCACCTATTACTAGAGACAATCTCTGGTAGTATGAGCATATTTATAGAGAAGGAAAGTGAGCAAGAGATAAATTAGTGAATTATGATGTTGATCTTTATCTCAATGGAATTTTGATTTAAGAAGGCAAATGGTCAAGTAATATTTTATGTCTTGATCAATATATTGTCATTGATTGTGGAAACATAACACTTCAAGGAAGCTGAAAAATATATTTAAAAGAAAAGAAAGAAACAATTGTGATAAAAATATATGCTATAGCAAATTTAATATTTTGGTATTTTTATTGGAGTGGTTCCTATTAGAAGCCACATATAACCTATTAAAAAATATTATAAAATTAAAACAATAAAAATATTATTTAATTAGTTCTAGGACACTGCAATGATTCATGCTTTGGCTTTTCTTCATAAGATCCAAAGTTCAAATTGTGTTATGGACGAATGTGTGAGGGGGTGGGTGTGTGTATGGTTGTGTGTTTGACCCTTATTGATAAGCTCAACTCTCAACCTTCTCAGAGGTCATGGTTGGGATAGGGATGCCCAACCTTGAGCATTGGTCTTCGAGGTTCTCAAAAATTATAATTCATTTAATCAAATAAATAAATTATATATATATATATAGGTAATATTAAGTAATATTAAGTAATGGGGGTTTTGATCAGGAATCCCCCAACCTATTACAACAACTCCACTAGGGAGACACACATCCACCCTCTCACACACTCACTCACGCCACGATTTGAACCTTAGACCTCCCAAAGAAGAGCCAAAGCCCAAACCATTGCGTTGCACTAAAACCTTTATATTAAGGAAATTCGTTCCTCGGCTAGTCGGGTTTTTTTTTGTATCCGACGTAGGCTGCCAGAATTGAACCCCGGACCTCCTTCTGAGGATTGAGGGAACTTGCTACCTAGTGTAGATATAAACCTTTATATTAAGGAAAACCATTCCTTGGCTAGCCGAGGAGGTTTTTTGTATCCAATGTAGGTCGTCAGGCTTAAACCCCAGATCTCATTTCGAGGATTGAGGGAACTTGCCAATAAGATACGTAGTACCAATAATTCATTTAATCAATATTAATCAAAATATTTCATAAAAAAAATATTAATTTATAGTGTTCTTCGATGGATACATAATGGTATATCTTTGAGTTTTCATCATGAGACCCAAGTTCAAACTAAATGAGAATCAAGACCCTTTCAAACCCATGCTTAAAACATGTGCCTTATCCCAAATTTTTGTCATAAAAGATACCCATGTTAAAACCTTAGTGCAAGGAGAATAAGACCTCGTAAAAAACCCATGTTTTACTCTAAAAGAATAAAAAAATAGGCTGATTAATAACAACCAAATAAATCCAAACCTTATAAGGGGGCACATGTCCAAGGTTCAAATTTCGGACCTCGTTGGATTGAACGCTTGTTCCTTTTCAGCGGCGTAAAATGTTTAAAATGATTGTGGTATGGTCGTTATAGGGGCGGATTGCACGAAGATCTGTGTGGCGGCTTCCGGGCGAACAACGCAGAATACTATAACGACCGTAAAAGCTAGACAGCCTACCTGGATTCGGGCTGATTCCACCATGTAAATTCAAAAAATAAAAAATAAAAAACAACCAAATAACATATCAAATTCCCAAAACAAAAATATATTAATTCACTTTTATAAAATTAATTACTTACTATTTTATAAATTCAACTAAAATCTTAAAAAAAAACACAACCCACAAATATAAAATCCTGAGAGGAAGCCACTAATTTCAAACCCTATTTAATATATAGGGTATTAAATGCCCACAAACGCGAAAGGAAGCCAAAGACATTTTAATTTCTAACCTTATCTTATATACAGAGTAGAACTTTAATTATTATTTTTTTAAAATAAATTTTTAATTCTATGCCTGCTCTATTTTTTTTATTGATTGTACAATTTTTACACAATTCCATATGATTTATACAGGAGTTCAAGGTATTCTCGTTAACCAGCTTCGTCATCAAACATATTATCACTTAAATTTTATAATAAAATATTATTATTTAATTAAAAATTCTCATATAGAAAATAAAAATTTCATCGTAAACATTATTTCTTTTAAATAATTGTTTCCTATGATTGGGAGCCTCTCACAAATCAATAGAACCACACGTTTCACAAATCAATAGAACCATACGTTTCAAAAACCACCACTGGCTCACATTGTTTGTTCTTTCTTATCTTCTTGTTGAAACGACTAACAACTTTACATTCCTCACAAATCAAAAGAACCATACGTTTCAAAAACCACCATAGCTAAGAAAGAACCATACGTTTATTTGTGATTTTCATTATAAATTTTAATCAGTTGGATAAGACGACGTCAAGAGGACTTTTTCATATTAAATCAAAATAATTAATTGACAAATATTAGTAAATATGATAGCTACCAACCAACCTGTACTGGGTTTCAAAAACCCGACCTTTCATAAATAATTATTTCTTAACAATAATACTGCTAGTGGTCTTCAAAAGCTGAGAGAATTGGTAAGTTCTAGAATTGGTTAGTTCTAGCTTTTATCAAGAAAAGACCTAAGTTCAAACTTTAGAGACATTCTTCTTTATGCAAAGTAATAGTCTGACTTGACTCTGCTTAGTGCAGGCCATCCCAACCATGGTGGTCCCAATCTCAAACCACTCACGATCACCTCATACCAAATAAAAAAAAGACAACCCAAAATTTAAACTACTTGGTAATAAAAAAAACTGTAAATATAACCTATTCCCTATATATAATAAAAAATAATTATAGAAACAAATTATAAAAGATAAACCTAAAATTTAAAACTGTTTAATAATTAAAAAACTATAGAGCGCAGAGCTTGTGACCGGAGCGGGGGCACATGAGATGGACGAACAGTGTGTGGCCGAGCGAGAGGAGGAGAGAAGGGGAGTTGCGAGGCATGGAACGTGGTGCGATCTGCTCTAAGTGGAGAGTTGTTGCATGGCCGCCCTTCCTCGAAAGAGGAGGACCTCTTTGTGTAGGTCGTGCAGCTTAGACCGCGTGAGGCTGGTTGCACAGGGCAACGAAAACCTCCCGCTCCCCACAGTGGAAGTATAAGGTGCTGCTTATCCCTCTTCCCACCATCCTTTCCGTCCTCTCATATTGTGAGCTTTATTTAAAAAAAAAAAATTCGAAGGTTGGGTAGATTGGTTTGCTTGTTTAGTTTAATTTGAATTTAATCTATCAGATTTCAAGTAATCAGAGATCCTTCTTACGCTCAATTAACAACAAAATAGAATAAATATGATAAATGCAACCATATAATTTAAACCATATACTTAATATTGTAACCAACTCTCCTGAACCACAACCTCTTATCAACCTCTGTTTGTTATTTCTTATCTTTTTCCTTACATCCACTTGATCTGATGAAGGACATTATGCTTTAAAGTGGATGGCAGTCAAGGTATTATCTACCTTTCCAGCTACCTAATCACAGCTCAACTTCCCAAACTTTCCAACTACCTCCTTTTCTGAAGTAAGTTGCGAGCCACATGCAGGTATTATCTGTTAAGAGTATTTGACGAAGTGCTAACTGTAATATCATGTTTTCTCGTCGTCTACCAAATTCACGTGAGGCTCTACTTTAATAGGATATAGTTGTAACATTCAACACAAACCGAGTATACCTAATTTCTCAGACCAACGACAGAAGACCGTTGCCTTTAGTGGCAATAGTCATTGGATCCGCCAAATCCAGAGATAAATTTGGTAATTAGCTTTTCTTCTTATTTGGCCTTTTGAGTTCGTTTATTTTCGTAGTTTAAAAAGCCCTTTAATTTATATATCATATATGTTGCATCCGTACTTTCTACCTGCGTTAAATTAAACCACATTATTTTGGTCAATTCTAGCCATTTTTTAAAGTATGTTTTTTTCACTTGATTTTTTTTTTAAAGATAATTTATTTTACTTGAAATTTATTGTTAATATCTCAGCTGATCAACTAGCTAGTTAACTAGCTGACCAAATGTTTTATATGGTGGAAGTATGAGACAAGCAACTCCGGTACTTTCTCAATTTTGATAGCTAATACTCAGTCTTGAATTTTTCTTTTTTTAGAGGATTAAGGATAATTTGTGAGTCTCCTTACATAAAGTATTTGGGAAGACATACGAAAAGAGCCTAAGATACCCCTTACAACAAATTTTGTTTTAGCAGGGTTGTTGGTGTTCTCTCCAATGTAGCTAGCTATAAGGGTAATGGGAGAGCCCTATTCATTCTACAAGATCCAACCATAAGCTGTTGGGACAGGTGTTGATACCATCAAAATTGAGCTTCCAATATCCTTGAATTGGCTCGGTCCAAAAAAGATCTATAGTTTTCTCATCATTGTGTCTATTGTTTTAAAGCTTGATGTTTTAACATAGTAGTTCTAATAGTATCTCAATTATTTAAAATTTACATCTCCTATATTAATGGTTGAATGCAAAGATAGTAGGTTTCACAAAGTTTTACAAGATGAGCCTTGAACATGTTTTAAAATTTCTCTTCATTAGATATGATTTTCCTAAAATTCCTTACATTTCTTTCAAATTATATGCACCAAGCAAGCATGGATGGGATCATGTTCTAAAAGAATAGGAGAGTGTTATCCTTTAAGGGTTTTTTTCCATTTGATCAATAGTGACTTAAAATACATAGACATAACCTAGGAGATTTTGAATTTCCTCCATAGCTTATAGGCAAAGGGACAGTCGAGGGAAAGATTGAGACTAGTTTCATTTGCATCATCACACAAAAAATTTAAGTATTATAGGCCAACCCTTTCTTTTCATTTGTTTACTAGATAGAAATTTATTATGTACAACTAGCTAGAGAAAAAAATAACTTTTGGTCAAGCTTTAGAGTATAATTCCTTTTCCACACTATTGAATAAGTGCTATTAAATTTTACCTCTATGAAGGTAAAGTAAACTACTTTGATAGTGTAGTACCCTAAAGGTGTGAGACTCCATCTTAATTTGTCCTCATTAAGAAGTCATTACTCTATGATTGAGCAAGAGATATTCAAGAGCTATATTTTACTAATTAATCTTAGGTGGGATAGTTGCAAGGTTCTTCTACCTTTTAATAGCTCTTCTATTTTCTTCTTCCCAATTCCAATAGTTCTCTGTAGATTTTTCCCAGGTCATATAGAGAATGCTTTGAATGTTTTTGAAGTCTTATTTAAAATCAAGAGGTTGGTTTTCTAACCAAATATCTTTCCATAAGTTAACCTTATAGACTATTCTATCATTCCATTTTAAAAATATTGGCATTATTTTCCTAAACCTCCTAATGCTATTCCATATGAGTGATCCCTCAATGGTGTCTTCAACGATGAAGATTATTTTAGGTTTATTCCTATATAAATATTTTTCTCTAGAGGGATTTATGATCTGCATAGATTCTCCAAATTAATTTTCCTAGCATTAAATTGTTAATTGTCCAAATATTTTTGATTCCCATGCCTCTTGACTCTTTACTATTACAAATTTTACCCTAGGTTACCAAATGGATATTCTTGTCTTCAATATTTCCTTTTCATAAGAAATTTTCCATGATATTTTCCATTCATTTGATGATCTGATTTGGAAGTCAAAATGCATCCATATAGAATATGGGTAGAGTTTCAAAGATTACTTTCATCTTAACCAACCTGGTTGCTATAGATAGCCATTTTGCTTTCCATGAGGCCATTTTCTTGTGGAATTTAGAGATGCTTTGCTCCCAAAAATTTCTAATATTATAACCGTTAAATAGTGGCATACTTAAGTAAGTACTAGGGATGACACGAATCCCCATACTAGTTTGGAAAGCATATAATATAATGTATCTGTCTTCTAGGTTGATTCCATATAATTTAGATTTTATCTTGTTGATCTCTTTTCTAAAGGCAACCTCATATGTAGTAAGCAAACATTAGACTATATTGTTCTCATTTAGTGTTGGGTTTATAACTAGGAGGGTATCATCTACAAATTGTGAGTAATCAGGTGCTACCTACTATTTATCTTGAGTCCCAAAATTAATTCTTTTGACTAAATATGCTTCAAGTCCTTGCCCATGACTTTTATAATAATGATAGATAAATAGGGGGAGATGGGGTCTCCCTACCTAAGACCTCTTGAAATTTTAAAAAATCCTCACAAAATTTCATTTATTAAAACTAATAAGAAGGGAATTTTATATAAAGAGGCTAGCCATTGTCTCCAATCTTCATTGAAACCAAGCTTTTCCATAACTCTATCTAAAAGATTCTAGCATACTTTGTCAAAGGCCTTTTTCATATCCATATTAATGAGTAGACCTTATGTTTTGTTACTCTTGAAAGAGTGGATTAATTCATGGATGACAAATATCTTATACAATAGATGCCTCCCTTTAACAAAAGCTTTCTACTCATCAAAAATTATGTTTGGGATAATCAATTTTAGTCTATTTTTTTTTATAGAGTTGCTTAAAGAAGAATGATGTTTTAATAAAAAATTTTATCCCCTTTGTGATAGAATTTTCCCTCCTTATGTATACCATTACCCCATAATTTTATACTTGCCAAGAAGGATAACCCTCAAAATCTATGCGATGGTTTACTTTGGTAGTTGTTAGCCTTACCCTAGTAGGACTAGCTTTTTGTTATGTTCTTGTTAACTTCGTTTAATGTGATTTAATTTAATCAAAAAATTTTATGTGGTCTTTGATTAAACTGTAGTAAATTTTTAAGTTTGATTAAGGCAAAGGGTTTATGCCAAATATTTCAAGATCCATGTCGTGTTTCATGTTGAATTCACCAAAGATGTAAACTGAGATTTAAGATGCTAGTCTCTAATCCTAGAGGCTCATACTTGGATGTGGATTCTTTTCTAAATTCCATCAAGAGTTTTTTATGGATTCACTCTAAATCCTATGTTTTAATGTGTTCAATTGGAGCAAACACCAACCTTTTAATAACTAGCAATTTAATAAGCAAAATGTAATGCAAGGAAGACATTGATTCTATCGAACAAGATCTAAGTCCAATATGCACTTTGGTATCTTTCATAACTATTTTAAGATAAAAAAGAAAAAAATATTTCACCTTTTTAGCAATGTTGCAAGAGGAATGCATAAACAAAGTTCTAGCCTAATTGTGCAAACTATATGCAATTATGATTTAATGAATAATAAATGTTGAAAAGGTGTTCCTTTGTGCTTAAAAGAAAGTAATTAATAAATCCTAATACTAAGTTCCTTGGTTTTCTTTTTTTTTAATAAACTACTAAAACTAAACAAAGAGTAAACAATAACACAAAATTAGTACTGCAATAAAGCATGAAAATAAGTTACCTAGGATCTAGCTAAGGATAAGTTTATCACCTAAACTTGGGTTCATTGCCTACATAGGTTCACTGCTTGCAAATAAATTCATCACCTATGATGGGTTTGCCACTTGTTGACTTGTACATTTACAAAAAAATCTAAAAATAAAAATAATAGATGTGTTAGTTTTTAGGGAGCCTACTTCATGCTTTAAAAGGTGTAAAACTTCTTATTTGTAGTCAAGCCCCTTGTTCCTTTTTACAAAATGAAATTGGACCTTTTGGAAGAAGATTAACCACATAAACTAGAAATTTAGCTATTACAAAAACCAACTTGGGTGTGATGTGAAGATGCTAGGATGTCCCTAGGATTGGCTATAGATTTTTTTGATGTTGAAAGTTACTAGAAGATTGAGTAAAACAAGTTTGTAGCCTATAGGGAAAGTCTGCAACCTATGACCTGCTAATTTGTTTTGAGAATTGCTAACTTGTTTCAAAGATTGAAATATAAAATTTTAGATTAAAATTTTAATGACTTCAAAAAGGTAATGATCAAGCATTAGGGGCTAGCAAAAATAATAATGGCTAAAAATAGATTAGGACAAGTTTGTTTCCTATAGGGCAGGTTTGCAGCTTATGACCTACTAATCTATTTTGAGGTAGCTAACTTGTATCAAAACTTGAAAGTAAGGGTTTTGGAGATTGCAAATTCTCCACAAACACTACTAAGCATTGGTTTTATATATTTTGAGACATTAACTATCATAGGAATATAGACATATATACTTGTTGAAAAACTCTTTTTGATCCCATTCTAATAGTGGTGTTTTATAAAATCTTGTAAATATTTGATAGAGAAAATGATGTCCCAAATATGATATTACTTTTTGGATTGATAACTGCTCTAAGTTTAGGTCAAATAAAGGAATATTTGGTTTGGTTTATTAGAGGGCTATGTATGGGGATTAATTAGAAGAATTGATTAACTTATGATTTAGCTAGATGTTTCAAATTTGGGTGTCAACAAGTATGAGCTATGTAAATCATATCCACCCTATTCAAGCAATGGAAACTCATATTCATGAAATAAAAATAAAATTAGTGTAAAAATTATCCCTACAATGTAGATTATTTAAGGCAACAAAACTAAAAATAATCCAAATTAGAAATAGTAAGAAAAATAGAAGAGATTGAGAATAAAAATATTAGTGGAACTTTCAATAAGAAAGGAATTCTTTGAAAATATGATCATAGAGAAAAGGAAATCCAATGGAATACTAATATGGTAAGTCCAAAGCAAATATTACAATTGCTAACAAGAATAAACAATGATGATGATAATGATATCTTGATATGTTTAAGACATAAATGACCCTAGAATTATCAAGGAATTAATAGGCTATATTTGTCATAAATTTGTTTTAATATAAAAAATAAAATTAAGTAATTAATTTCAAATGATATTAACTAAGTGATTAAAGATATGGGTTTTTAATAGAAAGACCTTAGTTAATATCCTACTAGGAAATTTAGTACCATACCATTATGTGGTTTATTAAAACATTATGGTAATAAATGATGATGTAATATGAATAGGTATCATTTCAATTCTATATATTTAATGAAAAATAAGTAGTAGAAAATGTAAAGAGATGTTTAAAAGATCTATAAATTCTTAATAGATGCAATATCTTGATAATATCAACATATTTATAAAAAAAATAAAATGAAAGATAAATTAACTAATCATAATATTGATTTTACACTTTTATTAAATTCAAAATTGAGAAGACAACTAGATGACTAGATTCTATATTTCAATAAAATTAGTATCAAAGAACTACAAGAAGAAATATGATAACTTAAAAAATAAATACAAATAGGCCTTAAAATTTGGCTAAAAATTAATAATTTATAAAACTTATGGGGAGTATTTGACCTAATAAAAATAATAATATTTTATTTTTCAATAAAAACAACCTACATAAAAATTACATAAAACTATCTTAAAACATTAAAAAATATTATCTAATCAAAATTTATAACTCAATTAATTGTTTTTTTTTAAAGTAAAGTTTATTTTTTATAAGGATAAAGAGTAGGTTATGAAAGGGTCTTGGTCTCTTGTACAATAAAAATGTCCTCCATGTATCATAACCACATGCAACCAAAATTTTGCCAAGATCACAAAAAGCTAAAATTTTGTCAAGATCATAAAAAACCAAACTTTTGTTAGGTTCATAGAACACCAAACTCTTGCTAAGATCATAGAAATCCAAATCTTTACCAAGATCACTAAAATACAACCTTTTTCCAAGTTCTATGAAAGCCAAAATTTTTCCAAGATTACATAAAGCTAAATTTTACAAGATAAAAAAACCAATTTTTTTCCAAAATCATTGAAAGCAAAAATTTCACTAGGATAAAACAAAACAATCTTTTACCAAGATTATAGAGAGAAAATATTTTTCCAGTGTCACAAAAAACAAACCTTCTCTAAGATCACAAAAATATAAACTTTTGCTAAGATCACAACAAGCCAAAGTTTTGCCAAGATCACAAGCCAAATTTTTGCAAAGATCACTCATCAAAATCAATATTGCATTTAACATACATTTTATTTTGGAAAAAAGCTAAACCAAAGTTTTAAGGTTGTTTAGAAATGTGTCTGGTGCACCTAATGAACTTATTGGATCATGCTTTGATTATCTCCACATCTTATTCCATTCTAGTGTCACTACATTATCTACCATTTTTTATTTTTGTAAACAAAATAAAAGTGGTTTATGTAGTTCCATAAGATATGATAAGTGTTTTTAAGAGAATTATCCAATCCCCTATAGTTCCATGATGATATTTTTTAGAGACCTTTTTTTTTTTGAAAAATTCAAAGTAGTCGAAGTTTGTTTCGAATATCCTTCTAATTTTATACTTTACTAATTTGGTTGGACTTTCTACCCCTAATTTTTAAGTGTGTTGTTAGGGTACCTCCTAGTATGAATAACTCCTTCAATGTTTCCTCAACTTCTTCTTCAATGAATTTATCCGAGTTCTTTGATTATTTACCATGAGTCTCTTATTGTATTTCTTGTGAGTAATCTAAATGTTCCTTAATGGTTTCTTCCACTATTTATTTTTACCTTTTATTTGAGATTCATTATTAATTAGTATTATATCTCTTCCTCCATATATAATGAGAGGATGAAAAATTTATTGGAAATTTTTGGATCCAATTTCTCCTACATAGGCCTTAGTTGAATTCTCAATATGTGAGGACTTTTATTCTTGATAGTTTGAAATTAAGGTTTTATTTCCTTTTGAAATAATTAGGTTTTGATGGGTAGTTTTGAGAGAAGTGTCCATGTTGGTGATAAGTAAAGCATTTAAAAGGGATGTGCTCATATTCTAATGGCTAGGTGTGAACCCAATAAAATCCTAATGTTTTCTAGAAGCCCTTTCTTCAAGTTTACCCCTACACATATACGAGACACAAATTGCATTATTGGCCTTTGAAGGGGTTTAATAAAATGAAAGATCCTATGGTGTTTTATCATTTATATCATGGGATTATTCCACAAGTGTAGAGTCAAAAAATGAAGACGTATTGCTTATTCATTTCTGTATTACAATCGAGCTAGGCCACATTTCTACAAATTTACAGATCAATGCTTAAGTTGAAAGAGCTAAGATTTTGTGTTGGATGTAAGTTAGAAGCACCTCCACAATGGGTACATCATTGAGTTTAGCCATAAAGGATTATTTTATGGTTTTATTTAGATATTGTGGTTTAGGCATTCAATGAAGGTGGGCATTGAAAACTTAAACCATATTATATGGGAGAAAAGTAAAAATTCTCTATTGCAAGGTTTGAAAAGAGAAATTATTGAAATTATATTTAGAAACAAATTAACATTTAAAAAGCAACAACATATATCTAATCTATATCCTTACCTCTCATTATTGTACCAAACCCTAAATCTATATATTTTTCATATCTCATTGTGTTAAAAATTAACTTTTTGTCTTCTGGACTGCCAACTGTTTGAGCTTTGGCTCTTCTTCGAAAGGTCCAAGGTTCAAACCATGACATGGGTAAGTGTGTGAGAGGGTGGGTGTGTAGTGGCTATGTGTTAAATTTCCTATTGATAGGCATAACTTTCAGCTTTAAGAGGGATCATAATTAGAAGGACCTACCCAACCATGTACTATTAGTTGTTGAAATTTCTCACACTAATAAAATAAATAAAAACTAATATTTAATATATTTTATAATTCATATTAAAATCTTAAAAAGAAACCTTCAAGTATGAAATCCTTATTTAAAGAAATAGTACATGGTGAAATCCTATGGGTGTGTAGTGGCTGTGTTAAATTTCCTATTGATAAGCATAACTTTCATCTTTAAGAGGGATAATAATTAGAAGGACCTACCCAACCATGTACTATTAGTTGTTGAATTTCTCACACTAATCAAATAAATAAAAAATATATATATATATATATATATATATATATATATATATATATATATATATATATATATATATTATTTTGATGAAGAACCTTGGGGAAATATTTGAACCTGGGCCTCGATAACTAGAGAGTTTTAATTACCCACTTGCTCTCCAACTCCTCTACATGAACGGATATATTTAATATATTTTATAATTCATATTAAAATCTTAAAAAGAAACCTTCAAGTATGAAATCCTTATTTAAAGAAATCATGTATATTCTACTTTCCAACTCCACTTTATATGTAAATTATTAAATCCCCACAAACGTGATATCCTCGCTTAGAGGAAGTCAAGGACATATGAACTTTTATTTTTTGTTTTTAACATTTTAATTTTATACATGTTATATTGTAAAGTGTTTTCTATAACTTAAATATTAGATGTTGGAAAGTTAACATAAGAAATTAATTTAATTAATTAATAGTTATAATTTTTATTAAAATATAATATTTTTAAGTTAAGTAAAATTATGTTTATATATAAATTTAATTATAAAAAATTTAAAATTTAAAATGTAAAATTAGGAAAAAAAGTTGTACACAATCCTACACTATTTGAATTCCATTCAATGGAAGACAAGGTTTACTTCCCTGTTTTATGACAATTCTCACTTGATTAGTTATTATAAATTTTGAATAAGATAAAGTTAAGAAATTTAAATTTTCTAAGGGTAGACATTCTACCAATAAACATTTGTCTTCTATTAACTTAATCTATTTTCTTTTAAATAGGTGTTTATTAAAACTTAAATCTTAGAAAAAAAAAAAGAAAACTCTTACCTATTATAATACAACAGATCCTTTCAACGCGAATATATCTTCAGGCATCTCACATTAACAATTGTTTCGATGACTACCACAGATGGTGCGTTCAACTGTGAAGGTGTGAACCAAAATAACTCAAGATCGATCGTATGGAAACCTATGTTTCTTAAGAGAGGTAATTTTCCATGCGACTATTAAAACCCATGTATGTGATAGGTTCTGTATCTAAAGTGTCATCCTATATGATCGTTGAGAACCTACTTATGACAATTTTTACATTATATCGTTTCATATGAGTTATAAGGATTGTCATGTAACCAGCAGTAACTATTTAAAAATACATATCACAAATATTATATCTATTAAATATAACTTCATAAACTTCAAAAATCACTTTTTTTCCTTTAAAAAATATTGTTCCTACTCCCATGATTGGGAGCCTCACAAATGAAAAGAACCATACGTTTCAAAAACCACTGGCTCACATTGTTTGTTCTTTCTTATCTTGTTGTTGAAATGACGAACGACTTTACTGCTCCTCACAAATCAAAAGAACCACACGTTTCAAAAACCACAGACTCCCACAAATAAGAAAGAACCATACGTTTCAAAACCATACCCTTCTTAAATAATTATTTCGTAACAACTTTACTGCTCCTTACAAATCAAAAGAACCATACGTTTCAGAAACCACAGCCTCTTATTGTTTGTTCTTTCTTATCTTGTTCCTTACATCCACGTGACCTGATGAAGGACATCATACTTTAAAGTGAAAGGCAGTCTTGCCATACACTCCACAGCTCAACCTTACAACTACCTCATCGCTTCCCCCTTTCCTGAAATAAGTTGCGAGCCACATGTAGGTATTATCTGCTACGAATATTTGAAGAACTCCTAACTGTAATATACCAAAGTGACATGAGGCTGCACTTTAATAGGCTATAGTTGTACCATTCAAGACAGAGTATACCTAATTTCTCAGGCCAACTATTGAAGAACGTTGCCTTCAATGGCAATCGTCATTGGGTCCGCCAAATCCAGAGATAATTTTTCTCGTTAGCTTTTTCTCTTATTTGACCCTTAAAGTTAGTGGCTTTTTTTTTTTTATAAATTAAAGATTTTAAGAATCTTTAAAACCTTAAGGTTTTGTTATATTGTAAATTTTTTATTCTTCCATATAATAAGATTGTGATAGTTTGGGATCAATTCCTGTTATTATATTATTTTCCAATTTCTTTTCAGATTGAGTGGAGTGGTCACCAATTTAATTTTCCGTGCAAGCAATTTTATTTGAATATTTTTTTATTGTAACACCTTGGCATCATTGATGCGATTGAGAGAATCTGAAACTTATTACCTCGGCCTCCTCACTCTGTAATTTGGATTTCTTGGTGGAATGAAACAATTGCCCGTACTACCTCTTTCATGCAGTATTTTGGAAAACAGGTGGCACATGTCAGAAAATGTGCTCATTTGGCTGTTACGAAGGAGTATCAACGAAATTTACGATTGCTGGAAAATGATCAATATGATCGACAGTTGCAAACCATTGTTTTTGGTCTTCGCCACCAGCTTATAGTCCATGAACGACATGAAGCCAGGGGGCTCAGATTCAGGCTCGTCTGCACTGGCTAAGGGTTGGTGATGGCCCATCCAAAGCCTTTTTTAAGTCTTTTCATTTCAGGTAGGCCAAGATTTAGATCAAGGCTATTCAAGTCTTTATGGTAGGCTGACTTCTCTTCCTGATATTGTTTCAGCCTTTGTGGATTGTTATAAGCTTGTTTTTCAAGCTCAAAAGGATTCTCTAGAACGTCATATGGCGCTCCAACAATGTCTTGATGTTGTTCCTACTAAGTTATCTGAATATGAAAAACTTCTTTGTGAGGCTCCTCTTTCACTTGATGTGCTTCATAATGCTCTTATGACTATGTCGGATGACAAGTCCCCTGGTCTTGATGGCTTTCCATGTGAATTTTATAAATCCACTTGGATGTTTACTAGGCTTGATATGCTTAATGTCTACAATGAAGCGTTAGCTAATAATTCTATGGGTAATATTATCAATAGTGGAAACTTTAAATTTATTCCTAAAATGGGTAATCCCGAGCTTATCACTAGTTGACGACCTATTACTCTACTTAATGTCTCTTAAAAAATTTTGGCTAAAGATTTAGCTCTTCGTATTTGCAACATTCTCCCTGTGATTATCAGACTAGAGCAAACGGTCTTCATTAAAGAGCATTACATCTTGGATAATCTTATTGCTATCTGGAAAGGTTTAGAATGAGCTTGTATCTCTAGCCAAAATCCTTTTTTTTTTAAACTAGACTTTGAGAAAGCTTATGGTCGTATTGAGTGGTCTTTCATTCTTGCCATGCTCCAAGCTCTCAGCTTTGGCCCTTTTTTAATCAGGGTTGTCAGTATGTTGTTGTTGATGCTTCAGCTTGTCTTACTATTAATGGACTTAGATCAAAGGATTTTGGTTTGTTTCATTCCATTCACGAGGGTTGTCCTTTAGCCCCCTCACTTTACATCCTTGTTGTTGAAGCTTTTGGTTATCTTATTGCACATCAAGTGTCTAAGGGGTTGATCAAAGGTATTATTTTTCCTGATATGTCCACCCAACTTATTAATGGGTACTTTGTAGATGATTCTTTTCTCACTATCAATGAGGATGAGGTTTCAATTTCAACTACTTTGGTTTGTTTGGACACTTTTTGTAAGGCCTCGGGATCCAACATAAAATGGTCTAAGTCCCTTTGTTTTCGTCTTGCTTCTTATTCTATGCCTACTTGGATTAGACATTTTTCATGGAATTGGCTTCATAGGGGTGAGTGTTTTAAGTTCTTAGGAATCCCCTTTGCTTTTGACAACTCACCCTCTGAACTCTCATTAACAGAATTGAAAAGAAATTTTCTTATTGGGCCTTGTGTCCCCTTTCTCTTGCCGATAAGTTTCAGGTTTGCACAAAGATTCTTGCTACCACCCATATTTATTGCTCTTCCTATTGGTCCCCTCTAAGAATTATTATAATAAGTTGGTTAGACTCCTTAGGGATTTTCTTTGGGCCAAGGTGAAAATTCACGTGGTTTTCATCGAGTTGCTTGGGATATTTGTTGCAAACCTACTGTTAAGGGTGGAATGGGCATCATTGACATTTACAGCTAAGTGGGTGGTTAAATCTATTGAAGGCCCTAAAGCCTAAAATATTTTGATTCGTAATTGTATTTCTTCAGGGCTACCTTATGGGTGCAAAGCATGGGAAAATATTGACCTCCATACTCTCATCATTAATTCTGCTCTAGTTAATATTTAGGGTTCCTTTATTTTTTTGGTAGATAAGATACTATAGCATTAATACCGAGTTTTACAGGTTGACCCAAAACCTTTTACAAAAATCAGCCCAGGGCTGTTGATGAACATATCCTTACTAAGGATCCTATATATGTAAAATCTACATGCCGCCAAAGCCTTTACATCCGGTAAGGCACATAGCCCGTTATCAAAAAGAAACTTCCCATACAACATTTTGGGTATACCCTGAGAAAACACACATGGATCATAATTATAAAAAAGAAACAGACATGAATCCCTTCCTTGAGACAATGGAGAAACAAAAAGCTGTAGACACACATAGCAGAGTACTGAAAAAACCTCCTACAAGCTCTGTATTGACAGTTACTCTTAATAATTATTTGGTAATTGCTTTATTTCGTATATGACATGCTTTGGTACCACATACTATCTTGGCCAATCAGCCTTGGATAAGTGAACCCGCTGGCTAGATTTATGGCGGTGGCTATCTGGTGGTCCATGTGGCTTTGGTTCGAAGTCTTATATTGGCATTTTTTTCCTTCCTTGTGATTATCAACCGACCTCAAATTACTAAGATGACTAGGAGCCATGTTATTTGACATGTGATTTTCCCCATTAGTCTTTGTGGTATTTCCAAGCAGCATCCACAAAGATTGATAGCTCAGATAATTTTTATTGTGAGTCCAATTCAAAAAAGAGACGGGAATACTCCTAGACTTCGAACTTACAGTGCCTTCCCTGTTGGTAAATTTGACTATCATTCTTGGAATTCTTGTTGAATAAGCTCCTCTACTTCACTCGGGATACTGTGTTCTCATTTGAAAATTTCGTCACCATCGACACCCAAATTTGCCAGCTTATCAACAATTTTGTTAGCTTCCCGAAAGACATGTTGGGCTTTTCTGTTCTATATTCCCTAGAAAATGATCCTAGCCTCTTCAACAATTGTTTTAATCCTCCAAGGAGGTGTTTTCCAATTATTGAGGAGATTTATAACATGCATAAAGTCTCCTTATACGATCAAATTGCCTTCTAAGTCTTGAGTCATTTTAAGGCCTCTCCACATAGCTCTAGCTTCAGCTTTGTTATTTGTCCTTGTTCCCAAATATTTAGAAAATGCAAGCATCATATTCCCATTATGACCTCATACAATGACACCAGTGCCTGCTCTACCAAGATTTTCCTTAGCTGCTCCATCAAAATTAAGCTTAAACCAACCCATAGGAGGTGGAGACCACTTAAAATTGGCTCTGGGGTTGACTACCCTAGGCACAGACTCATCTAACAAGGTTAAGCTTAAATATTGAGCAATCGTGGTCTCTTGTAGATGAGGTTTACAACTATCAAAAGGGATAAGGTTCACATTCTCATTGGCAAAGGATAGGATCCTGGCAATGATAGTTTGATGATCATGGATAGACTCATTAAAGACTCTATGGTTCCTTTCTAACCACACATGCCAAAGATAGTGATTGAGACAAATTTTCCACATGTATCTAAGTCTTTGTCTTGAAAATGGAAAAAAATTATTTTTTGGAGCGGAGGGGAATCGATCCCCAACCCGCCGCTTTGCAATAGAAGAGATTAGTTGCTACACCACACAACGTCGTTTTCAGGGTTCCTTTATTATTAAAAGTATTTGGCAAGCTTTTGAGGCAATGAAACCTTATCTTCATTGGATTGGTGATGTTTTTTGTAATGGTCTTTCATTCAATTATGAGAATATCTGGTGGTCTCCTATTCTATCTAACTCTTCAGTTCTTCTTTCTTATATGCCATGGATTAAAGCTTTGAGGTTGTTTCGCAAGGGTATATGCTATATTAATTATTTAATGCACTCTCGAGACTGGATTTCTTGACCTGATCTCAAACAAAAATTTAATCTTTAGAATTCGGATCTTCCTTCTATTCTTAAGATTCAAGAGATCATACATGATATCATGCTTCATAAGCTTGGCCTTCAACCCCCAAGTTCCTGGTGGAGGGATTGGTGTTGGAATGTGGATACTCCATTCAAAAACTACTCTTCTTCCTTGATTTATCAACTTCTTAGTCTTGTTTTCTCTAGTGTTGATAAACTTAATGAGAGATGGCAGACTCATTCTACCTCCTATATTTGGATTGCTCATTTGAACCATAGCTGGAAGTTTAAACTTGAACCCAAGATTACCTTTTTTCTCTGGTCTCTTCTTTATCAAGGGCTTCCTATGGGAGAGAGACTTAGTAGGGTTGGTCTTCCTAATACTAAGTATTCAACTTATGGTTGTTTTGAGACTTTCAAACATCTATTTTGGTTTTGCCCTTGTGCTCAGTATGCTTGGTCCTGGATTCATTAATTTTTCAAGCCCTTTCATCCTAAATTTTTTAGATGGGAGATGATATTTTTTCGCGATAACAATTGTTGGCCTACCTATATTGTCGCTCTATGGAATTTATTTCATGCTATTATTTTGCTTCAACTTTGGAAATCTATGAATGCTACTGTCTATTCTAGAGATTCAATTTCCAGTCATTTTTCCTTGCATGAGAATATTACAATATTTTTTGCTATTATTGTTCAACTCCATTCCCAGGCTTCCAAGTTGAATCATGAGTTGGCACATTTGATAAATCTTGTCAGGTTCTGGTGCGAGGCTCCATGCACTTTCAAAATGGCTTCACCTGACCTCCTTCTGCCTTAAGTTCCCTCTATTTCTTTGAGGCCTTGACATAGCAGGGTGACATTTTCTAGCATCAGGTTATTCTATCAGTGCCCATAGAAGGGCTCGGTATCCTCTTGGAGTGGCTTCCTTTGTTTAGTTATTTTACTTATTCACCCTTTTAGGTGTTTTTGGTTTTAGCCTCAAGTATCTATAATGTTGTTTGTTTGGGTGGCCTTACACCCTGAGCTATGATTTTTCCAACTCCTTTTTGTTGTAACCTCTCTTATGTTTAATAGAATATAATTGTTGGTTCCAATAAATTTTAAATAGAACATATATATTACATGTGTTACATTTGCTTACATACTAAATTATATTATTTTAATTTTTTTATTAGGTGGAAGAGGGGTTTTGAAGGGCCCCATAACCTTTTATAATGTAGTTTTATAAGGGATCTTAAACCTATATTTGGTCATAAGGATATTATATGAAAATATTAGAAGAACATAAATGAGTTTATATCCTAAGGAGAACTAATCCTGCACCCTGAAAGAAGAAATCCAACATCCAACATCCGAAATGTGGATCTAGCATCTCATAAAGATCCTACCAAAATAAAATTTAAAAATTGGGCTCTTATATTTGACATTTGAAATTCTCCCACCCATTTGAATATATCTCACCCAGCGAGAGAACTTACCAATTTGAAATAAAACTGGGTGCTCATATTTAAAATTCGAAAAATTCTTGTCCATTTGAAAAATCTCACTCAACAAGAGAACCACACACATCAAACACTGATAAGAAAAGTGGGTTTTGAAAGAAACTTAGAACCTGAACATAGGATTTTGAAAGGAAACAAAAACCTTGAAGTGAAATAAGCCTCTAAGATAGGACTGTAGGGTTTTGATACGAACCTAAAATATTGGAAACGATAACTGAATCTAAGCACTCAAAATGAAAATAAAAAAATTCTAGAATGCTCAAAGGAAGATGGAAAATTTTGCCCAATAGAAGAACTGAACTAAAAATCCAAACACTAGTTAAGAGAAATTTGCATAGGTTAATGCATTTGCTACAAAGAATGAAATTTAAAACATCTTGCCTAAACTAGGATCAAGCTTGCGCTTTAGTTGGAAAGTTAAAATTTGAAACATCCCACCAAAAAATGAAATAGCAGTACAACCAAACAAGATATCTATCCATCAGGCTCAAAAAATTGCTAGAATCTACCCAAAGACACCAACATAGAAGATCGTAAGGTCAATGCAACCATGCTTATTCGAAAGAGCTATAATCTAGAAACTGGAAACCCATACCTCAAGGATTTAACATGCAACAAATCAAAATCTAAAACATCTACAACAATCATAATCTGCAGTTGGATCCCAATAGAAAAATGTACCCAAATTTGAAACGCAAGGTAGGAAACAATTCTCTCCCAAATAAGGAACCATAGATTAGGTACTCTGACCCCCAACAACAAGCACAATCTTACAACAAGAACAATCACCAACAAGAACCAAGGATATAGTATAAAAACCATAAATAACCTTCATCAATATTGAGGAAAATAGATTCTAGCACTAGATTTTTCCTAAGACCCATAAATGACCCCAAACTCACAAAATTTAGAGAAGCCTTGGAATAACAACAACACCCCTAAAGCATGGTAAAGCCATAAACTACCAAATCAACACCTTGAAAACATGCAATATCACCTATAGGAAGGAAACAAAAATTGTAGGCCCAAAAAACATGGGAACTATGAAGGAAATCTCAAGGGTAATCCTCACCTAGGAAAGATCTAGGGAAAAAAACATTGAGATCCCCAAAAGGGGATTAAAACACCTCCAATTCTTGTGGGTTCTAACCCTATTGGCACACAAAAGAAATAAAAAAAGCAAAAAATACTCCATAGCAACTATAGAAACTTGGACAAGCACCCCAAAGCTACCATTTGCACCACTCTAGCTAAATTCTCAGCCTACCAATCACTAGATCTAAGAAGAGAGAATCCACCATCGAGTGGGTCTAAAACCTGGGAAAAAATAGTTCCAAGGGTAGAAAAGCACCATAAAGAGGAAAATCCTTCAATCCTAGGAGCAAGACAACACCACCCATAGTCTTGGATCCGACCATTTTTTGGGTGCAACATCCAAAAATCTATCCAGACCTCCAGAATCAAAGAAAATCGACAACCCACTCTTCATAAAAACACAGTGGGTTTCTAGCCCAGAAGGAAAAAAGCAAGTGTCCAAAGAGAAATCCACTAAAATCTTTAAAGGAGGTTCTCCTAAAGAAAAAAGGGCTTCCTTGCTTCACACCTAGTGACAATAAGGGTCATATATTCCCACTCTAGAATTCAATCTAGATCTTGTGATCTTCATTTTAGTTCCCTCTCCTAATTGAATTAGCAAAATATGAAGAGCAACCTTTTGAATTTCTATAAAAATCCTAGTATATTATTTTAAATTAGTTATAGTAATTTTTTTGCTTGATCTCATCTTCAAGGATAATTTGTTTTACTTAAATATGTTGTTAAGGCCTAGTCGGTCAACCAATTAGCCAACTTGTAGGTCAAATTTTTTACATAGTAGAAGTCCACCAAACACCCTGTGTGCTTCCTCAATTTTGATGGCCAAAACCTAGTCCTAAATTTTATATTTTATTTAGAGCCTTAAAGATAATTTGAGTCTCCTTCTAGAAAAAATGCTTGGGGAAACATACGAAAAGATCCTAAGATACGCATCACAATAGCTTATGTTTCAATAAATTTTTTTATGTTCTAGCCAATGTACTCAGCTATAACGATAATGGAAGAGCCATAATCATTTTATAATATCCAACCATAAGTTATTGGGGTAGATGCTACCCCTATTGGTACCATAAAAATTGAGCTTCCAACATCCTTGAATAGGCTTAGTCCAAGAGAGATCTATAGTTTTCTCATCAACTTGTCTATTTATTTGAAGCTTGATGTTTTCCATAGCAGTTCTAATGGCCTTCCAAGAATTTATAATAGTTGAATGTGGGGATAGTATAGTTCACATAGTTTTGCAAGATAATCCTCAGACCTATTCTAAAATTTCTCTTCATTAGATATGATTTTATAAAAAATCCTTGCATTTCTTTCTATCCATATGTACCAGAAAAGCATGACGAGGTTCATGTTTTATAGAAATATGAGATCCTTATCCTTAAAGGGTTTTTACTATTTGACCAATAGTGACTCAAAAGACATATGCATAACCTAGGAGATTTTGAATTTATCCATTAATTTATGCCATAGCTTACAAACAAAGAAACAATGGAGGAGAAGATGGGGATATGTTTGATCTGCATTATCACACAATACATTTAAGTATTTTAGACCAATCTCATTTTTTATTTGTTCACCAAATAGAAATTTATCATGTACAACTAGCCAAAGAAAAAAATAGATTTTGGCCAAGCTTTAGAATGCCAAACCCTTTTCCACAGTATTGAAGTACTATTAATTTTTGTCTCTATGAAGGCGAAGTAAGCCAATTTGATAGTGTAGTCCCCTAAAGGTGTGATTCCAACTTAGTTTATCCTCACCGTGAGAAGTCATTACTCTATGATTGAGCAAGATGGACTCAAGAGTTATCTTTCCCTACCTAATCTCAAGTGGGATACTTGTAAGGCTCTTCCACCTTTTAATAGCTCTTTCATTTTCTTCTTCCCAATTCCAATAGTTCTCTACATATTTTATCCAAGTCATACAAATAAAGCTTTGAATGTTGTTTAATTCTTCATTTAACTTAAGAGGTTGGTTTTCTAACCAAGCATATTTTCATAAGTTAACCTTTGAGCCTATTCTAATATTCCATTTGAGAAATCTGGGCATGCATTAGTTTCCTAACCCTCCTAGTGTTATTCCATATGAATGATCCTCTAGGGGTGTCTTCAGCTATATTATTTTATGTTCATCATTGTCTAAATATTTTTCTCAAGAGAGAGTCATGATCGACATAGATTATTCAAATTAAATTTTGTAGCATTGCCTTGTTAATTGTGCAAATATTTATGATTCCCATGCATTCTGACTCTTTACTATTACAAATTTTATCCTAGGTTACTAGATGAAATTTCTTGTCTTTAGTATTTCCTCTCCATAGGAATTTTCTCATGATATTTTACATTCTTTTAATGATATTATTGTGGAGTCAAAATGCACCCATACAAAATATGGATAGAGTTCCAAAGACTACTTTTATTTTAACTAATTTTTCTATTATAGATGGCCATTTTGCTCTCTATGAGACCATTTTATTATGGAAAATAGATATGATTTGCTCCCAAAATACTCCAAAGTTTTCATTGCTATATATGGGCATACCTACGTAAGTACTAGGTAGGGTATCGATACCCATCCTAAGTTGGTGAGCATATAATCTATTTTATCTCTCTTCTATATTAGTTCCATAGAATTTAAATTTTATCATGTTGATCTCTTGTTCAAAGGTAATCTTATATGCAGTAAGCATACCTTTGACTCTATTGATATCCTCTAGGGTTGGGTTTTTAACGAGGAGGATAACATCTAAAAATTGAAAGTGAGTAATATAGTGACACCTACATTTTATCTTAAGTTTGAAGATCAATCATTTGGAGTAAATATTCTTTAAGCATCTACCCATGATTTATGCAACAATGATGAATAAGTAGGGGGGGATGGGGTATCCCTACCTAACACCTCTTGAATTTTTAAAAAATCCTCTCAAGAATCCATTTATTAAAACCAAGAAGAAGTGGTATTTATATAAAGAGGCTAGCCATTGTCAGCAATCTTCATCGAAACCAAACTTTTCCATCACTCTATCTAAGAAATTCTAGCATATTCTATCAAAGGTCTTTTTCATATCAATATTAATGAGTAGATCTTGTATTTTATTACTTTTAAGTGAGTGGATTAATTAATGGATGATAGATACTCCATGCAATAGGTACCTTCCTTTAGAAACAACTTTTTTCTCATTATAGATTATGTTTGGGATAATATATTTTATCCTATTTATGGTGACATTGGAAATAATTTTGAAAAAGTCATTACATAAAGAGTAATGTCCAAAGGCATCGACTCTTAAGGTGTTATCCATATTGGGAATAAGTACAGTATATCTATGATTAGCTTACCCAACATCCATTTACTAGAGAAGGATCCATGAATCACAACTACAATTTCATCTTTCAATAGGTACCAAAAGTGTTGAAAGAATATTTGGGGGAAATCTATTAGGGCCAAGTGCCTTAAAGATTTTCATTTAGAATAGGGCTTCTTTCACTTTCTCTTCTTTCACTTCCTTTGTTAAGCAAGCATTTTTACATGGAGTGATAAGTTTTGAGATGAATTGAAGCACATAATTTTGAGCATTGATTCTATTGATTTCCTCTTTGGATAATGAGGACTCAAAGAAGGAGATGATGTGATATTTTATTTGTCTTGGAGTAAATATTAGCCGACCCTCAAGAGATTATAGTGTTGAGATCTTGTTATGTTACCCATGAGCCAAGATGGTATGATGAAATAAATTTATATTCTTATCACCTTCTTTCAACCATTGCACTCTAAACTTTTGCTACTAGAATAATTGTTCTTTTAGGTAAACTTCATGTAAGGCACCTAGAAAGCATTTTTATTGTGCAACAAGAGGGTTTTATTGAGCATGTTGTAGAGCCGCCTCAATTTATCAAAGGTCACTTTCTAGCTAAGATTTTTTCTCAATTATATTATCAAAATATTCTTCATTCTAGCTTTTTAGTTTTTTCTCTAACTTTTGATGTTTGGTTGTGAACTTGAACATCTCTATTCCATAATTATGGAATTCCTCTTTCGACCATCTCTCCACCGCTTCATCAAAAATTTTATTCCTAATACATACTCTCTCAGTTCATAATGGGATTATTTTGGGCCTATTGTCATCCTCAATAGATATATTGATGGACTAGTGGTGAGATCCCCCATATTATAGAACTTAAAATTGCAAAAAATTACCGAGAACCGAACAATTGTCCAATATCTCCCCTATGTAACACGATGGGATTATTTAGCTACTATGTTCACAGAGGCAATAACGGTAAATGCGCCAGAGAGATTGGAAAATATTCAAGTACCTAAAAGGGCTAGCTATATCAGAGTGATTATGCTAGAGTTGAGTCGTATAGCTTCTCATTTGTTATGGCTTGGACCTTTCATTCTGATGTTGGTGCATAGACTTTCTTTTATGTTTTTTAAGGGAGGAAAATGAAATATGATTTATTTGAAGCTACCATGGGTATGCAAATGATGCATAATTATTTTTTTATTAGAGGAGCAATTATAGATTTACCCCATGGTTGGATAGAAAAATCCTTAGATTTTTGTATTTATTTCTCACCAAAAGTGACTCAATATGAAAGATTTATTACACATCCTATAATTTTGAAACACGTTGAGGGAGTAGGAATTGTTGGTAGAGAATAAGTAATATATTTGAGTTTATTAGGACCCATGCCATGACATTCTTGTATCCAATGGAATCTTTACAAAGTTGATCATTATGAGTGTTATAATGAATTTTATTGGGAGATCCAATGATTGCTTCCTTATTGAGCCAATCCAAAATAGTAAGAAATATGTCCAATTTCTCTAAGACCCTTTGGTTATTGTATCTCTTGTTACTCCAAGTGTAAATACCCTTAGAATGAAAAGGTACCATAAGATCCAAATCTTCAATGAAGGTGTTAAAATCCTTGGTGGATTGATCAAGCTTCCTGGTTCATCTTGTTTTTCTTCAAAGTATCTTATTGCATTGAAGTCATCCCTAATGATGTAGAATACTTTTTCTTGCTAAGATAACCAACTAGTAATATTTTTCTAAAAAATATATTTTTTAGTTAGGAGTATTTGAGCCATAAATATTAATGATATTAATTTGTCAGTCGATGTCTAGCCATTTTGCCTTGACTATAATCTAGTTTTTCTCAGTTTTGTGAATGACATAGTCTATTCTTAACCTATCCCATAGGATGAGTAGCCTCCTTGAGAATACTCTAGTATTAATTGAAATTATAAAGCTATTGGGCCATATTTTCCATTTAATCCTATATGCTTCATCAAATGATATTTTAGATTCTTGAATGAAAAGAACATTAAGCTTTTCATTACTTACCAGTTTCTTGACCATTATAGATTTTAAGGAGGAATGGAGACCCCTTATACTCTAGGAGACGATCTTCATGGATATTAATTTTTCCTCATGGTATCCAAGCAATCATCAATCTAGTTTTAGGAACACTTTGCTATTCCTTCTAATGTTATTTGTTGTACCATTTTCTTATTGCATTTTTTCCTTATTTTTTGTTAGGACCCATATTTATGACCTTTAATTTTTTTTAGGGTTTGATTGATCATTGAGACTTTTACTTTTCCTTTATTTGTTTGAGATACAAGTACCAAATTGTTCTTTTTCTTGGTATAGGTAGTTTCCATAGATTGAAGATCTTTGATAGCTCAATCATTCTCTTTTCCTTAGGGAATTTCTTCACCATTAGAAGCATGTTGACCAAGAACCTACTAGTTTAGCATGTTATTGATATCTATGGGAATATCTTCAAGCCTTCTCCAATCCTCATAATAATTTTTTTCTCTTGGGGTTTTCAGGAACTCCAAAAGTTCCTCAATATTGCTTTCTTATTTAGTTGGTAAGCTTTCAAAAATGTTGTTAGTCCTAATTTCATGCCAATTTTTGCTTATCTATGAGTTGTTTACTTTCTTTTTGGTAGCTAAAATCCCTCCTTGTTGTCTTCTTTACTTGCAACATTTTATAGATTTTGAGGATAATTTTGTAAGAGATTACTATATTCATGGCATAATCGACATAAAAAAGGAACATTCTCACAGTCAATTGACTAATCCCATTTCAAGTCTCCTACCCTTAGCTTGATCTTCTCTAGTAGGTGGCTTTCCAGGTTTCAATTAACACAAATCCATGCATAGGTCAAAAAATTAAATTCATGCATCCTAGATGATGCCCCTATGTATGCTCATAGGCTATTTACAATAGCTTCAAATGATTTTTCATTCCATAATTCAATAGGAAGGGAAACAAGCCTCACCCAAACTAGGATTGAGGATGATATTTCTTCATTTGGCTTCAATCTAGTGTGTCAAGGCATGAAAACCCTATGCAATGATAAAACCTCTCCACCACAATGATAAAACCTCTCCACCTCTCCTTTGATATTATAGTTCTTGGCTACCCAATATTAAATTGGTCTACGTTGAAGCAAAAATCCCATGAAGCATTGATAAAATTTTATTTTAAATATTTTTTATCTTGTTGTTTAACCTTTATCTATGTAGAGTCACCAAGAGACCCATCTATTACCTTGAGAAAACAATTTTTATTTTTCTAAGATGCAACTTTGGCAATCTCAAGGGTTTATGGATGTATTGATTGCTTGTTTTTCCATTGACAAAGCTTACATTTTTCACACAACATCTTGAAAGGATGATGTTTTGGAGGTAGATTTCTCCTCAAAACTAGGCACCATGACCAAACCCCCTAGAATTGGAATCTTAGATATCGGTCCTTGTTTGCTCAGCTTAAATACAATTGTTGTGATCGTGTTCCCAAAGCCTTACTTTAACATATTATTCATGTTTATGCCAAGCACATGATTTTCACCATTATAGAAAATCAATGCAATATCCTTATAGGATCTCACTAGTCAAAATAAGTGTGCCATGCCAATATAATATCTTTAGATATCCATATATCAATATGATGGTTGTCTTTGACAATTGTTCTCTATATAACTAAGAGTTCCATAAACTAAAGGACCATGTCTTTCATTATCCACGATGGATATGAGATAGAAACCCAATGCTGGGATGAAAAGGACCAAGTCAATATATCATATGTATAAAATAAGAAGAAACAATAATCCATATCTTGGTCCATTGCACTTTCACAAGAGAAGCATGGAATTCAATTATTCCTTTCACTTAAGGAAAAGGATAGTGGCCTACTAGAAATATTTTTTAAAACATGCAACAATGGTTCAAATAAGATAATTAATAAAGTAAAGACGTATCCTTTTGATAGTGGAATGGGGCTTATGGCTGGCAAGAAATGTTAGGTTATTTGAAGGTAAGGAAATTATAGTGATTCAGGTACAAATATATATTAATTCTATTTTTGAAAGTATAAAAATCTCCCCAAAATAAAAACTGAGTAAGCATATAGTAACACTAATAGTGGATCCAATTAATCCATGATGGAGCTTGTTAGGGTAGCCTAGGTAGATGTGGAGTGGAGGAGCACTTTACTTAAATAAAAAATATAAGATCACTTTCAAGGTAAGTTTAGAGGAAGGAATAAATAATATGGTAGAATGGAATGCATTGACCCTCTTGATGAGAATAGTAGTGGAGCAAAAAATTACAACTTTACATATTTATAGAGATTCAAACTTAATGATAAGTTGGGTTAAAAATCATATTGACATGAAAAAATTACTTTTCAATCCTTTCTATGAGCAAGTGAAAATTTTAAAATCTTCTATAATAAAAATTTTATACAAGCATATCTATAGGTAACTAAATATAGAAGTAGATGGTATTTCAAAATATGGTTTGAATCTACCAGTAGGCACTTGGTAGAGGGAAGAAGTGGTTAGAGGATATGGGGTTTCCTCACAATCCTTTTATTAAATTTTATATTAGAGATCTATTAATAGCAAAAATCAAAAGGAGGGGGGGTTTGAAAGGGACCCTTACCTTTATTTTATAGAAAATAGGCTTCAAATAACATTTGTATTCAAAATTGAAACTTGAGTCCTATTTTTGTACTTAGGTAAGAGTCATTCAAGAACTGTGATTGATCAAAAATTTATAATTGTTTTCCACCTATCAGTCCTATTAATAGGATTTGTTTTTTAGATTATAAGTTGATTGTAACATATTACAATAGGGAGGCAAATACTCCTCTTAGTTTAGTTTAGACCAACTCCTAGATAGGATGTAACTAAAATTCTTGAGGGTACTTCATACCCATAACATTGTAATTTTTTCAATCTTAGAAATGAAAATTACATTTTTTTAAGGAAATATATATATATATATATATATATATATATATATATATATATATATATATATATATATATATATATATATATATCACGTTGAGATTTCAAGTATTAACGAAAATTGACATCTTGATCATTTTATAGATTATTCTTCACTTTCCATTCCAATAAGATCTTATAAGCAAGTTACTAAGAAAATAAAAAATTTACAATACTACTTATAAAGTATATACAATTACAATTTCTAAATTCTGGGATGACCTCAACATAGTCTTGTCTTCTTAAAAAAATTGTTATTTTTAAATGGTATGATCAATAAGACTTTTTTTATAATTAAACTAATAATAAATATATGTTTTAATATTTTGAAAGAAGCTATCATAAAAGTCACTTAAAACTTGTTGAAGAATTAAATAACTTTATTTTATATTTAGTATAAATAATTAGAAAAACTTTTAAATATTTAATATTTTATAGATTAAAAACAATCCAAACCTATGAAGAGAAACACACCTCTTCTACATAATAAAATTTAAACATAAGCAATTTTAATGTTTGGTTAAATTTGATAAACTTAACTAATAATGATCAATAAATAATAAAACATTTAAAGAAAGTCATCCTTCAAAACTCAAGGTTATTTCTTCTTATTCAAGCTTAAATGTAATAAAAGTTTAATATGTAAATATAAAATTCAATAAAATGTATTTCTTGTATTCTCCAGCCTAAAGTTATTATCAAAAATAGTTAATATAAAATAAATAAATAAATAAAACATCCACATAGAAATTAAGGAGGACAAGGTACTCCAATGTTCCAACCTCTACATTTTTAAGGTAATGTATCTCTTGAAGTTTGTTTTCATGTAGAGCATACAACCTAGCACCTAATGGGTAGGTGGGATTTTTTGGGAGGCCTAAATATTGATGCACTCACGGAGCTGTGCCAATATTGAATGGTCATCATAGTTAGGGGAGGCGGGGCAATTGATATTTAGAGAAGATTGGTTCCTTGGTCCTAGAAACTAGCCTAAAATGGAGGAAGATAAAAGAGTGGGAAAGAAATAAAAAGAGGTCACATCTAGAACTAACAAGGATGGATGCAACCACATCAAGACAAACAATCTACCAACTCCACCGAAGGAAACATAGGCATGCCATATAACAGATCAATCGATGATACTCTTACCTTACAGTGAGCGCTAGCGGGTCAAACTTGAATTCCAGAATTAGGCGAATGGGTGCATGAAATCCAAGATGTAAAATTAGAGCACCCCCACCCTACCATATTTAGCAAAAATAAACTCCAACCAAAATGTGAATTCTAAAACCACGCAATGAAGTCCATGAAATCCAGATAGCAAAATTAAATGAGAATGCTTAGTTAGCCATCACAAAAATAAATATTAGCACACACATTCATTATACAGATTGCAAGAACACTAATTAGAGACCAAATAGTGATTTACTTGTATTTACAAAATGAAGAATGATTTACATATGAATTGTAATAGCTATACAACCACCCTTGGGAATGGTTGGCATTCCACTATTTATAGAAAAAATTACAATAAATTTAAAACACAAGCATTGATGGCGTAAGGCAAGAAGAGACTACTACAATGGATGCATGCTTGATTGGTACATTGTTCCTCAGGAACATAGTGACTGTTTGAAAGGAGTTAGGTTTTTTGTGCATGAATCGAAACCCTTGATAGTTATGATGTTTCTACCAAGCATTCAATTCCCATCTACTTTACCCTTTTGAACTAGTGATGGCCATTCGTCAGGTAGGTGAGCAGCTAGATTAATTACCTTGGAAGTTATGCTATATCAAATCACTTCCTTGTCGCCCATGGAAAACCCATACCCAAGCAATTGAGATCACTAACATGTCTTCCTCGATATTCTAGCATTGGTGAAGGCTTGGGCACGTAATCGGTCTCATTCCTCCCCCAATAGGTCCCCAAATTTTTACCCACTTGAACAGGGAAGGGAATTGGATCCTTCTTCTTGCTACCGCCCTCCAAAAATCTACCCAAGTCATATAGATAGTTAGTTCTATCATCTTTTAAAATTCTTACATTAACTGGGGTGGGTCTTTATGGCGAGCGGGGATAAAATTTTCCTTTAATAATTCCTTTTAATTGCTAGGCGAGGATTTGGGGTCCACCTTTGATGTTTTTTTGCCCAAAAATCCATTTGACCATAGACTTGTTATTTTCAAATGAGATAGGCTTTTGGTATTGGACCTAACTTAGTGATACCCCGTTTCTTTTCCCATTGAATATTCGCCTTCACCATCTGCTTGCCTTTGCTGCTAGCCATCAACACCAGTGTTTGGCCCCAATATTTAACTAGGCCACATAAACCATCATTTTTGCAAAAAGAGTGGGTGAAAGGATACAAAATTTTACCCACACAACCTTTACCATATATGATGATATGTAATAATTGTTTATATGTATAAATATATCTATTAATGTATAGAATATTATACATGTAGGCAATACATAATTGTTAAGATATTGTTGTGAAGTAGAACTAGTGATAATATCGATGTGGAGTAGATCCAGTGATAATATCATTGTGGAGTAGATTTTGCAATTGTATCACTATGGAGTATATTTGGTGATAGTATTACTATGGAGTAAATCTGGTGATAGTATTTTTGGGGAGTAGATCTAATGATAGTATTACTATAGAGTAGATCTAGTGATAGTATTGTTGTGAAGTAGATCTAGTAATAGTATCATTGTAATGCAGATCTGGTGATAGTATCATTACAATGTAGCTTTGGTGATAGTATCAATGTGATGTAGATCTAGCGATAATATCACTATAGACTAGATGTGATGATAGTATTGTTATAGAGTGTATTTGGTTACAATACCACTATGGAGTAGATCTAGTGATAATATAATCACGAAATAGATTTAGTGATAGTATTGTTGTGGTGTAGATCTAGTCTTTATATTGTTGGAGAGTATATCTAGTAATAGTATTGCTATGAAGAAAATCTAGTGATAATACTGCTATGGAGCAAATATAGTGATATTATTGTTGTGGAGTAGATATGGTGACAATATTGCTATGGAGTAGATATGGTGGTAATATTTTTATGAAGTAGATCTAGTAATAGTATTACTATAGAGTAGATTTGATGAAAATGATTGAGCATATATATATATATATGATAGTGGAGCCATCATCATCATAGAAACATGATAGAGGATAATCATAAAAATTTTACAGAAAATATCAATTGCTTGCACTTGAGAAAATGAGGATTTTATTTCCAAGTTTTGATCAATAGGACTAAGAAGGAATGGGGAGGACAAAAGTTAAAAAAAAAAAAAATTGTAGGAACTCTCAACCAATGTAGACTTATCCCACTAATCAATGATAATGGAAAGATTATTGAGTCAATGATGTAGGAAGAGGATGTAGTGGACTACAATGAGAAGCTTGAGGAATATATGAAGACCTAAATGTTTTTCTACAAGTAATAACCTCTTGGTATCTAGTATAAGGGGGATAAGTTACATGGAGAACTCATCTTAGACCCATGCCTAAAGGCCTGATAAACTTCAAACCCTAACCCTAGGTCATACAAAATGGTAATGGAGAAGGGGAAGTGTCACCAAATGAAATAGAGGAAATATTAAAAGGCAATTTGACAAAATTGGGAGATAAAAAAACTGAGTAGAAAAAGGAAAAAGAAATAAAAAATATTACATAAAATTATAGAAGAAGATGTCATGAGTAGTTTTAGGTGAGGATATAATGCTAAAGCAGGTTTTGTTATTCAAGAACAAGGCTTTAGTAGGAAGATATATGTGTCAATATATAAAACTAAAAATCTTATGAGAATGGATCAAGGTTACCTAGTTAGAGGCTCTAGACTATAATCCTACATATCATGTGATGACAAATGGTTAGATGGGTTTTGTTTTAAAAAAGGTAGAAGATTTTATAATCATAAAAAATGGAAGATGACACTAGGGGCTGAACATGTTAAATCTAAAATTTTGGACTCTTGAGTTTGATCTGTGATTTAAAAGGAAAAATATCATCCTATCTAAGTCAATCTACCCTATTTTCCCCTTGATTTCTAGAATGAAACAATATTGTGTGATATTGTAAGCTACTTACGATTTTTCCTTGGAGTAGATTTGAAAAATAAAGTATTAAAAAAATGGTAGCTTGTATCTTAGTGGAGCTTGATATTAGTTTTGAGTTGTTAGAAAACATGAAGTTTTTGTTAGGTAATTCAACATATTTATAGAATATTGACTACATAAAGGCATATTTTCAATGTAGTAATTGTTATCATTATAGTCATCTCAAGGGAAATTATGAAATGGAAGAGAGCAAAAGGAAAGGGACTTTATAGAAGGAAGTTGAAGGTTCTTTGGTTCTAAAAAATTAGAGGAGGTAGTAGCAACTAAAGCACACATATAGGAGGACCCAATGATGACTTTTGAATTGCTTAAAGAAAGGTTTTCTATCATCATTGTCCAAAAGAAGGAGAAAGAATTAGAATAAAGAAGTTGTAATAGGGAAATTTTAGATAAGGAAAAGGAGGCCATACCTATGATTGAAAAAGTGTATGGAGGTATTATATCAGGTATCCATGAAATCCAAAACCTAATATTTCCATTTTGGGGGGATGGAAAATTGAATTTAATAATGATAAAATTATTATATCATCTTGTCCTAGGTCAAGCCCCCACATGGAGGTCTTGTTAAGCCATAGTTTCAATAGGATATTGCAAGAGTGTGGTGTTGTTCCTTAATTTTTGGGAAGGTATAGAGGATAAATATTATGATCAAAAGGAGAATGGGGAAGGGTTTTAAATCCAAGGAAGAATCTATAAATTTTTTATGTCAAGGGTTTAGAACAAGTAGATGATAAGGGTGTAAAAGTTATTGAGTTCTTACCCTCTTTAAATAGATATATTTTAGGTCAAGTAAGCAAGCAAAAATTAAAAAATACTATTAGGTTTTCTTACCCACCAAGTCTCCAAATCACCATACTAGAAACACATATTCTAGAAGATATGCCCTAAGATCCTTGAAAAAAGGTAAAGGAGATATTAGGAATGGTCAAGTATTAGGGGGCTTGGGTATTGAGACAAATCAATCTCAAGATTTTATAGTAGGAAGAAAACTATACTTTAAAATTTCACAAAAAAAATGAGGGAATTTTTATCTAGTAAACAAAAATTTAGAGTTGGGGTTTATAGAGTAGGGTAACCCTAGTATAAAAGGGTTTATAGAGTTGGGGTTTATCTCTTTAAATGTTAGAGGGATCAAGGCCCCTCATAAAAATAATATCCCTAATTTTTTTTTTTTTAACTTCATAAGCTAGATATAATTTTAATCTAGGAGACTATGATGGATGCAAATAAAAAAGCAATTGCTATCCTCACTTGTCTCCTATCAAATTGGATATTTGAAGGGATAGACTCAAAATGATGATCAAGGGTAAATGTAATGAGATGAAATTCCTCCTTCCAATTAGTTGACAAGGTATATATTGAGGTACATGTAATTACATACTTAGATTATTTAGAGCTAGGAAAGCTAATTTTTGTAGTTAACCTATATGGTCCTTTCGATGGTAGAAGTGATTTTGTGAAGAATTATTTATATAGAACGTTTTTAAAAAATAAAATTTATTGGTGGGAAGGGATTTAAATTTTGTAACTAAAATAGCACAAATATAGGGAGAGGAGGCTAGAATGAATACCCTCACTAATGTTTTCCTATAGAAAAAATATAATGGAGGGTTGTGTGATGTAGAACCCATTAAATTAGATCCCACTTAGAGGAATAAAATATCTATAATACATACTATTTCTAAAAGGTTGGATAGATTTTTAGTGCTTGAAAATATATAAAGGAGGAAGCCTAAGATTTTAAATAGATCAATGTGAGGATCTGATTATTCACAAATTTTATTTTAGTTAGAAAAATATTAAGAGAAACCAATAGATCATTTCAAGTTCAATGTTATTCAATTGGAAGATGAGAAATTTATAAATTTAGTCAATTATGAATAGAGACATATTAACCCAACAATAGAAGAGAATTTTTTTTTTTACTCTTCTATAAATTTGAGGAGAATCAAATTTTCTATAATCACATGGGTGAGAGGAAAATAATGGAAAGTTGAGGTAAAGATAGCTGACATAGAATCTTAATTGAATTAGTTGCATAGTCACAAAGGCAATAAGGTGTTTTTAGATAAGGAGAATTTACAGGTCAAGGAGTTGGAAAAAATAGGAGGATATTGCTAGAATAGGAATATGTAAAGTAGAGAATGAAAATTAGAGCACTTTATCTAAAGTAAGGAAATGAGAATACAAAATTATTTTTTGTTGTTATATAGAGGAATTGCTAACACCTTTGTATGATATGGGGTAGGATATCAAATCAAACTTAGATGCCACCACTATAAACCCTAGATCACTAGTTAAGACAAAGTGAACAAGACCCTCAACCCTCTAGGGAATCAAATTATAGAAATCAACTAACAAACTTTAGGCTACTACCATTCAACCTATACCCTTTTGGATACATCAAGGTTTGAACATGAATCTCCCAAAATAGATCCCAAAGCCCTAACCACTTTTTTGTCCTTGCAGACTAGAATAAAAATTATTTCAAAAGTATGCAAAAGAAATAAATATGATAGATACCATTTTGGGAGATGAAAGGGAAGAATAAAATAAATATGAAAAGGTTTAAGGATATAGTTGGATTAGTAGTATCCTACCTTAAGAAAATGTATCAAGAACCCAATAGAACAAATATAGAAGAAATCATTAAGCTAGTAGCTTCTCTACCTAAGACGGTTAGTGATGAAGTCAAATAGTTTTTGATGATAGAAGTTACTAAGGAGCTACAAAAACAGTTAAAATTATTTAGAAAGGGAAGATTTTGAGACTAGATGGTTGGTCCATTGACTTTTATATGGGATTTTATGAGTTTTTGGAAGATCTTTTAAATGTGGTTGAGGAATCAAGGACTTCTAGGCAGGTAGCTAGGTCTATCACTACAAATTTCTTTGACTTGATTCCTAATAAGGATAACCCATAATCCTTTGGGGATTATAGGCATATATCCTTGTGTAATACTCTCTACAAAATCATATCCAAGGTTATTTAAAGGAGGTTAAATGGGTTTTTTCTGGACACCTTATTACAAGAGCAATTTCATTTCTTAAGTAAAAATAAAACCATGAAGCTATGGTATTGCTCAAGAAACATTCCATTTAGTCAAATCAAGGAAGCAACAAGCAATGATAATTAAGCTTGATTTGGAAAAATATTTTGATAGGGCAAGCTAGTTGTAGTTAGGATCATATTTATTCATATTGGTTATAGTGTACCCTTTGTAAATTGGGTAATGGAATGTATTGATTCTGCTTCCTTTGCTATTGTAATTAACAAGTTAGCTTCTATCTTCTTCAAGCCTTCTAGAGGGGTGAGATAGGGATACCTGCTATCACCCATATTATTATTACTTGTGGATGAAGGGTTTAATAGAACTATTAAGGAATAAAAATGCCTTGGCATAATCAAAGACATTAAAATAGAAAACACTTTGGTTGGGACTCACTATTTGAAGATGATACACTCCTACTTGGAAATGGCATGTTAAGAGAAGAATTAATAATATAAATAGCTATTATATCTATATTGTGATGTGGTAGGAATGGAAATAAACCTCTAGAATGCTAATATAGCTTCTAACAGACTACAACCAAGATAAGAAGAAGCAATGATAAGGATTTTTGGCTTTAATCTAATTGAGTCTGGAAAAGGGATAAAATATTTTGGGTTTAGGCTAAAAATTGATGATTATGGATACCAGGATTGGATTTTGTTATACAATAAAGTATTAAAAAGGGCAACTTCATGGTGTAATAGATCATTATCCTTGGGAGGTCATTTAACATTGGTGAAATAAATTATGGAGGTCATTCCAGTACATTACATTGACACTCCATGGCTTATATTCCTATTAAAATAGTGAAAAAATAAAGAAGAAATAATTCCATTTCCTTTGGATAGGAAGAAGGGGTAATGATTCAATGGCTTTGGTTAAATGGAATAAGATTACCAAACTTAAATTAGTAGGAAGATGGGGGTTTAAGAATATACATATTTTTGGGAAAGCACTAGCTACTAAGAGTCTTTAGATATTTATTATTGGTAAAATATTATGGCATGAGGTTATCAAGGAGAAATATTTGGGTTCCATGTATTTTGAAGAGTGGCTTAGATTTTTTATCAAATTAGTGACTAATGCTTTTATCATTTGAAAATAATTAATGAAGGATTTTTTATTAGTGGATAATTTTTTGGTTTGAAGAAAGGAAATGGGAAAATATTAGGAAAAGAAACCTAGATATAGAGTGGAGAAGATTACTAGTTGTCTCAAAATTTAATAGAACATCTAAATAGATAAGGGCTTAGGGTATTGGAAAATGTAACCTCTATGGGTAAAACTAGTTTGTGGAATTAGGGGTAGCTTTTAGCAAAATAATTAATTTTGGAAGGAATTGAAGTTGAGAAATGAAGCAATTATAAAAGGGTCTAACAAGGGTTTTTAGAAGGTTGAGACAAGAAGAAGAATCTTTAGTATGGCCAAAGACCCTAGCTAGTGGATAGTTTATAGCTGGAAGGATACATGAAAATGTTTGAAGATAATTATGAGGAGGTCCTTTGGTGGTGGAGCAATATTTAGAAGGTGAAAGCACCCTTAAAAATTAGAATTTTTACTTGGCTAGCGTTAGCAAGGAAGGCATTGGCATGTGATGCTTTGCAAAAGGTCTTGATAGGTTCCAAGTCAATGTAGCTTATGTAAAATGGAAGAAGAAATAATGGATCACCTATGGGTTCATCATAATTTCTTGAGAGAAGTTTGGAGGTCTATTCTACCCATGACTAAGGGAAAGGGATACTGGCCATTTTGGAGAATATGCAACAATTTTTCAAAGATAAAGGATTAAAGGAATACAAGGGTATTCCACTAATAGTGGCATATGACCTGTGGTTGGTAGAAAATTCTATATTGTTTGAGAGAAAGAAAATTCCACCTATTCAAGTTGAATATCGGATTAAATATACATATGCAGGAATAAAAAAAGCTCGAAAATTAAAGATTGTATAGTAGATTGACAGTTTATCAATCAATACTATGAAGTCTTGGGATTTTTTCAATGGAACTTGTCAAGATAGTCCATTTAAAATACAAATTTGTCAACATATGATTTGAGTTATTTTGGGCTTAAGATAATAAATATTTTGACCATTGTGGTCGATGATTTAAAATGCCAATGTGGTAGATGATTTAAAATGCCAATGTAGTAGATTATTTAAAATGCCAATGCATGATAGTTCTACAATGTTAAAATAAACAATTTAATTCATGTTGTTTGTTTAATGAATATTAGAGTTTAGTTCCTTTGGCTAGTTATACTCCTTTCATATTTTAATAAGTTATATTTTATATTAAATTTAATGAATATTTCAAACAAAGTTATGAATTTCTATTTTATAGATATGTGATCAACCATTTTAAAGCTAAAACTGATAAAATTTTTATAAATGTTATGAAAATTCTATCTTCTCATATTATGAGGAGGGTTATTTATTTTTCTTTTACTAGGACGCAATATTATTAGGTTTGATATTTTTTCATAACCATTTTGAGTGTGTAGGGATATTTAGTTGATCTTTGTTTCACACCATGACATGACTCATTAATTAATAACATGATTGTTGACTACATTTATCTAATTTTGATTAAGAATTCATTTATTTATGTGGTTTATTGGTAAGGATACCATTTGCATTATATTATTGGTGATGTGACATGGATTCAATCCCTACGGTGGATGTGTATAAGAAGTATTACTTAAAAAATAAAATAAAATCCCTTTGAGTGTGGTCTACCAGCAAGGATGCCACTTGCATTGCATTATCGATGATGTGACCTAGGTTCAATCCCCTGGATGTGTATAAGAAGTATTTAAAAAAAATCATTTATTAAATTATTAAAATGAATTAACTTTAAAATAATCTTTAATTTATTTAACAATTAAAACTTATAAATATATCATCCGCCCATGTAGAAGAGTTGGAGAGCATGTGGGTAGTTAAACCTCTCTAGTTGCTGAGAGGCCCAGGTTCTAATCTCTCACCTCACATGTTGCGGATATGTTATGTAATGGTTCCCTCGTGGTCACAGTCTATTTACCCCTTTTGGCCACCACAAAAAAAAAAAAAAAAACTTATAAATATATCATAAATAGACACTTTAATAAAAGATGACCAAAAATCCCTCAATATGATTAAGTGAACTAATTGTATTTTTTTTGGAGGTATATATATGAGCACTAGAATCATAATCCTCTACTACATAAGAGTAATAGATATTATATAAAATAGTCCTAGGGACATTTTAGTGGTTTACCTTTGGATTCTTTTTCAAAATATTTAGGTTTAAATCATGAGAGGATATATAGGTGTTATAGGTGAGTTGGAGAGGGAAGGGTAATCATCCAAGGGAGGTCTAGGGTTCAAATTTCCACCCTACCAAAATGTTGAAATGGGTACCCAGAATCCAATTGATAATGTTTGTGCAGGTAGCGGTGTAGAACTCCTTGGTGGGTCTTTCTGAGACCAGGTAGCGGTGTAGAACTCCTTGGTGGGTCTTTCTGAGACCAGGCGGCCCCGTAAGGGGTTTTTCACTTATATATAATATAGATATTATAACATCCAATAATTATCATTTGTAATATGGATATTTAATATTAAAAAATAAAACTTAATAACTGTATTTTTACTGGTAAGGATGCCATTTGCTTTATCGGTGATGTGACCCGGGTTCAATCCTCATGACGAATGTGTATAAGAAGTATTACTAAAAAAAAAAAATCATTTATTTAATTATTAAAATGCATTAACCTTAAAAATAGTCTTTAATTTATTTAACAATTAAAACTTAAAAAAATATATCATAAATAAACACTTTAATAAAATATGACCAAAAAATCCCTTTGTATTTTTTTTAGGTATATATATATATGAGCACTAGAACCATAATCCTCTACTACTAGATAAGAGTAATAGATATTATATAAAATAGTTCTTGAGGACCCTTTAATGATTTGCTTTTAGGTTACCCTTTAATGATTTGTTTTTAGGTTCTTTTTTTATTGAATATATATATATATATATATATATATATATATATATATATATATATATATATATATATATATATATATATATATCCGTCGTGGGAATCATCGATAATGCAAGTGGCGTTCTTGCCAGTAGACCACAACACGTGGATATGGAAGAGATCTAGGTTTAAATCATGAAATGGTGTGTATATATACTCATCTATTGTAGGTGAGTTGGAGAGGAGAGGGTAATCCTTCAAGAGAGGTTCTAGGTTCGAATCTTAACCTTATCAAAAAGTTGAATTTTGTACCCAAAATCCAATTGATAATGTTGGTGCGAGAGGACCAAAGAGATTCCCAGGTGACTTTGATAGTGTAGAACCCTTGGTCGTGGTCTCCCCAGATGACTTTGATAGTGTATAACCCCTTGGTCGTGGTCATTCAAACCAAAACTACCCAAAGATATTATAACATCCAAATATTTATTATTAAAAAATAAAACTTAATAATTACACTTGTTATAAAAATTATTTATATTTAAAAAATACATTTTATATTAAAATAATTATAATTAATTTACTTCATAATACCGTAAATTTTTATTTTTTAATCACTTATTCAAAAATTTTAACTAAAATTATATTAGTATTTGTAATTTATTTTTTTATATTAATATTAAGTTTTATTAAAAAAATTAAACACTATTTTTCTAAGCTTAATATTATACGATATGTCAACTTTAAAAAATATATTTCATCTTAAATTGTACTTGAGATTGAGATTGGAAGATCTCGTTATGATTTAATCAAATATAAAAATAAAACTTGTGTTCAAGTAAGAATAAAGTAATAATAAAAATTATTAGACTCTCTTATTTATTAAAAAAAAATTACTTATACTAAGTAAGCTATTTATTCAACCACTTAATCTTTAACAATTATAACTCTATCCCCTAACAAAAAAAAAAAAAAATCGTTAACCTCTCTTATTTCTAAAATTTATAAAGAAATTAATTATACAAAACAACCTATTTATTCCACCAGTTAAACTCTCAAACATAGATTATAACCCTATACCTTTCTTATTCAACTCTACTCCTTTTAACTGGAACCCTAAATCTCCTAAATTCATTTCTAGTTAAAAACTATCTCTTGTTTATATATATATATTTCCTTTTACCATTAAATTTTTTATATATATATTTTTAAATTTTTTAATAAAAAAATATTCATTGTTTAAATAAAATTTGAAATAAAATAAATAAATAATAATTAAACAAAATATTTAGTTAATTATTAAATTTAAAAATTTATATTAAATAAGATATTTATTAGTAATCAAATATTAAATAAAATAAATTCAATTAATTAAAATTTTCATTTTCAAGATGAAAATTCACATATATAACATTATGTGGTCTCTATTAGTTTCATTTCAATCTATTAATTAATTATAAAAATTTATAATTAAATATAATTATAATAATAATATTATATAATTTTATAATAATTTTTCTTAATAAAAGAATAGGTAACTAAGTGATCACATAATCAAGTGGTATTCTCGTTAAATCATCTATTATCTAGCCTTAATAAACATAGCCCAAGTAAAGTAAGATAAATGAAACCTATGTTTATAATTAAATTAAAATAAAACTTCAAATATTTTTTATAATCTAAATATTCTGTTTAGAACTTTATTCTAAGAAATTTCGTATTACCACTTGCCTTAATAAACATAATTTCGTATTACCATCTTGTCTACTCTTAACAACCTTCAAATCTTTGATTTTGTTTTTATTCTAATGTGTCTTATAACAATTCCATTTCATTGTTGGAAAATATATTTAATCCAAATTCTTTATGCCCTTTGCCGTTGAAACGTCCTGTCAACTGTTCATCTGGCAGAAGAGGCATGGGGCGAGTTAAGGCAGTAGGTGAACTCCGTAAGCCTCCAGCTGGCCTCGAGATTCCTGCCAAGCCAGCCTGAGATCCTCTGCAACTATAAATGTAGCTTCAGGCCCTTATTCTGTAATCTGGGTAGCAGCCCCAGGTTCCTTGCACACCAACAGTGCAGGCTATTCGGCTGCACACCAGCAGTGCAGTTGATTCGGCGGCCTAATCCTGCCGCAGTTTGTATGCCCAGCAGAGCCTATTCTACAGTTGGGATTTGGGCGGTGTATTCCGCAGGCGGCAATGCCGCAGTTGTAACGCTCAGCAGAGCTTTTCCCTGTTTTGCTCCCATCCCCTGTTTTAATAATATAAACCCTGTTTATTATTTGCCTCCGCCTGCGTTTTTTTGTTTGCTAACAGGGCTGTCTTCAAAGATCCGAATTTCTTTGTTTGGTTTAGTTTAAACTTTCGACATGGTATCAGAGCTAGGAGACAGCAGGCAGAGGTCGTGGAGAAGCTACGTGGAGAACAGCCTTGAGATGCTGATAGAGAACTGCAAGGGTTTGGTGCAGTCATCAAGGATGATGCACAATTTTCTTTCCGACGACACCGACGGAGAGTCCATTTACGACAACAAGTTTGCCGACGAGAGTAATTCGGGCGTAAACCACCGTTCTGTCTCCCAAGAGTTCCGAGCCGAGGATTCTGGCGAAACCCCTCGCGGGTTCTGTGTTCGAGGATTCCCATAAGTGCGGCGAATGTGGCCTCGGAGCGGCGAGATCGGCCGGAGGCGATGGAGTATTCCGAGAGCTATACCTGTATCACGTCGACCGTGCGGCAGATTTTTGACGATCCTCCTGAAGCCGAGAAGAGAAACCCCAAATGCTGCAAACCGATGGTTTTTTTCGAAGCCTCCAGCTTCACGGACACGCCCGCATTCCCGCCGGAGGATTTTCTCAGCGTCTGCTACCTCTGCCGCCGGCGGTTGCGTGACGGAAAGGATATCTACATGTACAGAGGTGATAAGGCGTTCTGTAGCGTGGTGTTCGGGCAAGTCACTGAAGGCATAGAAGTTGTGCGTGCGATCGAGAAGGTCGGATCCAGCGGCGGCAGGACTTCTAAGGAAGTCATCATCGCAGACTGTGGCCAGATTGCTTGAGAGCATTGTCTTAGGAGTGTGTCAAGTGTGAAGCTTCCAGTAGGTTTTAATGGACAGATGCGTCCTTCGGAGTTTTGGTCTGCGAAGCAGTAGCTTCGCAACAGTTTTTGCAGAAGTAAAACTGCTTCGGAAGCTTCTTTGGAGATTTGGTCAGCGAAGCAGCAGCTTCGCAACAGTTTTTGCCGAAGTGAAACTGCTTTGGCAGATTGAAGCTGTTTCGGAAAAGTTCTTTGCCGAAGTGCAGATTGAGCAGCTTCGCATCAGTTTTTGGCCGAAGTAAAAGTGCTTCGGAAGTTTTTTGCCGAAGTGAAATTGCTTCGGAAGTTTTTTTTTTGCCGAAGTGAAATTACTTCGGAAGTTTTTTTGGCCAAAGTGAATCTACTTCGAAAGTTTGAGCAGCGAGATAGCTACTTCGCAAAGGAAATCACTGGAGTAGAAATCCTGCATAAGCTTATTTTTTTTTGTGTTCGATGGAATTTAGATTAAGGGGGATGTTGGAAAATATATTTAATCCAAATTTTGTATGCGCTTCGCCGCTGAAACGTCCTGTCAACTGTTCATCTGGCAGAAGAGGCATGGGGCGAGTTAAGGCAGTAGGTGAACTCCATAAGCCTCCAGCTGGCCTTGAGATTCCTGCCAAGCCAGCCTGAGATCCTCTGCAACTATAAATGCAGCTTCAGGCCCTTATTTTGTAATTTGGGCAGCAGCCCCAGGTTCCCTGCACACCAGCAGTGCAGGCTATTCGGCTGCACACCAGGAGTGCAGTCGATTCGGCGGTTTAATCCTACCGCAGTTTGTATGCCCAGCAGAGCCTATTCTGCAATTGGATTTTGGGCGGTGTATTCCGCAGCGCAGTTGTAACGCTCAGCAGAGCTTTTCCCTGTTTTGCTCCCATCCTTTGTTTTAATAATATAAACCCTGTTTATTATTTGCCTCTGCTTTTTTTGTTTGCCTCTGCTTTTTTTGTTTGCCTCGGCTGTCTTCAAAGATCCGAATTTCTTTGTTTGGTTTAGTTTAAATTTTCACATTTATTCTGCCAGTTTATATTTTTATAGTTTATGGGTGTACGTAACTGTTTGTCAGCCGGCGGTCTTTCTACTTTCTTGCGGGCAAGCGCTGAATTTATCAGCCCGTGCATTGTCTTCTTCCATATGTTGATTGAATACCACCAACCTTGGTTTTCTCGATTCTTAAGCCCTCTAGCTGTGCAGGCAAGCGCTGAATTTATCAGCCCGTGCATTGTCTTCTTCCATATGTTGATTGAATACCACCAACCTTGGTTTTCTCGATTCTTAAGCCCTCTAGCTGTGCAGAAGTTTTCATAAGGAAACGAAGGGAAAAATAAGACCTAGATTATAGTGTTAACGACGATGCTTTCAATGCCAGAAGTTGACAAAGAATAATCGACTCAAAGTTATAGATTAATTTAATTATTATATATAAGCTTAATATTAGAAAAAATTACAATAAGTTATTTACAATCTGACATTTGGGGAGGCGAAAGGCGGTTGAGTTTTGTGAGACCTCTTACAAAAATGAGGAAGAGAATGCGCATGTAAAGCAAGTTTGTGCAGTCAGTACATGGAGTACCTTTACCTCACCTTCTCTTCTTCACACTCATTTACAAGCTTCCAACTACTTTAAGACCTTAGCTGGATTAAGAGGAGGAGGATTGGAAAAAAAAAAAAACTATTGTTTCTTGACACCCAGTTCATGTCTCCAATGGATTTGGAACACCCCCAATTCCATTTCCTGCCACTCATTGAGTGACTGGGGCTTAGAATTTGGCACTCAAAAGGTTTAATACATACACACTTGGTGCTTTTAATTGAAAGCTGAGGTTTTATTTTGGTTTTGGTTGAATAACAATGGAGAATCCATCACCTGCGACTCCTTTCAGTGGAATTAAGAGAGACATCAAGGGAAGATTGCCCTGTTACAAACAAGATTGGATTGATGGTCTCAATGCAGGATTCAGGTAACAAAGAAATGATTTAACTTCTCTAGATTACTAGTATTTATTATAAAACAATCAGTATCTTTATATATTTCAAATGTCTCTATATTCTGACTTAATTGTGTCTGTAACACTGTTTCCACCTAAATATCCACTCAAATCTACAGTTTCAATTTAACATAATCCGAGCTTTCAAAACTCTAAATAAGAAATTTTAGTTTTTAATTAAAAAAATAAAATTATACACTAAATAAACATTTATTAAATAAACAACATACTCTGTAAACTTTAAATACAACATACTCTTCATATAACCTGTAAATTTTAAATACAACATACTCTTCATACAATCTGTAAACTTTAAAAACTAAGTATTACCTAATAAACTCGTATAGATAAACAACATACCTTATAACGTAGTATAACCTACAAGCTAAGTATGTACAGTTCTTAGATCAATTTATAAATTTGTGTAATGTAGTCCAATACCATCTACACAAATATAGCTTGGTGTAGTTTTCTGGTCTAATTGTTTCACATGATTCCTATAAAGTATACGTTCTTGTTGGTATTAGTGTTCCGTTTTGAAGTAATTTCTATGAGCTTTGGTTTATTGTCAGGAATTTTCTTAAGATGAATTTGTTTTCTTGACTATATATTAGAATTTTCCTAGTTGTGCAACTGCATAGATGTTTCAAACGGAATGTCCTTGATAATCTTGTATTGGTGGAGCATATGCTATTGTGTGCAGCGAATATCAGAATAGGTTTGTTGGTTCAAATTGAGTACTAGAATATGTATGAAAATGTTGGGTTCATTTCAGTTTCTTTCTTTAACTCATAACGTTAATGTTTATATAATTCGCTGTTATTCATGGCAGAATTCTTGCTCCAGCCACCTATATTTTCTTTGCTTCCGCTCTTCCTGTTATAGCTTTTGGGGAACAGCTTAATCAAGCCACAGGTAAGTTTTAGTTTAGTAGTGTGGAGTAGTGTAGATTGGGAATGTACAATCATATATAGACCAGATTCAATCCTAAATAATCAATTTATTGAAAAAACCACCCCTCATCAGGTCTGAAGTATACTTTGTAGATTTTTGGTTATTTGTTACATATGAAGGATAATTTCTAACATATATTTGTTTGTAGATAGCACCTTAAATGCTACCCACACGCTGATATCTACTGGCCTATGTGGAATTGTACATTCCTTGATCGGTGGACAACCCCTGCTGATTCTTGGGGTTGCAGAGCCCACTGTTCTTATGTATACATACATGTATGGCTTTGCAAAGAATAAGGAGGAGTTGGGGAAGAGACTGTTTCTTGCATGGGCAGCATGGTAACCTTGAATGGTTCTAAAAACATGAGATCTCTTTTTCAAAGATTATAGTTTATTTTAAATTTAACCCCTAAAAGATGAGTTAATGCAGAAAAGCTATGGATTTCAGGGCTGCATATGGAAAGGGTTAAAAAAATTATATCACATTTTGAAGATATTCCTAAAACATTAACTGCATATTAAAGGGTTAAAACTTTGTGTCTGATTTTGATGAAAGGCTTATTGATCTATTTTGTTTGCCCTTATTGATTGCTACACAGGGCTTGTGTGTGGATAGCACTGCTGCTGTTTATTCTAGCAGTTTTCAATGCCTGTGTGATCATCAATAGGTTTACAAGAGTATGTGGAGAGCTCTTTGGCATGTTAATTGCTGTCTTATTCATGCAACAAGCTATCAAGGTAAATGCACTTACTATGGTTATGGTCTGTCTCTGAATTTTTGGAATTTTCTTCGTTTCATATAGAAAGAACCCTGAATTCGTTATTCAAAACTGTGTTTGTAGGGTGTGGTACACGAATTTCGCATACCTCAAAACGAGAATCCCAACCTTGAGGAGTTTGCTTTTCCATGGCGTTTCTCAAATGGTGTATTTGGCATTGCATTATCCTTTGGCCTGCTGCTCACAGCAATAAAAAGCAGAAGGGCTAGGTCATTTCGATATGGCACAGGCAATTGTTCTTTCCTTCTTGATAATTAGTGTCTTTGACAGTGAAAAGGTTTCTTGTTTGTGTTTAACTCATACTTGATTCTGTTCACAGGTTGGTTAAGAAGTTTCTTAGCAGATTATGGAGTACCCTTGATGATTGTCATGTGGACAGCAATCTCATACTGTGCATATGGTAGCATACCTGACGGCATTCCAAGAAGGCTTTATAGCCCTAAGCCATGGGCTCCTGGAGCTTCATCTCATTGGAGTGTAATTAAGGTGATTAATAGTACAGAACGTACCCAAACATGACTTTCAATTGCCTTAACATTATTCATTTCTACTGTCTATATTGATGCCTTCGAAGTTCCTGAATCCTTGCTGATGGTTACATATCATGGCAGGATATGCATAAGGTTCCACCACAATACATTCTAGCTGCATTTATCCCTGCTATTATGATAGCAGGGCTTTACTTCTTCGATCACAGTGTGGCAGCCCAACTGGCCCAACAGAAAGAGTTCAATTTGAAAAATCCATCAGCCTACCACTATGACTTATTTCTTTTGGGGTTTATGGTGTGTTCCTAAACTTTCTTCTGGGTTAAATTTAGATTTCCATTTGTTCTTGATTACCCATATCTGAAATGGCATATTTCTAGTAATTTATGATGAATCTGATCCCCTTAATTGCAGGTCTTAATATGTGGACTGGTCGGAATTCCTCCATCTAATGGTGTATTGCCGCAATCTCCAATGCATACAAAGAGCCTTGCGACTCTGAAGGGACAGGTCTCTAAATTAATTCGGCACAATTTCTGAACAAATTTACTGCAGCTATCTTGGATATCTTTAAATACAGTGCTTTGCTAGTGATCTCAAATACTATCTAGCCTACATTTTATACTTTGGTCCTAAGTATATTCACACAAGGATGCTCGGATAAATGCATTTTGGAAATGCTTCGACCACTTCATATCAACTTATAAGATGGTTCTTGCCTTTTTTACTGTTGATTTGCCAGCCTTCTAGATCATAATAAGATTTTTCTTTACTCCTCTATTGAGGAAAAATGTTCTCTGGTATCATTGGGATATGTGGTTGCAGATTGTGCGCAAAAGATTGGTAGCATGCGCCAAGAAAAGCATGGAACAAGCAGCTAGTTTGAAGCAGATTTATGCCAATATGCAAAAAGCTTTTATCCAAATAGAAATGAATCAAGACAAGCCTTCGCCAAACTCAGTATGTTCATTTAAGCTTGAATGCTTTTCAACTCATTTTAGAGTTGTTAGTTTTGTTTTCCTTGTGTTCGATAGGCTGAGATATGGTATTTTGTACACGATATGTTTTTCTATTTCTAGGACATTTATAGGCACATTTGGTGTTAATCAGTTAGGATATGATGTTTGAGATTCCTTTAATAATTGATGTAATTTATTTATGTGATGTGATATATATATATATATATATATATATATATATATATATATATATCCAAGCAATCATTGAAATATATTTTTCAAAATTTGACCTTTTACAATTCATAGATGACAAATTTTTACAAATGATGACATTCAAACTTCAACATAATGTTGGTTACATTTTGCATGGGAAGGGAGTGTCATGACTTTGCAAAAAGACTATTCTTCTTTTCCTGTCAATTGAAGCAGAGACTTACTTGTTTGTTCAATCTTGCTTTGCAGACTCTGAAGGACATGAATGGGCTAAAAACATTTACGAATGAAATGAACAGCCCTGCTTTTGATCCAGAAAAGCATGTTGATGAATTGCTTCCAGTTAGAGTCAAAGAGCAGCGGGTGAGCAACTTAATGCAGTCTCTTCTTGTAGGTGCCTGTGTGGGTCTGATGCCTCTTATTAAAATGATTCCTACATCTGTACTATCGGGCTACTTTGCTTACATGGCAATAGAGAGTTTACCTGGCAATCAATTTTGGGAGAGGATCCTTTTCCTTTTCGTTGTACCATCAAGGAGGTTCAAGTAAGTTCTAAACTTCTCTCAGTACATCTTTAAGTACTTTTAATCATTTTTCTCTAGGGTCTTCTGACTAGTCTTGACATTTTGATGATCCACTTCATGAATTTTTTATCAATATGATTACATGAAGATTTATGAACTGTTATGTGGGTTTCATTAAACAACATCAAGGGGTGTAAAGACCTAAATTCTTTGCAGTGGCAACTTTTGTTTGCAGAGTGTTTGAGGGTGTTCATGCATCATTTCTCAAAACAGTACCATTCAAGACCATTGCTACATTTACATTGTATCAATTCTTTTACTTATTGATATGCTTTGGGATTACATGGATACCCATAGCAGGGATACTTTTCCCTATTCCATTCTTTTTGCTGATACCAATCAGACAGTACATTCTTCCAAAGCTAATTAAAAGTCAGTATCTTACTGAACTAGATGCAGCTGAATATGAGGAGAGTGAAGCCATTTCTAGTCGCCAGCCAAGCCTCCCATTGAGGGTAGCTAACTAATTTCTCATAGATTTACATCAGTGTGTTTTATTCACTTGATTTCCATTATTTAATTGTTCACTATTTTGTTTGACATTGAGGCACTCGATCAAAAAATGCTTATATCTTTGTACTTCTTTTGTAAAAACACAGGAGGGTACTGTAGATGGTGTGGACAAAATGGAAAGCATTGATGAAAATTTCGACGACGCCGAGGTCTTGGATGAAATGACTACTAGAAGCCGTGGTGAATTGAAGCACCGTCTTGTAAGATTTCGCCCTACTTGTAATTCAATTTTTATGTTTACAGAGATTACTTGCAGGAGTCATAAATTACTTCAATTTCTTCAATATTAAGAATCTACATTTGTAAATTCTGAAAATTAGTAAGAAAGAGGTCAATTTGAATTTGGGTGATGGATTACTTATACCTGCCCTGCATTTCCCAGGGACACTCTGACACATTTGAAGCAATTTGAAATTTCTATGCAGTTCTGGTCTACGTTAGGGGCTTGGAGATATGAGTCTCTGCGAGATAATCCCTTAGAAATCTACAAATATATTTTTATTGGTGTCTGCATCATACACGAGTTAGAGAGACATGCCTAAAATGAGGCTATTCTAACATAAAACAGGTAAAGGCTTGATCAATATGATGAATGCCAAGTCTTGGACTTTCGTTCTTTTTTTTGACAGGCATGACAATTCCAAAAGGTAATATGACTATAAAAAAGCCTTTGATATTTAATAGGAAGATAAATGATATAGAAGCTTGTTGACATCTAATTGGATAGTTCAATTGATTTGTACATATATTGATTCATTAAGCAAAAGAATGTTATCCAATACTAAAATGTAATAAAATGCAATCCATATTGAAGAAAATGTAATATATGAATGGTATATTCAAATGAAATGCTTCATAATTCCATTCATAGAGATTGTACACAGGTATAGTTTATATGAATGTGCAGGTATAGTTTATATGAGTTGTATATAGTGTTTAGTGCATAATGTGTAAAATATATATGATAATTTGCTATCTTATAATTTTTTTTTGAGGGATAGTATAATGGTTTGGAGTTTTTTTAAGGTTTAAGGTTTAAATTATGTGTGTGGGGATGCGGCTGTGTGGTAAGTGTAGTTCTTAACTTTATGTGGCTGTGTGGTAAGTGTAGTTCTTAACCTTATGTGTGGTAAGTGTAGTTCTTACCCTTACGAGGAGTCATGATTGAAGGATTACCCAATCTTATGCATCGGTCATAAGAATTTATTATATTACCAAAATTAAAAAAAAATCAAAAATATTATCTCATAAAATAAGATATTAATTTTTTTTTTTCCAAAAAGGGAAATGAGAATTCATTAGTTGAATGGGTATGGCAATTGCCAACCACCAACTCCCTGCATTTTCCTATGATGCTTACACATATTCTCATTTAATCAATTAAAAATGAAAAGAAGGTAGAAAACTTAAAGCCATCCACGACTATTTTGAAATTCATTTAACACATTTCAATATGAGACAGTGACTTTATGGAGATAATAAAAAGGTAATAACTAAATAAAATAACTAGTTTAAAGTTGTTTTTTTTCCCTTCAAGATTTTATATTAAGACAACGAAGGAATATTACTTGGTGAAATTATATTGTAATTTAGATGGTGGGAAAACTGGGATCACTTTATGTTTTTGGACTTTTTCTTTTTGCAAGAGAAAGGCCCTTGATTTTATTTGAATTAATTTTGGTTAATATTTTAACATGTTGGAATTTTTTTGGATGAAAAAAACATTATATTAAAATGGCATAATCATACAAAAAAGGTGGGTGGAATTAACACATCCTGAGCACACAACCAACATACTAGCTGTGTGCTAAACAACTAGCAGAGCTACCAAAATAACTTACAGAAGTTCACAAGAAAATCAAACAAAGAACTACTTAAAAAAACAACTAATAGACTATGCTTCATTTCTATATAGGGGTTGGAGGAACAGGATTCATTGCACAAGGAGCATTACCCCAATGATCAATAAGGTCCCATAAGTGATGAAGCTCTATATTCATTTTTTTTGCTTGCACTGAAATTTGCAACCAAAAATCATAGAAACCTTGATACTTATCAACAAGAGAAAAAGTAGAAGAAGGCTCCTGCTAGCTAAAAATCTCTCTGTTGCGAGTTTTTCACAAAAGAAAAAGAATCCCCACTCTAAAGATATGTCACATAAGAACAAGCTTCTCAAAAAATTGAGGTGAATCCCCTAACAAAATACTCACCCAAGAACAGGGACCTGTTATATATGGTCTAAAAAAAGAGAAAATCCACTGCCAAGCCTCTTGAGCTCTCACACAAGACCAAAAAATATGATGCACATCCTCCTCTACTCCACAAGATCTGCAGGAAATATCATTCACACCCAAATATCTAAGTCGTTGACCAATAGGAAGCCCTTGAAACAATAAACTCCAAGCAAAAAAGGCTTGCTTAGGTTCAAGATACTTTGCCCATAATGTATTAAATCTGAGACTCCATCTAAACTGAAGAGATACTACATCACACCTAGAATTAAGCTTCTCAGCCATAGGCACAACAGGGGAAAGCCAAGAGTATCCCAAATGAGGTTTATACTTGGTGAGAGAAACATCTTTGGGCCAAGACCAATCAATCCACCAAGGTTTATGATAACATTGAAAAACTTTACCCCAAACAGATAAAGGAGTGGAATCAATAACAACCTCATAAGTAGTCTTATCAGTAGAATATAAACAAAAAAAATCCTAAAAATTTCCCAAGGTATTCAAGACCTTGAATGAAAATCCATGAAATCAGATAACCGAGCAATACCTCATTTATAAAATTTTTGAGCATGTATCCACTGGACTTGAGCAAGGGGATTCCCTTGCAAAGTGATGGCTGAAGACCACCAGACATTAAGCAAAGGTATTGAAGCCCCCAACTTCTCCTTGTGACCTTTCCAAGAAATCCAGGGTTTAATGGCCTCCCAGGCCTTCCAAATGGTTTGCATAACAAAGGACCCATAAATCTTTATTAGAATAGGCGTTGTAAGAATGGTTTGCAAATCAAGCCCTTTCCACACCTTCTTACCAAAAGGAAGCCCCGTGGAGAGGCAGTGACGAATTAAAAGTTTCTAGGCTTCCTCCCCCTGTAAAGCTCTCATAATCCATTTAGCACAGAGGGAAAAGCCTTGTCGCTGACAGTCAAACAATCTCATTCCTCCAATTTTTTTAGGAAGACAAAAAATATCCCAAGCCACCCTATGAAATCCCTTCTTACCAACAACATTGGACCACAGAAAATCTCGAAGCAACTTCTCAATTTGGCATAACAAGTCTTGTAAGGGACCCATCAAGAAGAGTAATACACATGAGTAGAGGCCAATACCTTGGAACAAATCTGAAACTTGCCAGCTAAGGATAATTTTTTGGTACACCAGTATAGAAGCTTCTTCTCAACATTTTGAACAACATAATCTCACAAACAGGTAGGAGAACCCAAAAAAGAAAAAGGAATACCTAAAAATTTAAAGGTTTCCCCAAGTTGAATCCACTTCCAAGGCTTATCAGCTAACCAGGGAGGGATATCTTTTCTAGACTGTCTATAGCAAGAAGTTTTTCTCCATTGAATATTAGATCCAGAAGCTAAGCAAAATGTATGAAGATAATCTAAAGCATGAGTAACAAATATCTTATCTTCTACAATAGTCAATAAATAATCATCTGCAAAATGACCATTAATCAACTACTTGGGGAGGAAGGGATATAAATTCCCTTGATCAATCCTTGAGCAGATCTATGAGCTAGAAGATAACCAAAGGCCTCAATAGCAAGAATAAACAAAGAAGGCTCCAATGGACAACCTTGTCCAACAGAACGGGCTAATTGAATATTATGAGATTGTCTCTTGTTTAGAGTTAACATAGTAGAGGCATATTTGAATAACATAAGTACAGTCCTGATAAAATAAGGGCCAAAACCCAGAGCCTTTAGCATAGAAGTAATAAAGAACCATTTTATTCTATCATAAGCCTTCTCAAAATCAAGGTATAAAATTCACAAGGGAAACAATCTAATCTAGGTTATTTATCATTTGCCATATGAGACAGAGCCTATTTGAGATCCTCTAGGGTTAAAGGTGCATCACAAAAATCCCGTTGAGTTTGAGTAAGCTTAGTAGGTATGATTTGAAAAAAAGATTCTAGAGTTTGCACTCTATCTTGGGTAAGGCCTTGAGAAGCAAACACTCTTTGATAATGATTAACAAAAGCTCCAGAAATATCATCAAGAGATGTGAACCTTTGACCATCAAATTGCAGAGTAGTGAGTTGTGAAGTATGAGCAGGTGGGCAAAGGTGCTTGAAAAATTATTTAGAGACTTTGTCACCCACCTTTAACCAATGCATCCTGGATCTTAATTGTGCTCCTTTGGCTTCATACATATCAACTTTTTTAAGCTCATGTCGAAGGGCAGCCATGAAAGTTTGAATATCAGAACAAAAAGGATTAGCCTCAAGCTGCACAAAAAACTTTTACTAATTTCGACTTCAAAACCAAATTAGCTTTCTTCCTCCTCTTGGATACTTCCACTCCTAGAGTGTGAAGCAAAGAGGTGGTTCTAAAAATAGCAGCATTCCACCAAGAAACCCAACCAAAGTCACCAGAGGGTCTTAGAAGCAAATTCCAAATTCTACAAATATGAGCCTTCATAGTCGGGTGATGAAGGAAGGAAACATTAAGATAAAACTTGGTCTAAGATTTCTGGGGCTGATGAAGAATTGGTTCAACAAAAAAAATAATAGGAGCATGATTAGATAAAATAGTACCTGGGATAACCAAAATAGGAGGTTGAGAAGGTGAAACCCTAGCAATTTTGAAAGTCTCACTAGGAGAGATCATGGCTCGATCAAGGCGTTTTAACACCTTGGCTTTGCTTGATTGAAAATTTGACCATGTAAACCATTGAGCTTCAGAAAAGTTAGCAGGAGAAAAACATATATTAGGATCACTAAGACTCAACTTATTTTTCATAAAATAAAAAGCTTCCTGCTCCACAGAACACCAGTGGTTAGGAGATAAACTAACTTTATCATAAGGCTTTTCCACCATATTAAAATCCCCACACATCACCCATGTGGCAAGAGGTAGAGACAAAGCCAACCACCACCACAAGGCACACCTTTCTAGAGCATTATTTGAAGTATAAAAATTAATAACTCCAAATAATTTACCATGTAATTCCAACAAAGTCCAGACTACTTAATTGGATGGATCCACTCCCCACGTCACAATATTCGAGTGCCACTTTGGGAAATAAAAGTGATAGCTCCACCTATCCCACTGGAATGATTCATTACATGGAAAACACTAGGAGGCCACAAAAAATTATAGATACACTGTAGATTAAAATCAGAAAACTTTTTGTAAACACATCACATCAATATTGCCAAAATTATGAGTGACAGAAGTCATATCACTACAAATCATATATTTATGGACTGGATCCATCAGTCCTCTTACATTCCATGAGAAGAAAATCATTAAGAACTATCAGTATGTGAAAGTTCCAAAACATCCTTAGAGGCTCCGAGCTAAACAAGATGCCCGAAGGAGTTAGAAGCATATTGATCTTGACCATCCTGGTAAACACGAGAAGCATTCTATGTTTGGCAACACTTATCACAATGCAAATTATTTCTCGGAGGGCTACGAGAACGATATACCTAGACTGACCTTCTGATAAAGGTTTTTGGAAGGCATCAGAGACATATTCCTCCATAGAGGTAGTAGAACTCGACATGTCCGTCACAACTTGAGCAAAATTCGAAGGAACCCAAATGAATTGCACTTTTGGAGGAGCAATAGGAGCTTTTCGAATAGAAACATCCTAAGGCACAGAAGCTGGTGGTGTGATAACAAGGGCAGAGTGTGACAAAAGAGGTTGTGAAGCACTCTCAGGAGGTTGGGACTGTAATGCACTCTGGGAGCGGTTTCGTCGATTAACCACCTGCCATTCCTTTTCCCCCCCAATTCCAACACTTTTTACTTCTTATGGATCAAAAATTTACAGTGGAGTATTAAGTTGAAGGGTGTATAAGCTTGTTGGGAGCAGTTTTTATGGTTTGAATCATGCACTTAGTAATTACTAAAAATATTGTGGATGTAACCAACTCCCTTATATATAAAATAAAATAAAATTTGAAGGGTGTATATAGGTTTTTAAGTTTTTTTAGGTCCTAATTAATAAATTAACAATCATATTATAGAAAAAACCTACAATATTGAGAGGACGAGCTTAATTTAATTCTTAGTAGATAGTTCTAGACCTTTGGAGATTAAGACTTTAATCTTGGTCTTCCTATCACAATAACACCATATCTCCCTATACCACTCTAAAGAAAAGTGTGGATTAGCATCATACAATCATGGATAACATGGGATAAGAGAGGACTTTTCATGATGATCAACTACACCCATCATTTATGTCATGGAATACATAGTATTTTTTAAATAGAAAATATATTTATTTGACTAGACATATTACAATATATATCTTAGGTTTAAAAGGGTAAGAAAACAATTAAAGTGATGTTAGTGGTGGGATGGATCTATAAGAGGTTATTCCATACAATCATATTGTGATATAGATTTTTCTTATGGTGATCAAGATACTCTAATGGTTAATTGCTCACCCTATTTGTGAGGATACTAGATAGGATAAAAGTAGAGATAAAAAAATGTGACAAATGTATATTATACCTCATTCCTTAAAGATATGCTAGGTTAAAGGACCAATAATTGTATAGAAATGATAGTAACTAGATACCCTATGAACAAGTTCACTAATACTTTTATTTTACCACCATCTAGGTTGAACCTATTTAAAGAATGCACAAGATCATGGGTGATGCAAATATCTTTTAGTGGTACAATGGAATATCTAGATTCGCAACCACTAGCTCCTAAATTTTCCATTTGAATCATATATCATCTACTCAACAACAAGGACAAGAAATGGATGTGGTGATGATGACGATGTCAATGATAGTATTAAAAAATAAATATATATAGAGAGGAAGGAGGTAGTAAGGAGATAGCCATAATTACTATGTATGTAGATATCAAGACCTCTATCATAGAGAAGATCCCACTACATGCTAATAAATCAACTCAATGCTCCTTCAATGTTTTGCTTTATACAAACTAGTATTTGTTATTATGAAGCATTTAAGTCAAACATATACCATACAATGTAGTAAAGCAATATGAAATATAAATTAATATTATATAATATACATTATAAGATTGTAGAAACATCTCAAAATTATAGAATAGAAATGAGACGGTGTCATATCAATGTCTGATTTAAACACACACACACACATTATTTATTTTTAGATTTGGTTAGTGTGAGAAACCCCTACAACTGATGCTTAGGGATAGGTATCTCCATCCCACCATGACCTCTCATAATGGGAAGAGTTGACCTTATCAATAGGGAATTTAACACATATCCACACACACACATACTTACAAAGGTTTGAAACTTGGACCTCCCAAAGAAGAGCCAAAGCTCGAACCGTTGTGTTGTTCTCCTATGATTGATTTAAACATATACAATCAATTTGTATAGGAAGACATATGGATAATACTAGTAACAACATAACTCTATGATATTATGAACAACTCCTCATTTATTGGAAAAAGAGAATACATAGGGTCATTAAGATATTATTAGGTGTTTTAAAATTGTCATATCTACTAACCACATTCTTGTACACATCTCCATTGTTTCTAACATACTTTTTTTTATTATAAGCATACATCATGATAAAACCTATACATTCAACAAAAAATTATGCATAATGAACTGACTAGGTTCTTATCATTGTGTTAGATTTTGAGGTGGAATATAATCAATGTATTGATCTACATATTTTTCCTCTTGTAAATTGATCAATTTTTCCATTGTCTATGCAATATAGGTAATCTCTTAGGAAATAAAGACATCATGAGTCAAAGGTTGTGTGGAAGACTCAACCAATGTATCTTGTAGTTATTGGATTACTTGGAAAGACCTAGTGTAACAAAGTTGCATATACATATCATAGAAAATATCTCTCATCTACTTTTGCTTTGCCTTTGCATGATGCACACTTTGTCTTGCATGACCTGTATTGCATTATAGTGATGCACTTAAATATGTATTTAACCCACTCATACTAGAATCCATCCATAACTCCATGCATATTCAAAACTAACTATGTGTTGAAATTTATGTAATTTGAGCTTGTTTAGACCAAGACCAAAATTGTGAAGAAGTGCTTATGAGCACCATTTATGTAGCCTATGAGCATGTTATTATGTATGCCTATTGGAATATTCATCTAAACCTATAGGTCCCTTTCATATTTCACCCTTAGTGTTATTAGATAATCCACATTTATGGATAATCTTACTTAAAAGGTTGATTAATTATTATTTTAATTGAAGGTTAACCTTAAGGTTAAACTTATGTCAGACTAAGGTTTACCTCTCATTAGGGATTTTGTATCACTATAGATACCCTTAAATGATGATCCATTTGTATAATAAGTGTGAATAATTTATGATATATTGGGATGCCCATGGGAACCCACTCTATACTTCTTGTCATCTCCCTATTATTGTTGTCTTTTAATCAACTTATCTTCTTTTTGAAATATGTTTGTATTGAATAAATGTTTTGGAATAGTTTTGAAAAATATTAAAAATTCAAACTTGGCATCATAGAAATATTTGAAGTAGCTTCAGTCATCAATAAAAGGAGAATATTAATATTTTGCAATTGAAATAAGCATTCAAATCATATTAAATAAAAAAGCTTTTTTCATTTGAATTTTTAAATTTTAAACTCTTTATTGGCACCATTTGCATGTGAATTGTGTAACCTACCATCAAAAATTTTTAGGATCCAAGGAAGGAGTGATATGTAAACATGAATGGTGCAATGTCTAGGTCATGCACACTAGAGCTAGGAGGTTGAGCATTAAAATATTGACTCATTTTCTATCCATCACATTAATATTTGTTTGAGCTATATATTTTCCCACTCGCCAACCAAGGGAGGGGAATGGTGGTAAACATATTCCTTGGTTCAAAAGACATAATACGGTAAACATATGATATTATTTCATAGATCTCTTCAAAACCAATTCAAAGAGTTGTATGTTATCTTGTTTCCATTACATTCAATAGAGTAGCACACTGGTAAGATTGTTTGGTTGTAGAAAGAGGATCAACAAGTCAATTTCTATAAGTGCTCCTTTTTGAAGAAATCCTTTAATAATAGGATGGGATATGTGTTATGTTGAAGGTAGTCCTCCTATACCTAAAATGACTATGTGGCATAGTGGTTGGTCACTTAGCTTGCAGAAGAGTGATGTTGGATTGATATCATAGTGCTCACATCCTTTTTTCTAATACAAGTAGAACATCATATGCATAATGTCATATGGCATAATATTTTTTCTTATTCCAACATGCACACATAGCACATTGGTTAGAGCTCTTACTTTTCCATAGGATGTCTTGACTCGAAACTCTATATGTATGTATGTATATATGTATATGAAGAAAAAATGAACTAATCAAATAATGCAAAGTTTCAAACTCCAATTGATAGCATAACATCCATTCCAATGGTGATAAGTCAAAGTTGTTTGGCAAAAAAAATCTAAGGTATAGCATTTGTTTTATTTTTTTAGTTTGAGTGCTAAAATAACCAAATATTTTATAGGCCATAAATTTTGCATGCAAAAGTGTTTTGAGCCCATTGTTTTCCAAATTGGACATGTTTTGAGCTTTATATAGTGGTGACATTAGTTTACAAATATTTTATAGATTTATTTAGGTTTTTTTTGCAAAATACATTCTTTAGGGTATGATACTTACATTAATAGAAACAAATATAACATTTGGTCAATTCAAAAGGTAATATTAATTAGAAGTAAAAAATATCTCATTCATCTCCAATAATGAATTAAAATAGATTCTAAGTGATCATAAAATTCGTAATAGAAAGGAGAAATTTCTTGGACTATTCTTCGTTTTAGTGAAACCAAATTTACTTTTCCACATCAAAGAGAAAATTGATCCTCTTGAAACATGGACTACTTTGAAATATCACTATGAAATGTAAGTGCTAGTGAATATAATAGAATAGAAAATGATCTTTATAATATCAATTTTTTTAATTTTTTTAATGTCAGACTATATATCTCACTTTAAATCTCTAAAAGATGATCTAGCTATGGAAAAAATAAAGATAAAGAGTGATGAAGAGTATGTCAAATCTATTACTTATAATAATTATCCTACTTTTTATATAGTTGGATTTCTTATTTATGTTAATGATATTACTATCAAATAGCTATAACCCACTTCTCTTGAAGGAATTTTCAAGATTCTAATAAATTATGAAGTGGTAATAAAACATTATGAAGTTCTTTCTCATACACAAGCTCATCCAAAATAATTCAACTCAATGGAACTAAGTTTGAGGCACCTAAGAGAAAGTCTAAGGTTTCAAAAAAGTCTAATATTTGTGAGTATTGTAAAAGGAAAGCACACTCTAAAAATTTCATTGTCAGGCTAAGGAAGATTGAGATACAATTCTTAAGGTTTGGACACAAGCTTTCTGATGATGAAATTGAGGATGAATGATGAACATAAAATTCCCATTAGAGCATCCATTACAGGGGGAGGTATTACCTATAATGCCTTATCACATTATAGGGGGGTGTTTAAATTTGTGTAGCTTAATCTTCTTTAGGCCAAGGCCAAATATGTGAAGAAATGCTTATGAGCATCATTTATTTATTCTATGAGCATGAAATTATATAAACCTATGGGCATGTTCATGTGATTCTACAAGCACCTTTCATATTTCATCCTTAATGATATTGGTTAATTCACCTTTATTGATAACCTTACTTAAAAGGGTAATTTATTTTTATTTTATTGTAAAGTTAAGTTTATGTATTATTTTCTTGTAAGGCCAACCTGAAGGTTAATTTTATATCAGCCTGAGGTTAATCTTTAACTAAGTATTTGGTATCACTATAAATACCCCTCAATGAGGATCCACTTGTATTATAAATATGAATAAAATGTGATATATTGGGGTTCCCATAAACATCCACCCTAAATTTCTTGTTCTCTCCCCTTGTTTTCTTCATAATGTTTATTATTATTATATTATAATGGTCTTATCCTCTTTTCAACATACTATTGTAGTGAATTAACATTTTAAAATGGTTTTGCACTACACCAAAAAAGGGCTTTAATGATGACTAAATTAAGGCAGTTTTTTACAACGGTAAAAAACCGCCCTAATATACCCTAAGAGGGAGGTTATAAACCATCATCTTAAGGTAATTTTCCTCTTAGGACTAAGACGATAGTTATAAACCATCATATTAGGTTTACCTTAGAGGACGGTTTAGAACCGTTGTTGTAGGGATAAAACACCGTAAAAAAAAAACTAAAAGAAATAAAAAATGATGGTTATGAACCATCATATTATAAAAATTAAGAAATAAAATATGGTGGTTTAAAACCATTGTCTTAGGTCACACCTAAGAGGGTGGTTTAAAACTATTGTCTTATCTTGTCTCACTTATAAAAATTAAAGAAAGTGAAGGAAAATCAAATTGTAATGTTACTCTTCATGGGAAATATTTGATATTTTCCTCTTCTCTTAGTATTTGGAAAGGACGCGTGGGACAAGACCAGGAGGAATGAAGCCAAAGTGTTCATCAATTGTAACATTTTATTGTATGGTTTTAATATTTTTCTTCTGCCATGGGAATAAAAGAATGTTTATTCAGATTTTCTTCTTATGGGGATGGCCAAGCGATCCCATTTTGAGCTAAAGAGGTCTTATGTTATTAATTATTGTAGCTATATGCGTTTAGGTATGTATTGTGTATGGTGGTATGTAGAATTTGGATATCCTATACAATAGATATGTTGGCTTATTAAGACAGTCACACATGTTACCAGAAGGATTTTATTTGAATCACTAGTAGGTAAATTTAGGGAAAATTTGAAAAATATTCTATACATATTTATAGAGTAGAATAGGAATACCTTTATCTTTTAGCATAAAACTTTTTAGTGTATGGTTACTTTTACAGGATCATGGGAGAGTAGAGGTAAATTTTGGGTGTTTTGATGTGAAGACAGTGGTGAGGAATATCTGCGTACTTTTTTCTAGGATTGAGCTACCTGTGGCAGAAGAGGGCAAGGATATTATGGATCTTTGTAACCCTTCCACTCCTCTACCATTTTGGTCCACTAAATATAACCTCAATATTTATTCAAGCCTGTATGAAAAAATTATTTTTAGATTAGATCTCCAAATTGCATATTAAAGTAAAGAGAGGTAAGACTGCAAAACCCATTTATAGTTTGATATCTGAACAACCCACAAATATTATTTATCCCATAGAGGTGAATGATTTTAATTTTAATTTTGGATGCTCCTTTGCAAGACTTGGGAGTGTATGTCTTGTCTAATAGATGTTGTTGTAAAAGCTTCCACTCTACTAATTATGGGTGCCAAAGATTATGCCTTCAAGTTTCCATGTCTGAAAGCATATGTTGGAAATGAGGAGCTCAAGGTTGATGTGCCCAATCTTGACATCATATTTTTTCCATAAGGAAGATATTTTCTCTAGGAGCAGTTTCCTAAGGAGGTTATTAACCTTCTCCTTTCTTTCTTCACTAAACACCTGCAAGTTAAATGTTTTAGCATCCTTAAAATTCAAGATTAAATGGGTCTAAATATGAACTTGTTATAAAAAAAATTAAAAATTAGAGTCTACAGTACTTCATAGTGGTAACATTTGTATTTATAAAAATAATTTCAAAATGAAGCAAGTTCTAGGTGTTGCGATGAAAATACAATGAATTTAATTCAAGGTTCAAAATTCTTCAAATACCACTAGGTTAATTTCATATGACCCTGGAAAACTAGAGGTAGAAAGAGTCATTCAAATTTGTTTAAATATTTGGTTCGATAGGAATTACCTTCAGGAAAACTAAACCATACTAAAAATTGAAATTAATGAATTTTAAGTTGGGACTACCCTTTTCAGATAGGCCTTAACTCATTGTGCATTATTTCTACAAAGGTTTATGTACCAAATTGGAATTTTGTTATGCCCAATATGATCCCTTGTACTTACATTAGTCTATATCAAAGTGTTGATGTTAGGAGTTTATAAAGTATGATTTTATCTATTTTTGTGGGTATTGGACATACTCCTTATATTACCTTGCAATCTTTGTATGTTAATACATTTATGCAAATTCCAATATTGTAAGTCATCCAGACATTAGCTTGTTATCAACAGGGCATTACATCCATGTCTCCACTACAATAAGCCCCCTTTCAACAAATTAGACCTCTAAATTTTGTTGGAGGAATTGCCACTTTAATTTAACTATAAAATGAAAAAAATCACATATTGAAGAAAGTTTAGATTTATGTATATTTATCCTGTGTCTTAATAGGGCAACCAAACTTGTAACTTGTTTGGGAGATAGGTGCAATTTATTCAACTATGACCTAGAATGATGTTGATGTTGCATTGAAAACATTATGTACTGATTGAGCATAATTTTTACTTATTATTTTCATAGTATTTTTTAATATAGGAGGAATGTTAAATAAAAGAATAAAAAAATCAGCATAGAAGCCTATCCAATAAGAGCAAAAAAGATACAATACACAACACTAACATAAACAAGTATTGTCAAAAGACTAGTAGGAGCCCCTACAAGGAAAACATGGTCATAAAGTCATAATTGAACATGAAAAATAGTAAGATATGTGCAAATCAAAACACAAAATGGGGCTCTTTATGATCACAAGGGTGACCATAGGCTTAAGATCCATATGGTCCATAATGTCAGAGACAAAGTATCTAGTGATCATGTTTGTTCATTATTATTAGTACCATGCATATAGAACTTTGACTATTCTCACTAAATTTAAACTTAATATACTTTGTGCTTGACCTCATAATCTACACTTTACAAAATGGCATTACTTAGTTGGAATTAGGATATTGATAAATGAAATAACCCAAATATTATTTTAATATAAATATTGAGGATATTGCATCTTGTCACTAAAAATTGAAAGGGGATTACAAACTATTATGTTGTTTTTATTTTTTCATAATTCAATTGAAGAGTAAAAGTGGTGGATGTAACCTCCTCTTGCTACCCTTTGTTTTCATATTATATTGATTACCCTATGTAACCTTATTTGAATCAGTTATGTGGGAAGAGGGTTAGTTCCTTGAAACATAACTATTTGTGAGGCATTTAAATTATAATGATTGCTTAGTCTGAGTTGTGGATTATAGATAAGTATTCTAAATATGCATTTATTGTTGTACAATATGATGGTTCATAAAATGAGGAAGACAAACATTATATTATAACACCTTATTATACACTTAGAGTTGGGTTTGTGGATGAGAGGAAGTTGAACCTAATGATAAACATTATTATTTTATTTATCTATTTATTTATTATTGAAGTATAGGTGAGCTTGAGAAGTGCAATATACTAGGATATATTTATTTTAGAAAAATACTTTTGAGAGGCTTATATTGGCAAGTTGACTCCTAAGATAAAAAAGTGAAGCCTTGTTTGGATATATTTATCTATATGTAGTTTTTGTTTCATGGAGTGTATGAAATTTTATGTATTTATCCTAAGTATCCATTTTGTATAGTATATTTATATGGGATGAAACTGCCCAACCTAATTTACATCATATGTAAGTAGCATGTAAGTATGACTTTGAAAAGTTAGTAATATTACAATAATTCTACTAGAAATTATGCTTGTATGGCTCGACAAGATTTTAATCTTGATCTTCTTGGAAGGTTAGTGAAGCTAATGCCATTTGATTAAAACACCTAGGTTTAGATTAAGATAGTAAATTTTAGATTATAACACTAAGGTTTACCTATGGAATTTGAAACTTTTACCTATGGAATTTGAACCTTGCTTTATAATTTTGACATCTTCATCCTAAACTACTTGAAACTAAAATATTTTAAGGTTTTGTTTCTATCATATATCAAGGTGATCTATATCAATGGTGAAGTGTGTGTGGATTTATGTGTATGACATATGAAATGTGCAAATGTGAGAATGATTTATTGTTGGTAAACTACTTTGATGTAGTAAAACAGAAGATATACGTTGGAAATTGAGTGAATTTGACATTAGCCCAGGTTTGGTCCTTTGAAGGGCTCTAGCTTATGCACTTGATTCTGATATAATTTGGTTTGTCTTTCCTATGCAACTCAATATATGAACTCCTCTTTATAATTATCATGCACAATAAAGACAACACATATTAGAAGGCTTGATTGTTGGTAAACTACTTTGATGTAGGAAAATAGAAGATATAAGTTCGAAACTAGGTGAATATGATATCTGCGTAGGTTTGGTACTTTAAAGACCTCTAGCTTATGCACTTGATTCTGATATAATTTGGTTTGTATTTTCTATGTAGCTCAAGATATGAAATCCTCTTTATAATTATCGTACACAATAAAGACAACAAATATCCAAAAATATTTTTTTTTATGTAAAGTGCAAATCCGTAACTTGTGCATATATATTAATTTTATCCTAACGTGTTTTGGTTGTAGATAATCATTCTAGAATGTATTTCTTACAATCCTGCTTCTGATGTTGCTATTATTTGATAATAATTATTTTACCTGTGAAGTTTAATAATTGCAATACAATAGTAGAGGTTTGCCATCCATGCTGATATTTAGATGTTTCAACCATAGAAATATACAAGAATATTTATGAAGTGAAAATTGGAATAATGAATAAAAATCCTATTTGGAAACCCAGACTTTAGCATTTAAAATTACTTAACAACATTGAAACATGAGTCTTATTTGGTTATCAACTTTTAGTTCCTAGCCATGTCTTTATTTGATAAGTAGGTTGGTCTTTGATGAGGGTGTGGACCATAGAGGCCCACCTATCATTCTCAATATTAAGTCCAATAATGGGTAATGCCATGGGTAAATAAGCTTGTTATCATCACGTAATATTTGAACCTTGGTTTCCTCCTAAAATGTTTAGAAGTCTAACCGATTCATTTGATGCCACTTGATGGCTAGGATAACAATTTGATAAACCTGCTATTGTTTAATTTATTTTAAGTTTCAAGATGTTACAATATATATTGTAGCTCATACAATATATTTACTCCCATGTAATAATGCATAAACACTATAAGGAAAGAACAATAAAATCCTAGAGGAGCAATACTAATGACCCATAGAAGGAAGTGATTACCCTCTTGACAAGTATTTTGGAAGACTTTGATTGTATTAACCAAAGTTTTATTTGAAGACTAATTTGACTACAAAATTTTGCTATCATAGCATTAAAATTTACACACATATATATATTTAACTTACTTTTGACTAAGAATGCATATTTTCTATTTGGTATTACTTCATTGGTAATTTGATAATTTGAGTTCACTTCCAATGGCTGGTTATGTGTTATGGTAATTTGTATTTTTGATTTATTTAAGCTATTGTATTCATCATGTTGAACATTAGACCTTACCTTTTCTTTGGTTGATGAAAATGAAGCCTACCTAATTGATCCTAAACTACCCTTTGTACATTTGGTTTTTGGAATCCTTTTTACTATTTATGACACATTTTTAACATGTCTTGAAGTCTTTATTAATTGATATATATTCCTAAGCAATTTAGCTTTGTACAAATACATGCTATAAGTCACATGTTAATATTCATTGGGTCAACTTAGAAAAACTCATGAAAATATACAATATAAGTCAAATGCTAATATTCATTGGTTCAACTTAGAAAATATTATTTTTCATTTAAATTTTAGTTAATGAGGTATTGTGTTAGCCTTGGTCTACCATTGACAACACTTAATTTTATTCCTTGTTTTTATCAGATATCTGCATAATTATGGCTATGGTAATTATCATCAAGAATTATTTTATATCATTTTAATGTCGACCAAGAGGTAAATGCTTTCACAGGCTTGTAGGCCTCACATTTTGCTACTCGGTTTGCAATGTTTTTCTTGAGGAATTTAGTTTAAAATTATAACACGAAGCTACAATGACAAAGAGATGGAAATTTGGAAGTACTAGGTTTTGAATTTTACAACAATACTACTTTTTATGTTGGTTTTGGATTGAAGAGGATATCTTGCAATTCAAAAATTTCAAGTGACTGGTCTACAATTACTCAAAAGATGGGCTATTTTATTCGTATTTCAAGTCATGAAGGAAACTTTAAAATGAAATTGATGAAAAAGAGCTGGTTTTAGAAAACATCATTCTTATATATGCCAATGACCATGTTTAAGATTCTTCATGTGGGCTTTGTTGTTAGGCATGTAGTACTTGCATCATTTGTTCCTAGACTCAACCTCTTTGTTTCTTGGGTGAAAAGCTCACTTTGTACATTGATTATATTTTTTCCTGAACCATCTTAAAGCTTTTAAAAATTCTCTAAATTTTTCCCAAAAAACCATTGATATGGATATTTTAGTTTTTGGAATCCTTTTTTATTGTTTATGGAACATATTTTACATGTTCTTTTAGAAAATATTTCAAAAACTTGGTAAATATAGAGGTACCATCTTTCTAATCAATTATGGATGCATATGTATTGTAATATAAGGTATAGACTATGCTTTAAACTCGACCAAGAGGGATCCAAAAAGAATAGTAGGATCCATGAATATTAAGAGAGGTTGATATCTATCTATAAGGAATAGTATGTGTGTCCTAATGTTGATTTTAGTTTGTCCTTGTACATGAGATGTGTCCAGGTATATTGTTAAGCACTTAAAATTTTCATTCTGGTATTGTAAGATTTTTGGTTTTTAACACAGAGACACAAATACATATTTGTATGGAATTCAAAATCTTAACAAAGCCACCTAATATTCATGCTTGATAAATTTTCCACGTAACTTTTGATTTTTTAAAATTATTCTCTTTTTGCCAATTACTTATTCCTTTCAATTTTTTATTGGAAGACACTTCTTTATTTAGCAAAAAGTTCAACAGTAATTCATTCAACTCTTGATTTCTCCAAATAAGGAACATCTCCACACTCCTTTATCACTGCTAGAGTAGATTTCTCTCCAATATGGCTATATCACAAATACACATACAATAAAATGCAGGCTTTAGGTCACAAACTCGACTATAAATATCAAAGACTGATTGATCTAAAAAAGTTGTATTTAGATTTTCTAAACTACTAAATTTTACTACCTTTGGAGAGCATAGGCCTATTCCAACTTGAAAATTTTGTCATTCTTTCCCTAGACAATAAAAATTTCTACCAAATTAGAATAGTTAGTACATCAAAAAATAATTTAATATATATTAGAGAGGACTGAAGTACCGTTCATGTTTTGGGATTTAGCCTATGAAAGTGTGTGCATACATTTATGTACATAATTTTTTGGTTTGTATTTAAAACTTGCAAAACATAGGTGAGACAGGATTCCAGCTGCAGGTAAAAAGGTAGATTCCCATGAAGGTTCATACTCCCTATCTTCATCTATGCTTCTTCCATGTGACTACCATTATAATAAAAGAAGTTATGATTTAGGAATAGTATAGTACATTTGATAAATACAAAAGTAAAAATTGAAATCCACGTTGTCATGGTTTATATATATAGATATTTTAAAATCACCCTAAGACGACAGTTTTAAACCGCCCTCTTAGGGATTTTAAAAATAAATAATAAGACAGTGGTTTTAAACCGTCGAATTTAATAAAAACATGACAATTTTAAACCATTGTCTTAATTTTTTGTTATTTTTTAAAAATAAATAATAATATGATGGTTTTAAACCATCGTATTAGGTCCTAAGACAATAGTTTTAAACCATTGTCTTAGTACTTAAAACAGTGGTTAAGATGACAGTTTTAAACTGTCATCTTAGGATCTAAGACGATCCTCTGAGGCAATTTTTAGTCATCGTCGTATGGATGAAGAAATTTTATGACACCCTCATAGACAACGCCTGAATAACCTCCCTTAAAGGTCTTTAAGGGTGGTTAAAAATCGCCATTAAAGTCCTTTTTGGGTGTAGTGTTGGAAAACATTTTAAGTTTGAACATCATGTAGGAAATCTAATGGTCATGAATATCCTAAAACTTATGACATAATAAGATCAAACACACACTTATACTCATTATTTCCTAGCAATTTCAATGTTAAAATTACTACTTTCATGTGAAAATATTTTTCTCAACATTTTTTATAGATATATAGCTAGTTTCATAGTTCTACTAGCAAATTTTGATATATATATTTTGACTAAATTTCTCCTTACATAATATATAATTGTATAGGATTGAGACTTTATCACACATTAAAATAACTAGCATAATAAACATAAATAAGAACCATGTGTCATTTACAATCTTGTTTTATCTTATTTGTGGATTTTTTTTTTGAATTTACATGGTGGAATCGATAGTCGCCACAAATCTGGGCTGAATGTCTAGATTTTATGGTTGCCATAGTATTATGCACTGTCCACCCTAGAAGTTGCCAAACAGTTCTTTGCACAGTCTGCCCCCATAACCACCATGCTATAATCATTTTAAATCTTTTACACCAATGAAAGCACTAGGAAAGGGACAAGCATTCAGTCCAGTGATGCCCGAGATTTGAATTATTTGTGGATTGTAAATTCCACCATTTAAATTAATTAGTCTTAGGAAGTTTATTAATGAAAAAACTAGCACTTGAAGTATGTAATGTATTGATATGATCTTTAATGTAAGGTACAAGCATTCTATTTTTACATAATGTTTTATTAATTTACATTGAAATGCATGAAAGATATTCTTACAAACCTATTGAAGGTATATCAAATTTTTGCTCAAGCCTAATTTCATGTAAAAATAGTTATTAGAAAAATTGTCCTAAACATATATCCTTGATGACATATGATATGGTGAATGGGAAGGAGGAGGTGGCAAGGAAAAAAAAAGGAGTTTTATGTGAATGTAATTTTACATACAACTAATTTTGGAAAAAAACTATGTTTGATTGAAAAAAATAGTACCATATATTCACCACCATGGGGATGTTTGGCTCCACTTGCACTTGGAAAATTAACCTCTTACATGAACCATTAAATTTCTACTCATTATAGACCCTACCAACCATAAATTTCCACATGAACATGTTTTACCACTTTAACACTCATGGACCATATCAATATCTAAGTAAGATTCTAACCGTCATCATTTTTTGTTGTAAGAAAGGGTCAAAATATTTTATGTGGAGAAAATTCTAATGCAATAATTTAGAGTTTTTTAAACACACACACACACAAACACACATATATACATGTATATATAATACATATATAGATAGATAAATTTACAAGCTAGATTTTGAATCAAGTTTTCATTTCAAATAAGCAATTAGAGAGTGGTGATAAACAAGCCAATCTCTCTAACATAAAATAAATAATATAATATACACAATACCTTATTATATATGAAAACATAACCCTAATATATGACAACATGAAATAATTTATTGAACAATAAATTAATTTTACCATTTATTATTGGTCATGTTTCCTATTATCAAACAAGCAGTGAAGGATATACTATGGGGGTGTACATCCAATAATGAGACATTAGACATATTTCCCAAGATCCTACTATTAGAGAATTAGTATTTTAATTATGGGATTCAAATAATTCAATGGTATAGATCACCAAGTGTGTTATACCAATAGATTATTATAGATATTTATCCATGATATATTTATGCACAAGGCTAAATGTCTCTTAATGATAAGATTTCATTGTACTTTTCCATTATGCTTCATGATGATTTTCATTATAAAATAAATGTTAATTATACTTTCACAGTATTTGATAAATATAAGGGTTTAGGTAATTTATGTGGTCTTAGGGTCTAAAAATAAACTCTTTGATGATAATGATGTGTAACCTAGGTCTTTATGTGGAAAATCACGGGGTCTTTCAATACATAAGCCACCTAGTTTCTTTAGTGTAGAGGAGATGGAAAGTATTAAATCATAAACTATTAATGTATCAATTGAAAATGTCTATAAATCAAACTAGGCCATCCATAAATTCGTGATTGCTAGTTCTTCTTCTTAGGACCCATTAATATATGTCTTTCCTTATGAGGTATTGCACGTAGTTAAAGATTTATTTATGGGAGATATAAACCTATAAGTATAGATAAGGATAGTATCACTATATTTGACCATATACTTCTATAAGATTTTTTGACATGTAAATTATGTTGATTTCATCCCCAAAATTTATTGAATGATGTGATCAATATATGAGCGACCAACATGATCACAAGATTACATCCTCATATAAGGAATGCAAAACTTGTATTTATGCACTAACTAGTATGTTTATAAAGTGATTCTTATCATGTATATGATCATAGTAGAGTAGGGGTATTCATGTATTCATTAGAATTGTTTTTACGATTTCTTCAAAATCCCATGTAGAGACAATCCTACACACTTTTGTGTCAACATAGAACTAATGTAGCAATCTAGTTCTATACTTCAATATGATGTCATCATTATACCTCATAACAACTCTTATAGTGATGTCAATGCTAGCATGAACATGGAATCACATGATTATATCAAAATCATATATTTGATAACAAAATTTTAGTTTCAAGCGCATTAATCTTTATTTTGGTAATAGTTATGCTATCTAGACTGTTATATCTATTGTCCAAATTTTAATCACATTGTTTGAATAGTTATTAATATGTCAATCTAATACTTTTCATTCGTCTATTTTTTCAAGGAAAATAGGAATAATAAAAAGTAGAAATCTATTTTTAATACCATAAATTTTATATAAAATATTAGCAATAAGACCAAGGGTCTCTCCAAAATTTCTATCACCATGACAATTTCATCTTTGCTAAAAATTCCCTCTTAAAAATATGAACGTGATTTGAAATATAGATGATAATCCAAGGTGATTTTTTTGGTTGTTCTATTTTCTAAACTATTACACCTATCAAAAATTTGATTAACGAATTCGAAAAATTATAAGTATGTTAAAATGATCCCTTTTATTTTTCTATTTTTTTAAGAAAATAGGGAAAAATAAAGAAATATAAATCTATTTTGGTACTTCCTATTACCTTATATGATGAGTGTCGTTGTTCATTCATCATTTAATCATTATATGTGTCAGTCCAGGGTGGTGTCCAAAGGCTGTATACGATAGAAGGTGTCACAGTTGTAGGTTCAATTCATTCAAGAACAGGGTTTTTATTGGTGGAATAGTTAGTGTTTTTGGGGGTTTTATGTGTTTTATAACTCCTAGTACTAAAAATCCAATTGCAAAAGATAAAAACTAAACTAAAACTACAGTAAATGGAAATTATAGAATTTGAAAGAGCAGGAAATGAAATGTTGCTGCAGAATTGACAAAAAGCAAATTACAGAAAATCACACACAGTTGCTGAAGGATAAACCAACTACAATTTCTCTGAGCATGTTATAAATCTATAAAATCAAATTAACATCTATTTGCAAACTGAAAATGTCATAAATCTGGAAATTGCAGTAAATTACAGAAAATTGGAAATTGTTGCAAATCTAAAAAATAACAGGAAACCTGAAATTGCTGCAAAGCTGAAATAGAAATACTAAAATTGCATGGAAGTATGAAAAATAATGTCAAATGCTGAAATCTGAATTTAAAAATGCTAAAGAAATAAAAAGGACTAGCATAATTCTGCTAATCTGCTGCAGCAAAAAATTAGCAAGATATTCTATCAAAAATTACCTTCTTCTAGTCCTGCAAGTGGCCCTTGCTTCCAGAACCAGATGAAGGTGTAGAATTTATGCTAAGGAAACTTAAATGCCAACCATAAACTCAATCATGCTAATTGATAACTGGAAAAAATTGCACTTGTTATTAAATATGGAAATGCATTACAGTAATGCAGGAAAAACCTGTAGATTACTGTTCTGCTACAGAAATGATTGCACTCTATTGCCTATTTCTCTCCTATATGCCTAAATGGCTATATCACTATATGCTCAACCGTTCTGGGAGCTTTATTATTTATAATGCAGTGTTGATATGCTTGGTTGCTGATTTGCAAGGATTTACAACTATTGCACAACTGCTTCCTGAAATGCATGAGCTTGCTTTGTCAAAACTTGATCCATTCAACCCTATTAAACTGCATTTGTTGAGGAAATTAGTTAACATGAGCTGGGACAACTTTCTGGCCAATTGCCATTAATTTATTTTACAGATTTGTCACTTTTTGACTATCTTTTGTTATTCCTGCGCTATTCCTTATTCTTGCGCTATTATTTTTGCACTGCTCCGAAATATCAGGGAGGCAAGTTTTAGTTGCTTTTTCGTGCTTCAAATGCATAAGGAGGAAGTTTTAGACCACCTGGATGGTCTTCCCTTATCCTTTTGCATAGGTGACATGTGCGAAAGTGACTGTTTCCAAGCCCTACTATAAATGTACAGCTGGCTGGAACTATCATAGTCTTACCCTATTTTCCTGCACAGTCAGCTACAGGGGACAAATTCCTTGGCACCTTTTGCATTTGAATTAGTTCAAAATAGAGGAACATTATTACTAAGCACCAAACATTCAAGAATGATTATTGATTATGTCTTCCTATTAATAAATTAGCTGAAAACTGTAGAAATAAACAGTAAAAACAAAATATACGCACTTAACATTTCAGAATATGCAAATATCATTACATAATGCATTTTACCCAAAATTAGCATAAAAACATAATAAAAGGGGTGATTCAAAATAGTAGAATGTATCAAAAAGTGTTTATGGATGAGGCAATTCCTTGCCTCATCATTTTCCCCCCAACTTATGGTAATGCATGTCCTCATGCATTTTGTGTAGCTAATGAAGCACAAAGGTCCATATCCAGACACCTTTCTCGAAATTTTAACAATGCACCACCAATCTTGTAGAACCCATTGACTGCTTTGATAGACTGAAACTATTGTTGGAAGTCCTCATCAGGCTGTGGATCACTGTCAAAGAAATAGGGGACAAGAGTGATAACCAAAGGCGTTCTGTATCTTAGCCCTATCCATTGTTCTTTTATTTTTAAAATAATATATATAATACCTTCGACCCTTCTCCTTGACCAAAACAGGTTAGTGGGAGAAATTGGCTCCTATTTCTATAGGGAAATAGATACTTCACCCCACCTGTTCTTGCATGCTGCCACAACATCATCAAAGAAATCTGCACAAAAATTTTGAAATTGAGTTATACCTTTTTGTAGATTTCCTAGATAAAGGTGTCTCATCCTGGGATCCCTCATAAAGGAGTAGTGAGTACTGGTGCAATCCCTGTGATTGAGAGGAGCAAGCCTGACAAGTAATACTACCTGTGATTCTAAGTCCTTGACTATATTCTTCTCTGAGTCCCAATAAATATTATTTTGCAAGGTGGACATAAAGGCTCTCGATTGCAAATCTCCCGTATACGAGTGAGGCGGAAAAATGCTCTCTCGTTGGCAAAAAGAAGTTATGTAAGAATAACTCACACATTAAGTTCTCGATGCTCGTTGGACTCTGCACAAAAGCTTCCACAAACTCTGTAGGAGTGTTCAACTGGTGAGGGAGCTCAGAAACCAGTCTCATAATCTGCCAACGTAGGTACTTCTCCTTGAGCAGGAGGCTGTAGAACCTAGGTGGTCTTCTGCATTGTATTGCATACTTTGCAATTTGACATACATCTTTTATTTATTTTTTCAACCTGTTGATTTTCGTTTCTTTCTCTGCTAGTTTGGTTGTGGCAGAGTTCAAAGTTGCAATTTTCCCTTCTAACTGATGGCACTGTGTCATCCAATAGGCTAGGTCATCATTATCCTTAGTTAAAGTCACTGTGTTTGGGGGCCTCAGAATAGGTTGCATCTGGGCCACTATATTCACCTGTACACCAACTTCTACAGTTGATGTTGCAGCTGGCAAATCTGTCTGTATCCCCTGTTTTGCTGTAACTACTGTAATTGCTGGATCATCAGGTGGAAGTATTTGTGCCAAAGGAGAGAGTGTAGACACTTGTTCCTGAGCTACAATTGTGTGGTCCTACACAAAATATGTTTGAATGCCTTGCTGAAAAGGACTGTCATTCTACATCTAGGTGGTTGAGGAGACAGAGGTGTGGGCCAGACACAACAGAAAACTGGCCGTCATAGGTAAGATACCTCATAACCCACATTGCTACATCATCCCAAGGAGCCGACAAGCTAGACATTTTGACCCCTTTACACACATTTTTATTCATTAAAAATTCTATTTGCCTGTCCCCTTCTTCCTTAAATTGATTCACTAGGTTTGCTAAAATATTTCTGTCGATTTTAATAATTTGCACACCTTGAAGGGGAAATTCAGTAACCAGACTGAGTATTTTGGGGGTTACCTGGATAGACATCTCGCCAATATGCACTCTGTTGTTTCGAAATGTACATGCAAATTTTGCCGCCAGGCCCTTAGAATAACCGTCGAATTTTTGCAAAAACGGCAGAAACCCTGCATTGGTAAAAATTTGCAGTGATGCAGCATCGGTTTGCAGGTAACTCATGTTTTCTGGTTCGGCTCTCACTTTCTTTCCGCCCATGGTATCGTCTGCTATTTTTTTTTTTTGTCAGTGACTGTAAATTTTTACAACTTGCAGCAATATTTTCTATTTTTAGGGCTTTTCAATCCTTTTACCAGTGCCAGAACTACTTCGAAACATGCAAAATGCCATGGTAGCTTTTACGACATTGTTAACCCTTAATTTTCACTTAATTTTGTTATGATTGCCACCTTTCACATGCTGCATAGAATGTGAGACTCGTAATCCCTTTTTCCAACCAAATAAACTGCTGCTGGCCATGTGTCATCAAATTTTACCCAAAATTTTATTCTTGCCCTTAATGAATTATTCCTGTGCTTAGTGATATAAAACAATTTTATTCCTGTGCTTAGTGATATAAAACAGTTTTATTCCTGCGCTTTGGAATAAAAACAGTTTATTCCTGCGCTCTCTTTTTACTAGTTTCGATGCAGTTTTCTCTTTTGCATTCCAGAGCAGGATTAGGCAGAGGCATTTGTAAAACACTTTCTACTTTTGATTCCCCTTTTTACATGCTTTATACTAACCATGGATGTATACACTATATACTAATAATTTACACAATTCAGAAAGTGAGAAGGCACATACCTATTAAAACCATTTTCTCTACATTTTAGGGTGCTCCTACTGAAATTTCCAGCTAACCAGTCTTGAACTAGGGCAGGTGCAATCTAAAAAATAGGTAAAACAATGGTCATGGAACAATGAAGGTGAAACCAATTAGGTAAACATGCCGGAACCCCGGTTTTCATGTAAACCCAACTCAGGAGCGCCTCAAAGAGGTTTTCACTTTCTGAGTTTTTATTTTTTTCTTTTTGTTTTGTTTATTTATTTTTTTTTTTTTTTAACTTGTATCATTCTGCTGAATTCGAGATGGAAGAAGAGATTTCTTCCCAAATGTGTACATCCAAACTTCCCAATTGCTTGAGAAATTCCTCCTTGTTTTGTGGTTTATGGTACATACAAAGACGATGTCCATTTACCACCAATTTGTGTTGTGAATCATCGATAGGTGTAAGGCGAACAGCTCCATTGTCAAACACTTCTTCAATTTGGTAGGGCCCAAGCCATCTGGTCTGCAACTTTCCAGGAAAGTCCTTGTATTGTGAATCAAACAACAAGGCCCAGTCACCTTGCTGAAATCTCCGTTGCTGAATGTGACTATCATGCCACATTTTCCTTTGTGCTTGGATCACCTCTATCTGATGTAGGGCATCCATGCGTAGTTCATCCAATGCATCAAGTTGTAGAATGCGATCTTCTTGTGCCTGTGACAGATCAATACCTACTTCCAAAGTAGTTTGAAGAGTTAGTAATTCAAATTCAATAGGCAAAAGAGGTTGTTTTCCATAAACTAATTCATATGGGGTAAATCCAATGGTGGATTTCCACGTGGTATTATAAGCCCAAATAGCTTTTGGTAACTTGTCTAGCCAATTCCTTCTATGGACTACTATGGTTTTGGTCAGAATTCGTTCTAATTCTCTATTGGTCACTTCAACTTGACCATTGGATTGTGGATGATAAGGTGAGTATTTTCTATGTTTGACTTGATAGAGTTGAGTGAAGGCTTCAATAATTTTTGAAGTAAATTGGGGTCCTTGATCAGTTGTGATGGATTGTGGGGCTCCAAAACATAGAAAAATCTGTGAATACAGAAAATCAACAACTTTTTCTTCATAAGCATGCTTAAAGGCACGAGCTTCTACCCATTTGGTAACATAATCAGTACATACCAAGATATGTACTTTGCCTTTGGAATGAGGATTAATGGGTCCTACAAAATCTAAACCCCATATTTTAAATGGTTCTGTTCCTATTTGAGGTTGTAATGGCATTTCACTAGTAAAAGTAGGTTTTCCCATCCGTTGGCAAGCATCACAATGTCTTACGTACCTTTTTACATCTTTGTGCAAAGATGGCCAATAATATCCGGTACCCAAGATTTTACAAATAGTGCTTTTGACTGAATAATGCCCTCCTGATGGTTCATCATGGCATGCTCGTAGGATGTCATATGCTTCATCCTGGTGGATATACCTATGTAAAACATGATCAGGACTACATTTAAATAGTAATCCTTTTATCCATTTAAAATAAGAGATTTGCTTGATTAACTGTTTCCTTTGTTTAGGGGTAAAGTGAAGAGGAATCTTCCCTGTAACTAAGTAATTAGCTATGTCTGCAAACCATGGAGATTGTATAGAGACAACAAACAACTTTTCATTTGGGAAGGTATCTTCCACAACTTCCTCTATATCTGCATTTGGTATTCTTGACAAGAAATCTGCAACTACATTAGACTTCCCGGGCTTTTTTACTATGGTAACATCAAATTCCTACAATAGAATTAACCAACGAATAATTCTTGCACTAACCAATGGTTTATTCATCAAGTATTTAATTGCAACATGATCTGTATGGATGAATACTTGATACCCTGTGATGTAGTATCAAAATTTTTTAATAGCATAGACTATAGCCAAGAATTCTATTTCAGTAGTGTAGTTTTTCTCAGCTCCTGTCAAGTTTTTACTGATATAATATATTGCATAATGTTCCCCATTTTCAATCTATCCTAACACAGCTCCAATAGCATTATTGGAAGCATCAGTTTGAATATGAAAGGGTAACTCCCAATTAGGACCTCTTAAAACAGGTGGAGTGGTTAACTTCTCCTTTAACTTTTCAAAGGAATTTTGACATTCAGAAGACCAAACAAATTCAGAATATTTCATGAGCAAAGCAAACATGGGATTTGCTATGGTACTGAAATTAGCAATGAATCTACGATAAAAACCAATATGTCCTAAGAAACTGCGTACATCAGTCTGAGTTTGTGGAGGAGGGAGGTTTTTAATGACTTCAACCTTCTTAGGATCAACCTTGATTCCATAAGAAGAGATATGATGTCCTAAAACAATTCCTTCCTCCATCATTAAAAAGCATTTCTCAGGATTAAGAGAGAGATGGTATGTTTCACAGCGGATCAACACTTTTTCAAGATGTTCTAATGCATATTCAAAATTATCCCCAAATACTGTGAAATCATCCATATAAATTTCAACACTTTCATTGGTTAAATAAAAAAAATTGCTAAAACAGCTCTCTGAAATGTTTCTAGAGCATTAAATAACCCAAAGGGTAAAAATCTGTAAGCAAAGGTTCCCCAAGGACATGTAAAGGTAGTCTTTTCCTGATCTTCTGGAGCAACTTGAATTTGGTTATACCCACTAAAACCATCAAGGAAACAGAAAAATTTCTTTCCAGCAAGGGTATCCAATACTTGGTCCATGAATGGCAATGGAAAATTATCCTTATGTGTGGCCTTATTCAATTCCCTATAATCCACACATACTCTCATTTTACCATTTTTCTTTGGAACAATGACCAGTGGTGAAACCCATTTACTGTCGAAAATTGGATAAATGAATCCAACATCTAAGAGTTTTTCAATTTCCTCTTTCACAATTTCTTTTAGAGTAGGATTCAAACGTCTTTGAGGTTGCCTTACTGGTTTTACGTTTTCTGTGTATATCCTATGTGTACATACCTTAGGATGAATGCCTGTCATGTCTTTATAATTCCATGCAAAATCTTGAACATGCTTTTGTAAGACTGCAAACAACTTGGCTTCCTGGTCCTTAGTTAGCCAACTATTAATGTTCAAAAATTTACCTGGATGGATTTCAATTTGTTTGATTCCTGGATAGATAGAACTAACTGCTTCATAGCTACTGATTAATGCATTTAATGGACAATGATGTGGCTGTAGAGTATAAAATGTTCTAGAATCTGACTCAGATATGATATCTGATGGAATCAGAGGACATTTGAATGTGTTAAGGAGATGATGATGCCATCCATGTGGTAGTGTGAATGATCTCGTTTGACTGGGCACGAATGATAGAAGTTCGGAATTTTGTTCCTCCTCTTGCCACAACAACCGATGAACAAGATTTTGATCATCAATTAGTCCTTCTGATTGTAATGTTTCAATTAGGACAGTTTCACTCTCAAATATTTATCTCCCAGGTGTTGTGATTTCCTCAATATGTTCTTTCACTATGATTGTAGCCAAAGTAGCAATGGTTTCTTGTTCAGTTTCTTAATCAGATTTAGGATACCAAATTTGTCCAAAAAATTTAGTTGAAGGTTGAGCTGGTGGATACAAAGAAATTTTTTGTAGGTCAATACCATTGGAGATGGTCATTTCCCCTGACCTGCAATTTATAAATGCAACTGTAGTAGCAAGCCAAGGTCGTCCTAGAATGATAGTGTATCCATTGACTGAAATCCTAGGCTGTAACACCAAGAAGTCTACAGGATATTCCCATGAAGAGACTTTAACGGCCACATCTTCTAAGATACCTTCTGGTTTAGCTACTAATCTATCTACCATTTCCAAGACTATGTTAGTAGGACTGAGATTATGGAGCTATAGTTTTTGCATTGTGTCTTTAGTCATTACATTAATTGTAGCTCCAAGGTCAATTAATACATTAGGAATTTGCATCACTCCAATAGTAACTGTTACTACTGGACTGCCTGGGTCACTATACTTAGGAGGAACTAGTTTCCCAGCCAATAGATCAGCTAATTTCCCTTCTACCTGAACAATTTTAGGAAAGGCTTTCTTTTTTCTACCATGTTTCTTGATACATAACTCCTGAATAGTCTTTTTGATTAAAGGTATATCCCTTATTGCTTGCAGCAAAGGAAGAAAAATTGACACATTTTTGAGTTCTGTTACTAATTCTGATTCAGGGGTAGTATCAACATGTTCAAACCTTTCGGGGTATGGCAAAGCTACTGGAGAAGATTCTTGCATTTTTGCTATTTTTTCTTCTTTTTGTTGCTGTTGCAATGCCTCTTGATTTGGAGGTTCTTGTTTCTCCTTTATTTCTTCAATGGTGGGTGGAATAGGTTCAGGTAAAGTCTTTCTTGAACGTAGCTAGATGTTACTACAGTCAAGTACATGAACTATAGCAGTGTCTTCAGACTCAACCTCATAAATAGAGGCTGTTTGTCTGGAATTATTGGGGTTAGTCACAGGCTGAGCTGGGAGTGGAGGTTGTTTTACTGGTTGCATTTGGTGTTGTTGTGTTCTTCCCTAAAAATTTGGATTAGGAGCTGGAAACAAGTTTTGAGTTTGCCCTTGATACCTTTGCTGTCCTTGATGGGGTTGATATTGCTATGGTGGATATGGCTGTCCTTGATATTGTTGTCCCCATATTTGTCCTTGTTGTGCCCATTGTGGAGGCATGGTATGCCAAGGTGGGTTCATCCATCCAAATTGTGACCAATCTGGAGGAGCTATCCAAGGTTGGTTCCAAGGTTGTGTAGAAGCTTCTGCTTGTCCCCATGGCCAGTTTGGAAATCTAGGAGCAGTGGTATATTGTGCATAACCACCACTAGATCTCTGCCCAATAGCATTGAGTTCTTCTGTTTGGGTGCCCAAAACAGATTTTAGATGAGGCAACAAAGGGCATTTATTTGTTGAATGTTCCTTAGAACAAATTCCACAAATAAAAGTTTTGTTTAGGGGGCAGTCCTACAAGGCATGCTTACTTCTACACCTTGGGCAATAAATTGCTAAAGGTGGTGTAGAATTATATCTTGTGTTTTTCTCACCTAATGTAGTATTAAGTTGAACAAGGATATCAGTTTTTAAATTGGCCATTTCCTCCATCAACTCTTTTATGCCATTATTACCAGAATTCCTTTTCTTTCTTCGGTGGTGAGTGCGGGAATATTTTTTACATAACTCCACAATATCTTCAAGGTCAAGTTGATCTATGTCTCCTTTTCCCATTAAATCTAACACTTCCCTAGATTCATCCTGCAATCCTCTTAAGAAGATAGGCTTTAAGAAATCAGGTTCTACAACACCACACCTCTTTTGAACAAAGGCAAAGCGATCAAGATAATCTTCTAGACTCTCATATTCTTCTTGCTTGATCCTAAACAACTCATCTTTCCTATTTCTTACTCTACAATAATCTTGATATTTATTTAAGAATGCAGTCTCCATCTCATCCCAGGTACTGATTGAGTTAGGTTCAAGATTGCTCATGAACCATCGGAGAGCGACGTCCTTAAGTGTAGAAGGAAACAATTTCAATTTCTGATTATCTTTTATGTAGTCATAAGTTTGACATAACACCTTGAATTCAAACAAAAATTGATCAAGATCTTCTAAAACAGTTTCCCTAAAAATTGGCAATATGGATGGGGAGATTGTTTTCATGGGGGCATCTAGAAGTGGATCCAATCTTATGGGATACTCAAAAGTCTTGGGAGGATCATCAGGATTATCATATCCTCCTGATGCTGCTACAGCCATAGTTGTTTTCTTTATAAAGGATGATGGGAATAGTCTAGTCAGAGGGGAGTGTTTAGCAGCTAGTGCTTCAAAAAGCTCCTTTTCTAATTTTTTCAAAAATGCATCTGATGAAGAAGGTATGTCTGGATTTTCCTCAATGATTTCAAATGAAGACAAATCTTCATCAAATCGAGTAGGTCTCTTTGGTGGCTCAGATCCACTTCGGATAAACCTCCCTCTTTCGTCCCTTGGCCTATGCATTCATGCTTATTCACAAAATAAACTGAAATGCAGTATTTCAAGAATTGTAACACAATTCTTGACCTGTTTCACTTTTTCTAACAACACCTATTGTTCCCTGGCAATGGTGCCAAAAATAATGAGTGTCGTTGTTCATTCATCATTTAATCATTATATGTGTCAGTCCAGGGCGGTGTCCAAAGGCTGTATATGATAAAAGGTGTCACAATGTGAGGTTCAATTCATTCAAGAACAAGGTTTTTATTGGTGGAATAGTTAGTGTTTTTGGGGGTTTTGTGTGTTTTCTAACTCCTAGTACTGAAAATCCAATTGCAAAAGATAAAAACTAAACTAAAACTACAGTAAATGGAAATTGCAGAATTTGAAAGAGCAGGAAATGAAATGTTGCTGTAGAATTGACAGAAAGCAAATTAAAGAAAATCACACACAGTTGCTGAAGGATAAACCAACTACAATTTATTTGAGCATGTTATAAATCTATAAAATCAAATTAACATCTATTTGCAAACTGGAAATGTCATAAATTTGGAAATTGCAATAAATTATAGAAAACTAGAAATTGTTGCAAATTTGAAAAATAACAGGAAACCTGAAATTGCTGCAAAGCTGAAATAGAAATACTAAAATTGCATGGAAGTATGAAAAATAATTTCAAATGCTGAAATCTAAATTTAAAGCTGCTAAAGAAATGAAAAGACTGACAGAATTCTGCTAATCTGCTGCAGCAAAAAATCAACAAGATATTCTGTCAAAAATCGCCTTCTTCTGGTCCTGTAAGTGGCCCTTGCTTCCAGAACCAGATGAATATGTAGAATTTATGCTAAGGAAACTTAAATGCCAACCATAAACTCAATCATGCTAATTGATAACTAGAAAAAATTGCACTTGTTATTAAATATGGAAATGCATTACAGTAATGCAGGAAAAACCTGAAGATTATTGTTTTGCTACAGAAATGATTGCACTCTATTGCCTATTTCTCTCCTACATGCCTAAATGGCTATATCACTATATGCTCAGCCATGCTGGGAGCTTTATTATTTATAATGCAATGCTGATATGCTTGGTTGCTGATTTGCAAGGATTTACAACTGTTGCACAACTGCTTCCTGAAATGCATGAGCTTGCTTTGTCAAAACTTGATCCATTCAACCCTATTAAACTGCATTCATTGAGGAAATCAGTTAACATGAGCTGGGACAACTTTTTGGCCAATTGCCATTAATTTCTTTTACCGATTTGTCACTTTTTTGACTATCTTTTGTTATTCCTGCGCTATTCCTTATTCTTGCGCTATTATTTTTGCACTGCTCTAAAATATCAGGGAGACAAGTTTTAGTTGCTTTTTCGTGCTTCAAACGCATAAGGAGGAAGTTTTAGACCACATGGATGGTCTTCCCTTATCCTTTTGCATAGGTGACATGTGCGAAAGTGACTATTTCCAAGCCCTGCTGTAAATGTACAACTGGCTGGAACTGTCATAGTCTTACCCTATTTTCCTGCACAGTCAGCTATAGGGGACAAATTCCTTGGCACCTTTTGCATTTGAATTAGTTCAAAATAGAGGAAAATTATTACTAAGCACAAAAAATTCAATAATGATTATTGATTCTATCTTCCTATTAATAAATTAGCTAAAAACTGCAAAAATAAACAGTAAAAACAGAATATATGCACTTAACATTTCAGAATATGCCAATATCATTACATAATGCATTTTACCCAAAATTAGCATAAAAACATAATAAAAAGGGTGATTCAAAATAGTAGAATGTATAAAAAAAAATTTATGGATGAGGCAATTCCTGGCCTCATCATTATAGAATAAGCTCAAATGCATGCCCACACTATTTCTCATTTTGTCTATCACATGTATGATAAATAGTCCTTTTAAAAAATGTAAACATTACTTAAAGTGATGAAATCATCAACAATGACATCAACTACTAGTTTTGGTAATCAAACATAGATTCCTTCTATGATGAATTTGATTGAAAAAATATATATATATTAGTTTCTTAGAATATCCAAATCAAATATATAACAAAAAACTCCATCTTATGAATATGATTATTATCATACAATCTATGTCCATGATATTTGAGAAGGGGAAAGATGGAAAAGGGTATCACAAAGGGCCTCCTTGTGATGTTCTCCACTCTCTCCTTTGTCACTTAGAGACTATGGGACATTGTGAGCTTAAAGTATAGTTTTTTGGATTGATTGAACAACACCTATGCTTTTATTTAAAAACTTATTTGTATAATATTAACCTTAATATATCCTTAACGCACATACACAATGCAATACACAAGACCTATAACTAAAATTTTATTTTTATTTTTATGATTAAAGTAGTAATGATATTTCATTTAAGAGAAAATTTTTTAATAAGATACAACAATCAAATCCTAAGATGTAGCTATATGTGATTTTACATACCAAATATTAAGGATTAAGATGGTCCCTTATATGATTAAGAGTAACTAGTTATTTTTCTTCTTTTTGTCTATTTTGTCAATAAAATAAAAATAAAACCTAGTTTACATAGAAAACAAATAGAATATAAGCCCTAAATGCTTAAATGATAGAGTAAAGGGGTAGAAAAAACTATTTTTTCCACTATGGAAAATGTAGTGCCTACTTGTAGAAGCATTGTCGATGTTTTACCTACCAATTGCACTATCCATTAACCTACAAAATAGATAAAAAAATCTGTAGTTAGTGGTAGACGGATCCATTTGAGTTGGAAATGGATGGTTGACTCCCTTGAATAGTTATCAGGACCCTGTTTAGATAAACAAAAGATGATGCAAATTATAGAATGTAAGAAATGAATGCCAAGTGATGAAAATTCCACTAGGTCACAATAACACCATCGATGCTTTCAAACAATGATGGTGCTTTTGCTTTGTGTAAAACCATAGAGAGATAGCACCAATGACCTATAATATGGTAATACTTTCATTTTTGAGAGTAAAATAAAAAAATAACTTCAATGAGATAAGATTGTGATGACTATGATAAAGGGCACTGACCTAGGAATATAGGGGCATTGTTAAATAGTAAAAGACAAATATTTACCTGATTCAGATGAAGATTGAATGATAAAACAAAAGATTAATTACACGCAAGTGCAAAAATGCAAAGTTAGTTCTAAGTGTAGAAAGATAAAAGACCCAAAGCTACAACATCAAGGAAGAGCCAAAATCAATTAAGAAAAAAGAATACAACCCAGGACACAAGGTTGTTTTACCCTTGTTGGAAGCTTTTCATGGCCCTTAGATGATTGAGCTTGATGATTGATGATTTATGATGACTTGAGAGATTGTAGGCTTGATTACTTGGAGCTTGTACGCTTGATTAATTGGAGTTTGTAGAGTTGATTTCTTAGAGAAATATTAAAGACTTGCTTGAATGCTTGCAAGAATAAGAGCTTATGTGCTCACAAGGATGGTCCTCATAATATTGTGGTAAGAAATTGACATAGTATTTCCATGTAAAATAAAAAAATACTTATAATTCTAGAGATATTTGATAGAATTTTGCTACTTTAAATATTTTCATAAAATGGTAACCCTAAGTGCTAGTTTTATAGGCATCCATGGATCCTTAGGGGAAGAATTACATTGAATATGAATAACAAAATAAGGTAAAAAATTAAAAAGAGGATTAAGAGGAAGATCATGAGAATGAAAAGTCTTAGATTAGGATCTATTCCAAGGTTTGCAAATTAAAATTTTGGGGATTTAGTTTATTAATGATTTAGGGTTTAAAGATATGAAAATTCAATTTTTTTAATTTTAGCATGTGATAGTCAAAATATTTAGGAGTAGATAATGCAGCCAATGATATTGTGCTAACTCTTTTCCTGAATGATTATTAGAGGTTAAAAATAACTGAGAAAAAGTTAAATTTGAAAATTTTGTAATGTCACCACCAAGTAATGATAGTGCCACTAACACTATTGCTCATGCCCTCATGTTATCACTTTTAGAGAAATAAATGATCCAAATTTGGAAACAAGAAAGTTAATTCAAATTGGTTGACTAAAGTATTATTAATAAAAAAAATGATAAATCTAAATATTAATCATGTGTTCCAAATTGGGTATCTATGTTTACCTCTTTTTAATACATTTATTACATAATAAATGCATCAAAACTAACATAAATGCTATAGTTTTGAGATAGAATGGTAAATGATGCTAGATGAGTGATGCTAAGATTGTTTACTTAGATGTGATGTTAAAAATTATGTTTGGCGAGGGTTAAATCCTATCATACCCCAATGTGGCCAATTGAATTTAAGAGGGAAAATCAATTTGGAGTTTGGACTAAGAAAACTCAACCTGATTATAATCCATATTGGAGTAGTGATAAAATATTAGGATAGATGTTTGATTTGGATGGATGATGTTAATGATCAATGATTAATGTTGCATTATTAGATTTATGACTAGATGATTAGAGGATTAGATATGAGAATGTGTTGATTAAAGATAATTGATTAAAACATTTTTTTAATGATATATACAAATATATACAACTATATACATAAGCATTTGTCCAAGGGAATTTTAGTCATATTTTGACTTGCCCAAGGGGGATTTTGTTAGCTTTTCCTATAGGAATTTTGGTTAGCTTTTGAATTGCCTAGGGGGTCTTTAGTTATCTATGCCCAAAGTTATTTTGGCTAGCTTTTGAGATTTTCCTAAGGGGACTTTAATTAGCTTTTCCCAGGGGAGTTTTGGTTAGCTTTTATATTTTCTTAAGGGAAATTTAGTTAGATTGCTATGATATAGAGATATATAAAAACATGAAAATAAAGGATTTTCCCTTAAATAAACATTTAAAGGACTTCTACCTTATCTATAGTACTTTTTGATTCAACCTTGCCTAGAGAACTTTTCATTTATGCTATACTGGAAGGACTTCTAATTTATTTTTTCCTAGAGTACTTTTGATTTAGCTTTTCCTAGAGGAATTTTGATTTAGCTTTGCATGGAGGACTTCTAATTTAATTTTTTCTAGGGGATTTTTTATTTAGCATTACCTAGAGGACTTTTGACTTTGCTTTGTCAAAAAAACTTCTGATTTTGCTTTATCCAATGGAATTTTAAGTTTTGATTTGCTTAAAGGACTTCTAAGTTTTTCTTTGCCTAAAGGAATTCTAAGTTTTTATTTCTAAGAGGAATACTAATTTTTAATTTGCCTAGATGACTTCTAATTTTTCTTTGCCCAAAATTTTTTTAATTTTTCTTGATAGATTTTCTTTCAAATAAAGTTATAAAGGAATTTTGCTTTGCCTTTAAACAGATTCTTAAATTTTTTTTACTTAGACTAATTTTAATCACAGAGAAATTTCACAAAGGATTTATAGTTGACTGGTTTAACAATGAGTGATGGACCCAATTGGGAAGATAATTTTGTTGTTGACTAGTTGACCGTATGAGGGGTGTTATGTGGAAAAACTATAGATGGTGAGATTGAGCTTGTTATGAACACTTGTGAACCTCCTATTATTCACCATATAGTGATTTATGAGATAGGATAATATGATCATTTTTATCTTTGGCTCTTACAAACCTCATAGGAATCATCATGCAACAAGGGAGTTGTATTTTAAAAGACTTGATAGGTATAGTTTGAGATAATTTAGATTGAGCTAGATAGAAACTAATATATATAGAAATTAATAGATATGGATGGTTGGGTGAACCCTAAGTTGGTTTACAAAAATGGGACTAGGAGGATCTACTTGCACTATTCTCTTAGGATAATAAAAAATGAAATATCTTGACTAGGATCATCATTTGCATGTCATTGTGAATCCCTAACTCAAGATGCAACAAGTAATCCAAACATAGACAAGCATGTGAATGTAAGTAGATATTAAATTAGGAAGAATATAAGTTATATTAGGTATCTAAAAGAAATATGTATCCAATGTAGACTCAAATGTAATACCTTTTAAGATGCATTATGTTTATTAATTCTTGAAGCTCTTTTTTATCAACCATGACAAGACAGTAAGCTCTTAAATCAAAATTTGTGGTTATGATGAATGGACCTAGCCAAGTAGGACCACATTGACCTCTAATATTACTTTTGTAATTGGTATTCTTTTCATTCTTCTTAATAATGAGATTACTAGTCTCAAAGGAATAATATTGTACCTTTTTTTACATGTATGCTTAAGTATTTTCTAATAGACCCTTAGGTGTTATAGGGCATAGATTTAATTTTTGTCATGCAATTCTAACTGGATAATATAGGTAAAATGATAACCATGTTTAATAGAGAAATATTGCAATAAAATGCATAAGAAAGGAACCTAAATCTAAAAAGGGAAGATTGTTTCAGTTCCATAAATTAAAGCATAGAGCATCATACTAGTAAGAGTTTGAACACTAGTTCAATAGGCCTATAGAGTAAGATAAAATTGAAGATACCAATACCAAGTTGTTTTATTGACGATATTGTAAGGATATTGACAAGATTCTTGTTAGAAGATTGATATAGGGTGTATATAATGTTGTCATTCTTCTAACACTTACCACACCTCCTAACATAGTTACAAGAGTTAGTTTCCATAAAGGGCCAATAATACCACATCCATAAGAGTTTCTTGGCAATGATGTTACCACAAAAGTGACCACTACATGATCCATCATGGGTCTCTTTGACGGTTTATTGGTATTTGGATGAGGTGAGGCATCTAAGGAGAATTTCATCAAAGGAATGATGATATAAGATATTTTAAACAATGACATGTTGATAGGCTCATTGCTTAATTTTATTATACTCATTGCAGTTCAAACCATTAGGTAATGTGCCACCCCTAAGGAAGGAAAATATATCCTTAAACCAAGGATTGGGAGACACTTAAAAAAAAAACTCCTATAGAATTTTGGATAGATTCTAATGTTGAAGTATCCCCAATTTATTGAGTTATTATCATGGCTTTTTTATCATCCAACTCTAAGGGGGATAAAGGATGTTACCTCTACCATAACATCAACATGTAAGTTATTATACCTAGGGATGTGTCCAATGGTGATTTTGTTGGAAGTAGACATGATATTAGAAAAAATGTACTTGAATGACTTAATATTTTTGTCTTTCATTTGATAAACACCATTTAATTGGTTGACTATAAGTTATGAATCTCTAAAAATGTATAAGGTTCTAACTTGTAAAGTTGATGTTGCATGAAGTCCTAAGAAAAGAGCTTCATATTCTACAATATTATTTTTGCAAAAAGTCAGGAAATTAAAGGAAAAATGGATAAGAAATTACTAAGGAATGACCAAAATTACTCCTACTCTCATTCATATTGATGTTAGGCAAAGGTAAGTCATACTTGGGACATGCATTATTGATGTTGTGAAAGTTTATGTAAATTCTAACACTATCAAGTTTTTTGGAAACAAGAAAAACATTAGATATCCAAAAATAATAGTTAATGGATTTGATAAATCCAACATAAAGGATCTTCTAGAGCTCCTTCTTGACTAACAAAGTGAATTTTAGATGCATATTCCATAATTTTTTCTTTACTAGTTTTGGACTAGGAGTGATGACTATGTGGTGGACAATTATGGAAGGATCAGGATCTCACATATAGACATGGGAACCAACAAATATGTTGCTTAAATCCATCAAATATTAGTGTATTTCTTATGCTTAATTAATATCATGTCTTTTCCTAGCTTAAGGATCCTTGGATTTTTAGGAGTCCTAGTATTAATGTCCATGCTTTTCTCAATTATAATACAAACTTAATATTCTAATTGAGAGGAGTAGGAAACACTCATAGGTTCTCAAAATATATGGAATATAGGGATAGTTGAGTGTGATAAACTAGCTAAAATATAGTGATATTCATAATTTTGAAAAAAGATCCACTAATATAGAATTCATTTTTTTTAGATAGTCTAAGGGACCATCTTGAGGAGGATCATTTGGGATATCATTTTTCTCACAATAATATTCATAAATAATTGGCTTAGGATAGGCTAGGAATATAATATTTACACTATCAAAGGATATAAATAAAGAGAAACTAAGATCTATGAGGAGCAATGATCCATTGCCATCCTTATCATCTCAATCCAATCTATTTAAGAAAATAATATTATCCTTGTTCATCTTATTGGAAATATAAGCTTCATATTTGCTATTAGATGAGTACAAAGAGGTAAAATATAACTAGGGATGTGACCTATCCTACAACATCCTAACTAGGCTTCAGTATGTAAGGGCTATTTTATGCTCTTCTTATGCAAGCGTATTCATTTACCTCGATATCCCACATTAGGAAGCATCTATTTTGAAATTGAATATGATTTCAATAAAATACATGAAGCATACTATCATTTAAATAAGAAAGGATTATTACCATGGATTTTCTCATAAAAAAGTTACACCATAAACTAGTTGATCATTATATTGATTAGAATAGAGATTTGACCTTCATGTTCATTATAAGGTTGATTACTTAAGGTAAGAGACCTTAATGCATTAGTGGTTGGAAGATAAGAAGAAGAAGAAGAAGGAGAAGAAGAGGAAGAAATGCAAACTAATAAAAGTGAAAAGCCTTAGGATTCTTGACCTCCATCACTTGGTAATAAGCAACGGACGAGGGGCAACTAGTATATGATCATTTTCCCTTTTTTTTAATCTTTGATATATTGATGAAGAATTGAAGGGATGACCATCACATGGATCCATGGCCTTCTAGAAATTATGTTGTAGGTTATGTCATGAGGCATGACATAGAAAAGAGTATTGAGAATGGGGATTCTAACATTGAGGGAATATACTATATTACCACTAGCCTCATGTTCCCCATTATCAAATTCCTTATTAAAAATATCAAATTTCTCCAAACCCTCTTTATTTAATCGAATATGAGTGATGAATATTATACTGAAAATATTAATATCATATCCATTATAAACTATGATTCATTTGATGAACTTATCACTAATGTGTCCTATGATGTATAATGGAATTTATCTAGTCATAGAAGGTTGAAGGATATAATTCTCATAGAACGATATAGTTCTGTGATTAACCCCAATAGATCCCACTATAGAAGTGATTCCATTTGGGTTTAGTTCTTGAGGAACAACTTGTTTAGTCAAAATTTTGAGTAAGATGTCCGTATGGGTTAGAGAGGTCCTAATAAGCTCAATAGGGAAGACTTTATTTAGGGTACTTTCAATTTGATGAAACAAATCAAAAGTGCCCTTAGCATTAGCTCATGATTGGATGATTAATGGAGGTATTTTCAGAGAAGTTGTTTTTACACAAAATACTAAAGGAGGTCTTAAAGGTTTATTAGATAAAGGATCTTTATACTATTGTTATAATATTACAATACAAATATGAGAAAGATGATTAGAAGAATGGGTTTCTCCCACCACCTTTTGGTTTGGAGGTGGGATGTTCCTATAGTGAATGTTATTTGCTACATTTCAATTTTGATTATGATTGGGCAACACATTTTAATATATTCCAAGGAATTGATGAGAATAAGGTTGAGATTTAGACTACTAAGTACAACTTGATCTTTATTGGTCAAATATTTTATTAGGTTCCTAAGGCTCATGCATTTATCAATTACATGACCATTAATGTGATGAAACATTTTTCCATTTTAGTATATAAAGGATTGGAAGGTGGAAGCTCTACCATTTTTGCTTATAAGAGTTACTCCAAGATGGTTGAATGAGGTTTGTCTAGTTGGGAGTACTTTCTCCTTAAATTTTTTTTATGGCATCCCTAAAATAAAATTTTGATGGGTTGTAGCTCTCACATTGATGATTTAGAATGATTGCAACTCAATCACCTACAATGTGTTTATTATTACACTACCCATTTGGGTCAGAGGAGGACTTATTTTCCTTCTTATGGTATTTAAATTTCAGCTTGAGGAGGGTAGTCTCTACTCTCTTGGACATGTTGATGGCATCATCAAAATATGCATTGGTCATCTCTAAATAGAATACCAATTGCTCATTAATATTACCTATAAAGATATTTGAAAGATATCTTGGTGGAGAGATATATTATAGTATACTTAAAAAATATTTCCATATTACCAATAAATTAGCAAAGTTCTTGTATTTTTCTTATTTTAGTTGATATAGGTCACTAGTTGTGATATTGTCCTCAATATATACACAATTTTTTTTTACAAACATCTCAAAAAGATCCCTAAGTATATTAAGAAAATATGTAATTATTTGGTAGTACCATTTCAAGGTGGGAACACTAAGGCTCATGCATTTATCGATTACATGACCTTTAATGTGATGGAACATTTTTCCATTTTAGTATATAAAGGCTTGGTAGGTGGAAGCTCTACCATTTTGGCTTATAAGAGTTACTCCAAGATGGTTGAAGGATGTTTGTCTAGTTGGGAGTAATTTTTCCTTAGTTTTTATTTTTATGGCTTCCCTAAAATAAAATTTTGAAGGGTTGTAGCACTCACATTGATGGTTTAGCATGCTTGTAACTCCATCACCTACAATGTGTTTATTTTTACACTACCCATTTGGGTTAGAGGAGGAGTTATCTTCCTCCTTATGGTATTTAAATTTTAATTGTCCTAATTTGAGGATGGTAGTATCTACTCTCTTGGCCATGTTTATGGCATCATCAAAAGATGCATTGGTCATCTCTAAAAAGAAGATAAATTTCTCATTAATATTACCTATAAATATGTTTGAAATATCTCTTGGTGGAGAGATATATTGTAGTATCCTTATCAAAGCTTTCCATATTGCCAATAAATTAGCAAAGTTCTTATATTTTTCTTATTTTAGTTGATATAGGGCACTAGTTTTGATCTTGTCCTCAATATAGACAAAAAATTATTTGACAAACATATCAACAAGATCCCTAAGTATTTTAAGAAAATATGTAATTATTTGGTAGTACCATTTCAATATGGGGCTACTAAGGTTCATGTCAAATATTTTGAGTAACAATATTTTATCATAAAAGTATTGCTACAATTATTTGTAAATAACCTAAGATGGTTGATAGGATATTCATTTCATTTGTACATTTGAAAATTAGGAGTTTCAAAGTTGGAAGGGAAAGAGTAGCTAGTTTCAAAATGGTGTAAAGGTTGGTAGCACAAATCATCATAAGAGTACTTATGACTAGAGGAAGTCTCTTCGATTATTGTTATTTGTTGTTCTAGTAGCTCTAGTTCAGAGGTTATACTTTAAATTTTAGAATAATTTAGATTTTATTGCACAAAAGGAATGTGTTGAGAGAAAGAATGAAATTCATAATTGCTATAGGGAGAATATTTATTTAATTGGGCATATGATGTTGAGATTTACATCATATGATTTGCCCCTAAGATTTTTGAAGTAAAAATATTAGAAGATAAAAGATGAGAGATTGTGCGATTATGGTTTGAGTGAAGCCCATAGTCATGCTTGTAATATTAGAATGAAGGTTATAAGCATGAGAATTAGAAATCAGGACACATGATGTTACATCCAAGTTAGAAATATAACTTGTGCTCACTTATTGAGATATGGGAAAACTTGCATTACCTCATAGTTATTCTTCAAGAGAAGGTAAAGATGAGTGATGTCTAAGGAATATTGAATGTTTTGAATCCTATAATCCATAAAAGTAGTGATGATATTATAATCAATGAAATTAAAATTTTATGCATTAATATTTGCATTTAAATATACAAGGAATGGATCCAATCGATTGAAAGGATTTGAATATGTTGTTAGGTATGATACAAAGAAGAATTATCCACTATAGAAATACCTAGGACATCATGAATTTACCTAAGGGATTCCACAACTTTCCTATGCTTATGCAAGAACAAAGCCATGTGATTAGTGTATTTAAATTATGATTTTCCTCTATCATCATGGAAGGGGGTTAGATAACTTGATAGAGGAGTGTCCTCAGCATATTTTAAGTTTATGTTCTCAAAGGTGGGTTGCTCTTTGGGACCTTCCACCAAAGGTAGGGTTGATGTACAATTGATGAGTGAAACTACAAGTTAGGTAACACCTTTTGACCATGGATTGGAAGGAAAAAAAGTATTCAACTAATTAGGAAAAAATATAAGTTAATTATAGAAGAAATACAAGATATCATTTCAACCTTCTATCCCCTTCCCTTGATATACCAAATATAACCTATATACCTCAAGGACATCCTTATATATTGAAGGTTCCTATATACCTAACTCCTCTCTATATACCCATTGTGACATGAGATAAAACTAATACCTAAGTTGCCAATTATACGTAGAAGTGATTGCTTGGATACATGGCTAATATGGTACATGAGTTGTAGTAGTATACCTCCTTATGACTCACTAGCCCACTATGATAAAATCCTTATGAAGTGTAAGTTCGTGTAAGACCCTATATGGGTAGCTAGAAGCCAGGCTCACTATATGCCCAATATAGTCAAGTATCCCATACAATAGCTACTGAAAGGATCCTAAAGACAATTAGTAGGACTAATGATTGGTTATGCTATTATTATCTAGATTTAATATGATTTAATATAAAAAATAAAATTAGGTGGTCTTGATTAAAGTTTAGATAAATTTTAGCTTAATTAAGGCTTATCTTGGACAAAAAAGAATATTGGGAGCCATGGTGGTGTTCATGTTGATATGGTGAGAGTATCAATATGATGTAGATATGGTGAAAATATCACTATGAATTATATATAGAGAGTATTGTTGTGGAGTATATTTGGTGACAATAACATTGTGGAGTAGATTTGATGACAATATCATTAAGGAGTAGATCTAGTGGTAATATTATTGGGGTGTAGATATGGTGTCTATATTGCTAGATAGTAGATATGGTGATAGTATTGCTATGGAACAAATTTGGTGATAGTATCACTATGGAGTAGATATGATGATAATATTGCTTTGGAGTATATCTGATGATAATATGACTATGGAATAGATCTGGTGATTTTATTGTTATGGAGTAGATCTAGTAATAATATTACTACAAAATAAATTTGGTGAAAATAATTGAGCGCAAACACACACACACATACACACATATAAAAATGCATGTATGTATATGAAAATGGAGTCATTGCCTTTGTAGAAGCATGATAGAGATCGATCATTGAGATTTGATAAAAGATAACAATTACTTGCATTGAGTAAATGAGGATCTTAACCAATGCATATTTAACTAGTGTAGACTTTTCATATTAATCAATGGCAGTGGCAAGATGACTAATTTGATGATGTATGAAAAAAATATAGTGGACTATGGTGAGAAGCTTGAGGAATATATGATGGCCTCAATATTTTCTCCAATTGACATCTAGTATAAAGGGGATAAGATATGTGGAGGATTTGATTTATACCCATGCATGAATGCCTAATCAAATTCAAACCCTATCCCTATGGCATACAAGGGACCAATGGAGAAGGGGAAGTGTTGTAAAATGAACTAGAAAAAATATTGGAAGGTAGTTTGAATGGAGAAGGGGGAGTTTTGTAAAATTAACTAGACAAAATATTGAAAGGTAGTTTGAATGGTTTAGGAGATAGAAAAACTAGGTAAAAATAGGGAAAATAAAGAAAAAATCATGTATAAAATTATGGAAGAATATGGTCCAAATGATTTTAAGTAAGAATTTGATATTAAAGAAATTTTTATCACTAAATAACAAGGCTTTAGTAGATAGGTTTATGGGTCAATCCGCGAAAATGAAAACACTATGAAAATGGATCAAGGATAGAGGTTCTAGGCTATACTCTTTATATGTCATGTGATGATGAAGGGTTACATGGTTTTTTTTATATACAAAGGTGAAATATGCTTTAATAATAAAAAAGGAAGATTGAGCTAGGAGCTCAATGTGTTAAATCTAAAATTTTAGACCCTTGGGTTTGATCCATGATCTAAGGATGCTAATACCGATCCTATATGAGTCAAGCTACCTCCTTTTACCCATTAATTATGGATTGAAATAATGTTGTATGAAATTGGGAGCTACTTAGTATTTTTTCTTGGAGTAGGTTAAAAAAAATAGTATCAAAAAATGATATCTTGTATCTTAGTGGAGCTTGATATTAGTTTAGGCTTGTCAAAAAATAAGGAGTTTGTGATAGAAATTTGGATATATTTAAATAATATTGACTACATCAAGGTGTCATTTTGATGTAGTAATTCTCATCATTATGATCATCTCAAGGGAGATTGTGAAATGGAAGATATTATATGGTAAGGGACTATATAGAAGGAAGTTGGAGGTTATTTTTATCTAAAATATTTAGAGGAGGTAGTAGCAGCTAAAGAAAAAATAGAGGAGGATAAAAGCAACTCTTTATTTGCTTAAAAAATATTTCCTATAATCAATGTCTAAAAAAAGGAGAAAGAATTTGCATGAAGTGGATGCAATATGAAATTTTTATATGAGAAAAAAGAGGTAATACCTATGATCAAAAAAGTGTATTGACATATTTTCTCAGGTATCAATCAAAGCCAAACCTAATATTTTACTTTTTTGGAGATGGGGGATTGAATTCTAATAATGATAAACTTACTATATCATCTTGTCGTAGGCTAAGCCCCTAGATGGATGTCTTGTCAAGCTACCATTTTAATAGGATATTTAAAGAGTGATGTTGTTCCTTAATTTTGGGAAGATATGGAGGATATATCTTATGGTCAAAAGGAGGAAGATGGAAGGGTTTTAAATCTGAGGGAAAATCTATAACCTCTTTATTTCAAGGGTTTAGAACAAGTGAAGGATAAGGGTATAAAACTTATTGAATTCTTACCCTATTTAGACAAAGATATTTAGGACAAGAAACCAAACATGGCTTAAACAACCCTAGTAGGTTTTCTTCCCCACCAAGTCATCTAAATCACCATAATACAAGAATATATTCTGGAAAAGGATATACTAGGCATGGATAGGTATTACAAGCATTGGATCTTGAGACAAGTCAATCTAAAGAGTTTCAAAAATTTACAGTAAGAAGAAAATCCTACTTAAAAATTGCACAAAAAAAGGTTGAGAATAAGTTCTATATGGTAAACAATAATTCATAGTTTGGCTTCTTACAATAGGAAAAATTGAGGGGAAAGGGAAACAATGATAATCCTCTATTTAAATGTTAAAGTGATTAGGGTCCCTGATAAAAATAATAGCCTTCAAGAATTTTTTTAAACTTGATAACCTATATATAATTTTAATCCAGGAAACTATGATGATTGTAAAAAGAACAATTGCCTTTTTCACTTGTCTCCTATTAGATTAGACCTTTAAAGAGATAGAATAAAAAATAATAGTAAGGGGGAATGTAACAATATGGAATTATTCCTTGTAGTTAGTTGATAAAGTATATATTGAGGTAGGTGTAACCACATACTTACATTCTATAGAGCTAGGAAAGATAATTTATGTATTTAATTTGTATCGTCCTTATGATGGTAGAAGGGAGTTTTGGAAAGAATTATTTATACAATATCTTTTAGAAAAAGGAAATTTAGTGGGGGAGGACATAAAATTTTATAACTAAAGAGCAAAAATATGGGGAGAGGAGGCTAGAATGGATCCTCTTGTTGACTTTTCCTATAGAAAATCCAGAATGTAGGCTTGTGTGATGTATAACCCATTAAACTATTTCCCACTTGGATGAATCAAATAACTAGAAGATAAGGTATTTATAAAAGGTTTGATAGAATTTTAATGTATAAAAACCTCATAGCTAAAGTAGAAATACTAAGGTATTGGATAGATCAAGGTGGGGGATCTAATCATTCAAAAATGTTGTTTTAGTTAGAAAAAGATCAAGATGAACTATCATTTCCTTTCAAGTTCAATGTTATTTGATTGCAAGATGAGGAATTTATATATTTAGTAAAATATGAGTGGAGATATAGTTACCCAACAATAAAAGAGACAATTATGTTTCATTTTTCTAGAAATCTAAGGAGAATCAATTTTATATAATCATATTGGCCAAAGATAAATATTGGGAATTAGAGACAATGATAGTTGATATAGAATCTAAATTGAATCAATTGTATAGTCATGAAGGCAATGACGTATTTTCATATAAGGATAATTTGTAGTTCAAGGAGTTGGAGGAAAAATAAAAGAAAATCACTAGAATGTGAAGATGCAAAGTAGAGCACTTGGAATGGAGAAGAGGGATGAAAATACAAAATTCTTTCAAAATTATGCAAAAGAAAGAAAAATAATAAATAACATTTGGGAGATGAAATGGGAGGGTGGAAGTAATATGAAAAGGTTTGAAGATATACTTGGATTAGCAGTATCCTAATTTAAGAAACTATATCAAGAATCCAATAGAGCAAATATAAAAGAAATCATTAAGCTATGAGTTTATCTATCTAAGAATGTTAATTATGAAGTCAATGAGGAGATACAAACAATAATCAAAATTAAAAAGGAAAGACAACAAGACCATATGGTTGGTCCCTTGACTTTTATATGGGTTTTTAAGAGTTGTTGTATGACCTTTTAAAGGTGGTTGAGGAAGCATGTAATTTTGGGTAGGTACTTAGGTCTATTAATACCATTTTATTGGCCTTCACTCCTAACAAGGATAACTTAGAATAATTTGGGGAGTATAGCCTATATCCTTGCATAATACTCTCTACAAAATCATTTCCAAGGTTATTTCTAGGAGGTTAAAAGGGGTTTTGTCATACACCTTCTTATAAGGATAGTTTGGTTTCTTGAGTAAAAGATAAATCCATGAAGCTATTATTCTTTCTCAAGATGAATTTCATTCAATCAAATCTAGGAAGTAACAAGCAATTATAATTAAGCTTGATTTTAAAATAACTTTTGATAGGGTAAGCTAGTTGTACAACATTCTCATATTAATTCATATTAGTTGTATTGTGTCCTTTGTAAATTGGGTAATGGAATGTATTAGCTTTACTTCCTTTGCTTCATTAATTAATATATTAGCTTCTAGATTATTCAATCCTTCTAGAGGGTTGAGATAGTGATTCCTACTATCATCGCTATTATTATTTCTTGTGGCTGAAGGGTTGACTAGAATGATTAAGAAACAAAAAGGACTTGGCATGATCAAATGATTTAAAATGGAAACCAGTTTGGTTGCAACTCATTATTTACATATGCTATACTCCTATTCGGAAATGGCACCTTAAGAGAAATACTAAAATATAAAGAGATGTTAGATCTATATTGTGTTTCTATAGGAATGAAAATAAGCCTTCAAAATATTGATATAGATTTTAATAGACTAAAACCAAGACAAGAAGAAGCAAAAAATATGATTTTTGGAATAGTACATTTGATAAATACAAAATTCAAAATTGAAATCCACGTTGTCATGGTTTATATATATATAGATATTTCGAAATCACCCTAAGACGATGGTTTTAAACTGCTCTCTTAGGGATTTTAAAAATAAATAATAAGAAGGTGGTTTTAAACCGTCTTCTTTAATAATAAGATGATAATTTTAAACCATCGTCTTTAGTTTTTGTTATTTTTTTAAAATAAATAATAAGATGATGGTTTTAAACCGTTGTATTAGTACTTAAAATGGTGGTTAAGATGATAGTTTTAAACTATCATCGTAGGATCTAAGACGATGATCCTTTGAGGCAATTTTTATCCATCGTCGTATGGGTGCAGAATTTTTATGACACCCTCATAGACGATGCCTGAATAACCTCCATTAAAGGTCTTTAAGGGCGGTTAAAAACTGCCTTTAAAGTCCTTTTTTGGTGTAGCGTTGGAAAATATTGTAAGTTTGAACACCATGTAGGTAATCTAATGGTCATGAATATCCTAAAAATTATGACATAATAAGATCAAAAACATAGTTATACTCATTATTTCATAGCAATTTCAATGTTAAAATTGCTACTTTCATGTGAAAATATTTTTCTCAACATTTTTTATAGACATATAGCTAGTTTCATAGTTCTACTAGCAAATCTTGATATATATATTTTTGACTAAATTTCTCCTTACATAATATATAATTGTATAGGATTGAGACTTTAGCACACATAAAAATAACTAGCATAATAAACATAAATAAGAACCATGTGTCATCTACAATCTTGTTTTATCTTATTTGTGGATTTTTTTTTTGAATTTACATGGTGGAATCGGTAGCCACCACGAATCGGGTAGGATATCCAGATTTTATGGCCACCACATTATTCTGCGTTGTCCATTCCAGAAGCCGCCACATAGTTCTTTGCATAGTCTGTCCCTATAACCACCATGCTATAATCATTTTAAACCTTTTACACCACTGAAAGCACTAGGAAAGGGACAAACGTCCAGTCCGGTAAGGGCCGAGATTTGAATTATTTGTGGATTGTAAATTCCACCATTTAAATTAATTAGTTATTAGTAGGTTCATTAATGAAAAAACTAGCATTTGAAGTATGTAATGTATTGATATGATCTTTAATTTAAGGTACAAGCATGCTATTTTTACATAATGTTTTATTAATTTACACTGAAATTCATGAAAGATATTCATACAAACCTATTGAAGGTATATCAAATTTTTGCTCAAGCCTAATTTCATGTAAAAATAGTTATTAGCAAAGTTGTCCTAAATATATATCCTTGATGGCATATGATGTGGTGAATGGGAAGGAGGAGGTGGCAAGGAACAAAAAAGGAGTTTTATGTGAATGTAATTTTACATAAAACTAATTTTGAAAAAAAACTGTGTTTGATTGAAAAATTAGTACCATATATTCACCACCATGGGGATGTTTGGCTCCACTTGCACTTGGATAGTTAACCTCTTACATGAACCATTAAATTTCTACTCATTATAGACGCTAACAACCATAAATTTCCACATGAACATGTTTGACCACCTTAACACTCATGGACCATATCAATATCTAAGTAAAATTCCAACCATCATCATTATTTGTTGTAAGAAAGGGTCAAATTATTTTGTGGAGAAAATTCTAATGCAATAATTTAGAGATTTTTAAACACACACACACACACAAACACACATATATACAAGTATATATAATACATATATAGATATATAAAGTTACAAGCTAGATTTTGAATCAAGTTTTCATTTCAAATAAGCAATTAGAGAGTGGTGATAAACAAGCCAATCTCTCTAACATAAAATAAACAATCTAATATACACAATACCTTGTTATATATGCAAACATAACCCTAATCTATGACAACATGAAATAATTTATTGAACAATAAATTAATTTTACCATTTATTATTGGACATGTTTCCTATTATAAAACAAGCAATGAAGGATATAGTATGGGGGTGTACATCCAATAATGAGACATTAGATATATTTCCCAAGATCCTACTATTAGAGAATTAGTCTTTTAATGATGGGATTCAAATAATTCAATGGTATAGATCACCAAGTGTGCTATACCAATAGATTATTGGTGATCTTTATCCATGATATATTTATGCACAAGGCTAAATGTCTCTTAATGATAAGATTTCATTGTACTTTTCCATTATGCTTCATGATGATTTTCATTATAAAATAAATGTTAATTATACTTTCATAGTATTTGATAAATATAAGGGTTTAGGTAATTTATGTGAACTCTTAGGGTCTAAAAATAAACTCTTTGATAATAATGATGTGTAACCTAGGTCTTTATGTGGGAAATCATGAGGTCTTTCAATACATAAGCCACCTAGTTTCTTTAGTGTAGAGGATATGGCAAGTATGATTAACTCATCAACTATTAATGGATCAATTGAAAATATCTATAACTCAAAGTAGGCCATCCATAAATTCGTGATTGCTAGTTCTTCTTCTTAGGACCCATTAATATATGTCTTTCCTTATGAGGTATTGCACGTAGTTAAAGATTTATTTATGGGAGATATAAACCTATAGGTATAGACAGGGATAGTATCACTATATTTGACCATATACTTCTAGAATATTTTTGACATGTAAATTATGTTGATTTCATCCCCAAAATTTATTGAATTATGTGATCAATATATGAGCGACCAACATGATCACAAGATTACATCCTCATCTAAGGAATGCACAACTTGTATTTATGCACTAACTAGTATGTTTTTAAAATGATTTTTATCATGTATATGATCATAGTAGAGTAGGGGTACTCATGTATTCATTAGGATTGTTTTTAAGCTTTCTTCAAAATTCCATGTAGAGACAACCCTACACACTTTTGTGTCAACCTAGAACTAATATAGCAATCTAGTTCTATACTTCAAGATGATGCCATTATTATACCTCATAACAACTCTAATATTGATGCCAATTCTAGCACAAACATGGAATCACATGATTATATAGAAATCATAGATTTGATAACAAAATTCTAGTTTCAAGCCCATTAATCTTGATTTTGGTAATAGTTATGCTATCTAGACTATTATAACTTTTGTCCAAATTTTAATCAAATAGTTTGAATAGCTATTAATATGTCAATATAATCCTTTTCACTTGTCTATTTTTTCAAGGAAAATAGGAATAATAAAAAGCAGAAATCTATTTTTAATACCATAAATTTTATATAAAATATTAGCAATAATTCCAATGGTCTCTCCAAAATTTCTATCACCGTGACAATTTCATCTTTGCTAAAAATTCCCTCTTAAAAATATGAACGTGATTTGAAATATAGATGATAATCCAAAGTTATTTTTTTGGTTGTTCTATTTTATAAACTATTACACCTATCAAAATTTTGATTAATGAATTCGAAAAATTATAAGTATGTTAAAATGATCCCTTTTATTTTTCTATATTTTCAAGAAAATTAGGAACAACAAAGAACTCTGAATCTATTTTGGTACTTCCTATTACCTTATAGAATAGGCTCAAAGGCATGCCCACACTATTTCTCATTTTTTCAATCACATGTATGATAAATAGTTCTTTTCAAAAATGCAAACATTACTTAAAGTGATGATCTCGTCAACAATGACATCAACTACTAGTTTTGGTAATCAAACATAGATTCCTTCTATGGTTAATTTGATTGAAAAAATAAATATATTTTAGTTTCTTAGACTGTTCAAATCAAATCTATAATAAAAAAATCCATCTTATGAATATGATTATTATCATAAAATCTATGTCCATGATATTTGAGAAGGAGAAAATGGAAAAGGGTATCACAAAGGGCCTCCTTGTGATGTTCTCCACTCTCTCCTTTGTCACTTAGAGACTAGGGGACATTGTGAGCTTAAAGTCTAGTTTTTTGGATTGATTGAAGAACACCTATGCTTTTATTTAAAAAATTATTTGTCTAATATTAACCTTAATATATCCTTAATGCACATATACAATGCAATATACAAGACCTATAACTAAAATTTCCTTTTTTATTTGATGATGAAGGACATAATGATATTTCATTTAAGAGAATATTTTAATAAGATACAACAAGAAAAGCCTAAGATGTAGCTATATATGATTTTACATACCAAATATTAAGGATTAAGATGGTCCCTTACATGATTAAGAGTAACTAGTTATTTTTCTTCTTTTTATCTATTTTGTCAATTAAAAAAAAAAAAAAACCTAGTTTACATAGAAAACAAATAGAATATAAACCCTAAATTCTTAAATGATAGAGTAAAGAGGTAGAAAAAACTACTTTTTCCACTATGGAAAATGTAGTGTCTGCTTGTAGAAGCATCGTCGGTGTTTTTACCTACCAATTGCACTATCCATTAACCTAAAAAATAGATAAAAATATATGTAGTTAGTGGTAGATGGATCCATTTGAGTTGGAACTGGATGGTTGACTCCCTTGAATAGTTATTAGGCCCCCGTTTAGATAAACAAAATATGATACAAATTATAGAATGCAAGAAATGAATTCCAAGTGATGAAAATTCCACTAGGTCACAATAACACCATCGATGCTTTCAATCAATGATGGTGATTTTGCTTTTTGTAAAACTAGAGAGAGATAGAACCAATGACCTATAATCTGGTTATACTTTCAGTTTTGAGAGTAAAATAAAAAAAATAACTTCAATGAGATAAGATTATGATGACTATGATAAAGGACATTGAACTAGGAATATAGGGGTATTGTTAAATAGTAGAAAGACAAATATTTACCTGATTCAGATGAAGATTGAATGATAAAACAAGAGATGAATTACATGCAAGTGCAAAAATGCAAAACTAGTTCTAAGTGTAGAAAGATAAAAGACCCAAAGCTACAAGATCAAGGAAGAGCTAAAATCAATTAAGGAAAAATAATACAACCCAAGACACAAGATTGTTTTCCCCTTTTTGGAAGCTTGTTCATGGCCCTTAGATGCTTGAGCTTGATGATTGATGATTGATGATGAATTGAGAGATTGTAGGCTTGATTTCTTGGAGCTTGCAAGTTTTATTAATTGGAGTTTGTAGAGTTGATTTCTTGGATAAATATTAAAGACTTGCTTGAATGCTTGCAAGAATAAGAGCTTATGTGCTTGCAAGGATGGTCCTCATAATATTGTGGCAAGATTTTGACATAGTATTTCCATGTAAAATAAAAAAATACTTATCATTCTAGAGAGATTTGATAGAATTTTGCTACTTTAAATATTTTCATGAAATGGTCACCCTAAGTGCTAGTTTTATAGGCATCCATGGATCCTTAGGGGAAGAATTACATTGAATATGAATGATAGAATAAGGTAAAAAGTTATAAAGAGGATTAAGAGGAAGATCATGAGAATGAAAAGTCTTACATTAGGATTTTTTGGAAGGTTTGCAAATTAAAAATTTAGGGATTTAGTTTATTAATGATTTAGGGCTTAAAGATATAGGAATTCAAATTTTTTAGTTTTAGCATGTGATAGTCAAAATCTTTGGGAGTAGATAATGCGGCCAATGATATTGTGCTAACTCTTTTCCTAAATAATTATTAGAGGTTAAAAATAACTAAGAAAAGGTGAAATTTGAAAATTTTGTAAAGTCACCATCAAGTAATGATAGTGCCACTAACACTATTTCTCATGCCCTCATGTTATCACTTTTAGAGAAATAAATGATCCAAATTTGGACATAAGAAAGTTAATTCAAATTGGTTGACTAAAGGATTATTAATGAAATAAATGTTAAATCTAAATATTAATCATGTGTTTCAAATTGGGTCTCTATGTTTACCTCTTTTTAATGCATTTATTACATAATAAATGCATCAAAACTAACATAAATGCTCTAGTTTTGATATAGAACTTTTTTATGTTGTTTATGGTAAATGATGCTATATGAGTGCTATTGAGATTGTTTACTTAGATGTGATGTTAAAAATTATGTTTGGCTAGGGTTAAATCCTATCATGCCCCAATGTGGCCAATTGAGTTTAAGAAGGAAAATCAAGTTGGAGTCTAGACTAAGAAAACTCAACTTGATTATAATCCACATTGGAGTAGTGATAAAATATTAGGATAGATGTTTGATTTGGATGGATGATGTTAATGATCAATGATTAATGTTGCATTATTATATTTATGACTAGATGATTAGAGGATTAGATATGAGAATGTGTTGATTAAAGATAATTGATTAAAACATTTTTTTAATGATATATACAAATATATACAACTATATACATAAACATTTGCCCAAGGGAACTTTAGTTATATTTTGACTTACCCAAGGGGGCTTTTGTTAGCTTTTCCTAGAGGACTTCTGATTAGCTTTTGACTTGCCTAGGGGGTCTTTAGTTACCTATGCCCAAAGTTATTTTGGCTAGCTTTTTATATTTTCCTAAGGGGACTTTAATTAGCTTTTCCCAGGGGAGTTTTGGTTAGCTTTGATATTTTATTAATGGAAATTTAGTTAGATTGCTATGATATAGAGATATATACAAACATGCAAATAAAGGAATTTCCCTTAAATAAACATTTAAAGGACTTCTACTGTACTTTTGATTTATGCTATACTATAAGGACTTCTAATTTATGTTTCCTAGAATACTTTTGATTTAGCTTTTCCTAGAGGAATTTTGATTTAGATTTGCATGGAGGACTTCTAATTTAACTTTTTCTAGGGGATTTTTTTTTAGCATTACCTAGAGGACTTTTGAATTTTCTTTGTCAAAAAGACTTCTGATTTTGCTTTATCCAAAGGAATTTTAAGTTTTACTTTGCCTAAAGGACTTCTAAGTTTTGCTTTGCCTAAAGGAATTCTAAGTTTTTATTTCTAAGAGGAATTCTAATCTTTACTTTGCCTAGAGGACTTCTAATTTTTCTTTGCCCAAAGAAATTTTGATTTTTCTTGATAAATTTTCTTTTAAATAAAGTTATAAAGGACTTTTGCTTTACCTTTAAAAAAATTCTTTAAATGATTTTACGTAGACTAATTTGCATCATAGATAAATTTCACAAAGGATTTATAGTTGACTGGTTTAACAATGAGTGATGGACCCAATTGGGAAGATAATTTTGTTGTTGACTAGTTGACCGTATGAGGGGTGTTATGTGGAAAAACTATAGATGGTGAGATTGAGCTTGTTATGAACACTTGTGAACCTCCTATTATTCACCATATAGTGATTTATGAGATAGGATAATATGATCATTTTTATCTTTGGCTCTTACAAACCTCATAGGAATCATCATGCAACAAGGGAGTTGTATTTTAAAAGACTTGATAGGTATAGTTTGAGATAATTTAGATTGAGATAGATAAAAACTAATATATATAGAAATTAATAGATATGGATGGTTGGGTGAACCCTAAGTTGGTTTAAAAAAATGGGACTAGGAGGATCTACTTGCACTATTCTCTTAGGATAATGAAAAATGAACTATCTTGACTAGGATCATCATTTGCATGTCATTGTAAATCCCTAACTCAAGATGCAACAAGTAATCCAAACATATAAAAGCATGTGAATGTAAGTAGATATTAAATTAGGTAGAATATAAGTTATATTAGGTAGTTAAAATAAATATGTAGCCAATGTAGAATCAAATGTAATACCTTTTACCCAGTTGTTGTAGGTGAGTTGGAGAGGAGAGGGCAATCCTCCAAGGGAGGTCCCAGGTTCAAATATCCACCCTACCAAAAAGCTGAATTGGGTATCCAAAATCCAATTGATAATGTTGGTGTAGGCAGGGTCGGGTATGACTCCCAGGGGACTTTGAAGGTGTAGAACCCCCTATTCGTGGTCTCTTAGGCCAAGGCGGTCCCACAAGGGGTTTTTCGCTTTAAAAAAAAATGTAATACCTTTTAAGATGCATTATGTTTATTAATTCTTGAAGCTCTTTTTCATCAACCATGGCAAGATAATAAGATCTTAAATCAAATTTGGTGGTTATGATGAATGGACCTAGCCAAGTAGGACCACATTGACCTCTAATATTAATTTTGTAATTGGTATTCTTTTGATTCTTCATAAGAATGAGATTACTAGTCTCAAAGGAATAATATTGTACCTTTTTCTACAGGTATGCTTAATTATTTTCTAATAGACCCTTAGGTGTTGTAGGGCATAGATTTAAATTTTGTCATGCAATTCCATTTGGATAATATAGGAAAAATAATAACCATGTTTAATAGAGAAATCTTGCAATAAAATTCATAATAAAGCAACCTAAATCTAAAAAGGGAAGATTGTTTCAGTTTCATAAATCAAAGCATTGGGCATCACACTAGTGAGATTTTGAACACTAGTTCAATAGGCCTATAAAGTAGGATAAAGTTGAAGATACCAATACCAAGTGGTTTTATTGACGAGATTGTAAGGATATTGACAAGAGTCTTGTTAGAAGCTTGATATAGGGTGTATATAGTGTTGTCATTCTTCTAGAACTTACCACACCTTCTAACATAGTTACAAGAGTTAGTTTCCATAAAGGTCCAATAATAACACATCCATAAGAGTTTCTTGGCAATGGTGTTACCATAAAAGTGACCACTACATGATACATCATGGGCCCCTTTGATGGTTGCTTGGGATTTGGATTAGGTGAGGCATGTAAGGAGAATTCCATCAAAGGAATTATGATATAATATATTTCCAACAATGACATGTCGATAGGCTCATTACTTAATGTTCTTATACTCATTGTAGTTCAAACCATTAGGTAATGTGCCACCCCTAATGAAGGCAAAGATATCCTTAAACCAAGGATTGGGAGACACTTCTTAAAAAAAAACTCCTAAAGAAGGTTGGATAGACTCTAATGTTGAAGTATCCCCAATTTATTGAGTTACTATCATGGCTTTTTTATCATCTAACTCTAAGGGGGATAAAGTATGCAACCACTACCATAACATCAACATGTAAGTTATTAAACCTAGGGATGTGTCCAATGGTGATTTTGTTGAAAGTAGACATGATATTAGCAACAATGTATTTGAATGACTTAATATTTTTGTCTTTAATTTGATAAAAACTATTGAATTGGTTTACTATAAGTTATGAATCTCTAAAAACGTATAAGGTGCTAACTTGTAAAGTTGATGTTACATGAAGTCCTAAGACGAGCTTCATATTCTACAATATTATTTTTAAAAAAATTCAAGAAATTAAAGGAAAAATGGATAAGCCATTACTAAGGAGTGACCAAGATTACTCCTACTCTCATTCAGGTTGATGTTAGGCAAAGGTAAGTCATATTGGGACATGCATTATTGATATTGTGAAATTTTATGTAAATTCTAACACTATCAAGTTTTTTGGCAATAAGAACAACATTAGAGACCCAGATAAAATAGTTAATGGATTTAATAAATCCAACATCAAGGAGCTTCTAGAGATCCTCCTTGACTAACAAAGTGAATTTTAGATGCATATTCCATAATTTTTTCTTTACTAGTTTTGGACTAGGAGTGATGACTATGTGGTGGAAAATTATGGAAGGATAAGGATCTCACATATAGACATGGGACCCAAAAAATATATTTCTTAAATCCATAAAAATATTAGTGTATTTCTTATGCTTAATTAATATCATGTATTTTCCTAGCTTAAGGATCCTTGAATTTTTAGGAGTCCTAGTATTAATGTCCATGCTTTTCTCAATTATAATACAAACTTAATATTTTAATTGAGAGGAGTAGGAAACACTCCTAGGTTCTCAACATATATGGGATATAGGGATAGTTGAGTGTGATAAATTAGCTAAAATATAGTGATATTCATAATTTTGAAAAAAGATCCACTAAAATAGAATTCATTTTTTAATTGATAGTCTAAGGGACCATATTGAGGAGGATCATTTGGGATATCCCTTGTCTCACAATAATATTTATAAATAATTGGCTTAGGATAGGCTAGGGATAGAATATTTACACTAGCAAAGGATGTAAACAAAGAGAAACTAGGATCTATGAGGAGCAACGATCCATTGCCATTCTTATCATCTCAATCCAATCTATTTAAGAAAACAATATTATACTTGTTAATATTATTGGAAATTTAAGCTTCATATTTGCTATTAGATGAGGACAAAGAGGTCAAATATAACTAGGGATGTGACCTATCCTACAACATCCTAACTAGGCTTCAGTCTGTAAGGACTATTTTATGCTCTTCTTATGCAAGCGTATTCATTTACCACAATATCCTAGATTAGTAAGCATCTATTTTGAAATGGAATATGAGTTTGAAAAAATACATGAAGCATACTATCATTTAAATAAGAAAGTGTTATTACCATGGATTTTCTCATAAAAAAAGTAACAACATAAACTAGTTGATAATTATATTTATTAGAATAGAGATTTGACATTCATATTCATTATAAGGTTGATTACTTAATGTGAAAGACCTTAATGCATTAGTGGTTGGAAGATAATAATAATAATAAGAAGAAGAAGACTCAAAATTCAAACTGATAAAAGCGAAAAGCCTTAGGATTCTTGACCTCCATCACTTGGTAATAAGCAAAGGATGTGGGGTCAACTAGTATATGATAATTTTTTATCTTTTTTTAATCTTTGATATATTGATGAAGAATTGAAGGGATGACCATCACATGGATCCATGGCCTTCTAAAAGTTATGTTGTAGGTTAAGTCACGAGGCATGACATAGAAAATATTATCGATAATGGGGAGTCTAAAATTGAGGGAATATACTATATTACCACTAGCCTCATGTTCCCCATTATCAAATGTGTTATTAAAAAGATCAAATTTCTCCAAACCCTCTTGTTTTAATTGAATATGAGTGACGAATATTAGACTATAAATATTAATATCATATCCATTATAAACTAGGATTCATTTGATGAACTTATCACTAATGTGTCCTATGATGTATAATGGAATTTATCTAGTCATAGAAGGTTGAAGGATATCATCCTCATAGAATGATATAGTTCTGTGATTAACCCCAATGGATCCCACTATAGAAGTGATTCCATTTGGATTTAGTTCTTGAGGAACAACTTGTTTAGTAAAAATTTTGAGTAAGATGTCCCTATGGGTTAGAGAGGTACTAATACGCTCAATAGGGAATACTTTATTTAGGGTACTTTCAATTTGATGAAATAAATCAAAAGTGCCCTTAGAATTAGCTCATGATTGGATGATTAATGGAGATATTTTCGGAGGAAAAGTTATTTTTACACAAAGTACTAAAGGAGGTCTTAAAGGTTGATTAGAGAAAGGATATTTATACTGTTGTTATATTGTTAAAATACAAATATGAGAAATATGATTAGAAGAATGGGTTTCTCCCACCACCTTTTGGTTTGGATGTGGGATGTTCCTATAGTGAATGTTATTTGCTACATTTCTATTTTGATTATGATTGGGCAACACATTTTAGTATATTCCAAGGTCTTGATGAGAAGAAGATTGAGATTTAGACTACTAATAACAACTTGATCCTTATCGGTCAAATATTTTATTAGGTTCCTAAGGCTCATTCATTTACCAATTACATGACCATTAATGTGATGAAATATTTTTCCATTTTAGTATCTAAAGGATTGGAAGGTGGAAGCTCTACCATTTTGGCTTATAAGAGTTACTCCAAGATGGTTGAAGGAGGTTTGTCTAGTTGGGAGTACTTTCTCCTAAGTTTTTTTTTAATGGCTTCCCTAAAATAAAATTTTGAATGGTTGTAGCACTCACATTGATGGTTTAGAATGCTTGTAACTCAATCACCTACAATGTGTTTATTATTACACTTCCCATTTGGGTTAGAGGAGGACTTATATTCCTCCTTATGGTATTTAAATTTCAATTGTCCTTGCTTGAGGAGGGTAGTCTCTACTCTCTTGGACATGTTGATGGCATCATCAAAATATGCATTGGTCATCTCTAAATAGAATACCAATTGCTCATTAAGATTACCTATAAAGATATTTGAAAGATATCTTGGTGGAGAGATATATTATAGTATACTTACAAAATATTTCCATATTACCAATAAATTAGCAAAGTTCTTGTATTTTTCTTATTTTAGTTGATATAGGTCACTAGTTGTGATATTGTCCTCAATATATACACAATTTTTTTTTACAAACATCTCAAAAAGATCCCTAAGTATATTAAGAAAATATGTAATTATTTGGTAGTACCATTTCAAGGTGGGGCCACTAAGGCTCATGCATTTATCGATTACATGACCTTTAATGTGATGGAACATTTTTCCATTTTAGTATCTAAAGGCTTGGTAGGTGGAAGATCTACCATTTTGGCTTATAAGAGTTACTCCAAGATGGTTGAAGGAGGTTTTTCTAGTTGGGAGTAATTTCTACTTAGTTTTGATAATTTTGGCTTCCCTAAAATAAAATTTTGAAGGGTTGTAGCACTCACATTGATGGTTTAGCATGCTTGTAACTCCATCATCTACAATGTGTTTATTTTTACACTACCCATTTGGGTTGGAGGAGAACTTATCTTCCTCCATATGGTATTTAAATTTCAATTGTCCTAATTTGAGGAGGGTATTCTCTACTCTCTTAGCCATGTTTATGGTATCATCAAAAGATGCATTGGTCATCTCTAAAATTAAGACCAATTGCTCATTAAGATTACCTATAAATATGTTTGAAAGATCTCTTGGTGGAGAGATATATTATAGTATCCTTACCAAAGCTTTCCATATTGCCAATAAATTAGCAAAGTTCTTATATTTTTCTTATTTTAGTTGATATAGGTCACTAGTTGTGATCTTGTCCTCAATATAGACAAAAAATTATTTGACAAACATCTCAACAAGATCCCTAAGTATTTTAAGAAAATATTTAATTATTTGGTAGTACCATTTCAATATGGAGCTACTAAGGTTCATGTCAAATATTTTGAGTAACAATGTTTTATCATAAAAGTATTGCTACAATTATTTGTAAATAACCTAAGATGGTTGATAGGATATTCATTTCCTTTGTACATTTGAAAATTAGGAGTTTAAAAATTGGAAGGGAAAGAGTAGCTAGTTTCAAAAGGGTCTAAATGTTGGTAGCACAAATCATCATAAGAGTACTTATGAGGAAGTCTCTTCGATTATTGTAATTTTTTGTTCTAGTAGCTCTAGTTAAGAGGTTATACTTTAAATTTTAGAATAATTTAGATTTTATTACACAAAAGGAATGTGTTGAGAGAAATAATAAACTTCATAATTGCTATAGGGAGAATATTTATTTAATTGGGCATATGATGTTGAGATTTACATCATATGATTTGCTCCTAAGATGTTTGAAGTAAAAATATTAGAAGATAAAATATGAGAGATTGTGAGTTTATGGTTTGAGTTAAGACCATACTCATGCTTGTAAGATTAAAATGAATGTTATAAATATGAGAATTAGAAAGCATGACACATGATGTTACATCCAAGTTAGAAATGTAACTTGTGCTCACTTATTGAGATATGGGACAACTTGCATTACCTCATAGTGATTATTAAAGACAAGGTAAAGATGAGTTATGTCTAAGGAATATGGAATGTTTTGAATCCTAGAATCCACAAAAGTAGTGATGATATTAGAATCAATGAAATTAAAATTTGATGCATTAATATTTGTATATAAATATCCGAGGAATGGATCTAATCGATTGAAAGGGTTTGAATAGGTTGTTAGGGATGATATAAATAAGAATACTCCACTATAAAAATACCTAGGACATCATGAATTTACCTAAGGGATTAAACAACTTTCCTATGTTTATGCAAGAACAAAGCCATGTGATTAGTGTATTTAAAATATGTTTTTCCTTTATCATCATGGAAGCAGGTTAGATAACTTGATAAAGGAGTGTCCTCACCATATTTTAAGTTTGTGTTCTCAAAGGTGGGTTGCTCTTTGGGACCTTCCACCAAAGGTAGGGTTGATGACCAATTAATGAGTGAAACTACAAGTTACGTAACACCTTTCGACCATGGATTGGAAGGAAAAAAAGTATTCAAGTAATTAGTAAAAAACATTAAGTTAATTATAAAAGAAAGAGAAGATATCATTTCAACATTATATCCCCTTCCCTTGATATACCAAATATAACCTATATACCTCAAGGGCATACTTATATATTGAAGGTTCCTATATAACTAACTCCTCTCTATATACCCTTTGTGACATGAGATAAAACTAATAATGAGTTTCCAATTATACGTAGAAGTGATTGCTTGGATATATGGCCATTATGGTACATGAGTTGTAATAGTATACCTCCTTATGACTCACTAGCCCACTATGATAAAATCCATACTAAGTGTAAGTACATGTAAGACCCTATATGGGTAGCTAGAAGCCAAGCTCACTATATACCCAATATAGCAAAGTATCTCATACAATAGCTACTGAAAGGATCCTAAATACAATTAGTAGGACTAATGATTGGTTATGTTATTATTATCTAGATTTAATATGATTTAATATAAAAAATAAAATTAGGTGGTCTTGATTAAAGTTTAGATAAATTTTAGCTTAATTAAGGCTTAGCTTGGAAAAAAAGGAATATTGGGAGCCATGGTGGTGTTCATGTCGATATGGTGAGAGTATCAATATGATGTAGATATGGTGAAAATATCACTATGAAGTAGATCTACAGAGTATTTTTGTGGAGTATATTTTTTGACAATAACATTGTGGAGTAGATTTGATGACAATATCATTAAGGAGTAGATATAGTGGTAATATTATTGGGGTGTAGATATGGTGTCTATATTGCTAGATAGTAGATATGGTGATAGTATTGCTATGGAACAAATTTGGTGATAGTATCACTATGGAGTAGATATGATGATAATATTGCTATGGAGTATATCTGATGATAATATGGCTATGGAGTAGATCTGGTTATTGTATTGTTATGGAGTAGATCTAATAACAATATTACTACAAAATAAATTTGGTGAAAACAATTGAGCGCAAGCACACACACACACACATATATAAATGCATGTATATATATGAAAATGGAGTCATTGCCATTGTAGAAGCATTATAGAGGTCGATTGTTAATATTTTATAAAAGATAATAATTGCTTGCATTGAGTAAATTAGGATCTTAACCAATGCACATTTAACTAGTGTAGACTTTTTATATTAATGAATGACAATGGCAAGATGGATAATTCAATGATGTATGAAAAAAATATAGTGGACTATAGTGAGAATCTTGAGGAATATATGATGGCCTCATTATTTTCTCCAATTGACATCTGGCCTAAGGGGGATAAGATATGTGGAGGACTTGATTTATACTCATGCCTGAATGCCTAATCAACTTCAAACCCTATCCCTATGGCATACAAGATAGCAATGGAGAAGGGGAAGTGTTGTAAAATGAACTAGACAAAATATTTAAAGGTAGTTTGAATGGAGAAGGGGAAGTTTTGTAAAATGAACTAGACAAAATATTGAAAGGTAGTTTGAATGGTTTGGAAGATAGAAAAACTAGGTAAAAAGAGGGAAAATAAAGAAAAAATGATGTATAAAATTATGAAAGAATATGGTCCAAATGGTTTTAAGTAATAATTTGATGTTAAAGCAATTTTTATCACTAAATAACAAGTCTTTAGTAGATAGGTTTATGGGTCAATCCGTGAAAATAAAAACACTATGAAAATAGATCAAGGATAGAGGTTCTAGGATATACTCCTATATGTCATGTGATGATGAAGGGTTAGACGGATTTTGTTTTTTTTTAAAGGTGAAAGATGATTTAATAATAAAAAAGGAAGATTGAGCTAGGATATCAATGTGTTAAATCTAAAATTTTGGACCCTTGGGTTTGATACATGATCTAAGGATGCTAATAATGAGCCTATATGATTCAAGCTACCTCCTTTTCTCCATGAATTATAAATTGAAAGAATGTTGTATGAAATTGGGAGCTACTTAGTAGTTTTTCTTGGAGTAGGTTAAAAAAAATAGTATCAAAAAATGATATCTTGTATATTAGTGGAGCTTGATCTTAGTTTAGGCTTGTCAAAAAATAAGGAGTTTGTGCTAGAAAGTTGGATATATTTACATAATATTGACTACATCAGGGTTTCATTTTGATGTAGTAATTCTCATCATTATGGTCATCTCAAGGAAGATTGTGAAATGGAATAGGGTAGATGGTAAGGACTATATAGAAGGAAGTTGGAGGTTATTTTTATCTAAAAGCTTTAGAGGAGGTAGTAGTAGCTAAAGCACAAATAGAGGAGGATAAAATAAACTCTTGATTTGCTTAAAAAAATATTTCCTATCATCAATGTCTAAAAAAATGAGAAAGAATTTGCATGAAGTGGATGCAATAGGAAAGTTTTAGATGAGAAAAAATAGGTAATACCTATGATCAACAAAGTGTATTGACATATTTTCTCAGGTATCAATCAAAGCCAAACCTAATATTTTATTTTTTTGGAGATGGGGGATTGATTTATAATAATGATAAACTTACTATATCATCTTGTCCTAGGTTAAGCCCCTAGATGGAGGTCTTGTCAAGCTACCATTTCAATAGGATATTTCAAGAGTATGTTGTTCCTTAATTTTGGGAAGGTATGGAGGATATATCTTATGATCAAAATGAGGAAGAGGGAAGGGTTTTAAATCTAAGGGACAATATACAACCTCTTTATTTCAAGGGTTTAGAACAAGTGAAGGATAAGGGTATAAAACTTATTGAGTTCTTACCCTATTTAGACAAAGCTATTTTAGGACAGGAAACCAAACATGGCTTAAAAAACCCTCATAGGTTTTATCCCCCATCAAGTCATCTAAATCACCATAATACAAGAACATCTTCTGGAAAAGGATATACTCTGCATGGTTAGGTATTACGAGCATTGGGTCTTGAGATAAGTAAATCTAAAGAGTTTCAAGAGTTTACAGTAAGAAGAAAATCCTACTTAAAAATTGCACAAAAAAATGTTGAGAATAAGTTCTATATGGTAAACAATAATTCATAGTTGGGTTTCTTATAGTAGGACAAATTGAGGGGAAAGGGAATCAATGATAATCCTCTATTTAAATTTTAGAGTGATTAGGGTCCCTGATAAAAATAAGAGCCTTAAAGAATTTTTTAAAACTTCATAAGCTAGATATAATTTTAATCCAAGAGACTATGATGATTGTAAAAATAACAATTGCCATTTTCACTTGTCTCCTATCAAATTAGAACTTTAAAGAGATAGACTCAAAAATAATATTAGGGGGGAATGTAACAATATGGAATTCCTCCTTGTAGTTAGTTGATAAAGTATATATTGAGGTAGGTGTAACTACATACTTACATTCTATAGAGCTAGGAAAGATATTTTTTGTAGTTAATTTGTATGGTCCTTATGATGGTAGAATGGAGTTTTGGAAAGAATTATTTATACAAGACCTTTTAGAAAAAGGAAATTTAGTGGGGGAGGACATAAAATTTTATAAATAAAGAGCAAAAATATGGATATTGGAGGCTAGAATGGATCCTCTTGCTGATTTTTTCCTATAGAAAATCCAGAATGCAGGCTTGTGTGATGTATAACCCATTAAACTATTTCCCACTTGGATGAATCAAAGAACTAGAATATAAGGTATTTATAAAAGGTTTGATATAATTTTAGTGTCTAAAAACCTCATAGCTAAAGTAGAAATACTAAGGTCTTGGATAGATCAAGGTGGGGGATCTAATTATTCAACAATTGTGTTTTAGTTAGAAAAATATCAAGAGGAACTATCATTTCCTTTCAAGTTCAATGTTATTTTATTGGAAGATGAGGAATTTATATATTTAGTAAAATATGAGTGGAGATATATTTACACAACAATAGAAAAGACAATTATGTTTCATTTTTCTAGAAATCTAAGGAGAATCAAAATTTCCATAATCATATTGGCCAAAGATAAATATTGGAAAATAGATACAATGATAGTTGACATAGAATCTAAATTGAATCAATTGTATAGTCATGAAGGCAATGACGTATTTTCATGTAAGGATAATTTTTAGTTCAAGGAGTTGGAGGAGAAAGAAGATAAGACCACTAGAATGTGAAGATACAAAGTAGAGCACTTGGAATGGAGAAGAGGGATGAGAATATAAAATTATTTCAAAAGTATGCAAAAGAAAAAATAATAATAAATAATATTTTGGAGATGAAATGGGAGAGTGGAAGTAATATGAAAAGGTTTCAAGATATACTTGGATTAGCAGTATCCTAATTTAAGAAACTATATCAAGAATCCAATAGAGAAAATATAAAATAAATCATTAAGCTAGGAGTTTATCTATCTAAGATAGTTAATGATGAATTCAAGGAGGAGATACAAACAATAATTAAATTTAAAAAGTAAAGAAAACAAGACTAGATGGTTGGTCCCTTGAATTTTATATGGGTTTTTAAGAGTTGATGTATGACCTTTTAAAGTTGGTTGAGAAAGCATGTAATTTTGGGTTAGTACTTAGGTCTATCAATACCATTTTCTTGGCCTTCAATCCTAACAAGGAAAACCTAGAATCATTTGGGGAGTATAGCTTATATCCTTGCATAATACTCTCTACAAAATCATTTCCAAGGTTATTTCTAGGAGGTTAAAAGGGGTTTTCTCATAAACATTCTTAGAAGGATAGTTTGGTTTATTGAGTAAAAGATAAATCCATTAAGCTATTAGTGTTGCTCGTGAAGCATTTCATTCAATCGAATCCAAGAAATAACAAGCAATTATAATTAATCTTGATTTGGAAAAGGCTTTTGATAGGGTAAGCTAGTTGTACAACATCCTCATATTAATTCATATTAGTTGTATTGTGTCCTTTGTAAATTGGGTAATGGGATGTATTAAATTTACTCCCTTTGCTTCCTTTATTAATGGATTAGCTTCTAGGTTATTCAATCCTTCTAGAGGGTTGAGATAATTATACCTACTATCATCGTTAATATTATTTCTTGTGGCTGAAGGGTTAAGTAGAATGATTAAGGAAAAAAAAGGACTTGGCATGATCAAAGGATTTAAAACGGAAACTAGTTTGGTTGTAACTTATTATTTGCATATGATATACTCCTATTTGGAAATGACACCTTAAGAGAAACACTAAAATATAAAGAGTTGTTAGATCTATATTGTGTTGCTATAGGAATGAAAATAAGCCTTCAAAATATTGATATAGCTTTTAATAGACTAAAACCAGGACAAGAAGAAGCGAAAAATATGATTTTTGGATTTAATTTAATTGATTTTGAAAAAGTGCTAAAATATTTTGGGTTTAGGATAAAGTAATATGATTATGGATATGAAAACTACATTTGGTTATACAATAAAGTGGAAAAAAGACAACTTCATGTTGCAATAGATTGTTATCATTGGCAAGTTGTTTAACATTGGTGAAATTGGTTTTGGAGGTCATCCTAGTAAATTGGTTCTCCATGGCTTATATTCCTATTAAAATAGTTGCAAAATAAGGAAGAAATACTTCCATTTTCTTTGGATAAGAAGAAGTGATAAGTATTCAATGGCATTATTTAAATGGAGTAGGATTGCTAATCTAAATCAATTGGAGGATGTGGGATTAATAATTGAAAGCATGAGATTCCGGAAGTTTTTGAAAGGAAAAACTACTTCGATGCATTCAAAATACAAATAAACGCCTAAGTCCTAAAGAGTGTAAAGCATGAAATGAAAGAAGCCAATCGAACAGAGACAAAAGAAATTAGAGAAATCACAGCCCTTTTATTGAATTCTTTTAACCTCGGTTACAAAGATGCATCCTTCCTTTTTAGGGGTTAGGAGCGTTTAAATGAGCTTTTGGATTACAATCGTGACTTAGTATTCCCTCTTCCGCATGCCCACATTTAAAATGGGCGGGCCAAAGTGTTGCCACCGCTTACGATGATGAATCCTTGCTTGTTGCTTCTCCTGCGATCAAAGAAACACAAAGGCGTTAGTAGCACCTGTAACAAAAGGATAGAGCGTTTGACTTTAGAAATCAATAAGAAATGCATGCAAAAGATTGATTAAACCAGTGAATAAAATAACTCTAATCAACCTGCAACTCTTACAGAGACTCGAAAACATCACCAAAAGGCTGCTGCCAGCAAAACAGTCGATGAATCTGATCGCTATTAACTGCAAGTTAGTGAAGAACCAAAAATCGACAAAAACATGATAATATTTGATAAGCGGCTTCTGAAATCCGAATTGTAAACTATCTAAATAGCATAGAGTGTAACGTAGGATAAACACGTGATAACGGAATAAATTAAAATGAAGCTAAGAGCGTGCGGGGCGCCCGAGCGGGCCGCCCACCGTTGGAACTTGATTTCGGTGCCAATCCACTAGGGAAGGGCCCAAAATCTCTTAGGTTGAGTTGTCGGCGAATTGATGGATTACTATGGTCAAATGTCGGGTTCTAAGGTCCGGATTCACCCTTTCAATAGCCACCCAATAACCTCTCTTGCGAAAGAGATTACGGATGTAGAAGAGATGAATCGAAAAGGAATGCAATCGGGTGTTCAATTTGGCAGCACTTCGTTGCTTTAAAATGCCTGCCAACTTGTCCTCTTTTTGGGTGGGAAAAGTCCACCATTTTATAGACCCATGGGGTCTCTTTGGAAGGGCACGCAGGGATGCCACGTGGCGGCCATGCCTTCCCAAGAGGGAGGAGACTCCTCCCTGACTTGGGCTTACATGACTGCCTTTGTGACAGTCCTCTAACTGCCAATCTGCCCACCTACGCGCGCATGCATGGCAGGAGGCAATAATTGACTATCTTCGGCTGTCACTCATTTAATGTCCGCTTTTAATGGTTTAATGTTTGCTTTCAATGGTTTAATGTTTGCTTTTAATGGTTTAATGTTTGCTTTTAATGGTTTAATGTTTGCTTTCAAATGCTTAAAATCTGCCTTTGATTGGTTTAAGTCTGCCCAGGCATACATGCGAAGTTTTTGTCGCGATATCGCGACACCAAAAGGGAAACAGGGCACAATGGTAGGAGTTGTCGTGACATCGCGATAGCATGATGTCGCGACTGTCACAATATCGTGACCGTCATGACATCGCGACAACGCGACGTCATGACTGTCGTAATATTGTGACCATCATGCCATCGCGACCGCGCGACGTCATGACTGTCGCGATACCGTGACCATCACGATATCGTGACAGGCAACATTTGCCTAAGTGCAGCATTTGCTTAAGTGTTAAAATCTTGAGCCAGAATTGGAGGATACATTCGATAGTTGGGCCTTCTCACTAGGGAAGGTGAAATGGTCGAAGAAAGTAAACGGGAAATAATCAAAGCACTGTCATGTAACCGGATTGGTACCTTCCAAAACTGCTGTGTAAGTGGCTAGGGCTACTGTTTGACCTCTGAGGGCTGCCCTGAAGGCTATGTTTGTCAATGAGATCAGTGTTTGTAGTCACATAATCGGATTGGTGCTGTTTTGGTGTCTACAAGATGCCCATTTTTGGGAAGCGCTGCGGGTGATGCATTGCTGAGCAAAAATAGATAACCAAAGCACTAATGATTAGGGTTTCTTGGTAACCTAACCAACTTTTGATGCCCCAAGTATGGAAAGGGCATGCATTCTTGAATCCTTGCTTCTGACGAGCTAAGGAATTTGATTTCAAGTGTTAACCTATTTTGGTGAGGTGTGACTTGAGCTTGGACATTGATCAGTCATGATTAGGCAAAGGGCGCAACCTTTTGTCCACAGGGGAACCTTGTGTTCATGCTTCGGGAATGCCAAGTGTTTGATCAATTTGATTATTGCTTGTTTACTGCCCCAAGCAGGAGCGTGATTGTCTTTGTCAATGATTCTTTGAATGCATGTCATTGCTTTGATTGGGTGTGTGCTTGTTGATTGGTGACTAAGTGTGACTACCCCCTCAAGCGACGAATCGATGAGGGAATGACCTTCATGAGAAAAGCGACGAGTCGCTTGACCCAAGATGACTTGTGCAAGGGTGCCTTTAGATGGTTTACCGTTAAGCATGTGCAATTTCCCGACATTTGGACCTATTTTTGGTGGGTGTTAACCCTTTTGGTGATGCCATAATGGGGTGAAATCGTCGAAAACCCGTCTTCCCATGGAGCGGTCCGGCTATGGTAGCCTTCTTGGGGAAGTAGGAGAGTGACAATTTGAGCCCCGACATCGATTTTCTATGCCAAGAGGTTAAGTGCAAGAGCACTTGTGTCCGGCAATGCTTATTGCTATGTTTTTGTGTTGCATTTTTGTGATGTTTTTGTTGTTTTGATTTTCTTGCTTTGTGTATATGTCATGATTTTATGTTATGCACAATGATTGATGTTGATGGATGCATGCTACTTTATATTGATGTATGCACATGGTATGATAAATGCGATTGTTGTATGTTGATTTATTTTGATGGATGCATATGTTATGATGAATGCAAATGTTTTTGATTTATATGTGATATGCAGAAATGAAATGGATGAATAGAATTTGTGATGTTTGGCTATGGCACCATAGACTGTTTAGGACTTTGTTATTTTGTCTTTAGGCGATTGCTGTGATGCATGACTTTGTATGTATACATGTGGTTTTTTTTTTTGTATTTTTTGATGGTATTGTAAGGATGAAAAGTAGCGCAGTTGGTTTAGAAATGTAGCTAAGGTTTTCTGAGACTCAGACGGTTTTAACTTACTAGCCATGATTGTACTTTATCTTACAAGACTTTTGAACAAGGTATGAATCGGACTTGTTTTTGACCAAGCTATTTCACATCCTTGTGTGTGCAATTGAGTTCATTTATGTGGTATTTGTCAGGATACCGCCGATGCCAGATGGGCTTTCAACCGAACTTGTATTGAGGATCACCTAATTAGCTCCACTAACTCCTTTGTTGTATTTAGTTAGATTAATCTGTGGTGTTATCCAGGATACCATAAGCTAGCTCATCCTTATGCAAACATTGGTCGCACACACGCAAAGCGAATGTGACAGACATATCGTCATGCGGGTAGGATACCACCATTGCCAAATAGGCTATCAACCAAACCTGTAATGAGGATCACCTAGATGGTTTTCGAATGCTTGAGAATTCCGGGGATTCAAGTTCGGGATATTTGTTGGCTGAATGATTTAGAAAGTTGCTCGTCTATATAGTGATGAAAATCACTTGTTTATTTTCTATTAATTCTTTTTGAGCGAGGATTTTGAATAGTGGTGATAACCACTTGTTATTTGATTTTGTGTTTTGAGTATTGTGAGTTTGGGTTGGTGAGTGGCCTTGATCCTTGTGGCCTTGGGGACGACTACGCATCCTTTGCAGGGACGTGTAGTACGAATCCTTACGACGTTGGGAACCAAGGGGGTGATGGAGATTATGGAGTAAGGGCATTGATCTTTTAGGCCTTGGGGATGACTACCCATCCTGGTTAGGGGCGAGATAGTACGAATCCTTACAACTTGGAGACCAAAGGTGAATGGAAAGTGTTAGGATGATGATTTGTTGGAATTTTGTTTGTGAATGGCGTTGATCCCTTTTGGGTCTTGGGGATGACTACCCATCCTTGGCGGGGACGTGTAGTAAAAATCCTTACAACTTTGGGAACCAACTATGATTGGGATTTGGTAGTGGTAAAAACCACTTGTTTTATTAAGGTGAATGGATAGGAAAGAGCTCGTCCTTTTGTCAATTCTCAGCATTCTAGAACCATTCGCACGGGGGGATGAGCAAGATAACCGTTTCACTTATGGTGACCTGGATTACTGCGTAGGTTTCATCTTTCGTTCACACAACTTGGGAATTTTTATGTGTTTTAATTTGTGTTGGGATGTTACGTAACAAGGCATATTTCAAGTGTAACTCTACCTTCGTAAAATATTTCTGACTCGGTACATTACGTAGCTAAAGAGCAAAATGATGACTGAATCACGAAAACTCTTGATACATTAAAAGACCACTGACTCTAGTGTGGTAAAAAGCAATGCATGGTGTTTTTGTTGTTTTTGTAAAATGGAACAGTGTGGAACAAGATGGACTAGCGAGCAATTATAGCCTATGGTGCCTTTGACCTGTACGACCACAAATATGCAATGTATGGATGCAATGCTTTAATGCAGCTATGTATTTTTGTATTTTTGATGGATTGATTTTTGTGAATATGAAGATGAGGTGCGAGAAGAGCTCTCTATTGATGAATTTGAGTATGCCTAGAAATGAGATGCAAATTTTTTTTGTTGTTTTTGATGATTTTTGAATTTTAACTTTTCTTATTTTTGACCAAGCGATTGTGGAAATCCTTGGAGCATTTTGGGATTGACCAAGCGATTTTAGGGATCCTTGGAGCATTTTTGGGATTGACCAAGCGATTATAGAATCCTTGGAGCATTTTTGGGATTGACCAAGCGATTGTAGAATCCTTGGAGCATTTTTGGGATTTGACCAAGCGATTGTGATAATCCTTGGAGCATTTTTGGGATTGACCAAGCGATTTTAGAGATCCTTGGAGCATTTTTGGGATTGACCAAGCGATTTTAGAGATCCTTGGAGCATTTTGGGATTGACCAAGCGATTGCGATAATCCTTGGAGCATTTTTGGGATTTGACCAAGCGATTATATAATCCTTGGAGCATTTTTGGGATTTGACCAAGCGATTGCGATAATCCTTGGAGCATTTTTGGGATTTGACCAAGCGATTGCGATAATCCTTGGAGCTTTTGGGGTTTGACCAAGCGATTGCGATAATCCTTGGAGCTTTTTGGGTTTGACCAAGCGATTGCGATAATCCTTGGAGCTTTTGGGGTGACCAAGTGATTGCGATAATCCTTGGAGCTTTTGGGATTGACCAAGCGATTGCGATAATCCTTGGGGCTTTTGGGTTTGACCAAGCGATTGCGGTAATCCTTGGAGCTTTTGGCTTGCTCTTCAGGGGATAGAGGTACCCCCAGCTTGATGGTCTTTGCGCTCTGGATCTGGCTCTGGAGGTATGGGCACGAATGGATCAGCCCTATGCATGGATAGGAGGACAGGGTCCACCCTCGGCACTGATGTTGCTATGAGGTCTCTGGGTGGAAGTTGATCTTTGTGTGCCCAAAGTGGCGGACGTAACGCTTGGTCCCACTGTGGTGGGTTAACGTGCCACTCATGCCCTAGTATTATGTTTAGCTATTGAATTGCTTCATTGATATTTATGGGATGTCGATGTTGTCGCATGTGATTGCTGTGGGCTATCTCTGTTTTATCCTCACCTTCGGCCAGTGAGTACAGCTCATCAAAATCTGGAGATTCTGAGACATGGAGGACTGCATCATCAGGTAGCCCTATGGTTAAAGGTTGATCCTCTTCGAAAGGAGCCTCATGTAAGTTGGGCCTTGGGAGCTCCAAAATATTGGTCTCTACCGACTCTAAGTGCTCTAGCGCTTTGCATGTATCGAGAGATTTGAGCTCCTCCTCTTTGGTTGGTTCTTGTTGAGGAACTTGGGGCCTATGGAGGGGTGGCCAGATAGCACCCCCATGCCTTGGTAGGGCTTTTCATCCCGCTCTTCTTCTCGCTCTGATTCCTTGGAGGCTTCTTGATGAATTTCTAAGGGTGGCCCATAAACCTGAGTGGGTTCCTGAGGAAGGCACCCATCATTGGTTATAGGAGTGGCCTCCCGCTCATGTCTAGGAGGCATTGGGGGTGGTGCTTGATGAGGTCGTGGAGACTTGTCTCGCACCCGGGGGTTGTGCCTCTCATAATGTTTTGTCTTATGCGTGTGAGGGGTTGGAGTCCTCTCCTACATAGTGTGTTGGAACAACTCATCCTTCTGGTGTTGAAGGTGCTCTTTATTTAGAAGATACCATTGCTCTAACTGTTGTCATTCTAGCTCAAGTTGCGTGAGTTGCATCCGGTGTGCGAAATGCTTGACAGATTCTAAGATAGTTGGTCCTACCGCCTCATGTCTAGAAGGCCTAGATGCCTCTCCTAGATATCTATCTCGGTCGTAGTGATCCAAGATCTCTATAGGCCGCCTCCCTCTGTTGGGGGTAGTGGCATTCCTCCGAGGCTCTGGCCTCAGTAGGTGATCCTGATAGCTAGCATTTGCGGAGGCGTATTGCTCCCGCGATGTATATTGCTCTTGAGGAAGGTAAGGGTCTTCCTCATGCTCTCTTTCATAAGTGAAAAGGGGATGGACGGAGTTGGCTCGCCCTGCTTGAGGAGCCTTGTGCTCTGGATTTGTCCTTGTAGTCCTGACAACTAGAGGGGGTGAAGGAGGGATAGTGTAATGATGTGGTTCCTCCCGTCGAACCCTATGTTGACCTAGCGCTTCATCGCATGGTGACCGCTCATAGCGAGCATCTAAGGGAGCTCTCCTATGGATGTACCCCTCATGGAAGGGTGTGTCTTGGGTGCTATGCTTGAACAGAAGTGCTCCTAGAAGGGGTGCCCCTATAGTCCCTTTCCGTTAAGGTGTGGAGGGGTCTGCCTTGTGTGTCAGGCCACCAAGGTGGTATGACCAAATCCTTGGGGCTATACCGGAGGTGACTTGTGCCTCCTTGGATATTCCCCACAACATCCGCCCGTGATTGGGCTTGGCTATGGGTGAGCACCATGATGATGTCTCTCTAAAAACCCTAAAAATTTGAAATGAGTCAGATGGGGCCCAAAATTGGGGTGCGCATCCCTCTTACCATAGATAAGACAAAAATGAAGTTTCAAGTCCTAACTCTAAATACATTAGGAGATATTGACCTCCGAAAAGCTCAAAAAGCATAAAAAATTAGGTTATCAAATTTAAAACCTAATTTCGGGGCACTAGATGATGGAATTTGGCCCTGAAAACTAACTTTTTTGGACAAATAGGACTCTAGGGAGTCATATTTGTTTAAAATTATCCCAACTAACTCCCTGTAAAATTTCAAGTCAATCGGAGCTACGGTTGAGAAGTTATGGCCCCGACAAGATGCACTAAAATTTAGGGAAAAATATAAGATTTCCCATATTTTGTTGGATGCTCCTGCATCACTTATGGGCACCTTTGGGGTGCTCTTGGGTTGACCAAAGGGTTCATGGACACCTTTGGGGCCTTTTGGGGATGACCAAGCGATTGCGGGAATCCTTGGAGCTTTTTGGAGCGAGTGACAAAATGCATAGATTTTTATCTTTTGTTTATGATTTTTTTTTTTTTTGTTACACTAATGAGAAATGAACACACATACACAAATGGTGATTATCTCTTTTAAATATTAATGGTGTGTCCTAAACTGGTTTAGTGCATTTTGATGTTTTGTTTTGTTTTTTTTGCAAGTTTTGAAGAACGTTTAAATGCATAATGTTGGCTCATATGACTCCCATAAATGGTCGCCCCTTCAATATACCATTGTCGGACCGATATACCAACCTCTCTATATACCCACCCTTACGAGAGGGAAACTATAGGTACGTGAGAGCAGATGGTACGTGGAACATAGGCGGTACGAAAGGGGGATTGTCTTGTTAATGACACCTACCATAGAAGACTTATCCTCGCGCGCATGGGAATCACCCCAGCGACACTCGGTCAACTTTCGTCAGGATTTATGCCTAACAACAGTGACAATCGGGGAAATGGATGCAAAGCTAAGCCAAGGTGGTGATGAACCCACCGTTGGTCTTGCTCAAGGGTTGGGGTCTTACGACCAGCTCCTTGGTTTAATTTACCACGTGATGTGTGTGGGGTTCATTTTATTTAATGAAAATGAAACAAGCATAAACAATTTTCCCTAAGCAAGAATGATAAACTAAAAACAAAAAAAAGAAACTAAAATAGAAACAAAAAAATTTAACAAAGATTATAAAAATCCCTACCTCTTCTCTGCCTGGACCGGCTGTTTTTGACCTTTTGCTCCAAAACTGAACAAGTCTGTATTCGTAGGTACGATTAAGAACAAATTCGTCTAGGGTGAGAATCTATTGTCTGGATAAGACAAATTACGTACATGTCGCTGTTTAATAGTTTTAAAATATGGTACCTGCAAGCAAGAAAAATAATTTTGATCAGTTTCTTGATCTTAAAAGAAAAATGGGACAGGGTCCCACCGTGATCGCCACTGAAAGCATGAGATTCCGAAAGTTTTGAAAGGAAAACTACTTTGATGCATTCAAAAATCAAACTAACGCTTAAGTCCTAAAGAGTGCAAAGCATGAAATGAAAGAAGCCAATCAAAAAGAGACAAAAGAAATTAGAGAAATCACGACCCTTTTATTTAATTCTTTTAACCTCGGTTACAAAGATGCATCCTTCCTTTTTAGGGGTTAGGAGCGTTTAAATGAGTTTTGGATTACAATCATGACTTAGTCTTCCCTCTTTCGCATGCCCACATTTAAAATGGGCGGGCCAAAGCGTTGCCGCCGCTTACGATGATGAATCCTTGCTTGCTGCTTCTCCTGCGATCAAAGAAACACAAAGGCGTTAGTAGCACCTATAACAAAAGGATAGAGCGTTTGACTTTAGAAATCAATAAGAAATGCGTGCAAAATATTGATTAAACCGGTGAATAAAATAACTCTAATCAACCTGCAACTCTGACAGAGACCCGAAAACATCACCAAATGGCTGCTTCCAAAAAAACAGTCGATGAATCTGATCGTTGTTACCTGCAAGTTAGTGAAGAACCAAAAATCGACAAAAACATGATAATATTTGATAAGCGGCTTCTGAAATCCGAATTGTAAACTATCTAAATAGCATAGAGTGTAACTTAGGATAAACACGTGATAATAGAATAAATTAAAATGAAGCTAAGAGCATGCGGGGTGCCCGAGCGGGCCGCCCACCATTGGAACTTGATTTCGGCGCCAATCCACTAGGGAAGGGCCCAAAATCTCTTAGGTTGAGTTGTCGGCGAATTGATGGATTACTGTGGTCAAATGTCAGGTTCTAAGGTCCGGATTCACCCTTCCAATATCCACCCAATAACCTCTCTTGCGAAAGAGATTACGGATGTAGAAGAGATGAATCGAAAAGGAATGCAATCGGGTGTTCAATTTGGCAGCACTTCGTTGCTTTAAAATGCCTGCCAACTTGTCCTCTTTTTGGGTGGGAAAAGTCCACCATTTTATAGACCCATGGGGTCTCTTTGGAAGGGCACGCAGGGGATGCCACGTGGCGGCCATGCCTTCCCAAGAGGGAGGAGACTCCTCCCTGACTTGGGCTTACATGACTGCCTTTGTGACAGTCCTCTATAACTGCCAATCTGCCCACCTACGCGCGCATGCACGGCAGGAGGCAATAATTGACTGTCTTCGACTGTCACTCGTTTAATGTCTGCTTTTAATGGTTTAATGTTTGCTTTCAATGGTTTAATGTTTGCTTTTAATGGTTTAATGTTTGCTTTCAAATGCTTAAAATCTGCCTTTGATTGGTTTAAGTCTACCCAGGCATACATGCAAAGTTTTTGTTGCGATATTGCGATGTCGCGATATTGCAACGTTGCGATATCGTGACACCAAAAGGGAAATAGGGCATAGTGGTAGGAGATGTCGTGATATCGCGACAGTCGTGACATCACGACAGCTCGACGTCGCGATCGTGCGACGTCGCGACTGTCGCGATATTGCGATCGTTGCGATATCACGACAGGCAGCATTTTCCTAAGTGCATCATTTGCTTAAGTGTTAAAAGCTTGAGCCGGACTTGGAGGATACATTCGATAGTTGGGCCTTCTCACTAGGGAAGGTAAAACGGTCGAAGAAAGCAAACAGGAAATAATCAAAGCACTGTCATGTAACCGGATTGGTACCTTCCAAAACTGTTGTGTAAGTGGCTAGGGCCACTGTTTGACCTCTGAGGGCTGCCCTGAAGGTTGTGTGTGTCAATGCGATTAGTGTTTGTAGTCACATAATAGGATTGGTGCTGTTTTGGTGTCTACAATAATATTCATAACTTTAGTAAAACACTAGGTACTAAGAGTCTTTAGAGACTTATAATTGGTAAAATTTTATGGCATAAATATAACAAGAAGAAATATTTGGGTTCCATGATATTTGAAGAGTAGATTAGACTTACTATCAAATCAATGACCAATGCTAATATATTAGACTTAATAATTGTCTCAAAATTTAATATAACATATAAATAGTTAAAGGATTAGGGTATTGGTAGATACAACCTATATGGACAAAACTAGTTTATGGAATTAGGGGTGGTTTTTAGAAAAAGAATTACTTTTGGAAGAAAATAAAGTTGAGAAATGGAGCAATTATACAAGGGGTATAACAAGGGCTATTATAAGAGTGATACAAGAAAAAACACTCTTTATTATGGTCAAAGAACCTAGCTAGTTAATAGTTTACAGTTGGAAGGATAGAAGGAATATTTGAATATAATAATGAGGAGGTCCTTTTGTGGTGGATCAATATTTTGAAGGTGAAAGTAACTTTGAAAATTAGAATTTTTACTTGGTTTGTCTTATAAAATAAGGCATTGACATGGGATTTTTTTACAAAAGAGGTCTTCGTAGTGTCCAAGACAATGCAACCTATGTAATAGGAAAGAAAAAATAACGATTCACTTACTGGTTATTGTAACCTCTCATGAGAGGTGTGGAGGTCTATTATACACATGAATAATGAAAATGGATAATGGATATCATTGAATTTGTTGGAAAATATGAAACAATGGTTTAAATACAAAGTATTAAAGAAATACAAGGGTATTCCACTAATAGTAGCATGGGGTCTATGGTTGGTAAGAAATTCTAAGTTGTTTGAGAACAAGAAAATTACAAGTTCAAGCTCAAATAAAAAAATACTTATGAAAGGATAAACCAATCCCTAAAATTAAAAATTGTAAGGTAGGTTTATAGTTTAACAATGGATACTATGAAATGTGGGGCTTTATTCAATGGAGCTTGTCAAGACATTCTGGGTAGATGTAGGGCAAGAAGAGTGTTATATTAGGATGAAAATTGTAAATTCACTTTCAAAGTGGGTCTTGGTGAAGGCACCAATAATTTGACAAAGTGGAATACTTTGATATTTTTTTATAATAATGGTAGTGGAATAGCGAGTAATAAAATTTTAAGCATTTGGTGACTTGAAATTGGTAGTTGATTGGACTTAAAGATTAGTGGGAATACAAAATTGGATATTTAGGCATTAAAAAGAATAGGTGCAATTGCTAGAACCATAATTTTCATATATCTCTTACAAACATATCCATAGATAACTAAATAAGGAAGCAAATGGTCTATTAAAAGTTGTCTTGAATATTCCAATTACTACTTGGTTAACAAAATTAATATGTGGGATTGTGATCCCACCACAACTTGATTCCTTTTGATAGAATCCATGGTTTAGGCAAATTTTTGTTTTATAAGATGACTAATAGCTACAAGGCTAAAGTACCAAAATTATACTCTAAAAGGTAATTGAAGGCACTAGGCTATTCATAGTTTTTATTGTATTAGTTTTGATATCATTTTTAGAGAAACTTGAGTCATTGTTGGAAGATTTTAAAATAGATTTTAATGGATATGTTTAATAAATCCTATATGATGATATAAAATACCCTTCTTATTATAATTTTAACTCTACAATAATATTATTGATTTTTTTCTAAGAATATATCTCTCCATATATGATTTTTATTGATTATTAATTAAAAATAGTAGTTGAGTAGTGCTTCAATGCTAGGACAAGAACAATATTACAGTGTTGTAGTGTTAGGGCAAGAGTGAAGACAAGTAGTAGTTGAGCAATGTTAGAAAGAGATAAAATATGGGAAATAGTTGAGCAATGCTATAGTGCTAGGGCAAGAGTAGTATTGTAGTTTTATAGTGATAGATAAAATGTTACAGTGTTAGGGAAAGAGCAAATGAGAGAAACAATTGAGCAATGTTGTGTTATGACAAGAGCAAAGGCAAGCAATAGTTGAGAAGTGCTACAGTGTTGGGGCAAGAGCAGTTTGCATTGTTGTAGTGTTAGGGTAAGAGCGAAGGCAAGTAGTAGTTGAATAGTGTTAGGGAATGAGTGATGGAGGGCTAAAGTTGAGCAATGCTACAATGCTAAGGCAAGAGTGAAAGTGAGAAATAGTTGAGCAGTGCTATAGTGCTAGGCAAGATTAGTATTGTAGTTCTACAATGTTAGGTCAAGAGAGAAGGGAAGCAAAAATTGAGTAGTGTTAGGGAAAGAGTAAAGGTGGGAAATAATTGAGTAGTACTATAGTACTAGGTAAGAGAAATATTATAGTATTAGGGCAAGTGCAAAGGTAATAAATGTGTACACAATTTAAAAGGAATTATTCCATTTGAGATGGAGGAATGAGAACTGGAATTTGAATGGTGGTGATCAGGGTGGAAAAGGGTGGTAGTGGAAAATTTTGAGTATGTTTTGTGTGGACCTATAGAAGGGTAGTGGGAGTTGTTGGAATATGTGGAGGTGGTATCTAGATTGAATGTAAATGTGGTATTTTTGGGTCAACCATATGGTGTGTTTGTAGGAGGTCCTAGTACTAAATTAATGGTCCCCTTGGGAAACCATGTGCCATCAATCAGTAATTTGGAGGTTGTATCTCATTCTCATAGCCCATAGTTTTCCTCTAAAAACTTAAGCCTCACTATTTGTTTTGCTACAGTGATATATAAAGGTGTGAGGGTGACCTTCTCAAAATGTTTTTACAATATATACCCTATGGGTAACACCATTAGCATTTTGAGTGACCTAGTTAAGTTCACCATGGGTGATGGTGGTTGCAACCTTATGGGAAAGTTCTAGAGGATGAGGCTATACCTAAATTCAATTAAAATATGGGTTCTAATGAAGTGGAAACCCTTGGCCCCTAGGGTCCATGGAAATTATAGCAACCCTTAAAGCATTTTTTAATATAATATTAAACTTCATGGAAGATGCAAATTATATCCTAGGTGATGCCCTTGGTTTTATGGCAAAAGAGGTCTATTTTTTATACAATCTAGAACCTATTTTCAATCCTCATATGTAAAACATTAAGTTTGTGCCTCTATGGTTTCATATCCATGCCCTCATTTACTATATTTTATATGAAGATGTGCTGAGATGTGTGGCTAAGGTTGTGGAGGATCTCATTATTATCGATATGATAACAAGATCCAAATCAAGAATGGTGCACATATGAAAGTGTGTTATGGTAGATACAAAGGTGGATCTTCTCTATTCTATCAAGCTTATCTCATTCCTGGGTAGTTGGGACCAACCCATTGTTTATGAAAATAGACTATCCCAGTGTTCTAGATATGGAAAACTAGGTTACAAAGTGAATCAATGTCCCCTCAAGGAATATTTGGAGAAGGAAAATAGATCTACAAGAAACAAATGGATACAAAAAAACTCAGGTTAAGTCCTATTGAAGGATTTGGATGGTAGTTTCTCTAAGGTGAAGGAAGGTGAAGCTCAACCTCAGATGGATGAGGTTCAAAATATAAAGGCTCTAGAAAAGGAGATTTTACAAACCTTAGAATTGACCCTAGTGAATATGGTGGTGATTGAGAATATATCTAAGAAGAAAATAATAGCCTCAAAGCTTGGTGCTACTTAGGTATGTCAGTCGAATATCATTTCTAAAACTATTATTTCTAAGGCTCTTCTTCATAATTCCTTTTATGGGATTTTTATTGGTTCTCCTCTTGATGAGCTTGTGATTCAATTGGTGACCCCTAAGGTAGGGTCTCTGCTTAGTTTCCCAAACGCCTATCTAGAGAAATATTATCTAGGCCCTAAAAACCAAATCCAAAGAAAGATAAATGTGGATGTGGATGTTAAATGGAAGCTAGGAAAGCCCCCAAACAACTCTATGAGGAAGAGAGAAACAAATTCTGAGATTGCAAATGGATCTCAAACTCTACTTAAACTTGAAGAATGAAAGGATGTAGGAGTAAGATAGTTAAAGCTAGAATATTTCTACCAGAGTAACCATGGGGTTTATGGAGAAAAGAAGTCTAATTCCAAACCCAATAAATGAAGTGTTTATCTTGGAATATTTGGGGTCTGAATGAGTTTTTTAGACAACAGGTGGTTGCTTCCCTACATAAAGAAATTTTTATTGATATTTTTTAGTACAAGAAACCAAGTTGTATGGTCAAGATATAGAAGTTGTTAGAAGAATAGTTTTGAAAGAAGCCCATTTTGCTACAATCCCAACCAATGGTTCATGTAGGGGACTCCTTTATATCTAGGATGCCAACAATTTTGAGGGCTTTGTAATTTATTCCTTGGATAATATTATTAATATTTTCTTCTATGACAGAGAAACTAATAAAATGTGGGCTATGACTAACATGTATGCTTCAAAATCTGGTCCTAGTAGAAACCTATTATGGAAAAATTTGAGTTCCATGAGAAGGATTTTTTCTCAAGAAGCCTGGTGCCTAGTAGGGGATTTTAATTCGCCTCTATTTTTTAGATAAAAAATGAGAGAGCTCCTCAATATTGGAAATCATGGAAGAGTTTATAAATTTTGTGAATTGCAATTAGCTATTGGATATTGAGTTGAATGGTTTAAGGTATACTTGTAGTAATAGAAGAGTGGGTAACCAACTCACCCAAATCAGGTTGGATAGGGTTATTATCTCTAAGGAGTGCCTTCTATTATTTGGAAATTTATCTCTCTATTATTTGACTAGAATTAGATCTTACCATAACTCCTTATGTGTTGAAGAAGAAACCAGATTATCCAAGCCATTCAAGTTTGAGGTAATGTGGTGCCTTCATCCTCATTTGGAAGCTAAAATAAAAACTATTGGTCGATAAGGGTCCAAGGCTCTAACCTTTCCAAAATTATGGTAACACTTAGATTTGTTAAAAATAACCTTAAAGAATGAAATAGAAGGGTTTTGGAGAATATTTTTCAAAATAAGAAAGACCTAAAATTTCAGCTAAAAGCTATTAAATCTGAGATAGAGATTGGAAATCAATCTTAAGAGATCAGATACAAAGAAAAGGAGGTGCTGGACAAATTTCATAACACTATTGCCAAGGAGGAAATTTTGTGAAAATAGAAGTCTAGGGCACTTTGGATAAATGAGGAAGAGAGTAATTCCAAGTTCTTTTACATCACAACCTTGAAGCATAGGATTAGAGAAATTTGAAAAGCTTATTGATCCAATGCTACTCACATTAAGGATATATGAGTTGAAGCTATGGATTTTTTTAGAAATCTCATTGGGGTGGAAGAGGTTTGTAATAAGGAAGCCTAAAATAAGTTTCTTGGTAGTATTTCCAATATTTTCATGGTTGATATGAACCAAGAAATTATCTCTCCCTTCAATGATGAGGAATTTAGAGCTGCTATCTTTGTGATGGAAGGAACGAAGGCTCCAAGTCTTGATGGTTTTTCCCCCCAATTTTTTAGAATTATTGGTATATTATGGGAAAGGATATTGTTGATGCCCTTCAAGAGGTCCAATCCACAAATCTTATCTTGTTTGGAGTAAATTCTACTTTTTCAACCCTGATCCCCAATATTGTTGGTGCAAAAGGCTTTGGTACCTTTAGACCCATTAACTTATGTAAAACTATTTATAAAATTTTGATAAAAGCCCTTGTTAAAATATTAAAACCTTTTCTTCCAACCTTGGTTGATTTAGCCTAAAGTGGATTTGTGCTAAGGAGAAAAATCTTGAATAGTATCATAGTTGTCCATGAAATCTTTCATTTAGTTGATAAAAGTGGCATAGCTAGTCTCTTCCTAAAATTAGGCATGAATAAGTGTTATGATAGGGTTTCATGGGAGTTTTTATTAAATAATTTTGAAAATTTTGGTTTTTGTAAAATTTGGTTTTTGCAAAAATTGGATAACACTTGTTCATGCTTGTATCTCTTCTATGAATTTTTCAATCTTAATAAATGGGTTCCCAACATGTTATTTTTCAAGCTTGAGAGGCATACGCCAAGGGGACCCCTTGTCCCCTTACCTATATATCTTAGTGGTGGAAGATTTGGGAGGACTATCGAGTTAGAAACCTTTATGGAAGGTATCAAGATTGCTTTCTTAGTGGATCCTATTTCTCATCACCAATTTGTAGATGATGTTCTTCTCTCTCTCCATGCTTTAGTTACCCAATTAAATGTGCTAAAATGAATATTAGAGGCTTTTGAAATTGTAGCTAGGCAAAAGATAAATTATATAAAAATTAAAATCTTCTTTTTGAATACCCCCTTAGTGAGACAAAGGATAATTTCTCACATCTTGGATTGTGAGGTGGTTGTCCTTACATCTCTTTATCTTGGAATACCTTTGTTTAAAGGTAGGATCCAAGATTTGATTTTAGAACATGTGGTGGAAATATTGCATAGGAAGTTGATTGAGTGGAAAGGATCCCTTCTTATTCAATCCAAAAAGACTACCATAGTAAACTCTACTCTTAAAAGCATTTCAAACTTCTTCTTATCTATGTTCAAAATTCCTAAAAATATTCTATCAAAGATTAAACATATTTAGTAGTAGAGTCTTTGGTTTGGGTTTGATGAGAAGAAAAAAATTTACTTAGTTGGTTGGAAGCAAGTCTCCAGACCTAAAACGGATGGGGGATTAGGTCTTCATAACATCAATTAAATGAATAAATCATTGATTTTAAAACATGGATAGGAGTTGGCAAATCAAACTAAAACTAGCTAGGTCAACATTGTGTCAATCAAATACTTGAGACAAAAGAAATTTTTGCTTGCTAATCATATATCAAATTTTGGTCTAGCCTTTTGGTTGAGTTTGTGAAAGTTGAGGATGCTAGTCTCCAAAGGTTGTAGGTGGAGATTGGGTGATGGACTCAAGTTTGATTTTTGGAAAGATATTTTGCCGATGGAGCAATCCCTTACATAGATTCTAAATTTGGTGTGTTTGGAGCCTAGGACCATATTGGTATTTGGATCTAAGGTGACTAACTTTATTGAGGTGGTCAATAGGATAAATATTTCAAAATCATTAGACCAGTATGTTCTCAACTATGTTGAACTTGAAGCTTGGATTTTAATTGCTAATAAGTTGAAGTTTTAGGTCATTAAACAAAGAAATAAAAAGGATTTCATATTCTAGGTAGGGAAAAAAATGAATCCTTTTCAATCAAGTCCACCTATAATCTACTGAATGTCAGGACTCCTTCATTGGTCCCACCTTTTAAATTATGGTTTAAGGATCTAATGCCAAAGGTGAATATATTTTTTTGGTTGATAAATTAGAATAATATTTTGACCATTGAAAATATTTTAAAAAGAGCTTGGTCGATGTTAAAAAAATATTTCCTCTATGGTACTAATTAGAAACAAACAAGCCATCTATTCTTTCAATGTTCATTCCCTATGGAATTTCTTAATTCTCTTTTATATTTTTTGGGTCTGAGTTAGGTGGTGTTGAGTTTACTTGTTGATGTTGGTGGTCAATGGTCATCCCCTTTTTACTCTTCAAGGTTGAAATATATTTGGAACTTTTGTTTACTGCATCTTTGAGGTTATGATTATGGAGTCTAGCTAGATTCTTCAAGCTAGAGATGATAAGGAGATAAAGCATATATTCAAATAAGGAAACTACCACACTGACTTTATGGTAGACCTAGGTATATGTCTCAATGGTCTATCTTTTTGGAAAGGTAATTTTCTTGAAGGCTTTCTTCAATTGTATTTTGTGATGCATGCTTCTTGATGGTCTATAAAATTTTACTTTTTATGAAAATAGATTTTGTAGCTCATCCAAGTGGGAGTGTTGGTTGGTTGGGAGGCACACTAGACTTGTCTGAGGTGGGGTTGGATGGTGTTCTTTTGAATTTGTTTATAATTGTATTTGGTGTTAGTTTCTGTGCTAAGGTGGTGGGATTATGTGTGTTTTCTTCACTTAGATGGATCATGTGGAAGAGGGTTAGCTTTGTCATGTGGTGTTCCTAGCTTATTTTTTGTTTACGTTGTGGAAAACTCTTGGATGTGCTATTCTAATTTTTTGTTTATTGTATCAAGTTGTAGCTCGTTCATTTGGTGATGGATGGCTAGCTCTTGGCTACACTATTTTATTTTTGTTTCTTGTATCAAGTTGTAGCTGGTTCACTTCGTGATGGGTAGCTATCTGTAGTACTTTATATCGATTTTTGTCCTTGTATTGTTGGTCTTAAGCCAAGTTTTGCAAGGCTTATATTGTAAAAAATATTATAAACCCTTTCAAAACCCCTTTTATATCTAATAAAAAAATTAGTTTTTTCTAATCAAATTTCAATTGTTTTCGATGAATTAAAAACTCTCAGTTAAAACTTAATCATTTACAATACCTTAAATTTTATTGGTAAAAACTATCCATATAAATTAGACAAATTCAACTCAGATGCTAATTTGTTACTTTAATTAAAAAATAATACATGTTGATAATATCATTTAGTTAAAAATCACGGTGTGGACGAGTTTGTGATGGGTTGGGTGTGGTGGCTTTGTTTTAAAATTGTCTATTGATAAGTATAGCTCTCGGCTTTACGAGAGGTCATGGTTGGGAGGAGACTACTCAGCCCTATGCATTGGTCACAAAGCTTTTTTACAATAACCAAATTAAAAATATATATCATTTAGTTATTATTTTAATTTAATAATCAACCATATATATATATATATAATATATATCATTTTATTGATCATTACTTAAAAACAATATAATATAAAATATTATAAATTTTTAATGATAAAATTAGGTTTTCTAATAAAATTTCTATTGATTGTGATCCAATTTTATTTTAAAATATAAAACATGTCATTTAAAAGTCAATCATTCACAATAATTTAAATTTTATTGGTAAAAATTATCCATAGATAAACTTTGATCTTAAGATATTTTGATCTTTTATATATATATATATATATATATATATATATATATATATATATATATATATATATATATTTATTTATTTATTTATTTATTGATGAACACTCCCACCCCTCACACACTCACCCACACGAAGGTTTAAACCTTAAACCTCTTGAAAATACTTATATATTTTTATACGTCCCTCATAGGTTCTATCTTCGTTCATCCTATTTATAAATAATAAAATTTAATTTTTGAATAAATATATTAATGTATTATATGTGACAATGTTTTTTTTCCTTCTTGTTATGTTTACATACAGAAATCAAAGAAGAACTGATTAATATTTTAATACCAAAAAGTTTTTTTTTAACATAGATTAAATTATTTAAAGTGTCATGTTAATCACACTTATTACTAACTAAAAACACTACAATACTAGCTACTATAGACAACTAGCTAGAGCAACCTAAAAAAATCTGAAACATGGTCATAATTAAAAAAAAAATGAAACATGGTTATAATTAAAGTAGTTTTCTAAGTTTCATTGGATTTTAAGATTTTTCTTGCCATAGAGGTTTTTTTTTTTATATATATAATGGGCACTCGTCCTTACTATCACTGTGCTCACTTAGAACGTAGTTGTACTTCTCACAATAATTGGTATAGTATTCTAAGCATAAGTTTTGGTGAGATTGAAAGCATGATTTTTGGTGAGATTGAGTCTTCTCACATCTTACATTTACTTTTAAGAGTGAGAAAATAACAAAATCCAAGTTATTAAGTTTATGACTGCCTTACTAGCCAAAAGTAACACCATAAATGAATACTAACTAATTTTTATTTGTCTAGCATTGGTTCCTTTGTCATGGTTGCACTTGTTGCTGCTTAAGATCATACAAACAAGTCTATAGCAATATAATTGCTTATACATAGAAACCAATTTAGAAGAAGAAAATTAGCAAACAAGCACCAAACGATATTAAAAACCAACATATTAAAAGAGAGGTACTTCATTGAATGTGTCATAAATTGTTTACTTAAACAAATCATCTTATATCAATTCACGTCCTCTCATTTCTTTCTTTTGTTGTGGTATGTGACTGATGATTATCATTTTAGATATTTATATTTTATTTTATAAAATATCTTATAAGGAGATGATGGCAAGAAAATCTAAGGATGTTTCCTCCTATAAACATGAGTAAAAAGTGTGACCATTGTACTTGAATTTATAAGTGTGAATTAAATGTTTGCATCATAATATACAAATTGTCATTATATAATTTGAGTTATTCTTGACTTAAGTTGAAAAACTGTTTTAACCATGGTAGGTGGTATAAAATGTCAAGATATTTCTGCATGTTAGGTGATTTAAAATGCCAAGATATTTCTGCATGTTAAAAGGAACAACTTAAATTCATGTTTGTTATGCCAAGATATTTCTACATGTTAAAAGGAACAATTTAAATTCATGTTTGTTTATGCTTCCAATTAAATTATTTTTTAGTTACACTGATGAATATTGGAGTTTGATTCCCATCAGCTAGTTATAGCAACATGATTGCTTTAATATTTTAGTTGGCGATAATTTATATTTAATCATATGAATATTTCAAATTGAATGTCTTTGAAGGTAGCTATAGATTTCTATTTTATAGATACGAAGGACTTAGAATATGCGATTAACCATTTTAAAGTGGATGAAAATGTTATATTTTTAATTAGTGGCATATTTTTATGTTGGAATTTTGTTTCATTTTAATATCTCATGGTTTTTCTTTTTGAAACAATATTTTTAGGTTTGATATTTAATCATAATTATTTCCAATGTGCGTGGATATTTAGTTGATATATGTTTCACACCATGACTTGGTTCATTAAGATGATTGTTAAATATAATTTATCTAATTTTGCTTAGGAATTTGATTATTAAATTATCAAAATATATTGATTGTTTAACATTTTTTTCTAGAAAAAAGGCAACCCTTTTAAAACCTTGCTTTATATATATAAAAGAGAGGCCCTGAGACTCACCATAGCTGAAAGGCCCTAAGCCTCACCATGGTAGAGAGGGCTTGAGCCTCACCGTGGCAAAGAGGACCCGTGAGGGCTTCCTTCATGAGGGTTTCACTTCCGCTTTGGCTTCGATGCTACGAAACTCTTTGAGTGGGAGACCTCCTTTCTACCATTTTGGATTTGGATTCTAGTCATGCTTAGTTTCTCTAATATCGTTCATGACCAAGATGTTTTGCTTGCTGGGGTCTTGTTGGAATGTTCTGCTCTCTTATGGTTTGGCATTATCACTCTTATCTGGGGCAGAGGATCGAATGCTAATCCAAACCTATAGAGGTTATCTTGGACCATTATAATGTAGTGAAAAAATTTGACTGTTGATCCCTTGGCTAGCTCTCGCTCTAGTTGGTGGGTGTGTTGGGTGGTTGCATTTCTTAGGTTGTTTTTCAGGGACTTAGTTGGATTGTGCAACATTTCTTCTGGGTTCGATAGTTTCATGTTTTTTCTAGATTTATAGGGAGAAGACATGGCCATCTACCGACCCAAATCCATTAGGGTGAGCTTGGTATGGTTTTTTGCTATGAAAATCTGACAGTGTTACCTTGGCTAGCTTCAGCTCTTATGGCTTGGCTGCTATGGTTGGATGGTTCTTGGATGTCTCTATTGTTAAGGTTCTCTACTAGTAGTGGGTCCGTGGCTGGTTTGTGTCATTTTATTCTAAGTTCCTTTAATTTCTTGCTATATTTGGTTATTCCAGAGAGATAGGGCCAAATACCAACCCAAACCACTTGGGGTGAAAGTGGGTTGTTATGTTGCAATGGTTTTTGACTTTTGGTCCCATGTCTTTGGCGAGTTTCCTAGCTTTAGTGGTCTACAAAGATATCTTTCTCTAGTTCTAGCAATGGTGGTGTGTTTGATCATAGGGTTCTAAGGCTTATTTTTTTGGGATCTTACCCTTCTCCCTCACAGGTACATTGCATAATTTTGTCTAATTTTTCTTGTACCTGAGAGCGGTTGTTCTTATTTTACAGCTCGTGCTTTGGTTTAGGCAGAGCATAGTTTTTTACTTTCTCTTTCGAATCGTTGTAAGTGTAAGCCTTAGATCCTTTGTTGGGCAGAGCTCTTGGTTTTGTGACATGGTAAAGATTGGGTTGGTTTATTCTTTAATTTCTTATCAACCGGTAGCATGTTGACTTGTCCTTTGATTCTCTTTAGTGCTTTTGGTGCTTAATGATTACTTATCTCTTCTAAGTGCATGGATTTGTCGTTGTATTTCTAATGGTTTGTGAAATTTGTGTCCCTATGGCTTTAGGGACCCCGGTATCTATTTTTTTATCCTGACGTTATTTTTACTGCTTTTGTTATATGAAATATTTTGGGTTTCTAACGCTTGAGTGGGAGTTTTATATTTTAAATTTGTAGTGTTTGAGTTGGTTTTGGGAAATATTTTGCATATTTAGGCCTCAGCTCTACGGTAAAATTTTTGGTCTCTAGTTTAGTTCGACTACAATTAGGTGAAAATAATGCTTTTGTTGTTGGTGGAGTTTCAAGATCAATATTTTGTGGCAATTGCTTTGGTTTTGGTGACCCATGGGGTTTGTTGCTTGATTTTCGATGTTGATTTACCATTCGTCGGAATGTTCGTCTCACTCATCTAGGTTCTTAATTTTCAAATTTAATTTTGAACGGGATGTTTTATTTTTCTCCCATTATACGAGTGTGGTGTTGTTCCCCATCTGGACGTTTAGTTCATATCCTCTAAGACTTTATTGTTGTAATTTAGGTAGGAGGGTTGGTGGCTAGTTTTTTCGACCTTTCCTCTTCATTGGTGGGTTACCCTTTTGGGTGTAAACTATATTTCTCCTTTTGGAACTTGTTGTTGGGTAATCCTTTTGGATATTGTTGTAATGGTTGTGGAATCCTCTCAAAACCCTCATCGTAGGTTGTGGGTCTCTCTCAAAACCCTCAAATTTGGGATCCTTATAACCCCTTCTTTACCTAATCAAAAGATATATATACATATAATTTAATGATAAATTTTTTAATGTAATAACCATAAAAATAATCCCTAATTTATTTAACAATTAATAAAAAACATATATAATTAGTTTAATGAAGATGACCAAAAGCCCCTCAATATAATTGATAGACTAACTATATTTTTTTTTTAGGTGTGTAGGGAGTACTAAAACTATACTCCACTACAAAAGGCTAATAAAAATTATATAAATTAATTTATATGGGAGAGTGTAATGTTTTGGCTTTGGGTTCTCTTTCACAACACTTAACTTAAGTTCAAACCATGATAGATGTGTACGGGTGCATATAAGTATGTTTTATATATATATATATAATATTATATCAAACTTATATATAATAATTTTAATACAATTAAATATTATTAATTATAATAAGATTTATAATACCAAGAAAATTGTTATTTGTAATCTTCATATTTATTAATTAAAAATAAAACTTAATACCCACACTTACGGTTATAAAAATAATTAAAATTTTAAAAAAATATTGTTATAAAAATTATTAATATTTGAAAAAAAAATCAATTCATTTAAAATTAAAATAATTATAATCATAATTATTTTATTTTTTATTTTTTATTTTTTACCACCTATCCAAAATCCTTTAACTAAAATTATAATAAAAATTATTTGTTTCATTATAATAAAATTAAGTTTTATTTAAAAAATTAAACTTTATTTTCCTTACGTTTAATATTGTATGATATGTATTTTTTTTTTATTTTTTTTCACGAATCGGGGTTTATGGCCGCCACAGTATTATGGGCTGTCCATCCCGAAAGCCGTCACAGTAGTATAACCACATGCCACGATCATTTAAACCTGTTACATTGCTGAAAGCACAGGAAGAGGACAAGCTTTCAGTCCAACCAGGCCCAATATCTAAATCTTGGACCTGGGTTTGGAGCAACCAATTAACCTACACCTACATATAAATTTTAAAAATATAAATTTTATTTTAAATTATATTTAAATAAAATTAAAAAATCTTTTTATAATTTAATCAAATATAAATAATAAAATAAAAATAAATAAGGAGATCGATTATATCGACGATGTGCTCCGTCACTCTAACATAGATTATAACCTTGTCCCTCTGCTATTCAACTCTACCTTTTTAATTGGAACCTTAACTCTCCTAAATGTCTCCTTTGAACAAACTTAAAATCTTTGATTTTGTTTTTATTCTACTGCGTATATTAATTATTTGGGGGCTGTTATTCCAATGCCGTTTATTCCGCTAGTTTATTTTGTTACAGTTTATGGGTGTACATACCTGTTTGTCAGCCGGCGTCTTTCGAGTTTCTTGCCGGCAAGCCCTGAATTTATGACCTTGCATTGTCTTCTTCTATAGGTTGATTGAATACCACCAACCTTGGTTCTCGATTATTAAGCCCTCTAGCTGTACATAACTTTTCAACGTGGGGTAACGATGCTTTTAATGCCAGAAGTTGACAAAGAATAATCGATTTAAAGTTATAGATTAATTTAATTCTTGTGTCTATGCTTAATATTAAAAAAATATATATTTACAATATGACATTCGAGGAGGTGAAAGACTGCTGAATTTTGTGAGACCTCTTATATAACTGAGGAGGAGAGTGCACATGCAAGTTTGTGTAGTCAGTAGAGTACTTGTGACAGGTCTCAGTGGACCAAGAGAGTGCAACTGCATAGATGTTTCAAACGGAATGTCGTTGGTAATCTTGTATTTGGAGCATATTCTATTGTGTGCAGCGAATATCAGAATAGGTATGTTGGTTCAATTTGAGTATTAGAATATGTGTTCATTTGAGATTCTTTATTTAAATCATAACGTAAACGTTTATATAATTCCCTGTTATTCAGGGCAGAAATCGTGCTCCAATCACCTACATTTTCTTTGCTTCCGCCCTCCCTGTTATAGCTTTTGGGGAAACTAAAAGTATTTATTTATTAAACAAGTTTTATAATCCTAATATATATAAAAAAAATTAAATAAAATTAAATAATATTTGACTTTTTTTTTAAAATCAACTTTTCACTTAAAAATATATTAATTTATAAAATTATATCATGTAGTATTTCAAAGTTTAACAATTTCCATTTACAACCTACTCATATATTTATCTAATATATATTTTACTCAATCAATTTTTATTTTTTAACACCTATAAAATTTAAATGTTTTTAAAATATATATCATTAAATTAAATTTAAAATTAATTTATTCTAATTTTAACAATTAGATTTATTTATTTATTTATTCTATTTTTTGAATTTACATGGTGGAATCGGTAGCCGCCACGAATCCGAGCAGGATGTCAAGCTTTTTATGGCCGCCACAGTATTATGCGTTTTCTGCCCCAGAAGTCGCCACACAGATCTGTAGACACCAAAACAATACCAATCCGATTATGTGACTACAAACATTGATCGCATTGACACACACAACCCCAAGGGAAGCCCGCAGAGGTTAAACAGTGGTCCTAACCACTCTCACAATAGTTTTGGAAGGTCAAAAATCATTTTGGCACCTTCAGGCACTTTGCTCAATATTCATTCCACCCAAGGACGAATTCAAATTGGGATTCGCCCCACCCAGGGATGAATTCATAATTCGCTCCAGGGTGGGGCGAATTGCAGGTTTGATGGGCAAAAAGTCAAATCTTGACAAATGGCAGCTCGGATCCACCACCTAACGCTTCCTTCATTGCATGGGAGTGTGGGTGAGCATTTTCGAGTGTTGGAGGCTGTTACAAGGGCAGTCATGAAGTCCCTATTCAGGGAGGAATCTCCTCCCCCCTGGGAAGGCATGATTGCCAAGTGGCGCCTCTGCATGCCCAATTCAAGAGACCTCCAGGTCTATAAATTGGTGAATTTCTTCACCCCAAAAGAGAGGAGAGGGAGCATTTTTAAGCAATGAAGTGCTGCCATTTTATTTCCCCACACACCCTTAGTTGATTTGCGCCTTTCACATCCGTGATCTCTTTTAGAGAGGAGGTCATTGGGTGATCATTGGAAGGTCGAATCTTGAGCCCAAAACCCGAAATTTGGCCATAGAATACCACCCAATTTTTCGACAACACCTTACAAGAGATTTTGGACCCATCCCAAGTGGATTGGTGCCAAAATTAGGTCCCAACGGTGGGCGGCCTACCCGGGTGCCCTACACTGCCGCAAGTCTAATCGTCCCTTTTAGGAACGATTAGGAATCTATGGCAGATTGTTCTTTCTGTCTTTTTTTATCTTGCATTTCATCTTATGCTACTTAGATAGTTTGCAATTTCGATTTCGTAATGTTTTGAGCAAATCTTATCATGTTTTGTCATTTTTTGTTTTTACTAACTTGCAGGTAGCATCATCAAATTCCCATTAATGGACGCCAAATTGGGAAAATATGGCCATCTGGGTCTTCGTAAAATACCCCCAATTAGCTGTGCAATTTTCAGGCAGAAACTCAGAACCGACAGATTTGGGCAGAGAAGAGGTAAGGATTCTGAACTTTTCCTATCATTTTTTGTCTTCAGTTTTTCTATTTTTAGGGTACTTGCTTGCTTAGGGAAAGTAGTTTTCCTTTACTGCTTGCTTGTTTCCATTTTGCAAAATAAAAAGAACCCCACACACCACGTGGCAAATTAAACACCAAGGAGCTGGTCGTAAAACCCTAGCCCTTGATCAAGACCAACGGTGGATTTCATCACCACCTTGGCTTGAATTTTTGCATCCATTACCCCGATCGCTATTGTTGCTAGACGTAAATCCTGATGAAAGCTGACCGAGTGTAGCTGGGGTGATTCCCAATGCATGAGGATAAGTCTTCTATGGTAGGTGTCATAAATAGGGTGATTCCCCTTCCGTACCGCCTACGTTCCACGTACCATCTGCTCTCACGTACCTATAGTTTCCCTCACGTAAGGGCGGGTATATAGAGAGGTTGGTATATCGGCCTAGCAATGGTATATCGAAGGGGCGACCATTTTTGGGAGCCATAAGAGCCATCATTTGCATTTAAATGTTCTTTACAAAAACCTTCAAAAAAAAAAAACAAAAACAAAAACCAAAAACACACTAAACCAGGTCTAGGACACACTCTCAATATTTAAACGAGATAATCACTGCTTTGTGTGTGTGTGTGCTCTTTTCTGTTTAGTGTAGCATAAAAATCATAAAAAGAGATAAAAACCTACATAGCTTGTAGAAAAGCACCACCATGGTGTACACACGTAGCCAAGCCCAATCAAGGGTAGAAGCTACGAAAAGTGTACAAGGGGGCACAAGTCGCCTCCGCTATAGCCCTAAGGACTTGGTCATACCACCTTGGCGGCCTGACCCACAAGAGAGTCCGCATCATTCCATGTCAAGATGGAACTATAGGGACACCCCTTTGAGGGACACGCCCATTCATCATAGCCCCTTTCAGGAGGAGTCCTTACACGTGGCGCTCAACATAGACAGGAAGGCTCCCTTAGAAGCTCGATATGAGTGGCCACCGTGCGATGAAGCGCTAGAGCGGCATAGTGTCCAGGAGGAGAGGCCACATGATTATGGCATCCCTCCTTTGCCCCCCATCACTGTTAGAACCAATAGACAAAACCCAGAGCGCAAGGCTCTTCAAGCAGGGCGAGCCGACTCTGCCCACCCCTTTCACACATACGAAAGGGAGCACGAGGAAGACCATTACATTCCTTGAGAGCAACGTACAACGTGGGAGCCATGCGCCTCCACACCCGCTATGTACCATGATCACCCACTGAGGCCAGAGCCTCGGGTAAATGTCGCCAACCTCGACAGAGGGAAGCAACCTATTGAGATCTCGGATCATCGTGATCGGGGTAAGTGCATAGGAGAGGCATCCAGGCCTCCTAGGCTCAGGATGGCAGAACAAATTGACTTGGCAGTCGCCAGACATGCCACCCGCCAAGCGTAGATCACGCGGCTTGAGCAAGACCAACAGTAGCTAGAGCATCTATATCACCTTAGCAAAGAGCACATTCGGTGCCAAATAGATGAGCTGCTCCATAACCTAGTGCCTGAGAGGGTTCCAACCCCTCGCACCCAAAGAGTGGAACCGTATGAGAGGCATAATCCCTTGGTGCGAGATAGGTCTCCGTGACCTTACCAAGTGCTACCTCCGAGACCTCCTAGACCTGAGCGGGAGGCCACTCCTCGGAACAACGATGGGTACCCTCCACGGGGACCCACCCAAGGTCATAGGTCTCATCCAGAGACTCCTCAGGAAGCTTACGAGGAATATGAGCAAGAAGAAGATCGGGCCGAAATGCCCTACCAAGGTGGAGGGGTTGCCATCCAGCCACCCCTCTATAGGCCTCAAGTCTCCCACAACCCACAACGGGAGCAAACTAAAGAAGAAGAGATTAAATCTTTAGATGCATATAAAGCGTTGCTAGAGCGTTTGGAGTCTATGGAGACCAAAACTTTTGGGCCCCAAAAGCCCACTTTACGCCAACTCCGCAGTCATCCTGTGCATCCGTCCGTGCCAACACCCCCTTACCCTGAACACTTTAAGCTGCCTCAGTTGGCAACCTTTAGAGGTGAGGAGGATGCTCAAGAGCATGTGACAAGATTCCTGAGCCAATGCTTCGGTATTCAGGACAATGATGCTTTGTTATTAAGAATGTTTATAACCACATTCGTAGGCCCTACTTCGGATTGGTTTACTCAGTTACCAAAGCACAACATTAACAACTTAGATCAGTTAGTGGATGCGTTCCTCGAATGCTTCGCCTTCAACACCAAGAAGAAGGCGTCACTGAGTGACTTAGCCAGCCTCAGGTAGTATGAGGAGGAAACCATGGCGGCCTATGGGAATCGATGGAGGACCTTGCTTTCAAAGCTGCCCTACCTTCCCCCTATGTCCGACCTCACTCAAATGTTCTCAAAGAGCTATTTGAGATCGATCTCTATGCTATTGCAGCTGCAGCAATATGCCACCTTGGAAGAAGCTCTGGCGCAAGCCAGGATCATTGAAGAGATCAAGATACAGGATGGCGAGATAGCCAAACCTAAGAAGAAAGAATGGAACAAGAACACAAAAATAGGGACTACGCAACAGAAACCCATCGCGGTCAACCAAGTTGCTATCAATGTCCCTAAGCCTGCACAAGCAACACAGCCTCAAAAGGCTAACTATCAGGCAGTGCCTCCTAACAACTATGACAGAGAAAATCAGAGGCAAGAACAGAGTCAGCAGCGTCGCCCTAGGTGACAATTCACACCCTACACAGAGTCCAGGGACTCCCTGTTTGATCGCTTGTTAGCGGAAAATTTGATCAACCTGCCAGAGGTTCAAACCATAGACCCCAATGCTCCCAAGCCTAAGGGGTACAGGGAGGACTTGTACTGTAGGTTCCATAGATGGCAGGGACATGACCTAAATGCCTGCTGGAAGTTTAAGGGTTTGGTGCAAGACCTAATTGATAACAAGACCCTAGTGGTAGATAATCCCGTGGCACCAAGCAATCAACAAATGGAGGTCTTTAAAGACCCCTTGCCTACTCATGCTCCGCAGGCAAAGACCCTACAAGTTAATGAGGTCAAACAGAACTGCCCCATGCAGGGGTATGTAGGGATGATCAGTATAGTGACTCGAAACAGGAGGTACCCGAGCACAAATGCTCCTACGGTAGCTGCAGGAGAGGTGCCAACAACGTCGCAACCACAACAGCACCTTGCACAACCTCCTCCGCCTAAGCCGGTGGCCACACTTCGGACCAAACTAACTCAGAGTTTGAGGACCACCTCGGCTAGGCTCTCCATATACGAGCTCATACAACAATCGACGCCCCATCGAGAGGCTCTAATGGAGATATTGAAAGCCATCGAGTTGCAGCCCCATGAAACAAATTCTTTCAACAACTTCGTGGGACATGTCAAATGATGCACTGAGCCAGTCATCACATTTCGGGAAGATGAATTGAGATCAATGACTGATGACATGGCGGATCCACCCCTGCACGTTATCGCGTGGGTCAACGGGATCCCATACAAGAGGGTGTTGATAGACACTGGCTCGTCCAATAATATCATCACAACTATGGCCCTAAAACATCTGAAGTTGCCCGCATCTCACATCACAGCTTCCACCTACACTCTGCGAGCATTCAATGATGCAATCTGCTCGACAGTTGGCACAATAGTCCTACCAATCCAAGTGGGACAAAAGACCATACCCACATTGTGCCACATATTGGAGGGTGAGATGGCCTACAACATCTTGTTGGGCCGGCCATGGATCGAGGGACATGAAGTGTGTCCCTTCGATAGCTCACCAATGCTTAAAGTATACATTTGAAGGGGAGGTGCATGTAGTCCCGACGGACTTAGAACCCTTCAAGTATTGTAATGCGGTGCAGTTGATGCCGCAATCGACCCTGCCATCAACGCATTTGGATTTCTAGTTAAATCCATCTAAACAGGGTCCGATTCCGCAGGCATCCCCGTTAGCAAGTTCCTCAAAATCCCAGTCGGGTTCATCTTCATCGTCTGGACCTCCACCAACGACACCATATTTGGGGGCCAAACAGAAGGACAAAGGGAAGAAACCCCTGGAAGAGGCAAAACCTTTGGAAGAGACACTGCCATCAGTATCAACTATCTCTACTGAGGAGATGCCTAACCGAATGGAAGTCGAGGCTCCTAGTTCACCCGACATGGAGTGGACTCAGGGAGAGCTTCCATTCCCTCCCCCTCAACCGCCAACGATCACCGTTGAAATGGCCAATACGGGCCTGGGGGAGTATCTGGTGCGGAATATTGTAGCAACGCCCGCACTAGAGTCCATGCAGGACATGGGGAGACCTCGCCTTCCCATTGGCACTATTGTTCCCCTAGGCTACCCATCGAACCAGACAAATTTTGTGTATGGGGGCCTCGATCATGGCGTTGCACCATGCACGCAAGAGGACGAAGATGAAGAGCCTTTTGCCAAAAATGTCAATTATTTGTCTAACCCGAGACTTTGCTCTGAGATACCTTGGCCAATGCAATTGGCACGGATATGGGTTAGGCAGGTATGAGCAAGGGATACGTGTTCTTTGCCAACCAAGATACCAAATGCCATATGACAAGTCAGGAGTAGGGTTCAACCACCCCCTGCCCTTGGACATCTTGGTGGAGAACATGCAAGGCCTAGGGATAGGCAACAAGGGGGGATTGGCATCAGATCCTTACGCCAACCCTAACACAACATATACATTGGGGGATTATCTCCCATGGTCGACAACCACCCTTGTTAACCTCAATAACCCTTTCCCTTCGCTAGAGAGAGGAGAAAGCTCGAGAGCTCATTTTCAAGGAGGGTATAGACAGTGTCAAGAGGGATCTTCGGAGGATGAGTCAGAGTATGAACCAGCATCATATGACCCCTTCGAATCGGATAGTGATCATTCACAAGTGGTCCCCATGAATGACTATCAAGAGAGCCTCTTGACGATGTTCCCTCTAGAGGCTCCAATCGAGCTGGTGCCGCGTCAAGAGAATCAGGCCCCACCATAGAGAGCGGAACAACCACAATGGGGCCAGATCAATTTGCTCGAGCAGGACGAGCCTGTCATACCTCAAATAGTTGTCGGAGCCAACGAGGGCTTTTGGATCTCCGATAGTGATTACGAAGATGAAACAAAAATGACATATCTTAATCACATGCGGTAGATGCAACATCGATACCCCTTGGAGATTAATGACATATTTGAATAGTTGAACATAGTGCCAGGGCATGAGTGGTACGTAGACCCAGTGGGGTGGGACCAAGTGTTGGATCCGCCGCTTCAGGTATACGAAGAGCACCTTCCACCCCGAGACCCTAGAGTGATATCAGTGTCGAGGGCAGACCCTGTCCTCCTATCAGCACATAGGGCCGATCCATTCATGCCAATACCCCTAGAGCCAGATCCGGAGCACAAGAATCATCTAGAATGTTCACGTCACCACACCCGCGGTAATGGAGACCAAAATCATTTCATCAACATGATCTCCATTGACTTAACCGCCCCCATCCACAACCTGGTCGATCTGGCATAGTCATTGTATCTAGACATAGATGCCATAGACTGGGATCATGTCAATTCACCGCCATCCCCATCAGAGTACTGGCCTTTCGGTGAAATGCTTCATTTTACCCCTGGGTCAACTCAGGATATCTTCCATGTTGAAGAGGAACCCGAGGTTCCTAACGATGATCTTAACTCAGCAAATGATATCCATTTGATCCCAACTCCACACCAGTTGGAGGACGGATCCCACATGTCGATCGAGGAGATGACTGACGTAGACATCGGCTCAGATCCAATGAATCCACAGATTATCAAGCTGGGGGTAAGTCTAACCCCCAAAGAGCAAGCCGACTACATTGCCCTTCTCAAAGAGAAGAAGGAGGTTTTTGCATGGTCATACAAAGATATGTCGGGGCTAGATCCACAGCTAGTCATGCATAACCTAACGCTTGATCCGACAGTCAAGCCAGTTAAGCAAAAACTATGCAAGATGCACCCAACAGTGGCCTTGATGGTCAAAGATGAATTGCAAAAGTTGTTGGATGCACAGTTTGTCATCTGCATGGATTACCCACCATGGCTGTCCAACATGGTGCCCATCAAAAATCTCGATGGGAGGATTCGCATATGCACTAATTTTTGAGATCTAAACAAAGCGAGTCCTAAGGATGATTTCCCCTTGCCGAGCATCGACGCCTTGGTAGACGCTACAACGGGTCACGAAATGCTTTCCCTCATGGATGGTTTCTCGGGATACAATCAGATTTGTATCAATCTTGAGGACCAGCTAAAAACAATGTTTACAACGCCTTGGGGGACATTTTGTTACAAGGTCATGCCTTTTGGCCTTAAAAATGTTGGCGCCACCTACCAACGTGCCATGACGTACATCTTCCATGATTACATGCATAAAACTCTGGAAGATTACATGGATGATTTGTTGGCCAAATCTCTTTTGCGCCCAGATCATATCGATGACTTAAGCAAGATCCTCGATCGCCTCATGGAACATAAAGTCAGATTGAATCCCAAGAAGTGCGTCTTTGGCATCACATCTGGAAAACTCTTGGGTTTCATAGTCTCAAAGCGAGGCATCGAGGTCGACCCAAACAAAGTCAAGGCAATCCTTGAAATGCTTCCCCCAACTACCATCAAGCAGCTCAAAAGCCTGCAGGGAAAGGTCACGTCGATCAAGCGCTTCATAGCGCAGCTATCTGACAAGTGCCGACCCATGAACAAATTATTGCACAAGGGGGTAGCATTTCACTAGGATGACGAGTGCCAATCAGCCTTCGATGACATTAAACAATACCTGGCTTCATCGCCAGTATTGGCACCACCTAGACCAGGAGTGTCATTCTACTTATACATCTCAGCTACTGAGGTGGCACTAGGCGCCATGCTAGCCCAAAAAAATGAACTTCACAAAGAATAGGCTACGTACTATCTTAGCCGCACCCTGGTCAGTTATGAACTTAACTATGCATACGTTGAGAAACTCTGCTTGGCAGTGGTGTTTGCTACCAAAAAGTTGCGCCATTACATGTTGAGCAATAAGACGTATGTTGTGTCTAAGGAGAATCCATTGCGATACATGATGAGTCATACTTATCATAGTAGTCGCACGGCGAAATGGATCATGTTGTTGATGGAATTTGACATAGAGTTTATTGGACAGAAATCCATAAAAGGTCAGGTCATAGCCGATCAACTAGCAGAGGCTCCTCTCGAAGACGATCAGCCTCTGGTCATAGAACTACCCGATGATGGGGTCTTCCATGTCTCAGAATCACCAGATTCTGATGAGCTTGAGTCACGAGGCCGACATAACCCTATTTTTTGATGGTTCTAAATGTGAGCAAGGTGGTGGCATGGGAATAGTATTCTTCACACCGCAAGGCACTCCAATGCCTCTATCATTCAAATTAAATTTCCCATGCACCAACAACAATGCAGAGTACGAAGCCTTGCTCATAGGTCTTCAGACAACAATCACCATGAACATTAAATGATTGAATATCTTTGGTGATTCGTTGTTAATCGTCAACCAAGTCAAAGGGGTATTCCAATGCAAATGCCCAGTTCTGCAGGCCTACAAAGCCCTTGTGGACAAATTCTTGGCAAAGCTTGAATGGTACGACATCGAGGCACTCCCTCGGTCATCGAATCATTTTGTGGACACTATGGCCTCTTTGGGGTCGCTAATCCCGTAAGACATTTCTGGTGATATGACCACCATTCAAGTCAAAACACTATCGCAATCCGTGATGGAGCGTGCAAGTTCTGACTTAACGCCAGGAATCCACATGATCCAGATTGAACCTCCTCAGGATAGGTTCTCTCGAATCCACGATCGTCTGAAACATGCCAACTGGGGGTCCTTGTTCTCCCCTACTCCCCTTAATAGCAACACAATGCTATTCTTACAAGTTCTCTCCCGCTCAGCTTTTGCTAGGGATGAACTTCGAGAGGGACTGGTTGTTCATACCATCGAGGCTTCTGATCAGCAGGATTGGTATTCACCCATAAGGGACTACCTCAAGTTAGGTAACCTCCCACTTGGATTGACGCATGCCACAAAATGTGCATTCAAGCAGAAAGCGGCAAAGCATGTCTTGTTAGGAGACATTTTGTACCATCGTAGCTATGAAGGGATCCTCCTTCGGTGCTTGGACCAGCAAGAGTCCACTTGGGCGATCGCCCAAGCGCACGATGGTACATGCGGTGGTCACTTCAGCGGTATGGCCATCGCAAAGCGCATTCTTTGCATGGGCTATTATTGGCCATCTTTAGAGCGAGATTGTTGTGCATATGTCAGGAAGTGCGTGAAGTGTCAACACCATGCTAATTTGACACACGTACCTTCCCAGGCCTTGCAGCCGATCCAATCGGCTTGGCCATTTTCGTAGTGGGGCCTAGATCTAATCGAAAAGATCTCCCCTGCATCGTCAGGTCATCACACGTTTATCATCACGGCCACAGAGTACTTCACCAAGTGGGTGGAAGCAGTTTCGCTTACCTCTACGACTGGAACCCGCATTGCAGAGTTTATCTTGCACAACATCATATGTCATTTTGGTATTCCATCCAAGATCATTTTGGATAATGGGACGTCATTCAAAAACAAATATGTGCGTGCTTTGACCACAAAGTACAAAATTCAGCATAGTTTTTTGACACCCTATTATCCATAGGCAAATGGGCAAGCAGAGGCATCGAACAAAATGCTAGTTGCCATCCTTAAAAAGATAGTCGTAGACAGTCATAAGGATTGGCACATTCAGATCCCACTTGCCCTATGGGCTTATCGCACCAGCATTCGGATGCCCACTGGGGCAACTCCATTTTCGCTCGTGTATGGCTCCGAGGCTGTCATGCCTCTCGAGTTGGAAATTCCTTCCCTGTGCATATCAATGCAAGAGTTCATCGATGATGATACTGCGTGGCAGGCCCGGTTAGACCAGCTTACGTTGCTTGACGAATGACGCGTTAATGCTCTCGAGCATTTACGTATCTATCAAGAGCGACTTAAGAAAGCATACAACATGAAAGTTCATTTGAGGGACTTTCAGGTCGGTGACTTGGTCTTGAAAGAAAACCAACAGAACTCTAGTTTGCCATCCCATCTAAGGGACAAGTTCATGGCAAACTGGTTAGGTCCCTATGTAATTGATAGCAAAATAGGACCTGGAACATACCGGCTAGCCTCTCTTGATGGAATCAAGGAACTAGAACCCTTGAACATCAGTCATTTGTGGCCATTCCATGTTTAGAAGAGCCATAGCCCAAACAAAATGCTCCAAGGATTTCTGTAATCGCTTGGTCAATCCCCAAAATGCTCCAAGGATTTTAATGTTGGTCAATCCAAAATGCTCAAGATTGTAATCGCTTGGTCAATCCCCAAAATGCTCCAAGGATTTCAATCCCCAAAATGCTCAAGGATTTTAACCTGGTCAATCCCCAAAAATGCTCCAAGGATTTTGTAATCGCTTGGTCAATTCCCAAAATGCTCCAAGGGTTTTAACATTTCATCAATCCAAAATTCAAGCTAATTTGAACAATATTATTAATCGTTGGTCAACAAAATGCTCCAAGGATTTTCGTAATCGCTTGGTCAATCCCCAAAATGCTCCAAGGATTCCCCCAATCGCTTGGTCAACCCAAAAGCTCCAGAAAATGTTATTCAAAAACAATAAAATCATCAAAAATAACAAAATTTGCATCTCATTTCCATACATGCTCAAAATCGTCACAAAAATAAAGAGCTCTTTTTTTGCATATCATCTTCATATTCACACAAATCAATCCATCAAAAACACAAAAATATATAGCTGCATTACGCATCACATCCATACATTACATCTTTGTGGTCATAAAGGTCAAGGCACCATAGACTGTGATTACTTGGCAAAACCCTCATTTTCCACATTTCTCCGCTCTATAAACAGTCCATCAAAAATAAATGCTAATCACATCTGTTCGCCATACTATAGTCAGTGGTCTTCTAATGTATCAAGAGTTTCTGTCATTCAGTTGTCAATAGCTTTCTAGCCACGTACTGTACCAAGTCAGACAGATTTTATGAAGGTAGAGTTTTACTTGGATTACACCTTGTTACGTAGCATCCCAGCACAAATTAAAACACATAAAAATTCCCAAGTTGTGTGAACGAAAGATGAAACCTGCAAAGCAATCCAGGTCACCATAAGCGAAATGGTTATCTTGCTCATCCCCCTATGCGAATGACCCCAAGAATGCTGAGAGTTGGCAAAAGGACAAGCATCCTCCCTACCCAATTCCCCAAGAATCCCAAGTTCTCAAAAGTTGCAAAACATCAACAATTTGCAAACGTCAAAAATCCAAATTTTGACATCACAACCAAAGTGCATACATCAAGAAAAGCACATAAAATAGTGATTCTCATCACTCCATATCCAAATCCCTTGCTCAAAAGAAAAAAACAAAAATAAACAGTGATTCTTATCACTACAAAAGAGCAAGTATCCCAATACAATTGAAGAAAAGAAGGGAGTCGAACTTGAATCCCTGGAACTCTCAGCATTCCGACAGGTCATGAGGCAAACCTCAGTACCGGTTTGGTTGATAGCCTATCGATCCATCGGTGGTAAACCTCCCGCATGACGATATATCTATCACAGTAACTTGTGTGCAGATCAATGTTTGCATGTGGATGAGCTAGCTTATGGTATCCTAGATAGCACCGCAGATTAATCCGACTAAATACAACAAAGGAGTTAGTGGGGCTAATTAGGTGATCCTCAGTACGAGTTTGGTTGACAGCCTATCTGGCACTGGCGGTATCTTGACAAACACCACATAAATGAACTCAATTGCACACACAGGGATGTGAAATAACTTGGTCCAAAACAAGTCCGATTCATACCTTGTTCAAAAGTCTCGTGAGATGAAAGTACAGTCATGGCTAGTTAGTTAAAACATCTGAGTCTCAGAAAACCTTAACTACATTCGAAACCAACTTGCTATATTTCATTCTCACCTTGCCATCAAAAAAAAAAATAAAAAACCATAAATTCTACAACAGTCTATGGTGCGACCGCCAAAAATCACAGATTCAACTCATTCATTCCATCTGCATATCATATAAATTAAAAACATTTGCATTCCATCAAAACATATACATCCATCAATATAAATTAACATGCATACATCCATATTCATCAATCATCATACATAACATCAAATCATGACATGTGCATACATAAAATAAAGTCATCTGTATATATCATCAAAAATGCCCGCAGGCTACAATGAACCGGTCCTGTGACCCCGCAACAAAATCCAAAAGCTCAAAAACCCCCAAGCCTAGGGCGTCGGCCACCATGATCACGCAGGATCGGTGCGACGGGAACTACCCCCCATGGTGTGGGTCCTATGAGACCCCTCAGGGTGGCTACTGCTAGCCCCCACATCACGCCTACTCGAGCCCCCCTCATCCAGTCGCCTACATCGAGAGGATGTTGATTGCTCAGTCTCGCTCCCTCTCGAGCGGCACGACGATCCACCTCCATTGAACGTAGGGACCCGCCCACCGAGGTGGCTAATCTCTGCCTCTAGCTCCAACCATTGCCACACCAAGTCCATCTCCCACTGGCGATACATAGCCAAGTTCTCATCACGTTGTGCCAAAGCCCTATCCCTCTCCGCCAACTACGTCCATAGGAGATCCCTCTCCCGTGCAGCATCGGTGTCCCCATCCTACCGGTGGTATGCAGCCCATGCATTTTCTCGCTCTACCAGTTGCATGCGTAGGAGATCCCTCTCCCGTAGCGCATCCCCCAGCTCCTCATCATGCCTCCATAGTAGCCCCTCCAATCGTGCATTCTCAGTGCGTAACCTGGACTCCGTGTCCTCCGACACTACCTGAGGCGTTGGCATCTCTAGAATAGCAGCCTGCTCTGGCTCCCACTGCTCCGTGACGTCCTGCATCTCCGGCTGATCTGGAACCCCAAAATCCACATCCACATCATCTACCTCCACCATGTTCGCATCCTCTAGCGGAGCTCCCCAATCATCTCCTGGTGCCTCGGCACCCTCCCCGCCTGCTGCTGCTACCTCCGTGCCTCCCAGTGGCCCCTCTCCTCGCCATCACCATAGTATCCACCACTGGTCATACTCCGCGGTAGTCCCGACGTCGTCCATGTCCGGGACATCAATCACCACATCTGAATCCTCGCCTAGTGGCATGATGATCGGCCGGTCCAGAGTCCTCTCGTCCCCCGATGTCGATAGACCACGGGCTCACCAAGCAACCCCTGGTGCACCCCAAACTATCATGTCACCCGACTGTAAGGGAAGAACTCATGCTCGGTCCCATGCCACCCAATCAGCCACCGCTCCCTGCATACCCATCGGAGCCACTCTCCAGCCTTAGGCTAGGCTGGACAGTCTCGATAGGGGCGCCAGAACACCTCCCCTGGAGCAAGCCGAGCGAAGGCATCGGCATAGTGCCCTACGACACCTACCCACCGCCGACTCTATCCCTGCTCCTCAGACCGCCACCACAGAGCCACGTAACCTATGTCCTTATCCATCATCTCCGCCTGAGTCATCCATGGCAACCCAATAGGCCTCTCCACCACTATGTGCTGCCAAGCCCAGCTCTGCAATAGATAGCTGCAGCTAATCCCCTTCCGCCTCCGACAGCGAACCTCGTACAGCTCACCATAGAGCTATGCCAGCAGTGTCTATCCCCACCTCATGATCAGTGGTGCCTCCGTCGGGCACTCCACCAACCGATAGACAACATCCAATAGGTTCCACGGGAACCTCATGCCTGACGAGTCAGGTAGTAGCATGTTAGAGATGAGGCCCATCAGTACTACGTGCCTCACTCCTAACACACCCCTCTCAAGCCACCATCGCACTAGTATACCACCAATATGGCAGTCACCCTCTGCCTTCTCCACTGGGCTCTCCACACCCAGCTCCTCCCCATGCCCGAAGCAGCGTGTCAGCACTGCTGTCCGTTGATCCCGCGGCGTCGTCCTGATCGGCAGTCCATCTATCGAAATCCGAAGAATCTGATAGACATCCTCCAAGGTCACTGTCATCTCCCCTATTGGGAGATGGAAGGTGTTGGTCCGGGGATCCCACAGGTTGATCAGGGCCATCAGATAGGCTCGATCCCCGACCACTGGCTCCAGTCGAGCCACCCGCTTGAGCCCAAGGGCATCAAGCCACTCCCAGTCAGCCACAGTTAGCACCTCCCACGCTTCAACAAAAGCAGTAGGCACACGATATCGACTCTTCACAACCTGCAAAAGAAAACCACACAAAAACATTAAAACTCATGAAAAACTGCATAAACAACAACATGAATATACAACACTACATCAAACAATGCACAACTCAAAAAAAAAACAACACAAACAACAAAAAAATTAATTTGTCAGCCTAAAGTTTTTAACTTTAAATTGATAAATTAAACAAAAAAAATCAAAATTCAAAACAATTAATTTGTCAGCCTAAAGTTTTTAACTTTAAATTGATAAATTAAACAAAAAAAATCAAAATTCAAAAAATTAATTTGTCAACCTAAAGTTTTTAACTTTAAATTGATAAATTAAACAAAAAAATCAAAATTCAAAAACTTGATAAATCAAAAGGGTCAAAACCCACCCAAAAATAGCAATAGAGTTGCCGAACGAAGGCGCCTTCGCGCCTGACATTCTTGGCATCCAAAAAAGATGTTGGGATTACAAATTGTCACTATCCTACTCCCTAAGAAGGCCACCATGGCCGGACCGCCCCACGGGAAGATGAATTTTTGCCAATTTTAGCCCCGAAAAGCGTCACCAAAAGGGTTCACACCCACCAAAAACAGGTCAGAATGTCAGAAAACTGCACACACATTCAAAGATAAATCTCTAAAGGCACCCTTACACAAGTCATCTTGGGTCAAGCGACTCGTCACTTTTCTCATGAAGGTCATTCCCTCATCGATTCGTCGCTTGAGGGGGTAGTCACACTTAGTCACCAATCAACAAATACACACCCAATCATAGAAACAACATGCATTCAAAGAATCATTGGCAAAGACAAATCACGCCCCTACTTGGGGCAGCAAACAAGCAATAATCACAAACTGATCAAACACTTGGCATTCATGAATCATGAACTCAAGGTTCCCATGGACAAAAGGTTGCGCCCTTTGCCTATTCATGACTGATCAATGTCCAAGCTCAAGTAACACCTCACCGAAAAAGGTTAACACTTGAACTGAGTTCCTTCGCTCGTCGAAGCAAGGATTCAAGAATGCATGCCCTTTCCATACTTGGGGCATCAAAATTTGGTTAGGTCACTAAGAAACCCTAATCATTAGTGCTTTGGTTATCTATTTTTTCTCGGTGCTGTGCCTTGCACAATGCATCCCAAAAAGGGGCATCTGTAGACACCAAAACAACACCAATCCGATTATGTGACTGCAAACACTGATCGCATTGACACACACAGCCCCAAGGGCAGCCCCCAGAGGTTAAACAGTGGTCCTAACCACTCTCACAGTAGTTTTGGAAGGTCAAAAATCATTTTGGCACCTTCAGGCACTTTGCTCAATATCCGTTCCACCCAGGGACGAATTCAAACTGGGATTCGCCCCACCCAGGGACAAATTCATAATTCGCTCCTGGGTGGGGCGAATTGCAGGTTTGATGGGAAAAAATTCAAATCTTGACAAATGGCAGCTCAGATCCGCCACTTAACGCTTCCTTCATTGCATGGGAGTGTGGGTGAGCGTTTTCGAGCATTGGAGGTTGTTACAAGGGCAGTCATGAAGTCCCTATTCAGGGAGGAATCTCCTCCCCCTTGGGAAGGCATGATTGCCAAGTGGCGCCTCTGCATGCCCAATTCAAGAGACCTCTAGGTCTATAAATTGGTGAATTTCTTCACCCCAAAAGAGAGGAGAGGGAGCATTTTAAGCAACGAAGTGCTGCCATTTTATTTCCCCATACACCCTTAGTTGATTTGTGCCTTTCACATCCGTGATCTCTTTTAGAGAGGAGGTCATTGGGTGATCATTGGAAGGTCGAATCTTGAGCCCAAAACCCGACATTTGGCCATAGAATACCACCCCAATTTTCCGACAACACTTTACAAGAGATTTTGGACCCATCCCAAGTGGATTGGTGCCGAAATCAGGTCCCAACGGTGGGCGGCCTGCCCGGGCGCCCCCGCACTGCTGTGAGCCTAATCGTCCCTTTTAGGAACGATTAGGAATCTATGGCAGATTGTTCTTTCTATCATTTTTTTATCTTGCATTTCATCTTATGTTGCTTAGATAGTTTGCAATTTCGATTTCGTAATGTTTTGAGCAAATCTTATCATGTTTTATCATTTTTTGTCTTTACTAACTTGCAGGTAGCATCATCAAATTCCCATTAATGGAGGCCAAATTGGGAAAATATGACCATCTGGGTCTTCCCAAAATACCCCCAATTAGCTAACCCCAAGTTTGCAGGTCTTTTGGAGCTTTCTAGGCAGGACATTTGGGACAATACCTTTTCGACGTTTTGTTGTAGGTAAATTCGTCCCGCCCCGGAGCGAATTCAAATCGGTGAGGAATTTCTTGACTGTTCTTTTTGCAATGCCTTCCTGGTGATGTTTCTATGCCCCTGTCAAATTTTTAGATCATTTGGATACATTTTAGTCATAGTTTAATTCATTTTCTCATTCGCTTATCGTAGGCTTGGGGATTGCATGCTTTGTTTTATCCACAAGTGCTACTAATTGTTTCTTGTTCCTTTGAATGTAGGTTCTGGACATTGGAGGAGCAGCAAGGAATCGACACTCGTATACACAAGCGGTGGCGATGTTTTGGTCCGCCCATCTTACATGTGGGCACGCGAAAGAGGGATGGCTATCCATGGATGTAACCAAGAGACGAGTTTAACGCTCCTCGCCCCTGAAAAGGGAGGAGGCGAATTGTAACCGAATTTTGAAATACATCAATAAAAGAAAAGGGATGTTTGTTTCATTTGGGTTTCAATTTGTTTATGCTTTCTCCATTTTATGCATTTTTAATTCGTAGCGTTAAGTTTAGTTCCGTTCTTGCATCGTACTTGGAGTTTTTCCCTTTTTGTTTTCGTATCCTCGTGCTTTCAAGATATTTGCACAGTTCGCCCCTATAACCACCATGCCACAATCATTTTAAACATTTTACGCTGCTAAAAGCACCAGGAAAGGGACAAGCGTTCAGTCCGACGAGGCTCGAGATTTGAACCTTGGACCTCCGCCTCTTATGAGGTTTGGATGAACCAATTGGTCTACACCTCCGACCTAACAATTAGATTTATTAAACATTAAAATTAAGTTAATTTTTAACTTTTTAAACAAAATTTCTATAAATTATGTCACATTGTATTTTTTTTGGAACATCATAATGTTATGTCTTAGGATATTCGTCTTTGTAGCACGAGTGGAGAAGGCAAGCCTGAGGTCCACCATTCCAACCTTTGAGATGCAAAGGGGACACAAAGACTGTGTGCTAAATTTCATGTTGATAAGCATAGCTCTCGGCTTTACGAGAGGTCATGGTCACAAAGGCTGCCTGTTAAATTCCATGTTAATAAGTATAGCTCTAGGCTTTAAGAGAGGTCATGGTTGGGAGGAGACTGCTCAACCCTATGTGTTGGTAGTAAATATTTCTCACACTATCCTAAAATTTAGATAAAAGATAGCTACTAAAAATAATGGTTGTAATCAACTTTCCTATGTAACCAAAATATATATATATATATATATATATTATTATGTCCAAACTACCCAAATGCAAATCACAAGAAAAAATCCCAAGGTTTAAACATGACTTGGGTGATTGTGTGAGAGGGTGGGTGTGTGATTGTTGCGTGTCAAATTTCTTATTGATAAGTGTAGCTCTTGTGAGTGCCTAGCCGAGTTGGTGTGAAGCTCCAAGTTGAGGAACGTACAGATCTGCGTATTCACGCAACTTCGGTTCAAATCAGACAGGTTTCTATAAACCCTTTAATAGTGTGTTTAATAATGGTTGTAATCAAATTTCCTATGTAACCTAAAAAATGTAGTTTTGAACTTTAAAAAAATCATGTTTAAGAAAAAATTGTTGAATCTATGCATCGATTTATCAAACTACCAATTAAAAAAAATCAATTTAATTCTACCAAACCATCATGATAATACAATATTTTATATAGACTATGCTTGCCTCAATGTCCACCATGATCTCATGATTGTCGTTGTTCAATTTGATTCTACCAAACCATCGTTATTATATCACAATAATACAATATTTTGTATATACTCAAAATTTTAATTTTTCATTTTCAAGTTGTTGTCGGGGAGCACAGAGCAAAGGGCCCGAAGTCGGGCGGTGGGGAGTGAATTCTTGAAGTCGAAAGGTTCTCCCAAATTCAGGAGTCGCGGGGAGAATACATGACAACGAATGGGTTGTGTTGATCAATGCCCGATCAATGATCGGCTACGCACGGAAGGGAGTGCGTAGTCTGACTGTGCTGCGCAGTCGGGTGGTTGGCACTTAGCCAAAATTAAGCCTCGTCTGGATGCACACAAGAATGCTTGCGTAGTCAGGCTACACAGCGCCAGTGGGTGTCACTCACACTTAGCCAAAAATAAAACTTTACCGCCTTCAAGCAATTTCATCCAAAGTCGTTGTGATCTCGGACAATGCACATCAAGGATTGCGCTAGCGGGAGATGCCCAGACGTCCAAAGACACACGACAAGAATTTAGAAGGGTTTTCTAAATCATTTCTTTGGAAAGCGATTCTAGGAATTTTCTCAAATAATACAACGATAAAATGATGAAATGGGGGTGGTGTTAAACTAGCTTTGAATGCTAAGATTAAGTGCAAGAGAGTGAAAATGAGACAGATAAAACTAAACAAATCCTTCACCAAGATACCCGAACAACTAACAGTAAAATTTATTTATCTATATGGGCAGGTTACAATCATCCTCAACTAAGGGTATACAAGCTTCTGCAGATGAAACTGCAAGAAAAAGTAAGAACCTGAAACAAATGAGCTTCTCTGCTCACTAAACAACTCTAATCTGCTGCTCTACGAATGAGTGCTTCTGACTGCACTTCCTCTCTGCACCATTCCACCACCCCATTCCACACTCCGATTCTGAAGACCCAAACTACCTTATATAGCCACGGGAAGAGAAAGTTAGGGTTTATCCTCTAAAAGGTTCTGATAGACCCTTAACTAGGGTTTCTGACCAATCACTGAACTGGCATTAACTCAACATGCTTAGCAAAGTGTGGTGATCAGATTTGCGATGATCGGATCTTTCAGGCATCATATCTGTCAGGAGGCATGTGCAACGTCAAGTCAAAAAAAAATTTGGGATGCCCAACTTCGTGAGCATAGTCCGACGTTGCCCAAGTTCATAGCACAGTTGGGTAGAGGCGTGAAATCAGGATTAATATTTCTAACACTCTCCTTTAAACCTGAATTCATGAGGGCTTTGACTTCAAGATGTTGTCGCAATATACTGAAGTCCTCTTTAAAATGCTCCTTGGATCTGCAAAACTACAGCTGAATTTCATCGAACTTCACCAACTCTCTGATGAAGTGATAATGAATGTCGATGTGCTTCGTTCGGCCATTAAACATGGGATCCTTTGACAATGCAATGGTCAAATGTTTTTCACAAAAAAACTATTATCACGCTTGTCGGAGGATAGTTTAGTTCATCCAAAACTCTTCGCAGCCAAACTACCTGGCATGTGATTGACGTGGCGGCGACATACTCTGCTTCAGCAATGGACATCGCAATGATTGGTTGCTTCTTGGATGCCCATGAGACTGCCCCTGAACTGAGATAGAAAGCATACCCGAAGGTGCTCTTCTGATCGTCAATGATGCTAGCCCAATCACTATTTGTGAAGCCCACCAGTTCCAACTGGTCCTGTTTGGCATAAAATAGGCCATGGTTCCGCGTCCCATTGACATAACACAGGATTCTCTTTCTTTCTTGCCATTGCGTGTCCTTCGGAGTCTCCATGAATTGGTTGATCAAGCTAACTCTAAACATCAAGTCTGGCTGAGTTGCAGTCAAATACATCAGACTGCCAACTAGCCTCTTGAACAAAGTTGGATTGACATTTCTGCTAGAGTCCAACTTGCTCAGCTTCAAACCTGTGGCAACAGGTGTGATGGTAGGTTTGTTGTCCTCCATCTTGAACCACTTCAGGACATCCTTCGCATAATTACCCTAATAAATGAAGATGCCATCAGTCGATTGGTCAACTTCAATGCCGAGAAAATATTTCATCAACCCTAAGTCCATCATCTCGAACTCTTTTTTCATGCTTGGTTTGAACTAGACAAACAGTGTTGTGTTGTTGCCAGTGTAAATCAAATCATCCACATACATACAAACGATTATGAGCTCACCTGCATCATTTGTCTTCATGTACAGAGTGTATGGGAATTTAACAAACCCATTTTCCTAAAAATAATTGTCAATCTGGCTGTACCAAGCCCGGGGTGCCTACTTTAAATTGTACAAGGCCTTCTTTAGCTTTAGGACTTTGCCCTCCTAGCCTTCAATCTCGTAACCCAATGGTTGGTCTATGTAGAATTCCTCCTCCAACACACCGTTGAGGAAGGTTGACTTGACATCCATCTGGTACACCTAACCCTACTGGGCTGCCAATGCCAAGATCATCCTAACCGTGTCAAGTCGGGCTATAGGCACATATACCTCATGGTAATCAATGCCTGACTTCTGCTTGTAGCCCTTCGCCACCAGTATGGCCTTATGCCTATTAAATTCTCCTTGGGCATTGAACTTTGTCTTATACACCCACTTGATCCCAATGGTCTTCTTTCCTGCTAGAATATCTGTCAGTTGCCATGTATCATTATTTTCAATGGCTTCAATCTTCTCGTCCATCGCCTGCACCCACTTATGATTCTGACTTGCGTCTTCAAACTCCACTGGATTAACTTTAGTAAAGAATGCAAAATCAGAGTACTCTTCATCTTCATGGGTTTGGGTTGCCTCATAAATTTCTTGTAAGCTTTTCATCTTTGCCGAAGTCCTCAAGTTTAGGGTCCTGCTTGCAAGTGAAGGCATCAAATATAGTGAGGTTATGCTGCTCCTGGAACCACTCCTGCTACTGGAGGCTGCAGGTGGCTACACACTTCCCTCCTCCAAGTCAACAGACTCTACTACTGCTGCCTATGATTGGACAGTCTTCGATTTCCAATTCTAGGTTTCATCTTCCAAGAACTTAACATCATGTCTGATGATGAGCTTTTTTGTCATAGGGTTGTACAGCCTATACGCATTTGCTTGTTCACTATACCCTGTGAATATGCACTTCTCCACTCTATCATCTAGTTTCTACCACTTCTCTTATGGAACATGTGCATAAGCAATGCACCCGAACACACGCAAGTGAGCCACACTTGGCTTCACGCCGCTCCAGGCCTCCTGAGGGATTTTTTTCTTCACGCTTTTGGTGGGACATCTATTCATTAAGTAGACTGCACAAGTTACAATCTCTGCCCAAAACTCATGTGGTAATCCCTTCACCTTCAACATGTTGTGCACCATCTCCATGATGGTCTGATTCTTCCTCTCAGCTATGTCGTTATGCTGTGGCGTGTATCTAGCAGTGAGCTACCTCCAAATTTTGTGCTGCTTACAGAAGTTGTGGAATTTGTTGGAGATGTATTCACCTCCACCATCTGTCTTGAGAGTCTTAATATTGTAGTCGTTCTATTTATCCACCAAAGCCTTGAAATCCTTGAATCTTGCAAATGCTTCTGACTTTAGCTTGATGGCATAGACCCATGTCTTTTGGTTGAAGTCATCAATAAATGTCAGGAAGTATTTTTTGTCGTCATACGTGTTGGTCTACATTGAACCACAAATGTCTGAGTGCACCAGCTCCAATGGTTGTGATGCTCTCCAAGACTGGTCAGAAGAGAACGAATCCCTATGCTGTTTGCCGACTAAGCAGCCCTCACAAACTTGATTATGCTACTCTATGAGGGGTAAACCCTTCGCCATCTATTTTTTGTGTAGCAGATTCAGGCCATTAAAACTCAGGTGATCGAACCTGAGATGCCACATCCAGGTAGCATCCTTCACAACTGCACTTAGAGACATCATCAATTCATTCTGAATCTATTACGAAAACATTTTTTTTCGTCATGGACACTGTACCAATATGCCCATTCGACTTGTCTGATGGTGCATACTCCATCTTTGAATTTGACTGTATGCCCCTTCTACATGAGTTGTCCAATGCTTAGTAGGTTATGCTTCAGACCAGCCACATAGTAGACATCACAGATCTGTTTTCATTCGTCGTGCTTGGTGTGGATGAGGATCTTTCCTTTGTCCATCTTGGGAAATTTGCTATTGTTCCCCATATTGACCTCAAACTGGACGGTTTCATCTAGTTGTGAGAACATTTCTTTGTTCCCCATCATGTTGTTGATGCACCCGTTGTCTAGATACTAGACGTTCTTCTAGCACTCCTCATCGATATTGCAAGTCAACAACACATTTACTCCTACCGTATTTGGCTTCATCTATGTAATGGTCATGCTATTGGTTCTCCTTGGCCATATTTTTTTGCACTGTGAGATGTAATGACCGAACTTCTTGCAATAATAACATTGGACCTTTGACATGTCCTTTTTTTGACTAGATTCGTCTTGCTAGTTTCTCGCACTGCCTCTTCCACATTCCACCTTGCTGATGGAAGTTACAGTTGGTCTCTCCCTCGCTAGGGTTTGACCGTACTCTTGAATTTTCGCCTTTCCCATGCCTGCTTCTACCTCTTCCTCCTTGATAACTGGAGGCACCTTGGTGGGAGTCTTGTTTGATGCTGTCTCGAAATGAGACCTGAGCCTTGAATGCCTGCTTGAGAGAGGACTGAGATGAACGACTCAGCCTCTGCTCGTGCGTCTACAATGAACCCATGAGCTCATCTTTCGAGAGGGTTGTCAGATCCCTCGATTCTTTGATTGCTATCATAACCAAGTCAAATTTTGCAGGTAGGATTCTAAGAATCTTCTCCATGATTCTTTGACTCTCCATAATTTCTCCATTCAACCACGTCTAGTTGATGATGTTCATCGTCCAGGTGAATAAGTCACTCATGGACTCAAACTCACTCATATGTAGGTTATCAAAATATCCTCTGAGCATGTGCAACTTCACCAACTTCACTTTGTTGGTGCCCTGGTATGAGCTGGCCAAAATCTCCCAGGCCTGTTTCACTTTTGTGGCTGATGCAATCCACGAAAATATGGTCTCCTCGATTGCTTGCATTATGTAAAATAGGGTCTTCTGGTCCTTCTTCGTATTCTCCTTCAACAAGTTCTTGTCTGCTTGGGAGAATGCGACCAATTCTGCTGCATCTACCAATTCTGGGTAGCCGTTCTCAACTAACTCCCATAGCTCCTGAGATCCGAACATGATATTCATCTGGATGCTCCAGTAATCGTATTTCTTGTCATTGAAGCACGAGATCTACAACTGCAGTGAGTGGTTGCTGTCGAAAGCCATTCTGCTTTGGTTTTCGCATCAAAGGCACTGTGGCTCTGATACCAATTTGAAATTTTAATTTTTCAGTTTCAAGCTGTCATCGACGAGCGTAGAGCAAAGGGCCCGAAGTCGAACGAAAGGGAGTGAATTCTCGAAGTTGGGAGGTGCTACCGAAGTCAGGCATCGTGGGGAGAATACGCAACAGTGGATGGGTTGTGTCGATAAATGCCCGATAAACGTCTGACTGTGCATGAAAAGGAGTGCGCAGTCTGACTGCGCTGTGCAGTCGGGCGGTTGGCACTTAGCCAAAATTGAGCCCCATCCGATTGTGCACAAGAATGCTTGCGTAGTCGGGCTGTGCAGCACCAGTGGGCGTCACTCACACTTAGCCAAAAATAAAACTTTACCGCCTTCAAGCAATTTTGTCCAAAGTCGCTGCGACCTCGGACAACGCACATCAAGGATTGCGCTAGCGGGAGATGCCCAAACGTCCAACGACACATGACAAGAATTTAGAAGGGTTTTCTAAATCGTTTCTTTGGAAAGCGATTCTGGGAATTTTCCCAAATAATACAGCGATAAAATGATGAAAGGGGGTGGTGTTAAACTAGCTCTGAATGCTAAGATTAAATGTAGGAGAGTGAAAATAAGACGCAAATAAAACTAAAAAAATCCTTCACCAAGATACCCAAAAAACTAGCAGCAAAATTTATTTATCTATACGGGTTAGTTACAATCATCCTCAACTGAGGGTATACAAGCTTTTGCAAATGAAACTGCAGGAAAAACTAAGAAACCAGTAAATGTCGAGGCTACTGCTCGGACCTGAAACAAATGAGCTCCTTTGCTCACTAAACAACTCTAATTTGCTGCTCTACGAATGACTGCTTCTGACTGCACTTCCTCTCTGCACCATTCCACCACCCCATTCCACACTCCGATTCTGAAGACCCGAACTGCCTTATGTATCCACGGGGAGAGAAAGTTTGGGTTTATTCTCTGACAGGTTCTGACAGACCCTGAACTAGGGTTTCTAACGAATTGCCTAACTGGCATTAACTCAGCATGCTTAGCAAAGTGCGGTGGTCAGATTTGTGACGATCGGATCTGTCAGGCGTCAAATCTGTCAGGAGGCACGTGCAACGTCAAGTCGGAATTTTTGCCGGGACGCCCAACTTTGCGAGTGCAGTCCAGCGTCACCCAAGTTCGAAGCGCAGTTGGGCGGAGGCATGAAATCGGGATTAATATTTCTAACAATACTATGCTCACCCCAATGTCCACCATGAACTCATGATTGTCCTCGTTGAATCAGAGTTCTGAGGTTGAATGGGGAAAACTAAGGAGGAATTTCCACTCCAGACTTCGTTGGCCATCAAATGATAAACCTTCTCTGTGGGATGAACTTTGATGCCAGACTGCGCTAAACGCCCCTGCTCCACATCAAGCAGGCGATGTCTCACGGAACCTAGTCAACAATAACAAAATAAGCAAACAATCCAGTTTTTGCCCAACAATTTCTAAAATTCTTCTCCCCGTACGAGTAATGGCATGATAACTCGCCACGATTCGGCTAATTACTTGGCCCGAGTTTTTAAGAAAAAAACTCGCAGCCTCGCTGAACCGCGAGTGTAACTCGCAACGACTCGACGAGTTACATGACCCGCGAGTTTTGCGGGTATTCCCGGGTAACCTGCGAATTATAAAACTCTGATTACAACAATATATATATAGACCAGATTCGTTTATTGAGAAAAAGAATAAAAGACACCCCTCACGACGTTATACTGTGTAGATTTTTTATAATTTGTTACTTTTGAAGGATAATTTCTAACATATATTTTGTTTGTAGATAGCACCTTAACTGCTATCCGATATCTACTGCCCTCTGTGGAATTGTACATTATTTGATTGGTGGACAGCCCCTGCTGATTCTTGGAGTTGCAGAGCCCACTGTTCTTATGTATTATGGCTTTACAATGAATGAGGGTTTGGGGAACAGGTAAGCTTGAATGGTTCTATAATATAAAAAACATGAGATCTCTTTTTCAAAGTTTATAAATAAATTTAAATTTAACCTCTGCAAGATGAGGTAATGCAGGAAAGGTATGAATTTCAGGGCTGCATATGGAAAGGCTTAAAAAGGTTATACCAATTTTTTTATTAAAAATATATAATACCACTTTCTCATCCAATATTTTTACTATTATAATATCCCAAACATTATATCACATTTTGAATATAATTCCTTTATCATTACAATATCCCAAGCATTATATGAATATAATCCTTAAAAATAAACTATATTAAAGGGTTAAATATTTGGATCTGATTTTGATGAGAGGTTTGGTGTTCTATTTCGTTTGCTTTTATTGATTGCTACACAGGGGTTGTGTGTGGATAGCACTGCTGCTGTTCATTCTAGCAGTTTTCAATGCCTGTGTGATCATCGATAGATTTACAAGATTATGTGGAAAGATCTTTGGCATGGCAATTGCTGTCATATTCATGCAACAAGCTATCAAGGTACATGCACTTACAATGGTTATGGTCTGTCTCTCAATTTTTGGAATTTTCCTCATTTTATATATAAATAACCCTGAATTCGTTATTCAAAACTGTGTTTGTAGGGTGTGGTACACGAATTTCGCATACCTCAAAACGAAAATTCCAACCTTGAGGAGTTTGCTTTTCCATGGCGTTTCTCAAATGGTGTATTTGGCATTGTATTATCCTTTGGCCTGCTGCTCACAGCAATAAAAAGCAGAAGGGCTAGATCATTTCGATATGGCACAGGCAATTTTTCTTTCCCTCTTGAAAATTAGTGTCTTTGATAGTGAAAAGGTTTATTGTTTGTGTTTAACTCATACTTGATTCTGTTCACAGGTTGGTTAAGAAGTTTCTTGGCAGATTATGGAGTACCCCTGTTGATTGTCATGTGGACAGCAATCTCATACTGTGCAGATGATAGTATACCTGATGGCATTCCAAGAAGGCTTTATAGCCCTGAGGTATGGGCTCCGGGAGCTTCATCTCATTGGAGTGTAGTTAAGGTGATTAATAGTCCAGAATGTACCCAAACATGGCTTTCAATTACCCTAACATTATGCATTTCTACTGTCTATATTTATGCCTACGAAATTCCTTGCTGATGGTTACCTATCATGGCAGGATATGCATAAGGTTCCACCACAATACAATCTTGCTGCATTTATCCCTGCTATTATGATAGCAGGGCTTTACTTCTTTGATCACAGTGTGGCAACCCAATTGGCCCAACAGAAAGAGTTCAATTTGAAAAATCCATCAGCCTACCACTATGACTTATTTCTTTTGGGGATTATGGTGTGTTCCTAAACATTCTTCTGGGTTAAGTTTAGTTTTTCATTTGTTCTTTGATACCCATATCTGAAATGGCATGTTTCTAGTAATTTATGATTAATCTGATCCCCTTAATTTCAGGTCTTAATATGTGGATTGGTTGAAATTCCTCTATCTAATGGTGTATTGCCGTAGTCTCCAATGCATACAAGGAGCCTTGCGACTCTGAAAGGACAGGTCTCTAAATCAATTCGGTACTACAACTTTACTGCAGCTATCTTGGATATCTTTAACTATACGGCTTTTGTAGTGATCTCAAATACTATCTAGCCTACATTTTATACTTTGGTTCTTAGTATATTCACACCAGGATGCTCAGATTAATTCCGGTTGGAAATGCTTTTAGCACTTCATATCAACTTATAAGATGGTTCTTACCTCTTTTACTGTTGATTTGCCACCCTTCTAGATCATAATACGATTCTTCTTTACTTCTTTACTGGGGAAAAAATGTTCTGTCCTTTTGAATGTTAAGAGGCATCATTGGGATATGTGGTTGCAGATTGTGCGCAAAAGATTGGTAGCATGTGCCATGAAAAGCATGGAACATGAAGCTAGTTTGAAGGAGATTTATGTTCGTCGAATTTAAAATCTTTACAAATAAATTTTAGGAACAAATTTTAAATTTGACGTGTGAAAAAAATTGAGTGGAAATGCATGCACAAAAAAACAGCGAACAAAGCCTGAGAAAAAATAGAGTGCAAATACATGTAAAAAATAAAAACAAAAAACAATTCCTAAATTTCAGATAGGAAAAAATTAAATGGAAATACATGGAGAAGGAAAAAAAACGATCCTACAGAAATTTTTTGGTTCTCAAAAATACAGGCATGCAATCTGATATGTTAATGTGTGATTTTAAAATAATAAAGGTTTGTGGCTTTCTTTTTGTATATCATTGTATATCATGCAATGGAGGTTTCTGGAAACAAGGAATACGAAATATATATAAAAATAATAATAATATTTTAATAAAATTTTATGCAATTTAAAAAGTGTTAAACATTTAAAAGGTGTTAAACGACACCAAATTCCTGTGGAAAAAGACATAGTGCTGTTTATTATTTTTATTTTTAATTAATGTATTAGGAAATATTGGTTTTATATTTAATTTAAACAAATATTATGTGTATATACCCAAATTTATATATGCACATATGTCGAATTTTAAATCGAATTTTATTTTAAATTTTTAAACATAACGAATTCTTTTGGAATTTCAAGAGTGTCTTATTACGAACTTGAACAACGTTTTTTTTTCAAAGAGACCTGAATCAAGACAAGCCTTCGTGTACATATGGTATTTTGTACACGATATATTTGTCTTTGTCTATGTCTAGGACATCTATAGGCACATTTGTTATTAAACAGTTAGCATATGATGTTTGAGATTCTTTAATAATTAATGCAGTTTATTTATGTAAAGTGATATATATGGCAAGCAATCACTGAAATATATTTCTCAAAATTTGATTTTTTATTACAATCAATGGATGACAAAGTTTTATAAATGATGACGTTCAAACTTCAACATAAGGTGGGGTATATTTTGTCTAGGAAAGGAGTGCCCAGACTTTGCAAAAAGACTATTCTTCTTTTCCTGTTAATTTTAACGGAGCCTTATTGGGGTATATTTTGTCTAGGAAAGGAGTGCCCAGACTTTGCAAAAAGACTATTCTTTTTTTCCTGTTAATTTTAACGGAGCCTTATTTGTCTCTTCAATCTTGCTTTGCATTTTGAGTTTTTCAATAATTGTTTATTACAATTTTTTATGCCTATACAAGACATGTCTTCAATGATCTATGTTTCACAATAACTCTCTCCAAGGAAAGTTGTATAAGTCTCTTCCTCTTTGTTATCCTCTTCTCTATTAAGGGATTCTTTATTCTCTTTCATACAAGGCTCTTCTTCAAGTATATCTTCCTCTTTAAGAAATAATTCTCCATTATAAGAATGTATGTATTCTGCAAAAGACATACTTTCATATGAGTCTTCACAAGACTCTTCAAAAGCTCCTTCAAAAGGATCTAATTCAGAAACTTCTTCAAGGAAGCAAGGCTCCTCCTTGCTTAAACAATCTTCATGATTGTCACACATGGCTTTATGGGTATCCTCATCAAACCTATAAGCATCCTTCAACACTTGCCATGCCATTGTAGCTGATCTACAATTGGCTATGAGAGGAAAAACATTATTTTCCATTCCTCTTCTCAAATCCATAAGAGCTAAGCAATTTGCATATTGCTGCTCCTTCTTCTCTTTTCTCTCCTCACCAAAGCTTGCTCCAAGTGGGTTCCTCATAGCCTTTTTGAACTATATCCCATAAGTCTTGAGCTTTCAAGAAGGTCTTCATCATTATGCTCCAAATAGCATAATTATCTCCATCAAATTTTGGTACAGCCAAGTCTACATACATGGCTTCATTTTATTTACCAAAGTCTCAAGCAAATACCTTTAATGTTTTGATTTACATATTTCTAGTTAATTTGATTAGCATACGTTGAGGTTTTGGCTTGGTTGGTCAATGTTTGACCATAGTCCAAGATTAACATGTTGTTATGATAAAAGCTATCTTTAAGTTAGTTTGTTGTAATAAGTTTAAGAGGATTTCTCTCAACCACCGTGTCTATTTTTAGTTCTTTCAAGAACTATAAAACTATGTAATACATTATTGATCAAAAGAACAATTTCACCATTGTTTCTCAACATGAATGGGCTAAAGACATTTTGATGATCCACTTCATGAAGGTTCTATCAATCTGATTACATGAAGATCTATGAAATGTTATGTGGTTTTCATTAAACAACATTAAGGGGGTGTAAAGACCTAAATTCTTTGCAGTGGGAACTTTGATTGCAGAGTGTTTGAGGGTGTTCATGCATCATTTCTCAAAACACTACCATTCAAGACCATTGCTACATTTACATTGTTTCAGTTCTTTTACTTATTGATATGCTTTGGCATTACATGGATACTCATAGCAGGGATACTTTTCCCTATTCCATTCTTTTTGCTGATACCAATCAGACAGTATATTCTTCCAAAGGTAATTAAAGGTGAGTATCTTAGTGAACTAGATGCAGCTGAATATGAGGAGGGTGAAGCCATTTGTAGTCGCCAGCCACGCCTCCCATTGAGGGTAGCTGACTAATTTCTCGTAGCATTACATCAGTGTGTTTTATTCACTTGATTTCCATTATTTCATTGTTCACCATTGAGGCACTCGATTAAAAAATGCTTATATCTTTGTACTTGTTTTGTAAACACAGGAGGGTGCTGTAGATAATGTAGAGAGAGTGGAGCATTGATGAAAATTTCGATGACGCCGAGGCCTTCGATAAAATGACTACTAGAAGCCGTGGTGAATTCAAGCACTGTCCTGTAAGATTTCACCTTACTTGTACCTCAATTTTCATGTTTGCATAGATTACTTGGACGAATCATAAATTACTTCAAATTCCTCAATATTGAGAACGTACATTTGTTTATTCTTACAATTTTTGGGCATGACAATTCCAAAAGGTGAAATGATTATCAAAATGCATAGAAGCCTACTGGCATCTAATTATATATTGATTTGTACGGCAAAATATCATATATTAAATAAAAACTGTATTTTAATACTTATATGTAATAAAATGCATTCCTTATTAAAGAAAATGTTTATTTTTTTTATACATAACCAGTTTAATTATATTTAGTTCCTGTCAAAAGCAGGTTTAAATTTTATGGTTTTTCTCAATAAACTTATTTCATCTGCTGTTTTCTCAAAATTTGTATCATCATCGTCAGTCTAATGTGTACTAAGATTTAGATCAAACTATTATCTTTTCAAATTATCACCTCCAAAGTTTCCAAGTTTTCTAATAAATAACTGACCAAATAAACCCTCACTAATCCCAAATTGTTTTTAATTGTACACGTGTGTCATTATAGTATTTATGAATTGTATAGTGTTTGTACATGTCTAGTATAGTATTTATGAATTGTATCTAGTGTTAAGTGTTTATGTTATAAATATAAATGATAATAAAAAATTTATACAAACTAAAATTCATTAGTTAAGTGGGTATGGCAATTGCCAACCACCAACTACCTGTATTTTCAGGTGACACATATATTTCCATTTAATCAATTAGAAGTGAGAAGGTAGAAAACTTTAAGCTATCTGCAACTATTTTGAAATTTATTTAACAGTTTTTGACTACGAGGTAATGATTTTATTGAGATAATAAAAAGTAATAACTAAATAAATTAATTAGTTTCAAGTTGTTTTTTTTTACTTTTGGATTTTCAATCGGAAGAAATATTACTTGGTGGAATTTTATTGTAATCTAGATTATATGGGAAAAGTGTGATCACTTGATTTTTTTTGGACTTTGTGTTTTTTATGTTAGTAAAAATTTATTGAATCAATAAAATCATACAAAAAGAAGAGAATTCCAAAACAATAACTCTTACAAAGATCAGAATAAAGAGACCTCCAAAACGACCGAACACCGAAAAGACACCCAAAAAACAACAACTTAAACTAGGCATATCCACAATAAGTAAATTAGCAAGATGACGAGAAAAATCCAATGGGAGCTGATCCCATTCCCTAACATTCGAGTCTTCCTGAAACTCAGAAGCCCATTTTGCAAAGCAATCAATCACACTATTACATTTCCTAGGAATATGAACAAAGGAAATAAACTCTAGATGCCAATAAATTTAATGATATGCCAAGCCATTAACACCAACTACCAATGAATATTAGAAATATTATAAGTCTTCAACAAATTAATAATAATTTGAGAGTCCAAATCACATTTTATCTTCTATCATCCTAGAGCATAACCTTTTTTCAAAGAAAAATGAATAGCAAGGACCTCCATATAATTATTAGTTTGCTTCCCCTTATAACAAGAGAAAATGAAAAGAGTTGCACCACTACTATCTCTCCCAACACCACCAATACCTGCATACCCAGTATTCCCTTTGGAAGAGCCATCAATATTAATATTAAACACCCCTCGAGGCAAAGGATGCCATTTTCCATATCTTTGCACTTTTTGATTAGGGTCTTTCCTCCTAACTGATAAATAAATATGATAACCATTCTCTACTAATCCTAGATCCTACATCATCAAAATCTCACACTAAGGCCCTTTGATTGCCCTTTGATTTTATTTGGATCAATTTTTGTTAATATTTTAACATATTAGAATTTTAATTCCAACACTCTTTACTTTTTATGGATCCTAGAGCATAACATTTTTCCAAAGCAAAATGAATAACAAGGGCCTCCATATAATTATTAGTTTGCTTCTCCTTATAATATGAAAAAATGAAAAGAGTTGCACCACTACTATCTCTCCCAACACCACCAATACCTGCATTCCCTGGATTCCCTCTGGAAAATCCATCAATATTAATATTAAATATCCCTCAAGGCAGAGGATGCCATCTACCATATCTCTACACTTTTTGATTGAGGTATTTCCTCCTAAATGATAAAGAAATATGAGAACCATTCTCTACTAAACCTCTATCCTACATCATCAAAATCTCAAAATCTCACACTAAGGCCCTTTGATTGCCCTTTGATTTTATTTGGATAAATTTTCGTTAACATTTTAACATATTAGAATTTTAATTCCAACACTCTTTACTTTTTATGGATCCAAAATTTAGAGTGGAGCATTAAGTTGAAGGGTGTATATTGGTCTAATGCATTTTTAGGATTTTTAGGTTTAATTAGTAAATCAATAATTATATTAAATAAAAACTCTACAACATTGAGAAAATGAGATTAATTTGATTATTAATAGATAGTTTTAAACTTTTGAAGATTAAGATTTTAATTTTTTTTTTTATGAAAACACATCCACTCCCTCACACACTCACCCACGCCACGTTTGAACCTTGGACCTCTCGAAGAAGAGCTAAAGGCCAAACCGTTACGTTGTTTCCCTGGGACATATTTTCAATTTTGGTTTTCCTATCATGACAATACCATTTCTTCTTATGTCACATTAAAGAAAAGTGTGGATTAGCATCACACAACCATGGATAACATGACATAATAGAGGACATTTTATTATGGTTAAATGCACTCAAGACTGATGTCATGGAATATATAATATTTTTTAAATAGGGTATTAAAATATTATAGGCTTAAAATGGTTAGGAAACAATTAAAGTGATGTTAGTGGTTGGGTGGATCTATAAGAGGTCATTCATTACAATTAGATGATGATATAGATTTTTCTTATGGTGATCAAGATACTCTAATGGCTAATTGACCATCCTATTTGTGAGAATACTAGATAGGCTAAAAGTAGATAAAAAACAATGTGACAAATGGATATTATACCTCACTTATTAAGGATAATCTAGGTGCAATAACCGATAATTATATAGAAATGATAGTAATTGAATACCCTATGGACAACTTCAATAATACTTTGATTCTACCACCATCTAGATTGAGCCTATTTAGAGAATGCACAAGATCACGACAAACACAAATATATTTCAAAGGTATAATAGAATATCTGGAGTGGCAACCATTAGCTTCTAATGTTTCTGTTAGAATCATCTACTCGAAAACAAGGATAATAAATGGATGTGGTGATAATGACAATGTCAAGGGTGGTAATAAAATATAAATATAGATAGGGAGAAGCATGAGTTAGCAAGGAGATATCCAAGACTACTATGTTTATAGATATGAAGACCTCTATCATAGATAATATCCCACTACATGCTATTAATAAACTCAATTTTCCTTTAATGATTTTATCTATAAAAACTAGCACTTGTTTCTATGAAGCATTCAAGTCAAACATGGACCATAGAATGTAGTAAAGTAGAATGAAGTATAAATTGATATTATGTAAATATACTCTATAAAACTATAGAAAAAACTCAAAATCATTGAATAAATATGTGAGTTTGTTATATCAATGTCGTTCAAACATACATTAATAACACATTTAATCAATTTGTATAACAACACATATGGATAATACTAGTAACATTGTAATTCTATGGTCTTGTAATGTATATCATGATCAATCCCTCATTTATTGGAAAAGGAGAATACATAGGCTCAATAAGAGATAATTAGGTATTTAAAAATACCACATCTACTATGTTACCACCTAACTAATTACATACTTGTACACAACTTCATTATTTTCAACATACTATTTTATTACAAACATGCACCATAATAACACTTATACATACAAAAATATTATATGTATACTGAATTGACCAGGTTCTCATAATTGTGTTAGATTTTAAGGTGGAATATAATCAATATATTGATCTACATATTTACCCTCTTGTAAATTGATCAAATTTCCTATCATTTATGCAACATAGGTACTCTCTTGGGAAATAAAGATATTATGAGTCATAGGTTGTGTGGAAGACTCAACAAACGCACCATGTAGTTATTGAATTACTTGAAAAGACATAGTATAACAATGTTACACATGCATATCATGGGAAATATCTCTCATCTATTTTTCTTTGCCTTTGCATGACACACACTTTTTCTTGCATGACCTAGATTCTATTATAGTGACACACTTAAATATGTAGATAGCCCACTCATACTCGAATCCATCCATAAATCCATGCATATACAAAAATTATCATGTTTTGAAATTTATGCAATTTGATCTTGTTTAGGCCAAGGTCAAAAGTGTGAACAAGTTCTTATGAGCATCATTTATGTAGCCTATAGGTATGTGAATATGTAAGCCTATGAGCATCTCATCTAATCCTATAACACCCTTTCATATTTTATGCTTAGTGGTACTAGTTAATACACATTTATGGACAACCATACTTCAAAGGGTGATTAATTATTATTTTATTGTAATGATAACATCAAGGTTGAATTTATGTTAGCCTAAGGTTAACTTTTCATTAAGGATTTAGTATCACTACAAATACTCTTCAATGAGGATCCATTTGTATCATAAGTTTGAATAAAATATGATATATTGGGACATCCATTGTCACCCACCCTATACTTCTTGTCATATCCCTCTATTTTCTTTAGATCGTTTAGTATTATTGTCTTCTCATCGCCTTATCTTCTTTTCAATATATGTTTGTAGTGAATGAATGTTTTGAAAAATATTGCACATTCACACTTGGTATCACTGCAAGATATGAAGCAAATCCACTCATAAAAAAAGAAAAAAATGTATCTTTCGCAATTGAAATAAGAATTCAAGTCATATCTTTAAAAAAACCTCTCTCATTTGAATATTTTAAAAATTTAATTATGTTTTGGCATAATTTGACTACAAATTCACATGCATACGACTTGTGCAACCTAGCATCACACACATATAGGATTCAATGAAGGTGTTACATGGCAACATGAATGGTGTGGTTTCCAAGTCATGTGCCTTGGAGTTGGGAGGTTGGGAACTTAGATCTTGACCTCTTTTCTAGTCGTCACACTAATATTTGTTTGAGTTGTCTATTCTCTCACTTGATAGCCAAGGGATGGGAATGGTGGTATGAACATTTATTGGTTCAGAGGATATCATAGGGTCAAATACCTATGGTATTTTTATAGACCTCTTCAAAAACCAATTCAAAGAGTTGTTTCTTATCTTATTTTATCACATGCAATAAAGTAGTCCATTGGTAAGATTGCTTGGTTGTAGCAAGGGGGTCAACAAGTCAATTCCTAAAAGTTCTCCTTATTTTGAGGAACTCCTTTGATAGTATATGAGATATGAATTATGTTGAAGGTAGTCGTCTTATGCCTAAATTGACTACTTGGCATAGTTACTAGGCACTTAGCTTGAAAAAGAGTGATGTTGGATCCAAACCATAGCACTGACATCATTTTTGTACTTACAAGGATAACATCTTATGGAATAGTATCCTCTCTTATCCTAGCATGCACACATGACACATTGGTTAGTTCTCTTGCTCACTTGTAGCAGGTCTTGGGTTCGATTCGTATTGACTCTAAAGCCACAAAATCTCTCTCTCTCTCTCTCTCTCTCTCTCTCTTATATATATATATATATATATATATATATATATATATATATATATATATATATATATATGAAGAAAAATTTAACCAATCACATAATTTAGTGTATAAAACTCAAATTCATAGGCACAACATCCAATCCAATGGTGACAAGTCATAGTTTGTTTGGCAAAACAAATCTAAGGTTTGACATTTTTTTTGTTTTTTTCAATTTGAGTGCTAATATAACAAAATATTTTAGAGGCCATAAATTTTGAATGAAAAAGTGTTTGGAGCACATTTATTTCTAAATTGCATAATTTTTTAGCTCTACATAGTGATGATATTAGTTTATAGATATTTTACAAATTTATTTAGTATTTTTTTGCAAAATAGATTCCTTAGGGTATGCTACTTACATTAATGAGAAAACTTATAGCACTTGGTGAGTTCAAATGGAAATATTACTTAGAAGAAAAATCTCTCTTTCATCATCAATAATAAATGAGAATAATGTCTTATTCATATTGAACTTAGTAACAAAAAGGAGAAAGCTCTTGGATTATTCTTCATGTTAGTGGAACCACATATACTTTTTCATGTCAAAAAGAAAAATAATCCTCTTGACATATGAATTACTTTGAAAGATCTCTACATAATGTAAATTCTAGTGAAGTAAATACAATATAAATTGAGCTCTACAACCTCAAAATTTAAATTTTTATAATTTCAAAGACTATATATATCCCTTTAAAGATCTAAAATATGGTCTAGCTATGGAAGAAATCAAGATAAAGAGTGATAAAGAGTATGTCAAATCTATGAATTCCAATATTTCTCCTCCTTTTCATACAATTCACTTGGATATTTATGTTAATACTATGACTATCAAAGATCCACAACCAATCTCTCTTGAAGAACTTTTCAAGATTCTAATCCATTATGAAGTGGTAATGAAGAATTGTGGAGCTCTTTCTCATACACAAGCTCATCCAAAATATTTGAAGTCAATGGACCTACTACTAATTAACCTAAGGGAAATTCTAAGGTTTTAAAGAAGTCAAATATTTTTTAATATTAAAGAAGTGAAGCACACTCCATCAAAAATTGCATTGCAGTGCTAAAGAAGATTGAGATAAAATTATTGTGGTTTGGACACAAGTTTTCTGATGATGAAAATAAGGAAAAAAGATTAAAATAAGTGACCATTATAGAATCCATTATGGGGGAGGTATTACCTCTAATGGATTCTCTTATTAGCCCTCTTAGCTAAGTTTGAGGTTGGTGTTCAAATTTGAGTAAGTTGAATATGTTTAGGTTTAGATTGAAAGTTTGAAGAAATGCTTATGGGCATCATTTATGTATTCTATGGACATGTGATTATGTTATATTATGAGCATGTTCATGTAATCCTATAGTAACCTTTCACATTCTATCCTTAGTGGTAGTGGTTAATCCACCTTTATTAATAACCTTACTTAAAATTGTTATTTATTATTATTTTATTATAAGGTTAAGTGTATGCATTATTTTATTGTAAGGTCTAAATCAAGGTTAAGTTTATATTGGCCTAATATTAACCTTTAATTTAGGATTTAATATCACTATAAATACCCCTCAATGAAAATCCACTTATATTGTAAAATTGAATAACATGTGATATAGTAGGGTGTCCATGGGAACCCACCCTATGTTTCTTGTTGTCTCCCCTTATTTTCTTCATAAAGTTTATTATTATTATCTTCTAATGGCCTTATATTCTTTTCAAAAAATACATTACATGCTAAATTGTACTTGATATTTATACCAAAAGATCTTATTATGATTTAATCAAATATAAAAACTAAAGTAAAAATAATATAATTTTTAAAAATTATAAAGAGATGGATTATATGGGAGAACATGTTTATTTAGTCACTTTGATTCAATCACTCTAACATAGAGTATAATCATATACATTTCATATTCAACTCTACCACTTTCTTATTGGAGCTTTAAATCTCCTAAATTATTTTTTTGTATAAATATTTTGGTTAAAATAATTCTTGTTTATATATATTGGTTAAAAATAATTCTTGTTTATATATATATATATATATATATATATATATATATATATATATATATAGAGAGAGAGAGAGAGAGAGATATTCTCATATATTTATGCCTTTTTAATTGGAACCGTAATCGAAAATACTGGTTTTAGACTCTAGGCTATTTCAGTTATACGTGAAATGTCTCTCTTGGTGATGACACATCCTATGAGCTATGTATTGGGTTGAAAAACCTTCCTCACTTAGATCTTCCTCATTGATATACTTAGTCAATTGTTCACTTATTGTTATTTTGATCAACCTTGGTATATGCTAAATTATCTCCTCAACTATATATTGATCTTCTACCATATCTTTTGATAGTAGTTTTTGGAAAAAATCTACTACCTCTTATCTAATTTCTATTTCTTCCCTTATGATTTTACCATATTATTTCTCCATATCTGTTATTCTAGATAAGCTCTTATACTTTGAAGTTAAGATATGGAAGAACTTTATGTTTCAATCACCTTTTTCTAACCATTGGTTTCTTGATTTTTATACGCATCATATGTTACCAGAATTGTATGCAACTCTAAATTTAGTTCCTTTTCCCTTAATAATTGAGCTTTGATCCATTCCACTCCTATTGATCTCTTCTTCTAACTTACTCAATTCTCTTCTAATAAGTTTCTTTTTTGAGATATATTTGGAAATTCTTCTTTGTTCTACCTCCTTCTTCATATTATTTAGTTTACTTACCATAATATGCATTTTAGATCCCTATACTGGTATATACCATTATTTTTCCATCTCCTTGAAAATATCTAGGTGGTGCAATCACATATATTCAAATTTAAATGGGGTATTTTTTCTATTAATTTCTAGATTGCATCATAAAGGAAAGGGGTTATGGTTTTAACATGTTTTTGGTAAGGATATTAATTTATGTTCATAATTTCTTTAAAACCAATACTTTAATAAAAGAACCCTATCTAATCAAACCTAAATCAAGCTATCTCCTATCCTTATATTTGACCAACTAAACATGTAGCCACTTAGATCTACATTTAGAAGGTGTGTTTCAGTTATAAACTTACCTAGATCCTTCGTACTATATTTATAATCTTGAGTACTACCTCTCTTTTCTATAGGTGAGATAGGTATTAAAATCACCTACCACTATCCATTTTGGTCCTCTAAGTTGATTTTTCATTTTCTCTACAACCCTCCATAATTCCCTTAGGGTCTTATTGGAATTAGAGGCATAGATATTGGTGATTAAAAAAGCTAACTTGGATATTTTGTTGTATTTAGAGTTTTTAATTTATTCATACTATGTACTAGGATTTCACTTACATAGAATTTAGAAATCTACATTGTAATTATACCTTTTGATGCCCCTTGGAATTTTTCCTAATAGCCTTCTCCACTCCTCTATATTCCTTGTTGTATCTTACTCTAGTTTGTTTTACAGAAAATATCTAGTTGGTGGTTCTTAATTAGATCTATAAACATCCTATGATTCTTAGGGACATTCACACCCTCAATATTCCAACTAAGTAATTTCACATCCCTCATGTTGCAGGCTTCTAAGAACTCCATACAAATATTTCCTCTAGGGTATATTGTTTCCCATAAGCTTTATCCTCTATTTATTTGATCCTCTTTTCTTTCATTGATAGTCTTCCTACTCTGTCATATTTATCTCTTCCCAAGCTAGGAACTTTTTGGGAGCTTCTAGTGACTTGCACATTAGGTGATGATGTTACCTTACTAGATGTATCCTTATTCATGTATCTTATTTCTATTTTCATTGTATCACACTCCTTCATGGGAAGCACTTCTATCCCATCCTCATCTCTTTCTCTCATCCCTACTTTTATATTGCAGGTTTACATACCTCATGAATTGAATAATCATGATTCATATCTTGAAGAACACAAGCTTATACTGAGAGGGGGGGGTGAACAATATAAGACCTTTTTCAATTTTATCTATCAATACAACTTTCAAACCATTAACATGCAGAATAAAATAGCAGTAACAACAACAGTAAAATAGTGCACAAAAAGCAATCCACAAAGATACAAAGCACTTTACGTGGTTCACCCAAGGTGGGCTACTCCACGGATAAAACTTTCCTCTAAAAGTTATATCAAAACCTCTCGGGAATCCTTCCCGATTACAAAGTTTATGAGCCTTAGCTCAAAGGAGACACCTTCCCCTAATTCTGCTTTGCTAGTGATCCTCTAGAAGACCTCTACCTCCTTCGCCCTTAGCAAGTGGAATTCTATCCACAGAAGACACCTGTCTTCCCCGCTCCGCTTGGAGATCTCTGTCCTCAACTCTGTTACAGCAAAGCTGGTCCTCTTTTCTGTACCAAACACAGTCCTTCGGTCTAGCACAATTGTCCTCTTTCTTTGTTCCTTTCTGCACTTGGTTGAAAACAACTTTTCACTGCCTGCGCAACTACAGTAGCACAGTCTTCTCAAATTACAGCGGCACTATCTTCTCAAATTACAGCAGCACTTGATCATCGTTTGTCCTTCACAACTGTTCGCAATTACAGCAGTATCTACTTCGTGCACTTTGCTTTCTTTTACATATACTGCGTGAACACAATCGCAATCACAGCTGTCCTTAGATCAAATTCCACCCTTTTCATGATCTTCGCAAACACTGCAGCATTCGAACGCACAACAACTTATGCGCCTATGTACAACCACAACATCATACTTTTTGCACAGTCTTCTTATGAATAGCAGCACAGTCTTTGATACTTAGAAGATTCAACGAAGTCCACTCTAATGCTGTAGTCGAACTTCGCTCTCTGCTTTTTCGATGATCGAACCTCACTAGTCACACTAACTTTGCGAACGCCTCACTACGAAATGCACACTTCGATCGATACACAAAAATGCTCAAACAGTCTTCCTTTAATACTCACAATCTTAAGATGAAATCTTGTTCTTTAGTCGGCAGTTCAATCTCCAAACACGTCGGCTGTAAAACCTTACACTTCATCGACAGAGGTTAACTTCGTCGGCTTTAACCGCCTCTGCTATTCTGTAGCTGTTCTCACGCGAAACTCAAACATGTCGCGATATCGCTACGCCTTTGACTACCATACACCTTCTTTGGTTTGTTGTCATGAAATCGTGACACTACAGCCTTTGCTGACGTCATCGTAAATCTTGTCACGAAATCGTGACGCTCTAGACTTCAAAGCCTTCTTCTCTACTGTTGTCATGAAATCGTGACACCTTTGCCTCTTGCTGACGTCATCATGATTCTTGTCATGAAATCGTGATGCTCTGGACTTCAAAGCCTTCTTCTCCGCTACTGTCATGAAATCGCGACACCTTTGCCTCTTGCTGACGTCATCATGATTCTTGTCACGAAATCGTGATGCTCTGGACTTCAAAGTCTTCTTCTCCGCTACTATCACGAAATCGTGACACCTTTGCCTTTTGCTGACGCCATCAGCAACTCTGTCGCGAAATCGTGACACCTCTTGCTTCTTCATCCTTTTCTTGGTTTGCACTAGCGAAAATGAAACATGTCGCGAAATCGCGACGCTTTTGCTGCCTTAAGCTCTCTCTTGCCAACTGCTCGCGAAACTGGAACATGTCACGAAATCGTGACGCTTTTGCCAACTGCAAGCTGCCAACTCAACCTGTCATGAAATCGTGACACTTTCTCGCATCCGTACAACTTCTTCGAAACTTGTCGCGAAATCGCGACACTTCCTGCAACTCAACACTGCCAACTCAACTTGTCGCGAAATCGCGACGCTTTTTGCATCCGTACAACTTCTTCGAAACTTGTCACGAAATCGTGACACTTTTCCCGTTCGCCTCTCCTTCCTGCATGTCACGAAATCGTGACACTTTTGCCCGCTTTGCCTCTGCCTTCCTGCATGTCACGAAATCGTGACAGTTTTGGCCAAACTTTCTCTCTCCTCAAACATGTCACGAAATCGTGACAGTTTTTCCAGCAGCCTGCAAACTTTTTCTAACTTATCTTTTTCTGGATTTTTGGCAACTGGGCTACTCTGATTTTCTTGGAGACTTACTGACCAGCTGAAACCTTCATCAAAACACATCCTTAGACATAAAAACAAATTGCTCCAAGAACTCCTTGACATCAAAAACAACAACTACCAATAGCTCCTTGACATCAATGACAACAATTAAACTTAGGCAAAGGCAATGTACTCAAGATACCCAAAATTGCCAACAATCTCCCCCTTTGTCATTGATGGCAACCCTTAATTAAAAACACATCTTTCAAGAGCCAAAACTGAAATCAATCTCTTCAAGTTTTGCTCCCCCCGACTTGAAGCTTTCCTCTTCACTTGAAAACACTCCCCCTTACTTAAATCTCTCCCCCTTTGTCATCAATGGCAAAGGGTCACCTTTGGGGCTTGGGACTAAGAATGAGCCTCTTAGCTTAGTCCCTCCCCCACCTCCCCGATGAGGTGATTTAAAACAGGGTTGGGAGTGATACTCCCATTAGACACTCATCATCATTAGTGTCTAAGATTTCTTTGTCGGGCCTTCTCTTGAATTATTTTTCTGTATTCCTGTTCTCGTCACTGTTTTGATCCTCGGACCTGTTAATACTACTATTCCTATTTCTTTTATCTTTTTTGTTCTTATCCATACCTTGATCCTTGGACCTGTTCATATCACTTTTCCTATTTTTGTTATCATTCCTATTCTTATCCATGCCTTGATCCTTGGATTTGTTCATGTTGTTGTTTCTGTTCCTGTATCTCAGAAGATCAGCTCTACACTGTCTAGCTAGGTGACCTTCATTGTTGCATTTATAGCAAGTAACAATATTTGGCATGACTGTTCTTTGAATCCGCCTGTTCTGACTAACCCAGCTCTCGTTATTTGCCTTGCAAAAAATTGCCTTGTGCCCGAATTGTTGACAAGAGTAACAATACCCTTGAAAGAAATTACGTATCCTGAAACTGTCATTTACTCTCTTCATTTGAGTCATGCAATGTACAACCATGTGACCAAATCTGTGACACGCAAAACATCTATCGTGAAATTTTCTTTTATTCGACTTCATGGGTCCCGAAGACTTCTTCTTCTCAGTCTGAATATCATTTTCTATTTCTGCGTATTCATCACTTACTGACTCATGATCTGAAGTACTTTCTTCAACAGGACTCTCTTCCTTTTGAAATCTCTTGCTAGATTCCCCAACCTGTTCCTTGTGCGGCTCAACGAAACCGAGACCTGTTTTATCTGTTGGTTTTCTTTGTCCTTTGATGAGAAATTTAACCTTCTTGGAGCTATCCTAAAATCTGTAGAGCTTATCCTTGTACTCTTTATTTTCTTCTTTCAAAGAAGCCATTTCCTGTTCTAACTCTCTATACTCCAGAATTTTAGAATCTAACTCATTCTTGAGTTCTTGTGACTTAGCCATAGATGCTTCAAGATTTTCTACAAGTTCATCTATCTCCATACAACATTCATCTAACTTAAACTTGAGTCTATCATTCTTCTTTCTTTCCTTTTTCAAAACACCAAGAGCATTATTGAGTTCACATTCAAGATCCTCTATTTGATGGCACTTTGAATTGTCACAGCCTTTTTCAGATTTCTTATCACTAGAGGTGCTACCTTTTTCAAAAACCATACATGCATCTTCATTGTAGTTTTCTGAAGCATCCTCATACATACTAGCAGCCAAATCATTATTTCTGCAATCATCCTCAAGGTGCCCAAAATTTCCACATCTAAAACATTTCATGATAATGAATTTATGTTTCGGTTCTTCCTCTTTTTCTGAAATGAACATCTCATTTTCATCATCACTAGAAGAACTGTCACTATCATTGCTAGAACACTTACTTGCTTTGTCTAAGTAGAAGCTCTTCTTATTCTTGTGAGAATGCCTCTTTCCATGATTGTTGTACTCATCTTTGCTTTTCTGGTGATTGTTGTACTCATTTTTGCTCTTTCTGTAATACCTGTGCTTTTTAGAGTCCTTGCTTTTAACATCCTGTACATCTTCATCACTTTCATTTTTAGAAACAGTACATTCAGTAGCATAATGACCAAATTTCCCACAGTTAAAACATCTTATATTTTTCTTGCTTTTGTGCTTTCTGGAAAACTTGCCTTTCCCGCTGTAATATGCCTCTTCCTCACTAGAAGACTCATCACTTTCTTGAATCTGTTTGCCCTTCGATTTCTTGATAGCTTTGAAAGCTGCCTCTTTCTTTACATCAACTTTTACTTGAGTTCTCAGCTCAAATGCTGCAAGAATACTATGGAGCTCATCCTTTTTCAATTTATCTAAATCTTTGGCTTCCTCAATAGCAGAAATATTTTCACTAAATCTATTAGGAAGAGATCTTAAAATCTTATCACACACATCATTTTCAGCAAGTTCAAGACCTAAGTCTTTCATGGAGTTCACAATCTCATCCATCCGAAGCATGTAGTCACTAATATTTTCATCATCATTCATCTTGAGTTGTTCAAACATACCTTTAAAATGTCTCAATTTGGCCTTTCGAACATTTGCATCACCCGTATGAACAACCTCGCAATTGTTTCCACATCTCACTAGCTGTCTTGCAGGTGAATAACTTTGGTAAGATCAGCCTTCCTGTAAACCTTTTAAGATTGCATTCATGGCTTTTGAGTTGTTGTGATGTAGAAGCCTGTCCTCTTTAGTGTAAGGACCATTTGTAGGAATGGTGTACCCATCTTCAATAACTTCCCATACCTCATTACCAAGAGCCATAAGATAGACCTTCATTCTTGCACTCCATAGACCAAAATCTGATCCATCCGGAATAGGTGCTACATTCCCACTTGAGTAGTCCATTGTGTTCTTTGCAACCTTTTCCTTCAAGCTGTTAAACTTTTCGAAGGCACTGGCTCTGATACCAATTGAAGAACACAAGCTTATACCGAGAGGGGGGGTGAACAGAATAAGACCTTTTTCAATTTTATCTATCAATACAACTTTCAAACCATTAACATGCAGAATAAAATAGCAGTAATAACAACAGTAAAATAGTGCACAAAAAGCAATCCACAAAGAGACACAACACTTTACGTGGTTCACCCAAGGTGGGCTACTCCATGGATAAAACTTTCCTCTAAAAGTTATATCAAAACCTCTGGGAATCCTTCCCGATTACAAAGTTTATGAGCCTTAGCTCAAAGGAGACACCTTCCCCTAATTCTCGCTTTGCTAGTGATCCTCTAGAAGACCTCTACCTCCTTCGCCCTTAGCAAGTGGAATTCTGTCCATAGAAGACACCCGTCTTCCCCGCTCCGGCTGGAGATCTCTGTCCTCAACTCTGTTACAGCAAAGCTGGTCCTCTTTTCTATACCAAACACAGTCCTTCGGTCTAGCACAATTGTCCTCTTTCTTTGTTCCTTTCTGCACTTGGTTGAAAACAACTTTTCACTGCCTACGCAACTACAGCAACACAGTCTTCTCAAATTACAGCGGCACTATCTTCTCAAATTACAGCAGCACTTGATCACCGTTTGTCCTTCACAACTGTTCACAATTACAGCAGTATCTACTTCGCGCACTTTGCTTTCTTTTACATAGACTGCGTGAACACAGTCGCAATCACAACTGTCCTTAGATCAAATTCCACCCTTTTCATGATCTTCGCAAACACTGCAGCATTCGAACGCACAACAACTTATGCGCCTATGTACAACCACAACATCATACTTTTTGCACAGTCTTCTTATGAACAACAGCACAGTCTTTGATACTTAGAAGATTCAACGAAGTCCACTCTAATGTTGTAGTCAAACTTCGCTCTCTGCTTTTTCGATGATCGAACCTCACTAGTCACACTAACTTTGCGAACGCCTCACTACGAAATGCACACTTCGATCGATACACAAAATTGCTCAAACAGTCTTCCTTTAATACTCACAATCTTAAGATGAAATCTTGTTCTTTAGTCGGCTGTTCAATCTCCAAACACGTCGGCTGTAAAACCTTACACTTCGTCGACAGAGGTTAACTTCATCGGCTTTAACCGCCTCTGTTGTTCTATAGCTGTTCTCGTGCGAAACTCAAACATGTCGCGATATCGCTACGCCTTTGACTATCGTACACCTTCTTTGGTTTGTTGTCACGAAATCGTGACACTACAGCCTTTGCTGACGTCATCGTAAATCTTGTCGCGAAATCGTGACGCTCTAGACTTCAAAGCCTTCTTCTCTGCTATTGTCATGAAATCATGACACCTTTGCCTCTTGCTGACGTCATCATGATTCTTGTCATGAAATCATGATGCTCTGGACTTCAAAGCCTTCTTCTCCGCTACTGTCATGAAATCGTGACACCTTTGCCTCTTGCTGACGTCATCATGATTCTTGTCATGAAATCGCGACGCTCTGGACTTCAAAGTCTTCTTCTCCGCTACTATCATGAAATCATGACACCTTTGCCTTTTGCTGACGTCATCAACAACTCTGTCATGAAATCGTGACACCTCTTGCTTCTTCATCCTTTTCTTGGTTTGCACTAGCGAAAATGAAACATGTCACGAAATCGTGACGCTTTTGCTGCCTTAAGCTCTTTCTTGCCAACTGCTCGTGAAACCGGAACATGTCACGAAATCGTGACGCTTTTGCCAACTGCAAGCTGCCAACTCAACCTGTCACGAAATCGTGACACTTTCTGCATCCGTACAACTTCTTCGAAACTTGTCACGAAATCGCGACACTTCCTACAACTCAACACTGCCAACTCAACTTGTCGCGAAATCGCGACAGTTTTTGCATCCGTACAACTTCTTCGAAACTTGTCACGAAATCGTGATAGTTTTGCCCGTTCTGCCTCTACCTTCCTGCATGTCACGAAATCGTGACACTTTTGCCCGCTTTGCCTCTGCCTTCCTGCATGTCACGAAATCGTGACAGTTTTGGCCAAACTTTCTCTCTCCTCAAACATGTCGCGAAATCGCGACAGTTTTTCCAGCAATCTGCAAACTTTTTCTAACTTATCTTTTTCTGGATTTTTGGCAACTGGGCTACTCTGATTTTCTTGGAGACTTACCGACCAGCTGAAACCTTCATCAAAACACATCCTTAGACATAAAAACAAATTGCTCCAAGAACTCCTTGACATCAAAAACAACAACTACCAATAGCTCCTTGACATCAATGACAACAATTAAACTTAGGCAAAGGCAATGTACTCAAGATACCCAAAATTGCCAACAATATCCTCTACTATTGGGATATATGGGATAGTAGATAGAACAAATTCTTGAGTACTAGTATTGGGCTCAACCTGTATATATATTGGTCACCCATCACACCACTTTCTACAATCCTCTTTATTGGATCTTTTAATGCCTAATCTATTTCTTGCAAAACGTGTATTCCATATGCTTCCCTCATGTCTTCATTCACTTTTTCTATTTCTTTCCTTATGCTTGGTTATTTGATACTTGCTCTTACCTAGCTCCTTGATTATATTTTTAATGATGTTACATAGGATTTTATGAGGGGTTCTAGTCCCCTCATACTGAGTGGGGTTTAAACCTTGGACCTCTAAAAGAGAGGCCAAAATCCTTACCACTGTAGTAAGATTATATCTATATGGCTTCTTGATTATTACCAATCTTACTTGAAACGTTTAAAGAACATTTAAAAATATCATAAGTAAGTTCTACCTTGGTATATTGATCTTCCTATGATTCCTTTGTAAGGCTTATTGTCTCAGCTTGATCCTCCAACCTAGAGTCTTTTGGTTCATCTCCCTCATATTTCTTCTTTGCACTTTTTAAGTATTTTCCCATTTGGGGATTCTCCTTTGATTGCTTCGAGGATGTATCCACCACATGTTGTATTTATTATTAAGCTCATAAAAAATTCTTAAAGACCTAATTTACATTGGAAGCATTTTAATAGGTAATGTTTCTAAAGGAAACTTCTTAGTATGTACACTACCAAGCATTATTTTATTTCAGACTTGAGAATATGGTGAAAAATCCTTTTGGAAGGAAATTATGGAATAATAAGAATTAATTTTCCATTTCCATTCAATCCACTTTTAAAATTTTAAATAAGTTGACTAGTATCAACTAAACTTATATATTATTATTTTTAGAACCATTATATTGTACTCAATCATATCATCCTTGATTATGTAAACAATTAGCTACATATACATAAATTAGTGAGGTTTATCCTCAACTACAACCTCCTTACTTTTATGTAAGATTTGTATAACTGGTTTTTTTCTCCTTTACGCTTAGGTTTTACTAATAAAAGTCTATTTTATTTTATTTCCAACAATATGAAATAAGGATTTTAATAATAAGTTTCCCTTCATATTCACTTGCTCTCTACTTATACTTACACTCACCTCCTTAATATAATATCTCTATCTTTTTTGTGTTATTTAATTTTATTTAAAAAATATAATTTATTAATTAAAATAAATATCAAATTTAAAAAAATAAAAAATTAATATATCACAGTTATCATGTAATTTCATAATCCAAATTTACATATATTAAAATTCATTATAAAAATTGTGTTTTATTTAAAATGTATTTAAAACATATACTTTTATTTTATTAATTAAAATAAGCTTTTATTATATACTTTCAGACTGCAATGTTGCAATTTTGATCGATTATTGTTTTTTTACTTAACTTTTATATTACATGCAAAGAAAATTTGTTGCATTTTGAATATTCCAAAGAAAGAAGTAAAACTTTGAACAGTCAGACAAAGTAGAAATATAGGGTCATGCACACTTAAATGATTACAATTAAACAACCAACTACCACATTTAGCATTAGAAACTTTCTCTATATATCTCTTAATTCCATGTCGCTTCCTTTCAAATTAAATGTGTCCCAACTTGACAATATTGCATGTTGTTGTCTTGTAGAGCATATCTGGAATAGATTTCCTAGACCAACTGGTAATACTAGATGGATGATTTGAAATAGTAATTTCCAATATGGTTTCATCCCTTAGATGGTATGGGCGGCCAGGATAAAGAAGATCCAAGAGATTTGCCTTCATAATGAGATCTCTCATATTTGTTCCATGCTTATGAAAGACCCTACTAACATTGTTATTTAATGTGATCTAACTAATGTTGAAATTAGGCTAGAGTTTATGATTGTTACCATGCTAGAGGGACACATGTTGGATCTCTCCTCAATTGGATATCCCAGGGAGACAAGGGAACTAATTTTTTTTAACTACCTCAGACATAAGAATATTTCAGAAAGGAACATTGAGTTGGAGGACCCTTCAGGTCATTCTCTTTTTTACTCTAAAGAGATCATGAATCTTTTTGTAGCTCATTTCTCTCAAGTTTTTATAGTGGATCCAAGGGATGAAATCCAATGTATCTTAATGGAATATGTGCAGAAACATATTCCCACCCTAGTTGACCCCATTATTCAAGATCAAATTGAATATACTCTTTCTATGAATGATCTGAAAACTGCTCTTTTTCCTATGAAGAATGACAAAGATCCTAGCTTGGATGGTCTTCTAGTAGATTTTTATAATTTATTTTTGGCCTATTCTTTCCTTTTATCATCATCATGTTTACCTAGAACCTCTCCATAATAGTTCCCTTGGAGTTTATATCAATGTAGGGCTTATCAAGGTAATTCCTAAAGGTACGACTCATAACCAAATCTCCAGTTGGAGACCTATTACCCTCCTCAATATTTCATACAAGATCATAGCTAAAGCTATAGCTTTAAAAATAAAAAATTTTGCTCAAGCAATTGTTCACTCTGAACAATATGCTTTTCGTAAAGGTCGTTATAATTTAGATAATCTTATGATGGCCTGGAAAACTTCAAAATGGGCTATCCACTCTAATCAATATGCCCTATTGGTTATGTTAGATTTTGACAAAGCTTATGCTTTCATTCTTAGTATGCTTTCTTGGCTTGGTTTCAGTCCAAAATTTTGTAATCAAATTGGTATGCTCTTTTGTAATTCTTCATATTGTGTTCAGGTTAACGAAGCTCTTTTCTCCTCCTTCCCTCTTCAATGGTTTATCATATAGGGTTGCCCCCTTGCTTCTTTTTTGTATGTTTTGGCTATCGATGCTCTTGGTTATATTATTTATAAGGCTCATTTTTATGGCCTCATTTAGGGTATTAAGATTCCTAGGGATAAGCATGCTTTAACTCTCATTCTGCTGATGATTACCTTATTTTTCTTCAAAATATCCAACAAGAGGTGGAAACGGCTAAAGAGATTGTTCAATTGTTTTGTAATGTCTATGGTTCTCGTATTAATGACTCTAAAACTAAAGTATTCTATACCTCTTTCTCTCCCCATAGATGCAACTTCTTAATTGAGTGGAATATCATCCCTCATGGTATGATTGTGCATTATTTGGTAATTCCCTTTGAGATTAATATATCTCCTAAGGATATATGGAATTGGTTATGGAAAGACTTCAAAAAAATTTAATGCTTGGCCAACTTGGTTTCTTTTCTTAGCATGAATAATTCAAGTTGTGAATAAAATTATGGTAGCCTCTCATGTTTATTACTCCTCTTGTTGGATGGCCACCAAGCTATATTTTAACAAATTTACTCAAACCATTTGTAATTTTTTATGGACCAAATAGGATGGCGATGTGGGAATTACACCCATATCTTGGAAAATTTGTACTCAACCTAAGGGTTTAGGAGGTCTAGGCATCATTGATCCACTTACCTAGAGTAAATTTTTAGCTACAAAATTGGTTACTAGAGCCATTGTTGGTGATGAAAATTAGAAACACATATTTTGTTACAAAATCTCTCTAGCTACTCACAAAGGATAAGGTCCTTAATGCACCTTATTTTACAGTTAAAAGATCTATTCCAGTTACCCAAAACCAGAAAGCTTAGTAATCAGTTTCTCATTTATTGTATTGGAAGTATGACTCCTTGAGACATGGTATAAGGATCAGTATAAATAGTATTTGGTGGAATAAACTTATCCTCCATAATGATAAACCTTTAGCTTTATGTAATGCTATTCATGGTCTAGATTTTTTGAAGAAATACATTAATAGAATTAGAGATATATGGGATCTGGGTAGTTGTTTAGTTCTTACCTGGAACCATATCTATAATTATTGCTCCCTTCCCTCTAGGTTCAAAGAGTCTTATGACTTATTTGTGGCTTCCATACCTTTTGATATCCTTATGAAGTTAGGAAAAACTACTCATAATATTTGGAATGAATAGAGATGGCTTAATGACCATAGAGTCTCTCCCATTACTTCTAGTTGGATATAAGAAAATTTTGTGTGTCCCCCTTCTTTAGACTCTAAGCTCAATGTCAAGTGGTAAGTGAATTGTACCAATGCCCAATAGTATTTTTTTGCTACTCAAATTTGGAAATCTCTTGTTGAATAAAAAACTCAACTTCTTGGATCATAGATTTTGCATCAAAAGCTTCCAATTATTGAGAGTTTGGTTACGATTTTACACATTTCCCCTCAATGAAATTTTTGTAATGCTTTAAAAAATCTTATTCACTTGTTTTGGTTTTGTGACATGGCTAAAAAATTTTGGGATGTTTTCTACTCTTTTCTTTTTCCTCTTTCACTAGATCTTGGAAGCCTTTTCTACTTGGTTTTTCTCAGTTGGATCAGTGTTCCAAACTCTGGGATGTTTGTAGACTCATCCTTCTCAAGCACATTTGGAAGTGTAGATGAAAAAATTATTTACTATATCTGCTCCTCCATGGTGTTAGAAATATTAACCCTGATTTGCACTCTCCACCCAACTATGCTGTGAAACTGGGCGATGCCAGACTACGCTCGCTAAAAAAACAAATTTGGGCATCCCGCATATTTTTTTGATGTGACATCACACATGCCCTCTGACATCCATCCAATCAGCATTGATATCCTTTGTGCAGGGTAGGCAATTGGTTATTTCATCCGTGCGGTAGTTGGTGACTGGATCTTATATCTTGCTATATAAACCCTAGCTTGGGGTGCATTTCTAAGTAAGGGTGTAGATTCTGAAGTAGTAGAGCAGCAGAGGAGAGCATTTTAGTGATCAGAGTAGCTCATTTGGTTATGTTCGAGCCGTAGACTCGACATTTGTTTTGCTTCTTAGTTTATCTTGCAATTTTAGTCTGCAAAAGCTTGTATATCCTCAACCGAGGATCTTTGTAACCCTTCATTTGGATAAATAAACCTTGTCATTGTTTTTGGTATTCTACAAGGTTTTGATTTATATTTGTCTACATTTATTTTGACTTGCTTCTTTGTTGTTAGTTGTTATTTTATTTCAGTCACTTTCGTAATATGTTGATTGCTTGATCTCACCCATTGTTCCTTTGTGGAACTTCTGCAATCGCCTCCTCAATGGAGTGATTTCAAAACATGTTGAGGGTTTGGGCTCAGGTCCTTGAACATCGTTGGATTTCTTCTTCTCTCTGCACAACAACTCCAAAATAAAATCCAGCATTGTCGCTTTGGTGCGTGTCATCAGGATAACAAGCTACTTAGAAAAATATTTGCCTAAGTTTCCAGGCAGCTTCCCACTTGTGCAACATAGTTTTATTGTGCAAGGATTCTCTTGCGCAATTGGATGAGAAGACCAGAATTTTCTCTAAGTCCCAAGCCCCTGCCCAACTGCACAACACAGTCTGACTGCGTAGCCGTTGACCTGCACAACTAGACGTTGACCGAATTAAATCCACTCTATTTTGTATATTTTCCACTACACATCCTGACTGTGCAGTCTTGCATGTGTGAAGCCTGATATCATGAGCACCTTCATACACACATGAGCAGGTTCATTAAAATAAAATGAAAATTCAAACTAGTATCATAGTAGTAGTGTCCTTGATGCGAAGACTAAAGTAGAATGGATTCTGATAGCAACCATTCACTGTAGTTGTAGATCTCACGTTTCAACAGTAATAACTATGATTACTGGAGCATTTAGATGAAGATATTGTTCAGATCTCAAGAGTTGTAGGAGTTAGTCAAGATCAGCTACCTAGAATCGGCAAGTGCAACAGCATTGGTCACCCTCTCCCAAGCTGACAAGGATTTGTTGAAGGGGAACACAAAGAAGGACCAAAAGGCCCTCTTATACATCATGCTAGTGATCAAAGAGACCATATTCTCATAGATTGCATTGACCACCAAAGCAAAGTAGGCTCGAGAGATTCTGGCTAGCTTGTATTAGGGCACCAATAAGGTGAAGTTGGTGAAACTATAGATGCTCATGAGAGAGTTAAAAAACCTGTAGATGAGTGATTCTGAGTCCATGAGTGACTTCTTCACCCGAACGATGGACATAATCAACCAGATGTGGTTGAATGGAGAAATATTGTAGAGCTAGAGAATCATGGAGAAGATTCTCAAAAGTTTGTCTGCCAAGTTTGACTCGGTTGTGATAGCAATCGAAGAGTTAAGAGATCTGAGAACCCTATCGATAGATGAGCTCATGGTTTTATTGTAGATGCATGATTAGAGGCTAAGTCGTTCATCTCAGACCTCTCTAGAGAAAGCATTCAAGGCTTAGGTATCATTCCAAGATAGCGACAGACAAGAATACCATAATGGCACTTCTAGCTCTCAATGAGGAAGGGGTAAAGACAGGAATTGAAGAGGCAAAAAATCAAGGAGGATGGTAAAACCCTAGTGAGGGAGAGACCAACTGCAACTTCCATCAACAAGGAGAAAGAGGCAGTGCAAAGAACTAGCAAGCTGGATCTAGTAAAAAAAGACATGTCAAAGGTCCAGTGCTACTATTGCAAAAAATTTGGCCATCACATCTCACAATGCAAAAAATGAATGGCCAAGGAGAACCAGCAACAGGACCATTACACATATGAAGATGGAAATGTGGTAGGAGGAAATGTGCTATTGACTTACAATATTGAGGAGGATATCCAAAAGAATGTTTGGTATCTTGACAGTGGGTGCATGAACCACATGATGGGGAACAAGGAGATGTTCTCACAACTGGATGAAATAGTCCATTTCGAGGTCAATATGAGGAACAACAACAAGGTTCCCAAGATGGGGAAAGGAAAGATCCTCATCCGCACCAGGCATAGTGAACGCAAGTAGATCTATGACATCTACTATGTGCCTGGTAAGAAGCATGACTTGTTGAGCATTGGACAACTCATGCAGAAAGGGCATACAATCTAGTTTAAATACGGAGTGTGCACCATCAGAGATAAGATGCATGGGTAGATTGCAATAGTGTCCATGATGAAAAATAAGATGTTTTCACTATATATTTAGAATGAATATTTGATGTCTAAGAGTGTAGTTGTGAAGTATGCTACCTGGTTGTGGCATCTCAGGTTCGGTCACCTAAGTTTCAGTGGCCTAAATCTACTGCACAAGAAGCATATGGTGAAGGGTTTACCCCTATTGAGCAGAAAAACCAATTCTATGAGGGCTGCTTAGTCAGAAAACAACATAGGGAATCATTCTCTTTTGATCAGTCTTGGAAAGCATCACAACAATTGGAACTGGTGCACTTAGACATTTGTGGTCCGATGCAGACCAAAAAGTTTATCGATAATAAATACTTCTTGACTTTCATTGATGATTTTAGTTGTAAGACTTGGATTTATCCAATCAAGCTGAAGTCAAAAGCATTTACTAGATTCAAGGAGTTCAAATATTTGGTGGAGAAACAGAGTGGATATCAGATCAAGACTCTCAGAACTGATGGTGGATGTGAATACATCTCCAATGAATTCCATAATTTTTGCAAGCAACACAAAATTTGGAGGTAGCTTAATGCTAGATACATGCCATAGCAGAACAACGTATCTGAGAGCAAGAACCAGACCATGATGGAGATGGCACACAACATGATGAAGGCGAAGGGATTTTTGCACGAGTTTTGGTTAGAGGCTATAAGTTGTGCAGTCTACTTGCTAAACATATATCCCACCAAAAGTATGCAAGAAAAAATCCCTCAGGAGGCCCGAAGCAGTGTGAAGCCATGTGTGGCTCATTTGTGTGTGTTCGGATGCATTGCTTATGCACATGTTCTAGAAGATAAGCGATAGAAACTAGATGATAAATATGATAAGTACATTTTCATAGGGTATAGTGAATAGGCAAAGGCATATCGACTGTACAACCCTATGATGAAGAAGCTCATCTTCAACCATGATGTGAAGTTCCTGGAAGATGAAGCCTAGAACTAGAAATTGAAGACTAGCCAGTTAGAGCCAGCAGTAGTGGAGTCTGTTGACTTGGAGGAGGGTAATGTGTAGCCACCTGTAGCCTCAAGTAGCAAAATTAGTGCCAAAAATAACATAGCCTCACCATCTCAATCACCTCCACTTACAAGAAAAATCTAGAATTTGGTCACACCTACAAATATGAGGAGCTTGCAAGACATTTACGAGGTCACCTAAACTCATGAAGATGAGGAATATTCTAATTTCACATTCTTTACTGAGGTTGATCCAATGGAGTTCGAAGATGCAAGTCAAAATTAGAAGTGGGTGAAAGCGATGGACAAGGATATTGAAGCCATTAAGAAGAATGATACATGGCAACTAACAGATCTTCTAGTAGGGGAGAAGGCCATTAGGGTCAAATGGGTGTACAAGACAAAATTCAATTCCCAAGGAGAAGTTGATAGGCATAAGGCCAGATTAGTGGTGAATGGCTATAAGTAGAAGTCAGACATTGATTACCATGAGGTATATGCACCTGTAGCCCGACTTGGCATAGTGAGGATGATCTTGGCACTAGAAGCTCAGAAATGCTGGAGTGTTTACCATATGGACGTCAAGTCAGCCTTCCTCAACAGAGTTCTAGAGGAAGAGGTCTACATAGACCAACCACCAGATTATGAGTTTGAAGGCCAGGAGGACAAATTCTTAAAGCTAAATAAGGCCCTACACGGTTTGAAGCAGGTACCCCAGGCTTGGTATAGCCGAATTGAAAGCTATTTTTAGGAGAATGGGTTTGTCAAGTGCCCATATGAGCACACCCTGTACATGAAGACAAATGAAGTAGGGGAGCTCATAATCATCTACCTATATGTGGATGATTTAATTTACACTGGCAATAATGCAACACTGTTTACCTAGTTCAGAACAACCATGAAGAAGGAGTTCAAGATGACGGACTTAGGGCTGATGAAATATTTCTTAGGCATCGAAGTTGACCAATCGACAAATGGCATCTTCATTTCTTAGGGTAAGTATGCAAAGGATGTACTAAAGCAGTTCAAGTTGGAGGATAGCAAACCTTCCATCACACCTGTTACCATAGGTTTAAATTTGAGCAAGCTGGATCTAGGGAGGAATATTGATCCAAATTTGTTCAAAATTTTGGTTGGTAGTCTGATGTATTTGACTACAACTCGACCAGATCTGATGTTCGGATTCAATCAGATCAATCGCTTCATGGAGACTCCGAAGGACATGCACTGGTAAGAATACAAGAGAATCTTGTGCTATATCAATGGGACACAAAACCATGGCCTATTTTATTCCAGATAGGACCAATTGGAACTGACGGGCTTCACAAATAGTGACTAGATCGACAGCATCAATGATCAAAAGAGCACCTTTGGGTATGCTTTCCATCTCAAATCAGAGGCAGTTTCATGGGTATCCAAGAAGCAACCAATAATTACATTGTCCACTACTGAAGCAGAGTATGTTGTTGCCATGTCAGCCACATGCCAGGCAATTTGGCTGTGAAGAGTTTTGGGTGAACTAAACTATCCTCTAGAAGGCACGACAACAGTATTTTGTGACAACAATTTTGCCATAGTACTATCAAAGGATCCCGTGTTCCATGTTTGAACGAACCATATTGACATTCATTTTCACTTCATCAGAGAGTTGGTGAAGTTTGGTGAAATTCAGCTATAGTTTTACAGATATAAGGAGTAGTTGGTGGACATTTTCATGAAGCCTTTGAAGGAGAAAGACTTCAGCAGATTGCGAGAGCAGCTTGGAGTCAAAGCACTCATGAAATTAGGCTTAAAGGAGGCTATCAAAAATATTAACCCTGATTTGCACTCTCTGCCCAAATGCACTGCAAAACTGGGCAACGTCGAACTGTGCTCGCCAAAAAAAGTGAAGTTGGGCATCCCGCCTATTTGTTCGATGTGACATCGCACGTGCCCTCTGACATCCGTCCAATCAGCATTGATCTCCTTCGTGCGGGGTAGGCAATTGGTTATTTCATTTGTGTGATAGTTAGTGACTGGCTCTTCTGTCTTGCTATATAAACCCTAGCTTGGGGTGCATTTCGAAGTGAGTAAGGGTGATGATTCTAAAAAAGTAGTAGAGCAGTAGAGGAGAGCATTTCAGTGAGCAAAGTAGCTCATCTAGTTATGTCTGAGTAGTAGTCTCAACATTTGTTTTTCTTCTTAGTTTATCCTGTAGTTTTAGTCTGTAGAAGCTTGTATATCCTCAATTGAGGATCTTTGTAACCCTTCATTTGGATAAATAAACTTTGTCATTATTTATAGCATTCTATAGGGTTTCAATTTATCTTTGTCTATGTTTATTTTGACTTGCTTCTTTGTTTTTAGTTGCTGTTTTATTTCAGTCACTTTCATAATATGTTGATTGCTTGATAGCACCCATTGTTCCTTTGTGGAACTTCTACAATTGCCTCCTCAACGGAGCAATTTTAAAACGTGTTGAGGGTTTGGGGTCGGGCCCCTGAACATTCCATTTATCTCTGTCTGCATTTATTTTGACTTTCTTCTTTATTGTTAGTTGCTATTTTATTTCAGTCACTTCTATAATCTGTTGATTACTTGATAGTGCTCATTGTTCCTTTGTGGAACTTCTACAATTGCCTCCTTAACGGAACGATTCTGAAACATGTTGAGGGTTTGGGGTCGGGACCCCGAACATCGTTGGAGTTCTTCTCCTCTCCGAACAGTAACTTTTGAATCAAATCCAGCGTTGCCGCTTTGGTGTGTGTCCTCAAGATAGCAAGCTACTTAGGCAAATATCTACCTAAGTTTCCAAGCAACTGCCTTCTTGTGTAGTGCAATCCGACTGCGTAAGCGTTCTCTTGCGCAACTGGATGGGATGGAAAAAATTTTCTCTAAGTTCTAGGCCCCCATTCGACTGTCCAGCGTAGTCTGACTGCGTAGCCGTTCACCTGCACAGCTGGGCGTTGATCCGGACTGAATCTGTCCTACTTCGCATATTTTCCACTATGTAGCCCGACTGTGCAAGCTTTGCATACGCAGCCCGATTGCATAAGATTTATGTGCGTAGCCTGACTGCACAGTCTTGCATGTGCGAAGCTCGACGTCGTGGGCACCTTCGTGTGCACTCAGGCGGATTCATTAAAATCAGACGAAACTTCACATGGGATATAGTTTTAGCAGACTTACCTTTGATCTTTTGTTACATGTGAGATGCATTCATTCCTAATTCTATGAAATTTCCAGCATACCTTGAGATGTTATTGACAAACTTCATCAACTTTCTCATATGATTCAAGATCTTCCGAAGGTGCAATAGAAAACTATGAAGAAGGCAATTAACAATGATGAGGAGGTTCATGATTTGATTACTTCATTTCTTCTTTGAAGACTTAAGAAGATATCATGGAAGACATGTCCAAAATTTCTTCTTATAACAGATTCTCCCGCAAACTAGTGGTAATATCTGGTTTATTGCAACAAGATATAGCTATAGTCTTTTTTATATATTACCTTTTATTCTTATGTATATTTAGTTATGGATACTTTACTCTTGATCCACCTTATTTTATTTTTTAATTAATTAACAATGTTAACACCAAAATACTATAATGTTCTGATTAATAAATTAATATAATCTAACTTTTTCTATAAAAAAAAATAAAAAATAACTAAACTTTGCAAAGTCAAGAGGCAACAAGATAGTATTACCAACAATGGATCAAGAAGTTCACCTTATTTAGGCTTACCTGATATTTCAAAATTTTATAGAACTTGAATGAGATGACATTTGACGAGAAACTTTTGTAAATGATTCCATGGTCCACTTGGTGCAATGTGGAGGCCCTCTTCTTGTCCCACTACCAGTTGCAAATCATCAAGAGGCATATACCCACCAATATTTGGTCCTAGAGAACCCTCTATTACTTTTCCATAAGGTATTAGTGTCATATTTAGATAATATTGTTAAACTGTATTTATAAAACAAAAATGGTTATTAATTTGTTTAATAAATTAATTATGTATACAGTAACTACGTTAATGAAAAATGAAGGATGCTTAACTTTCTAACTCCTGAAAAGTTCAGGATAAACATTTAAAACATCACTAGACCTCTGCCAAAACCTCGCAGTCTCTACCTACCTCTTTTGATTTGGAATCATCAAATTTTAAAACCAATTTGACGTGCCAAACTTGTGCACCAAATCCAATAAGTCATAGTCTCCAGATGCTATGATCTTTGGCTTACGATTTTGTCTATGATTTTGTCCTTTAATAGGCGGATATACTATTTCTGACCCGATAATATTTTATAGGTTACGCCTAACAATCATATCGCTAACCATGATCGGCAACGTCTATGATGTTTGTCTTATGCTTTTGTTTTCTTACCAAAGTTGATGTTGCTTAATCAAATGTTACGAGGTTTTTATTTTTTGTTTTTAGTGTAAAGCACAATTGTAGTATAATTGGGTTTGCTTAATCCAATGTTAGGAGGTTTTTATTTTTTTATGTAAAATACAATTGGATTATATTGTTACCAAGTTTTTATTTTTTCCTTTATGTTTAATTGGGCTATTTGTAATTCCAACTAAGATTATTTAGATGAAACATACTGTAAAAGTATTCCAGCAAAAACGTTTCCATTTGCTTGTTTTTTTAAGTGTAAAAGGCTGATTTTTCGTTAAAGAGATGTTTTCATAATATTTTGAAGGAAAAATCCATTTCATGCCTTATTTGTATGTCAGATATTGATGTAGGTTGGACATTCCGAGAAACTGCAGCGCTCTGTGACTGTTGAAACCTCTAACATTAGCTGAGCACAGCCTTTTGTCTTTCTTCAGTTGAGGTTCCCTAAAAAGTTGGAGGAAAAGGGCTTATCAATAGCTTACGTTCCCCCAAAAATGGAGGAAATAAAGGAACCCTGATTCAACGCCAAGGAAACTGCAAATGAAGTTCTCGAACAGGAATTAACGGACAGGTAACTTTGTTATTTGGTTCGAAGAACGGATGTCAGGCTTTTGCTTGCTTAAGTATTTTTCTAATTGGTTCCGTAATATAACCAATATCTGGGGGAAACTGTTGTGTTGCAGGCAAAGAGGATAACATTAGTAGCTGGACACAGATATGTTGGAAATTGAAAGAGATCATCAGTCTCCAGTAGAAGAAGTGGCACTTACAGTCCCTACAAAAGATGGCCCAACATTACCAGTCTTAACATTTCGAATGTGGGTGTTAGGATTGGCTTCCTGTGCGTTGCTGGCATTCATGAATCAGTTCTTTTTCTATAGAGAATTTCCGCTTAGGATATCAGCGATTACTGCTCAGATAGCAGTTCTGCCGCTGGGTCGATTAATGGCGGCTACGCTGCCCTCCAAAAAGTTTCGGTTGCCAAGAACGAGTAAGTATGTGTCCCTCAATCCGGGACCGTTCAACATGAAAGAGCATGTGCTGATAACAATCTTTGCCTCGGCAGGAAGCGGCGGAGTGGACGCAATCTATATTATCAATGTATTGAAGAACAAAATGTTCTACGGTAGAGGTATACATCCCTTATAAATTGGGTTTTATGAACTATAAGAATTTATTCATATGTTTTTAAATATAAACTTAATATTATTTATTTATTAATTATAAAATCAAAATAAAAATTATATATTAAAATATTATCACAGCACATATAATTGTAAAATATAAATAATTACGGTGATTAGGGTTATGTATACTAAAATTAAGAGTTTATAGATAAAATTATAGGCTTAAGTAGTGATGTTATCATTCATTAAGTATTTTGATTTAGAAGCAATGTTTATTTTATTGTTATCTTTCATAAAGTATTTTTATTTAGAATCGAGGTTTATTCTATTATGCCCTTCGTTATTATTAGCATGATATGAAATCCTGTCGTCTTGAGAGAATCTTAATTTAAAAACTATTTTTACTCTATTTTAGACCATCCGTACTTCAAAGTATAAGATATAACGTGCTTTAATTGTTCACAAAATATAACAACCACATTTAACATATTCAAAGTATATATATGCTAACGTATTGAAAGTATATATATTTTTTCTTATAAAAACTGTGTTCATTGTATTTTATGCCTTCCATTGTTAAAAGTATAAGATGTAATGGCCTTTAAATTGTTCACAAAATATAGCAGCTAAAATTGATATATTAAAAGCATAATTTATTTGACATGGTCTGCAGTGTTGGAATTAATAAACCAAATCTCACGCTCGGAAGCGCTTCGCCGCGAAGCACTTATAAAATGCCTTCCGAAGGTGCTTTGCTGCGAACCACATTCAACACGCCCTCTAAAAATACTTTGCCGCGAAGTAAAATCAATCTGCCCCCTGAAACTGCTTCGCAGCAAACCTTTGCCCCTCGAAAATGCTTCGCCGCGAAGCAACTCAAATCCGGTAGTTCGCATTTCAAATTGCCGAAGCGGAAATCAGGCGCGGGAATCGACGCATTAATTTTTCGACCCTGCGAGTAGTTGGGGTTGCTCGGCGATTGGTTGAAAACCCATTTCGGCATTTATTTTCTGTCAGCCGGTTGTTGATTTACTCTCGCATTTTGTCCTCATCTCCCGTCTATATATACCGAGCCATTTGTCATTTTGTGTAGTTGGAGGATAGAGGTCGGAGGAGAGCAGCAGAGAGGAACAGCGAGCACAGAGCAGCCGCTGCAGCTAGGGTTTCAACCAGCAGTGCAACAGAAGATTGAAACCAGCAGCCGCTTACAGCCAGAGAGTGGAGCAGTAGTCTCCAAGAAATCTCTGTATTTATCCTGCAGTTTTATATTGCAAAAGTTTGTAACCGCTTCAGAAAGAAGCCTTGTATTTCGGTTATATTTAATATATAAAATATTAATCCTGCAAATTTGCGTGTCTGTGTATTTGTTCTCTGTCTCGAAGTGCTGATTAATCCGCAGACAAACTCCAATGAGGGTTTGCCCCGAAGTGGCAAAACACCTGTTCTATCCAGAAGGGAAACCTGTTTATTTGTCTGTTGTGCCGAAGAAGCATTCCGGGACTCTGTCTTCGCGAAGTAGAATCCAACAACCATTTCGCCGAAGCTGCCAAATTTTCGGAGACTATCGTGTTTCGTAGCTTTCCTGTTCAAAGCAGTCACTTCGACTGGAAAATTCCCGAAGTGATTTTACTTCGGAAGCAAACTGTGCGAAGCAGCTGCTTCGCTTGGAATTTCCTTGAAGTAGTTTTACTTCGGCATTTTATCCCCCGAAGTGCTTACTTCGGGAGTATTTTCTCCGAAGCTCCTCCCTCGCTCAAATCCTTTGCGAAGCATTTTTTTTACGCGATTTGGAAGTAATTTAATTTAAATTCCTTCAAATTGGTATCAGAGCCTGTGGTGTCGTGATGCAGAGATAAAAGCATGGCTTCCAGAAACAATTCCCTGCAGTTGCAGATCCCGTGATTTAACGGTAAGAACTATAATTACTAGAGTATACAAATGAAGATTTTGTTCGAGTCTCAAGAGTTGTGGGACTTGGTGGAGAATGGTTATCCGGAACCAGCAGATGCAGCAGCACTGGCCGCCCTCTCCCAATCTGACAAAGATCTTCTGAAGAAGAACCGAAAGAAAGACCAAAAGGCCCTATTCTATATCATGCAAGCGGTTGAGGAGACCATCTTCTTGTGGATTGCATCAGCCACCAAGGCCAAGCAGGCCTGGGATATTTGGGTCAGCTGTTACCAGGGCACCAACAAAGTGAAGTTGGTAAAGCTGCAGATGCTCAAGAGGGAGTTCGAGAACCTGTAGATGAGTGAGTCCGAGTCGATGAGCGATTTCTTCACCCGCACGACAGATGTCATCAACCAGATGCGGTTGAATGGTGAGATTGTGTAGAATCAAAGGATCGTGGAGAAAATTCTATGGAGTCTGCCAGCAAAGTTTGACTCTGTGGTAATTGCAATAGAGGAATCGAGGGATTTGACAACCCTCTTAGTGGACGAACTCATGGGTTCCTTGCAAACACATGAGCAGAGGCTGAGCCGCTCAACTCAGTCCTCTTTGGAGCAAGCTTTCAAGGCGCAAGTCTTAGTCCGAGATAGCGGCAGACAAGACTCCCACCATAGCGCCTCTAGTTCTCAAGGTGGAAGAGGCAGAAGCAGATGTGGGAGAAGTAACAAGCAAGGAGGGAGATCAAACCCTCATGACAGTGAAACCAGCTGCAACTTTCATCAGCAAGGAGGAAGAGGCACTAGCAAAAATCAACAAGGTGGCTCTCATCAGAAGGACATATCTAAGGTCCAATGCTATTATTGCAAAAAGTTTGGCCATTACGTCTCACAGTGCAAAAAGAGGATGGCGAACGAGAATCAGTAGCAAGCCCATTATACGGATGAAGCCAAAAATGCGACAGGAGGAAATATGTTGCTGACTTGCAGTGTTGAGGAGGAGAGCAAGAAAAAAATTTGGTATCTTGACAATGGATGCAACAACCACATGAATGAGAATAGAGAGATGTTCTCACAATTGGATGAATCAGTCCAATCTGAAGTCAATATGGGGAACAACAGCAAGGTTTCTGTGATGGAGAAAGGAAAAATCCTCATTCGCACCTGGCACGACAAAATAAAACAAATTTGCGATGTTTATTATGTGCCTGAGTTGAAACATAATTTGCTAAGTGTTGGACAACTTGTGCAGAAGGGGCACACTGTTCAGTTTAAATATGGTGTCTATACCATCAAAGACAAAGTGCATGGACAAATTGCAACCGTGTCCATGACGAAAAACAAAATGTTTCCACTATAGATTCAGAATGAATCATTATTGTCTCTAAGTGTAGTTGTGAAAGATGCTATCTGGCTGTGGCATCTCAGATTCGGTCACCTAAGTTTTAGTAACCTGAATTTGCTGCACAAGAAGCATATGGTGAAGGGTTTACCCCTTATTGAGCAACCGAACCAAGTTTGTGAAGGTTTCCTGGTCGACAAGCAGCACAGGGATGCATTCTCTATAGGACAGTCTTGGAGAGCATCACAACCATTGGAGCTGGTGCACTCTGACATTTGGGGTCCCATGCAGACCAGCTCATATGCCGACAACAAATATTTCTCGACTTTCATTGACAACTTTAGCCAGAAGACATGGGTTTATCTCATTAAGCTGAAGTCAGAGGCATTTGCAAAGTTTAAGGAGTTCAAGTCTCTGGTTGAAAAACAGAGCGGCTATCAAGTCAAGACTCTCAAAACTGATGGAAGAGGAGAATACATCTCCAACGAATTCCATAACTTCTGTAAGCAGCATTGAATTGAAAGGTAGTTCACTACCAGATACACACCGTAGTAGAATGGTGTGTTAGCGTACTATTACAATAGGTGTTATATTAGTTAACTAGTTATTTAACTTTAGCACCTTGTTGCAGCGGCATCCTGTTGAGATGCGCCCAACCCGGGCTAATCCAGGAGTGCTGTTTCTGCATGTTGTATTATTTAAACTGCTCTTCAATAATACAATGTTGTTCGCACATTTACATGGTACCAGAGCCAGAGCAAAGGGAGGAGGCGGATGCTGGAAAATTTTGCTGTGCGTGCGGATTGTTTTTAAATTTTTTTTTTTTCACGACGTTGTGAAAGCAGCTACAGCCGAGGAGCGGATTTAAAAAAAAAAAAAAAAAAAAAACTTCGCGTCCAGGAAGGACGGGACGCAGCTGCGGCCCTGCAGCCTGCGCAGAACGCAGACGTCACGCCCACGTAGAGCGCAGACGAGCTGCGTTCGCAGAACGCAGACGTGACGCCCGGTCTGTCTGCGCAAGGGAGCAGAGTCCCGTTCTGCGCGCAGGGCGCAGAACGCGCAGGGGACGCAGACGTCCCATCTGCGCAGGGGATTGATGTCCCCTCCCCCCCCATAGGAGGGAGGACGCGTCCCCCCCCGCACGCGCGGGAATTTCAAATTCCCGTCGCGCGGGACTGTCGGGACAGGGCGCGCAGGCGACAGAACGCCCCTGTCGCAGCCCCCCCTATCCCCCCGCGCAGTGTTGGAGGGAGTCAGGAATTTCAAATTCCCGTCGCGCTCCCCGAGGCCTCCCCCCCAAATTCCCCGACGGGAATTTAAATTTTAAAATTCCCGCCGCTCTCCCTCCCTCCCACTGGTATTAACCCCCCCCCCGCGCTAGCCGTGAATTGCGCTGCGCGCGGGACCCCCCCCCCCCGACGCGCAGCGGCGTCAGCCTCACCCCAAACGAAAAAAAAAAAAAAAAAAAATTCGGTTTCGGTTGGAGGACGGACTGGCAGGCCGGGCCGAAGCTGTTTGGCCGGAAGAAGAAATTTTTTATTTTTTTTTCCCGGTTGGAGGACGGAGTTGCAGGCGGAAGCAGCCGAAAAAAAAAACCCCGGGAGCAGTGCTGCGGTCGCAAGCCGAGGCTGTTGCAGAGGAGGAGACAGAAGGAGGGGTTGAAAGAGGAGGAGGTCCGCTGATCTTCTCGGATCAGCCCGCTGGCTCACGTGGTCGTGAGCCGTGCGGTAAGGCTCAGGGAGCCTGCAGGTCGGGGGTTCAAATCCCACCGACTCCCCTCAGGTATATTTTTTTTTTCAAAGTCGTTTTTAATTATTATTATTTTTAATTAAAATTTTTAATTTTAATTTTTTTAATATAGTTTTAAACTTTATAAATTAAAATTTAATTTTAATTTATTTTTTCTAAAGTTTTTAAAACTATATAAATTGAAATTATTTATTTTAATTTTAAATAAATAATGATTATAAAAATGCTTTGTTAAAGAAAGCCTTTTAAGGGGGGATATTTTTTCAAAAAAATCAAAGGGGGATTGAGAGTAATTTTATGAAAAATAGCAATTTGGCATTGTAAAAGGTGCATTTTCGAGTCGTGGACCGACACCTTGTGGGTTATTCTTGTGGGCGCTTTTTTTATGTTGTATGTTGCATATTTCATTTTTGCACTATAACATTAAAAACTTAAAATCAAACACTCCCTAAGTCCCCGGAATATAAAACCCATCTGTGCAATTTTATTGCACTGCAGCGTTCGGTATTTGCGATACCTCTGGCCAGCACTTACAGGTAAAGCCGTCGTGATTTGGCTACTGTATCCGCCGCCTAATATAGCCGCTATAACGACGTCCGAGCTTGTTCTCTATAAATCGTCTGGGAGGAATAAGTACGCCATTTTTGCATTTTTTACTCCATCCACTACCCTTTATCGCACTTGTGTTTAGGCGTAAATCCTGACGAAGTATTCTTCATAGTGTTTAGGGGAAGTTACGCCCCACGCATGAGAAGAATCTTCTATGGTAGGTGCCATCAACAAGGCGATTCCCTTTCAGCACCGCTTATGTTCCACGTATCGTATGATCTCTAAAATTCACCTATAGTCTCCCTCACGTAAGGGCGGGTGATTTTTGTTGATCTTTCTAAATACCTATAGTTTCCCTCACGTAAGGGCGGGTATTTTGTACGGTATATTGGCCTAGCAAAAGGTATATCGAAAGGGGGACCAATTTGGTGATATAAGGAACCTTCACTATGGCCGCAGTTGCAAAATTGATGACCGATCCGCATCGGTTATTGAAAGGTCCAAATTATACACCATGGAAACATAAGATGAAGGCTATTCTCCAAATGGAAGATTTGTGGGATATTGTTACCGGAGTAGCAACAAGGCCTTCACCAACAACGAGGATCCACAGTGTCCTTCAAGCAGATCAGATTGCTTTTGACAAGAAAGACAGGAGAGCAAAGGTGCTCATTTTGTTTGTCGTTTCCGATGAAGTGCAACCTCATATAGCCGATAAAGCAAGTGGTAAAGAGGCATGGGATGCCCTTAGAACCATCTATGAGGGGAAGAATGAATCCACCATTCTTCATCTTCAACAACAACTTCATAACCCGAGTTTGAGACAGGGTGAAACAGCTTGAACTCTTTCTCGTGCAGAGTGTCCGAGTTGAAAGAGAAATTGAGTTCTCTAGGAGATACCGTGGATGAAAAGCTTCTCATTTCACTTGTGATGAGAGCTTTACCTTCTTCATTTGACATGTTGATAACCTCCATCCAGGTGTCCCAACGACAAATTACCTACATCGAGTTGGTCAATCTGCTTCAACAACAGGAGGCACGCCAACTTCACAAGGATGATTCTTCCAATACAGCCCTATACACCAACAAAGCGTGGTTCTAGGAAGAAAGGTAATGGGCAAAAAGGAGGCAACTTTCGTAAAGGAGGAAATTCTCAACAGGATACGAAAGGAAAAGGCAAGCAACCTCAACAGAAGAAGAGGTGGTGCAAGATCTGTGAGAAAGACAACCATGACACCAACAGGTGTTGGCATAAGAACAAGCAAAAAGGCCAAAACAAACCACAAAATAAAAACAAGCAACCCCAAGCGAATGTTGCTGTTGAAGAATCTGACTCAGATTCTGAATGGGCACACAAGGTGCTCATGACTACCACAGATTCCACTCAGAGGGATCCTATTTGGTATGTCGATTCTGGAGCTAGTAAACATATGACTGGCGACAGATCGTGGTTTGAATCATTTGTGGCCAAGGAGGGCAAACCTGTCACCATTGCTGATGATAAAACCTACAGGGTTCAGGGAGAGGGTACAGTTTCAGCCACTCTTCCTGATGGCAAGTGTCAGATTGACAAGGTCCTCTATGTTCCGGGATTGGCCAACAATTTGTTGTCAGTGACACAAATCCTGGACAGAAATATGGTTGTCAACTTTCGTGTTGAGAATGGAAAGAAGTGTTGTACAATTACCAGGAAGGGTAAGCAGATTGCAACATGCCTTCATATAAGCATGGCTTATTTGCACTAGATGCTATCTCTATTCCACATGTTGCCATGACTGCCTCTACCAAGGAGGCAACTTCCCTATGGCACAAGAGATATGGGCATCTTAGTTCCGGCTACTTACTTGAGCTCAGCAAGTATGAGATGGTAAAGGGTCTTCCTTCCCTTTCTCGCCACATTGCCGGTGTGTTCCGATCGCTAGCAGAAAGCAAACATAGAGTACCATTTGAGAAGAGCTCTACAAGAGCACGAAAACCTCTGGAGCTAATTCACACCGATCTATGCGGTCCTTTCACACCCAACAGTGTTGGAGGGAAGAGGTACTTTCAGTTATTCGTAGATGACTACTCACGAAAGATGTGGGTTTTCTTTCTCAAACTGAAATCTGAAGCTTTTGCATTCTTCCAGCAGTTCAAGAAATCTGTTGAGAAGGAGTCATGGGCTTCTATCAAAACCCTCCGCTCAGATCGAGGGGGAGAGTTTACCTCTAATGAATTTTCTGCATTCCTAGATAAACATGGGATCAAGAGACAGTTAACAACTCGCCTATACTCCTCAGCAGAATGGAGTTGTTGAGAGAAGGAACCGTTCTATCATGGAAATGGTTCGTTGTATGCTCACAGGTGCAACTCTTGGGCAACAATATTGGGCAGAAGCTGTCACCACTGCAGTGTATCTTTTGAATAGGGCACCCACAAAGGCCCTAAAAGGAATGACTCCACAGGAAGCATGGAGTGGTCGAAAACCCTCCATATCTCATCTACGTATTTTCGGGTGTCAAGCTTTCATGCACATACCGAAAGAGAAAAGGAAGAAGCTAGATGAGAAAACACCGAGATGTATTTTTCTTGGATATTCTCGAGCACTCTAAAGGATATCGGTTGATAGATCCTTTGACCAAGAAAATTCATATCAGCAGAGATGTTGTCTTTGATGAAGCTTTCACATCACAGAGCACATCTACAATGACACCGGATATTGTGGAACCAAAGGAAGAGGAGATTCCTTCATCAACACAGACAGGAGGTCCTTCTACATCTTCTTCACCACCACCGAAGCAGAATCCTAAATGGTGTACAAATACAATCAGAGATGCAAATTTATCCACTCCTCCCAATTTGAATTTGGATAGACCTCGTACACGCAGTATGGCTCAAAAGGAAAGAGAAGCCGGAGAAACCGGTGAGGTTGATGATCTTTGTCAATCTTTTGAGGAACTTTCTGTGACTCCAAGTAGAGAAGTTGAGGATATGGATATTGATGATGACAGGGCATTCATGTCTACCATAGATAGTCTTGAACCTGCATCAGTGCAAGATGCTCTTAGTGAGCCTCAGTGGAAGGCCGCTATGGATACAGAGTATGAGTCTCTGATGAAGAATAAAACTTGGAAGCTTGTTGATCTGCCGCATGGAAAGAAACCTATTGGCTGCAAATGGGTATACAAAGTCAAGTACAAGGCGAGATGGAACAATTGATAAGCATAAGGCCCGTCTTGTTGCAAAGGGCTATGCTCAAAAGGAAGGCATCGACTATGAAGAAACTTTTGCACCCTACCGCTCGGATGACCACAATTCGGGTTATGTGTGCTATGGCAGCACAATATGGGTGGAAAGTTCACCAAATGGATGTCAAAAGTGCCTTTCTTAATGGTGATCTCCAAGAAGAAGTCTATATGACTCATCCTGAAGGATTTGAAGTGGAAGGCCAACAGCAGAAAGTTTGCAAATTGGTCAAATCCTTGTATGATCTGAAACAAGCTCCTCGAGCTTGGTATATAAAAATGGACAATCACCTAATGCAACGATGGATTTAAGAGATGTCCGTCGATGCAAACCTCTATTTCAAGAAACAGTGGTTCCGAGATAGTGTTGCTTGTACTCTATGTGGATGATCCGCTCATTACAGGGAGTTCGAAGATTTGATCTCTACCGTCAAAAGAAACTTGTGCAAATCTTTTGAGATGACAGATCTTGGACTTCTCCATTACTGTCTTGGTCTGGAATTCAGCCATAAGGAGCACACCATCAAAGTGTCTCAGAAAAAGTATGCCAAGACATTGCTCGATAAATATCGCATGACTGACTGCAAGCCAATGGCAACTCCTATGGAGAATGGACTTGAGTTATCGCGATATGATGACTCACCCTTGTAGATGGCACTCTCTATCGACAGCTTGATTGGGAGTCTCATATATCTGACCAATACTAGGCCAGATCTCGTATTTGTCTGTAAACTATCTTTCGAGGTTCATGCAGGAGCCTAAGATTACTCATTGGAAAGCAGAAAAACGTGTTCTTCACTATGTCCGTGGTACTATAGAATATGGCCTAGAATACAAGAGGAACAACAAATTCTTCTTGCAAGGATACACGGACTCCGACTATGCCGGATCATTTGATGATCGCAAGTCAACTTCTCGGATACATTTTTCATCCGGGATCCGGTCCTCGTCTCTTGGCACGGCAAGAAGCAACAGGTGGTTGCTATTTCTTCAACAGAGGCAGAATATCGCGCCGCACGTGAAGCTGTGTGCGAAGTGATATGGTTACGTCGCATTCTAACAAGTATGGGCCATCCATCAAAATCTCCAATACACTTGTTTTGCGACAATCAGGGTGTTTTGAACCTCGTCAAGAATCCAATCCATCATGAAAAAACAAAGCACATTGACACACAATGTCATTTCATTCGAGAGGAAGTTCCAAAGCACCGAATTCAGCTTCAAGGACATTCCCACCGATGCTCAAGTTGCGAGACATTTTCACTAAGGCACTTGGACGTGTCAAATTTGAATTGTTTCGCAGCTCACTTTGTATTGCAAAATAATGTAAGGGGATGTTAGTATAGCTATTAGTTATTACATTACCCAAATAATGTAATAAAGGGGGATGTTAGCGTACTATTACAATAGGTGTTATATTAGTTAACTAGTTATTTAACTTTAGCACCTTGTTGCAGCGGCATCCTGTTGAGATGCGCCCAACCCGGGCTAATCCAGGAGTGCTGTTTCCGCATGTTGTATTATTTAAACTGCTCTTCAATAATACAATGTTGTTCGCACATTTACATGGTGTAGCTGAGAGAAAGAACATAACTATCATGGAGATGGCACAGAGCATGCTAAAGGTGAAAAGTTTACCACATGAGTTCTGGGGAGAAGCTGTATCATGTGTAGTTTATTTGCTGAACAGATGTCCCACCAAGAGTGTGAAAGACAAAATTTTGGAGGAATCCTAGAACCATTTGAAGCCAAGTGTGACTCATTTGCGAGTTTTGGGTGCATTGCATATGCACATGTTCCAGATGAGAAAATGCAAAAGTTGGATGACAAAGCTGAAAAATGCATTTTCACGGGGTACAACGAACAAGCAAAGGCATATAGGTTGTACAATCCTATGACAAAGAAACTTGTCATCAGCCGAGATGTGAAGTTCTTGGAGGATGAAGCCTGGAACTGGAAGTCAAAGATTGGTCAGCCTGAACCAACAATTGTTGAACCTATAAACTTGGAGGAAGATAGTGTGCAAAGATAGTGTCCAGCCACCTGTACCTTCAAGCAGCAGTGGTGGTGCTAGCAGCAGCATAGCCGCATCATCCCGGTCACCTCCACTTGCAAGCAGAATTCAAAATTTGAGGACACCTGTGAAGACTCGGAGCTTGCAAGACATTTATGAGGTAACCCGTAATCAGACAGATGAAGAATATTCTGACTTTGCTTTATTTACTGAGTGTGACCCAGTAGAGTTTGAAGAGGCAAGTCAGAATCGCAAATGGATGAATGTGATGGATGAGGAGATAGCAACCATTAAGAAGAATGAGACATGGCAACTGATAGATATTCCAGCAGGAAAGAAGACCATTGGGGTCAAGTGGGTGTATAAAACAAAGTTTAATGCCCAAGGAGAAGTTGACAAGCATAAGGCCAGATTAGTGGCGAAAGGCTACAAGCAGAAGTCAGGAGTTGACTATCATGAGGTGTATGCACCTGTAGCCCGACTTGACATAGTCAGAATGATTCTGGCACTAGCAGCTCAAAAGGGATGGAGCATTTATCAGATGGATGTCAAGTCTGCCTTCCTGAATGGAGTGTTGGAAGAAGAGGTCTACATAGACTAGCCACTCGGATATGAAATACAAGGGCAAGAAGACAAGGTCCTAAAGTTGAAGAAGGCCCTATATGGGCTGAAGCAAGCATCCCGAGCATGGTACATCCGAATTGATGACTACTTTTAGGAGAATGGGTTTAAAAAATGCCCATATGAGCACACCCTATATCTGAAGACAAACACAGAGGGTGAGATGATAATCGTCTGCTTGTACGTGGACGATCTGATATATACTCGCAATATCAGCAGCCTATTTGTGCAGTTCAGAACAGCCATGAAGACTGAGTTTGAAATGAGAGACATGGGGCTGATGAAATTCTTTCTTGGCATTGAAGTTGTCTAATCAGAAGATGGCATCTTCATTTCTCAAGGTAGGTATGCAAAGGATGTCCTGAAGCGTTTTAAGATGGAGGACAGCAAACCTGCCGTCACCCCGGTTGCCACTGGTTTGAAGTTGAGCAAGACTGGCAACAGTAGAAGCATTTATCCACCTCTATAAAAGGTTAGTTGGAAGCCTGATGTACTTGACTTCAACCAGGCCAGATTTGTTGTTTACCATGAGTTTAATCAGCCGGTTTATGGAGTCACCCAAAGACACTCACTGGCAAATAGGCAAGAGAATTTTGTGATATGTCAATGGCACGAGGAACCACAGACTTCACTATGCCAGATAAGACCAACTAGAGTTGATTGGCTACACTGATAGCGATTGGGCTGGTAGCATAGATGATCGGAAGAGCACTTCTGGATATGCCTTCCATTTTGGATCTGGAGTTGTCTCTTGGTCCTCGAAGGAGCTAATTGTTGCTTTATCTACAGTAGAGGCAGAGTATGTTGCTGCCACCTCAGTTGCCTGCCAGGCAGTCTGGCCGAGAAGAGTTCTAAGTGAACTACATCATCCGTCGGAAGTAGCAACAACAATATTTTGTGATAATAACTCTGCCATCGTGCTCTCGAAGGACCCAGTCTTTCATAGCTGGATGAAGCACATTGATATCCGGTTTCATTTCATTAGAGAGCTGGTGAAATTCGGTGAAGTACAATTGCATTTTTGCAGGTCCAAGGAGTAGCTAGCTGACATCTTCACAAAACCCTTGAAGGAGGAGGACTTCGCCAAACTGCGGGACATGTTGGGCATTAGAGAATCTGTGAAATTTGGTTTAAAGGAGGGTGTTGGAATTAATAAACCAAATCTCACGCTCGGAAGCGCTTCACCGCGAAGCACTTATAAAATGCCTTCGGAAGGTGCTTCACTGTGAAGCACATTCAACACACCCTCTAAAAATACTTCGCCGCAAAGTAAAATCAATCTGCCTCCTAAAACTGCCTCACTGCGAAGTAGCAAACCTTTGCCCCCCGAAAATGCTTCGCCGTGAAGCAACTCAAATCCGGTAGTTCGCATTTCAAATTACCAAAGCAGAAATCAGGCGTGGGAATCGACGCATTAATTTTTTGACCGTGCGAGTAGTTAGGGTTGCTTGGCGATTGGTTGAAAACCCATTTTGGAATTTATTTTCTGTCAGTCGGTTGGTGATTTACTCCCGCCTTTTGTCCTCATCTCCCGTCTATAAATACCGGGCCATTTGTCATTTTGTGTAGTTGGAGGATAGAGGTCGGAGGAGAGCAGCAGAGAGGAACAACGAGCACAGAGCAGCCGCTACAGCTAGGGTTTCAACCAGCAGTGCAGCAGAAGATTGAAATCAGCAGTCGCTTACAACCAGAGAGTGGAGCAGCAATCTCCAAGAAATCTCTGTGTTTACCCTGCAGTTTTTATATTGCAAAAGTTTGTAACCGCTTCATAAAGAAGCCTTGTATTTCGGTTATATTTAATATATAAAATATTAATCCTGCAAATTTGCGTGTTTGTGTATTTGTTTTGTCTCGAAGTGCTGATTAATCCGCAGACAAACTTCAGTGAGGGTTTGCCCCAAAGTGGCAAAACACCTGTTCGATCCAGAAGGAAACCTGTTTATTTGTCTGTTGTGCCGAAGAAGCATTCCGAGACTCTGTCTTCCCGAAGTAGAATCCAGCAGCCATTTCGCCGAAGCTGCCAAATTGCCGGAGACTGTCGTGCTTCGCAACTTTCCTGTCTGAAGCAGTCACTTCGGCTGGAAAATTCCCGAAGTGATTTTACTTCGGAAGCAAACTGTACGAAGCAGCTGCTTCGCTTAGAATTTCCCCGAAGTAGTTTTACTTCGGTATTTTATCCCCCGAAGTGCTTACTTCAAGAGTATTTTCTCCGAAGCTCCTCCCTCGCTCAACTCCTTTGGGAAGCGTTTTTTTTTTACGCGATTTGGAATTAATTTAATTTAAATTCCTTCATGCAGAGTATACTTTCTTTGTTATTGTCTGCAGTGTGTATACAGTCATTTTGGTTCTAATATCAATATTGTGTTGTTGCTAGTTGATTTTGATAACGTAAAATCATTTTTTTAATTTACAAAACTAGAAGTTATATAAAATAACTTTCAAAACTTTAAATTCAAACATTCAACCTTCTCTGGTTTAAAATTTTAAAATCTTATTATTAAAGTCACTCAATTTCTACGATCTTCACAATTAAATTTCCAAACATACATTTGACACTATAATTTATCTATCCTACACAGCATAATTGTGTCATTACACTGAGTAAATCAGCGTTGTACACCCCCCAAAAGAAAACTAGTTTCTTTTTAATTATCGATATAAACTGAACTACTGGTAAACGAATGATAGCTATCATTATTGATTAAAATAGAGAATGCACGATACTTTCTATGGTTCATTGGACTATGTATGTAATATATTATATAATGTATATAGTGAGTGGTGCAGATGCTTGGCTTTGGATGGGCTGGACTTTTTCGAAAACTGCTGGTAGATTCCCCTCATATGTGGTGGCCTTCAAACCTTGTCCAAGTCTCCGTTTTCAGGCAAGCTCACATGCAGTTTTCGCCAAAATTAAATTAACTGGTAATTTGCATATCTCAACATGGACTTTATGATTTTAGGACCCGCTGATTGTTCCTCAATTACTGTTGGCGAAGCAGGGCATTGCACGAAAAGGATAAGAGACCCAAGGGGGAATTGACAAGACTGCAGTTCTTCCTTATAGCCTTAACATGTGCCTTTGCATATTATATTCTACCGGGTTATTTATTCGGCACATTGTCCACCATTTCCATCGTTTGTTATATCTGGAAAGACTCTCACCGCTCAGCAGATCGGCTCAGGGCTGTATGGGCTTGGCATTGGTTCCTTTGCTTTCGACTGGTCGGTCGTTACAGCGTATTTGCCGAGCCCTTTAGCGACTCCCTGGTTCTCCATAGTTAATACCATGGTGGGTTTCTTTGCGGGTGTATATATCGTTGCGCCCATTACGTACTGGACAAATGCTTACGATGCCAAGAAATTTCCCTTCATTGATTCACGTGTATTCGATCGAGAGGGCCACGAATACAACATTACAAAAGTGATGAATTATAAGGATGCTCATGATGGTCATGATAACTACAGCAAGTTGTATATGACCACAATCTTTTTTGTTACCTATCGTATAAGCTTTGCCACGCTTCCAGCAACGTTGTCCCATGTATTCCTTTTCCATGGAAAGTAAGTATACAACATTCTCATGAAATATGGAAAGTGAGTATACAACTTCTAAAAAATGGACATTTAACATTACTTGATGTGTGTTTCAGGGAAATATGGCAACAATCAAAGTCTTCTATGAGAGATGAGGAATGTGACATTCACACAAAGTTGATGAAGAGAAACTACAGGGCTGTTCCCCACTATTGGTTTGTGATTATATTGGTATTGGTCATAGGACTTGCAATCTTTGTCTGCGAGAGATTTGGAAAGCAGCTACAACTCCCATGGTGGGGAGTTTTCCTGGCTTGTGGGATTGCCTTTTCCTTTACGCTTCCCGTTGGTATTATTCAGGCCACTACAAATCAGGTAGATAAAGAAAAAACTATTTTTGCTCCATTATCAAGAAGAGAATATTTTAAATACCTAACTGCTATATGTGTTGCTTTTATCTTTTCCATTTCTTTTTCTACGCAGCAACCAGTGCTGCATGTAATATCGGAGTACATCATAGGATACTTGTATCCAGGGAGACCATTTGCCAACATAACATTCAAGATATATGCAAATATCAGTATGATTCAGGCTCTTGCATTTCTTCAGGACTTCAAACTGGGCCATTACATGAAAATTCCTCCCAGATCAATGTTCCTCGCACAGGTAATCCATTTCAGAGTTTCAACTTAGAATGCATTGCATCACTTATATTTAAGTTAGAAAAACTATTATCATATATTTTTGGTCCAACTAATATCCCTTTGGGAAGATGAAGATTTGAGCACTCAATATAACTATTAAGCACTTTCACACACCATGGCATCTTGAACTTGTTTGTCTTTCATATTGTAGAGTTCCAATTAAGAAAAAATCGTAATATTTAAATCAATGTTGTCTGGTGTGCACTTATGATTTTGGGCTATAACCTTTAGTTAAAGTGGTGTACTCATAAATTTGGTTTCTATTCTATACAAGTGTCTTAATAAATATACTTTAAGATCTCACAGATAGTTCTAATATGCACGTTCAGTAACTATCTTATCTTTATTTTCACACCCATATACATTTAACTAATTTAAAATTTAATTAAAAATTATCGTAAAAATTCTTATTTGCAATAAAATTTGTTTGAAAATGCGATGCAAGGTTTGATTATTTGTTGTAACTTGTAACTATAATGCACTTTTTGTAGTTATCTGGTTTTTAGTATGATTTAAGCTTGCTCACTTAGACTATAGGAACATGTAGTGTTACTAGTGGCCTAAAGATAGAGATATTAAAAGGTTTAAACTATGTAAGATAAACTTATATATATTAAGTTTTAGTAATTATAAATGTGATTGAATAATTATATTAAATAATTTTTTTTAATAATATGAACAAACATTAAAAACGATTACATTTTAAGGTTTTTACATTAAGGTGTATCGATAGCTTGCAGGCACGGGAGTTGCAGCGACTATCTACTTCGGAACTGCCTGGTGGTTGCTAGGATCGGTGGATAACATCTGCGATAGGAGCATTCAAGGTAATCTTTGGACATGCCCATATGACAATGTCTTCTTTAGCGTATCAATAATATGGGGATTGATCGGACCTCAAAGAATGTTCGGCAATCTGGGTCTATACTCCAAACAAAACTGGTTCTTTTTGGTGGGTGCACTTGCACCGGTGCCTGTGTGGTTGCTTTCTAAAATGTTTCCCAATAAAAAGTGGATTCGTCTGATCAACATACCATTATTTCTTGGAGCCACTATCCATATGCCGCCGGCAGGCTCAGTCAATTTCATCGTTTGGGGAACAGTGGGATTTATTTTCAACTATGTAATCTTCAGGAATTATAGACAGTGGTGGAGTCGGTACAACTATATCTTGTCAGCGGCGCTTGATGGAGGAACTGCGTTCTTGGGTATTTTATGTTATTTTGCATTACAGCTGAATGGCAATCAAAATTTAAAGTGGTGGGGAGGAACCCTGGCAGATGATCACTGCCCTCTTGCAAGATGCCCAACTGCCCCTGGTGTGGTGGTGGATGGTTGTCCTGTCTTTAATTAATCAGCAATATTTTTTCTTTCAAGCTGCAGGATAATTAGTTATTCATTGTAATATTTTTCTTGGGGACATAATATATTTTTCAAAATTTGGTCGTATAATACGATCTCGAGCATACGAATCTTTATTGTGTAAAACCATCCATCCGTGTTTCTATATTTGTTATTGTTTTTACTCACATAGCTCTTATCCACCTCTTGCTTAGGTGGTGAGCATTCAAAAGGAGGCCAAGTGTAATGTATGTAAACCATTGACAAGATGTGTGGTAGTTACAGTTTGTGAATTTAACCGTTCAATGTGTTGCTCTTATTTTAACAAGCTATTTTTCAGTCTCGCTTTAATAGTTTTTTTAAAATGTAATAATTTTTAATAATAAATTTTATTATTAAAACATATTTATGACGTATTTTAATGTAGGTTAGTTTTTCAAAGTTATATATAAAGATGATATTTAAATTAAAAGTAAATTTTTGAATGCATTCAGCATAGTTCATCATATATTGAAATAAAATTGATAATATTTTTAAAATTTTTAAGGATTTGTAATTATTTACTTTAAAATTAAATTATAAATTATTTTTCTTAATTTAAAAATCATGTAAGTTAAGTGTGTTTTCATTTAAACATTTTTAAAAAATGTTAAATATGATATGTGAAGTTTAAATGATTATAAGGATCACATTATTTCAATATCTAAAAGCGACCTAAAATATGATTAATTTGTTTCTATTGATATAAAGACAGAAATTAATTAATTATATTTTTAATGATTTTGTTAAGGGATTATTTTATGCCTCTTTTTGAACAAGAAGGACAATCTAGAATACTCAAATAGATGTAAGTAAAGAATAAAATGAAACTATTAAGTTACACTTTTTAAATAAGTATACATATTTATATGGAAATATAATTCCTTGATAAGAAGCTTTTATGTTTGAGAAATTGAGGGACAATATTTTTAATAATCTATTTCTTTAGTAGTGGTTGAAGGATAGAAAATTGGTTACATATACAATGATTCTTCTCATGTGAACATGCAACTGTGTAGCATCATGGATGAATAAATTAGAGGATATGAAAGACATATTATATTGATTGAACAACATCCAATAAAGTATTTATAAAAATCTAGCGAATATTAATGCAAATCAAGGTGAATCATGTCTAAAATAGGTGGTAAATTTTTAAAAAAATTGTAGAGAAATGATTAAAATTTGGTAAATTTTTTAAATTTTTCCAAAGATATAATAAAAAATGGCGAGTGGCAGAAGGTGAGTGATAGAACGTGAATGGTATAAGGTGAGTGGCAAAAGGCAATTGGAATATGGTGACTGGTAGAAGAAGATTTGTAAAGGGTGATTGATAATAATTTTATAGTTTTATGCATCAATATATATCCAAACATAGGTATATTTATACTTATTAGAAATCTCTTTTTGAGCTTGATCTAATGATGGCATTTTTATGAAGTTTTGAGATGATTTAATAGGTCAAAATATTCCCCAAAGATGACATTACTTCCTCACCACCATATTTAGGACTAATTTTGACCTATTAAATCATCTCAAATCCTCATAAAAACACCACCATTAGACCAAGCTTGAAAAAATATTTTTAACGAGTATAAATATACCTATGTTTGCATATATATTGATGCCTAAAACTATGAAATTATGCTTAGTCACCATTTTTTAGTCACCCTCTACAAGTCACCTTCTGCTAGTCGCTAGATGGTGACTGGCATAAGGCGACTAGTAGAAGGTGAATGGCAGAAGGTGATTCGTAGAAGGTGACTGATAATAATTTCATAGTTTTAGGCATCAATATATATCTAAAAAAAGGTATATTTATACTCGTTGGAAATATTTTTTCAAGATTGATCTAATGGTGGTTTTTTTATGAAGTTTTGAGATAATTTAATAGATCAAAATCTTCCCCAAAGATAACATTACTTTCTCACCACCATATTTGGGACCAATTTTGACCTATTAAATCATCTCAAAACTTCATAAAAAATCACCATTAGATCAAGCTCAAAAAGAGCTTTCCAACGATTTTAAATATACCTATATTTGGATATATATTAATGCCTAAAACTATGAAATTATTTTTAGTCACCCTCTACTAGTCGCCCTCTATGAATCACCTTCTATATGTCACCACCACCATATTTGAGGCCAATTTTGACCTATTAAATCATCTCAAAACTTCATAAAAACACCACCATTAGATCAGGCTCAAAAAGAGCTTTCCAATGAGTATAAATATATATATATATATATATATATATATATATATAATATTGATGCCTAAAAATATGAAATTATTGATAGTTTCCCCTTGCCATTCACCCTCTATGAGTCACCTTCTGCCTATCGCCAGTCACCCTCAGTGAGTCACCTTCTGCCTGTCGCTAGATGACGACTGGCAGAATGTGATTTATAGAGGGCGAGTGACAATAATTTCATACTTTTAGGCATCAATATATGTATCCAAAAATATGCATATTTGTACTCATTAGAAATCTCTTTTCAAGCCTAATATAATGGTGGTGTTTTTATGAAGTTTTGAGATGATTTAGTAGGTCAAAATAAAACCTCATAAAACACCACCGTTATATCAGGCTCAAAAATACATTTTCAATAAGTACAAATATGTCTATGTTTGGATATATATTGATGCCTAAAACTATGAAATTATTTTTAGTCACCCTCTACCAGTCACCTTCTACCAACCACTATATGGTGACTGGCAGAAGGTAACTGATAGAAGGCAACTAGTAGAGGATGACTAACAATAATTTTTTAATTATCGAGGAGAATTAATATTTTAAATGTACAAATATTGCTCTCATTTTAGCTATATATATTGGGGGTATAAGAGGTAAATTTGGTGAGATAAATAAATTTTTTTATAATTTGAATGTGAAAGTTAGGCAAGAAATATTTTATGATTTTTGAAATAATTATCATAGTGGGGAAAATTGACCCTTGAAAATTTTGTGCGAATGGACCAACATCTAAGGTCCCTATTTTCACCAATTCCTAATTTCAAAAATTTAAATATTCACCCTAATTTATGAAATTCACCACTGTGCACAATCCTGTTGAGGGCTTCTCTTAGAACAAGGAACTTGAATACTCATGGACCAAGTTGCACATATGGACTATATTGATTTTATGAAGGTCATCATTTCTATTATCACTTACCATATATGAATAGTTCATTAAATGAATGAATAGTGATTTTCAATATAGGGATATTGAGGATATTTATATACAATAATCACCTAAATTTGCTCTAGATGGGTCTATAATTTTTTTGACTTAATAAGTACTTGTATGAGCCTAAGCATGCACCTTATTCTTAATATGATTATTATTGCTTTATTAATTTTACCTTTTTAGCAAATCAAAATAGAGAATGATGTTTACATCAACCATCAACATAGACAAATTATTGTTATTGTGTTCTATATTTATGACCTTATTGTGATAGAAAGCTTAACACATTTGATCCAAGAGATAAATTTATGACTTTAAGACACCTTTAACAAGATAGATTTTGGTCTTCTTCGTTATTGTTTACAAATCTAGATTGATCATCCATTATCTACGATAATTATATCATAGACTAAGTATGCTTTAGATCTTCTATAAAAATCCTAGATGGAAGAGTGTAATCCTACATGTACTCAATTTGATTTAGCCTTGAAGCTTTGAATGATCGTTTATACTCCTTTGGTTAATTCCACTCTATATCAATCTCTTATTGGGTGTCTTCACTACTTCACTCACAAGACTTGATATTGCTTTTGTTGTCATCTATTACTTGAGTTTTATGTACGCATCTCATGAAAGTCATTGGATAGTGGATGATCAATCTTATACCATATTAGAGATACATACTAGATGGGTATTTATCATTCTATTGGATCCTTTCTAACTTTAATTATTTCCAACTCTGATGTAGTTGGGTAGGTGATCTTATTTAGTAACAATCTGCCATTAGCTTTGTATTCCACCTTGTCTCTAGATGTGTCTCTTAGTATTTTTATCAATTTTCCACTCTATCTTGATCATCTATAAAAAGTGAGTAGTATACTACTAATGATGCAATCAAACATATTTGTTTGATTATTATTGAATAATTGTGCCTTGATAGTTTCATGTTACTCTCTATTATGATAATTAAAGTTTCTATCAATATACAAAACATATAGAGGTATGTCTACACTATATTTATGGAATTTATGTTTATGGGTATCTTGAACCATCCTATGTATATAGTAGAGTAGACAACATACATAAACAAGGTTATGCTAGAGGTGACATTTATACACTTGTGAGATAATCTTGGTATAGAAGAATGTCCATCAAAATAATATTTTGTCATGTTAACTATATCTATAATAACATAACGAGTATGTATAGTATACTATTGGATGGTTTATTTAGTTAAAACTCAAGAGTTTGTTTAGGATAATTATGGTATAGTAGTTGTTGAACAAGATTGTTATGACTATTGCAAAATAGTTATATTACAAACATAATATTTCTATATAAGGTATACAACAAGAATATAGTGATATGGACACATTCTAGTAAAAATTAAAAGTAAATAGTAAAATTTCATAGTAAAGGTAAAAGTATCATCATCATGGTAAATTATATTTGTTATAATGTCGAGTTTCTTGAGATGATATGTAAATAAACAAATGTATGACAATATCTTGTAGAATCTTTATAAAATGTTTAGAAGTCTAAGATAGTCCAAACTAATTTTGGAAGTATTATGTAATCATTGAGATATTATGAAAAAATCTAATATTATAATATTTAAAACATGTATTTTTCCTATATTATATAATTATAAATTTTATAACAAGATTAAAAAAGATGATGAAAGAGATATCTATATTATTTAGCATAAATTGAAGAGTCTAAAAATAATATATCTAGAATATTTGATATGTATCCATCTAAAAGTTCTTCATCCATGTAATTTCTAGCTTTTATAAGCCTATAAACAAGGGAGATATCCCCCATATGAGGTAAGTTGAACATTTAAGAGCTGAAGTACGTAAGTGACAATAAAGTAATATAGCGAGTGCTAGTAAACCTAGCTAGAAAAAGGAAGAATGTATCTTTATTAAGATTATTTCTAGGGGATTTTTTGAGGAAGAGTGTGGTATAATATCATGAGGTAGGTCAATAGGAGGTGAAGGATAGATAGTAGTATCAAATACACTTGTTAGAGAAAATCTAATGATCATTTTATATACTCTTCTATTTTGTATCCATTGTAAAAATATATGTATTCCTATTTTATCAACATTTTGGTCCTATAGTTTTCATTGTTTATCCTTATGCATGTCATTATGTATATTCTATTTGTGTATAATTTTTGTATGCTAGCAATTTGACAAATTTTATTATACTTGTATTATGTGTGAAAGGTCAATAATTTTAGTTGTATATATATATATACCCATTTGGCTATATTTATTGGGGCTAGTAGCATAAATCTCATTGTATTTTTCTAGCCCAAAGAAGTCATCTTGTTATAACCTTAGAATTGTGCATCTTTAGCTATTTTAATGTTGGAATCATAATCATTGGAAGTCTATGCATCAAAGCAAAATACCATAGTACGAGGAGTGATAAAAATATATTATGTTCTTGTAATATATCAATATTTTTTGTATTGTTGTTAAGTTCACTCTTCTTTGATGGTGACGTTGTAAAGCAATTATGTCTTTGCCCTTTTCATATCTTTATTTTTTACTTATGGTTATTCTTAATGCAGTAACTTTTAAATTTATCATATAGAATTTTTTTTTACTATTAGCATGGTAATTCTAATTTTATCTAGGATAAAATATTTTACAATGGTAAATCTAGAATTTACTATGTGATGGATCCTATTTATTGTGGTCATTATAATTGATACCTATAGTCAATACCTTTCTTGTAGGTAATATTAATTATTTGTATAATGTTAGTATATGGTAAATACTGATCCATAGTTATATCCCTTGGTGTTTAGATCAAAAATTTCTAATTATTTTGTCATAGTTTATTATTTTAATTATATTATTTCCATCCAACATTTATATTAAATGCATTTTATTAAATAATTAGTGGTCAAAACTAGTAGATTTGATATTCACAATATTTAATAGGTAATTTTCCATCTAGATCATATGAAGTTGATCTTTATATAAAGTAGATATGGTGAGTATTGATGAAACACTACAAATACAAAACTTGCATACATATTCCTAGGCACATTTTATATTCTAAAAAGTCTGCCATAGAAAATATGAAAAAAATATTCCTTTTTGACCATTGGAGTGATCCTCAATTTTCTTATTGTAGAAATGAAAAAAATATTATGAGTGCCAATAGGAAGAAAATATGAGCAAGATCTAAGGGTAAAAAAGGTATGAGAATCACTTTTATTATTTTAAAAATTAGGGAATACTAAAAAATTAAAGGATTATTCTTAAGAAATTTTTGATAACTTGGCAGCAAATTCATTTTTTAAAGTCCTAACTACAAGTAAGTATAATCTAATTGAAAGTATGGAATTCCTAATTAGGTATAAGAGGAAGAATGAATCTATGGATAATCCTATTTAGATATAAAATATTACACCACAAGTAATTATCAAAGATGAAATGATTGACCATGATATGATGTTTGCTAAAACCAAAGGATTGATGCATAAGTTACATACATACTACACAAGTTTTTTTTAGATCAAAACTTGTATCAAATGGATGTAGGAATTGAAATAAAATTACTCCATAAATTTTTTATTGAAAGGATTTTTCATCCTCATCATTTCTAGTTCAAATATTAGGGATCAAATAATGAATGGCGGCCCATAGTTTAAGGGAAAAGATGCATTATAAGTAATGCCATCGAGTCAAAATTGTTTTATGGAGATAAATAATACTAAAGTATTGTGCTATGGATTAGGACTTTTAGGCTTCCATATAAGCTTATTAATAAGGAGGTTTTGAAAAAAATGACAATATGCTAGTGGAGTTCATCCAAGAGGGACCAACTACTAAGGAGCAAAGGGCATGATATATACACACCAATACATATTTTCAAAGGTTTTAAAAACTTTCCCATAGTCTATTAGGATTAAATATAACTCAAGAAAATAGAATCAATAAGTGGATTATAAAACCATTATATTTTGATATCACAAATTTTATGAGACTAGATACATGGAAAGAAATTCCAAAGTGAAAATGATGGGAAAATACATGAAAATTTGGGCATGAGATAAACTTTAAAATCAAATTAGAAGACCATATCATAATGGAAGCTAGCTCAAATGAAGGATTTTCCACTCCCAAGCAAGAGATAAAGAAAATCCCTCTATACTATCAAATATTGAATGCCATGATAGTTGACTCAAATCAATAATTATAATAAAAATGACATAAGGGATAAGGAAGTACAATGCACAAGTTCAAATTTAGGAGTTAAAGGTGAAAAAGGAATATAGGGTGGTAAGGTAGAAAGCAAAGGATGCAAAAAATGTTAGGTTTAATCTAGGTAAATCATCCTCATTTTTCTCAAATAGGATCAAATCATTTTGTTGCAATACAAATGAATGTATTATGGAGTGTATCTCTTACACTTTGAGTTTCAAGAGTATAATAATAAACAAATTAATATAGAGGATATCTATAGAAATTTAGGGCTTCCTAGGTAGCATAAGAAATTAATTACTATGAAGGATCATCATTGTACTTTAGGGTTTTGAAGGAAACATAATGAAGAAAGTGTTTGTGATGTTATTTATTTCATTTTATATTCTCTAGGGAAACATAAGTCCTTAAAAGATAAGTCTCATTATGAACAATATGGAAAATTAAATTGATTGAGAAAAAATAAAATTGTTGGCAAAAATAGAAAAAGGAGAGGAAAATCTTCAAAGTAAGAATAAATAGAAATTAAAGTGCAAAAGAATGTCAATTTGGAAACCAAAAAACAATTATAATATTACATTATTTGGTACATGTTAATGTACCCTCATGGTACAATCTTGTAAATATTAGATTAGGGTTGTGTCCTATATTAGAGTGTGAGTAAATATTTTATGTAATGTAATAATGTGCAAGAAATGCACAAGTGTCATGTAAATGAGTGTACACATGTTATATGTGTAGATGTGCACAAGTGTTGCATATGTAATCATGTGTATGTGTTCTGAGATTAGAAGTTTTTATGTGAAGAGTCATGTCTAAGTGTGCATATAAGATAGAGTCATGTGTATGCAAGTGTCAAGTATAAAATCCAAGAGTCATGAGACTTGGTATAAGGAAAGGAAGATTACAGTAACCCAAGATTTAGCGTACAATGGTTATATATTACTGCATAGAGAGGCATAGTGTGACCCCACTAACATCATAGGTATAGCCTTCATAGCCTACATAGTCTACATTGTGAGTATTATTATTGTATGAGAGTTATATGATACATTTTTAATAGAAATAAGAGTAATAATGGTTTCTTGCATTTGAGAAACTAATATTGTAAGTTGTGCTACATGCTTTGTACATGTATGATTCAAGCTATTACATTCATTATTAATGAATGTTAGTTGATATATTATTAGCCTTGATTTACATATTAGTTGGCTCATATTATTCTAGTTACATTAATATTTGATCTTATTATATTGTGGTTATCATATATTTGATCTTGTGAATATTTATCCTATGAGTTTACATTAATATTAAGGCTTCAAAAGCCATTAGTGGTATTAGAGCTACAACAAGAGTTTTGTACATAGGAATTGTGTAACTACAAAATAAAATTTTGTCTAGAGTGACAAAATAAGCTAGGGGTTTTCCATAGTTGCAGAATAGCTAGTGAAGACTAGGACTCAACTAGGGTCTTTCCACTAGGTTGAAGGATAACCAATGAATACGAGGAATCATATTTGGGTGAATCAACTTGAATACATTTAATTATTCAGGAAAATAACCAACCCTAACATTGATAAAAAAAAATTAGGGATAAAAATCCCTTGACATTGGTATTCTCTAAAAGAAAAAAAAGTATTAATTGATAGAGGTAGAACCAACTTATTAGAAATTTGGTCATTCAAGAAAGAGCCATCTTGAAATTGATAAATGTTTTTAGGGACATACAAATTCTTGACAACTAATTTCTACTAACACTCAAAAGAAATTTGAAAGATGATACAATCAAGCTATCTTGTTTGGAACATTACAAAAGTTTATAGTCACCTTAACATGGAATTATTGCTACAATAGAGATTGATATTTAGAGAAGTTAGAAGCTTCCTGCAACAAATAGAGAATACATTCATCTTCAAGTGCAAGAGAAGATGAAGAATTTCATCTTTAGAGATTTTAGTTGTAGAATATTATAGATTCAGGTCTTGAAGATAGACCTTGGAAATTGGCTTGACATTGTTAGCCATATAAAAGTTTCATTAAATTGGTTATAGATAATATTTTAGATCATTTAGAGACCTTGATAATTGGTCCAAAATAAGAGGTCGTATTTTATTCAAATAAGCCTCTTGTTATAGAAAATAAAGGAGACTTGAATAAAATTTTATGAAAGGCTTGAGGTAAGTAGTGGATAATAAAGAAATTCCATAGAAATAAGGTCATAGAACTAGAGAAAATAAGTCTCATAGAATCATAGAAAGAAGGTGTAAAGAACACTAGCAAAAGAAGAATTACAAAGGAGGGCTCTACAAAAAATCCTAGGATTCATAGCAGTTAACAAAGTAGTTATCAAAGTAGCCTATATAGAAGAAAATATGTTTTAAGGATAGCAAAAGATGGAAAATCATGATGTTGAGTAAAACAATCTATTAGACTCACTATATGACAAACTACATAAGGAAGAAAAGGAAACCAGGGTTTTTGGTTTTTGTGAGAAATACAAAAATATTGTGAGTGCTAAATGGTAGTAAATCAGCAAGTATAAGTTATTCAATTTGGAAGGTGACTAGAATATAAAATAGTATAAGACTATGATAGTCAAAGAGTATTTATTGTAGAATAAAGAGATAACATAAAGCATTGTTTAAGTTAGTGTAATTTAAGCCAATCAAGGGCAAAAGCACTATTTCTTATAACAAGGTAAAACCTAAAGAATTAGAGATGAAAGTTGTAGATACCTAAAAAGTTTCATATTGGCATTGATTAAATATTAATATTTTATAAATTATAAAATTATTTTAGTTAATACATTGCAACCTTACAAATATTAATGTTGACTATCCTAGCTGCTTTCACCATCCTAAGCACTTTTCTATACCTAAACCATGGTCATCATGATACCATCTCTCTATTTTAACCTAGGTCCACCTCACTCTAGTTGGCATTTAGTCCCTTCTCTCCTCCACATTCCAATATCATTAATGCACATGGGTGAGGATTCCCTCTATCCAATCACATTGATGAAGCATGTTATTTTGGTGGTGAGGAATCTATCCACCCAAGAGAATTAATGAGGCATGTCATAACATGCCATAGTGTGTCATATCCCAAGTAGAGAATACTACACACTTGTCCATCCAAGAAACCAAGTGGGAAAACTTAATATTCCTCCCCTCTCTCACCTAGATGACTTGTCCATCATCCTATCATACCCTCATCATTCTCCTCACCCTTGGGAAATATTATAAATATGCTCCCATTTCATTCGCTTCAAGAGAGTGCACAAAACACTACCAAAACTCTACCTATATTTCATTTGGCCCTCCTTGTGTACTTTTTAATTTATGAATGCAAGTACCTCCTTAAAATAGCTCAAGGACATAAACCATAGAGTATGTTTGGAATGCATGATAATATTTTTTTTTTGTAGCTATGGTCATCTCTAATAATCAAACAACATTGAATCTATATCATAAGCCCTAAAACATTTTAAATAATATCTTGATATGAGTTTGAAACCCTGATGTAAATCTAGATGCAATAGGTTAGAACAAGAACCTCTAATAACATAATATTGTAACAAAAAAAATAAAGCAAAAGATGAAATTCCCAATCACACAAAAGTTACAATAGATGGAAATACTCTGATAAATGCTTTCTTTCTCACTCCTGGATTTTCACCCATTTACAATGTGATACCAAGGGAATATATATCCCAAAATAAACCCTAAAACAAAACCCTAAATCTTAAGTCTAAAAATTAAAAAAATACTTTTTTTATTTATTTTATTATTTTATTTTCTAGGCTATTTCGTCTTTAGTGCCAAAACCTAAATCATTCATAAAAACTCGGATAGCCCTTAAAATTTCTATGCACCTTCATATCATCTATATTAAGCCTTATATAAAATATCAAAACCCACCCATGCCTAAATAAGAAGTTATTCCAGATATATTTTCATCCAAATTTTCAAAAAAATACTAAATCCCATTTTTGGGGCACTAGATGAAGGAATTAGAACTTGAAAATAACCTAAAAAAAAACTAGACGACTAAAGTTATCTAGCCCATGGTATTTTGACCTCTTTATCTAATCCCCCATAAAATTTCAAGTTGATCCAACGATCGGATCAAAAGTTATTCCCTTCGTGAGATAGGATCCTACATTAAACCCTTGCCAGAATGTAGTTCCAACCACACTATGTGGATACATAGAGTCAATCACCCTAGGTTGCTACCTAGAAACCAACTGCCCTATGTGGTTACATAGATCCAATTGCCCTAGGCAATTGAGTCTCAAAGGTAGAAAAAGACATAGAATTAGTAGTAGGCATCAAAGTAAGATAAAATCAATCATTTTATAAGGTTTTGTAACCTCTTTGCACACTTTTGTAACTTTTATTAAAGGTTTTATGAGTTTTTGTAAGATTTTTGTAACCCCTTTTCATGATTTTGGACCTTATCCTAAAAGGCTCAATAGATGCTACTAATGCTTTCATTATGGGCTTGTGTGTAGATATTGGGATCTACATAGAGGGTTGGGAGGTCAAGTAACAAGACTTAAAAACCCTCTCTATAATTTATTGTGTGATTGAGGAGATGTTTTATAGCACCATTGAACTCATTTACAAATAAACCTCTCCTTTTTTGGAGGTCCATTGTAATTGAGAGTGCTAATTTGTAACAATTAATATCGATGAATGAATATCAAATATCATTTTGTTTATGTACATTGCAATGGTGCATTTTCTTAGTCACATAAATGGTGATCATGGTGGGACCCAATTGCCTTAAACACCCTTGACATTCAATATTTTTGCTTAAGCATTAGGACTTGCATATAACACAGTATATCTTGTGTATTTTTCTTATGGTTCCTCATGCTTTCTTGCTTGTTCTACTTGCTTTATTAGCTTTCTATTTTTTGTTTCTATCATAGGTACTTAGGAGCAAAAATAACTAGTCACTTCATTCAAACTAGGACTCAATCTTGCAATATCTTCCCACTTGAACCCAGATACAACCACCTAGGGTGGCTACATGGACTCAAACAACCACCCAAGGCAGCTACACAAACTCAAACAAATACCCAAGATGACTACATATACTTAGAAAACCACCCAAGGTGGCTACATAGACTCAAACAAAAATTTCCCAGGGTGGCTACATAGACTCATACAACCATACAAACACAAACACAAAGGAGCAATAGGCTTAGTTCCTTTTATTTCTAGCATAGGCTCATAGCTTGGTAGGTTATATTCCTTAGTTTTGCATAGATGCTCATGTTACAATTCATTTATTTGTCATTACTTGTTTGAATTACAAATTGCTTTTAGTCATTTCTTAATTTGCTATAGGTATTCATCTCATTAGCATAATTCCTTAGTCATTTTTAGCAACCCCATAAGCTTTTCTTCTTTAGATTAATTGATACAAGCAAATATTTTTTAGTTTAGAAGATCTTGTTCAAAATCTAAGCCCTTCCTTCTTCTTATTTAGGTTTCCAAAAGCTTAGCTTAGTTGTTTTATAATTTTAGCACAAAGACTTAAGGTACATTGTCTCAATTATTATTATTTTTATGACTCATTAGATTAAATCAAAGACTCAAGTCTCATTAATTAGTTATCATTTGATTTTAAGACTCATTAGCTTAGTTGTTGGTTGCTTTCAAGGCTCATTAAATTAGTTGTTATTACTTTCATGGCTCATTAGATCAATTTTTATTTTCATAGCTCATTAATATAAAGGTTATTATTTTCATTAGTTTCTTAGGGTTAGCTTTAATCTAGATGGTAAATAGACATTTATAGTATCAAATAACAAAATAAAAATAAAATAAAAAGAAAAACAAAGAAAAAAGCAAAAAATAAATAAAGTCAAGCACACATATTGCATGATATATTCTATAAGGATTTTGCATGGACAACCAACCGATGATGTTAGATTTCACCACTAACCATTTAGTTGATCCTTTAGCCACCATAGCTAGTATACATAGTTTTCTAGATTTATCCTTGGGACTAGATTGGAGTAATATGAGGTTAAATACATTTTTGTTCATGGGTCTTAGTATTTATTAGACTCACAACTATCATTTTTATTCCAGCCTAACTAAGGGTGAAGTGAAATCTTGATTGGGCAAGTAGTGGGATTTAGAGTGTGTGACCTATTTTAGGAGGTTTGTTTTATCTCCTAAGGATACCCAGAGCTAACCCACCATATTAGAAATATTAGTTAGTCATTTGTGTCTCATTTCTCAGAATGGGAGTGGATATAAACACACCCTCATAGATCTCATTCCATCACCCCTTCATAGTTCCTAGGTTTAGGAAACATAAAATACATAAAATCAAAAATATAAAACAAATAATATATTACAAAATATCAAGACATTACAAAACATCAAAACATAAAAATTACAAAACAAAAAACCCATTATTTATTTAATTGATTTCTTGAATTTCTATTTGTATAGATAGTGCATTTTTATTTCAAAAATAATAAAGAAGCCACCTCAAGCACCATTATTGAGAATGTTATATTTGCATCCTACTCCATTACTTAAAGCCTATGGTATTCACCTACAATCAAGCCAAGATCTAATTCCAATTCCAAGGTTCCATGGACCATTCCATTCAATCCTCACATCCTTCAACCATTCTCCTAACTCATTAGGGGGTGTGTCACAAATCCACCATGGTAGCCTATCTAATGAATCCCACCATCACATCTCTCACTTATCTAAGACACATCATACTAGATATGATCTATAAATGATATAACATGCCACCTATACCATTCCTCCTAAAACACCTAGCCCCAAGACTCCCCTATCCATAGCCAATTCCAATGTCACACCCATTGATCTTGACATCATTTACCTTCTCTTTATAAATTTTATCTATCATGCCCAATCACCTTCTACTAACCAAGATCCCTCTTCATCATATCTCCCACCACCTAGCTCATCATGACTATCCTGACGCCCACTGCACATTCCTTCCCACATTGAACCTCCACTCTCCTATGTACTAGCTTATAACCCCTATCATCCTCCATCACCTCTTGCATCTTCTATTAGTTTTCACCCCACCTTAAGTGTGACAATTTTTGGAATGCTACCAAAATTCTTCCCACTTGAGGGAACTAATATCACACCCCCTCAGCAAATTATAGGCCTAATGTTAGTGGCCACTACTCCAAGCCACCCATATTCTTCCAATCATACTCATTCATCACAATGTTAGTATACTTCTACACCATCCTCCTATATTATGCACAATTCTCATCAACATCATTAAGCCCATGTTTATGTTACTTCACATCTACACACATGTAGCCCTTCCTATTATTTGCAATTCTCTAACCCACCTCAAAAATCCATTGCTCTATATGTCTTCCATAACTTACCCTTTATCCACTTCCATTCATTTCACTATCACACATTTTGCACATCCTTCTACCTTTTGTTCTCCTTGCCATTCTCAATTTATGATCCTCTTATTTCTTCTCATCATGCATCTTCATAATAAGTGCCCCTAGTAATTATCCATGTCACATCCACTCTTCACACACCACTCATATTATTCTACAACAACCCTAAATCCTCAATACTCCATATCATCCATCTACCTAGGGATCCTTTTCCCAATCTCCATCATGGACCTTCTATCCACCCACGATACCCATGATATATTACCACCCTCATGGTTCTCACCAATGGCCAATGACATAGTCGTAAAACCTATACCAACATCAACCACTACCTAACCAATACCAATCCACCCTTGATGATAACCAACACCCTCTCATCAACATCAACAAAAAAAACCTTCAAACCAATATTAGTCTACCCCGCAACCAAACCAACCACATCCAACCCAACATCCACATAATTTGAACTCCATAAAATCCCCCCATTCATACCAACCATTACATACTCAACCTAAACCAACCCCCTACATATCATCAACATCTGAATCATCAATCGCCATCAAATCCTACACATACTATGACCAATATCATCAACCACACCAATACCCACCCTCAGGATCTCAAATTCCCCAGTCACCGTATTCTAATACCAACCAACATCATTACCATCACCTTCATTCACATCAATAATGTCTCCTTTTTAATTCATAGCATTTGACTCATCATGGTGCACCCTATTCAACTCTCTAGGCTACTCCAGCTGCATTTCAACTATTTACTAACAATATCAATAGTTTAGAATCACAAGTTATAGGTATTGGATATCAAAAGCTAACATTGATACAAATCCAAAATTACCCAATCCATCCTTTGGTACCAGTGCTACCATACCCTCCCTTGTTTGACATACCTAAATTTAAAAAATTCTTGGGAAAATAAGATTCCCAAGATCATGTGAGCAATTTCATCAATGAGATAAACCCTCTCATGGTTCACACTTTCTCCTTATCCCTTGTGAGAGGAGCCTTGGATTGGTATAACCACTTTCCTAGACACAACCTTTATAATTTTCAATATTTGGATAATCTCTTCCTATAGCATGTTGTCATAAAGTAAAAAAGAAAATCACATTGACAAATCGTACCAACCTTCACCAATTTGATGATGAATCTATCCTTTATTATGGCAATCTATGGAGAGCTATATTAACTATATTATAATTATCTATCTCCATTATTGAGTTGACTCAAATGTTCACCTAGAGTTGTTCAAAATCGATATCCCTCTTGCTACAACTCCAAAAATATAAAACTCTCAAGGAAGCCTTGACCCAAGCCAAAATCATTGAAGACATCAAAATTCAAGATGAAGATATAAAGCTCAAAAATAAGAAATGGTCATAACAAAATGCTAAGGGCAACAAAAATAATAATTAATTTAAGCCTACCTAGGTCAACCATGTAGTGTTGAGTATTCCAACCACTCAACCCCCACAACCTCAATATCCATTGCGATAACCTCCATATCTAATGTAATAGACAACATACAATATTGTGCCACCTCCCACTCAACTTCAAAATATCAACCAACCCACTTATCAATCCAAGTGCCCTCAACAATATCCACATAACTTCACTCATATTTTAGAGTCCTTATCAACCATATTTCAATAAATTATGGAGGTATAGTTGATATTTTTACCTAAAACAAGGCCTAAAGATCCAAATAAACCCAAAGGTAGAGGGTATAGAAAATATTTTTACCTAGCTAAAAATAAATGGTTGAATTCAACTCAAGCACATAGTACATGATCTGATTGAAAAGGGGTCTATCAATGTTGAAAATCCTCTTGCCCACCTAACCAAAATATTGGTATTTATCAAAATCTATTACCAGTGGGGTAACAAAACCAAACAATAATGACTCAACATTTACTCCTCAACCAATTGAAGTCAATGATATTAAAAATATCCCATAATACCAAGGTTTTATTGGTATGATTCATGTTGTCACCATAAATTGATGGTACCTTGATCAACCAACACTAACAACAGAAATTTCAAATATTTATTCCTCATGCACTTTGCCACCTCCACCAGTGCAAGCCATGCCATCTCAAGCATTGGCTAAATATTAATATTTAATAAATTATGTAGTTATTTTAATTAATGCATTGCACTCTTATAAGTATTAAAATTGACTATCCTAGCCCCTTTGACCATTCTAAGCACTTTTCTATGCCTAACACATGGTCATCATGATACCATCTCTCTATTTTAACCCAGGTCCACCTCTCTCTAGTTTGCAATTACTCGCTTCTTTCCTCCACATTCCAAGATCAATAATGCACATGGGTGAGAATTCCCTCTACCCAAGCACATTGATGAAGCATGCCAATTTGGTAGGTGAGGAATCTCTCCATCTAAGAGCATTAATGAGGCATGTCATAGTAGATTAGAGAACATTACACACTTGTCCATCCAAGTAGCCAAGTGGGAAACTTAATATTCCTCCATTCTCTCACCTAGAACACTTGATTGTTGTCATATTACCTACTCATCATTCTACTCACCCTTAGGAAATGTTGTAAATATGCTCCCATTTCACTCGCTTCAAGAAATAGTGCACAAAGCACTACCAAAACTTTACCCAAATTTATTTTGACCCTCCTTGTGTATTTTTGAATTTGTGAATGTAGGTACATTCTTCGAAGAGCTCAAGAACATAAACCATGAAGTCTATTTCGAATGCATGATAATATTTTTTTGTAGTTGCACTCATCTTCAACAATAAAGTAACACTAGATCTACATTAGAAGACTTGAAATATTTTCAAAAAGATCCAAATATGTGTTTGAAAACCCTACCAAAATATAGAGACAACCACCTTGGGCATCTACATAAATCCAACTGCCTTGGATGGTTATCCAAAATCCAACAACTCTGTGTGATTACACAGAGCCCATTGTCCTAGGTGGTTGAGTCTTAAAGGTAGAAAAAGACTAAAAATTAGTAGTAGGTAGCCACACAAGGTAAAATAGTCATTTTATAAGGTTCGGCAACCTCTTTGCACACTTTTGTAACTTTTGTTAAAATTTTTGTGAGTTTTTGTAAGATTTTTGTAAGCCATTTTCATGTTTTTTGGCCTTATCTTGAAAGGATCAATAGACGCTACTAATACTTTTATGGTGGAATTATGTACCGGTATTGGTATCCATATAAAGGTTTGGAAGATCAAACAACAAGACTTCAAAACCCTCCCTACAATTTGTTGTGTGACTAAGGATATGATTTGTGGAACCATTGAACTCATTTGCAAAGAAACCCCCCCCCCCTTTTTGGAAGGTCCATTGTAATAAAAAAGGCTAATATGTAACAAATGAAGTCTATGAATGGAATATCAAATCTCATTTTTTTTATTTACATTATAATGGTGCATTTCCTCAGTCACAATAGTGAGTTAGAATTAAAGTAGCAAGAAGATGAATTAAGTATAATATATAACTAGCCAAAGCAACAAGGTTAAAAGGATTGTTTCTCATTAGAGAAATGCAACAACCAACAATCAAAGTGCCATAGTAGAATAATATATTGAGCGTTCAATTCTCAAATCCAAATAAAAACTTAGAAGAAGCACCTAAGCCAACTAAGGAAAAGCATCCAAGTGATCTCATGAAATAGAATTGCTCAACACAAAATAGTGTTCAAAAGTACTTAAAACATCAATCGATGACATATAACCAACAAAAACATCTCAAAAATTAACATGCATATGTATAAGGAACATGCAAGCAATTTAATCATCAATTTATAATGAGAAAGGAAGTGCTAAAGTGGTAGCAAGCAAGTGAAGAGTTAGCAACCAAATGAGCACAAAAAGGAAGCACACACCAAAGTGGCAGCAAGTAGGTGAAGCGTCAACAAGTGCCAAAAAGAAGCAAGCACCAAAGGAACAAGTAAACGAAGTGCCAAAGGGAAAGTAAGGAGAGATGAAGTGTTAAAGTGAACAAGCAAATAGAGAAATGTATTTTGAAAGCCCTCATCTAAAAAATAAAATCCAACAATCATATTCTATCCAAATGTAATGGACTTAGCTTAAGTGATGAATATGTCAGTGGTAGAAGGTAATACAATGTTCATATATTGTCTCTAGGATAGAATACTAAGTGTTTAGTCAAAAGTGAAATGCTCAATGTAGAATTTGAAATGAAACTATTCAAGATGCTAGCTTAGAATGCCTACAAAATTCATTCGCGTGATTGGAAAGGTAGAAGACTAGTACCATTCAAGTGTAGTTCAAGAGTGTAATTTGAAATGTTAAAAATATTCCAAAGCATACCTTGAAAGGAGGTGAAGCATTTGAGAAGCACGCATTTTAAAGAGGAATGTGTGACAAAGAAGCAGAGAAAGAGCACAAGTGCCTATGCAAGTTTGAAGGGAGGTAAAAAAATATTTAAGGTTTTTTTGAATTTGAAATTTAAATTAAGTTTAATTTGGAGGTATAAGGTTTTAATATTTGAAAGTTATAAAGTTAGAAACTTATATTTAATTAAGTTATGGAGTGATAAGCATATTTTATGAGGACATCATGCATATTATTATTATATTGCATTATTATGTGAGCCTCTATTGCTCACATTGGCTTCTTGGTTGCAATTTGTTAGCTTCTGGTAGCCTAAGTTAGCCATTAGTTAGGTTGTTGAGATAAGTTGTTATCTCAACACCTTTTCTTGTTTGTATCTTCCAGTTAGTTTGCTATCTTCCAAACTTTGGAAGTTTATTTGTTATGTATTTTGTGCTATTTAAGCACTCATGAATAAATGAAATATGATCAAGACTTCTAGATCTACATCATTGGTATCATAGTAGCATGATCTCACTACCTGTGAAGGGGAATCTTCCTCATGGAAATTCCCTCTCCCCCTTCACTTTCACAAATTTCTTGGATATACTCATAGGTGTTGTGTTGTATTGGTTTAGGTTTATTCATAACAACCCTTTTATGAAGGTCAAAAGGTGCTCGAGGATCATCAATTACCCCTATACGAGATACCCCTAAAAGGATCATCAAAAGGTAGCCTAGGTCTTGTAACATTATGAAGAACTAGACTTACCCTAATGAAGGCAAGAAAATATGAAGAATAAGATTTGCCATTCAAGAAAAATAACCCTTGGTTTTAGAGGATCTCATAGCCAATTTAAGTTGATAGGAATCAAGTGTACAAATTATTGGAAAATTTGAGACTATGAAAAAGTCTCAAAACTCCTTACCAAGAGAGGAACCAGCCAACCAAGGGCCCATGACACCCTTTTTTAAAGAAGTATTGGCCAACTGAGGCCACATAGGCATGGGATACAATGTCTTCTGGTTGTTTGGAAGCCTTGTTCATTGAATATATAACAAGTAATTCATAGATTTCTTGAAAAATAATAGCAAGAACTTTTGTTTCCCTCTACTACACATTATAATATTTTCATCTAAGCAGTCAACAAAATCCAATGATTGGATAGTGCTTATTTTGACTTGCTGAGAACCCCACAAGCATGGTCAATAGATATTGTAGCATGTCAGGTTGGCATCAACCACTACTATTTCTCAACATGTTGAGGGAGAGGAGAAGTGTCTTCTAACTCTATTTATAATTTCTCAAACTATTGTAAAATCAAATATTTTCTTTGAGGTGTCTTTTTTGATAGTCATTTTCTAATTTTATTTTTAAGTCTTAGAAATTTTCCTTCCATATATTATGGTATTTTTAAAGTGGTTTTTTATTTCTAATTATTCTCAACTAGAGGTCCAAAATAATCCAACTATGCCCATCCTGATTTGTATTTAAATGGAATATTTTTGACTTCCTGACTATTCTATCATTTTATTAAAATAATTTTTTTATGATCAGATATTGTACTTTGGATGATGTGACTAGTTAGAAGAGGGTAAATGGATAAAATATTTTCACTAACTAGAGATCTATAAAATATTTCAACAAGGTAATGAATCCCTAATCTTCTATTTTTCCAAGTGTACTTTCCTTTTTGAGGGATGATTTCCTATAAATTTTCATGGGTAATTATATGCTTAACCAGGTCTTTACTGGAGTCGTGATTCTTGTTTTCACCTATTTTTTTCCAATAATATAATGTAATATTTATATCTTGTCTAATAAGAAGGTTCTTACGTTTTTCATGGATGATCCAATGATGCAGTTGATTCCATGCATCTCTTTCATGCTTTGGATTGTTTAGCCCATAGAAGTTGACAATAGTGATGCAAATGCTACTAAGAAGTTTAAAATTTAAAGCAAACCAATTATATTGATTATATTTTGATATACGAGTTAACTACTTGGAATCCCAAGCTCTTATAAGCCCTGTTGAAGCACCTAATGAGCTTACTACTTCATGCTTTGTTCATATCTGAATCTTATTCCATTCTAGTGCCACTACATGATTTGCCATTTTGGATTCTTGTAAACAAATAACAAGAGGTTTATAAAGTTTCACTATATTTTAAAGGTAGTTTTTTTTCAGGGGACTACCCAATCCTCTATAATTCCATGATAAAACTATCATTTTTATTTATCTTCTTTTTTAGAAATTCCATAATGGTCTAACTTTTACCCAAGATGTCCTTCAAAGTTTGATCTTATCTTATGATTTGGTTGGATTTTATACCTTTGGTTGCTAAGCGTGTTGTTGGATTTGCACATGGTATAGCTAATTTCACTTATGAAGTTCCTCAATCACTTCTTTAATGTCTTCATATGATGGCTCTGAGTTCTTTTCATAATTTTTCTCGTATGTCTCTTATGTATCATTTGAGTGGTTATTGAGGGTTCCTCCATAGTATATTTGTATTTTATTAAGTTCTACTAATTTGTTGTGTTTATATTTCTTCCTCCACATCTAATGTGAGGATGGCAAAATTGTTTAGATTTTGTAGATCCATTTTTTCTCATTGTTTCCTTTTTTTCCTTCTTGATCTATGAGACTTTCCATTCCTAATAGGTTGGAATTCATGTTCTATTTTCTTTCTAGATTAGATAGGTTTTGTTGGATAGTTTCAAGATAAGTGTCCATGTTGGTGACAAGAAATACATTTAAAAGGGATGTGCTCATAGTCCAAAGGTTGGGTGTGAACCTAGTCAAGAACCTTGATCCCAATGCTCTTTAGAAGTCCTTTTTTTAGGTTTATCCCTAGACATATACAAGCATAGATTATGTTATTGGCCTTTGTATGGGCCCAATCAGTGTATGTCTCTATTATGTTTCCTATAAACTCTATTGTGATTTTGATCCATAGGTACAAAGGTAAAAAGTAGAGCCAAACCCAAATTTCTACCTCTTTAGGTTCCTCTTCTTATAGGTCAAACCTTAATTTACATGGAGTCTTCTATAAAGGACAATATCATAGAAACCATGGGCTACCATGGAAAACTATATTTGAATCTTCATTGGATAAGAAGATAACAACAAAATATCCATATCCAATCAGTTTTGGCCACATGCCTATGAATTTATAAGTTAATTATTGAGCTAAAAGGTCAAATATTGGGTGTTGGATGAGGTTCAAAGGCACCTCAATAATAGTTACCTCTTTGATTTTTTCCATAAAATATCTTGAGATGGATGGTTTTGGTATAGCTACTGTAGACACCAAAACAGCACCAATCTGATTATGTGACTGCAAACACTGATCGCTTTGACACACAGCCCCCAGGGCAGCCCTTAGAGGTCAAACAGTGGTCCTAACCACTTTTACAACAATTTTGGAAGGTCAGAAAGCAATTTGGCACCTTCAGACATCCTGCTCCAAATCTGTCCCACCTTGGGACGAATTCAAAATAGGATTCGCCCCACCCAGGGACAAATTCTGAATTCATTCTTGGGTAGGATGAATTCCAAGTTCAACGAGAAAAAAGAAAAATCTTGACAAGTGGCAGTCAAGGACAGTCCATTAATGCTTCTTGCCTTGCATGTGCATGTAGGTGGGCAGATTGAACGTTAGAGGACTATCACAAGGGCAGTCATGGAAGCCCAAGTCAGGGAGGGCTTTCCTCCCTCATGGGAAGGCATGACTGCCACATGGCGCCCATGCATGCCCATCCAAAGAGACCCCCTGGGTCTATAAAATGGTGAACTTCCTCACCCAAAAGAGGAGAGGTTGGAAGCATTTTCAAGCAATGAAGTGCTACCAAATTGATACCACGCTTTACTTTCGATTCACCTCTTCCACATCCTTGATCTCTTTCGCAAGGGAGGTCATTGGGTGGTTATTGGAAGTGTGAATCCAGATCCAAAACCCGAAACTTGACCACATTGATCCACCAATTCGTCGACAACACATTACAAGAGATTTTGGACCCATCCCAAGTGGATTGGTGCCAAAATCAGGTTCCAACAGTGGGCGGCCTACCTGGGCGCCCCGCACTCCTGCGAACCTAATCTTCTTTTTTTAAGAAAAATTGGGAATTCGTGGTAGATCGTCCTTTTTGTCATTTTTTTATTTTTGCATTCCATCTTATGTTGCTTAAATATCTTGTAATTCTGATTTCATAATGCTTTGATCAAATCTTGTCATGTTTTATCACTTTTGTTGTCCTCACTAACTTGCAGGTAGCGACGTCAAATTCCCATGGATGGAGGCCAAATTGGGGAAATCCGACCATCTGGGTCTTCCCAAAATGCCTCCAATTAGCTAACCCCAAGTTTGTAGGTCGTTTGGAGATCCCTAGATACAACGTTTGGGGTAGTATCACTTCGACGCTTTATCGCAAGTGAATTTGTCCTACCCTGGGATGAATTACAGTCGAATTCGTCCCGCACAGGAGTGAATTCAAATCGATGAAGAATTTCCTGAATGTTTCATTTGCAATGATCTTCTGGTGATGTTCCCTTGTTTCTATGAAATTTGCAGACTCTTTTGATTCAGTTCATTTATCCTTTTATTCAGTTTCATGCATGCATCCTTCATTGTTTTTTAGAGAACAAACGCTTTGTCTTATTCGTAGGTGCTACTAACGATTTTGTTGTTTCTTTGAATGCAGGAGGAGCAGCAAGGATCAAATATTCATTCACACCAGCGACGACAACACTTTGGCCCGCCCATTTTGCATGTGGGCATGCGGAAGGAGGATCACTAGTCACTATTGTAATTGAAGCATGTTAATTCTCCTAGCCCCTGAAAAGGCGAGAGACATATTTGTAACAAATATTGAGAGAGTATAAATAAAAAGGGCTGTGCTTTCTATACTTCTTTCATTTTGTCTCAATTCGTCTCTTTTCCCTATTTCACGCATTTCAAGTTTCTAGGATTAAAGTGTTATATTTCGTTTCACATTGCATAGCTTTAGTGTTTCTTTTTTTTTGTTTCCAAATTCTCGTGCTTTCAGTGGCGATCACGGTGGGACTTTGTCCCCTGATTTTTGAGATCAAGAAACTGATCAAAAATTTGTGTTTTCTTGCTTACAGGTACCATTTTTTGAACTCTGACTGTTGTTCGTTCCAGCCTGTGACGAATACAATACTGGAATTCATCTGACCCTAGGACGAATTCGAATTCATCTCAGCCTGGGACGAATTCTATTTTGGTATTCATCTCACCTAGAGACAATTTTTTTTCTATGCAGTTTCAGGGCCGAGATTCAGAAACATCCTTTTGGGCAGAGAAGAGGTAGGGGTTTTTAACAAGCTTTTGTCAAATTTTTGTTTTCTATTTTTTGATTTTCAGTTTTTGTATGGCTTAGGGAAAGTTTCCTTTTTTGTTTGCCTGTTTCATTTTTGCAAATTAAAATGAACCCCACACACATCACGTGGCATTTTTAAACCAAGGAGCTGGTCATAAGACCCCAGCCCTTGATCAAGACCAACGGTGGGTTCATCACCACCTTGGCTTGAATTTTGCATTCATTTACCCCGATTGTCACTGTTGCTCGACATAAATCCTGATGAAAGCTGACCGAGTGTTGCTGGGGTGATTCCTAGCACGTGAGGATAAGTCTTCTATGGTAGGTGTCATAAACAAGACAATCCCCTTTCTATACCACCTATGTTCCATGTACCATCTGCTCTCACGTACCTATAGTTTCCCTTTCATAAGGACGAGTATATAGAGAGGTTGGTATATCGATCTGGCAATGGTATATCGAAGGGGCGATCAATTTTGGGAGCCATATGAGCCAAAATTTTGCATTTAAACATTCTTTACAAAAACCTTAAAAACAACAACAAAACACACTAAACCAGTTTTAGGACACACTTTCAACCTTTAAACAAGATAATCACCATTTGTGTATGTTTGTTTTCTTTTCTATTTAAGTGTAGCATAAAAAATCATAAAAGAGATAAAAATATGCTTAGCTGGTAGAAGAGCACCACCATGGTGTACACCTGTAGCCAAGCCCAATCAAGGGCAAAAGCTACAAAAAGTGTACAAGGAGCGGGCATAAGTCACCTTTGCTTTAGCCCTAAGGACTTGGCCATACCGCCTTGGTGGTCTGACCCACAAGAGAGTCCGCATCATTCCATTTCAAGGTGGAATTATAGGGACACCCCTCTGTGGGACACACCCGTTCGTCACAGCCCCTTTTGGGAAGAAGCTTTACACGTGGCACTCAACATAGACAGAAGAGCCCCCTTAGAAGCTAGATATGAGTAGCCACCGCATGATGAAGCGCTAGAGAGGCATAGTGTCCATGAGGAGAGGCCACATGACTATGGAATCTCTCCTTTGCCTCCCATCGCTGTTAGAACCAATAGACAAAACCTAGAGTGCAGGGCTCTCCAAATCGGGTGAGCTAACTTCGCCCGCCCCTTTCACACCTAGGAAACGGAGTACGAGGAAGACCATCACATTCCTCGAGAGCAATATATAGCGTGGGAGCCTTACGCTTCTATACCTGTTAGATACCATGGTCACACACTGCGGCTAGAGCTTCAGGTAAATGCCGCAAACCTCAATAGAGGGAAGCAACCCATTGAGATCTTGGATCATCACGATCAAGGCAAATGCATAGAAGAGGCATTCAGGACTCCTAGGCCCAAGATGGCAGACCAAATTGACCTGATAGTCGCCAGGCATGCTGCCCGCAAAGCCCAGATCACGTGGCTTGAGCAAGATCAGTAGTAGCTAGAGCATCTATATCACCTTAGCAAGGAGCGCATTCAGGGCCAAACAGATGAGCTGCTTTATAACCTACCTGAGAGGGTTACAACCCCTCACACCCAAAGAGCGAAACCATATGAGATGCATAATCCCTTGGTGCATGATAGGTCTCTGCAACCTCATCAAGCTTTTCCTCCAAGACCCCATAGACCTAAGAGGGAGGCCACTACCAGAAACAACGATGGGTACCCTCCGCGGGAACCCACTCAGGGTCATAAGTCTCACCAAGAGACTCCTCAGGAAGTTTACGAGGAGTATGAACAAGAAGTAGAGCAGGCTAAAATGCCCTATCAAGGCGGAGGGGTTGTTATTCGGCCACCCCCCATAGGCCTCAAGTCTCCCACAACCCACAATGGGAGCAAACTAAAGAGGAAGAGATTAAATCTTTTAATGCATACAAAGCGTTGTTAGAGCGTTTGGATTCTGTGGAAACCAAAGCTTCTGGGCCCTAAAAGCCCACGTTATGCCAACTCCGTAGTCACCCTATGCATCCGTCAGTGCCTGCACCTCCTTACCCCGAACACTTCAAGTTGCCTCGGTTGGCAGTATTTAAGGGTGAAGAGGATGCCCAAGAGCATGTGACAAGATTCTTGAGCCAATGCTTTTGCATTCAGGATAATTATGCGTTGTTGCTAAGGACATTTATAACCACATTTGCGGGCCCTGCCTCAGATTGGTTCACCCAGTTGCCGAAGCACAGCATCAATAACTTGGATCAATTAGTGGATGCGTTCCTTGAATGCTTCGCCTTCAACACCAAGAAGAAGGCGTCACTGAGTGACCTGGCCAGCCTCAGGCAATATGAGGAGGAGACCATGGCGGCCTACGGGAATCGATGGAGGACTCTACTTTCCAAGCTACCCTACCTTCCCCCTATGTCCGACCTTACATAAATGTTCTCACAAAGTTGTTTGAGATCGATCTCAGTGCTATTGCAGCTACAACAATATGCCACCTTAGAAGAAGCTTTGGCGCAATCCATAATTATCGAAGAGATCAAAATACAGGATGGCAAAATTGCCAAACCTAAAAAGAAAGAGTGGAAAAAAAATACAAAGACAAGGACTACGCAACAAAAACCTGCTGCGGTTAATCAAGTTGCTATAAATGTCCATAAGCTTGCACAAGAAATACAGCCTCAAAAGGCTAATTATTAGGCAGTGCCTCCAAACAATTATGAAAGAGAAAATCAGAAACAGGAGCAAAATTAGTAGCGTCACCCTAAGTGACAGTACACCCCTTATACGGAGTCTAGGGACTCCCTATTTGACCGCTTGTGTGAATAATTTCACATTAATGTGTATTGTGGGATTTGAGTATCACTTATTATACTTTTTGCTAATAAGGTAACATGCTTAAAGGTGCAAGTCCTTTGTCCGCTCACATGAGATTCTTCACCCCTGTTAACATGAGTTTAGGCATGTGTATAGGACTAATCCTCCTGCTTTCTATATTTATACAAGTCTAATAACATATTTCATGATTAAAATTTTGTTTAACGTTGTTTACTAGATAATATATCCCCTCTTACTTTCTGTAATGATACAAGTCTAATAACATATTTCTTTAAGTGTCTACTAAACAATATGTCCCACATCTCACATGCAATTATAAAATTTATAATATTTCTAAGTCTTTTTAATAGCCAAATAATTTATAATATTTCTAAGTCTTTTTAATAGCCAAATAATGTACACAACTTAGGATGTACTAGTAGCTTAAGCTTTTACTTTTCTCGGGCCAGTCATAGTGCTAGACCCACTCGCTCACAAGACGAAGACTTGATCCCTCCACCTCAGAGGAAAATCCAATTTGATTCTACCAAGTCTATAATATTTCCAAGTATATTTAGCTTAAGCTTTTCCTTTTCTCAATGTTTGCAGTGGCAAAGGGCTGGTCATAGTTCTAGACCCACTCGCTGACAAGAGGAGGACGTGATCCCTCCACCTTAGAAGAAAATCCAATTTGATTCTACCAAGCCATCATTATTATATCACCTTAGAAGAAAATCCAATTTAATTCTACCAAGCCATCGTTACTATAGCACCTTAAAAAAATCCAATTTGATTCTACCAAGTCATCATTATTATATCACGATAATACAACATTTTGTAGATATTATGTTCGCCCCAAAAATTCGTGATCTGCATGTCCACCATGAAGTCATCATTGTCCTCGTTGAATCAGCTTTCTGAGGTTGACTGGGGAAACGCAGGACGTATATCGACTGCAGATTTCGTTGGTCATCAAATGATGAACCCTCTCAGTGGGATGTGCTTGATCCGATACCAACTATTCGCCTCGATAGAGACGCTTTGTATTTGCCGCTGTTTCCTTCCCGCAACCCACAACTGCGTTAAACGCGTCTGCTCCACAGCAAGCAGACGATGTCTGACGGAAGCCTAATCAACAATAACAAAAATAAGCAAACAATCCAGTTTTCGCCCAATGGTTTCTGGAACTTGCCGAGTCGTCGATTGCCTCTACCCGTACCAGTCTCGACGAGGTATGGCCGGCTATTTGGGACATAATATATTCCGTCCGACTATACCCGTACGAGTCAATCTAATGGCCTCGACTTTATTTTTTATCGTACTAGTATGGGGACATAATCTTTTTCCCAATATTTTCCGTCCGAATGCTTCACTCAAGTCTCACGCGGTTTCCCACGAGAGGTAAAATACAAACAGGTTAAACAGCTGCAGCGAGCTGACCCTTTCCCAGCAACCCTTGCAATAATTGACGATATTGCAGAGTGAGGACACCGATTTTCATATATACACACTGAATTTGATCACTTGTACATGTTATAGTCAGAGATATTATAAATTGAATGTGCTCCTTGTAGTCTGTCTAACCAGTATCCACTCCTTTATTTTCCATGTCGCCTAGTATAAACCATTGTTAAGCGGGAAGCCTTTGTCATATAAGACACAAGTCACCATGTTAAAAGTTCAGAATTTGAAGAAGCTATATTTAGCTGTAAACCGACAAAGTTCATAACCATTAGCTTTAAAGCCCACGTATTAACCCGCATCACGGAAAAAGAGACGCGGAAATTCAAATCAAGTTTCAAATCCATCTGTTCTCTGGATTTTATATATCATTCAATTTCATTTTAAGTTAATACCTGTCACTATTCCTTTGTAACTTCGATTTGCTCGAAGTCCCTATTAGCCAATCAGCTTGGATATACTCTGACTATTTTAACAAACACAGAACAGAAGTAAACCAAGTCTATAAAACCAATAGAGCATTTCGACAATGTCAACATGCATGGTACACTGTTCTCTTCGCTGAGTTCTTTTGAATGGTAACATCGAATTTTTGTTTTGTAAAATCTTTTCATTTTTAATAATTCTATTTCTTTTTAGTAAAAGTAATTCGGAGTGAGGAGATTTTTGGTGGCTCAAGGTTGGTAAATAACTAAGTTGGTGCGCACTCACTCAGCTGACTCGAGTCAAACTACCACCTTTGCCCTTTTTGAACATGCTCCAGAACCTAGATCTCCTCTTACTAAGTGCCCAAAATTTTAGCAATCTATCTAACCCATGGAAACTTCTCTTAACTAAATTGTTCCTCTAGATCTCCTCTTATTAAATACCCAAAATCTTACCAATTTACAAAACATCTTTTAACTAAGTTGTTCGTTTCCATCAATGTATGCATATGGTTTAGCGGTTTCAATGACGTAACAAATATATATATATGGTTTTAAGGGTAATTTAATTTAATATTATTGTAAACTAGTTAAAATATTATGATAAGATGTTTTTATTTATTTATTTATTTTTTATTCATACAGAGTTGGTTAAGTTATTTTTAGTAATTTTGAAGTGGAGGGTTCAAATCATAGGGGTTGCTCCAACAAGTCTATATCATCTCGTTGTTGATGGGGATTATGAAGAGTTTCGAGATTGATATCATCCTTAAATAATTCAGATCAAACTGCTACTTTTCCAACTGATATACCTCAAAATTTAAACCTAACTCACTTTTTATTTTTATTATTAAAATAAAGTTAAAATTTTTCTTTTAACTAATTTAAAAAATGTTCTAGAAAGATGATCAGTTTAATAAATTAATCAAAACTAATAAAAATGTTATTTAATATTTTTTTAAAATGTTAATAAATTTTATAATAATTTTAATAAATATAAAATAAAATAATTTTAATAAAAGAAACGTGATGTATCTTAAGTTCTTATATACATATATATTTTTAAAATAATGCTTAATTTTATTTACAAGTATTTCTTTTTATTTATTTAAAACATTTAATTATAATCGATTTTAAATTGGATCCTTTCTTTTATTAGTATATGTTTAGAATCAATAAATGTGATGGATCATTATAATTACAATTAAAAGTTTCTTAAGAAAAACTAATATAATTATTATTGTGTAATTAAAATAGATAGAAAGTATAAAATTTATTGAACTAGTCATTCCGTTTTAAAAAATACTATGGAAAATCAAGATGAAGAAAGAATATTGGCATTTGTCTAATAGAATTGAACAAGGTATGGGTAACAAGGGGTTTCATATTATTAACCTAGGTTCAAATCCATAGGTAGGTATTTTTTTAGAGCCATGGATACACTTAGAAGTAGGAACCAAATTTATTACAATGCATGGATGCATCTTGATTGTACATATATAAATAAAACTTAAACTTTGTCCTTTGCGAGATGGGGCAAATGGTGTTTCATCGCATCGCATGGATTAAGATTCCAATCTTATGAGTGAAATTTAAATTTTTCATCAAATAGTATGTACTCGACTAGTTAAATATAAACGTAGAGACTAACATTCAAATATACATAATTGCCAGCAATATTGATATTAAACAAATGAGGTTTGGTTCAATTCATAAAATCAATTAAAAATGATATTGCATTTGGTTTACCTTAAAACTAACTATTTTAAAGTAAAAAAATGTTTCTTCTTGCTTTTAAATTTAAAATAAAATTATATTGGTACATTGTAAGTTGTAAAAAACACTTAACTATATTCATTACATGTTGAGATTGATTATTTTTCGCAAAGAAGACTTTAGTTTAAGGCTTTCTTAGCATAGAGATCCCAGGTCTATAAGTGTTCAGTTCTTGACCTCCAAATGAGTTGATCTAGATTTATTCTAAAAAAAATTCGATGAAAACCTATTAAAAATAGTTAATTTTTTAATAATTTATGTTTAGCTTATATTGGCAACACCACACATATTTTAATAGATCAATTAGACCACATTTAATAAATGTTTTTATTGAATATTCTTCATCTCTCTCAAAACATTATATTTCCTCTATCAAATTATTGATATCATTTTAATTGAAAGATACAATAATATTTCCTCTATCAAATTATTGATATCATTTTCATTGAAAGATATAATATTTCTTGGCTAGTTACCTTTTAAAACTTGGCTTTCAAGAAACATTTTAAAGCATGGATTTCAACAAAATAGATATCAACAATGATTAGCTATAATATTTGGCACCCTAAATTTCCCCTCTTTATAGATGTGAGATAAAAGTTCTATGATATTGTCTTCATTAGTAGGTGTGTGATATCAAAATTAATCGCGTTATTGATCCAATATAATCATATATTTCTTCTTCCTATTGGAATTGAATAAAATTTCATTCAACTATAGAAAATATGGATACACTAGACTAGCCAAAATTATAAACATATATTTCTTCTTCCTATTGGAATTGAATAAAATTTCATTCAACTATAGAAAATATGGATACACTAGACTAGCCAAAATTAGCCAGTAACAGCCAAGCTAAAAATTAAAAAAATTAAATATTCGGAGCTCAAATTAACCCTTCTAAATTAGTTATTAACAAAATATTTATTTAGAGCATGTTGGCTTATAGAAATCCATGTGACATGCCTTCATACAAATATAATAATGTAATAAAATATAACTATATTCTAACACCCCCTCTTATTACATCATTTGAAGTACATAGAGAGTTGCAAAACAACTCAAACTTGACATGTGCAAGTGCCTTAGTGAAAATGTTTGCAACCTGTTCGTTGGTGGAAATGTACTGGAGCTGAATCTTGTGCTTTGGATCTTCATCTCAAATGAAGTGATATTGAGTGTCAATATGCTTTATTCTTTCATGGAACATTGGATTCTTGACTAGTTTCAAAACACCTTAGTTATCACAATTCAAGTGTATTGGAAGATTCTTTCGAAGACCAATACTTGAAAGAATGCGATGTAACCATATTACTTCACACACTGCTCTATGTGTGACACGATTTTCTTCCTCTATAGATGAAATTGCAACAACTTGCTACTTCTTACTATGCCAAGAGATAGACCTAGATCCAAGATGAAATTTATATTCTAACGTTGATTTTTTGTCATCTACAAATCCAACATAATCTGAGTTTGTGTATCTTTGCAATATGAACTTGATATTATTATTGTACTCCAAACCATACTCTATTGTGCCACAGACATAGTGTAAAACTCTCTTCATTGTATTTTAATGAATAAACTTAGGTTCCTGCATGAACCTCAAAAGATAGCTTACAACAAAGCTAATATCTGGACTAGCATTGGTTAGATATATGAGACTCCCAATCAACTATCGATAAATAGTTCCATCTACTTGAGGAAATTTTTTATATCGAGACAATTGTAATCTTGATTCCAATAGAGTTGCTTTTGGCTTATAGTATTTCATTCAAAATTTCTCTATTAGTGCCTTGGAATATTTTGTTTGTGTGACCCTAATGTGGTTCTTTTTCTAAATAATTTTCAAGCTATGACAGTAATGTAGAAGTCCTAAATCTATCATTTCAAATGACTTCTTTAATTCACCCTTCATTTCTTCTATCATCTCTTCTAAACTGCTAGTGATGGTCAAATCATCAACATATAGCACAAGTATCACTATTTTAGAACCAAAATTCTTAAAATAGATATTGGCATCTAAGGGACGTCTCTTGAAACTATGCTACAATAGGTGATTATCAATATTAATGTACTAAGCTCTCTAAGCTTCTTTCGACCCATAGAAAGACTTTGTTAATTTGTAAACCTTTTGCTCTTGGTCTTCAACAACAAATCCTTTAGGTTGAGTCATATACACTTCTTCTTTGCGATCACCATTTAAGAAGATACTCTTCACATCCATTTGATGAAGCTTCTGTCTAAAATAAGTTACCACTACATAAAGTACATGAATGGTTGTCATTGTTGCAATTTGTATGCATGTCTCTTCATAATCTATACCTTATTTTTTAGCATAGACATTTGCAACAAGGTGGGCTTTATGATTATCATTAGTTCCACTTACCTTATACTTGAATTTGTTTATCCATTTGCAGCCAATGGGTTTCTTTCCAGTACGCAAATCAACTAGCTCCCATGTTTTATTCTTCATAAGAGACATATATTTTGCATCTATAGTTGCCTTCCATTAAGGTACACTAAGTATTTCATGCACTAAAGTGGGTTCATGCTCCACCACTAAAGTCATAAAACCTCTATCTTCCTCTTCACTCCTATCTTCTTCTCCATCTTCATATTTTGCATCTTCAAATTCTTCTATTTCTTGGTAAGACATACTTTGAGTACAGGGTTGATCTTAATTGAGATTAGGAGGTGCATCAATTTTTGTGTCTCTTATTGTGCTTTTGTACCATTTTGTAATTTTCTTCTATTTTGAGGGAGCTACTGCTTCAGACACCTCTGTACATTAGGAGATGTGTCTTTTCTAGATTCTAGTATATCTAATGTGGAAGCTTCGTTGAATACCACACCTCGACTTATATGAATTTTTTTGGCTATAGGATCAATTAGTACACCCCTTGGATTCTTCATCATAACCAAGAAAGATGCATTGAGATGTTTTCTCATCTACCTTGCTCTTTTTCTTCTTTGGAATGTGTGTGATGGCTTTGCATTTAAATATACTTAGATGTGAAATGGAGGGCTTTATTCCACTCTAGGCTTCTTCTAGTGTGACTCCTTAAAGAGGTTTTATTGGTTCTTGATTCAGGAGATACATAAATTTAGTGATAAATTTTTCCCGATATTGTTGCCTAAGGTGTGCATCTATCAACATACATCGAACCATTTCCATTATGGAATGATTTCTCCTCTCAATAACTCCATTTTGTTGAGTATAGTTTGTTGTAAGCTATTTTTTGATCCCATGTTTGGTGAGAAACCTTGAGAACTCATTAGAGGTGAATTACCCCCCTCGATTTCAGTGGAAATTATTGATAGAATATAAGAAAGCATCTAACTTCAGCTGTAGAAAGAAGATTCATATTTTTTTAGGAGTAATCACCAACAAACAAATAAAAATACTTATTTCCACCACAATTTTTTGTCATGGGTTTGCATAGATTAGTGTTAATTAACTCCAATGGTGTTGTGGCCATGGAAGATCTCAACTCAAATGGAACTCAATGTTGATTCCCTACTAAGAAATCCAAGCATACATGTAAATTTAGTGAGAGGATAGGTAAACCTAGCATCATATCATGCTTACTCATCTTAAGCAAATAGCCTAAACTAAGATGCCCATATTTTTTGTACCATAATGAGGAAGCTTGTTTTGTGTTGGTATCCAAGGTAACATGAGGTGTATAAAGAGCATATCAAACAGACAATTCATGTTTGTTTGAAGCATTTGCTATGTATCTACCATGTTTGGTAATGAATCAATGATTTTGTTCATCAAAAACTCACCAACCACCATATCTTTTTCCAAGATTTGGGATATAGACAACAAAGTATTGGTCAATTCTAGCATATAAAGGATCTTATCAATATTGCATTATCCATTTGGAAGTGTCATTGAAACATCTCCTTCTCCTTGGACTTTATAGGTCTTATCATCTACAATTATCACAAGTTTACCTTCTTTGGCTTCAAATATGTCAAACAACCATTTATCACTAGTCATGTGTTTATTGGCACCAGAATCGATATACCAAACATGATCTTTGTATTTGGTATTAATTTAAGCCATGAGCACCTTGTGTGTTCTCTCAAACTATAAATTTGATTCTTTAATAGCAACATTTCATTTTTGTTACCTATTTATTTATCGTGGTTTGTATTGCCCCTTCTTCTTTGGTGGTTGCTAATTTTTTTCACCTTTGTTGGAAGACTTGAAACAACATTTTTGGGTGTCATGATTATCATATCACAAATGTGGTAGTACCTCTTCTGTTGTGGTGTATTTTTTGAGGGAGTGATGTTTGAACCCTTAGAGGAAGATCCCTTTTAAAAGTAGCCTTGTTTTTTAGCTTCATATTTTTATAAATGAGTGTGGTGTTGGATATTTTATCTCTTAGGTTGTTATTTTCTTATATTTATAGCAAATTAACAAACTCTTCAAAAGAGATTTATTTATTGGACACTTGAAGGGAAGTGACAAGCATTCTAAAATAATCTAGTAAAGCTCTCAAAATGATGGATTTTAAGAGCTTATGTTCCACTTTTTCTTCCATTGCATCCAACTTGGCTCTTAGATCAGCAACTTTGCAATAAAAAACTCTACACTTTCTCCATTCTTCATGCTGAGATTGTGGTTGGGATTGAAGACTAAGAATCATGACTTGATTCTTTCCTTCATATATTGTTGTCAATGTATCCCATGCATCTTTTGTATTCTTATTTTCATAGATGTGTGGTTGAACTTCATCAGCTATGGCAAGAACTATGATAATCAGTGCCCTTGCATTTGCATCATCATGTCTTGACCATGATCACCAATATTTAGTCTTGTGACTCTGTCAATCACTATATCCCATAATTTTTCCACCTATAAGATGGTTCACATATTTGTCTTCCATGGAGCAATATTTAAACCTCTAAGTAGCTATAATTTTGACAAATATGCTTTTACAATGGCCATTGTGAGGGTTTCTTATAACACCAAATGGTACCCTTTATTTATATTGCTATTTCGATAGACCCGATCTGTTCGATATATCCACTATTCGTATAATACCCATCAGTACATGGAATAATTTGGTCCCCACAATATACATGGTCGTATGCGAGGGAGACTTTAAGGTATGTGTAACAGATCAATCTATGGCACATAAGAAGTACCAAAATGGATTCACTCTATATTTGATACCTACTTAAAAATAATTTAGCATACGTAAGGAAACAAGATCCTTAAATACTTGGAAGAACTTAATATTAGGATTTACACCAAGTGATAGTAGTGAATATGGTAATAAATAGAGTGTATATCAATATTAGCTTTCTTTTTTTCTCTTTGGATGTTTATATGGAATAATAGCTCAAACATCACTATTGAAACTATATTAAGCATTAGATATATTAGCCCAATCACAACAACATTACCTCTAAGTGTGGGCTAGAAGTACCATTTTTATTGAATGCTGCCTTGTGCAATAAATTGCACAAAAATAGGATATAAATTTGGGGTCTTTTATACGCATATATATATATATATATATATATATGTATATATATATATATATATATATATATATATATATATATATGTATATATATATATATATATATATATATATATATATATATGTATATATATATATATATATATATATATATATATATATATATATATATACATAAAACCAAATTTGAAATGCATTCATACATTCATCATGCCCACAAATTTATGATATTTTGAAGGTGTCGGATTCCATTGAAAATGCACCTTTTACAATGTCAATTTTCAAGATTATTTTTGCACTAGTTTTTTATTTGAGGTCTAGTTGCAAAAAATTGATATTCACACTAATTTTTCCTTGTTTTGTAGCTAAATCCAAAAAAAAAAAATTATTGCCCCATTTGTTTTGGTTTGGCAATAAACAAGGTGTATGTCATTTTATAGCATTATTTTATTTTGTTTTTGTATTTTAAATTTGTTCCTCCTTAGTGATTTTGTAGCCCCCTCTTAAAAAATTGTAGTTAAGTTTAATTTAATCAAATAATTAATTAATTAATTAATTAACTAATTAATTCAATTAATTAAAACAAATATAATACAAAAATGTTTAAGAAAAAAAATGGTTTGTGTGAAATATGTAGGGACACCAGCTCCAACTAAAACCAATAAAATCCAATCAAAAAACATTCAATAGAATGACAACTTTGAATTCAATAGCTAATGACCAATAATTTCATGGTCAATAGAGTTCAACTATAAACCTCACAAGCATCGATGGGTGACCTCGCATGATAGCCTTTTGACCACCAAGATATGGTCAAAATGCTTTATGTACCTTTACACATATAAAGAGTGAAGAGGCCCACCCACAATGCATGTGGGATAATATACACAAACAAACAAAAAAACAAGCCAAATCCTCCTTTGTATTCCCGAACCAACCTCGTGGAGCCACGCGTTGAGCAAAGATTGGACAATTTTATCACACATTGTGATTGGCTATTTTTTGAGGGATTTAAACCTTAGAATAAAGTTTAATTTTTCTCATGATAGATTTTTTCCTGTGCACAATCTTCTTCCACCTATAGCAACTAGCTTTTGCCTATAGTGATTTGATTTAGGTTGTTTGGCCCTAGAGGTCAATCTGGCCTAGAACAGGAAAATCTAATCCAAGTGGCTACAACTATATGTGTAACCCAATTTGGCATGTAAGGATACACCCTATGTGGTATGCATGGGGTTGTGGTCCTATGTGCCTCCTATGGGGTTGTGCCTTGTGTGGTGCACATGGGGTTGTGGCCTATGTGGCACCTATGGAGTTGCACCCTATGTGACACTCATGGGGCTACACCTTATGTGGAATGTAGGGGGGATGTAGCCCTATGTGGTGCTTTAAAGGAATGATATGATTATCATTCCAATATACAAGGATCTCAAATGTTAATAAAACACCACATTCAACCAAAACACGAATCTAAAAGCAAATTGATAGCATAAGCTTACAAATGGATATGCAAAACAATGAGAAACAATATCATATATTATACCTGATTAAGGAACTTCTCTATAACTACAATGAATGTGTCTTGCTTATATAGGTAAGGATGATCAACCATAGCGGTAGGATCAAGCTAAGGACAAATATCCACCATACAAAAGGAATAAGTGATATGGACCATAGATCTGTAATCGCTATGGGGAGAAAGAATCTCAAACCTTCAAATATACCTAAAAATATCCCCATAACTCCTAGGAATTGTCAAACCTAAAACTATCCCCATAATATCTAAGAAATATATATGTAACATCTCATAATATCTAAATAAGATAAATGAAATATCCACACATAAGTGGGTGGACAAAATACATAGAATAACTAAATAAAAGGAAAACAAATTACCTATGTGAACATAAGCTACAGTAAACAACCTACTCTAATAGTCCCTATAGATCTGCACCCTGTGTGGCACCCATGGGGTTGAACCTTGTGTGGCATGCAAGGGGCTATGGCCTTGTGTAGCACTTGAGGAGTTGTGCCTTGTGTAGATCATGTGATGCTGCATCCTATCTGGTGCATGTAAGGTTATGGTCCTCTATGGTACGTGAGAGGCTATGGCCCTATGTGGCACCAGTGGAGTTTTGCCCTATGTGTGTGGCCAATCTGTGGCTCTAGGTCATTTTTTTAAAATTGAGATATGATACTTCCTCTACCAAGGTAGAATAAATAAATCAAGTTTTTTAATAGTAATAGGGCAACATAAAATAGAGGAACATTATATGAATAATAGGGTAAATTTCATACCTCTTTTGTTTGACTGCAGTCTTGCCAATATGAGTATATAATCAGTTGTTGACAAGGGTAGTCAAACATACAAGAGCCATGAATCCAATGCTCTGATACCATTTTTAAATAAAAAAAAAAAATCATTCAACTTCAGAAAATATATGTACAATAGACTGGTCGAGATTAGCTAGTAACAACCAAGCTAAAAATTAACACATTAATATATTGAAAGCTCAAATTAATCCTTCTAACTTAGGTATTAACTAAATATTTATTTAGTGCACGTTTGCTTCTAGAAATCCACCTGACGTGCATTCATATAAATATAATAATGTAATTAACTATAACTATAGCCTAACACTTACTACATTAATAATAATTATGAATCCACTTCAGTTGAAAGTATACCCTTTTTTCAATGAAAACTTGATCTTTATAAGAAGTAACCTAGCCTTTGCCTAGTTGTTTATAGATGTTCAACATAATTATGAGTAAATATGAAGCATGTTTCCTTTATTATTTAAAAAAAATACCACATCTGTTTTCTTTCTTAAATTTTCCTCTAAAAGAATGATCAAAATTAAGCTTATTAAACCAAAAGTGGAGATTCATTGAATTACTTATATTGATATGCATTACCCTTCATTGTATTTTCAAATCCTATAACTCAAAGGCTATCATATCTTTTTTTACACATGAGTCTTCTTATGATAATCAACATGGTAGTTGTAGACACCTAATTCCGCACATGAGTTGCATAGTTAATAAGTCATTTTGGCCAATTCAATAAACTTAGCCATTTTGTACCCAAATTTGGGGTAAAAAAGTAGCCTAACATTTAAGGATCCCAAAACTATAACAAATCTTCACAAAACCTTATAATTATAAAATTGTTAGAAAGGGCTTAAAAAGAGCTTTCTCACAGGTATAACTATGCCTATGTTTTACCAAGGTCTAATACATCAGATTGCTTAGAAATAAGTGTGTCATAACCATGTGAATGTGTGCATGATACATTTACACCAGTATAACATATTTGTATGACAGGTTCTCAAAAATTTGTTATATTATCATAAAACCTTATAAAAGTGGTACCATTAGAAAGGGCTCAAAAAGAGTTTTCATGAGCATACATACAATTATATTTTTATAAGATTTGAGACCCTAAAATAACCAAAATAAGTGTACTATAACCTTGTAAAGGTGTATTTGGTGTATTTGCACTAGCATGGTGCCCTTGTATCACTATTGATAGAACTAAAAATATTGAGAGCTTGACAATCCATCACTCTTGATTAACTTTATGTCTTGCCTCAACAATGTGTTAATTACATGATTAGAAATTTTAATTGCTAGTTACATGATATTATGATCCTTTTATCTCTAATTAATCTAAGTATCTCCCTTGATTTCCAGTTACTTACCTACTAGTTCACACTCTCTATTGCCACCTTTCAACCTTCACACAAATTTTCCAATGGGCTTGAGCAAACTCTAAAAATACCCCTTGGGGTAATTCAGAAGGGGATGCAAATTTTTAGTTTATAATTGCATTTTACTATAGTCACTCTCTAACTCATGAGGCTTGAAGATCCACCCAAGTCATTATTATATCCATACTTGTTTTTGGTTGGGCATTCAATATAATAATAATAAAGAAACACCCATGAGAGCTCTTAGCATGATTATTGCATAAATTAACAAAATAAAATGCATCAAATTGGTTGTGGTCTCTCTACCTCTCAATCATTTACAATATTTTTTTCTATTTTAATATTTTGAACCTTTTAACATTTTTAATTCCTTTACACATTTCTTTGGATCAATAATTGTAATAAATAACCAAGGTTTGATCCTTCTACCAAGGAAGTCTACTCTTCCTAGAGAAATCTAGATAAACATGACATACTAATAATCATTTCTGTCTTTTTTGGTCATAGATTTACTATTTTGTAGGAACAAGATATGCACCATAAAACTACAAGTGTGCCACATGCAAGACTGCACATATATGGTGTATTTGTTAGGAGGGTGAATTTACACTTGCATGATGCATTTGTCAAAAGGGTGTAATTGCACTAGTATAGTGTATTTATCATTAGAGAAAAATTAATTCTTTAGCTTTTATGTCTATTTTGTTTACATCTCATATTAGAATATTTAGGTTCTCTATATTGTTTTGTAGTTTTTTGATTAGATTTTATAAATAAGTTACAAAAGAGAAAATCTTGTGCTTTCAATTTATGAATGTGTTGTGAAAGTAGGCATATATCATAATTCCTACACTAGATCTAAAGTTAGGTACAAAACCATCAATTTTGTAGGTTGATTTCATACATTTAGCTATTTTTATAACTTGTTTTAAGTTTCATGAAAAGATTTTATAAGAAAAGTTAGATATTAGATGCTTGTAAATCATCAAATCAAATCTAAGTTTAGTCTGCCTGTTCGAGTATCCCTACACTTGTTTAGTTTACATCTTAGGTATAAAAGGACTACATGCATGTAGTTGTGTTCTAAAGTTAGTTTGCTTGTTCAAGTATCCTCTCTCTCTCTCTCGCTCTATATATATATATATATATATTTTTTTGAAACCAAAAGGGGACATAGATGTAGGAATTATTTTTTTGCATTTTGTATTCACCTGTAGACACCAAAACAGCACCAATCCGATTATGTGACTGCAAACACTGATCGCTTTGACAAACACAGCCCCCGGGGCAGCCCTCAGAGGTCAAACAGTGGTCCTAACCACTTTCATAGCAATTTTGTAAGGTCAAGAAGCAATTTGGCACATTCAGGCACTTTGCCCAGTATTCGTCTCACCCAGGGACGAATACTAACTGGGATTCGTCTCACCCAGGGACGAATTCTGAAATCGTCTCTGGTCAGGATGAATTCCAGGTTTAATGGGCAAAAAGAAAAATGCCGCCAAGTGGCAGCCAAGGACAGTCAATTATTGCCTCCTGCCATGCATGCGCGTGTAGGTGGGTAGGTTGGCAGTTAGTGGACCGTCACAAGGGCGGTCATGGAAGCCCAAGTCAGGGAGGAGTCTCCTCCCTCTTGGGAAGGCATGGCCGCCACATGGCATCCCTGCATGCCCCTCCAAAGAGACCCCATGGGTCTATAAAATGGTGGACTTTCCCACCCAAAAGAGAGGATATTGGAGGCGATTTCAAGCAACGAAGTGCTGTCCAATTGAACACCCATTTGCATCCTTTTGATTCACCTTCTCACATCCATTAATCTCTTTCGCAAGGGAGGTTATTGGGTGGCTTTTGGAAGCGTGGATCTAACCCAAATCCAACATTTGACCACCTTAAACCACCAATTTGCCGACACCCCAATCCTAAGAGATTTTGGGCCCATCCCTAGTGGATTGGCGCCGAAATCAAGTGCCAACGGTGGGAGGCCCACTTGGGCACCCCCGCATTTTCTAAGTTTTATTCTAAAATATTCTAGATCATTTGTTCATGTTGCATTTTATGTTATTCTATTTAATTAACTCATAGCTTCAATTCCATAACATTTTGATTAGATTTCACCATGCTTTTGTCGCTTTGTTGTCCCACTAACTTGGGGGGGGGGGGCCCCCCCGGATGGCCGACTGTTTCAATGGCAAGTGGCCCTCTGGTAATGTCTTTTGGTCCTCTGTCAGATTTGCAGGTCATTTAGATTCATTTTATTCACTGTTTTCGATAATCTTAGGCATACATCTTTTAGTAATTTCAAAGAATAAATTTTCCTATTTGTCAGCGAGTGCTACTAACACCTTGTTTGTTTCTTTGATTGTAGGAGGAGCAACAAGAAGTGAGGATTCATCAACATCAGCGATGGCAACACTTTGGCCCGCCCATTTCAAATGTGGGCATGCGGAAGGAGGAAGATTAAGTCACGATTGTAACCAAGATCCATTTAACGCTCCTAGCCCCTAAAAAGGGAGGAGACGTTTTTGTAACCGAGGTTAAGAGAGTTGAATAAAGAGGGTTGTGACTTCTCTTAAATCTTTCTTTCATTTCACAATTTGCCTCCTTTCTTTGTTTCATGCATAGGATTAAAGCGTTATATTTTGTTTGATATGCATAGCTAGTAGTTTTCCTTTCTAAAGCTTTCGAAATCTCATGCTTTCAGTGGCGATCACGGTGGGACCCTGTCCCCTGGTTTTAAGATCAAATAACTGATCCATTTCTATGTTTTGTGCTTGACAGGTACAATTTTTTTAAAGCAGACTGTTATTCGTCTCTGATGTGACGAATACTTTACTGTAATTCGTCTGACCTTGAGATGAATTTAAATTCGTCTCTGGCAGGGACGAATTCTGTTCTGTAATTCGTCTCACAGAGGGACGAATTTCTGTCTATAAATTTTTAGAGCCGAAGATCAGAAACATAAAGTCCGGGCAGAAAAGAGGTAAGGGTTCCAAACTGTCTTTGTCATTTTTTGATTTTTTGCTTTCATTTTCTGTCAATTCTTGCGTGCTTAAAGAAAATAGTGGTTGATTGCATGTTTCATTTTTCTAAGTAAAATAAACCACACACACATCACGTGGCACGTTTTAAACCAAGGAGCTGGTCGTAAGACCCCAGCCCTTGAGCAAGACCAACGGTGGGTTCATCACCACCTTGGCTTAGCTTTGCATCCATTTCCCCGATTGTCACTGTTGTTAGGCGTAAATCTTGACGAAAGTTGACCGAGTGTCACTGGGGTGATTCCCATGCGCGCGAGGATAAGTCTTCTATGGTAGGTGTCATTAATAGGACAATCCCCCTTCCGTACCGCCTATGTTCCACGTACCATCTGCTCTCACGTACCTATAGTTTCCCTCTCGTAAGGGCGGGTATATAGAGAGGTTGGTATATCGGTCCGACAATGGTATATTGAAGGGGCGACCATTTATGGGAGTCATATGAGCCAACATTATGCATTTAAACGTTCTTCAAAACTTGCAAAAACAAAACAAAACATCAAAATGCACTAAACCAGTTTAGGACACACCATTAATCTTTAAAAGAGATAATCACCGTTTGTGTATGTGTGTGTTCATTTCTGCTTAGTGTAACAAAAAAAAAATCAGAAAAATCATAAACAAAAGATAAAAATCTATGCATTTTGTCACTCGCTCCAAAAAGCTCCAAGGATTCCCGCAATCGCTTGGTCATCCCCAAAATGCCCCAAAGGTGTCCATGAACCCTTTGGTCAACCCAAGAGCACCCCAAAGGTGCCCATAAGTGATGCAGGAGCATCCAACAAAATATGGGAAATCTTATATTTTTCCCTAAATTTTAGTGCATCTTGCCGGGGCCATAACTTCTCAACCGTAGCTCCGATTGACTTGAAATTTTACAGGGAGTTAGTTGGGATAATTTTAAACAAATACAATGAGTTGTATTTTCCAAAACCAGTTTTCGGGGCCAAATTCCATCATCTAGTGCCCCGAAATTAGGTTTTAAAATTGCTCACCTAATTTTTTATGCTTTTTGAGCTGTTCGGAGGTCAATATCTCCTAATGTATTTAGAGTTAGGACTTGAAACTTCATTTTTGTCTTATCTATTGTAAGAGGGATGCGCACCCCAATTTTGGGCCCCATCTGACTCATTTTCAATTTTAGGGTTTTTAGAGAGACATCATCATGGTGCTCACCCGTAGCCAAGCCCAATCACGGGCGGATGCTGTGGGGAATATCCAAGGAGGCACAAGTCACCTCCGGTATAGCCCCAAGGATTTGGTCATACCACCTTGGTGGCCTGACACACAAGGCAGACCCCTCCACACCTTAACGGATAGGGACTATAGGGGCACCCCTTCTAGGAGCACTCCTGTTCAGCATAGCACCCAACACACACCCTTCCATGAGGGGTATATCCATAGGAGAGCTCCCTTAGATGCTCGCTATGAGTGGTCACCGTGCGATGAAGCGCTAGGTCAACATAGGGTTCGACGGGAGGAACCACATGATTACACTATCCCTCCTTCACCCCCTCTAGTTGTCAGGACTACAAGGACAAATCCAGAGGACAAGGCTCCTCAGGCGGGGCGAGCCAACTCCGCCCATCCCTTTTTCACTTATGAAAGAGAGCATGAGGAAAACCCTTACCTTCCTCAAGAGCAATATACATCACGGGAGCAAGACGCCTCCGCAAATGCTAGCTATCAGGATCACCTCACCGAGGCCAGAGCCTCGGATAAATGCCACTACCTCCAACAGAGGGAGGCGGCCTATAGAGATCTTGGATCACTACGACCGAGATAGATATCTAGGAGAGGCATCTAGGCCTTCTAGACATGAGGCGGTAGGACCAACTATCTTAGAATCTGTCAAGCATTTCGCACATCGGATGCAACTCACGCAACTTGAGCTAGAACGACAATAGTTAGAGCAATGGTATCTTCTAAATAAAGAGCACCTTCTACACCAGAAGGATGAGTTGTTCCAACACACTATGCAGGAGAGGACTCCAACCCCTCACACGCATAAGACAAAACATTATGAGAGGCACAACCCCTGGGTGCGAGACAAGTCTCCACGACCTCATCAAGCACCACCCCCGATGCCTCCTAGACATGAGCGGGAGGCTACTCCTATAACCAATGATGGGTGCCTTCCTCAGGAACCCACTCAGGTTTATGGGCCACCCTTAGAAATTCATCAAGAAGCCTCTAAGGAATCAGAGCGAGAAGAAGAGCGGGATGAAAAGCCCTACCAAGGCATGGGGGTGCTATCTGGCCACCCCTCCATAGGCCCCAAGTTCCTCAACAAGAACCAACCAAAGAGGAGGAGCTCAAATCTCCCGATACATGCAAAGCGCTAGAGCACTTAGAGTCGGTAGAGACCAAGATTTTGGAGCTCCCAAGGCCCAACTTACATGAGGCTCCTTTCGAAGAGGATCAACCTTTAACCGTAGGGCTACCTGATGATGCAGTCCTCCATGTCTCAGAATCTCTAGATTCTGATGAGCTGTACTCACTGGTCGAAGGTGAGGATAAAATAGAGATAGCCCACAACAATCACATGCGACAACATCGACATCCCATAAATATCGATGAAGCAATTCAATAGATAAACATAATACTAGGGCATGAGTGGCACGTTAACCCACCACAATGGGACCAAGCGTTACATCCACCACTTTGGGCATACAAAGATCAACTTCCGCCTAGAGACCCCATAGCAACATCAGTGTCGAGGGTAGATCCCGTCCTCCTATCCGTGCATAGGGCCGATCCATTCATGCCAATCCCTCTAGAGCCAGATCCGGAGCGCAAAGACCATCAAGCTGGGGGTACCTCTATCCCCTGAAGAGCCATAGTCCAAACCAAAAAGCTCCAAGGATTATCGCAATCGCTTGGTCAACACCCAAAAGCTCCAAGGATTATCGTAATCGCTTGGTCACCCCAAAAGCTCCAAGGATTATCGTAATCGCTTGGTCATCCCAAAAGCTCCAAGGATTATCGCAATCGCTTGGTCATCCCAAAAGCTCCAAGGATTATTGCAATCGCTTGGTCATCCCAAAATGCTCCAAGGATTATCGTAATCGCTTGGTCACCCCAAAAGCTCCAAGGATTATCGCAATCACTTGGTCAATCCCAAAAGCTCCAAGGATTATCGCAATCGCTTGGTCAACCCAAAAGCTCCAAGGATTATCACAATCGCTTGGTCAATCCCAAAAAGCTCCAAGGATTATCGCAATCGCTTGGTCAATCCCAAAAATGCTCCAAGGATTATCGTAATCGCTTGGTCAATCCCAAAAATGCTCCAAGGATTTTAAATCGCTTGGTCAATCCCAAAATGCTCCAAGGATTTCTACAATCGCTTGGTCAAAAATCAAGAAAATTCAAAAACAACAAAAATCATCAAAAAAAACAACAAAAAATTTTTGCATCTCATTTCTAGGCATACTCAAATTCATCAATAGAGAGCTCTTCTCGCACCTCATCTTCATATTCACAAAAATCAATCCATCAAAAATACAAAAATACATAGCTGCATTAAAGCATTGCATCCATACATTGCATATTTGTGGTCGTACGGGTCAAAGGCACCATAGGTTGTAATTGCTCTGCTAGTCCATCTTGTTCCACACTTGTTCCATTTTACAAAAACAACAAAAACACCATGCATTGCTTTTTACCACACTAGAGTCAGTGGTCTTTTAATGTATCAAGAGTTTTCGTGATTCAGTCATCATTTTGCTCTTTAGCCACGTAATGTACCGAGTCAGACAGATTTTACGAAGGTAGAGTTACACTTGAAATACGCCTTGTTACGTAACATCCCAACACAAATTAAAACACATAAAAAATTCCCAAGTTGTGTGAACGAAAGATGAAACCTGCATAGTAATCCAGGTCACCATAAGCGAAACGGTTATCTTGCTCATCCCCCCGTGCGAATGGTTCTAGAATGCTGAGAATTGACAAAAGGACAAGCTCTTCCCTATCCATTCCCCTCCATATACAATGGTTTTCACCACTACCAAATCCCAATCATAGTTGGTTCCCAAAGTTGTAAGGATTTGTACTACACGTCCCTGCCAAGGATGGGTAGTCATCCCCAAGACCTAAAAGGATCAACGCCATTCACAAACAAAATTCCAACAAATCATCATCCTAACACTTTCCATTCACCTTTGGTCTCCAAGTTGTAAGGATTCGTACTATCCGCCCCTAACCAGGATGGGTAGTCATCCCCAAGGCCTAAAATATCAATGCCCTTACTCCATAATCTCCATCACCCCCTTGGTCCCCAACGTCGTAAGGATTCGTACTATCCGCCCCTACAAAGGATGGGTAGTCATCCCCAAGGCCACAAGGATCAAGGCCATTCACAAGCCCAAACTCACAATACTCAAAATACAAAATCAAATAACAGTGGTTATCACCACTATTCAAAATCCTTGCTCAAAAAAAAATTAATAGAAAATAAACAGTGATTTTCATCACTATATAGACGAGCAACTTTCCAAATCATTCAGCCAACAAATATCTCTGAACTTGAATCCTTGGAATTCTCAGCATTCGAAAACCATCTAGGTGATCCTCATTACAGGTTTGGTTGACATCCTATCTGCAATGGTGGTATCCTACCCGCATGACGATATGTCTGTCACATTCGCTTTGCGTATGTGCAGACCAATGTTTGCATAAGGATGAGCTAGCTTATGGTATCCTGGATAACACCGCAGATTAATCTAACTAAATACAACAAAGGAGTTAGTGGAGCTAATTAGGTGATCCTCAGTACAGGTTCGGTTGAAAGCCCATCTGGCACTGGCGGTATCTTGACAAATACCACATAAATGAACTCAATTGCACACACAGGGATGTGAAATAGCTTGGTCAAAAACAAGTCCGATTCATACCTTGGTCCAAAAGTCTTGTAAGATAAAGTACAGTCGTGGCTAGTGAGTTAAAACCGTCTGAGTCTCAGAAAACCTTAGCTACATTTCTAAACCAACTGCGCTACTTTTCATCCTTACAATACCATCAAAAAATACAAAAAAAAGAAAAACCACATGTATACATACAAAGTCATGCATCATAGCAATCGCCTAAAAACAAAATAAAAAGAGTCTTAAACAGTCTATGGTGCCATAACCAACCATCACAAATTCCATCCATCCATTTCATTTTGCATATCACATAAAAATAAAAAACATTTGCATTCATCATAACATATGCATTCATCAAAATAAATAAACATGCATACATCCATAGTCATCAGCCATCATGCATAAAGATCAAATCATCACATGTACATAACCAAAATAAAACCGGTATATGTATATATATATATATCATCAAAAAAATGCCCGCAAGCTACAAAATTGGTCCTCAGACCCTGCAATCATATAACAAAACCCACCCTAAGGCGTCGACCACCATGATCACGCAGGATCGGTGCGACGGGAACTACCCCCCATGGTGTGGGTCCTATGGGACCCTGTAGGGCGGCTACTACTAGCCCCCGCATCATGCCTGCTACCGCCTCCCTCATCCAATCGCCTACGACGAGATGATGCTGACTGCTCAGTAGCACTATCCCTCGTTCGGCGTGAAGATCCACTTCCCGATGGCTCAGGTAGCCGCCCACCAAGGCGGATGACCTCCCTCTCCAAGTCTAGCCGATGTCGAAACCACTCTGCCTCCCGTCGATGGTAGTAAGATACCGCATCATCGCGCTGTGCCAAAACCCTATCCCGCTCTGCTAGCTGAGCCCGTAGGAGATCCCTCTCCCGCAGCGCATCCCCCAGCTCCTGATCTCGCATCCATAGTAGCTCTGTCAATCACGCATTCTCAGCGCGTATCCCAGACTCCATCTCCTCTGTATCCGCCTGAAGTACAGGACTCTCTGGAATAGCAGCCTGCTCTGGCTCCCACTGCTCCTCCATGTCCTGCATGTCCGGCTGATCCGGAGCTCCCAAATCTACATCCTCATCCCCCACCTCAACCATGTCCGCATCATCCAACGGAACTCCCCAATCATCCCCTGGTGCCTCAGCACCCTCCACTGCCGCCTCCGCGCCTCCCAGTGGCCCCTCTCCTCTCCATCGCCGTAGTACCCACCACGAGTCATACTCAGTGGTAGTCCCGACGTCATCCACGTCCGGGACGTCGATCACCGCATCTGACTCCTCGCCCAATGGCGCGATGACCGATCGATCTAGAGTCCTCTCATCTCCCCGATGCCGATAGACCACGGGCTCACCAGGAAACCCCTGGCGCACCCCAAACTATCGTGTAACCCGGCTATATGAGAATAACTCATGCTCGGTCCCGTGTCGCCCAATCAACCACCGCTCCCTACGTACCCGTCGGAGCCACTCTCCAGCCTCCGGCCAGTCGGAAAGTCCCGATAAGGGCGCCAAACCACCTCCCCTGGAGTGAGCCGAGAGAAGGCATCAATATAGTGCTCTACGACACCTGCCCATCGCCGACTCTGCCCCTACTCCGTGGACCACCGCCACAGAACTGCATAACCTATCTCCTTATCCTCCATCGTCGCCCGAGTCATCCATGGTAACCCGGTTGGCCTCTCAACTGCTATGTGCTGCCAACCCCAACATTGCAATAGATAACTACAGCTGACCCCCTTCCATTGCCGACAGCGGACCCCGTACAGCTCCCCGTAGAGCTGTGCCAACAATGTCTGTCCCCATCTCAAGATCAACGGTGCCTCTATCGGGCACTCTACCAACTGCCACACCAAATCCAGCAGGTTCCATGGGAACCTCGTGCTTGACGAGTCGGGTAATAACATGTTAGAAATGAGGCCCATCAGGAATGCGTGCCTCACTCCTAACACCCCCTCTCCTGCCACCATCCAACCAAAATCCCACCAACCTGGCAGTCCACCTCGGTCGTCTCCACTGGGTTCTCTACACCCAACCGCTCCCCATGCCCGAAGCATCTCGTCAGTATAGCAGTCCGCGATCACGCGGCGATGTCCTGATAGGCAGTCCATCTATCGAAATCCGAAGAAGCCGATAGACATCCTCTAGAGTCATAGTCATCTCCCCTGTCGGGAGATGGAAGGTGTTGGTCCGCGGATCCCAAAGTTTGATCAGGGCCGTCAGATAGGCCTGATCCGGGACCACAGGCTCCAGTCGAGCCACCTGCTTGAGCCCAAGGGCATCAAGCCACTCCCAGTCAGCATCATTCAGCGCCCCCTGTGCCTCAGTGAAAGCAGCGGGTACACGGTACCGGCTCCTAACAACCTGCAAAAGAAAATAATTCAACAAAAAAAATTAATTAAAATCATAGAAAAAAACTGTACAGAAAAACAACACACTTACAGCTTTAAAAACAAAAATAAACTCTAGGGAGCACTTACGGGTCTCGCTTCGGCTCCGCCGCTCGAACCAGTTTGTGTACTCATGATGGCAGGGAAAATCTCGGCAGCGCTTCGCTTCGCAGAATTTACCTCCTCCTCCCAGAGCTCCAAAATCGCAAGAAAAATTTGACACAAATGAGCCCAAACTCAAGTTTTGGCCCTTAAATAGGCCTTTGAGCTGGAATTCATCCTTTATAGGGATGAGCGCTCTGGTTAGCGCTCGTCCCACCCAGGGACGAATTCTACAGCTGGAATTCGTCCCACCCTGGGATGAATTCGAGCCGAAACTTCAAAAACATCAAAAAATGAACAAAAATGCACTAAAAACAGACAATAAATTTGCCCGATGAGAGTGCTTGTTGCACTTGACATCCCGGGCATACAAAATAGACGTTGGGGTCACAAATTGTCATTATCCTACTCCCTAAGAAGGCTACTTTAGCCGGACCGCTCCATGGGAAGACGGATTTTCGCCAATTTCAGCTCCAAAAAGCGTCGCAAAAAGGGTTAACACCCACCAAAAATAGGTCCAAATGTTGGAAAAATTGCACATGCTTAACGATAAACCATCTAAAGGCACCCTTGCACAAGTCATCTTGGGTCAAGCGACTCGTCGCTTTTCTCACGAAGGTCATTCCCTCATCGATTCGTCGCTTGAGGGGGTAGTCACACTTAGTCACCAATCAACAAGCACACACCCAATTAAGGAAAATGACATGCATTCAAAGAATCATTGACAAAGACAATTACGCTCCTGCTTGGGGCAGTAAACAAGCAATAACAATCAAATTGATCAAACACTTGGCATTCGTGAATCATGAACACAAGGTTCCCCTGTGGACAAAAGGTTGCGCCCTTTGCCTAATCATGACCGATCAATGTCCAAGCTCAAGTCACACCTCACCAAAATAGGTTAATACTTGAAATCAAATTCCTTAGCTCGTCAGAAGCAAGGATTCAAGAATGCATGCCCTTTCCATGCTTGGGGCATCAAAAGTTGGTTAGGTTACCAAGAAACCCTAATCATTAGTGCTTTGGCTATCTATTTTTGCTCGACGCTGCGCCATGCACAGCGCATCCCAAAAAGGGGCATCTGTAGACACCAAAACAGCACCAATCCGATTATGTGACTGCAAACACTGATCGCTTTGACAAACACAGCCCCCAGGGCAGCCCTCAGAGGTCAAACAATGGTCCTAACCACTTTCATAGCAATTTTGTAAGGTCAAGAAGCAATTTGGCACATTCAGGCACTTTGCCCAGTATTCGTCTCACCCAGGGACGAATACTAACTGGGATTCGTCTCACCCAGGGACGAATTCTGAAATCGTCTCCGGTCAGGACGAATTCCAGGTTTAACGGGCAAAAAGAAAAATGCCGCCAAGTGGCAGCCAAGGACAATCAATTATTGCCTCCTGCCATGCATGCGCGTGTAGGTGGGTAGGTTGGCGGTTAGTGGACTGTCACAAGGGCGATCATGGAAGCCCAAGTCAGGGAGGAGTCTCCTCCCTCTTGGGAAGGCATGGCCGCCACATGGCATCCCTGCATGCCCCTCCAAAGAGACCCCATGGGTCTATAAAATGGTGGACTTTCCCACCCAAAAGAGAGGAGATTGGAGGCGATTTCAAGCAACGAAGTGCTGCCCAATTGAACACCCATTTGCATCCTTTTGATTCACCTTCTCACATCCATTAATCTCTTTCGCAAGGGAGGTTATTGGGTGGCTTTTGGAAGCGTGGATCCAACCCAAATCCAACATTTGACCACCTTAAACCACCAATTTGCCGACACCCCAATCCTAAGAGGTTTTGGGCCCATCCCTAGTGGATTGGCGCCGAAATCAAGTGCCAACGGTGGGAGGCCCACTTGGGCACCCCCGCATTTTCTAAGTTTCATTCTAAAGTATTCTAGATCATTTGTTCATGTTGCATTTTATGTTATTCTATTTAGTTAACTCATAGCTTCAATTCCATAACATTTTGATCAGATTTCACCATGCTTTTTGTCGCTTTGTTGTCCCACTAACTTGCAGGTAGCGACATCGAATTCCCGAGGATAGAGGCCAAATTGGGAGAATCCGACCATCTGGGTCATCCCAAAATGGCCCCAATTACATAACCCCTCTGTTTGCAGGTGTTTTGGAGGTCCCGAGGTTCGACATTGGAGCGGCATCACTTCGGCTTTTCTAACACAGTAGAATTCGTCCCACCCGGGGACGAATAACAGCAGAATTCGTCCTGCCCAGGGACGAATTCCAGTTGAAAGTAGATTGGCCGATTGTTTCAATGGCAGTGGCCCTCTGGTAATGTCTTCTGACCTCTGTCAGATTTGCAGGTCATTTAGATTCATTTTACTCATTGTTTTCGATAATCTTTTGCATGCATCTTTTGTTAATTTCAAAGAACAAACTTTCTCTATTTTGCAGCAGGTGCTACTAACGCCTTTATTGTTTCTTTGATTGCAGGAGGAGCAGCAAGAAGTGAGGATTCATCAGCATAAGCGGCGGCAACACTTTGGCCCGCCCATTTCAAATGTGGGCATGCGGAAGGAGGAAGACTAAGTCACAATTGTAACCAAGATCCATTTAACGCTCCTAGCCCCTAAAAAGGGAGGAGGCGTATTTGTAACCGAGGTTAAGAGAATTTAATAAAAGGGCTGTGCTTTCATACATCTTTCTTTCATTTCCAATTTATCTCCTTTCTTTGTTTCGTGCATAGGATTAAAGCGTTATATTTTGTCTTATATTGCACAGCTATAGTTTTCCTTTTATTTCCGGAATCTCATGCTTTCATCACCTATTTTGCTTTTCTCATACCCTTGCATTTAGGATAACACTTATGTTTGCAAGACCCTAGGCATCAACACATCAAATGTAGATTGGTAAGTTACATAGCACGACCTCTATAATCTTGAGTGTGTGCATATTTTTTGCATGCCTTCATATTTGAATAAATCAATGTGAACACCACGTGGGTCCAAAACTATTCCTATCATTTCCAAATCCTTAAATAAATATAAAAATTAATTCAACACTTGAACAAGACCACTAAAATCATTTTTAGTTAGAATAGATTAACAAATATTAATAAGGATCTAGCCAAGGGTTAATCCTCCTAGGGGCCATATACAACTCCTTGAGTATACAATATATAGCAAGTCCAATATTCTAGTCTCCCACATAGGGTTTGGTATGTACTTTAATCCCCTTAACAAGTATATAATGGTGGACTAAACAGAGTCATAAGGGAGGACACTAATTATCTCTTATGTATAGATCTTGGATCATGTGTCTAGGTGTGGTAATTCTCACATTCTATTCTCTTTTAGTACTTCAAATTCTCTCTCACATATGACCACATATATCAAGAGGACTATTCTCTTCCACATACCAATAGGTATCTCAAAAGGACATGTATATCAAGAGGTTTAGGTGTATTAGAAATCCCCCTAAGGTATATTGACCCAATCAAGTATATCAAGAAAAGAAAGTATAATGTCACATAAACTTCTTCCTCTTCTTCTTAATCAAATCTAAAAACAAAATTTAATTAATTAAATCTTCTTATCCTATACCCAAATAGTAAAAAAAACTCCTCTTTTCTCTTTAATCAACTCTCTTATATTTACAAACTTAATGAAATTAATCCTCTTCCCATTTCAAATCAAATTTCTAATTTTAAATATATATACTCCAAATAAAATAAACTAAATCAGATATTTTAGAATGCATCATATGATTTATGTGGCAGGTAGACAAATCCTTGATGGTGTGGCTATTACTGCTGAGGCTATTTATTCTATGGGAATTTCTAAATAAAAAGCTATGTTTATAAAATTGGATATGGCTAAGGCTTATGATAAGGTTAAATAGTCTTTCTTAAGTAAAATTCTCTTTTTTTTTGGTTTCAGCTCCAATTGAGCTAGTTGTGTGATGAGTTGTATTACGTCTCCATCCTATTATTTCCTTATCAATGGTGAGCCTTCTACTTTGTTTCAGGCTTCGAGAGGTCTCCATTAGGGGGATCCTTTATCTCCTTGTTTATTTATTATTATGGCTAAGGATTTGGGTAGACTTCTCAAATCACATGTTAGTCAGGGGTTGATTCATGATTGAAAGTGGGGTAATAGTTTACCTGTGTATTCTCATCTTCAATTTGTGGATGATACTACTCTGATGGGTCTTGCCTCTATTAGGGAAGCAACTAATTTTAGAAGATCTTTGGATATTTATTTGGCTACTTCAGGGCAAAAGATAAATGAGGGGAAATCCTCCATATTCTTTTTCAATACTAATTTTCTTATACAGGCTAAAATTACTCAGATTATTCAGTTTCATATTGGAGCTCTTCCTTTAACTTATTTAGAAATTCCTCTTTTTGTGGACCCTCTACCTCGAGATATCTGGAATAATATTTTGGATAATTTTTTGGTTAAAGTCTCTCATTGGACTTTTAAGTGGATTTCTTTTGTTGGTAGAGTGTTGCTTCTTAAGTCGGTGGTTCAATATTTATGTATTTATCGGTGCATGATTCAGGTCACTCCTACTAGTTTTATTCATGAGCTTGAATCTCTATCCAAAAGATTTTTATGGGCTAAAAATTTGGAGTCTTCAAAATGGAGTCTGGTTACGTAGGAGACTATTTGTAGACCGAAATAGGAAGGTGGTTTGGGTCTTCATTTGACTTATCTTCTCTTTCTGGTCAAGCTTTGGTGGCCAATATTTATTGGAGATGGTGCATTTTTCAAGACCATGCTTGGGCTAAAATTATTTTCTTTAAGTATCCTAATGGAGTTGAGGGCTCTAAGATACCTAGATATAGTTTGTTTGGTAAAGGCTCTTTTATCTGGAACACCCTTAAGAAGGGAATAAATTTTGTTAAGCAATGATTGTTCTAGATTTGTCTCAAAGGCTCGAAGGCTCTTTTGTGGGATGATTCTTGGGATGGTTTCCCTATAATTTATCTATGTTTCCTCATCTTCATGAGCTATGTAATTTTTTTTTAGCTACTAGTTGGTATAGGTTGATGGATTATAAATTTGCCAAAAGAGTTGGGCAGGTGGAGGTAGTTTAGTGGAAAGTTCCTAGAGATTGGTTAACATGTGGTTTTGTTAAGGATAGAGAAGAGTTGGCTCATATATGGCTACTAGAGAATGCTCTTCTTTACGGGATGATGATGTTTTGTCTTGGATTCTATATCCTAGAGGATTTTTCTTGGTGGATTTTGGTTACCATGTTTTAGATAGATAACTCTTTGGGGATGAGGAGGTTCCTTGGTGGAAACAGATTTGGAATAAGTTTTCCTGGTCCAAATACAATTTCCATTTGTGGTTAGCTACTAGGAATAAATGTCTTACCTAGGATAATATCCAAAATAAAGGTTTTTAGGGCCCTTCATTTTGTTTCCTTTGTGAGAATAGTGATGAATATTTTGGGCATTTCCTCTCACAGTGTTCGTTTGTGCAAATAATTTGGCATCTTTGGTGGAGGGTGTGGAAACAATCTTGTTCTCATGCCTCTTCTCTTGTTGAGTTCTAGAGGAGTTTAGGAAGACCTCCTACTAAGGTTTTTTTTCTTCAAGTTGTGTGGAGTATTGGGCCCTCATGTATTATATGACAAATTTGGATAGAAAGAAATCAAAAAAAAAATCAAGGTAGAAAGTTAACTGTTTATCATATTTGGTAGAGGATTATTAGTATGATCCAAGAAACTGTTTCTTCTAAATTTCATATCAGTCTTCCTTTGGAACAGTCTGAGATTTTGATTATGTAGGACCTGGTTTTAGTGGAGAATGGCCCTCGTCCTTATTTATTGATTGGGAGGAGAGGCCTCAATCAAAAAGTGTATAGATATGGCAGATGACATCCTCCGCCTCGGGGGGTGTTTAAGATTAATACTAATGGTTATTCCAGAGGGAATCCTAGGTATGCAGGTATTGGTGGTGTTGGGAGAAATAGTAGTGGTGCAACTCTTTTCTTTTTCTCTGGTTATAAGGGGAAACAAACTAATAATTATATGGAGGCCCTTGTTATTAGTTTTCTTTGGAAAAAGGTTATGCTCTGGGATGGCGGAAGATAATATGTGAATTGGTCTCTTAGATAATTATTAATTTGTTATAGGCTCATAATCTTTCTAATATTCATTGGCAACTAGCGTTAGTGGCTTGGCAGATCATTCAAATTTATTGGTATCTGGTGTTTATTTCCTTTGTTTATATTCTCAGGGAATGGAATAGTGTGGCTGATTGCTTGGCAAAATGGGCTTCTGAGTTTCAAGAATACTGGAATGTTAGGGAATGGAATCAACTCCCATTGGATTGTTCTCGTCATCTTGTTAATTTTCTTACTACGGATATGCCTAGTTGAAATTGTTGTTTGTGAGGTGCCTTTCCATCAAGTACTTGGTAGTCTTGGTAGTCTCTTTCTTTTAACCTTTGAAAGGGTTATTATTTTAGGATTCTATTTCTTATATAATTTTATTGATTTAATAAATTTTTACCAAAATAAAAATTATTAATTTTTTATTTTTTTAAAGAGATGTTATAAAACCACCTCAAACTCAAGATTATAAGAGATATTATCTAGAACTTTGACAAAGTGTACAACTTAGATAGGCCGCCTCCACCTAAGGGATGCGACAGTTCTTAAACTTAATTGATTAAGTGCCACATAAAGCAAAATCACGGGTGGTTGGATAATTCTTCCTGCAATAATTCGAAAGTTGTTAGACGCATGCGACGATTCTCTAAAATTAATTTATTTCGTACCAAATAAAACAAAATCAAGGATTGCATAATTGTTCTGATAGTGATTTGCTTCTCTGTTCGAGCATTTCCGTGCTTAGATGTAGGTACTATGAGAAACATAGGGAAAGATTCCGTTAGATTTTTATGTTCTCCTGCCTAACAGGAGAGATATGTTAAACCTAAATGTGAAAAGAGTGTCTTTTATATTTTAGTTTTTGTTTTCACTTTTACAAGCCACACAATTATACACTCGATTCATAGATCGCAGTATATAACGGAAGGCTTTGCTTCAAAATTACCTCTACCTTTAAAGCTTTCGTTGGCTGATTTGATAATCCTCTCTATCATATCCGATTGAACAATGGGGAATGACTCCACCAGTAAGCCAACAGCGGCTCCTCCGACCACGGAAGGGTAATTGCTTAAGCTTTTATTTTCCTTTCTATATGGATTATGATTTAAGCAAAGTATACTTCATAGCTGTTGTTTTTATGAAAAGCTCAGTCAGTCGTGTCGTGAAGCCATGTTTAGAAATTCTGTTTCCAGAACCATAGCAATTGCGTGTAAAACAAAACATTATTTTGTTGAGTGCTATTGAAACAACTCTCTTATTAAGATAGAGGGGAAGGTAATTTGAGGGGTTAAATTTAATCCTCACTTTTTATTGTGTGTTCTATGTGAGCAGAGTGTTTCATTGATAGTCCTCATTTTGTGAGCAGAGTGTTCTCTTGATAGTCCTCATTTCGTAATAAAATAAAATTGTTACAAAAGGTTGAGTTGGGTGAAACAAAATTGAATTTTTTTTTTGTCTACTCTAATTTTTTGAAATTCAATTTATTCTCCATCCGCCTTATTTTCTTTTAAAAATCAATTTATTATCCATCTGTCTTAAATTATATACCTTATACCTTGTTTTTTTTTTAATTTAAGTTGTAAAATTTTGAACTTATTTTAACGAGTATTAGATAGATCTTTTATATAAAGAGATGGGTGATCTCTTGTTACTATAATTTTCATATTGGTTTTTTAATACAATAACTAACCATTCAAATGGTAAGTTTAATAAGATTTTTTTGTTTAAATATAATGATTATCAATTAAATGGTGGCAAACCACGGAAGTGTATGGCCCACAAGTCGGAAGGTGAAGATTATGATTGTAACATCAGGCGGAGGTTGCTTTTCCCATGCTGGAGGAGGTGCAGACTGGTAAGTCTATGTTAGAAAAATTAACCCAGATTTCACACCTGTGCCCAACTGCGCTCCGAACCTTGGGCGAAACCGGATTGCGCTCCAGACATGGGCGAAGTCGAACTGCGCTGCCGCAGTCCGGGATCCCGGCAAAGGGCTGACATGACGCTACACCTACCCTCTGACAGATGTGACGCTAGTGCGGCGATTGGTCAGAAACCCTAGTTGAGGGACTTTCAGAACCTGCCAGAGGACAAACCCTAATCCTCCTCTTCTGCAACTATATAAGGCGTCCCGGGTATTTCAGAAGTAGAGGAGCTAGAGGAGCAAGAGCAGTGAAAGAGAGTGAGAAGGCAGAGAGGAGAAAAAGGAGAAGAAGAGTATCTCAATGGAGCAGTTTGGCTCAGCTGATTAATGTCCGAGCAACCGACTCGACATTTTGTCTGTTTAGTTTATCCTGCAGCGTAGCCTGCAGATGTTGTAATTTCCTCGATTGAGGAACTCTGTAACCCCCATTTAATATAAATAAAGTTTGTTGTTTGTTTTAGGCATCTTTAGGGTTTGAAGTTTGTTGCTCTCTGTTCCGGCATCTCTCTCTTCTCATACGGGTGTTGCCAAACCAGGAAAACCCAACGACAGCCACGGAAGACGAAGAAGTTGAAGGCCAGATTTGGGCAAGTCAGCTCGAGTGCACGAGAGAAGTCTGAAGTCGGCCGCAGTCCGCACTTCTCCCAGCGCAAGTCCGTCGGCTGACCGAAGAGCGAACTTCGCCCAGTTTCGGGCGAAGTCCGGCTGTAGCCCCGAAGTGTGAACTTCGCCCAGTTTCGGGCGAAGTCCGGCTGCGGCCCCGAAGTGCGAACTTCGCCCAGTTTCGGGTGAAGTCCGTCGGCGCGACCTGAAGTGCGAACTTCGCCCAGCTTTGGGCAAAGTTCGTCGGTGCCACCGACGTGTGCACTTCGCCCATTCTTTGGCGAAGTCCGTCGGCGCAGCCGAAGTGCGCACTTCGCCCATTCTTGGGTGAAGTCCGTCGATGTGCGTGACTTGCGCACTACGCTCTCTGAGCTGCAGCGCCGTGCAGACTTCGGCGATAGAAAAAATTAAAAAATGCTCCTTCAAATTGGTATCAGAGCTGATTGTGCCGTGACACGAAGATAGAAGCATGGCTTCCGAGAGAAACTCGCTGCAGTTGCAGATCCCGTGATTTAACGACAAGAACTACGATTACTGGAGCATCCAGATGAAGATCCTGTTCGGATCTCAGGAGCTATGGGAGTTAGTCGAGAACGGCTACCCAAAATCGGTAGATGCAGCAGCACTGGCCGCCCTCTCTCAGGCAGACAAGGATCTGTTGAAAGAGCACAAGAAGAAGGACCAGAAGGCCCTCTTCTACATCATGCAAGCGGTTGAGGAGACCATCTTCCCACGGATTACATCAACCACCAAGGCCAAGCAGGCCTGGGAAACCCTGGCAAGTTCGTATCAGGGCACCGACAAAGTGAAGTTGGTGAAACTGCAGATGCTCAGGAGAGAGTTTGAGAATCTACAGATGAGCGAGTCCGAGTCGATGAGCGACTTCTTCACCCGGACGACTGACATTATCAACCAGATGCGGTTGAATGGAGAAAATGTGCAGAGCCAAAGAATCATGGAGAAGATTCTCAAAAGTCTGCCTGCCAAGTTTGACTCGGTTGTGATAGCAATCAAAGAGTCAAGGGATTTGACAACCCTCTCGACAGACGAACTCATGGGTTCCCTGCAGACCCATGAACAGAGGCTGAGCCGTTCATCTTAGACCTCTCTGGAGCAAGCATTTCGAGCTCAGGCCTCAGTCCGAGACAGTGGCAGACAAGACTCCCACCACAGCGCTTCTAGTTCTCAAGGAGGAAGAGGCAAAAGCAGGCATGGGAGAAGTAACAAGCAAGGAGGGAGATCAAACCCTCATGACGCTGAGCCAAGTTGCAACTTTCATCAGCAAGGAGGAAGAGGCACTGGCAAAAATCAGCAAGGAAGCTCTCAACAGAAGAAGGACATGTCAAAGGTCCAATGCTACTACTGCAGTAAGTTTGGCCATTATGCCTCACAGTGCAAGAAGAAGATGGCGAACGAGAATCAGTAGCAAGCCCATTATACGGAGGAACCCAAAAATGCGGTAGGAGGAAATGTACTGCTGACTTGCAGTATTGAAGAGGAGAGCAAGAAAAACATCTGGTATCTTGACAGTGGTTGCAGCAACCACATGACTGGGAACAGAGAGATGTTCTCACAACTCGGATGAAATAGTCCAATCCGAAGTCAAGATGGGGAACAACAACGAAAGTTCCTGTGATGGGGAAAGGAAAGATCCTCATCCTCACCCGGCACGGTGAGAGAAAAACAATTCAAGATGTTTTTTATGTGCCCGGGTTGAAGCACAATCTGCTAAGTTTTGGACAACTTGTGCGTAAGGGGCACACTATACTGTTCAAAGATGGTGTCTTCTCCATCAGAGACAAAGTCCATGGACAAATTGCAATAATGTCCATGACGAAAAACAAAATGTTTTCGCTGCAGATTTAGAATGAATCTTTGATGTCTCTAAGTGCAGTTGAGAAAGATGCTACCTGGCTATGGCATCTCAGATTCGGTCACCTGAGCTTCAATGGCTTGAATCAACTGCACAGGATGCGAATGGTGAAGGGTTTACCCCTTATTGAGCAACCAAACCAAGTGTGTGAAGGTTGCCTAGTCGACAAGCAGCACAGGGATGCATTCCCTGTAGGACAGTCTTGGAGAGCATCACGACCATTGGAGCTGGTGCACTCAGACATTTGTGGTCCGATGTAGACCACCACGTTTGTTAGCAACAAATACTTCTTGACGTTTATAGATGACTTCAGCCGAAAGACTTGGATTTATGCCATCAAGCTGAAGTCAGAGGCATTTGCCAGATTCAAGGAGTTCAAGGCTCTAGTGGAGAAACAGAGTGGATATCAGATCAAGACTCTCAGGACTGATGGAGGAGGAGAATACATCTCCAACGAATTCCACAACTACTGCAAGCAACATGGAATTCAAAGGCAGTTCACTACCAGATACATGCCACAGTAGAATGGCGTAGTTGAGAGGAAGAACCGAACCATCATGGAAATGGCACGAAGCATGATGAAGGCGAAGGGATTGTCACATGAATTTTGGGCAGAGGTTGTAACATGTGCAGTCTACTTGCTGAACAGATGTCCCACCAAAAGCGTGAAGGAAAAAATCCCTCAGGAGGCCTGGAGCGGAGTGAAGCCAAGTGTGGCTCACTTGCGTGTGTTCGGGTGCATTGCATATGCACATGTTCCAGAAGAGAAAATGCAGAAGTTGGATGATCGAGCCGAGAAGTGCATTTTCATAGGGTACAATGAGCAGGTGAAGGCATATAGGCTGTACAACCCTGTGACAAAGAAGCTCATCATTAGCCGTGATGTGAAGTTTCTTGAAGATAAAGCCTGGAACGAGAAGTCAAAGACTGGCCAGTTAGAGCCAATAGTAGTACAATCTGTTGACTTGGAAGAAGGAAGTGTGCAGCCACCTACAACTTCTAGAAGCAACAACGGTGCCAGCAGTAGCACAACCACTCCATCTCGGTCGCCTCCACTCGTAAGTAGAATCCAAAACTTTGTGACACTAGCGAAGACAAGGAGCTTGCAAGAAATCTACAAGGCAACCCAAACCCACATAGATGAAGAGCACTCTGGCTTTGCATTCTTTACTAAATTTGATCCAGTAGAGTTCGAAGATGCAAGTCAGAATCGAAGTGGGTGCATGCGATGGATGAGGAGATAGCAGCCATTGAAAGGAATGAAACATGACAGCTGACAGATCTTCCAGCAGGGAAGAAGACCATTGGGGTCAAGTGGGTGTATAAGATGAAGTTCAATGCCCAAGGAGATGTTGACAAGCATAATGCCAGACTAGTGGCGAAGGGGTACAAGCAGAAGTCAGGCATCGATTACCATGAGGTATATGCACCTGTAGCCCAACTTGACACAGTCAGGATGATCCTAGCATTAGCAGCCCAACAAGGTTGGAAGATGTACCAGATGGATGTCAAGTCAGCCTTCCTCAACGGAGTGTTGGAGGAAGAGGTCTACATAGACCAGCCACCAAGTTACGAAATTGAAGGCCAGGAGGGCAAAGTCCTGAAGTCGAAGAAGGCCCTGTATGGTTTGAAGCAGGTGCCCCGAGCATGGTACAGCCGGATTGATAGCTATTTTCAGGAAAATGGGTTTGTCAAATGCCCATATGAGCACACCCTATACATGAAGACAAATGAAGCAGGTGAGCTCATAATCGTCTACCTCTATGTGGACGATCTGATTTATACTGGCAACAACAATGTCCTATTCGACCAGTTTAGAACAACCATGAAGAAGGAGTTCGAGATGACGGACTTAGGGCTGATGAAGTATTTTCTTGGCATTGAGGTTGACCAATCGACAGATGGCATATTCATTTCTCAGGTCAAGTATGCGAAGGATGTCCTGAAGCGCTTCAAGATGGAGGACAGTAAACTTGCCATCACACCTGCAGCCACAGGTTTGAAGCTGAGCAAATTGGATTCAGGGAGGAATGTCGATCCAACCCTGTTCAAGAGGCTAGTTGGCAGTCTAATGTATTTGACTACAACTCGGCCAGATCTGATGTTCGAAGTCAGTCTGATCAGCCGTTTCATGGAGACTCCGAAGGACACGCACTGGCAAGCAAGCAAGAGGATCTTGTGCTATGTCAACGGGACGTGAAACCATGGCCTATTTTACGCCAGACAAGACCAGTTGGAGCTAGTGGGCTTCATAGATAGTGACTGGGCTGGCAGTATCGACGATCGAAAGAGCACCTCCGGGTATGCTTTCCATCTTGGATCAGGGGTAGTCTCATGGGCGTCCAAGAAACAACCCATCGTTGCGTTGTCCACAGCCGAAGTAGAATATGTCGCCGCCACATCAGCCGCATGCCAGGCAGTTTGGCTGCGAAGAGTTCTGAGTGAACTGAACTTTCCTCTGGAAGGCGCGACAACAATTTTCTGTGATAACAATTCGGCCATTGCACTGTCAAAGGATCCCATGTTCCATGGTCGAACGAAGCACATAGACATCCGATATCATTTCATCAGAGAGCTGGTGAAATTCGACGAAGTACAACTACAGTTTTGCAGGTCCAAGGAGCAGCTGGCTGACATCTTCACGAAGCCTTTGAAGGAGGAAGACTTCAGCAGATTGCGAGAGCAGCTTGGAGTCAAAGCGCTCATGAAATCAGGCTTAAAGGAGGGTGTTAGAAAAATTAACCCAGATTTCACACCTGTGCCCAACTACGCTCCGAACCTTGGGCAAAACCGGATTGCGCTCTAGACATGGGCAAAGTCGGACTGCGCTATCGCAGTCCGAGATCCCGGCAAAGGGCTGACATGATGCTACACCTACCCTCTGAAAGATGTGACACTAGTGCGGCGATTGGTCAGAAACCCTAGTTGAGGGACTGTCAAAACCTGTCAGAGGACAAACTCTAATCCTCCTCTTTTGCGGCTATATAAGGCGTCTCGGATATTTCAGAAGTAAAGGAGCTAGAGGAGCAAGAGCAGTGAAAGAGAGTGAGAAGGCAGAGAGCAGAAAAAGGAGAAGAAGAGTATCTCAGTGAGCAGTTTGACTCAGCTGATTAATGTCCGAGCAGCCGACTCGACATTTTGTCCGTTTAGTTTATCCCGCAGCTGACACTGCGAGATGTTGTAATTTCCTCGGTTGAGGAACTCTGTAACCCCCATTTAATATAAATAAAGTTTGTTGTTTGTTTTAGGCATATTTAGGGTTTGCAGTTTGTTGCTCTCTGTTTCGGCATCTCTCTCTTCTCATACGGGTGTTGCCAAGCCAGGCAAACCCAGCGGCAGGCACGAAAGACGAAGAAGTTGAAGGCCAGATTTGGGCAAGTCAGCTCGAGTGCGCGAGAGAAGTCTGAAGTCGGCCGCAGTCCGCACTTCTCCCAGCACAAGTCCGTCGGCTGACCGAAGAGCGAACTTCGCCCAGTTTCGGGCGAAGTATGGCTGCAGCCCCGAACTGCGGACTTCGCCCAGTTTCGGGCGAAGTCCATCGACGCAGCCGAAGTGCGCACTTCCCCAATTCCTAGGCGAAGTCCATCGGCGCAGCCGAGCGAAGTGTGCATTTCGGCTGCGCAGCCGGACTTCGCCCGGAGCCGGCGAAGTGTGCACTTTGCCCAGTTCTGGGCGAAGTGCGCACTTCGCCCAGTTCTGGGCGAAGTCCGGCTGCGCATCGAAATGCACACTTCGCCCATTCCTGGGCGAAGTCCATCGGCGCAGCCGAAGTGTGCACTTCACCCATTCCTAGGCGAAGTCCGTAGGTGCGCGCGACTTGCGCACTGCGCTCTCTGAGCTGCAGCACCGTGCAGACTTCGGCGATAGAAAATTTTAAAAAACGCTCCTTCAGTCTGTACCTTTACAGGACTAGTTTCGTCTGTTGCTAGTTGTGTTTTGAACCCATCAATGTCCTCCTCTACGGTTGGCTTGTGTCGCCACCATCCTGTTGTTGGCACTGCTAGGTGTGAGGATCGTGAGATGGAGTCCTCATTTTCATTTTTGGGTTTGCCTAGTTGTAAGTGTTCATATCAGCTTTGTTTAGCATGGTTTGTTTCAGGTGGAGATCATGTCAGCTTTGTTTAGCATGGTTTGTTTCAGGTGGAGATCATGTGAAAGATGGAAAGGACTCCTTTGAAAACTTTTGTCTTTAAAAGAAATTATATTTCAATTAAATGGTGTGAGTGAATAATTTTTAATAAATAATAATAATTTTTTATTAAGTAACTTTATAAATAATTACCTTTATAAACCCTAAATTCTTTGAATAAAGCATAGTCAGCGACCCTCCTCGGTTACCTTAAGTTATTAAAAGATAAAAAATATAAAATCATGTATAAAATTATAAATTATATGAAATAAATCTCATAAAACACATTTATTTTATTAAAAAAAATAATATTTTTTTTAACGCCAATATCAATTTACTTGTTCACCATATTACCTTGACTAAGGCTATGCTCTAAATCATATCCTTCATTCTTGCTATAATTTAACTGATCTTAGCATGTATGGATAAGTGGACGTTATAATTCATATCCACTCTTCAATACAGCTACTAACTATTAAAACAGTAAATTTACTTGTTCACCATCTTACCTTGACTAAGGTTATGCTCTAAATCATATCCTTCATTCTTTCTATAATTTAATTTATATTAACATGTATTGCATAGATTTTAGATTTTAGGGTTGGATAAATGGACGTTATAATTCATATCCACTTTTCAATAACGCTTTCAACTATTAAGATTTTTGTTTTAATATAATGATTATTAGTTAAATGGTGTGATTATTTGTTCAATAATGTAATTAATTTATTAATTCATAGATACTAGTTATTAAAACAGTAAATTTAAAAAATTGTTTTAATATAATAATTATTAGTTAAATGATGTGATTAACAGTTAACTAGTGTGATCAATTTACTTGTTCACCATCTTACCTTGAGTGAGGCTATGTTTTAAATTATATCCTTCATTCTCGCTATAATTTAACTTATATTAACATGTATTGCATAGATTCTAGGATTGGTTAAGTGGATGTTATAATTCATATCCGTTCTTTCAAACAGTAAATTTAAAAAAAAATTGTTTAAATATAATATAATTATTAATAAAATGTTGTGATTATTAGTTCAATAGTGTGAGTGGACAGTTTTTATTAAAACATTGAAATGGATCAAATAAACATAATAAATATTAGGTAAATGGTGCAAGGTAGACACCTTTATTGAAACATTGAGTGATCATCATATAAGGTATTCAAAGGGTAAAAAGGTAAATAATAAAGTATATTTTTATGGGTTAAATGAAGTAAGGTAGACAGTCTTTTTGGAAACACATTACCTAAGGTGGATCATAATTTTGATTGTTAAAAAAATAAATAAAAATAAAATAAAATAATTTTTAATAAAATAAATTATATAAAATAATTTTTATAAAAATATTGTATTTGAATTAAATATAAATTTATTCAACATAAAATATCATTTAAAATTTTAAAACATTTAAAATTAAACCACTAAAAATATTAAACAAAAATTATATACTACCAAATCAATTTACTATCCAAACAAGTAAATCCTAGCCTATATAACATAGCATATATCCTGGTAAAGTAAGGAGGGCTTTCTGTACTCAGCATGATCCGATTATTATAAAATCTATTTGAACTTGTCATCGGTGTAAACGTGAAAGAAGTAAAATACAAGATTAACAAATTCTCATATTAAAGTAGAAACTTATCACATAGTCTATCACGCTCAAAAAAATCAGCGTGACAAGTTAATCAAATGGAAAGTATTCATATTGAATAAACATACTTTAAAAATCCCCAATAGGTTGGGTTTACACAGGCGAATCCAGGCTTCACACAGAAGTCACTCCATAAGAGTTTCTATTTAAATAAGTTCAAGATAATATATGTGGCTTGGATAATTCCATATTAATTTACTAACAAAACAAAACAACTCAGAAGCAATTACAAAGACCTAAATATGGCTTAGACAACATTTCAACTTCAACTTCACATGATCAACCAATAGAAGACATCAACAACATGGTTTAACATTAAGGCAGTGTTAGAAAATTAAACCAGATTTGATGCCTGTAAGGTTCTTTGATAGACTGTATCACCGCAAATCCGATTGCCGCAATTTCAAGTGTGCGGGTAGTTGCAGTTCGGCGATTATTTAGAAACCCTACTTTCGCATTAAACTCATATGAGACAGTTGGTGAGTCTTTCCCGCCCTCACCTCCAGCTCCAACTATAAATATCCATGCAGTTGAAATTTTGTTGTGCGTCAGAAGAAAGAAGTGTGCCAAAATAGAGTAGCATCATAGCGGAGCAGAGAGCGACAGAAGAATCAAGCAACAGTCTTGAGTTGTTCTTTGTTCCGTGTTTATCTTACAACTGGGTTGCAGAAGTCTGTAATAGCTTTGATTTAAAGTAAAGTAATTTGATTGAATTTTATTAAATTAAATTAAATTTGCTGCATTAAGTTTGGCTCCTTATCTCTCCCGGATCTGGCGTCGCCATTATTTCCCATTGCAAAGCATTGCATTTGTTTTAATCCTAAATCAGGGTTCGCCACTTTCTTGACTGAAGCGCCCACCTCACTGCCTGGTTGAGCGAATATTTCGCTTCGCTAAAACTTGACCCGAAGTCAAGCTTTGGGTCCAAACTCTCCCGAAGTCACACTTCGGGGAGTCTTTACCCTAAAGTTACATTTCGATGCCTCCTCGCCTGAAGCTATAGTTCGGGGTATTATTGCCTCGAAGCTACCCTTCACCAGCATCTCCCCCGAAGCTACCGCTTCACTAGTAATCACAATGAAGCTCCTGCAACCAACAATCTCGCTATTTATTTCAACGAAGCTCTCTCCTCGCAGCTTAAATTAGTGAAGCTCCCATTTGGCAATTGAATCCAGCAAAGCTCGCGCCTCCCGATATAATTGTTCGAGACTTTCTGTGGCTATGAATTGACTTTTCCTTCAAATTGGTATCAGAGCCTGTGTCGTCTCATGGAAGATTGAAGCAATGGATTCTAAAAATAACTTGTTGCAGTTGTAGATCTCGCGGTTCAATAGTAAGAACTACGATTACTAGATCATCCAAATGAAAATTTTATTCGGGTCTTAGGAGCTTTGGGATTTGGTTGAGAGTGGATATGCAGAACCAGCACATGCAACAGCACTGGCCGTACTCTCCCAAGAAGATAAATACCTGTTAAAGGATAATCAGAAGAAGGACCAGAAGGTGTTGTTTTACATCATGTAGGCAGTTGAGGAGACTATTTTCCCACATATTGCAGCAGCAACCAAAGCAAGCAAGCTTGGGAAATCTTAGCCAGTTCTTATTAGGGTACCAACAAGGTGAAGTTGGTGAAGCTACAGATGTTAAGGATGGAGTTTTAAAACCTGCAGATGAGCGAGTCGGAGTCCATGAGCGACTTCTTAACTCGAAGAACGGATGTCATCAACTAGATGTGGTTGAATGGAGAGATTATGCAAAACCATATAATTGTGGAGAAAATTTTGTGAAGCCTGCTAGCAAGATTTGACTTTTTTGTGATTGCAATAGACGAATCGAGTGATTTAACAACTCTCTTACTAGATGAGCTCATGGGTTCTCTACAGACACATGAGTAAAGGCTGAGTCGCTCATCTTACTCTTCTTTGGAGCAAGATTTCAAGGTGGAGGTCTCATTTCGAGACAGTTGTAGACAATATTCTCACCATGGAGCCTCTAGTTATTAAGGAGGAAGAGGTAGAGGTAAGCATGGAAAATGCCACAACCAAGGAGGAAGGTCAAACTGCAATGCCAGGGAGACCAACTGCAACTTCCATCAAGTAGGAGGAAGAGGCAGTGGCAATAATCAGTAAGGTGGATCTAATGAGAAGGATAAATCTAAGATCCAGTGCTATTACTACAAGAATTTTTGCCACTATATCTCTAAGTACAGAAAGAATATGGCCAAGGATAACCAACAACAAGTGCACTACACAGATGAAGCTAGAAATATGGAGTGTAGAGATACCTGTGGGAATATGTTTTTGATGTGCAGTATTGAGGAGGAGAGCCAGAAGAATATCTGGTATCTCAACAATGGGTGCAACAACCACATGACTAGGAATAGGGATATGTTCTCACAATTAGATGAAATAGTCTAGTCTAAGGTGAAAATGGAGAACAACAACAATGTTCATGTAATGGAGAAAGGAAAAATCCTCATCCACACCAGGCATAATGAAAGGAAGTAAATTTATGATTTCTATTATGTGTCTATGTTGAAACACAACCTGTAGAGTATAGGACAACTTGTGCAAAAGGGGTACACTATTCAATTCAAGGATGGAGTCTGCACCATCATAGATAGAGAGCATGGACAGATTGCAACTATGTCCATGATGAAGAACAAGATGTTTCCACTGTAGATTTAGAATGAATATATGATGTCTTTAAGTGCAGTTGAGAAAGATGCTACCTGGATGTGGCATCTCAGATTTGGTCACCTAAGTTTCAATGGCCTGAACTTGCTGCACAAGAAGCAGATGGTGAAGGGTTTACCCTTTATTGAGAAACTAAATCAAGTTTGTGAAGGTTGTTTGGTCAGCAAGTAGCACATGGATGCATTCCCTATAGGACAGTCTTTGAGGGTTTCATAGCCACTAGAGCTGGTGCACTCAAATATTTGTGGTCCAATGCAGACCATCACTTTTAACAAAAATAAATACTTCTTGACCTTCATTGATGACTTCAGTCAGAGGACATGGGTATATTCCATCAAGCAGAAGTCAGAAGCATTTGCCAAATTCAAGGAGTTCAAGGCTCTAGTTGAAAAATAGAGCGGCTACTAGGTGAATACATCTCCAATGAATTCCATAATTTTTGCAAGGTAAATAGAATTTACAAGGAGCTTACTGCCATATACACACTGCAATAGAACACTTTATCTGATAGGAATAACAAAACAATCATGGAGATGGCACAGAGTATGCTGAAGGCAAATGGTTTATCACACGAGTTTGGGGTAGAAGCTGTAGTTTATGCAATTTATCTACTAAACAAATGTCCCACCAAGAGTGTGAAGGACAAGATTCCTCAGGAGGCCTAGAGCAATGAGAAGTTGAGTGTGGCTCATTTGAGAATTTTTAGATGCATAGCATATGCACATGTTCTAGATGAGAGGAGGCAAAAGCTAGATGACAAAGTAGATAAGTGTATATTCACAGGGTACAATGAACAAGTGCAAGCATATAGGCTATTAAATCCTATGACGAAGAAGCTTGTCATCAGTCGAGACATGAAGTTCCTAGAGGATGAAGCCTAGAACTGGAAGTCTAATACTAGCGAGCTAAAGCCAATAGTTATTGAGTCTGAAGACTTAGAGGAAATCGATGTGCAGCCACCTGTAGCTTCAAGTAGTAATAGTGGTTCCAACAGCAGCACAACCTCATCATCCAGGTCACCTCCACTTGCAAGTAGGATTCCAAACTTGAGAACACCCTTAAATATGAGGAGCTTGCAAGACATCTATGAGGTAAACCAAAATTAGATGGATGAAGAACATTATGATTTTGATTTATTTTTTGAGTGTGATCCAATTTCATTTGAAGAAGCAACTCAAAATTAGAAATGGGTGAAGGTGATGGATGAGGAGATAGAGGCCATAGAGAAGAATCAAACGTGGCAGTTGATAGATCTTCCAACAGATAATAAGACCATTGGGGTCAATTGGGTATACAAAACCAAGTTTAATGCCCAAGGAGAAGTTGATAGGCATAAGGCCATACTAGTGGTGAAAGGCTACAAGTATAAGTCAGGGATTGACTATCATGAGGTGTATGCGCCTGTATCCAAACTTGATACTGTTAGGATGATCCTGGTATTGGTAACCTAGAAGGGTTGGAAGGTTTTCCAGATGGATGTCAAGTCTACTTTCCTCAATGACGTGTTGGAAGAGGTCTACATAGACTAGCCACTAGGCTATGAGATGGAAGGACATGAAGGCAAGGTCCTGAAGCTGAAGAAGGTCCTATATGGGTTGAAGCAAGCACCCAAGGAATGGTATAACCCTATATGGGTATATGTGCTCATATGCCCATATGAGCACACCCTGTACCTGAAGACAAATGTTGAAGGAGGGATGATACTCATATGCTTATATGTAGAAAATCTGATATATACTGGAAATAGTGATGTATTGTTTGAGAAGTTCAGAATAGCCATGAAGAAGGACTTCGAGATGATGGACTTAGGTCTAATGAAGTATTTTATTGGCAGTTAAGTTGACCAATCAGTAGATGACATCTTCATTTCTCAGGGTAAGTATGCGAAGGATGTCCTAAAGCGTTTTAAGATGGAGGACAACAAACCTGCCATCACACTTGTTGCCACAGGTCTGAAGTTGAGCAAGATGGATTCCAGTAGAAATGTTGATCCAACTCTGTACAAGAGGCTAGTTGGCAGTTTCATGTATTTGACTACAACTCGACTAGATTTTATGTTCAAAGTGAGCCTAATTATTAGGTTTATGGAGACTCCGAAGGATATGCACTGGCAAGCAAGAAAAAGGAATTTGTGCTATGTCGATGGGACACAAAACCATGAAATATTTTATGCTAGAAAATACCAGCTAGAACTGGTGAGCTACACAGATAGCGATTGGGCTGGCAGCACTGATGATCGAAAGAGCACTTTCGGCTATGTTTTCCATCTTGGATCGAAAGCAGTTTCATGATTGTCCAAAAAGAAATTGATAGTTGCGTTGTCCACTACTGAGGCAGAGTATGTTTCTGCCACATCAGCCGTATGTCAGCCAGTATGGCTACGAAGAATCTTGGATGAGCTGAATCATCCACCAGAAGGGGCGACAACCATTTTTTGTGACAACAATTTCGCCATAGCACTATCGAAGGATCTAGTGTTTCATGTCTGAATGAAGCACATTGACATTCGATATCATTTCATCAGGGAGCTGGTGAAATTCAATGAAATTCAGTTATTGTTTTGCAGGTCCAAGGAGCAAGTAGCTGATATTTTCACAAAAACTTTGAAGGCGGAGGACTTCAACAAGCTGCGAGAAATGCTGGGCGTCAAAGTCTTTGTGAAATCTAGTTTAAAGAAGGGTGTTAGAAAATACAAACAAATTTAACGCCTAAAGGGTTCTCTGACAGAACATATCGCCACAAATCTAATCGCCATAATTTCAAGCGTGCGGGTAGTTGCAGTTCGGCGATTGGTCAGAAACCCCACTTTCACATTAAACTCATGTCAGACAGTTGGTGAGCCTTTCCTGCCCTAACCTCCAGCTCCAGCTAAAAAAAATCAATGCAATTGGCCTTTTGTTGTATGCCAGAAGAGAGAAGCGTTCCCGAATAGAGTAGAATCATAGCGGAGTAGAAAACGGTAGAAGAATCGAGGAGTAGTCTCGAGTTGTTCTTTGTTTCATGTTTATCCTATAACTTGGTTGCAAATGTCTGTAATAGCTTTGATTTGAAGTACTGTAATCTGGTTGAGTTTGATTAAATAAAATTACTTTTACTGGATTAAGTTTTGTTCCTTATCTCTCTCGGATCTGACGTCGTCATTATTTCCCATTGCATCTGTTTTAATCCTAAGTGACCGAAGCGCCCACCTCGCTGCTTGGTTGAGCGAAGGTTCCGCTTCGCTAAAACTTGATCCGAAGTCAAGCTTCAGGTCCAAACTCTCCCGAAGTCACACTTCGGGAAGTCTTTGCCCCGAAGTTGCACTTTGGTGCCTCCTCGCCCGAAGCTACAGTTCGGGGTGTTATTGCCTCAAAGGCCTCCTGTAACCAGCCATCTCACTGTTCATTTCAGCAAAGCTCTTTCCTTGCAGCTTAAATTAGCGAAGCTCCCATTTGGTTGTTGAATCCAGCGAAGCTCACGTCCCCGACAGAATTGCTCGAGATTTTCTTTGGCTGCGATTTGATTTTTCCTTCAGGCAGAAGTTATTCTGAAAATATGCAAACTTGTTCCTCGCGATTTGATTTTTCCTTCAGGCAGAAGTTATTCTTAAAATATGTAAACTTGTTCCTCACTTGATACCAAACACAGCATCACCTTGGCAAATCTATTTCTTGGCTACGAAAGCTCAAAATTCACGTTATGCAAAGCAGAATATTGTCACAGTTGTCGGCATTTGAAGGTATCCAAGATAATTATAATGGGATCAAATATGGCTCATCTTATGTTCATGCATGCCAAGTATGTAATACTATAATAAAATATTTAAACTTTTAAACTAACACAGCCTTTCGAGAACTTATGACACCTAGAAAAACATAGTTACTCTATCAATTGCTTGATAATACATCAAACATGCATATATCATGCTTCTTTTTCAGAATAATTTGTTTCATTTGGTGTTATCATCACACAGGCAGGACTCATCATTCATGACACCCGATGCCTAGTAACAGGGCTGCATAATATCTTAATCAAGTATAGCATCGGTAATAGAGGGAGAACTGCCTTACGCCTACACAACTTCAAAACATGCGGTTGTAGGCCTAACCACTAAAGAAAACTAAAGAAAATAGAATATAAGACTACATAGACTAGTCTAGGCTTATAAAAGGATTTAGGTCCTTTCAAAAACCATAGTTTATTTTATGTACTCCAAAATTTTAAATCATAGTAGCATATAATATTGGGCCACATGTTAATTTAGATATAGGTAGGAGTGTGTGATACAAAATCATGCATGTAACCAATTTAAAATTAAGAATATAACTACCATAGAATATATAGTTAAATGTTTTGTCATAGAATATTGTTATTGCAAGTCATCATAGAATATTGCCATAAAATGTAAGGAATTATGTTTGTAAATATTATAAAAGTGTAAGCATGTAACCCTCATAGTATTATTGAAGAATATATATATTTTATAAAGAGGTTGCCTCCTAAAATAGGTCATCAATAATAATATTACTTATCTTGAAATTTTGTAATTACTATTATTTCATATTTTGATATTTTATTTAATAAATGCTTTTGTTATTAGATATATGATATTAGCATTGATTTTTGTAATTTTAGTTAGAATTATATTTGGCATTGTAGTTCTCATCTCAATACAACTCAAACCTAAGAAGTTTGAGCTAAAATATTCACAAAAGAAGAGGTTTATTGTAAGTTGTAATAGAGCTCTTTTTAGGACATGGTAAACTTTTGTTATGAGAATTTACTTTCTATGACCCTAGGTCCATAGGTTAAAAATCCACATGATGTGGTCTACTGGTAAGGATGTCACTTGCATTATTGGTGGTGTGACCCGAGTTCAATCCCCATAGTGGATGTTTATAATAAGTATTATTAAAAAATGGTATTTTAGAAATTTTAAAATAACATGGATTTATCATTATTATCTAAGCTAGATTGTCTATGACGAGTCTAGTGAAGTAAGAGATGATCAGACTACAATACCTAGGCCGCAAGTAGCACCCATACATGGATTTGAGGTCCCATGTACCTTATGTATATTGCGAGACCTAAGGAACCTTGAACCAAACCTTCATATATAGTAATCCATTCGACTGTGTAATATCTATAGGATATCAAGCATAGAACTTGAGAAGTTTACCCTCCCATACTGATCAAAGAGACATAATGCACTTACAGTTATGTAGAATCCTCCTTGAGTAGTGACCTAAAATATTGGTTTGACCATTATTTATCATTACTACTATATAATTAAGGGTTAAGGAGAGTACACACACCTTAACTTAGAATGCATTAATTTCATAATTGCTTTATCAATAGTACTCACGAGATATAAAACTAGAGTACAAAGGAATATTGATCTTAGTTACAAAGTATAAAGGGCTAAAGAGTTGTTTGTTTAAAAAGTACCAAAAAATCATCATTTTGTTGTAATAGTGTATTTCGATCATGTTTTGAGCTGATCATTTTGATATATAATTCCCATACACTCTTTTGAGCATGCAAAAAATTGCTATTTTGTGATATTAGTCCATTTTGATCATATTTCAAGCTGATATTTTTGGTCTATAGCACCCATACACCTTTTTGGACCAATACTAAAAATAGTACTTGCAAAAAATAATAATTCTAAGTTTAGCAAATGCCACTAGCAAATTGGATATGCTACCTGATATTTTTAGTTAAATATCTACACTTTCCACCTTGATAGCAAACTACCAGAATAAGCAAGAAAAAATAGGTCAAGATGTTGAAGTTATTAAGAATAGAAATATTAATTTTGTGGGTCAACTAAAAATAAGCCAAAATATCAAACAAGAAAAACTATTGACTAGATTTCTCTAAGGTATTAATTAAGGACAAATAATAAGTGGTCAAGAAATAATAGAGGTATGCTTCCTAGGCTTCATAAAATATATATATTAAGGTTTTATGGGATCACACCATAGAGATGGTTCTCTAAAGCTAAGTAATGGTATGAACTACATGAAAATCCTTTTGACTAGAAAATATTTACAACCACTTTTTGCTTTGACCTTGAAGCACTACATTGGTACCAATGGTTGTGAAAATAAGTCTCAAACCTTGGGTAGACACAATTCAATATGGAACTCCTTAGTTAATTTGGGCCATCAAAGTTTAAATATTTTGCTATTAACCTCACTAATATTTGATAAACAAATACTATACCTAATTTTGAGAAGCTTTCCAATAGAATGAAGCTCTCCCAGATAAATTATTCAAGAGTTGTTTTATTAGTGGCATTAAGGAAGAGACAATAATAGAGGTGCAAAGGGTGAAGTTGAGCACATATATGACTGCCACAAGGCTAGCTAAACTTATAGATAAAAAAGAAATACCCAATAAAAAGCTTTTACATCCATAAATTGTTAGCTTTTGATGAGGTATATATTAAAGGAAATACAACTACAAGATGTAAAATAAGCAAGATATGATAACTATATGATAATGACAATGTAAAATTCAAGAAAATGATAATAGAATTATCTAAATAACTCAAAAATATACCATTAAGTACAATGCACTATGATTGAGGATATGAACACTCCATAACTTCTATAAAATATCTACATAATACCTACTCTCTACTATATTCTATTCACCACACTTAACTTCAATCACTATAAGGCCTATATATAGGAATATATGTTCCTTGACCCTTACTGTACCTATGACATTTCATCTACCTTTCCTATGACTCATGTATAAGTGGACTCCTTGTACATTTACATCATTGCACATTGACACTTGTGCATTTATTACATTGCTTTAAGTAACTACTTAAATTTACTCTAAAGTAAACTCCTACTCTAGTTATGTACCAAAGGTGGTACATTGACATGTACCAAATAATGTAATATACTCTAACACCTCCCTGTATTACATTATTTGGGTATTGAAGACTTTAGTCTTCAATATGGATCTTCGTCCTTCAAATGCTTCATTTTCGTGGTCCAAAGCGAAGAGAAAGAGGAGAAGGATGAAGTGTCGCGATTTCACGACAGAAGCAAAACGAAGGAGCATGGAAGCAGAAGCGTCATGATTTCATGACAAATTCAAGGAGGAAGAGCTCAAAGGCGAAAGCGTCACGATTTCGTGACATGTTCTATTTTCGCGGGCCAAAGACAGAAAAGGCACAAGGCAACGAAAGTGTCACGATTTCGTGACATGTTCCATTTTCGCGGGCCAAAGACAGAAAAGGCACAAGGCAGCGAAAGTGTCACGATTTCGTGACATGTTCCATTTTCGTGGGCCAAAGACAGAAAAGGCATAAGGCAGCGAAAGTGTCATGATTTCGTGACATGTTCCATTTTCAGGGTCAAAGTAAGGAAGTGGACAAGGAGGCAAAAAATGTCATGATATCGTGACATGTCATGTTTTCACGGGTAAAATGCGAGAAGAGCACAAAGAGATAGAAGTGTCACGATTTCGTGACAGGTCGCAACAGCACGATTACAGACAGTTAACTGAAGTAGAACAACAGTTAAAGGGGCAGTTGTAGAAGAAAAGCATGCAGCCAAAATAAGAAGAGTTAACTAGAGTCAGTGCGACAGTTACAGGTGCAGTTACAGATAGAAATCATGCAAGCTATTTTAAGAACTGTCGAAGAAGGAGAAATCGAACAGTCGCATAAATAGAATCAAAAAATGCATGCATGCACAGAAAAGAATACGAACAGTCATGACCAAGAAGACGAACAGTCATGGTAGAGGTATATGTTGCATGTAACGTGTTTAACGAAATGCCCATTCTATATATACAAAAGGAGTTACATAAAGAAGGAGTTACAGTTGACAAGTGGCAGAAGAGAATATTAAAGAAACAGTTACAATTGACAAGTGGCGTATGAGGAATGAAAGAAGGCATTGTAACTGGAGTTACAAAGCAAAAGGTTTGTTATAAAAGGAGGTCTGCGTGAAGAATAAGGTTGTCACCGAATGTGTGAAAGTGCTACCGAAAGAGGGTTAGAAGAGTGCTGTAAGAGAGAGACAAGCAGAGCAGTAAGGGTTTACTAAGTTTTGATAAATTGGAGACCAGTCAGGGTCTTGTAAAAGTGAAGGCATTTGTATGTCATTGATATAGCTTTCAAAACTGTGATCCAAGTTGGTGCTTGGATAGGGGTTGGTGCTCCTTTCTGTTGGTGCAGATAAATCAGGGGTTGGTGCTCCTTCCAGTGGGTCTTGGTAAACAGATTGTAAAATTGGTGTTTTGCAAAGACTGGATTTGGACCGTAGTCCAAGCAGTCATTCTTGAGGAGTAGCCAAATTGGTGAACCTCGTTACATTGTGTGTTGTGGTGTGCTCTCTTGTGATAATTGCTTTATCTATTTTTAAGTTCTCTTTGCTTCAGCTTTAAGAGTGGTAGATTTGAATTTAAATAGCTACACTGATTCACCCCCCTCTCAGTGTCATTGTGAGAATATCAATTGGTATCAGAGCAAGGTTCCTGAACAAGCTTAATCGGCTAAGGTGATCTTGGAAGGAACACAATGGCAGGTGGTGAAGGATTCTCATCAAACAAAGCTCCTTTGTTCAATGGAACTAATTACTCATTTCGGAGACTCAGGATGCAGACATATCTGAGTGCATTAGGATACGACATTTGGGAGTCAGTAGAAAGTGGATACACAGTACCCGCTACTCCTCCAACAGATACTATTGAGAAGAAAAAGTTTGAGAATAACTCCAAAGCAAAGAATGCCATAATGTGTGGGCTAGTAGACAGTGAACTGATAAGGATCATGAGCTGTAAATCGGCAAAAGACATGTGGGACAAACTGAAGAGCATCCATGAAGGAGACAACAAGATCAAGGAAGCCAAGCTGCAAACGCATCGAGCTCAGTTCGAAGCATTACAAATGAATGACGATGAGAACATAGAGGCCTATATGTTGAGAGTCAATGGAATCATTAATGCAATCAGAGGACTCGACGAAGAAATCGAAGATGCGGTTGTCGTGAAAAAGGTACTTAGAACTCTTCACAAAAGATTTAATTCTAAAGTTTCTGCAATAGAAGAGGCTAAAGATCTAAATAATTTTAGCATGGATGAGATGCATGGTTCTTTGATTGCATATGAAATGAGAATAGGACAAACTAAGCCCATAGACAGAGAAGCTACTTTTAAAGCACACAAAAATATAAAAGCTGAACAAGAATCTGAGGATGAAGAGACATCGGATGAAATGGAAGCTAACTTTGTTCGAAAACTTACAAAGGGAAAAGGAAAATATAGAGGAAAGTTACCGTTTAAGTGCTTCAATTATGGAGGGGTCGGTCACTTTGCAGCTAAGTGTCCAATGAATGAGAAAACCAAAAGTGATGAAGGGTCACACCAAGAAAGAAGTGATTGGAAGAAGAAACCAAATTTTAGAAAAAGCAACTTCAAAAAGAAAAGTTTCATATCCAAGAATGTCAGCTCTTCTGAAGATAGCTCAGGTGAAGATTCTGAAGAAGAAACAGGTGAAGCTCTGTTCATGGCATTTGAAGAAGACAAAACAGAAGAAAAATAGGAAGGTGACACAAACATTAAGGATGAGGCTGAAGTATATCTGGAAGGAGAGTTGGTTGCTGCACTTAAAGAGTTGAGTACAGAAAGGAAAAAGAATAAAAAGGTCTCAAGAAAGCTTGAGGATGCGAATGACATAATAAACACTTTGAAAGTACAAACAAAAGAATTTAAGAAAATGTCTGAAGAACTCGAAGTGCAGTTAACCATGAAAATAGATGAGTGCAACAAACTGGAAGAAGAGATTGTTGTCTTAAGAATGCGGCTAGAAGAAAAGAATCAAAAATTGAGTTGCTATCACAAACTTGAAGGAAGTTATGCGAAGCTTGAAAAGATTATAAATAGTCAGAGGACTACAGGCATCAAATTTGGCTTGGGCTTTGTCGAAGGAGAATCGTCAAGTGCATCAAAGGCCATAACTGTAGAACAAGTAAAGAAAGAAGATAAGATCAAGGTTGATCAAGGAAAAATGAATCAAGCAAAAGAAAGCAACAGTGCCAGGCACGAGAAGAGTGCGACAATGAGGGATTCATAAAAGTCACACATCAAAGGAGAAGAAAATTTGTGGCTCCTACTACAAAATGGCAAAGACCAATTCCCAGGTTCAATCATTCCTTTTCTGGTTATTGTTTTAAATGCAATGCTTACGGTCATAAGATTTCAGACTGCATTCATAATATAGGACAAAGAAATTTCACCAGTAGAAATGTCTTTTCACCCTTGATGGATTATGCGGTAGAATGCTATAACTGTCATAACTTTGGACACATTGCAAGAAACTATAGAAGCACATATGTAGCAAACAGATATCGGGGAAGAAGATCTCAACCAAACAGTTTAAGGCAAAACAGAAAATTCCCGAGAAAAACATGCACAGGCTACTGACAAAGAAAAGTCTAAACAAGTGACCAAAACTGTAGCCAAACCAGAGTGGAAAGAAAAGGAGCGACCCAAGGAAGAAAAGGAATCCTTGATTGTTCAGACAACATTCAAAGCACAGAACAAATCTGCACCATGGATATTGGATAGTGGATGCTCCGAGTCACATGACAGGAGATAAACAAAAATTTGAAAAATTACAGAAATATGAAGGGGGCTCTGTAAAGTTTGGAAATAATGATGGAGCCAAGATAGTTGGCAAAGGATCAGTCAAGATAAGTGATGGAAAGATCAATTCCAAAGAAGTTCTGTTTGTGATTGGTTTGAAGCACAACTTACTGAGCGTAAGTCAAATCTGTGACAGAGGTCATGAAGTCATCTTTAAGAAGCAGGGCTGTGAAGTCGAGAAAAGCACACGGTGGGAAGTTGATAGCTACTGGATCGAGGACTTCTGGAAATCTATATACTCTCTCAGAAACTTCAGAAGGAGCATGCTTGATTGGACAGGAAGATGAAAATTGGTTGTGGCACAAGAGGCTCGGTCATATTAGCTTTGACAATCTGGTAAAAATAAGTTCAAAAAGGGCAGTAAGAGATATACCCACCATTGGCAAACCAGTAAATAGCATCTGTGCTTCATGCCAAAAAGGGAAGCAAACTAGAGCCACATTTAAATCAAAGGAATACTTCACCAGTAAGCCTTTAGAACTAATACATACTGATTTGTGTGGACCCATGAGAACACAAAGCATAAATGGTGACAAATACTTTATGTTGTTCATAGATGACTACTCCAGGATGACATGGGTACTATTTTTAAAGCTTAAATCAGATGCCTTTGAGATGTTCAAGATTTTTAAAAAATAGGTTGAGAATCAAACTGAAAAAAGAATTAAATGCCTAAGATCAGACGGAGGAGGAGAGTTTATCTTAGAAGAGTTTGTAGAGTACTATCAAAAATATGGGATCAAAAGACAGTTTTCAGCAGCAAGGACACCTCAGCAGAATGGTGTTGTAGAAAGGAAGAACAAGACAGTGCGAGAAATGGCACGGACAATGTTGGCTGAGAACAAAATAGCCGACAGATTTTGGAAAGAGGCAAGTCCATACTACGGTTTACATCCAAAACAGGTGCATGCTAAGGACGCATGAAAGCAAAACACCTTATGAGTTGTGGTTCGGCAGAAAGGCAACAACAAGATATTTCAAAGTGTTCGGCAACAAGTGCTACATCAAACGAACTAAAGATAATCTCGGTAAGTTTGAAGATAGAGCTGACGAAGGTATTTTTCTTGGTTACTCGACAAAAAGCAAAGCCTACACATGTTACAACAAGAGGCTAAAGAAAATTGTGGAGAGTGCTGATGTTAAAGTTGATGAAGGTAGAGAACGAGAAATTACTTATCAAGAAAACTACCCTATTTATGAAGAAGTCATTGAAGGAGATGAAGAAAAGGAAACAGAAGAAAATCAAAAAATTGACCCAGATGATTTAAGAATTGACTCAGAAGAAGAAGAAAACAAGAAATTCAAAACAGGCAGCTGGCAGAAAAATCATCCCAGAGAACAGATTATTGGGGACCCAACAGTTGGTATTCAGACAAGAAGAGCAGTAGTACGGAACTACTCTCTATTATCCAGCATTGAGCCCAAAAATATTGTTGAAGCAAGCACAGATGAAAGTTGGATGAAGGCTATTAATGAAGAACTAGATCAGATTGAGAAAAACAAAACCTGGGAGTTAGTACCAAGGCCGACAAATAAAAATATAATCGGTACTAAATGGATTTTTCGAAATAAATTGAACGAAGATGGACGAGGTTGTAAGGAATAAAGCAAGACTGGTTTGTAAAGGCTATGCACGAGGTTGAAGGTATTGATTTTGAGGAAACCTTTGCACCAGTAGCTAGACTAGAGGCAATCGAGAATGTTTCCGGCCTTAGCGAGTTCATAAAAATTTCAAAGTATATCAAATGGACGTGAAAGCAGCATTTCTGAATGGAAAACTAGAAGAAGAGGTTTACATTGAGCAGCCGAGATGGTTTCCAACTCGGTGATAATCCCAACTTTGTTTGCAAGTTGAAGAAAGCTTTGTATGGCTTGAAACAGGCACCCAGAGCATGGTATGCAAGGCTGGATAACTATCTGATTCAACAGGGGTTCAAGAAAGGTTTGGTGGACAACAATCTGTATGTCAAAACAGAGAATGGCCATCTTATTGTCCTTGTTGTTTATGTAGATGATATCATTTTTGGCAGCAGCAATGATAAGTCCTGTAGAGACATAGCAAATAAAATGAAGAAAGAATTTGAGATGTCTATGATTGGTGAACTTTCTTATTTCCTCGGACTGCAAGTCAATCAAAGTGAAAAGGGCATTTTTATCTCTCAAGTTAAATATGTGAAAGAAATGTTGAAAAAGTTCACAATGGAGGATAGTAAACTTGTTAGCACTCCCATGACAACGAGGTTGCAAGTTGAGCAAGGATGACAAATCTCCGGATGTAGATCAAACCATGTACGGGTCTATGATTGGAAGCCTACTGTATTTGACAGCTACCGGACCGAGATATCTTACAGGAGGTATGCATGGTAGCAAGATTTCAGGCTAGTCCCAAAGAGACTCATGTGACAGCTGTGAAGAGGATTTTTAGGTACCTCAAGGGTACTATGGAGTATGGGTTGTGGTACCCAAAAGGTAAGGACTTCACTCTTATTGCATATTCTGATGCAGATTGGGCAGGATGTATTGATGACAGAAAGAGTACCAGTGGAGGAGCATTTTATCTTGGAGACAGGCTGGTAGCATGGCACAACAAGAAACAAGAATCAGTCTCTCTATCCACAGCAGAGGGAGAATACATTGCAGCAACAACATGTTGTACACAAATATTATGGATGAGACAAACCCCGAAAGATCTTGGTATTCACTTCAAAGAGCCAATTTCGGTTAAATGTGATAACACTAGTGCTATTAACATATCAAAGAATCCGGTTATGCATTCTCGAACCAAACATATTGCAATCCGAGTATCACTTCTTGAAGGATAAAGTTGCGAGAAGGTGAGGTCAAATTGGATTTTGTTCCAACTACAGAGCAAGTAGCGAGATATATTCACAAAACCATTGCCCAAGGAAGTTTTTGAGTACCTTCGGAGTAAGTTGGGAGTGGTCACGTTTCCCAAGAACTGACTATCAATTGGGATCACATTCTCAGGGGGAGCATTTATGCCTATGTTTATAGTTTTGCTCATATTCATGATTTTTGCTAACTATAACAATGTGTGTCTGAGAATGTTGTGCATAGACTCAGGGGGAGTCTGCAGCAGCCCTTTGGTATTATTGTCAAAGGGGGAGAAGAATTACAGGAAATTGCATGTGTGTTGCCAACAATTCCAAAGGGGGAGATTGTTGAGCAAGGTGCAGAAATAGTATTGTCATTGTTGTCAACACAGATAGATAGATCAGTTGATGCAGTGGACAGGAGTTCAGAGGTCAGTGAGAGCATGTACAGTAAATTTCCAGGAAGACAGAAGTGGCCCAGATTCACAGAATCAAAGAAAAAGACAAGTAAGAAAATTGTCGCGATATCGCGACATGTTTTTGTCGATTTGACATATGGAAGGAGAGAGAAAATGTTGTAAAATTGTCGATTTCGTGACATATCGAAGGAGAGAGAAAATTGGAAAATTGGCGATTTCGTGACATATCGGAGGAGAGAGAAAATGCTGGCAAAACTATCACGATTTCGTGACATGTTGGACGAAAGAGAAAGCGCAAGATAAACTGTCATGATTTCGTGACATGTTGGAAGCAAAGAAGGCAAGTAAGAAAACTGTCATGATTTCGTGACATGTTTGAAGAAGAAGCGCATGCAAGGAAAACTATCATGATTTCGTGACATGTTTGGAGAGAAGGCGAGCAAAGAAAACTATCACGATTTCGTGACATGTTTGGAGAGAAGGAGGCAAAGAAAATGTCACGATTTCGTGACATGTTTTGAGAGAAGGGAGAAAGAAAAGTGTCACGATTTGATGACATGTTGAGAGAAGGAGAAAGAAAGTGTCACGATTTCGCGACATGTTTGAGAGAAAGAGCTTGCAAGGAAAAGTGTCACGATTTCGTGACAATTTGCAAGAGGAAGCGCTAAGGAGAAAAAGTGTCACGATTTCGTGACATGTCGGGTTTTCGTGATCCGATGAGAAGAAAAGCGCTAAGGAGGAAAAGTGTCACGATTTCGTGACATAATGTAGGAGAGAGAGTCCGATAGAAAAAGGTGTCACGATTTTGTGACATGCTTCATTTTCGTGGTCCAAAGCGAAGAGAAAGAGGAGAAGGATGAAGTGTCATGATTTCGTGACAGAAGCAAAATGAAGGAGCATGGAAGCAGAAGCGTCGTGATTTCATGACAAATTCAAGGAGGAAGAGCTCAAAGGTGAAAGCGTCATGATTTCATGACATGTTCTATTTTTGTGGGCAAAAGACAGAAAAGAGCACAAGGCAGCGAAAGTGTCATGATTTTGTGACATGTTTTGTTTTCATGGGCCAAAGATAGAAAAGAGCACAAGGCAGCGAAAGTGTCACGATTTTGTGACATGTTTCGTTTTTCGGGCCAAAAGAGAAAAGGACAAGGAGGAAAAGTGTCACGATTTCGTGACATGTTCATTTTGCAGGTGAAAGGTAGGAAGTGGACAAGGAGGCAAAAAATGTCATGATATCATGACATGTCATGTTTTCACGGGTAAAATGCGAGAAGAGCACAAAGAGACAGAAGTGTCACGATTTCGCGACAAGTCACAACAGCACGATTACAGACAATTAACGAAGGAACAAGGTTAGTTAAGTGGGTGGTTGTAGAAGAAAAGCATGCAGCCAAAATAAGAAGAGTTAACTGGAGTCAGTGCGACAATTACAAGTGCAGTTAAAAGATAGAAATCATGCAAGCTATTTTAAGAACTGTCGAAGAAGGAGAAATCGAACAGTCGCATAAATAGAATCAAAAAATGCATGCATGCATAGAAAAGAATACGAACAGTCATGACCAAGAAGACGAACAGTCATGGTAGAGGTATATGTTGCATGTAACGTGTTTAACGAAATGCCCATTCTATATATACAAAAGGAGTTACATAAAGAAGGAGTTACAGTTGACAAGTGGCAGAAGAGAATATTAAAGAAATAGTTACAATTGACAAGTGGCGTATGAGGAATGAAAGAAGGCATTGTAACTAGAGTTACAAAGCAAAAGGTTTGTTATAAAAGGAGGTCTACGTGAAGAATAAGGTTGCCATCGAATGTGTGAAAGTGCTACCGAAAGAGGGTTAGAAGAGTGTTGTAAGAGAGAGACAAGCAGAGCAGTAAGGGTTTACTGAGTTTTGATAAATTGGAGACCAGTCAGGGTCTTGTAAAAGTGAAGGCATTTGTATGTCATTGATATAGCTTTCAAAACTGTGATCCAAGTTGGTGCTTGGATAGGGGTTGGTGCTCCTTTCTGTTGGTGCGGATAAATCAGGGGTTGGTGCTCCTTCCAGTGGGTGCTTGGTAAACAGATTGTAAAATTGGTGTTTTGCAAAGACTGGATTTGGACCGTAGTCCAAGCAGTCATTCTTGAGGAGTAGCCAAATTGGTGAACCTCGTTACATTGTGTGTTGTGGTGTGCTCTCTTGTGATAATTGCTTTATCTATTTTTAAGTTCTCTTTGCTTCAGCTTTAAGAGTGGTAGATTTGAATTTAAATAGCTACACTGATTCACCCCCCCTCTCGGTGTCATTGTGAGAATATCATAAATAACTCAAAAATATACCATTAATGAAAGGTCACAAAAATAGTGCAATGCTCTATGATTGAGGATATGAACACTCTATTTCTATAAAAGATCTACATAGTACCTACTCTCTACTATACTCTATTCACCACACTTAACTTAAATCACTATAAGGCCTATATATAGGAAGATATGTTCCTTGACCCTTATTGTACCTATGACATTTCATCTACCTTTCCTATGACTCATGTACAAGTGGATTCCTTGTACATTTACATCATTGCACATTGACACTTGTGCATTTATTACATTGCTTGAAGTAACTACTTAACTTTACTCTAAAGTAAACTCCTACTCTAGTTATGTACCAAAGGTGGTACATTGACATGTACCAAATAATGTAATATACTCTAACACCTCCCAGGTATTACATTATTTGGGTATTGAAGACTTTACTCTTCAATATGGATCTTCGTCCTTCAAATGCTCTTTAACTTGATCTGGTTCATCTTCTTTTTCTTTTTTTTCTTCATTAGAGTTAGTCCTTATGCTATCTTTATTATACCCTTTGTTTGTATTCATATGAGTATCTTTATTTTTTTATTTCCTGCTATGCTTCCTCTTCATCCTTTTTCTTCATTTTCATTTATGTATTGTTGTTAGAGGAATATTTGCTTCATGATGAGTTAGTATATCATCACAATAATATTGAATGAGATTTCTAGTTTTTTTTATGCTTTGAATGAGTTAAAAAATAATTAATGATAAATATACCATCAAATATTCTTCTTATGTGAATATAACTATTTTTTTTGTATTCCACCATGCTCTAAAAAGTAATTCATAATGATAACCAATTAATGTTGTAAAATTTTCTTCTTTTGCTTCTTTGAGGAATAATGAGAATCTTTCATTTTCACTAGTGGATAAATATTTGTATCCTTCAAAGGTATCTATTAAGTTTTGAGAGTAAAATTCTACCTCATGAAATAGTTCCTCACTATTGAATGCATTCCATACTATTTCATCCATGTCTCTTTTAAATTATCTTTTGAACCAAATATTTTTTTTCTCATTTTTAATATACTATTGTCACTTGTAAACTTTGTATCTTTGTATCTGAATTCTAGGTTAAAATTTGAGTATATGGCCAAATTTTATCTTTCAATATTTGTAGTATATAGTCAATATAGTTATTTTAGTTCTTTAGTATTTTTATAGAACCTTTGAAGTAGTCTACCTTAGGACTCCCTAGTTAAGAGTATATGAAGTAACTTGATAAAACCTTTCCAAGACTTAGTTTTTGTAATGTTCCCTATGTCTCACTAGTGATTAGAGTATGCTATGAATTTGATAAAGTGCTTAGCAACTATTAGTTATATTTTTGAGTTGATTCCCAAATATAAATATCAAATCCTATTTCACCTTATTTCTCACTATTGAAATATGCACTTTTCAATTTGATGAAGTTCTTTATGGTTGGATTTCTTTGATCTATTTAATGTGTATATGATACAAGTATAAGCAATTAATTCCAACTCTTTTAAAACAAACTGAACTTCCTTCTTTAAATAGTTCAATTTTCTAAATTCCAATAACTGAGGTTTGATGTAGTATTCCTTATAACTCCCTAATTTGAAATTTTTACTAAATTATAATATTTTTAAATTAATATTTCAATTTTCTAATGTTAAAAAACTTATATCTCCTACTATTATTTTTGTAAATATTATAATATATATGTATTTCAACTAATGTACTTTGAAATATCACTTGAAGATATAAACTTGCTTTCTAAGTCACTAATGTTGGCTAATTCTTATTTCTCCAATGCAACAATAAGTAATTTTAACCTTATATTATTCACCTTATAACTCCTTTTCACTTTAATGAAAGAAAATAATCAACTTGAAATTACCTTACTAATGTTGTACACTAAATAAATTTTATCTTCACTCCCCCAATAGATCTTCAGGCATTGTATTTTCTATATGATGATGAGCATTTAATGCTCTCATTTTAGTGGATGCCTTATCAGGGTCTTCTCCTCCTTAATTAATATTTGACCTCTCTAAGCGTATGGACTTCAATGCTGAATTTGTGTACTCTCTTCTTCACTTTGATGTTGAGTGCCTTTCAATTTAGGCTATTAATAGTTTTACATCTCTAATACACTTAATGTGTTATTGTACCTTATCCCTTCTTGATGTTGTTTCCAATTGGTGAATACATTGATAATATATATGGGTATCAAATAGATTTTATAATCTCTATGAGAGTTAGTTGGTTAGCCTTCAATACTATTTCTTTGAATGAAATGATTACTATACCTTCAATATTTGAAAGATGCCTTCAACACTTCCAATATGAGTATTACTTTTATTATGAGTGCTTTATCCCTATGCAAGTGTTAGAAATAATATGAGATGCCTTATTTCATTGTGCCAAATAGAATTACTTTCTCTTGCATGTGAGGATGCCTTCAACATCTCTTTAACCTTAAATACTTCTTACCAATAGGTGCAAGTTGTTCAATATTAGCTTCAATGCTTTCTCCTTCTTCCTAATGAGTGCAAGTTGTTCAATATGGGCTTCAAAAAAATTTCTAGTGAATGATACAAGGTTGGATCTAGCTATGGTGATTCTAGGGTGTTTCAATGCTGCCCTCTTGACTAATGGTTCTTCTCAAATCGATGGTAATTCTTAGGTGCTTTAATAACTATATTTCTAAATGGAAATTCATATCCAATCAATGGTAGCTCTTGGATACTTTAGCTAGTGGTTCATCCAAGCTATTGCTTGGGTAATACACTCCTTGTTTGATCCTTGATTTTACATAATTTATGCTTTGTTATCCTTAGTGCTATAATTCTTACATGGGTTTTTTATGATACAGGTTTATTACCATGTAGGTGTTTATTGTGTGTCTCTGAGACACCTTTGAACCCTTAGTTTATGAGATCTTTATTGGATCTACCTCTATTCTTGAAGTTTGCTCCTTGATATAGATGATGTGGTCACTCGATGATTATACTATGCTGACTATTTTATTTGTTATTTTTTTGCTATGTAGGATAAATGATATATCATGAAATATAATATCTTTGCAATAGTTAGAATAGAATATTTTAACTTGCACCTATATTTTGAGATCTTTAAATTTCCTTTTTTAAGTGTACTTTATTTCTTGATGAGGTGGCTTTCTTCTCCAATATTTGGAGGTTATTTTTTTTTGAATGAAAGGACCTTATATTAATTGGAAATAATCACTTTCATACAAAAATGTTGGGTGGAATTAACACACCCCATGGCACACACCCAAAAAAATTATAGGATCACATGAATCAACTCAAAAATCCAATATTACATCAGAACTGAGTAAAGAAAAGAAGACAAAATAGAGACAAGTGTATGCAGTTATTGGATCAATTGGAATCAAGCGAACATCCCATCCACTAGAGGTGTGGAATTGGACTACAGTGGAGACCAATGATGCTAAGAATTTGGAGCAGATAAATGATCTCTACGACCATAGCGAGAACGAGCTAAAGGTGAGCCTGTGTGAGAGAATCCACGAGTTCTACACACATGGTTGTCGGAAGGAAGTTGGCTAACAGAGCAAGGTGCATTAGCCCAATGATCCAAAAGTGATCTAAGATATTGCAGCTCCACCTAAACTTTCTCCACCTGAGTAAGGATCTGTAACCAACAATCATAGAAGAGAGCATATCTAGCAGCAACAAAGAAGGAGGTAGAAGCCTCTTGTCTCCCAAAGATAATATTATTTCTTATTTTCCAGATATGGTATAAAATACTAAGACAAAAAATATGCCAAACTTCGTTGAGGGGAAGAGAAAAATCTAGGGGATCCCCAAGTAGTGCATTAACCCAAGAACATTGCTCTAGTAAAAAGGAATTGAAAAAATAAAGAACCCAATCCCAAGCATTTTTAGCTGTTTGACAAGCCCAAAACACATGAACAAAATTGTCAGGACCTTTATAAAAAGCACAAACAAGATTAACAACCCCCATATATTGTAACCTATGACCAAGGGGAAGGCCTTGATGTAATAAACTCCAGGCAAAAAAACAATTCTTAGGTTCAAGATAGGACTGCCAAACCACAGAAAAGCGAAGGCTCCATCTAGATTGAGAAGAAACTAGATCCCAATGGTGGTTTAAAGTATCAACCAGAGAAGAATGAGGAGACAACATATGATACCCTAAAGAAGGTTTATATTTCACCAGAGGACTATGATTAGGCCAACACCAATCAGATGACCAATGCTATTGAAAGTTCTTACCAAAATGTAGCCAAATAGAGAAAGGAGTGTTGTCGAGAACCACATCAAAAGTTGCTCGATCATCTGGCTTAAGACCAAACTTTTGGCAAAACTAATCCCAAGAATACCAATGCTTGGTATGAGCATCAAAGAAATCTAAAAATGTTACAATACCCTTTTTGAAGAAGTGTAATGCTCTAACCCATTGAACTTGAGTGAAATGTAGGCCCTCTGAAGTGACTACAGGAGACCACCAAGGACTGAGAGTGGATATAGAAGCTCCGGTAGATTTATCTTTACCCTACCATTGGAGCTTGGGTTTGAAAGCTTCCCATGCCTTCCAGATACTTTGCATCACAAAAGAACCTATAATTTTAAATGGGGTTGGAGATGTCAAAATGGTTTGTAATGTCAGGCCCTGCCACCCTTTCCTCCTAAAGGGCAGGCCAGAAGAGATGTAGTGTCATACAAGAACTTTCCAAGCTTCATCACCCTAAAGTGCCCTAACAATCCATTTAGCACATAAAGCAAACCCCTGAAAATGACAGTTAAATAAACCCAAACCCCCTACCTTTTTAGGAAGACAACAAACATTCCATGCCACTCTATGAAACCCCTATTTTTTTTTATTTGAAGCCCAAAGAAAATCCCGCAAGAGCTTGTCCAACTTCTGATAACAATTTTTAGATGGGACCCAACAAGAAGAGTAATAGACATGTGTAGAAGCTAGCACCTTAGAGCAAACTTGAAACTTACCATCCAAGGAAATCTTTTTAGTAGACCAGTAGCCCAACTTCTTCTCAATTTTTTGGACAACCATATTCCAAAGTTGAGCAGGAGAAGCCTGGAAGGCAAAAGGAATACCCAAGAATTTGAATAATTCTCCTGGTTGGATCCAATGCCAAGAGTAAGAAGATAACCACTCAGGAAGTGGCATGTGAGCTTGTCTATAACAAGATGTTTTCTTCCACTGAATGTTAAAACCAGATGCTAAACAGAAAGTCTCAAGGCATTGTAAAGCTGCATTTACTAACTGCTCATCTTCATGTAATGTCAAAAAAGAATCATCAGCAAAATGGCCATTTACCATTTGAAGAGAGGAAGCAGGTAAAGAAATACCTTTAATAATTCCTTGTGAAGTTTGATGGGCTAAAAGGTAGCCAAATGCTTCAGTAGCTAGAATAAACAGGGAAGGGGCTAATGGGAAACCCTGTCAGACAAAGCGAGCCAGCTGAATACCAGCAAAGTGTTGGCCATTCATCATGACGACTGCAGAAGCATCATAGAATAACATTTTAATATATTGCACAAAATAGGGGCCAAAGCCAAGAGCCTGGAGGAGAGAAATAATTAAATTTCATTCAATACAATCATAGGCTTTTTCAAAGTCAAGTTTGATAAACAGACTATCCTATCCAGAATTTCTAGCCCATTCCATGCCTTCCTAGACAGCAAGCACATTTTCCAAGATATACCTGCCCTTAACAAACCCTGTTTGCTTTGGTCAGATGAGAAGAGGTAAAATAGGCTAAAGTTTTAAGGCTAAAGCCTTAGCAATGATCTTGTAACTTACATTCAGTAAGGTAATAGGGCGCCAGTTGGTAATAAGTTCTAGGTCTCCAGGCTTGGGGATAAATTTGATATTTCGTTTATTGATGAGGTGTCCTAAAGACCTAGATATCATAGCTTCTTTATAGACATGTAACAGATCAAAACCAAGCATATCCCAAAATTCTTTATAAAATTCACAAGGGAAACCATCAATACCAGGAGCCTTATCATTAGCCATTTGAGACAGGGCATTCTTCAAATCTTCCAAGGTTAAAGGTGCATCACAACAATCTCAGTGATCCAGAGAGAGCTTTTGAGGAACAACTGCACAACAATCATCAAGAGCTTTTTTTCTAGGAGAGGTAAGAGGCTGAGAAGCAAAAATTTTTTGGTAGTGTAACACAAAAGTATGAATTATATCAGGTAAATTAGTGAACCTGATTCCCTCAGACTAAATGGCTTGAAACTGTGTGGAATGAATAGGGGGTCGGAGGCGCTTGAAGAACTCCTTAGAAACCCTATCACCAATTGCAATCCAATTCAGTCGTGCTCTGAGTTGAGCACCTCTAGCTTCATACAACTCTACCTTATTTTACCTTTCTAGTGGCTTCTCCTTGCCCCAAGATGCTGCAAGTTTTATGTACCCAATAGTATCTCTAGAAACCTTCACTCTTACCCTATTTTATGCACTAAAACCTCCTTCTTTGATATATTCTTAATGCACTTTAAAAACTTTAAGGGTAACCAATATAATAAACTAATAATAAGTTCAATATAATGCACTTAAGAATGACTATAATAGTGCAATAGTAATCTTACCTTATTGCTGCTTCAAAATAACTTGTAAGATGCACTAATAATAACTCTTAAATGCACTATAATCTTTGCAACTTTCACTAAAGAGTAATGTCTTCTTTGCTTTAACTAGATAATAGGAATATGATATTTTTCTCTCTTAAAATATATCTAACGCCTATTCTATGTGTAGGTTATAATCTTATAAAAAACTTTCTACACTCTCTTGAATACTTTAATATGTAATATTATCCTTGCAAATTTAATCTCTAATAAGGTGCCTAATGGAATTGAATAATGAACCAAATATAAGTATTCAAATAATGAAACCTTTTCACCTAAGTTCTTTACCTCTAATATTTTGTAGATGATGAATATCTTGGTGATTAGATTCACCAAATTTTTGCATTGTGTCTAATGAAATTGTAGCTCTTCTTTGTTGCCCAAAAATAACTCTTTGAGTCACCAATTTGTAGCTTTGAAACTCCACCTAACTTGCTACTTGAAACTATATTTTGGTGGCTCTAACTATCCTTCACGATGCTCCCTTGAAATATAAAATTTAGTAGCTAGTGATGTTGCCTAAATTTTTGCTCTTTTGCTATTCTAAAATCTAAAAATTTTAGATTTAAAAACAATCAATCTCTCCACTAAAATTTTGTCCTTGAATAAAAAAATTTGGTAGAAATATCCTCCAAATTGTAACTGATATTTTCCTTTAAGAATCCTTTAATTTATGTTATATAATCAACAACCTCTTTCTATGAAATAGTCTTCAAGCCTTCAAATGGTAGTCTTAAAATATCTTAGATTTGGTGGCTTCTTCTATCTATATTATCCTTTGAACTCCTTGTCAAATTCTAGCTTCAATCTCGGCCTCTATGGTGGCCTTCTTCTCAACATTTTGTCTCGAGGTATTCCAAAATTTGGCTAACTCCTTGCTAAATCTATCTTCATTTGGTCTTGTTGTCAAATGTTGATAATTGTCTCAAATTATTCCTTTATTAGGAACTTCTCCTTAGTAGATTTATCCATTGAGTTCCTATAGGAACTCCTTCAATGGCCTTCTTTGAAATCTATAGTGAGGCTTTCTTAGCCTTCTCCTTGTTTCTCATTGAGACCTCTTTTCTAGGGTCTTCAATCTCGTAGCTTCTTTGGTCTTCTCAATAAGACCTTTTCTTCAATTTTCAATTGTTGAAGTTTGGCAATGAGATCTTCCTCTTGGATCTCTAGAATATTTTGTTTTAAAATTTGGAACAGGACCTTTTCTAGTCATTCTCTATCTTCAATCTTCCAAATATAGAAGTTTTTCAATGGGGTATTTTGTGGGTCTCTTCAACTTCTTGAGCTATCTACTCCTAAAATATACAATATATAGTCTTTAATATTTAATTGAGATCACCACATCCAATATTCTCTTGGAATATTCTCTAGAATCTCTTCTTCCTTCAATCTACAGTAAGGCTCCTATGGTCGTTTCCCTCTTCTGCAATTACAATTTTATAATAGGACCTTTTCTTTAAGGCCTCTAAAATTTGTAGTCTTTCATTTGTTGCTTCAGCTACTAGATTTATTCCAAATAAGATATTCTTCCTAGATGTTTGTAGGAAGCTTCTCAACTTTATTTGAATCTTCTTTTCCTAAAAAAAACCATTCGGACTATAATGGAAAAAACTCTTAATCTAGAGATAATGAATCTTCACTAGTTGATTTTTCAATCTAGTGGAATAAATTTCAAATCCTAGTATTCATGAGCTTTTTTACAGCTCTGTGGAAAGACTATAGCCAATGCAATTTTCAAAAATTCTAAAAATGATATTTTTGATTTTTTCTTAATCTCACTTGTGACTCTCTCACTAGATACTATTGATCTACCATGGCTTTCATACCACTATTAGCCATTTATAAAGTATATATTAAAGTAAATACAACCACAAGATGTAAAATAAGTAAGATATGATAACTATATGATAATAACAATATAAAATATAGTAAAATGATAAAGAAACTTCTACAATAACTCAAAAATATGTCATTAATGAAATATCATAAAAATAGTACAATGCTCTATGATGGAGGACATGAACACTCCATAAATTCTATAAAATATCTACATAGTACCTACTCTCTACTATCCTCTACTCACCCTACTTCACTTCAATCACTATAAGGCCTATATATAGGAATATTTGTTCCTTGGACCTTACTCTAACTATAAATCTTCATATACCTTTCCTATGACTCATGTACACGTGGAATCCTTGTACATTTACATCATTGCATATTGATACTTGTGCATTTATTACATTTCTTGAAGTAACTACTTAACTTTACTCTAAAGTAAACTCCTACTCTAGCTATGTACCAAAGGTGGTACATTGACATGTACCAAATAATATAATATACTCTAACATAAATAATAATTCTTCAAAAACTCTCTTGGTTAAGAATCTAACACTAGAAGAGATTTCCACCCATAGGGTCCAAGGACTTTGTTATAACTATGATGAAAAATGGGCTATGTATCACAAGTACAAAACATAACACTTCTACCTTCTAGATATTATTGATACTTTATCTTCATCTATAGACACTTGAGATTAATTTATATATTTCATAAAGGAGAAACTAGAATCAATAGATTTAGAACCTCCAACTAATAGTCCTAAAGAAGAAACTCCTACTATTTATTTAAATGATATTATAGGAATATCAATACCTTAGTACATGATAGTTCATCATTTCTCAAAGTGCATAAGGTTTTGATACTATTAGACTTAGGTAGCTTAAATAACTTGATTGATCTAGTATAGCCAAAAATGTAGATTGTTTCATCTATGGCCATGATCAAATCAAGATAAAATTTATAACAAGGATATTATGACTTGTAATGAGAGGTGTCAGAATACCCAATCATTCATAGGCAATTATCAATATAAAATTGATTTCTATGCAATACCATTGGGTGGAGTAGAGATGGTATTGGAACTTTCTTGGCTAAGAACTTTCTGACCAATGTTGTTCACTATTATGACAAAAAATGAACCATTTAGGGAGTAAAAGAAAGAAAACCCAAAATAATAACATCCCATCAAATGCAAAGGATGATTAAAATGGGTCAAAAGGTAGTACTGGATATATTTTTCCAAATGTAACTATGTTCTATATAGGATGAATAGATACCTTCAAATTTGTCATTCATTCTAACTTGGAATTAGAGGATTTTCAATGAATCTAAATAGTTACCTCCTAGTTGGTCAGAATATCATACGATCAACTTGGTACCTAAACATTCAGTCATATAGACAACCCTATTACCAAAATAATGAGATTATGTAGATGGTAAAAGAAATGTTGGAAGGAGGACTAATATATCCAACCTCAAGCCTTTTCTAAACCCTAGTCTTATTGGTAGGAATGAAGGATGGATCATGTATAATGTGCATGGATGTTTTTAAACTCAATAATATCACTAACGAGGATATGTTCCTCATTCCTTTAATTGATGACTTATTAGATGAATTGCATGGTTCTAAATACTTTACCAAATTGGAATTCAAGTTAAGGTGCCATTAAATTTGTGTTCACAAGGAGGACATAGTCAAAATAGCTTTCAAAACTAATGAGGGACACCACAAGTTATTGGTTATACCTTTTGGCCTCACCCATGCCATATCTACTTTTTAAGGATTGATGACTAGGTTTCTCAAACCATATCTACAAAATTTTGCATTGGTAGTTTTTGATTACATACTAGTATACATGAAAATATAGAAACAACACATACAAAATTTAGAATAGGTGTTTGAGATTCTACACAAATATTAATTACATTTTAAACAATCTAGGTTTACCTTTGGAGAAACAGAGGTGAACTACGTAGGGTAAATTATGGTTAGAGATGGTATACACATTGAACCAATAGATATTGAATCCATGAAGGAGTGGCCCCAAATCCCAAACATTGAAAAGCATTTGGGTATTCCTTTGCCTTACAAGATGCTACTAAATATTTTTCAAGAACTATGGATAAAGTGTTACACATTCAACAACTATGATTCATAAGAAGGTATTTGCATGGACTTGTACAACCAAAGATATTTTCTTGACTTTAATGAATGCTATGTGCAACACACTAGTCTTTGAAAACCCTTATTTTTTCAATACCTTTCTATAAAAAGTGATGCCTTAGAAGTAGGTTTGAGAGTTGTACTCATAAAATAAGGTTGAACCCTTGTAGTTATAAACAAGGTCCTATTAGGAAAAAAATCTTGTAAAATCTAATTATGAGAAGAATATGATGACTATTGTCTATGAAATCATCGATTGAAAACTATACTTGTTAGTGTTGAGCAAGGTGCAGCAACAGTATTGTCATTGTTGTCAAAACAGTCAGATAGATCTGTTGATGCAGTGGACAGGAAGTTCAAAAGCTATTCAGATGCAGAAGACAGGAGTTCAAAGGTTATTCAGAGTATGTACAATGATTTTCCAAGAAGACCAATGTGGCCCATATGCAAAAGATCAAAGAAAAAAGACAAGTAAGAAAAGTGTCGTGATATCGCGACATATAAAGCAGGCAAGAAAAACTATCGCGATTTCGTGACATGTTGGAAGAGAGAGAAAAAGCAGGAAAAATTGTCATGATTTCATGACATGTTGGAAGAGAGAAAAAGCAGGAAAAACTGTCATGATTTCGCGACATGTTGGAAGAGAGAGAAAAAGTAGGAAAAACTGTTGCAATTTCGTGACATGTTGGAAGAGAGAGAAAAAGCAGGAAAAAATATCGCGATTTCGTGACATGTTGGAAGAGAGAAAAAGCAAGAAAAAACTATCATGATTTCGCAACATGTTGGAAGAGAAAAAGGCAAATGGAAAAATTGTCATGATTTCGCGACATGTTGGAAGAGAGAAAAAGTAGGAAAAACTGTTGTGATTTTGCGACATGTTGGAAGAGAAAAAGGCAAGTGGAAAAACTATCATGATTTCATGACATGTTGGAAGAGAAAGAGAAAGCAGGAAAAAGTGTCGTGATTTCGTGACAAGTTCGAAGAAAGAGAACAAGTAAGAAAAGTGTCACGATTTCGTGACATGTCACATTTTTGTGACTAAAATATGAGAGAAAAAATAAATTTGAAAAGTGTCGCAATATCGCGACATGTCGTATTTTTGCGACAAAAGAAAGAGAGGAAGCATATGGAAGCAAAACTGTCATGATTTCATGACAAAAGCAAAAAGCAAGACTTCGAAAGCAGAAGTGTCGTGATTTTGCAACAAAAGCAAAGAAGTAAAGTAAGAAAGCAGAAGTGTCACGATTTCACGACAAAAGTAGAGAAGAAGACTTTGAAGGCAAAAGTGTCATGATTTCATGACAAAAGCAAAGAAGTAAAGTACGGAAGCAGAAGTGTCGCAATTTCATGACAAAAGCAGAGAAGAAGACTTCGAAGGCAGAAGTGTCGCAATTTCATGACAAAAGCAAAGAAGCTAAGTACGAAAGTAGAAGTGTCGTGATTTTGTGACAAAAGCTAATTTGAAGACTACAGAGGCAGAAGTGTCATGATATCATGACAAAAGCAAAGTCGAAGTCTATGGAAGCAGAAGTGTCGTGATATCACGACAAAAGCAAATATGAAGTATACAGAGGCAAAAATGTCACGATATGATATCGTGAAAAAATAAAAGACGAAGTCTGGGAAGGTAGAAATGTCGTGATATCGTGACAAAAGAATAGAGAAAGCGTACGAAGGTGAAAGTGTCACGATATCATGACATGTTGTATTTTCACGGCAACAGCAACAAAAGAAGCTACAAAGGCAGAAATATCATGATTTCGTGACAGGTCGTAAATGCGCAAGTCAAGAAAGAGAACCCAACTGAAATGAGAAGTATGACAATGGACCGACATCACTACGACATTTACAAGGGAAATTATAGAGTGATTTCATACTGTTGAAATACGAAGAGTGATCAAAAGTTAGTATGGTGGTTACAGGGTCTGTCTAGAATGAAATCATCAAGCGATGGATAAACCGAACATCTTCTTGAGTTGAAGCCAATGAATACCGATGACAACCGACTAAAATTAGGGTTTACAGTTGTTATGAAAGCCGACTAAGATTAGGATTTACATCCAACTAAGATTAGGGTTTTCATCATAAAAAATATTGTTATAAAAGGAAGGTTGTTTGGAGAATTGAGAACATGGTCGAATGTGTGTGAAATACGGTCGTTGTGCACAGAGAGCAAGTCGTATCAAATCGTGCTAAGTACAAAATTCACAAAGAGAGCAGAGTGCATAAAAGGGAGAAGACGATCATGAATTTTGACTGTAACAAAGTAGAGTGTGCGAAGTGATTGCGTAGAGAGAGCGGAGTGCATAGAGAACGTAAAGGTGAAGAAGAACAGTCAGGGTCTTGCAAAAGCAAAGGTATCTTATTGTCAAAATTATAGATTCAAATTGAAGTCCAGGTTGTAGCTTGGCATCAGGGGTTGGTGCTGGTAAATCAGGAGTTGGTGCTCCTTTCTGTTGGTGTAGATAAATCATGGGTTGGTGCTCCTTTCAGTTGGTGCTGGTAAATCAGGGGTTGGTGCTCCTTTCTGTTGGTGCAGATAAATCAGGGGTTGGTGCTCCTTTCTGTTAGTGTAGATAAATCAGGGGTTGGTGCTCCTTCCAGTGGGTCTTGGTAAATTGATTGTAAAGTTGGTGCTTTGCAAAGGCTAGATTTGGATGGTAGTCCAAGCAGTCAATTTTTGAGGAGTAGCCACATTGGTGAACCTCGTTAAATCTTGTGTTGTGTGATGTTATTTTGTTATACTTGTTGTATCTAGTAATAAGTTTTAATTGTTGCGATATTAAGAGCTGTAAATTTAAGTTTATAGAGCTACACTGATTCACCCCCCCCTCTCAGTGTCATTGTAAGACTAATAGTTAGGCCAACACTTCATCATCCAGATGGAACATACTAGCCTTAAGTATCTCCTAGATCAAAAAAAAAATTTCCTATGCAATAGAAATAGATCACTAATATGAGCAAGCTCAACATCATAAGACTTGAATGTATGAATCAAAAACTCTATAGTAATTTAGAAATGATATTAACACACTTAAGGAGAGGTAATTGATCAAATAAAAACATAGATTATATTACACATTATGAGTTGAATAGATAACCAATACATAACTAATAACTAATAAATAGGGATAAATACACTAGAGAATACATAGGAACACATGTACTAGAGACAATAGACTAGAAGGAAAGAGAGGAAAAAGAGAAAATATAGAAGATAAGAGTTGGAGTTGTTTTTATAGCTGAAAGTATGGTCTATGATGAGGATTCAAGAAGTTAAAAATTGACCATCATCAACCAAAATGAATTTATTTTTAACACCCCCCATAAATTCTTTTTTGTAAGACCTAAGACAAAGACACGAGGCTTATAAGTGTCACATCAAAATAAAATTCCATCATTCTAGAATCATGTAATAGCTTTCAGCCTAGAAGACCTTTAATATGTACAAATCACTTTTAATACAATATCACTTTTTATATCTTATCCCATTATTTTGAGAATAAAATATCCTTTTATAAAATCTACTCAATATTTCTTTAACATTGCTCCATCCTATCACATTAAGCCATCCACAATCAACATATATTTTTTTTGACACTTTATATTTGTGCCACTAATAATTTTTAAAGTGATTATTTTAACCATAAATATCACATGGATTTAGATCCCAATACTTAGTTGCCACATATCCTGATCATCCACAATGACTACAACAAATAATTTTAAAATTTTCATCCATCTAATAACTTGTGTCTTTCATAAACTTGATTTCCTTGCCTTTAGTTTGACCAAAATAACCAAGGCCTTCTTTTTTGGTCTTATGTCTAGCTCTATGGGCTTTCTTATGCCTCACCCATTCCTTCCCAAATATTTTCCATCATATCCTATTTTTTTCATTAGCTTAGAGCCAACACTTTTGGTATACATTTCAAAGCACCCAAAATCTTCATCATCACTATGGTCTTTAGCAACATGGCCATGTCATGGACAACACAATATTTAAGATTCACATCCATTACTTTCACTCATGAAGATTATCTCCAAGATGAATAAAAATTTATACTTTCAACAATTCGAATCATATGACCAACATTCCATTCTTTTAATCCTCACCACTATTTGATTTTCATGTTACAACCTCCTTCCTATTCTATTATTGTTTTCATCTTAATGCATACAATTATTTTTTTACTTTTTCTTCAACAGTAAAAAAATCTAAATGGTAAATATCAAATGCTAAATGATGTTCAATGCTTTACTGATGTTATGCTAAATTATCACCCAGGTTGAATTCCAAGATGTTGTAGTAGATATTTTAATTGAATTTATTTAGGATTAAAGTCTGAAACCACTCACAGACTATAGCAACATAGTTTGAGAAGAGATAACATGACTATATGAGCTAGACTAAATTATTATTTCCATATTCACTACAGGAATTCAGCTACCAAACCTAGCATTTGAGAGGTACAACAAATATAGGCATTGTAGAGGAGTGAATATGGCAACAATAATTTACTCTAGATCGTGTAGTCGTGCTATCTCTTCTCAAACTATGTTGCTATAGTCTATGAGTGGTCTTAGACTTTAATTGTAAATCACTTCAATTGAATTTTCTACTATAACTTCTTGGAATCCAGCCTAGGTGATAATCTAGCATAACATCGCTAAACATCATTTAGCATTTAGCATTTGGATTTGGCATTGAGCATTTTGAGTTTTCAACCGTTGTAGAAAAAGTAAAAAATAGTGTATGCATTAAGATGAAAATGATTATAAAATAGGAAGGACGTTGCAACATTGAAACTAAAAAGTGGTGAGAATGAAATGCATGGAACGTTGGCCATGTGATTCGAATCATCGAAAGAAGAATTTTTTCTTGTGATACTTGTCTTGGAGATAAACATCATGAGGAAAGTAGATTTTTTGCTTGTGATACTTGTCTTGGAGATAATCATGAGGAAAGTAATGGATGATAAAAGTGATGACGAAGACATTGGGTGTTTTGAAATGTATATTAAAGGTATTGGCCTTAAATTAATAAAAAGAATAGGATATAATAAAACAAGTTTAGGAAAGAACGACAAAACACAATAAAGTTGATAGAATTAAATATAAGGTTAAAAAATAAAGGTTTTGGTTATTTTGGTCAAAGTGAAAGTAAGGAAATTGAATTTGTGAAAAGCAAAACTTATGACATGGATGAAAATTTTAAAATAGTTTGTTGCAATTATTGTGGATGATTAGAATATGTGGCAATTACAATTTAAATTGATATTTATGATGAAAATAATCACTTTAAGAATTATTGTTAGCATAAAGATAAAATATCCAACAAAATATATGTTGATTGTGAATGGCTTGATATGATAGAATAAAACAATGTCAAACAAAAATTAAGTAAATTTTATTAAAAGATGTCTTGTTTTCAAAAGAGTACGATAAAATATAATAAATAACATTGTATTGAAAGTGATTTATACATCTTAAAGGTCTTCTAAACTTAAGTCTATTACATGATTCTAGAATGATGAACTCTTACTTTGATTTAAGACTCATAAGGCTTGTGTCTTTGTCTTCTTACCAAAATGAGTTTATGGAAGATGTTGAAAATAAATTCATTTTAATTTATGGTAGTCGGTGTTAACCTTCGTTAATCCTTATCACCGACCATACTCTCTGCTATAAGAACAACTCCAACTCTTATCTTGTATATTCTCTCCTCTTCTCTTCCCTTTTATGTGTTCCTATGTATTCACTAGTGTATTTGTGCCTTGTTTTTGGATTCATCTCATATTGTGTAATATAATATAGGTTGTTAGTTGATCAATTTCCTCTCTAGTTGTGTTATTATCATTGCGCAGCTACTGTAGATTTTTTATTCATACATCCAAGTCCTATGATGTTGAGTCTGCTAGCCTGCTCATCTCAGATGAGTGGACGAAGGAAAAAGAATTTATGCTATGGCATTTTTCCAATATGACAATAAGAGTAGATATGAGGACAAAAAGATTAAGGAGTGGAAATCGACACTGTGCAATGTTTCGGTTCTTCAGGGCTATAAGCTTAAGGATAACAAATGAGATTCAAATACACTTCACGTCTTCAAAGTATTTTACATCTTGTTCATTTATCACTTTTTTAATCCTTGTTTTTTTTTTAAATGTTAGGTACGAGAATAGACCATTGATGAGTATTGTAAATTGTGTGTTGAAGGACATGACAATAGCCATTAGAGGTAGCTCGACATCCTATCAGGCTAGATGAAATTGTAAAAGACTTTGAAAATAAGGTCAAATCTTTCGAGAGTGAAGAGAATGTAAACATTGTGAGGACAGCTAACATGGATGGGTGTGGTAAGACCACGCTTTGAAAAAGAAGTGTACAAGATAGAACATTTTTTTTTAATTAATCCAGCATTATTTTTTATGTTAGAGAGGCTAGATCTATTTTTTTTTTGGTTTTCGTAAGTTATACAAAAATACTCCTAATTTATTTTTTGAACACCGATGAAGCGAACGTAAGCATTCTGAAGAGAAATATTTTGGAAATTTTGTATGGACGAGAAGTATTGCGTGAGGAATCGTTTTTCCCATGAACCGACCGTCGAAAAGATAGCCCGACAACTTGTTCAGAGTTTTTGATAAGATTTTATCTCTTCCGTGCCAACATGTGATAAGATTTTATGTTTTCCGTACCCTATTTGTTCATCTAATTCTATTGTTGTAGATCAAATTTAAGTAGATTTAGGCTAACCTTGGGATCCTTGTCATAGGAAGGTCAAGAAGTTAACATTATTTGGCTAACATGCGATTTCGAAATTTTATAAGACTGATGCTCAAATACTTTCCAATTTGATGCAATTCCACATCCAAGATTGATCTTGGATGAGATGACATTAGATTGAAGACTTTTGTAAATGATTCCCTGGTCCACTTGGTGCAATGTGGAGGCCTTTTTCTTCTCTCACTTCCAGTTTAAAATCATCAACAGGCATAACCTGAAAATGATCAAGCTGTCTATTTGTCCCTTAGAGAAAACCCTCTATTGGTTATCCACAAGGTCCTAGTGTCGTATTTAGATAAGATTTTATAGGATACGTTTGAAGGCCATATAGCTAACAAGGATGGAACAGGATCGGCAGCGGCTACAATGTTTGTCTTATGTTTTTGTTTTCTTACAAGTTGGAGATGCTTAATAAATAAGATGCTACGAGATATTTAAAAGTAATAGAGCTCACGCGGTCCCCAAATGCAAGCAGGTTTGTCATATGTTTTTTCTGGGCTATTTGGGTTTGTTTAAGTTGTTTTCTCAACTGTACAAGACTAAAATTTTTAGTTTAACAGAAGTTGTGATAATATCTTTGAAGGAAAAATGCATTTCATGCCTTATTTGTATGTCATATGTTGATGTATGTTGGACGTTCCGAGAAATTGCAGGGCTTTGTGACTGTTGATCACAGCCTTTTGTCTTTGTTCAGTTGAGGTTCCCTAAAACATTTGGAGGAAAAGGGCTTATCAATGGCTTACGTTCCACCAAAAAATGGAGGAAATAAGTGAACTGCAAATGAATTTCTTCAAAAGGAATTAACGGACAGGTAACTTTGTTATTTGGTTCGAAGAACGGATGTTAGGCTTTTGCGTGCTAAAGTATTTTTCTAATTTGTTCCGTCGTATAGCCAATATCTGGGGGAAATTATTGTCGTGCAGGCAAAAAGGATAGAATTAGTAGCTGGACACAGATATGTCAGAAATTGATAGTGATGAACAGTCTCCAATAGAAGAAGTGGCATTTACAGTCCCTACAGGAGATGATCCAACATTACCAGTCTTAACATTTCGAATGTGGGTGTTAGGATTGGCTTCCTGTGCATTGCTGGCATTCATGAATCAGTTCTTTTTCTATAGAGAATTTCCGCTTAAGATTTCAGCAATTACAGCTCAGATAGCAGTTCTGCCGCTGGGTCGATTCATGGCGGCTACGCTGCCCACCAAAAAATTTCGGTTGCCAAGAACGAATAAGTATGTGTCCCTCAATCCGGGACCGTTCAACATGAAAGAGCATGTGCTGATAACAATCTTTGCCTCAGCAGGAAGCGGCGGAGTGGACGCAATCTATATTGTCAATGTATCGAAGAACAAAAACTTCTACGGTAGAGGTATACATCCCTTCGCCGGTTGGCTCCTAGCAGTCACTACACAGGTTCGATTCCCTTTCTTCTTATCTATTCCATTCCATGCATAGAACCCTATGCATTGATTAAAGACAGAGCAAATGTTAGCACAGTTTTTAAAGCTATTAAATTAAAAAATTAATTGTAATATTTTAAATTATCAATTTTAAAATAACATTTTTTATTATTTTTTATTAAAACGTTAAAATTATAGTTTAAATAGTTATATTTAAAAATATTAAATTGTTATGGAAACGAATATTTGCCTAAATAATTGTTTAAATGGTATTTACTATATACTACTTCTTTGATTAACTTTACCTTATCAAACTGTGCTTCATTATCAAGAATTTATTACTATGTTTTTAAATATAAGCATAAAATTACTTATTTATGAGAATATAATGAATTTATTACTATAAAAATAATAATGGATACCCCGTATTTTTGGGTCTTTCCTCAAAATGGCATCCTTTTTTGGATGTTTTCCAAAAATATATATTTATTTATTTATTTATTTATTTATTTATGAGAATATAATAAATTTATTACTATGTTTTTAAATTTAAATATAATATTTTATCTGCTCATTAGAGGAGTTGGAGAGCAAGTTGGTAGTTAAAACTTTTCAGTTGTAATCGAGAAGCCCTTCAAATATTTCCCCTCACATGTTGCGAATATGTTATGTAAAGGTTATATCGTGACCACATAATAATATTTATCCCTTTTAAAAAATATAAATATAATATTTGTTTGATTGATAGTAGAAATGGGTTTTTACCCCCTTTTAAAAATATATAAATATAATATTTTTTGATTGATAGTAGAAGGGGTTTTAAAAGGTCTCAAACTTATTATAAATAATATTTTGAAAAAAGAAGGGTTTTAAAGGATCCTAAATCTATTATAAGTAGGGTTTTGAAAGACTCTCCAAGCCTTAGATCTAATAATAAAACATCAAGAAAGACTAAGCTAGATTCCAGGAATCAAATCTTAAAATCCAATGAAGCAATCTCCTAGAAAATAAGTCACAGATTTGTATCAACCAAATACAAGAGATTGCCCCACTTTCAAACCACCGTGTGGTCAAACAGAATAATAAAAATATTATCAATTAAAACAAATTTACAAATAAAGATCACCCAAACCGAAGTATTTTCTGCCTCACAAGAAATGAGAATAAGGGAATCCTATCATCACAATCAACAAATCCATCCAAAAAAGCATGTAATAGGACAACCCCTCATAACAACAACCGATTTAAGAAAACAACACTAAAATATATCAGCCAACAAATTCCATAGCATATCAAAAAATAAACCCATAGGGCTTACTCGTCTAACCAATGGAAGACCCATTGGACAAGAAACATCATAAATAATCACCAAGAAACCCACATATCCCATTGGAGAAAACCACTCTCAAGGCATTTGGAAAGAAAAAATAGAAAACACCCAACACCTGAGAGAGAAAAAGGGAGGATCCTGGATAAAAATGTGAGCATTGGAACCTTGGGATCTAACTCATTTGCCATCTTGCCTCAGTTGAAAAAAAACATACCAGAATAAAGTTGTCCGAGTAAAAGCACACCATGGAGACAAAACAAAACCAGATAGAAGAGATCTACAACAAAGTACCCAACGATAAAAAACCCTCCAACACAAAAATTTATGAAGGCAAAAACCCCATAGATCCCATTGGAGTCGTCCAACCTTAACGTGGTCTAGCTGTCTACCCATCAACAAAGCTCGATGTTGAGGTTCCTTCTGTTGGTCCAACCTCTTTTTCTTAACCCCTACTAAGGTTCCAATTGTCTAGCCTTCTACCCCGCAATCCATGTGCATTTGTTGTAATAAAAACAACCAAACCAAATATTTAGCAACCCAAAATAAATCAAGATAAAAAAACAAACCTACAACATAATATTCCTTATCTATGAAAATAATTATATATTTATTGAAGTGGTTTACCACCCACAACATAATATTCTGTATCTATGAGAATAATTATATATAGCTATTAGAGTTTCAATACTCTGTTCCCACAAGGAAAAAAATATATATATTGTCGAAGCACATAAAACCTCCGAACATAATTGTTAAAGATGTTATCAATTTTCTAAATATTAAAAAAATAGTATAAATCACAGACAAGCCGAGATGTTATCTTTCTTAAAAAAATTTGATTTAGTTGCAAGCACTCATTACCCTATGGCCATCTTTTTAAAAAGTGTTTTGATTTTAAAAAAATATTTACTAATTATGCCTTCATGATATGAAGTGCTGCTGTCATTAGTATGACTTATAAGAGAATTGTAATATCTTTCTTAAAGTATTTTGATTTAGAAGCAAGCAATCATTACCCTATGGTCATCTTTTTTACAAAGAATTTTGATTTAGAAAAAAATGTTTACTAATTATGCCTTCATGATATGAAGTGCTGCTGTCATTAGTATGACTTATAAAATTATGTTTATTCTCTTTTAGAACTTCCATTTTTAAAAGTATAAGATGTAATGGGCTTTCAATTGTTCACTAAATGTAACAGCTACTGGTATATTAAAAATATATTTTCTTTGATATGGTCTGCAGACTATATTTTTGCACAGTAAAATTTCTCTGTTATGCTCTATAGAGTCATTTATAAAATGAGTTTTTGAAATATTTTAAAGATTTAAATAATTATAATATTGTTTTGTTGTTATGCGATTAATAATAAAATAAAATAATTTTTAAATTTTACATGGCTATAAATTATATACAACTCATCTGTCATTAAATTCAAATCTTAAACTACTTTTTATTTAAAAATTCAATTTCTAAAACCTTCATTTGACACTACTAAATTATCTTAGAGAATACATGATAGTTCCTATTGTTCATTGAACTATGTGTAATATATTATGTAATGTATCCTGTCAGTGGTGCAGATGCTTGGCTTTGGATGGGCTGGACTTTTTCGAAAAATGCTGGTAGAATCTGCTTACATGTGGTGGCCTACAAACCTTGTCCAAGTCTCCGTTTTCAGGCAAGCTCACATGCACTCTTCGCCAAAATTAAATTTACTGGTAATTTCTATATCTCAACATGGACTTTATCGTTTGGGTCTCGATGATTGTTCCTCAATTACTGTTGGCGAAGCAGGGCATTGCACGAAAAGGATAAGAGACCCAAGGGGAAGTTGACAAGACTGCAGTTCTTCCTTATAACCTTAACATGTGCCTTTGCATATTATATTCTACCGGGTTATTTATTCGGCACATTGTCCACCATTTCTATCGTTTGTTATATCTGGAAAGACTCTGTCACCGCTCACCAGGTCGGATCAGGGTTGTATGGGCTTGGCATTGGTTCCTTTTCTTTCGACTGGTCAGTCGTCACAGCGTATTTGCCGAGCCCTTTAGCGACTCCTTGGTTCGCCATAGTTAATATCATGGTCGGTTTCTTTGTGGTTGTATATATCGTCGCGCCCATTACATACTGGACAAATGTTTACGATGCCAAGAAATTTCCCTTCATTGATTCACGCCTATTTGATAGAGAGGGTCACCAATACAACATAACAAAGGTGATGAATTATAAGGATGCAACTTTTAATCATTATGGTTATGATAACTACAGCAAACTGTATATGACCACATTCTTTGCTGTTAGCTGTGGTATAAGCTTTGCCACACTTCCAGCAACGTTATCTCATGTAGTCCTTTTCCATGGAAAGTAAGTATACAATATTCTCACGAAATATGATCCATAACTTGGAAAAAATAGACATTTACCTGTAATTGATGTGTGTTACAGGGAAATATGGCAACAAACAAAGACTTCTTTGAGAGATGAGGAATGGGACATTCACACAAAGTTGATGAAGAGAAATTACAAGGCTGTGCCCCACTATTGGTTTGTGATTATATTGGTATTGGTCATGGGGCTTGCAATGTTTGTCTGCGAGGGTTTTGGAAGGCAGCTACAACTCCCATGGTGGGGAGTTTTTCTGGCTTGTGGTATTGCCTTTTCCTTTACGCTTCCCGTCGGTGTTATTCAGGCCACTACAAATCAGGTAGATAAAGGAAAAACTCTTTTTGCTCCATTATAATCAAGAAGAGAATATTTAAAATACCTAACTGCTATATGTGTTGTTTTTATCTTTTCCAATTCTTTTTCTACGCAGCAACCATGGCTGAGTGTAATATCGGAGTACATCATAGGATACTTGTATCCAGGGAGACCATTTGCCAACATAACATTCAAGATATATGCATATGTCAGTATGACTCAGGCTCTTACATTTCTTCAGGACTTCAAACTGGGCCATTACATGAAAATTCCTCCCAGATCAATGTTCGTCGCTCAGGTGATCCGTTTCTGAGTTTCACCATAGAATGCATTGCATCGCTTATATCTAAGTTAGAAAAACTATTATCATAAATTTTTGGTCCAACTAATATTCCTTTGGGAAGATGAGGATTTGAGCACTCAATATAACTATCAAGCCCTTTCACACGCCGTGGCATCTTGCAACTTGTTTGTCTTTCATATTGTCCATTTTAGAGTATCCATAATATTTAAATCAATGTTGTCTGTATGCACTTATGATTTTGGGCTCTTATCTTTAATATTGTTAGAGTGGTGTATTCATGATTTTAGTTTCTATCCTTATTCCTAATATTTTTATAAAAGTATCATAATAAATAGATTTTAAGAATATATATATATATCTCTATTATACACTTGCAGCAACTCTCTTATCAATATTTTAACACTCACATACCTCAAATTTAAATTTTAAATTCAATTAAAAACATTTTATAAAAAATATTATTTCAAATTAAATTTGTTTGCAAATGTGATGCAAGGTTTTATCAGTTGTATCTTGTACCTACAATGCACTTTTTCTAGTTCATCTGGATTTTGGTATGATTTAAGCTTGCAGACTTACACCACAGGAACATGTAGATGTTAGTAGTAGGCTTATAGATATTGAATAAAGTTTTAAGGTCTAAAACTGGTAAGGAAGGTTATATATTATATTATAATGAATATAATTAAAAATTATATATTAAATAAATTACATTTTGCATACAAATAATCTTATATAATTTGGATTAAAGGACGTAAGTTTGATTATATAATTAGATTTGGGTTTCTACGTATTGACAGCTTGTAGGCACGGCAGTTGCAGCGACCGTCTACTTCGTAACTGCCTGGTGGATGCTAGGATCGGTGGATAACATCTGCGATAGGAACATTCAAGGTAATCTTTGGACTTGCCCAAATGACCATCTCGTCTTTAGCGTATCTGTAATCTGGGGATTGATCGGACCTCAAAGAATTTTCGGCAATCTGGGTCTATACTCCAAACAAAACTGGTTTTTCTTGGTGGGTGCACTTGCACCAGTGCCTGTGTGGGTGCTTTCGAAAATGTTTCCTTATAAAAAGTGGATTCGTATGATCAACATACCAATATTTCTTGGAGCCACTGTCAATATGCCGCCGGCAGGCTCAGTCAATTTCATCGTCTGGGGAACATTGGGTTTTATTTTCAACTATGTGATCTTCAGGAAATATAGACAATGGTGGAGTCGGTACAACTATATCTTGTCAGGGGCGCTGGATGGAGGAACTGCGTTCTTGGGTCTTTTATGTTATTTTGCATTACAGCTGAATAGCAATCAAAATTTAAAGTGGTGGGGAGGAACCCTGGCAGACTATCACTGCCCTCTTGCAACCTGCCCAACTGCTCCCGTTGTGGTGGTGGATGGTTGTCCTGTCTTTAATTAATGAGCAATATTTTGCCTTCTTTCAAGTTGCAGGATAACACTGTAATAATTTTCTCCGCTAATTCAGTTCTTTCTGCACTGGTAATCCCTCATAATTTTAGATCCCATACATATAAATTTGACATAATAAACTTCAATAACGGAGAACTTGACTTGTCGTAGTTGTATCTGAATTTTTTTTCAGTTTTATTGGTTTCATTTTTAATTTATAAAACAAATAAAATAATATAAACTTCATACATCTTAAAGTTGAGTCGAGTATAATAAACATCAATGTATATGATGTCGACTACACTAGTCTTAATTGTGTAAAATCATCCGTGTTTCTGTAATTTGTTTTTGCTTTTACTCACAGAGCTCTTACCCATATAAAAAGAGGCCAAGGGTGAAACTCTAATATATGTAAACAAACGAAAATATGTTTTCTGGTTATAGTTTGTGTGTTTAATTGTGTTGGGACAGCTTAATGGTTTGGGCTTTGGTTTTTCTTCGAGAGGTTCAAGGTTCAAACGAGTGTGAGGAGGTAGGTATGTGTATAGCTATGTGTTTGGTCCCTATTGATAAGCTCAACTTTCCCCTTTATGAAAAATCATAGTTGAAAAGGTCATGGTGGGATGGGATGCTTTATCATTTTGGTAAATTAGTTTATTTTTATCATTTTGCCTACTAGATGGTATTTATTATTCTATTGGATTCTCTCTAACTTTGACAGTTACTATGATGCAGTTGAGTGGGTGATCCTAATTAGCAACAATCTTCTAATGGCTTTGTATTCCACCTTGGTCCTAGATGTATCTCTTAGTATTTTGGTAAATTAGTTTATTTTTATCATTTTGCCTACTAGATGGGTATTTATTATTCTATTGAATTCTCTCTAACTTTGACAGTTACTATGATGCAGTTGAGTGGGTGATCCTAATTAGCAACAATCTTCTAATGGCTTTGTATTCCACCTTGGTCCTAGATGTATCTCTTAGTATTTTAATCAATAGTATGCTATATCTTGATCCTTTACAAAATTTGAGTAATATGCTACTAATGAGGCAACCAAACATACTTGATGGATTATTGTAGAGTAATTTTACCTTCCTTGATAGTTTTATGTTACTCTTTATTATGATAATCAAATTTCCATCAATTTTATTCAAAATCATGTATTCCATCAACATAAAAAGCACATTGAGGTATGGATGCACTATTTTCATTGAATTCATGCTTATGGGAATCTTGATCCATCCTATGTACATATAGTAGATTAGACAACATACATATACAAAGTTAAGCTAGAGGTGATATTTATACACATGTGAGAACATCTTGGTATAGGATAATGTCTACCAACATAAGGTTTTGTCATGTTAACTAATCTATAATAACATAAGGTGTATGTATAGTATACTATTGGGTTGCATATTTAGTTAAAATATAATAGCTTATTTTGGACAATTATGGTATAGTAGTTGTTGAAGAATATTGTGATGACTATTACAAAATAATGGTATTAGAAGTATAATATTTTTATATAAGGCATACAACAAGAATGTAGTGATATGGACACATTCTAGTAAATGGTAAAAGTTGATAGTAAGGTAAAAGTGTCATCATCATGGTAAATTATCTCTGTTATAGTTTCAAGTGTTTTGATATGTGATGTAAATAAATAAATGTATGACAATATCTTGTACAACCTTTAGAAAATATTTATAAGTATAAGATACTCCAAATACATTTAGAAGTATAATGTAGATGTTGAGATATTATGAGAAAAATATAATATTAAAAATTCTAAAACATGTACTTTTCTTGTCTCATATAATTATAAATTTCATAACAAGAATCCAAAAGAGGATGAAGGAGATGTATAGATTATTGAATAAAATTAAGAATCAAAAAAGGATATCTCTAGAAGATTTTGACATGTATACATCTATATATTCTTCATCCATGTATCTAGCTTTCATAAGTCTATAAACAAGGGATATCTCCCCATATGAGGTAAGCTATGAATTTAAGAGCTCAAGTAGGTGTGAAATAAAGTAAGATAGTGAGGGCTAACAAACCTAGCTAGAAAAAGGAAGTGTGTATCTATATAAAGATTGTATCTAAGGGATTGCCTGAGAAAGAGTGTGGGATAAGGTCATTAGATAAGTCCATAGGAGGTGAAGGCTGGATACGAGTATCAAATCCACTTGTCAGAGGAAATCTAATGAGCATTTTATATACTCTTCTATTTTAAATCCATAATAAAAATATTTTTGTTCCTATTTGTGTTCGTATATAATTTTTGTATATATCAAGTTGATCAATTCTATTATAATTGTATTATGTGTGAAAGGTCAATAATAATAATTGAATATTGTCATTTTTTTAAATTTATATTTGGCTATATTTATTGGGTCTAGTAGAATCAATATCGTAATATTTTTCTATCCCAAAGAAGCCATCTTGTTATAATTTTAGAATTGTGTATATTTAGCTTTTATAAGGTTGGAATCATAACCATTGGAAGTCTATGCATCAAGACAAAATACCATAGTACAAGGAGTGATAAAAAGACATTATGTTCAGAGGGAGTAGCGGAAGCGGGTAGCTTCCGCCCTGGTGGGATGACCTTGTTCCATTTGCCCGCTCCTTTGCTCCTCTTCCATACTCCCAGGATTCACCTAGAACCTGCTAGGTTTGTTTTTTGATGTTTAACTATATCTACACAACTACTTGGACCGTCCTAGTGACCCTATCCCAAGTGCCTTGGTTTGGTTGGTTTTTGGTTTTCCTAGTTGGGGGATGTGGCTTCTATAAGAGGGTTCAATATTTGTTACATGTTCTAAGTGCTCGGGATCCCAATCTATATTTTTCCATGGTTTTGGGGGATCCCTAATTTTATCATCCATATATGGTCATCCCATCCTACTCTCGATTAGGGTTTGCAATACCTCATGAATTATCTATTTTAGGGTTTTCTAGTGTAACCTCTACTATAGTCTATCCTTTTTGTCTTGGTATGGGACCCTATGCTTCTTCGCACAGCTATGGTTTTGGCTCTTGAGGTTTCTTCCCTCAATGGACTTGCTAGGACTATGTACTTTTCTTATATGGATGGTTGTTTGGTGGTGTGGCTTTGCAGTTTTTAAAATGCATTTGGGTGGGAATCTCATGTTTCATCGTTACTACAATTTTTAGGCCTTTTTTGAAAATCCCTATATCCATGATTGCTCCAGTCATGGGTCTTCTTGGTGGATGGTGTATTTATACTATTTTTTTTTTTTTTTTGAATTTACATGGTGGAATCGGTAGCCGCCATGAATCCGGTAGGTTTTCCGACTTTTATGGCCGCCATAATATTTTGTGTTTTCTACCCTAGAAGCCACCACATAGATCTTCACATAGTTCGCCCCTATAACCACCATGCCACAATCATTTTAAACCTTTTATGCCATTGAAAGCACTAGGAAAGGGACAAGCGTTCAGTCCGATGAGGCCCGAGATTTGAACCTTGGACCTCCGCCCCCCTTATGGGGTTTGGATGAACCAATTGGTCTACACATCAGACCTCTTTATACTCTCTCTTTAGCTTGCATATTTAGTCTCCTTTATAGAGAGATCTTACGACCTAATGAGGTCTCTAGTGTTTGTTGATCTACTTTCCAAGCTATATTTTCCCTTTCAGCTATTCATGGGATTCTCCTTGTTGCAGTTGCGATTTCACATTTACTCGTTATCATGATTAGATTATGTTACTCATTCCAGTGGGTTTTTTGGCTCCAATTTTGAGTGGGATGGTTGTTTCTCTCAAGTCTTTGCTTCATATCCCATGTTGGATAGGTCTTTGGTTTTCCCATACCTTTTTGGATAGTCTTTTCATTATTGGACCAGACTGTGATGGCCTCATGGATTTCTAGTCGGTATCCTCCTTGTTGAGATAGTATTTGTTGATTTTGTGCCCTCATGGATGGGATTCTCCTTTTCTATTGAAGATTTCAAATTTTATTGATTGTTTTCTCTGGTTCATCTGCCTCTCCCAGGATGAATTTTTCTTTCTAGGTGATTTTGACTTCCGGTTTCTCCTTGGAAGGATTCAATTTTTCGATTTTCCCCTTAGGCAAGATTTTTAAATTTAAAATTTTCTAGCCTTGGGTGGGATTCTCCTTTTTAAATCCTGGGCTCATTTGGTAGGATTTTTTTGAATTTTTTCTATACAGGTTGATCCTGCATCCTAGTTTGATCCTGCGTACGTTTTTGTAAGGACTGTTGGTGATGGTCCCTTTGGGATTGTCCCCCTATGCTCTTTTTAATTTTCAAAAGGCCTGCTCTTTGGCCTTTTAATGGTCTATTGACCTTTTATAAAAATATCTTGGGGTCCCTTTCAAAACCCACTTTTAATGAATTTTTTTTACCCTCTAAAAAAAAATATATTATGTTCTTGTCACATATTAGTATTCTTTATATTATTGTTAGGTTCACTCTTATGTTATGGTGGTGTTGTAATAAAATTATGTCTTTACCCTTTTGGTATTTTACAATGGTAACTCTAGAATTTACTGTGACAAGTCTTATTTATTGTGGTTATTATAATTGATACCTATAGGCAGTACCTTTCTTTTGGATCATGTTAGTTATTATAATAATGTTAGTATATGGCATATATTGGTCCATAGTTATATCCCTTGGTGTTTAGGTGGAAATTTTCTAATTAATATATCATAGTTTGTTGTTTTATTTGAAATATCTCCATCTAATATTTATATTTTATGCATTTTATTAAATAATTGGTGGTAAAATCTAGTATATTTGATATTCGCAATATTTGATAAGATATTTTCCATATAGATCATATGAAGTTGACTTTTATATAAATAACATATGGTGAATATTGATGAAGCACAACAAATACAAAACTTGTATACCTAACCCTGGGCACATTTCAAATTTTAATGTCTACAATAGAAAATACAAGAAAAATTATTCCCTTTTAGCCCAAACATATAAATATTCTAATATTTTTATTTAGGATTATAAGCGAGCATGAATTTTCAATGGCTTTACTCAAAAGGAGCAATGGGTTGAGTTTCTTCCAACATTTTTGGATGATGTTATTTTTGGATGGTATGAGATAGAAGAAGAAGAGACCAAGGATTTTTTATACCAAGTGAGTGAGCACATGATAGAGGAGTATCATCTATGGTAAAAATATTCTAACCTAATGATCAAAATAACAAATTTGGTGTAATAATTGTTGATATCTCCTATACATGTTCATTTTTGTTTTAAAAAAATTAAATATGCTTTTCAAATAATATCAACAAAGAACATATATATATATATATATATATATGAAAATTAGATTTACTAAACCTTATTAGAATTTTTGTAATAAAATCAAATATCTATGAATTCTATAATCTAATTAATCTATTAATATTGTTTATAAATTTAGAAAATTAGTTATACAGTCATAAAATAAAATATTTTTTAAAATAGTTACCAAACTTAGGGAGTAAGTGCAAGTTGGGAGTGAACCTCACCTTTATTATTGTTGAAATCAATAAAATGTAGTGAGTGTCAATAGGAACCAAATATGAGAAATATCCAAGGGAAAACAAGGTATGACCATCACTTTTTTATTTCAAAAATTAGGGAAAATTCAAAAACTAAAGGATTCTTATTAAGAAATTTTAGATAGCTTGGTAGCAAAGGTATTTTTTAACTTTCTAATTACAAGTAATGATACCATAATTAAAAGTGTGGATTTTCTAATTAGGGATAAGAGGAGGAGTGAATCTATGTAAAATCCTATCTAGATATAAAATACTACATCATAAGTAATTATCAAGGATGAGATGATTGACCTTGATATGATGGTTTCTACAAATAAAGAGTTAATACATAAGTTTCATAAATACTACCCAAGTTTTTGAAGATCCAAAATTGGATCAAATAGATGTAGGGATTGAATTTAAATTACTCCATAACTTTTCTTTTGAAAGATTTTTTTTCTCATCATCATATCTAGTTTAAAAGTTGAGGATAAAACAATATATGGTGGCCCATGTTTTAAGGGTAAAGATGCATTATATATAAGACCATGGAGTGGGAATTCATCTATGGAGACAAAGACTATTAAATGGGTTGTGTTATGGATTAGGAATTTTGGGATTTTATATAATCTTATTAACAAAGAGGTTCAAAAAAAAATCAACAATACACTAGAGTTCATCCAAGAGGGGCCAACTACTCAGAAGAAAATGGCATGATATATACACCCCAATATGTGTTTCCATATATTTCAATATATTTCCCATGAATTTTTATATTAAATATAAACTAAAAAATAGAATCAACAAGTGGATTATAAAAATATTATAATTTGATGTCACAAATGCTATGAGACTAGACACATGGCAAGAATTTCCAAAGTAAAATTTATGGGAAAAGGCATGTAAATTTTTTAGCATGAGATAAACTTCGATATCAAGTAAGGATACCACATCATTGTAGAAGCTAGGCAAAATCAATACAATCACATGAAAGTAGAAAATAAAACCCTTCTATATCATCAAATGTTGAAGGCCATGATAATTTACTCAAAGCAGCTATTAAAAGAAAAAATGACACAAAGGATGATGAAGTACAATACACAAGTTCAAATTTAGGATTTAAATGTGTGAAGGAATATGGGGAGGTAAATTTTAAAGCAAAGGATTAAAAAAATGTTAGCTTTAATCTAGGTAATTCATCTTCATTTTTCTCACATAGCATGAAATCATCTTGTTGTAATAAAAAATATTGTACTATAAAATGTGTCTCTTGTACTATTGTATTTTAATATTATCATAATAAATAAATTCATATGAAGGATATCCATGACAATTTAGGGCTTCTAGGGTAGAATAATAAAATTATTCCTATGGAGGATCATGAATGTACTTTACGATTTTGAAGGAAACATAATGAAAAAGTTTTTGTGATGTTATTTATTACATTTCAAATACTCTAGTAAAACATAAGTCTTTAGAAGATAAGTCCCATTATGAACAATATGAAAAAATTAAAGAGATTTATGAAAATGAAATTGCTAGTGGAAATAGCAAAAGGATAGAAAAACCTTCAAATAAAGAAGAAAGAGAAAATAAAACTCAAAAGGATGTCAATTTGGGAATCTAGTAATAAATATCATATTCATTAATAAGAAGTGGGGCTAATACCACTAATAAAATAAATAAATGATTATGAAAATAGTATCATGGAATATTAGGGGTATGAATAAGACCCCTAATTTAGAGTAGGAATTGATAAGTTGTTATAGTAATACAAGAAACAAAATTTAGTGAGAACAAAATTATGCATTATATGTATTCAAAATTATTTGTAATATGGAGAATTACCTTGCAATTTCTTCTATAAGATCTTATGGAGGTACTTCAGTAATATGGGATAAACATAAATGGGATGGGCAATTACTAGAAATAAAAAGTAATTGGGTAGTTGGTCTATTTTATAGGAAAGTTGAAAATTTAAAGTTAGGAATATAAATGTATATCCTCCAATATTAGTTACTCCCCATGAAATATGTTGGAAGGACCTTAGAATATTTTTTTAAAATACAATCATGAAATATTCATAACTATGATCTATGGATTCTTCGAGGGAATTCAACATAGTTCAATTTTCTTTAGAAAATAAGGAGATACTCCTAGATGATCCAAATCAATATAGTATTTTTCTTAATTTTTCAATTTTAATGGCCTTTGGGATTTTATTTCTTCAACTTTTCAGTATACATGAGATAACAGACATATTGGACAAACCCTTATAGTAAAAAAATGGATAAGTTAATGTTATCCAATATATGGTTGTAAACCAAGTATATAATATCTTTAGACATTTTATTGTGATAAGGATAAGATCATAAACCCATTCTCTAGAGATGCAATTTACTCAATAGTGGTCATCCAAGTCCATTTTTATTTGAATTTATGTGGCTCTAATACCCTAATTTCTTCCACATGGTTATGTTATGGTGGGATGAAGAAAATTTTGAAGAATTGTGGATGTACAGGCCTATTCAAAATATGAATTTTTTATAGGATCACATGAATAATTGTAGTGTCAAATACTTTGCTAACATATTTAAAGAAAATAAGGAAATTAAATTTAGGATCAAAAATTTATAAGAGATAATAGAAGTCAATGGAATGGACCAAGCTTCTTATGTTTAAGAAAAACAATAACTCTCTCATTATCATAATATATTGAAAAAAAAAAATCATATTAGTTTAAAAAATAAAAGAAAATATGACTCAAGGAAGGAGATAGATATATCAATTTTTTCATGATACAATGAACTAAAACATCTCTTCTTATTACATCAAAAATATTTTAACTCTAAATGCAAGAATTATTGAGGAAGAAGAAGATATAATGAAGGATGTAATTAATTATTTCAAATATATGTTGTTAGATGATGGGAAAGATGAGAAGGATCAAGGTAATATTTTACAAAATATTCCATCAACTATCACATAAGGATAAAATGATTTTTTTTGGAATAAGATATCTATGGAGGAGCTACATGAGGAAGTTTTCTCTTTTCATTCTAACAAGACACGTAGCTCCAATGGATTTCCTATCCTTTTCCTTAAAAACAATTAGTATTTATGAAAGAGTGATATGTTAATTGTGATTAAAAAGACCCCAAAAAAATAAGACTATAATAAGTGATATAAATGCCACCTTTATTACATTGGTTCCCAAGAAAGGTGAGATAAAATATTTTGCTAATTTTTATCTAGTAGAGCTTTGTAATTATATTTATAATATCATTCAAAAATTTATAGAAAAATAGGTTAAAATGCATTCTAGATTGTGTTATCTTAGAGGACCAAGATAGATTTATTCATGGTAAACAAATCCTTGATGGTGTAATGTTTATATGAGAGGAAATAAATTCTCTTCATTTTATGAAAAAGCCAAGTATTCTTATGAAATTAAATATAAATAAAGCATATGATGGAGTTTGTTAGAGTTTTCTACATGATCTTATAAAAAAATTTGGTTGTGATTAAGGTTGTTGTGAATGGATTAGATGATGTTATAATCCTCCCAAATATTTTATTTTGGTTTCCTCTTTGTAAGTGGGATAGGGTTTGCAAAGGAAATAATATTAGAGGGATAAGCTTACAAAATTATGGACTTATGAGTTTCTCCTTAGGGGAAAAACTTGGATTGAGATTATTCAACTATCAAGTAAAGAGTTGGGAAAGAATGAGACTTCAAAAAATACATGATCTTATAATTTAATGAAATTATTCAGAAAACAAAATCTACCTAAAGGATTGTCAGCATGAAACTTCATTATAGATAATTTACAATTGATCAAGAAACATATTAGATGGATGGTGAATGGGGTGTGAGGGTGGTTATGCAATTTTTTTATTTGATATTGGGTTGAAGCCTTATTCTATTATCTTTGATTCAAGATGACAACCATTGGCTTAGGCATGTACAACTTGTAAAGGTCAAAAGGACATAAATTATATTTAATAAGAGCAAAAATTCTATATCATGTATTTTAATTAGTAGTCTAGTTGAGGAAGAATAACTCAATCAAATATTATATGATCTTTAACATATTCTTCTAGAGTTTATTTTTCCTATTTATATATGAAAGGATGTGTTTGTTTAGAGTCTATCAAAATATGGTGGGTGCTTGATCAATTTGGGATATGAGGATTTAGAAAAATCAAAATTTCTTACTCTCAATTATTTCCCTTGGAAGAATTTTTAGTCATAAGAGGCCCTCCCCAAGGCCTTAACATTCCTTTAGTTAGTAGTTCATATATCATAAATCGTTCAAGTTTTTCTTGTGTGATAATTATATGGAACCATCAAGCCATAAACCATTTGGGGTTAGTTTTTTTTAAATGTAAAAATATACTGTGTAGCTCCATCGATAGTAAAAGAGTAAAACGTTGGATTAGTTATTTTACAATTAATGCATTATGCATTCTATGAAGGATTGTTCCTACTATTATATATTTATTTATGGTTTGAAATGATTAATTTAATTCTTAAATTAAATTAATCATTTATGTTCAAGTTTGGAACCATATTATTGCCTCTCTTGCAAAATATTTACAGTCATGGGGCTAATAATGGGAAGTCTCAAGTGTATAAAAGGAGGTGTTAGTATCTTAATTATATGTTTTGAATATTTATTAGAGGGTAATCTATGATAATGAAGTTAACACAAAGGATTTGCTTCAATGTATGGTAAAATTGAAATGTCCAAAAATTAGATTTAGCATAATTAATTTTGATAGTGCCCCTAAAGGAAATCTATAAAAAATTGTGGAGGTGGTATTTTTCAAAATAGTGAAGGAAAAATTATATTCACTTACTTAGAATAATATGGAACTTCAACTAATAATTATGCAAAGGCTAAAACACTTCTTATAGGGGTCAAAATCAAAACTAAAAAAGGATTGAAATATATTTCAATTGAGGGGGACTTGCCAATTATCTCTAATGCTATTAACAAAAATGAATGTGGGAACTGGATATAAAATAACATTATTGTTATTTTCATGAACTATTATTAAAGGTAGATTATTGGAAATTTAAGCATATCTATAGAGAAGAAAACCAAGTAGAAAATTAGCCAACCATGATGTTTATCTTCTTCTTGGCGAATTTAAAATTTTAGAAGGCAATTGGTTAAGTGAGATTTTATGTCTTGTTGAAATTTATTACAAGGAATTGATTGTAGAAACATGGTCATTTGAGGAAGAAGAGTATATTTCATAAAAAATGAAATGAAGAATATATTTAATAAAAGGGTAACTAGATATTGACTTGATCAAACATATAATATTTTGATAGTTTGATGGGATTTGACCCAATAGAAGCTACATCTATCTTATTATTTAACAAATTAATGATACACAATAAACCCTACCTCTAAAATACTATAACACATCAATTTATTAAGACAAAATTAAATACTACATTTCAAGCATGAACATATCCTTATAGTAAGATCTATTTTAAAATAAATAAATAAATAAATATGAATATATACACATCAGTTGATATATGGACCTCCCATCATTTAGAATAGATCAAATTAAATTTTTAAAAACTATCCAAAGAAAACCCTTAATTGCTTTGTACAAGGATTTTTAACGTGCTCTCTCCGTTGTTCTCAAGCTATTTTCAGCCCACGCATTAATAGGAAGCCTTTATATGTTGCACCTTATTTCAATCATGACTGGCGTTTTGAGTATCAAGTTCCAAGTGGCACCAAAATTCTTTGCACTTCTTTGAAACATTACTGTGGTGCTCTACCCAACTTTATCTTGCATAACATTTGGCTAGAGCATTATATTTCATGGGCATTAATGTATTATCACTCCTTTAATGTTGCAAATGGAATGTTGCTCTCATTCAATAGAATATGTAATGTCCTCCCTCTGGCAGATATTTTTATAGAACACTTGACCATCCTTATTATGCACCTTATTCTCCCTAATTTTGGTTCTCTTATTGCTTAGCCTTCAAACACTTGAAACTCCTTTGTGCTATTTAGCTTACCAACATCCACTAAGATTCTTTTGGCTATCACTTCTTCAACACTATCCTCCTATGGAAGTTTCAACATCCTATGATTCCTTTGTAATAGATCCTACTTTAGATTTGGTGGTGCTCACATTCTTCTTGAATGTTTTATATTTTAAATTCTTGTTCATTGATGTTTTTCATTTGTATGCCATGGCATGTGATGCTATTGGTGGTAGTGATACTATCATCCTTCTCCTCACGCTAGTGATGCAACCTTAGTGGATCAACCTTACAATATGATGGCAATTTCTAATGCTCTATGTTGGTTGAACAATGATTGTTTATCAATGCTCTACGTTGTCTTCCTTGGTGTAAATGGCTATCTTATTCAATATGATGGTGTTTCTTATGGTAGTTATTCTATACCTTTTAAAACTTGTTTTCACCATAAGCTTTTCAATACTTAGCATACCTCTTGGTGTCTTTAGATACTATAAATTTGCATTACCTTTGTTCACTATTGAGTATCTTTATTTTTCTCAATAGGACTTAGAAAATTTTACACTTTAATTATGAAATATATCATATACTTCTTCTACTTATCACTCCCTTTCAAGCAAGTATTAATTTCAATCTTTGTTGTTTGTGTTTATGTAAATTTTAAGATAATAATGAAGTCTCCTTCCTTGTCTTGGAGATACTTAAATAAAACTAGATTTTTCTCCTTAAATAAATCTTAATATGATGCTTTCAAAAACCTTAAAATGAACTATATTTAATATCTAAAAAATGAACTTTCATAGTACCACTTTAACACACATTTTGGTCTCTTTTTGTAGCTAGTCTATTTGGTGATTTGGTTCACTTATTTGCTGCCCCAATTTTGTTAGATTTACAGCTCTTTCTTTCTATTTAATTATTGCTTAAAACATATCATTTTGCAACTTCAATTCCTTTTGCTTTGCTTCCCTAAATGCCTCTAATTTACAACTTCCAATGCTACCCTTATATTTCAATTTTCTAGCTTAAATAGTTATCTATTTCTCCTTTAAATGTGTTGTCCAAGAATGTCTATTTTTTTACAGCTATAATGTTGTCCAATATAATGCCTTCGACTTCTAAAATTTATAGAAAATTTCTTTGACCAAATTTTATCCAATATTGTTGTCCAATATTGCAGTCCAAATCTCTTGATTTCCTTCTCTCAAAATTCATATTTTTCTCCTTATATTTTTGCCCAAGAATCTCTTCTAACTTCTGTCTTCTTTTTTTGTCAAGCCTTCCCTAAATTGGCTGTTCAAGGGCTCTTAAAAATCATCTCAATTATTCTTCAAAATTTAGCTATTAGTCACCTCTAATTTTTTATCTTGTGACTATTTATTTTCTGCTGCAAAATCAGTAATCTTCTCTTTCGTAAATTAGCTTTTAAATCCTTTCTGGCTGTCCTCAAAAATATTAAATTTGATGGTCTCTTATAGCTCCTTATTCAGTATTCTTGTTAGATTTTGACTTCAAATTGGGGATATATTATGGCCTTCTCCTCAAGAATCTAAATGTCTTGAGATCTTCAAAAGACTTTTCTAAAATTTGACCAAAATTCTTGCCAAATCCTTTTTTCTTTTGGGCTTATTGTTGGATGGTGACTATTATCCCAAATTCTTCTTTTCAAGAGCTTATCACTGCTAGAAATCTTCTCCCTTGATATTTCTTCAAATATTCTCCAATGGCCACTTCTTTAATTTCTTCAATAAGTCTTTTCTAGTCTCCTTCTTCTTCCAATTTGTTTTGAGACCACTTCTATTAGGTCTTCAAATTTTGTAGCTTATCAAATATTCAATAGGACTTTTCCTAGTCCTCTACTATATTCAATTTACAATCTTCTATCTTCCAAAATTTTAAGTTCTTCAATGGGACCTCTGTCTTGGGTATCTTCCTTCTAGAGTTGTTTTATTCTTCCTTCAAACTGTAATCTTCAATATTCAAACTTCTATGAGGACCTCCTTCTTGGTTCTCCTCAATATTCAATCTTCTATGGATATCTCTTTCTTGAGTCTCCTCAATATTCTATCTTCAATTTGTAATAGGGCTCCTTTGGCCTCTTCCTCTCTTCTCAATATTTGACTTGTTGCTTCAAGTACAGGAATAGTTCCAAAAATGATATTCTTCCTAGCTATTGTAGGAAGCTTCTCAACTTTCTTTGAATCAACTCTTCTCTACAAAAAATATTAGAATATGATAATACAAATTCTTCAAATCTAAAAATAATGAACTTCACTAGTTGATTTTTCAAACTAGTGGAATCAATTTTGAATCCTAGTCTTCACAAGTTTTTCTGCAACTCTATGGAAAGACTCTAGCCAAAAAGCAATTTCAAATTTTTTGAAAATAAAATATTCTTATCTCCTCTCAATATTATTGTGGCTTTGATACCATTATTATATTTTAAAGCTGTATTTATAATGAAATAACTACCACAAGGTGTAAAATGAGCATGAAATATTAAATATATGAAAAATACAATATACTAAGCACGTAAATATCATGAGAAACTTTAGTAAATACTCAAAAATATGCCATTAATGAAAGCTCAAAAAAATATACATTGCTCTAAAATGAAGGTCACAAACACTCCATATTTCAAACATGCTCTACGTTGTATCTACTACTACTCTACCTTGTGCACACCCAAAATCATTCTCTCTCACTCTATCAAGGCCTATATAGAATGAGATATGTATCTTGGTATTTCACCTACCTATGACTCTTCATATTCCTATTCTATGACTCATATACACATGGAAAACATGCACATTTACATCATGCTACATTATAATCATGCTTGTGCATTTATTACATTGCAAAAAGTAAATACTCAAATCCTAATATAAGATAAAATCCTAATCTAAACATGTACCCATGGTGGTACATTAGCATGTACCAAATAATGTAATATATTCCAACATCTTTGTGCCAACAATAATTCTTAAAGCGATTATTTTCATTATAAATATCACATGTATGTAGATCCCAACACTTAGTTGCCACATGTCTTGATCATCCACAATGATTGCAACAAAATATTTTAAAATTTTCATCCACCTTATAAGTTTCTCCTTTCACAAACTTGGTTTTCCCACTTTTAGTTTGATCAACCTAACCAAGGCCTTCATTCTTTGGCCTTATGGTTGAATCTATGGGCTTTCTTATGCCTTGAACATTCCTTCCCAAATCGTTTCCATTATATCCTATACTTTTTTATTAATTTAGAGCCAATAACTTTGGTGTACATTTCAAAGCACCCAATCTCTTCATCATCACTATGGTCTTCAACAACATGGCCCATGTCATGGACAACACATTAATCAAGATGAGCATCCATTACTTTTCAACCTGATGATTATTTCCAAGATAAGTATCACAAGAAAAATTTCTTCTTTTAATGATTCAAATCAGATGGTTTATATTCCATGCATTTAATCCTTACCGCTATCTAGTTTTGATGTTGCAACCTCCTTCCTCTTCTATTATTATTTTCATCTTAATGCATATATATTTTTACTTTTTATTCAATAGTCAAAAAATCCAAATGCTAAACACTAAATAACGAACTCCAAATTCTAAATTCTAAATTATGTTTAGCACTTCAGTAATGTTATGTTGAATTATCACTTAGGTTCAATTCCAAGATGTTGCAATAGAGAATTCAATTGTAGTGATTCAGGATTAAAGTTCAAGACCACTCATGGACTATAGAAACATATTTTGAGAAGAGATAGTATGACTACATAATCTAGACTGCATTTTTATTCCTATGCAAATCTAAAATATCCATATTTGTTATACTCTCCTTGCACCAGTTAGACCCATTAGAGATCCCACAATCAATACCTACCAAGAAATAGATATGCAACCACACCAATTTCTTCACAAGCTCCCACATGATCAACAACAAATACACCATATTCTTCTCATCAATTCTTAGAGGTATGTCTAGTCATCCTTAACATAGTAAATAAACAGATATTTTTAACATGAACACACACTCCCTTCAAAGGGGAAAATAGTTTTGACAATAATAGGCAGAGATGACTGAAGAAAAACTCATGACCATAGATAGCAAGGCAAAAAATGATGAGAACCATGAGCATTCTTTCTGCACTCAACAACAAGATTCAAGGCAAAAGAATAGATTTTATTTGTTTGTCATTTACAACCACAATGACACCTCGAAAACCACCACATCATCCAACATAATACATCACTAGTTTACAATAAGGATTTCAACACGTTCAACAAACACAATGATGCTCTAGTACTAGCTCTAGGTAACAAAGTTGTCAATACCATAGTCATAGGCATTCTCGCTTTTACTATACTCCTGGAATTATATATCAATTTATAGCTCCATCACAACAAACCCATGCTAAGCATCAATGATCTAGTACTAAAATATAAATAAATACCATGTAGTAATAGATAAGAGTAGAGAAAAAAGCACACTTGCAAAGAGATATTTAGTCGAATAACAACATAGATTATATTACATAATGAGCTAAATGCATAGCCAATATACAATACATAACTAAAAAATAGGGACAAATACACCAGATAATACACAAGAACACAAATGTTATGTAGTAATTGATTAGAGATAATAACATACTTAACGAGAGGTAATTGATCAAATTGTAACGTAGATTATATTATACAATATGAGATGCATACTAGAAGGGGAGAGAAGAAGAATGAGGGATACAAAAGATAAGAGCTAGATTTATTTTTATAGTAGAGAGTGGGTGTTGAGTATTCTGGAAGGGTGGCACACCAACACTGACCTAAATGAATTTATTTTGAGAAGGATGATTTTAGTACCAGTTATGTGCATGAATGTAAGTTCATCCAAACACCATGGGGATTTTCAAAGTTATTTAAAAATATGGTAATGTGAAGTGAGGAACTAAGAATTTCGTCTTGTGTTTATATTGAGATGGAATCTCCAAGTTCAAGCACTTCTCTATCCAAAAAAATGTGCATTCCCATATGGTTAAGTGCATGTTAACTATAAGCTATGAGAGTGTCTTTCACTTCTATCTTTATATGATTAATAAATACATCATAAACCATCTTTAGGAGGATGATGATGATGATGCAAATTCTAGAGCATATTGTGGCAGAACATCCTAAAAGGTATATTTAGGGATTGAGGAGGACGATGTGGATGCCATGGAATTGAACCAAATTGAACTCAACCAAAGTGAACTAAAACAAAGAAAACGAATGGAGTACTAGACTTTGTGTGGGACAGAACTAAGAAGTCTAAGGTACTATGATAAATATTGAAGGTAGAGGCATTAAATAAACAATTCAGGGATGAGCAGGTTTGATCACCATATGAATGTGAACGTAAGCATTTTGTCTTGAGAACGGGTTGTAAGGATACTCTAATTTAATTTTTCTCCAAATATTTAAAGGGAAATATCATTTTGATGATATTGCATTCAAATAATATTGATACATTTAATAGAAGTACAAAATAATTAGATTCAGTTTCTATAACTAAAACCTAATTGGAAGCCTATAACCCTAAGCACCTCATTACCACTACTTTAGAAATCAACTACATATCCTTAAGCATTACAAATAAAATAATTATTTAAAATTTTCTCCTTAACTTTTAAGGTTCAAATTTTTTAATTCTGAAACAAAACTTTCTCTTCAACTTGTACATATAACTTCTAACATTTTTGACTTATGCTTCCAAACTAGCACATTCACATTTTTTTTATGATCTTAATGTGCCCCCAATATTTCAATTCATTAACTTTAAATTCATTCTACATCATGCAAGGAAATGGTGTATTTGGCTAACACCCCAAATGAATTTCAACAAATTTATTTAATGGAAGACTTAGAATGAATATGTTTAATTGGAGACTTTGAACATAGTCTCATTATAAAAGAGGACTAATTTTAACCAACAAAAGAAAGGACATGGAAGCATTCTTCTTATTTTTTGCTCATCACTCCCTTTTTTCCTTTGGGTATACTCTTGCTCCTTTTTATTTTTTTTTTAACCTAGCTTTTCTTCTTGATTTTTTTTTTAAATCTGATTGCTTCAACTCATACCCTATTAAAGGTGTGAACCAACTAGAACTCGAATCTAGGACCTCTATTTGTTGAAGTTTCTCTCCTATGAGATTTTGGTTTATGTAACAACCTCGATCTATTACTCACTGGTTGCACGTAGAAAAGATCAAACAAAAACCTAATATTTTTTTCCCAAAAAAATTATTGTATAACATAAAATGTTTTCCTAGTTTTCAATACAGGGTTTCAGGTTTACATTATTTTGATTCAACCATTAATTTATTTTAAATATATAAAGAAAATTTAGCACAAGCATAAAAAACCACATTTGGATTCAAGACTGCTGCAATCAACCACCCAAGTGGACGAGATCAACCAAATCCCATTGTGATGCCATTCTATGGTACCAATTACCCTCATTTACTTCCATATTTTCTAACATGAGGATCAAACCATGACAATGGTTGTCCTCTATGGCCCATAACATCTAGAGGGTGGACACTATTTTCCTTTTCTCTTTCTACCGATCCTTTGACTCACTAGTTGATCAATTATGAATCAGTATGTAGAGGATAGTGTATTTATGCCTCCGTGACTAATTGATGTTTCCTTTCACACGAAGTGAGTTAGCGTCATGTCAATACCTTGAATTTGGACTTCATACCACATATACATTTAACTCATAGTGGTTCATCCCATACTAAATCTTGTGTCCATTCTGACTAAGTTTAATGAGTATAGATTGTATCACAGTTCTCCTCAAGTAGTAAACTAGAAAATATGTCCCATACCATCTTCTCATACCAGACTTGACCGAGTCACATTTAGTGACCAATTTCATTAGTCAATAGTTACCCCAAAGCTTATTGTGTGCATACTTGCACCACAACAACATTGGGTGTTTTATAATTTTTTCTTAATTTAAAAAACCCCTAGTGACCCTTTAACCAATACTAATTTACCTCTCAAACATTTGCTTATCAGGTATAGGTTTATGTTTTTTTAGATGAAACTCAAGTAGAATTCAATTTTAAAAATAAGCTAATATTTTATAATAGAAGTGCCACCATAGCCATGGCACAATTAATATTCTTGTCCACTACTTGTTGCAAAATGAAGTAAGAGACACAATTTCCCATTTCACATTCCCTACAATACTTCTTACATTGGGAATCCTTTGAGGGGTTTTATTATTTATCTAAGAAAGGATGTGATGACCCGAACATGGCTAAGCAATAATTAAGACTTTTTCCAAGGATACACTATGGCAGTGGAATGAATCGGTCCTCCATACAATCTTGGAAAACAAATTCCAATTCCAAAATAAACCCAAGATTTTAATTTGGTTTACCCCTCCACCAAGGGTTTGAATTTGTCTAACTCAAAAAAATACAAACATGATTTTACCACTCCCATTCAGGATAAACCAAACAAAGTTATTTTAACCGAACAAGTCTTGACTCTGTTTTGATTATTATTTCAGATATGGAGTTACTATATTAAAAGTTGTATTTTCATGTTTTTGAAAGAACAAAGTTTAAGATAGGTACTCTTTCATTTCGTCAAAACACTTTACAAGCTTTAAGCTATTTCTATGACATTCTGTAAAAAAATTTAACAACCAGCAAGCTATCAATAGTAGTTCCCCACTCCTTCGTTTTTAGAATAGATTAAAGTAATGCTTATCTAATTATTATTGAAGCAATCAAGCTTTAATAATATAACTTAGCACAACAAAATATGTAGTAACATGTTTTTAAAGTGGATTCAAGATAGATGCTGAGTTTTTCTTCCAATGGTTAACATCAATTGAAAAATAAAAACATTACAATGAACATCATAGTTTCCAAGTTCTTATTAATAAAGAATATCATAGCATTCAATATTTCATTTGACCAGCTATTCCAACATTCACTGCTACAAGAAAGTTCAAAATTGGTTTTAGTATACACAATATGTCTAAGGAGAATGTGGTATTACATGTAGGGTCTGCCCTTCTTTTCCATACAAGATGTTGTATACTTTTCTAGACCAGATATACAAACTACCCACCAACCAAGGTTATGGATTGTGCACTACACAGGTTGTAAGTTGGTGAAAATACTAAACTATTCCCCAATCCCCACAATTGTACAAGAACTTAAGATATGTAATGCAAACTTGGTCATTAGTAATAACTTCATGAATAGCTCTCAATAGTCATCACCACTTGCACATACTCTGGCACTGCACCTTTTCTTTTTTACAATAGTTATTTTCTCTAGGTTGTCTAGCAGAGAGATTCTAATCCAACATCTGGTTAATGTTCTACATAGCAAAAGTTGTAGGACGTCATCAAGGATCAAATACGGCTCAAATATAATGAATATACATTTATATTATGCACACACTTTCTAATTTAGAGTTATTACTATCAAAGAATTATACTTCTCCTTACTTGATACTTATTACCGAAATTTTTAACCAAAACTTATTCCTTCTTATCTACCTCTAATTTTCTCTGGTAGAACACTCATGATGCCTCCATGCACAGTCAAGAATGAAATTTTCAAACAAACATCTTTTCCTTTCAATCAAATAGTTTGCTCTAACAGTAAGGCAACATATCACAAGGTATAACACATATTTTTCACAATCCATATAATCGGGTTGTATATATAAAATAAATATCACGTATAACACTCATATTATTCTTTACTTCAACAAGGTTAATCCAACAATGATTCAAATTTCAACAAGTGAATTCAAACAATGTTATTCACGTAGAACCATTGTAGATACAATTTTCACAATACTTATTACTATAGAACCACCAACCTATAATTACGCTTTCCAAAAACCTTCACATAGCTTTCCTTTATTTTCCTCTTGTCGATATCACGTGTAGTCCAATATTCTTTTTCTCCTTTTTCTTTTTCGGGTTTTCCCTTGACATTTTGCACTCATAGATTTTCTCTCTTCCCACCCATTGAGAACTCATCAAATTCATTTTTATTTGCACACATGCACACCGCCAGATATCCGTAACACTCCATTGCACCACTTCACATGCACATTTTGCCATCATGACCATTACATTAGAATTCCAACATTCTAGTTTAAGATAACATCAAACTATATAGAGTATACCTTGCACTCATGTTCTTTATTAAGTCCTACTAACATTCAAACTTAATTCTCCACTAATATTCTTTTATTTTTAAAGAAATTCTATAATTATAAAATATGCTTCAATACATGGAAGACTTACTCTTTATTAACAAAAATAATAATATTGCTAAAATAAGCTTTCTCACATGACAAACTTTCTTATTTCTCTTTAAAGAAAAATTTCAAATATTAAACACACACATGCCCAATCAAGGAAGTGGCTCCCATCATCATTGCCACTTAAAACATTTCTTATTCTATGATATCAAGTGATATTCAAGCAAACATAACCCACATAAATATGCAATTTGCAATGCACCTAAATAAAATGAAAAGCACAAGTTTCCATGTGCTTGCAAGCTGAATCATCACTTTCTTGTCCTACCTTTTTCTGTTGACTAGCTTTGTTTCATTGACATCTTGTGATTGTTTTGCACTCATAGAGACCGTTAGCAGTACCATGGTTCAAAAGAAAAGGTAAGTTTATTATTTCTTAATTTTCATCTATTAATCATGTGAAGAGTGTCATTACATCCTCCCCCACTAGAGACAAACACAATCCCTATGTTTTAAATCTACTTTAACAAAAGAAATATTTTCGTATTTTCATATTTTTATAGTAATCAAAAAAATTCAAGCATCTTCATTGTTCTCATATAACACTGAATGTTTCATTCATAAAATCACATTTTTCATGTCTATCATATCGACTCATCACAGATCATATAATATTGCAATCAAATAAATATTCATTATCACATGTTCCAAAACTTTTCACTTGGTAATTCAAAACATTTACAAGCTACTATGTTTAGCAACTCAACAAACATACTTTAATTTTAAGCAGTATCCAAATCTATATCCATTTGCATATTTATTAATTTCATGAAGTTTCATAAACATTTATGATAAAAGTCTTCTTCTACTCGAACAAGTAAGTAAACTGCCATTGCATATCTATTTTGTCTTCCCACGTAGCGTTCCTGTCTGAGTAGTGGTCCCATTGGACCTGATATTGCTCTATGCTTCTCTTCCTCATATTCTTGGTTTTAAAACCAAGAAGATGAACAGGTCACACCTTAATATTTATTGGATCAGTCATCTACAATTTGGAAACATCCAATACATGAGTAGGATCAAAAATGTATTTTCTAAAGAGGGACACATGAAAGACATTATAATCTTGGTGGTAGAGTTAGTCTATATGCTACAGGGCTTATATTAACTATAATATCAAATAGACCCACATATTTGGAGCCAAGCTAAGAATATTTTACAGAAATTTTAGTTGGCTTCACCCTTAAGAATACTATGTCTCCCATAAAATACTCCCTCGATGTTCGTTTGAGGTCCATATAGCTATTTTGGTGATCTATGATCTCTTTCAACTTCTATTGAATCCTCTTTAATTGTTATTCCATTTCCTTTATCATTTATGGTCTAATCACTACCCGATCTTCTAGATTATCCCAAGTTAAGGGAGTTCTACACCATCACCCATACAGAGCTTCAAAATATGCCATACCTAGTGATGCATGGTAACTATTGTTATATGAAAATTCTACTAGGTATAATTAGTATTCCAACTTGTTGTGTTGATCCATGCAATACATTCTTATCATATCTTGAAGCACTTGATTCACTCTCTCAGTCTATCCATCTGTCTTAGGATGATAAGCAGTACTGATATTTAGTTTGGTCCCTAATGCTTAATGCAACACTTGCCAAAATTCAAAAGTAAAGCGAGAATATCTATCAGCAATTATTACTTCTAGGAAACTATATAGGCTAACCACTTCCCTAGAAAACTTATTTCTACCATGGGTGCATCATATTGCACATTGTCTAGTATAAAATGTGTGACTTTGGTTAATTTATCCACAATTACTAAAATTGCATCATGCTTGAATCTTGTTTTAGGCAATCCCACTATAAATTCCATTGATACTACTTGCCACTTTTGTGCAGGTATCTCATGTTGGTATATCTTTCCAACTGTATGTGGATGCTTTGCCTTCACTCTTTGGCATTCCAAACATTTTGCCATATAATTGGTAATATATTTATTCATTCTAGGCTAGTAATAAGATTTTTCAAATTTTCACGTATTTAACCCATCCTGGATGCGTCGAATAAGGAGTATTATGAGCCTACTTAAGGATTGTTTTCCTCAATATTTTTGAATTAGGTACTACCAACCTATTATTGAAATATAACAGGTCTCCCCTAAAAACATATTCAACATTCCTTCTATGTTTCTGCCCATCCTGACCAATATATGATTGACAAAATTCATTTTTTTCTTGTCATATCTTAATTTGATCTAACAAATCATATTCTCATTTTGTCATTGTAGTAATACACCCTTGCCTACTCAAAGCATCGGTGACCTTATTATTCTTACCCTTAATGTACTCTATGCCAAAATTGTACTCCACCAAGAATTGTATCCAGTGTTGTTACCTGACATTCAATAAGGGTTGGGTAAAGATGTACTTTAGACTCTGATTATTTATCTTTAACTCAAATTGTTTTCCTAATAAATAATATCACCAAAATTTTAGGGTGTGCACTACCACTGTCAATTCTAAATCATGAGTGGCATAATTAACCTTGTGCCTCTTAAGTTTTTGGGACTCATAGGCAATAACCACATCATATTGGGTTAAAAACCCACCTAAACCTTCAATTGATGCATCAATACAGAATGTAAACTATTTATTTGGATCAATAAATTACATGATCGGTGTAGTTGTTAGCCTTTCTTTCAAAACTTGAAAATCCTCTTCACATTGGTCTATAAATTTAAAGTTTTTCCCTTTTATCTAAAGGTTGGTAATGGGTTAAGCAATTCTTGAAAACCCTCTAATGAACTGCCTATAATATCTTGCAATTCCCATAAAACTTTGCACCTCTGAAACACTAGTAGGTGTTGGCCAATAAATAATTGCTTCAATATTCTTGGGGTCTATTGCAATTCCCTCAACATAGACAATATATCCCATATACTATACTTGTGGAGCATAAAACTCATATTTGTTTAATTTTCCATAATTTTAATTATTTCTAAGAATCTCAAGAACAATTTCAATATGTTGATCATATTCCTCTTTGATTTTGGAGTAGATCAAAATATCATCCAAGAATACAAGTACAAATTTATCCAATTGTTTCCTAAAAATGATATTCATGAAGTTCATGAATGTGGCTGGGAAATTGGTTAGCCCAAAAGGTAAGATGGTAAATTCAAAATACTCATACCTTGTTCTAAATGCTATTTTAGAAGTGTATTCCTCCTGAATCCTCAACTAATGATATCTATATCTCAATTCTATTTTAGAAAATATGGTTGATCCTCTCAATTTATCAAATAAATCATCAATTCTTGGTAACGAATACCTATTTTTGATAGTAACCTTATTCAACATCCGATAGTCTATAAACATCCTTAAGGTACCATCTTTCCTTTTAACAAACAAGATAGAAGCTCCCAAGGTGACACAGTTGGTTTGATTAGCCCTTCTTCTAACAAATCCTAAAGTTGTGTTTTAAGATCTTGTAGTTCTATTTGAGTCATCCTATAAGGTGCCCTTGCAATCAACACAGCTCCTCACAACAACTCAATTGAAAAATAAAATTTCCTCTAAGGAGGTAACCCTAACATATCTTCAAGAAACACATCTTTCAATGCTCCCAAAACTGGGTGTTTCTAGAAGATATCAAATTCCTTTTTAGTCTCTTCTCTCCTGCTCAATTTAACTATAAATATTATACCCTTCTTCCTAAATAACCTTTTTAATCTGCATTATAGTCAATAGGTGTGGTTTTACTTCTCTCCGATCACAATTAACTCTAATCCTTTGATTAGATTCATCCAAAAGTTCCACCTATATCTCTTCAAAGTTTATAAGATCCTTATGTGTTTTTAACCAATCAACTCCCAAAATTATGTCAAACACATGCAAAGGTGCCACATATAGATACCAGTTAGTCTTTGCTTGTGGTAAGGAGATGTGGAGGTCAAACAAGTATTGATTAACATGTTAGGTTTGCCCTAAGACATACTCTACCTTCTAGCTATTGGCCAAAAAGCCAAGTCTAATAGGCAAATTCCTCACTAATCTATATGATATAAAGCTATTATTTGACTCACTATCAATCAATATTTGCACATTTTTTATCAAAAAAATTACCATTCATTAAGAAAGGAGTAATTTGACCATTGAGTTCAGAACTACCTGTGGCTACATAGATCCTATGGCTAGCCTCTTCTAGGGCTTTTGGTGGTAGATCAGCTCTAAGGGGGCATTTATTGGCATAATGAGCTCCTTTACATACATAACATCCATTTGGTGGAGCTCTATTTCCTCTATTGTCATTCTCATTTCTGTTCACAAAAGTAGTTTCCCTAGCCCTTTCTTGACCTTCTGGTTTTAGGTCCTATCTTCTAGGAAACTCCTTAACATTTTTATTGAACTTACCACCTTGGTAAATTAGTTTATTTTTATCATTTTGCTTACTCCAATCCCCTCCTTTGGGTTTCTTATTTTGTTCCTTCTTCCACCTCATAAAGCCAACACTTTTTTTTTTTCTAAGCTCATATTTTTCCTTTTCTGAAAGCTCTTGATAATTAAAATACGCATTTCTCGTTTCCTAATTAGCTTCCTCCTTTCTTTCCAAATCAAATGTTGTAGGAAAATTGACAGGATTGTGCATATTTACCACCGTCATAATTCTAGGATGTAATCCTAGAATGAATTTTTGAGTTTTTATTTCTTTGTTGCTTTCATATTGTGATGCATATTTTAAGAGCTGAATAAAATTTCAGTGGTAATCCCGCATTGACATGTTCTCCTATCGTAAATTTGAGAACTCCCCAAATTTCTCTATGTAGTATTGCCTTATCAATAAACTATCTCTAAATTCCTTTATGAAATCCTCCCATTTAAGGTTAGCAGATTCTAATTCATGTCCTTTCTTATGATATTTCCATCATTCCAGGGCTATTTTAGTCATATTCATAACTGCAAAAGTAGTTTTAGATTCAGATGATAAAACCACCAGTGAAAATTAGGACTCTAGTTCACTTAACCATTTTTCAACTAAATCACCATCACCTTTTCTATTAAACTTGGATATGACTACCCTTTTTAGATTCCTATACAACTCTTTACTCACCCTTACCCTTCCAGCACTGGATCTCTCTAGTTCCTTTGGTACTTCCACTTTCCTATCTAATACAACTTCTCACCCTCCAGATAAGTCTTATATGACCCACTATTTTTGGATAATAAATTCTTGTTGTTGTGCCATATGAGCTTTATATTGGATCATCTCTTCCCTTTGATATTCCATGTGTTTAATAGTTGCACCACCTTTATGAGGTTTCCTTCCTCCACACCATTCTCATTCTCATTTTGATAAATCTCATTAACTCTTTTTAACCTCTTTTCATGTTGAGGACCCTCTTGCCTTAAATTTGTTTTTGGTCCCCTTGCAAGTTTTTTGGCGACTTCCTCCTCCCTACCTCTCGTGGGATTTCTCAAAGACCCACCTCACAACATTCATGCCATTTAACCTATAGTTGAAAGAGGTAGTGTATTAGTTTATATTGACTAATCTATTTCACATTCAAAATCTATAGCCTAGAATCACTTCTACTTTGATACCATATGTAACAACCTCGATCAAATCACCTGGTTGCACATAGAAAAGATCAAACAAAAACCCAAGATATTTTTTTCAGAAATTTTATTGTATAACCTAATTTTTTTTCCTAGTTTTCAATATAGGGTTTTAGGTTAATATTATTTTGATTCAATTATTGATTTGTTTAAAACATATAAATATAATTTAGCACAGGAATAACAAACCATATTTAGGTTCAAGACTACTACAACCAACCACCCAAATGGACGAGATCAAATAAATCACGTTGTGATGCCATTCTATGGTACTAGTTACCCTTGTTTACTTCCATGTTTTCTAGCATGAGGATCGAACCATGGAAAGGGTTATCCTCTAGGGCACATAACACCTAGAGGGTAGACGGTGTTTCCATTTTCTCTTTCTACCTATCCTTCGACTAACTAGTTAATCAATTATGAATTAGTCCATAACACCTAGAGGGTGGATGTTATTTCCCTTTTATCTTTCTATCGATTCTTCAACTAACTAGTTGATCAATTAAGAATTAGTATGTAGAGGATAACATATTTATGCCTTTGTGAATAACTGATGTTTCCCTTTACACAAATTCAATTAGCGCCATGTCAATACCTTGACCTTAGACTTCATCACGCATACACATTTAAATCACAACAGTTCACCCCATACCAAAACCTATGTTTGTTCCAACTAATTTTAATGAGTATAGAGTTTATCACAGTACTCCATGAGTAGCAACCTAGAAAAGTTGTCCCATACCATCTTATCATACCAAACCTGATCGAGTCACATTTAGTGACCAAATCTATAAGTCAACAGTTACCCCCAAGCTTATTGTGTGCATTCCTGCACCACAACAACATTGGATGTTTATAATTTTTTCTTAATTTTAAAACCCCCTATTGAACCCTTTAACCAATACTAATCTACCTCTCAAATATTTGCTTATTAGGTATAGATTTATGTATTTTAGATGAAACTTAAGCAGAATTCAGTTTTAAAAATAAGCTAACATTTTATAATAGAAGATCCACCTTAGCCATGGCACAATTAATATTCCTACCAACTATTTATTGCAAAATGAAGTAAGAGATATAATTTCCCATCCCACATTCCCTACAATACTCCTTACATTGGCAATCATTTGAGGGATTGTATTATTTATGCAAGCAAGGATGCGCTGAACCACACAAGGCTAAGCAATAATTGAAAAAAAATCCAAGGATACACTTTGGTAGTGGAATGAATCGGTCCTCCCTGCAATCCTGATGAACAAGTTCCAATTCCAAGATAAACCCAATATTGTAATTTGGTTTACTCCTCCACGAACGGTTTGAAGTTGTCTAACTCAACAGAATACAAACATGATGTTACCATTCCCATTTGTGATAGACCAAATGGAGTTCTTTTAATCGAACAGGTATTGACTCTGTTTTGATTACTATTTCAGATATGGGGTTACTATTTCCAAAGCTATATTTTCATATTTTTAAAAGAACAAAGTTTAAGATATGTACTCTTTTGTTTCATCAAAATACTATACAATATTTAAGTTATTTGTATGGCATTCTTTAAAAAAGTGTAACGACTAGAAAGCTATCAATAGTAGTTCCCCACTCCTATGTTTTTAGAATGGATTAAAGTAATGCTTATCTAATTGTTGTTGAAGTAGTCAAGATTTAATAATATAACTTAGTACAACAAAAGATGCAGTAACATGCTTTTAGAATAGATTTAAAACATATTCTAATTTTTTCTTCCAATGATTAACATCAATTGTAGAATGAAAACATTAAAATGAACACCATAGTTTTCAAGTTCTTATTAATAAAGAATATCATAACATTCAATATTTCATTTGACCAACTATTCCAACATTCAATGCTACAAGAAAGTTCAACATTGGTTTTAGTATACACAACATGTCCAAGGAGGACATGGTATGACATGTAGGCCCTGCCCTCCTTTTCCATAGAGGATGTTGTATACTTTTCTAGACCAGATATACAAACTACCCACCAACCAAGGTTATGGGTTGTAAGCTGGTTAAAATACTAAACTATTTCCTAATCCCCATAATTGTACAAGCATTGAAGATATGTAATGCAAAGTTGGTCATTGGTAATAACTTCATGGATAGCTCTCAATAGCCATCACCGCCTACACATACTCTAGCACATCTCCTAGTCTTTTTACACAGCAATTCTTGTACTCTAGCTTGTCTAGTAGAGAGAGTCTAATCCAACATATGGTTAATGTTTCATACAGAAAAAGTTGTAGGACGCCACCGAGGATCAAATATGGCTCAAAGTTAATGAATATACATTTCTATTATGCACACACTTGCTAATTTACAGTTATTACTATCAAAGAATTATAATTCTCCTTGCTCGAGACTTATTAAAGGAATTTTTAAATAAAACTTCTTCCTTCTTACATACCTCTAATTTTCTCAAGCATAACACTCATGATGCCTCCATGCACAGTCAAGAATTCATTTTCAGCATTCAAAAATAGTAAGAAAAATTTTAAACAAACATCTTTTCGTTTCAACCAAATAGATTGCTCTAACAACAAGGCAATGCTCTTCGAGTTGTCTATATAAAAATAAATATCACAAGGTATAACACTCATATTATTATTTACTTCAAGAAGGTTAATCCAACAATGATTCAAACATCAACAAGTAAATTCAAACAATGTTTCTCATGCAGAACCATTGTAGATATAATTTTCGCAATACTTATTACAACAGAACCACCAACCTAGAATTACGCTTTCCAAAAACCTCTGTGTAGCTTTCCTTCATTTTTCTCTTGCCACATGCAGTCCAATCTTCCTTTTTTCCTTTTTATTTTTTTGGTTTTCCACATTTTACACTCATAGCTTTTCTCTCTTCCCACCCATGGAGAACTCATCAAATTAATTTTGTTTTGCACACTGCGAGATATTCAAGATACTCCATTGCACGACTTTGCACACACATTTTTCCATCATGACCATTACAACAGAATTTCGATATTCCAGTTTAATATAACATCCAACTACATTGAGTACGCCTTGCACTCACATTATTAATTAAGTCCTACTAACGTTCAAACTTAATGCCCCACTAATTTTCGTCTATTTACTTTTTAAATCAATTCTATAATTATAACATATGCTTCAATACATGGAAGACTTGCTCTTTATTATCAAAACAAATAATATTACTAATATAAGCTTTATCACATGAAAAACCTTCTTTCTTTTTCTTTAAAGGAAAATTTCAAATATTAAACACACACATGCCCAATCAAGGAAGTGGCTCCCATCATCATTACCACTTAAAACATTTCTTATTCCATGCTAGCAAGGAATACTCAAGCAAAGATAACCCACACAGAGATGCAATTTGTAATACACCTAAATAAAATGTAAAGCACGAGTTTCCATGTGCACACAAGCCCAATCATCATTTTCTCATCCTACCTTTTTTTTGCTGACTAGCTTCTTTCATTGACATATTGTGACTGTCTTGCACTCACAGAGACTGTCAACAATACCATGATTCAAAAGAAAAGGTAATTTTATCATTTATTAATTTTCATCTATTAATCGTGTGGGGAAGATCGTTACAATTTCCCCTTGAACCACTCTACAATTCTAACCAATAAGTCATACTCATTGCTCCAACATTCCTCCTAAACCACATTGTAAGTGATTGGGACTCTTAGCATCAACACCAACTCTGAGCTCTAAGCTTTAAAATTGACTGTAATATCAATTGTTGAAAAAAAATCCTTCAAAAGAAAACAACCAAAAAAATGAAGCACCAAAATAACAACTATTTTCAATAATAAGATACTCTAATTAAATACCAATAACAAAACTATATATATATTAAAACATTTAATAGTAATACAAAATAATTAGATATAGTTTCTATAACGAAAATCTAACTGGTCGTTTCCTATGAACAAGTAAGCACCATCTGCTTTAGCTTATACAAATCAACTGCATATCCTTAGACATTACAAATAAAATTAAATATGTAAATAAGTATGTGCCCTCTGCTTTAACTTATACAAATCAACTGCATATCCTTAGACATTACAAATAAAATTATTATTTAACATTTTCCAACATTATGAAAGGAAATATTTTGGAAATGTTGTATGAACGAGAAGGATTGCGTGAGGAATCGTTTTTTCCTTCAACTGACCGTCAAAAAGATAGCCCGACCATATGTTCAGAGTTTTGAAAAGTTTTCTCTCCCGTACCAACTCGTAACTCGTGATAAGATTTTATGTTATCCGTACCCTATTTGTTCATCTAATTCTATTGATGTAGATCTAATTTAAGTAGATTTTAGGCTAACCTTGGTTTCCTTGTCATAGGAAGGTCAAGAAGTTCACATTATTTAGGCTAACCTGCGATTTCGAGATTTTATAAGATTGATGCTCAAATACCTTCCAACTTGATGTTGATGGTGGTTGATACGATATTTGATGGAAGGCTTTTGTAAATGATTCCATGGCCCGCTGGGTGCAATGCTGAGGCCTTTTTCTTGTCTCACTTCCAGTCTCAACAGGCATATACCCAAGTATCCTGAAAATGACCAAGCTATCTATTTGGCCCTTAGAGAACCCTTTATTGTTTATTCAAGTGTCGTATTTAGATCAGATTTTATAGGATACGTTTGACAGCCATATAGCTAACACGGATGGAACAAGATCCGCAGCGGCTATAATGTTTGTCTTATGCTTTTGTTTTCTTACAAAAGTTAGAGATGCTTAATGAATAAGATGCTACGAGATATTTAAAATTAATAGAGCTCACGGGTCCCCAAATGCAAGCCGGTTTTCATATGTTTTGTCTGGACTATTTGGGTTTGTTTAGATTGTTTTTTTAAGTGTACAAGACACAGATTTTTAGCTTAACACATGTTTTGATAATAAAAATCCATTTAATGCCTTATTCGTACGTCAGATTTTGATGGAGGCTGGACGTTCTTTACAAAGATTTTTAGTTTAAAACATGTTTTGATAATAAAAATCCATTTAATGCCTTATTCGTATGTCATATTTTGATGGAGGCTGGACGTTCGGAGAAATGGCAGGGCTATGTGACTGTTGAAAACTTTAACATTAATAAAGCACAAAAATAACAATAACCATTTATAGAAACACGATACCCTAATTCAATCCTGCTAGCAAAGCTGAAAGGAAAAGATCATTTTCACGATTTTGCATTCAAAAAATATTAAAACATTTAATAGCAGAAAGAAATTATATTAGGATCATTAAGTCTGGCAACTCAAACACAAACAGACAGATTCAGCTAACAACAATACAAGATGATTTTAATTAAGAAATAGATTCAACATAAAGACATTAAAGGCTCTGCTGAGCATACAAGAGCACATCAAACATTTGCAGAATACACTGCCTACAGAATACACTGCCTAAATTGCCTGCATTGCTGTTGTGCAGGGAACCTAGTGCTGCTGCACCCATATTGCATAATGAGGACCCAAGAACATGCATTTATAGATTGTAGAAGAACTCTCTAGAAGCACATGTCGGTGGAGGGAGTCTCTAGATTAACTGGAAACATCTAGAGCTTATCTACTACATTAAATGACCCACCTACTTCAGGTGTTTAAGCATAAAACATAAAATTTAGATTAAAATAAAAACCTAACTGGTTGCCTACATGCCATATGAACATCTAATTGTACTTGCTTTAAAACATTTAATTACAGTACACAACAGTTAGATACAATTTTTTTAACAAAAATCTAACTGGCCGCTACCTAGAGTGTGAACACCTAACTACTGCTACTTTAACTTAAACAAATCAATTGCATATCCTTAAACATTACAAATAAAATAAATATTTAACATTTTCCAAGAGTATGAAGGGAAAAGGATTGCATGAGGAATTGTTTTTCCCGTGAACCGACAGTCAATTGCGTGAGGAATCGTTTTTCCCATGAACCCGGAGTCAAAAAGATAGGCCGATGATATGTTCAGAGTTTTGATAAGATTTTATCACTTCCGTACCAACTTGTGATAATATTTTATGTTTTCCATACCCTATTTGTTCATATAATTCTATTGATGTAGATCTAATTTAAGTAGATTTTAGGCTAACCTTGGGATCCTTGTCATAGGAAAGTCAAGAAGTTCACATTATTTAGGCTAACGTGCGATTTCGAAATTTTAGAAGACTGATGCTCAAATACCTTTCATTTTGATGTTGATGTTGGATGAGACGACATTTGATGGAAGGTTTTTGTAAATGATTCCGTGGCCCGCTGGGTGCAATGTGGAGGTCTTTTTCCAGTCTAAAATCATCAAAAAAAAATATCAACAGGTATCCACAAGGTCTTAGTGTCGTATTTAAATAAGCTTTTATAGGATACGTTTGAGTCATATAGCTAACACGGATGGAACAGGATCTACAGCCGCTATATTGTTTGTCTTATGCTTTTGATTTCTCACAAAAGTTGAAGATGCTTAATGAATAAGATGCTACGAGATATTTAAAATTAATAGAGCTCACGGGTCCCCAAATGCAAGCCGGTTGTCATATGTTTTGTCTGGGCTATTTGGGTTTGTTTAGATTGTTTTTTTAAGTGTACAAGACTATGGTTTTTAGTTTAACAGATGTTTTGATAATAAAAATCCATTTAATGCCTTATTCCTATGTCAGATTTTGATGTAGGTTGGACGTTCGGAGAAATGGTAGGGCTCTGTGAGTGTTGAAAACTTTAACATTAACTCAGCACAGCCTTTTGTCTTTGTTCAGTTGAGGTTCCCTAAAAGAATTGGAGGAAAAGGGCTTATATCTGGGGGAAATTATTGTCGTGCAGGCAAAAAGGATAGAATTAGTAGCTGGACACAGATATGTCAGAAATTGGAAATGATGAACAGTCTCCAATAGAAGAAGTGGCACTCACAGTCCCTACAAGAGATGATCCAACATTACCAGTCTTAACATTTCGAATGTGGGTGTTAGGATTGGTTTCCTGTGCATTGCTGGCATTCATGAATCAGTTCTTTTTCTATAGAGAATTTCCGCTTAAGATTTCAGCAATTACAGCTCAGATAGCAGTTCTGCCGCTGGGTCGATTCATGGCGGCTACGCTGCCCACCAAAAAATTTCGGTTGCCAAGAACGAATAAGTATGTGTCCCTCAATCCGGGACCGTTCAACATGAAAGAGCATGTGCTGATAACAATCTTTGCCTCGGCAGGAAGCGGCGGAGTGGACGCAATCTATATTGTCAATGTATTGAAGAACAAAAACTTCTACGGTAGTGGTATACATCCCTTCGCCGGTTGGCTTCTAGCAGTCACTACACAGGTTCGATTCCCTTTCTTCCCATCCATTCCATTCCATGCATAGAACCCTATGACTATTATTTAGCAGTGATTAAAGATAGAGCAAATGTTAGGACACTTTTTCAAGCTATTAAATTAAAATTACAATTTAAATAGTCATATTTAAAATTAGTAAATTGTTATGGAAACAATTATTTGCCTAAATAACTGTTTAAATGGTGTCAAATACTGTAGACTACTTCCTATAATTTGACTAACTTTACCTTAGAAATAAATTGGATGTTGAAAACTCTCCTTCATTATCAAGATTATATTACTATGTTTTTAAATATAAACGTAATATTACTTATCCACCGAAAATAATTTATATTTATTAAAAATATTTTTAATAATTTAAGTATACAGTTTGGATATGCTGTTCTTGGAAAAAAATATATATTATCAAAGCACATAAAACTATAAAAACCACCAAAAAAAAATACTGAAAGTAAAAGTTTAAATATAAAATCACAGGCAAGCGGAGATGTTATCTTTCTTAAAGTATTTTGAAATATAAGATAATCAAGCAATGTTTACCTTATGGCCATTTTTCACAAACTATTTTGATTTGGAAAAAAGTTTAACTAGCATGTTATGAAGTCCTGCTGTCATTAGTATGACATATAAGATAATCTTAATTTAAAAACTATGTTTATTCTATTTTAGACCTTCCATTCTTAAAAGTGTAAGATGTAATGGGCTTTCAATTTTTCACTAAATGTAGCAGCTACAATTGATATATTAAAAATATATTTTCTTTCATATGGTCTGCAGAGTATATTTTCTGTGTACAGGGTTATTTATAAATCAGATTTGAAATATTTTAAAAATTTAAATTATTATAATATTAAATTATTGTTATGTAATTTTAATTTTGTTTAAAAAATAAAATAATTTTTTAAATTTATAAGATTATAAGTTATAATCAAATTTTAAACTATTTATTATTTAAAAATTCAAAATCTTATTATTATTCTACTCAATTTCTACAATCTTCACACTTTAGTTCCCAAACACAAATTGCACTCTTAAATTATGCATCCTTCACATGATAATGATAATAGTGTTATTACACACAATAAATCAGCATTGTCTATGGATGTGAACTGAACTACCATGATTATTGATTTCATAGATATGATTATTGATTTCATTAGAGAAAAGATGATAATTGATTTCATTAGAGAAAAGATGATAGTTTCTATTGTTCATTGGACTATGTGTAATATATTATATAATGTATACAGTGAGTAGTGCAGATGCTTGGCTTTGGATGGGCTGGACTTTTTCGAAAAATGCTAGTAGAATCTGCTTACATGTGGTGGCCTACAAACCTTGTCCAAGTCTCCATTTTCAGGCAAGCTCACATGCACTTTTCGCCAAAACTAATTAACTGGTAATTTCCATATCTCAACATGGACTTTATGGTTTGGGTCTCGCTGATTGTTCCTCAATTACTGTTGGCGAAGCAGGGCATTGCACGAAAAGGATAAGAGACCCAAAGGGGATTTGACAAGACTGCAGTTCTTCCTTATAGCCTTAACATGTGCCTTTGCGTATTATATTCTACCGGGTTATTTATTCGGCACATTGTCCACCATTTCCATCGTTTGTTATATCTGGAAAGACTCTGTCACCGCTCACCAGGTCGGATCAGGGCTGTATGGGCTTGGCATTGGTTCATTTGCTTTCGACTGGTCGGTCGTTACAGCGTATTTGCCGAGCCCTTTAGCAACTCCCTGGTTCTCCATAGTTAATACCATGGTCGGTTTCTTTGTGGGTGTATATATCGTCACCCCTATTACATACTGGACAAATGTTTACGATGCCAAGAAATTCCCCTTCATTGATTCACGCCTATTTGATAGAGAGGGTCACCAATACAACACAACAAAGGTGATGAATTATAAGGATGCAACTTTTAGTCATTATGGTTATGATAACTACAGCAAGCTGTATATGACCACATTCTTTGCTGTTACTTATGGTATAAGCTTTGCCACACTTCCAGCAACGTTATCTCATGTATTCCTTTTCCATGGAAAGTAAGCATACAACATTCTCACGAAATATGATCCATAACTTGGAAAAAATAGACATTCACCTTTGCTTGATGTGTGTTACAGGGAAATATGGCAACAAACAAAGGCTTCTTTGAGAGATGAGGAATGGGACATTCACACAAAGTTGATGAAGAGAAACTACAAGGCTGTTCCCCACTATTGGTTTGTGATTATATTGGTATTGATCATAGGGCTTGCAATTTTAATCTGCGAGGGATTTGGAAGGCAGCTACAACTCCCATGGTGGGGAGTTTTTCTGGCCTGTGGGATTGCCTTTTCCTTTACGCTTCCCGTCGGTGTTATTCAGGCCACTACAAATCAGGTAGATAAAGGAAAAACTCTTTTGGCTCATTATCAAGAAGAGAATCTTTAAAATACCTAACTGCTGTATGTGTTGTTTTTTATCTTTTCCGTTTCTTTTTCTACGCAGCAACCAGCGCTGAGTGTAATATCGGAGTACATCATAGGATACTTGTATCCAGGGAGACCATTTGCCAACATAACATTCAAGATATATGCATATGTCAGTATGACTCAGGCTCTTACATTTCTTCAGGACTTCAAACTGGGCCATTACATGAAAATTCCTCCCAGATCAATGTTCCTCGCTCAGGTGATCACTTTCAGAGTTTCAACTTAGAATGCACTGCATCACTTATATCTAAGTTAGAAAAACTATTATCATAAATTTTTGGTCCAACTAATATTCCTTTGGGAAGATGAAGATTTGAGCACTCAATAGTGGCATCTTGCAACTTGTTTGTTCATATTGTCCATTTTAGAGTTTCCATAGGATTTTGGGCTCTTATCTTCAATATTGTTAAGAGTGGTGTATTGATGAAATTAGTTTCTATCCTTATTCCTAATATTTATATACAAGTACATATACACTTGCAGCAACTATTTTATTTTAACACTCGCATGCCTCAAATTTAAAAATAACCTAGTTTAAATTTTAAACTTTATTAAAAAAATTCAATAAAATTTGTTTGAAAATGCGATGCAAGATATGATCAGTTGTTGTTACTACAATGCACTTTAAAAATCTTATTTCCAATAAAATTTGTTTGAAAATGCGATGCAAGGTTTGATCAGCTGTTGTAACTACAATGCACTTTTTGTAGTTCATCTGGTTTTTAGTATGATTTAAGTTTGCAGACTTACACCACAGGAACATGTAGTTGTTAGTAGTAGTTTTAAAGATATTGAATAAAGTTTTAAGGTTTAAAATTTGTAAAGAAGGTGGAGGTAGTTGTTAGTAGTAATTTTAAAGATATTGAATAAAGTTTTAAGGTTTAAAACTTGTAAAGAAGGTGGAGGTCGATCCAGGTTCTAATTTTTGTGTCCATTTTACAGATATAAGGTTTTTCCCTGTACTCACCCTGTTGATACTTAAATGGATGTGTGTTATTCCCTTATTAACAAGTGTAGCTCTCAATCTTACGAAAAATTATAGTTGGAAGGAGATTGCTCAACCATATGCATCATAAGAGTTTATCATACTAACCACCAAAACAATTTGCAATGGGGTCTGCTACCAGTCGCTCTCAGGTGAAAGGTACGCCTCTTAAGGTTAATACCACTGAACCCTCTGTTATCCTGGTGGACATGCTGGAGAATGTGTCCATCTCCAAGCCATCAAAATGGCTAAGAGATGCTGACGATATGTATGGCAGTTTATTTGTTGGGCTTGAGTAACCGTGGGGTGGGTTGGTGTTACTGATGTTGTTTTGATGTTTGCTGTTTATTTTCTGATTTCGTTTTTATGAGATGACTCGGTTTTGCTGGTCTATGGTGCAATGTCAGTCTGAAACTTTTTACCCAAAAAATATATATATATATATTAATAAAAATAATTAAAAATTATATATTAAATAAATTATACTTTTCATACAAATAATCAAATATAATCTGGGACGTCAGTTGGACTACATAATTAGATTTGGGTTTTTACATTAAGGTGTATCTACAGCTTGTAGGCACGGCAGTTGCAGCGACCGTCTACTTCGGAACTGCCTGGTGGATGCTAGGATCGGTGGATAACCTCTGCGATAGGAACATTCAAGGCAATCTTTGGACATGCCCAAATGACAATGTCTTCTTTAGCGTATCTATAATCTGGGGATTGATCGGACCTCAAAGAATTTTCGGCAATCTGGGCCTATACTCCAAACAAAACTGGTTCTTCTTGGTGGGTGCACTTGCACCAGTGCCTGTGTGGGTGCTTTCGAAAATGTTTCCTCATAAAAAGTGGATTCATTTGATCAACATGCCAATATTTCTTGGAGCCACTCTGAGTATGCCGCCGGCAGGCTCAGTCAATTTCATCGTTTGGGGAACATTGGGCTTCATTTTCAACTATGTGATCTTCAGGAATCATAGACAGTGGTGGAGTCGGTACAACTATATCTTGTCAGGGGCGCTGGACGGAGGAACTGCGTTCTTGGGTGTTTTATGTTATTTTGCATTACAGCTGAATGGCAATCAAAACTTAAAGTGGTGGGGAGGAACCCTGGCAGACGATCACTGCCCTCTTGCAACCTGTCCAACTGCTCCCGGTGTGGTGGTCGATGGTTGCCCTGTCTTTCATTAATCAGCAATATCTTGTCTTCTTTCATGTTGCAGGTTAACTAGTTATGCATTGTAATATTTTTCTTTGGGGCATTTTCCCCTGATTCAGTTCTTTCTATATTTACAATCCCACATAATTTCAAATCCCCTACATATAAATCTGATAAAATAAACTTTTTCTTTTCCCTTGATTCAGTTCCGTCTATATTTACAATCCCTCATAATTTCAAATCCCATATAATAGTTCCAATAAAAAAAATCCCATATAATAAACTTCGATAGGTGAATCGATAAAGGTTCAGTGATTGACAGTAGTTATAAGATTCCGTCCTCTAATAAAGTATTAAATTTTCCAATAAAAAAATAAAATAAGAGAAACATCCAAAATTTGGTTGTCCATAATAGACATCAATGTATACGATCTCGAGTATACCAGTCTTAATCGTGTAAAATCATCCCTGTTTCTGTAATTTGTTATTGCTTTTACTCAGAGATCTCTTATCCACCTCTTGCTTAGGTGGTGAGCATTCAAACTGAGGCCAAGTATAAAACTCTAATGTATGTAAACCATTGACAAGATATGTGGGGTAGTTAAGAGTTTGTGTGTTTAACCGTTCAATGTGATTCTGTGATTCTGTTATTTTTACAAACTGTTTTTCAGTTTCATTTGCTTAATTTTAGTTCTGTTTTTTAAATATATAATATTTTTTAATAATAATAAATTTGAGTTTTAAAATAAATTTTTAATATATTTTTTAAATTTATATATAAAGGTGATATTGAAATTTAAAATAATTATTAAAATACATTTAATATAGTTCATTATAAAATTAATAATATCTTATAATAAATATATTTTAAAAATTTAAATAATGGTTTGTATACAGGTTATTTATTTTTAAATAATTTAACAAAATTAAACCATAAGAAGTTATTTTCTCTAATTTAATAATAATATAAGTTGAGTTTTCTTTTTTTTATTTGGTTAGTGTGAGAAATCCCTATGACCAATGGGCAGGCTACCCCAACCATGACCCCTCCTAAAACTGAGAGTTATGCTTATCAATAGGAAATTTAACTCACAACCACCACAAACCCACCCCCTCACACATTCACCCACGTTGCGGTTTGAACCTTGGACCTCTCGAAGAAGAGCCAAAGCCTAAACCGTTCACTTAAACTCCTAAAGAATGTTAAAGATTAATCTAAATTTGAAATATTAATAAGAATCACATTATTTCAATATGTAAAAGAACTCAAAATATATTTTTTTTTTTGGTTAATGTGAGAAACCCCTACAACCAACACATAGGGTTGAATAGGCTCCCCCAACCATGACCCCTCCTAAATCCAAGAGCTATGGTTATCAATAAGGAATTTAACACACAGGGCTGAGCAGGCTCCCCCAACCATGACCCCTCCTAAAGCTAAGAGCTATGCTTATCAATAGAGAATTTAACACACAACTACCACACACCCACCCCTTGCACACTCGCCCACACCATAGTTTGAACCTTGGACTTTTCGAAGAAGAGCCAAATCCTGAACTGTTGCGTTGTCATCCCTAAGATAAAGGAACCCAAAATATGATTAATTTATCAGTATTTATTGATACACCTTAATAAAAATTAATTAATTATATTCTTTTATGATTTTGATAAGGGATTATTGTATACCCCTCTTGAACAAAAAAGGAAATCAAGAGAACTCAAATGGTTGTAAGTAAAGAATAATAAAAAACTACTTTATTACACTTCCCAATTTAAATAAGGATACATATTTATGTGGAGATATAATTACTTGATAGGAAGCTCTTATGTTTGACAAATTGAGGGGTAATAATTGTAAGAATCTATTTCTCTAGTAGTGGTTGAGGGAGAGAAAATTGGTTACATAGACAAAGATCCTTCTCATGTGAACATGCAATAGTGTAGCATCATGGATGAATAATTTAGAGGATATGAAAGGCATTTTAGATTGGTTGAACAACATCCAATATCACACCATATATTTGGGTTAGTTACATGGTCTTATATATGCATAGACAAGTTGAGTAAACTTTATGCAAAGTGCCATCGTGTGGGTTATAAGTCTTAAGGCTTACCACCTCTACGATCTTACTACTCAAGAGATTTTTATTAGGAGTGATGTAGTATTTGATGAGATTCTTCTCCTTCCAACTCACTTCCAATCCTCTTGGTAGATTATTTCACCTTTCTTATGGATCACCCCCTTTAAGATGTCTATGTTCCAAAGGATCCTTCTCTAGGGTTTCTAAACTCTTAACTTATCAGTCTTAATCCTCTAGTGAACAAGAGTGATATTGTTATCAATACTACAAATGCTCCATCAACATTCATTTATTTTTTTCTTTGGATCCTACATTAGATGAGTTTGATCTCCTATGGATTGTACAAAGTTATTGGATTTTGTGATTGACTATGGATGTGATGGATTCTTCAATTCCATATTTGTAGGATATGCTCCAAAATTAGACTAATCAATATCCAAGTTAGCCTAGAACCTCTTTGATGATGCACAACTCATTCTTGCACATGAACATCATTAGAAGCATCATCCTTCTCAAGCATTACTTTCAAAGGTTGATGATTCTGGAGATACTTCCAGTTCCAGGACAAGGGTTTTCTTGAGTGGAAAGATGTTATGTTGGTAGCATATGAGTTTATAATGAATGATTAAACTTGTAAGCTAAGTGCAAGAACAATGATCGATGTAAGTAGATGTACAAGACAAACTTCACTACAAATGGTCAAACTAAGAAGCATAGTGCTTGTCTTATTACTCAGGGCTTCTTTCTAAAGAAGAAATTTGATTTCTCAAAAACCAAGTTGTCCATATGGATCATATTGATTTTGCACAAGTCATCATTTCTATTATCACTTCCTATAGATGTATAGTTCATCAAATGGATGAAGAGTGATTTTTTATATAGGAAGATTTAGGAATTTTATACACGATAATCATCCAAATTTTCTCTAGATGGGCCTACCCCTATAATTTATTGAATGAAGAAGTCCTCGTATGAGCTTAAGCATTAACCCCATGCTTAGTATGATTATTCTTTTTTTATCAATTTTGGATTTTTAGTAAAGAAAGACAGATAATGATGTTTACATTGACCATCATGATAAAAACATTCTTGTTGTTATATTGTTTGATTATAACCTTATTGTCATAGAAATCTTAACACACTTGATTCAAGAGATGAATTTATGACTTTAAGACACATTTGACATGAGATATTTGGGTTTTCTTCATTATTTTTTAGGGATTTACATTGATCATCCATTATCTATGATCATTATCTCATAGACTAAGTATTCTTTGGATCTTCTATAGAAATCCTAGATGGATGAGTGTAAGCCCACTTGTACTCCATTTTCTTTAGCCTTGAAGCTTTGAATGGCCTTATTTACTCCTTTGGTTAATATCACTTTGAATCAAGCTCTTATTTGTGGTCTTCTCTACCTCACACACAAGACTAGACATTGATTTTATTGTCATATATTATTTGAGTTCAATGTAGGCACCCCATGAAAGTCATTGGATAATGGTTGATCAATATTAAAACATACTAGATATGCCTACTAGATGGGTATTTATCATTATTTTGGATCCTCTCTTACTTTGATGGTTACTATGGTGTAGATTGGGTATGTGATCTTAGTTAGCAACAATCTATCACTGGATTTGTATTCCACCTTGGTTATAGATGGGTATCTTAGTATTATCATGAATAGACCACCATATCTTGATCCTCTATAAAAATTGAGTAATTTTCTACTAATGACGCAACCAAACATATTTGATGGATGATTCTTGAGTAGTTGTGCCTTCCTTGATAATTTCATGTTACTCTCTATTATGATTATCAAAGTTCCATCAGTGTCATTTTCAATCATTTTTTCCATCAACATACAAAGCACATTGAGGTATGAATACAATATGCTCATTGAATTCATGCTTTACGGGCATCTTGAGCCATCCTATGTACATTTAGTGGAGTAAACAACATAAATATATATGGTTATGCTAGAGGTGACATTTGTACACTTGTAAGAGCATCTTAGTGTAGGAGAATGTCTATCGACAAAAGATTTTATCATGTTAACCATATCTATAATAACATAAGGAGTATGTATAGTATACTTTTAAGTGGCTTGTTTAGTTACAACTAGATAACTTGTTTAGGACAATAATGGTCTAGTAGTTGTTCAAGATGTTTGTGATAACTATTACAAAATAATGGTATTACAAACATAATGTTTCTATAGAAGGCATACATAAGAATGTAGTGATATGGATGCATTACAGTAAAATATTAAAGTAAATAGTAAAAGTTGATAGTAAAGGTAAAAAAGTCATCATCATAGTAAATTTTTTTTTTATAAGGTCAAGTGTCTTTAGATATAATGTAAATAAATAAATGTATGGCAATATCTTGTAAAATATTTAGAAAATGTTTATAAGTCTAAAATAATCCAAACTACCTTTGGAAGTATTAAGATATTATGAGAAAAATCTAAGATAATAATTTCTAAAACATATATTTTTGCTATCTCATATAATTACAAATTATCATAACAAGAATCCAAGAGAGGACAAAGGAGATATCTAGATTGTTTGGCATAAATATAAGAGTCCTTAAAGGATATCTCTAGAATATTTTGACATGTATCCATCTAAAACTTCTTCATTCGTGTAATATCTAGCTTTCATAATCTTATAAACAGGGGAGATCACTCTCATACAAGTTAACTTGAGCATTTAAGAGCTCAAGTAGGTAAGTGACAATCAAGTAAGATTGTAAGGACTACCAAGACTACCTAGACAAAGGAAGAGTGTATCTTTATAAAGATTGTGTCTAAGGGATTGTTTGAGCAAGAGTGAGGTAACGTTATTAGGTGAGTCCATAGGAGGTGAAAAGCCCAATAGAAGTATCAAATCCACTTTCTAGGGGAAATCTAGTGAACATTTAATATACTCTTCTATTTTGTATCTATAATAAAAATATTTGTGTTCCTACTTTGTCAACATTTTGGTACTATAATTTGCATTATTTATCCTTATTCAATGTCTTTATATTTTTTATTTGTGTATAAATTTGGTATGGAAGCAAGTTGGTAAATTATATGGTAGTTGTATTACGTGTGTGAAAGATCAATAATATTAATTTCATCTTATTATTTTTTATGAATTTCTATTTGGATATATTTTCTAGGGCTGGTAGCTTCAATCTTTCAGTATTTTATAAACCAAAGAAGTCATCTTGTTATAAGCTCCAAATTATGTATCTTTAGGTTTGTTAATATTGGAATCATAACCATTGGAATTCTATGCATAAAAACAAAATACCATAGTACAAAGAGTACTAAAAAGACATAATGTTACTATTACATATTGATATTTTTTGCATTTTTGTCAAGATAATTCCACTTTGATGTTGGTGTTATAATGCAATTATGTCTTTACCATTCTAGTATCTTTACCTTTTACTTATGATTACTTATATTGTAGTAAATTTCAAATTTATCATATAGAAAAATTAATAATATTACCATGGTAATTCCAATTTTATATTTGACCTATTTTGAAGAGGATTTTAATATAATAAATTTATTCAGGGCATTAGTTGGGTAGACGAAGTGCTTTCTGGTTGCTACGGGATTGAAGATTAGATTTTTGCCCTAGGAGGGCCCAATGGGGACACCTCTGGATCCTCTTTTAGAGAGGTAAATTTATTTTGCAGATTTATTGAAGGAAAAATCTCCAGCAAATACTGAAGAAACACAGAAAAACTACATTAAAAATACTTTTTACGAGTACTTGAAAAAATCAACATCTCAAAGATTCAATGGATGATTGCCACAATCAGAATCAAGGCCAAATATTTTCATTGAGCAAATGATGGTAGAAGAAATAGTCTTGTATAGAGCCAATCATGATCTGATCTGTAAATTCATGGGTCTTCGCCCTACCTTGAATTTTTTGCATTCTTGGGTTTGGCAAAATTGGAAGCCTCTTGGTGAGTATTCTTTGTGGTTTATTAGTATTGGATATTTTATTCTTATATTTTCCTCACTTGTCGATAGAAATAGGGATTTCAAATTGAAAAAGAGGAATCATTGTCTGACAAGATTATTTGTTCAACCTTGGAGAGTGGAATTTGATCCCCGAATTGAACCCACTGCTATCCTAGTTTGGATCCATTTGTATACACTTTTGGAAATTAGTAGTAATTCCCTTGGAAGATATTTGGGTGTTTCTAAAGACACAATGGAAGGAAACATAGAATTTATGCTAGATTATACATGGAAATGGATCTTAGCCAACCTTTTTCATTAGAGCTTGAACTCGAAATTGCAGGTATATCTTCGATTCAAAAATTGTATTATGATACATTGCCATTAAAGTGTAGATTTTACCATAAATATGGCCATTTATCTCAGTCATGGCTAACCAATATGAACATAAAAATGGAGGCTCCTCTAGGAATGTCAAATATTCCTAAGGAGGATAAGTCAACAATTAATAAATAAACAGTCAATATTTCTTAGGGTGGAGAAGCACAAGAAGATGATTTTGAACAACCCAAAAGAAGGATAAGGCAAAAGAAAAAAGTTGGGAAAGATCAAACCCAACTCAAGCCCTCAAATAGGTATGAGATAGTCAAGACACTAGTGGATCAAGAAGATGAATAATTCATGGAAGGAGTGTATGGGAATAATAAAAATAATAATAGCCATGTTCAAGCCCCTGTTTCACCTCCTCCTATCCCATAGCAAGTAACAGAGTGGAGTGAGTTACCAAAATTAGAGACTGCAGGGGAATTTATAGTACATAACCAAGAGCAATTGATAATTAAGGATGTCATCATGGGTATAGCAGAAAAGAATAGAGAAAATCCAACTCTAGGGATAACTCAAGTGGAAAAGAGATCAAATAATATTAGCTCTCAAGGAGTGGGTAGAAAATCAAATAAGGAATTGATAATGGTTTAAGTAGACAAACTGATCAGTGGGGGGTTGGTGAGGATAAATACTCTTACTGGTCTTAAGGAAGGAGTTAGACTAGATTGTTGTTGGGGATTTTAATGCTAAATTATCATCTAGAGACTAGGAAGGGGGAACCCCAATTTTGGATCCAAGGGATCTATTATGATTGCTCAAGTCCATGCATTACACTTGGTAGATATTAAATTTCCTAGAACCAACTATACTTGGGCTAATAAGAGGAGGGAGCCACATAGCAGGAAAGTGAAGTTAGACCATTTTTTGGTTTTAGAGGAGACATCTATGAAATGGAATCTAAAATTTTAGATTTTGGAGGGTCTAATTTTATATCATTTTCCCATTCTATTGGAAGGGGATTTTAAGACAAGGCAACATCAAAAACCATTCTTATTTGAAAACTATTAGTTACAAAAGAGGAACCTTGAAAGAAAATTCCATAATGGTGGGAAGAGGGATGCCGGTATATGGGAAAAAAATGTTTAGATTCCACAAACAACTTCATTATGTCGAGGATCAACTGAAACAATGGATGTAAGATAACAAGACAAACTTCTAGGTCCAAAAATCTCCATTGGTGGCTAGATGGGATAAGGTTCACAACTATTTTAGAGAGGGAACAATTACAAAGCAACTCAAAGAAGAGGATGATGCACTATGGAAAGAAATTGAGGACATTGACAACCAAGATAAAATCTACCGCAAATAGAGAGCAAGAACCACTTGGATATTAGAAGGTGATAACAACGCCAAAATTTTCCATTGGACTACTTGTCCTAGGAGACAGACAAACAAGATGGAAGCTCTTTAGGATGAGAATGTGTAGTTCTTTGATACAATCCCAGGTATGCATTTCCATTCAATGGATTATTTTGCTAAATTTTTTAAGGAAAGTATGGTGTAAGATGAAGAAGCTTAAAAAGAATTTCTTGCTATCATACCCTCTATGATAGTCTTTGGAATGAGTATCGTAAAAACACCAGGTCTATATGGCTTTCCAATTGAGTTTTTTCAAACCTTTTGGGACAACTTGGAGGAGGATGTAATGGTTGTTATAGAGGATTTAGATATAGTAAAAGATTTCTTAAAGCATTAAATCATACATTTATTACCTTAAATCCGAAATGGGAGGAGGGGGTGAATATTTAGATTATAGACCTATTGTCTTATGCAATGTTATATATAAAATAATCACAAAGGTAATGGTTGAGTGGATAAAACATATTCTACATAGCATTATTTCCTTGAAGCAAGGGGGTTTTGTAGAGAGTAGGTAGATCTTGGACGATGTGGTTTTAGCTCAGGAGGTAATCCACTCAATGCAAAAATATGGAAATAGGGATTGTTCATAAAATTGGATATGTCAAAGGCTTATGATAGGGTGGAGTGGCGCTTCTTGTCAATGATTATGGTAGCCTTCGATTTCTCTCAAGATTGGATAGAATGGGTTATGAGTTGTGTTTCTACTTCAACATACTTAGTGTTAATAAAAGATCTTTCCTCATAACCATTTGGAGCTACTCAAGGCCTTCATCAAGGATATCTATATTCCCCTTATATTTTTCTTATATTGGCTGAAGTCTTGGGTAGACTCATCTTGAGAAGAAGACAAACAAGGTTTTCTAATAGGTATCAATGTCGGTGAGGAATTTATGACTCACTTACAGTTTTTGGATGACACAGGATTAGTGAGAGTGGCCAACTTCAAAGAAGTAATAATTATTAGAGATACTCTTAATGTTTATCATAGAGCCACAAACTAAGTCATAAATGATGAAAAATCCAAAGTGGTATTTTTTAATCTTGATCGAAGGCTTCAAGAAAATTTTAGATATCTTGGGATTCACAAGGACTTGTTTCCCACTAGTATATTTTGGGTCCCTTTGCATTTTAAAAATTGAAAATAGATATCTGAAGGAATTTTTTGGATTGTATCAAAGAAATAATTAATCATTGGTCTCACAAATGGTTAAGTTATGGGGGTAGACTAACTTTTTTGTAGTCAATCATTTAGGCCATGCCAATTTATAAATTTTTTATCCTTGCTACCCCACATACCATATGGAAAGAGTTAGACAAGATGGCTAGAAAATTTTTATGGGGAGGAGTAAAAGGAGAGGAAATAGGCCTTAGTAGATTGGGAGAATGTAATTCAGCCCAAGGTAAAGGGAGGTTTGGTACTGAGAATATCAGAGTTAAATAATAAAGCTTTGTCTAGAAAGCTTTACTGGAGGTGGATTTCCCAACCAACTTCTTTATTCAAAAGAGTTTTAACCAGTAAATATTTGGGACTAGTGAACCCGAATGAGGTGAGGAATTTCCCTTTGGATGGTAATGGGTCCTTGGTGTGGCCATCTCTAAAGTTAGGATCTCAAGTAGTGAAAGATGGATTATTCTACAAATTCGGGAGATGGGAGAAGGTACAATTTTGGATAGATTCATGGGATCAATACCCATATATCATTGTTGAATTTCCAGAATTACAACCAGTAAAAATAGCCATGGAAATTAGGGTTTGGATCTACATTGAAAGCTATTTCAACACTAGCCAACTAGGGAATTATAATTTTAAGTAGTTTAAGAAGTTGGATGAGTGGCCAATTCCAATCCCTCCAAAATTGACACCCATCATTACTAAAATCTTTGTAAAATGATTTCTCACAAGTAGAGATGAGGAGGATGAATTAGCTTAGGGCTATGGGAGCCTTGGAGTCTACACAATGAAGTATGGATATGATAAGATCCTTTGATAACCTCCTCCTCATGCATATTAGGTTGAGGATTGGAGAAAGATTTGGTAGTCTAAGGGTTGGCCAAAAGTAAACTTCTTTGCCTGGTAGTTCATGCACAATGGAATTCTTACTTTTGATAATAGGAGAATCGTTGGTCCATATCAAAGTTTTGTATGCTACAAGAGTGAGAAAACATATAACCACTTGATTTTTGAGTACCCATTTACGTGCCAAATCTGGTAGTGATGGTTTTTATCTTATAAAATTTGAGCCAATGGTGATTTGAATCATATTAATATTTGGAAAATATGGAAGATGGATAGATTTAAATCTAAAGCTCTTTATATCAATTGGAAGCTTGGATTAAACTTCATTTGGTGGTAAGTGTGGTTAGAGAGAAATGGTAGAAATTTTAGAGAAACCTTTTCATCCTTAGATGGCATTTGGCAAGCCATTTGGAGCAAAGTCACAAAAACGGTGACAGGGTATGCTAAAGAGGAAATTCATACTAATATAGGGACAATGGAGAAGGAAGTTGAAGTGCAAGAGAGGTAGGATAGAGCTAGTTGGAAACCACCCCTAGAAGGTTAGATTAAAATTAATACTGATGGAGCTACAAAAGAAAATCTGGATACAGCTAGAATTGGAGTGGTCTACAGAAATCATGTTGGAACAGTGCTATATTGGGAACTACAAGGCATGGGAAGGGTCACGAACAATGAAGTAGAATCTTTAGCTATCAAATATGCTTCTATATGGGTAGTAAGACAAGGTTACAAGAGGATAATCCTAGAATTAGATTCTCAAATATTGGTGGGAGCTCTAGATTGCATGAGGAACTTTACTTTGAAGACATGGAGGTTGAGGATTCTTGTCACCCAAATTAAGGAATTGTGAAGGAAATTAGATGATGTGATTCCAATCTATGTGAGTAGAGATCTAAATAAAGTGAAATACTTCCTAGCTAAGATGGGTATTGAGAAGGAGGTAGGGTTTTAGTGGCACAACGACATGGCTATTGAGGATGAGAGAATTAGGCAGGTTGGTGAGAAAATCCAATGTCTAGCTAATTTGGACAACCATTGTAGAAATATGGTTTAGGAGATTTAGCTTCAATGCAGATCTTCTTTTACTATTGTAAACATGTGTTCTTGTCAGCTAAGGCTAGGAGAAATTTCATCCCAACTTGTAAAGGATCTTGTTTTAATATAATATTTTCAAATTCTTTTTCAAAAAAAAATCAATTTTATCTAGGGGAAAACATTTTACTATGGTAACTCTAGAATTTACTATGTGATAAGTCCTATTTATTGTGGTTATTATAATTTATACTTATAGTCTATACCTTTCTTGTGGGTCATGTTATTTGTTCTTACAATGTTAGTATATGATAGAGATTGGTCCATAGCTATATCCCTTGATAATTAGGTGGAAAATTTCTAATCAATTTATTTGTTTTATTTATATTGTCTCTGTCCAATGTTCATATTTGATGAATTTTATTAAATAAATTATGGTAAAATATAGTAGATTTGGTATACATAATATTTTACAAGCAATTTTCCATGTAGATCATGTGAAATTTATTTTTATACAAAGAAGAGTTGGTGAATATTGATGAAACACTACAAATACAAAACTTATATACATAATCCTAGGCAAATTTTAGATTCTAATAAGTCTACTATAGAACATATGATAAATTGTATGCCCTTTTAGCCCAATCATATAAATATGTAATACTTTCAATTAGGATTATAAGAGAGCATGAATTTGTAATGGCTTTATTAAACCTTATAGATGACATTTAGATCTACTAAACCTTATTAGATTTTTTTAATATAATTAAATATCTATGAGTTCTATAATCTAATTAATCTATTATAGTTGATTATAAATTTAGAAAATTAGTTATCCAAACATAAAATATAATATTTTTTAGAATTATTACTAACATTAGGGAGCAAGTGCAAGTTTGGAGTGATCCTCACCTTTTTTTATTGGAGAAAGTAAGCAAATATTGTGAGTGTCGATAAGAAGTAAATATGATCAAGATCCAAGGTGCAAATAAGGTGTGAGCATCACTTTTCTTCTTAAAAAAATTAGGGGAAATTCAAAAACTAAAGTGTTTTTTTAAGAAATTTTGGATAGCATAGCAACAAAATCATTTTTTTAAGTCCTAACTACAAGTAATAATACTCTAATTGAAAGTATGCATGCCTTAATCAAGGACAAGAGGAAGAGTGAATCTATGTAAAACCCTATCTAGGTAGAAAATATTACATGACAAGTTATTATCAAGGATCAGATAATTGAGCATGATATGATGGTTCTTAAAAGCAAAGGCTTAATGCATATGTTCCATAGATACTGCCTAGGTTTTTTAAAATTGGATCAAATGGAAGTAGGGATTGAAATCAAATAACTCCATAACTTTACTTTTAAAAGGATTTTTCCTCATCATCTTCTCTAGTTCAAAATTTAAGGATAAAACAATGGATGGTGGCCCATGGTTAAGGTGGAGAGATGCATTATATATAAGACCATGAACTGAGATATATTTTGTGAAGATAAAGACTATTCAAATGCGTGCACTATCAATTAAGATTTATGGGCTTCCATATAATCTTATTAATAAGGAGGTTTTAAAAACTATCGGTAATAAACTAGGGGAATTCATCTAAGAGGGACCAACTACTAAGGAGAAAAGGCATGATGTATACACCCCAATATGTGTTGCCATCAATTTTAAAATCTTTCTCATAGTATGTTACGATTAAATATAAACCAAGATAATGAAACCAAAATTATGAAAATATTATATTTTATAACACAAATGTTTTGACACTAGACACATGGCAATAGATTGCAAAGTAAAAATCATGGAAAAAGACATGGAAAATTTTGGACATGAAAAAAACTTCAACATAAAGTAAGGGGACAATATCATAGTAGAATCTAGGTTAATTCAAGGATTTTCCACTCCCAATAAAGTGACAAAGAAATTCCCTTTATATCATCAAATATTGAAGGTCATTATTGTTTATAAAAAACTTGACACAAGGGATGAAGAAGTACAATGCACAAATTTAAATTTAGTAGTTAAAGGTGAAAACGAATATGGGAAGGCAAATTTTAAAGCAAGGGATGCAAAAGAGGTTAGATTTAATCCAAGTAATTCATCTTCATTTTACTCAAGTAGTGTAAATTATCTTGTAATAAAAATAAATATAGTATAGAGTGTTACTTGCACTTTAGGTTTTGAGGAGTGACATAATAAATAAATGCATATGGAGGATTTATATGGAAATTTAGGGTTTACAAGGTAGCATTAGAAATTAATTATTGTGGATAATAATGCTTGTACTTTAGGGTTTTGAAAAAAACATAAATAATAAAGTGTGTGTGATGTTATTCATTACATTTTAAATTATCTATAGAAACATGAGTCTTTAGAAGATAATTCTCACTATGAATAGTATGGGAAAACAAAAGAGGTTAATGAAAATGAAATTATTAGTGGGAATAGAAAAATGATAGGAAGACCTTCAAAGCAAGAATAAAGAGAAAAGGAAACTCAAAGGGATGTCAATTTGGGAATCTAAAAACAATTATCAAATTTATTGACAAGAAGTGGGGCTAATACCACTAATAAAAATAAAAAGTGAAGATGAAAATAATATCATAGAATATTGGGGGTATGAATAAGACCCCTAAAAAAAAGATTTATTAAAGAATTGATAGGTTGTTATATCCTAAAATCATTTTAATACAAGAAACAAAATTTAGTGAGAAAAGTAATGATGTATTATGCATTCAAAAAGATTTTAAAGATGGAGAATTGCCTTGCAGTTTCTTCTATAGAATCTTAAGGAGGTATTCAACAAAATGGGATAAACATAAATGGGATGGGAAATTGCTAGAAATAAAAAGTAATTTTTTTGTTGGTCTATTTTATAGGAAAGAGGAAAACATCAAAGTTAGGGTTATAAATGCATATGCTCCAACCATAGTTACTTTCCATGAAAGATATTTGAAGAACCTTAACATATATTTATCAAATACAATCATAAACGCTTCATAATTGTGATCTATGGATTCTTGAAGGGACTTCAACATAGTTCTATCTACTTTAGAAAATAAGGGGATACTCTAGATGGTCCAAATAATTATAGTAATTTGCTTCAATTATCAATTCTAATGGCCTTTGAGATGTTATTCCTTTAATTTTTCAATATACATGAAATAATAGACACATTGAGCAAACACATATAGCAAAAAAATAAATAGGTAATTGCTATGCAACATATGGTTGTAAACAGAGTATATAATCTCTTCAGGAATTTTATTGCAAGAAGGATTAGATCATAAATTAATTCTCTAGAGATGTGATTTACTCAATATTGGTCATCCAAATCCATTTTGATTTCAATTTATGTGGCTCTAAGATCCTAATTTCTTCTATATGGTTATGTTATGGCGGGATAAAGCAAATTTTGAAGGATCGTGTATGTACAAGTTTATTCAAAAGATGAAAATTTAAAGGAGAACATGAATATTTGGTGTGCCAAATCCTTTAGTAACATATTTAAAGAAAAGGACAATTGAATTTAGGCTCAAAAATTTATAAAATATAGTATAAGTCAATGGAAATGACCATGATTCTTATGTTTAAGAAAAAAATTACTTTCTAATTATCATAATGTATTGAAAAAAAAGGAATCACATTAGTTCTAAAAATAAGGCATTCGATTATATGCATAAAATTTGTTCTCTAATACAAATGTAGTCTTCAACTCATCTTCTTCGACTATATTTATTTGATTATAGTTGGAAAATCCATCCAAAAGTGAATAGATTTTGTGTCCATCTACCTCCTCCAAATCAAATTAGTAAATGGTATGTGAAAGGGATCCTTTAAAGTTACTACATTTAGACTTGTGAAATCTACAAATGTGGATCTGATTACCTTCCTTCTTCAATATGATCACAATTTGTGATACCCACTCACTCATCGTAACCTTGAAGATGATTCTTGCATTCAACATCTTTTGTATCTCTACATTGACCAAGGCCACAAACTTTGGATTCATTTTGTATGGACTTCTCCTTACTAGTTGTGCACCTAGTATCAACTGAATCTAATGCACACATAATTCTTGTGGAATCTCTTTCAAATACTTATATGCCCATCTAAATATATCCTTGTACTGCATGAATATTTTTAAGGCTATTGCTTTCAATACCAGATCCCATTGTCCCTGCAATGGATTATTTTCTCTTCATTCCCTTCGCCAAGGTTAACCTAAACCATCCTTGGTCCTTTATATTTTATGGTATGAGGTTCACTTGTTGCTTTAGCCACATCAATTAGGTGTGTTGGTTTTTTATCAATCATAGCATCACCAATAGTATAACTTGCAAAGTTCATTGGAAATGTCCACTTTTCTTTTTCCTCCTTTGGTGTAGGTTTAATATTCTTGCTACACTCGTTGACCTCATATGCACTTTTTCTTTTTTCATCATGGTCCTCTTTTGCTTGGATACGCAAGCAATTTTGCAAGAAGTCTTCATAGTCCTCCATATTGTAATGGAGAATTCTAATTTTTGACTACTCTTTAGTCTCAGTGTATTTCTCCACTTCTAGGACCCTTCTTTTTTCAGCCCTTATCTTATCATCTTCTGATGATGAGTTTCTTAATTTGTTGGATGTCATTATATCTTCGTTAATGGACTAATTATTGAAATTTATCATATATTTGTGTTGGCATTTTTGAATGTTAAACTATCCTTCTCCTAGTTGTCATTAACTTTTGACATGCATAGCCTTCCTCACCCCAAAAACTCATTGTATGTTGGTTTCTGCGTGGTGATCACCACAAAATCCATGATGAATTCTTGATTGACTATCTTCACCTTTTGGGTTGTCAAGACTCCATATTGTTACCATATTGATATGCACCATATAATTTAAAATTTTGGGACCATAATAATGGTTCTTCAAGTTCTTTCCAAGTCTTCTCCTATAATACATTTACACTTGATCCTTTGTCAAAAATCACTTGTATCAACTTAGGGTTGAACAACTCAATATGGATTAATGTTAGATTCTTTTTAGCATCAAACATCAACATTATTGGATAAATAAATTAATCCTTATTCTAGTTGCCTCTTGCTGGTGTAATCATTCCCCCATTTTCCTTGTCTGCATAAATTCTCCTACCATTGCATAAATCTTCGATATTGTGTAAAGTTTGACACCTTCACTTCTACACTTGTGATTAGAACTTGCATTTCCAGTTGTGTTGACGTCTCTACTTCAACTTCTTCTCTTAAAGGATTCTCTCTTTATTCATATTTTGTATTTCTTCCTCTACTTGAGCATGTGCTTCTTTCCATCTCTCCTTCTCCATGATAGGATCTGAATATTGCTCAATTTGTCTTGCCTAAGCCAAAATTAAAACTAGCACATGTTTCTATTTGTTTTTTTGGTCCATTTGAGGCTCTTTGTTGTCAATAAAATTGGTATTCTATGAGTTACTCAAACGCATCCTCTTCAAGCAATTGGGCTCCCTATGATTTCTCGATTCACATAATCGTTACATCAATCCATTACTAATATTTTTTATATTACCACCTACTAGTGCATTTTGGTCATTTCTTGCAAGGTACCCCCACTCTTGGCATCTTAAATATTGAATAATAGGTCTCCCATACAAATCATACTGTAATCGAGCTTAGCCACCTTGTGGTTGATTTCCTTGTTGTGATTGTTGTCCTCCTCATTAGTTATTTTTGTAATCATTGCTTGTTTCTCCTTGCACCCTTTTGGAAGTGTTGGATTTCTCTTCCATATCCTCCTTTTGCACCATTAAATTTTTATGTCTTATGCTTTTTAGGTTAAAATGGCAATCGATAACCACATGTCTTGCAAATTCACAAATATTACAAAAGGTAAGTTTTAGACAGTTTACATTTGTGTCTTCTTCTACCTTGCAGTTAGAACACCATATGTCTTTATTTTCATTCTTTTTGTCTCCCTTCACATCATTGATCATCCTTTCCAGGTCCTTCCTCATGGCTTGTATAGCAACATCTAAATTATCACAGTTGTTATCTCAATCATAGTATCTATAGTGACTTACTCCTGCTACTATTTGCTTCATTTTTCTTTCAAAATTGAAAGCTTGATAAAAAGCTTCTTGATAGTTAGTAGGTGATATCTTAGTATCAATCAATCTAGGAATCATCACTTCTATAAACCATATGCTAGTTTCATCTCCATATTGTTGTTTAGTTTCGTTAGTATATTGTTATATGACTTGATGTCTTCATTTTTATTCTACTTTGTGGAATAAATCTCTCTAATGATTTTTGTGTCATCTTGGAGTAACCTAAATTCCTTTGTGAATTTGGTATTTAATTCATCCCACATAATGAAGGGGTTTTCTCTCTTTAAATTGTGGCATTCCATTGTGACCCATTGTAATGTAGCCAAAAATAGTCTAAGCCATGACCCTTCATCATCAACACCATTCACTCGCCATATGGTCTCACACGTGCCAACATGGCATTTTAGATCCTCATTACCATATCCCAAAAATGGTGGGTACTTATGCTTGCTTGTTGCTACAGCTATATTTTCCATTGGTGGATGACCTTCTTCATCACTTGACTCAATACTAGAAAATAGTCTTTAACCACTTATCTGTGCATCTACACCTCATGATATCCTTCATGAATATATGAATATTGGTTTTTGTCTCTACACCCACACACTCTTTTGGGGTTTCCCTCATGCTTGAATCCCATCCTCTATAACTCTAGGCAATCTCCTATGTATTTGTGATGGTATCACCAATTTTTCTGCTTCATGTGCTTGTGCACACCCCACGTTAGTGACTTCACTTGTGCAAATGTTCACCTCGGTTCAATACTTATTTGATTTATGCACCTTCACTTGCAGTTCCTCTTTCGTTGTTAAAAACAATTTTAACCACTTTTTCTTTTCTTCACTTGAACTATCCTCTACCTGAGGACTCCACATGCGTTCTTCCTTTGCTTCTTCATTTTTTGTCAATATTTATTGCAATTCTTCCTTCGAATCCTTATAGGTTAGCTTTCAATTCTTCCCTAGCTATGTTTCCCATGTCCTCGTAGCTAGTTATTTGTCATTCACGTCTCTAAAATTTACATAGTGTTGGTTTGAACTTTAGACAACAATGATACCAAATGTAGCATGGTGGTGAGTACTCTAATGTTTGGAGGAACAATTTGATATGATAGATTTAATAGTCAACCCAAACTGCAATCATATCTTATTTATACAACATTTAACTTGTATGACACTTCTATTTGTACAACAATTGCTTCCACTTATATGAGAAATACTTGAATAATAGACACTTGTACAATAGTGGCTTGTACGATAGTCACTTGTACGACAACAAGAATCCACTTGTCCACTCGAACGATAGTTACTTGAATGGCAGTGACTCCACTTGTATGAAAAACTTTATCTTCAAGACACGTACTATACTTCTCAACAACACTTTTTGTATGGCACTTCTGGAAACACTCCTTGTACGATAACTCTAGACTGCAACTCTAATACAACTTGTACACATAAAATGGGAAGAACAACCTACAATCTACTTATTATAGAAATAACATCATATAGAATATATACACCATAGTTGAGAAAATCACAATCCACAAAGAATCAACATTTTTAAATATCAACAAAAATCGGGGAAAGAATCAACAAAAAAAAAATGAAGAAAAAGAAAAATTTTCATTGAAAAAATATTTTTTCATGCATATTATAATGACTTAACATTATGCAAATCAAATATTGCAATAAAAGCAATAATTCATGTAAAGACATCATACAAGGCTCGATATTTAAGTACACATGAAAGTGACAAAACACATCTTGTATTACTTATAATATGAAAAGATACGAAATTACAAGTAACAACAAGAAATAAAAAGGTTTCATTTTTTATGTTCCTGCACATGGAAACACGTAACAACAAAGTTACAATCACTTGAAAAAGTGGAAAAGACCTGAACCTTAAACCAAAGGGCTAGGGTTTAGGGTTTAAAATTGAAACATTGACAACTAAAAAAGGTCTTACATAGTTATTAGGCAACAATATTTACTTATAAAGAGGATAAAATAAAAACCCTAAACCCAGGCCTTAGGGTTGAAACTTCAAGTTCAAAGTTTAAAGTTAGAAATATTTTTTTGTGTAGCCACACATTTTGTCCTTTTTCTTTACTTAGCATAGGTGTCTAGACAACCTGCTTGACTATCTAGATGACTCGTCCTCCTGTTTTGCTAAGCGACTCACTTGCCTAGATGACCTCCTTTGCAGACCCAGATGACCCATTCTAGTTGATTGATGTATTGGTTTGACAAGTTACTATATCATATGGCCTTGATGGCCAAAAAACCCACCTCCTCATATTGTTTGCCTTCTCCATTTTTGACTCCTTTGCGATGGTATTTTATGCTTTGGTTCAATCCCTTCAACCCTATGTTCTTTTAAAAAATCAATTTCTTCTCCAGATGGCCTAGTCATAGTTTGCATTGCTCTTCCTCCTCTTGGATGACCTTTGGTAAATCCAGATCATCTGAACCATGGATATGATAGTCCAAGGACCATTCAAGGTCACTTCTTAATCTTTGGATGGTTAGGGGGTGGTCTAGATGGTCAATCCTTCTAGCTAGATGACCTATGGGTACTTTAAGGAAAATTGCTTCCCTTTAGATAACTCAAAGAGAGGTTAGATGACCTCCCCCTTTGGATCGACTAATCCAAATAGACTACGGATCCTAAAAACCCTCCTAAATTGCCTAAATTGCCTCAATAAAAACCACACTTTGGGTCATCGATTAGCCTTTACAAATCACTTTGATTTCCTAAGGAACTATTCAAATCGCTTGGCAGATCTTACCTTTTTCAATACATTCACCTTCGTACTTCTCTTACCTTAAAGGTATTATGGTTTTTAGGTACTTGCTGCATCATCATGTTTGATAGTAATTTCACATTGCCTACTAGTTGGGTAACTTGTTTCCACCTTAGAGTTGCTCTCCTCACTTTTATTTTGAGTTCCAAGCTTGAATTATCACTGCTCTAGTCTTCATCGTTTCTTAAACTTGTCAAGGACACTATTGGGTTCTTGTCTCAAGTTCCCAACTTCTACTACTATTCTTAGCAATGTTTACTAAGGTACTTTATGGATTTCCCACCATTCCACTTCACTTGTGTTTCTAGTAGCTATATTTGTAGTCCTTATCCAAAGACCTAATTTCCTACACATAATCATCAACAAATTCCAACACTTTCTTGTTTTATATGTACCTCTAGGGGTCTCCTTTGGACTTGTTCCTTTTTGAAAAACTTCTTCTACCAACTTCTTGAATATCCAGCCACATCCTCAATAATTCGTGTGCATGCTATCTTCATAGCTCTATTATTATGTTGTTCAGTTGCTCAATTTTTCATGCAACTATAGTGTTTCAACACTCATTCTTTGTTTTGCACATCCAATGGTTGCTAGTTGACTCATTGCTTCATGCTTACTTCCTTCACTTCAAGTTTCTTGTTCTAGCGGTTCCTCTTGTCCAACATACATTGCAACTATCTACTATATGTTCTCCACATTTAGTGATCTTAGTCTTTGTTCTTCAATATCTGGAAATATAACATGCACATAAATTTACCTATGCTTCATAGATTAAGGCTACAATTCTTGTTGTTCTATGACTGGTTGCATGTCCATTTCATGCTTAAGTTTGCTTCTTCATATAGCCATGCTAATGTTTTTACAAGTATACTATCATCTAACTCACTCGTATTTGTTGCACCATTGTCTACTTTAGTATGGCTTTATTTTCCTACCTCTTGGATCAATATTCCTTGGAAGGATCCCAAAAACTAACTTGATGCAATTATTAACCTTCTCGTACTTGTTACTTCATTTGTTGGTTCAAAATTCACCATATTCACTTATACTCTTACTTTGTATGACTTTAACTTTAAACCCTTAATTATCTTGGAACACAATATCCTGTCCAATTTCTTCAACCTTACTACGTAATTGTTCATCATCTCTTCTACTTGGAAGGTTCCAAGCCATAATGTCTTCAACTTTCTTGGATTGATGTTTCTCTTGCCATTAAATTTTAGCACTAAGTCACCTGCCTTCAAATACATTTTCTAAAATAGAGTGTGGTTAGTTGTGGGATTATATGTTTTCCTATATTCCCACAAGATCGTTGGTAATTTTTCCTCCCAATCAACATCTTCAATACCACATAACTTGTACATTATGGTGATTAAGACCTTTTTTTTTTCTTTCACTTGACCATATGCTCTGGGGTAATACAGACTAGACAACATATGTAAGATCTTAAACTCCATGGTAAATTTCTAAATAATTTCATTGATAAAGTGTCTTTGATTATCACTCATCATCTAAAAATGTACGTTGAATCTCGTAATGACTTTCAAATACAAGAATTGCATAGTTCTCTTTGAAAAATTATCAATAAATGCTCTTTCCTTCACCCACTTAGTCAAATATTTAGTAGCTACCATAATGTACCTACACCTTCTGCTCATTTTTAATAGTCCAACGAAATCTAGACCCCATATCTCAAACAATTCCTACAACTATAATGGGTGCAATGACATGAAGTCCTTCCTCAATGACTTCTCATTTCTCTAGCATGTATCGCATGCAGTCACGAACTACTTCACATTGCAATAGAGGATGGGCCACCACAGTCTCACCAAAAACACCTTTTATGTGATTGCATCTGGCCCCATATGCCCTCCTACAAGCCCTTCATGAGCTTTATTCAATGATGATTTAACTCCCTCGTCTATTACACATATTCATAGTACTCCACCAGGTCCAATATTGTACAGTAAATCAACTATCAACTAAAATGATGCTGATTTGATAATTATATTATTTTTCTTTACTATTATCAACTCGTTTGGCAGGTGTCCAATGATAAGTAGTCACCCACATACTTGTACTACAACAATAGCACAATGATTGAGAATAAGTGAGTGTCTAGAAATTCATTTGACATTCTTCCCTCTACAAGCTTTCCCAAGCAAATCCTTGATAATTGGTTTGCTATTACGTGTTCCTTTCTTGGTCTCACTACCACTTAAAATAATAACTCTTACAATGTGATGAGCCACCTGCTAGCTCATTCATGAATAGTCAGTTTTTTGATCAAGTACAACAATGCTTGATGATCCACATAGAAAGCAAAGGGACTGACATGAAGATAATGTCTGAACATTTGGACTACATATGCCATCCCCAAGGCTTCCTTCTTTTTAGTGTTGCAATTATTCTTTGCACAAGACAACAAACAACTAGAAAAATATATGGGTTGATCCAACCCATACTGCCCATCCTGGGTCAACCCACATCCAATTGGATGCATCTACATGGACATGAAACTCCTTTTCCCAATTTGGAAAACTTATATTGGGTGTGCAAATCAACTTCACATTTAGCTCCTCAAAGACCTTTTGGTGTTGGTGCTCCTCCGTCCACCTAAAAGGAACACTTTTGCACATCAATACATCTAGAGGGTGTGAAACTTGTACATTTTTTTATAAAAACCAATACTAAGTGACATACCTCAAAAAAAACTTCAACGAACTCATGTCGTATGGCTCTTCCATGCTCATGATGACTTATATTATTTTAGGATTGGTTTTCAAACCCTCTACACAAAATATGCCCTAGAAATTTCTCGTATGATGCCAACTTACACTTATTTGGATTCGATATCAATCAAGCATTCATACACAATAACATACACTCCAATACTTTTAGATGCTCATTCTTCCTTTGCATACAATAACCAATCATCCAAGAATACTTTGAAATTACCTATCGACATTTGTTCAAAGATCTAAAATATTTTCCTTTAAAATGTGGCAGGGGAATTGCACAAACTGAAGGGTATCCTACTATATACATAAATCCCATTCTCAAATAGAAAAATATCTTTAGTTTTTCTTCTTCGACTATACTTATTTGATTGTAGCCCAGGAATTTATCCAAAAATAAATAAATCTTGTGCTTTGCTACTTCCCCTTGAATCAAATCAGTAAATGGTATGGGAAAGGGATCCTTGATGTTCATTTCATTTAAACTTTAGAAATCCACAGAGATGCAAATATGGTCTCTCCTTCAAGCTGATGATGATCGTTGGCACCCACTCACTCATCGTCATATTGAATATTATTCCAGCACCTAACATCTTCTTAATCTCTACATTGACCAAGGTTGCATACTTTGGATTCATTCTATATGTCCTCCTCATGAGTTGTGCACTAGGAACCAATGAAATCTCATGCACATACACTCAAGTGAAATCCCTTGTAAATCCTTTTAGGTCCATGCAAAGACCTCCTTGTACTGCATAAATATTTTAAAAGATGTTGCTTTTAGAACTAGGTACCACTCATCCCTGGAATGGATCATCTTCTCCTCTACTTTGTCGAGGTTCACCTGCACCATATTCGGTCCTTCATACTTTATGGTGTTAGATTTTGTTACCACTTTTGTTGCATCAAAATAATATGTTGGATTTTCATCTATCCATGCATCTTAAAAATTGTACTTTACAAATTGCATGGAAAAGGTCAACTTCTCTTTTTCTTCAACTTTTTTCTGTTGGCTTGGCATTGTGACTAAATTTTTCAATCTCATATATACTTCGTGATTCTTCATCCTGAATATCTTCATCTACATTGATACACAAGAAGGTTTGTTGGAAAATTTTATAGTCTTCCACTGCCAGTGTAGAAGTTTGTTATCTAAGTGCCCTTTCATATTTTATGTACTCCTTCGTTTGGCTCTCATCCATTTACACGATCATCCTTCGATGCTGATGAACTTCAAGATTCATCATATCTTTCCAACTTCTTTCTCACAAACTGATTCTTCAATTTGATTACATTTTTGTGTTGTCCTTTATTTAAAATTAGGTAGTCCTCCTGATTATGGTTCTCTTTCACCATGTGTGGCCACCCATGTCCCAACAATGCTTTGTAGACTAGTTTCTACATAACAATCACCACAAAATCCATGATGAAAAACTAATCAATGATCTTCATCTTCTACGTAGTCAACACTCCTTTCATATTTATACCATATCGATTTGCACCATATAGTCAAAAGTTTTGACACCACAAAATTTTTCGACATCTTCTCAAGCAATACATATACACTTGATTCTCCATTTACGATTACTTGCATCAACTTATAGTTTAGCAACTCTATATGTATCAATCTTGGTTTCTTCCTAGCATCAATCATCAAGGCTATCAGGTCAATATACTAGTCTCTTGATATTCTTCTTGCTTCAGGTAGGCATCATAGCTCCTTCACTCATATTTTTTGCACCATTTCTCCTATATTGTGCATAGTAAACTATATACCTTCACTTCAACATTCATACTCAACACTTGTGCTCCCAAATGTGGTGTTGATATCTCCTCATATTCAATTGTGAGGGGTTCCTTTAATTTCTCTTGGCTCAACCTCGCTTGATTGGTCTTTTGCATCATTCTTTTGATCTGCACGCGTGCTTCCTACCATTTCTTCTTATCCTTGGTAGGATTAAGGTATTGCGCCATTCCCCTTGATTGTACCCAAGTTATTTCTAGCACGTGCTTGGTCTGTGGTTGTTGTTGTTTTTCCTATTGAGGCTTATCAATGTTAATGAAATTAACATTTTGTGGGTTACTCGTACTTACTTTCTTTGGATAATTTGCTTCCTTATGGTTGCCAAGTCCACACCATTTGTACATAATTGCATTATTGCTCCAATTAGCCCCTCTTACACCACTCGTACAATTGTGTGCAAAGTGTCCCCACTCTTGATATCTTTGATACTAAATAATTGGCCTTTCATTCAAGTCATATTGCAATTGACCCTCTCCTCCTATGGATCAATTCTCTTGTTGTGGCTACCTTCTTCCTTGGTGGTTATTTTGGTACTTTTCCACTTATTGCTCCTCGTCTACTTTTTGAAGTTCTTGATTTTCATCTTTCACCTCCAATTGCACCATTAACATATGATGTATCCCATTTCTTTAGTCAAACAAGCAGTCTGTAATAGCATGTCCCATAACTTTGTAGATGTTGCAATATGACTTATTTGAATAGTTTACATTGGTGTGTCTTGATTTACAACTAGAACACCAAATTCTCTTCTTCTTCTTATTTTCTACCTACATCATTTATCATGCACTTTAGGTACTTCCATATGGCCTAGATTGTGGTGCTCAAGTCATCACAATCACTATCTAAATTTTCTCAATCATGGCTCATATTTCCTCCTCTAGTTGTTGTCATCTTCATTTTGCTTTCTAGATTTAGCATTCTATCAAAAGCTTCTTCATATGTCGTTGGTGGAACCACCTTCATCTTCTTATAACGTGGGAACCATCCATCCAAGAAGCATCTCTTCTATAGCCTATCTATCATCTTGGCCTCCATCTTGCCTATGAGTTCTTTCAAACAATGATTATATGATTTTATGTTCTCATGTTTATTTTTCTTCATTGAATAGATCTCTCCAATGATTTTTGTATCATCGTGAAGCAGTTTAAATTTATTATTGAATTCTATCTTCAACTTTATCCAGTCCATGAAGGGTTATTCTCTTTTCATGTGCTAATCAATTTCTATTCCATGCAATATTAATGGGAACAATCTCAACCATGTATCTTCGTTCATCACACCATTTGCCCTCCATATCATCTCACACATTTCTATATGGCATTTGGAATCCTCTATTCCATCTCCCATAACCTCGGGAACTTCTTGCCCACTACTCCAATAATTATTTTCATTGGTGGTTATTCGTATCCACTTAGTGAACCTTCAATTGGTAGTTGGTTTTCTACAAATAATTTTTGACCGCTACCTTGTGCACCTACATGAGCATCATTCCTAGTCTTTATAGCATCCTCTTACAATTACCCTTGTGCTTGAGTCCTGTCCTTTACACCTCTAGGAACTCTCCCTCGCACTTGTGATGGCATCACTAGTTGCTTCACCTTGTCCTATGTGTGATCTATGTTGGCTCTTGCTTTACCACTCATGTAGACGTTCTTGGCGTAGTCTTTGTTTGTAGTATACACCTTCACTTGCGTGTCATCCTCCATTATTAAAAGTATTTTCCACCTTCCATGCTCTTCTAAACTTTCCTCCTAAATGTTCACTTGCTCAAATTTTTGTGCTTGTATCTCCTTGCCAGCAAGGTCTATTAGTACTCTACCATCAACATGCAATTCTTTCTTACCCACATGCAAGTTGTTCGTATGCTCAAAACGTCCATGCTCTTGCTCTTGTTGTCTTGTGATCTGCAAATTTCATTTTTTTTGTTGTTTTCTCATCCTTTCATGTTCACGTCTTCCACGTCCTCGCATCAAGTTAGTTGTCATCCATGTCTCTTGTTTCTAAGCTCCATGCAATAACTACTTCGAACTTCAAATTACAACACCAAATATAGCATGGTGGTGGTATTCCATAGTTGGAGGAACAATTAATGAATGATAGAGTAGGTTGATCAACAACACAGATAACCTATGCTTCATTCCAAACAACCTGACATAGTAGTCAGACAACTTTCTTATCAATTTAGATGACTCGTTCTTGCATGGAATAGCTTAGGTTCAGATCCAGATGGCCCAATACAAATTATCTACAATAATATTAAATGAAAGAAAATAGTTTGGAATATCTATTCTACAACAATAGTATTTAGATACAAATACATGTAATAAATATACACAATGACAATGGTTGAATATAATTATTGATAGTAATGAAGACACATCTGTGTAATACACTTATGTCTGTACAAATGCACTCTCCAACATCTCTCTTTGTGTATCATATACAATTTATGTGCATACAATGTCTACCCTATAGCATATAGCTTATGCATGTATACAATGTGTACCTACTCAAATGAATGAGGGGGTCTATTTAAACTTGTGGGAAGGTAGTTATTCCCAACTACCAACCCAACACCTCACCAACTTACATTACATTTGTCATGCATTTACATTTCATTTCATTTCCAACTACATGACAAATTGCATGACAACTAAACAACTTATGACTCATCCATATATTAACTAGCACTTAACATTACAATTTATTGCATGAAACTATGACATCAAAACTTAGTATATTAAAACTTCATTGCGTGTGTTCTTGAATTCCTATGCACTCATTCTTTGGGTTTGAAGTGGTAAATTAGAAATAGTATCTACATGGTTTGCATTGACATCTAGCCTTTTATGAAGACCATGGTTCCTATAACCCATTTGGTATTTGCATTGGATTGTGGGGATTGAGGGGAAATTCCAATTCTTTGTGGATATTCGATAGCTTTCCTTGTTGAGAAATGTAGATTGGATAGGAGCTTATTGCACAGGTTTTAGTATGAACATGCTAGAAGTGGTTCAAGATATTTCAAGGATGATGTAGATGATGATATGGCATAATGAGACCCACAATAGAGAGTGGGAGAATCTACATGGCACTTGGGGGACCAGTTCAAGAGAAGTACCTCATGGACAAAGTCAAGTTGTGTCTTGGATTTCGGTTTCATAAATTTCACTCCTTCCTACATTTTTTCCATTTGGGGGAACATGTTGGCTTAAATCATTCTTCTTTTACAATCATAACTTGTAAAAGCATCATACATACAAACATTTTCTACAAATAATTATACCCACTATGGCATATCATATTTATTCGAACATACTCAGCTCTTAGATCACTTCTCAAAGCATAAAATAATATTCATATTAGTCCTTTGGACCATGTAAAGTCCTTTGGGCTATATAAAATCCTATAGGTCATGCTTCTCATAACATGAGACATTAATGTCCTTTGGACCATGATTCTCACAATATGAGACATTAATACCCCTTGGGCCATGCTTCTCACAACATGAGGCACTAAATTAATTTAGACCGCGTTTCTTACAATATGATACATTAAAATTCCTCAATCCATGCTTCTCATAGCATAAGATATTAATGTCCTCTAGTCCATGTAAAGTCCTTTGGGCCATTCTTCTCACAACATGAGATATTAAAATTCTTTGGGCCATGCTTGTCACAACATGAGACATTAAAGTCCTTTGGGCTATTCTTTTCATAGCATGAGGTATTACTAACAATCACTACAAACCACAATACACATATCTCTTGTACATATTATAGATACCACATCATGACTTAAGTGCTTATCCTTTATGTAGATTTTTATGTCACTATCTAAGCATGATGAATTTTTATTCATTTCCTAATTGCTTATACATTACCATGGCTCTTAGACCATCACTTAATAATGAAAGCATGATCATTTAATAGTTTAAACACTCAACTATTATCATAGCTCTAAGGCCATCACTTAAATATGCATGCTCATTCCATAAGTGTTTTTTAGGCTCAAATATCAACACTTAATATGGGATCATTATGGCTTCTTGTCTTTTATTCAGTTTCAAAGCCCATTATTCATACAAAAAATAAAAATTAAAGCATACTTCTGAGTGCTTGTCCATTACGATGGCTCTTAGACCATCACTTAAGAATGAAATCATGATCATTTAATCCTTTAAGCACTCATCTATTATCATGGCTCTAAGGCCATCACTTAAAGATGCATGCTCATTCTATAAGTGTTTTTTAGGCATGAAGTTCAAAACTTAATATGGGATCATTATGGGTGCTTGTATTTTATTTAGGTTCAAAGCCCATTGTTCATAAAAAAGAATAAAAATCAAAGCATACTTGTGAGTGCTAAAAAAGAATAAAAATCAAAGCATACTTGTGAGTGCTTATCCATTATTAGACTCCTAGGTCACCACTCAGTAATAATATCTAGTCATATTTAGTGTTTTTCCATTATCTGATTTCCAAGACTACTATTAATATATTACAAAAGCTTACTTATTGTATCTAATATCTGCTATTTTTATTATATTTTCTAAATCATCTATTGAACATGAATGTCAAGTCAAAAAACAAATGGTCATCTCATATCATCATCACATCAAAAATAACATAGAGAAAAAATATAATATCATAGTTACATAAAAGCTTCCAAATAATATATGCTTGTGAGTTTGACGTACCACAATGTTAAAAGTTGGTATACTCAGTCCTATCATCCAAATATGGTACAACATATAACAAATTTGGTGTACTCATCCTTATGAGACTAAACCTATCTCTAAATAGACCCTACATCCCCACCTCCAAGAGTTATGGAGGAGATGGGGGCTTGAATCTCATAGACTACTATGAGTGATGACTCATACATTGAGTCATTGGCCTTGAGTGCATTGGTGATGATAGTATATTAGCAGCAATAGGAATAACCACATAATATAGATGTCAGTAAAACTTATCTCAAATCCTCTTTACATTAGCCCTTGCTTATGCCTCTCATAGCTCTACCCTCATCCTACCAAGCTTCTTTAGTCACTTTACTTGTAGCTCTAATAAGCCAATTAGTGTACGTATTATATTCACACTAACTTCTCTACTCTCTCTAGAAAGGGATTCATCCCTCTCTTAATTAGTCTACTCCAACTTAGCCTGCAATCAAACAATAGTTGCATTCCATCGACTAAAAATTGCATCTTGCTCTCACTCCATCCTAGATACTTCTTGATATTTGGTTGCTTCATCCTCCCATGTTGCCTACACCACTACTAGTTGCATTCACCCTCATGAAAGCTTTTCAATAATATCTCTAGCTCAAATATTGTAGCCTCATATATAAATTGACTATTACCAACTCCTCTGAACATCCCTAGCAATGGGGGTATATGACTAAAATATCTACTTCTATAAGAGTATCCTCCACCCTTCTCTCATCACTAGTGAGCACAATTGCAAACCAACTCATTTTATCTCATGATTGAACGCCTCTCTATTTTAAAAGGGGCGGGCGTCACGATCAAGGTGATTTAGCATATATGATGTGGTTATTCCATCTAATATCAACTTACCTTTAAAATGTAGAGGATATATCTTAACCTTTTAATTGTAAAGGAACAAAAGAGCACTCCTACCAAGAAACAAGGATAAAAAATAATAATCATATAACATAAAGAAATAATATTTTGAGACAATTCAAAATGAATAGAATCTTTAGAAGTGGGAAACAAAGAACACCCTCTGGATCAAGAATCTGCCCTTTCAAAATAGAGAGGCTCTTTTAATTTAAGAGGTCCTTTCCGGCTTTCCTCGTACCTGTACTCGCACTTGTACTTGTAGTCAAGTAATGTCAAAGGATACCTATTTTTTATATTAAAGAGGTCGAGGGAGAAGGAATCAAAATAGATCAAGGAGAATCACTTTTGCTTTCATGGGTCTTACTTGACCTTAGTCAAGAGGAAGATGAAGAGGACACTTGACTTGGACCCTTATCATGGGAGTGACACTAAGGCTTTTTTAATGAGGTAACCCCCACTCTTCTATAGAGTTTTAAAAAAAGGCTCCTAAAAGCTTGATCCCTGTAAAAAAGTGAGAGTAGCACCCCCATTATTCTAAAGAGGATTAAAAAAGGGAGACTACCAAAGTGAAAAAGTAATTGGATTTGTTGTTGATATGTACATAATAGACTCAATAGTTAGGCGTCGAGAGAATCTGAGCTATGGAAGGATTTCCTTCCTGAGGAGTAGGGTTCTTTCGCTTAGCGAGTGAGATGGAGGCCGAGAGAGGACATTTCATGGTTTTTTTGGCTTTTCATGGGATGAGCTTTTGGAAGAAAGGATGGTGTTATTAGCAGGTTATAAATATTCTACAGACATGAAAAATTGAGGGGGTCATTGGTTCCAAGTGATTACAACAACCCCTCTATTTTAAAAGGAATTTTTGTTTCTAACCTCAATCAATGACATGGGTCTAGGTTAGGTATGAATTAGTCATAGCTCTAGCCTATGGATTTCTTTCCTTGGTTGTTGTTCTCTATTTTGAAAGGGGTAGAGGAAAGGTAGTTCTAGCTTTGGTTGTGTATGAGTAGACAATAATTGTAACTATATCAATGTGTGGGTAGCTATAATGAAGTGAGTAGTCTAGGAGCTTAAGGTTTCAGAATAGGGCCACCCCCTTCTAAAATAGAGAGGTGCCTTAAATGACCCATCCTATGTATATGCCTTAATTCATTAGAAAGGAGGGAGGTGGTAATGCTCTAAATTTGTTCCTTCATTAGGGAGAAAGGAAAGTAGTGATGTTTTTCTTAGAGTAGGCATTGTTTTTGGGTAAGAGCAACAACTAGAGGTGGATAGAACCTTGTGCCCATGGCTATTGGCTTGAGGTTTTTAATATCATAGTATCTCTATTTAAAAAATTTCAAACTTTCAACCTTAGGCTTGAAGAGGAGGTTCCTTTCTTGTCTCACCATATAATGGGCAGTGATGCTGACTCTATTTTTGTGTAGGTGAAGGATATTTTATTTCAATAGGTGAAGAGGATGACTAAAAGAATGAAGTGGAAAAGGCCTTCTTCTAGTATTCTCCCTATAGATATCTTATAAGTTGTATAATACCCTTAACCAAGAGGTAGAAAGCTCACCCTGATTGTTAGGACAGGATCAATAATTATTCTTATACAACATTTTCTTGATCTCTACTCTTTCATCATGCTTGAACGTATATAAAACGACCTTTTAAAATAAAAATAGAGGAATTCTAAAGAGGGAGAGGAATGTTTTATAAAATAAAATAAAATGCTTTCTATTTTGATGTCTTGAATAAGCACTTGACTAGATAGAAAGCCTTGACCTAACATCTAAGATAGAGTCTAACTAGGGGCTATCAATCCATCGATATGGAACCTTAACCTTATAAAAACTTGGCAGTCATATTAATGTGTATCCTGTCATGAACCTCCCTGATGAACTTTTTGGCACAAAGAAACAATGTATTAATCTATGATTCTTTAATACCTTACTTGGTCAATTGAACCAACTATGCGATGTTTAGTTTTTTAAAAAGAGCATGGTATTGCTAACATATTGCCAATATGTGCAAGATCAGGTACACTCATAAGTGCAAGAAGCATATCATCCACCAGAAGTAGGGGTACTTGAGGTTGGGAAATGATGATTAAGGCAACTCAGGAGTAACATTAATGGATACCTTCATATAGACATGCATTCAGTTAAGTATATTCATCAATAGCTAGCCACCTTGAGCCCCAGATTGATAGCCCAGAAGCTATCATAAATTCTAGAGGTTGAGATAGGTGACTAGGTTGATGGAAATATTCTCTTTTTATCTGTTGCACATGTTTGATTGTCTTTTACTTCATCACTATCTGCATTGGTGGTTTAAGGAATAAAAGCATGCATGAGTAGATAATTTTTGAAAACTCCTTGTTTTGTTTAAAAATATCTTACTCTCTACTTTTATAAATAAAAGAAGTTTATTTTCAAAGTGATAATAGAATTTCATTTGATAAATAAAAGAAGTTTATTTTCAAAGTGATAATAGAATTTCATTTGATAAATAAAATAAGTTTAATTTTTAAAATAATAATAAAATTTCATTTGATAAATAAAAAAATATTTATTTTCAAAGTGATAGTAGAATTTCATTTTATAAATAAAAGAAGTTTATTTTCAAAGTGATAATAGAATTTCATTTGATAAATAAAAGAAGTTTATTTTCAAAGTGATAATAGAATTTCATTTGATAAATAAAAGAAGTTTATTTTCAAAGTGATAATAGAATTTCATTTGATAAATAAAAGAATTTTATTTTTCAAAGTGATAATAGAATTTTATTTGATAAATAAATAAAAAAATTATTTTAAAAATAATAATTGAGTTTCATTTTATAAAAAAAGTTTATAATAAAATTTCATTTTATAAGTAAAAAATTTTTATTTTAAAGTGATGATTAAAGCTCATTTATAATGATATGTGGAGATTTATTCTCAGAAATAAAAAAGCTTTATTCATAAATATATATTACATTGTTTTTAACAATGAAAGAATTTCATTGTAAGCAATGGTAACTTTAAATTAAAATAATAATAATTATTTTTTATTTTATATGGTGGAATTGTGGAATTGGTAGCCACGAACTGTCGGGTTTTTATGGCCATCATAGTATTCTAACCATGCCACGGATCATTTTAACCTTTTATATCGTTAAAAGCACCAAAAGCAGCAAAAAAAAAAGAAAGAGGATAAGTGTTCAATGAGGCCAAACCCAAGATTTAAACCTACCTTCTACGCTAGTTCCAGCACAAGAAGTTGTCCATTGTTGAGGATGCCTACTACCATCATTGAAAAAATAGAGCTCCATTTATTACAAGCTTGCCAGAGGATGCCTACCATCGTTGAAAAAGGAGAGCTCCATTTATTGGAAGCTTTGCCCAAAAAAAAAGATTTGATATGGTATGAGATCCAATATCGGCCGTCGTGGAGTGTAGTTCGGAAGAAGCATGGAGGGCGGTGGAGCATTGGGGAATGGGAGATACGTGAAGAAGATAAGGGTATTGATGGAGGCTTAGTTTGGAAGGATAAGAAGAGAGCTCGAACGAAGGAGGAGGGATAATCACTCTCAAACGAAAAAAAAAATTGCAAAAGCTTGGAGAAGAAGGCCAGAACCAATAGAGGACAAAGCTAGTGCACTCTACGCTTGGAACACTCGTGCCAACTGGATTTTAGGTTGGTGTTTGTTTTGTCGCGTTATTTTCTTTATTAGCTTGCTTATGTATGAGCGGCTGTGCTTTAACCCCTCTAGAACCTGTTGATGCCGGTAGAATCTCTATGTTAAAGTGATCTATCTTCTTGTTGACAGTAGTTTACCCGTAAGCTGGACTGTGGTTAGTTAGTTAGTTAGTTGTTTGAAAGGTGTATGCCTTGGATTGATCTTATAATGCTCAAAAGAATTTGTTTCTTACTGTGGATGTTCCTCTTTTGCTGTCTACCCATAATAATAGAACGCCCTTCCTGTATAATATGCTAGATAATCATTTAGCCCTATTATTCCTTGTTAAAATATAATACATAATATATGCCCTTTTGAAACTGAAATCTTGCTTTCCTGACTTAACTGTTGTAAGTTGTGGCTTAGAGAGTCATAGAAAAACTTGTTTAACCTTTCGGAAAAGCTACAATGGTTTAACTTACCCAGGCGATGGGGAAGAAGCATTTTGGTGTTTAGATTAACTTTAAATGAAGTTAATTTATTTTAATTAGAATCCCGTAATCGGAACGCCTTTTACAAATGAAATTTATATATCTTATAATGTTTTTATAATGTTTCCAGAACAATCGTGGTTTAGGAGTATATTGTAACAGCCCTTTTCCAGCGAAGCAGCTATGAAGGATAGAATTAGCTTCTATTATTTCCGAGATAGAATTCGTCTATTTAAATGGTTATACACTTTTAGAAAATATTATGTTATAATCGAAGAAATTAGAGCTCAAATCTTATGAAATTTTTTGTTATTAACAAACCATATATGTGAATTAGCTGGCCAATGATATTGCTTAAAAGAGCACTCACAGAGATGTCGCCTGATGTCTTATTGTAAATAAAATTCACACAATTTACATTGTTGTAATTAGATTTCAAACCAACTTAATTTCGATTTTATTTTACTTGGTATACCTTCTGTTTAATTTTTCCTAAGCAGGCTCTATAGTAATGCAAACCCTTGACCGGCCTAAAGAGATGTGTGCGTAACTGTGAAAGTAATGCTTTTGCCTTGTAAATTTATCATCATAATATCTAAAGGACACTTCTCAAAGCGTCCATGAGATATCTAAAGATTTCCATGAAATATCTTAAGGTTCCCGAACTCTCTTAAATATCATATTTTAATTATTTATTAAACTATCAAGAGTTATTTTAACAATAAAAATGAGGGACTTTAATCTCCACTTCGTACGATGTCAGCTGGGCTCTCCCTGTACTCTACGTACGTGGTGCTCCCGTATATATATATATATATATATTGTTTGTACGAGGTCAGAGAAAGTCATGGACGACTGACGTTCACTTCCACTTCCCGTGTATTTTTTTGTTTGTAATGACCCGTGAACGTGTCGTGAACACGTAAAGATGTCAGTTGGGCGTCCCTATATATATATATATATATATATTTTTTTTTTCTAATGACACGTGAAAGATGTTGTGTTTGAGGCTTATTTTAAAATTCGGGGTCACAACCGATAATGCAAGTGGCGTTTTTTTAGGTAGACCAGATCTCTGTGTTAAATCTTCTGAGTGCACATCAAACTGACGGTATAAATCTATGGTCTTCATCTCCAACAGAATCACAAAAATAAAATAAATAAACTGTTGAAAGCAATCCCTATGATTTAAACGACTAGAAAAACAAAGGAGTGGGTACTAGTTAGCATGACTGAAGAAGGAGTGGGTAATCCCTGACATGTACAACGGATCAAATTCAATGTAACATTGGTCAGACAACGACGGGTACATTGTAATCGTTGACATGTACAAATTGAATTTACTGACATGTACAACGGATCAAATTCATTGTAACATTGGAGAGACAACGACGGGTGCATTACAACGGATCAAATTGAATGAATATGATCCGAAGATTGGTATCATTACTCGCTTTAAAATAAGCGACAAGAAAATAATGGTGATAGAAAAACATAGCAGAAGGAAAAATCCCCTGCTTTAAAAATTTAAAATAAGTTAAAATAAAAATATTTGGTTTCTTAATTCAGCGACATAGCGCCATATTCGCTGAGTCACATGTCCGTAGCGCCATATTCGCTGAGTCATGTCCGTAGCGCCAGCAGCATTGACGTCAACATTCAAGAAAACTTTCATTACAGGTATAGCTTTTGAACTACGCGAGTCACGTGTGTTTGAAACGAAACAAAAGGAGTAAACACCTCGCCTGAAGGGATAGTGGTGGACTTCTTTCAAAACAAGTTGGAGGAGCAGCTTTGTGATCTAAATCCCTGAGATTGACACATTATCTGTAAGCCAGCTTCAGTTTCAATGTGTCTTCTTTATACCAGGTACATCATAACTTTTTTGTTCTTCTAATTTTTTTTTCAGAACTTTGGTTAATTTGGTTTAGATTTATGGTCGAGTTGATTAGGCATTGCTGTGTTTTAAGGCATAGGCTAAGGGATTCGAAGGAAATTTTGCCTCTTATGTGTCTCCAAGGAGGTGCCTAACATTTGACATTCTGCTAAGAGTTTTATTTTCAGTAACTGGTGTGTGTTGAGAAAAATCCAAACATGGTAGTAGTCTTTCCTCCTTTTTCTTTTAACTATCCTCGAAAAAGAAGGCCTTCGAGCAACGGATGGAAGCCAATAGATTTTAACTTAAGATTTTTGGATGACCTGTATTCTGTTTTCTCGCCGCAGAGTGGACATTTGTTTTTTTTTAACTTCCTTGCAGTATTAAACGTTTGGTTATGTTCTCTGGTATGGGTTAAATAAAATTATCAATGTCAGCCTGGAAATGTTTTCATTTGGCCTGTTTGTTGAATACGTTACCATAAAATTAAGCATTTACGTTTAACTTGTTGTATGCTGAAGCCGAATACAAAACTATTGCAATAGGTGCCATTGTGTAAATATATGGATATGTTTTGTCTAGGTAACACCATAAACATTAGACCCATAAACATATTGAGTTAGATTTTGATTCCAAAGTTTTAATTTATCTAAATATTCTGGTTTAAACTTTAAACATTTAAAAAAATAATTACAACTTTAATCATTACACTATTAATATAACTATCAATTAGTAAAAAAAATCATTACACCTTATGGAAAAACCTAAAATGATAAAAAATAAAAATATTGTTTACTATGTTAAAATTTCTGCTCTGGCATGGTATATGTAGCAATCTCTTTTTCATTATTTCCGTTAATATAAATATTTAATAATTAACTGAAAATTATATAATTATTATTTGTTAATATATTATTTAATTTAACTACTTTAACAAATAAATAATATTTGAAGTACAACAAACTCTGCTAAAGAGGGACCAAAGAATGCTTCCAATGCCTTGAGATGGTCTCTTAGATTTTATAAGAATGGTACGAATAATTATAAAAAAAATAAATGCAGGATGATCATATATATTATAAAAATAAAAATAAATGTACGATGATTATATATTATAAAAAAATTTAAATGCAGGATGACCATATATACCGAAAAAAGTTAAGGTTTTCAACCTATTTTAAGAGGTTTATTCGGGGTAAAGGTGGTAGGAAGATCAAATTATTTTTCAAGCTTAACTAAGAGAAAGGAAAATGGAATGTAAAACTATGCTAAAAGTTATGTGCATGTGGGGTTAGGTGGGGCACGTGTTTTTTTGGGGGATGGGGAGGGTAAGATGTTTACCCTAGCAAGATAATTTTTATTTCTTTGTGCACCTGTAGTGTTTACAACCTATACAAATATGACATGCAAGTGGGTTCTTAGTCTTTCATGGCTTGCAAGTTAATTCAAATTACCTTTCAAATGTTTGGTTACTGCACAACCTAGATGCAACCCTTGTTTATGGCAAGCTACAAGAGGTTGTTCCCTAGATAACACGAGTTGATTTTTTTTTTAATTTCTTTTGAAAAAATTGTATAGGGTTAGTTTAATATAATTAGTAAAATCCAGTAATTAGGTACTAAAAATCTGCCAAAAATTCTCACTGGCAATGCAGGAGAGCACAAGGGTTTCAACCGACCCCATCCTAGTCTAGATCGAGTCTATTGCTTGTGACCACAAGTCTTCCAGGAGAGCACAAGGGTTTCAACCGACCCCATCCTAGTCTAGATCGAGTCTATTGCTTGTGACCACAAGTCTTCCAATAATTCGAGAACCTCCTGTGAGTGTTTTGATAGATAGGATGAAGAACAAGCTAAAACAAGGGATATAAGTCCTCCAATAATTCGAGAACCTCCTGTGAGGGTTTTGATAGATAGGATGAAGAACAAGCTAAAACAAGGGATATAGGTCCCAAATTCATGCAAAGATATAGATCCCACATTGTATCAAATAAATGCTTGAAATTTTTATTGTTTGACACATGCCTATGCTGAAAATTCCTCCTTAGTTTTTATGGAAAGGTAAATTTTGCAAGTGGAAGAAGGCTTTGATACCACTTGTGTTGGATGAGCTCAGATTTATATATATTAAATATATTATATTAAATAATAATTGATGAATGGTGATTGGCTAAGGGTAAGTACCTAGGTTATATAGCATGTAGATGCCCTTTATAGAGAGACACAATGGTTCAAATAGAAAACCTTGTCTAATTGCTAAAATAATATCTGGTGGTTCAAATATTTTACTAAAATCTATAAGGAATCCTTCCCATGTTCGTGTAAGCCTTTATTTTTTTTTTATGCCACTAAATATACCACTCACGTGCTTTTCCTTCAAAATAGAGAGATGCTAATTTAATAACATCTTCCTCATTGTTGAGGAGATTTAGTTCAAGGTAATTTTTTAATGCTTATAACCAACTCAATAGATTGACATAGATTCTCACCATTGAACTTCCACACATCAATTCAATCATTTATTTTGAATGATCTATTATAACGTGAATTCAATTATTGTAGATTATGAATAATGACACTTTCTAGGTTACAATTTGACCTTGATGTTTGCATAACTAGAGAACTTACACTCTTGAGGATTTACTCTTAGTGATCAATGCCTAGATGTTGGCTTCAATATTTTTAATGCCTATGTCTTGTTGAATCTTTTGATTAATTGTTTCAAATATTGTTTTATTTGATTTATCTTTTTGTAATGACTCTACCATTATTTGCAATTGGGAAAAATTTAGCCTCAAATTTTTTATAGTTTATGGACTTATGGGCTCCAATGATTATAATTTGAGCTTATGCTTTTATTTATGTATTATTGTTACATATAATATAAAGTATGTAAATATTTTATATATATATATATATATATATATATATATATATATATATATATAGGGGATTGAATATGTGTGTGGTACGAGGGTGAGGAGGTTATTTGGGTGAGAGGATTATGTAGAGTGAGAGAGAAGAGAGCAAAAGGGGGTTGGGTGGAGCACATAGTTTTTTTAGATGAGGAGAATAGTTTTTTTAGATAGGGAGGATGATATGTTCATGCTAGCAAGATATTTTGATATTTCTTTGTGCACCTATAGAGTTTATAGCCTTGCAAATACGACAATGTAGGTGGGTTCCTAGTCTTGCACCATATTGAAGTTGGTTCAAATTTCCTCCTAAATATTTGGTTCCTCTACAACACCCACCACTAGGTTAAACAATATTTTATTTTTTATTTTTATATGGTTATTTTCATATAATTATTAAAATCCACTAATTAGATACTAAAAGTTGCTAGAAATTCTCACTAGTAATGTAGGAGAGCACAAGAGTTTTGCCTAACCCCATCCTAGTCTAGATCGAGTTTGTTGCTTATAATCATAGAACCTCTAACTAGATCCGTGAGGTCTTACAGGTGAGAATCCCCCATGAGGGTTATGATAGATGTGATAGATGTGATGAGATGACCAACAAGCCAAAATAAGGGACATAAGTACCAAATTCATGTGAAGATATAGATTCCACTTTGTATCGACTTTATGCTTGAATTTTTTGTTGTTTGGCATCGCCAAAAATTGCATGCCTATGCTAAAAATTCTCCTAAAATTTTTGTGAAGATTAAATTTTGCTAGTGGAATAAGGTTTTGATAACACTTGTGCTAAATGAGCTGAAATTTATATATTAAATATATTATATTATATAATAATTGAATAATGATGTTTGGCTAAAGGTAAGTATGTGAGTTATATAGAATGTACATGCCCTTTATGAAGAGACACAATGGTTCACATAAAAAAAACTTATCCAATTGCTAAAAGATATCTCATAAAAAGGCATAAAAACAAAATTAAGAATGGAAATATGAGAACTCTACCCACTTGGCATAACCAATAAGAGAGATCTTAAATGTGGGATTCAACACTCTAAATAATTTATAAAATTAAATATACTTCTTTGATAAATGTACTAGCATAAATCTCTTTACTTCTTCCTATTTTCTTCTTTTTAAAATCCTTTAAAAATGAATAATACCTTATGCATTTTTCTTTGTTCTTTGTATGGATGGCATTCTAGAGTGATACGACAATGGTGAGCACTATACTATTCAATGGTGGGTTGAGCTACAAATGTTTTTCTTTGATTTATTTATAGCTTCATTGAGAGTCTTAGGCATATGGTCCCTTTCATCAACTTGTGAACATTTTGAACATCCTATAACTACATCTTAGTTTCTTTCACCAATTTGCAAGCATACTAGTGGTACAAAAGATACTATTCTCCTCTTTAAATATCTTAGCTATGTCATGTTCCCCTTCATATATCTATGAGCATATTGAGATATAAAGAAAACTATTTTCCACTTCAAGTATCTTACAACTTCATTAGTATCCTTTTGTCGTTCGGTTGTCCAGGTGAATATTTCTTATTCTTTAGGGTGCATGCTTGTTTTTGACAATCTTCTTAAGAGACATGATTATCTCTACATTTCTCAAATTTTTCTGTAAGTTGTGTTGAGTTAGACTTTGATTTCGTTCTCTCTTTTATATCCTTATCTTTAAGGATGTTAATGCATAGGTTCTCTGCCTAAAATGCATGGGTCAATTCCTATTCTTGCACCCCATGGGATTCTTGTAAATTTATTTCCACTTATAAATGAGTTCTACCTGAATAGATGTCTTCACATTGGTCTACCTGAATAGATGTCTTCACATTGGTCTAGATCACAATAAACTTGTTTTAGAAAATAGTTGTCGATGTGTTCAATTGTTTTTGAAGAGCTTAACTATATATCAAATGTAGGTGTGTGCCTTATTTCACACACTCCTTAGCTTTGTTTTATTTTTGTTCTTTAGTGCTTCCATTAATGTCAAACTAGAATGCATGTTATCCTTATTTAAATTCTACATTTTTTATTTTGTTCCATAATTGCTTCTCTATGTCAAATTGACCTTATTCTTCTTTATTTCTTTTTGAATTTTTGGAGTTTAATCTAGCTAGTTATCCTTTGAACTTTCTTCAAAACTGCAATTTGCTTCACTTCTTGAACATTCTTTTAATATATTTTTTCAAATGCCCCTATAAATTGTTTCAATGGGTTATATTTCCATCCCTTGTGGGCTATAAAAAAACTTTATTCAAAAATTCTTCAATAGGCTATATAAGAGCCTTCTATGATTTATAATTTCTTCAAGCTTCTTTTCAAGGCTTCAATAAACTATTTTCAATTTTCTTCAAAACTTCTTTTCAATTCACTTCAATGGCTATATTTTTAGCCTTTTTCTCCAAACAATTTCAATTGGCTATATGAGCCTTTTCTTTTTAAATTTTTCTTCAAACTAATTTTCAATAGGATATTTCAAATTTATTTCAAAATGTTATTTGTATAAAAAGGAGCTTCAAATGGATTCCTTTCAATATTTTATTAAACTTTCAATAGTTTCCTTTTATTTGTTAAATTTGCCTTTGGCAAGGGTTTTCTATCCTAAAATATTTTAATTCAATAGCAAAATTCCTCCTCATGGTGATAATTTAACATAGAGAAATTTTACCATTGAAACTCTTATCTCAATGTTGATTTTTTCTCAAATAGAGTGCACCTTGGCTTTCTCTATGTCAAAGCTAGAGAAGGATCAAAAGGAGAATTATTTCTTTCTTCTATTTGCTTTGATACCACATGTTAGAACTTAAGCTTAGAATACTTTGCATTATATTTAAAGTACATATGATGCATTATTTAGGCATACGAAACTTGTAACTACTTATATCCTATACCACATGCATGGACCTTGTGAAGGGTGGTTAGATCACATGCCCTATCACATGGACTATGATGGTGGTTATACCTTTGTCCTATAGTAGACCATACAAACCATGTGTTGAGTGGTTACTCAACTTATATAAATACCTACTATGATGTAATAATTCCTAACAAACATGCCCTTGAATATCTTTCTCCATTTCTTACACTAGAAATTTTAGAGAAGTTAACAAATAGTTTTAGGCCTATAGGTATATATGGGTGTCAGGGATATTCTTCAACATTTTGACCATGTATTTCTGGTCAATACCTAACTACTGGGCTCATGATGCCAAATTTGTGGCTATAATCTTAAGAACCTCCTAGTACTTTACTTTTGTAAGTAATTGCTCTTCAATTTGCCTAGTGGATTCATCCACTTGGTTTATATTGATTTCTACATAGGATGGAAAATTGAAATACCTTTTGGCCCTTACTACTTTAGCTTTGACGTTGTCTTATAGGGATTTCACTCTTTTTACCTTGAAATTTTGTCCTAGGTCTATTGTTGTTCTTCCTTCTATTAATGTTGTTATTTCTTTATGGAGCTTAGAAAACTCTTGATCTATCACTTTCTAGGCTTATTGAAATTGTTTTATGTGCTCCTCTAGTTGGGATTTCTCTTTTCCATTTTGATTCCTCAATTGATCTTTGCCATTGAACAAGTTGTTCTAAGAGTTCCTCCAACTATTGCATATTTTTCTCAATCTCATCCTGTTTCTTTAGTTTATTTTTTCTAATATATGAATTAAGGTCCTCATCCTATTTCTTTAGTTTATTTTTCCTATGGTGTATTTTCTTAATGATTTGATATATCATTGGAGTTACTCCGTAGTATTTAACTAAGTCATTTTTTCTTTTAACTCTACATTATTTTATTATTCGCTACTAATTAGATAATCTACATGGTCATGCTAATTGATAATTGATTCATGAGCTAAGTTATTTTCTATGGAACTATTTGGATTAAATATATCTCAAACACACTAGCAATAATTTTATAAGTGGATGTGGTAATCTTGGAAAGGTTATTTTATGATGATTTCACAACAAGGACTTTATTACCTCTAGATGCCAACTAAAATTGTATTCTAACCAGGGCTTGGTATATTTTGTCTTTCAACTATTTGCATTTCTTTTTAAATATTATCTCCTCATCATGGAGAAAATCAAAATCCTTCTAGATATTTGTCTCCTTAGGCTTACTAGCAACATTCTACATAAATACCAGGCTAGACCTTGTATCTAAACTAGTATCTCGAGTGGTTTTATAGGCATAGTCATAGAATTTGGTGGGGTAACGTAGTCACTTATAGCAAGAGATACTTGGATTTTTATGGGGGGTGGCATAAATGATATGACACAAGGGAAGAATATGTTACATAGATATGGAAGTGAGAGGTGATTTATATGGGGTCATCTCCATTATATGTTATACAAGTGTTTCAATTAGAAGGGATGTTAGTGAAGAGGTTGGTGAATATGATACCAATGGTTGTGTGGTTGAGACTCAAATGGTGGGTGATGTAAATTAAGTAATAGATATGGTTCCAAAAATGAAGATGATGGTTGGAATAGGGTATCCTAAGGAGAATTATGGGTCACACTAGTGGATGATGAGAGAGAAGTGTAGTAGAAGAAAGAATGGGATAAGAGAGAGAAACATGAATATAATAAGTATAAGTGTCAAAAGAAATAGGAGCAATAGAAAAATAAGGGGAGTGGAAGTGAAAATGATGATGGCCACTACATTGATCATTCCCAACATGGAATGTGTTTCCTTCCTAGGGAATTTCCTCTCAATATGAGGTGCTTATTGGTGTTGTTGCTTCACTATTGCTACGTTTTTGAATATTTATCCATGAGGATCATATTTGAATTTATGCAACCTCTCCTTTGTAATTTTTCATACCATGAAGCTATAAATAGCAAGTGTGGTTGTAGCCATAGACATATTATGTTTTAGTGTAGATGAAATAGGTGGACTTGGGGGATTTCTAGAGATTCTTGTGTTGTTCTTGACCTATTTGCACACTTTTGATACCTTATTTTCCAAATGGAATATAATTATTTTTCAAATGGGTCATATAATGTTGGTCTCCTTGTCATACCTATTTCATTATCATCCTTTACCAAGTAGGGATTTTTTATTTTAAGTAGCCTAAATTCTACAATTTATGTAAGGCATGATGGTTAGTCTTGACATCTAGATTGAAGTAATACTTAACCTTCACCTACATATAGAATGTGCACCACTATGGGGGATTGGTATACCAACACTATATTTCATCCTTATATCCATATGCACTCCCTAGAATGGCTAGGGTCAACTCCTCACTCAAGTTTACCTCCTCTATTTCATACCTCATCTCATGTGTGAAGAAGGTATTCAAAACCTTATCTTTTAGCTTCATTCTAAAATATTCTCCTATGTTGTATGACCACATGTACCATAGTTGCTCCAGGCCTATGTCCCCAAGCTTTCACTTTATCATCTTGTGGAACCCATATAACTTGGGTGTGATTTTCATTATGTAGATGCTTAGTATAAGGTGGTATTTTTTTATCCCCCTAAAGTGCCTTAGATCCATATATACAAGTTGACTAGCATACTCAAGGTTGAAGAATACATTTGGTACAAGCGTCGACAACTTGAAAGGCATGGTTGAAAAGCCAAAAATTCAGATAAAGGACCATGACCTCCCTAAGTAGAAGTTTCTATTTGGCCATTTTTTTTACCTTCATCTTCTCCATGATGGTGTTGTATACTTCATCATAGGAGAAATACAATATTTTCTCCACTTCCCGATAAGGTACAACTATGCATTCAACCATTGAAAGTTGCTACCTATTTGGTCCTATGTGAATTAGCAGGAGGGTGAAGAACAAATCCTTGTAGGATAAAATAAGCTAGGATATATGGGAAGTGTAGGTAAAATTTCATTCCTCAAACTCTATAAGTAGGTTCATCTAGTCAAAATATACCTTGTGTAGCCTATCATTTAATTCTCCAAGGTAATTTTCAAATACATGAATGATAATAATGTATTATTCATACTCTTTAGCATCTAATGTTTCTCTAAGTATAATTGCAATCCTAGACAAGACCATTTGGACATCATATTTGAATAAGTCTAACTCCATTGAGATGTTGAAGTTGATTTCCTTGATGGGTTTCTTGAGGTGAGGGATTAAGAGATCCCACCAATAGTTTTGGTTGCATCTGTAGTAAAATTTCTTTTGAGTATTTAGATTGAAAGTGACACGCATTGTGGGATTATCAACTACATTTAATGTCTGCCTTATGTCTCCTTCAATATATGGAATAACTCTTTGGTTCATTGGGGTTTTTTGATATTTCTACCTATGAATTTATAACTTTCTATATAGGTCTCTACCAATTCTACGTAATTCCACCTCTATGGGACCAAGTTCAATGCTAGGCCTAAGGTCCAAATGTTTCTTATGATCTAGGAATGTGTCTGTGTGCCCAAGTTAACTCTTTTGAGAGCCTCCTTTATTATGTTTCCTATGAAGTGTTTGAACTTTATTTTCTCAAATCATTTATGTGGTTTATAAATAAACTCCTTTGGTATTCAAGGTGGAGGAGAAGGCTTCTTCCTTTTGAATTTTTTATTTTCCTTCACCTTTGAAGTCCCTACATCATGCATTGTTCATGGATTTATAGTTTGATCATGCCTTAGCAAAGGGTTCTATATACAAATGGGTTGAGGCTATATTTTTCTTTTGAGGCTCAAGGAGTTGTCAGTTCACATAGGGAGCCATATCAACTTCAACCTTGTCAATCAAGGAGAACCAAACCAAAACTCAAGTTTAGTTACTAGTTTGAAGCCTCCATAATTCACACTATGTTCAAATATGTTTATTAACAAGGGTTTTAAGCACATTAGCTATAAGGGTTGCTTACCATTTCTCTTAGGTGGTTAGCTTGATGTGCAAAAGTTAGAGGAAAAATTATACAATGAAGGGTGGACATATTAGTATTTTCTTAAGGGAAGGTGGTTAGCTCTAGATTCTCAATAATATGTTTTATGCATAAAGCATATGAGAGAAGGATTTACAAAATAATTTTATAAACCCTACCCTACCTATGCCTGACATTAGCTATGCCTAGGAAGTTAGGTCAGCCTAAAAGGGGCCAATTTTCCTACTCAAGTGATTTGTTCAATGGGCTAGACTATTGTGGGTAATCTGTTCAATATTTTAAGCAAATGAGTAGTAAGGGGGAGCAATTTGCTCCTTTGAACCTTAGCTTTTTCTTGATAACAAAATAAAATAATCCAAACTAGTAAGATGAATGTGATAACCTAGAGGTAGGCAAAAATTCAAAAAGAATGTTAGAAAAAAAAGATAGAAAGTACAATGTATACTAAAGAAATTATAGAGAGGGAATAATGGTAAAATGTAAAGGTAAAGTATATTTAACATCCATGAGAACATAGTTCATATGAGAAAACCCTCATAGATGAGGTTATTTATCTAATATGTGTTTATAATTGTTTGAGAAAATAATAGTTTAAAATAAACGAAATTTATGTGCATATTTACATTTCTTTTAGATTTTATCTTTTTATCAAATGGGTGGGAGATACTAGCCATTCACTAAAATTGGTAGCATCCTTCCACCCATCATGTTGAGCTTGTAGGCATTTGGAATTGTAATCTAAATAATTTGATATGATACACTCCATAGGGAATCAAAGTTCTAATATCCTCCTAGTTTGGCTTGATCCTCATCCCATCTGAATATCAAGTTGTCTTATTTGTAATCTATTTTAGTCGCATATTTGTTAAACCATCTCTTGATTACTTTTGATGCTAGAATGTCTACTTGAATGCCTCCTCCCATTCTTCTTCTAGAGTTGACATGGTATTCAATTGCACTTGCATAGGTTGAATGTTAGTATCTTTGTGTTTCCATTACTATGACATTTGAACAACCACTATTATCATTCATCAACTCTAAGAACCCACATCACTAGAATCTAGCTTGACACCCTTCAATGTCTTTGCGATTGGAGATACATCATCAAAAATTTGGTATGCATATATCCTAAATTTTCTCCAAAATGTCTCATTGTTTGTTTTGTTATCCTAGGCAATACCCTTTATAAGAGGTCTTTTGAAGGCATCCTCCTAAGATGCCTCGACATGGAAGAATTTCAAAGGGTAGTTAGTGAAGTACACGATGGATCTTGTGGTGGTCACTTTAGCAGAGGTGCTATAGCCAAAAAGCTCTTACGAATGGATTATTACTGGTCTTCCATGGAGAAAGATACAAATGACTATGCGCGTCAATGTGACAAGTGTCAACCACACACAAATCTTGTCCATGCTCTAGCTCAAAATCTTCAAGCAATTTCTTCCCCTTGGCCTTTTTCCAAAAGGGACCTCAATATTATTGGGATGGTTAATCCTATTTTATCTGATGACCACAAATTTGTAATAACAACTAAATATTTTACAAAATGGGTAGAATCCATGCCACTAGCATCTTGTACATGGATCCAAGTCTCTAAATTCATTTTTAATCAAATTATATGTATATTTGGGATCCCCTCTACACTTATTTCAGACAATGGGACTTGTTTCAAAAATAAAGATATAAAAAAGCTTTGTGCAAAATATAAGATCCAACATAGATGGTCTACTCCTTATTATCCAAAATTCAATGGCCAAGTGAAGCATCTAACAAAACTTTAATCAAAATATTAAAGAGGTTGGTTAATAATTCGGGTTGAGACTAGTACATTCAATTATATCCAACCTTATGAGCTTATAGTACCAGTGTACGAACCCCTACAGGTGCTTCCCCTTTTGTCTTGGTCTATGATGTTGAAGTTGTCTTCCCCTTTGATCTTGAAGTGTCTTCTTTAGGACTTTTGTTTCAAGATGCTGAAGTAGGAGATGAGTATCGTGCTGGAGGATCAAGTCAATTAGAGTTATTAGAAAAAACATGCATAAATACTTTAGAGAATCTTCACGCCTATCAATAAAAACTTAAAAGAGCCTATTCAAATAAAGTTCATCATCATTTTTTCGAGGTTGGTGACCTAGTTATTAAGGAAAATAAAAAAATACTAATGTTCGAACAAACCTTAAAGGTAAATTTAAACCAAATTGGTTAGGACCATTCATCATAACCACTAAGTTTGGATCAGGTGCATATCGTTTGGCCACATTAGATGGAAAATATCTTAAGAAGCCAATGAATATAATGCATCTCAAGAAGTACTATGCATAAAACTATGTTTCATCATTGTACATAAACATCTTGCATTTTGCACATAAAGCATTTTGTATTTGTCATATTATACGTAGCTCATTCTCTAAACTTCAAATATTTTGCATAAACCATAAATCATCTATCATGTAGCTCCATTTTTTTTGCATCTCCCAAAATTTATTGGTCCAATTACATATGTAAGATGGTCACATCCAATTACTATGTTATTTAAATTTTAGACAGATGCTATCATGTTCATAGTTCATCTTGGTCTTCTTGAGTGAATAAAGGGTTTCTCTTGAACCAACCACATGATTTATATTTTAATAAAATCTTGATCCTTGATATTGATTAAAAATTTCTATTGAATCAAAGCACACTTTTCATTAAGAAAATTTTTGAGTTTTGGGAACTGATTTTGCCATTTTTGAACCATACACATATCACACTTATTAATAAAGTCTTGCATCAAGAGAAATATGATGCCTTGATTGGTTTGAACCTTGAAACGAAAAGGTCTTCTTGCTTGTCCCACAAATAATAAAATGAGTAGAAAGGATATGATTATACTTCCATCCAAATTGATATGTAGTTTGAATCCCCAAAGCTCTACTTCTTACAAACACAAAAAAATAATAAATAATCTCCAAGTAGTAAGGATACGGTATAAATTCTCATTGAACTTGTAGAGAATCTGATTTTCAAAGGTTGGAGACTCAAAATTAAATAAGAAAATAACAAATAAATAATCTCCAAGTAGTAAAGATAAGGTACAAATTCTCATCGGGCTTATTGAGAATCCAATTCCCCAAAACTTGGAGATCCTAATAAAATAACTATAAAAATAAGTACATAACTCCAAGTAGTAAGGATAGGGTCAAAATTCCCATCGAACTTGTTGAGAACTTGATTCCCCAAATCTTGGAGATCTTAATAAAGGACTATGATGTGTGGCGATAAGTCTCAAATTGGCTTGCATCATTATCTTACTCAAAACTGGTAAATGAATCTAACAAGCACACACATTGGTTCTTGGAAATTTTTCAACATAATCAGGTTTAAGATAAGGAAAGGAACTCATAAATCACACCCTGGTTCTTGATAAACTTGATTTCATCTCAAAGATAACCAAGATTCTCTATGAATTTTGATTGTCTAATGTCATTATATCTTCATGGATTTGTATGATCATTAACATAAGCATATTAAGACTAAATCAATAATTAGTTTTGGATCTCATATTCATCACCTTAGTACAATGTATTTTTAGTTATTCAATTTATCATATTGCATGATTGCTTGCTATACACACATTTGCATCGTTCATACATAATTGCTTGGTCATATAGTTGCATAAGGACTTTGTGATGATGGCATGAGATAACTCTAGTTAGGTTTTTCTCATATACATTTCATCTCATGTTAGGAATCTTATACCTAGCACAAGTCCTCTATAACATATTTCATGCTTAATCACTCACATCATCCTTTACACCCTTAATTTTAAATCAAAATTAATTTTAAGGGGATACATTGTCCATCATCCTCACTATCATTTTGATCATCAAGTTCAAGCCCCTTTCGAGTCATACACCTTCAACGTCAGCACAACTCACATAGGATCCGCTTCATGACCCCACACGAGGGGCAGCCTCCATTCAGAGTCACATAGAAGAACACATCCTTGGGGAATATTTTTTATGGATTAACATCGTTAGGGTATGTTCCTCAACACACTTTACTCATTTTTACAAATTCCAATTACATTTCATCAATCACTTCCCATTACATTATATTTTAAGTAGCATGATAAAAGTGCATTGGAAATAAAACACAAACATAAGCATCATTATTCATTATCATTTTCGCTTATTTATCAAACATCCAAAAACAACAAAAAATATTTTGCATTCGCATAACACATAAATAGAAAAAAATAAAGTATAGTACTACTCTCGAGGAAAAGTACATATATGAAGTAGACTAGTATGCCATAATCAAATAAATCAGCATACCCAGTCATCAATAGAACATGCCACAAAAATATAACATCTGGCACATCATCCCCTAGATCCCTGAACCTCACCCCTCCTTTATTCCCTCGGTGGAGGTATGTTCATGGACTAAGTCACTATCCGTGAACCGGAATGTGCATCACTCTAACTTTGACTTCGACTCGGATCCATTTTTAATGGAATAGGCATCTTGCCTCATCTGCCATTCGATCCCAACCTTTACCTAGGTTGAAGGTTTTACAAAGCTAAGGTTCAATAAGATGCTAAGGTTGAAGGTTTTATAGAGTTTTGGTATCATTCCTTAAGGAATATTGAATAATCACTTTTTGACACAAATTATTTATCATTGCTTTAGGAGTAATGGTCTCATTGTGTTAGCCTCGAACTATGGGAAGAGTTGTTTAAGTTGGTCAAGCAGGTACCACCTTACTTATGATGGAAAACAACCCTATTTTATGACTATAAATAGGTTGTGCATCCCCTAAAAAGTACTCTTATTGGTAATCTCAATTACTTTATTTTATATGATGAGTTCCAAATATGTTGGATCTTGGATCTTTTGGATGTTGTACTACTATTAGCTCTATTAGAAGAGGATGGTACAAAGTAAGAAATTTTACATTTAATATTAGATGTATCCCTAAGTATGGCCATAATCAAGAATGGAGGTGGTATCTACTACTTTCCATTAAGTGGAATAAGGAACATAGTATAGTGGTTTGATTTTATAGTGAGACATAAAGAACTACTATTTATTTAGGTGGAACCAAACCTTATCCTCAACCTAAGAAGTGTGAGGTGTCTTATGTTGATCATAATGCTCTTTATATTTACTAATGACATTATAATATTTGCTAGACTTGAATCTATATATTTTGTATTTATTGTAGGATATTTTTTGTCTTGTATATGTTGATCATAATGAAGTGAAGGATTTGCTAGGGGACTATGCAAATATTTTGTTAGAAGAATTTATATACGAATTACCACCAATAAGAAGTATTAGCCATACTATTAATTTTATCCCTAGATCAAGTTTTCCCAATAAGACAACACATAGAATGATACTAATGGAGACTAAAGAAATAAATAGACAAATTCAAGAGTTGTTGGACAAGGGACTAATCAAGGAGATCTTGAGCCTATGTGTAATACCAATTGTACTTGCACCAAAGAAGGGTGGAGAATGGTGCATGTGTACAAATTCAAGGGCTATCAATAAGATAACTATAAAGTATTGATTCTCATTACCTTATATGGATAATTTGATGGATTGCTTAAGTGGAGCAAAGTACTTCACAAAGATAGACTTGAAGAGTTGTTATCATCAAATCTCAATTAGAGGAGATGAATGGAAAAATGTGTTCAAAATGAAGGACAAATTGTATGAGTGGTTAGTTATGCCATTAAGAATAACAAATGCACCCAATACCTCAATGTGGTTGATAGTGTTAAAGCCCTTTCTTGAAAACCTTGTGGTTCTCTATTTGGATGATATTCTCGTATTTAGTAACAACAAGGAAGGCCACCTAGAACATTTGATATTGGTCTTGCAAAGACTACAGGAAGAAAAGTTGCTAGTTAACTTGAAGATATGCAATTCTATGGAGGAATGGGTGTACTTGGATTTGTGATTTCCCAAGGAGAGTTATAGGTGGACCTCGAGAAGGTGAAGGCCATTATAAATTGGCCATCAGTAAGAAGTAAGTTTGAGGCTAGGAGTTTCCATGGTCTAGCAAGCTTTTATAAGAAGTTTATCAAAAACTTTGATGGAATTTGTGCTCCAATAACATAAACGATGAAAGGATAAAAACATGAGTTTAAATGGATGAATATAGTAGAAAGGAGTTCTCAAATCCTAAATGAAAATATAACAAAGCAATTTGTTCTAAATTTATTTGCTTTTAATAAGATATTTCAAGTGGATTGTGATGTTAGAGGAATAGCAATAGGAGGAGTCTCGATCCAAGAAGGTAGACCCATTGTCAATTTTAGCAAGAAGCTAAATGAGGCAAAGAAGTACCCATTATATGACCAAGTATTTCATGCTATTGTTAAATCCATAAATAAATGGAGGCATTATTTGTTGCCAAAGGAGTTTGTTTTGTTCACAAATAACCATGCTTTATAGTTTATTAACAATCAAGTAAGTTGAATCAAAGGCATATGAAGTAGATGGAATTTTTTTAGGATATTCATTTATCTTGAAGAATAAAAGTTCTCATTCAAATTGAGTAGTTGATGACTTGAGTAGAAGAAATCTAAATCGAGTAGTTGATGACTTGAGTAGAAGAAATCTATTAGTGAACATGATGCAAATTGAAGTTGTTGGTTTTGATGCTATGAAGGAGCTTTATCTTGATGATGTAGACTTGAAGGAAGCTTGGACAACATGCAGTAATCCTACTATAGTGGAAAAGACACCATGGTTAGATTATTTTATCTAAGAGGGACTATTGTTCAAGGGGTACCAATAGTGCATACCATAGAGTTCTATTGACGTAGAATCTAAAAAGAGAGAAGCATAGTGGAGGACTAGTTGGACACTTTGGAGTGGATAGAATGATGAGTCTACTTTGTGCAATCTACTATTGGTATCGAATAGATGTAGATATAAGAAGATCGATTTTGTTAGCATGCCAAGGGGAGAAGCCACAATACCAGATTGTATAAACCATTATCAATATTAGAGAGACCATGGGAGTATGTGAGCATGGATTTTGTTCTTGGGTTATCGAGGTGATGCAGGAGCATCCGGTGGCAGCAGAGCAATCTTGCATCAACAAAAAAAAAAAAATTCAAGTGTTAGCTTTGATGTCGCGTTTTCGTGACTCAGGAAGGAGAGAGAAGGCGCTGGCGACTAGAAGACAAAAGAAGGCGCAAGGGAGGAAAAGTGTCGCGATATCGCGACATGTCGCATTATCACGACAAAAGGACGAAGCAAGGCGTAGGAGTGAAAAATGTCATGATTTCGTGACATGTCGTGAAATCGCAACCGAATCAGGAGAGAGAGGGCGTCCGAAGAAAAATGTCACGAAATCGCGACGTGTCACGATTTCGCGACCGAAAGAACACAGGAAATGCCAGAGGAGAAAAATGTCACGATTTCGTGACATGTCGCGAAATCGTGACCGAAGGAGCAAAAAAGGAAGCAAGGAAGAAAACTGTCGTGATATCGCGACATGTCACGATTTCGTGACCCGAAGCAGAGAGCGAGAGCAGAAGGCAAAGCTATCGCGATATCACGACCCAAAGCAGAGAGCGAGAGCAGAAGGCAAAGCTGTCGCGATTTCACGACCCAAGAAGCAAAGACAGAGCAGAGGGCAAAGATGTCACGATATCGCGACATGTTGCGATAAGAAGGAAGAAAGAAGAACCGAAAAGGAAGATGTCGCGATATCACATGTCACGATATCATGACCCGAAGGAGAGGAAGACAGCGAGAGAAAAATGTCACGATATCGCGACCTGAAGGAGGGGAAGGCCGAGAGAAAGAAAAATGTCGCGATATCGCGACATGTCACGATATCACGACCCGAAGGAGAGAAGGGCAGCAAGGAAGAAAAATGTCACGATATCATGACATGTCGCTATATCGCGACATACTATTGGTTCATCGTTCAAAAAATCCCGCATTCCTAGACGGTGTTTTTTGAGGCGGTCAAGGCCTCATTAATGCATGATTTCTTGCCCGATAAGCTTGCTGAGCATGGCGGCCATTCGAAGTCTGTGCCTAGAAGTCAGACGGCTCATCAATGCATGTATCCGCGGCTAACCCGATGGTAGTTGCCAGTTAGGGAAAGATGTAAAGGTTCAGTCAGGTAGGATGTATTCTGGTAGATGGGTCATTAATGGCCTAGAGGGTCAGGACCTGGAAAGAGATGGAGACATGGTTATAGAAGTAGGTGGTGCATCAAGGAAAGGGGGGCCTCGAAACAAGAAACTACGCCTGTTGGCTAGTATTGTAATTTTCTTTTTGAAAGTTCAAGGAAATGAGAGCTTGAGTGATTCTCTGTGTTGCTGTGATTCTCTGTGTTACTGTGTTTCTGTGTTATTCATTCCCTATGTATCTGTGTCCCCATCAAGTGGTATCAGAGCAGGAGTTCCTGAGTGTGTGAGCAGATCGCCGAAAGTGAGGCAGCTTGCACCAGGATCTATGGAAGGGTTGTGAGAAGAGAGTGAGGAAGAATGCCTCCACGAAGAAACCATGGTGGTGGAAGAAATATGGTGCCAGCAGAAGATTTTAGAGCTTTGCAGAGGCAAGTTCATGCCCTGCAAGAGGAGCTACGCAGAGGACTTGAACCCAGAGGGGAAGAAGGAAGTGAAGATGAAGTTGAAGAAGAAGAGGACCAGTTTGAGGAAGAAGAAGAGGCTATAGATCCTACACAAGCCAGGTTATACAGAGCCATCTCTCAGATTGGAAAGAGACCAAAGATGGAGGTTTCTACGTATTCTGGAAATCTTGATCCAGAGGAGTTGATTGACTGGATCAATGATTTGGAAGAATACTTTGAGTATGAAGAGGTTGAAGATCCTGATAGGGTCAGGTTTGCCAAGACCAAGCTGAAGGGTCATGCCAACATATGGTGGAAGGGAGTACAACTGGAAAGAAATAGAAGAGGAAAGGAGAGAATAACCAGGTGGGATAGAATGCTGGAGAAGTTGAAGAGGCAGTTCATCCCAACTGACTATGAGATGGATCTGCTAAAGAAAATGCAAGGTTTGAAGCAAGCAAGCAAGTCTGTTAAAGAATACATAGAGGAGTTTTACAAGATTGTAATCAGAACAGGCCATTCAGAGGCCAACAAGGAGAAGGTAGCCCATTATATTAATGGGTTACGAGCAAGTATTCAAGAGGAGTTAAGCCTAGTCAGGATGACCACCATAGAGGATGCTTACCAGTTTGCCTTGAGGGTTGAAGAGAAGCTGAATAGGAGGTTTGAGAGCAAGCAAAGAGGAAGAGGTCATGGTGGAGGAGCGGTGGAAGGACCAATGGAGAAAAATATAAGGACCAGAAGAAGGTCTGGTGAGACCAATAATACCCAAGAGCAGAAAGAGGAGAACACCTACCAACCCCGTAATTAGAACAATGGTTACCCAAGAGGGAGAGGTAGATTTGGACATGGATTTGGAAGAGGAGGATTTCGTGGAACCTATTTCCACTGTGGCGAAGAAGGACATCGAGCATTTGAGTGTCCACAACACCGAGAAAGGACGAATAAGAGACCTGAGGGTCCTGCCAGAGCTACTGTAGCAGATGAAGGTGCTGAATCAGAACATTCTGAGGAGGCAGAGAGAGGAGAAGTTATGGTCACTAGGAGGACCCTGTTGAATGAGGAGAAAGGATCAGACTAGAGGAGGAGCCTGTTCCGCACAAGGTGCAAAAGTTTGGGTAAGGTCTACAATATTATCATAGATAATGGTAGTACTGATAACTTGGTTTCAGAAGAAATGGTTGCCAAGTTACAGTTAAAAAGGAGAAGACACCCGCATCCATACCGGATTGCGTGGTTACAAAAGGACCATAGAGTTTTGGTCAGTGAGCAATGTTCAGTGAAGTTCAATATTGGGAATTACTGTGATGAGGTCCTGTGTGACATCCTGCCCATGGATGCTTGCCATTTGTTGTTGGGAAGGCCATGGCAGTTTGATCGATGTGCAGTGCATGATGGTCGTGCCAACACCTACTCAGTGATGAAGAATGGAGTGCACCATAAGCTGAAGCCCTTGAAGGAGGCGAAAGAAAAGGTATGCAGCAGCGCTAGAATCTATTTAGTTGAAGGAGGAAATTTTTTGAATAGTTTAAAGCATGAGCATATGTGCTATGCATTAGTTCCTAGAGTTAGGAAGGAAGAATGCAAGGATACCCCTATAGAAGTCTTAGGATTGTTAGAAGAATTTCTAGACATTATATCTGATAATGTGCCTAAGGGTTTACCACCAGTGAGGAAGATCAGTCACCACATAGATTTGGTACCAGGATCTAGCTTACCCAATAAGGCAACACATAGAATGACCCCTACAAAAATGGAAGAGTTGAACAAGCAAGTCCAAGAGTTGTTGGAGAAGGGACTGATTCGAGAGAGTTTGAGTCCATGTGTAGTACCTACAGTACTAGCACCAAAGAAATATGGAGAGTGGAGAATGTGTATAGACTCTCGAGCCATTAACAAGATCACCATAAAGTACAGATTTCCATTGCCAAGGATGGATGACATTATGGACTGTTTGAGTGGAGCCAAGTACTTCACCAAGATTGATCTCAAGAGTGGTTATCATCAAATTCATGTACGAGAAGGAGATGAGTGGAAGACAACCTTCAAGACCAGAGAAGGTTTGTATGAATGGTTGGTCATGCCATTTGGGCTGACCAATGCACCAAGCACATTCATGCGGTTGATGAATGAGGTATTGAAAGAGTTCTTAGGCAAATTTGTTATTGTCTATTTGGATGATATTCTAATATTTAGCAGAACCCTGGAAGAGCATCTGATGCATATCAAAGGGTTTTTGAGAAGCTATGGGAGGAGCAGTTGTTGATTAATCTAAAGAAATGTAATTTCGTGAAGAAGGAGTTAGTGTACCTAGGATTTGTCATCTCAATCGGAGGTCTAAAAATGGACCCAAAAAAGTAAGAGCTATCATTGAATGGCCTACTCCGAGAAGCACGACCGAGGTAAGATCATTTCATGGTCTAGCAAGTTTTTACAGGAAATTCATTAGGAATTTCAGTAGTATTTGTGCACCCCTTACAGAAACAATGAGAGGGAATAAGAAAGAATTTAAGTGGACCTTAGGAGCAGATAAGAGCTTTGATATGTTGAAAAGGAAGGTTACAGAACAACCTATTTTGGCACTTCCAAATTTTAATAAGGTATTTCAGGTAGACTGTGATGCTAGTGGTAGTGCCATAGGAGCTATTTTGAGCCAAGAAGGTAAACCTGTTGCTTACTTTAGTGAGAAACTCAATGATGCCAGAAAGAAGTATTCAGTTTATGATCAAGAGTTTTATGCTATAGTTCAGGCTCTAAAGAAGTGGCGACATTACTTGTTGCCAAAAGAGTTTGTTCTATTTATTGATCATCAAGCCTTACAGTATATTAATAGCCAAGGGAAGCTAAATCAGAGGCACCTAAAGTGGGTTGAGTTTCTATAGAGTTATACCTTTGTGTTGAAGCACAGGAGCGAAAGGTCCAATAGAGTTGGAGATGCCTTAAGCAGAAGGCAGTGTTTGTTGATAGAAATGAAGGTGGAAGTGGTAGGATTTGATGAACTAAAGGGTTTGTACCTTGAAGATCCTGATTTTGTAGAAGTCTGGAAGGCTTGCTTGGCACATGCTACTTTGGACAGGACCAAGTGGTTGGATTTTCTGATCCAAGATGGGATGTTGTTCAAAGGAGGTCAATTATGCATTCCACGGAGTTCAATGAGGGAGAATCTGATAAAGGAGAAGCATAGTGGGGGACTAGCTGGACATTTTGGTCGAGATAAGACCATTGCCCTTGTTAGTGAAAACTACCATTGGCCATAGTTGCAGCAAGATGTGACTAAATTTGTGCAGGGTTGTAGAGTCTGTCAGATGGCTAAGGGAGTGAGACAGAATACAGGATTGTATCAGCCATTACCTGTGCCAGAGAGACCATGGGAGGACATCAGTATGGATTTTGTTCTTGGCCTACCAAGGACACAATGAGGGAGTGACTCCATTTTTGTTGTGGTGGACAGGTTTTCGAAGATGGCTCATTTTATTCCATGTCAAAAAATGAGTGATGCAGTTCATATTGTAGGCTTGTTTTTCAAGGAGGTGGTACGCCTTCATGGTCTACCCAAGAGTATAGTATCTGACAGAGATACCAAATTTGTGGGTTATTTCTGGAGAACTTTGTGGAAGCAACTGAAAATGGATTTGAAGTTTAGTTCTGCATACCATCCGTAGACTGATGGACAAACAGAGGTGGTGAATAGAAGTTTGGGTAATCTTCTAAGATGCCTGGTAGGAGACAGGCCCAAGGGATGGGACTTGATCTTGCCATAGGCAGAATTTTCTTACAACAATTCCATCAACAGAAGTACTGGTAGATCCCCATTCCAGATTGTGTATGGGAACAACCCAAGAAATGTTTTTGAATTGAGAACGATGGGTAAAGGAGAAAAGAGTAGTGTTGAGGCTAGAGATTTTGCAGAGCACATAAAGAGTTTGCATGAAGAGGTAAAACAACATATCAGTAAGATGAATACTCAGTACAAAGCCAAAGTCGATCAGAAGTGGCGTTTCAAGGAGTTCCAAGTGGGAGATGAGGTCATGGTTCACTTGAGAAAGGAGAGGTTTCCTAGCAAAACCTACAACAAGCTGAAGATGAAGAGGTTTGGACCATGCAGGATCATAGGTAAAAGAGATTCGAGAAATGCCTATGAAGTGGAACTGCCAAGCGAGCTGAATATATCACCTATTTTTAACATTGCAGATTTGGTAGAATATCATGAAGGAGGCAGTAGCGAGACACCGAGTATAGAATTGTGGAGTATTCCAACATCTACCCTAGCAATAGACGAGATCAAGGAAATACTAGACACTCGAAGCGGTAGAAGTACCAAGAACAGGCAGTATTCTGAATACCTGGTCAAATGGAAGGACAGGCCTATCGAAGATGCAACTTGGTTGTCAAAAGAAGAGGTCGACCGCTTGAGTCTTCCTCCAACAGCACAGAAGTGAAGGACACTTCTCAATCCACCCCGGGTGTCTGATGCAAGAGCATCCGGTGGCAGTAGAGCAATCTTGCATCAACAAAAAAAATTCCAAGTGTTAGCTTTGATGTCGCGATATCTGAACGTGTATGATATCGCGACATGTCGCGTTTTCGCGACTCAGGAAGGAGAGAGAAGGCATGAGAGCAAAAATGTCATGACATGTCATGAAATCGCGACCAGAAGATGAAAGAAGGCGCAAGGGAGGAAAAGTGTCGCGATATCGCGACATGTCGCATTATCGCGACAAAAGGATGAAGCAAGGTGTAGGAGTGAAAAATGTCACGATTTCGTGACATGTCACGAAATCGCGACCGAATCAGGAGAGAGAGGGCGTCCGAAGAAAAATGTCACGAAATCACGATGTGTCATGATTTCACGACCAAAAGAACACATGAAAGGCCAGAGGAAAAAAAATTGTCGCAATATCGCGACCGAAGGAGCATAAAAGGAAGCAAGGAAGAAAACTATCGCGACATGTCACGATTTCGCGACCCGAAGTAGAGAGCGAGAGCAGAAGGCAAAGTTATCGCGATATCATGACATGTCACGATTTCACGACCCGAAGCAGAGAGCGAGAGCAGAAGGCAAAGCTGTCACGATATCGCGACATGTCACGATTTCGTGACCCAAGAAGCGAAGAGAGAGCAGAGGGCAAAGATGTCGCGATATCGTGACATGTCATGATTTTGCAACCGAGAAGGAAGAAAGAAGAACCAGAAGGAAATATGTCGCGATATCGCGATATTGCGACCCGCAGAAGAGGAAGACAACGAGAGAGAAAAATGTCACGACATGTTGCGACATCGCGACCTGAAGGAGGGGAAGGCTGAGAGAAAGAAAAATGTCATGATATCGCGACATGTCACGATATCGTGACTCGAAGGAAAGAAATGTTGCAAGGAAGGAAAAGTGTCGCGATATCGCGACCCGAAGGAGAGAAGGGCAGCAAGGAAGAAAAATGTCGCGATATCGCGACATGTCGCTATATCGCGACATACTGCTGGTTCACCGTTTGAAAAATCTCGCATTCCCAGACGATGTTTTTCGAGGCGGTCTAGGCCTCATTAATGCATGATTTCTTGCCCGGTAAGCTTGCTGAGCATGGCGGCCATTCGAAGACTATGCCCAGAAGTCATACGGCTCATCAATGCATGTATCCGTGGCTAACCCGGTGGCAGTTTCCAGTTAGGGAAAGATGTAAAGGTTCAGTCAGGCAAGATGTATTCTGGCAGATGGGTCATTAATGGCCTAGAGGGTCGGGACCTAGAAAGAGACGGAGACATGGTTATAGAAGCAGGTGGTGCATCAAGGAAAGGGGGGCTCGGAACAAGAAACTACGCCTGTTGGCTAGTATTGTAATTTTTTTTTTGAAAGTTCAAGGAAATGAGAGCTTGAGTGATTCTCTGTGTTGCTGTGATTCTCTGTGTTTCTGTGTTATTCATTCCCTGTGTATCTGTGTCCCCATCACGAGGATGCATAGGGGTGATGATTTTATTTTTGTTTTTGTTGAAATATTCTCAAAGATAACATATTTCATACCTTACAAGAAAACAAATGATGTTACCAATATTGTTGATTTGTTCTTTTGAAAAGTTTTAATATTACATGGTTTTCTGAAGAGCATCATGTTAGATAGGAATGCAAAGTTTATAATATATTTTTGGTGTACCCTATGGAAGAAATTGGGTATAAAAATTGAGCTTTAGTTTAGCTTATCACCCACAAATTGATGGATAGACCAAAGTAGTGAATAATAGCCTTCATAATTTATTGTGATGTCTAGTTGGTAAGAAGCCAAAGCTATGGGATATTGTATTAACACAGGGTTAATTTGCATATAATAATTTAGTGAATAAAAGCATAGCCAAGAGTACATTTCAAATTGTGTATGAAACTCATTCTAAAAGAGTAGATGAGTTGCAAAGTACAACTAATTTACAAAAATATAGTACTTTGGCAAACAATTTTGCTTAGTATATGCAAGACTTACATCATGAAGTGAAGGTTGATTTAAAAAAGAATGTCATGAAATACAAGCAATGTGTTGACCTCAAGCGTCGAACATAACAATTATAGGTTGGATATTTTGTTTTGGCACATTTTCAAAAGGAAAGGTTTTCAAAGGGTACTTACAACAAGCTAAATTGAAAAAATATTAAATCTTGTATGGTCTTGAAGAAAGTTACCACCAATGCATATTACATTGTGTTTCTAGAAGGGATTAACATTTTATCAAATTTTAACGTAGTTGACCTATATCCATACTATGGTCAATCTAGTAATGTGGATGAAGATCATATATCAAATATTCTAGCAAACGAATGAATAACACAATTGCCAAAGAAAGAATGAGAAACTAGTTTATGTTCCTGCACATGGAAACAAGTAACAACAAAGTTACAATCACTTGAAAAAATGGAAAATACCTGAACCTTAAACCAAAGGGCTAGGGTTTAGGGTTTAAAATTGAAACATTGACAACTAAAAAAGGTCTTACATACATAGTTATTAGGCAAAAATATTTACTTATAAAGAGGATAAAATAAAAACCCTAAACCCTAAGGCCTAGACTAGGTTTTAGGGTTGAAACTTCAAGTTCAAAGTTTAAAGTTAGAAATATTTTTTTGTGTAGCCACACATTTTGTCCTTTTTCTTTGCCTAGCATAGGTGTCTAGACAACCTGCTTGACTATCTAGATGACTCATCCTCTTGTTTTGCTAAGCGACTCACTTGCCTAGATGACCTCCTTTGCAGACCTAGATGACCCATTCTAGTTGATTTATGTATTGGTTTGACAAGTTACTATATCATATGGCCTTGATGGCTAAACAACCCACCTCCTCATATTGTTTGCCTTCTCCATTGTTGACTCCTTTGCGATGGTATTTTATGCTTTGGTTCAATTCCTTCAGCCCTATGTTCTTTTGAAAAATCAATTTCTTCTCCAGATGGCCTAGTCATAGTTTGCATTGCTCTTCCTCCTCTTGGATGACCTTTGGTAAATCCAAATCATCTAACCCATGGATATGATAGTCCAAGGACCATTCAAGGTCACTTGTTAATCTTTGGATGGTTATGGGGTGGTCTAGATGGTCAATCCTTCTAGCTAGATGACCTATGGGTACTTTAAGGAAAATTGCTTCCCTTTAGATGACTCAAAGAGAGGTTAGATGACCTCCCCCTTTGGCTCGACTAATCCAAACAAAATAGGGATCCTGAAAACCCTCCTAAATTGGGTCATCGATTAGCCTTTACAAATCACTTTGATTTCCCAAGGAACTATTCAAATTGCTTGGCAGATCTTACCTTTTCCAATACATTCACCTTCGTACTTCTCTTACCTTAAAGGTATTATGGTTTTTAGGTACTTGCTGCATCATCATGTTTGATAGTAATTTCACATTGCCTACTAGTTGGGTAACTTTTTTCCACCTTAGAGTTGCTCTCCTCACTTTTATTTTGAGTTCCAAGCTTTAATTATCACTGCTCTAGTCTTCATCGTTGCTTGAACTTGTCAAGGACACTATTGGGTTCTTATCTCAAGTTCCCAAATTCTACTACTATGCTTAGCAATGTTTATTGAGGTACTTTATGGATTTCCCACCATTCCACTTCACTTGTGTTTCTAGTAGCTATATTTGTAGTCCTTATCCAAATACCTAATTTCCTACACATAATCATCAACAAATTCCAACACTTGCTTGTTTTATATGTACCTCTAGGTGTCTCCTTTGGACTTGTTCCTTTTTGAAAAGCTTCTTCTACCAACTGCTTGGATATCCTTCCACATCCTCAATAATTCTTGTGCATGCTATCTTCATAGCTCTATTATTATGTTGTTCAGTTGCTCAATTTTTCATGCAACTATAGTGTTTCAACTCTCATTCTTTGTTTTGCACATCCAATGGTTGCTAGCTGACTCATTGCTTCATGCTTACTTCCTTCACTTCAAGTTTCTTGTTCTAGCGGTTCCCTTGTCCAACATACATTGCCACTATCTACTATATGTTCTCCACATTTAGTGATCTTAGTCTTTGTTCTTCAATATCTGGAAATATAACATGCACATAAATTTACCTATGCTTCATAGATTAAGGCTACAATTCTTGTTGTTCTATGACTGGTTGCATGTCCATTTCATGCTTACATTTGCTTCTTCATATAGCCATGCTAATGTTTTTACAAGTATACTATCATCTAACTCACTCTTATTTGTTGCACCATCGTCTACCTTAGTATGGCTTTATTTTCGTACCTCTTGGATCAATATTCCTTGGAAGGATCCCAAAAACTAACTTGATGCAATTATTAACCTTCTCGTACTTGTTACTTCATTTGTTTGTTCAAAATTCACCATATTCACTTATGCTCTTACTTTGTATGACTTTAACTTTAAACCCTTAATTATCTTGGAACACAATATCCTGTCCAATTTCTTCAACCTTACTACGTAATTGTTCATCATCTCTTCTACTTGGAAGGGTTCAAGCCATAATGTCTTCAACTTTCTTGGCTTGATGTTTCTCTTGCCATCAAATTTCAGCACTAAGTCACCTGCCTTCAAATACATTTTCTGAAATAGAGTGTGGTTAGTTGTGGGATTATATGTTTTCCTATATTCCCACAAGATAGTTGGTAATTTTTCCTCCCAATCAACATCTTCAATACCACATGTCTTGTACATTATGGTGATTAAGACCTTATTTGTTGCTTTCACTTGACCATATGCTCTGGGGTAATACAGACTAGACAACATATGTAAGATCTTAAACTCCATGGTAAATTTCTAAATAATTTCATTGATAAAGTGTCTTTGATTATCACTCATCATCTAAAATGTACGTTGAATCTTGTAATGACTTTCTAATACAAGAATTACGTAGTTCTCTTTGCAAAATTATCAATAAATGCTCTTGCCTTCACCCACTTAGTCAAATATTCAGTAGCTACCATAATGTACCTACACCTTCTGCTCATTTTTAATGGTCCAATGAAATCTAGACCCCATATCTCAAACAATTCCTACAACTATAATGGGTGTAGTGACATGAAGTCCTTCCTCAATGACTTCTCAGTTCTCTAGCATGTATCGCATGCAGTCATGAACTACTTCACATTGCAATAGAGGATGGGCCACCACAGTCTCACAAAAAACACCTTTTATGCGATCGCATCTGGCCCCATATGCCCTCCTACAAGCCCTTCATGAGCTTTATTCAATGATGATTTCACTCCCTCGTCTATTACGCATATTCATAGTACTCCATCAGGTCCAATATTGTACAGTAAATCAACTATCAACTAAAATGATGCTGATTTGATGATTATATTATTTTTCTCTACTATTATCAACTCATTTGGCAGGTGTCCAATGATAAGTAGTCACCCACATACTTGTACTACAACAATAGCACAATGATTGAGAATAAGTGAGTGTCTGGAAATTCATTTGACATTCTTCCCTCTACAAGATTTCCCAAGCAAATCCTTGATAATTGGTTTGCTATTACGTGTTCCTTTCTTGGTCTCACTACCACTTAAAATAATAACTCTTGCAACGTGATGAGCCACCTGCTAGCTCATTCATGAATAGTCAGTTTTTTGATCAAGTACAACAATGCTTGATGATCCACATAGAAAGCAAAGGGACTGATATGAAGATAATGTCTGAACTTTTGGACTACATACGCCATCCCCAAGGCTTCCTGCTTTTTAGTGTTGCAATTCTTCTTTGCACAAGACAACGAACAACTAGAAAAATATATGGGTTGATCCAACCCATACTGCCCCTCCTGGGTCAACCCACATCCAATTGGATGCATCTACATGGACATGAAACTCCTTTTCCCAATTTGGAAATCCCATATTGGGTGTGCAAATCAACTTCACATTTAGCTCCTCAAAGACCTTTTGGTGTTGGTGCTCCTCCGTCCACCTAAAAGGAACACTTTTGCACATCAATACATCTAGAGGGTGTGAAACTTTTACATTTTTTTATAAAAACCAATACTAAGTGACATACCTCAAAAAAAAACTTCAACGAACTCATGTCATATGGCTCTTCCATGCTCATGATGACTTATATTTTTTTAGGATTGGTTTTCAAACCCTCTACACAAAATATGCCCTAGCAATTTCTCGTACGATACCAACTTACACTTCTTTGGATTCAATATCAATCAAGCATTCATACACAATCACATACACTCCAATGCTTTTAGATGCTCATTCTTCCTTTGCATACAATAACCAATCATCCAAGAATACTTTGAAATTACCTATCGACATTTGTTCAAAGATCTAAAATATTTTCCTTTAAAATGTGGCAGGGGAATTGCACAAACTGAAGGGTATCCTACTATATACATAAATCCCATTCTCAAATAGAAAAATATCTTTAGTTTTTCTTCTTCGACTATACTTATTTGATTGTAGTCTAGGAATTTATCCAAAAATAAATAAATCTTGTGCTTTGCTACTTCCCTTGAATCAAATCAGTAAATGGTATGGGAAAGGGATCCTTGATGTTCATTTCATTTAGACTTTAGAAATCCATAGAGATGCAAATATGGTCTCTCCTTCAAGCTGATGATGATCGTTGGCACCCACTCACTCATCATCATATTGAATATTATTCTAGCACCTAACATCTTCTTAATCTCTACATTGACCAAGGTTGCATACTTTGGATTCATTCTATATGTCCTCCTCATGAGTTGTGCACTAGGAACCAATGAAATCTCATGCACATACACTCAAGTGAAATCCCTTGTAAATCCTTTTAGGTCCATGCAAAGACCTCCTTGTACTGCATAAATATTTTAAAAGATGTTGCTTTTAGAACTAGGTACCACTCATCCCTGGAATGGATCATCTTCTCCTCTACTTTGTCGAGGTTCACCTGCACCATATTCGGTCCTTCATACTTTATGGTGTTAGATTTTGTTACCACTTTTGTTGCATCAAAATAATATGTTGGATTTTCATCTATCCATGCATCTTAAAAATTGTACTTTACAAATTGCATGGAAAAGGTCAACTTCTCTTTTTCTTCAACTTTTTTCTGTTGGCTTGGCATTGTGAATAAATTTTTCAATCTCATATATACTTCGTGATTCTTCATCCCGAATATCTTCATCTACATTGATACACAAGAAGGTTTGTTGGAAAATTTTACAGTCTTCCACTGCCAGTGTAGAAGTTTGTTATCTAAGTGCCCTTTCATAGTTTATGTACTCCTTCGTTTGGCTCTCATCCATTTACACGATCCTCCTTCAATGATGATGAACTTCAAGATTCATCATATCTTTCCAACTTCTTTCTCACAAACTGATTCTTCAATTTGATTACATGTTTGTGTTGTCCTTTATTTAAAGTTAGGTAGTCCTCCCGATTATGGTTCGCTTTCACCATGTGTGGCCACCCATGTCCCAACAATGCTTTGTAGACTAGTTTCTACATAGCAATCACCACAAAATCCATGATGAAAAACTAATCAATGATCTTCATCTTCTATGCAGTCAACACTCTGTATCGCTCCAAATTTTTCACACCCTTACCTTCAAGCTATAGGATCCGTGCCCGAAAGGGGGATGTGAAAAGGATGGCGCGGTACCTCGGACTGAGAGGCCTTGCGAAGGTCCCGCCTCTCGAGGGAGGTGTATAATGGTGATTTTTCGATGGATGGTGGGTTCACCAGGAAACATTTAATGGCAGTTTCCATGCCTAGGTTGGGAATGTGTTTTATGTGTTCAGTTTTAGCCTTAAGCATTCAAGTCCTAGGTTTGGCCAAAATGCGTCTAAGCTATTCTATATGAAGATGCAGATTAAATGAATACAAAAAACAGAATTAAGACAGAAAATAGAGAAATTAAGGAATGTTAAAAGAAAATACCTGATCCGGATGTCTGATGAAGATTCTGATTCTTGAAGCAGTCAGGATCGCCTCTGATTTGACAGGATCGTCTGAGATCAGACAAGATCATCTGAGATCTGACGAATTCGTCAGACGAATTCGTCAGAGACCTGCAAACAGAGAAATAGGTGCAAAACATAGAAAATACAACTATTCTAACATAGGGAAACAATGTAAAATGACAGCAATAACATCAACATGAATGATAATGAACAGAAATACGAATGCATTATGCTAATTTAATCACAATTATGACTTAATTATGCATTTAATCTAGATGGGTGAACTCCAAAATGCAAGATAGCATAAAATATTAAATAAACTAGCTAATTACAGAATAAAACAATAGATTGAAAGATGAAGAAATGCAAACTTTAGGCACTGATTGCCTCAATGTTGACTGCAATCGAAATCATCTCGCATTGGTACGAAATCGTCTCTGATTCGACAGGATCGCCTCCGATCTGAACAGGATCGTCTGCGACGATGTAAGCTTGCTCCGGCTGAAAAACACTAAGGTACCTACAACAAAATTTGTATAGAACTAATGCAAATAGCAATTTGGGATGTCTTAATGCGTGTGAAGTCGAGTTATAGGGAATTTCAGCCAGGGGGGTGCTAAGGGGAGGGCTTAGGATTAAATAGGCTTAGGAGGGAGGTTAGGAGGTTGGAGATCATCCCTATTTGGGAGATCTCCAACGGGGGAGGGTCTCTAACGGCGCAGACATGCTTCTGCCCGGATTAGAGACCCGTTGGAACAGAAGCTAATTGTGAAAAATCAGTTTTGGGACAAGATCATCTGGACGTCCTAGCCCAGACGAAATCGTCCGATCTGGGGCGATATCGTCTGATCGGCGACGATATCGTCAAACGGTCAAAACAAACTCTAAAAATGGTGCGGAAAAGGAGGAAACGGATTAAGCGGCGGTTTGGGAGCGGTTTGGGAGGTTAAAATTTGAATTTGAATTATTTACTAGAGTAAATGTAATTATTAAGATTTCACTGCGCCAATTTTAGGGTGCTACATTTTGCCCCCTCTTTAGCGAATTTTCTGAAGAAAATGCGTTAAAGATGAGTTCTTCTCGATCTACGAGAAAGCAAAAAATTATTCCCATTTTTAGGCGACGATTCTTGGTCGAATCGTACGACGACTTACTATGGTGCCCCCTCCGTGTTTTTACCCAAATCGAACGTTTGAGGTAAAAACGCGGAAAAGCAAAATTTGAAAAATGTTTTTAATTGTGTTTTGAATAAAATTAAGAAAAATAGGGTAAAACCCTAATTCATTTTTACTGTTCATTTTTCTGGTTTTTAGAGCTCTGCAAGCAAAAATGGTGGAGACAGCGCACAGATCGACAGAGGTCCGGCACGGGCTACGGGTAAGAGTCTAAACTTAGCTTAGAATGCTTTAATTTGAATTTACATGCTTTTTAGGTGAATTTTGAATGAATTTTGAGCATCGCGGCCATTTTTGGGCCGTCGACGTCGTCGGGACGAAATCGTCCCGATTTCGACGAAATCGTCTCAAGTTCGCCGATTTCATCTAAGGGCGAAATCGACGAAAGGGGGACGATTTCGACTTGCGAAATCGAAGACGATTGTGCTCAAATTTGGGACGATATCGTCCAATAGTGGACGATATCATCATTTGTATAAAATTGAACTTATTTTAACTTGCATTATTAATCACTTGAGTTTTTATTAATGATTGTTATTGTTTTGTTGTTTATGTTGCAGAGAGGATTGCTAAAGAGCAGAGAATGGAAATATGGAGGGTTGAGAGATGACTTGGCCGCTCTAACATAGGCAGAGCGGGATCAGCTGGCTCAAAGCCGGCTTACAGCATGTGGCAAAATGCCACAAGTGTCTTGCGACATGGGGCTACTGACAGCCCTAGCAGAGAGGTGGTATCCGGGTTCTTCCTATTTTCGGCTACCTACAGGGGAGATGACTCCCACATTGGAGGATGTATGGAGGATTCTGAGAATCCCCATACAAGGATGGTTGATCACTCCTACGGCCAATCAGGGCCATGCTATGATGCGGTTGTGTGGTGACCCGAGCTTCCACCTGGAGAAGGGCAGAGTGAACATCGAGGCACTGCGTCAGATGCTTGGGGCATCTAGACTCACACAGGTTTTGGCCGGAGTGGTTGGTGGACTTCTGCCGTGCCACCGGAGCGGGTGCAGGGGTACCATGGATGCTAGCAGATGTGATCTCGCGACATGCGAGACCATGGTTATAGATTCTCTTGGGGCAGCTTTGTTCTATGTCGATTGTACAGGATCCTGCATGGGGTCATGTACAAGGGCGACCGATGTCTAGTTATGACATCGCTCCTACAGGTTTGGTGCTGGGAGCACATTGCAGTGCGGAGGCCGATAGGGCTTCCTTTGACAGGGATTGATGGGGAGAGGCCCCGAGTTTTCTACTGGTGGCTCCAGAGAGGGTCACAGCGGCGGATTGACCTACCGATGTCCCGGAGACTGCTGGATGACCTTGTCCCGGACCAGATCACCTGGAGGCCATGGCGAGAGCACCCAGGGTGGGCCGAGGATGGACAGGAGCTGGCTCACGTTAGGCGAGTTTGCTGGCTGAGGATGGAGAGGGGAGAGGTGGAGCTCCACCGCTACGACCGAGTTTTGTGACAGTTCGGTCTACAACAAGGGATCCCATCTCTCAGGTATTACGAGTTTTCTCGACCGTCCGGGATAACACCACGGTGAGCGGGGCTCCAGACATGCAGCGCTTCTGGAGTCAGGACTCGGACGATGCCCCCATTCAGCCAGTGGATGGGGACGACGTAGGGGTAGCCGATGGCTACGATGCCTGGTACGTAGGCATCCACCCTCCTCGGATGACGAGGGCTCAGGGTCCGATTCACATAGTTGTGCATCGAATAGGGAGGCGGCGCCAGGCGGCTATGGAGGCAGCCCAGGGTCATGACGGGAGAGAGCAGAGGAGGCCACAGGTGCAGGAGAGGCCACGACAACGGGAGAGGAGGGCGGAGAGACCCCCTTCTCCATAGAGAGAGAGGCCACCATCGCCCGATAAGGGCAAGGGTGTTGACACTGGGGAGAGTAGCGAGACAGCGACTCTCCGAGCGGAGACAATCCATCTCCAAGCATAGGTGCAGACCCTACAGGAGGAGGTTGCACGACACCGAGCTAAGGTGACACAGCTCAGAGATGAGATTGCACGCCTCGAGCATGGGGCGGAGGGGCGAGCACTCGGGAGCTGGCACAGGGCTATTGCCCAAATCACTTTCTATCAGACATTATACTATCAGATGGTGCCAGAGGAGGATAGACTACCACTGCCAGCTAACATCGTAGATCCGATCTGGATCGGGTCATCGAGGACTTCGTCCCGATCGACGACTAGGACTCGCAGTACCACTCATACTGCGATGGGGCCACCTCGTCCACCTCAGGGCGGGGGAGGAGATGAGGCTGAGAGCTCGAGGGGTTCTCGAGGCTAGACTACTCGCACTACATTGTATGCGATTGATATGATAGCATTTATTATTTTTTGATAGAGGATTGAGTATGCCGAGGTACAGATTGTGGCATACCAATCCAGTTTTGATATGATGTATATATTGTTGATATATATATGAGATGAGATATGTTTTTGATCATATGACTTGTGTCTTATGTATTTTTATGATGCTTTTATGTTTGATTGATTGATTTGATGATTCATGTAATTACGTCATTGGAAATATTATGGTTTGAATGTCATGCTGTAAGATTTTAAATGAAATAATCTGATGTAACAAATTGGTTGTTTGTGATGTAATGTGATAAAAGATAAAAAGAGACTTCTAACAATAATTTCAAAGGACATTGTCGCTATTATAGACCATTTCATGGAGTCACCGCTCACTCGGTCGTCAAGCTAATCCCAGTATAGAAATATTGTTAAAAAGTAAAAGAGTGCTTAAGAGACTACCTTAAGACTTTGGTGCAATGGTGCAAATGATGATGATGATGGTTTGTTTTCAGATTTTCATAAAAATAGTATGCATGAAATAATGTTAAAATGATTTTTGCTAGGCATAAATTCCTAAGTGTGATAAATTTTTTGGATAATTCCCTAGGAATTATACCATCATTGCAAAATTGAAGGTTGACATAATGACATGAAATAGTGATAATGTGCTTGCTTTTTGTTAAAGCATAATTGTATAACATAATGATTTAAGTCATATGGTTTTCATGATTTTTAAATAAATGGGGAATAAAAATTGTTACAATGGTTTGCGCTAGGCATAGAATATGTAGGTATAGACTTATACCATCATCGCGAAATCCAAAAAAAGAGATAGTTTTATTGCATGGTTGATTTTTAATAAACAAAAAATATGAAGATGAGGACTTGCGCTAGGCATAAAATTCCAATTTTGGTTTTGGAACTATACCATCGTCGCGAAAGTCGATAATATATATATATATATATATATTTTTTTTTTTTTTTTTTTTGTTTTGATTGTATGGTTTTGAAAGAAATTTTGATTTTTCTATTATGCATGTAGTTGTCTTTATACTAAACAACTGTACTTTAAAGAAGAAAATGAATTATTCCAAACAATTTGCAAAAAAAATATTTCAAAGTATCTTAAAGACAAAAGTTAGATTTATAAGGAATCCCATGTGCATATGTGAATTCATTTCCAATCTTGATTTATCATAATGATACACAAAATCTCTCAAATACAAAATGTGTGTGCAATTGCTATGTTCATTTACCAGCTTTGAGCAAGATAATATGATACAAGTGATTTGAATAAACCAAATAAGTGTTCATTAACCATGATGTAGATGCATATAACCATACTAGACTACTATGTAAGTCGGATTATCAAGAGCTAGCTAATCCATAAGCGGACATAGGTCTAGTACAAAAGAAGGTCGCTAATGTGACGGACATATCGCCACGCTAGGAGTTACCCAAGGCCAAGCAGGTTGGGCACAAACCACCTGTTATGGGGCTTACCTCATGCTTTTCGAATAATTGAGAATTCCAGGGATTCAAGCTCATCAACCCTTCTTTTCTTTTCAAAGGGTAGGGAAAGGGATTTTATTGCTTTTGCTTTTTGCTTTCTTTTGCTTTTCTTTTGTATTTTTTTGCTTGATAATGTTGTAATGATATAAAATAACATTTTTCTTTTTCTCTTTTTTTTGAACTTTGCTTTTCTTTTTTTGTTGCTAGGGATACTTGCTCGGATTAGCTGTAGAGCAAGGGATTTTTATTCTGGGTAGGGGTGAGCTTGTCCTTTTGCCAATTCTCAAAGATTCTAGACCATGTGCATGATAGGATAGCAGGGGAAACTTTTCGCTCAAGAAACCACTTCTACTATGTAGCAAAGCATGGAAATTACAAATATAATCATTTTATTGTGAAAAGATGTGCTTGGTTTAAGTAAATAACAAGATCAATTCTCTATGCTCAAACTTTATTTAATTGAATTTTGTGGACTTTGATATAAGAGAGATTAGTAATCATGCGAGATAAAATCAAGATATTTATTTTTGTGAGTGTGAAAGTGAGGGATTCCAAATAAATGCTAATTTATCCAAAATAATTTGAAACATATAACTGCAATATTTGTAAGAAGATATATATAAATACTTTTTGAGAAGTTTTGAGAATGTTGACTCTCTCTTTCTTCTTTATATTGTTTTGGTTTCGAAAGAGTCAAGAATATTGTTGTTTTTTTATTTTATTATTATTTTTTTTTTTTTTTTGAACAAAAATTAACAAGTGCCATAAATAAATACAACAAATAGTTTTGAAGATTTTGATGATTATGAATGTTTTTGGTGTTTTTGAATTTATAAATTGAAAGAAATACAAGATAGTGATTTTGAAATATTTTAAACAAATATATACAAGGATGAAATGACCAAATTTATACATAGTAACGTTTAAGATGCAAAATATTCATGGGTTCTTTAAGTTCTTTACCATCTAAGGTAGATAATTTGTATGCTCCCGATTCAAATTTAGCAATGATAATGTATGGTCCAAGCCAGTTGGGCTCAAATTTACCTTTAAGGTCCTTAGTTGCATTAGTATTTTTTTGATTTTCTTTTAAAACAAGGTCGCCGATCTCAAAGGATCGATGACGAACTTTTTTAGCATATGATCTTTTAAGCTTGTTTTGGTAGGCACGGAGATGCTCCAAAGCATTGATGCATTTTTCATCTAGGAGTTCCAGCTGACCGAGTTCTTGTATAAAAATAACCTTCAATAGTTTTTCTAGTTCTCCTTTGACTAGTAAGGCCATTTTGGGATGCATTTTTCTAAGTTTTTGTTTAACAGGTTTAGCATCCGGATGGACCACTAGATGATGCATGACTACAGAAGGGTCTAGACCTGGCATATCTTCATATGTCCAAGCGAAGACATCTTCATACTCTTTAAGGAATGCAATGTATTGCTCTTGTTTTTCTTGACTTAATTCTGATCCAATATTGATTATGTGAGGATTATCCTCAGATCCAATGTTAATTTTAATGACGTTTTCTACCTCCATGTGTAGATCTCTTTCAAAATTAGGTGGGGCGGGTGAAACGCCCAATTCTTGTAATTCTTGTAAGGTTAATTTGGATAATTCATCTTGAGGATTAGCGGTCTCAAGTTGGGCTATAGTTGGTATAGAACCATCAAAATAAAATCCATTGTGTAACATCTCTTCAACGGAGACATCATGGAAGATATCTCCTTCCAACTCTTCATCGGAGTCAACAATCATTTCAGGGTAAGCTATGGATAGCATGTTACATGTAAATGGCTGATTTTTTAGAGGCAAATCATCATGCCTATCCAAATAATCTTGATAACATATGAGTTGATCATCATCTTCAAAAGGAAAGGGTTGACCCTTACTAGGAAATAGGCCCACACCACAGCGGGCAGGCCACGGTTCTACCTCGAAAGGTTCTTTCATGCCATTTTGGAAAGGTCCCAAGCCTTTCCCTTTATATCCCATTTTAAGCATTATGGGTTTAGCTTTAATATATTCATTGGTAAAATAACACCGAGCGTATCCCTCATGATGAGTTTTGATATTCCGAGGGATTCTTCCCCAGTCATATCCTTTATAAATGAAGGCACAACTCCCGACTTGGTAAGTACTTCCCATAGGTTGTGGGAGGCCCAAAGTACGAGGAGATGGCGGCAAGTTATTTAAAAGAATTGAATCTTGCATGAAAGCATTTGTTTTTTCTGATATTAAGATTGTGGATAAATCTAGTAAAAGTTCATCAGAAAGAGCATAAGATGTAGAAGGATCATTCCCTATATCTTTAGATGTGGAAGGTATGATAGATGTTGATAATGTGGAAGTGTTAATAGATGGGTCTATAGGTTTTGAAATTATAGGGATAGAACATGAAGGATTGGTTGTAGATTGAAGATCTTTTTGAGGTTCTAGAGTGATTTGTTTAGAAGATTGTTGATCTATATATGAGGATGAAATTAATGGAGGGGAAATAGGTGAAGTTATGGGTGTGTGTTTCACAGTTTTAGATGAAAAATAAGAATTAGGATGTGTGGATGACAGAGCAGGGAAAAATTGCACTCCAACAAGTTCTGCCAAAGCACACATATCAAAGGGTCTAGGGTCACCATGGATAGTGACCAACTGATTTTTAAATTCAAATTTAACACATTGGTGTAAAGTTGATGGGACAGCCCGCATTGCATTGATCCAAGGGTCGACCCAAGAGTATATTGTACGATGCGGGGCAATGTACAATAAACATGGTGGTATCTAGAGTTCTAGGACCAACTTGCAATGGGATGGTAATAACTCCACACGTTTCTTGTGTTTCGTCATTGAAAGCTTTGATAATCATGTCAGTTTTCTTCATTTCATCACTTCTAAAGCCAAATCTTTGGTAGAAGTCAAAAGTGCAAATGTTTAGAGATGAGCCATTATCAATCAAGACTCGTTTGACAGACTACATCTCCAATTAGAGCAGTAATATATAAGGGATTATCCTTATGTAAACCGTGTTGTGGGATATCTTTATCCCGAAAGTCAATACAATCAACCTCTCGAGTGATGATAGTATTGGCCATGGCTTCAGGTTGAATGTTTTGAGGTACCATCATTTGGCTTAATGTAAGCATCAACTCATCCCTATGGGTGGGAGAAGATCTTAATAAATCCAAAAGGGAAATTCTGGCTGTAGTATTGGATAATTGCTCATTAATATTGTAAGGGGGTTTAGGTTGAACATTAGAAGCATGATTCCCTTTATTGGGATTTTTCAAAACAAATGGAGCTGATCCATCATTCTGGTTTGGTTCTTGTTGAGAATTTTGAGCCTGTTGTCGGGTAACGACTCCAATGGTACCTACAATGTTATATTGAGGACGTTGAACTGGTCTCGGTCGAGCATTTATGGCTTGTTCATTAGGGAGGAATTGATTAGAAGAGGGTCGAGTAGTAACTCTTCTAGGAAATGGTTCTTCTGGAACCATAGCATCTGTGATGGGTTGAATAGGATCTGATTCATTTTTAGAACTATTCGATTGGTTTGAAGTGATGTCCATTTCACTTTCAGTATCTGATTCTATATCACTAGAATCTGGAGTTGGAATATTATGTAAGGGCCTGGTCGTAACCATGGATAAGGTTGTGTCAAATATTTGAGGATCCTGAATAGGTAATTGTCCACTAATGGTTCCTACATATCGGGTAGGAGGAGGAACATTATGATGTTCGATTTGATTGGCCACCTCTTTACCATGTCTTGGTAAAGGGTGTTGAAATATGTCTAATGATTGATTAGCATTTTGATTTTGATTTTGGGGAATGGTCTTTTGAGTATTATTAGGAGCATTTTGTTTAGGTTGGAAGGCTTGCACCTCCATTTCATTATTATCAATCAGATCCTGTATTTTATGTTTCAACCTTTTACAAGCGTTGGTAGAGTGTCCAGGTCCTCTATGGAAATCACAATGTAAGTCAGCTCTGTATCCGGGTATAGTTGGATCAGGTTCCCGGATAGTTGGTAATTGGATCAAACCTCTTTCGAGTAATTGAGGTAAAATAGTTGATAATGGTTGATTCAATCTAGTAAATTCTCGAGGAGGCTTATCAGGAGGTTTCAATATAAATTTTTTTGTTGTCTTCGTTGCATTGATATTAGCAACATTTCTGTCATCGGTGACTCCGTCACCAACAACTTGTTTGTTTTTATATTGATTTCTGGATGTTTTCTCATCATCCTTCTTCCTAAGTTGGCCTCTCCTAATGAGGGCATCTTCTACTCTTCGAGCTAAATCTATAGCTTGATCGAAGGTAGTTAAAGTAGCAGTTGATAGCTCATAAGATATTTGTTCTTGTAAATTATTGATAAAAATGTCCAACATTTCCCTATAAGGTAGCACAAAGTGCAGCTTTCCTGTCAATTGCCTCCATCTGGCTAAGAAATCGACAAAACATTCATCCTTGTCTTGTTTTAAGTTGTATAAATCTTTAATGGTTACATGCCTTTCGATGTAGGCACTGAATTGATGGACAAAAGATTCAGTTGTTCCTTCAAAGTTTCTCAAAGAATGAGTGGGCAATTGATAGTACCACTCTAATGCCATTCCACCTAAACTTTTTGGGAACATTTTTAGTAATAGCAAGTCATCATGTGATATATCATGACATGCTATCCTAAACATGCGAAGATGCTCTATGGGATCTTCGGTTCCTTTATATATAGGCAAGATGGGCATGGGAAAATGCTTAGGGTATGGTTGAGCTACAACTATGGGATCCAAAGGTTGACTACATATCTCTCGATAATTGTACGAGGGATGATAAGGATCTATCTGGTCCATACGCGAAGCTAACTGTTTCACCATGGCTTCCAGATTACTAGTTTGCCCACCATATTGGTTCGGTAGGGCATTGATATGGGATTTGTGAGCATATGATGGAGGGACATGAAGATTAGATGCTATGTTGCTATTGTGTAAATTGTTGGTAGGAAAGGTGTTATGAAGGAATTTTGAAGTTGTATTATGTTGTATTCCAGATTGTTGAAAATTGGTGTTTGGCTTCGTTTTAGGTTTTTGTTTACTTGAAGCATATTGATCAATAGTTTGGCGAAGTAAAGTAGTGAAGGAAGTTTTATTTTGTGTGGGAATGATTTTAGGTTGAATAACAGGTTCCTTAGGAGGTTGGGTAACCTATTGTTTTGACATGTTTTGAATCATAGTGACCATATCTCTATTGGATGGTCCAGCCTTATCACTTTCTTGATCAATGAAAGACAAGGGATTAGTGCGCACATCAAACATATGTTCCATGGCTGCTTGAGTGTCACTAATTTGCCCTTTATCAATATGAACTGCCATATTAAGAGCATCAATGTTATCATTGAGAAATTTCCAGAAATGATCTACGTTGTCAAAAGCAATAGTTCCATCTGGAGCTACTCTAGGGGATGAGGGTCCATCCTCTTTAACACTTTCTTCTTGTTCATTGTCTTCACCTAGGTCATCTTCTGGTTGATCTAGAGTTTCTCCTTCCGGAATTGGATCTTCAGGAAGGACATTTGGGTCTCTAGTTTTATCTTCTAACCAATCTTCTTCTTCTCCTTCAGTTTGTTTACCATTCCTAAGTTTAGGCATTGTGCCTTAATTTTAGATTTCAGCAAATATATATATATATATATATATATATATATATATATATATATATATATATATATATATTATATTCAACAAGCTTAAGAGGTATATATTAATTATATACCTACTACAATATTTAAAATGAAATGTTTTTGGTTTTTGTTATGTTTTTTTTTAGTTTTTCTTTGTTTTTGTAATAATATTGTAAAGATAACAAACAACACAATAAATGCAAGAAATAAGACTGAAAGTAATGATCTAGTTTTCTATAAACAATTTATAAATATCATTAATGGGCTCAAGTTCTTCAAGAGTCATGAAGTGTTCTTCTTCAAATTGAAAGTTTTCCTTCAAAAATTTAATGAAAAGAGCTATAGTGATATTATCTGTCTCAGATGTTGGTTGATAGAAGTAAATCTCGTGGCAATACTCTCGATATAACACAGCTCTAGGAACTCTATTCCATATTCTTCTAATCATAAGAACAACCTCTTGGTCTTCTACATGACCTAGGAACTGGTGTACCACAACTGTGTTCTCGAGGTATTCCTCGAAGGTGAACAATTCTGAAGATACAAGAGCTCTCCTATAAGCTAACCATCTATGGCAGGCTCTCTGAAGTTCATGATAAAAGACAAGTTGATGAGGATCCAGGATTCTATCTAGGACAAGCCTCTTGATTTGTTTAAGTTTTGTTGACCTAGATGAAATGACACTAAGTCTTCTATCAAGTTCATCCCACAAGAGTTGATTTCTATCTGTTTCGTGCACACTAAGCACATAATTGATTTCTATGGCTGCCAATTGGTTTTCAACATTTATAGTAACTGCTAATATTTTCTTAGGAGCTACCATCTAAACATGATATGCAACTTATTAATTTTAAATGATTTGAAATGCATCTATGTTTTAGTTGTTTTATTTTTTTTTTTTGTTTTTGTTTTCAAAAGGTTTAAAATGCATTCACGTCGGGTTCACCAAAATGTATCGCTCCAAATTTTTCACACCCTTACCTTCAGGCTATAGGATCCGTGCCCGGAAGGGGGATGTGAAAAGGATGGCACGGTACCTCGGACTGAGAGGCCTTGCGAAGGTCCCGCCTCTCGAGGGAGGTGTATTATGGTGATTTTTCGACGGATGGTGGGTTCACCAGGAAACATTTAATGGCAGTTTCCATGCCTAGGTTGGGAATGTGTTTTATGTGTTCATTTTTAGCCTTAAGCATTCAAGTCCTAGGTTTGGCCAAAATGCGTCTAAGCTATTCTATATGAAGATGCAGATTAAATGAATACAGAAAACAGAATTAAGACAGAAAACAGAGAAATTAAGCAATATTAAAAGAAAATACCTGATCCGGATGTCTGATGAAGATTCTGATTCTTGAAGCAGTCAAGATCGCCTCGATTTGATAGGATCATCTACTATCTGACAAGATCGTCTGAGATCTGACGAATTCGTCAGACGAATTCGTCAGAGACCTGCAAACAGAGAAATAGGTGCAAAACACAGAAAATGCAACTATTCTAACAGAGGGAAACAATGTAAAATGATAGCAATAACATTAACATGATAATAATGAACAAAATATGAATGCATCACACTGATTAAATAATAATTATGACTTAATTATGCATTTAATCTAGATGGGTGAACTCCAAAATGCAAGATAGCATAAAATATTAAATAAACTAGCTAATTACAGAATAAAACAACAGATTGAAAAGATGAAGAAATGCAAACTTTAGGCACTGATTGCCTCAATGTTGACTACAGTCGAAATCGTCTCGCATTGGTACGAAATCATCTCTGATTCGACAAGATCGCCTCCGATCTGAACAGGATCGTCCGTGACGATGTAAGCTTGCTCCGACTGAAAAACACTAAGGTACCTGCAACAAAATTTGTATAGAACTAATGCAAATAGCAATTTGGGATGTCTTAATGCGTATGAAGTCGAGTTATAGGGAATTTCAGCCATGGGGGTGCTAAGGGGAGGGCTTAGGATTAAATAGGCTTAGGAGGGAGGTTAGGAGGTTGGAGATCATCCCTATTTGGGAGATCTCCAACGGGGGAGGGTCTCTAACGACGCAGACACGCTTTTGCCCGGATTAGAGACCCGTTGGAACAGAAGCTAATTGTGAAAAATTAGTTTAGGGACAAGATCGTCTGGACGTCCTAGCCCAGACGAAATCGTCCGATCTGGGGCGATATCGTCTGATCGGCGACGATATCGTCAAACGGTCAAAACAAACTCTAAAAATGGCACGAGAAAGGGAGGAAACGGATTAAGCGACGGTTTGGGAGCGGTTTGGGAGGTTAAAATTTGAATTTGAATTATTTACTAGAGTAAATGTAATTATTAAGATTTCACTGCACCAATTTTAGGGTGCTACACACTCCTTTCATATTTATACCATATTGATTTGCACCATATAGTCAAAAGTTTTGACACCACACAAATGGTGCCTCCAAGTCCTTCCACATCTTCTCGGGCAATACATTTACACTTGATTCTCCATTTACAATTACTTGCATCAACTTATACTTTAGCAACTCTATATGTATCAATCTTGGTTTCTTCCTAGCATCAATCATCAAGGCTATCAAGTCAGTATAGTCTCTTGATATTCTTCTTGCTTCAGGTAGGCATCATAGCTCCTTCACTCATATTGTTTGCACCATTTCTCCTATATTGTGCATAGTAAACTATATACCTTCACTTCAACATTCATATTCAACACTTGTGCTGCCAACTGTTGTGTTGATATCTCCTCATCTTCAATTGTGATGGGTTCCTTTAATTTCTCTTGGCTCAACCTCTCTTGATTGGTCTTTTGCATCATTTTTTTCATCTGCACGCGTGCTTCCTACCATTTCTTCTTATCCTTGGTAAGATTAAGGTATTGCGCCATTCTCCTTGATTGTACCCAAGTTATTTCTAGAATGTGCTTGGTCTATGGTTGTTGTTGTTTTTCCTATTGAGGCTTATCAGTGTTAATGAAATTAACATTTTGTGGGTTACTCGTACTTACTTTCTTTGGATAATTTGCTTCCTTATGGTTTCCAAGTCCACACCATTTGTACATAATTGCATTATTGCTCCAATTAGCCCCTCTTACACCACTCGTACAATTGTGTGCAAAGTGTCCCCACTCTTGATATCTTTGATACTAAATAATTGGCCTTTCATTCAAGTCATATTGCAATTGACCCTCTCCTCCTATGGATCAATTCTCTTGTTGTGGCTACCTTCTTCCTTGGTGGTTATTTTGGTACTTTTCCACTTGTTTCTCCTCGTCTACTTTTTGAAGTTCTTGATTTTCATCTTTCACCTCCAATTGCACCATTAACATATGGTGTATCACATTTCTTTAGTCAAACAAACAGTCTGTAATAGCATGTCCCACAACTTTGTAGATGTTGCAATATGACTTATTTGAATAGTTTACATTGGTGTGTCTTGATTTACAATTAGAACACCAAATTCTCTTCTTCTTATTTTTTGCCTACATCATTTATCATGCACATTAGGTCCTTCCACATGGCCTGGATTGTGGTGCTCAAGTCATCACAATCACTATCTAAATTTTCTCAATCATGGCTCATATTTCCTCCTCTAGTTGTTGTCATCTTCATTTTGCTTTCTAGATTTAGCACTCTATCAAAAGCTTCTTCATATGTCGTTGGTGGAACCACCTTCATCTTCTTATAACGTGGGAACCATCCATCCAAGAAGCATCTCTTCTATAGCCTATCTATCATCTTGGCCTCCATCTTGCCTATGAGTTCTTTCAAACAATGATTATATGATTTTATATTCTCATGTTTATTTTGCTTCATTGAATAGATCTCTCCAATGATTTTTGTATCATCGTGAAGCAGTTTAAATTTATTATTGAATTCTATCTTCAACTTTATCCAGTCCATGAAGGGTTATTCTCTTTTCATGTGCTAATCAATTTCTATTCCATGCAATATTAATGGGAACAATCTCAACCATGTATCTTCGTTCATCACACCATTTGCCCTCCATATCATCTCACACATTTTGATATAGCATTTGGAATCCTCTATTCCATCTCCCATAACTTCGGGCACTTCTTGCCCACTACTCCAATAATTATTTTAATTGGTGGTTATTCGTATCCACTTAGTGAACCTTCAATTGGTAGTTGGTTTTCTACAAATAATTTTTGACCGCTACCTTGCACACCTACATGAGCATCATTTCTAGTCTTTATAGCATACTCTTCCAATTACCCTTGTGATTGAGTCCTGTCCTTTACACCTCTAGGAACTCTCCCTCGCACTTGTGATGGCATCACTAGTTGCTTCACCTTGTCCTATGTTTGATCTATGTTGGCTCTTGCTTTACCACTCATGTAGACGTTCTTGGCGTAGTCTTTGTTTGTAGTATACACCTTCACTTGCGTTTCATCCTCCATTATTAAAAGTATTTTCCACCTTCCATGCTCTTCTAAACTTTCCTCCTAAATGTTCACTTGCTCAAATTTTTGTGCTTGTATCTCCTTGCCAGCAAGGTCTATTAGTACTCTACCATCAACATGCAAGTCTTTCTCACCCACATGCAAGTTGTTCGTATGCTCAAAACGTCCATGCTCTTGCTCTTGTTGTCTTGTGATCTGCAAATTTCATTTTTTTGGTTGTTTTCTCATCCTTTCATGTTCACGTCTTCCACATCCTCGCATCAAGTTAGTTGTCATCCATGTCTCTTGTTTCTAAGCTCCATGCAATAACTACTTCGAACTTCAAATTACAACACCAAATATAGCATGGTGGTGGTATTCCATAGTTGGAGGAACAATTAATGAATGATAGAGTAGGTTGATCAACAACACAGATAACCTACGCTTCATTCCAAACAACCTGACATAGTAGTCAGACAACTTACTTATCAAGTTAGATGACTCATTCTTGCATGGGATAGCTTAGATTCAGATCCAGACGGCCTAGTACAAATTATCTATAATAATATTAAATGAAAGAAAATAGTTTGAAATATCTATTCTACAACAATAGTATTCAGATACAAACACATGCAATAAATATACATAATGACAATGGTTGAATAGAATTATTGATAGTAATGAAGATACATCTGTGTAATACACTTATGCCTATACAAATGCACTCTCCAACATCTCTCTTTGTGTATCATATACAATTTATGTGCATACAATGTCTACCCTATAGCATATAGCTTATGCATGTATACAATGTGTACCTACTCAAATGAATGAGGGGGTCTATTTAAACTTGTGGGAAGGTCGTTATTCCCAACTACCAACCCAACACCTCACCAACTTACATTACATTTATCATGTTTTTACATTTCATTTCATTTTCAACTACATGAAAAACTGCATGATAACTAAACAACTTATAACTCATCCATATATTAACTAGCACTTAACATTACAATTTATTGCATGAAACTATGACATCAAAACTTAGTATATTAAAACTTCATTGCGTGTGTTCTTGAATTCCTATGCACTCATTCTTTGGGTTTGAAGTGGTAAATTAGAAATAGTATCTACATGGTTTGCATTGACATCTAGCCTTTTATGAAGACCATGGTTCCTATAACCCATTTGGTATTTGCATTGGATTGTGGGGATTGAGGGGAAATTCCAATTCTTTGTGGATATTCGATAGCTGTCCTTGTTGAGAAATGTAGCTTGGATAGGAACTTATTGCATAGGCTTTAGTATGAACATGCTAGAAGTGGTTTGAGATATTTCAAGGATGATGTAGATGATGATATGGCATAATGGGACCCACAATAGAGAGTGGGAGAATCTACATGGCACTTGGGGGACCAATTCAAGAGAAGTACCTCATGGACAAAGTCAAGTTGTGTCTTGGATTTCGGTTTCATAAATTTCACTCCTTCCTACATTTTTCCCATTTGGGGGAACATGTTGGCTTAAATCATTCTTCTTTTACAATCATAACTTGTAAAAGCATCATACATACAAACATTTTCTACAAATAATTATATCCATTATGGCATATCATATTTATTCAAACATACTCAGCTCTTAGATCACTTCTCAAAGCATAAAATAATATTCATATTAGTCCTTTGGACCATGTAAAGTCCTTTGGGCTATATAAAATCCTATAGGTCATTCTTCTAATAACATGAGACATTAATGTCCTTTGGACCATGATTCTCACAATATGAGACATTAATACCCCTTGGGCCATGCTTCTCACAATATGAGGCACTAAATTACTTTAGACCGTGTTTCTTACAATATGAGACATTAAAATTCCTCAATCCATGCTTCTCATAGCATAAGATATTAATGTCCTCTAGTCCATGTAAAGTCCTTTGGGCCATTCTTCTCACAACATGAGATATTAAAATTCTTTGGGCCATGCTTGTCACAACATGAGACATTAAAGTCCTTTGGGCTATTCTTTTCATAGCATGAGGTATTACTAACAATCACTACAAACCACAATACACATATCTCTTGTACATATTATAGATACCACATCATGACTTAAGTGCTTATCCTTTATGTAGATTTTTATGTCACTATCTAAGCATGATGAATTTTATTCATTTCCTAATTGCTTATACATTACCATGGCTCTTAGACCATCACTTAATAATGAAAGCATGATCATTTAATAGTTTAAACACTCAACTATTATCATAGCTCTAAGGCCATCACTTAAATATGCATGCTCATTCCATAAGTGTTTTTTAGGCTCAAATATCAACACTTAATATGGGATCATTATGGCTTCTTGTCTTTTATTCAGTTTCAAAGCCCATTATTCATACAAAAAATAAAAATCAAAGCATACTTTTGAGTGCTTGTCCATTACGATGGCTCTTAGACCATCACTTAAGAATTAAATCGTGATCATTTAATCCTTTAAGCACTCATCTATTATCATGGCTCTAAGGCCATCACTTAAAGATGCATGCTCATTCTATAAGTGTTTTTTAGGCATGAAGTTCAACTCTTAATATGGGATCATTATGGGTGCTTGTATTTTATTTAGGTTCAAAGCCCATTGTTCATAAAAAAGAAAAAAATCAAAGCATACTTGTGAGTGCTTGTCCATTATTAGACTCCTAGGTCACCACTCAGTAATAATATCTAGTCATATTTAGTGTTTTTCCATTATCTGATTTCCAAGACTACTGTTAATATATTACAAAAGCTTACTTGTTGTATCTAATATCTTCTATTTTTATTATATTTTCTAAATCATCTATTGAACATGAATGTCAAGTCAAAAAACAAATGGTCATATCATATCATCATCACATCAAAAATAACATAGAGAAAAAATATAATATCATAGTTACATAAAAGCTTCCAAATAATATATGCTTGTGAGTTTGACGTACCACAATGATAAAAGTTGGTATACTCAGTCCTATCATCCAAATATGGTACAACATATAACAAATTTGGTGTACTCATCCTTATGAGACTAAACCTATCTCTAAATAGACCCTACATCCCCACCTCCAAGAGTTATGGAGGAGATGGGGGCTTGAATCTCATAGACTACTATGAGTGATGACTCATACATTGAGTCATTGGCCTTGAGTGCATTGGTGATGATAGTATATTAGCAGCAATAGGAATAACCACATAATATAGATGTTAGTAAAAATTATCTCAAATCCTCTTTACATTAGCCCTTGCTTATGCCTCTCATAGCTCTACCCTCATCCTACCAAGCTTCTTTAGTCACTTTACTTGTAGCTCTAATAAGCCAATTAGTGTACGTATTATATTCACACTAACTTCTCTACTCTCTCTAGAAAGGGATTCATCCCTCTCTTAATTGCATTCCATCGACTAAAAAGTGCATCTTGCTCTCACTCCATTGTAGATACTTCTTGATATTTGGTTGCTTCATACTCCCATGTTGCCTACACCACTACTAGTTGCATTCACCCTCATGAAAGCTTTTCAATAATATCTCTCGCTCAAATATTGTAGCCTCATATATAAATTGACTATTACCAACTCCTCTGAACATCCCTAGCAATGGGGGTATATGACTAAAATATCTACTTCTATAAGAGTATCCTCCACCCTTCTCTCATCACTAGTGAGCACAATTGCAAACCAACTCATTTTATCTCATGATTGAACGCCTCTCTATTTTAAAAGGGGCGGGCGTCACGATCAAGGTGATTTAGCATATATGATGTGGTTATTCCATCTAATATCAACTTACCTTTAAAATGTAGAGGATATATCTTAACCTTTTAATTGTAAAGGAACAAAAGAGCACTCCTACCAAGAAACAAGGATAAAAAATAATAATCATATAACATAAAGAAATAATATTTTGAGACAATTCAAAATGAATAGAATCTTTAGAAGTGGGGAACAAAGAACACCCTTTAGATCGGGAATCTGCCCTTTCAAAATAGAGAGGCTCTTTTAATTTAAGAGGTCCTTTCCGGCTTTCCTCGTACCTGTACTCGCACTTGTACTTGTAGTCGAGGGAAGTCGAGGGAGACCTTTTTTTATATTAAAGAGGTCGAGGGAGAAGGAATCAAAATAGATCAAGGAGAATCACTTTTGCTTTCATGGGTCTTACTTGACCTTAGTCAAGAGGAAGATGAAGAGGACACTTGACTTGGACCCTTATCATGGGAGTGACACTAAGGCTTTTTTAATGAGGTAACCCCCACTCTTCTATAGAGTTTTAAAAAAAGGCTCCTAAAAGCTTGATCCCTGTAAAAAAGTGAGAGTAGCACCCCCATTATTCTAAAGAGGATTAAAAAAGGGAGACTACCAAAGTGAAAAAGTAATTGGATTTGTTGTTGATATATACATAATAGATAGACTCAATAGCTACGCATTGAGAGAATCTGAGCTATGGAAGGATTTCCTTCCTGAGGAGTAGGGTTCTTTCGCTTAGCGAGTGAGATGGAGGCCGAGAGAGGACATTTCATGGTTTTTTTGGCTTTTCATGGGATGAGCTTTTGGAAGAAAGGATGGTGTTATTAGCAGGTTATAAATATTCTACAGACACGTGAAAAATTGAGGGGGTCATTGGTTCCAAGTGATTACAACAACCCCTCTATTTTAAAAGGAATTTTTGTTTCTAACCTCAATCAATGACATGGGTCTAGGTTAGGTATGAATTAGTCATAGCTCTAGCCTATGGATTTCTTTCCTTGGTTGTTGTTCTCTATTTTGAAAGGGGTAGAGGAAAGGTAGTTCTAGCTTTGGTTGTGTATGAGTAGACAATAATTGTAACTATATCAATGTGTGGGTAGCTATAATGAAGTGAGTAGTCTAGGAGCTTAAGGTTTCAGAATAGGGCCACCCCCTTCTAAAATAGAGAGGTGCCTTAAAGGACCCATCCCATGTATATGCCTTAATTCATTAGAAAGGAGGGAGGTGGTAATGCTCTAAATTTGTTCCTTCATTAGGGAGAAGGTAGGTGGTGATGCTCCTCTTAGAGTGGGCATTGTTGTTGGGTAAGAGCAACAACTAGAATTGGGTAGAACCTTGTTCATATGGCCATTGGCTTGAGGTTTTTAATATCATAGTATCTCTATTTAAAAAATTTCAAGCTTTCAACCTTAGGCTTGAAGAGGAGGTTCCTTTCTTGTCTCACCATATAATGGGCAGTGATGCTGACTCTATTTTTGTGTAGGTGAAGGATATTTTATTTCAAGAGGTGAAGAGGATGACTAAAAGAATGAAGTGGAAAAGGCCTTCTTCTAGTATTCTCCCTATAGATATCTTATAAGTTGTATAATACCCTTAACCAAGAGGTTGTATAATACCCTTAACCAAGAGGTAGAAAGCTCACCCTGATTGTTAGGAGGGGATCAATAATTATTCTTATACAACATTTTCTTGATCTTTACTCTTTCATCATGCTTGAACGTATATAAAACGACCTTTTAAAATAAAAATAGAGGAATTCTAAAGAGGGAGAGGAATGTTTTATAAAATAAAATAAAATGCTTTCTATTTTGATGTCTTGAATAAGCACTTGACTAGATAGAAAGCCTTGACCTAACATCTAAGATAGAGTCTAACTAGGGGCTATCAATCCATCGATATGGAACCTTAACATTATAAAAACTTGGCAGTCATATTAATGTGTATCCTGTCATGAACCTCCCTGATGAACTTTTTGGCACAAAGAAACAATGTATTAATCTATGATTCTTTAATACCTTACTTGGTCAATTGAACCAACTATGCGATGTTTAGTTTTTTAAAAAGAGCATGGTATTGCTAACATATTGCCAATATGTGCAAGATCAGGTACACTCATAAGTGCAAGAAGCATATCATCCACCAGAAGTAGGGGTACTTGAGGTTGGGAAATGATGATTAAGGCAACTCGGGGGTAACATTAATGGATACCTTCATATAGACATGCATTCGATTAGGTATAATCATCAATAGCTAGCCACCTTGAGCCCCATATTGATAGCCTAGTAGCTATCATAAATTCTAGAGGTTGAGATAGGTGACTAGGTTGATGGAAATATTCTCTTTTTAATCTGTTGCACATGTTTGATTGTCTTTTAATTAATCACTATCTGCATTGGTGGTTTAAGGAATAAAAGCATGCATGAGTAGATAATTTTTGAAAACTCCTTGTTTTGTTTAAAAATATCTTACTCTCTACTTTTATAAATAAAAAAAAGTATATTTTTCAAAGTGGTAATCAAATCTCATTTGATAAATAAAAGAAGTTTATTTTCAAAGTGATAATAAAATTTCATTTTATAAATAAAATAAGTTTAATTTTTAAAATAATAATAAAATTTCATTTGATAAATAAAAAAATATTTATTTTCAAAGTGATAGTAGAATTTCATTTTATAAATAAAAGAAGTTTATTTTCAAAGTGATAATAGAATTTCATTTGATAAATAAAAGAAGTTTATTTTCAAAGTGATAATAGAATTTCATTTGATAAATAAAAGAAGTTTATTTTCAAAGTGATAATAGAATTTCATTTGATAAATAAAAGAATTTTATTTTCAAAGTGATAATAGAATTTTATTTGATAAATAAAATAAAAAAATTGTTTTAAAAATAATAATTGAGTTTCATTTTATAAAAAAAGTTTATAATAGAGTTTCATTTTATAAGTAAAAATTTTTATTTTAAATTGATAATTAAAACTCATTTATAAATGATGTTTTGAGATTTATTCTTAGAAATAAAAGAGCTTCATTCATAAATGATATATTAAATTGTTTTAAACAATGAAAGAATTTCATTGTAAGCAATGGTAACTTTAAATTAAAATAATAATAATTATTTTTTATTTTATATGGTGGAATTGTGGAATTGGTATCCGCCACGAATCTGGGTAGGCTGTCCGGGCTTTTACGTTCTTTCATTGTAAGCAATGGTAACTTTAAATTAAAATAATAATTATTATTTTTTATTTTATATGGTGGAATTGTGGAATTGGTACCCGCCACGAATCTGGGTAGGCTGTCCGGGCTTTTACGGGCTTTTATGGCCATCATAGTATTCTAACCATGCCAAGATCATTTTAACCTTTTATATCGTTAAAAGCACCGACAGCACCAGAAAAGGGATAAGCTTTCAATGAAGCCAAACCCAAGATTTAAACCTACCTTCTAGGCAATAGTTCCAGCACAACAAGTTGTCGATTGTTGAGGATGCCTACCATCATTGAAAAAATAGAGCTCCATTTATTACAAGCTTGCCAGAGGATGCCTACCATCGTTGAAAAAGGAGAGCTCCATTTATTGGAAGCTTGCCAAAAAAACAAGAGATTTGATATGGTATGAGATCCAATATCGGCCGTCGTGTTGAGTAGTTCGGAAGAAGCATGGAGGTCGGTGGAGCATTGGGGAATGGGAGATACGTGGAGAAGATAAGGGTATTGATGGCGGCTTAGCTTGGAAGGATAAGAAGAGAGCTCGAACGAAGAAGCAGGGATAATCACTCATAAAAAAGAAAGAGATTGCAAGAACCAGCAGAGGATTAAGCTAGTGCGCTTTACGCTTGAAACACTCGTGCCAACTGGATTTTAGGTTGGTGTTTGTTTTGTCGCGTTATTTTCTTTATTAGCTTGCTTATGTATGAGCGGCTGTGCTTTAACCCCTCTAGAACCTGTTGATGCCGGTAGAATCTCTATGTTAAAGTGATCTATCTTCTTGTTGACAGTAGTTTACCCATAAGCTGGACTGTGGTTAGTTAGTTAGTTTGTTGTTTGAAAGGTGTATGCCTTGGATTGATCTTATAATGCTCAAAAGAATTTGTTTCTTACTGTGGATGTTCCTCTTTTGCCGTCTACCCATAATAATAGAACGCCCTTCCTGTATAATATGCTAGATAATAATTTATCCCTATTCTTCCTTGTTAAAATATAATACATAACTGTAAAAGCTACAATGGTTTAACTTACCCAGGCGATGGGGAAGAAGCATTTTGGTGTTTAGATTAACTTTAAATGAAGTTAATTTATTTTAATTAGAATCCCGTAATCGGAACGCCTTTTACAAATGAAATTTATAATATCTTATAATGTTTCTAGAACAATCGTGGTATTAGGAGTATATTGTAACAGCCCTTTTCCAGCGAAGCAGCTATGAAGGATAGAATTAGCTTCAATTATTTCCGAGATAGAATTCGTCTATTTAAATGGTTATACTCTTTTAGAAAACATTATCTTATAATCTAAGAAATTAGAGCTCAAATCTTATGAAATTTTTTTTTTATTAACAAACCATATATGTGAATTAGCTGGCCAATGAGCACTCACAGAGATGTCGCCAGATGTTTACATTGTTGTAATTTTTTTTTTTTTTTTGTGTTTGTTTTTTTTATTTTTTTTTTTTTTTTTTTTTTTGGTTTTTTTTTTTGAAGGTTTTTTTTTTTGTGATTTTTTTTTTTTTTTTTTTTTGAGGAAAGAGGTGTGGGGCTTATTTTAAAATTTGGGTCACAACCGATAATGCAAGTGGCGTCCTTTTTGGTAGACCAGACCTCTGTGTTAAATCCTTTTTGGTAGACCAGACCTCTGTGTTAAATCTTCTGAGTGCACATCAAACTGACGGTATAAATCTATGGTCTTCATCTCCAACAGAATCACAAAAATAAAATAAATAAACTGTTGAAAGCAATCCCTATGATTTAAACGACTAGAAAAACAAATGAGTGGGTACTAGTTAGCATGACTGAAGAAGGAGTGGGTAATCCCTGACATGTACAACGGATCAAATTCAATGTAACATTGGTCAGACAACGACGGGTACATTGTAATCGTTGACATGTACAAATTGAATTTACTGACATGTACAACGGATCAAATTCATTGTAACATTGGAGAGACAACGACGGGTGCATTACAACGGATCAAATTGAATGAATATGATCCGAAGATTGGTATCATTACTCGCTTTAAAATAAGCGACAAGAAAATAATGGTGATAGAAAAACATAGCAGAAGGAAAAATCCCCTGCTTTAAAAATTTAAAATAAGTTAAAATAAAAATATTTGGTTTCTTAATTCAGCGACATAGCGCCATATTCGCTGAGTCACATGTCCGTAGCGCCATATTCGCTGAGTCATGTCCGTAGCGCCAGCAGCATTGACGTCAACATTCAAGAAAACTTTCATTACAGGTATAGCTTTTGAACTACGCGAGTCACGTGTGTTTGAAACGAAACAAAAGGAGTAAACACCTCGCCTGAAGGGATAGTGGTGGACTTCTTTCAAAACAAGTTGGAGGAGCAGCTTTGTGATCTAAATCCCTGAGATTGACATATTATCTGTAAGCCAGCTTCAGTTTCAATGTGTCTTCTTTATACCAGGTACATCATAATTTTTTTGTTCTTTAATTTTTTTTTTTCTCAGAACTTTGGTTAATTTGGTTTAGATTTATGGTCGAGTTGATTAGGCATTGCTGTTAGTTGTATGTTTTAAGGCATAGGCTAAGGGATTGGGAGGAAATTTTTCTTGTTACGTGTGTCGAAGGAGGTGCCTAACATTTGACATTCTGCTAAGAGTTTTATTTTCAGTAACTGGTGTGTGTTGAGAAAAATCCAAACATGGTAGTGGTCTTTCCTCCTTTTCTTTTAACTATCCTCGAAAAAGAAGGCCTTCGAGCAACGGATGGAAGCCAATAGATTTTAACTTAAGATTTTTGGATGACCTGTATTCTGTTTTCTCGCCGCAGAGTGGACATTTGTTTTTTTTTAACTTCCTTGCAGTATTAAACAATTGATTATGTTCTCTAGTTTGGCTTAAATAAAGTTGTCCATGTCAAGCTGGAAAAGTTTTCATTTCGCCTGTTTGTTGAATACGTTACCATAAAATTAAGCATTTACGTTTAACTTGTTGTATGCTGAAGCCGAATACAAAACTATTGCAATAAGTGCCATTGTGTAAATACATTGATATGTTTTGTCTAGGTAATACCATACCCATAAACACTTATTTTAATAATGGGTGATAAAAAATAAGTGATATTATAAACTTAATCTGTTGAGTTAGATTTTGATTGCTAGTTCTAATTTATTTAAATATTCTGGTTTAAACTTTAAACGTTTTCAAAAAAAAATTAAAATTCTAATAATTATTCATTACACCGTATGGATATACTTTTAAGAATTAAGAAAATAAAATGATAAAAAATAAAAATATTGTTTACTTTGTTAAAACAAATTTCTGCTCTGGCATGATATATGTAGCAATCTCTTTTTCATTATTTCCGTTAATATAAATATTTAATAATTAACTGAAAATTATATAATTATTATTTGTTAATATATTATTTAATTTAACTACTTTAACAAATAAATAATATTTGAAGTACAACAAACTCTGCTAAAGAGGGACCAAAGAATGCTTCCAATGCCTTGAGATGGTCTCTTAGATTTTATAAGAATGGTACGAATAATTATAAAAAAAATAAATGCAGGATGATCATATATATTATAAAAAAAATTAAATGTAGGATGATTATATATTATAAAAAAATTTAAATGCAGGATGACCATATATCGACAAAAGTTAAGGTTTTCAACCAATTTTAAGAGGTTTATTCGGGGTAAAGGTGGTAGGAAGATCAAATTATTTTTCAAGCTTAACTAAGAGAAAGGAAAATGGAATGTAAAACTATGTTAGAAGTTATGTACACGTGGGGTTGGGTTGGGTTGGGTTGGGTTGGGTGGGGCACGTGTTTTTTTTTTTTTTTTTTTTTTTTGGGGGATGGGGAGGGTAAGATGTTTACCTTAGCAAGATAATTTTTATTTTTTTGTGCACCTGTAGTGTTTACAACCTATACAAATATGACGTGCAAGTGGGTTCCTAGTCTCTCATTGCTTGGAAGTTAATTCAAATTACCTTTCAAATGTTTGGTTACTGTACAATATCCACCATTAGGTTATATAGGAAGCCTCAAGCTCCATTATGGCACAACCTAGATGCAATCCTTGTTTATGGTAAGCTACAAGAGGTTGTTCCCTAGACAACACGAGTTGATTTTTACTATCAACTAATTAGGTGCTAAAAAGGTGTCAAAAATTTTCACTAACAATGCAGGAGAGCACAAGGGTTCCAACCGACCCCATCCTAGTCTATGCAGGAGAGCACAAGGGTTCCAACCAACCCCGTCCTAGTCTAGATCGAGTCTATTGCTTGCGACCACAAGTCCTCCAATAATTAGAGAGTCTCCTGTGAGGGTTTTGATAGATAGGATGAAAAACAAGCTAAAACAAGGGATATAGGTCCCAAATTCAGGCAAAGATATAGATCCCACATTGTATCAACTTCATGCTTGAAATTTTTATTGTTTGGCACATGCCTATGCTGAAAACTTCTCCATAGTTTTTGTGGAAAGGTTAAATTTTGCAAGTGGAAGAAGGCTTTGATACCACTTCTGTTGGATGAGCTTAGATTTATATATATATTAAATATATAATATTAAATAATAATCGATGAATGATGTTTGGCTAATGGTAAGTACCTAGGTTATATAGCACGTAGATGCTCTTTATAGAGAGACACAATGGTTCAAATAGAAAAACTTATCTAATTGCTAAAATAATATCCGGTGGTTCAAATCTTTTACTAAAATATATAAAGGAATTCTTTCCATGTTCGTGTATGTTTTTTTATGCCACTAAATATATACCACTCATGTGCTTTTCCTTCAAAATAGAGATGCTAATTTAATAACATCTTCCTCCTTCAAAATAGAGATGCTAATTTAATAACATCTTCCTCATTGTTGACAAGATTTAGTTCAAGGTAATTTTTTAATGCTTATAACCAACTCAATAGATTGACATAAATTCTCACCATTGAACTTCCACACATCAATTCAAGCATTTATTTTGAATGATCTATTATAACGTGAATTCAATTATTGTAGATTATGAATAATGACACTTTCTAGGTTACAATTTGACCTTGATGTTTGCATAACTAGAGAGCTTACACTCGACGATTTACTCTTAGTGACCAATGCCTAGATGTTGACTTCAAAATTTTTAATGCCTTCCTATGTCTTGTTGAATCTTTTGATTAATTGTTCCAAATATTGTTTTATTTGATTTATATCATCTTAGTGACCAATGCCTAGATGTTGACTTCAAAATTTTTAATGCCTTCCTATGTCTTGTTGAATCTTTTGATTAATTGTTCCAAATATTGTTTTATTTGATTTATATCATTTTTGTAATGACTCTACCATTACTTGCAATTGGGCTAAATTTTTAATGCCTTCCTATGTCTTGTTGAATCTTTTGATTAATTGTTCCAAATATTGTTTTATTTGATTTATATCATTTTTGTAATGACTCTACCATTACTTGCAATTGGGCAAAATTTAGCGTCAAATTTTTTATAGTTTATGGACTCCAATGATTATAATTTGAGATTATGTTTTTATTTATGTATTATTGTTACATATAATATAAATTATAATATATATGTTTGTGTAGGCGATTGAATATGTGTGTGGTACGAGGGTGAGGAGGTTATTTGGGTGAGAGGATTATGTAGAGTGAGAGAGAAGAGAGCAAAAGGGGGTTGGGTGGAGCACATAGTTTTTTTAGATGAGGAGAATAGTTTTTTTAGATAGTGAGGATGAGATGTTCATGCTAGCAAGAGATTTTTATATTTCTTTGTGCACCTATAAAGTTTACAGCCTTGCAAATAAGACATGTAGGTGGGTTCCTAGTCTTGCACCGTCTTGAAGTTGGTTCAAATTTCCTCCTAAATATTTGGTTCCTCTAAAACACCCACCACTAGGTTAAAAAACATTTTATTTTTTATTTTTATATGGTTATTTTCATAGAATTATTAAAATCCACTAATTAGATACTAAAAGGTGCTAGAAATTCTCACTAGTAATGTAGGAGATCACAAGAGTTTTGGCTAACCCCATCCTAGTCTAGATCAAGTTTGTTGCTTATGATCATAGAACCTCCAACTAGATCCGTGAGGTCTTACAAGTGAGAATCCCCCATGAGGGTTATGAGGGTTATGATAGATGTGATGAGATTACCAACAAGCCAAAATAAGGGACATAAGTACCAAATTCATGTGAAGATATAGATTATACTTTCTATCAACTTTATGCTTGAATTTTTTGTTGTTTGGCATCGCCAAAAATTGCATGCCTATGCTAAAATTTCTCCCTAAATTTTTGTGAAGATTAAATTTTGCTAGTGGAATAAGGTTTTGATAACACTTGTGCTAAATGAGCTCATATTTATATATTAAATATATTATATTATATAATAATTGAATAATGATGTTTGGCTAAGGGTAATTATGCGGGTTATATAGAATGTACATGCCCTTTATGAAGAGACACAATGGTTCACATAAAAAATACTTATCCAATTGCTAAAAGATATCTCATAAAAAGGCATAAAAACAAAATTAAGAATGGGAATATGAGAACTCTACCCACATGGCATAACCAGTAAGAGAGATCTTAAAGGTGGGATTCAACACTCTAAATAATTTATAAAATTAAATATACTTCTTTGATAAATGTACTAGCATAAATTTCTTTACTTCCTATTTTCTTCTTTTTAAAATCCTTTAAAAATGAATAATACCTTATGCATTTTTCTTTGTTCTTTGTATGGATGGCATTCTAGAGTGATACGACAATGGTGAGCACTATACTATTCAATGGTGGGTTGAGCTACAAATTTTTTTCTTTGATTTATTTATAGCTTCATTGAGAGTCTTAGGCATATGGTCCCTTTCATCAACTTGTGAGCATTTTGAACATCCTATAACTACATCTTAGTTTCTTTCACCAATCTGCAAGCATACTAGTGGTACAAAAGATACTATTCTCCTCTTTAAATATCTTTGCTATGTTATGTTCCCCTTTATCTATCTATGAGCATATTGAGATATAAAGAAAACTATTTTCCACTTCAAGTATCTTGCAACTTCATTAGTATCCTTTTGTCGTTCGATTGTCCAGGTGAATATTTCTTATTCTTTAGGGTGCATGCTTGTTTATGACAATCTTCTTAATCTAAATGATTATCTCTACATTTCTCAAATATTTCTGTAAGTTGTGTTGAGTTAGAATTTTTTTTCTATGCTTAGACTTTGATTCTGTTATCTCTTTTATATCCTTATCTTTAAGGATGTTAATGCATAGGTTCTCTGCCTAAAATGCATGGGTCGATTCCTATTCTTGCACCTCATGGGATTCTTGTAAATTTATTTCCACTTAGAAATGAGTTCTACCTGAATAGATGTCTTCACATTGGTCTAGATCACAATAAACTTGTTTTAGAAAATAGTTGTCGATGTGTTCAATTGTTTTTGAAGAGCTAAACTATATACCAAATGTAGGTGTGTGCCTTATTTCACACACTCCTTAGCTTTGTTTTATTTTTTTTCTTTAGTGCTTCCATTAATGTCAAACTAGAATATGTTATCCTTCTTTAAATTCTACGTTTTTGTGTTTGTTCCATAATTGCTTCTCTATGTCAAATTGACCTTATTCTTCTTGATTTCTTTTTGAATTTTTGGAGCTTAATCTAGCTAGTTATCCTTTGAAATTTCTTCAAAACTGCAATTTGCTTCACTTCTTGAACATTATTTTAATATATTTTTTCAAATGCCCCTTTAAATTGTTTCAATGGGTTATATTTCCATCCTTTGTGGGCTATAAAAAGACTTTATTCAAAAATTCTTCAATAGGCTATATAAGAGCCTTCAATGATTTATAATTTCTTTAAGCTTATTTTTAGGGCTTCAATAAACTATTTTCAAATTTCTTCAACACTCCTTCTCAACTCACTTTAATGGCTATATTTTTAGCCTTTTTCTCCAAAAAAAAAATTCAATTGGCTATATGAGCCTTTTCTTTTTAAATTTTTCTTCAAACTTATTTTCAATAGGATATTTCAAATTTCTTTCAAAATATTCTTTGTATAAAAAGGATCTTCAAATGGATTCCTTTCAATATTTTATTGAACTTTCAATAGCTTCCTTTTCTTTCTTAAATTTGCCTTTGGCAAGGGTTTTCTACCCTAAAATATTTTTAATTCAATAGCGAAATTCCTCCTCATGGTGATAATTTAACATAGAGTAATTTTACCATTGAAATTCTTATCTCAATGTTGATTTTTTCTCAAATAGAGTGCACCTTGGCTTTCTCTATGTCAAATCTAGAGAAGGATAAAAAAGAGAATAATTTATTTCTTCTACTTGCTTTGATACCACATGTTAGAACTTAAGCTTTGAATACTTTGCATTATATTTAAAGTAAATAAGGCATACCAAACTTGTAACTACTTATATCCTATACCACATGCATGGACCTTGTGAAGGGTAGTTAGAATGCATGCCCTAGCACATGGACTATGATGGTGGTTATACCTTTGTCCTATAAGATACCATACAAATCATGTGTTGAGTGGTTACTCAACTTATATAGATACCTACTATGATGTATTGTGAGAAGCGGAACACATTTGATTAATTTGACGAAGTATAAATACAAACAATAGGTCCAGGATTAGCCCGAAGGTTTTGGAACCACCCGAGACAAATATAGGCGAAGTTGTAACAAATAACAACTAGCCTAATATTAATCAATCTAACGATATAAGATTGTTACGATTGAATTAATTAACAAATGAAATATTGAAATATATTCTAACATCCCCTCTTATTACAATATTTCAGGAAACATGTAACTACTAGCTATACTAGCATCCCCCCATTATTTTGAAATACATAGAGAATTGTGAAACAATTCAAATTTGACACGTGCAAGTGCCTTAGTGAATATGTCTACAACTTGAGAATTGGTGGAGATGTGCTGAAGCTGAATGTGGTGTCTTGGTACTTCATCTTGAATAAAGTGACATTGTGTATCAATGTGCTTGGTTCATTCATGATGCACTGGATTCTTAACAAGGTTCAAAACACCCATGTTGTCGCAGAATAAGTGTATTGGAGATTTTTATGGAAGACCCATACTTGTCAAGATGCGACACAACCATATCACTTCGCACACAGATTCACGTGTGACATGGTATTCTACCTCTGTTGATGAGATAGGAACCTGTGCCAAGAGACAGGACCAGATCCAAGATGAAACAAATATCCTAAAGTTGATTTACGATCATCAAATGATCTGGCATAGTCAGAGTCCGTGTATCCCTGTAAGAATAATTTGTTGTTCTTATATTCTAGGTCATATTCCATTGTGCCATAAACATAGTGAAGAACTCACTTTGCTGCTTTCCAGTGTGTAGTCTTAGGTACTTGCATGAACCTCAAAAGATAATTGACAACAAATACGATATCTGGCCTAGTGTTGGTCAGATATATGAGACTCCCAATCAACTGACGATAGAGAGTAGCATCTACCTGAGGTGATTTGTCATATCGCAATAACTAAAGACCTGCTTCCATTGGTGTTGCCATCGGCTTGCAGTCAGTCATGCGATATTTTTCTAGTAGTGTCTTGGCATATTTTTTCTTGGACACTTTGATGTAGTGGTCCCTCTGGTTCACTTCTAGGCCAAGATAGTAATGGAGAAGTCTGAGATCTATCATTTCAAAAGATTCACTCAAATCCTGTTTAACAGAAGAGATCATTATTTTTGAACTCCCTGTTATGAGCAGATCATAAACATAGAGTACAAGCAACACTATTTTAGACCCTTGCTTCTTGAAATAGAGGTTTGCATCCGATGGACATCTCTTAAATCCATTTTGCAGTAGGTGATTATCCATTTTTATGTACCAAGCCCGAGGGGCCTGTTTCAAACCATATAAGGATTTGACCAACAAACTTTTTGTTGTTGGCCTTCCACTTCAAATCCTTTCGATTGAGTCATGTAGACTTCCTATTGGAGATCATCATTTACACTCTTGACATCCATTTGGTGCACTTTCCACCCATACTATGCTGCCATAGCACAAATAACTCAAATGGTTGTCATCCGAGCAGTAGGTGTAAAATTTTCCTCGTAGTCAATGCCTTCTCTTTGAGCATAGCCCTTTGCAACAAGTCAGGCCTTATGCTTATCTATTGTCCCATCTGCCTTATGCTTGACTTTATACACCCAATAGCAGCCTATGGGCTTCTTTCCGTATGGAAGATCGACAAGCTTCCAAGTTTTCTTTTTCATCAGAGACTTATACTCAGCATCCATAACGGCCTTCCGCTGAGGCTCACCAAGAGCATCTTGTACTGATGCAGGTTCAAGTTCATCTATTGAGGACATAAACACCATGTCATCATCAATATCCATATCTTTTGTATCTCTCTCTGGATCTACAAAAAGTTTCTCAAAATCATCGACACAGATCATCAACCCCAGTAATCTCTGTTGTAGCTTTCTCCTGTCGAGCCATGCTGCTAGTACGAGGCCTATCCAATATCAAATCTGGTGGAGTGGACAGCTTAGAGTCTCTAATCGTACTTGTATACCACTTTGGATTCTTCTTTTGTGGAGATGAAGAAGATGAAGAAGGACCTCCAACCTTGGATGAAGGAGACTTCTCAACCTTAGTTTCCACAAGGTCTAGGTATACATCTGATGTGTTTTATGATGTGAAATCCTCATCAAAAACTACATCTCTATTGATGTGTATCTTCTTGGTTAAGGGATCAATCAATCGATAACCCTTGGAGTGCTCATCATACCCAATAAGAATGCACTTCAGTGTCTTCTCATCTAGCTTCTTCCTCTTTTCTTTCGGTATGTGCATGAATTCTTTACAACAAAAAATGTGTAGATGAGAGATGGAGGGTTTTCGACCACTCCATGCTTCATGTGGAGTCATTCCTTGTAGGGCCTTAGTGGGTGACCTATTCAACAGATATACTGCTGTGGTGACTACTTCTACCCAATATTATTGCCCAATTCTAGCTCCTGTGAGCATGCAAAGAACCATTTCCATGATGGAACGGTTCCTCCTTTCAACAACACCATTTTGTTGAGTATAAGCAGTATTCAACTGTCGTGTGATAGAAGTCCCTGACTCCTTTTCAATAGATTTCTTGAATTGCTGAAAAAAGCCAAATACTTCAGATTTTAGTTGAAGAAAGAATACCCACATCTTTCGCAAGTAATCACCCACGAATATCTGAAAATACCTCTTAACCCCACAACTGTTGGGACTTAAAGGACCACACAAATTGGTGTGAACCAACTCCAGAGGTTTCTTTGCTCGTGTAGAGCTCCTTTCAAAAGGCACTCTATGCTGCTTTCCTGCCAAGCAGTCAGAGCAAACTGGCAATGTGGTAGAAAGGGAAGGAAGACCCTTTACCATTTCATACTTAACTCAAGAAAGTAACCAGAATTCATATGTCCATATCTCTTGTGCCATAGGGAAGTTTCCTCCTTTGTAGAGACAATCATGGCTACATCTGGAGAAGAGATAGTATATAGGGCAAATAAGCCATGCTTATATGAAGTGGTTGCAATGTTCTTACCCCTCTTGTCTTACCCCTCTTGGTGATAGAACAACATTTCTTGCCCCCCTCAACACTAAAGTTTACAACCATATTTTTGTCCAGAATTTGTGTGACTGACAACAAGTTATTCGCCAATCCTGGAACATAGAGAACCTTCTCAATCTGGCACTTGCCATCAGGAAGAGTAACAGAGACTATTCCTTCCCCCTGAACCTTGTAGGTTTTATCATCGGCAATAGTGATAGGTTTGCCCTCTTTGGCCTCAAAAGATTCAAACCACGATTTCTCACCAATCATGTGCTTATTGGCTCTAGAATCAACATACCAAATAGGATCCATCTGCTTGGATACTGTGGTAGTCATGAGTACTTTGTGTGCTCTCTTAGAATCCGTGTCAGATTCTTCAATAACAACATTCACTTGCTGTTGTTTGTTATTTTGTGGTTTGTTCTGGCCTTTCTTTTTTGATTGTTTATTCTTATGCCAACATCTGTTTGTATCATGACCTTCTTTGTCACAGATCTTGCAATATCTCTTTTTCTGTTGAGGTTGAGTTTGTTTCCCTTTTGAATCCTTTTGAGAACTACCCACCTTCTGAAAATTACCCTTCTTGTTTTTCCCCTTCCTGTTGGTGTATAGGGCAGTGTTAGAAGAATCATCTCGTTGTAGTTGGTGTGCCTCCTCTTCTTGAAGCATATTTACCAACTCAACATAGGTAACTTGTCTCTGTGATACATGAATTAAGGTAATCAACACTCTAAAAGAATCCGAAATCCGAAAGAGCTCTCATTACCACTGAGGTAAGAAGCTTATCATCAACTAGTGCTGCTAAGGAATTCAATTTTCCTTTCAACTCAAACACTCTGCAAAGAAATTTTTCAACCGTCTCTCCTTGTTTCATGCTTAGACTGTGTAATTGAGACTGAAGGAATAGAATGGTGGAATAATTCTTCCCTTCATATATATTTTTAAGGGCATCCCATGCCGCTTTACTATCTGGACAGTCAGCAATATGAGGTTGAACTTCATCAGAAACAACAAGCAAAATGATCACCTTTGCTTTGCTATCTTTCTTGTCAAAGTTTTTCTGATCAGCAGTTAGAGTTGTTGCGCCAGTTGTAGATGAAGGTCTTATTGTTGTTCCAGAAACAATTTCCCAAAGATCATCCATCTTTAGGATTGCCTTTATTTTATTTTTCCATGGTGTATAATTTGGGCCTTTCGAAGAATCGATGAGCATCAGTCATTAGTTTTGCAGACATTGTGAAGGTTCCTTATAACACCAAATGGTCGACCCTTTGATATACCTTAATTCCAGGCCGTTATACTGTACAAAATACCCGCCCTTATGTGAGGGATACTACAGGTATTTTGAAAAACCAGGAAAATTACCCGCCCTTACGTGAGGGAGACTATAAGTAATTTTAATGATTACACGATACATGGTACTTAGGCGATATTGAAAGGGAATCACCTCGTTGATGGCATCGACCTTAGAAAGCCTTCAATCTGCATGCATGGGGTATAACTTCCCCTAAACACTTTGGATATCCGAAATTTCGTCTGGATTTAAGCCTAAACACAAGAGTGATTGGGGTAGTGGATGGAGTGAAACAATAGCAAAAGAAACTGGCACTTTCTGTATCTTTTTGCTGAATGTGAATTTGCAGAAAAAAAATGGGTTTATTTTTGAATTTTTTTTTTTTTGTGCTTTATGCTTTAGAAGTAAATGCTGAAAAATGAAAGCATCCATACAACATTAAAGCATAAAAAATGACCCTAGGTGTCGATTACCACCGAGAATGCACCTATTACAAGTTTTGCCAAGTTTCTTGTAAAAATGCTTGAAAACAAATTGCTCACTATTTTCCCTTCAATGTTTTGAAAAAAAATCACTCCCAATCCCCCCTTGATTTGAAAAAAAAAAAACACTCCCCCTTTTAAAATTTTCTTTTATAAAGAATTTTTCAAATATTCTTTTATAATGAATAGTTTAAAAAAATTACTTTTAATTTTCATAGTAAAAAAGATATTACTCAAAAAAAATAATCTTTAAAAAACTATTTAAAGAAAATTAAAGTTGCATTTAATTTAACTAAAAATTAAAGAATTAAGAAAAAAAAACTTAAAAAAAAAAAAAATTATACCTTTGTGCAGGGGGGGTCGACGGGACTCGAACCCACGACCTGAGGGCTCCCGGAGCCCTTACCACTCGGCTCACAACCGGTGAGCCAGTGGGCTGATCCAGGAGTAATCCTCGGTGTCCTCTGCCTTAAATTGCATTCAAATATGTAAAGCCTTTCGCGGTGACGCTCCCTCCTCCACCACCGCTTGGGCGGAGCGCAGGTGGCGCTGCTCGAGTGGATCCACCAACAACTCGACGGTGGTGCAGAGGAGGAGTTGTGGTGCGAGGGTGGTGCAGAGGAGGCGTTGTGGTGGTGCGCAGGTGGCTGAGAGGTGGCGGGCTCACAGTGAGCCAAAAACCCAGCTAAATCACTCAACTCAAAGCTCTCTGAGCTCGTTTCTCCTGTGCAATAACATTTAGACCAATCAAAATATTTAAAAATTGCATAACAGCAGAGAGCAAACCAGCTTGATGTTTGCCTTTGACGCCCGATGTGTGAAGAAAATTGGTATTGGAGGGTTTTGGAGGACTTGGATCAAATTCTGATCTAGCCAATGTTCTCCGATTGGCCTCTACCTTCCAAAAAACACTCCTCCTTCGAAGGCACTATGACCATAGTTAACGAAAAATAGGAGGTGCAATACCGGTTTGATGCCATTCACAGATGACAGAGAAGAAAATGATGTGTTCTGGTGGTTTGATTTCATTTTTCTGCAGGCTTTGATGTCTTTTATCCCACACAGATGGGAAGGGCAAATCTTAGAAGGGTTTATTAGACCCTTTACTCCACAATGGAGTATCTTTTCTCAGGGAGAGGCTCTCACCCGAGAGGGTCATGGGGTAGCCGCAGTGTTCCCACGACATGTAGGCCCTTTTGATTGTCGACCGTGCGGTTGATATTTGCCCTTTTGATCTCCTCTTTCGACCTTCGATCCTCTTTCGAGTTCGGTCGCACGCTTCAACTCTTCGACCGAATGGTCGAAAAAAAATTCAATGAAAAAAATGAGAAATTAAAAAAAATTCTCAACCTCCCTAGCCTATCAAATTCTGAGAAAAAAAAATTCTCAAACTCCCAAGTTGTGCCTCCAGAGTGGCGATTCTCAACGCTACTATGAGATCATTTAAAAAAATGAGAGTGGCGGAGAGAGTGGCGTTTGCTCTGATACCATGTGAGAAGCGGAACACATTTGATTAATTTGATGAAGTATAAATACAAACAATAGGGCCAGTATTAACCCGGAGGTTGTGGAACCACCCGAGATAAATATAGGCGGAGTTGTAACAAATAACAACTAGCTTAATATTAATCAATCTAACAATATAATATTGTTACGATTGAATTAATTAACAAATGAAATATTAAAATATATTCTAACATGTATTAATTCCTAACAAACATGCCATTAAATCTCTTTCTCCATTAATTGTATCATGAATTTTAGAGAAGCTAACACATTCTTGTAAGCCTATAGGTCACTATGAGTGTTAGTGATCTTCTTCAACGTTTTTACCATTTATTTATGGTCAATCCCTAACAATTGGGCTCATGATACCAAAATTGTAGCTAGAATCTTGAGCACCTTCTATTACTTATTTTAGAAACAATTACTATTCAACTTGCCTAATGGGTTCATCGACTTGGTTTACATTACTTTCTATGTTGGCTACAAACTTGAAGTACCTTTCAACACTTACCACTTCAACTTTGATGTCATTTTAGAGGGATTTCACTCGTTTGATATTGGATGCTTGTCCTACATCTATTGTTGCTCTTCCTTTTATTAATTTTGTTATTTCTTTCTAGAGTTTAAAAAAAAAATTGATCTCTCACTTGTTAGACTTCTTGAAGTTGTCTTACTTGGTCCTCCAATTGGGATTTCTCTTGTTCATTTTGCTTCCTCAATTTATCTTACCTTTGAAAAAGCCATTGCAAGAGGTCCTCCAACTATTACCTCTTTTTCTTAGCATCTTTAAATTAGGACTTGAAGTCCTAAACTTGTTTATTTACTTGATATTTTTTATGGTGTCTTGTATTAGGATTTTTCTTGTCTTATTGGAGTTACTCCTTAATATTTAATTGGGTCATTGTTGCTTCTAGCTCTACATTCTCTCTTCAATATTTTATTCTTCATCACTAATTTTCTAAACTACATGGTCGTGCCAATTGATAGTTGATTCATGAGCTAAGTCATTTGGTATGGATTCTTTTGAATTAAATATAGCTCAAACACCCTAGCAATGAAGTCAAAATAAGATGTGGTAGTCTTGGAAGGATTATTTTCTACTGCTTCCACAATGAGGACTTTATTACCTTGATATATCAATTATGATTGTGTTCTAACCAAAGACTAGGATGTTTTATCTCTCAACTATATGTAATATTTTATAAATATCATCTCCTCATCATGGAGAAAATCAAATTCCTTCTAGACATTTTTCTCCTTAGGCTCACTAGCAACATTATACATGAAAGTTGGGCTTAGTCATAAAAATTGGTATGAATGACATCATCACCTATAAAAAGAGTTGTTTGGTCTATTATGGGGGATGGCATACATGAGATGATGTGTGGAATAACAAGTTACATGGATATGGAAGTGTATGGTGATGTGGATGGGATCATATCTTTTGTATGTTATGCAAGTGTTTCAACTACCAGGGATATTAGTGAGGAGATTGATGAATATGATATCAATGGTTGTGAGATTGAGACTCAAATGGAGGATGATGTAAATTAAGTAATAGGGGTGGTAAAAAAAATAAAGGTGGTGATTAGAGCGAGGTATCCCTAAGAGAATTGTGGGCCACTCTTGTGGATGATGAAGAAAGTGTAGTAGAAGAAAGGATACGAGAAGAGAAAGAAGCAATAATAAAAGTATAAGTGGCAATAGAAAAAGGAAGGCAAATTGAAGTGAAAGTGATGGTGGCCACTATATTGATCATTCCCAACTTGGAAGGAGCTCCTCCTTTAGGAATTTACCCTCCTTAAGCTAAGGTGCTCATTATTGTTGTTGCTTCACTACTACTACTACTCTTTTTTAACATTGACCCACAAGGATCACCTTTGTAGTGTCTCCTTATTTAATATCATGAAGCTAATAATTTAGCGTGGTTATAATCACAAATATCATAGTTTCTAGTGAATATAAAAAAGGTAGAATTGAGAGCTTGCTTGATATTTTGATATTGTTCTTGCCCTATTTTCACATTTTTGATGCCTTCTTTCCTAAATGACATAGAATTATATGTTAAATGATTCTTCTTGCGTTGGCCTCCTTATCATTACTATTTCATATCTCATCCTTTTCTAGGCAAGTATTTTCCTTTTTAAGTAGCCCAACTTTTCTAATTCATTTAGGATATGACAATAAGGCTTGACATCTAGATTGAAGATATTTTTAATATTCACCTACACATAGAATGTGTACTGTTATAGGGGATTGGTATACCAACACTATATTGCATCCTCATATTTGCAAGCACTCCCTAGAATGGCTAAGGCTAACTCCTCACTCGATTTTACCTCCTTTCTTATTGCATGCCTCTTCTCATGTGTGAAGAAGGCATTCAAACCCTTATCTTTTAGCTTCTTTAAAAATATGTCCCTAGGTTGTATGACCACATCATAAAGTTGCTCTAGCCCTATGTCCTCGAGCTTCTCCTCTACCACATTGTGGAACCCTTGTAGCATGGGTGTGATTTACATTATTTGGATGCGTAGTATAAGGTGGCCTTCTTCTAACCCCTAAACCACCTTGTGTCCTCATATTCAAGTTGCTTAGCTTACTCAAGGTTGAAAAATTAATTTAGTATATATATTGGCAACTCAAAGAATTATTTGGCCATTTTTCTAATATAAAACATTGTTTGGTCTCTTTTTATACCCTTGGAGCCTTGCCCTTCATCTTCTCCATGATGGTCTTGTACACTTCGTCATAGAAGCAATATGATATTTTCTACACTTATTGGTAAGGTACATATATGAATTCAACCATTCAGAGTGGCCACCTATATGGTCCTATGTGATTAGAGCCAGTCCTTTTTCTAGTACAAAATAAGCTAGACTAGATAGGAGGTCTAGGTGAACTTTCATTACTCAAACTATATGAGTTGGTTGCTCATGTAATTAAAATATACCTTGTGTAGCCTATCATTTAATTCTCCAAGGTAATTTTCAAATACATGAATGATAATAATGTATTATTCATACACTTTAGCATCCAATGTTTCTCTAAGTATAATTGCAATCCTACATAAGATCATTTGGATATCATATTTGAATAAGTCTAATTCCATTGAGATGTTGAAGTTGATTTCCTTGATGGGGTTCTTGAGGTGAGGAATTAAGATATCCCACCAGTAGCTTTGGTTGCATCTGTAGTAAAATTTCTTTTGAGTATTTAGATTGCAAATGACACGCATTGCGGGATTATCAACTACATTTAATGTCTTCCTTATGCCTCCTTCAATATATGATGGAATAACTCTTTGGTTCATTGGGGTTTTTTTATATTTCTACCTATGAATTTATAACTTTCTATATAGGTCTCTACCAATTCTACGTAATTCCACCTCTATGGGACCAAGTTCAATGCTAGGCCTAAGGTCCAAATGTTTCTTATGATCTAGGAATGTGTCTGTGTGGCCAAGTTAACTCTTTTGAGAGCCTCCTTTATTATGTTTCCTATGAAGTGTTTGGACTTGATTTTCTCAAATAATTTATGTGGTTTATAAAGAAACTCCTTTGGTATTCAAGGTGGAGGAGAAGGCTTCTTCCTTTTGAATTTTTTGTTTTCCTTCACCTTGGAAGTCCCTACATCATGCATTGTTCATGGATTTATAGTTTGATCATGCTTTAGAAAAGGGTTCTATATACAAATGGGTTGAGGCTATATTTTTATTTTGAGGCTCAAGGAGTTGTCAGTTCACATAGGGAGCCATATCAACTTCAACCTTGTCAATCAAGGAGAACCAAACCAGAACTCAAGTTTAGTTACTAGTTTGAAGCCTCCATAATTCACACTATGTTCAAATATGTTTATTAACAAGGGTTTTAAGCACATTAGCTATAAGGGTTGCTTACCATTTCTCTTAGGTGGTTAGGTTGATGTGCAAAAGTAGGACAAATTATACAATGAAGGGTGGACATATTAGTAGTTGCTTAAGGGAAGGTGGTTAGCTCTAGATTCTCAATAATATGTGTTATGCATAAAGCATATGATAGAAGGATTTAGAAAAGCATTTGATAAACCCTACCCTACCTATGCCTGACATTAGCTATGCCTATGAAGTTAGGTCAGCCTAAAAGGGGCCAATTTTCCTACTCAAGTGATTTGTTCAATGGGCTAGACTATTGCAGTTAATATGTTCAATATTGTAAGCAACTAGTAAGGGGAGCAATTTGCTCCTTTTAACCTTAGCTTTTTCTTGATAACAAAATAAAATAATCCAAACTAGTAAGATGAATGTGACAACCTAGAGGGAGGTGAAAATTCAAAAAGGATGTTAGAAAAGGAAGATAGAAAGTATAATGTATACTAAAGAAATGATAGAGAGGGGATAATGGTAAAATGTAAAGGTAAAGTATTTTTAACATCCATGAGAACATATTTCATATGAGAAAACCCTCATAGATGAGGTTATTTATCTAATATGTGTTTATAATTGTTTGAGAAAATAATAGTTTAAAATAAACGAAATTTATGTGCATATTTACATTTCTTTTAGATTTTATCTTTTTATCAAATTGGTGGGAGATACTACCCATTCACTAAAATTGGTAGCATCCTTCCACCCATCATGGTGAGCTTGTAGGCATTTGGAATTGTAATCTAAAGAATTTGATATGATTCACTCCATAGGGAATCAAAGTTCTAATATCCTCCATAGGGAATCAAAGTTCTAATATCCTCCTAGTTTGGATTGATCCTCATCCCATCTGAATATCAAGTTGTCTTATTTGTAATATATTTTAGTTGCATATTTGTTAAACCATCTCTTGATTACTTTTGATGCTAGAACGTCTACTTGAATGCCTTCTCCCATTCTTCTTCTAGAGTTGACAGTATTCAATTGCACTTGCATAGGTTGAATGTTAGTATCTTTGAGTTTCCATTACTATGACATTTGAAAAACCACTATTATCATTCATCAACTCTAAGAACCTGCATCACTAGAATATAGCTTGATACCCTTCAATGTCTTTGCGATTGGAGATACATCATCAGAACTTTGGTATGCAGATATCCTAAATTTTCTCCAAAATGGCTCATTTCTAGATGGTTTAGACAAAAACCAGCGTAGACTCTTACATAAAAGAGTTGTTTGTTTTGTTATCCTAGGCAATACCCTTTATAAGAGGTCTTTTGAAGGCATCCTCCTAAGATGCCTCAACACGGAAGAATTTCAAAGGGTAGTTAGTGAAGTACACGATGGATCTTGTGGTGGTCACTTTAGCGGAGGTGCTATAGCCAAAAAGCTCTTACGAATGGATTATTACTGGTCTTCCATGGAGAAAGATACAAATGACTATGTGCGTCAATGTGACAAGTGTCAACCACACACAAATCTTGTCCATGCTCCAGCTGAAAATATTCAATCAATTTCTTCCCCTTGGCCTTTTTCCAAATGGGACCTCAATATTATTGGGATGGTTAATCCTATTTTATTTGATGACCACAAGTTTGTAATAACAACAACTAAATATTTTACAAAATGGGTAGAAGCCATGCTACTAGCATCTTGTACATGGATCCAAGTCTCTAAATTCATTTATAATCAAATTATATGTATATTTGGTATCCCCTTTACATTTATTTTAGACAATGGGACTTGTTTCAAAAATAAATATATAAAAAATCTTTGTGCAAAATATAATATCTAGCATAGATGGTCTACTCCTTATTATCCACAAGGCAATGGCCAAGCTGAAGCATCTAACAAAACTTTAATCAAAATCTTAAAGACGTTGGTTAATAAGTCGGGTTAAGACTAGAACATTCAATTATATCCAACCTTATGAGCTTATAGTACCAGTGTACGAACCCCTACAGGTGCTTACCCTTTTGTCTTGGTCTATGACGTTGAATTTGTGTTCCCCTTTGAGCTTGTAGTGTCTTCTTTAGGACTTTTGTTTCAAGATGCTGAAGTAGGAGATGAGTATCGTGCTGGAGGATCAAGTCAATTAGAGTTATTAGAAAAAACATGCATAAATACTTTAGAGAATCTTCATGCTTATCAATAAAAACTTAAAAGAGCCTATTCAAATAAAGTTCATAATCAGTCTTTCGAGGTTGGTGACCTTGTTATTAAGGAAAATCAAAAAAATACTAATGCTCGAACAAAACCTTAAAGGTAAATTTAAACCAAATTGGTTAGGACCATTCATCATAACCACTAAGTTTGGATCAAGTGCATATATTTTGGCCACATTAGATGGAAAAGATCTTAAGAAGCCAATGAATATAATGCATCTCAAGAATTACTATGCATAAAACCATGTTTCATAATTGTACATAAACATCTTGCATTTTGCACATAAAGCATTTTGTATTTGTCATATTATACGTAGCTCATTCTCTAAACTTCAAATATTTTGCATAAACCATAAATCATCTATCATGTAGCTCCATTTTTTTTGGATCTCCCAAAATTTATTTGGTCCAATTACATATGTAAGATGGTCACATCCAATTACTATGTTATTTAAATTTTAGACAGATGCTATCATGTTCATAGTTCATCGTGGTCTTCTTGAGTGAATAAAGGGTTTCTCTTGAACCAATCACATGATTTATATTTTAATAAAATCTTGATCCTTGATATTGATTAAAAATTTCTATTGAATCAAAGCACGCTTTTCATTGAGAAAATGTTTTATTTTTGGGAACTGATTTTGCCAATTTTGAACCATACACATATCACACTTATTAATAAAGTCTTGTGTCTAGAGAAATATGATGTCTTGATTGGTTTGAACCTTGAAACGAAAAGGTCTTCTTGCTTGTCCCACGAATAATAAAATGAGTAGAAAGGATATGATTATACTTCCATCCAGATGGATATGTAGTTTGAATCCCCAAAGCTCTACTTCTTCTTACAAAGACAACAAAATAATAAATAATCTCCAAGTAGTAAGGATAGGGTATAAATTCTCATTGAACTTGTTGAGAATATGATTTTCAAAGGTTGGAGACTCAAAATTAAATAATAAAATAACAAATAAATAATCTCCAAGTAGTAAAGATAAGGTACAAATTCTCATCGGACTTATTGAGAATCCAATTCCCCAAAACTTGGAGATTCTAATAAAAGAACTATAAAAATAAGTACATAACTCCAAGTAGTAAGGATAGGATCAAAATTCCCATCGAACTTGTTGAGAACTTGATTCCCCAAAGCTTGGAGATCTTAATAAAGGACTATGATGTGTGGTGATAAGTCTCAAATTGGCTTGTATCATTACCTTACTCAAAATTGGTAAATGAATCTAACAAGCACACACATTGGTTCTTGAAAAAATTTCATCATAATCAGGTTTAAGATAGGAAAGGAACTCATAAATCACACCCTGGTTCTTGATAAACTTGATTTCATCTCAAAGATAACCAAGATTCTCCTTGAATTTTGATTGGCTAAAGTCACTATATCTCCATGGATCTGTATTATCATAAACATAAGCATATTAAGACTAAATCAATAATTAATTTTGGATCTCATATTCATCACCTTAGTACAATGTATTTTTAGTCATTCACTTTATCATATTGCATGATTGCTTGCTATACACACATTTGCATTGTTCATACATAATTGCTTGGTCATATAGTTGCATAAGGACTTTGCGATGATGGCATGAGATAACTCTAGTTAGGTTTTTCTCATATACATTTCATCTCATGATAGGAATCTTATACCTAGCACAAGTCTTGTATAACATCTTTCATGCTTAATCACCACATCATCCTTTACACCCTTAATTTTAAATCAAAATTAATTTTAAGGGGATACATTGTCCATCATCCTCACTATCATTTTGATCATGAAGTTCAAGCCCCTTTCGGGTCATACACCTTTGACGTCAGCACAACTCACATAGGATCCGCTTCATGACCCCACACGAGGGGCAGCCTCCATTCAGAGTCACATAGAAGAACACATCCTTGGGGAATATTTTTGATGGATTAACATCGTTAGGGTATGTTCCTCAACACACTTTACTCATTTTTACAAATTCCAATTACATTTCATCAATCACATCCCATTACATTATATCTTAAGTAGCATGATAAAAGTGCATTGGAAATAAAACACGAACATAAGCATCATTATTCATTATCATTTTAGCTCATTTATCAAACATCCAAAAACAACAAAAATATTTTGCATTCGCATAACACATAAATAGACAAAAATAAAGTATAGTACTACTCTCGAGAAAAAGTACATATATGAAGTAGACTAGTATGTCATAATAAAATAAATTGGCATACCTAGTCATTAATAGAACATACCACAAAAATATAACATCTGGCACATCATCCCCTAGATCCCTGACGCTCACCCCTCCTCCTTGATTCCCTCAGTGGAGGTATGTTCATGGAATAAGTCACTGTCCGTGAACCAGAATGTGCATCACTCTAACTTTGACTTGGACTCAGATCCATTTTTACTAGAAGAGGCATCTTGCCTCATCTGCCATTCGATCCCAACCATTACCTAGGTTGAAGGGTTTACAAAGCTAAGGTTCAAGAAGATGCTAAGGTTGAAGAGTTTATAGAGTTTTGGTATCATTCCTTAAGGAATCTTGAACAATCGTTTTTTGACTCAGATTATTTATCATTGCTTTAGGAGTAATGGTCTCATTATGTTAGCCTCGAACTATGGGAAGAGTTGTTTAAGTTGGTCAAGCAGGTACCACCTTACTTATGATGGAAAACAACCCTATTTTATGACTATAAATAGGTTGTGCATCCCTTAAAAAGAACTCTTATTGGTAATCTCAATTACTTTATTTTATATGATGAGTTCAAAATATGTTGGATCTTGGATCTTGGATCTTTTGGATGTTTTACTACTATTGGCTCTATTAGAATAGGATGGTACAAAGTAAGAAATTTTACATTTAATATTATATGTATCCCTAAGTATGGCCATAATAAAGAATGGAGGTGGTATCTACTACTTTCCATTAAGTGGCATAAGGACACTGTTGCCACATTTTGCACAGGGGTGCCATGTTTTTAGTTTCTGCATGTATGCTGCTCTTTCCCTCCCCTTCTCCTCATTTTCCCTTTTCTTCATTTCTCCCTTTCTCCCTCTTCCTCGCAGTTTCATTCCCTCTTCTTCTTTTCCCCTTTTCTTCCCCCAGTAAAACTTCAGCAGGTGTTCCTTGAAAAGTTTCTAAGTGTTGGGGCGACACCCGACTTCGCAGCGAAGTCGGAGTGCGCCCTCAGTTGGAGCGCAGTAGGGAACCCGAAGTGCGCAGCAGGACAGGAAATAATTGAAAATTTGACTAAGTGTCAAGGGCGACACCCGACTTCGCAGCGAAGTCGGGGTGCGCCCTTCTTCCTGGGCGCACTAGGGGAACGGTCTGTCGAAAATCAGCTAAGTGCTGGGGCGACACCCGACTTCGCAGCGAAGTCGGAGTGCGCCCCTTTTCCAATGCGAAGTCCGAACAAAGGAAGAAGACAAGCACCGGTGCGACACCCGACTTCGCAGCGAAGTCGGAGTGCGCCCTTTGACCGGTGCGCAGTTGGGTAAAGTTAACTCCGAAAATTGCTAAGGCAAGAAGGCCTTCCAACTGCGCTGTTTTCATCCTGCGCAACCCGATAGCGCCCGAATTCCTGGCGAAGTTGGATAAACTGCCTTTCAAGGCAGACACGTGTCACGCATCAGCATCCGACAAGTATCCATCTCCGGGATTCGAGCCAAGACTTGACCGCACAAGGACAAAGCATGGGCTACACTACCGGCACCATCTGTCACCATTTAAGCCGATGTGAAGTGCCATCTGCCGCACCTACCCGCATTCCTGTTGACCGGAGACTTGACCCAACGCGCTGCCACGTAGTTGTACCGCCTTCAGGGACACCATGCTGCAAGGACAGTCCGGCCCGACAAAAGTCAGTGTCAACAGCCTCCTCAGCCGCTCGTGTCAGCTACTGTCTTGTCTGGGACTTCGTGCCCATGAATGTAATCGGGGGGAATTTTGGGCTATAAATACCCACCACGTTTTGATTGTAAGTGGTGGAAGGGGAATATATTGCTAGGGAACAATTGTAGCTGTGCGTTTGCCTCAAATATAAGCATACACTTGGCTCTGCTTACTGTCTTTTATCTTGCATGCCGCCTCTCCTTGTCATTTCTCGCCTCATGTTTCTTGTGTCATTGCTTGTCGTTGTACTGAACTCTGGACTCAAGCATTTGGTGGCCAGGTATTCCTGGAATGCATAGATAGAGGATACATGGGATCGCTGATAGCTGTAGTTTCAATGTATGTTTGTAGATGAATGTTGTTAGTAGTGGTGATTGATTCGTTGTCGTGCTGCTTATTCCCCCCACCCAACTCCAATCACATTTGGAATCCCTTTCCGCACTTTTATCTCTTCTCGCATTTTTATCTCTTTCCCCGCACTCTTATCTAAACAAAACCCCACAGGAAGCCGGCCTTCTCCGGAGATTGGCACGGAAGGCATTCCTTCCTTCCGGCCTTTCAATCTGTGGGCGAATCTGGGCGCAATAACAACAAATCCTTTCCTCATGGCAGATTCGTAACCAACAGTTTCTCTGGCACGCCCGGTGGGACATGGTAGTTTCCCACCCCCAAACAGAATCGAAGTACTAGTGCTCGCTTCATTGCTGTTCAAAATCAGAGCACCTGGCGACTCTGCAAATCTGAATATTCTCTGAGTCCGTGAAGACCGGTCCTAACGCCTTCATGCAAACAAGAAGGTGGCGAGCAAGGAATCCGGGAGATCGGTCTGACCTTTACGAAATTGACATTGCCGCTCCAGGAGAGCGCGTCAGGCTGGCTGATTATCAAGCTCGCGAAGAAGAAATCCAAGAAGAAGCCGAGGCTGAAATCCAAGAAGCCGAAGTTGAAATTGAAGAAGTTGAGGCCGAAGAAGAATCCACATCTTCGGACAGTTCCGATACTGAGTACACTACCGGGTCAGAAGCAGACATGGCTGCTCAGCAAGATGATGATGACCTCTTCCCAGCAGTGGACTCTACGGGGCCCTTGGCCCTAGCCGGACAGCAAGCTGTGCCCCCTGCTGCCTTAAAGTCTATCCCTACGTACGACGGCTATGGCAAGACGGCGTATGAACACATCCAGGACATTCTCGCCCTGGCCGCGCTACACTCCATTACTGATGAAAGTGTGAAGACCCGTCTGCTGGCCCTTTCCCTAAGGGGAAAGCTTCTCTACTGGTGGAGATCACTGCCAGAGGGATCCATCACAGGGTGGCGACAGTTAGCCGGCAAGCTCGTGAAAGGATGCAACGAGTCTGCTGACCCCTCTTCTTTGCTGCATCAATTCCAAAGTATTCAGAGACACCCCCAAGAGGAGGTGTCAGACTTCAACATCAGGTTTGCGAGGTCTTGGAAACGAGTACCTCGCGAACTCCGACCGTCAGCAGGTCAGGCCGCCTACTACTACCTGAGGTCTTTCAACTCAGACATTTGCCTGCTGCTGAAGGTTGCCAGAATCAACACATTCCCTGCTCTGTACGAGGCTGCCCAGCAAGCTGAAATGGATATCATTTCCATCGGCAGGCTTCCACACAGAGTACAACCGCCCATCTACCCTGATTTTCCCCGATCACAGTATCCGTCAGCTTCTGGTTCGGAGCCGTCCACTTCAGGACAGCAACCCCAGCAGCAATGGAACCCGACGTCGGTCGTGAACCCTTACGGCCCGCCGCAGATTCATTATCCGCCTCCTCGTCCTCCACGTTTCCAAGCACTTCCTGCTCCTCCGCAGCATGCACAATATTCAACTCCTCCTCCATTGGCTGCATTGCCTCCCCCAGCTCAGTTGCCACCGCCTCCCGATCATGATATTCATAATCAAATCCTTCAGGAGGTACGGGCTCTGGCCTCTGGCTATCATACCATGTCTAACGACATGACTGTTCTGAAAAAGAAGCAGGCCCAAATGGACCTGGCTCCGAGGAGGCCATATCCGCCTCCGACGTTGACAAAAGATCGGCCCCCTGAGCAACATTTGCAACGGCGGCCCCCTCCGAGGAATGCTGCCATTGAAGATGAACCTGGTACTTCTGACCAGGTCAACTGGTGCACCACGTGCAACGACCCGCATGACGAGGATGACTGTACACTGCACCAACACTACCTCCAGACTTTGGCGGCAGCGCCATTGAGGACGAAGAGCTCTACATGATCCTGGGCGACGAAAGCAATTTCGCCGTCTCAGATGAAGTTCCGATGCCGCCTCCTGCCAAGGAAAACAAGAAGTCTGCCGAAGCTGCAGCCAAACCTTTAAAGGTGTACGCCAGAAGAGATAAGGCGCAACCTGAGGAGCTACCGCCCTACAAGAGGCTGTGGCCCTACACAGCCAAAGACAAGGCTCCTCCGGCGAAGACTCCCGTAGTCAAGCCTCCTGTAGCCAAACCTCTTCCGGCTAAAGCTCCCGCTGCTCAACCTCCAGCTGAAACAAAAGAACAAGCTCAGGAGAGGCTGAGATATCCGTCTCTGACCAAGAGACAGAGAGTTGAGGCCACTCAACAGTACCGGACGAAGTATGAGCCGGCGAAAGAAGCGGAAGGAGCGAGCACTTCGGGCTACAGCATAGTAGACGAGCTGAAGAGAACCCCCGCAAGAATCAGCATGTACGATGCTCTTCAGCTCCCAGGCCAGGTTGATCTGCTGCAAGAATCCCTGAAGACCATGAAGAATGGCAAGCAGATACAACCCGCTGTCCTGGTGCAACCCCTGACAGTCTCAGCCACTGGGAAGAACAGACCACCTCCCTTCTATCTGTCATTACGGATGCAAGGGTACATAGTACACAACTGCATGGTGGACTCTGGCGCTTCTACGACCGTAATGCCGAGAGCCGTCTACGATGAAATCGGGATGGAGTACACAAGGAGCAGCCAAGGCGTGCTGCAACTAGACGGCACCCCTGTCAAGACAAGTCGGTGTCATAAAAGACATCCCCATTCGGCTGCACAAAGCTCTCGACATCGTGGTCATCCAGGAGGTTGTGGTCGTTGACTTGGAACCCTACTTCGGCATGTGTCTCTCCAGGGAGTTCACTGCGAAGTTGGGAGGGTATCTCTCTCTGGACTACTCACACATGGAAGTGCCCTTCAAAGGAAGGAGACTGAAGATTTTCAATGAGAAGCCTTCCACCTACTTAGTAGAGAAGATACCCGGAGAAGAGCCTGAGGACTGCATGGTTCAGCTGACGGAGGAAGAACTGGTGACAGTGGATATGACAGAGCAAGCTCTCGAACAACTGCAAGTAGAAGACGAATTCTCCTTGCGGGACTTCAACGCTGTAATTGAAACTGAGCAAGGCTGCTACACCATTGTTCAGCCTGAGAGGCTTGACAAGTCAGCCAGGAGAGAAGTGGGACCAGCACCTGAAAAGCTGTGGAAGCTTTTCTTTGACGGCGCACGATGCAAAAATGGCGCCGGTGCTGGAGTACTTTTGGTTTCCCCAACCGGGATCCAGAAGGATTACACCTACAGGCTGGCCTGGAGCTGTACAAACAATGCGGCGGAGTACGAAGCCCTGTGCTTGGGTTTGCGAAAGGCGGAGAGACTAGGGATTAAACATCTGCAGATCTACGGCGACTCAGAGTTGGTGTGCCACCAGATTACGAATAAGTGCGCCTCCAAAAAGCACTATCTCAAGGCGTACCGAAATCGGGTCTGGGATCTGATGGAGTCTTTTGACTCGTTGAATGTCAAGGCTATTTCACGAGAGAAAAACAAGCATGCTGACATTCTGGCGTCTGTTGGAGCCAGGTACATTCCGGCTGATGACACTGTCCAGAAGCCGAAGCCGGTTCGTACTATTTACAGGCCTTTTGTGCCTGATAAGGACACCCACCGGCGAGTGTTTAGTCGTGACGAGGAGATCGTCACATTTTTGGTAAATGAAGCCTGTTCAATCGAAGGTAGAGACCCTGATGACGAGCAATATGAGGGGTTAATACAGTTAAAAAATAATCATGTCCCAAAAGGACTGATTACTCTTGAGAGTCTATTTGATCAGAACGACAGAGCCATATCTCACCGGATCAAAGTAGACCCGAAGCAGTATGCCGACCTGGAGCTGGAACCTGGAAAATCAATCAAGGTTGGGACAGACTGCACCACAGAGGAACTCGAGCAGATCAGAGCATTGTGTCGAGAGTTCCCTGACATAGTAGCCTGGAGCTACCAGGACTTGAAGGGGTATGACAGAGAAATAATCCAGCATACCATTGAGCTAGAAGATGGCGCCAAGCCATTCCGGCAAAAACAGAGGGCCGTCAATCCAAAAATCGAGGCCATGATGAAGGCCGAGCTCTTGAAGATGCTGGAGGCCAAGATCATCTACCCCATCAAGCATTCATCCTGGGTTGCGAACTTGGTTCCCGTGAGGAAGAAGAACGGAGACATTCGTCTCTGTGTGGACTTTAGAAATCTGAATCAAGCCTCCCTCAAGGACCATTATCCGCTGCCCCAAATCGATCAGATCCTCCATATAGTTGCTGGAGCCCAAAGATTTTCCCTCTTAGACGGTTTTTCCGGCTACAACCAGATATGGGTCAAGGATGAGGACCAACATAAGACAACGTTCACCACCAAATGGGGAACGTTCGCCTATCACCGCATGCCTTTCGGCTTATCCAATGCCGGCGCCACATTCCAAAGAGCCATGGACCTGGCCTTCCGAGAGCTGCTTAACAAAGTGATTGTCATCTACTTGGATGACATGACTGTTTTCTCTCACAAGCGAGAAGATCATGTTCCCCACCTACGGCAAATATTCGAAAGGTGTCGTGAATTCGGCATCTCCATAAACCCGAAGAAGTCTGTCTTCGCGGTAAAAGAAGGAAAATTGCTGGGGCATGTCATCTCAGAGAAAGGCCTAGCTATAGACCCTGACAGAGCAGAGGCCCTTCTTCGCTTGCCCGCCCCAATCGACAAGAAAGGGCTGCAGTCCTTCTTCGGCCAAATCAACTTCGTGCGGAAGTTCATACCGGACTTCGCACAAGTAATCAAGCCCATGGCCGAGTTGCTGAAAAAGAATACTGAGTTCTTATGGACTGAAGAAAGGGGGCAAGCCTTCGAGGAAATCAAAGCTCGAATTGCACAAGCACCGGTGTTGATAAACCCGGACTACTCCAAGGATTTCATCCTGTACGCGGTGGGAGAACCAGAGAGTTACGCCGCAGTCCTGACCCAAAAGGGAGATGATGGCGAGGAGCGCCCCATTGCGTTCCTGAGCCAAGTGATCCAGCCACACGAGGAAAAGTACAACTTCATAGAGCGGCAGGTTCACGCTGTCATGAAATCTCTCCGAAAGTTCAGGCACTTTGTCTCCCAGAGTAAGATCACTGTCTTTGTGATCCACCCGGACGTTCGAAGCTTCATCATTCAAGGAGAGCCGGGTCACAAGAGAGCAGGATGGATTGCTAAGATCCAGGAGTTCGACATCGAAGTGCGGCCAACCAAGTTAATCAGAGGCCGAGCCTTGTGCCAGGAGCTAGCCCGAAGCGCGGCAGCCGAGATATCCGCCTGCGAGTGGGAGGATCCAACGACACGCATCAACCTAGCCAACTCCTTACCCGAGGAGTGCGACTGGACAGATGACCTGGTGAGATACTTCTGCACCGGAAGATGTCCAGACCACCTGAATGCCTCACAAAGAAGGAGGTTTCGGTTAGGTGCTTTGAAGTACACTCTTCGCCCCGAGGGGCTTTATTTTAAAAACATCGACGGCATCCTGTTGCGGTGCGTCAGAAAATCAGACCAGTCTAGGGTCCTTGGAGAGTTTCACTCCGGGATGCCTGGTGGTCATCATTCTGCAAGGCCTACGGCCTTAAAAATAATCAGAGCTGGGTACTACTGGCCCACTCTGTTCACAGACGCTCATGCGGTCTGTACCAAGTGTGATCAATGCCAAAGATTTGCTGGCAGAAACAGAAAAGCACCCCTGCCCCTTCAACCGATCCAAGCCGAGACTCCGTTTCAGCAATGGGGTCTGGATTTCATCGGGGTGATTTCGCCGAACTCTGCAGCGGGCCACAAGTTTATCTTAACCGCCACCGACTACTTCACGCGGTGGGCAGAGGCGATCCCCACAAAGAATGCCGACCAAGAGACGGTCATCAGGTTCCTTGAAAGCCTGATTACCCGTTTCGGGGTCCCGGAATCAATAGTGACGGACAATGGTCCGGGGTTCGCAGGCGCAGTACTCACGGAGTACACCAGCAAATTTGGCATCTATCACAAGATGTCTTCCAACTACTACCCGCAGGGAAACGGTCTCGCCGAGTCCACCAATAAGAATCTACTGAAGATCATTCGAAGGACAGTAGAGAAAAACAAGAGGACTTGGCACCTGCTCCTGGATCGGGCGCTATGGGCGGACAGAGTTTCATTCAAGAAGTCCATCAAAACGTCCCCCTATGCGCTCGTGTATGGCAAAGAAGTTGTCTTGCCAACGCACATTGAAATACCCGCTCTCTGGATGCTTGATGAAGAGAGAGGCAGCGGGGATCCGGTGGATGACAGACTTTGCCAACTTCTGCAGTTGGAGGAAGACAGAGAGAAAGCGTACCAGGCCTTCACCAAACACGCTGAAGCAACCCAAGGCTGGTTCGCAAAAGGCACCACTGCCCGAGTTTTCAAAATCGGGGACCTGGTGCTGAAATGGGACTCGTTGAAGGCGAAACCCGACAACCACGGAAAGTTCGATGCCCTCTGGGAGGGCCCCTATCAGATTGCCCGGGTTAATCAGTTCAATGCATATGTGCTCCGGGACATGGAGGGACATCCTCTCCCCATTCCCGTCAACGGGTTCCACCTGAAGATGTACCACCGCTGAAGGCACCCGAAAGGGTCCTTCCTTGTACAGATTTCCCTTTTTGTATTTCCAGTTTTTCAGCATGTAAATATTTCAGTTTTTTGTTTATAGTTTAAGTAGCCCAAGTCTGAGGCAAAAACCCGACTTCGCAGCGAAGTCGGGTAGCGCCCATCAAATGGTGCGAAGAGGGGAAGAGAGCAGTTAAAAGAAAGCTGAAATGCCTGAAATGCCTAAGTCTGGCTGCCCACCCGACTTCGCAGCGAAGTCGGGCTGCGCCTTCTCCAAAGGGCGCAGTCGGGTGGCGGACTACAAAGAAACGCCTAATGTCGAACTGCGCCCATATTGGTGGGCGAAGTCGGATCGCGCCCGTTTTTCGGGCGAAGTCCGAGTGCGCCCCCATTCTTGGGCGCACCCTGGGTAAGCTGGCATGTAAAAGCGAAAAATCCAAGTTGCGCCCGTTTTTCGGGCGAAGTTCGAGTGCGCGGGGAGCGAAGCCGTTCGCCTTTTGCGAAGTCCGAAGTGCGCCTCTTTTTTGGGCGAAGTCGGACCACGCCTCCAATTCCGGGCGAAGCCCGAACGGCTCATCACGGAGAGCGCCAAAAGTTTGTGAGTATGGGCCCGAGGCAAAGTCCGACACATGGCGAAGTTGGGTTAATTGATTACAAGGTCCTTTGGAAAGTGTGCCCAATTGATGGCAGTGACGTCAGCTACGGCACATGGTTCGAGAGAGTTTAAATGATTGCGCAATTACCCATGAAGATACATTTAAAGGGTAAGGTGCGTTTGGGCCAACGACTAATAAGTACGTTTTTCAAAAAAGGGCCCATGCACAGCCGCCAAGATCATAACGCCTCCACCAACCCAAAGCAAACTGCCCTAACTCCCTCCCTCGCGCCATTAATGATTGCAGTCACTGTCTACAAAAGGACCCTGGCACGGCCAGAAAATTCATAGTGTTCGAAGCTGACTCCCGGACTGCAAAGAATAAACCTGACAAGCTCTGAAGCTGTTGTTCCTGTCTCTGATTGTCTCGACAAGGATGGATAAAGGGAAAGCGCCCGTACAGGCGCAATCTAGCGAAGATCCGCGCGAAGCTGACAAGTCTCCAGAGTCTAGCGACCATGAGAGCGCAGCGCCTCAGAAGGGCAAGAAAGCGAAATCCAGAACAAAGAGGCGCGTCGCTGGCCAGACTCCGCCGCCACCAATCAATCGTCTGTCCGGGTACAAAGATGGTGCGTTCTCTATCAGTCTCACGAAGCTACGTCTGACTATCGCAAAGTGGGTGGGTAAGGTTTCGCCTTCCCACCACCTCGGAGCCGCATATAATTCAAATCTTTGCTGGTTCCTGTGCCCTCCGACCCACTGGTGCCCGGAGCTGGTTGAAGTGATTGCTGAATATTACAAACCAGCTGCGCGGCAGGTATGCGATAACAAAGGAAGGGTGTTGTTCACTCTTTTTCGAGAGAGCGTCCAGCCAGCATTCGCCCCAGGGCTTCAGTACAGCCCAGACGCAATTATCAGGAGGGTGAACATCGAAGAGCAGACCGGCAGGTTTTCTCAGACGAAGCGGATGAGAGATTTCCTGGATTCAGAGCTGAAGACTCCGCTAAAAGCTGGACAGTGGCCGACTGGCCCCATACCACTGGACCGTTTTGAAAACAAGTATATCTACATCATCTTGGCATGGGTCCTCGGCTGCGACTCAGACAGAGTGGTACGGCCGTACCACTCGGCAATGGCCGAATGTATCCCCGCACGGAGAGTTCTACGACTCTACGGCGCAGAAAAGCGGGAAGCGCCCGATCTTCTACGACTGGGCGGACTGGTTGGCCTACGCAATTCATGCGAGCCTGGTGAGACTGCAGCAGAAGCAGTCGACGGATTTCCGGTTTTGCTCATTCCTCACATGGCTATGCCTGTACCATATGCATTACCGGATGAACGTCCCCAACCTGAGGAAAGCGAACGAACAAGGAGAGCCGCTCCCTGTGTACGAGTGGACTGAGGTCCTGTACCGGAAGGGCTCATTTTACGATTTTAACATCCAATTTCTGGGCCAGGCCATGGGATTGTTCAACCGCGGCGCGACTCGCCCACCGGCGGCTATGACGAAGTATCTGTGGAGCAATGAGTTCGGGGATACTTTCAGGCTAACTCAGGGCATTGTTGTCCGAATCTACGGGTTCAAGGGAAAGCCGTGTTTGCTGCCCTACTTCTGCACTGACCACCAGTTCGGGATGGAGGTGGCGCGGCAAATGGACTACGTCGAAGAAGAATTGGGCCAGGGAAAAAAGAAAGGTCACATATTTCAATATCCAATGACCTGGGCCAATATTCAAGTCTTCGAAATAGGGCAGCACGTTTATCTTGAACAAGAGCTCATTGATATGGGCCTGATTATGCTGCCACAACGCTGGAAGTACGACCCAATCGGGGTCCGGGGAAAGTTCACACACATCTGTCCTAGACCTGAAATCATGCAAGAAAGGAGAAACCGGACAGGTGCAGATCTCCACTGGCGCATTCACTTAATGCAATCATGGCCACCATGGCATGAATTTTACTGTGAGGAGGTCACTTACGATCCTGAGCGAAACCCGGACCATCGGATGGAGTCAGCTGGTTTCAAAAGGTTCCTCGCTAAGGTGGCGCCGCTCAACTGGCATAAGGACAAAATCCTCGAATGCTGGAAGATGAGGTGTCGCACGCAACACGACAAATCAAGCCGGAAGAACCTTGCCGTTGATGATGAGTTTTCGGCACTTTATGACGAACACGTCGACACGTGGCAGCCCTTCGAATTTGGCAATTGCGTTCCCCGAGGCGCAAAAATAAGGTATAAAAGAAGGGCCACCTCTCAGTCATTGTCAACTCCAACGACTTCCAGCGCGACTCCGACCAGCAGCCAAGTGGGCCCGATGCAGACCTTAGCTCCTGAGGCAGTGCCCGAAGCGGCGCAAAGCTCAGAAAGGTCAACTCCTGACCTGGCCCCTCCAGCAGAAAGGACGTCCGCGCTACCAGCCAGTAGCCCGAGTGCGGCAGGCATTCTTCCAGCACGACCCCGGTACAAGTTTACCGTGGGGACATCAGCGCCTGCCGCCCCTTTATTGCCGCTTCCTTCTGGGTCAGCGCCAGCAGAAAAGAAAAAGAAAAGGGTCGAGAGGGCCAAGCGTCCTAAGGAGCCAGCGCAGCAAACAGCCGCAGAGCAGCCGCAAGTAGCAGCGCCAGAGGTTGTCTCTTTAGACAGCCCTGAACAGGCCGCAATCATCCCTCCAGCGTCGGCTCAGGCGGAGCCCGCAGGTACGTCCTCTGTTCCTATCGCCCAAGTCCGTGTCGGCCCTGCAAAAACCCCAGCTTCCACTTCATCAGGGCAAGCCGTAGCCGTGTCTCCTGTTTCTCAAGCCACCCCGCCGTCTAGCGGCCTGCACTCATTTGACCAGTTTGCTCAGGATCCCAACGCTTTTCAATCCCTGAGCCAAACCCTAGAGCCCTCACCCGCAGTTAGTGCTGAAGCTGCTCCCTCATCTCCGCATCCTTTGCCCCAGCAGCTCGAAACCCTACCAGCGCCATCCACGCAGACTCCTGTCACTCCTAGGACCCAGTCGCCCTCAAAGGCTGCTACCCCCTCTGGTATCCCTCCTACTTCACTGTTCGCAGGAAAGATGCCGCAACATGCCCAGGAGCTGGAAGACCTCGATTTCATGAGTATCACCGAGGATCAGCCTCTGGCAGTAAGGGCCGTGGGAGGGTCAGCCTCCTTTCTTCAAGGCGTTAAGCGCAGAAGGGCCGAAGAGATAGCCGCCCCGGTCAAGCGCACAAAGTTTGACCTAGATCGGAGAGTGCTTACGACAGAAAAGCTGATTCCTAAGGTGAAAAAGCCTCTCCGTGACATGACCGAGGCTGACTATGAGCTTCAGACAAAGGAGAAGAACTTTGATGATATCAACGAAGAATACGAGATCCGCGGTATTCGTCGTAAAACAGACAGCCTCCTTGTCAAGCATCTCGAGACCCAGGAAGCGCTTTTCCAGCTGCAGAATACCACAAGGCAGCTCGAAGAAGACTTGGCTAGGGCTACCGCGCAGTTGGGGTCAGCACAGCAAGAAGTTGAAGATCTTAAGGCTCAGCTGGCCGCCTCCCAGCAGACAGCCGAGCAAGAGAGAAAAGCAGCGCTAGAGCAGATTTCACAACTGCAGGATTCGCTGAAACAGGCGCAGTCGCAGCTCGCAGAGAAAGCATCACAAGCGACGGCCTTTTCCAAGAGCAAGGCGAAGGAGATGCGCGCAAGTCTGCTACAAGGTTGCAAGCCCAACCTTGTCAAATCCTTGTCAGTTCTGGATTTCGTATCCAGGATCGAAGAGGTATCTGCCCAGGGAAAGCCTGTGGTAGAGGAAGCCGAACGCCAGGCAAGGCAATGGCTAGACCTGGCTATGAAACTTGAGGAACTAGAGCGCGATGGCTTCCAAATCGCCCCCATGTCACAATTTGCCTCAGAGTGGGCAAATGCAAGGGTAACCTTGCACACTTATTTTGCGAGGACAGAAAGGATCAGAACGGCCAGGAAGGCGCTGGACGCCTTAGAGCATGAAAGGCATATTCTCCTGGCGCCCTTCCACATTCTGTCCGAGCATGGGTGTCCGAGCTATGTCAGAAATGACGAGTTCCTCACCCTTGAACAGGTAAAGAAGAACTGGCTGTCCTTCGAGGCAGATACAGCTGAAATCGATAGCTGGACAGAACCAGTTCAAGAAGCGCAGGTCGCTCAAATGGTGGCTAAGTACTGCAAGATCAACTCTTCTCTCGAAGAGTTGGGAAAAAGATATAACACCATTGACCTGCACGCGGTCGCTGCATTCCACGCAGTACTCAGAGAAATCAGCGACCCCTCTTCTTTCCAAGCCGCGGTCTGGGATCAAGCTAAGGCTGTGGTCGAACGCATAAGCAAGCGAGAAGCCGAAAGTGGAGAGCCTTCAGATTCAGAAGGCGAGACTGAGGAGGCAACCGGTGAAAGTGAACCTGAAGAAGAACAGTTGCCGCAAGGGAAGCGACCAGAGCAGCAAAAGACAGGGGAAGGAAGTTCCTCTGCACCCAAAGGATAAAGGCATGGTTCATTGCGTCGAGGCGAGCTCGACACCCCGCGAGCCGCCAGGAATGTTGCCACATTTTGCACAGGGGTGCCATGTTTTTAGTTTCTGCATGTATGCTGCTCTTTTCCTTTCCTTCTCCTCATTTTCCCCTTTCTTCATTTCTCCCTTTCTCCCTCTTCCTCGCAGCTTCATTCCCTCTTCTTCTTTCCCCCTTTCTTCCCCCAGCAAAACTTCAGCAAGTGTTCCTTGAAAAGTTTCTAAGTGTTGGGGCGACACCCGACTTCGCAGCGAAGTCGGAGTGCGCCCCTCAGTTGGAGCGCAGTAGGGAACCCGAAGTGCGCAGCAGGACAGGAAATAATTGAAAATTTGACTAAGTGTCAAGGGCGACACCCGACTTCGCAGCGAAGTCGGGGTGCGCCCTTCTTCCTGGGCGCACTAGGGGAACAGTCTGTCAGAAAATCAGCTAAGTGCTGGGGGCGACACCCGACTTCGCAGCGAAGTCGGAGTGCGCCCCTTTTCCAGTGCGAAGTCCGAACAAAGGAAGAAGACAAGCACCGGTGCGACACCCGACTTCGCAGCGAAGTCGGAGTGCGCCCTTTGACCGGTGCGCAGTTGGGTAAAGTTAACTCCGAAAATTGCTAAGGCAAGAAGGCCTTCCAACTGCGCTGTTTTCATCCTGCGCAACCCGATAGCGCCCGAATTCCTGGCGAAGTTGGATAAACTGCCTTTCAAGGCAGACACGTGTCACGCATCAGCATCCGACAAGTATCCATCTCCGGGATTCGAGCCAAGACTTGACCGCACAAGGACAAAGCATGGGCTACACTACCGGCGCCATCTGTCACCATTTAAGCCGATGTGAAGTGCCATCTGCCGCACCTACCCGCATTCCTGTTGACCGGAGACTTGACCCAACGCGCTGCCACGTAGCTGTACCGCCTTCAGGGACACCATGCTGCAAGGACAGTCCGGCCCGACAGAAGTCAGCATCAGCAGCTCCTCAGCCGCTCGTGTCAGCTACTGTCTTGTCTGGGACTTCGTGCCCATGAATGTAATCGGGGGAATTTTGGGCTATAAATACCCACCACGTTTTGATTGTAAGTGGTGGAAGGGGAATATATTGCTAGGGAACAATTGTAGCTGTGCGTTTGCCTCAAATATAAACATACACTTGGCTCTGCTTACTGTCTTTTATCTTGCATGCTGCCTCTCCTTGTCATTTCTGCCTCATGTTTCTTGTGTCATTGCTTGCTGTTGTACTGAACTCTGGACTCCAGCATTTGGTGGCCAGGTATTCCTGGAATGCATAGATAGAGGATACATGGGATCGCCGATAGCTGTAGTTTCAATGTATGTTTGTAGATGAATGTTGTTAGTAGTGGTGATTGATTCGTTGCCGTGCTGCTTATTCCCCCCACCCAACTCCAATCACATTTGGAATCCCTTTCTGCACTTTTATCTCTTCCTGCATTTTTATCTCTTTCCCTGCACTCTTATCTTAACAAAACCCCACAGGAAGCCGGCCTTCTCCGGAGATTGGCACGGAAGGCATTCCTTCCTTCCGGCCTTTCAATCTGGTGGGCGAATCTGGGCGCAATAACAACAAATCCTTTCCTCATGGCAGATTCGTAACCAACAGGACCATAATATAGTGGTTTGATTTTATAGTGAGACATAGAGAACTACTATTTCTTTATGTGGAACCAAACCTTATCCTCAACCTAAGAAGTGTGAGGTGTCTTATGTTGATCATAATGCTCTTTATATTTACTAATGACATTATAAGATTTGCTAGACTTGAATCTATATATTTTGTATTTATTGTAGGATATTTTTTGTCTTGTATATGTTGATCATAATGAGGTGAAGGATTTGCTAGGGGACTATGCAAATATTTTGTTAGAAGAATTTCTAGATGAATTACCACCAATAAGAAGTATTAGCCATACTATTAATTTTATCCCTAGATCAAGTTTTCCCAATAAGACAACACATAGAATGATACTAATGGATACTAAAGAAATAAATAGACAAATTCAAGAATTGTTGGACAAGGGACTGATCAAGGAGATCTTGAGCCTATGTGTAATACCAATTGTATTTGCACCAAATAAGGGTGGAGAATGGTTCATGTGTACAAATTCAGGGGCTATCAATAAGATAACTATAAAGTATTGATTCTCATTACCTTATATGGATAATTTGATGGATTGCTTAAGTGGAACAAAGTACTTCACAAAGATAGATTTGAAGAGTTGTTATCATCAAATCTAAATTAGAGGAGATGAGTGGAAAAATGTGTTCAAAATAAAGGACAAATTGTATGAGTGGTTAGTTATGCCATTCAGATTAACAAATGCACCCAATACCTCAATGTGGTTGATGAACATAGTGTTAAATCCCTTTCTTGAAAACTTTGTGGTTCTCTATGTGGATGATATTCTCGTATTTAGTAACAATAAGGAAGACCATTTAGAATATTTGAGATTGGTCTTGCAAAGACTACAGGAAGAAAAGTTGCTAGTTAACTTGCAGATATGCAATTCTATGGAGGAATGGGTGTACTTGGGTTTTGTGATTTTCCAAGGAGAGTTATAGGCGGACCTCGAGAAGGTGAAGGCCACTATAAATTGGCCATCAGTAAGAAGCAAGTTCGAGGCTAGGAGTTTCCATGGTCTAGCAAGCTTTTATAAGAATTTTATCAAAAACTTTGATGGAATTTGTGCTCCAATAACAGAAACGATGAAAGGATAAAAACATGAGTTTAAGTGGATGAATATAGTAGAAAGGAGTTCTCAAATCCTAAATGAAAAGATAACAAAGCAATTTGTTCTAAATTTATTTGCTTTTAATAAGATATTTCAAGTGGATTGTGATTCTAGTGGAATAGCAATAGGAGGAGTCTCGATCCAAGAAGGTAGACCCGTTGTCAATTTTAGCAAGAAGCTAAATGAGGCAAAGAAGTACCCAGTCTATGACCAAGTGTTTCATGCTATTGTTAAATCCATAAATAAATGGAGGCATTATTTGTTGCCAAAGGAGATTGTTTTGTTCACAAATAACCATTCTTTATAGTTTATTAACAATCAAGTAAGTTGAATCAAAGGCATATGAAGTAGATGGAATTTTTTTAGGATATTCATTTATCTTGAAGAATAAAAGTGCTCATTCAAATCGAGTAGTTGATGACTTGAGTAGAAGAAATCTAAATCGAGTAGTTGATGACTTGAGTAGAATAAATCTATTAGTGAACATGATGCAAATTGAAGTTGTTGGTTTTGATGCTATGAAGGAGCTTTATCTTGATGATGTAGACTTGAAGGAATCTTGGGCAGCATGCATTAACTCTACTATAGTGGATAAGACACCATGGCTAGATTATTTTATCTAAGAGGGACTATTGTTCAAGGGGTACCAATAGTGCATAACATAGAGTTCTATTGACGTAGAATCTAAAAAGAGAAGCATAGTGGAGGACTAGTTAGACACTTTGGAGTGGACAAAATGATGAGTCTACTTTGTGCAATCTACTATTGGTATCGAATAGATGTAGATATAATAAGCTCGAGTTTGTCAGCATGCCAAGGGGAGAAGCCACAATACTAGATTGTATAAACCATTATCAATATTAGAGAGACCATGGGAGTATGTGAGCATGGATTTTGTTCTTGGGTTATCGAGGATGCATAGGGGTGATGATTTTATTTTTGTTGTTGTTGAAATATTCTCAAAGATGGCATATTTCATACCTTACAAGAAAACAAATGATGTTACCAATATTGTTGATTTGTTCTTTTGAAAAGCTTTAATATTACATGGTTTTCCGAAGAGCATCATGATAGATAGGAATGCAAATATAAGATATTTTTGGTGTACCCTATGGAAGAAATTGGGTATAAAAATTGAGCTTTAGTTTAGCTTATCACCCACAAATTTATGGATAGACCAAAGTAGTGAATAATAGCCTTCATAATTTATTGCGATGTCTAGTTGGTAAGAAGCCAAAGCTATGGGATATTGTATTAACCAAGGGAGAATTTGCATATAATAATTTAGTGAATAAAAGCATAGCCAAGAGTACATTTCAAATTGTGTATGAAACCCATTCTAAAGAAGTAGATGAGTTGCAAAGTACATCTAATTTACAAAAATCTAGTACTTTGGCAAACAATTTTGCTTAGTATATGCAAGACTTACATCATGAAGTGAAGGTTGATTTAAAGAATGTCATGAAATACAAGTAGTATGTTGACCTCAAGCATCGAACATAACAATTATAGGTTGGAGATTTTGTTTTGGCACATTTTCAAAAGGAAAGGTTTTCAAAGGGTACTTACAACAAGCTAAATTGGAAAAATATTAAATCTTGTAAGGTCTTGAAGAAATTTACCACCAATGCATATTAAATTGAGTTTCTAGAAGAGATTTACATTTTATCAAAATTTAACGTAGTTGACCTATATCCATACTATGGTCAATCTAGTAATGAGTATGAAGATCATATATCAAATATTCTAGCAAAGGAATGAATAACACAATTGCCAAAGAAAGAATGAGAAAAAATTAAAGATACTTTTGACTTCAAAGTGGCATCAACGACAAGAGGTAATATATATCATGAATATCTAGTTAAGTGGAAAAACCAAGATATTGATACAACTTGAATGAAAGCTCCTTAGATTGCAAAGTATGGAGTATCCATTGAATACTTTGAAAATGTTCATAGAATATTTCTTTTGTTACTTGAGTGTCTGATGCAGGAGCATCTAAGTAGGGGGGGTTTAAACCATGGTTTGGAGAACATGGTTTTCAAACCATTGGATTGTGCACATGGTTTATGTTTTGTGCATGTGGTTTGTGTTTTGTGCACATGGTTTGTTATTTTGAGCATATAGTTTATGTTTTGTGCACATGGTTCTATGTATTTTTGTTCATCGATAAACATTTACAAATGGTGAAGAGAGAGAATAAATCTTCAAAAACTTACCTTTGTAATCCTAAATAAATAATAAAAAATATACTTTATCAATATATTCTTGAGCTTTGATTTTTGTGGAATATATATTTGGTAGGTTGTGTATATTACTATGATTGTGTGTAGATTCATGAAATAGCCCAAGCATTAGAAACGAACAAAAAAGGATGTTTGTGGTTAGCGTTGGGAATGTAAGGGAGGTGAAGAAAATTGAAGGCTTGGAAAATATTTTGTAGAATCTTGGTTATAATGAGAATGATTGGAAGAATAGAAGAAACCCTTGTCATACGAGAATTTGGTTGTTGCGGCTGAAAGTTGGATTGTCTTGCAGTGTAAATGGTCTTACAATGAAAAGATTGTACAATTAAAAGGGTGGAAATTTTCCAAGGAAAATTTTGAAAAAATTGTACAATTAAAGGGTGGAAAGTTTCCAAAGAAAAACTATTGAAAAATATTTCATTTACCTTGTAAGAATGAATTACCACATTGAAGCTAAAAATTATTATCCAATTGTAAGATTGGAAAATTATCTAATTGTATGCTTGAAAAGATTGCCAGATACAGTAAAGTGTTACACCGTGGAAATAGTAATCGTAGAAGTCGTGCAATAGAAGGAAGTGATGGTTCAATAATTCGATAAAATAAAAAATTGTACAACTAATGGAAGTTCTACGAAGGGCTGAACATTGCAAGATTAAAAATGATATTTTCACGATTGAAAGGTTAAAACGTTAGATATACAATCATACGTTTTAAAGTGCAATTGTAGAAGTGTATAATTAAAAAAGGATACGATTGTTTTTACATCACTTATGCTTGTTGTGGTTGTTTACAACAACTAAAAGAATCATGCTCTAATAAAATCTAACAATTATTGTTCCTAAAAGAATCATTGTTTTCTACCATGATCTGATAAAGCTGAATACTGGGTTAGGTTAAAGTCATTAAGAAAAACTAAGATCACATGCATCTAGTATTCCCATCCTAGAATGCTTTAGTTTTGAAGTCATCATCATACTTATATGTGCTAATCTTCCAGCAGTTGAATTCTTTAATTCATGGTCACACGACACCTTATATCCCCAGTTTTTGTCTTGTCTTGCCATCTGGTGATTTATTTGGTTTCTGTAGAATCTAATTTTTAGGTTTGTCTTAAACATGGAATCAAAAAATATAGTTCATATAAGCATTGATCAATATACGTGGGATGTTCAAGTTTGGGAACACCTCCATATGAGATAGAAAAGAAATTTTGTGTATGTATTTTCAATGCGCCCAAGATATTATTGGCAGCCAAGCCTGAAGCATACATTCCGCAGTCTGTTTCAATTGGACCATATCATCATTGGAGATCTGAGTTACATGAAATGGAAAGATATAAACTGGTTGCGGCTCGTAGATTCCAAAAAAGGATCCTCGACCACAAGTTTGAATGCGTGGTGGAGGAGCTCTAAAATTACGAGGGGTAAATTTGGAGTTGCTATGACAAATACCTCAACTACAAGGGAGTAGCCTTGGCATAGCTTATGGCTCTAGATGTTGCCTTCGTTCTTGAGTGCTTGTAATTCTACGTCAAACATGCTGACGAAGCTTCTTTAGAAATTAAGTCGATGAAACTTCTTTTGGATCTGATTTTCGAGCATCATCAATTTTTTTAGAATTACATTGTGGTCAACGCTTCTATCGGTGGGATCTAGAACCTTTTCTAGTGGCTTAATTTTTGAAGAAGCTTCGTCGACATGTTTGACTTAGAATTGCAAGCACTCTAGAATGAAGGCAACATCTAGAGCCATAAGCCATGCCAAGGCTACTCTCTTGTAGTCGAGATATTTGTGATAGCAGCTTCGGATTTACCCCTCGTAATTATGGAGCTCCTCCACCACGTATTCAAACTTGTGGTCGGGGATCATTTTCTGGAATCTACGAGTTGCAGCCAGTTTATATCTCTCCATTTCGTGCATCTTAGATCTCCAACGATGATATGACCCAATTGAAATGGACTGCAAAATGTATGCTTCAGGCTTGGTTGCCAATAATATCTTGGGCATATACACAAAATTTCTTTTCTATCTCATATTCATGCATATCGAGGTGTTCCCTAGCTTGAACAACCCACATATCTTGATCTAGACAAACCAAATAAATCACCAGATTCTCCCCCTTGATGCTGAGGGGACTGACCAGAAAGTTCCTCAACTTCAAAAACTGAGCTTTCACTACTCCCTTGGTAAACAAATCAACAATATTGTCTTCAATATTGAAATGCTTCAACTCAATGACCTTCTTCTCAACCATGTCTCGGATGAAGTGATACTTTATGTCAAAATATTTTGACCTTCTGTGATGAACTGGGTTCTTTGCTAAATGTATAACACTCATGTTATCACAATTAAAAGTAGTAGGACCATTTTATTTTTCTCTAATTTCTTCAAGGACTTTTCTCAACCACAATGCTTGAGCATTAGCACTTATGATTGCAATGTATTCAGCCTCTATCGAAGAAAGAGCAACAATACTTTGTTTCTTTGAAGATCATTTAATCAAACCATACCCAAGACTAAAACACTTACCTGATGTAGATTTTCTATCATCTATATTACTTCCTCAATCTGAATCACTAAAGACAACAAGTTTTATCATAATTTTTACAATAATGAATACCAAAATCAGATGTACCTTTTACATACCTTAGTATTCTTTTTGTTGCTTTCATATGTAATTCAGAAGGGTCACTCATATACCTTGATACAAATGAGACATCATATGCAATGTTTGGTCTAGTGTTGGTGAGAAACATAAAACTCCCAATAATGCTTCTATATATGGTCACATCAACTTTTTCAGTTCCACCATATTTACTCAATAACTCACCATGAACTATTGGTGTTGCAACAGGTTTACAATTCTCCATGCCAGATTTTTTCAACATATCATTGGCATATCTAGTTTTACAAATGAATATTTTATCATTTTGTTGATACACCTCCATACTAAGAAAAAAATGCATCAAGCTTAAATTTTTTATTTCAAACTCATGCATCATTGCATCTTTGAAATCATCATTCATATTTTAGTTACTACTCAAGTAAATCAAATCATCCACATAGAGACAAACAAGGAGAATGTCATTGCCTTCCTTCTTGTAGTATAAGGTTGGCTCACTCTTGCTTCTCATGAAGCCATATTTATGAAAGTAACCATCAATCCTTGAATACCAAGCTCTTGGAGCTTGCTTAAGACTGTACAAGGCCTTCTTCAACCTATACACAAAATTCTCCTTACCTTGCACTTCAAATCCTTGAGGTTGTTGCACATAAACCTCTTCATAGAGATAGCCATTCAAGAATGCACTCTTTACATCTAAATGATGCACCTTCCATCCTTTATGGGCAACAATAGAAAGAACCATCCTTACTGTTTCTTGTCTTGCAACTGGAGAAAAGGCCTCATCATAATCAATGCCATACCTTTGTGTGAACCCCTTGGCCACAAGTCTTGCTTTGTGCCTCTCAATACTAACATCACTATTATATTGTATTTTGTAGATCCATTTAGAAGCCATATTTATGAAAGTAACCATCAATCCTTGAATACCAAGCTCTTGGAGCTTGCTTAAGACTGTACAAGGCCTTCTTCAACCTATACACAAAATTCTCCTTACCTTGCACTTCAAATCCTTGAGGTTGTTGCATATAAACCTCTTCATCAAGATAGCCATTCAAGAATGCACTCTTTACATCTAAATGATGCACCTTCTATCCTTTATGGGCAACAATAGAAAGAACCATCCTTACTGTTTCTTGTCTTGCAACTGGAGAAAATGTCTCCTCATAATCAATGCCATACCTTTGTGTGAACCCCTTGGCCACAAGACTTGCTTTGTGCCTCTCAATACTAACATCACTATTATATTTTGTTTTGTAGACCCATTTAGAGCCCACAACCTTCTTGCCTTTTGGAAGCTCAACTAGCTCCCAAGTATCATTCTTCTTGATGGAGTTCATTTTATCTTGCATTGCTTTAATCCACACTTCATTAGCACATGCTTCCTCAAAACTTGATGGTTCAAAATTGGCTTGTGAAAATAAAGCAAAATTGACTCTCACCCCTCTTGAGTTCTCTTCATGTGTTTTAATTGTACTCTTTCGATAAATGTCACTTAATCTTCTTACCTTCCTTGGTGGACTTGGACTTGCACTTGAAACGGAAGAACTAGATGAGGGTCTGCTTGGTGGAGAACTAGAGGAGGGGCTACTTGGTGGAGTGGTAACACTTGGAACTAAAATATTAGTGGGCTGCTCATCATCAATATCATCAATAATACCACCATTCAAAACAGATTTTGACTTCTCAATATGGCGTTTTTGATGACCATAAACTCTCCTTTCATCAAAAATCACATGTCTTGATACAATAGTCTTATAGTTTTTGAATTAAAGAGCCTATAGGCTTTGGTATTTTCACAATACCCAATAAAAATGCATGCTTCACTTTTTGGATCAAGTTTCCTTCTATGTTATTTTGGAATGTGTGCATAAGCCAAACAACCAAAAATTCTGAAATGAGTTACATGTGGTTTCTTTGCATACCATTTTTCATATGGAATGATGCCATCCAAGCTAGAAGTTGGGCTTCTATTCCAAATATAGATGGATGTCCTAACAGCTTCAGCCCAATACATATTACTTAATTTCTTTGTTTGTAGCATGTTCCTTGTCATGTTTACAACTGTTCTAATTTTACGTTCAGCCACACCATTTTGTTGTGGAGTATAGGCAGCAGTGAGTTACCTTTTAACACCACAATCTTTATAAAATTGCAAGAATTCGTTTGAACAAAATTCTCCTCCTCTATCAGTTCTTAAGCATTTTATATAGTGCCCACTTTGCTTTTCAACATGATTCTTAAAATCTTTAAAACAAGCAAATGTCTCATCTTTTGCTTTCAAAAAATAGACCCAACACATTCTTGAAAAATCATCTATGAAAGTGAGGAAGTATGAATTCTTACCAATACTTTGAGTTTGCATTGGACCACAAATGTCAAAATTCACCAATTGAAGAGGATAGGAGGCTCACCATGCTTTTCTTCTTGGAAAACTCATTCTTGAGTGCTTTCCCAAAGCACATCCTTCACACACACTTTTGTGATCTTCAACCTTGGGTAGCCCATTCACCATTTCTTGAGATACCATTAATCTCAAACTTGGGAGTCTAAACAGAAGAATTTTCAAAACAGGCTAAAAGACAAATACAATCAACTAAAAATTGTTACAATGTAAACTATATGTTAACAATAGAAAAAACTGGCAAACTGCACACCCAATAATTAGAAAACTGCCAAATAACTGCAAACTGCATTCTGTTGAAACAGGAGAATGGCTGTTTCTTGAACAGAGGAGCCAAATTAGTGTGCTCAATCTCCAACACAGATGGCAAGACGAGACAAAACCTGGGGATATAAGGTGTCCTGTGACCATGAAATTAAGAATTCAACTGCTGGAAGATTAGCATCTGCTTCACTTCTTCGAAGCTGAAAGGAGAAGGATGTGTTCGTCTCGATAGGCCTCTGGTTAACTATGTCAGGACGCGGGATCGTTCCCGAAGCTGACGACGCACACCATGTCAAACTTATGTGCTAATCTTCCAGCAAGTTTGATTTCTTTCTTGGTCACAGGACACCCACGACTATCTCGTTTATCATGTGATGAAGCTAGAACGCGTAGTCACCAAGACCGACGACTGTGATGCATCTTGGTATAACTTGTGTCTAAATCAAATGTGTCGTGCTCCAGTAGGTTTAATTTTGGAAAGTAGATTAACATCCTCACGGTATGTGAACATGGGATTGTCTAGGCTAAAACAATAGATTTTATAGGCGAAATAAGCAGAACATAGCTTTGTAGGAAGTCAAGCTACGCAGATGGTGCTCCTGATTTTCTCTGCAGAGTACAGGGTCACACGGCCGCCCTTCTATTTCATTGGAACATTTTCGGCTAACATGTTTGGGGCCTATCCGCTCAATGTCCGAGACTATATCTTTAGTAAGGGAATGCCAGTTTCTCCTTGTTGGGAGCGGTGGAATATGTTTATACTTCATTGTTAATTTATCTCTTTTCTTTCCCTATCTATCGCTCCTAGCTTTTCACAGTAGGAGGACATATTGTGGGATTAGAAAGAACTAGGATATGGATATTTTTGTTTTTTTAATGAAACAGGGCCTTGCAGTGTCAACCATTAAATAAGTTTCATGAATAAGCTGATTGACACAGAAAGATATTGTATTACTCACTCAGGAATTATTATAAACAATGTCGGAAGTTGCGAAGAAATAACTGCTATTTTTCATTAATCTGGAGAAGGAAATCTTCGTATATTGTGGATGAGCCAATTCCCGGAAGAGCATTGTTCTAAGGCAATATAAGAGTATATTGTGTCTCTTGTTGCTGCGATTCTCATTTAGGTTTGACTACTGTTCAAACTGTCTATTCACCGAAAAAAAAAATGAAATTGATTATGTATTCTCAACTCACGAGGTTTTATCTCATTCCGTAATTGAGATTAGCTGAGCCTGGGAAGGAATTATAGCCTCGAGGATCACTATCGACCTATATTCTATCCCGTCAGCACATCTGCAAATGTTGCTCAGGTTCAAGTTGAGCAGCATTTGTGAAGGAGATCGTGCAATAGAACACTTTTTAATTTGTTCAATAGAGAAAATATTAATGGCTTTCTTTTTAATTTTATACATTGCTAGAGACAAAGATATAATCATATTGACAGAAACACATGAACACGATGGATGTAGGACTCCAGAATTTGTGGGATACAAAAAAATAGCAGTATGGAATAAAGCAGCGAGAAAATGGCAAAGGGCATGGGGGTATTATGGTTTTAATAAAAGAGGAATGGGATAGGGTCATTAAAATTGAAAAACAAGATGAAAACAAACAGTACATTTGGATAAAGATCCTAGAAAATAAGTCAGTTATTAGCATAGCGACATGTTATTTTGCTCCCAAGAATTCTAAATTCTATAAGAAACATGACCTTAACAGAGAAGACCCATACTCCTCCCTAAAAAGAGACATTTCAATATACAGTAAGTTGGGAGATATTATATTAATTGGAGATTTCAATGCAAGGACAGCAAATAAGCAAGCTAACATTCTAGAAGGTAACGAATATATTGAGATTAATCCTCTTTGGATGCCAGAAGAGGAAAATCAACAAGTGGACCAGGACTTCAGAAGATGAGCATGGGGCTATCACGCAATATGGAGAAGAGTTGTTAGGTCTTTGCAGCATATACAATTTGATTATTTGCAATGGGATGAACAAATGGAAAAATTCAGGAAAGTATACATGCAAAACATATAAGGGACAAAGTGTAATAGACTATGTAATATGCTCACATAATTACATACCAAAAATAGAGGAGCTAGAAGTGGAAGATTCTCCAGTGGAACTTAAGTCAGATCACAACCCAATTGTTATGAAACTTCGAATGCATGGAGACAAACCAAGGGAAAAAAACTTGCAAGGCAATCAAAATAAATATCCTCACAAGGGAAACATTCTCTTAACAGATGAAAATCGGCAAAATTTTAGAGCAGTATTAAATAATAAGTTACAGAAAGGGAAGAACTACATCACAAGTAGTAGAGATTACAATAAGAGTGAATGGTTAATGCAAGTTATTCAAGAAGCTCTAAAAAAATGCAAGAGAGCTAAACCTAAAAAGAAAGAAAGGAATAGCTTCCCAACCAACCCATGGTTCGATGAAGATTGCAAAAAAATGCGAAGATTACTAAAGGAACCAACGGGTAAAACAAGAGCAAACAAAAAAGCATATGAGAAACCGGTAAGGGCAAAAAAAGAAGAATACACTAAAACAAGGAGGGAAGAATTGATTTATTTAGGGAAGCATGAACCAAAGAAATTTTGGAAGGAACTAAGCGTGAAAAGGATGCAAACTGAAAATAACATAACAGTTAATCAGTGGTTGGAGTATTCAAAACAACTGTATCAGCGTAGTAACCAGCAGGAGACACCACCTACTATCATTGTCAAGAAAGAACTTTTCACAATTGAAGACATTATTCAAGGGATAAAAAAGTTAGCAACTGGAAAAGCCCGTGACATAAACAATCTTCAAGCAGAGCATATAAAATGGGGGGTAGATATCTTGGCACCGCAAATCAAAGAAATTTTCAATGAGGTCATACAAAATGGCTTCCCTACTGAGTGGACAACTAGCTTGACCATTCCTTTGTTTAAAAGTGGAGATGTAAATAATCCCTCAAACTATCGAACTATCATGATCAACCCTCTCTTTGCAAAGTTGTTTGGGAGTATGATAGAGCGGAGGATCAGCATATGGGCAGAAGAAAAGGGAAAGAGAGCAAAGGGGCAAGCAGGTTTTAGGCCCAAACACTCAACTATTGATCACTGTATCACGCTCAGACACATAGTGGAAAAAATATGGGAGAAAAAAGAGGAGGCTTTTTGCTGTTTTGTAGACTTCAAAAAGGCATTTGACACAGTGCCTAGGAAAAAATTATGGAGCAGAATGGAAGAACTAGAGGTTCCAATTCACTACAGGGCAGCAGTTCACAGACTATATGAGCATGTAAAAGCTAGAATCAGAACACAGAAGGGTTATCTCGAATGTTTTGGTAGTGACATAGGTGTCAAACAAGGTTGCCCTCTATCTCCGACCTTATTTGGGTTGTACATTGACAAGTTAGAAGAATGGATAAACAAATTTGGGGGAGAGGGTGTGCATTTAGCCAAATATGTGGTAAAACTCCTCATGTATGCAGATGATGTAATTCTTGTGGCCAAAACAGCCAAAGATCTAGAAGATCACCTTCAAGCTCTAGAACTCTTTTGTAAAGAAGTTGGGATGCAGGTGAACACGAGCAAAACAAAAATTATGATTTTTTCAGCAAAAAAGAAGAAGCAACAACTCAAATTTCAGTTTGCAGGAGAACCGCTTGATGTAGTAGTAGAATACAAATACTTGGGCATAGACTTTCATGACAAACTTAATTGGAATACATGTAGGATGAAAAGAACTCAAAGTGGCCGGAGAGCACTATATGCACTTCAAAACAGGTGTAGGAATGCCGAGTTGTGGGACTGGAAGACCACCAAGGTCTTATTTGGCCTACTTGTTACACCGGTTCCGTTGTATGGTTGCGAGGTGTGGGCTAGTGGCACAACAAATGCAAAATGGAGACAAATAGAAAGGATTCAAAAATATCTAATCACAAACTTTCTCAAAATTAAGGCCACAACCCCTTATGAAATTATTCTAGCTGAAACCGGAATGTTCCCTTTAGAAGCAATTGCTATGACCAAGCTGTTATGTTACTTGAAAAAAACAGAAAACATGACAAATGATAGATGGCCTAGAGCAGTTAGAGACGAAGAGTTACATAGGCGAAAGAATACGTGGATGAAACAAAATCAGAAATGGATGAAACGTTGGGAAATCAACATAAATGAATGCCCAAATGTCAACAAAGACATTAAAAATTATGTGAATGAAAAGTTCGAAGTGGAATGTGGAAAAATGCAAGCAGGAAAAGACAATATTATATTGCAAATTTTAACCCAACGTATGACCACAAGGAAAAAGCGTATATAGGCGCTGAAATCAAGTGGAAGGAAAAAATACTCATTGCTCGATAAGGACTAGCTCTCATAGGCTTAGATGTGAAACAGGGAGATGGACAACGCCCAAAGAACAATGGGAAGAAAGGATATGTACTCTATGCAAACACAGGGGCAGTAGAGACAGAGGAACACTTCATCTATAAATGCCCGAGTTTTTCAGATATCCGTGACAAATACAAAGAAACACTTGGGAACGAGTTTATTACAGATTTATTTGAAGACAAGAAAATAAAAAAGTTGGAGAATTGCTAACACAAATCAGCAGGAGAAGGAACAACCTTCTCAAAGATATTAAAGATCATATGATATGATTTGAGTAATTGTACTTCCATATTTGAGGTCCCATAGACCATATTTGGGTCTCGCGGACGTAATTAAATCTTTCATTCATTCATTCATTCTATTTATTTAATTTTAACGTTTTTTATTTTTTATTGTCCTCGTTAATACCTATTTATTTATCTATCCTCGTTTTAAACTAAGCTAGTTCAAATTATTTAATTTGAATTTATTTTATTTAGCTTAATAGTATTTTTTATTAATACCTATTTATTTATCTATCCTCGTTTTAAACTAAGCTAGTTCAAATTATTTAATTTGAATTTATTTTATTTAGCTTAATAGTATTTTTTATTAATAATAAATTGTACGTTATTTATTAACATATTTGCTTTTTAATAAATATTCACATGCCTTCAATTAGCAGTATTTTTATCAATTTTAATTACTATTTTTCTATAATTTAATTATTATTTTTAATAATTTTAATGGTTGAGTTGGTGTGAGGTAGCCAGTTGAGGAACGTGATCCGCAATGTGCGGATCCATGCTACTCCAATTCAAATCATCCTGGTTTACCATAAACCCTTTTACTTAAGAGCAACTCATAAACCCTTTTACTTAAGAGCAATTCTCGAAGTTACTTTCTAATCTAAAAGTTTGTTTCAAGGGGACAATCCAACGATTCGAACTTTGGCTCTTTTTTGGTATGGGCTAGTGGGTGTGTGGTGGTTACGTGTTAAATTCGCTATTGATAAGCACAACCCTTGGTTTTACGAGGGATCATGGTTGGGAGGAGATTGCTCAGTCCTATGCTTTGGTTGTAAGGATTTCTCATAAGGATTTCTCATAGTAACCAATATATATATATATATATAAAATATTTTTATATTGTATATATTAAATTATAATATTATTAGTATTAATTAGACACTTATAGTGGTTTTAGTTTTAATTTAGATATAATAAATATAATTATATTTACTATTATTTTGTATTGTAGAATGTTGAAATAAAATAATCTTATATACTTGCCAATGGAGTAAAGTTTCATTATGCCATATATACATTTTGTTACTAAAAATGTAAACCCTTTGAACATAACAATAGTTTAAACATTGTCAACTCATATGCCTTTCCATAAATTAAATAAAAATCCCCTTGCATTAAATTAAATAAAAATCCCCTTGCATTCAACTATCATATGCCTTTCTATAAATTAAATAAAAATCCCCTTGCATTCAACTATCATCATATTGATTGGTTTAGCAATTTGGTGGATGTTTGTTTAGCTTTTAGTTTGGTATAATGACTTTTATATATTATTCAACTATCATCATATTGATTGGTTTAGCAATTTGATTGGTTTAGCAATTTGGTGGATGTTTGTTTAGCTTTTAGTTTGGTATAATGACTTTTATATATTATTCAACTATCATCATATTGATTGGTTTAGCAATTTGGTGGATGTTTGTTTAGCTTTTAGTTTGGTATAATGACTTTTATATATTTTGTTACTAAAATTGTAAACCCTTTGAACATAACAATAGTTTAAACATTGTCAACTCATATGCCTTTCCATAAATTAAATAAAAATCCCCTCGCATCATATTGATTGGTTTAGCAATTTGGTGGATGTTTGTTTAGCTTTTAGTTTGGTATAATGACTTTTATATATTTTGTTACTAAAATTGTAAACCCTTTGAACATAACAATAGTTTAAACATTGTCAACTCATATGCCTTTCCATAAATTAAATAAAAATCCCCTCGCATTCAACCATCATCATCATCATATTGATGGGTTTAGCAATTTGGTGGATGTTTGTTTAGCTTTTTGTTTGGTATAATGATTTGTATGTTCTTCGACAAAGGATGCTATAAGATCCTCTGTACAATGATCAATTGTGAGAGAATATCAAAAGACTCTTAACGATGGGTTTAGCAATTTGGTGGATGTTTGTTTAGCTTTTTGTTTGGTATAATGATTTGTATGTTCTTCGACAAAGGATGCTATAAGATCCTCTGTACAATGATCAATTGTGAGAGAATATCAAAAGACAGAATATCAAAAGACTCTTAACGTTATATTTCCAATAGCCACTCACTGTATATGTATCATGCCATATAAAGAATATATATAAATAATATAATATTAATGTGATCATGATATAATGTGATTGAGAAAATTTGAATCCCATATAACTAATATAAAAATAATAATAAATCAACACAATAAGAGCTAGAAGATAAAAAGGATTAAGATTTATCCTAAAATATACTAAAAGCAAGAGTTTATATAACCAAATTACTTAATACACCTAATACACCTAATAAGATGTGTTTAATGCAAACATAGAAGGCACTATCCAAAATGAAGCTACCAAGTTCTTTAACAAGAAAATGAATGCAAACATAGAAGGCACTATCCCTTCTATCCAAAATGAAGCTACCAAGTTCTTTAACAAGAAAATGAATGCAAACATAGAAGGCACTATCCCTTCTATCCAAAATGAAGCTACCAAGTTCTTTAACAAGAAAATGAATGCAAACATAGAAGGCACTATCCCTTCTATCCAAAATGAAGCTACCAAGTTCTCCATGAAATATTATAAACTTTAACAAGAAAATGAGATTAATTCATGATAATCTTGGGTGAAAATATGTAAATTTTCCTATAAGGTAGGAGTATATGGAGAAACTTGAAGGAGAACTAGATTTTTGCTATGAAGAGAATAATTGGAAAAGGTAAGAATAATTAGCAATTCCAGACTATAAACTCTTCATTGTCAACTTCTTGATTTGATTTATATTATGATCCAGAATTATTTTTTGGATAAATAAAATTTTAATCATCATGGTGAGTAAGTAAACATCTTAGTGGAGTTATTTTGACATCATAACCTCAATTTTGGGTGTTGTTAGTACCACCAAACTTTGTCAAATCATACACCATTGGAAAGAGTATGAAAAGACCTCACACAACCACCTTTGTTGTTTTTGCAGTTGGTCATAGATGTCTGCAATGTTTTGAAGGGGTAAAATAAAGGTCTTCCACTCATCAAAAATGGGTGTGTACTATACCGTTGGAAAGAGCTTGAAAATTACTTATAAAGAGAAAAGATATTGGAGCAACAAAACAAAAGTTATAGCTTCTCAAAGTAGGCAACTTCATACCTTAAGTTATAGCTTCTCAAAGTAGGCAACTTCATACCTTTTTGCAGAACTAAGTAGGCAACTTCATACCTTTTTGCAAAACTAGACTACACACTTTTGGTAACTGGAAAACTATGTAAAAATTAGCCTCAGTGGTCATATTCGTGGACATATTGGGAGTGACTCATAAAGCGTTAGGACATAAAATTTTAATCGGATGTATTATGAACTACTGAGAGCACATGATAATTGTTTTAGGTCAATTGGACACAAAATCCAAAAGTTATACGTGTTCCAAAATGGCAATCTGGTACTTTTGTCAAAATACCAAAAGGTAGTTGGAGACCAAAAAAAACTTGCTTGGTAGTTGAAAGGCTAAGAGTTATTGGAATGGTTATTTATGTCATTTTGGCATATCTTCATGGTTAATGATGGATTGGAGAGAATATATATGGAGCGGTGTTTATGGTGAATTCTTGGGTGAAACTGTAGACATGGAAAATTGACCCACTTTGAGTGGACAATCTTCCTTAGTGCCCCTAAAATGCCCTCAACCCCTTCCAAGAGTAAGGGAAGACCTCTTTGCCTCTCTTTTTTAATTCATTTGTATTTTAGTGAAATCGCACCCCGTCTTTACAAGGCACGACTTTGCGCCAGCGATACGCGCCCTGTCAGCACGAGGCACGACTTTGCTGTTTAATCTAATTTTTTAATTTTATTATTTTGAGCCCGCTTAGAACCAATTTTAAACCCTCCAGCATGTTTTGGCATCGACTGTGAGTTTATTTTTGCCCGCATTTCCCTCCAATTTCATCTATAAAAGGAAAGTCATTCTTGCTAAATAAATAACATGTGATATGCGAAGTTTAATGTGCAATCTTAGTGCAAATTTTTTATTATTGATTAAGCTCGAAATATTTATGATAGTTCGTTCTTCTTCCTTTGTTTTCTCTACTGCAAGCTAACCCCGAAGTGTGAATTTTAGATTGATCTTCTATTGCGTAGATTGGATTGATTTGTTGTGTGACTTGGTGGATCCGTGGTGTAGTTCGGAGAGATAGAGTGCCCGCTCGGATACTTCAATCTTCTATGCCTACTTTTGTGATGTCCATTAGGGTTTGCTTACTTTGTTTTTGGTATTTATTTCATCTTCTATACTCACTTTTTATTTTTCTTTAGTCTGCAACGATATCATGCCCGACATTAGCGAGGTGTGACTTCGCTTGCCCTAATTAGGGCAAAATAATCTACATAAGCGAAATCGTGCCCTGTCTAGGTAGAGCACGAATTTGCTGCTATGTTATCATGCTTGCTCTAGGCGAGGCACGATTTTGCCCTATGCCACACTGGGAGAAATTTCCAGATTTTGCTTTCACTATTGCATTCAATTTTGTTTCTAGATCATATTGTTGCACTATAATTTTTATTTTCTATTACCATATTTATGTTTTATGATTAATTATCCAAAGGTAAATTTTTGATTTTGTATTAAAAGGTCATCTAAAAGGACCTAGGGGGCTTGACTACTATGCCTCCAAGATCTGTTACACAGTGGCCTAAGAAGGCCCCCTAATGCTAATTCTATTTTTTATTATTTCAAGAGTGATCTTGCAAAAACAGGTATTCTTGATATCATTGGACAAGAGGTAGAAAAAGCTAAATCAACCACCGGTCTAGATAATTGCCCTACTCATTCTATTGGTTGAAAATCTGATTTATTTATTGATTCTTAGGCATCTGAAAGTGAAAGGCATTTAGTTTGCATCTAGGGATAATTTCTACGCATCTATTTTCCATATTTCTGCTTTAAAGGTTTTCTAAAATCAAACCCTAGGTTAGTGAGCATCCAAAACAAATAATCATTCTAGGATAGCTCTCGTATGCTTGCATTCAATATTCAACTACATTATTCTACTTTTTGCATTGTCCTTTATCTTTTCTAGCTTAGATCTAGAAAGGCAAAACTTAGGTGTTTGCCTTGAAATTGAATACATCAAACTATCCCAAGTATCCTGAGGACTTGGAACAAGTCCTTAAACTATTCTTGGTGAACCCCTCCCCCTAGCACCGAGTGTAGAGTACAACATACCCCTGCAGTTCACCCCATAAAAGGTTCCCTCCTTGCGGATCCAACCTTTTGTTTGGGAATTGTACGTGGTAGGGCATTTTTTCCCCTCTACATCTTTGGTGAACCCGACGTGAACATCTCATTTTCCTTTAAACATTAATCTAGATTATTAATTTTATTTAGAAAAGTCTTTAAGTAATTAAAATTTATTTGTTAGTATTTCCCCCTATTTGTTTTTCACTACTTCTAATGGATCCTTTCCTTAGAAGTCATAAGAAACAATTAGAGTCTGATTATGTTCCTTTGGAAGATGGTCAGATTGATAGGGAAAACCCTAATGTAGATCCAGAAGAGTAAGAAGATGTAGACATGGAAACTGAAACTAATCTTGATCCTTTTGCTGGACCTAATGGGAGTTATGTCTTTTCATCATTTGATCACATTTGGGAATTCATGAAAGCTCATAAGGAAAAACTATTAGAATATGTGTAACAAGAAGCTCGTCTTGAGAAAGAGGATACTACTCCTTCTCCTCCCAATAGGTCTCCTTTGTTTCATCATGATATTACTACATCTCAATCCTTGCATCAAAACAATTTTAAGAACCAAGTGACTTGTGCCATTACTAATACCACCAACATTGGTGGAAATTTGTAAGTCCTTCTAACTAGTAGTCTCAATTTCCTTCTTCATCCTCTAATATCAACACTATTGCTTCTGTTCCACCAAATGTAAGTTATCCTCAAAATGCCACATACAACCAAGGTATCCAAAGTTTGAATCCAACATCAGGGTTTCAACATACATACATTCCTCCTTTGGGAAGTCTGGAAAACATACATAGTACTCCAAAAATGCAGAATTTGACAAGTGTTGTGAATCAATTGATTTCAATAATGGATATGATTCAACCGTCAATGTTTATATACAACTATACAAAAATTTGTAGTCAGCCATTGGATCCTATTGTTGCTGCTAGACCTTATCCTAAGAATTTTTTTATGCTAGTATTGCCAATCTATAAAGGGATTGAAGATCCAATCGAGCATTTGAGAGGATTCAGGATATCTTGTCATGATCTTATTTATGATGATATGCTCTTATTAAAAAGATTTCCAAAGAGTCTTGCTGGAATCGCATTAGAATGGTATTATTGGTTGCCCAACTATTCTTTGAAAATTTTTGAGAAGACTGCAGAGATGTTTGTTCATCAGTTTAGTACCTATATTGAAAAGGAAGTAATAATGAGATATTTATATGATTTAAAGTAAAGCAAAGAAGAAAGTTTCTCAAAAAAATTAGCCCATTGGAGAAGTTTAGTTGGTCGGTAAAGACAACTTGTGTCTCAAAAAGATATGCTTGATATATTCATTGGTAATTTACAAGAACAGTTATCTTATGCTCTAGAAACTACTACTGTCACATCTTTAGATCAAGCAATTGACTTAGCCAGAAAAGTGGAACAAGCCCTCACTAGAAGAGGTCAACTCAAGATTAAAGAAGATAAACCAACTAAGTCTCAACCTAAGAATAAGCATATAGGAGGTAATAGTGATAGTAGGCCTATTAACAATATCACTAACAACCTACAAAATATTATACTTTAGAAACCTCCTCAAAGGAATTTCATAAGAAATAGTATTCCTATGGAAGCAGTTTTGAAACAATTATTGGATGTTAAAGTAATATAACTATCTCCAGTAAGACAGCCATATACTACATCTCATTGGTATAAGGCAGGTCAATATTGCACTTATCATAGAGTAGGACACTAGACGAACACTTGTAAGAAATTGAAGCATGTGATTCAAGATTTGATTGATGTGGGATGCATTGATTTAGGAAATCTCCAATCAATGAATAATCAAGTTCCTACTCAACAAGTTCCAACAACAAATCAAGATATGGAGATATTTAAGGATCCTCTACCTAAGCATGAGCAACAAGCAATCAATCAAGTGGCTCATCAATATGATTCCCTACGCCATAGCAATTTGGTTGGTATGGTCGGGGTAACTACAAGGAAACAAGATCAGAATCAACAACATTAGCAAGGACAAAGTTTAGTATCTCAACCCAGTACAGTTTTAAATAAGAATCAGAGAAGAGATTCAGCTACAAGGAATCAGAGAAGAGATTCAGCTACAAGGATTCCACCTAGCATGTTGAGGTCCTAGTAACAGGTTTCATTTGATCTTTAGAAGCAGTTAGCTAGTACTTTAGCAAAGATATCAGTGTTAAAACTTTTGCATACTTCTCTCGATCACAAAAATACTTTAATAAAAATTTTACAACAACAATCTGTTTTTCCATATATCCCTCTTGATGCCATAGTTGACACTGTAGGTTCTTTCGGGATACATCATGTCTCATTCTTAGATGATGATAAACCTTCCTCAAACTTACATAGATATTCATCACTTTACATCACCACACTTATTGGGGATACCCTTATCAAGCAAGTTTTGATTGATAATGGTTCATCCCTCAATTTTTGTACATATAAATTCTTTTAAAAAATTGGATTAAAAGAGGAAGATTTAACAAAAACTGATATCATTATTAAAGCTTTCAACAATGAGTCCCAAGGGGCATGTGGTGTCATATCTCTTCCCTTAAAAGTGGGGCCAAGGATATTGGATACTTTATTTTATGTGGTACATTGTCCTACATATTTTAATCTTCTTCTTGGGTTGCCTTGGATCCATGCTATGAAGGTTATCCCTTCTACTTTTCATCAATATCTCAAGTTTGAGTTCAAGAATCAAGTTATCACCATTCTAGGTGACCCTCAACCATTTGAATTTTGTTCAAATATAGAGTTAGCTCAAATAGACTCTTATTCCTGTCCTTCTATTTCTTCATCAACTTCCCCATGTTCCTCATCACAAATTTTTGAGCATTTTTAAAATTTAAAAGTGAGGAACATAAAACCCATACTTTCTCCTCGGATCATGATAATTAGTTTCTTCAAGAGCCTCTTTTGGATCTAGCCAAGCTACCACCTTCACCTCGAACTATTGGCTTATCTCATAAGAAGGGTGACGTTGTACACATTGGCATGTATGTTTTTATCTTCGAAGGTATGGCTTCTAATGTAAAGCTTCATGGTAGCAACCCATCTCTCAATGAGCGCTCTTTTGCTCAATGCTATCTCACTAATGACTATCCCCTTCATAAGCAGGTCTTGTCTGGCATGGGATATGGAGGTAAAGGATTGGGACTGCAACAAAAGGGTATTCAAGAACCCTTGGATGTTGATATTTGACCTGGGAGATGTGATATAGGTTTTATACCTAATAAGAATGTACCTTTGCCTTTTGAGGATGATGACCATCTTATGACTTATGCAGAATATATAAAATATCAAAAGTTGTCAATAGATGATAATAAAAGTTTTAAATTTTCTTTTCCTTCAAAGATAATGTCTTATAATATGGTTGGTTATGTCTGGTCTAAAGATAACTTTGCTTCTATGCTAGAGAATGAAAAATATTGTATAATGTCTTTTATGTTGAAAGGAATGGTGGTTAGAAAATGTAGTGATTATCGTGCCATGGATGTCAAAAGAAGGGCCTTGGAAGAACTTTTCCATGATTTTCATCATCGAGAAAATGCACTCCTTGGGGATATCTTCGATCTGACACCTCATGGCACGTTTAATTTATTTTAATAATATGAATGGTGCATTTAGGTTTTGCATTGATTTCAATTCTTAACAAAAAAAACTTTCATATAGTTGCATTTGCATTTTCTGTTTGCATCCGCTTGCTTGCTCATATTGCATTATTGCTTGTCATCTTTGCATGATTGCTTGACATCTAACTTAACTTCTTGTACGTCTACCTATCATAAATGCATGATTGATTATTCATAATTGCTTGCTCATATAGATTTTGAGGATCTTGCAACAATGGCATGTGATGATACCTAGTTAGGTCATAGCTCACATGCATTGCACTTTTCACTAGGAATATGATGCCTAGCAAGATCTCCCTAGGAATTATTTCCTTCCTTTTATTCTTTTGGTCGCTTATTCTCCTTTTCTCGATTTCTTCATGATGTTGTACAAAATCTTTTTCATAATCCCTCTCTGGGATAGCACTTGCATAATATTTTTACACATATTACACCCTATATGGGATACTTATACATCCTTATGGGTATTGCACTATTGATGATCTTCTATCGGGTCATACTCTCTTTTGACTCAGTAGACTCAATACCCCATTACATGATAAGCTCCTTGGTCATTTTCAATAGACCTCGGCATACATCCTAACGGATAATCACCTCAAAACAGTCGATAAGGGAGTAACCACCCATAGTGGGTCAAACCTCCACACACTTGTTCACGTTGATGAAAGTGCTATATCCATAGTAGGTCTAGCTACCTCATCTATCTGATCCATAGTGTCTAGCTACACTGGTTCATGGCAATTTATGCTAGCCTTATACTTTGGATTGTTCATTTTTCTCCTTTTCTAATGGTTGACCTTTGGACCTCCTTGTTTTCTCTTCTTTTTATCTTATCTTCCTTTTCTGCTTCTCCTCTTCCTTCTCTTCTTCTTTTTCTCTTTCTTTTATTTCTTCTTCCTTCTCTCCTTTTCTTTTTTCTTTCTCTTGTTTTTCTTGACCTCGTTTCTCTTTCTCTCCTTTTCTTTTTTCTTTCTCTTGTTTTTCTTGACCTCGTTTCTCTTTCTGTCTTCTCCTTTTTCTTCTTTTGTTTGCATTCATTTCATCCTTCATGTAGTATGCATTAGGATAGTTTGCATACATAAAAACACTTAAAATAAACAAGCAAAACATATAAAAACATGCATTTAAGACATTACACATAAAATCATAACAAAATATGCAGTTATGTATTACTCGTAGGAAATAAATTACTTTGTGTGAGGTTGGTGTACCATAATCTAGACTCGGTACACCCAACCTAGGGATGCACACCACAATCAAAAAATTAGTACATCATCTTGATCCCTATCCTAACTCTGAGAGCCAGCTCCCTCTGGCCCTGCCTAGGGTGGAGGTAGTCTCAGGTGTGCCACCGACTATTGAGATGTCGTTAGTGCTCGTGATCAGGATCGCGACCTGCTCGCTGACTGAAGGAATGGAGGAAGCTCCATCCTCCGCTCTGGAGGGAAAACTATGCAATGAGCCATATCGAAGAACATGCCCCCCTGAATGGCTATCTCCAACTTGTCACCAATACGTCGTAACTTTGCTTGAAGGAGTTGCATCACATCCCCTGCCTAGCTGCTCCCAATGGCAACCATCCTCTCAATCGTGACCTGCTGGTGCTCTTTGTCCAACCGGATCACCTCTCCCTGGAGTCAGGTAACCTCTGCCAGTGTAGTGTCCCTCTTATTCTGTAGTCAAGACATATGTATCTATAGAGAAGCTAGTTGTACCTACAGCTCCTCTATCTTCTAGCTTTGGCATTCCACCACTGCTGATATGGATGCCTCCCCAGGGTCTCTGACCCGTGGGCCCTCTCTCATATCCCCCTCTCCAGCCCCTACTCCTGGGATGGACTCCTCTACCACCCAAATTTGGAACCCTGTCAACCTCTATCTAGGTGCATCAAGATCCTGTTGTGCCCTCTTTGTGGCCCTATGAACTACCTCTCAAAACATTTGTTGCATGTCCAATTCCATCACCTGATGCCTCTGTACTAGTACATGTGGGAAGATCCTATGGGGTGCAACTCCTTTGTACCACTGCCTTTACCCGATGGCCACCCCTACATCACCTACCCTAGGTTCAATGTAATGAGGATCATCTTGATCCTCCTCGATCCATCTAGTGAGGTTTGGCTCACCTCCAATACCTGCTAGGTCTCGGATCACCCTCCAATACAATTAATCCCCCAGGTCTAGGATTCCTTGGAAGATCTTGAATTGTACCAAAACTCGGTCAAACCTGAGCACCTCAAGCTCTCCCATCTCTAACCGTAGCCATCTGATCATCCTCACCCTCGCTATCTCTATATCATTGTCTTCCCAACCAAGGTGAATCCTCCATGGTGGCCAGATGAGTTGTGTCTCCCGCAACTCATCGATCACCCGCCTTACTAGTGGTAGGTTCCCTACATAGGCCCTCACAGTCCTCTCTAGGGATCTTGACCATCTGTATGTTGTTGGCTGCTCTAGGTCGGATGATGTGTTGCAAATGTGAAAAGGGTTAAGGCCTAGAAATATCTGGTTTTTCTATTACTTTGCTATGTTCTTTACCAGATTCGTGGGATAACCTAGTTGTAGCAATTGGTAGTACAACAACATCCACATTGAATTTTGAGGATGTTGTGGCATCTCTAATATCAGAGGATATGAGGAGAAAAGCCATGGAGGGCACTTCAAAGGATGCCCTAACAATGAGAGGGCGTGCCAAGGAAAAGGATAAAACAAGATATGGTGATAGATTTAAATCTAGAGGTATATCTAAGTATTGAGGAAATTTTGAGAGAAAATGTTGGAAATATGGTAAGCCTGGTACATGAAGAAGGATTGCAGATCAAAGAATGTTGATTCTGGAAAGAGGTCTGATGAATCCACTTCCATAGAGGCACATAAATCCAACGATGAAGGAGGGGACGTATATCTAGCATCCTGCTCCACAAGTTTAGATAAAAATGATTGGTTGATCGATCTAGCTGCCTCTTTTCATATGATGCCTCATAGGGGATTCATAGGGGATGGTTCAGCGAGTATGAAAGATATGATGGAAGGAAGGTACTTTTGGGAGATGATTCACCACTTAGAATGATTGGATCATTGGTCCTGGAAGGGTGAAAATATTGTTGTAGGATGGTAGGGTTAAAACCCTCCCCGGTGTGATGCATATTCCTGGTCTTGCTAGAAATTTAATATCTGTAAGCAAAATGGCTGATGCAGCAGTAAACATCATTTTTAGTAAGGATTCATGCAAGATGGTTCGTGGATCAATGGTGTTAGCAAGAGGAGTTCGGATTGTAATTTTGTATAAGCTATTGGGAAGCACTATGACAAATGAGTGTAATAGCTCAACTGTTCCTGTGGCTGAATCAAATAAAAGCTCAACACTATGGCATCAAAGAATGGGACATATTGGAGAAAAGGGATTGCGTACCCTGCACACAAAAGGTATGGTTCATGGTATCCCTGATTGCTCAATGATTTTTGCTTTTTGTGAACACTATATTTATGGCAAACAAAATCATGTGAGTTTCCCATATGGTGTTGCTAGATCAAGAGGGATATTAGATCTGATTCATAGTGATATATTTGGTCCTGTTCCTATACCATCCCTTGGAAAATCGCGATACTATGCTTCTTTTGTCGATGATTTTTCAAGATATGCATGGATTTATTTTCTTAAGAGTAAATATGAAGTGTTTGATAAGTTTAGAGAATTTAAAGCACTTGTTGAAAATCAATCTGGGAAAATATTAAGGTGTTGAGGTCTGATAATGGAGGAGAGTATTGTTCAAATAAATTTGAGGATTTCTATAAGCAATGTGGTATTGCAAGACAGAAGACTACTCCATATACACCCCAACAGAATGGAGTTGCTGAGAGATTGAATAGATCACTCATGGAAAAGGCCAGAAGTATGCTAAGTGGTGTAGGTCTGGCACAGGAATTTTGGGTAGAGGCAGTGAGTGCAGCATGTTACTTGCAAAATTGATCTCCTACATCAGCATTTCCGGATCAAACTCCATTTGAAGCATGGTTTGGTAAGAAACCCTCTCTTTCACATCTTAGAGTTTTTTGCTGTGATGCATACATGCATATTCCAAAGGAGAAAATAAGTAAGCTTGATAATAAGGCTGTTAAATGTATCTTTATTGGTTACAAAGATGGTGCTAAAGGATACAAACTTTGGGATCCAAAAACTAAACATACAGTTTACAATAGAGATGTGGTGTTTAGAGAAATGAAAAATGATCACAGGAAGGAAGTAACAGAAGAAGAACATGAAAAGGCCCAGTTTGATTTCATGGAAGAAGATCAGACAGAATATGATCTGGAAGAGGATCAGATAGAAGAGGATCTGGACGAGAAGGAGATCAACATGGGAAAGAAGGCAACCTGAAAGGTACAGTCCATCTGCTTTTCCTAATTCTTTTGTATTATCTGCTACTGATGAAGATCCTAGAATAGTTAGAGAAGTTGTTAATTCTGAAGAGGTAAACTTTTGGGAAGAGGCCATGGATGAGGAAATAATGGCCCTGAAAAAGAACAAAATATGGGATTTAGTGAGATTACCTGGTGGAAGAAAAGCAATAGGTTGCAAATGGATCTTCAAGAAGAAACAAAATGCTGAAGGTAAAGTGGAGAAATATAAAGCTTGTTTAGTTGCTAAAGGTTATTTTCAGGTAGAGGGAATTGACTATGGTGAAGTATTTTCTCCTGTTGCAAAGCTAACCTCAATAATATTTCTATTATATGTGGCTACTGCATTTGATCTTGAAATAGAGCAAATTGATGTAAATACTGCATTCCTTCATGGAGATTTGGAGGAAAAAATCTATATGAAACAACCTGAAGGTTTCTCTGTTGCAGGAAAGGAGGATCTTGTATGTAAGTTAAAGAAATATTTGTATGGACTAAAACAGTCTCCTAGAATGTGGTATCAGAAATTTGATACTTATATCTTAGGAATTGATTTTGTTCATAGTAATGTTGATCACTGTGTATATTCAAAGAAAATTGGTAATGTACTTGTCATTATAGTTTTGTATATTTATGACATGTTACTAATTGGAAACAGTAAGAAAATGATCATGGAAGTGAAGTCTCAGTTAGCATCTCAGTTTGACATGAAAGATCTTGGCCCTGCAAATTTTATTTTGGGTATGAAAATAAACAGGGATCGTTCTAACAGAAAGCTATGTCTGGATCATAAAAAATATGTTGAGACATTGTTGAAGAGATTCAATAAGCAAGATTGCAAACCAATGAAGGTACACATTCCATTGGGTGAAAGATTATCTGTTGAACAATGTCCAAAAACAGAAGAAGTAGAATAAATGTCCCATGTTCCATATGCAAATGTTGTAGGGAATTTAATGTATGCCATGGTCTGCACTAGACCTGATATTGCCCATGCAGTGGGAGTTTTGAGTAGGTATATGTCTAAACCTGGTAAAGAACATTGGACTCGTTGTAAAAAGGGTTTTCAGATATTTGCGTGGTACATCTGATTTTTCTATCTGTTATGAAAGTACAGGTAAAGAAGACAAATCCTTGGATATAGAAGGTTTTGTTGATGCAGATTGGGCTTGAGATCTGGACAACAGGAGATCTACGAGCGCATATGTATTCAACTTGTTTGGAGGAGTTGTTAGTTGGATGAGCAAAAGGTAAACTACTGTTGTTATTTCAACCACTGAAACTGAGTACATGACAGCCATCGATGCGAGTAAGAAAGTAGTATGGCTGCAAAAACTATGTGCTAAAACTGGGTTCTTTCAAGGAGTTGTGAAGATAAATTATGATAGTCAGAGTGCTATATTTCTAGCAAAGAATCCTGCTTACCATTCCAGATCGAAGCACATTGATACAAAGTTCTATTTCAGCAGGGACATGATTGAACAGAAGAAAGTGTTGCTGGAAAAAGCGGATACGAAGGAAAATGTTGCAGATGCTTTAACCAAGGTAGTGAGCACAGAAAATTTCAGATTCTGTACAGTTGAAATGGGTCTGGCAAAGTATTCAACAAGTGGGAGAATGTTGGATGTGTCTCATCCTTTGCTGAGGAAGTAATGTACGGAAGGCACGGAAGGGTAAGAGGAGCGAAGCTCCTAAACGGGGGTGTCGGGGGGGTCTGGGGGTGGAAGCCCACCCCGGCCATGCCGAAGGCGTTTTTCGGCAATGTCGAAAAAAAATTTGCCCCCTTTTTCCGTAGCGATTTGCGGAGCGGAGCGATTTTCGAGATTCCCATGGTTGGTGGGTGGTTTAGCCCACGAGTTGTGCCCATTGTATTCTAATACCACATAGTGGTTTAGGGTTGTGAGAGTTTCCTTTATATTTATTGTAATGTCCCATTTTCGAGCAAGGAAGTGAATAATAATATCAAGGAGGTGTGGCTCTTGTTTTTCTGGACGTAGCCCATATTGGGTGAACCAGGATAAATCTCATGTGTTATATGTGCATTGTGTGTTGTCATTTCTTCTAAGTTATTAATTTTTGCATTATTTCTAGAATAAGTTTCTGTAAACCTCTTCAAAATCTTTGTTAATAAGAAAGGTCAAGTTATTTTGATCTTTTTGACCAATTTGACTCTTGTAGTTATTTACATTTAATGATGAATTTTTAGTTGTTTTACTTGAATGGTTATGATGAATTGGAATATCGTGAATGTGTTTCCTCTGCATACATATATGTTGGATTACATGGTCAAGGGGTTTAGTTTAGAATCTTTAGATTACACACACCCCCAATGACTAATTAAGGGGTTTAGATGAGGTCACATGTCATTCATGACTGATTGTGGAGATCAATTGAGTCTTTTCACGTTCCCAATGAGTGATTACAAGGTAGTTGAGGTCATTCATGTCTTCCATGAATGATTTTGGGATTTTGTTGAGGTTTCATCTGTCCCCATTGATTGATAGGAAGGTTTAATAAACATTGCTTATGTCTTTAATGTTTAATTAAAGCTAATAATTTGTAATTAATGTTGCTTGTGCCTATGATGTTTGGAGATGTATGATGAGAAACATGTGCTATATCCACAAGCCTCCTTTCATTTTGCATCAGACACTAGTAGGGTGAAGTGCCCTTCAAGCATGACAGCTGCTGGTATTGAGAGTGATAGATATATGAGATGATGCTCTTTGGTAAGGATTACTAATTGAATGTCATATTTCTCATGCTCAACCTAAGGGCATCACATTGCACTTGTTACATCTTGTGGCTAGTTGTGTATCACTGACTTTATTTTTACCTCCATGAACACAACTTTAAATATTAGGAGTGTCAAGGGTAATGAACCCTCTCCAAACACTCACTTGGACCATCAACTTGATCCTGCGTTGAGCATTTTTTCCTTGTGCGTGATAGGTTACGTTTCTTCAGCATGGAAAGTCATCCTAGGCACCTAACATTGGTCCTCTTTGTCTAGGTATTCTTTGCTTGGTTCCTTACATTGTCTAAGTGTGTATGTTGTTGCCATGACAAACATAATCTAGGGTTTACTAAATTATATTCTATTTCTTTTAGTTTTTATTTGGTAGTTTTTCTCTCTTTTTATTTTTGAGGGATTTCCTTCAACCATCTTATCTATTTGGGTCATTTGTGGGCATTAATATAATTTCATTTTATTTCTTCCTCAACTTGACCTTGGATATTGGCATAGGATACATGCGAAGTGCCCTACTTCCTCTTATATCACCTAGCCTAATGCTTTTGACCCCGGGCACTTCTTGATGATCGTCATTTTGATCTTGGATTGACTTTTCTTGTACATTGTATGACAATATTACCGATCCTTTTTCTTGTACATTGTATGACAATATTACCGATCCTTTAGCCTGTAATGCATCTATAGATATGTGATGATGACGTCTCATTCCTTTCGCCACCATTTCTAATTATCATTGATATTTGTTGGGGGCTCTCTCTCCTTATTATTCCTACTTGTACTTGGATTACACTTCCTAAAATTTATCCCCTTTGGGGTTGTCGTTCTCTTTTTCCATTTGACAATTTCCTAGTTTAATTTAGTTTCATTACCTGCTTTTCTTTGTGGGTATTCTTTCTTTTACCTGCATGCTTTCTACTTTAAGATTGATGTATTTTTGAGTCCCAGTCAGCTACTTTGGTCAGTTTTGTGCATTGATATGATTCCATTTTATTTCTCTAAATCAAGTGGAATATTTCCTAATGAGGTTATACACACCCGAGTGATTCAATTTGACTGATTTATTGACATTATTTAATTAATCTAATTGATCTTATGGCTTGTGATTCACCTGTTTCTTCTTGAGTTGTCCCTATAATTGTTCAGTTTGTTAATAGGAAATGTGTTTTATCATATAGATATGATCAAATTCCATTATAGGACTTGTTGGAAATGAAGATGGAGAATGATGAGAAATGGCTATACCATTAATATCGTCAAAGAGGATACCTATTATGACTAGTCATGATTTATGCATAACTAAAGTCATCCAATTCCAAATGTTTATAGTGGGTATATAATACTCTTCTTTGCCTACAATGATCATCGTAATCGACTCAGTAAAACCAACTTTGGAGGTTTGAGTCATATAATATACAAAGAAAGGCTATATTACTCCTTGATTTCCCAATCTCATGTACCTCCTTACAATAATTATTTTAAATATTTTAACAATAAGCACAGGCAAGCCCTTCAGTCCATCTAGAAACATGGTGCTAGTTTCAAGGGGAATAAATAAATAAAAATAACTATCCAAAAGATGACTGTGCTCATTGCAAGGATATCGATGGTAAAGGTTCTTCCTCACTGAAACCTTTTTCATCGTTATGTGCATCATTCTCATCTTCAAAAGAATTTTACTCCTACCTGTCTTTCTTGCGTTCAAATTTGGATGTGGATTTTTATTTTCTCCTCTTGAAACTATAGTATGACTGTTTGTTAGGATTAATTTGGACACCCATGTTTTGTATTGCAACTTGCTACCCCGAAACCCTAGATTTTATTGTTACATTGTATTTTAACATTATTGCATGCTCTGTGTTTTGTTTTATCATTCTCTTGCATCTCATTCTATTTGTTCATCTTCCAAAGGTTAACTTTTGCTTATTTATTTGAAAGGTCAGCTAAAAGGACCTAGGGGGCTTGACTGCTGTGCCTTCAAGCATTTCTATACAATGGCCTAAGCAGGCCCCCTAACACTAATCATATTTTTCAAGTGTTTTTCATAGCTATGATACAGGAATCAGGATAAAGTTATATAGTTGGAAAAAATATAAAAGCTTGGATCAACTGCCGAATTAGATAAGTGCCCTAATAATTCTTTAGGTTGTTTGTTGTGTGATTGCTATTTCTGTCAAAACCCTAGATCAAGAAATATTTTAATTAATTTTATAGGCATTTGAAAGATAAAAGCATATAGTGTGCATTTAGGGTTTAACCTTGTTTGTGCATCTTTTATTGGACCCTTGCTCAAAGCATTCTATTTTGTTTGTGCTTGGAGATCATGCAATTGAAGAATCATTTTAGGATTATTATTCCTAACTTCGTGCATTATCTGTTTCCTGCATAGTTTTTCATTCTATAGTTTTGCTTAGAAAGGCCAAAATAAAAGTGATTGTCTTGAATCGAATACATCAAAAAATTCTTGAACCCCTAGACTTGGAGCAAATCCTAAAACTGTTCTTGGTGAACCCTTCCTCCCTTTTTACACCGAGTGTAGATAACAACATACCCCTGCGATCACCTCGGTTTCCCAGGGGATCCAGTCTAGAATCGTACACAATAGGGTAGTTTCCCCCTCTACATGATGATCTTGCACTCTCCGAGTCATACTCATCCTCAGAGTCATTCTTTGTCTCGTGGGAGTCACTTTCTTCCTGGACTTCTCGACCCTAGCACTGGAATGATGAACTACTCTCTTGCCCAAAACCATCACTCTCACTCTCAACATCTGAATCATTCTCAATATCAAAATCACTTTCATCCTTAGAATCATTATCAATATCAAAATTACTTTCATCCTCAAAATCACTCGTCTGTATTAACATGATGTCAATACTTCAATGTTGTTTTTGCATCATTTTCCCAAATCAAGGCGTATTTTAGAGCCTCTTGGTATGACATTGGAGGGACCATTCTCATCTTCTTTCAATACATAAGAAGAACATCTCTAAACCATTGCCTCTTCAATGCATCTGTTTGGTATTCCTCCAAATGGTTAAACAACCCACTCAACTTTCTCTTGTAGGAACTAAGAAACTTGTTTTCACCCTGTTTCATTCTATAGATTTCATAAATGACTACATCATCATTATCAAACAACTGAAATTGTGCTTTCTCTTGTAGGAACTAAGAAACTTGTTTTCACCCTGTTTCATTCTATAGATTTCATAAATGACTACATCATCGTTATCAAACAACTGAAATTATTGCACAAATGCATCACGCAAATCCTCCCATGTTTGGGAGTTCTCCTCTAGAATTTTATGTACCAGTCCATTGCGAATCTACAAGATGTTGTAGGAAACAACCACCTCCAATCTGCTTTATTATTCTGCCCAATTGCTTTCCACATCATGCAGCAAATTCTACAATGCCTTACTGGGTCTTCTGTTCATTCTCCATGAAAGAATGGACAGTTACACGATATGTCCAAAGTAGCCTTCAGTTTGATGGGTTGGCCTAACCTCGACAGTGGTTCATTGCGATCTTGATGGACTACTTCTCTGTCGTCATCCTAATGGACAACTTATTTGCTTATTCTGGCATCCTGATGATAACTTGTTTATTTTCATCCAAATGACAACTAGTTCTACTTGTTTTGCTATCATCCTGATGACAACTTGTTTATTTACATATCTATAGATAGATTACCTCCATTCAAATACTCTTTAAATACTCTTTAAATGCTCCTCACCATCTTCTTGCTAATAAGAAGGTAATTAATCAAGCAATGAGAGATGATATTTATTGACAATATACTTAGATCACTTGAATTGCTCCATCTCAACCTCTTAGACATGATTTAACCTTCATTTGATGCACAAGCTCATGATCCCTCTTGGTTATCTCAAAATATCTCAACCTCTTAGAGATGGTTTAGCCTTCATTTGATGCACAAGCTCATGATACCTCTTGGCCAGATCAAAATTTGCTCACATCAATTGTCAATTGAGACACACCACCATATTCCTTGAAAGGATAGGGTAAGTCCCTTTTACTCTCTATGGGAGGTGTAGACTAAAGAACATTCCACCTTCAGATGTCCTGTTTATTGCAAGATTCTAGGGACGTACTATTGCTTTTATAGAGACTATGAGTGATCACCTACCACTTTTTTCTACTATCCTAACTAGAGATGCTTGCCTTTGTACCTTCAAGAAGCTACCACTCTTCAGCATCACATATTACAAAAATGATCGATTGCCATTAAAAGGCTTATCTCATTATTATCTATTATTTGAAGGCTGATTAGAGAATATCGTAAAAAAACAAAGAAAAAAATAAAATTATTAAAATACCAGCTAAATAAAGTTCAAACTTCTCTTTAAGACAATCACCAAAGCACATGCATCTTGCATGTGTTTGAGAAAATATTGTTGCATGCAAGCCAGGTCTTAGAGACAGAACAATATTTTGATTATCCTTATTAAAAGGCTTATCTCATCTTATTATCTATGTTTAAAGGCAGATTAGAGAGTATCATAAAAAACAAAGAAAAGAAGAAAATTATTAAAAAACCAGCTAAAGAAAGTTCAAACTTCTCTTTAAGACAATCACCAAAGCACATGCAAGATGCATGTGTTTGAGAAAATATTGTTTGAGAAAATATTGTTGCATCCAGGCCAGGTCTTGGAGACAGAACAATATCAGCAATTTCGTGACCACTTGTAGGTGATCTAGTGTTAAATGATGGGATAGATGGGCTATTCTATAAACTCCCATATAACTTCACCATCCCCTGCCACCTCACCTGCTCCTTGAATATCATTATCCTATCCACCCTAAGGAATATCTAATAGGTATGGTCTAGGTGGAAGTTGAACATAAGTACCTGATGAAGGGTGGAATTGCATCCAGGCCAGGTCTTGGAGACAGAACAATATCAGCAATTTCGTGACCACTTGTAGGTGATCTAGTGTTAAATGATGGGATAGATGGGCTATTCTATAAACTCCCATATAACTTCACCATCCCCTGCCACCTCACCTGCTCCTTGAATATCATTATCCTATCCACCCTAAGGAATATCTAATAGGTATGGTCTAGGTGGAAGTTGAACATAAGTACCTGATGAAGGGTGGAATTGCAGAATAGTGTTGCTATAAACTTGGACATTAGATTCCAAAGAAAACTAGTTCTTTTTTTTTTTAATTTTAAAGAAAATACATTTGCTTTCATTGGTTTGATCAACAACCTTCTATTTCTGAAAATAGAGAATCTGGTCAACAAAAAAGTAGACATGACCTTGAAAATCTGACCCATTCAAACTCTACGACTATCAACTAACAGTATCTTCCATATCAATACCAACTCAATACCAGCAGTTGAAGTGTGATACCAACCTTGTTGGAAGGATACCACTTCATCTCCCAGCAATGTGTCTCCATTGTTCAAAGTACATAGCTGTATAAAGACATGTTCATCACATCAAATAACCTATTATTGTCCTAGTTTTAGGTCTCTTCTCAAAGGTCCATTATATGGAGCTTTGAGATGAATAAAATTTCCAATTCAATTATTTATTTATATTTTTCATTTTGTGTCATGTGTTTGTGCTTGAACCATCTTTCTTATAAGATATTAGATTCAACAGTTTGGTGTCTTGTTGCCCAGATTGCTGTTAAAATTTGGATCAGTAATATCAAAATAATTTCTTATATGTCTGCATGTAATATTGAATAAGGTCAAATTACCAAAAAAAAATAGTGTCAAGACATTTAGCCTCAATTTACCTTGTTTTAAATAATCTCAAAATTTGGATAAATTTATATGCATCCTTTAATGAGTCTCAAATGCAACTCAATTTCCTTTGGAAAGTGTCCTTCGGTGGCTTGAAAATATTCAAAGTACAAGTGAATTTGGTGATTACTGTTTTTAAAGGAAAATTGGATGCATATTAAGTTAAGATTTGGTTTGATCAATTAGGATAATATTTGTTTAAACAAGTATTTTTTCATAGAAAAATCAGTGGTAAATATATTGTACTCAAGTTAAGGAAGAGCAGAACAACTCACTCGAACACAACAAAACCATGACTAAAACAGAATTTATATAGGACATCAAGGAGGAATATTAATTTGTAGGGAATCATATTGATGATATATAGTGACAACTGACAACAATTTCCCAAGGAATGGGACGAATCAGTGTAGGAAAAAACGAACACATTCAGTGTCTCCTTTGCAAAAAATGGCATATACACAAAATCAACAATTATAATAAGGGCTTCCATTGATACATGAAAAATGGAATAGACTTCTTAGGTACCAAGACATTTCAAGAAGTCCACAAGTACATAGTCCACATTAAAGAGACTCGAACATAAAGGCAAGAAAGAAAGTGGCCCAAGCAACATGCCAAGTCGAAAGAAAGAAAAGAGTAGCAACAAGACTTATATTAAGCCACGAAACAAGGATTTGCATTAGAACCAATCATGAAAAAAAACACCAAACAAAAATCCTCCAAATAAGAACCAATCATGAAAAAAAACACCAAACAAAAATCCTCCAAATAAGATATCATGAAAGTAGAAGACATGCAAGTGACATGACTAGCAAGTGGTAGAGCTGCTACCAAGGGGACATGAATAGCAAGTGGTAGAGCTGCTACCAAGTGATCTTCCCCCTATGTAGGATGATACAATCAGCAACAATATGTAGTAATAGAATGCAACAAACTACAATATAATTCTATTATAGTATAAAGAAACAAAGGTACACAATGGAAAGAACTTGCAAAGAACTTACAAATACATTTGGATACATTATGCACACAACATGTATCCTTCATGACACAGTTATCTCCAATACATCATAGTCCGGTCAAGCATACAATACAAACAGACTTGCCTTGACCAGCATCAACCAACATATCTCTGCAAGCATCTCTACCTTTACCTAATGATCGACCTTCTTTAACACCTACCTCTCTACCATCTCTACCTTTACCTAATGATCGACCTTCTTTAACACCTACCTCTCTACCAATTTTAATGCATGCATACAAGTATTACAGAACCGATATTTTGTTTGCAACTGGCTAACCACCATCAAAGTCTCTACCAATTTTAATGCATGCATACAAGTATTACAGAACCGATATTTTGTTTGCAACTGGCTAACCACCATCAAAGTAAACATATAATCAAAATATACCCTATATAATTCCAATAATAGAAAGAAGCAAAGGTACACAATGGGAAGAACTTGTAGATACATATGGATACACTCTACACACAGGATGTATCTTTCACAACATAGTTATCTGTAATACATCATGGTCTGATCAAGCATACGATACAAATAGACTTGCTGTAACAACCTAGGTCTAACACACCTGGTTGTCCACTCTAGACTTGCACACAGAAAATTTTGGTTGGATTTAGGTCCACGAGAGATATAAGGTGAAAATATCACAACTGTCACAAAACATTGTTAACTTGATCAATGTGATACCTTTACAAATGTTGGCATTATGATGAGTTTTCTGTATAAGAAAATATTTCAATGTCTATTGCTTCTTATTGACAGCCAAACCTTCTTTTTCCAATGCCAAGCTCTGTTCAGGTAAAATAATAGCTGGCCATATAAATAGAATGTTAAAACTTTTGTTTGTATGTTTGCACGCTGAAATTTATGTCACTGTCAACAGTCACTTTCTAAAAATTCATACTTTGAGCATCATTATCAATCAGGTGGTAGAAAAGCAATTCCATCAGAAAGCTGGAATGCATCAGAAATCAAGTTCCGAATAGGGTGAATCTATAAGTGTTGGCAATCAAATTGGCCAGTTATAGATTTTCTAAGCCTACAGTACCCTAGACCTGCTGCCAAGCATTGAATATCCAAAGGAAAGGAATGTCCTCCATGACAATCCCTAGTAGGGCTGGTTTCAAAAAAAAAAAAAAGGAGGGGGTTTGAGATGAGGGTTAGGAAGATATTTGAAAGAGATGGAAAATTACTGAAAGGAATGGGAAAAGGCTAAAAGCCAAAAATACAGGGTGATGGACATGAAGCACGATAGACAGCCTAACACTTGAACCAATAGCAATCTAAACAATAGACCTTTAACATAAACCAACTTTAAACCTTCATAACTGCATAAACTCCAAGGGTATTCTAGGGATTCATCCTTTACTGATAGCTAAATCCAGATAATAGAATTAAGCTATATGATAAAGAGGCTAATTTAACAGAAATAACATGATAGAAATCATCCACAAAGATAGAAGATTAAAAATTGGAGCCAAAAGTCTGTATTCTGGAAGCAGATTTCAAAGCGTACAACTTTTCTAGCGGATATTGTCCATCTTAATTACAGATGGAAGAGCAGCCTTTATAGGGGATTCTACCTCCTAAAATTTTAATGCCCAACCACTTCCACAGTAGTGATAGGCAGATTTGATTCGGAACTAACTTACAACATTTAATTTATCCTTACAGATAACTCAGCATTGAAGGTAGAAGGTTCCGGCAAGATAACTCAGCATTGAAGGTAGAAGGTTCCGGCGACCCACCATGATCGGATGGCTTAGAGCGCAGCTTTGGGTCGGTTTAACCAGTCAATGCCAAAATCTAGGTAGGACCTGACAGGTCCGGGTATTCCATGGCGGTTTTGGGCAATTTGCACTACGTTTGGGGCCCGTCGGGAGCTTCGCTCCATAATTGGAGCGAAAGAGTCTTTTCATGCCTTAGAAAATTTTCAGTGTTTTTGCTTTGGGTGTCGCTCTCTAGGTGGAGCAACAGAGTCTTTCGCTCCACTGGTGGAGTGACAGACACTTTGACTGCCTTGAATTTTTTGTCAAGCTTATCACTCCCTGGGTGGAGCGACAGAGGCTTTCGCTCCACTAGTGGAGCACCTGAGACTTTCATTCCACTAGTGGAGCAGAAGGGTCCTTGACCATAATTTGACTTAGGCTTGAACCTGTCTCTCCCTGGGTGGAGCGAGAGGGCCTTTCTCTCCACTAGTGGAGTGAAAGGGGCTTTGACCATTTTGACTTTTCCCTTTACATTTTAACTTGGCCAAACGCTTATCTTTGCACCTTCCGGGACCTTCGCTCCACTAGTGGAGCAATAGGGCTTTCGCTCCACTGGTGGAGCGAAAGGTCCTTTGACCCAAAAGTTTGACTTTCTCTTGCACCCGTTTTGGCTAACATTTAATTTTGCACTTTTCTGGAGTGTCGCTCCACTGGTGAAGTGACAGGGAGTTTCGCTCCATTGGTGGAGCGACTACAGTTTTGACCATTTTGACTTTCCTTAACCTTAGCCTTTTAATGCTTGTTTTTGCTTGGAGTGTCACTCCATTGATGGAGCGCCTGTTGTTTTAACCGGGCTTTGACCTATCTTACATCCTTAGCCAAAATTGTTTATCTTTAAGCCTTGCTAGCCTTTTGTTCCACTGGTGGAGCGACTGGGAAATTCGTTCCACTAGTGGAGCGACAACATCTTTCAACAGGAAAGCATGCTCTAACAACGCCTAAGTGCTGGAAAATATCACCATATGAGCAGATTTGAAAAGAACTTGCAGAAAAAAATGGTAGTAAGGAAGAGAACCCATTCACAACATCGCCCATGCTAAAACGTTTACAATTTTTCATGCAACGATAAGAAAAGTACAGAAAAACAGAGAGACCACAGAATGCAAAAGAATACAGTTTAGAGTAAGAGAGACAACTGGTGAAAACATAGCAACATAACAACGTCTTGACTATTTTTAATGGAAAAAGAAGTTTTAGAATGACTTAGTCTCAAAAACTGTAACTACAAGAAATTTTTTAAAATATGGCAAGAATGACATCATCTCTGGCAGCTCACGGGGTATTGAGCCTGCCTCAATAAAAATATCCTAGGCCTTATCCTTGGGTTTCAGAGTCCTCTTTGCTCTCAGGATCTTCGAACTGTTCCTCAAACTGCTCCTCGATGCTGCTTGCTACCTCTTCAAGCCTGTCTTTTTCCTCTTCTTCATCTTCTGATTCATCTTCTACCTCTTCCTTGGAATCTGGTTTGCTTTTTATCTCCTTTTCCTTTTTTTGCTCGCGCAGATGGGGAAGAAACCTATCCAGAGAGCTCTTAAATACATGCTTGTATGCCGCGGAAGCATCAATCCAGCGGTCAAGGGAGAAAGTTGGTTGTTTCTGGAGCTCCTGGATTAGGAAACGATAGGTCTCGATGCGCTCAATGTCCAAGAAATCCAGTCTTCGGTCAAACTCTTGCAAGCAAGACTCAATTTGGGCATGCCTAGCCATGAAAAGAATCACCTATGCATCTGAACTCGGGTCCTCCCAAGCGTCAATGTCTGAGGCACTATCAACAAATGTCGACCATATGGGCGCTAACTCCTCCAGCGATGGAATGGGTCCTTCAGGGTCTGTGAAGCTGAGGATGCTAATTTGAGAAAGGGTGTTGAATTACCGCAGTGAAACATCTCTTTCTTTCTTGAGGGTGTCAGAGAGCTGGTGAGCTTTTTTGGCTAGCTCGACTTTTGCGAAGAAAGATCGCAGAGTCAACTTTGTTGTTGCCTAGTATCGAGCCAAAGGGCTCATAAGAGTAAGGTGGGTGGATACATCTTCAATTTTTTGAAGCTGCGTGGCTAAGTCTAGCCAATGATTAACGTCTGCTTGGGCGGATTCCAAAATCGAGTTGCCAGCAGCAACTGCCTCCTGAGCCTCCTTGAAAAATGCTCAAACTGTAACTTCCCGTGCAGCTCTCACCAGGAAATATGCCAGGAATTGCAGGCGCATCTCCTTGAGGCACTCCTTAGAGAACACGATAGGCTATGTTGTCTTCTCCGCTAACTCGGCCTGCCATTTGTGGACTTGAACAGTGAACGCCTAGATCGATTGATTTGCATCAGCGCATGCCTTCATCTGTTAATCGTATGCCTTGGAGTGTTCTTCGTTCTCTGCCTCTAGCGAAATTACTTGCTGCCTCAGCTGCGCGGCTTCGGACTCCAGCACTTCAATCTGCCTTTTCGCTCTTGCCAAGGCCTCCTCAAGTTCAAGATTTTTGGATTGCGCTTCAAAGAAGCACTCCTTGTAGTATTCACCATGAACATAGATGGAGCCCATGCCAACTTGAATGTCGCCCATTTTGCATGTTGTATCCATGTTAGTGACATCCTCCACGGTATGACAGAAAGCATAACAACAAGAGTCATCTCCGCCAAGGGCTTCTGGACAATCAATATTTTCTCCACCGTGTGAAGCTCCATCATCTTTGGGTCGATGATGGACTTTTTCTCAGTTCGCACCAGATCCTGCGCCTCCTTCCTCCGGTGGTCCCTCAGCCAGTGCGTTGAACTTTGGTGCGCCTTGCAAATACTCTCTACGGCAGCAAGTTGGTGTGTCATTTCTAACTCTAAATCAAGTGGCTCCTGAACAGCCACTCTGAGGATTGGTGTGAAAGGAAGAAGGGGAAGGTGTGACTCAAGATTGGACAGCGTGCGGGAGACAGAAGGGGAAGCAACTGCGCTAACCCTCAAAGGAGCTTGGATTGCGACTGCTGAAATAGTAGGCATTGGCATTGAAACGTCAGGAGTCGTCGACGCCATAGTGGCGGAGGGTGGAGAAATGGAGGATGGATTTATTTCTACAGCAACAGAAAAATCTACAATGGGGTCCTCTGCAACAAAAAACGGAAGGGAAACAGATGCAGAAATTGCAAAGGCATTGGGGTTACCAGCGAAAGAGGCGAAATCTGCTGATAGTGGATCTAAAAGGACCGAGGAAACTGATATGTTGGGAACTACAGAATGGGACAGCGGGATAGAAAAAGAATCAGAGACCAAGGGAGTACAAACTGCGATAGGAATTTCGGACGCTGAGAAAACAGTAACTGCGACAGGAATTTCGGACGCCAAGCAAATGGCTGCTATAGAGGGGGAAGAAGGAGGTGAAGATGGGTGCGTACCTTTGAGTTCTGTGATCAAGGGAGCCGGGAAAGATGGATGCTGCGTCTGTGATTCTTCTTTCTCCTCATCTTCTAGTGTGTCTACGTCGACTGTAGACAGACACATTGAGCTATCCTTATTTGCTGAACCAGTTTTGATATTGTGTTATATTGTAAATGCACGCAAATTGTTTGACGAAATGCACGTGTGCGTCTATGATTCTTCTTTCTCCTCATCTTCTAGTGTGTCTACGTCGACTGTAGACAGACACATTGAGATATCCTTATTTGTTGAACCAGTTTTGATATTGTGTTATATTGTAAATGCACGCAAAGTGTTTGACGAAATGCACGTGCATATATTTAATAATGTTGTAAAGTGCAATTTAATATTGTACGTCATAATAAAGTCATGAAAAGTCATGTTCAGTCAAATATGTCGGCTAAATTATAAGCCATAGGGTAATTTGTCATGTAGTGGAAATGAAATGTAATGCAAAGCAAATGCAAATAAAATGTAATTTGAGGATAGTTACAAGGTAGTTGGAGAACATAACTACTTGGTGGGTGTATAAATAATCCCCCCTCATTCATTCAGGATGTTTAGGGATTGAAGTTGTTCTTGCATGGTTCGTTCACCCATAGGAGTACAGACAGTAAGGAGATAATGCAGGGTGATTGATGCAACCATGGAGATTAATCAGCCTAGGGTTTGCAGGTTGTATTGTAATGCTGAAACTGTAATGTTGTATCATACATGCCATTATTAATATAAACTGTTGTATTTACTATTATTTCTATCATCATTGTTGTTATTAATGTTGTCACAGGCTTCTGTGTATTATTATTGCTATACTACAATGATTGCAGATTTGGAGATTATTTAAGTGGAAATCGAAATATTGTGAATATGTAAAATTCCTTTCTACATCGACAACCTCCACGCTTTCAATCTTCTGCTTCTCCGACTGCGCAGCCATAGGAACTTTGGGGGAGCTCGACAGAGGGTTTTCACGTGCCGCCTGAGAGCTCCCTTTGGCAGGCTTTTGAGCGCTAGTGCACGACTTCTTTGTCACCTATTGCAAGAGAGGCGCCTCCTCAACTTTTCTTTTCAGAAAGGCACTCCTCTTTTTATGAGACTGTGGCCCTTTCTCTCTAGCCGATAATGGGGCACCCAATACCACCTTGCCTTTGCCTTATACCACGTGCCTCGGAGTTGCCAGGTCATCCACCTCGTTGGGGCTACGCCCACTTCGAGGTACAATCTCAGAGAATGAGAGGGCCCGATAGGTGTTTATTTTTTCGTCGTAATACTTGGAGAACTTGTCATTTATCGCCATTGGATAGTCCGAAGACGTCTTATCATTATGGATCCTCATGATCCACCACTCTTTGATCTTGTGGTTGGACCAATACTTCAGCTTTGACTTCATTTTCACAAAAAGACTCCTGGGCAGCTTCTACTTCGAGTTGACAGTTGGGTTGTACACACTCTCCATGGTGTAAAATTCATGCTAGGGAGGCAAAGGCGCCATCTCATCGATGTGCCACTCCAACTCGAGTCCCCTTGGGTTATTCCGTTGTTCAACCATGTCGGGGCGAGGGTAGCAGTGGAAAGACATCACCCCAAGGTGCTCTCCGAAGATGCTGCGCGGGTCATACCTCCAGCACCGGGGGAGCTCAATATATCCATAGTCGAACATCATAATTGTAATCACAACGTTCTGATCGCACTACCTGACTTTGATGTCCTTGAACTCGAACGGTAAAGGGCAGTAGGTCTTCTTCCCCCTGCCCTTCCCATATACTTCATTGGTGTAATCGCGCTGTCGGGCAACCTCTAGGGCAAACAGATAGGGCGTGGTGTAAAAGGGTATCAGAAAGGGCTTTTCTGTAAACCCAAAAATCCTGATGACCATGCCCTAGGTGAGCAGAAAGACGTCTTCCCACTCCTCGTCTACCACTCTATCTCGCATCTCTGTAGGAAGTCAGTCACAGCGGCCGTAGAGTAGCTCCAATGCTAGCCCCAAGAAAACCTGGTTAAAGACATAATACGGTTCATTTCTAGACAAGCTCTGCGTCCATAGATAAACCGAAAATGCCTTGCCTTCATCATCGGTTTGGTTCTTGGGGATGTTAGGGAACTTATCATGCAGGTGGTAAAAGAAATACCACACTAGGGGGGAACAAAGTCTGAACTGGTCATCCCGGCTGCTCTGCAAGTAGGCCAACGATCCGTGCAACTACCGCGCCAGGAACTCCGCCCAGTCAAAGAAAACTGGGATAGCACTCGACTTCATTTTGGAAAGGAAGTAAATCTAGTTCTCAAAGATAGACTATGCCATGGACACTTGCCAGTCATAGACTACTTCGTCGATGGAAAGCCCCATCACCCAAGCCAGAATGGAATAGATATCACGATGGGCGAATTCTATCAGGTGCATGGGTAGCTGGGGAAATTCTTCAGACGACATCGCTCCTCCCAACTGTTCCCTCATAAACTGGCGCATCTTGGGCGTTGTCTGATACCTGGCGCCCTGCTTGAAACTGTTGATTTTTCTCGGCATGGGTAGCTGGGGAAATTCTTCAGACGACATCGCTCCTCCCAGCTGTTCCCTCATAAACTGGCGCATCTTGGGCGTTGTCTGATACCTGGAGCCCTGCTTGAAACTTTAGATTTTTCTCGAGTTGAAATCAGATGAGGGCGCCTTTCCACAGGCAAAGACATCTCGAACAACGTCAGTTGTGATGGCGAATAATATTTTTCCTCTGGCATCACGCACTGTTCTTGTTTGAGCATCGTAGAACTGCGACACTGCTTGGACAAATTTCGAGCAATGATGTACATGCATACACATGTAGTGGAATAGGTAAGAATGATGCACTGCGGCCAACGGGTTCTTAGTTGAGTTTTCTCTATATGCCTCCTCCATGTCCTGGTGCAGCTGCTCCATATCTTTGTACGTCGTCCTACAATCTCGAAGTCGGGAGAGATCATCTTCAGGCGCAGTCAACTTCACCGACTTCTTATCACGTTTTCGCAGCTTTTTCGAGCCACTCACTTTTGAGGGCATCACCTTCTCCTTGGGCGCCTTTTGTTTCGATTCTCCACTTTTCTGGCCCATGGCTGCCGAATGAACTGCCACAGCTCAAATTTGAATAGATAAGCACTCTGGATGAATGCAGGGTGCTAGGGCAGCAGAAAACTAGAATTGCATCTGAGGGCACGAAACTACTCCAACAGACTCTTCACCTTATAGCGCCAGCTTCAGATCTACCACCTTAAGTGCCCATGTTTAGAAGTTAATGCAGGTGGAGATCGTGGGTGCAATTGTGCACCTCTAATTTGCTCATATGCGGGTAGTTCGCCCTTGGAAATGATGAATAACGGTGCTGGACAAGAGAATCCCCCTTGGGGCGCGTGCTCCTCGAGAGGAGTGCTTACCTGGATTTGCCATGGGGGCGTGCTTCGAATGCTGTAGGGCGAAAGTGCTTTGATTGGATAGATGTACGACCTCATTTTATAATGCTGCACTTAGGGTTAGAAGACGCTTTTGAAAATTTAACTTATCTCCTTCGCGACAATTGGTGCACTCTGGAAGGACAACTTGAAAAATAAAAAAACAACTAATTTTTAAAAGAAGGGAGGGGGGCCTTTCGCTCCCTAGACGGAGGGAAAGTCACTTATTTACTTTATTTTATTTTTAGTTTTTTAGCTAGAAGGGAGAGGAAGCTTTCTCTCCACATGTGGAGAGACAGAGGGCTTCGCTCCACAAGTGGAGCAAAGGAGAACCTCCTCTTTTTTTTTTTTTTTCCCAGCTTCGCTCCAAAGCTGGAGCGACAACAAACTATACACACATTTTGAAACATATATACATGAGAAATACCTAGCGGATCAATGATTTTCCTTGGAACTCGGTGGGTGATAAGCTTTAAGAAGAAAGTCATTCACTGAAATCGAGAGAGTGAAACCCTCCATGTCTTGCAGGATGAAGGAGTTGACCTGATTAACATCGGAGGCTCAAAATAGACCTTCCCAGAAGGCGTCAAACTTCTCGTGGTTTCTCGACTTAGACTTGTTCTCATTCCACTTTAAGACCAAGTCTCCGACACTGAAGGTTCTGTCGAAAGTCCTTTTGTCGAACCAGCCCTTGGTGGATTCAGCATGCTTCGCAAAAGCTTCATAAGCTTTCTCTTTTTCCTCCTCCAACTGCAACAACTAGGCTAACCTGACATCCATCGGGTCAAATTCACCTTCTTCGTTGTCGAGCCAGGTAAGTAACTGCAACGTGGGCAGCTTGATGTGGGTAGGTAAGACTGTGTCTTTCCCGTACACCAGTGAGTAGGGCAATGTCTTGATCGAGCGTTTGATGGAGATGCGGTCGGCCCAAAGTGACTGGTCCAAGAGTAGATTCTAGCTTCGCTTAAATTTTTGCAGTGACCTCTTCAAGATCCGCAGCAGGTTCTTGTTTGTAGACTCCACCAATGCATTGCCCTGTGGGTAATAGTTGGATAAGGTCTTCAAGTAGATACCATACCTGATTGCGAACTCATAGATCCTCACACCGGTGAAAGGAGAGTCGTTATCAGGCATGATGGCTTCAAGCATGCCGAAGCAAGTGATCAACCCTTCAAGGAAGGAGATAACCACGTTTTGGTTAGCCTACTTGGTCGAAATTACTTTCGACCATCGAGTGAAGGTACTCTCTGACGGTTAAAATGTACTTGTGGTTGGCAGAGGAGTTCGGATTAATGATCTCGATGAAGTCTAGGCCCCACTATTGGAACGGAGCTTCTACTTGGATGGGGTGGAGAGGAAGCGAGGAATTTCGAATTCTGCCTGAGTAGCATTGGCAACTGTTGCAACGTTGGCTGACCTTGAAAGCGTCGACGAAAAGGGTGGGCCAGTGGTAGCCTACCTTAATTATTTTCAAAGCCATCCACCTGCCTACGAAATGACCTCCCGAAATCCCAGAGTGAAACTCCTCTCGGATTTTTGCCTTCTCTGACTCTCTGATACACCTCAAGAGGACTCCATCAATATTTTGATAAAATAGTCTGTTGGGTGTCGGAACATATTTGTTAGCCTGCAAGCGAAATCTCCTTCTTTGCGAAGCATTGAAGCGAGAAGGACATCTGCCCGTGTCAAAGTATTTGACAAGGTCATATGTCCAATCTAGATTGTCAGCTGACAGGTTGGCAAGATTACTTCCAAGTGCAGGGTTGTTTGAGTCGAAGATTGTTGCTTTAACTGCGGTATTTTTAACCAGCTCTTGATAGAACGCTCTGCCTCGGACTAACTTGGTGGGGTGCACTTCGATGTCAAATTATTGGATCTTGGTGACCCATCCAACTCTCCTACTGCCAAGCTCCCCTTGAATGATGAAATTTTGGACGTCAGGGTGTATCACGTACACTATCGTCTTACTCTGAGAGACAAAATGTCAGAATTTTTGGAGTGACTTCATCATCATATGCACTTGTCGTTTGATAAATTTGAACTTTTCTTCATACAGTTGGATGATTTGGATGAGGAACGCTATCGGGAACTCATCTCCATCTTCCCCCCTATGTGTTAGAACGAGCGCGTAGCTTTCTGGCTCTCCGATGGTGTACAAGATAAAATCTTTTGCATAGTCGGGATTGACAAGGACTGGAGCTTGAGTGATCCGCTCCTTGATCTCTTGGAACGCCTGCTTCCTTTCATCAGTCCAATTGAATTCAGCGTCCTTTAAAAGCTCGGTCATCGACTTCACTACTTGGGCAAATTCGGTGATGAAATTCTTGGCGAAGTTTATTTATCCAAAAAAGGACTGTAGGGCTTTTTTATTTGATGGCAATGGGAGGTGGAGAAGCGCTTCAACTCGGGCGGGATCAACAGTTAATCCCTTTTTAGAGATAAGGTGCCCGAGCAGCATGCCTTCCTTCACTGCAAAGATTAATTTTTTGGGATTGATGGAGACCTTGAACTCCTGGTATTTCTCAAAGACTTGCCGCAAATATAGGTCGTGTTCATCCCTCTTATGGGAGAATACTGTCATGTCATTCGAGTAGATCACGACGATATGATTTAATAGTTCACCAAAGGCGAAGTCCATCGTCCTTTGCAAAGTTGCTCCGGATTTTGAAAGATCGAAGAGCATACGTTGGTAGGCGAAGGTTCCCCACTTGGTGGTGAATGCAGTTTGTGTTGGTCTTCATCTTTGACCCAAATCTGGTTGTAACCGGATAAGCCATCCATCAAGGAGAACATTTGCGCTCCCGCCAGTACGTGAAGGATTTGGTGGATCTGAGGTAGCGGGTAGTGGTCCTTGATCGACGCTTGGTTGAGATTTCGAAAATCGATACACAAGCGAATGTCGTCGTTTTTCTTTCGCACTGGAACAAGGTTGGCTACCCAAGAGGAGTGCTTGATCGGGTATATGATATTTGCTTCAAGCATTTTCAAAAGCTCATCCCTCATCAACATTTCGATCTTCGGGTTGACCGGCCTCTACTTCTGTCTGAAGGGTTTGATCCCTTCTTCCAGTTCAATGGTGTGTTGGATGACGTTCTTATCATACCCCATTAGATCTTGGTAGCACCAAGCGATGATATCGGGATACTCTTTGCACAGGGCGCGAATCTGTTGGAGCTCTTTGGCTGTGCAGTCGACCCCCACCTTGATAACTTTTCTCGGCTCTAACTCCAGGTTCACGAACTCTTTCTGGTCCACTTTGATCTTCTGGTCGATAGACCTGTCGTTCCAGTCGAAAAGACTCTCCAACGTGATCAGATCCTTTGGGATGTGGTTATTTTTCAGCTGAATCAATCCCTCGTGGTCTTCTTCGTTCAGAGTACGTTCTTCAATGGAAGATGCTTCATTCACTAGAAAATTGACAAGTTGCTCGTCATTGTCAAACACCTGCCAATGGAGTTTTTTATTAGGCATAAAAGGCCTGTAGATCAACCTCACCGTCTTCGGCTTATGCATCATATCATCTGCTGGTGAAAACCGGGCACCGATGGAGGCTAAGATGTCCGCAAGCTTGTTTCACTCTCGTGAAATTGACTTGATGTCTAGCGCAGTGAAGGATTCAAACAAATCCCACACCTTGTTGTGGTACGCCTTCAAATAGTGTTGCTTGGAGATGCTCTTGTTAGTAACTTGATTGCAGATTAATTTGGAATCCTCGAATATCTACAACTGCTTAATGCTGAGCTTTTCGGCTTTCTTGAGTCCTAGGTACAAAGCCTCATACTTTGTTGCATTATTCGTACAACTACATGTGAGCCTGTACGAATAATTTTTTTGTTCGCCTGATGGGGAAATGAGGGCGATGCCAGCTCCTGCACCATTCTTGCACCACGCACCGTCGAAGTATAGCTTCCATAGCTAGTCGGATACTGGGGATTCTTCTACAAGTGCTTTTGTTTCAGCCTTTTCAAGCCTTGTGAGTGAGTAGCACCCCAAATCAGTCCTGATAACAACATTAAAATCTGTCATGGAGAACTCATCTTCTATTCGGAGCTCGCCGAGAGATTCTTCCATCAGGTCTACTTGATCTTCTTCTGTCATCAGGTTGACAGAGTTGAGCCCTTCTCCTTGTCTTCAAGTTTTTTAAGATGAAAACTAGTATGCTTCTCGTTGAATAGTTAAAATATGTTCCCCTTAAAGGGAATATCCAAGTGTGAGTAGTCGAGGGAGAGATAGCCTCCCAACTTAGCTGTAAATTCTCGCGAGAGGCACATACTGAAGTATGGCTCTAAGTCGACCACCACAATCTCTTGGATGACCGTGACCTGCGGTATTTTGTGGAGTTGGATCGGAACATCTTTAATAACTCCTACCATCTTCACGGGAGTCTCGTCTAATTGCAGCACTCTAGGATTGCGTCGGGTATACTCCATATCCATGATTTCATACATTGCTTTGGGCATGACAGTTGTCACGGTGCCAGAGTCAATCATGCAGTTATGCACAATCCATCCTTCCGTCCTAAGGGAAAGTTAGAATGGCGGGGACCTATTCTTACTTGTCATCGAAGTCGTTAGCGGTTGTGCAAACACCGTCTGCGTTGGCCTACTCTCCTTGTCTTTAGCAGACTTGAGAGATTCCTACAAACTCTCCTTGTCTTTAGCAGACTTGAGAGATTCCTACAAAAGGTCAACTTGACCTGGAAGTTGGAGAGCGTCGTAAAGGCTTACCTTGGCGGGTGCCTTTTTCATCTCTTCGACGATGCTATATGCTGAAGTGCCAGGATCTCCAACTCCCTTTGCAGTTTCATACGTTTTTCGGTAGTGTTGGGTGACATCCACCCTCTGACGCTTAGTCGGCGAAGGGTATCAAAGCTTTTTCGTGGCCTGGTCTCGCGTCTCGGCCTGCGGTTGAGAATTCGAAGCTTTGGGTTGGAGCACCTTTTCTCTAGTGCGAGGCGGCAGGTAGTCTTTCAGCAAGTTGGACTGCTCCGAGGTTGTTGCTGGATTGGGAGCTTTTGCTGGCGACTGGGCCTTTTGGCTCCATGGCTTGGGTGCAGCAGGCACCTTCAATGGATCCATCTGGGCCGGATCTACCTCAATAGGCTTCTTCCCAGCCTTGGTAAGGACTGAGACTTGCTCGACGGAAGACATCATGAAATTATGACCGGCTTCCCTGATCATATTAACTTGCTCATAAGCGTCGTCGGACAGTGTCTGAACATAGTTGAGGTGCACCATGTAGGTTTCTTCGCTATGTGGATCATAGCATGTGGTACACTAATACACTTGATCCGAGGTGTTGGCCTCTTCGCTGCTCATTACAACTGAGTTGCTTTCGGGAGGCCTGTGAGCACTGGAAGACGCTTGTTCTTTAGTGATCGAGGGAGGAGGGAATCTCCTTTGCTGAAAGCTTTGGTGATCTTGCCTCCTTGTCATGTCGCTCATCTGATTCGCCATTGTCTTCATGTATACCCGTATTTCTTGCAACTCTTTTGCCTGCTCCGTAATTGTGGTTGCTTGATTTACAGGTAATGGCAATGGAGCCAACGATGCGGGTAATGTCGGATGATGAACCGGAGTTGGGAGTTGAGGGATGGCAGGCGCTTGATACGGTGGAGTGGATACCGCTGGATACTGAGGGATTGGATTCCATGGTTGACTAGGATATATCTAGGATGTAGGCGAAGCGGATGCGCTCGAGTACATATTTTGCAGGAAGTTCGGGTAAATCGGAGTTGTCACCTTGGGATGCAACTTCCCGATAGCTATCAAATCAGCTTTCGTCTTTTGCACTTGCTGGTATAACTCTGAAAACGTGTTGGACGTTAGCATGCCAGATGCTCATGCTAATATCGGAATGAAACGCTCTTAGGTAATAGAACGTTGCCTGCTCCTGTGTGGGCCACAGGCCATCAGTGACTCTCTGCCAGGTTTGGGCGAACCTGACATTGAAGTCAACTACTTCCTCTTGAGGATGCTTCTGGATAATGGTGAACTGGTGCAACAGAGAAAAGGGGTCTCCTTGTTCATTGAAACCCCTTATTAATTGTCCTGCCAATTGGTCCCATTAAGTGATGGTGTCGGCCGGGAGTGACCGGTACCATTAGAGGAGCTTACCTCTTAGTGAATGCACCAGCAACTTCACCATGACGTCTTCTTCGGTGATTTAGTGAATGGTTGCTAGTCCTGCGACGTCTTGAATATGCTCATGCACCATCTTTCCCGTACCGTCGTAAGTGGGTAAAGCTTTCAAGGCTGCGAGCGGTTTTGTGTGTTGAGCCTATAGGGCAAGGGTCCCGTATGATTCCAGGCTAGGAACTACTTGGGAGGGGCTTGTTGTGCATCTGTGCGTATGGAGAGGTTGGCTACAATGGTTGGTTCGGTTGAACCAGAGGAGTCGATAGAACTTGCTGAACCGAAACCGTGGGAATACTCGGAGCACTTGGTTGAATGTTTGGTGGAACCTGAGTATTCTAATGGGATGTTCGGACGGAGCACTCTAGGATGCTCTCCCAGAGCGTCGATCTCAAGCTCGAAGAACTCGATTGCTTCTTCTGTATTTCTAACTCCATCTCGTGTGCTTGAAGGCGTGAGATTTTACACTGGTCTACGAGACTTGGAGGCGTCTGCGTTCAGCTTAGTCACCAAATGTTCAGATTAGACAACAATAAGATGAACATCACTTCTTAATACTGCTTTGACATGGAACGATTGCATCCCACCGGGCGTGCCAGAAACTTTTGGCAATCGAATCGACCTAGTTATAGATTTTCTAAGTCTACAGCGCCCTAGACCTGCTGCCAAGCATTGAATGTCTGAAGGAAAGGAATGTCCTCCGTGAGGATCACCAATAGGGCTTGTTCCGAAAATAAAAATATGGGGGAGGTTTGAGATGAGGGTTAGGAAGATACTGAAAGAGATGGAAAATTACTAAAAGGAATGGGAAAATGCTAAAAGTCGTAAATATGGGGTGATGGACAGGAAGCACGATAAACAGCCTAACGCTTGAACCAACAACAATCAAAACAATAGACCTTTAACAGAAACCAACGTTAAACCTTCAAAACTGCATAAACTCCAAGGGTATTTCAGGGATTCGTCCTTTATTGAAAGCTAAATCCAGATAACAGAACTAAGCCTCTAGCCATCTATGGACGATTCGGTTGTTGGATGGGCATATCGGTTGCAAGAGGAGCTGTTACATACGTATTACCAATGCTATGTTTATTTAAAATAGAGAGGAGAGCTTAAGAGTTTTAAAAAGGTTATCGTCGGCATTGAAGACAAACACCTGATTAGAGAGTTCCGGGCGAGCAAGAGAAATAAATCTTAGCTGAATTCGGGGTCAGAAGTATGGGCCAATGAAGTACCCGCCAATGCCAGAGGGGGGTATGGGACCAGCCAGGCTTGCGCACTGGATGGAGCGGCGGACTTCGAGGTGAATAGAGTGGGGAAATGAATACCCGTTCGTATCTGATTGGACCACGAAATGGGGAATCAATCCCCTATTGATCAGTAAGTCGTGTGCTATCTGAAACCTTCCCCCCCCCGCTTAACCAGCTGATATGCGAAGAAGCTTTTTGGGTGGTTCAGCGGGTCCGGGCTCGAGGCCCGAGCCCTTTAAATTAAGGTCGTGCGGCCTTCTCTTCTCCGGCTCATTGGTAGCATTAGCGAGATATATCTATTTCGAACTCCCCTCCACCGTTCGTTTTCCGGTTCTGGGTCAAAGTCCGGGTATGGGTATGGGTCAATAGCTGCTACTAGTAATGCCTACGCCTCCGCCCCGTATATTCCTGCTTGCTCTGGTGCCGGGTCCCGATCGATGCTTATGGATAAAGAGCAGGACCCACATGCATGAATCCGGTCACTAGAATGCGTCCCTTATATAAGCCCATCATATCACGTGTATAATGCAGTGAGAGTACTCTCTGTTTAAAAAGGGGTAGGTCGGTTGATAGCTCTCAATCTGCCCCGATCGCCCTTTAACTTTAACCGTGTTGAGAGCGGGAGAAGCCGTATATAATAGGCATCTCCTCTTAAGGGCTTCCCCTCTCTATTTCAAAAGGGCACTCGCCCCTATATCAATGGGATAGATCAGGAGGTCGAGGGAATCTAAGTTGTTTAACCGTAACATCTGAAACAAAGGTATAACCTGCGGCCCATTCCACGCAAACCAAACCCTTTACTAATGCAACGCTAGGCCCAACCTCTCTATTTTTGGGAACTCATTTCGGGTTGAGAAGCTGCCCCCCATACTCCATGGCCTTTGATTGAGACGACGGGTTGAGAAGCCCTTTTGAAACCTGGGGAGCTCTCCGCTCTCCCGAGGTGAAGAAGAAGAGCATTTTTTTAAATTATTCCGTTCATTCACTTGCCAGAGGGATCTCGAGAGTGCAATTACTTATTGAAGAGGTTCCCTGCGCTCATCGAAGGATAGATTACATTATTGAATTTTTGGCTTTTGAATCTCTGACTATTCGCTGAAGCCGATTCACTATCACTGCGTTGTGAACAAATACAATTAGTCCATTGAAAGCTAAATCCAGATAACAGAACTAAGCCTTTATTGAAAGCTAAATCCAGATAACAGAACTAAGCTATATGATAAAGAGGCTAATTTAACAAAAATAACATGATAGAAGTCATACACAGAGATAGAAGATTCAAAGCCGGAGCCAAAAGTCTGTATTTTGAAAGCAGATTTCAAAGCGTACAACTGCTTTTCTAACAGAGATTGTCCATCTTAGTTACAGACAAAAGAGCAGCCTTTATAGGGGATTCTACCTCCTAAAACTTTAATGCCCAACCACTTCCGCAGTAGTGACAGGCAGATTTGATTCGAAACCAACTTACAGCATTTAATTCATCCTTACAGATAACTCAGCATTGAAGGTAGAAGGTTCCGGCAAGATAACTCAGCATTGAAGGTAGAAGGTTCCGGCAACCCACCATGATCGAACGGCTTAAAGCACAACTTTGGGTTAGTTTAACGAGTCAATGCCGAAATCCGGGCAGTCCCTGACAGTTTCGGGCATTCCATGGCGGTTTTGGGGCAGTTTACACTGTGTTTGGTGCCCGTCGGGAGCTTCGCTCCATAATTGAAGCGACAGAGTCTTTTCATGCCTTAGAAACTTTCCAGTGTTTTTGTTTTGGGTGTTGCTTCCTGGGTGGAGCGACAGAGTCTTTCGCTCTACTGGTGGAGTGCGTGGAGGGCTTGCTCCACTGGTAGAGCAACAGACTGCCTTGACTTTTCTATCGAGCTTGTCGCTCCCTGGGTGGAGCGACAGAGGCTTTCGCTCCACTAGTGGAGTGCTTGAGACTTTCGCTCCACTAGTGGAGCGAAAGGGCCTTTGACCATAAAGTTTGACTTCTGCTTGAACTTGTTGCTCCCCGGGTGGAGCGATAGGGCCTTTCGCTCCACTAGTGGAGCGATAGGGCCTTTGACCATTTTGACTTTTCCCTTTGCACTTTAACTTGGCCAAACGCTTATCTTTGCACCTTCCGGGACCTTCACTCCATTGGTGGAGTGACAAGGCCTTTCGCTCCACTGGTGGAGCGACAAGGCCTTTCGCTCCACTGGTGGAGCGACAGGACCTTCGCTCCATTGGTGGAGCGACAAGGCCTTTGACCCAAAAGTTTGACTTTCTCTTGCATCCGTTTTGGCTAACGTTTAATTTTGCACTTTTCCGTAGTGTCACTCCACTGGTGGAGTGATAGGGAGTTTCGGTGGAGCGAATGCAGTTTTGACCATTTTGACTTTCCTTAGCCTTTTAATGCTTTTTTGATTGGAGTGTCGCTCCATTGATGGAGCGCTTGTTGTTTTGACCAGGCTTTGACCTGTCTTACATCCTTAGCCAAAATTGCCTATCTTTAAGCCTTGCTAGCCTTTCGCTCCACTGGTGGAGCGACTGGGACGTTCGCTCCACTGGTGTAGTAACAACATCTTTCAATAGGAAAACATGCTCTAAAAACACCTAAGTGCTGGAAAATGTCACCATATGCGCAGATTTGAAAAGAACTTTGAAGAAAAAAAATGGTAGTAAGGAAGAGAACCAATTCACAACATGGCCATGCTAAAACGTTTACAATTTTGCATGCAATGATAAGAAAAGTACAGAAAAAACAGAGAGACCACAGAACGCAAAAGAATACAGTTTAGAGTAAGAGACAGCTGGTGAAAACACAACAACATAACAACATCTTGACCATTTTTAATGGAAAAAGAGAAGTTTTACAGTGATTTAGTCTCAAAAACTGTATACAACATGAATTTTAACAAAATGTGGCAAGAATAGCAACAATAAGTAAACACTATTATGTGATCAAAGTTAAGACACTAAATTAACAACATAATTTTCATGGAATGTGCATTTATCAGATAAAAGTGCACAAGCAGTAGCAATAGCAGATGTTGTTTGTGTAAGGTGCAAAGGTGATTTTTAAACTCTAAGGGCTCAACAAGATTAGGGTTTGTGAAAAAATCTTGATATCCAAAATGTACATGGCCAAAGCATAAATCAAGTTGCAGATAGGGCGAATGTATAAGTAAAAGTAAACACTGTTGTGTGATCAAAGTTAAGACACTAAATTTACAACATAATTTTCATGGAATGTTTATTTATTAGACAAAAGTGCAGTAGCAGGTGCAGGTGCTGGCTGTGTAAGGTGCAAAGGTGATTTTTAAGATCTAAGAGCTCAACAAGATTAGGGTTTGTGAACAAATATTGATATGCAGAATTTATATTGCCAAAGCAAGTACAAATACAAATAGATTGCATGGAATATAGCAGCTTTCTAAAGGCATATTTTACAATTCTTTAGATCTAATTATAAATTAGATTCATTAATTTTCAGTTCCTGATTTGTGTTTCTTTTAAGCTTTTGTTGTTTTTGGGTGGTGAAATGAAATCCTCCATATTTCACATATGTGTTTCTTTTAAGCTTTTGTTGTTTTTTGGTGGTGAAATGAAATCCTCCATATTTCACATATTTTTTCACTGATAAATTGTACGAAAATTGCATATGAACAAAATTTATAATTTAGCTCTTAGTTAGCATTGTTCTTTCTACATGATAAACGGTCCCATGTTCATTTGTCCCTCTTTATGTTCTCCATCATAACACATTGAACTTTGCAATTCAATGTGTTGTCACCTGGACTTGTCTTAAAATTTGGTTCATGTGAGATTGTTACACGTATATATGAAGGTAATCTATATAGGTTGTTCGACATGGCTGGTCCTGAAAAATCCACAATAGCTGCTAGCCTGCTAGCAAACAAGAAGCACAATTTTGAAGTATGGCATTGGAAACTCTGCTAATTAGTATACAGAGATTGTCAGAAATTCAGAAAAAAGATGGGGTATTGGAGAGTTCAATTTGAATCGTACCAAGGCTATAAGTTTGTTTTAGAGTTGTATATTAGGGAAGCACGACTGAATATTTTTCCCAAGGAAAGAGGCTACAAGAAAGAGGCTACATGTGCTAAGGATATTCTTGAACTTGTTCATATTGATATACCCATACCGCTGCAGACAACATCGAAATGGCAGCTTGAGATACTTCATAACTTCTATTGATTCTGTACCAAATTTGCCATCAATTGTATTTCTCAAGAAGTCAGAACTTGTAAATGCTCTCAAACAGTTCCATCTCTTAGATGAATTACAAACTGGAAACTCCTTGATATAACTCAGACATGCTGTGAAGGGGAATATTTGCCCATGAAAATCAAACTGGAAGCTCCTTGATGCAACTCAGACGTGCTGTGATGCAATTGTAGCTCTCATAGAAACTATACTATGCCTTAAACCCTCATCAAAATGGAGTTACCAAGTACAAGACAGGTTAACTTTTAGGAAATTTGTTGGTCTGCAAATTTAATTTTTGATAGAGTTATAAATACTAAAAATTTAACTGCTGGGGCAAAAGACAGTCCATAAATTTTTGCTGATTACCACAAGAAAGTTAAGTGGCACTCCCAGGTTTTGAGACATTAACTCCATATTAACTCATTTTATCATTTATTAAGTATTCTACGAGTTTTCCAATCAAAACTAGGAGAGAATAAGTCAAAAGGTCCAGGTTTCAACAAATGTTGCAAACATAAAACAAAATTTTTTTGGATTATGCCTAGAGCTAACTCAACCCATATGAATTTCATAATAAACATTTCCATGCTCGATGGACGAGTATTAAGTAAATAATTACCTTTAGATTTGACTTCAACATTTAGATTTGACTTCAACATTTGTTGTGTTTTTTTGGAGGTGGCAACCGTCTTCCAACTTTGTGCTTGCTTTCTGGAACAGCGAAGTATCCCAAGCAAATTAACATATTAAAAATGGATATTCCCTACCTAAATATTAATATACAATCATACACTCAAATTATATAGCACCCTCCTCAAGTCAAAATGTGAACAAAAATGTTCAATTTCAATTTCAGGTAACAAACAGTTATTAAAACAATGTTTATCATTAATGACCTTGAAATCAACACCAGCTTGTTTTAATTTCTTTTTAGAGCGCACCATCTCTTCTTTACTCTTATTTGGTTGCAATCAACCTCTTCTAAGGACCTTGTCCCAAAAAAGCACCAGGAACACCTGAATCAAAATAAGGCACCTAGACATGCCTGTTTGCTCTAGTGAATCAAAATTGAAGATTTATCAGGCTGTCAACAACCAACTTCTAAATGGTCAAAACAAATTTTACCCAAAAAAATTTCACCAAGGAAAGTGAAAGGGCAATAAGTAGTATCTTGCCTGTAAAATTTTCATGTGGCTTACACCAGGAAATCGAGCAAAGAAAACCCGCCTATCAAATATTACAGCTTATCACTTATCATTAAGATGCAAATTCATGTCTACACATGCTATTCTCTACTTATGAGCCTATTATGTAGGAAGCTTATAAAATAAAATTCTAAAGAAGTTTTGTTATGTATAAGCCATCAAAAAGTGCTCACTATTTGTTCTAATATAACTATATTTTTATCTATTTTAAAGAGGAATATATCTACTTGTTTTGTGTTAGAAATTAAACCAAATTTCACACCTGGTAGATGTCTGGCAGATCTTATCTTTCGGATTTGAACGTCGTATTTTAAAGGTGTCCGAAGTTATTCAGCGATTGGATAGACACCCTTCTTTTGAATTCAATGCGTGTCAAAAGGCTAGTAAGCCTTTCCCTCCAAAATCAGCGATTGGATAGACACCCTTCTTTTGAATTCAATGCGTGTCAAAAGGCTAGTAAGCCTTTCCCTCCAAAATCAGGTTATATGTATAAGTCGATGCCATTTTTCAAGAGAGTGAAGCTGAAAGCATATTAGAGTAGCAGAGCCTAAGCATGGAGTGAAGCCAAAAATTGAAGCCGTAGCCTTCAGAAACTCCTCTGAGAATGTAACCTGCAAATCTCCAAGTTGCAGATGTCTGTGGATGTATTTCCAGTTCATGTATGTGGATGTATTTTCCAAATATTAAGTAATATAGAATACCTTTGTGTATTTTTGCCTTTGTGTAATATTTGTAGACAGGTAAATTGATATGTCCTTATTTGCTGAATCAGTTTTGGTATTATGTTATTTTGTAAATGTATGCAAAATGTTTGACGAAATGTGTGTGCATATATTTAATTATTATGTTGTAAAGTGTAATTTAATATTATATGTAATAATAAAGTCATGTAAGTCAATTATGTCGACTAAATTAGAGTTATAAACTATTTCATCCTGTAGTGGAAAATGTCAAGTAATGCAAAAGCAAATGCAAATGAAATGTAATTTGAGGGAAGTTATAAGGTAGTTGGAGGGTAACTACTTTTTGGGTATATAAGTAAGCCCTCCCCTCATTCATTCAATTTGTTCAATGGTTGAGGGATTGTTCGGGCATTAAGGAGAGTAATGCAGGTTGATTGATGTAGTCCAGTCTTGTATGTAGCCATGGAGAATATTCTGCGTAGGGTTTGCTAAAACTGTAATGTTGTATCATAAATGCCATTGTTAATATAAACTTCCTGTAATTATTGTCATCTACCATTGTTGTTGCTATTGCTGTTATTGCTATTGTTATTATTGTTGTTGCAGGTTTTCTATGCATTATTATAGTTATACTACAATGATAGCAGATCTGTAGAATTTTTTAAGTGGAAATGGAAATGTGTGTAGCATGTTAAATTTCGTTTCTAAATCTGATGTCATTGCTATTACGAAGTTGGGTCCAAATTGGTGACATGGAGTTCTGAGCAATGAAACCCTTGGGGAGATGTGCACGACAACAATGGAGTGTAGCCAAAGACGTAGGTGAAGATGCACCATATTTTTTGTTTGCAAATTAAGGACGTGCACACCAACAAGATGAAGAAATGCCAGTGAAGAGTTTGCAGATTGCGGATTCGTAGACGTCTGCAGCACTAGTATGGACGTCTGCAGTCCAAACATCTGCAGCAGCAGAATAGGTAGACCAATTCGTTGTTTGGAAGAAGAGAGTCCAAGAATAGAGGAAAAAATAAGGAAAAATTACTACTAGGAACGAAAGAAGAGGGTACAAGGACCACCAAGAGTCAAGGAAAACGTTGATGTAGAAACTATGCGAGGATATGGTGAGTGGATGGTAACACCTGAACAAGCGGCAGGAAGGTTGCAGAGGAGTGCAGAGGACGGGAGTTAGGCACCAGAGCAACAGTGCGCGAGGTCTCAAGAAGGAAGAGTAGGGCCACAACCAACATTCTAGCGAAGGAAGTCGGGAAGTAAGGACACACAGGAAGTCGAGAGAAGACTGTTTGGTGAGAGTAAAGATACCTAGACTAAAAACATCCGACGAGGAGCAGCATAGCAGGAATCCCACCAATGGCCAACGTAGCCACCAAAGTCAAGAAACTAAAGTGTCCACTTTTCACAGGAGAAGGGAAGGAAGACCCGATTAGGCATTGGAGAATTTGCCGCATGGTGTGGAAAGCAACTGGACAAAATAATGAAGCAGATTTGAGGTGGTTGTTGCCTGCAACGTTTCGAGAATCTACAATGGGCTGGTATATATACTTATCGTAAGACAAATACAAGACATGGGAAGAGTTATGTGATGCATTTGTGGAAGAATTTCAATCATATGATACTAACAAAAATTATAGCATTCAAGGAGATAAAGAGCTTGTTCATTATTACAATCGAAGGTTGAGTAGGTTGTTTGACCATGTGGAGAAAGACCACTCAGAGGAATCAAAGAGTATGTGGTTCATAGATGGACTTCTCCCTATGTATCAAAGGAAGATGAAGACATTTTCTCCAAGATCATACCAAGAGGCTTTGGATTATGCCTTGACTTGGGAAAGTGATGCAAAAACCTCACCGATGAATAAGACTCGGACGACTAGAGAATGCAGTCAGATGGTGGCGGTGGAGACGTCTAAGGTGCAGACGTCTAAGCAAGAATAATTTGAGGTGGAGATTTTTGAGGTGCATCTATCGAAGGAGGATCCATCTAAGGAGGAGCCATCTCAAAAGGAGAAGTCTGAAAAAGAGTTGTCTGAGGTACAAATGTCTGAGCAAGAGACGTCTAGTCGAAACATCTGCCGTCCATCCTAGACGTCTAACTGTCTAGTCTAGACGTCCAATCCAAACGTCTGTCGTCCGTCCCAGACGTCTGGTCACCTAGCCTAAACATCCAATCCAAATGTCTGCTGTCTGTCCTAGACATCTAACCGTCTAGCCCAGACATCTGTCGTTCATCCTAGATGTCTATCCATCTAGCCCAGATGTCCAGTCTAAACGTCTATCATCCATCCCAGACGTCTGACCATCTAGCCCAAACATCCAGTCCAAACGTCTACCATTCGTTTAGACATCTAACCTATTTGTCCCAAATGTCTACACTTAGTCATTTGAGACGTCTACCTGTGTGCAAACTGTCCGAGACATATATCCATCTAAGTCGTCTAATTGTTGTCCTAGACATCTAGATATGGTATCCGTCAGACTTCTCAATCCGTCTAACTGTTTGTTTGGTCGTCTGACCCCGACGTCTGGTCGTTTGTCTAGCCGTCCGACCCAGACATCTAACCTTCTATCCCAGATGTCTAGCTATTAGACGTAGACATCTAGCCTAATCCGTTAGAGAATAAGTCATCAGGGATTGTTGTCAAAAATGTTGTCATCAGAAGCAGTGCAGTCAAAGGATTTACCGTTTGAAGTACTATTCGACAAGGGAGATGTCTATTAGAGGTTGATAAGAAGTCAGTCGGATCATAAAAGTAGTGAATTAGAGCTGATAGGAAGCAGTTTCAAGAGATTAGTGAAGGCTTCCAAATGGTTGATGAAGAGAAAAATTTAGTTTGGACAGTGATGGTTTCAGTGGTTTTGCTGTTGAGGCAGCACGTGAAGGGCATTACCCCTCGATCCCACAAGGGACGCTGTCCCTTGAACCTGCAAGGGGACTCCCACCCCCTTGACCCCCGACATAGGTGGCAACGGGTGTTGCCTATCATGTTCATGATGTTGATGGCATTGCTCATGTTGATGATATGGCTAATTGCTCAAAGTGAAGTGCCTATTCAGAGAATGTTGACCATCCTGATGAGTGCACAATTAGAGAATAAGGTGTTGCGAGCAATCTCAAGTGAAGTTTATTACCAAAGATGTATGGAACAGGAGAAAGAGGAAGGAGCGTGACAAGAAATTTTGTTACATTGTTCAGTACTTCTATTCCTAGTGTTTAGCTCGTGTTGTCGAGGACACCAACTAGTTTAGAGGAGGGGATAGATGTAGACAGGCAAATTGATATGTCCTTATTTGCTGAATCAGTTTTGGTATTATGTGTTATTTTGTAAATGTACGCAAAGTGTTTGACGAAATGCGCGTGCATATATTTAATTATTATGTTGTAAAGTGCAATTTAATATTGTACGTAATAATAAAGTCATGTAAGTCAATTATGTCGGCTAAATTAGAGTTATAAACTATTTTGTCCTGTAGTGGGAAATGTCAAGTAATGCAAAAGCAAATGCAAATGAAATGTAATTTGAGGGAAGTTATAAGGTAGTTGGAGGGTAACTACTTTTTGGGTGTATAAATAAGCCCTCCCCTCATTCATTCAAGTTGTTCAATGGTTGAGGGATTGTTCAGGCATTAAGGAGAGTAATGCAGGTTGATTGATGCAGTCTAGTCTTGTATGCAGCCATGGAGATTATTCTACCTAGGGTTTGCAGGCTACAGATTGTAATGCTAAAACTGTAATGTTGTATCATAAATGCCATTTTTAATAAAAACTATCTGTAATTACTGTTATCTACCATTGTTGTTGTTATTATTGCTATTATTATTGTTGCTACAGGTTTTCTATGCATTATTATTGCTATACTACAATGATGGCAGATCTATAGAATTATTTAAGTGGAAATAGAATTGTGTGTAGCATGTTAAATTTCATTTCTACAATATTCAATTGTTTATTAACCAACTTAGCAAAGTTAGGTTTTATTTCATTTTGTCTTATTGTTATTCATGTTCCATCCCTCTAAGAAACGTTTGTCATATCCCCTTTGCCAAACTCGGTGTTGTATCCTACACGTAATAGCTCATGCTATATGTCACTTGTCTTGTGCTTCTTAAAGCATGTAAGTCATTTAACTTCACGATGTAGAACAAGCTACAACGTAGAACAAGCCTGTTCTAGTCCTCTTATGTTGTGTGTTGCGCATGTTGTAGCTCGCACGCTAGTTACCTTGGTATGTGTGCCTATGATTTGATATCGCAGCGTAGAACCTCCCTCAACAAAATTGTCGTAGCCCACGATATTATTCTTTTCAGCAGATTATGGACGTCATTCGTGTTACAACCTGTGCACTTTGTGGCTTGGAAGTGGTGAAGGCGTTTGTGATTAGCAGGATAGAACATCCTGTGCTGCAGACCGCAGAGTTCATCATGTTGTAGCCCACGTGGAATACTGTGCTATAACCTTCAGCTTGCTCCAGCTCGAGGCGTGTTCCATCCTGCAGTTGCTCCAGCCCACGGCCTGCTGTAGCCCACGCGACACGCGCGTAAAATCTTTCAAATTGGTATCAGAGCTAGCGCTAACTCATGGAAGATAAGAAACAATGGCTTCTATGTAACAACCCGGTTCTACTACAGGTTGTTCAAATCACAAAACAAAAATTTTGACAAGAGCGTATAGATAATAATTACGGATTCAACCATCATGATTTGTACATGGTATAATTCTTTCACACTTCAAGAAATATCACCACTACAGTTGGTGTCTTAAGTGCTCGGGACCGGCCAAATTCCCACAAGAGTTCACCAATTTGGATCTACTCTCTACTCGAGCTTACTTGATCTTGGCATGGGGTTGTCCTTTTAGGGCCCATAACACCTGAAAGGGAGAACGTTAAGTTTCCCCACCCAAAGCATGTGGATTCGCAATCCCTTTAAACTAATTATGGCAGTTCCAAGCCAGGATGCTTTTGGGTTTAGTATTATTATGCCAATGACCGGTCATAACCTTCTACTAAGGCATAGCCGGGGTCCACCATATCATGGCTTTGTAGACCGGATTTCTCACTTCCAACCTCGGTTGACGGTAATGCTGCCCATACCATCTATCGCTGGATTATCCAAATTTCGTGGTTACCCCTTCAACCATGGCTTAAACTGGTTCCTCCCCAATCGAAGCAAAATAGTGAGCATCCTCACGTACTAGTTGGCGGTCAATCTAGGATGACATACCATAACCAACCTTTTGTTTTACATCTCCAGGTGAATGCAAGACAACATAACAGTTCCGCATAGAAGTATTACAGCATTTCTAAAACAAGAAATTAAAAATAATATCTAAGAATGCATATTTCCAGCCAATCACAACTCAGCCTGATTCGGGCTATCCAAACATAATGATTTAAATTCCAACCTTGGTATCCTACGGTAGTTTAAAAAAACACTTTACGCCCTTAGTCTACTCTCAGGAGTTTCCAAGCAACAATACAACTGGGCAAGGACATTAGCCAACAATCAATATTAACATAACGTTTCCACTGTTCTATTGGAGACATCTCACAGATGCCACAACTATACAAGCACCAGCTCAGCATTTCGGTAGCATCATCTAGAAACAACAATCCTGGCCCCCACACACTCGCTGACAGAGATGGAGTAGTTGGAGAGCTTAAGGCTATTAAGGGTCAGCTTGAACCACTTAAATTATGTCTACATGAGAACAGGCAATCATGTAGGAAAAACATCCATAGAAAATGCAGTCTATAGTACACAGGCAAAACCATATTAAAACAACTCTATTTCATCACTTACGTAAATCATGGCTTTCCATTTATATTTATATATAAAGCTCACCAAACCAGAATCTTCATAAAATACAATTTCAACAACATAGCTAAAAGAAACATATTACAAATATAGAATTCCATGGTTTCTTTAAACATATTCAACATCAATCAATCTTATTCGTAGAGCAAATGTAACAGTAATCACAATGAAACCATGAAAAACAAGCAACAATCATTCAATTTTCCCTTAAGATAAGCTCTAACCTTTCAATTTGAAGTGGCTTGTTAACCGAACCTATTCCAATGCTCCTCAGGGTGTAGAAAAACAACACTAACTTCCCAATGTTTGATAGTATGCAGATTTTAGAATTCACTTTGCTGAAGACTTCGGAAGATAAACACACACCATCTACCAGTAATCTTTTTCCTTTGTTTTATAGGGAAGCTTACTAGATAATCGTTTGACACCTTTCAGTTTGTTTGCCAGGTGGTAATATTCCCACCATTCGAGTGGAGGAACGTAACTATATATTTAAAAAAAAAACTCCATAAATCTAAACCTATATTCCAACAAATCGTTATTGTTTATTGTATAAATTTTAATATATAATGTTTATTTAGCTTGTAAACTTGCTTCCACGAATACAATCCATAAATTCAATTTCATCATTTATAATATATGCATTCTCAATATTATAAAGTTTGATCAGTTTATAGAAAGGACGAGTTCCTTAACAAATTTAAGATAACAATTATAATTTAAATATTTTATTAGTTTTTTTTTTTTAATTCCATAATCTTTTATATATATTAAGATGCTCACAAAATACACACACATCTCATTTCATATGTGCTATGTCTATAATGCTTTAAACTTAGGTAAAATATAGAAGTATCAATTTCTTGTCATTTTAATATTTTATTATTTCAAATTAATATATTTATTATTATTATTTTTTCAATTCTTAAATATTACAAAAATATTGATATTTATATATACAAGCAACTTATGAAAGAAGTCATACACAAAATTCAATTATGCATGGTTTTAAAATGTAATGATAGGCAGAAAACCTATGGTGGGCTTTCATGTACCCACGGTCCAAGGTGCTCGAGGTACGACATCATATCCACTCACCTGACACTTCCAACCTTTGTCTCCGTAAGGGGGTGGTAGTTTTCCTTTGTCACGCACGTGGACCTACACCTGCATTACAAAAAAATTAACGCAAAATCATATTCCTCCAAATAAATTAATCACAAGTGGCGGGGATGTGACATACCCCCCACTAGGAATTACCACAGTCCCTGTGTTAGCTAAAAATATAAATGCATACTTTCACAACAATTGATTATATACATATAAGCATATAACAATATCTGATCATAGATAAACAAGTGCAAAAACAAACTCTAATATCGAATCACATCATGCCAAACAAAGCAAAATATTGTTCCATATGAATATTTTAATTGTCTTTTGTTCATCAATCTTGAAACAAGTAAGAAAATTGGTTTTTCATGGCTGTAACATCCTCCCAAGTGGCATTTTTCTCAAAGTAATGGTCCCACTGGACCCTACACTGCTCCACAATCTTTCTCAAAGTAATGGTCTCACTGGACCCTACACTGCTCCACAATCTTTTTCCTTAGTTGTTTAGTTCTGAAGCCCAAAATCTTAATTGGTTGAACCTCAATGAGCTGCGGGTCCAACATCTGCAGATGAGATACATCCAAGATATGAGATGGGTCAGCTATATATTTATGAAGAAGAGACACATGAAAAACACTGTGGATATTTGATAAGTTCGGTGGCAATGCAAGCTGGTAGGCAATAGGACTAATTTTGGCAACAATGTCAAAAGGACCGACAAATCTAGGACTCAATTTCATAGATTTAATGGAACTTTTGGTCGGTTTGACTCTAAGGAAGACTTTGTCACCGACGGAAAATTCTCGGAGTATTATTTAAGGTCAACGTAACTCTTTCCACGATCAACAGCTTCACGAAGTCGCTGGCAAATTTCTTTAAGCTGATTCTCCATTTTTTTAACAACATCGTGATCGATCACTTCTCGATCGTCCAGATTATCCCATGCTAAAGGTGTCCTCCACCTACGCCCATATAGAGCCTCAAAAGGGGCCATGCCCAACGTGGTATGATAGTTGTTATTATAAGCAAATTCCACCAGGAAGAGATAATCTTCCCCTTTATTCTGGTAGTCCATATAGTACATGTGCAACATGTCCTCTAGCACTTGATTGACCCGCTTAGTCTGTCCATCCATCTCAAGATGATAAGATGTGCTAATATTGAGCTTTGTTCCCCAAGGTCGGTGCAACACTTGCCAAAACTCAGAAGTGAATCTCGAATCTCTATCCGAGATGATTATTTTAGGAAATCCATGTAGTCTAACAATTTATCGAGCAAACGTTTATGCTATAGCTGTTGCACCATCACGGACACTGCCTGGTATAAAATATGCTACTTTGGTTAATTGATCCACTATCACGAATATTGCATCATGTTAGAAACGTGTCTTAGGAAGGCCAGTAATAAAATCCATAGATATCACTTGCCACTTTTATTCTAAAAATTTGAACAAATGCAGTTTTCCTCCAGTATGTTGATGTTCTGCTTTAACCTTCTGGCATTCCAAGCATCTTGCTACAAATTGCACTACATCTTTTTTCATCCCAGGCCAAAAATAGTCTTTCTTCAATGTTTCCCTCATCTTCATTACCCCTGGATGAGCGGAATACGAAGCATAATGAGCTTCCTTGATGGAGAGCCAAATTTTACAATAAGAGAAAACTCAATTTTTATTCAGAGAACATGGAAAGATTACAAAGTACAGAAAGAAAATACATTTGCAGTCTCAATCTACGTCTTTCCAGCCTCTCGAATCCTTCAAAAAAATCCCCTTTTATCATCACGGCTTCTTGCTGCAACCGTCGTTCGTAACCGTCCCTATAACCGCCTTAACGGCTTCTGGAACTGCCACTTGGAACTGCCTTAACGGCTTCTGGAATCGCCAACTGTCGTTCTGTAATAGTCCACGAAAACCCGCCTTCTCTTTCTTAGCCAGGTCGCGAAAACGCGACATGTCACGATTTCGTGACACTTTTCTGCCCTTGGCTCTCTTTCGCCAATGTGTCGCGATATCGCGACACTTTTCTGCCTTTGGCTCTCTTTCGCCAATGTGTCGCGATATCGCGACACTTTTCTGCCTTTGGCTCTCTTTCGCCAATGTGTCGCGATATCGCGACACTTTTCTACCTTTGGCTCTCTTCGCCAATGTGTCGCGATATCGCGACACTTTTCTGCTTTTGGCTCTTTTTCGCCAATGTGTCGCGATATCGCGACACTTTTTCAGCTTTTGGCTTTGTTTGCCAATGTGTCGCGATATCGCGACACTTTTTCGGCTTTTGGCTTTGTTTGCCAATGTGTCGCGATATCGCGACACTTTTTTGGCTTTTTGGCTTTGTTTCGGGGGTGTCGCGATTTCGCGACACTAGAGGTTTTGCTTCCGCCTTTGCTCGGAGGTGTCGCGATATCGCGACAACCTTTGTGTCGCGATATCGCGACACTTAAGTTTGCGCCCACCATTTTGCTGTTGGTGTCGCGATATCGCGACAACCTTTGTGTCGCGATATCGCGACACTTAAGTTTGCGCCCGTCATTGGTGTCGCGATATCGCGACAACCTTTGTGTCGCGATATCGCGACACTTAAGTTTGCGCCCGCCGTTCTGCTGTTGGTGTCGCGATATCGCGACAACTTTTGTGTCGCGATATCGCGACCATTTTAATACTTAGAATAATTTTTCAAACTTTGAACTTTTTTTCTTTTCTCGGTGATGCAAGATTGTTGTGTCGCCCTGGATGCTCCTGCATCGGACACCCGGGTAGATTTTTAGAAGTGATCCTCACTTCTGGGCGGTCAGAGGAAAACCCAAATGATCAACCTCTGATTTGGACAACCATGTGGCATCTTCGATAGGTCGGTTCTTCCACTTGACCAAATACTCCGAATATTGCCTGTTTCGGGTACTTCTGCCTTCGCGAGTGTCGAGTATGTCTTCAATTTCTTCTTTGTCCTGGAGTGGATGCAGGAATGTTCCACAGATCCGGACTGGGTGGTTCGCTACAACTTCCTGCATGATATTCAACCAAGTCTGAAATATTGAAGATAGGTGAAATATTCAGTTCACTTGGTAGATCAACTTCATAGGCATTGCCTGAATCTCGTTTACCTATGATCCGGCATGGTCCAAACTTCTTCATCTTCAACTTATTGTATGTTTTTCGAGGAAAACGTTCCTTACGCAAGTGAACCATGACTTCATCCCCTACCTGGAATTCTTTGAAACGCCGCTTCTGATCTGCTCTGGCTTTGTACGTAGCATTCATTTGACTGATATGCTGTTGTACCTCTTCATGTAAAGTCTTCATGTGTGCTGCAAAGTCTTCAGCTTCAAGACCGCACTTGTCTCGCTTTATCCATCGGTCTCAACTCGAAGCGTTTCTCGGTCGTACCCATGCACAATCTGGAATGGTGATTTACCAAGATCGCGATTGACAGAATTATTGTAAGCAAACTCTGCCCGTGGTAAAATCAGATCCCATCCCTTGGGTTTATCTCCTACCGGACATCGTAGAAGATTACCCAAACTTCGTTGACTACTTCGGTATGTCCATCAGTCTATGGGTGGTACGCAGAACTGAATTTCAAGTCTGTTTTCAGCTTCTTCCACAGGGTTCTCCAAAAATAACCCACAAATTTGGTATCTCTGTCCGAGACAATGCTTTGGGGTAGACCATGAAGTCGTACTACCTCCTTGAAGAACAAGCCGGCAATGTGAACCGCATCACTTGTCTTCTGACATGGAATAAAATGGGCCATTTTCGAAAACCTCGTCAACAACAACAAAAATGGCGTCATTTCCACGTTGTGTTCTTGGCGGACCAAGAACAAAATCCATGCCGATGTCCTCCCATGGTCTCTCCGGTACAGGCAATGGCTGGTACATTCCTCGTATTCTGCTCGACCCCTTTTGCCATCCGGCACACTCGCAACCCCGCACAAATCTGGTCACATCCGGCCGCAACCGCGGCCAATGGTAATTCTCACTAACGAGAGCAATGGTCTTATCTCGACCAAAATGCCCCGCTAGTCCTCCGCTATGTTTCTCTTTGATCAAATTTTCCCTCATGGAACTTCGTGGAATGCACAACCGGTTCTTCCGAAACAACATCCCATCTTGGATCATGAAATCCAACCACTTAGTGCGATCCACAGTAGTAGGAGACACACATGCCGTCCATGCCTCTGCAAAATCTGGATCTGCTGGGTATAAACTCTTGAGTTCATCAAACCCAACAACCTCGCACTCTCATTTCTATCAACAAATTATGCCTTCTACTCAAGGCATCTCGCAACTCTATTAGATTTGCCACTTCTATGCTTTAGTACAAAGGTATAACTCTGCAGGAATTCAACCCACTTCAAATGCCGTTGGTTAAGTTTACCTTGACTATTTATATACTGCAAAGCTTGATGGTCAATATATAAAACAAACTCTTTGGTTAGCAAATAATGTCTCCATTTCTTAAGAGCCTAAATTATAGCATAGAATTCTTGATCATAAACAGAGTATTTCTTTCTAGCATCATTCAATTTTTCACTAAAGTATGCAACAGGTTTACCTTCTTGGCTCAACACAGCTCCAATGGCACCGCCACCGGCATCACAATCAACCTCGAAACACTTTATTAAAATCTGGAAGTGCCATAATGGGTTGTTCTGTCACTTTCTTCTTCAATATGTTCATACCGGTATCTCGCCTTGGCAGTCCACTTAAATTCTCTCTTATCCCCTCTCATAGTTTCTGTTAGGGGTGCACAAATACTGCTAAAGTCTCTAATAAACTTTCTATAGAAACTTGCAAGACCGTGAAATGATCTTACCTCTCATACATTCCTTGGGGCAGGCCATTCAATGATAGCCTTCACTTTCTCAGGATCCATTTTCAGACCCTCCTCTCGAGATGACAAATCCCAGGTATATCAACTCTTTCTCGTACAAAACCGCACTTCTGTATATTAATCAATAACTGCTCCTCACGCAGTTTTTCAAAAACTGTCCGAACATGCAACAAATGCTCGTCCAATGTTTTACTAAAAATCAGAATATCATCCAGATAAACTATCACGAACTTTTCCAGGAAGTCACGCAATACCTCATTCATCAGCCTCATAAACGTACTGGGTGCATTAGTCAATCCAAATGGCATAACTAACCACTCATACAAACCCTCTCTGGTTTTTAAAGGTTGTCTTCCATTCATCACCCTCTCTAACACGTATCTGATGATATCCGCTCTTCAAATCAATCTTAGTGAAGTATTTAGCTCCACTCAAGCAATCCATTATATCGTCCATTCCGGGTAATGGAAAGCGATATTTAATGGTAATTTTATTAATGGCTCGGGAATCAGTGCACATTCACCATTCGCCATTCTTCTTTGGTGCAAGTACCGCTGGCACTGCACAAGGGCTCAAACTTGCTCGAATCAAACCCTTCCTCAACAATTCCTGAACCTGGCGGTTCAACTCTTCATTCTCTACAGGAGACATTCTATGGGCTGCCTTGTTGGGTAAGCTAGATCCTGGCATTAAGTCAATCTGATGACTAATCTTCCTCATTGGCGGCAAACCCTCAGGCACATTGTCTGATATAATATCAAGAAATTCTGCTAACAGATGTTCAACTTCTGCTGGAATGTCAGTAGTATCTTCTCTCTTTACAGTAGGAATTAATGCATAACACATTGAATCCCTCTTTAGACCATCCAAAAAATTTTTGCCATCTACTAAACAAATTCTAGCATTATTGCATACCTTTTCCTCAACCTCCTTCAATGGCTTCAATTTGTGGCGTACTCCATCTTTTGTCGTGGAATAGGTATTTGCATGTCCATCATGCGCCGCACGTCTATCAAATTGCCATGGTCTTCCAAGCAACAAATGGCAAGCATCCATCGGCAAAATATCACACAGGACCTCATCCTGGTATCTTCCAATTTGAAACTTGACCAAGCATTGTTCACTGACCAATGCTCTATGATCCTTCTGCAACCACGCAATCCGGTATGGATGCGGGTGCTGTCTTCTTTCTAGCTTTAACTTAGCTACCATTTCCTCAGAAACCAAATTATCTGTACTACCATTATCAATAATAATATTACAGATTTTACCTGAACATTTGCACCTCGTGCGAAACAGGCTTTTTCGCTGATCTGGTTCCTTCTCTTCGTTCAACAAGGTTCTCCTTGTGATCATCACTTCTCCGCGCTCTGCTTCTTCAGAGTGCTCAGATTCAACACCATCCTCAACAACTGCAGCTCTGGCATTACCTTCAGGCCTTCTGTTCGATGTTTCTTGGTGTTTGGGACACTCATATGATCGATGCCCCTCTTCTCCGCAATTGAAACAGGTTCCACGGAATCTGCCTCTGCCATATCCGCGTCCACCTCTACCTCGTCCCCTTTGATAATCATTGTTCTGATTACGGGGTCGGTAAGCATTCTCCTCTTTCTCGTTCTCGGTGATTGCTGGTTTCACCACTGCTTTTGGTCATCATATTTACCTCCACTGGTTCTTCCACCAGTTCTTCCACCACGACCTCTTCCTCTTTGTTTGCTGTCAAATCTGCGGTTCAGTTTCTCTTCCACTTTCAGAGCAAACTGGTAAGCATCTTCAATGTTGTTCATTCGAACCAGACTCAATTCTTCTTGCACGCTGGTTCTTAACCCATTAATGTAACGGGCTACTCTCTCTTTATTTGCTTCCGTATGACCGGTTCTAATAGAAATTTTAAAAAATTCCTTTGTATATTCTTTAACGGACTTGCTGGACTGGCGCAAACTCTGCATTTTTCTCAGCAGATCTAATTCGTAATCTGCCGAAATAAACTGCCGTTTCAGTTTTTCAACCATTCGATCCCACCTGGTGATCTTTTCTTTTCCTCTACGGTTTCTTTCCAGTTGCACTCCTTTCCACCATATGCCAGCATGGCCTTTCAACTTTGTTCTGGCAAATTTAATTCGATTTGGATCTTCAACTTCCTCATATTCGAAATATTCCTCCATGTCATTAATCCAGTCAATTAATTCTTCTGGATTTAAATTTCTAGAATATGTGGAGACGTCAATCTTTGGCCTTTTCCCAATTTGCGAAATGGCTTTAATCATTCGAGACTCTGCAGCACTCATTGCTTCTTCTTCTTCTTCAGACGGGTCTTCAACTCCGTCATCATCGCTTTGGTCTTCTCCTCTTGGCTCTACTCCTCTACGCAATTCTTCCTGCAAGGCCTGCACTTGCCTCTGCAATGCTCGAAAGTCTCCTTCAGGAACCACGTTCCTTCCAAGACCACGATTTCTTCGCGACGGCATTCTGCTTCAGTGTTTCTCAAAACCCGTAACCCCAGATCCTGGTGCAAGCTACCTCACGTTCGGCGCTCTGCTCACACACTCAGAATCTTGCTGCTCTGATACCACTTGATGGAGAGCCAAATTTAACAATAAGAGAAAACTCAATTTTTATTCAGAGAACATGGAAAGATTACAAAGTACAGAAGAAAATACATTTGCAGTCTCAATCTACGTCTTTCCAGCCTCTCGAATCCTTCGAAAAAATCCCCTTTTATCATCACGGCTTCTTGCTGCAACCGCCGTTCGTAACCGTCCCTGTAACCGCCTTAACGGCTTCTGGAACTGCCACTTGGAACTGCCTTAACGGCTTCTAGAATCGCCAACTGTCGTTCTGTAATAGTCCACGAAAACCCGCCTTCTCTTTCTTAGCCAGGTCGCGAAAACGCGACATGTCGCGATTTCGCGACACTTTTCTGCCCTTGGCTCTCTTTCGCCAATGTGTCGCGATATCGCGACACTTTTCTGCCTTTGGCTCTCTTTCGCCAATGTGTCGCGATATCGCGACACTTTTCTCTTTGGCTCTCTTTCGCCAATGTGTCGCGATATCGCGACACTTTTCTCGCTTTGGCTCTCTTTCGCCAATGTGTCGCGATATCGCGACACTTTTCTGCTTTTGGCTCTCTTTCGCCAATGTGTCGCGATATCGCGACACTTTTCGCTTTTGGCTTTGTTTGCCAATGTGTCGCGATATCGCGACACTTTTTTGGCTTTTGGCTTTGTTTGCCAATGTGTCGCGATATCGCGACACTTTTTCGCTTTTTGGCTTTGTTCGGGGTGTCGCGATTTCGCGACACTAGAGGTTTTGCTTTCGCCTTTGCTCGGAGGTGTCGCGATATCGCGACAACCTTTGTGTCGCGATATCGCGACACTTAAGTTTGCGCCCGCCGTTTTTGTAGGTGTCGCGATATCGCGACACTTAAGTTTGCGCCCGCCGTTCGTGTTGGTGTCGCGATATCGCGACAACCTTTGTGTCGCGATATCGCGACACTTAAGTTTGCGCCCGCCGTTCTGCTGTTGGTGTCGCGATATCGCGACCATTTTAATACTTAGAATAATTTTTCAAACTTCGAACTTTTTTTCTTTTCGGTGATGCAAGATTGTTGTGCTGCCCTGGATGCTCCTGCATCATTCCTGTAAGATAGTTCTTTTAAGTCCTTCATTATTGGGTACTATTATTCTATTCTGGAAGTACACCAGATTTTCCTTGACACTATAATCCCTGTGCCGATTTGATCCTTGCTCAATCTTATTTCGACATTGTTTACAAAATGCATCATCCTTTTGCATTTCCATGATCTGCTCTTTCAGTCCATACTGGCATTTTGTAAGAGCTGTTATATGCTTTCTCCTACTGAGAGCATCTGCCAATTTATTTTCTTTTCCTTTGATATATTCAATACCAAAGTCATATTCAGCTAAAAACTCCATCCATCTTCGCTGTCGAGCATTTAGTAGAGGCTGAGTAAAAATGTATCTCAAACTCTGATGATCGGTTTTAAGTTCAAAGGGCTTTCCTAATAGGTAATGCCTCCAAATTTTAAGAGCATGAACAACTACCGCCAACTCTAAATCATGTGTAGCATAGTTTACCTCATGTTTCTTGAGTTTCCTGGACTCATATGCTACTACGACCTCATCCTGCATCAACACACCTCCTAGTCCTTCCAATGAGGCATCAATGCAAACTATAAATGATTTGTTTAGGTCAGGTATTTTCAATATAGGTGTAGTTGTTAGCTTCTCCTTGAGAGTTTTGAAGGCTTCCTCACACTGAGTTGTCCACCTAAAAGTTTTCCCTTTTCTTTGTAGATTGGTGATGGGAAATGCTACCTTTGAAAACCCTTTAACAAATCATCGGTAATATCCAACCATTCCCATAAAACTTCTTACTTCTGATACATTGGTTGGAGTTGGCCAACCTATTATGGCCTCAATATTTTTAGGATCTACAACTATCCCTTCAGCTGAGACAATATGCCCCAAGTACTGAACTTGTGATGTATAAAACTCACATTTGGACAACTTACCATATAGTTGATTTTTCCTAAGAACTTCTAACACTATTCTCATGTGTTCATCGTGTTCTTCTCTAGTTCGAGAGTAAATCAAAATATCATCCAAGAATATTAACACAAATTGATCTAATTGCTCCCAGAACACGTTGTTCATCAGGTTCATAAATGTAGCTGGAGCATTGGTTAATCCAAATGACAATACAGTAAATTCATAGTGTCCATATCGAGTTCTAAAAGCAATATTATGGGTGTCCTCTTCCTTGATTCTTAACTGATGGTATCCCGATCTTAAGTCAATCTTGGAGAAGATTGTAGCCCCCTTCAACTGATCAAACAAATCATCAATTCTAGGCAAAGGATACTTATTCTTAACTGTCATTTTGTTGAGCATCCTATAATCAATGCATAATCTTAGGGATCCATCCTTCTTCTTAACAAATAGGACCGGTGCTCCCCATGGTGACACACTAGGATTAATATGCCCTTTTTTCCAATAGATCTTGTAGTTGGGTTTTAAGTTCTTGCAACTCAAGTGGTGTCATACGATAAGGAGTTCTGACTACCGGAGTTGCTCCTGGCATGAGTTCTATTGAGAAATCAAACTCCCTTTTTGGAGGTAGCCCAGGCAAATATTCTGGAAAAACATCCCTAAATTCATTTAACACTGGGTATTGTTGGAACAATGTGGAACTTGAGTCAGTCTCTTCCTTCTTGTTCATTTTAATCACATATAGCTTACATCCTTTTCTCAAGGCTCTTTTGAGCTACATGCTGGTCATCAAATGAGGCTCAAAAGATGTTCTATTACAATGGATACGAATTCGTCGGTTAGCGTCATCCGTAAAGTCTATCCATATTTCCTCAAAATTTAGTAGGGCCTTATGGGATTTTAGCCAGTCTACTCCCAAGACTACATCAAAAGCATGCAAAGGAGCTACATACAGGTGCCAGTTGATTTTCCCTTGAGGTATTTCTATGTGTGGATCAAATAAACACTGGTTGACTAAGTAAGTTTATCCCGAACCATACTCGACTTGCCATCCACTTGCCATAACCCTAGGTTTTACAGGTATGTCTCTTAAAATACTTTTTGAAATGAAACTATCTGTAGCACCACTATCAATTAAAATGTGTACATCTCTTTTGCCTAACTTTCCTTTAATCAGAAAGGGAGTAGCTTGCCCTGAAAGGTTAGGGTTACCTATGGCAGCAAAAATTATGTGCGGTGCCTCCTCAGTGGGATTCCTATGATCCGCTCTATTTGGGCATTGTCTAGAAAAATGGTCTAATGCTCCACACGCATAACATGTGTTTGGTCCATCATTCTTTTGTTTACCACCATCCTTATTTTGATTGCCATTTTTACCCTGTTCCTTGTTGTTGTCTTTCTTTTCCTAAAAATTCCTTCGTTCTGGCTGCCCTCTGTGCCCCTGGTATTTTCCCTTAATTCTATTCTCATTTCTATTACGTCCTCCATCTCTAAACTTCTTGTACTGCTCTTTGCCCTTATTCTACTCTGGATATCTTCTTTTTCGTGAATTATCTCTTTCAATTTGTTGATAGTAGGCTTTTACCTCTTTTTGACTTGATTCCTCATATCGGGCAACGTCATAGGCAACTGACAATGTTTGCGGTACTTCTCTTCCCACTAGTTCACTGTATTTGGGGCGCAATCCCATAACAAACTTGTGGGCTTTGAACCTTTCCTGACCATCATATTTTGGTGCATACTTAAGAAGTTGCACAAACCTCTAATAATATTCAATTATCGTCATATTGCCTTGTCGTAAATTGGTGAACTCACCATGTTTCTCAATATAGAATTGTTCAGTAAGGAAGAGATCTTTGAATTCTCTTTCAAATTCTTCCCAAGGTATATTCGTTGCCTCCTTATGAGTAATTTTCTTATACGTAGTCCACCAATCCCTTGCAGGACCTTCCAAGTGTGCTACTGCCCAAGTAGTTTTAGATTCAGAGCATAGAGGTTGAATTGCAAAATACCCCTCGGCTTCACTCAACCAATTAACGACGATCTCACCGTCACCTCTTCCATAAAATTTAGAGATATCCAACTTCTTTATCTCTTTTTGCAACTCTTCACCCACCTTCCTCCTCGAGGAACCCTCTAGAAATTCACTTGACATTTCCAGTTGCCTTTTCTGAGTCAAGTTTTCAATGACTTTTTGTTGTTGGGTGATTAATTCTTGTTGCTAGGCCATTTATGCCCATTGTTGATCCATGTGCTCACTCATTTGAGCTTTCTAGATTTCCATTTTTTCACGTTGCTGGTTCAATTGATCTTGCATGAGTTGAATCATATGAGCCATATTTTCATCATTGTAGGTAGCTCTTGTGGCTACAGGTTCTTTTTCTCTTCTGATCACATGCCATGATACTTTAGAAGTTTACACCCTCTTAGACTCTTTTATGAGTCGTCTTGGTCCCTTTCTTGGAACCTCTGCAATCTCCTCTTGCATATTCACATTGGTCCTCCGCGAGGTACCTGCCATGTCTAGCATCAAAAGAGTTATGTCAAATCAGCTATTTATGTTTTTTTTGCCAAGGTTTCGCAACCTAGGCTCTGATACCAACTATAACAACCCGGCTCTACTACCGAATGTTCAAATCACAAAACAAAATTTTTGACAAGAGCATATACATAATAATTACAGATTCAACCATCATGATTTGTACATGGCATAATTCTTTCACACTTCAAGAAATATCACCACTGCAATTGGTGTCTTTTATGCTCAGGATCGACCAGATAACCGTAAAAGTTCACCAATTTGGATCTACTCTCTACTTGAGCTTACTTGATCCTACTCTCTACTTGAGCTTACTTGATCCTAGCATGGGGTTTTCCTTTCAGGGCCCATAACACTTGAAAGGGAGAATGCTGAGTTTCCCACTCAAAGTATGTGGATTCACAATCCCTTTAAACTACTTATGGCAGTTCCAATCCAGGATGCTTTTGGGTTTAGCGTTATTATGCCAGTGACCGGTCATAGCCTTCTACTAAGGCATAGCCAGGGTCCACCATCTCATGGCTTTGCGGACCGGATTTCTCACTCCCTACCTCGGTTGACGGTAATGCTGCCCATACCATCTACCGTTGGATTATCCAATTTTCGTGGTTAACCCCTTAACCATGGCTTAAATTGGTTCTTCCCCAACCGAAGCAGAATAGTGAGCATCCTCACGTACTAGTTGGCGGTCAACCTAGGATGACGTCCCATACCATCATCCTTACTCTCAACAGCCGTAGGCCTCTGCCATATAAGCTGGAATGATTAACACTATCTACGTTAGTTGCCACCACAACTAATGTTGATGGTAAGAAGCCCCACTCGGCATATTCTTATTTTAGCCCCTTGCTCGGCATTCTGTTGTGAGGAAAAATAAGTAGCCCTACTCGAAACTTCCCTCTTAGCCCTTGCTCGACACAACGTTCAATAGCCCTCACTCGACATATTGTCATACAAGTTTTCGTTTGTTGTTTTGTCATATAGTTTAATCTCTTCATAATAGGGTCTATAAGTTTAGTTCACATGAATACAAGTTTTATAATAATAGTAAATTTTTTAACAAAAATCCCACTTTATTTCTACTTCTAGAATTTTTCTTAAAACTTCATGAAACTAATTACATTACATAGCAATCCTTGAAAAACCATAAATATTCAATTAATATTTATCCTACACTTGAAACTACATAAATCAAAACTCTACAAACAATCAATAATTTCCATATATAATAATATTAAAACCAAACCATAAATATTCAATTAATATTTATCCTACACTTGAAACTACATAAATCAAAACTCTACAAACAATCAATAATTTCCATATATAATAATATTAAAACCAACATATCTAAGCTGTTGTCTATTTTTAAAACTAAACCTACAATAAACTTAATATATAGATGATCTTACTGTTGCACATACAAAAGCTATTCATTTGCACAATCTTTTAAAATACCTTATTTTACTTTTGAAACAAAAAAAGATATAACATTTCAGGTTCTATTAATTCCAATGCTTTCTCCTTAAAACATAATATTTTAAGGAAATATAAACACAGCAAGTCGATTTCTTCGAACTACCACCCATTTCGTTTTTTTTCAAAAGGTAAGATTTTCATTGCACAGGTAAATATTAAAATAATTTATATATAATACATCAAATGTTTATATAACATCGTGTATTGGAAACCAATACACATTCCCATAAATTACATTTATATACTGTCTCCAAAACAAAGCTTTTAGTCACAATGAACAATTACCCTGGTTGAATATTTTCGTAAAAGTTTTCATTTAATCATATCATTTCACAAAAGAATGTTTCCTATGTTATCTGGCTCAGGAGGCCATCGTTTTCAATTTGGCTGAGATTGAAATTCCCATACTGCCCAAACATTCCATAACCAACCTTTTGTTTTACATCTCCAGGTGAATGCAAGACAACATAACATTTCCGCAGAGAAGTATTACAGCATTTCTAAAACAAGAAATTAAAAATAATATCTAAGAATGCATGTTTCCAGCCAATCACAACTCAGCCTGATTCGGGCTGTCCAAACATAATAATTTAAATTCCAACCTTGGTATCCTACAGTAGTTTAGGAAAACACTTTACGCCCTTAGTCTACTCTCAGGAGTTTTCAAGAAATAATACAATTGGACAAGGACATTAGCCAACAATCAATATTAACATAACTTTTCCACTGTTCTATTGGAGATATCTCACGGACGCCGCGGCTATACAAGCACCAGCTCAACATTTTGGTAGCGTCATCTAGAAACAAAAATCCTGGCCCCCACACACTCGCTGATGGAGATGGAGGAGTTGGAGAGCTTAAGGCTATTAAGGGTCAGCTTGACCCACTTAAATTATGTCTACATGAGAACAGGCAATCATGTAGGAAAAACATCCATAGAAAATGCAGTCTATAGTACACAGGCAAAACCATCTTAAAACAACTCTATTTCATTACTTAGATAAATCATGGCTTTCCATTTATATTTATATATAAAGCTCACCAAACCAGAATCTTCTTAACATACAATTTCAACAGCATAGCTAAAAGAAACATATTACAAATACAAAATTCCATGGTTTCTTTAAACATATTCAACATCAATCAATCTTATTCACAGAGCAAATGTAACAGTAATCACAATGAAACCATGAAAAATAAGCAACAATCATTCAATTTTCCCTTAAGATAAGCTCTGACCTTTCAATTTGAAGTCGTTTGTTAACCGGACCTATTCCAATACTCCTCATGGCGTAGAAAAACAAGACTAAATTCCCAATGTTTGACAGAGTACGTAGATTTTAGAATTCAATTTGCTGAAGACTTCGAAAGATAAACATACACCATCTACCAGCAATCTTTTTCCTTTATTTTATAGGGAAGCTTACTAGATAATCGTTTGACACCTTTCAGTTTGTTTGTCAGGTGGTAATGTTCCCATCATCCAAGTGGAGGAACGTTTACTATATATATTTTTAAAAAAACTCCATAAATCCAAACCTATATTCGAACAAATCGTTATTGTTTATTGTATAAATTTTAATATATAATATTTATTTAGCTTGTAAACTTGCTTCCACGAATACACTCCATAAAGTCAATTTCATCATTTATAATATGTGCACTCTCAATATTATAAAGTTTGATAAGTTTATAGAAAGGACGAGTTCCTTAACAAATTTAAGATAACAATTATAATTTAAATATTTTATTAATTTTTTTTAATTCCATAATCTTATATATATTAACATGCTCACAAAATACGCACACATTTCCTTTCATATGTGCTATGTCTATAATGCTTTAAACTTAGGTAAAAGATAGAAGTATCAATTTCTTGTTATTTTAATATTTTATTATTTCAAATTAATATATATATATATATATATATATATATATATATATATATATATTATTATTTTTTTTTAATTTCTAAATATTACAAAAATATTGATATCTATATATACAAGCAATTTATGAAAGAAGTCATACACAAAATTCAATTATGCATGGTTCAAAATATAATGATAGGCAGAATGCAGTGCATATGCAAAACCTATGGTGGGCTTCCATGTACCCACAGGCCAAGGTGCTCGAGGCACGACATCATATCCACTCACCTGACGCTTCCAACCTTTGTCTCCATCAGGGGTGGGTGTTTTCCTTTGCCACGCACGTGAACCTGCACCTGCATTACAAAAACTTAATGCATAATCATATTCCTCCAAATAAATTAATCACAAGTGGCGGGGATGTGATATTCTAGTGGCAATTCATTTGTAATGTCCCCTTCCTAAGCAATGATTATGTGGTTATGGTTAGCCTACTCTCGGGTTCCCATAGGCTAATATGATGAGGTTAGGGAACTCTTGGGGTTGTGGAAGATGGTTCAGATCATAACAAACTCTCAATTGACTTTTTTTAGAGCCATTTTGGACTTTTTAAGCCCATACTTACTATTTTTAGTAAGTGCATTTTGGATCACCGATTTGATCTATGGACATGGTGGTATGCGTAATTGATTGAGGACGTATTATAATGGTCGGTGGTTTCAAGTAGAGGGTATAGACTTTAATGAAACCTTCTATCCTATGGCAAAACTTGCTTTAATCATATTATTATTGGCAATGGCAATGACCCATGATTGGAAGATAACTTTTCTTCATGGAGAGCTCAATGAGGACATCTATATGCAATAACTGGAAGGGTTTGTAGCAAGTGGGAGTAGTAATTTGGTGTGCAAGTTGAAGAAAGCACTCTATAGCTTGAAGCAATCCCCAAGACAATGGTACCACAAGTTTGACAAGCATGTGATTGAGCATGGTTTCACAAGAAGTGATGGAGATCATTGCATCTACTTCATGAAAAAAGGTAAATCACTTCATTATTTTGGTCTTGTATGTTGATGATATTTTTTTTCTTAGTGACTCAAAGGAGTTGGTAAAAAGGACAAAATCTGAATTGTCAAGGAAATTTGACATAAAATACTTGGGTCCATTGCATAATTTTTTGGGTATTAAAGTCAAGAGAGACCGCATGACAATAAGGCTTTGGATCAGCCAAAGAAAATACATAACAAATCTTCTTAAACTCTTTATAATGGATAAGAGCACTCCTATGAACACTCTATATCAAGTGGGAGTAGCATTGTCAAATGAAATGAATCCAAAGAACAAGCAAGAAGAGAAAGAAATGACACACGTACCATATGCAAATGCAGTTGGAAAGCTTATGTATGCAATGGTGTGTACAAGACCTAATTTAGCCCATGTAGTGGGTGTTTTAAGTAGATTCATATCCAATCCAGGTAAGCAACATTGGGTTGCTATTGAGAGGATAATGAGGTATCTTTAAGGGACAAAAGACTATGCAATATGTTATGGTGCAACCAAAAACAAACAATTATAGGGTTTTGTTGATTCAAATTTTGGAGGAGATGTGGATAAGGGCAAGTCCACAAGTGCACATATCTTCATACTATTTGATGGTACAGTTAGTTGAATAAGTAAGGAGGAAGTGATTGCTCAATCTACAACATTGCCTCTACAGAGGCATCCAGAGAAGCTATATGGTTGCATTTATTATGTGAGGATGTGAGATTTGAACAAGGATCAATACCTCTTTGGTGTGACAACCAAAGTGCAATTTATCTTGTAATAAATCCCAAGTTTCACTCTAGGACTAAACACATTAGAGTGAGGTTTCACTTCATTAGAGAAGTGAGAATCTAGAGAAGTGGGGCTACTCAAGATGAAGATAGAAATAAATGCAGTAGATGCATTGACCAAGCCATTGGCTGCACGAAAATTCACTTCATGTCAAGGCAAAGTAGGCTTACAACCTTGGCTGGAGTAGTTTCCAAGTGAGAGATTGTTCGGTCAATGGCCACTACACTATCCAATTGGTGGCCTATGTAGGTCTACGGTGGCAAAGGTTAGAGCCCATATTTTTGGTCTATAATGGCAGAGATTAGAGCCCACATTTTTGGTCTACAATGGCAAAGGTCAGAGCACACATTTTTGGTTTGCAATGTTAGTCTCACAATGACACTGAGAGGGGGGGTGAATCAGTGTAGCTATTAAAAACTTAAATCTTCAACTCTTAATGCCGAAACAATGAAAACTTAAAACCCAATAAAGCAAATATAATAAGAGAGCATTCCACAACACACGATGTAACGAGGTTCACCAATTTGGCTACTCCTCAAAAATGACTGCTTGGATTCTCGTCCAAATCCAGCCTTTGCAAAATACCAATTTTACAATCAATTTACCAGCACCCACTGGAAGGAGCACCAACCCCTGATTTATCTGCACCAACAAAAAGGAGCACCAACCCCTAATTTCTCTGCACCAACAGAAAGGAGCACCAACCCCTAATTCCAAGCACCAACTTGGACTGCACTTTTGAAACTATAAGATTGACATAAAAATGCCTTCGCTTATACAAGACCCTAACTGGTCTATTGCTAACCCAACCTCTCTCACTATTCACCAAAACACCACACACACTTAAGGCTCTGCTTACTGCACTTTTATGGCTCTCACGGCTCTACTTAATACTCTCTTGCGGCACTCTTTCAACCCTCTTCTTGCAGCACTTTCACACTTTTTCAGCAGCACATAATTCTCCACGCAGACCTCCTTTTATAACCATATTGTCTCTTTGTAACTCCAATTGTAACTCCTTTTATTTATCATACGCCACTTGTCAGTTGTAACGCCTTCTATATGTAACTCCTTTTGTATATATAGGGTAGGCATTTCGTCAAACACGTTACATGTTACGAATTGACACATATACCTGTTGCCACATTTTGCACAGGGGTGCCATGTTTTTGGTTTTTGCAAAAGAGCTGCTCTTTTCCTTCCCCCCTCCTCATTTTCCCCTTCTCCTTCTCTCCCTTTCTTCCTCTCCCTCACAGCTTCATTCCCTCTTCTTCTTTCCCCCTTTCTTCCCCCAGTAAAACTTCAGTAGATGCACCTTGAAAAGTTTCTAAGTGTAGGAGCAACACCCGACTTCGCAGCGAAGTTGGAGTGCGCCCCTCAGTTGGAGCGCAGTAGGGAACCCGAAGTGCGCAAAATCTGACTAAGTGTCAGGGGCGTAACCCGACTTCACAACGAATTCAGGGTGTGCCCTTCTTCCTAGGCGTACTAGGAGAATCATTTTGTCAGGAATTCAGCTAAGTGCTGAGGGTGCAACCCGACTTCGCAGCGAAGTCAGAGAGCGCCCCTTTTCCAGTGTGCAGTCCGAACAACGGATGAAGACAGCCAAGCACCGGTGCGCAACCCAACTTCGCAGCGAAGTCAGAGTGCGCCCTTTGACCGGTACGTAGTTGGGTAAAGTCAACCCAAAAATTTGCTAAGGCAAGAAGGCCTTCCAACTGCGCTGTTTTCCTCCTGCGCAACCCGATAGCGCCCGGATTCCTGGCGAAGTTGGATAAACTGCCTTTCAAGGCAGACATGTGTCACACCTCAACATCTGACAAGTGTCCATCTCCGGGATTCGAGCCAGGACTTGACCGCGCAAGGACAAAGCATGGGCAACACTACCGGCACCATCTGTCATCATTTAAGCCGATGTGAAGTGCCATCTGCCGCACCTGCCCGCATTCTTGTTGACCGGAGACTTGACCCAACGCGCTGCCACGTAGTTGTACCACCTTCAGGGACACCATGCTGCAAGGACAGTCCGATTTGATAGCAATCAGCATCAACAGCTCCTCAGCTGCTCGTGTCAGCTACTGTATTTTCTGGGACTTCGTGCCCATGAATGTAATGGGGGAAACTGGGCTATAAATACCCACCAATTTTCCATTGTAAGGTGGTGGAAGGGGAATATATTGCTAGGGAACAATTGTAGCTATGTGTTTGCCTCAAATATAGACATATACTTGGCTCTGCTTACTGTCTTTTATCTTGCATGCTGCTTCTCCTTGCATTTTTGCCTCATGTTTCTTGTGTCATTGCTTGTTGTTGTACTGAACTCTGGACTCCAGCATTTGATGGCCAAGTATTCCTGGAATGCATAGATAGAGGATACATGAGATCGTTGATAGCTGTAGTTTCAACATATGTTTGTAGATGAATGTTGTTAGTAGTGGTGATTGATTCGTTGTCGTGCTGCTTATTCCCCCCACCCAACTCCAATCACATTTGGAATCCCTTTCTGCACTTTTATCTCTTTTGGCATTTTTATCTCTTTCCCTGCACTCTTATCTTAACAAAACCCCCATAGGAGCCGACCTTCTCCGAAGATTGGCATGGAAGGCATTCCTTCCTTCTGGCCTTTCAATCTGGTGGGTGAATCTGGGCACATTAACAACAAATCCTTTCCTCATGGCAGATTCGTAACCAACAGTTTCTCTGGCACGCCCGGTGAGACCAAGGTCTCGTATTTTAGAAGAAAATTTCCAACCCATTTCCCCCTGGCACCAGCAGTTGCTTGGCCTTAACCGGTGGGACATGGTAGTTTCCCACCCCCAAATAGAATCAAAGTACTAGTGCTCGCTTCATTGTTGTTCAAAATCAGAGCACCTGGCGACTCTGTAAATTATCTGAATATTCTTTGAGTCCGCAAAGACCGGTCCTAATGCCTTCATGCTAACAAGAAGGTGGTGAGCAAGGAATCTGGGAAGCCAGTCTAACCTTTATGAAATAGACATTGCCGCTCCAGGCGAGCGCGTCAGGCTGGCTGATTATCAAGCTCGCGAAGAAGAAATCCAAGAAGAAATTCGAGAAGAAGCCAATGTTGAAATCGAAGAAGCCAAAGTTGAAATTGAAGAAGAAGCTGAAGAAGAATTCACATCTTCGGATAGTTTCGATACTGAGTACACTATCGGGTCAGAAGCAGACATGGCTGCTCAGCAAGATGATGATGATCTTTTCCCAGCAGTGGACTCTACGGGGCCCTTGGCCCTAGCCGGACAGCAAATTGTGCCTCCTGTTGCCTTAAAGTCTATCCCTACGTACGACGGCTACGGCAAGACGACGTATGAACACATCCAGGACATTCTCGCCCTGGATGCGCTACACTCCATTACTGACGAAAGTGTGAAGACTCTTCTGCTAGCCCTTTCCCTTAGGGGAAAGCTTCTCTACTGGTGGAGATCACTGCCAGAGGGATCCATCACAAGGTGGCGACAGTTAGCTGGCAGGCTCGTGAAAGGATGCAACGAGTCTGCTGACCCCTCTTCTTTGTTGCATCAGTTCCAAATTATTCAGAGACACCCCCAAGAGGATGTGTCAGACTTCAACATCAGGTTTGCGAGGTCTTGGAAAAAAGTTCCTCGTGAACTCCGACCGTCAGCAGGACAGGCTACCTACTATTACCTAAGGTCTTTCAACTCAGATATTTGCCTGCTGCTAAAGGTCGCCAGAATCAACACATTCCCTGCTCTGTACGATGCTGCCCAGCAAGCTAAAATGGATATCATTTCCATCGACAGGCTTCCACATAGAGTACAACCACCCATCTACCCTGATTTTCCCCGATCATAGTATCCATCAGCTTCTGGTTCAGAGCCGTCCACATCAGGATAGCAACCCCAGCAGCAATGGGACTCGGCGTCGATCGTAAACCCTTACGGCCCGCCATAGATTCATTATCTGCCTCCTCGTCCTCCATGTTTCCTAGCACTTCCTGCTCCTCCGCAACATGCACAATATTCAACTCCTCCATTGGCTGCATTGCCTCCCCCAGCTCAGTTACCGCTGCCTCCCGATCATGATATTCAGAATCAAATTCTTCAGGAGGTACGAGCTCTGGCCTCTGGCTATCATACCATGTCTAACGACATGACTGTTCTGAAGAAGAAGCAGGCCCAAATGGACCTGGATCCAAAGAGGCCATATCCGCCTTCGACGTTGACAAAAGATCGGCCCCCTGAGCAACATTTGCAATGGCGGCCCCCTCCGAGGAATGCTGCCATTGAAGAGGAACCTGGTACTTCAGACCAGGTCAACTGGTGCACCACGTGCAATGACCCGCATGACGAGGATGACTGTACACTGCACCAACACTACCTCCAAACCTTGGCTGGCAGCGCCATTGAGGATGAAGAGCTCTACATGATCCTGGGCGACGAAAGCAATTTCGTCGTCTCAGACGAAGTTCCGATGCCGCCTCCTACCAAGGAAAACAAGAAGTCTGTCGAAGTTGCTGCCAAGCCTTTAAAGGTGTATGCCCGAAGAGGTAAGGCGCAACCTGAGGAGCCACCGCCCTACAAGAGGCTATGGCCTTATATAGCCAAAGACAAGGTTCCTCCGACGAAGACTCTCGTAGTCAAGCCTCTTGTAGCCAGACCTCTTCTGGCTAAAGCTCCTGCTACTCAGCATCCAGCTGAAACAAAAGAACAAGCTCAGGAAAGGCTAAGATATTCATATCTGACCAAGAGATAGAGAGTTGAGGCCACTCAATAGTACCGGACAAAGTATGAGCCGATGAAAGAAGCACAAGGAGCAAGCACTCTGGGCTACAGCATAGTAGACGAGCTGAAGAGAACTCCGCAAGAATCAGCATGTACGATGCTCTTCAGCTCCCAGGTCAAGTTGATCTGTTGTAAGAATCTTTGAAGATTATGAAGAAAGGCAAGCAGATGCAGCTCGTTGTCCTGGTGCAACCCCTAACAGTCTCAGCCACTGGAAAGAACAAACCACCTCCCTTCTATCTGTCACTACGAATGTAAGGGTACATAGTACACAACTACATGGTGGATTCTAGTGCTTCCACGACCATAATGCCGAAAGCCGTCTGCGATGAAATCGGGATGGAATACACAAGGAGCAACCAAGGCGTGCTACAACTAGACGACACCCCTGTAAAGATAGTCGGTGTCATAAAAGACATCCCCATTCAGCTGCACAAAGCTCTCAACATCGTGGTCATCCAGGAAGTTGTGGTCGTTGACTTGGAATCCTACTTCAGCATGTGCCTCTCTAGGGAGTTCACGATGAAGTTGGGAGGGTATTTATCTCTGGACTACTCGCACATGGAAGTGCCCTTCAAGGGAAGGAGACTGAAGATTTTCAATGAGAAGCCTTCCACTTAGTAGAGAAGATACCCGGAGGAGAGCCTGAGGATTGCATGGTTCAGCTGTCGGAGGAAGAACTGGTAACAGTGGACATGACAGAGCAAGCTCTCGAGCAGCTACAAGTAGAAGACGAATTCTCCTTGCGGGACTTCAACACTGTAATTGAAACTAAGCAAGGCTGCTACACCATTGTTCAGCCTGAAAGGCTCAACAAGTCAGCCAGGAGAGAAGTAGGACCAGTACCTGAAAAGCTGTGGAAGCTTTTCTTTGATGACGCACGATGCAAAAATGGTGTCGGTGCGGGAGTACTTCTGGTTTCCCCAAACCGGGATCCAGAAGGATTACACCTACAGGCTGGCGTGAAGCTGTACAAACAATGCTGTGGATTACGAAGCCCTGTGCTTGGGTTTGCGAAAGGCGAAGAGACTAGGGATTAAACATCTTTAGATCTATGGAGATTCAAAACTGGTGTGCCACTAGGTCACGAACAAGTGCACCTCCAAAAAGCACTATCTCAAGGCGTACCAAAATCGAGTTTGGGATCTGATGGAGTCTTTTGACTCATTGAATGTCAAGGCTATTTCATGAGAGAAAAACAAGCATGCAGACATTCTGGCGTCTATTGGAGCCAGGTACATTTCGGTTGATGACACTGTCCAGAAGCTGAAGCTGATTCATACTATTTATAGGCCTTCTGTGCCTGATAAGGACACCCATTGGCAGGTGTTTGACTGTGATGAGGAGATCATCACATTTTTGGTAAATGAAGCCTATGCAATCGAAGGTAGAGACCCTGATGACGAGCAATACGAAGGGTTAATACAGTTAAAGAATAATCATGTCCCAAAAGGACTGATTACTCTTGAGAGTCTATTTAATCAGAACGATCGAGCCATATCTCACCGGATCAAAGTAGACCCGAAGTAGTATGCTGACTTGGAGCTGGAACCTAGAAAATCAATCAAGGTTGAGACAGACTGCACCACAGAAGAACTCGAGCAGATCAGAGCATTGTGTCGAGAGTTCCTGGACATAGTAGCCTGGAGCTACCAGGACTTGAAGGGGTATGATAGGGAAATAATCCAGCATACCATCGAGCTAGAAGATGGCGCCAAGCCATTCCGGCAAAAACAGAGGGCCGTCAATCCAAAAATCGAGGCCATGATGAAGGCCGAGCTATTGAAGATGCTGGAAGCCAAGATCATCTACCCCATCAAGCATTTATCTTGGGTTGCGAACTTGGTTCTTGTGAGGAAGAAGAACGAAGACATTCGTCTCTGTGTGGACTTCAGAAATCTGAATCAGGCCTCCCTCAAGGACCATTATCCGCTGCCCCAAATTGATCAGATCTTCCATATAGTTGCTGGAGCCCAAAGATTTTCCCTCTTAGATGATTTTTTTGGCTACAACTAGATATGGGTCAAAGATGAGGACTAGCATAAGATTACGTTCACCACAAAATAGGGAACGTTTGCCTATCAGCGCATGCCTTTCGGCTTATCCAATGCTGGCACCACATTCCAAAGAGCCATGGACCTGGCCTTCCGAGAGCTGCTTAACAAAGTGATTGTCATCTACCTGGATGACATGACTGTTTTCTCTCACAAGCGAGAAAATCATGTTCCCAACATATGGCAAATATTCGAAAGGTGTCGAGAATTCGACATCTCCATAAACCCGAAGAAGTCTGTCTTCGCGGTGAAAGAAGGAAAATTGTTGGGACATGTCATCTCTGAGAAAGGCCTAGCCATAGACCTTGACAGAGCAGAGGCTCTTCTCCGCTTGCCCGCCTCGATCGACAAGAAAGGGCTGCAGTCCTTCTTCGGCAAAATCAACTTCGTGCGGAAGTTCATACCGGACTTCGCGCAGGTAATCAAGCCCATGGCCGAGTTGTTGAAAAAGAATATTGAGTTCTTATGGACTAAAGAAAGGGGGCAAGCCTTCGAGGAGATCAAAGCTCGAATTGCACAAGCGTCGGTGTTGATAAACCCGAACTACTCCAAGGATTTCATCCTGTACGCGATGGGAGAACCAAAGAGTTACGCCGCAGTCTTGACCCAAAAGGGAGAAGATGGCGAGGAGTGCCCCATAGCATTCCTGAGCCAAGTAATACAGCCCCACGAAGAGAAGTACAACTTTATAGAATGACAGGTTCACACCGTCATGAAATCTCTCCGAAAGTTCAGACACTTTGTCTCCCATAGTAAGATCACTATCTTTGTGATCCACCCGGACGTTCGAAGCTTCATCATACAAGGAGAACCGGGTCACAAGAGAGTAGGATGGATTGCCAAAATCTAGGAGTTTGACATCGAAGTGCGGCCAACCAAGCTAGTCAGAGGCCGGGCCTTGTGCCAAGAGCTAGCCCGAAGCGCGGCACCCGAGATAGCTGCTTGCGAGTGGGAGGATCCAGCAACACACATCAACCTAGCCAACTCCTTACCCGAGGAGTGCGACTGGACAGACGAACTAGTGAGATACTTCTGCATCGAAAGATGTCCAAACCACATGAACGCCTCACAAAGAAGGAGGTTCCAGCTAGGTGCTTTGAAGTACACTCTTCGCCCCGAGGGGCTTTACTTTAAAAACATCGACGGCATCCTATTGTGATGCATCAGAAAATCAGACCAGTCTAGGGTCCTTAGAGAATTCCATTTCGGGATGCCTGGGGGTCATCATTCCACAAGGCCCATGACCTTGAAAATAATCAGAGCTCGGTACTACTGGCCCACTCTGTTTACAGACGCTCATGCGGTCTATACCAAGTGTGATCAATGCCAGAGATTTGCTGGCAGGAACAGAAAAGCACCCCTGCCCCTTCAACCGATCCAAGCCGAGGCTCTGTTTTAGCAATGGGGTCTGGATTTCATCGGGGTGATTTCGTCGAACTCTGCAACGGGCCACAAGTTTATCTTAACCGCCATCGACTACTTCACGCGGTGGGCAGAGGCGATCCCCATGAAAAACGTCGACCAAGAGACGGTCATCAGGTTCCTTGAAAGCCTGATTACCCATTTCGGGGTTCCGGAATCAATAGTGACAGACAATGGTCCGGGGTTCGCAGGCGCAGTACTCACGGAGTACACCAGCAAATTTGGCATCTATCACAAGATGTCTTCCAACTACTACCCGCAGGGGAACGGTCTCGCCGAGTCCACCAATAAAAATCTGCTGAAGATCATTCGAAGGACAGTGGAGAATAATAAGAGGACTTGGCACCTACTCCTAAATCGGGCGCTATGGGCGGATAGAATCTCATTCAAAAAATCCATCAAAATGTCCCCTTATGCGCTCGTGTATGGCAAAGAAGCTGTCTTGCCAACGCACATTGAAATACCCACTCTCTGGATGCTCGATGAGGAGAAATGCAGCAGGGACCCGGTAGAAGACAGACTTTGCCAACTGCTGCAGTTGGAGGAGGACAGAGAGAAAGCGTACCAGGCCTTCACGAAACACGCTGAAGCAATGCAAGGCTGGTTCGCGAAAGGTACCATTGCCCGAGTTTTCAAAATCAGGTACTTGGTGCTGAAGTGGGACTCGTTCAAGGCCAAACCCAGCAACCATGGAAAGTTTGATGCCCTCTGGGAGGGCCCCTATCAGATTGCTCGGGTGAATCTGTTCAATGCATACTTGCTTCGGGACATGGAGGGACACCCTCTCCCCATTCTTGTCAACGGGTTCCACCTAAAATTGTACCACCACTGAAGGCACCTGAAGGCATCCTTCTTTGTACAGACTTCCCTTTGTGTATTTTAAGTTTTCAGCATGTAAATATTCCAGTTTTTAGTTTTAATTTCTAAGTAGCCCAAGTCCGAGGTAAAAACCCGACTTCGCAGCGAAGTCGGGCAGCGCTCACCAAATGGGGTGAAATAGGGAAGAAGGTAGTCGAAGAAAAGGCTAAAGTGTCTAAGTCTAGCTGCCCAACCAGACTTCGCAGCGAGGTCAGGTTGCGCCCCCTCCAAAGGGCGCAGTCGGGTAGCAGACTACAAAGAAGCGCCAAGAGTCGGACCGCGCCCCATTTTCTGGGCGAAGTCGGACTGTGCCCATTTTTTGGACGAAGTCCAAGTGCGCTCTCACTCTCGGGCACACCCTGGGTGATTCGATAAAAGGAGCTGAAAGTGCCTAAGTGTAAAATCCAAAGTTCACCCAATTTCTCGTGTGGAGTCCGACTGCGCCAATTTTTTGGGCGAAGTCTGAACAAATCACCACACAGAACGAAAAATCACAAGTGTGGGCCCAGGGTGAAATTCGGCACGAGGCTAAATTGGGTTATGTTCTTTGAAAAGTGTGCCCAATGGTGGCGGTGATGTCAGCGGCGGCACAACAATCAAGAGGCTTTAAATGATTGCGCGATTACCAATGACGATGCATTTAAAGGGTAAGGCGCCTTTTTGGGGGCTAACGACTAATAAATCATGTTTTTCGAAAAAAGGCCCATGCACAGCCGCCAAGATCATAACGCCTCCACCAACCCAAAGCAAATTGCCCTAACTCCCTCCTTCGCGCCATTAATGAGCAGTCACTGTCTACAAAAGGGCCCTGGCATGACCAGAAAATTCATAAAGTTCGATGCTGACTCTCGAACTGCAAAGAATAAGCCTGACAAGATCATAAGTATTTGTCCCTATATGATTGTTCCAACAAGGATGGACAAGGGAAAAGCGCCCGTACGGTCGCAATCAAGTGTAGAAACGTGCGAAGCTGGCAAGTCTCCTGAGTCCAACAACCATGAGAGCGCAGTGCCTCAGAAGGGCAAGAAAGCAAAATCCAGAACAAAGAGGTGCATAGTTGGCTAGACTCCACTGCCACCAATCAATCGTCTGTTTGGGTACAAAGATGGTTCGTTCTCCATCAATATCACGAAGCTGCGTCTAACGATCGCAAAGTAGGTTAGTAAGGTCCCACCTTCTCACCACCTCGGAGTTGCATATAATTCAAATCTTCACTGGTTCCTGTGCCCTCCGACTCACTGGTGTCCGAAGCTGGTTGAGGTGATTGCCGAATTTTATAAACCAACTGCGTGACAGATATGCGATAACAGGGGAAGGGAGTTCCTCTGCACCCAAAGGATAAATGCATGGTTCTTTGCGTCGAGGTGAGCTCGACACCCCGCGAGCCGCCAGGAATGTTGCCACATTTTGCACAGGGGTGCCATGTTTTTGGTTTTTGCAAAAGAGCTACTCTTTTCCTTCCCTCCTCATTTTCCCCTTCTCCTTCTCTCCCTTTCTTCCTCTCCCTCACAGTTTCATTCCCTCTTCTTCTTTCCCCCTTTCTTCCCCTAGTAAAACTTCAGTAGGTGCACCTTGAAAATTTTCTAAGTGTAGGAGCAACACCCGACTTCGCAGCGAATTCGGAGTGTGCCCCTCATCTGGAGCGCAGTAGGGAACCTGAAGTGCGCAAAATCTGACTAAGTGTCAGGGGCATAACTTGACTTCGTAGCGAAGTCGGGGTGCGCCCTTCTTCCTGGGTGCACTAGGAGAATCATTCTGTCAAGAATTTAGCTAAGTGCTGAGGGCGCAACCCGACTTTGCAGCGAAGTCAGAGTGCGCCCCTTTTCCAGTGCGCAATCCGAACAGCGGATGAAGACAGCCAAGCATCGGTGCGCAACCCGACTTCGCAGCGAAGTTGGAGTGCACCCTTTTACCGATGTGCAGTTGGGTAAAGTCAACCCAAAAATTTGCTAAGGCAAGAAGGCCTTCCAACTGCGTTGTTTTCCTCCTGCGCAACCCGATATCGCCCGAAATCCTGGCGAAGTTGGATAAACTGCCTTTCAAGGCAGACACGTGTCACACCTCAACATCTGACAAGTGTCCATCTTTGGGATTCGAGCCAGGACTTGACCGTGCAAGGACAAAGCATGGGCAACACTATCGACACCATCTGTCATCATTTAAGCCGATGTGAAGTGCCATCTGCCGCACCTACCCGCATTCTTGTTGACCAGAGACTTGACCCAACGCGCTGCCACATAGCTGTACCACCTTCAGGGACACCATGCTACAAGGACAGTTCGGTCCGACAGCAGTCAGCATCAGCAGCTCCTCAGCCGCTCGTGTCAGCTACTGTCTTGTCTGGGACTTCGTGCCCATGAATGTAATGGGGGGAAACTGGGCTATAAATACCCACCACTTTTCCATTGTAAGGTGGTGGAAGGGGAATATATTGCTAGGGAACAATTGTAGCTATGCGTTTGCCTCAAATATAGACATATACTTGGCTCTGCTTACTGTCTTTTATCTTGCATGTTGCCTCTCCTTGTCATTTCCGCCTCATGTTTCTTGTGTCATTGCTTGTTGTTGTACTGAACTCTGTACTCCAGCATTTGATGGCCAGGTATTCCTGGAATGCATAGATAGAGGATACATGAGATCGCTGATAGCTGTAGTTTCAACATATGTTTGTAGATGAATGTTGCTAGTAGTGGTGATTGATTCGTTGTCGTGCTGCTTATTCCCCCCACCCAACTCCAATCACATTTGGAATCCCTTTCTGCACTTTTATCTCTTTCTACATTTTTATCTCTTTCCCTGCACTCTTATCTTAACAAAACCCCCCATAGGAGTCGGCCTTCTCCGAAGATTGGCACGGAAGGCATTCCTTCCTTCCAGCCTTTCAATCTGGTGGGCGAATCTGGGCACATTAACAACAAATCCTTTTCTCATGGCAGATTCGTAACCAACAATACCCCTACCATGACTGTTCGTCTTCTCGGTCATGACTGTTCGTATTTTTTTCTGTGCATGCATGCGTTTTCGATTCTATTTTTATGACTTTGATTTCTCCTTCCATGACTGTTCGTTTTCTCCTTCTTCGACTGTTCTTATATTGGCTGCATGATTTTATTTTGTAATGGCCCCTGTAACTGTTGTATAACTTCAGTTAACGGTCACATATCTTATTTCGGTTGGGTTCTCTTCTTAGCTCGCGAAAACACATGTCGCGATATCGCGACACTTTCGCCTCCTTGCTTCTTTTGTTTGCTTGCACCCGCAAAAACACATGTCGCGATATCGCGACACTTTCGCCTCCTTGCTTCTTTTGTTTGCTTGCACCCACAAAAACACATGTCGCGATATCGCGACACTTTCGCCTCCTTGCTTCTTTTGTTTGCTTGCACCCGCAAAAACACATGTCGCGATATCGCGACACTTTCGCCTCCTTGCTTCTTCTGTTTGCTTGCACCCGCAAAAACACATGTCGCGATATCGCGACACTTTCGCCTCCTTGCTTCTTCTGTTTGCTTGCACCCGCAAAAACACATGTCGCGATATCGCGACACTTTCGCCTCCTTGCTTCTTCTGTTTGCTTGCACCCGCAAAAACACATGTCGCGATATCGCGACACTTTCGCCTCCTTGACACTTTCACCTCCTTGCTTCTTTTGTTTCATTTTCGCCTCCGTACTCTTCCTTTTCACTTTTCTCACAATATCACGACACTTTTGCCTTCTTACTTTCTCTCTCCTCCTAGAGTCACGAAAATGCGACATGTCGCGATATCGCGACACTTTTTCTCCTTTGCTCTTTCTCTTGCCTTCGGGTCACGATAATGCGACATTGTCACAATATCGCGACACTTTTTCTCCTTTTCTATTTCTTTTGCCTTCGGGTCGCGATAACGCGACCTGTCACGATATCATGACACTTTTTCTCCTTTGCACTGTCTTACCTTCGGGTCGCGAAAAAGCGACATGTCGCGATATCGCGACACTTTTTCATTCTCTTCCTTCCTACCCTTTTTGAGTTGCAAAAATGCGACATGTCGCGAAATCGTGACACTTTTCCTTGTCTACCTTCCTACTCTTTTCAAGTCGCGAAAATGTGACATGTCGCGAAATCGCAACACTTTTTCTTTCGTACAATCTCTCTTGTAATATGTCGCGAAATCGCGACACTTTTTCTACTTGCCTTTTCTCTTCCAACATGTCACGAAATCGTGACACTTTTTCTTCCATACTCTCTCTCTTACAATATGTTGTGAAATCGCAACACTTTTTCTACTTGTCTTTTTCTCTTCCAACATGTCGCGAAATCGCGACACTTTTTCTTTCATACTATCTCTCTTGCAATATGTCGCAAAATCGCGACAGTTTATCTTGCTTGCGCTTTCTCTTCGAACATGTCACGAAATCGCGACAGTTTTTCTTTCTTCTCAACATGTCGCGATATCGCGACAGTTTTTCTTTCTTCTCAACATGTCGCAATATCGCAACAGTTTTTCTTTCTTGCTCAACATGTCTCGATATCGCGATAGTTTTTCTTCCGTACTATCTCTCTTGCAATATGTCACGAAATCGCCACAGTTTATCTTGGTTGCGCTTTCTCTTCGAACATGTCATGAAATCGTGACAGTTTTTCTTTCTTCTCAACATGTCGTGATATCGCGACAGTTTTTCTTTCTTGCTCAACATGTTGCGATATCACGATAGTTTTCTTCCTTGTGATTTTCTTTTGATTTTTCGCATATGGGCCACTTCGATCTTTTGGAAAATCATTGTACATACTCTGAAGATCCTCTTAACTTTTGTCCATTGCATCAACCGATCTGTCTAACTGTGTTGACAACAATGACAATATACTGTTGCTGCACCTTGCTCATCAATCACCCCCTTTGGAATTGTTGGCAACACACGTGCAATTTCCTGTAATTCTTCTCCCCCTTTGACAATAATACCAAAGGGCTGCTGCAGACTCCCCCTGAGTCCATGCACAACATTCTCAGGCACACGTTATGACAGTTAGCAAAAATTACACATATGAGCATAAAGATAATCAAATATATAAATGCTCCCATTGAGAATGTGGTCCCGATAGCTAGTCAGTGCTTGGGAAGCATGACCACTCCCAATTTATTGCGAAGGTACTCAAAAATTTCTTTGGGCAGTTGTTTTGTGAAGATATCTGCTACTTGCTCTGTAGTTGGGACAAAATCCAACTTTACCTCATCTTTCGCAACTTTCTCATTCCATAAGTGATATCGGATAGCAATATGTTTTTTGCGAGAATGCATAACCAGATTCTTTGAGATGTTAATGGCACTGATGTTATCACACTTAACTGAAATCGGCTCACAAAAGTTAATGCCAAGATATTTCAGGGTTTGTTTCATCCATAAGACCTACGTACAACACGTAGTTGCTGCAATATATTCTGCCTCTGCTATGGATAAAGATACTAATTCTTATTTCTTACTGTGCCATGCAACCAACCTGTCTCCAAGATAGAATGCACCTCCACTGGTACTCTTTCTGTCATCAACACATCCTGTCCAATCTGCATCTGAATATGCAATAAGGGTGAAGTCCTTACCTTTCGGATACCATAACCCATACTCCATAGCACCCTTTAGATACCGAAGAATCCTCTTCACTGCTGTCACATGAGTCTCCTTGGGACTCGCCTGAAATCGTGCTATCAAATACAATAGGCTCCCAAATACAATAGGCTCCCAATATCTGGACTGATAGCTATCAAATACAATAGGCTCCCAATCATAGATATGTACATGGTTTGATCAACATCTGGATATTTGTCATCCTTGCTCAACTTGCAACCTGTCGTCATGGGAGTGCTAACAGGCTTACAATCTTCCATTGTGAACTTTTTTAACATCTCTTTCACATATTTAACTTGAGAAATAAATATGCCCTTCTCATTTTGATTAACTTGCAGTCTGAGGAAATACGAAAGTTCACCAATCATTGACATTTCAAATTCTTTCTGCATCTTATTTGCTAAATCCTTACATGACTCATCATTGCTGCTACCAAAAATGATATCATCTATGTATACAACAAGGACAATGAGATGGCCATTCTCTATTTTGACATACAAATTGCTATCCACCATACCCTTTTTGAACCCTTGTTGAGTAAGATAGTTTTCTAGCCTTGCATACCATGCTCTGGGTGCATGTTTCAAGCCATACAATGCTTTCTTCTTGCAAACGAAGTTGGGATTATCATCGAGTTGGAAACCATCTGGTTGCTCAATATAGACCTCTTCTTCAAGTTTTCCATTCAGAAATGTTGATTTCACGTCCATTTGATAAACTTTGAAATTCTTGTGAACTGCTAAAGCCAAAAACATTCTGATTGCCTCTAGTCTAGCCATTGGTGCAAAGGTTTCCTCAAAGTCAATACCTTCAACTTGTGCATAGCCTTTACAGACCAATCTTGCTTTATTCTCGACTACTTGTCCATCTTCATTCAATTTGTTTTGAAAAATCCATTTAGTACCGATTATATTTTTATTTGCAGGTCTTGGTACTAACTCCCAGGTTTTGTTTTTCTCGATCTGATCTAATTCTTCATTTATTGCCGTCATCCAACTTTCATCTTTGTTTGCTTCAGCAACATTTTTGGGCTCTATGCTGGATAATAGAGAGTAGTTACTTACTACTCTTCTTCTTGTCTGAACACCAACTGTGGGGTCTCCAATTATTTGCTCTCTAGGATGATTTTTCTCGCAATTTGCTGTTTTGAATTTCTTGTTTTCTTTCTCTTATGAATCACTACTTAAATCATCTGAGTCAATTTTTTGTTTCTTTTCTGTTTTTTTTTCCTCATCTCCTTCAATAACTTCTTCATAAATTGGGTAGTTTTCTTTATAGCTTATTTCTCGTTCCCTACCTTCATCAACTTTAACATCGGCACTCTCCACAATTTTCTTTAGCCTGTTGTTGTAGCATGTGTAGGCTTTGCTTTTTGTCGAATAGCCAAGAAAAATACCTTCATCGGCTCTATCTTCAAACTTACCAATATTATCTTCAGTTCTTTTGATGTAACACTTACTGCCAAAAACTTTAAAGTATCTTGTTGTTGCCTTTTTACCGAACCACAGCTCATACGGAGTTTTGCTTTCATGCGTCCTCAACATGCACCTATTTTGGATGTATACCGTAGTATGGACTACCTCTTTCCAAAGTCTGTCTGTTATTTTGCTCTCAGTCTACATAGTCCGTGCCATTTCCTGCACTGTCCTGTTCTTTCTTTCTACCACACCATTTTGCTGAGGTGTCCTTGCTGCTGAAAATTGTCTCCTAATCCCATATTTTTCACAGTACTCTACAAACTCCTTTGAAATGAACTCTCCTTCTCTATCTGATCTTAAACATTTAATCATTTTTCCTGTTTGATTCTCAACTTGTTTTTGAAAATCTTGAACATCTCAAAGGCATCTGATTTAATCTTCAAAAATAGTACCCATGTCATCCTGGAATAGTCATCTATGCACAACATAAAGTATTTGTCACCATTTATATTTTGCGTTCTCATGGGTCCACATAAATCAGTATGTATTAGTTCTAAAGGTTTGCTTGTGAAGTACTCTTTTGTTTTAAATGTGGCTCTAGTTTACTTCCCCTTTTGGCATGAGGCACAAATGTTATTTAAAGGTTTACCAATGGTGGGAATATCTCTCACTGCCATTTTTGAGCTAATTTTTACTAGATTGTCAAAACTGATATGACCGAGCCTCTTATGCCACAACCAATTTTCTTCTTTCTGTCCAATCAAGCATGCTCCTTCTGAAGTCTCCGAGAGAGTATACAGAGTTGCCGGATGTCCTTGATCCAGTTGCTATCAACTTTCCACGGTTTGCTATTCTGACTTCACAACCCTGCTTCTTGAAAATTACTTCATGACCTCTGTCACAAATCTAACTTACGCTTAACAAGTTATGCTTCAAACCAATCACAAACAAGACTTCTTTTGACTTGATTTTTCCGTCACTAATCTTAACTGATCATTTGCCAACTATCTTAGCTCCATCATTATTTCCAAATTTTACAGAACCACCTTCATATTTCTGTAACTTCTCAAATTTTTGTTTGTCACCTGTCATATGATTGGAGCATCCACTATCAAGTATCCATGGTGCAGATTTGTTCTGTGATTTAAATGTTGTCTGTATGATCAAGGATTATTTTTCTTCCTTGGGTCACTCATTTTCTTTCCACTCTAGTTTGATTATAGTTTTGGTCACTTGTTTTGACTTTTCTTTGTCAGTAGCCTGTGCATGTTTTTCGGAAAATTTTCTATTTTGTCTCAAACCATTTGGTTGAAATTTTCTTTCCTGATGTTTATTTGCTGCAATGTACTTCGATAATTTCTTGCAATGTGCCCAAAATTATGACAGTTATAACATTCTACTGCATAATCCATCAATGATGAAAAAACATTTCTACTAGTAAAGTTTTTTTGTCCTATATTATACTTGCAATCTGAAATCTTATGACCATAACCATTGCATTTAAAACAATAACCAGAAAAGAAATGAGTGAACCTAGGTGGTGGTCTTTGCCATTTTGTAGTGGGAGCCATAAATCTTCTTCTCCTTTGATGAGTGACATTGGTGAATCCATCATTGTCAATACTCCTCTCGTGTCTGGCTTTATTGCTTTCTTTAGCATGATTCATTTTTTCTTGATCAACCCTGATCTTATCTTCATTCTGTATGGGTTCTACAGTTATGGCCTTTGATCCATTTGATGATTCTCTTTCGACGAAACCTAAACCAAATTTGATGCCTATAGTCCTTTGGTTATTTATAATCTTATCCAGCTTCACAGAACTTTCTTCAAGTTTGTGATAGCAACTCAATTTTCGATTCATCTCTTCTAGCTGTATCCTTAAACCAACAATCTCTTCTTCTAACTTGCTGCACTCATCTATTTTCATGGTTAATTATACTTCAATATCTTCAGATATTTTCTTAAATTTGTCTATTTGTACTTTCAAGCTGGTTATGATTTCATTTGCATCCTCAAGATTTCTTGAAGTTTTCTTATTCTTTTTCCTTTCTATACTCAGCTCTTTAAGTGCAGCGACCAACTCACCTTCCAGCTCTACTTCAGCCTCAGCCTCAAGTTTTTCATCACATTCCTATTTTTCCTCTCGTTTTTTCTTCTTCGAATGCCATGAAAAGAGCTTCACCTGTTTCTTCTTCGGAATCCTCACCGAGTTGTCTTCCGAAGGACTGACATTCTTGGATATGAAACTTTTCTTCTTGAAGTTGTCTTTTCTAAAATTTGGTTTCTTCTTCCAGTCACTTCTTTCTTGGTGTGAACCTTCATCACTTTTGTTTTTCTCATTAAGTGGACAATTAGCTGCAAAGTGCCCAACGCCTCCATAGTTGGAACACTTAAATGATAGCTTTCCTCTATATTTTTCTTTTTCCTTTATTAGTTTCCGAACAAAGTTTGCTTCCATTTCATCTGATGTCTCTTCTTCCTCGGATTCTTATTTTGCTTTTATATTTTTATGTGCTTTAAAAGCAACTTCTCTATCTGTGGGTTTAGTTTTTCCTATTCTCATCTCATATGCAGTCAAAGAACCATGCATCTCATCCATACTAAAAGTATTCAGATCTTTAGCTTCTTCTATTGCTGAAACTTTAGAATCAAATCTTTGGGGAAGAGATCTTAGTATCTTTTTTACGACGACAACATCTTCCATTTCCTCGTCGAGTCCTCTAATCGCATTAATGATTCCATTAACTTTCGGCATGTATGCCTCTATGTTCTCATCGTCATTCATATTTAATGCTTCGAACTGAGCTCAATGCGTTTGTAACTTGGCCTCCTTGATCTTGTCGTCTCCTTCATGAATGCTCCTTAGTTTGTCCCACATGTCTTTTGCCGTTTTACAACTCATAATCTTTATCAGTTCGTTGTCCACTAAACCGCACATGATAGCATTCTTTGCTTTAGAGTTATTCTCAAATAGTTTCTTACCGGTAGCATCGGTTGGAGGAGTGGTGGGTATTGTGTATCCACTGTCTACTGACTCCCAAATGTCGTATCCCAAAGAACACAGATATGTGTACATCCTGAGTCTCCAGAATGCGTAATTAGTTTCATCAAACAATGGTTCTTTGTTTGATGAGAATCCTTCACCACCTGCCATTGTCTCACTTCCAAAATCACCTTGGCTGATTAAGCTTGTTCAGGAACTTGGCTCTGATACCAATTGTTAGTCTCACAATGACACTAAGAGGGGGGGTGAATCAGTGTAGCTATTAAAAACTTAAATCTTCAACTCTTAATGTCGAAACAATGAAAACTTAAAACCCAATAAAACAAATATAACAAGAGAGCATTCCACAACACATGATGTAACGAGGTTCACCAATTTGGCTACTCCTCAAAAATGACTGCTTGGATTCCCGTCCAAATCCAACCTTTGCAAAATACCAATTTTATAATCAATTTACCAGCACCCATTGGAAGGAGCACCAACCCCTGATTTATCTGCACCAACAAAAAGGAGCATCAAACCCTAATTTCTCTGCACCAACAGAAAGGAGCACCAACCCCTAATTCCAAGCATCAACTTGGACTGCACTTTTGAAACTATAAGATTGACATAAAAATGCCTTTGCTTATACAAGACCCTGACTGGTCTATTGCTAACCCAACCTCTCTCACTATTCACCAAAACACCACACACACTTAAGGCTCTGCATACTGCACTTTTATGGCTCTCACGGCTCTGCTTAATACTCTCTTGTGACACTCTTTCAACCCTCTTCTTGCAGCATGTTCACACTTTTTTAGTAGCACATAATTCTCCACGCAGACCTCCTTTTATAACCATATTGTCTCTTTGTAACTCCTTTTATTTCTTATATGCCACTTGTCAGTTGTAATGCCTTCTATATGTAACTCCTTTTGTATATATAGGGTAGGCATTTTGTCAAACACGTTACATGTTACGAATTGACACATACCCCTACCATGACTGTTCGTCTTCTCAGTCATGACTGTTCGTATTCTTTTTTGTGTATGCATGCGTTTTTAATTCTATTTTTACGATTGTTCGATTTCTCCTTCCACGACTGTTCGTTTTCTCCTTCGACTGTTCTTATATTGGCTGCATGATTTTATTTTGTAACGGCCCCTGTAACTGCTGTATAACTTCAGTTAACGGTCACATATCTTATTTCAACTGGGTTCTCTTCGTAGCTCGCAAAAACACATGTCGCGATATCGTGACACTTTCGCCTCGTTGCTTCTTTTGTTTGCTTGCACCTGCGAAAACACATGTCGCGATATCGTGACACTTTCGCCTCGTTGCTTCTTTTGTTTGCTTGCACCTGCGAAAACACATGTCGCAATATCGTGACACTTTCGCCTCGTTGCTTCTTTTGTTTGCTTGTACCCGTAAAAACACATGTCACGATATCGTGACACTTTCGCCTCCTTGCTTCTTTTGTTTGCTTGTACCCGCGAAAACACATGTCGCGATATCGCGACACTTTCACCTCTGTACTCTTCCTTTTTACTTTTGTCGTGATATCGCGACACTTTTGCCTTCTTACTTTCTCTCTCCTCCTAGAGTCGCGAAAATGCGACATGTCATGATATCGCGACACTTTTTCTCCTTTGCTCTTTCTCTTGCCTTCGGGTTGCGAAAATGCGACATGTCGCGATATCGTGACACTTTTTCTCCTTTGCACTTTCTCTTACCTTCGGGTCACGAAAATGCGACATGTCGCGATATCGCGACATTTTTTCATTCTCTTCCTTCCTGCTCTTTTTGAGTCGCGATAATGCTACATGTCGCGAAATCGCGACACTTTTCCTTGTCTGCCTTCCTGCTCTTTTCAAGTCACGAAAATGCGACATGTCGCGAAATCGCGACACTTTTTCTACTTGCCTTTTTCTCTTTCAACATGTCACAAAATCGTGACACTTTTTCTTCCGTACTATCTCTCTTGCAATATGTCATGAAATCGTGACACTTTTTCTACTTGCCTTTTTCTCTTCCAACATGTCGCGAAATCGCGACACTTTTTTTTCCGTACTATCTCTCTTGCAATATGTCGTGAAATCGCGACAGTTTATCTTGCTTGCGCTTTCTCTTCGAACATGTCGCGAAATCGCGACAGTTTTTCTTTCTTCTCAACATGTCGCGAAATCACGACAGTTTTTCTTTCTTGCTCAACATGTCGCGATATCGCGATAGTTTTCTTCCTTGTGATTTTCTTTTGATTTTTCGCATATGGGCCACTTTGATCTTTTGGAAAATCACTGGACATACTCTGAAGATCCTCTTAACTCCTGTCCACTGCATCAACCGATTTGTCTGACTGTGTTGACAACAATGACAATATACTGTTGCTACACCTTGCTCATCATGCAATGGCAGAGGTCAGAGACCACAAATCTCGGTTCCAGGTTGTGTTGGATAAGATATAATATTTTCCTTGTTTTCTTTGTATTTTGTTGTTGTTCAGAATAGGAGGGAAGAAAACCTTTATCAACTGCAGTTCTCATTCAACCTATAGTTGGGTGGTGTGTTGTAACAACTCATCCCAGATTTGGAGATTGCAATGTAAACAATTGTTGTGTAACGGGTTGAAAGCCTATTGGGCAGTGCATTGAAATGACCCTGTTGTTGTAACAGAGCACATAGTAATAAAAGGAGTTGAGTATCCTTGTTTATGTTTGTCTGCTTTTGTTTGTTCTTTTTGCTTCAAATTGTTGTTTTTGATTCCTTGTTGTTTTGATGTGCATTAATTTTCAATCGTTTGTCTGTCTTTCATTTCTTTGTTTCAACTATTATTGTCATTCAACAAAATTTTGGAGCGATTGCATTTATTAATGGTAGTTGTAGTTGTTTTGGACATAAAAGTGACACCAATACATTGTTATTTGAGCTTTTCTCTCTTTCTTTGTTTATATATGTGAATGTTAAGCTTTTCTATTTCTATATGTGAATGTTAGATGAAACTTTATTAAACTTCTAGATGAAAACAAAGTTGAAAAAGCTCTTGAAATTATTAAAGCACACAAAAGAGTGCAAAACAAATACAGAAGAAAAGAGTTTTCTCCTAATTATTTTCTGTAAAAATGAATATAAAAATAAATTAGCCTACCAAAGACAAAGAACTCCGTTCAACATTGTGCATTACTATTCTGTAATAGTAAATTGAATCGATCTATAGATCCGGATGTAAAGTTGCCCTTTAATATTAATATTAATATTAATATTAATATATACTTTTAAGCTTTGTATATTTGTTATCCCAGTGCTCAATATTGTGACCTAGATGATTTATTGTACAGGCAGCAGCCACTGCTTTTATGTCTTTGTGTGTATTTGTTGTAGTTTGCTGGACCCTAGATAATTTATTATGCATTTTTAGTTGGTTACGTATTGATATTAGAGTTTTGTACTTGTTATTGTCAGCTTTGGAACATACTTGGTTCTTTTGTGCACACAAGTGGAATTTGATTCGGATGACATCATAACCTTTCATAAAATCTGGTTCTGTGTATTGTGTATTGAACAAAAACGGAGCATAACTCCAACCTTTGCCTTCCGGAGTTGCGTGTACCAAAACCGGAATAAAACTCCGGGGCCCGGTTTGGTTTCCTTCACTGAACTCAACCAAAGTGAACTGAAACAGAGGAAACGAATGGAGCACTGGGCTTTGTATGGGGCGGAACTAAGAATAAGGCTAAGGTACTGTGATAAATATTGAAGGAGATGAAGTTTTATTTTTTAATTTACGCCGTCGTCGAAAGTGGGAGCGCAAGAAGAGGGAGGGCCTGAAGTCGGGTTGCGTAGCCGAAGTCGGGCTGCGCTCCCGACTATTGCGCAAAGTCGGGCTGCGCACGGGACCTTTGCGCATCAGGCTGCATAAGCGCAGTTGGGTTGCGCACCAGAAGATGTGCGTAGTCGGGTTGCGCACGAAAGATGTGCGCAATCGGGCTGCGCACGGAGGAAAATGCTAAGTCCGGGAAGCCGTTGGTCAACGCCCGACTGCGCTGGTCAAAGGCAGCGAAGTCCGACTTCGCTGCGCAGTCGGGTGGATAGCTCCAGACTTAGCCAAATTTCTGCCTTGCGAGCTTTTGCTGTCCGGAGGCTTACGCGCTTGCGAAATTTGCTGTCCGGAGGCTTGCGCAACTACAGTGATGTTTTTCTTAGCTCGGCAAGAACTGTACGGGGGAAGAGAAACACCGAATCTGAATGCAATGTTTCAGATCTGAGCTCAAACTTATAGAACCCTAAAGAAAACCCTCTGAGGTGATTTGTACAGACAACAACTGATTTTGTACCGATAAAGATAATCGCAAACCCTACAGATGTCTTAAACAACAGCAAATTTTATTCATATAAGACAAGGGTTACAAAAGTCTTCAATTGAGGAAAAACTAACATCTGCAGACTAAAGCTGCAGGATAAACTGAAAGGGAAAACAAATGTCGAGTCTGTTGCTCAGATATTAAACAGATGAGCTAAACTGCTCATTGAAACGATCTCGTCTACTACTCTACTGTTTCTCCAAATTTCCTCCCGCTCTCCTCTGCTACTTGTCTGAAGACCCAAACTACCTTATATAGTCGTGGGGAGAGGAAGATAGAGGTTATCCTCTGATAGGTTCTGACAGACCCTGAACTAGGGTTTCTGACCAATCGTCGAATTGGCATTAACTTCTGCGATGATCGGATCTGTCAGACGTCACATCTGTTAGAAGGCACGTGCGACCTCAAGTCAAGAATTTTTGCCGAGATAGCCGACTGCGCGAGCGCAGTCCGACTTCACCCAAGTTCGGAGCGCAGTCCGGCTTTGCCCAAGTTCGGAGCGCAGTTGGGCGGAGGCGTGAAATCTGGATTAATATTTCTAACACCCTCCTTTAAACCTGATTTCACGAGCGCTTTGACTCCAAGCTGCTCTCGCAATCTGCTGAAGTCTTCCTCCTTCAAAAACTTCATGAAAATATCTGCCAACTGCTCCTTGGATCTACAAAACTATAGTTGAATTTCTCCAGACTTCACCAACTCTCTGATGAACTGATAATGAATATTGATGTGCTTCGTCCGACCATGGAACACGGGATCCTTTAACAGTGCGATGGCCGAATTGTTATCACAAAAAATTGTTGTCGTGCCTTTCGGAGGATAGTTCAGTTCATTCAGAACTCTTCGCAGCCAAACTGCCTGGCATGCGGCTGACGTGGCGACGACATATTCTGCTTCGGCTGTGGACAACACAATGATGGGTTGCTTCTTGGACGCCCATGAGACTGCCCCTAATCCGAGATGGAAAGCGTACCCAAAGGTGCTCTTTCGATCGTCAGTGCTGCTAGCCCAGTCACTGTCTGTGAAGCCCAGCAGTTCCAACTAGTCCTGTTTGGCATAAAATAGGCCATTGTTTCGCGTCCCGTTGACATAGCGCAAGATCCTCTTGCCTGCTTGCCGATGCGTGTCCTTCGGAGTCTCCATAAAATAGCTGATCAGACTGACTCCGAACATCAGATATGGCCGAGTTGTAGTCAAATACATCAGACTGCCAACTAGCCTCTTGAACAGGGTTGGATCTACATTCCTCCTTGCTCAGCTTCAAACCCGTGGCTACAGGTGTGATGGCAGGTTTGCTGTCCTCCACCTTGAATCGCTTCAGGACATCCTTCGCATACTTGCCCTGAGAAATGAAGATGTCATCTGTCGATTGGTCAACTTCAATGCCGAGAAAATACTTCATCAGCCCTAAGTCTGTCATCTCGAATTGCTTCTTCATGGTTGTTCTGAACTAGGAAAACAGTGTTGTGCTATTGCTAGTGTAAATTAAATCATCCACATACAGGCAGACGATTATGAGCTCACCTACATCATTTGTCTTCATGTATAGGGTGTGCTCATATGGGCATTTTACAAACCCATTTTCTTAAAAATAATTGTCAATCCGACTATACCAAGCCCGTGGCGCCTGCTTCAAACCGTACAGGGCCTTTTTTAGCTTCAGGACTTTGCCCTCCTGGCCTTCAATTTCGTAACCTGGTGGCTGGTCTATGTAGACCTCTTCCTCCAACACTCCGTTGAGGAAGGCTGACTTGACATCCATCTGGTACATCTTCCAACCTTGTTATGCTGCCAATGCCAGGATCATCCTGACTGTGTTAAGTCAGGCTACAAGCGCATAAACCTCATGGTAATCGATGCTTGACTTTTGCTTGTAGCCCTTTGCCACCAGTCTGGCCTTATGCTTGTCAACGTCTCCTTGGGCGTTGAACTTTGTCTTATACACCCACTTGACCCCAATGGTCTTCTTCCCCTACTGGAAGTTCTGTCAATTGCCATGTATCATTATTTTCAATGGCTTTAATCTCCTCGTCCATCGCCCTGCACCCACTTTTGATTCTGACTTGCGTCTTCGAACTCTATTGGATCAACTTCAATAAAGAATGCAAAGTCGGAGTACTCTTCATCTACATGGGTTTGGGTTGCCTCATAGATTTCTTGCAAGCTCCTTGTCTTCGCTGGCGTCACCAGGTTCTGGATTCTACTTACACATGGAGGCAACCGAGATGGAGTGGTTGTGCTACTGCTGGCACCGTTGCTGCTGCTGGAGGTTGTAGGTGGCTGCACACTTCCTTCTTCTAAGTCAACAGACTATACTACTGCTGGCTTTGATCAGCCAGTCTTCGACTTCCAGTTCCAGGCTTCATCTTCAAGAAACTTCACATCATGGCTGATGATGAGCTTCTTTGTCACAGGGTTGTATAGCCTATATGCCTTCACCTGCTCACTGTACCCTATGAAAATGCACTTCTCAGCTCTATCATCCAACTTCTGCCGCTTCTCTTCTGGAATATGTGCATGTGCAATGCACCCGAACACACGCAAGTGAGCCACACTTGGCTTCACACCGCTCCAGGCGTCCTAAGGGATTTTGTCCTTCACACTTTTGGTGGGACATCTGTTCAGCATGTAGACTGCACAAGTTACAGCCTTTGCCCAAAATTCGTGCGGCAATCCCTTCGCCTTCATCATGCTTCGTGCCATCTCCATGATGGTTCGGTTCTTCCTCTCAGCTACGTCGTTCTGCTGTGGTGTGTACCTGGCAATGAACTGCCTTCGAATTCGGTGCTGCTTGCAGTAGTTATGGAATTCGTTGGAGATGTATTCACCTTCGCCATCTGTCCTGAGAGTCTTGAGCTGATATTCGCTCTATTTCTCCACCAGAGCCTTGAACTCCTTGAATCTGGCAAATGCTTCTGACTTCAGCTTGATGGCATAGATCCAAGTCTTCCGACTGAAGTCATCTATGAACGTTAAGAAGTATTTTTTGTCGGAAAATGTGTTGATCTACATTGGACCGCAAATTTCTGAGTGCACCAGCTCCAGTGGATGTGATGCTCTCCAAGACTGGCCAAAAGGGAATGAATCCCTATGTTGTTTGCCGACTAAGCAGCCCTCACAAACTTGATTTTGCTGCTCTATCAAGGTAAACCCTTCACCATATGCTTCTTGTGTAGTTGATTCAAGCCATTGAAGTTCAGGTGACCAAATCTGAGATGCCACAGCCAGGTAGCATCTTTCACAACTGCACTCAAAGACATCAATGATTCGTTCTGAATCTACAACAAAAATATTTTATTCTTCGTTGTGGACACGGTAGCAATCAGCCCATGCGAATTGTCTCTGATGGTGCAAGCTCTGTCTTTGAACTGGACCGTATGTCCCTTCTGCACGAGCTGTCCAACGCTTAGTAGGTTGTGCTTCAGGCCAGGCATATAGCAGACATCACAGATCTGCTTTCGTTCACCGTGCCTAGTGCGGATGAGGATCTTTCCTTTCCCCATTATGGGAACCTTGTTGTTGTTCCCCATATTCACCTCAAGCTGGATCTGTTTCATCCAGTTGGGAGAACATCTCCTTGTTCCCCGTCATGTGGTTGCTGCACCCGCTATCTAAATACCAGATATTCTTTTGGCACTCCTCCTTAATGTTGCAATTCAACAACACGTTTCCTCCTGTCGCATTTTCGGTTTCATCCATGTAATGGGCTTGTTGTTGGTTCTCCATGGCCATCTGTTTTTTGCACTGTGAGATGTAATGGCCGAACTTCTTGCAGAAATAGCATTGGACCTTTGACATGTCCTCCTAATAAAATCCACCTTGCTGATTTTTTGAGCTGCCTCTTCCACCTTGCTGATGGAAATTACAGTTGGTCTCTCCTTCGCTAGGGTTTGACCGTCCTCCTTACTTGTTGCCTTTCCCACGCCTGTCTCTACCTCTTGCTCCGTGAGAACTAGAGGCGCCATGGTGGGAATCTTGTCTGTCGTTGTCTCAAAATGAGACCTGAGCCTTGAATGCTTGCTCCAGAGAGGTCTGAGACGAACGGCTCAGCCTCTGTTCATGTGTCTGCAACGAACCCATGAGCTCATCTGTCGAGAGAGTTGTCAGATCCCTCGACTCTTCAATTGCTATCACAACCGAGTCAAACTTGGCAGGCAGACTTCTGAGAATTTTCTCCACGATTCTTTGGCTCTGCACAATTTCTCCGTTCAACCGCATCTGGTTGATAATGTTCGTCGTCCGGGTGAAGAAATCACTCATGGACTCGGACTCACTCATCTGCAGATTTTCAAACTCCCTCCTGAGCATCTGCAGCTTCACCAACTTTACCTTATTGGTGCCCTGGTACGATCTGGCCAGAATCTCCCAGGCCTGCTTCGGCTTGGTGGCTGATGCGATCCACGAGAAGATGGACTCCTCGACCGCTTGCATGATGTAGAAGAGGGCCTTCGGTCCTTCTTCGTATTCTCTTTCAACGAGGTCCTTGTCTGCTTGAGAGAGGGCGGCCAATGCTACTGCATCTGCCGGTTCTGGGTAGCCGTTCTTGACTAACTCCCACAACTCCTAAGATCCGAACAGGATCTTCATCTGGATACTCCAATAATCGTAATTCTTCCCGTTGAATCGCGGTATCTACAACTACAAGTTGTTGCTACTAGAAGCCATTCTGCTTCGGTCTCCGCGTCAAGGGATCAGTAGCTCTGATACCAATTTGAAGTTTTACTTTTTAATTTACGTCGTCATCGAAAGTGGGAGCGCAAGAAGAGGGAGGGCCCGAAGTCGGGTTGCGCAGTCGAAGTCGGGGTGCACATGGGACCATTGCGCAATCGGGCTACGCAAGCGCAGTCCGGTTGCGCACGGGACCTTTGCGCAGTCGGGTTGCCCACGGGACCTTTGCGCAGTCGGGCTGCGCAAGCGCAGTCAGGTTGCACACCAGGAGATGTGCGCAGTCAGGTTGCGCACGAAAGATGTGCGCAATCGGGCTGCGCATGGAGGAAAATGCTAAGTTCAAGAAGCCGTTGGTCAACGCCCAACTGCGCTGGTCAAAGGCAGCGAAGTCCGACTTTGCTGCGCAGTCGGGTGGATAGCTCCAGACTTAGCCAAATTTCTGCCTTGCGAGCTTTTGCTATCCGGAGGCTTACGCGCTTGCAAACTTTGCTGTCCGAAGGCTTGCGCGGCTACAACGATGTTTTGCTTGGCTCTGCAAGAACTGTACGGGAGAAGAGAAACACCGAATCTGAATGCAATGTTTCAGATCTGAGCTCAAACTTATAGAACCTGAAAGAAAACCCTCTGAGGCGATTTGTACAGACAACAACTGATTTTGTGCCGACAAAGATAACCGCAAACCCTACAGATGCCTTAAACAACAACAAATTTTATTCATATAAGACGAGGGTTACAAAAGTCCTCAACTGAGGAAAAACTAACATCTGCAGACTAAAGCTGCAGGATAAACTGAAAGGGAAAACAAATGTAGAGTTTGCTGCTCGGACATTAAACAGATGAGCTACACTGCTCACTGAAACGATTTCGTTTGCTACTCTGCTGTTTCTCCAAATTTCCTCCCCCTCTCCTTTGCTACATGTTTGAAGACCCGAACTACCTTATATAGCCGCGGGGAGAGAAAGATAGAGGTTATCCTCTGACAGGTTCTGACAGACCCTGAACTAGGGTTTCTGACCAATCGCCGAACTGGCATTAAATCATCGAACTGGCATTAACTTCTGTGGCGATCGGTTCTGTCAGACGTCACATCTGTCAGAAGGCACATGCGACCTCAAGTCAAGAATTTTTGTCGGGATCCTCGACTGCGCGAGCGTAGTCCAACTTCGCCCAAGTTCGGAGCACAGTCCGGCTTCGCCCAAGTTCGGAGCGCAGTTGGGCGGAGACGTGAAATCTGGATTAATATTTCTAACAGGAGAAGCGGTAAATAAACAAATCAGAGACGAACTGGTTTGAAAACCCGACGAATGTGAACGTAAGCATTCTGAACGGAAATAACTTGGAAATTTTGTATGGATAAGAAGGATTGCGTGAGGTATCGTTTTTCCCATGAACCGACTCAGTCAAAAAGATAACCGACAATCTGTTCAATGCTGATGATTTAAAACGATGTTGGCCGACAAATCATATTACTTTAGACTGCACTGTTGCAATTTTGATCCATTGTTTAATGTTTTTTTTAACTTGTTTTTGTATATTTCTTGAAAAGAGGCCTTCTCGTCTCACTACCAATTTCACATGTTCAACAGGCATATACCCAAGTTTTCTCAAAATGACAAAGCTATCTATTGGGTACTTAGAGAGACCCCTATATTGTTTATTCACAAGGTCTTAGTGTCGTATTTAGATAAGATTTTATAGGATACGTTTAACAAGGATGGAACAGGATCCGCAGCGGCTATAATGTTTGTCCTATGCTTTTGTTTTCTTATCAAAGTTGGCGATGCTTAATAAATAAGATGCTACGAGATATTTAAAATTAATAGAGCTCACCTGGTCCCCAAATGCAAGGCGGTTTGTCATATGTTTTGTCTGGGCTTTTTGGGCTTGTTTAGATTGTTTTATTAAAGGGTAGAAGACTAAGATTTTTCGTTTCACAGATGTTTTGGTAAAATTTATTTCATGCCTTATTCGTATCTCCTAGAAATTGCAGGGCTTTGTGACTGTTAAAACCTTTAACATTAACCAAGCACGGCCTTTGGTCTTTGTTCAGCTGAGATTCCCTAAAAATATTGGAGGAAAAGGGCTTATCAATAGCTTACTTTCCCCAAAAAAATGGAAGAAATAAGTGAACCATGATTCAACGCCAAGGAAGCTGGAAATGAAGTTCTCCAAAAGGAATTAACGAACAGGTAACTTTGTGTTTGGTTCGAAGTACGGATGTCAGGCTTTTGCTTGCTAAAGTACTTTTGTAATTGGTTTCGTAATATAACCAATATTTGGGGGAAACTGTTGTCGTGCAGACAAAGAGGATAAAATTAGTAGCTGGACACAGATATGTTGGAAATTGGAAGTGACGAACAGTCTCCAATAGAAGAAGTGGCACTTACAGTCCCTACAAGAGATGATCCAACACTACCAGCCTTAACATTTCGAATGTGGGTGTTAGGATTGGCTTCCTGTGCATTGTTGGCATTCATGAATCAGTTCTTTTTCTATAGAGAATTTCCCCTTAAGATATCAACAATTGCTGCTCAGATAGCAGTTCTGCCGATGGGTCGATTCATGGCGGCTACGCTGCCCACCAAAAGAGTTCGGTTGCCAAGAACGAATAAGTATGTTTCCCTCAATCCGGGACCGTTCAATATGAAAGAGCATGTGCTGATAACAATCTTTGCCTCAGCAGGAAGTGGCGGAGTGAACGCAATCTATATTGTCAATCTATTGAAAAACAAAAACTTCTACGCTAGAGATATACATCCCTTCGCCGGTTGGCTCCTAGCAGTCACTACACAGGTTCGATTCCATATTTCCTATCCATTCCATACATAGAACCCTATGATTCTTATCTAAAATTGATTAAAGATGGAGCAAATGTAATGGCAGTTTTTTTAAGGTAATAAAATTACTCATATTTGTGTTGTGTATTTATTTAAACTATAATAAATTAATAATTAAAATTAAAAGAATTATATTATTGTTGAAACAATTATCTCCCTGGAAACCTGTTTAAAAGGTGTCATTTACCGTTAACCTTAGAATTAAGTTGCGTATTGCAAACTCTGCTGTATTGCGAAGGATTTATTAATATGTTTTTGAATATGAAAATAATATTGTGTTATAGATTTCTTAACGTTAAAAAAATATTATTTGTTTATAAATTATATATTAATATTATTAAAGTAATAGAACTGTAAAGCATAATTAAACTTTATTAGGAGAAAATAATATATTTAATATGTTTGCTGAAATTAAGAGTTTATAGATAAAATCAGAAGCTTAAGTGGTGATGTCATTCTTAATAAAATATTTTTTAAGAAAGTTTTGTAAACTTTAACTCTATTATATATATATAAATTAATAAGAATATTATAAATTATTTAATGTTATTTTAGATCTTTTATTCTTAAAAGTATAAGATGTTATGATTTTTAAGTATATATAAAATGTAGTAGTTTCAATCGATATATTAAAAGTATATTGTCTTCAAAGGTGGATTGGTAAGTGTTTGTTTGGTCACATATTTACCAAGAAGATACCAAGGTTCAAATTTTAGGGACAACCTATTTGCAAAGGTAATAGTTTGATCTGAATCCTTTGAATGCACCTTATTCATACCGAGTCAACAATAACAAGGCAGAATAGGTTTGGTAAGAGCAGCCCCGCCAATGTGGTTTGAACCCTTATTAGCTACTAAAATATAGTGTGGTTGTAACCAACTCAAAAAAAAAAAAAAGAGTGGGAGCAGCCCCTATAGGACAGTTGGTCACAACAACACTATTTTAAGTAACCGACAAACAAGAGGTTGAAACCACATAGGCTGCTCCCACCAAACCTCTTTTGCCTCATTATTGTTGACCGGTTTGAAAGAGCACGAGGTTCAAACTACGTGGGCTGCTCCCACCAAACCTCTTTTGCCTCATTATTGTTGACCGGTTTGAAAGAGCACGAGGTTCAAACTACGTGGGCTGCTCCCATCAAACCTATTTTGCCTCATTATTGTTGACCAGCGTGAAAGGGACCACCGATAGCTGGGATTTGGGCTGCTTCCATCAAACCTATTTTGCCTCGTTATTGTTGACCGGCGTGAAGGGGACCACTTGTCGCTGGGATTTGGGTTGCTCCCACCAAACCTATTTTGCCTTTGCCTCATTATTGTTGACCAGCGTTAAAGGGACCATCAATAGCTGGGATTTGGGCTGCTTCCATCAAACCTATTTTGCCTCGTTATTGTTGACCGGCGTGAAGGGGACCACTTGTCGCTGGGATTTGGGTTGCTCCCACCAAACCTATTTTGCCTCATTATTATTGACCGATGTGAAAGGAATCACCGATCGTTCGAAATTCGTATCGTCATCACCAATCATTCGGGATTTGTGCCATCATTGTTGGTTTGACAGGGACCTGATAAGAATCAATCGCTGATTGCTGTGGATTCTACCTTCATCGTATGTCTCGCGCACTCACAGAATTCATATCATACTAATAAAAAGATTACCCAAAATTTAAACCTGAATACTTTCATGATAAATAACAAAATATAAAATCATATTATTACTCCCTCTTTACAATTAAACTTCCAAGTTCTTTTGAAAATCTTAAAATATCTCGTATATATAACACATCATTCATAAATAATGATGTTATTAGACTGAGTAAATCAACCTTCTATTGAAAAAATTAAAATTATAAATTCCTTTTAATATCATAATTTCCTTTTACTTAAGAATATGAACTGAACTGCCTGTAAATGAATGATAGCTATCATTATTGATTACATTAGAGAATGCACGATAGCTTCTACGGTTTATTGGACTATGTATGTCATATATTATAAATTGTGTACAGTGATTGGTGCAGATGCTTGGTTTTGGATGGGCTGGACTTTTTCGAAAAATACTGGTAGAATCAGCTTACATGTGGTGGCCTACAAACCTTGTCCAAGTCTCCGTTTTCAGGCAAGCTAACATGCAGTTCTCGCCAAAATTAAGTTAACTGGTAATTTACATATCTCAACATGGACTTTATGGTTTGCGACTCGCTGACTGTTCCTCAATTACTGTTGGCAAAACAGGGCATTGCACGAAAAGGATAAGAGACCAAAGGGGAATTTGACAAGACTACAGTTCTTCCTTATAACCTTAACATGTAGCTTTGCATATTATATTCTACCGGCTAATTTATTCGGCACATTGTCCACCATTTCCATCGTTTGTTATATCTGGAAAGACTCTGTCACAGCTCACCAGGTCGGATCAGGGCTGTATGGACTTGGCATTGGTACCTTTGCTTTAGACTGGTCGGTCGTTACAGCGTATTTGCCGAGCCCTTTAGCGACTCCCTGGTTCTCAATAGTTAATACCATGGTGGGTTTCTTTGTGGCTGTGTATATCATCACGCCCATTACATACTGGACAAATATTTATGATGCCAAGAAATTTCCCTTAATTGATTCACGTCTATTTGATCAAGAGGGCCACGAATACAACATTACAAAGGTGATTAATTATAAGGATGCAACTTTTAATCAGTATGGTTATGACAATTACAGCAAGCTGCATATGAGCACATTCTTTGCTGTGACCTATGGTATAAACTTTGCCACACTTCCAGCAACGTTATCCCATGTATTCCTTTTCCATGGAAAGTAAGTGTACAACATTGCCACCAAATATGCTCAATAGCTTGTAAAAAATAGACATTTTACTGTAATTGATGTGTGTTACAGGGAAATATGGAAACAAACAAGGGCTTCTTTGAGAGATGAGGAATGGGACATTCACACAAAGTTGATGAAGAGAAACTACAGGGCTGTTCCCCACTATTGGTTTGTGATTATATTGGTATTGATGATAGGGCTTGCAATCTTTGTCTGCGAGGGATTTGGAAGGCAGCTACAACTCCCATGGTGGGGAGTTTTCCTGGCTTGTGGGATTGCGTTTTCCTTTACGCTTCCTCTCGGTGTTATTCAGGCCACTACAAATCAGGTAGGGAAAGGAAAAACTCTTTTTGTTCCATTATCTAGAAGAGAATATTTAAGATGCCTAAATGCTATATGTGTTGTTTTTAATCTTTTCCATCTCTTTTTTACGCAGCAACAAGATCTGGGTATAATATCGGAGTACATCATAGGATACTTGTATCCAGGGAGACCATTTGCCAACCGAACATTCACAATATATGCATATGTCACTATAACTCAGGCTCTTACATTTCTTCAGGACTTCAAACTTGGCCATTACATGAAAATTCCTCCCAGATCAATGTTCGTCGCTCAGGTGATCCGTTTCAGAGTTTCAACTTAGAATGCATTGCATCACTTATATCTAAGTTAGAAAAAACTATTGTCATAAATTTTTGGTCCAACTAATATTCCTTTTGGAAGATGAGGATTTAAGCACTCGATATAACCATCAAACCCTTTCACAAGCCATGACATCTTGCAGCTTGTTTGTCTTTCATGTTATCCATTTTAGAGTTTCAATTGAGAAAAACATCGTAATAATTAAATCGATGTTGTCTGGTGCGCACTTAGACTTTGGGCTCTTATCTTTAATATTGTTAGAGTGGTGTATTCATGAATTTGGTATTTGTCCTGATTTTTAAGGTTTCTATACCAGTATCTTAATAAATTATATATATTTAGATAATATACAGATATTTTTAATATACATTTACAATGTCTTATCTATATTTTAACACTCACATACCTTAAATTTTAAATTTAATAAAAAAAATCTCATAAAATATCTTGTTTCTAAGAAAATTTGTTTGAAAAGGCGATGGAAAAGTTTCATCAGTTATTGTAACTTAAAACTATAATGCACTTTTTGTAGTTCATCCGGTTCTTAGTATGATTTAAATTTGCAGACTTATACCATGGGAACATGGAAGTGTTAGTAAGGACTTTAAAAAAGTTTTAAATTTTAATTTTAATTACATATCATATTTTAAAAAATATAATTCAATAACTACATATAAAACAAACATTGTCTTCCTTGATTTTACCTAAGTTTGATTACATAATTAGATTTGGGTTTTTACACTAAGGTGTATTGACAGCTTGTAGGCACGGCAGTTGCAGCGACCGTCTACTTCGGAACTGCCTGGTGGATGCTAGGATCGGTGGATAAGCTCTGCGATAGGAACATTCAAGGCAATCTTTGGACATGCCCAAATGACAATGTCTTCTTTAGCGTATCTATAATCTGGGGATTGATCGGACCTCAAAGAATTTTCGGCAATCTGGGTCTATACTCCAAACAAAACTGGTTCTTCTTGGTGGGCGCACTTGCACCCGTGCCTGTGTGGGTGCTTTCGAAAATGTTTCCTCATAAAAAGTGGATTCGTCTGATCAACATGCCAATATTTCTTGGAGCCACTCTCAGTATGCCGCCAGCAGGCTCAGTCAATTTCATCGTTTGGGGAACATTGGGCTTTATTTTCAACTATGTGATCTTCAGGAGATTTAGACAGTGGTGGAGTCGGTACAATTATATCTTGTCAGGGGCGCTGGATGGAGGAACTGCGTTCTTGGGTGTTTTATGTTATTTTGCATTACAGCTGAATGGCAATCAAAACTTAAAGTGGTGGGGAGGAACCCTGGCAGACGATCACTGCCCTCTTGCAACCTGCCCAACTGCTCCCGGTGTGGTGGTCGATGGTTGTCCTGTCTTTAATTAGTTAGCAATATTTTGTCTTCTTTCAAGTTGCAGGATAACTAGTTATCCATTGTAATATTTTTCTTTCGGACAATCTCCCCTGATTCAGTTCTTTCTATATTTACAATCCCCCATAATTTCAAATCCCATACATATAAATTTGATATAGTAAACTTTGTTTAGGTAGGTTGTAAAAATCAAATGCTCTTCCGATTTCATTTTTAAACCAAATACAACAAATAAATTAAAATAAAATAAACATCCCAAAGTTTGGTTGTGTATAATAGACATCAATGTATACGATCTCGAGTATACTGGTCTTAATTGTGTAAAATCATCCGTGTTGTTTCTGTTAGTTGTTATTGCTGTTACTCACAGAGCTCTTATCCATATTTTGCTTTAGGTTGTGAGCATTTAAAACGAGGCCAAGTGTAAAACAATAATGTATGTAAATCATTCAATGTGATGCTGTTATTTTTACAAGCTCTCTTTCAGTTTCACTTTAATACATAATTCTAGTTCTGTTTTTAAATATATAATATTTTTAATAATATTTTTATTTTTTATTTTTTTGGTAATCTACAACGCATATATTTTAGGTTTCGTAAAGAAAAATTAAAGTCTTAATCATTACTGTTTACATCAATATAATAATAAATTTGAGTATAATATATATTCATAATGTGTTTTAAAATAAGTTAGTTTATAACAGTTATATATAAAGGTGATATTTAAATCTTAAAGTAAATATTAGAATACATTTAATGTAGTTAGTCGTAAAATTAATAATATTTTATAATAAATATTTGTAAGAATTTTAAAGGTTTTTATACAAGTAATTTATTTTTAAATAAATTAACAAAATTAAACCATAAAAGTTAATTTCCCTAATTTAGTAATAATACAAGTTAGTTGAGTTTTGATTTTAACTTTTAAAAAATGTTAAATATTAATCTAAATTTTAAATGTTTATCAGAATCACATTGTTTCAATATGTAAAGGAACCCAAAATATGATTAATTTATCATTGACTTTATTGATACAAGGATACTTTAAAAGGAATTAATTAATTATATTTTTATGATTTTGATAAGGGATTGTTGTATACCCCCTTTTGAACAAGAAGGGCAATCAAGAGCACTCAAATGGTTGCAAGTAAAGAATAAAAGAAAATTGTTTGATTACACTTTCTAGTTGAAATAAGGATACATATTTATATGGAAATAAAATCACTTGATAGGAAGCTCTTATGTTTGAAACATTGAGGGACAATAATTGTAAGAATCTATAACATCATATATTACATGAAAGGCATGTTAGACTGGTTGAACAACATCCAATATTACATCATATGTTTGGGTTAGTTACATAGGATTATATCTACATAGACAAGTTGAGTAAACTTTATGTAAAGTACCATCGGTGCATTCATGTGGGTTATAAGTACTAAGGTTTACCACCTCTACGATCTTATCACTCGAGATTTTTATTAGGAGTCATGTAGTATTTGAGGAGATTCTTCTACTTCAACTCACTTCTTATCCTCTTGGAAAATTATTTCACCTTTCTTATGGATCACCCCCTTCAAGATGTTTATGTTTCAAAGGATACTTCTCTAGGGATTCTAAACTCTCAATTTATCAATATTAATCCTCTAGTGAACATGAGTAAGATTGTTATGAATACTAGAAATGCTCCAACTTTCTTTTATTTTTCTTCTTTGGATCCTATGTTAGATGATCTTGATCTCCTATAGATTGTATAATGTTATTGGATTTTATGTTGACTCTATGGATGTGATGGATTCTTCAATTTCATATTTGTAGGATATGCTCTAGTCTTCATTAGACTAATCAATATCCAAGTTAGGATAGAACCTCTTTTATGATGCACAACCTATTCTTGCATATGAACATCATTAGAAGCATCCTCCTTCTCAAGCATTACTTTTGAAGGTTTATGATTCTAGAGATACTCTCAATTCTAAGCCAAGGGTTGTCTTGAGTGGGAATATGTTATGTTGGTAGCATATGAGTTTATAATGAATAATTAAACCTACAAGCCAGTTCCTCTACCTGAGTGCAAGAATAATGATCGATGTAAGTAGACATACAAGACAAACTTCACTACAAATGGTAAAACTAAGAAGCATAATGCATGTCTTATTACTAAGGGCTTCTCTCAAAAGAACGAATTTGACTACTCAAGAATCAAGTTGTCTATATGGATCATATTGATTGTATGCAGGTCATCCCTTATATTATCACTTCTTATAGATGCATAGTTCATCAAATGGATGAGGAGTGATTTTTTATATAGAAAAGTTTAGGATTTTTATACACAATAGTCATCCAAATTTTCTCTAGATGGGCCTACCCCTCTAATTTTTTGACTTAAGAAGTCCTCGTATGAGCTTAAGCATGAACCCCATGTTTTGTATGGTTATTCTTGTTTTATAAATTTTGAATTTTTAGTAGAGCAAGACAAAGCATGATGTTTACATTGTCCATCATGACAAACAAATTTTTGTTATTGTGTTGTTTGTTGATAACGTTATTGCCATAGAAATCTTAACACACTTGATCCAAGAGATGAATTTATGACTTTAAGACACACTTGACATGATAGATTTGGGTCTTCTTTATTTTTTTAGGGATTTACATTGATCATCCATTGTCTTTGAATGTGATCATTAACTCGTAGACATTGTCTGTGAATGTGATCATTAACTCGTAGACTAAGTATTCTTTAGATCTTCTATAGCAATCCTAGATGGAGGAGTGTAAGCCCACTTGTACTCCATTTGCTTTAGCCTTGAAGCTCTAAATGGCCTTTTTAAGTCCTTTTATTAATGCCACATTGTATCGATTTCTTATTAGGGGTCTTCTCTATCGGCTTACAAGATCAAACATTATTTTTGTTTGTCATATATTACTTCAGTTCTATTTAGGCACCCCATGAAATTCATTGGAAGTGGTTGATCAATCTTACAACATATTAGAGATGCCTACTAGATGGGTATTTATCATTATTTTAGATCCTCTCTTACTTTGATGGTTACTATGATGCAGATTGGGTATGTGATATTAATTAGAAACAATCTACCATTGCCTTTGTATTCCACCTTGGTTATAAATGGTTCTCTTAGTATATAATGAATAGACCACCATATCTTGATCCTCTACAAAAATTAGTAATATTCTACTAATGAGGTAACCAAACATATTTGATGGATGATTTTTGAGTAGTTTTACCTTCCTTGATAGTTTCATGTTATTCTCTATTATGATTATCAAAGTTCCATCAATTTTATTTATGATCATGTTTTACATAAACATACAAAGCACATTGTGGTATGAATACACTATGTTCATTGAATTCATGCTTATGGGCATCTTGAGCCACCCTATGTACATTTAGTGGAGTAAACAACATAAATATATATGGTTATGCTAGAGGTGATCTTTGTACATTTGCAAGAGCATCTTAGCATCTTAGCATAGGAGAATGTATATCAACATATATTTTGTCATGCTAACTATATCTATAATAACATAAGGAGTATGTATAGTATACTTTTAAGTGGTTTATTTAGTTACAATTAGATAATTTGTTTAGGATAATTATAGTCTAGTAGTTGTTCAAGAAGTTTGTGATAACTATTACAAAATAGTGGTATTACAAACATAATGTTTCTATAGAAGGCATACATAAGAATGTAGTGATATGGATATATTATAGTAAAATGTAAAATTAAATAGTAAAATTTGATAGTAGAGGTAAAAGTTTCAAAATCATGATAAATTATCTTTGTTATAAGTCTTGAGATATGATGTAAATAAACAAATGTATGACAATATCTTATAGAATCTTTAGAAAATATTTATAAGTCTAAAATAATCCAAACTACCTTTGGAAGTATTGTGCAATTATTAAGATATTATGAGAAAAATCTACGATAAAAATTTCTAAAACATGTATTTTTGCTATCTCATATAATTATAAATTATTATAACAAGAATCCAAGAGAGGGCAAACGAGATATCTAGATTATTTGGCATAAAGTGGTGAGTCCTTCAACGATATCTCTAGAAGATATTGACATGTATCCAGCTAAAACATCTTCATCCATGTAATATCTAGCTTTCATAAGCTTATAAATAAGGGAGATCTCCCTCATATGAGTTAAGTTGAGCATTTAATCGCTCAAGTAGGTAAGTGACAATCAAGTAAGATTATAAGGACTACCAAGACTAGCTAGACATAGGAAGAGTGTATCTTTATAAAAATTGTGTCTAAGGGATTATTTGAGCAAGAGTGTGGGATAACAATATTAGGTGAGTCCATAGGATTTTAAGGCTCAATAGGAGTATCAAATCCACTTGCTCGAGGAAATTTAGTGAAAATTTTATATACTCTTATATTTTATGTCTATAATAAAACTATTGGTGTCCCTATTTTGTCAATATTTTGGTACTATAATTTGCATTGTTTATCCTTATATATATATATATATATATATATATATATATATATATATATATATATATAGTGTATAAATTTGGTATGGTAGCAAATTGATCAATTATATTGTAGTTGTATTATGTGTGTGAAAGATCAATAATATTGATTCCATATTCTTCTTTATTTGAATTTCCATTTGGCTATATTTCCTGGGGCTAGCAGCTTCAATCTTTTAGTGTTTTTATAAACCAAATAAATCATCTTGTTATAAGCTCCAAATTGTATAGCTTTAGCTTTGTTAAGATTGAAATCATAACCACTGGAAGTCTATGCATAAAAAAAAAGACCATAGTACAAGGAGTGCTAAAAATAAATTATGTTCTTGTCACATCAATATTTTTTGTATTGTTATCAAGATAATATTACCATGGTAATTCCAATTTTATCTAGGGGAAAATATTTTACTATGGCAACTCTAGAATTTACTATGTGATAAGTTCTATTTATTGTGGTCATTATTTTTTTTTTTTTATTTGTGGAAAACATCCCAAAAGGGATGCCACTTTCGGGTAAGACCCAAGGAGGCGGGGGTATCCATTCCACCAAAAACGCCCAGGACTCGGACCTGGCCTACCACCTTTGACATACTCAAGGAGCAAACAAACACACAAAACCAATTTAAAAATAAGTAAATAACAACAAAAATAATAAAATAAAATAAAAAACATGCTCCTTGAGTGTGTCAAAAACAAAAGCACAACCAAACACGCACAATAAGATAAAAGAAACCACAACACAAACCACATAGAAAAACACAAGAACCACATAACAAAACACAAACAAGACAAAAACAACAGAACACTACAAAGACATAACCCAAAAAAAAACAAGAAAAATAAACACAACCAAAACCTAAAAAATTAAAAAATAAAACTAAAATAAAAATAAAAAACAACCAACAACGAGACAATAAACAAAAACAAAAAACATAGAAAACACTCACCCATAAAAACACGAAATAACACAAACAAAGAGAAACCCAAGAACAAGAACGAAAAAAAACACAAGAACAATAACAAAAAACATAAAAAAAAAAAAAACAACAAAAACACAAGAACAACAAAAAACAACACAAAGAACACAAAAACAAAACAAAATAAAAAAACCCACCCACCTTAAAAAACTAAACAAAAAAAGGAAAAAAGAAATAAAAAATGAACAAAACAAAGACCTATCTAGACCAGAAGACTATTAAGGCAAGAATCAACAGAGGAAACAAAATAAAGAATAGAATGAGCTAGGGAACTAAAAAAAAATTGAATGAACCAAAGAGAAGCAAAAAAAAAAACAAGAAGAAACTAGGTACCTTCAAAACTGGAGCCATCCAAAGAAATGATAGAAAGAAGAGCTTCCCTAATTTGAGAAGCCCACCATATAGGAGGGTGGCCATAACAAGTAAGATCACCTTTGTCCAAAGCCCAATTAGCTAAAGCATCAGCACTCTTGTTTTGATCTCTGACCACATGATTGTAATCAACTTTCAAAAATCCCATCTGGATTAACTGAATCTTCTCAATAATTCTTTTTATTCTCCAATCCACCTTATGATTCTTAGAAGGATTCTTCAAGAGATTAATCATAAGTTGAGAGTCAAACTCAACTAACACCTTTTCCCATCCAACCTTAGTAGCCTCCTGAAGACCTCTGAGGATACCATACCCCTCAGCAAGGTTATTGGAAAGAATACCCAAATTCTCAGCAAAAGTAAAAACCAGGGAGCCATATGAAAGTCTACCAATTCCTCCCACACTGGCTTTTCCAGGGTTCCCTCTAGAGGCTCCATCAGTATTGACTTTTCCAAAATCCTTAGGAGGAGGTTGCCAATTTCTATTCCTATCCAATTTACTAATACTCACATTCCCTTTAAGTTGGTTGCCCTTAGAAGGTTTAATCTTCAATATTTGCATCACTTGATCCCATATTTGGTGGGAGTTTTGGGGGTGATTAAGGAGATGATGGACTGATTCAACTAAGTTGGCTATGGTCTTTTGCCAAATATAGTGAATATCCTTCCTATCTTGATTAAAAATTTGGTTGTTCCTTTCATTCCAAATATTCCAAAGAAGAATGGTAGAACCCATCCAAACTAAGCGCCTAATAAAATGATCAACACCCTCTTGATTAGGCCAATCCCTCCAAAGTCTGTTCAAAAGTAAAAAAATTGGACCACTTATAAGCCAAATAAAGTGCCCATTCTCCTCCACAGCTCGGAGGCTAAAGTACACTCAATAAAAATATGGTTGATATTTTCTACATTCTCTTCACACATTTCACATCTAAAAGGGCCATGAAAACCACGCTTCATAAGTTGCTCACCAGTAAGCACCCTACGATGCAATAAAAGCCAATTAAAGAACCTCACCTTAGGCCGAGCTTTTGAGCCCACAATTGAGAAAATATGTCAGAAGAATGGTTGGGATTATTATGGCATAAGGTCAAATAACCTTGAGCAAGCTGAATACTCACCCTTAGTAGTGTTGTTCCATCCAAAACAATCTTTTTCATGGGACCAAGAGAGATCTCATATGAAGGATGCCTTGGATATCTTGTCTTTGCCTTTACGGGATTTGAATAGGCCAGTCCTCAATAGGGATCCAATATCTACCAACCTTTGAATTACCAGTATGGTATTGACAATAATTAGCCACCTTTATCCAATTAGCTCGGTGAAGCTCCTCCATCCAAGGCCTCCAATCGGGAAACTGAGTTATCAAAGGCTTGTGACCATCCCAAGAATCTGTCCAAAAATTTGCATGTTGACCATTATGAATGATCCAAAATAATTTTTTCTTTATCAAATCCTCACCGGTCTTAAGATCTGCTAAAATGGGAGAACCTTTGGTAGGAAGTTGATAGCGAACAAGGTCTTGAGGACTTTTGTTCTCGAGCATATTTAGCATGAATATTATTGGCCCAAAGAGCATTGGGGTTATGCAACATCCTCCAATATAATTTAGCAGCTAAAGCTTTGTTGTTATTAATTGAAGACCGTAATCCTAACCCCCCTTCACTCTTAGGAAGACATAAAGTATCCCATTTCACCAAGGCCCATTTTCTTTTCTCCTTAGTACCACTCCAAAGGAAACGATGATTGATTTGATCCAATTCTCGAAGAACGACCTTTGGGATATTCAAAATGGAAGAAACATAAATAGGAATAGCTTGAAGGACTGATTTTACCAAGGTGATTCTACCCCCATAAGAAAGCCACTTGTTGGTCCACTTTCCAATTTTCTTCTTGACTTTGTCCAACAACCAATTCCAATATTTATTTTTCTGCCTTTGAATATTTATGGGAATACCTAAATAAGTGATTGGAAGAGAGGTCTTCTTATATCTTAGCTTATCCAAGACCATGGATTCTTGTCTAGCAGAGCAGTGAAAGAAAATAACTTTAGATTTGTCTTCATTGATCAAGCTGCCTGATAGCCTTAGAAAAATAGCTAATGATTTGCTTAATATTAGAAGCTTCCTTAAGCGTAGCTTTACCTAAAATAGTAGAGTCATCCACAAATTGAAGATGAGAGATAGGTCTAGCTCCATGAGCAATGGTAACTCCCTCAAGGGTTTTGTTTTCCCTCTTTTTGGTTATAGTCCTACCCAAGCATTAAGCAAGAATGATGAATAAATAAGGGGATAGCGGGTCACCTTGCCTAATACCTCTGGAAGCTGGGAAAGAGCGAGAAGGCCTGCCATTGATAAGAACTAAGTAGGAAACTGAAGAGATACATCCCATAATCCAATCCATCCAATCCTTAGAGAAACCAAATTGCCTCAAAACTTTGATAAGGAAGTGCCAATCCACTCTGTCATAAGCTTTGGATAAGTCTAACCGAATGAACATGGAAGGAGAATTTTGCATATCCATGGAATGGATGGCTTCCTGAGCAAGAACTATCTCATCTACTATTTGACGTCCTTCCACATAACCCCCTTGCTCTGGGGAAATAATCTTATGCAAAAGAGGCTTCAACCTTTTTGCCATGATTTTAGTAATGATTTTGAGAAGAACATTACATAAAGCAATAGGTCTAAAAGCTGAGATATGATCAACCTCTTGAGCTTTTGGAACAAGAGTAATATAAGTTTTATTGATAACCTTCAAAATTTCTTTGGCTTTCCTGGCTTCTTCCACCACCTCTAATAAATCAACATGAAGGATATCCCAGAACTCTTGGTAGAACTCAATAGGAAAACCATCGGGACTCGGGGTTTTCCCTTTTTGCATTTTAAAAACTACTTGTTGAAGCTCATTGATAGTAACAGGAGCAGTCAAAATAGAGTTCTCCTCGAAGTGATAAGAGAAGGGATTGCTTGAAGAACATTATATTGTGAAGGTGAGTCAAGGGGAGTAGCAGCAAAAATATTGGAAAAGTAATCAACAACAATAGAGTTCATGCCATCCCAAGTATAAACAACATCTCCAGAATCTGATTTTAAGGAAGAAATAAAGTTGTGAGATCTTCGAGCTAGAAGAGATTTGTGGAAGAAAATTGTGTTTCGATCTCCTTCTTTGAGCCATTGAATTCTAGATTTTTGCTTCCATAAGATTTCTTCTCTTTTTTCCCATTCCTCTAAGCGAGTTGTGAGTTTAATTTCATCTGCACTTCTCTTCTCTGTGAGGCCATCTAAACGGATTTTCTTATTCAAATTTTCAAGATGAGCAATAACTTCATGTTTTTTTTATGAACATCCCCAAACTCTTTCCGGTTCCAAGTCTTGATTTTGGATTTAATGTATTGCGGTCTTTTGGCAAAACAGAACATCTTAGTCCCATGCCTAGGTTTACCTTCCTTCCACCATTGTTGCACATGAGGTCTGAAGGAAATGTCTCTAAGCCACATTAATTGAAAACGAAAAGGAGAGAAACTCACATTGGTTTTCCACATTTCCACCATGACTGGCCAATGATCCGAACCAGCATTATTAAGAGTCTTCACTTTAGGAATGTGACCATGGATTAAGAAATTTTTAGAGAGAAAAAACCTATCCAATCTCTCCATAATACAAGCTAAGCCTTGCCTTTCGTTAGACCAAGTCATAAGGCCATTATCTGGTTGGATATCCACAAGATGGAGGTTTGCAATATATTCGCTCATGAGGTCGGTGCTTTTGTCCAAATTTCTATTTCCCCCCATTTTCTCATCCAGAGAGAGGATGGTATTGAAATCTCCTCCGATCAAGATCCAAGCTTTAGGAAAATGAGAGATAATATGAGTAATATCCTTCCACTGTCTTCTTTTTTCCTCCAAAGAAGTCGGAGCATAAACAATAATGCAGAGCATAATCCGGTTGGAATGTCTACTTTGAATAGCTATAGCCAACAAACCCCAACTGCCAACCATATGGTGAATAACTACCTCTTTTGGATCCCAAAGACAAGCAATGCCACCCGAAGTCCCTTGGGAGCCGAGGGAAACCACCTTTCTAGCTGGCCAAATTTTACTGGCAATTAAGTCCATATCCTCCATTGACATCTTTGTTTCTTGAAGGAAAACAAGATGTGGATGATTTACTGAATCATTCTTCTAATTTCATTTTGTTTTGAAAGACTCCCTTTGAGTCCTCTAATATTCCAAGTGATGATCTTCATTAATACCAGGGCTAAAAAAGTTGGGAAGGGCATTAATCTTACCTTCCTCTACAAGCTTTTCACCTTCTTTTACCATATGATATTGATTGGTCTTGCGACCTACTTTTTGATTAGAATCCATCTTCAATTTTTTTTTCCTTGTTTCTTGACTTATTCCAATTGAATCTGAGATGGCTTCTAACCTTGAAGAATGCTCGTACACAACCAAAATTTTACTAGATGGTTCAATAGAGTCTATATTGGGACCTGCATTATTTGAAGTTTTGACATTTGAAATATTGTTTTTCTTGTGTAAATTTTCTCCTTTTTTTCTGTTGAAAACCTTTGATTTGTTGGTTTGTCTCTGAGTTCTTCCCTTCATATTTAAATTGTGTTTCTAAGATTTCGGTTTCCATTATTTCCTCTTCCTCACTTGGGACATCATTTGTGGAAAGGATTTCAAACATATTAGCGAGATGACTTTGATTGATCCTTCATAAACTGGTTTTTTTTAGTGTTCTTCTTCTTAGGTATTTGGAAACCTGCTGAGTTTATATCTTCTTTCTTTTGATCAAGAATTTTATTTGGGCAAGCACTGGCCAAATGACCATATTCATGGCAAATTCTACAACGAAAAGGAATGTTCTCATAGTCCACTACTTGCTCCCAAGTGTCTTCCCCAAATTGTAATGTGATATTTTTAGGTAGGGGTTTGTCAAAATCCATTAAAACACAAATCCGAGCATAAATAATATGTTCAAAATTTTGAGTACAATCAGCAGTCATCATAAAAGTTCCTAAAGAGTTTCCAATTGAAGAAAAAATAGTAGGATTCCAAAATTCAATAGGGAGGCCAAAGAGTCTAACCCACACGGGAGCAATAGAAGGCATCTCTTCTTTGGCTTTAAATTTAGTATGCCGGGGCTTCATGAAAAGCCACTGCCCTTCCAAAAAACCAAGGACCCCCTTGAAAAGTTTTCTCTCTATCTTCATTATTAGCAAATAAAACAAGAAAATAACCATTTGGATAAATAGAGATTTGTAACTCACCTTTAGTTTTCCAGCTTTTTGCAGCCCAAAATTTGAAAGCAGATAGACTCGGACGAAAACCCACGAACCAACAAATTAGTCCTCTTTTTTCCAAATCTTCAATGCCAGTCTGAATGTTACCCATATCAAGCTTAACAATAGGAGTTCCATCATTTGCTTTAAGACATCCTGACTCCATTTTCTTGGGATCAATCTTAGGCATTCTTAGAGGTTTATGGGAAGCCCTAATATTGATATTAGCATTGGGTGAGGCTGTCCACCACGAAGGGCATCCCTAAAATTCATTTTTGGGACTGAGTCTTCAAAATTCTTACCCTTGATAGGGGTTTTCATAGTAGAATTATTTTGTGGGTGCACCTTAGCACCAGATTCACTTGAGATATGAGCCATTTTTTGATCAACTGCTTGAAACTTGTTTCGTGATCTCTTTAATCCTTGCCCTAGACGCCGTGGAAAGGTATGGTTTTCACTTTTCTTTTGTGCAGAAAAATTGGAAGGTTGTTGTCACTCAAGTTCACAGTATGATCTGTTGAAAGACAAATTTCTAACCCATCTTGTATCCCCTACAACATTTCCTGCTAAAATATTGAGAATAAACCACAAAAATATTGGCCGCTAGGGCCCGAAGGCCCTAAAAACCAACCTCTGGAGCTGCTTGCACTCAACCCAGATGAAACCCTCGCATAGCCACTTGCCAAATATGTCGTTCACACATAGGGATGTGCTAGGATCTGTGTTGCTCCAAATGATATGAAAATTGGTGGAGACATTCTAGGGTTTTTCAGGCATCTACCCTCAAAATTTCAGCTCAATCCGAGTCCGGATGAGTGAGATATGGCCGGAATGAGTTCGGCAGTTTGGGCAGTCTTGCGAAAAACGTCCTAAATTTTCTTCTCAATAATTATTTTTATTCTCCAATAAACCTTATGATTCTTAGAAGGATTTTTTAAAATATTAATCATGAGTTGAGAGTCAAAATCAAAAATAAATTTATAGTGGAAAACACCCCTTTCGAGGTGCCACTTTCAATAGGTTGGGCATAGGAGGAATGGAGCTTTGTCGGCCTCTACCAGCACATAGGACATTCCTAACTATACCATATGTCTACAGGATGGAGACAAGGGGAATGGAACCTGGGTCAGCCTCTACCAACACCCAGGGCATTTACCACTACACCACAACAAGCAGATTTAACTAATTTATAGTGGAAAACCCCCCTTTCGGGGTGCCACTTTCAACAGGTTGGGCATAGGAGGAATGGATCCTTGTCGTCCTCTACCAACACATAGGACATTCCTAACTATACCATATATCTGCAAGATGGAGACAAGGGGAATGGAACCTGGGTCAGACTTTACCAGCACCCAGGGCATTTACCACTACACCACAAGAAGCAGATAAAACTAATTTATAGTGGAAAACACCCCTTTCGAGGTGCCACTTTCAACAAGTTGGGCATAGGAGGAATGGAGTCTTGTCGGCCTCTACCATCACATAGGACATTCCTAACTATACCATATATCTGTAGGATGGAGACAAGGGGAATGGAACCTAGGTCGGCCTCTACCGACACCCAGGGCGTTTACCACTACACCACAACAAGCAGATTATTATGGTCATTATAATTGATACATATAGTCTATACCTTTCTTGTGGATCATGTTATTTGTTCTTACAATCTTAGTATATGATAAAGATTGGTCCATAGCTATATCCTAGGGTGTTTAGGTGGAAAGTTTCTAAACACTTTGTCATAGTTTGTTGTTTTATTTATATTATCTCTATCTAATATTCATATTTAATGAATTTTATTAAATAAATGGTGGTAAACTATAGTAGATTTGGTATTCATAATATTCGATAAGCAATTTTCCATCTAGATCATGTGAATTTGATTTTTATACAAAGAAGAGTTGGTGAATATTGATGAAACACTACAAGTACAAAACTTGTATACTTGATCTTAGGCACATTTTGAATTCTAAGAAGTCTACTATAGAAGATATGTGAATTTTTTTGACCTTTTAGCCCAATCATCTAAATATGCTAATACTTTCAATTAGGATTATAAGAGAGCATGCATTTGCAATGGCTTTACTAAACCTTATAGATGAAATTTAGATCTACTAAATCTTATTAGAAATTTTTTTAATAAAAATAAATATCTATGAGTTCTATAATATTATTAATCTATTAATGTTGTTTATAAATTTAGAAAATTAGTTATTCTAACATAAAATATAATATTTTTTAGAATAGTTACTAAAATTAGGGAGTAAATGCAAGTTGGAAGTGATCCTCACCTTTCTTATTAAAGAAAGAAATCAAATGTTGTGAGTGCCAACAAGAAGTAAATATGAGCAATATCCAAGGTATAAACAAGGCATGAGCATCACTTTTTTTCTTTCCAAAATTAGGAAAAATTCAAAAACTAAAGGATTCTTACTAGGAAATTTTGAATAACATGGCAATGAAGTCATTTTGAAAGTGCTAACTGCAAGTAAGAATACTCTAATTGAAAGTATGCATGCCATAATCAAGAACAAGAGGAAGATTGAATCTATGGAAAACCCTTTCTTGGTATCAAATATTACACCACAAGTTATTATCAAGGATGAGATGATTGAGCATGATATGATGGTTCTTAAAAGCAAAGGCTTAATACATAAGTTCTATAAATACTACCCAAGTTTTTGGAAGATCTAAAATTGGATCAAATGAAAGTAAGGATTGGATTCAAATTACTCCATAACTTTAATTTTGAAAGGATTTTTCCTCATCATCCTCTCTAGTTCAAAACTTAACGATAAAATAATGGATGGTGGCCCATGGTTTAGAGGAAGAGATGCATTATATATAAGACCATGGATTAATAATTCTTTTGTGAAGATAAAGACTATTCAAAGGCTTATGTTGTGGATTAGAATTTTTGGGCTTTCATATAATCTTATTAATAAGGAGGTTTTAAAAAATATTGGCAACACACTAGGGGAGTTCATCCAAGAGGGCCAACTACTAAGGACCAAAGGCATGATGTAAAGACCCCAATATGTGTTACCATCAATTTCAAAACCTTTCCCATAGTCTATTAGGATTAAATAAAGAGAATGAAATCAACATGTGATTATGAAATTATTATATTTTATGTCACAAATGTTATGACACTAGACACATGGAAAGAGATTGCAAAGCAAAAATGATGGAAAAAGACATGGAAAATTTTGGCCATGAGACAAACTTCAATATCAAGTAAGGAGACCATATCATAGTAGAAGCTAGGTCAAGTAAAGGATTTTCCACTCCCAATAAAATGATAAAGAAAGCCCCTTTATATCATCAAATGTTGAAGGTTGTTATTATTTACTCAAATCAACCATTAAAAAATGACACAAGGGATTAATAAGTACAATAAACAAGTTTAATTTTAGGAGGTAAATATGCAAAGTAAGATGGGAAGGTAAATTTTAAAGCAAAGAATGTAAAAGAGGTTAGATTTAATCCAAGAGACACTCTATACTACATTTATTTTTATTGGTACTAGATAATTTATGTTACTTGAGAAAAATAAATGCATATGGAGGATATCTATGGAAATTTAGGGTTTCCAGGGCAGCATAGAAATTAATTACTATGGAGGATCATGCTTGTAATTTAGTATTTTGAAGGAAACATAAAGAAGAAAGTGTTTATGATACTATTCATTGCATTTCAAATTCTCTATGTAAACATGAGTCTTTAGAAGATAAATCTCATTATGAATAGTATGGGAAAATTGAAGAGGTTAATAAAAATATAATTGTTGGAGGGAATAGAAAAAGGATAGGAAGACCTTCAAAGCGAGAATAAAGATAAAAGGAAACTCAAAGGGATGTCAATTTAGGAATCTAAAACAAATATCAATTTTATTGATAAGAAGTGGGGTTAATCCCACTTTTTAAAAAAAAAGTGATGATGAAAATGGTATCATGGAATATTAGGGGTATGAATAAGACCCATAAAAATATTTATTAAGGAATTGATATGTTGTTATAATCCTAAAATCATTTTAATACAAGAAACAAAATTTTGTGAGCAAATTAATGATGCATTATGCATTCAAAAAGATTTGGAAGATGGAGAATTGCCTTGCAGTTTCTTCTATAGAAGCTTATGGAGTATTGCAATAATGTGGGACAAACATAAATGGGATGGTAAATTGCTAGAAACAAAAAAGTACTTTTATTGTTGGTCTATTTTATAGGAAAGAGTAAAACATCAAATTTAGGGTTATAAATGCATATGCTCCAACCATAGTTACTCCCCATGAAAGATATTGAAAGAATCTTAGCATATCTTTATCAAATAGAATCATGAAATCTTCATAATTGTGACCTATGGATTCTTGAGGGGACTTCAACATAGTTCTATATCTTTTAGAAAATAAGGCGATACTCCTAGATTATCCAAATCAATATAGTATTTTGCTTCATTTATTAATTCTAATGGACTTTGGGATGTTATTCCTTTAATTTTTCAATATACATGGGACAAAAGACACATTGAGAAAACTCATATAGTAAAAAAATTGAATAGCTTATTGTTATCCAACATATGATTGTAAACAAAGTATATAATCTCTTTAGGAATTTTATTGCAAGAAGGATCAGATCATAAATCCAGTCTTTAGATATGTGATTTACTCAATATTGGTTGTCCAAATTCATTTTGATTTTAATTTATGTGGCTCTAAGACTCTAACTTCTTCTAGATGGTTATGTTATGGTGGGATAATGTAAATTTTGAAGGGTCATGTATGTACAAGTTTGTTCAAAATATGAAAATTTAAAGGAGCAGATGAAGATTTGGAGCACCAAATCCCTTAGTAACATATTTAAAGAAAAAGGAAATTCAATTCAAGCTCAAAAATTTATAAGAAATGAAATGAAATGAAATATTATTAATATCCGTAGTGGGCCAAAATAAGACCCAAGGGACTATAAGAAGGACAATAATGATTGCCAACTAGCAGGATAAAAATCCCAACAAATAAAAGAACTAAGATAAATACAATATGAAACCTGACAAACGAGCCAAAGAGAAAGGGAAAATAAAAGAAAAGGGAGAGCAGAGGGAGAGGGTTGCAATCCAACAGAGAGGAGTGCACGCCAAGAAGAACAAAGAGAGATGAAGGGGGAGGGAGTAGCCCAAAATGGGTAATCTCCAAGAACCCTCTAAAAACTAATCTCTCCTAATAGTCGAGACCAAAGTACCGGAGCTGAAGAAGTCCATGATATGTCTCTGCCCATTGCTAGTTCGAAACCTTGAAAAACTATTGGTGCACTGTCTAATGACCCTTCTTCTACCCGAACTGGATGGTGTGGGGTGCTTCTAATTGAATTCACCTGGTCCGTTGGAGTTGGTGAAGTATGTTGTGATGAGCCAATGTTGAGGAGGGTGAGATCCATTTGGAGAAATTTTATGTTGTTGAAGCCGAGTTATCTTCCCAAAAAAGAGTGTGAGACAACGTTGGTATGGGTATCTGAAGAAGGTAGAAACATATCGAGAGTTATTCCTGAAAAGACAATGGAACCTACCTCAAATCTCATTATTAATGGGACAATAAAAAATAAAGTGATGAAGGGTTTCATCTTCACACAAAGAGTAAAACAAACAAATTTGCTCCTTCGTCAGAAGATGGTGATCTAACTCAATTTGAATTTTGTGAGAATACACCTTGAGTTGCCCAATAGTGACCTGAATACTATGCATTGTGTGTTGTTGAAGGTATTGTGGAGGAACTATTTTGCCCTCCTAAATTTGTAAGAAGTGCTCATTGTAGAAAGATAGCTTAAGGGAAATATGGGAAACATGAGAGATCCATGTGCATCTGGTGACTTGGAGACTAACATCCTTCTAAATATCATGAAGCATCTTCTCCTTACTAAGTCGAGAGGGGGGAGAACCCCCAAAGAATAAGGTAGGAGTTTGTCTATCTGTATTTGAATGCTAGCCAAGAGAGCAAAAATTTGAAAATACCAGTTCCTTCGACCTCCCCAAGAACTCGGTGGGAGTTCCATTGAGGAGCGAAGGGTGAGGTAAGGGTACCACCTAAAACCCTCAGGGGTATCTTCAAAATTATAGATTCTATGAAGATAACCTATAATCAAGAAGATAATCTCAAGCTGGAGAGGAGAAGCCCCAAACTCTGCCAAAATAATAGATCAGGGGATTGTGCCCTTGCAATGAATGAATAATTGAAGAAAGAGTGTCTAGACTCGTTCAACTCTTGACCATTCAATCAGGCCAAGGCTAGGACCCCAAACCATTGACCCATAAGTAATAGGTGGTTTGACCAAGGCATCAAAAATCCTGATCTTCATAGGTATATCCTAAAAATGTGCTTTGAAGCAATTCCTTTCTAGCAAAGACAAAGCTACATATCCCTTACAAACCTGGGCCTAGGTGGCGAGTTTCATACTAAAAGTGGGACCAGTGAAAAGAACCCCCAAGTATACATAAGAAGTGGTGATATCGACCTTCTGATATTGGAAAGATAAGTGGAGATGAGATAGAGCCTATTTGGAAGTATTGAATACCATAACCTTGGTCTTAAAAAGATTCACTATCAGCTGTCTCAAGTCACAAAAAGTGATAAGCTTGTCCAAATGGTGTTGAAGCCCCTCAGGAGAAGAGGCCAAAAGAACAACATCATCAGCAAAGAGGAGAATGAAAATCATCACATAGTGAAGAAGGCAACCATCCTATGGATGAGTGTTCTCCTTAATAAAAGTCTTAAGCTCGTCGATAAAGATCCCAAAAAGTGTAAGCGAAAGGGGGCAATAAAATTCAATAGAATGGACTAGGATTCTTATGTTTAATAAAAACAATTACTTTCTCATTATCATAATGTATTGAAAAAGAAGAATCATATTAGTTATAAAAATCAAGAGAAATATGGCTCAAGGAAGGAGATAGATATACCAATAGATTTCATGATACAACTAAAATTCTTCTTGTTACATCAAAAATATTTTAATGCTACATGGAATAATTATTGAGGAATAAGAAGATATTAATAAGGGAGTAATTAATTATTTCAAATATATTTTGTTAGATGATGGGTAAGATGAAGAGGATCAAGGTAATATTCTAAAAATATTCCATCAATTATCACATAGAGATAAAATGGAAGCTTATTGAAGAAGATTTCTATGGAGGAGCTATATGATGAAGTTTTCTTTTTCCATCCTAACAAGACACATAGCTGCAATGGATTTCCTATATTTTTCTTTCAAAGTTTTAGTATTTATTGAAGAGTGATATGTTAGCTGCAATTGAAAAGGCCTAGAAAAAGAAGGCTATAATAAGTGAGATAAATGCCACCTTTATTACATTGGTTCCTAAGAAATGTAAAATAAACTATTTTGCTAATTTTCATCTAGTAATCCTTTGTAATTATATTTATAATATCATTTCAAACATTATGGGAAACAGGTTTAAAAGCATTCTAGATTGTGTTATCTTAGAGGAACAAGTTGGCTTTGTTCATGGTAAAAAATCCTTGATGATGTAATCACTGTATGAGAGGAAAAATATTCTCTTCATTCTATGAAAATTCAAGTATGCTTGTGAAATTAGATATGAAAAAAGCATATGATAGAGTTTGTTAGATTTTTCTACATGATATTCTCAAAAAAATGGTTGTGCTTAAGGTTGGTGTAAATGAATTAGATGATGTTATAGTGCTCCAAAATATTCTATTTTGATAAATAGATCTATTGAATGCTTTGAATCATCCTACGGACTCAGATAGGGTGATTCTCTATCTCCTTGTCTATTTATTATTCTTGTAGATGTATTAGGAAGAGCTTTCTAAAAGGTAAAAATAAAGGAAAAAAATCAAAGGTATTTAGTTTGCAATAAATGGTCTCTTTGAATATCATCTCTAATTTGTCAATGATACTTTAATTTTAGGTCATCCCTTAGTGAATGAGATTATGGAGTTCAAATCATTATTATCATGTTATAAGAAGGTTGTTTGTTAGATGACTAACACTACAAAATCTAGGATCTTTTTCATTACATTGCCCTAGATTTATAATGGATTATTATGGAAATTTTAGGGTTTAAAATTAGAAAATTTCCATAAACTAGGTATTCCTTTGTCTTATAAAAGAAAGAAGAATAATATTTGGGACTCAATTTTGGATAGAATGAAATCTTGTTTGGCAAGTTGGAAAGGTAAGTAGTAATTAATGGTTGGAAGGCTACAACTCATTAAGACTAGATAGTACTCCATCCCTATTTATATGATATCTCTTTCAAGATTTTCCATAGGCATAGCATCCAAAATTGATAAAATTCAAAGATATTTTCTTTGCAAAATATGTGAGGAAAAATTTAGGTTTTCTCTTTGTAAGTGGGATAGGGTTTGCAAAGGAAAAATTATTAGAGGGACAAGCTTACAAAATAATAGACTTATGAGTTTGGCATTAGGGGCAAAACTTAGATGGAGAATATTCAAAGATAAACTAAAGAGTTGGGTAGGAATGTTACTTAAAAATATACATGATGTTTTGATGTAATGAAATTATTTAGAAATAAAACCTAAAGGATCGCCAACATGAAACTTCATTATAGATCATTTACAATTAATCAAGAAACATATTAGATGGTTGGTCAATGAGAGGGGGTTATGTAAATTTTTAATTTAATGATTGGGTGAAGCCTTATCCTCTTATATTTTATCCAAAATGATAATCATTGGCTCAAGCATGTATAGCTTGTAAAGATCCAAAGGTCAAAAATTATATTTAATAAGAGCAACAAATCTAGATCATGGATTTTTATTAGTAGTCTAGTTGAAGGAGAATAACTTATACGATGCTTCAAGAGTTTAGTTAACCTATTATTATATGAAAGGATGTGTTTTTTTGGAGTATATAAAAATATGGTGGGTGCTTGATCAAGTTGGGATATGAGGATTTAGAGCAATCAAAATTTATTATTGTCAATGATTTTACTTGGAAAAATGTTTAGTCACAAGAGGCCCTCCCCAAGGCCTTAACATTCCTTTGGTTAGTAGTCCAAATATCATATACCTTTCAAGTGTCCCTTGTCTGAGAATGATATAGAAGAATTAAACCATTTACTTCTTTATTATCCCTTTCCTTAAACCATTTAGGGTTATTTTTTAAATGCAAAAATATATTGGATAGCTCCATCGACATTGAAAGAGTGAAATTTTGGATTAGTTATTTTACAATTAAAGCAATATGTATTGTGTGGAGGATTGATCCTACTATTAGTTATTTAATTATGACTTGAAAAGAGTAATTGAATTCTTGAAAAATATTAAAATCATGCTCACTTTGGAACCATATTATTGCCTCTTGCAAAATCTTTATAGACATGGGGCTTATCATGGGAAATCTCAAGTGTAAAAAAGAGGTGTTAGTCTCTTGGTTAAATGATTTAAATATTCATTAAAGGGTAATCTATGACAATGGAGTTGTAGCACCCTAAAATTGGCACGGTTAAAACCTTAGTAAAAAGATAAAATATTAAAATTTGAATTTCAACCCCAAACTGCCCGTTAAACCGCCTTTTACCCGCTTTCCCCGTTTTTCATGCCATTTTTAGGATTTGTTTTGACCGTTGGACGATATCGTCGTAGATTAGACGAAATCGTCCCCGATCTGACGAATTCATCTGGAATAGAACGTCCAGACGATTTCGTCCCAAAACTAAATTTTCATAATTAGCTTATGTTTCAATAGCCTCTCCAACTCGGGCAGAAGCGTGTCTGCGCGGTTGGAGATTTCCCTGTTGGAGATCTCCCGAGTTGGGATGATCCCCAACCTCCCAAACCTCTTTTTAATCCTATATAAACTAGGATTTTTCTAGTTTATCCCCCTGCCTCCTTGCCTAATTCTTGCTGATTCTCCCTGAACCCCCAACCCCTTTGTTGACAGGATTTCATTGCAGAGTTAGCTCCTTATTCCCTCGCATTATTGCTTGCACATTGTTTTTATTGCAGGAATTCTACTATTTTTCGGTCGAGGCTAGCTTGGATCGTCGCAGACGATCTCGGACGATTGCGAGACGATTTCGTACGATTGGAGGCGATCCGATTGTAGTCAAGATTGGGGGCAGTCCGAGTTTAGAGTTCACATTTTCTTAAGCTTTGTTGCATTTTCCATAACATATTTCTGCACTGTTTTAAGTTACTATGTTTTATGCATCTTGGAGTTCACCTCATTTAGCATAATTGCATGATAAAGGTAAAATCAATCATTAAATTTATTGCATTTCCTCATTTGTTATTAGACACTATTATTTAGGCATGTTTGTTGTTATTTCTATCATTATCCCTTGTTTTTGCACCTGCATATTTGGTATTTTGTATCTGTTTTTGTGATTGCAGGTTTCTAACGAATTCATCAGATTTCGAGACGATTCTGTCCGATTTCGGATGACCTCCTATGATTTGGGATGATTACGTACAAAGCGAGATGATCTGAACTGCTACAAGACTCGGAATCTCCATCGGACATCTAGAATCAGGTATGATACCTTTTGGTTAGCATATTCTCTGTTATTTGCATCTATTTTTGTTTTTTGTATTCATTGAAATCAGCATTGGCATATAGAATAGTTTAGATTCATATCGGCCAAACCTAGGACTTGAATGATCAAGCATAAAAATGAACACATCAAACACACTATCAACCTAGGCATGGAAGCGGCCATTCAAAAGTTTCCTGGTGAACCCACCATCCGTCAAAAATTCACCCTTATACACCTCCCCGAGAGGCGGGACCTTCAAAGGGCCTCTCAGTCCGAGGTATTGTCCCATCCTTTTCCCATCCCCCTTTCGGGCACGGATCCTATAGCTTTGAAGGTAAGGGTGCAAAAAATTTGGAGCGATACATTTTGGTGAACCCGACGTGAAAACTAAAAACCTTTTGAAAACAATTCAATTCAAAAACAAAAAAAAAAAAACATAAATGCATTTAGAATCAAAGATTGCATGTCATATTTAGATGGTAGATTATAATAAAAGACGAGTTGTCACCATTAATGTTGAAAATCAATTAGCAGCTATAGAGATTACTTCTGTGCTTAGAGTACCTCAAACAAATAGGGTTCAACCTTTGTGGGATGAACTTAATAGGAGATTAGATCTCATTTCATCTAGAGCAAGCTGAACTTAGGCAAATCAAGAGGTTTGTCCTAGATAGAATCCTGGATCCCGATCAAGTGATTTTGTACCATGAACTTGAGAGAGCTTGCCATAGGTGGTTAGCAGATAAAAGAGCCCTTGTGTCTTCGAGTTGTATACCTTTGAGGAATACCTCGATAATGCAGTTGTAGTACATAAATTTTTGTCTCGTATAGAAGATCAAGAGGTCATTCTTACGGATAGACAAATATGGAATAGAGTTCCCAGAGCTGTGTTATATCGAGAATATTGCCATGAGATTTATTTTTACAAAACAGAATCTGAAACAGATAATATCACTATAGCACACTTCATTAAGTTCTTGAAAAACCATTTCCAATTTGAAGAGGAGCATTTTATGACTCTCGATGAACTTGATCCTATCAATGACATCTATAAACTATTTATAGAAAACTAAGTTATTATTTTATTATTGCTATTTCTTGTATTTAGTGTGTTGTTTATTGTCTTTATAAAAATAAAAACAAAAACAAAAACAAAATAAAATTATCATAAAAAAAAATCAAAACATTTTCTTTTAAGTATTATAGTAGGTATATAATTAAAATATATACCTCCCAAGATCTATTGCAAATATATTAATATATATTTGCTAAAACCTAAATTTAGACACAATGACTAGACTCGGGAATGGAAAACAAATTGAAGTAGAAGAAGATTGGTTAGGAAAAACCAATAAACCAGATTCCCTTCTTGAAGAACCAATTCAAGAAGAAGTAACCTTAAACCAACAAGAAGAAGAATTTGTGGACGCAAATGAACAAAAAGAAAATGATAGAGAGGAAGGATCCTCATCTCCTAAAATAACTCCAGACGGAGCTGTTACTTTTGAGAACATGGACCATTTTTGGAAATTTCTTAATAATAATATTGGCACTCTTAATAGAGGAGTCCATATGGATAAAGATCAAATTAGTGATACTCAAGCAACCCTAGAAGATATATATCACACACGCACTAATCCTTTGTCCTTTGTTGATCAAGAAAGTGATCAAGGTTGGACCGTCCAATTTGGACATGGCTGCTATAATCCAGAACATGCAACAACAAAGGTTACCCAACCACCTAGAGTGCCTATTACCAAACCAAGGGTTATTCCTACACAAAAGAAACCTTCATTCACTACTTTATTTCGCCAAACTATTGATCAATATACCTCAAATCAACTAAAGCCTAAAACAAAACCAAATGTTAATTTCCAACAATATGGGATACAACATAATGCTACCACAAATCTTCTTCATAATACTCTTCCTACCAATCATTTGCATAATAGTAACATAGCATCGAATCCTTATGTTCCGCCTTCTTACGCTCACAAATCCCATACTCATGTACCACCAAACCAATATGGTGGACAAACGCGCAATCTGGAAGCCATGGTGAAATAGTTAACCTCCCGTATGGACCAAATAGATCCCTACCGTCCCTCGTACAATTATCGAGAGATGTGTAGTCAACCTCTAGATCCTATAGTTGTAGCACAACCATATCCTAAACGCTTTCCCATGCCTGTCCTACCTATATATAAAGGAACTGAAGATCCCATAGAGCATCTTCGTATGTTTAGGATAGCATGTCATGATATATCACATGATGATTTGCTATTACTAAAAATGTTCTCGAAAAGCTTAGGGGGGATGGCATTGGAGTGGTATTATCAACTGCCTACTCATTCTTTGAGAAATTTTGAAGAGACCACTGAGTCTTTTGTGCATCAATTTAGTGCCTATATCGAAAGGCATGTAACCATTAAATATTTGTACAACCTAAAACAAGACAAAGATGAGTGTTTTGCTGACTTCTTAGCTCGATGGAGACAGTTGATAGGAAAACTACACTTTGTGTTACCTTATCGGGAGATGTTGGATATTTTTATCAATAATTTACAAGAACAACTATCCTATGAATTATCAACTGCTACCTTGACCACCTTCGATCAAGCTATAGACTTAGCTCGAAGGGTGGAAGATGCTCTCATTAGAAGAGGTCAGCTCAAAAAGAAAGATGATGAGAAAACATCCGAGAAATCAGTATAAAAATAAACAAGTTGTGGGTGACGGAGTCACTGATAGTAGAAACATTGCTAATATTAATACTACGAAAACAACGAAGAAGTTCATATTGAAACCTCTTGATAAACCACCTCGAGAATTTACTAGGTTAAATCAACCTTTATCAACCATTCTCCCGCAATTACTAGCACGAGGCTTGATCCAATTACCAGATATCTGGGAACTTGATCCAACTATACCCGGATAGAGAGCTGATTTACATTGTGATTTTCATAGAGGACCTGGACATGCTACCAACTCTTGCAAAATATTAAAACATAAAATACAAGATTTGATTGATAATAATGAGATGGAGGTGCAAGCCTTCCAACCTAAACAAAATGCTTCTAATAACGCTCAAAATAGCACCCCTCAAAGTCGGAATCAGAATGCCAATCAATCATTGGACATATTTCAACATCCTTTACCAACGCATGGTAAAGAGGTGGCTAATCAAATCGAACATCATAATGTTCCCCCTCCTACCCGATATGTAGGGACTATTAGTGGACAATTACCTATTCCTGATCCTCAAATCTTTGACACAACTTTATCCATAGTTACGTCCAGACCCCTATATAATACGCAAACACTTGATTTTAGTGATGTAGAATCTGATACTGAAAGTGAAATAGACATCACCTCCAATCAATCGAATAGTTCTGAAAATGAATCAGATCCTATTCAACCTATCACAGATTCTATGGTTCCGGAAGAACCATTTCCAAGAAGAGTTACTACTCGACCCTCCTCTCATCAGTTCCTTCCTAATGAACAAGCCATAAACGCTAGACCGAGACCAATTCATCGTCCTCAACATAACATTGTAGGTACCATTGGAGTCGTTACCAGGACAATAAGCTCAAAATTCTCAATAGGATCAAACTCAGAATGATGGATCGGCTCCATTTATTTTGAAAAATCCCAATAAAGGGAATCATATGTCTAATGTTCAACCTAAGCCTCCGTATAATATTAATGAACAATTATCCAACACTACAGCTAGAATTTCCCTTTTGGATCTTTTAAGATCTTCTCCTACCCATAGGGATGAATTAATGCTCACATTAAGCCAAATGATGGTACCACAAAATATTTCGCCTGAAGCCATGACCAATACTATCATCACTCGAGAAGTCGATTGTATTGACTTTCGAGATAGAGATATACCACAACATAGTTTACATAAGGATAATCCCTTATATATTACTGCCCTAATTGGAGATGTAGCTGTTAAACGAGTCTTGATTGATAATGGTTCATCTTTAAACATCTGCACTTTTGACTTCTACCAACGATTTGGGTTTAGAAGTGACGAAATGAAAAGAACGGACATGATTATCAAAGCCTTCAATGACGAGACACAAGAAACATGTGGAGTCATTACTATACCCTTGCAAGTTGGTCCTAGAACCCTAGATACGACCGTGTTTATTGTACATTGCCCTGCATCGTACAATATACTTTTGGGTCGCCCTTGGATCAATGCGATGCGAGCGGTTCCCTCCACTTTACATCAGTGTGTTAAATTCGAATTTAAAAACCAGTTGGTTACCATTCATGGTGATCCTAGACCCTTTGATATGTGCACTTTGGCAGAACCTGTTGGAGTGCAATTTTGCCCCACCCTGTCATCCACACATCCTAATTCTTATCATCCGCCCAAACGTGTGAAACACACACCCATAACATCATCTACTCCTTCAACTACACCTATACATTTAGCTCAACCATCTTCTGAACAAACCACATTAGGACCTCGAAAAGAGCCTAAACCTACACCCAATGCTTCTGCTTTACTCCTATATCTTCCATACCTCTAGATTCACCCGTCAATATCCCTATGACATCTACATCCACTACGGGCATTCTTTCCACATCCGAAGATCAAGGAAATGTTCCTTCTACCTCTTATGCTCTCACTGATGAGCTCTTACCCGATTTATCTAAAATTCTTATATCGGAAGAGATCAACACTGCCATGCAGACTTCCCTCCTTTTAAATAAACTCCCACCCTCTCCTCGTACCTTGGGCCTCCCATAGCCTATGGGAAGTATCTACCAAGTCGGGAGTTGTGCTTTTATTTATAAAGGATATGATTGGGGAAGAATACCCAGAAACATTAAGACACATTGTGATGGGTATGCTAGATGCTATTTTGCTAATGATTATCTTAAAGCTAAGCCCATAATGCTTAAATTGGGCTATAAAGGGAAAGGTTTGGGACCTTTCCAAAATGGTATGAAAGAACCTTTCGAGGTAGAACCGTGGCACTGCTCATTGTGGTGTGGGCCTATTTTCTAGTAAAGGTCAGCCCTTTCCATTTGAGGATGATGACCATCTCGTATGTTATCAAGATTATCTAGATAAACAAGATTCTTTGTGTCCAAAGAATAATTCTTCTACCTGCAATATGCTATCCATAGCCTATCCTGAAATGATTGCCGAATCCGACGACGAGTTGGAGGGAGATATCTTTCATGATATTTCCATTGAGGAATTGTTATATAATGAATTTTATTTTGATGGCTCTATACCTAGTATAGCGCAGCTTGAGGCCTCGACTCCTCAAGACAAATTATCCAAGCTAACCTTGGAAGAATTACAAGAATTGGGTGTCTCACCCGCCCCACCTAATTTTGAGAGAGATTTACATATGGAAGTTGAAAACGTTATAAAAATTAACATTGGAACCGAACATAACCCTCACATCATTAATATTGGATCAGAATTGAGTCAAGAAAAACAAGATAAATACATTTCATTTCTTAAAGACTATGAAGATGTCTTTGCTTGGACATATGAAGACATGCCGAGGTTTGGACCCTTCCATAGTTATGCATCATCTAGTAGTCCATCCGGATGCTAAACTCTGTTAAACAGAAACTCAGAAAAATGCATCCCAAAGTGGCCTTACTAGTCAAAGGAGAACTAGAAAAACTGTTGAAAGTCATTTTTATACAAGCCATTGACTATGTTTGAATGGATCTCAAATGTAGTTCCAGTAACTAAGAAAGAAGCCACTAAAGTTAGGGTTTGCACCGATTTCAGAGACATTAATGTTGCATGCCCTAAATATGATTTTCCTCTTCCCAACATGGATCAGATCATTGACTTTCTTCTTGGAAGTGGAATGATATCCTTAATGGATGGATTTTTCGGTTATAATCAGATCAGGATAGCTCCTGAAGATCAGGCCAAAACAACCTTTATTACCCCTTGGGGAACTTTTTGTTGGAAAGTGATGCCATTTGGCTTAAAGAATGCGGGTGCAACCTATCAACGAGCTATGACTTATATTTTTCATGACATGATGCATGATATCCTACATGATTATGTAGATGATATCATAGCTCGTTCCATCAAAGAAGATGATCATTTAAATGACTTAAGGAAAGTATTTGATCGGTTAAGGGAATATCTTATCCGACTAAATCTTGCTAAATGCATATTCGGAGTTAAGTCCGGTAAATTATTAGGGGTTATAGTTTCTTTACGTGGCATTGAAATTGACCCTCTCAAGATCGTGGCTATCACGGATATGCCCGCACCCACAAATATATCAGAATTACGAAGTTTACAAGGTAAGCTTCAAGCTATTCATCGCTTCATCGACAAGTTGGCAGACAAAACTGGACCCTTTCTTAAGCTTCTTAAGAAAGATGTCTCTTTTCATTGGGACGAAGAATGCCAAGAAGCATTTGAACTCCTTAAGCAATATCTCCTCAAACCTCCAGTGCTTTCCCCACCTAGATCTGATCGTCCTTTTATCTTGTACATTTTTGCTTCTGATTTTGCCTTAGGGGCTATGTTAGCTCAGCTTGACGATGAGAAGAAAGAACGTGCTAATTATTACATTAGCAAAACCTTAATCAGTTATGAAACTTGCTATACCATATTAGAGAAGTTATGTCTTGCGGTCGTATTTTCTACACGAAACTATGACATTATATGCTCAGTCAAAAAACGTATGTTATTGCCAAATTCGACCCTTTGCGATATCTCATGAGTCGACCGTATTTATCTGGTCGCACAGCCAAGTGGGTTCTTGCGCTAAGCGAATTTGAACTCACCTTCATAGGACAAAAGTTTGTTAAAGGTCAAATCATAGCAGATCAATTAGCTGCTGCACCTTTAAAATCTACCCATCCCCTCATCATTGAGTTTCCTGATGAATGCCTTAAACTAGAGGCGAGACCATTCAGAGCAATGGTCCCTATACTTTGATGGAGCCCGATGCATGAGTGGGGCTGGTGCGGGTATTATTTTAATATCTCCACAAAAACATCTTATTCCTCTGTCCTTCAAATTAACATTTGCTTGCACCAATAACACTGCTGAATATGAAGCTCTTATCCTTGGATTACGAGCTGCCTTGGCATTGAAAATTAAAATTTTATTGGTTTTCGGTGACTCCCAACTTGTCATAAACCAAATCAATGATGTTTATCAAACCAAGGATGATAAATTACGCCCATATAAAGCATATGTTTTGCAGTTATTATCCTTGTTTGATCAAGTTACTTTGGAAGCTATTCCTCGAACTAGCAATCGTGCGGCTGACGCTATGGCTGCATGTTGCATCTCTTTTACCCTTGGAGTTAGACGATGAATATGCTACCATCATTATTCGTCGACTCCAGGAACCCGCTTCAAGAAAATCATGTTTAGAACCTTTGGATGTGTTTCTCATCAATGAAACAACTCTTGAACCATGGTATACTGATATATTTAATTTTTTGCAGAAAGGAACCTTCCCTGATGGTTGCACTAGCAACCGACGTAGGTTATTACGTAGACAAGCAAGTCGCTTTGTGATTATTGGTAATACCTTGTACAGAAGATCTTTTGAAGGCATCTTATTGAGATGTTTGAATCTAGAAGAATCCAGAGCAGCTTTGAATGAAGCCCACAATGGATCTTGTGGGGGACATTTTAGTGGTAGCGCCATTGCTAAGAAACTCCTTCGGATAGGATATTTTTGGCCTACCATGGAAAGCGATGCACATAATTATGTGCGACATTGCGACAAGTGCCGAAACATGCTGACCTTGTCCATGCGCTCGCACAAGAGCTACGAGGCTATTTCATCTCCTTGGCCCTTTTCAAAATGGGGCCTAGACATCATTGGAAAAATCAACCCTGTGTCATCGATGGACACAAATTCATCATAACTGCCACTGAGTATTTCACGAAGTGGGTTGAAGCTATGCCATTAGCTTCTTGCACTGGAACACAAGTTTCCAAGTTTGTTTTTAATCAAATTATTTGTAGGTTTGGAATTCTTGCTAATCTCATTTTTGATAATGGAACTTGTTTCAAAAATAAAGATGTCAAGAAATTATGTCAAAAATATAAAATTCAACATCGTTGGTCCACTCCCTATTATCCTCAGGGTAATGGTCAACGAGAAGCATCTAATAAAACCTTAATCAAAATTCTCAAAAAATTGGTCAATAAAACCGGTCGAGGCGGCACATTCGGTTATATCTTGCTTTGTGGGCCTATCGAACTAGTGTTCGAACCTCCATTGGAACTTCACCTTTTGTCTTGGTTTATGGTGCTGAAGCCATTTTTCCCTTTGAATTAGAAGTTCCTTCTTTAGCTCTACTACTTCAAGATATTGAAGTAGGGGATGAATATCGTGCTGGAAGATTTAGTCAACTAGAACTTCTAGATGAAAAGCGCATCAATGCTTTGGAGCATCTTCGCGCCTACCAAAACAAGCTTAAGAGAGCATATCTTAAGAAAGTTCATCCTCGATCCTTTGAGATCGGTGACCTTGTCTTAAAAGAAAATAAAAAAAATACTAATGCAACTACAAACCTTAAAGGTAAATTTGAGCCCAAGCTGGCTTGGACCATATGTCATCAATGCTAAATTTGGATCGGGAGCATACAAATTATCTACCTTAGATGGTAAAGAACTTAAAGAACCTATGAACATTATGCATCTTAAACGTTACTATGCGTAAAAATTGGTCATTTCATCATTGTATATATTTGTTTAAAACATTTCAAAAAAAAAAAAAAAACACTATCTTGTATTTCTTTCAATTCATAAACTTAAAATATAAAAACACCAAAAACATCCAAATCATCAAAATCTTCAAAACCGTCTTTTATCTTTGTACCTCTCAATTTGTGAAGTATTGCAGTTATATTTTCAGTTATTTTGGATAAATTAGTATTTATTTGGAATCCTGCACTTTCACATTCACATGAATAAATCTCTTGATTTTATTTGTTATGATTATTCATCTCTCTTATATCAAAGCCCACAGTTGAATTAAATAAAGTTTTGAGCATAGAGAACCGATCTTGTTATTTACTTGAACCAAGTATATCTCTTCACATTAAAATGATTTCATTGCACATTCGATATGATGCTACATAGTAGAAATGGTTTCTTGAGCGAAAAGTTTCCCCTGCTATCCTATCATGCACATGGTCTAGAATCTTTGAGAATTGACAAAAGGACAAGCTCACCCCTACCCAGAATAAAAATCCCTTGCTCTACTGATAATCCGAGCAAGTATCCCTAGCATAGGAAGAAAAGAAAAGTTCAAGAAACAAAGAAAAAGAAAAAGGTTATTTGAATCATCACAGCAATATTTCAGCATTATCTCAAATATCAAGCAAAAATACAAAAGTACAAAAAAAAAAAAAAAAGAGCAAAAGAGAAAAGCAAAAGCAAAATGCAATAAAATCCTTTCCCTACCCCTTGAAAAGAAAAGAAGGGTGAATGAGCTTGAATCCCTGGAATTCTCAATTATTCGAAAACTGTGAGGTAAGCCCCATAACAGGTGGTTTGTGCCCAACCCGCTTGGCCTTGGGTAATCCCTAGCGTGGTGATATGTCTGTCACATTAGCGACCTTCTTTTGTACTGAGACCTCTGTTAGCTTATGGATTAGCTAGCTCTTGATAACCTAACTTACATAGTAGTCTAGTACGGTTACATGCATATAAATCATGGTCAACGAACATTCATTTGGTTAATTCAAATTACTTGTATCAAATTATCTTGCTCAAAATTGGTGAATGAACAATACAATCGCACACACATTTGTATTTGAGAGATTTTGTATCATTATGATAAATCAAGATTGGTAATGAACTCACATTTGCACATGAGGATTCCTTATAAATCTACATTTCTCTTTGAGATAATTTAAAATATCTCTGTAACTCTTTTCGGAATAATTTTATCCTTTTATTTCAGAATTTTTGTTTTGTATAAAAGCAATTACATACATCTTCTCATAAAATCTCAAAAATAATTTCAAACAAAATTTTCATATTATTATTTTTCTGTTTATCAAAAGTCAAAAATGCATCTTGCAATAAAACCAACAATCTATTTTCTTCTTTGGATTTCGCGATGATGGTATAAGTTTATACCTATAATTCTATGCCTAGCGCAAACCATCGTTCTAATTTTCTTTTCCATTTATTTTAAAACAAAATTCATCAAAACATATGACTTGCATCATTATGTTACACAATTATGCTTTACAAACAAACAAACACCTATTCTATTTCATGACATTATGTTCAAAATTCAATATTGCACCCATGGTATAAATTCTAAAGGAATTGTTCACAATTTTATCACACTTAGGAATTTATGCCTAGCAACATCATATTTTCATGCATACTATTTTTATGAAAATCTGAAAACAAATCATCAAACCATCATTATCTCCATCATTACAACACAAAGTCTTAAGACAAGTCTCTTAAGCACTCTTTTACTTTTAACAATATTTCTATACTGGGATTAGCTTGACGACCGAGTGAGCGGCGACTCCATGAAATGGTCTATAATAGCGACAATGTCCTTTGAAATTATTGTTAGAAGTCCCTTTTATTTTTATCAAATCACACCACAACCACCAAATTGTTTACATCAGATTATTTCATTTAAAATCTTATAGCATGACATCAAAATTATAATATTTCAAAACGACATAATTATATGAATCCTCAATCCAATAAGCAAACAATTCAAACATTAAAGCATCATAAAAACATATGAACAAGTCATATCATCAGAAACAAGATCATATATATATATATATATTCCAAAAATTATTTACATCATATCAAAATTGGATTGGTATGCCACAATCTATACCCTGGCATACTCAATCCTCTCAACAATCTCTACAAAATCTATAGTCCATAGACACCTAGTCTCGAGAAGCCCTCGAGCTCTCAGCCTCATCTCCTCCCCCACCCTGACGTGGAGGAGGTGGTCCCATAGAGGTCCGGGCTGTATCTCGGGTCCTCGTCATCGATCGGGAGGATGTCCTCGTCGATCCCAGCCTGATTGGTTCTGCAATGTTGGCTGGCAGTTGTACCCTCTGGCCCTCTGGAACCAGCTGGAAGTATACCCCCTGGTAGAATGTGGTCTGCATCATAGACCACACTAGCTCATCCCTGCTCGCCCCTCCGCTCTCGTGCCCTGAGCCGTGTAGTCTCATCCTACAGTGTTCGTACCTGCATCCTCAGGCGAGTGGCCTCGTCTTGTAGTGACTGCACCTGAGCTCGGAGGTGGGCAGCCTCAGCCTGGAGAGCCGTCGTCTCGCTGCTCTCCCCTACATCCACACCCTTGCCCTTATCGGGCGATGGTGGTCTCTCCCCCTACTACGAAGGGAGTCTCTCCTCCCTCTGCCCTGTCTCCCGTGGCCTCTGTGGAGCCCGTGCCATCCTCTGGCATCTCTCCTGTGGGATCCGTCGCTGCTCTCTCCCTCCGTGACCCCGTGTTGCCTCAATAGCAGCCTGTCGTCGCCTCCCCATCTGGCGCACCGCAGCGTGCACTGGACCCTGCGCCCTCGTCATCCAAGGAGGGCGGATGCCTGCGTACCAGGCATCATACCCATCTGCAACCCCGGTGTCGTCACCATCCATTGGCTGGATGGGGGCATCGTCCGCATCCTGACTCCAGAATCGTTGCATATCTGGAGCCCCGCTCAGTGTAGTACTATCTCGAATAGTCCGGGAGTACTCGTAATCCCTGAGAGAGGGAGATCCCCTACTGTAGACCGAGCTGTCATAGTACCCGATCGTAGCGGTGGAGCTCTACCTCTCCTCGCTCCATCCTCGGCCAGCGAGACTCACTTTGATGCGAGCCGGCTCCTGCCCATCCTCTTGCCCACTCGGGGTGCTCTCGCCATGGCCTCTGGGTGATCTGGTCTGGGATGAGGTCGTCTAGCAACCTCCGAGACATCGACAGATCTATCCGTCGCTGTGACCCTCTCTGCAACCACCAGTAGAAAACTCGGGGTCTCTCTCGGTCAACACCTGTCAATGGGAGCCCTACCGGCCTCCGCACCGCAATGTGCTCCCAGCACCAAACCTGCAGCAGCGATGTCAAAACCAGACATCGACCTCCCTTGTATACGACCCCATGCAGGATCCTATACAAGTGGCAGAGTACAAAGCTCCCCCATGAAAATCTGTACCCGTGGTCTCTCATATCGTAGACTATGTCTGAGAGCACCCACGGTAGTCTGCATCCGCTCTGGTGGCACAACAGTAAGCCACCGACAACTCCTGCCAAAACCCGTGTCAGCCTAGATGCCCCAGGCATCTATCGTAGTGACTCGATGTTCACTCTGCCCTTCTCCAGGGCGAAGCTAGGGTCTCTAGTGAGCCTCATCATCGCTTGGCCTTGATTGGCCGTAGGCGTCATCAGCCGTCCTTGTATGGGGATCCTCATGATCCTCCATACGTCCTCTAGAGTGGGAGCCATCTCCCCTATCGGTAACCGAAAGCAGGACGACCCCGGATACCACCTCTCTGCTAGGGCTGTCAGTAGCCCCATGTCAGTCGACACTTGTGGCATCTCTGCCACATGTTGTAGGCCGACCAGTCCAAGTCGGTCATGCTCTGCCTGGTCAAGCGCGGCTATGTCATCTCTTAGCCCGTCGTATTTCCATTCTCGGCTCTTTAGTAACCCCTTCTACAAAACAAACAATAAAACAACAAAATCATTAATAAACCAATCATTAACATCAAATTAAACAACTTAAAATCAAGTTTAAAATGATATCGTCCACCATTGGATGATATCGTCCCCAATTGGGCAAAATCATCTTTTGTGAGGATGAAATCGTCTCCTATTTCGCAACTTGGGAATCGCCCCTTGTTGGACGAAATCGCCCCTACTTCGTCGATTTCACCATCAGACGAAATCGACGATCTAGGGACGATTTTGTCCTGATGACATCGACGGCCTAAAAATGGCCGCGATGCCCCAAACAATCAAATTTAAATCAAAACAACTTGCATAAAGTTCCATTAAACCTAATCTACTAGGATTAGATCCTTACCCATAGCCCGTGTCGGACCTCTGTCGCTCTGTGCGTTGTCTCCACCATCTTTTTCTGTAGAACTCTGGAACAGTCAAAGTGAATAGTAAAAATGAATTAGGGTTTTACCCTATTTTCTTAATTTTATTTAAAAAACTCAGCATTTTAAATTTTGCTTTTCCGCATTTTTACCTCAAACGTTCGATTTGGGTAAAAACACGGAGGGGGCACCATAGTCAGTATTCGTACGATTCGACCAAGAATCGTCGTCTAAAAAATTGAGTATATTTTTTGCTTTCTCGTAAAACAGGAAAAACTCGTCTTTAACGCATTTTCTTCAAAAAATTCGCTAAAGAGGGGGCAAAATGTAGCACCCTAAAATTGGCATGGTTAAAACCTTAGTAAAAAGATAAAATATTAAAATTTGAATTTCAACCCCAAACTGCCCGTTAAATCGCATTTTACCCGCTTTCCCCGTTTTTCGTGCCATTTTTAGGATTTGTTTTGACCGTTGGACGATATCATCGCGAGATTAGACGAAATCGTCCCCGATCCGACGAATTCGTCTGGAATAGAACGTCCGGACGATTTCGTCCCAAAACCAAATTTTCATAATTAGCTTATGTTTCAACGGCCTCTCCAACTCGGGCAGAAGCGTGTACGCACGGTTGGAGATTTCCCTGTTGGAGATCTCCCAGATTGGGATGATCCCCAACCTCCCAAACCTCTTTTTAATCCTATATAAACTAGGATTTTTCTAGTTTATCCCCCTGCCTCCTTGCCTAATTCTTGTTGATTCTCCACTGAACCCCCAACCCCTTTGTTGACAGGATTTCATTGCAGAGTTAGCTCCTTATTCCCTCGCATTATTGCTTGCACATTGTTTTTATTGCAGGAATTCTACTATTTTTTAGTCGAGGCTAGCTTGGATCATCGCAGACGATCTCGGACGATTGCAGACGATTTCGTACGATTGGAGGCGATCTTGACTATAGTCCAGATTGGGGGCAGTCCGAGTTTAGAGTTCGCATTTTCTTAAGCTTTGCTGCATTTTCCATAACATATTTTTGCACTGTTTTAAGTTACTATGTTTTATGCATCTTGGAGTTCACCTCATTTAGCATAATTGCATGATAAAGGTAAAATCAATCATTAAATTTACTGCATTTCCTCATTTGTTATTAGACACTATTATTTAGGCATGTTTGCTGTTATTTCTATGCTTATCCTCTGTTTTTGCACTTGCATATTTGGTATTTTGTATATGTTTTTGTGATTGCAGGTTTCTGACGAATTCGTGACGATTTCTAGATGACCTCCTATGATTTGGGATGATTACGTACAAACTGAGACGATCTAAACTGCTACAAGACTCAGAATCTCCATCAGACATCCGAAATCAGGTATGATACCTTCTAGTTAGCATATTCTCTGTTATTTGCATCCATTTTTGTTTTTTGTATTCATTTAAATCAGCATTGGCATATAGAATAGTTTAGATTCATATCGGCCAAACCTAGGACTTGAATGATCAAGCATAAAAATGAACACATCAAACACACTATCAACCTAGGCGTGGAAACTGCCATTCAAAAGTTTCTTGGTGAACCCACCATCCGTCGAAAATTCACCCTTATACACCTCCCCGAGAGGCGGGACCTTCAAAGGGCCTCTCAGTCCGAGGTATTGTCCCATCCTTTTCCCATCCCCCTTCCGGCGCAGATCCTATAGCCTGAAGGTAAGGGTGTGAAAAATTTGGAGCGATACAGGAGTTAACACAGAATTTGCTTTGATCTATGGTAAAATGAAAATGTCCACAAATTGGATTTAACATAATTAAATTTGATAGTGCCTCTAAAGGTAATCTAGAAAAAAATTTGAGGTGATATTTTTCAAAACAGTGAAAGCAAAATTATCTTCGTTTACTTAGAATCATGTGGAAATTCAACTAATAATTATGCAAAGGCTAAGGCACTTCTTAGAGGGATCAAAATCGAAACTAGAAAAGGATAAAAATATATTTCAATTGAGGGGGACTCAGAAATTATCACTAATGATATTAACAAAAATGAATGTGAGAATTGGATTAAAAAAAAACATTATTGTTAATGTTCTTCAACTATTATTGAAGGTAGACTCTTGGAAAAGTGAGCATATTTATAGAGAAGAAAATTAGGTAGCAAATAATTTAGCCAACTACAATGTTGATCTTCTTCTTGGTGAAATTGAAAGTTTAGAAGGCAATTGGTTGAGTGAGCTTTTATGTATTATTGAAAATTATTACAAGGAGTTGATTACAAAAACATAGTCATTTGAGGAAGAAAAGTATATTTCATAAAAATGAAGAATATATTTAGTAAAAGGTAATCTATATATTGACTTGATGAAAAATGTGATATTGTGGTAATTCGATGAGAGTGGCCCCAATAAAAACCACATCTAGCTTATTTTTTAACAATTAAATATCTAGTTCCGAGGTGTAGACCAATTGGTTCATCCAAACCCCATAAGGGGGCGGAGGTCCAAGGTTCAAATCTCGGGCCTCGTTGGAATGAATTCTTGCCCCTTTCCTAGTGCTTTCAGTGGCGTAAAAGGTTTAAAATGATTGTGGCATGGTGGTTATAGGGGCGGACTGCGCGAAGATCTGTGTGGCGGCTTCCGAGGAAGACAACACAGAATACTGTGGTAGCCATAAAAGTTGGACAACCTGCCCGGATTCGTGGCGGTTATGGATTCCACCATGTAAATACAAAAAATAATAATAATAAAAATTAAATATCCATAATAAAACTTACCTCTAAAATCCTTTAACACATCAATTTATTAAGATAAAAGTAAACATTATATTTCAACCATTAGCAGGTCCTTATAGTAATTTTTTTTTAAAGTAAATTAAAAAACAAATAAGCAAAAATAAATACATGCACATCACTTGCTATATGGACCTCCCTATTTTAGATTAGGTCAATCTAAATTTTCAAAAACTATCCAAAAAAAACCTTTATTTGTTTTGTATAAGGATCTTCCCAATAATATAAATAAATAAATATGGATATATCCACATCACTTGCTATATGGACCTCCTATCATTTATAATATATCAAACTAAATTTTCAAAAACTATCCAAAGAAACCCTTTATTTTCTTTGTACAAGGATATTCCCAATAATGAAAGATATGGAGATATAGATTCTTTTTTTTTATGGCCCTAGATTTATTAAAGAAACTAGAACTATTAATAATCAAAATTTAAAATTTAGAGATGAAATGGAATAATAACCTATTCACACAAGTAAATTTTATAAGAAAATAAAATATTAATATTATTAAATAAAATAATGATTCATGGAGGGAGTGAATTTCACCTTTTCTTACTCTACTAAGCATAGAAGGAAAGCCATACTTGAAAGCTCTATTTAGAAGTATAGATACTAAATTTGAATACAATAATAATAGCAAACATATGGCAAGTCTAGTCTAGCGAGCAAATATTACACCAAAAGTGATTATCAAGGATGAGATGATCGAGCATGATATAATGGTTCTTAAAAGCAAGGAGTTAGTATGTAAATTCCATGGATACTAGTAAGTTTTTCAAGTTTTTGAACATTTATAATTCGATCAAATGGAATTAGGGATTGAATTCAAATTAGTCCATTACTTTTCTTCCTAAATATGTTTTCCTAATCATCTTTTCTAGTTTAGAAATCAAGGATAAAACAATGGGTGGTGCCCATGTTTTAGGGGAGAGATCACCTATATTTAGGCCATTGAGTGAGAATTTTTTTTAAGCCAAAACTATTAAAGAGCTTCAAATACAAGTTAGCACTTTGGACTTCCATATTAGCTTATCAATAAAGATGTTTTGAAGAATATTGAAAGTACCCTAGGGGAATTCATCTAGGAGGGACCAACTACTAAGGAGTGAAAGCATGTTATATAGCTAGATATATCTTACTACGTATATTTTAAAACCTTCACCACAATCCATTAAGATTTCATCTGAATCAAGAGAATGGGATCAACAAATAGATTATCAAAATATTGCATTTTAATGATAAAATTGTTATGATTTTGGACATATGGCAAGAGATTACAAAGTGAAAATGATGAATAAAGAGAAAAAAAATTGGTCATAAAATAAACTTTAAGGTGAATTAAGGTAATCGAGCTATAGTAGAAGCGATATTAGATCAAGGATGTTCCACTTTAAAAAAGGAGAAACAAATTCTATGTATAGCATCAAATGACAAAGACTATCATTAGTCACTTAGATCAACCATTAGAAGAAATAAAAAAGGATACAAGGGATAAGAAAGTATAATGTGCAAGTTCAACTTCAAAAGGAATTAAAGGTGCAAAGGAAAATATAGATGAAATTTATAAAACAAAGAAGGCAGTCAAGTCTAGTCCAACTAAATCATTTTCATTTTCCTCAAGTACTATAAATTCCTCTCCTTACAATAGAAATGAAAGTATCGTATAGGGTATCCCTTGCACTTTAGGGTTTCAAGAGTATCATAATAAAGAAATGAGGATGGAGGATATACATAATGATTTAGAGTTTTTAGGGCAACATAAGAAGGTAATTGCTATGGAAGAAAGCCCTTGCACTTTATGGTTTCCATGGCAACATAAAGGAAGTGTTTTTGAGGTTATTTGTTGCACTTTAGATCTTCAAAGCAAGACAAGCTACATGTAATAAGTTTCACTATGAACATAATAGCCCATTCAATTTTGAACTGATGTGGCTCAAACACAAATATTTATCTTCAAATATTGAAGAATGTTGGGCAAAATCCTTTAAAGGTCCCAAATTGAGCCAAATTACCAACAAATTGAGACATAAAGTAAAATATAAAGGCCTGGAATAGGACCACTTTTGGTAACCTGTTCAAAAATAAAGAGGAATTACGATCCAAGAATCATGACATTGAACAAAAAATTACAAAATGATATATGACAGAGAAAATCAAAATGAAAGAGAGGGAACTGATCTCAGAGTACCACAATATCTTGACATGTGAGGAAACGTATTGGTGTCAAAAATCTAGAATCATATGGTTGAAGGAGGGGGACTAGAATACTAAGTTCTTTCATATCTCTACCCTCCGTCATCGAAGCTACAACAAGATCAGAGAAATTGTTAAAAGAGATGGCTCCCTAACAGATAATCTTGGTGAGATTAAAGAAGTTGTGGAGTACTTTAAGGATATTTTGGGAGAGTCAGATATTGAACACCCAGTTGAACAATATTGTTTTCTGAGATTCATTCCTACCCTAATCACTTAATACCTCAATTTGTACCTCCTCAATGTAACAACCCAGAGTCATCTACACATCTGGTTGACCAAAATAAAAAGGAAAAGAATAGAAAATAATAAAAAAAATTATCTAAACTCCCTCTAAGTTGGGAAAATAATTTTTTTTAATTTGTTTTTGAATCATCCAAGCAATTTTCAATCATTTATAACATAGACATAACCACCACATTTGATTTCATGACTGCTACAGCCAATCACCCAAGTGGACGAGATTGGATTTATCCTTTTAATTAGCCATTTTGTGAAATCAATTATCCTCGTTTGTCATACATATTTTTTGGCATGAGGTACGATTCATGGTCAGGGTTATCCTCTAGGGCCCATAACACCTAGAGGGGGGATGCTTTCTTCCATTTCCTCTTCCACTAAACCTTCGACAATCTAGTCGACTTGTTTTTACTTAGCATGGATGAGGTTAGCGTATTTATGTCTCTGACTAACTAGTGACTCCCTTATTCTTGGAGGCAGTTAGTGCCATGTCAATACCCTGACCTTGGACCTCATTACTCATGCTCACTGCAACTCACAACAATTTGTCCCATACCAAACCTTGTGGCTAATCTAGCTAAGTTCAATGAGTATGTAATGAGCATCGTGTTATCCGAGTCTAACCTGAAAAATGTGTCCCATACCACCTTTATCATATCCATCCTAACCAAGTCATTTTGACCAATCCTATCAGAACTAGGTTGTCTCAAGCTTGTTGTGTGCATCCCCGCAGCTCAACATACTTGGATGTTCCTTTTTTGTTTCTTTAAAAAAAGTCCACATTGTCTAAATAGCATAATAAAATAACATTATAATAGTATTTACTATTAGGCTATTTACACTATATTAGATTCTAACCTAACCAAGGGATAATTATATTTTTATAATATTTATTGATTTACCAATAGTACCAACTACCTATGCATGCATAGCCTTAAGTAAGGTTCGGTAACAATTTCTCATAAGCTTCCTTGAGAAACTATATTGTACATGTTTTGAAACTAAATATACCAATCTTCCTCATTAAGAGTGGTTTTCCATTTGTTTAACTCTACCAAGGACTAGTTTATCTATTATCCAAGTGTAGACAACATCCACAAAAAAGGTTTAAGTTTTTAAATATAGTGGATATGAACCAATTAAGTCTTGCTCTTTTATCGGTATGCCTAATAGTCATTTTGACAAAGCATGAATATATATATACATATCCACACTTAGCTCATGAAATTACCAGATGCATCATTTTATAAGGAAGAATCTTAACATCATAAGCTCTATGAATTAATTAAAAGAATATAGTTTCATTACAATACAGAAGCTGCACTTTGTGACACCAACACACAAAGCCGCTTCTCGGATGCATTTACAAGCAAAGAAACAAAAATAATTACATGAGACCATCTTATCACATTCAATCCAACAACTCGTTTTATTAACAAATATAAATTTTAAACTAAATTCAATCTCTTGAGCCTGGTTCGTCCAATGTCCTAGTGCAATTTTGCTCCATTGTCAAGATGGTTGAAACTAAGGAGTACATGATCACTTCCTTAGTTGTCGGAGTCTACTGAACATCAAATTCTTGGAATATAAGTTTCACCGCAGGCTTCCGGTTACATCGTTCCTAAACTTGTTTACTACTAAACAAATTTCTTCCTTACGGTCCACATTCCGCACTGGGGAAATATTAGAATCATCACCAAGGATCAGAGACGACTCAAAATAATGAACATGCAACATTTAACATGTCTAAATGCAAAATACTCTAACATGTAATTCACACAGAAAACACCAGTTTCTTTTCTATAACTTGTCAAAGCATTTGGCAGAATGTTTGTATATACATTTTTACAATTATCTTCTTTCACCGGGTAAGACATTCATGAAACCGACCTCCATCGTCATGAGGTGATTCCTAGTCCCCAAAGAAGAATAAGTTTCAACTAGTTTCATTCATTTTGTTTGAGGAAGAGTACAACACACTTACTACACTCGCTGCACCCATTTCCTCGTAGTATGCACATAAGCAAAACTTACAATACACTGCAACAGAAAGAATAATATATCCTGGCAAGGTAATGCTTCTAATACTACAATATAGTATGGTATAATAACAACAATACCTTGTTTCTTATAAAATGGTTTTTCCCTTTCAGCAATCAATGTTTTGCCAGCATTCCATTGCTTTATTAACTATCTACTAGCATAGCTTTACGACAATGTTCACACAACGATAAAGAAATTATGTTTAACATATCAGACTAACATGAGTACACATGTTTTTTTTTTAAACACGACGTCACAACAATGTTGCACTCAGTGAAAGCAAACTAATAGGGTAATAATAAAATATCACTCCTATTGCTTTCAATCGCCAACTATCAATACAACACACAACAATGTTCGAAAAATGAAAAGCTCATTAACGTAGCAGTTTCGAATTATCAATTTCATTGTTTCTTTTTTAATTCATCAGAAAAGAACACAACAACACAACAATGGTTCACACAATGAAAGATGATAATTAAATTTTTTGACTATACACTAAACAACTATGGAGGGTGTATTCCGAGGTTTTGAAGAGCAGATAACCAACCTGTTTGATGCTTCCAACTTCCCTGTTCTCTGCACTTCGTCCTATGCTCCCCTTCGTCTTCTTCCTTTCTTTTTTTTTCAAAATTTTGTTTTCTTCATTTTTGTTTTCCTCCCCAAAAACGATTTACGAAGAAACTGTAGGTTGTTTTATTTTCTTTCCATGCATAGCGTCATATTATCGAGTCCTTCCTCCTCCACTTCGTGCGCACCCCGAGCTATCATGACTATTAACTAATCACTACGACTCTACAACAACATGGAGAGTATGTCTAGCCACATGGACATTTTAATAATGCTTAATTCTGCCAACCTTTAATCATATCCTTAATATTCCAAACAATCACCATTTTAACAATAGTGTAAGCTATTTATAATTATTTTGAATAAAAATATTAATAATCTTATATCCAATTTCCTTGTTCCTACTAACTAATGCAACAATGGAATTTATAAAATCTTCCATACATGATAAGTTTATTTACCATAATAAATTCATATATGATCGAAATATTATTTTAAATAACAACTCTTATGCCATAACAAGCAATCTCACACATGCATTTCCAAACTAGTGGTTCCCATCATCATTGCCACTAAAAATAACATGTCTCATTTCTTGCCATACAAACAATACTCAAGCTAAACAAACCCACGCAATGATGCAATATGCAATGCGAGTTTTCATGTACTCGCGAGTTGTATCATCACTTCCTTGTCTCACCTTTTTCCCCTGACTTGTTTCCTGTTCATTATAGCACTATCCTTCACTCACAAAAGTCGTCAGTAGCACCAGGAATCATAGAAAAAGGTAAGTGTATGCATAATTCACTATTTTTTATGAACCGTGTGAGAAGGGTCGTTACACTCAGCCCCTTCACAGAGGAGGAAATCAAGAAGGTTGTGTTTGATTTAGGGGGATAGGGCTCCAAGGTCAGACGCCTTCCTAGCTACCTTCTTTCAATATTTCTAGCATATTGTAGGGGCTAATGTGGTGGCTACCATTCAAAAGTGCATGTAACCCACTATATCCCCTTGGATGTTAACTCCACATTTTTGGATTTGATTCCCAAATTAGCTAGTGCAAGAGACTTTAACCAATTTTACCGCATAAACTTGTGTAATACTCTTCTTAAAGTCCTGACAAAGTCGATTGCTATCCATCTCAAAGTTGTTCTTCCTTTCATAATTGATGTTAACCAAGGTGGTTTTGTTAGAGTCGAACAAATTTTATATGGGATCATCACCATCCATGAGGTAATCCACTCAATGGATAGAAGTGAGGAGGTTGGTATGTTACTAAAGCTCGACATGAAGAAGGCCTACGACTGGTCTCCTAGGAATTTTTTGCTAAGATCCTGTATAAATTTTGGTTTAATCAAGAATGGGTGGCTTTGGTTATAAAGTGCATCTCCACAACCATTTTCTTTGTGTTGGTTAACGGTGCAACAACAGGCTACTTTGGATGCAAGAGGGGCTTGAGACAAGGTGACCCTTTGTCACCCTATTTGTTCATACTCTTAGTAGAAGCACTTGCTCGGAGCATCTCTTTAGTTTTGTGCAATGGTAAATTAGGGGATTTTAAGCTTACCTCAACTACTAACCTGATGTCTCATCAACAGTTTGTTGATGACACAATAATTATCTCCAATTCTTTCGCATGAAATCAAACTCATTTTGAATAAATATGAAGAGAAAGCAAGGCACAGCGACGTCGCGAAATCGCGACATCGCGATTTCGCGACGAGCAAAATTAACTTTGTCAATACTCTTGAGGTTAGGCAACAAAGTATCTCATGAATTTTTGGCTGTGATATAAGGGACCTTCTAGCTTCTTATTTGGGAATGCCACTTTTCAAGGGACGAACAAAGGCTGATATGTGGAACCTGAGTATTGATTGTTTCTCCAATAAATTGATAGGTTGGAGGGGTTGCCTCCTAAGCCAGGTTGGAAAAACGTAGTTGGTTTAGTCCACCCTTCAAAGTATTCCTATATACTTCATGTCAATTTTTAAACTCCTAGCCAAGATCAAGGATAGATTGAAACAAATCCAAATGTCCTTCCTATGGTCTGGATCAGAGGACAAGAAGAGACTGTCGCTTGTGGTCCAAGGCCAAGTTTGTTCTAGAAAGGAGTTTGGGGGTCTAGGCTTCAAGCATTTAAAAATGATGAACAAGGCTTTGATTGGTAAGATGGGATGGAAGCTATTGAAGAATGACCAGTTATGTTGGGTTAAAATTCTTAAGGCTAAGTATATGCATGATAATCAAGACTTCCTCAACTCAAAGATTCACCCTAGAGGCTCTTCTTTTTGGAACAACTTTTTGAACTACAAATCCCTATTGAGAAAAGGGATCAGATGGTGTATAGAAAATGGTGAAAATGTAGATTTTTGGAAATATGCTTGGCTCACTGATTCCCCTCTTGAATGCAATTTTTCATCGCTCCCTCTTAGACAATGATTATCTAAAGCCATCGAAAGCAATGTCAAAGGCTATCTTGTCTTCAGAGAGGGTAGTTGGCATTGAAAAAGTCTCAATCTATCAGGTCTCTCATAAGCCCAAGCTAAAGCCCAAAAGGCATTAGCAGACTTGATGAAGGTCTCTCCTATTAACCTTGTTGGAGGTAATGATTCTTTGATATGGAGTAAGGATAGCAAGGACCTCTACACTGGTAAGACTAAGTACTCTCTCATTGATAAAGAGAGTTTGGGATGGCTCCTTGTGAATAAGATATGGATCAAGAAACTAATTCCCAAAATCACCATTTTCTTCTGCCTTGTGGTGCAAAATAAAATTCTAACCATAGACAATTTAGTTAAAAGAGGGTTCAATCTTGTCAATAGATGTGCCCTATGTGAAAAGGAATTGGAATTTGTATACCACCTTTTTCTTGGCTATAATTTTGCTCATGAGCTCTTGGGCCCTCCCAGACAACATGGTGGATGTCTGCCTTCAATGGTCCTCCCCATTTAAATCTAAACCACTAAGCCTCCTTTAACGATTACGCCTCCCTCAAGAAGGCAATAATAGAAGGGGACTCCCTAAACATCTTCAAGGCAATTAAAAAGGAGCACGAAGCAAGTTGGACAATTGCGGAATTGATTATGGAGAGTAGATTAAACCTAGAGAAGCTTGAATGGGTCAAGATCCAACATATTTATCGAGAAGACAATCAAGATGCAAACTGGATGATGAACTTAAGAGTGGGGCTGCAAGGATTACAAGAACAACAAATTGACTTTCCTCCTGCTCTTATGGAACTGGCTAAAAGAAAAGGAAGAATGTTTGTTAGAGTGGTGGGTTGAGAACAAGTTAGATGGGTCCATTCTAAATCTTCTATCATAGTGACGCAACTAGTTAAGTTCACGCGAAGGTCATTTCGCAGTAAGGACTCTCCTTGAAGACACTCATAGGTGTTTCTATCTGTGGTTGGTTTGGTATTGTGGTAGTGTTTTGTCATTAGTGTGTTGTCTTAGTTTTTTTCTACATAATCGTATGGTTCAACTAATATTTTTTTGTTTCCTTTTGAGCAGGTTGTAGGTCTATTGAAAATCTATTTACAACCTAATGTACGGGTCTAAGGACCCTAAAACCCCTTCTACCCTAATCAAAAAAAAATCTCACTATGAACATTATGAAAAAAAGAAGAGATTGATGAAGATGAAAACGTTGGTGGGAATTAAAAAATTAAGGGACAATCCAAGAAGTAAAACAAAGAGAAAAGGTAAATTATGGACATTGATATGGAAAAACAAAAACAAATGCTAAGTGTTAGCAATAAGTGGAGCTAAACTCACAAATAAAATCAAAAAATAATAATGCAAATAATATCTTCAAATAATACATAAGACCCCTAATTAAAGAGGTATTAGGGAATTAACTAGTAGATACTTTAGCCATTTGTGGTGTTAATTTTTGTCTTGAAAAGTTCACATTTTAGAAGGTAATTAGTCAAGTGAGATTTTATTTGTTAATAAAAGCGGTATTAAGGAGTTGATTGCTAGCATTTTGAGAAAGAAAAATGAAAAATATCTTTAATAGACAGACAAATAAATAATATATTGTTGGCATTCTTGCAACATTGATTTCTCTATATATTTTTTGTTGTTCAGTAATGTCCCCTTCCCTGAAGCTTTGTTCTTTGTACAGAATGTATTTTCTCTTTCCTGCTTTTTTCTGTCAGAATTTGTTGGCTGCACCCAAGGGAGTGTGTAGTTTTCATGTTCATTCATCGTGTAGGGTCCTTGTCTCTTCGAGTTTTTGGAGCAGAGGTAGAGCGCAGGCCTGTTTTGAGCCAGAGAGCAATGCAATCCAGCTTTGGAGAAGGAAACGTAAGCGCACCCAAGCTTTTTTCCCCTCTGTGTGAGAGCGCAAGGCAGTTTCGGGCCTTGGCTAGGCAAAACTCAACTTCGAATGGAAAAAGTGTTGAGTGGGGCCCAAGTGTCTTTGCCCCGGCTGGAGAGCGCAAAGCCTTTTCAAGGCTAAACTAGGCGAAAGCGCCTTCATGTTGTTCTAACACTTAGTGTAAATCTGCTTCAACACAAGTGTGGGGCCCAGTTCTGTTTCGCCCCTATGGGTGAGCGCAAAGCAATTTCGGGCCAAGGAGGAGAGAAAAGGCCTTTGACTTTTCCACGGGATGCAGAGCATTCCAATTTCAGTTACAAGTGGGGCCCAACTCTGTTTCGCCCCAAATCATGAGCGCAATTCATTTTCAGGCATCTTTTGGGCGAAAGCGCCTTTGACCCGCCCTCAAAGTCAGCAAAAGCTTGTTTCAAACTCCCAAGGTAGTGTGGGGCCCAAGGCGTTTCGCTCAAGTTTCCAAGCGCAATTCCTTTTCGGGGTGAGGAGAGAAATAGACTTTGACTTTTCCAAGGTGTAGCCCATCAAACAGAAAAAATGCTAAGTGTGGATCAAGTCGTTTCGCTCCAGTTTTCAAGCGCAAAGCAAATTCGGAGTAAATGGGAGCGCAATACCCTTTAACTTTTCCACTTTGGCACACCTCCCAATGCAGCAAAGCATTTCTCTTTAGTTTTCGAGCACAAATCAAATTCAGACTTGCCAAGGGCATGAGTGCCTTTGAAATTTCAACACCAGCGTTGCTACAAGGTTAGCTCGTGGCGTCGTCTCCTCGCTTGTTGGAACCGCCGAAACAAAAAATCGGATTTCGAAATCTGGAAACATCAAATTTGGAAGCTTCTCTGACCGACTCCACTTGGATGAAGATGTGCCTTGCTTCGTCATTGAGAAGCGCTTCTGAGGAAGAATTATGGCTGCAACAGGGGAGCTACGCTGGGAACAAGCACTTTGCGGAATGCAGGTCCCACATAAGTTTCGTTGTTTTTGGCCCAAAATGGGTCTGCGCTCCAAAAAGTGCAACGAAGACTTAGCTATCATTTCAGCTAGTCATCAAATTCGGGCCATGCCTCATTACTGTTTGATGAGTGCTCAAATCCAACCTATGCTGCCATACCGATGTTTTGTGGGTGTGCATTTATGTTTCAATGTTGGTCGGGTCTAGGGTGAATGAATGAAAAATTTCATACCTAAGGCGGATTCTTAAAAATAAATATATTATAAAAAAGCAATTTGGATATGGTTTAACTAACCTAATAGTATTGCAATGAAAATAATTTAATTTTTTGTTATTTCAATAGAATGCCCCTAAATAAATCACACATGGTTTATTAAAAAATAAATCATATAATATTATTTATACGTAAATAAAATTGGTTATATGTGATTAAAACAAGCTCCACCTGTATTGCATCATTACTAGATAGTGGCATTACAACAACTTGGTAGCTAGGCATGTATTGCTTGGCAAGATTAAACATGCTTCTCCTTGAAAGTTGAAGAATTTAACCATTTAAGGTAATGTCATTAATCTTTGATTTAAACGACATAAAACATATGACAAACACAATCTAGTGTAAAACTAAAATACAAGTGTCTAATTATTTTTATAAATTTAAAAAAAATTAATAATAATAATCATTTAGTTTCTAAGGTGCCATTTGCTCTTCTGAAAAAAAAATAAAAAAACATTTTAGATCATATATATATATATATATATATATATATATATATATATATATATATATATATAATTTCATTTTTTAAGAGATTTTAACAGCCAAAGCATACAGTTAGGGGCACAACGGGGGCCACCCTCCCCATGATTCGAACTTGGGTCTCCACAATGTGAGCCCAAAGCCTTTACCAATGCAATGTCCCGACAAGGACTCCATATTCCATTTTGAAGAATAAGTTTCCTTCCTTTTCTTTATTTAGTTTAAACATCATATCCTCATGTTAGATACATTTGGAGATAAAGGTAATTTTATTTAGTATTCTCTGGTTTTAATCCTACATCTACAAAAGTATACAACTTTAATATTTAAATCTCATTTAATGTTTAATTTATTATAACATTATTAACTATTTTTCGTTGGTGTTGATATACATGTACAGGAACCTCTTTGTGAGAACCTAAGACCACAAGGGCTCAAAATCATATTAACTATTATTTTTCAACAAATTTAAAGTATATAATATCATGGTCATCTCGTTGTACCATTATGGACAACTACTAATATTATTTAAAATTGAGACACAAGATTCTTGAGTGTTTTTTAGATACAAAATTTAGTAGCTGTCAGCATTCCATCCTACCATGTTCAAACAAAGATAATACATTGAACCGAGGTACATCTTTTGAATTCCTATAATGGAAAGAAAATCTATGATTTGGGGAAAAAAATACCTACATATAACAGAGCTACAATCATTCAACCTGCACCCTACAAATGTATCACATTTTGAGATATTATGACTACCTTCCACAGTCTCCTTTTGTTATGACTTTTGACTTTACTAAGAAAAATGGAAAAGAAGGCAACAAAGTGTGTCATTAATCAAATTCCTTGAAAAGATTAGATTGGTAATTTATAAGGTAAAGCAAAACATGGAGGAATCTCCCATAAGGTTCAAATCCCACCATGGCAAACACTTAGGATCATTACTTCCAAGTAGGGCACAAGACATGGTCATATCTTAACAAGTAGATACTTCAAGAGAAGGCAAAGAAAGGAAAACCAATCAGATTAAGAAACGTTTTGAATCTTGAAGCAATTGAGAAAAATGCTTTCAAGCTAGATCTCTCCCTCCTTACATGCACATGTAATCAATTGTCAATGAAGAGAGCAACAAATTCTTTCAGACATCTAACATGTAACAATCAAGTCCCATTGGATGAAGCCATCATACTTCACATTAATGTTTTCATCCACCACCATGGAGAGCAAGAATATTAGCTGGTTAGAAAGTCATCAGTTGTTAGCTTCCAAACTAATTATCACCATCAATCCAAGGACCTCCTCACTGGTTAACTTGGGAAACCCCTTGACTGCAGGAGAACCCTGCCAATTAGACTTGAAGCCCCTTTTTGGGACCTCATTCTAACAAGCCCCTAGCTAGCAGGTTACCTTGCACAACCATCAAAGGAACCTTGATGCAATAATATTGTCTCCATTGCTTCCAGTTGACTTGAATGTTACATCTGTCACTTGATGGTTGGATTCTGAATGCAGATAGAGATGGTTCTCTAAGCTTCCACATCATTAGGACACCTGCAAGAACATTAAACATTAATTACTTTTTTTTTTTTTTTTTTGAAAAAATACTTCATATTATCAAAGAATCAAGGAATACAAGAGATAGTCAAAGGCATGACAGCAACTTGCGAATCAGCAGCAAGCAATCAGACCTCAAAAATCTGTCCATTCTAAGGCAATCTTTTAAAATACTACTCCTAAAAACATGAATCTGACCAGAAAACATTAATTACTTTTGCAACCATTGCAATTAATAATCTCAACTAAATATTTGATGAATCTTATTCCCACTATGGAATAAAAATAATATTGTATTTGTTCTCCAAAACATTAGGGAACTGCTGTACAGTTGATTATTGACTTTCCAGAGATGTCATTATTCTTTAAAAATATCAAAACCTACTCTAATGTCAGTTCTAATTTTGAAGAGAGAAAAGAAAAAAATTACATACTAATATATTGCAAAGAGAGGTCCGAGGTGTGGACCAATTGGTTCATCCAAACCCCATAAGGGGCGGAGGTCCAAGGTCCAAATCTCGGGCCTCGCCGGACTGAACGCTTTTCCCTTTCCTGGTGCTTTCAGCAGCATAAAAGGTTTAAAATGATTGTGGCATGGTGGTTATAGGGGCGGACTGCGCGAAGATTTGTGTGGCGGCTTCTGGGGCGGACAGCGCAGAATACTGTGGCGGCCATAAAAAGCTGGACAGCCTGCCCGGATTCGTGGCGGCTACCGATTCCACCATGTAAATTCAAAATATATATATATATATATTGCAAAGAAAGATCCGTCAATTCTAATTTTGATGAGAGAAGAGAAAAAAATTACATATGAATATATTGCAAGGAAAGATCCATACGAAGATCTCCAAGAATTTAGTTTTCAATACAATGCCAACTATACTATAGTCAACCCACATAGATCATTATAGTGAGAAGTCCACTTAATATATCAGTGAGAGAGTCTTTGACAACCAACAAATCAGTGCTTCATTCTGCTTCTCTAACCATCAAACCTCAATTCAAAGACTGCAAAGATCTTTGAAAGCATATACAATTTAACATGATGTTGACTTGATTTGAGCAAAATTTTGAACATAAAACAGTTAAGTTACTATGTTGCTAAAACGTGATCTTAATGCACAAAGATTCCTAAAAAGAAATTGTAGATCAACGAAATATTAGAATCTTCTACTATCTTTCCTTAAAAGTGTTTGAGAAAACTAAAAACTAGAAGCTTGATATCTTAGAAACTAGAAGTGATAGTAAGAATGATAACACAATGAAAACACAATCACTGAAGAAAGAGAAAACAACGAAATGATAGAAAATGCCAATTTCTTTTAGTTGCCTAACTGGGATTATGGACAATATGATAACAATGGAGAAAATTAATTCCTAAGCCCTAAGACATGCAGAAAATAAAATATTGAAGAGAAATCAGAATTTAGTTCCCCTAAATGCAAAGTCACATTGCAATGCTAGAAAAAACAAATAAGAGGAAAATAGCCTAAGTTAGCATTACAATAAACATAAAAACACTATTCGTTTAACTTCCAATGATATAGCATGTATGAAAGTTGGTGTATACCCTGAGAACATTCATAGTTTCCTTCTCAAATCCCCTCTTCTTTCCACCTATGCACTGCACTAGTAGTGACGTTCAATTGGCTGTAAAAATTTATTAATCTCTCTCTTTCTTCACTAGGTATCTTCATACTTCGCATAGCCTGCAACATAAGGGACAACCTTCATGAAAAAAACTACAAGGATAAATCAAGCATCAAAAGATGTAATTTGTTCACTCAAAATAAAATCAGCAAGTATCACACAAATAGAAAACTTCATATCAACAGGTAGCAACTTTATAATGCACTGGTCTTTTGTACTATCTATACGGATTTGCTAATTGAATAGTCTGAAATGGGTCAATACAAGAAAAGAGTGAAGCAAAACCTTATAAAACTCATGGATGACAAAAACGTGATCAATGGAATTGCGTTCACAGGAAAAGCAATGCAACTGACATCTTTGTCAAGTTCAAAGCTTATGTTATAAGAGGGGGTAATGACGCCACATAAGTATACTTCATTCCTCACAAAAGCGATGTGTTTTTTTGGTTGAATTCACAGTTTGTTTTGAGAAGCAACTAGGACAATTAATCCAAAAGATTCCCACAGATAATGGAGCAAAATATGTGAACAACAGTTCACTAACTTCTGCACCACAAAAGGCATCTAGACACAGCATACAATGTCTCACACAATAACAAAAGGTATATCAGAGAACAATAATCAAACGCTGAACAATATGGTAAATTGCATGACCCAATCTAGAAATGTGGCCCCCAACATTGTGAGCCCAACACTTTCAAGTTTTTGGGTGTGCGTCTCTTGGGCCCTCCTTCTTGATGAGAAGCACAAAACTATGGAGCTGAACGGTTGGTATCATATCTTTGTTGGCTATTCTAAATATGTCAAAGGATACTGCCTTCATTTTCATTTTTTTTTTAATTATAACCCTTGAGCCTGAAAGCATTTCTGGAGGACTTTTAAGGAAAGGAATATTTCTTACTAGTACAATTTCTAGTAGAAATTTACCTTACTCTTTGGATCTCTTATCTAACTAAAATGGATTCTTCCACCTTGACACCTCTTTAACATTTTGAATTTTGGGGTATAGATTAACAATTGCAACCACATTACAAATGTGGGTCGTGCAGCCATCTATGTACTAGAGTTTGGTACACTTTTAGAACCTTAGAAAGGTAAACAATTGACAATTCCATCTTATGATTACTTCCTTACTGTTAGAATAATACATTAGTCTAATTAATGTAATGGCATTTATGTAAGGGTGTGTCCCTTGGGACTACCCATATGTATTGTATAAATATGCACAATTAATATAATGTAAGGTGTGCCTCATTTTACAATTGCCAAATCCAATAAAGGAAGCTTTTAATTGCAGAACTAAGAAACACAAAAAAAGTCCAATTAACTTCCCACATTTCTGGAGGTTTGCAAATATTTCCAGGGGGGTTTTTGAACATTTCTTGACATTTTAAACTAAAAAGAGATCCAGATTTAGGCTTTTTAAGGGATTGTACGAGTATTGTGCGAAGTCCACATGGGATGTGCATGGCACACTTTAATAAAAATCAATTGAAAACAAAACTTTCTAAGACGAGAAGAAAAGGAACAAAATAAATTATGACTTGCAAATCAAATATGTTGGGATCAATAAAGCCAAAGAATCTAGAACAAGTGACAAGTTCTTATGCAACAAAGAGGAATTGGAGCACATATGGGTTTATTCAAATTGTGAAGTGAAATATACTGGGACCAAAAAAAGAAAAGAATCTAGTTCTTGTGCATTCAAATCTTCATCTTGTATCACACAAAGAGGAAGACTGTGAAAGAGAGCAAAAAAAAGATTGAGATGTGTGTCCTGAAAATCGTGATCTAGATCTCAAGGACATTGAAAATCTTTCTCATATACCTTATCCTGAAGCCAAAAGAGTTAGATCTTCGTCCAGTTTTGGTTCTGATTTTAATGACTTTCAAGATAAAGAGAAATCTCTATTGTGTATCCCAGGTGTTTTAATTTTGCATTACATATATAACCTAATGTATAAAGGTTGGCCTGAAAATAAGCATCGTACTCTCCATGGAATTAAACAAATGACTGTGTTAAAGAGAGCAAAAGACAAAGACAGAGAGAGATAAGGAATAAGGGGAGGGTGCCTATAGGCACCCCCCATGATAACAAATCACATACCGATACAATGGATCAATCATTGGGGGAGTATTTATAGTGATACCTAATCCCCAATTAAATGCCAATCTCAAGCCAACATAACTTGACTTGAAGGTTAGCTGCAAGCTTACTGCAGTGGTAAGGGCTTTGGCTTCTCTTTGAGAGGTCCAAGGTTCAAACCCCACTCAGTATGAAGGGACCATGACCCCTCATAAAAACATGTGTAAACTCATTGAAAAAAACTTGACTTGAAGGTTAAATTACAATATATTAAATGTATTAAACCCTTTAACTAAGGTTAACCATATAGGTGGTTTAACCAATATCACTGAGGGTGAATACATCAAAATTGCTTGTAAGCTTACATAAAGATGCCCATAGGCTTCCAGAAAAGATGCTCGTAGACTTACTTAGAAAACACCTATAGGCTTATATAGAGAGCGCTTGTAGGCTTACATATAGAACACTTGTATGCTTACATAGGAAACACCCGTACACTTACATATAGAACACCCATAGGGTTACAATGCAATTGCCCATAGGCTAATATCAGGAGTGCCCATAGAGACTTTATCACTATCAACCTTGGCCAATAAGGTCAAATTATAGATATTCCACCACCCCTGCCATAATGAATGCTTGAATGGACCAATGAATCCTACTATCTTCTCTTGTCAAGGTACACAAATTAGATCAACCCTTCAGCAAAATTAAAGTCATGGTTCCATATTCTAGATCCAAGATGTTGACCTAAGACATTGAACTTACCATGAGAAAATCTTCAACATGCGGTATGGTGACCACAATTTGTCCTCCAATATCAACAGAAAGCAGTTGAATCTTCAAGCAATAGACAAGTCTCTAAATGATCAATCCCCATGGTTAGAAAGGCATACCTTACATTGATAATCTACAACATTGTAGCAGGTACTTGAATTGATGTCACCAATGCATAAAGCTCAAAAAACCATGGAATCAAAGACAAGGGGCCTAAAATGCTTTTGTATGAGAAAGTTATGGCGTCCATATGTTTTGGGCTAATTAGAGCTCAAAATCATAAAAACAAATAGTAAAAAAAATTTCCAAGCTTTTAGAGAAAATCAATGAATCCAAGATTGCTACTTGACACACTTATTATGTCATTGTCTGCCACTTATATTGGAATTGGCATATTGGGTTGTGATAATTGTCGCATTTTGGTTGTTCGAACACCCTTTATATATATATAAAGCTTGTTTCAAGTCATGCATAGCCGACGGGATTTGGGCCTTGCACATAGCATGAGGAGAATCCTAGACTTATGCGCCTAGCCAAGCACCCACACAAAACCTTTGAAACATAAGGCGTTGCCAGATGCTTTAGCATGAATTTTCCCTTTGAAACAAGCACCAAAGACAAAAAAGATAATGCCTTGAACCTTCTGCCTATATCTCCTAAAGCCCTTAGGCTATCCACAAAGGTGCACGCATTCTTTGAAACTACGTGTCAAGCATCTTCTGATGACACGTTCTAAAAATGGCACACCTTAGAAAAGGCATGCACAAGGTTTTGTCATCTAGATTCGAACAGGGGCCCTCGTAAGGAAAGATTTGCTAGTTGTCGTGCCACGGCGCGTATTGAAGTTAGAATGCCACATTAATTAATGTGATCAATCAAGAGAGAGCATGTTGAGCACGACGCAAAAGATATGTTCATCTCAAGGTTCAAACACAGAACTTGATGTCCACAAATGAAGTGGCCAACCAACGACACAGTTGGAGCTACTAGGTGGAACAGTCTTACATCACTAGACTGTTTGAGGAGGATGCACAAGCCCACACCTATGCGGCCCACAGGCAAGCATTGGCAGGATGGTGGTTGTCTTCCAAAAAAGGAGTTGGAGTGGATCTAACAAAACACCTTGCCCTTGCAAACAAGTTGCATCATGTGGACCATTGGAGTTAAGGGGAAAGAGATGCCGAATATAAGAATGCCATATTTTATCAAAAATGAAATGCTTGCAAAAGTTCTACCTTGGTGAGCTTGAAACACCAAACCTCTTGCCAACAAGAGAGAGGACCAACCACGATGCCAATACCAACAATTGGCTTTAGTTTGTAGGAAGGGATCTTTATTCTACATAAAATTGAGGGGGAGGGTATACGTTGACACCTATGTGACTTGTGGGCATGCATCCTCCGAAGTCGAGTCCCTTCCAAATGGAGAAAACTGAGATTCGAACCTACAAAGGATGATCAAACAACCAAGTGCTTTACCACTACACCATCTACCAAGACATAGATGGTGTTAAATTGGATCCAACTTTAGTGATCTATGGCAGAGGAGCATCCAAAAAATAAAATTGAAGAGAGCTTGTGAGATTCAACCTTGCAATATCCATGCAAACAGCCGATTGCTTTACCATTGCGCTAACTCTTGTGACATGTTAGAGTTAGATGGAGATATCTTACAATGACACACAACAAACTGCAATCAAGGAATTTTGACAACCAAGAAGGTTTTGGTGCCTACATTCAAATGTTTGAATTCAATTAAACAAAAATGCTGATTTTCCCTCCAAAAACAATGAAGGAATTGTCTTCTGATTTTGCTCTTCCATTTGCCAAAAAGAGGAGAATGCTTTTAACTTGATTGAATGATATTTTGAGTTGGCTCAAAATTTAACGCAGTTTCCAAAAACATCTCAAAGTATTCCATCATCACAATTTTATGCAAAAGAGTAGAATAGCAAAATAAAGAGAGAATCGAGATAAAAGGAATAAGGGGAAGGTGCCCATAGGCACCCCCCACCATAACAAATCACATAGTGATACAATGGATAAGTCATTAGAGGGTATTTATAGTGATATGTAATCCCCAATTAAATGTTAACCTCAAGTCGACATAACCTGACTTGAAGGTTAAATTACAATATATTAAATGTATTAAACCCTTTAACTAAGGTTAACCATATAGGTGGTTTAACCAATATCACTAAGGGTGAATAAATCAAAAATTGCCATAGGCTTACATAAAGATGCCCATAGATTTACATAGAAGATGCTCATAGGCTTACATAGAAAATGCTCATACTTGTAGGCTTATATAGAGAGCATCCATATGCTTACATAGAGAACATTCGTAGGCTTAATAGACAATATCTGTAGTCTTACATAGACAACACCTGTAGGTTTACATAGAGAACGCCCATAGGCTTACATATAGAGCACTTGTATGCTTACATTGCACTTGCCCGTAGGCTAACATCAAGTGTGCCTGCAGGCACTTCATCATTGTCAACCTTGGACAATAAGGTAAGATTACAAATATTCCAACATTTTAGACACCCTTCAAGGTTAACATATTAATTCACTGTTATCTCTTTCTCAAGAATGAATCATAAAAGGCTCCACTGCTATGTCATAATGCTATAGGCAGAAGAGTATCACCCTTTATGTCTCTAAGTTCTTGCTACAAGTTATACAACTTTGCTGTGAGTAAATTGTTCCATGCCAAAAGGCATAGCATTCTCCCTACCACCTCTAGTTGGAATGTACCATCGTCGATGCAAAAGTTTCATAACCCTTAACATGTAATAAAACCATGCATTCAATTTAGCCATGCAAAAAGCACACGAATATAACTTACATGTGGAAACACTAGATTTAATTTGAGTGTAACATCCATGCCAACCAATGGACAGTGAGTGAAAATGCAAAGCTATGTAATGAGGTCAATGAAGCATTATGCATTTGCTTCTAATGAAGGAAAAACCAATACAAGGGACATTAGCAACAAAAGAGCACTTCTTTGTGCGACTAGCACAAGACAATACTCTCTTGAGTCCCAATGAATTTCTCAATCATCTCTCTATACTCACATTTATTGCAAGTGGATACAAAGCACTATATTCCTCGAGAGGATAGGGTATGCCATCTTTGCTCCATTCAAGAGGTGGAGACCTAAGAACATTCCATCTTAAAGTGTCCTAATTATTATGAGATTCGAGGGAGATACTATTGCTTGTATGTAGACTCAAGTGGATCACTTGCCACTTTTCAGCTATTTTGAACAAAGATAATTGGCTGTATACCTTAGCAAAGCTATCACTCTTCAATGTCAGTTATTAGTAGGGAGACCGACCATTACTCAACTAATTACATTCTTCTTTCGCACTAACTCTACAATCAAGAGTAATAAGCATTCATTTGAAGCTAAAGATCCCCATAATGTTAATAACAGATTTGTGAGCCCTTATTTGCATACAAGAGAGGCTAGTAGGGCTTTTGTTCTCTTCTTTCTTGCATGTGGCGAGAAAGGACTGCAATCCTCTAGCATCAGGTTGAGGAGTTATAAATAGACACAACTTACCAATTTCCTATCCTCTTCTCTTGGTTCCACTTCCATTGATGCTAGAAGAGTCCAAAGGGATCGAACTCCATTCCCTTCTAGGATTATCCAACCAAGCCTTCTTAGTACTAGTCACTCTCTTGGAAGCATTATTAGATCGTGTGTTGGCCCTTTTGGGATGATGATGACGACGATTCCGCTTTGATTCCTCAAGAACATTGGAGCTCTCTCTTCATCATTACTTTTAGCATGTTATGGTTTATCCATTTTGGGTAACCCTCGAAGCTGTAATTTATTCCATATAGTTGTTCCACTTTAGTGTAGTTTACACTCAATTCTTTATTTTCATGGTACTTTTTAGTTACTATAGTGCATTGTAACAACTCTTTTCAATGAGTCCCATTGGCCTACTTTGGCCATCCATAGACATTAATAAAATATACTATCTTTGTCCCAAGGATTGCCAACATAGGGTCTCCTAAGGGGATGTATTTAAGATTTCGTTCTTCAACATATGAAACAATGGAAGACCAAAAAAAAAAAAACATGTATAATATAAACAACTAAATAATTCTAGACATAGATGAGATTGAGAAAATTGCTATGATAGCTCTTTAAAAGAATTCAGTTTGATTGGAAGTTATTCTGTTGTATCCGTTTCTCAGTGATATTTCCTACTACATTGTATAAATCCACCATTACATCATTGAATAAATTAGAGCAGCCTCTTCTGCAAGTTATCATCTGGTATCAAAGCACCATGTTTGTTGTTCTTGGTCATTTCCTGAAGAGAGAGGGCATGTGACTGCAAAGGCATTGGAAGCCATTCTCCCTCACCATTGTTGCATTGACATGGAGTGTCCATAGTCTGCTGGACGTGTGGAGGATTTGTTTTGTGACATTCTTTCAAACTTTGTTTTTAGCACATGTTAAGGAGACACACGCAACAATAATGATGTAAAGCGATTCCTTGTTTGTGAGATGTTTTTCCTCCCAAATAGATCTACATTTCATACATTTGCATTTTAATAAAATGTTCAGGACATCAAATTAATGCATTGTTGAAGAGGGGAAGAATCATTGCCATTGTGAGGCCAAAGAATGTGCATTGCCATCAAGACAGTCCCAAAGAGGACGTTTTTGGCGAAGGACATAATTCTGCATTCCTCTCTTTTGCTTGTTCATTTATTGTCCAGTGTTGTTCGAAGTGAGTGTTATTGTTTCTTGTTGATGTGTCGCTTCATCTCTGAACATGAACAAATGTTCTGCGAAGTAATGTATTGTGGTAGATGTGTTTGTAGGCTCCATGTTTGTAAAATGCATGTGAAGTTGTTGACGAAGACAAACTGTGAAATAATTATTCCCTAAGGATGTGAATAAGATGTTGCTGTAGCGGAAAATGTGGAGGTGTGTGTCCCAGACATTGCTGGTGATCTGAACACCAAAGAAATATACAAGACATGAGCATGAGACATGAAGTTGACCAGCCATACTACCAATTTTTTCTTCTTTGTTCTGATTGTAGAATTCTTTGGGTTGTGGTGCTCAAGGAAAGATGAAGAAATCATCCAAGCTTGCTAGAGAGTAGGAATGAAAATGAAGGTGTTTCTCATTTTGTCTTTTAAGGCAATTTCTTACGGCCGACCTTGTTTCCATGGCAGCAATTTTGTCTGGAGAAGGACATACTTTCACCAACATCCCCTTGAAGACACATTCTACCAAGCTATACCAATAGGTACGGGTTATGCTATGCTCTTCCAGATACATTGAACAAGATAGGTCTGCTGAGTTTTGATTATCTCAGTTGATATATCTGCCTAGAGTACAATTTATTTGACGTCCGTTGTCGATCGCAGAGTGTCAAAAGGAAGCCTGAAGATAGGTATGGTGCAGACATAGAAGACTGCTTATGTATGCTATTGGAGGAGAAGACGTTTGACAGTCGCTTCCTACCATCAACACTAACAGAGAAACATTTCCTTGCATTGATGCAAATTGAAGTATTGTACAAGTTTTGATCTTAGTTTTTTGAAGTTTTTTGAACTTTTCGGTTGGCTCTCTCAATTGTGCACACTTGTAAATTACCATTTTGAAGGTTTTGTTTGACAAACTAACATGGGAGTCAATGCCCTGAAAGTCTTGTTGCTTGACTCCCAATTGTTGAATGGGAACAACTATTCCACCTGAAGACAAAACTCAAGATTCATCTTGAATTTTAAAATTTGAACGACATTGTCTCAAGAACCACTCAAAGACATGCCACCAATCTTGACGAGCAAAGGAAATTTGATAAGGTGGATCAAAAATCCTGACTCATCATAATGTTTGGCATATCCAATGAGATACAACCTTACACATGTCATGCCACAATAACCAATGGCGCATGGGATAAGCTCCATATAATGTTTGATCCAAAAACTAGAACCAAATTCTTCACCTACAGAATCAGTTGCACTGCATGAAGATGAAGAGCAATGAGAAATTGGAGGCTTTTCTAAGGATTGTCAAGTTGTGCGCCTCACTCCAAGTATTAGGCAAAACCATAACTGATGACATTCTAGTGCCCATTGTCCTAAGAGCTCTCCCACCTACATTCATCATTTTTGTGACGACATTGAATGTCACTAACCAGAGTCCATTGCTTTAATAGGAGGAACAATTCATAAGACCAAGTCAGAAGATGAATGAGCCTTGGCATCCCATCAAAAGGGCAAGAATCTAATGCAATTGAAGAAAAATGGTGAACCTCGCAAGCAGCACCAACAACAGAAAGGGCATAGTCAACAACAAAAGCAACACCAAAAAGGGAACTATTCATGTACTAATGTGACTTGTTATATATGTGGGAAGTCAATGCATGTACTTAAAAATTATAAATTCAGTACCTTCCCACAATGTTCTTCTAGCAAGAACTAGAGGCAGTCATCACAAGGAAAGCAAAAGGGTCCTCAATGGTAGAGGAGGAACGTGCCACAACACCAACATGACAATGTTGCAAAGGAAACAAACTTTGATGACGAAGAGTTTGTCTATAGAGATCAGTCTCCTAATGTTCCTCAACCTCGCCTAGTTTTGTACATCGACTCAAGGGCTACCAAACATATGATAGGCCGGAAGGAATGGTCCACGTCTCTTGATCATTCCTCTTACCGTAGGCAACTAACTCTCAATGACAATTTTGCCTACACCACTGCAAGTATCAGTGATGTATCTTTGCATCTTAATTCTCATGATTGTCACCTGACTGATGTTCTTTTATGCACAGCCTCACAAGGAACTTACTTTCTATAAATCAACCACTTGATCATAATTTTTAAAGTTTAACTTGATAGGACAGGAGATAAGAAGCTTTCTCTCATTTGAGACGAGTCCAAGGGATCCACAATTGTTGCCTGCGCATCTAGCATTGGCAAGATGTTTCAGCTTCTTGTTGTACTTTCTAACAACCAAGCTCTAGCAGCCAAGGTTGATGATGCTTCCACTCTTTGGCACCAACAATATAGACACCACATTTACGATTAACTAAAAGCACTCCATCACCATGCTATGGTGAGAAGCCTTCCCTCCATGACCAAATTTGGTGATATTTGTTCAACAATTTGGTTGGAAAGCAGCACCAAGCCCCATTTAGCTCTAGCAATCATCAAGCTAGTAGTCCACTTGACCTAGTGCACATCGATCTGTATGGACCCATGGATCTCAGTTTCAGTGGCTATAAGTATTTTTAACCTTTTATTCATGATCATACACAACGTATATGGGCTTTTTTGCTGGCTAAGGATCAAGCCTTACACTTCTTCAAGGAGTTCAAAGCTCTTGCACAGAAGTTAACTGGCCACCATATCCATGTACTCCGCTTAAATCAAGGGTGGGGGGGGAGGGTGGAGTACACCAACAATGCATTTTCTGCTTTCTTGAAGAAAAATGGCATTAGGTGATAGTTGACAACTTCCTATATGCCTCAATAGAATGGTGTTGCTAAGAGAGATAACCGTACTATTTGGAAGAAGGTGTGAAGCATGCTGATTAATTTATAGTTGGAGCCAATATTTTGGGCAAAAGTTGTACACATGAATATTTATCCGTTGAACCACACACCCATAGCAGCATTGAATGATGTTATTCCGAAAGTAGCATGGACGGAGATTAAACCCTCAATATCACACGTTTCAGTGTTTGGTTGCACAGTGTTCATGCATATTCTGAGGCAAAAACGAATGAAGTTGGATGAAATGTCCAAGAAATGCATCTTTCTTGGATATAGTGATGAATCGAAAGCTTATCGACTCAAGGATCCTAACACCAAGAAGTTGCACATCAGCAAAGATGTTATGTTTGATGAGAGGAATGAGTCCAACTCATCTTCTAATGGGCCACATGTTTCAAATGGAGCTTCTATTTTCTATACTAATGATGAAACCTCTAAGAGGTTGATTATTTTGATAATGTTTATGATTTTAATGGCAAAGATGGTCATGCTAATCGATCATGTTGATGATTCTGGAACTTTTGAGCCACCTTCTTCGTGTACCACACAGCAGCCCAATAAATACCTCAATATAATTTGAGATGCAAAGTTGAATGGAGACCTAGACACATTAACTTAAGGATGGCGGGAGAAGAAGGCATATCAGCTCATCAAATCTCTCTATGGGATGAAGCAATCTCCCAAAACCTAGTATATCAAAATTGATGAGCATCTTGTGTAGCATGGATTTTGTCATAGCACTTATGATCTAAACCTATACCTCAAAGTTTCAAACACCAAGGCCATGATCAACAACTTGGTCATCATTGGCAATTTTGAAAGGAGGATAGAGGAATCCAAGAAAGATTTGATCATGTCATTCAACATGACAAATCTCAGGCTCATGCATTATAATCTTGGCTTGGAGCTGTAGCAGATAGAGAATCGCATTTTCATTACATAGATGAAGTATGCCAAGACATTGCTCAAGAAGAATCAGATGACAAACTGCAAGCACATGCCTACCCACATCGAGACAAGGAATAAAGCCCAAAACAATCCTTCACCATAGGTAAACATAACTCTCATTTGATAGTTGATTGGGAGTCTCATTTATCTGACTTATACAAACCATATATCAATTATGCTGTCAATTATCTTTCACAGTTCATGCAAAAGCCAAGGATGTGTCACTGTATGGCAACAAAGTGGGTACTTAGGAATATTCTTGGTACTATTGAGTATGGTTTGGAGTACAAGAACAATCAGTTCTTCTTAATAGGATTCATGGATGTAGACTATGTAGGATCCATGGATAACGAGATCTACATCTGGAAATGTATTCCTTTCAGGACTGGACTAATATCTTGGGGAAGTAAGAAGCAAGCATGTTGTTGCTCGATCTTCCATGGAGACAGAATATCATAGAAACAACCAATGATCCTAAATTGCGACAATCAAGTAATTATGAAACTTGTTCGCAACCCAACATTTCATGAGCACATTGAGGTTCAATGCCATTTCATAAGCGAACATGTTCAGCAACATAACATACAGGTCCAGTTTTGCTACACAGAAAATCTATGTGTAGACATCTTCACCAAATCTTTTAAATATATAAAATTTGAAAATTTTCGAGATTTGCTTGTTTGTACTTTGATATAAGTTGCACACTGATGTAATTGGGGTGGGCGGGGTTACAAATAGCTTCTTAAACAGAATTCAGTTTGTTTGTACGTTATTCTGGTGTGTCCGTTTCTCAACAAATATCTCCTACTTCATTGTACAAATCCACCATTACATTATTATATAAACTATGGCATCCTCTTCTGCGAGTTATCATCAAGTTATTCCTACAAATTCTAGTCCTTTATGTGGGATGCTTGAGGCAGATTCACAACCTGTAAAGCACTATTACTTCCTCTGAAATTGAAAACAAAAAGGAAAAAGCTATCAAATAGCAACTGAAGACAGCTGACAGTCAATCTTAGCAAGACTGAGGTGATGATATTCAACACATCAGAAGTGATCTTTCCAAGTTTGAATTCTTCTTTTACGACAGAGACCGATTAAGATTACCACTACATAAACGTATTTGGGAGTCCAGTTTCCTGGTCCTTCTCTTAATCCTCAGCCATCCTCACAATTATGACTTTGCAAGGGATATGCATCTCTCTCAGTTCTGGAGCACCAATGTTTTCAGATACACTTTCAGGACATACCTACAAGAATGTGCCTTTTTTGGTTGCATTATTAAACCGACTGTCTTTTATGGAACTGAGATTTGGGGCCCAAGTCTAGGATGTGCTGATTGGGCTTGTGTTGAGAGGGTCTAGACTATTTTGCTCCAATGGTTTATCTGATTTAAAATAACAGTTCCAAAGTTGTTTTGTCCAAGCTGAGTTTGGCACTCATCCTTTTCGCCTTGAGAGCATCTTCAAAATTATTTGTATCTTCATCACCTTAGATCCATGGGCAACTACTCTCCGGGATAAAAGAGCTATCCATATTATGAAACACTGATTCATGACACCAAGTAAATGCCATATTACAGCAGGGTCTAGGAACTAGGAATTCCAAAAATTAGATCTGTAACAATATTGAACACTATGAACATTAATACAAAGGAAACTGCATTGCAACTTGCTCACCTTAAGTGCATTCATACTCTTCAAAATAGCCTTAGTTGATGACTCACAGACCAAAAGTTGACTATGCATGTGTTCAGTTTTATAGACTTGTATTACAACCCATGATACAGCACATAGATGTTTAGCCTCTGCAGCTTTATATTCAAAACCTGCATTCAAATAAAGTGAAACAATCTACTCCAACTTAGAGAACATACACTATGAAGCTTGTAATATAAGAGGATAAAGAAATTGTGAAGTTCATACCTTCTGATGAAGAAGCCTCTAGAAGTCTAAACACCAAACGTGTAAGTTTCTCACTTCTAGAGAAGAGAAAGATACAGGGAAGTATATAGTATGAAGAATCATTTGATTTTTGGCTGTCTTTATTCATCATGCAAACCTGTAAATTGCAGAAAAAGAAAAGTCAAAAAGTATGTGCAAGTATGCACAAAGTACAAAAGAAGCCAACCATTTCAGTGAAATGCTCTGTTGGATCAAAGAATTCATGGAACATCTGAAAGTCTTTGTAACTGCAATTTAAATGCACGGTTGATATTACTAAATGCACATAGTTGATATTGAGTAATACACATCAGAAAAAGACAGCAACATTATATGAGAGCAAACCTTGTTCCTAGATTAAGTCCCTAACAGACATCATCTTTGCACATATAACATATTATATTAGTTGTGTCTCTATGAGTCAGATTAAAAAGTCAGTGTAAATTAACTGTCAAAGTCAACGACTTAAATTAGACAGCAGCTGGATATGAGAACAGCATGTCCTCCCAGTATGTTGAAGGCTACACAAAGAGTCACCATGTCTATCTACCATGCAATATCTTTTTGAACATAATAAAGTAATGTTTTGATCTTTTCCTTCAACCTCATACTGGGGCTTGCTCACTCTCAGACAACTTTAAAAAATATTGTCAAAGTCCACAAAGAGACAGACCTGTTACCCTAGCAGAAACCATCTGTGATCAGTGATCAAGAAAGAAGCCAGAATCATGCTGGAAGGATTCTGAGCAAGAATATGCCCAGAGAGAAGTAGGTAAGTTCAGGTCCTATGCATTAAATTTCATGGTGAGGCAAGACTCTAGTCCTAAACTAAAAGACAATGTAATACAGAAATTAATTCAATTGCAATCAAACCAACCTCACAAAGCCATATGTAATTTGAACAATAAAGCATGTATGTCGTCATAGGTGAAAACAGTTAAACAGACCTACACATCAAAGAAACTTATTAAGACTAATATAATATGGAAATTAGAATAATTGGAATCAAAACTGGCTGTACAAAACCGTGTGTAATTTGAATCATAAAACCATGTAAGTCATTACAAATAAAAAGGTTATGCTGATCAACACATTGAAGAACATATTGAGACTAATAAAAGGGAACAGTCCCTAGAAAGAAAAGTCTTAGCTTTTATTCATCCAGTGGCTTTCATCATTGATTTGGATGTTTCAATCATCCTTAAGCATTCATCAAAAGGTGACTTTGCTTAAAGGCGACTTAGCCAACGATGAAGCGAATCACACCATCTGTAATGCCTTTATATACATCAGAGATTTAAGCACTTTCTTCTGTTTACAACCTTCCAAGTTTCTTCGGTTTCTGTTCCTGCTTAAGTGATAAGAAACCTAAAGAAAAAGACGTAATATATTTGCTTGACCATTAGATTACTGCATTTGACAGACAACTATTGTTTTAGTTTGAATGAATGCAGCTAGAACCAAAAGGTACCAATAGAAAGGTTTTTGATGACCACAATGAAAAAAGAAAATACAATGATGGCCACAACCCAAGAATATTGATGAATGTCTTCATGAATCTTCCACTGTGGAACACAGGCTTGCTCTAATACTGGCCACATATGTTGAGTTACATACCACCAAATTTCATCCTCCAAGGCCACCCAACTGAGCACACCTCCAAATAACGAGCTCTGTTCCATTTAGGAGAAGGAATCACATCTGAAATGTACCACTAACAAAGAGCCAGTTGAGGTCAGGAGCCAACCATCAGTATGTATATGTTTAAAGAAAACAAGAGAAGCATTCATGTTTGTTGACAACCGAGAGACCCATGGTGAGAATTAAAGAGCTCGAAATCACACAAAGTTATGTTCAATTACCATGTTCAATGATTTAGGGACCTGCCTCAAATTTCGTTTTAAATTCATGACCTGCATGTGATGTTTTGACCCCTTCAGGACTATCACACTTTGAGGACCATGGCAAGCTCAATTCTATAATATGTGCTATGGTGGACCCTTGATTCTATAATTATGTATGCATATATTATATTTGACGTGAAATGATATTTTGTTTTGCCAATTTTTGTTTAAAACCATCATGTATGTATGTTATATTTACGCATTTTGCAACCTGGATGCAGTATATGAAATGAATGTAGGACAATGGAATTTGGGGCGAAATTGTATTGATGCTTTTCAAGAAACTTTATCATTTCATTGCAATAGGTCATAATTAAGCATCTGTTATGAAGATGTTTCATGAGTTACTAACACTACAATGTATTGTAGATACTAGGTGCCGTCTGACAAGGTACAATGAGATAATTCTATTAATGTCCACAAGTGGCCAACGTAGGCCAACGGGACTCATTGAAAAGAGCTGTTACAAATTACAACCCATTGTAGTAACCACAAAGTACTACGAAAATAAGCTAAACTAAACTAAAGAATCAAGTGTAAACTACTCTAAGTCGAACAACTGTATGGCATAAAATCACAGCCTCCAAGGTTACCTAAAATGGATAAACCCTATCATGCCAAGAGTTGACTTGTGAATTTCCTATGAAATATTTAATGAATATTGGGAGCATTCCAATAGTCTCATTAATCATATGATCTATACCCAGTGTAGCAAGGTTCGTGCACCCAATCTGCTGTGTGCTCATACTTGTACCTGATACTTGGGTTCGCGTCTGAGTGTGTTCTAGGCACAGTTGAGAAAATTGGAATCGAATCTGAATCGGCATGGAAAAAGAATCAGGAGAAATTGGGAATTGGCAAAAAAATGGAGAAAAATCGGAAAAAAATCTCCCCAAAAAAAAACCAAAGAAAATGAAATATTTCATTGAAAAAAAGCTTTATTCATGCATATCATAAATTTTTGGGAAAAAAAGGGGCAAAAACCAGGATTCCTTTTTTTCATGCATATCATAATTTTTTGGAAAAAAAAGGGCAAAAATCAGGATTCCAATGCGACTTGAATCGACAACCTTGCTGAATCGGAATAAATTGGATCGGATCAGGATTAAATCGGGATTTTCATAACAATGGTTCTAGGTGTTGCAAATAGTACCTCCATGCACTGGGTCCATTTTATCTACATGAGTTGTGGATTTTCAGCAAGAACCCTTATATAATTTTCCTGGACGCATTAAAATGAGGAGGTTGATGTGCACAGTTGTATATCACCCAGCCTGCAGCACCCAAGATAGAGTTCTAAATAACCTGGCCCATGCGGTAAATATGAAGAGATAGGAAAATACAAACAATCACCCTGAACACATACACTGAAAAATTAGAATTGTATATGGAATTGACCTGCGGACAGTTTCAGTAACAGGCTCTCCAGTGGCAAACATATTTCATTTCTTCTAAAGTTAGTTAAATGTGAGGATCCAGAATGAGAGAATACAGCAAAAGCACAAAGTAGCAGAAAGATATATCACTTAAAATAGAAGAACAGTTGTCCACTCGGTTTTATTCTGCTCCTCCCTTAACAGTGAACCGCCTCGATGTTTTTTAAGTCTTGGTCGTGCTTTGTTGGGAGCTTCATTCGGGACTGGACTGACTGGACGCAACTGAACTACGAATCTTAATATTCAATATTTATTGTTAATTTTGATCTTTATGAACTATGTGAATGATGATGAATACGCAATCTTGTTCTTGGTGTAATGTTTTTGGAAATTTAAAAAAAAAAAAAAAAAATTGTCTTATAGTTTTATTATATTTTAATTTTTAAATATGTTTTAACTCCCCTATCCCCATACCAGTGCAATTGACATTCAAACATAGCATTCTCAGTACTCACATCCACACCACAAATGCACCCAAAGCCACGAACCCTGGTAACTTTGTCTATAACTAATAAAGTATACCTCGATTTTTGCTAAAATTCTGGCCGGCATTCCTGGATCTTACTACCACCTTTAAAATGCCACCACGCTGTTGCATTTGTTTCCATTCATACACATCCTTCTTTTATATATTTGGGTGACAGGTATAGTTAATCAATATAGCTACTACTATAGTACTAACCACTAACATTTAATTGTCCAGTAAGAGTAAATCCCTAACATTCATTAAATGCTAGATAGCATCAACCTATTATAAATGTTATTAATATTCCAACAAACTCCTTAACATCATGATGTGTTTATGACATTATGCTCTTCTTAAGAAAAAAAAAAAAAAGTAAGCACATCAATATGATAATGATAATGACAAAAGTTTCAGACTTTGTTGAATTTCTTGCTTCAGCATACTTGGAATTCTCCTTTGCCCCATCAAGCTATGATATGTTTAAGTAGGACCTCAAACAAGGTAGAATCCTGCCTATGCCTCTTGATTCTGTAACTCTGACTCATAACAAGACTGTCTATCTGAAGAGTGGTAAAGCAAGTACTTAGAATCATAGTTATGAAAATTGCCAAAAAATCACCAATTCCCCGATCTTTTTCTGAGTCTGCCAGAAATCCAAGTCGAATTGCATCAAAATCAGAAATGCGCAAATTTTTGGCCATTTTTTGAAAAAATTAGAAATTGCGATTCCCACGACAAAAAATTGGCCACAATGACACGAGTAGAGAAAACACTATGAGGTTAAATTGTTTTCAATTTGCTTCATTTTTACCTGCTGCAAACTGGAGAAAGGGGTCTGCCTACCTGCTACCACACCAAACAAAACACACTAGGACATCCTAATAATGGATTTTTTACAGTTTGAAGGAATCCAACAGCCACCAACAACCGCCCAAAGGATTCATCCAAGGTAAGAAAAACTTTTGCAAACTCTTTTTTTTTTCCTTTTTCTATTTCAAATATGTTTTTATTTATTTTTTTAAGATTAAAACCAAATGGAACAGCCACCCAACTGTTGAATTTGAGCTAGAAATTTAAAAAACTAAGTCAAAGTTTGAGCTGTTTTCTTTTCCCTCTTTCAACTGTCTTATTTTTTCTCCTTTTAAGTAAATATTGCTGCCTGATAAGTGATAACTATGTATCCAAGCCTATTTTTTGAGCTGTCAATGTTTAAAGTTTAAATTCTAAACCCTCATCTAGGGTCTAGGGTTTCCGTTTTTTTTCTCTCCTTTTAAGTAAATATTGCTGCCTAATAACCATGTATGCAAGCCCATCTTTTCAGCTATCAATGTTTAAGTTTTTTTTTTCTCCTTTTAAGTAAATATTGCTGCCTGATAACTATGTATGCAAGCAATTGGAGTATGTTTGAGCACATACAATCCAAGAAACGCAATAGGATTACACAAGAAAAGTAGAATGATCTTGTGTTTATTCATTACAACCTTTGCCTCCACCATAAAAGAATCATAAAAACAAGTATCAAGGTCATTGACCTAAGTGAGATTGATCCATAATCTGAATAAATCACAGATCCATAGCAACAGGAAGAGCCTCTCTTCTCTGCGGATGAATTACAAAACTTTGAAGACCTAGAAGAGGAGATAACAGCCAAGGCACAAGAAGAGGCAAGGGCACATCAACAAAGAGAGACTAGAGCTTCTACTAGGGCAAAGGGCAAAGGCATTCAAAGACATTGAGGCATTGTATTTGACAATTTGTCATGACTAATGACACATTTTGTAATTTGTACCTTTTCATATTATAAGCAATACAAGATGTGTTTTGTCACTTTCATGTGTAGTTTAAGCTTGTATCACTTGCTACTTTCATGTGTAGTTTAAACTCACAGACTTGCATCATTAATATTTGATTTGCATAATTATAATTCATTGTGAAATGCATGAAAAAGAATTTATTTCAATGAAAATTTGCGTTTTCTTCAAAAAAAAAAAAATTGCCTATTTTTCCCCATTTTTTTTCCAGCCCGTTTCCAAGCCGATTCTGATTTTCTCTACTATGCTTAGAATAGACGATTGCCAATACCATCATATTTGTCAATATTGTTCTCTTTAGAATAAAGACAGGTTTCTATGATATAACTATCACTATTTATTTCAGACTCCCAATCTATGCAATCTATGAATTTAGTTTTGAATTTTCAGAGTAAATCTGGTACCTTGACTCTGCAATTCAAGGCTATATGTACTGGAATTCCCCAGCAGTTACAATGAATATCATTTTTCTTACTTTTTTTTGTTGTCTAAATTTACTTTTTGTCTTCACCATTACCTTTAAATCTTAACAGACACTTACTTCAATTGTTTTTTCCTCATTCACTCACGTATAAAAACTTTGCTGTGGTCAGGACATGCATTCCACAGTTGCTTGCACTTCTATTAATTACCTTACTAGAGATTTTAGGTGACCAACATTTTTGAAATTGTGCCCACCTAGCCTTTTCAAATTTAAATACATATTAATATTAACCAAAAAAATTGCATTTGTCACTGTTGAATTAAATAACTTGTTCAATTCATCCCCTATAATATTTCGTGACTTAGGTCAAGGTGATTTGGTTTGGTATCAGATAAAGCAAATCCAATGCTATATTTGGCTCTATCCCAATTTTCTCCTCCTAATAGCTTTGCAGGATCAGCAAGTTTTGGCTATCCCCAATAAATTCTTAATGCATTAAAGGAAATTGCATTTTCACCTTCCAACTTCCATGTAGGAAAACGTTTGCCATTGAGAATTTCAATGGAAATCCATCAACACTACTCAAGATATGTTGAGGCTAGATTAGACATCATGAATGGACCCGTCAATTTGCTGCTTCAGAATAATGTGATCGATGTTGGACTAGTAGGGTGCTGGACAGATTTTCATTAATAAAAATGTTGTATATTTACAATGAGGATGATGGTGGTTAGTTTGGATACCTATCAACCACCTAATTGGGTGCAACTTTGGAATATCTACTCTAACGATATTACATGATGTAATAATTTCCTAACATTCCCCCCTTATTACATCATACTTCAAACAGGGGCAGGAATCAACAACTTACACAGTTCAAAAAGATCGTGGACTATGACATACACATTAGTCCATGATTTACATCATCGTGAATAAGGACAAACTCAACCGCTCACCTCAATGGGACTGACCGCACTAGATCCAATCAAGGATAGGGACACACACGCTATCTATCTACAGAGTTGCAAACAGTGACACACTCATTTGTCTACAAACCTCTGTAATTAGGGACACTCAACCAATCATAGGTACAAGCTTGTGAACAAGGACACACACAACCATTCACAAAAGCATATGTGAATAGGGACACTCTACTATTTGGAAAACACAAGGTCTCCACTTCTCTCAAATGAAGCATTATCTCTAGTAGACAATGCAATCTAATTCAGTCTTCAAAATGGATCATAGTTGGATCAACCATATGACCCCCCTTCAAGCTAAACAATTTTGTTAATATGCGGTCTTCAAAAATCCTTGGTGTCTTTCTTCAACAAGACAGCTGCATCGGACTCGAAAATTGCTTTCTGATGAGTATAAACATGCCTTATTCCCCAACAAGAGAGTAGGCAAAAACAATTAATTTTGTCTCCGGCCAAAGTCTCCAAAACTTCGATTTCATTAATCTTCAATCAACCAATTAGCAGCAGGATTCATCAAACCTTTAGATAGTCACATCAAACCTTAGCGTATGTTCCAATCAGAATGTTCAAGTGCCTCACTTCCATGTGAGCACAATCAATCCTTCGCCAAAGTATCATATAAAGAGCCAAATATCCCATCATACGGAGAATGTGGGATATTAAAGATGATGTTCTTCAAAGAGAGTCTTCCACCCATCACGGCACAAGCGCCTTCCTCCCAAAACGGACACGTCATGGTAAATGTTGATGCATGTAATGTCCCAAAATAATTCCAGCATTGTAAATATTGTCTTTTGTGTCTTAAGTGTGTTTGGGCGTCATTGAGAGTATTTCGTCATATTTTGTGGTTACAATAGGAGTTATAGGGGTTACTAAGTGTGTTTTGACAAGTTTGAATGTTGGTATATGGGTTAGTAGAGTTAATTATTGTATTAGGAGGGTTTTTGTGTCAAAAACAAAGCTATATTATAGGCATTTGACAAAGTGACGTTTCGAAAGTTATTATTATTATTATTTCTTTGTTGGGTGGGGTCCAATATAACTTAAGTGACTTTAAGTGATCTCAACATGAGATTATATCATAGCCATTGGATCTTATGAGATTGAGATCTAATCTCAGCCCTCCATGGTTAAAAGTTAAAACTAAGGTTAGGACTTGATCTCACTTTAGGGTCTGAGAATAAAAGGGAATTTAGGGTTTCATTTGTGGGCATTGTGAATTTGGAATTTGGGAGAGCTTTGCTCTTTTGGGCTCTTGCATTCTGCTGCAGGAGATTATTGGGGTTCCCTTTGGAGAGATCCATTGGAGGCTTGAAGGGGTAAAACCCTAGGGCTATCTACCCATTGAAGAGGCAAATTCATTCAGGGTTTGCATATGTGCATCCATTGTTGAGATCAGAGGTTTCAAAGATTGTTTTTGGCATCATATTTGAGAGGGTTTGGAACCCTAGGTGGAGCGCTCAGCCTGGGAAGTGATTCATTGGCCAAATATTGCTCCAGGAAGTGAACGTCCAACCTTGGAGAGGTTGTTATTGCAGTTTTGGAGGCAGTTTTGTGTTTGACAAGTGCATATCAAATTGGTAAAGTTTTCTTAGTCTATTTCTGTTGCGGCAAATATAAATAAAAAAATCAAAATATTCTGTTGTTATTTCTGCTGTATTTTCCAGTTTTTTGCAACTTAGGTTTTGAGCAATATTTTGTTGTAAAATTCTGCAAGTGTTTTGTGTTTCCTGAGTTGGTATATTTCAATGCACTATTTCAATGAGGTCAACACTCCAACTTGAATCTTCAAGGAATATTTCGTCAACATTCTAGGGTAATAAAAAATATGCCAAATCACCATCTTGTCACCTACATTTAATAATAATAAAAATAAAAATAGTTTTTAAAGGCTTCAAAGAGCCTTCCTATGAAGCATGTGGGATTTTTATCCGGTGTAATGCTCCTAACAACTCAATTCTCTTTTTTTTCCCCTTCAAACGACATGTTTCCTACACTAGACAACAACACGTTTTTTGTTTTTTTGGACAACAACAATCAATTTTGTAACAATAACACTTTTGGCACAAATTGAATTCTTCTTGGACGGCTGTACAACTCCTCCAAAATTAGATAAATGCTTGCAACACCTGCAAACATCAACAAGAACAAAAAATTTAATGGGAAAGGTCTTCTCCTTACTCAAACTTGTGTTTGCTCCTTTCTGGATTCTCAATGCATTCAATATTTGAAAGAAGCATTCTTTAGACCTTCATCAAATATTTTAAACATGCAAATATTTTGTGTCAGTAAGCAACATATTCCTAAATGGCATGTCCTTCTTCTTCACAGCATCTCACAAAGTTGTGATCATTTCTTTCGCAAGCTCCAGGAATGATGAGAGCTCTAATACCACCTGTTGGACCAGAACAGGGTGCTGGACAGATTTTCATTAATCAAATTGATGTATATATACAATGAGGATGATGGTGGTTGGTTTGGATAACTAACTATCAACCACCTATTTGGGTGCAACTCCCGAATATCTACCCTAACTATATTACATGATGTAATAAATTCCTAACAATCGAGATCCCAAGAACACACAGATTCAGCATCTAAGTCTTCGAAGGAGGCGGAAAAAGGGCAACAAGAAAATCCATCCATAGCTGTAAATGTGAAAAATACTTGCTTCTGCTTTTATCCCACCACATTACTAGATTATGAGACATTTCACTTCAGTTTGTCTATAGAGGCCACCGCTTTTCAGTTAATATTTGTTTTATTTTATCTAATATCATTTCAGCTTATGTTTATTAAGGAAACATAGATTGATAATATAATATAATATAATATGCTAGTGTTTTATCCGCTCATGTAGAGGAGTTGGAGAGCAAGTGGGTAGTTAAAACTCTCCAGTTGAAATCGAGAGGCCCAGGTTCAAATCTCTCCCCTCACATGTTGCGGATATGCTATGTAACAGTTATATCTTGACTATATAATAACTATTTACCCCTTAAAAAAAAAAAAATATGCTAGTGTTTTCCTTGTTATGTTTTTAAAGCAATTTTGGTAGTATAATCTGCTGACAAATTCCCTGTATTTTTCAGTTTTTGACAAATTAAAGATGTCTCTGTCCCAATCAGTAACTAGCTGAACCCTAAGATGCCCCATATTGCACTACTCACTCCTTGGCACTCTTAAAAAGAAAAAAAAACTACATCACAAAAAATTATAGTTGCATTTTAGTTAACTATTCATTTAGACAGCTTTTATTGTCTTGTTTGTGCCTTTTTAAATAGGCTTATACACAATTCTTTTAGTAAAATATCTTTACAATTTTAAAAATTGTATGTATTCTCACACACATCATGAGCGCGTCTTATGAGGCACTATAAATGGTTCAATTATCTTTCTTAAACTTAAAAACAATAGATATATATGTGATTACTACTACTGTAGTCTTAGGAAATAAATCATGTGTTTAAAACACAGTCATTTGGGCATGATGCTATAATAAAGAAATGAACAATCACGGCAGAGCAAATATTTAATACAGTCATAGTTGACTGATGCAAATTAATGCTAGGTGCTGATATAGGTGGTGGTTTTATGATGTACTGACCTTCATACAACCATGATATTCTGGCGAGAGCATTCTCTATTCTCCCTGAGTCCCATCATTTTGGTTTGTTGAAGAATGTACTCATTGAGAACATGACTGTGTCATGTTTCATACACTTGTTTGTTTCCCCTAAAAATGGTTATGACTGCATTCTCTATTACATGACTTATAGTTGATAGATAATTATTTCCTATTTGTTCCCTTACACAATACCACATTTCTTGAACTATTGACGTCAAGGATTTGGGTAGAGTCTCTTGTCATTCAAGAAGTCAACTTCCCACAACTTGGAAAGGCACAGAAAATATTAGATATTTTTACAGCGAAAAGAAGTACATCCACCTATTGGGACAAATCCACAAACAGAAAATCAGCTAGTGGAATATTTCACATTGTCGTTAATGACTACATTCAGCAGTGATAGGGGACACCCAAACAAATGTGGGGTGACCTAGTTTGAAGCGGGCATGTTGAATGGTTAATGTGCAACTTGCCATCATTCTTGGCCTGATGATATATCATTTTGCAGGATCTGCATGAACAAAAGAAGAAAGAATTTTACATAGACACAAGGATTCTCTTTGACAATAGGAGCAGGAGCATGACGAAGAATAAGGCTCACAGTCATTCATGAATACACACACATTTGTGTAGATGGGACAACTGGATGGATGATGATGACTACAAGGAGACATAGCTTTGAACATCCATGCATATTGTGGTGCAACAAACAGGAAGACAGTGGCTTCACAAGGTTGCAACAAACAGGAAGACAGTGGCTTCATGAGGTGGCGGCCAAGAACGAGTGCCTTAAAAAGTGGGTTGTCAGCCCCTTCCAAAAGAAAAGATCCAGCACCTCCTGTGTGAAGTGCAGAAGTGGGTGAGATATTTATCCTGCCCTCCGAAGTACAGGGAAGTAACCCAAAGATTAAAGGAAAAAGTTCTTTAGAGACCTGAGAGAGTGCATTGGCAACTTAGACAAAGGGAAATTCTTGAGAATTTATGGAAAATGAAGACTACTGACTTCTCTGGGGAGGGAAAAAACAGACCACCGAGAGAATATCCATCACTTGGAACAACTTGTGATTAGTGACAATTCAGAGCTAGATGACCATGCAGGAGAGAACAGTGAAGAGCCAAGGCCTGCACAGATTGAGGATGCAGAATGACAGACTGCAAGGATTATAGGGTCTAACAAAGAAGTGAAAGTACAATCATCAATGTCTAGCGATCACTCAACAACAGAGCAACTACTGCAACATTATCAAACAAACTGTGCAAGTTGCGAAGCATTAAAACATCAATCACAATCGCACCAGTTGTTAGGGCAGGATAACAAGAAGATCAGAAAAATGGCTAATGCTGGTGTAAAAACTTAAGTACACCATGTTTCATTGGTATGGCAAACAGGACATAGCAAGAGATTGTCGGACCTGTGTAACAATTTGGATAACAAATGGCCAAATTGTGAGGCCTATTGGCTGTGAACATTTCTGGCAACTTTTAGAGAATAAAGTGTTTTGGTACATGCACTTAGCTGCATGCCAATATAGCACATAGGATAAATTGAGAAAAGTCTTTGAAAGCAATTCAACCTGCTATCTGATAATAACAACATTGTGATGAAATTTACAACAGATGACAGATTAAAGGAAATATTTGACTTAGAGAAGGAACCTGCATATGGCTTGGAAAAGAAATTGGATAACAATGGATTGTACATGAAATATAGAAAGAAGATGATATAATCCCTCCAACCGATTATAAAGAAGCAGATAATCGTGCAAAGAACATTAAAAGTGACGAGAAGACAATTTAATGAAAGAGACAATGAGAGCAAATCTCCATGAAAGCACTGCTCAAATATAAGTGACTGTCAAGCTAGCACCCCTCTGAGAATATGAGACCCCATGGAGTAGCAAGGGAATTTTCTCACATTACCTTATATATAATGGTTTGTGTACCTCTTCAGGTATAGATACTTTAACCAAGCCCATGGTAAATTAAATGTGAGCATGTTTAGACAATTCAAATAAGGATGTCTAGCGCACAATCAACTAAACAAAGAACCATTTCAATGCTAACGGTCCTAAGGACTGTTCTTGCAACAATTGTCAGGTTTCTTGCAACACTTGTCAGGTAAAATGGTGTTGTTAAAAGATTGTTTCTCACCTGAAGGGCAAGAAGGTTGCATAATGTTTTTAGATGCTAGGGGATATTGACAAACCTTGTAGGGAAATGGTAAATGACAAATGCAAAGCCAAGAAGGTGGTACAGCAAGAATTCTTTACCGTGTGAATGGCAAGCCAATTGTCTAATGCAAAGAATTCGATGAAAGGGGTTATTTCGTGAGAGCTGGATAGAATAGCCAAAATAACAACATATTAATCTATCGATGGTGCAAACCACGAAATCACGACGACAACCAGTGTCCTAAGTAAAGTGGGGCAAATGTAATGCTGCTCAACATAGAATAGGATACTATGGCAAAAAGCACTACAGTATTACAGAACAAAAAGCAGTATGGATGGTTTATAAATTCTCAAAATTTCAACATTATCTCATGGCAATTTTTTTTTTTCTTTCTTTTTGCTTGATAGGAGAGTTGGTTACAACCACAGTATCTTTAGTAGCTAGCAAGCGCAGGGTTCAAACCACAGGGGCTGCATCCACCAAACCTATTCCACCTCGTTGTTTTATAGCCCCGCGTGAAATGGACCACCGGGTGCTAGGGATTCGTACTGTCGTCAGTCGGGCGCACACTCAGAGGATTCGGATCAAACTACTACCTTTGCAACAGGCTTCCCCCAAGGTTTGAACCTGGGTCTCTTCTTGGTAAGTGCCCAGTCAGACTAGCACTTACCAATCCACCTAGCCCTTGGGGGTATCTCATGGCAAATTTTAAACATGTGGGTTTTTAAGCTTCAAAGATCAGATAGAACAATCTTAGAGGAATAAATGGCCAAAGCATGAAATCAAATGAAGCAATAGACAAAGCACCATCTACTAGAAGAAGAAATTCCAAGAAACAAGTTTAGTGTATATTAACTCCAAGGGGACTGTGTATAGATCATCTCCCATTTTTCCGACAATTACCTCTGAAGAAGGAATAAAATGAGAAACTTACCCAAAAATTATATACTCCATAGTAAGTAGGGAGAAAAAAGTACAGCATGAAATATGTCTCTTATTTTTTAAGAATAAGCTCAAAGTAGATTTGATATAAAAAAACAACCTACGCTTGATGAAAACTTAAGTTGGTACTAAAGCCAAACAGAATATTGCATGCTTCCACAAAGAAAATTTACTTGGAACAAACAATCAAAGGTGGACCAAATCAAAATATGCACCTCTAAAAGAAGCTGCAACACAAGTGAGTTATTTTGTTCACACCTATCGGTTTCTAATACTATATTAAAAGCAAAGAATCGCAAGTCATACTGGACCTCAGTTTATACCTAATTAGTAGTGTATATTATTTTTAAGGCAGTGTAGAAATTATGGCAAATTGTCACCTCAACTGCAAAAGCACAACTATATACATGCCATAATAATTGTAACAGTCACTCGATGATCAATTATATAATTACTTGTGATCCAATCCATTATCAAGAATTTCACTGAGTTGGTATAAATCGAACAAAGCATGCTGGCTATGTAGCAAAAAATGGAAACCATATAACAAATGAAACATGAAATACCTAGTAAACTAGTTTGATCCAGAAACTTACACGACCAATATCTATCAAGTAGTGATAAATATATTGAGGCAAATCATGAACAAATTGGACAGGGAGACGCATGCTTCTGGAGCTGAGAACGACCACCACCCTCAGCAATGCACAAATTATATCAAGAGGTGGTTTGTGAGCCTGCACTTTACAGAAATCAACAGCAAGAGTATTAGCCAGATGCCTGATACAAATTTATTTGCATAAACATGACAATTCTTGACATAACAAACAAGTTGCAAGTTGTAGACTGCCATTTGTTACCACAATCCAAAAAAAAAAAACTTTTAACTTATAAGAACCATTTTGCATTTACAACCATACCTATATATATATATATATATATATATATATATATATATATATATATATAATGAAAACTATGATACTATCTCATTCTTAGGAAACAATTCTTACAACCATCAAGTAACTCTCACAATAAGGAACTATAGGATATTAGTTAAACGGAAGGATTATTCAACCAAACACCTGAAATAAGACAATGAAACAGTCGTAAGAAAACTTACAAGCTCTTGAAAGATAGTAGGCTGGATAAGACCCAACAGAAGACTTTCATCGCCCATTTCTGAGAGACATAAACAAACAATACGAGTAACATCCTTATATCTTCCAAACTCCAAACTTAAGTCCCGATCTCTTTCACCATCTTCCAAACAGACTTGAAGATTATCTGATGAAAAGCCAGTAAATAATCATTACAAGAACAATAATATTAACTCAAGATCACTGTTCTTCAAGCTTATCAGAAAGAACAGATAACAAAACACAGTCTAAATTAAAACATGCCCAAAAGCACACAAAGATAGACTTTAAACACATTAAATAACAATATTTACCTAAAGAGGGTAGCAAGCAGAATGGAGAATACTATATTCAATTAAGATGTTCAATGTCTAGTACAGAATTAAAACTTGTTATTACCATGAGGAACTGACAAATGTATCTTGATAGGTTAGGAAAACAATTAATATATTACTCAAAACACAACTTTATAGTAATGTCTCTATGACACCTAATGACTTGTAAATATGTTTTACAAAATAAACATTGCAATAAATATGTGTCTAATGCAACCCCTTTTTTAATCTTGTAACCACTAATTTCTCTCTGATTTCTAACTTCTTCAAGTATATTCCTGTAAGTGCCTCAGTAAAAATGTCTACATCTTGACCCTATATGCTGCAGAACATCAACTCAATCCAATAATTGTCCTTGTCCCCTGACACATCGATGATGCACCTCAATGCCTTTTTTGAGAATGATGAGTAAATTTTGTATCTTAATATAATGTTATACAAATAAAGTTATTTGTAATGTGTGAAAGAAATCATATAATAATAATAATAAAACATGGATTTGATTTCCCTCCAATCCATCTATATGGCACCAGAGCCACAAACGCATTCTATTCAAGAGGGATACAAGTCCCTAGGAAGACCAACATCAAGGTAAGAGAGGAATTAGTTGTTCAAATAAATTTGTGCATAGAAAAGGAGAGCCACAACCCATGTGCAGACATTTTGAGCATAGGAAAGCTAACTCCCATGAGGAGCACAGCATATGCAAAAAGCAAAAGAGAAGAAGATGCAATGAACCTCTTCTTCTCATGTGAATATTTCACCTCGAAATTCTTAGTTCTGAGCTGTATTAAGATAAGAAATTCAGTGCCAAAGATAACTCTAACTACGATTACAATAAGTATTGACAAAAGCAGCACTAATATCATATATCCAATAACAGAAGCATTTATTCAATGAAACACGGAAATGCAAGAATTTGAGACAAGTAATATTACTATCGCTGGCCTCTTCAAGGGGGCAACCTCCTTACAAAATATTCAAATTATTCACTAGTTCCATGTAACATCTTACTCCAACTTGTAAGCAATGCCCTCTCCGCTGAAGTACCTTGTAGTGTCCATAGAATTTAGGTGCCAGCTTGTGTCAACCATTTGATTTTAGGGACATCTACTCGTAGGGTTGAAGATGAAGGAAGACCATGTCACCTTTTGCAAATGTCCTCTCGGTCTTGCGTTTATCTGTCTGCTGTTTCATACGGTTCTGGGCGGTTGCTAAATTTTGTTTCAGAGCAGCTAAGACTTCCTGCCTTCGATTGAGGACAATGTCAATTGCTTCAACCTTTGAGTTGCCTAGTAGGTAAGAATTGTTGGAGGCGGTTGACCATATACTACCTCATACGGCATCATCCTTGTGGCAATATGAAAAGAGGTGTTGTACCACTGTTCTGCTAAGGGAAGCCATTGACTCCACTTGGATTGGTTATCAAAGAAAAAACATCGAAGATATGTCTCAAGGCATTTATTTACCACCTTTGTTTGGCCATCAGTCTATGGATGGTAGGATGTGCTTCATTTCAATTGTGTTCCTTGGATGCAATAGAGCTCCTCCCAAAATTTACTAGTGAACACCTTGTCGCGATCACTAACTATCGAGTGTGGGATCCTATGGAGCCAAAAGACCTAATCCATGAAAACTTGTGCCACTGTCCTTACAGTATAGGGCTGACCTAGAAAGCAAAAGTGAACATACTTGATCAATCTATCCATGATCACCATGATAACCAGATAAAGGGAGCCCTTCAATGAAGTCCATGGAAATATCTATCCACAGTGACTCTGGAATGGGTAAAGGTTGAAGCAACCAAGGTGTGTTGATTGTTTCCCCTTCTTGGCATTGGTAGATATCACAAGCATCCACAAACTATTTTACATCAGACTTCAACCCAAGCCAGTAAAAGTCGTGTTTTACCCGTTCATAGGTTCACAAGAGTGAAGTTGCATTTTACTCGTTTTACCTATTCAAGAAGAGTGAAGATCTAGTAAAATCTGAAATTTGAGTTCTGAAGTGGACGGAATAACAACCTGATGCTTGTAGCACATGATTTTTGCAAGTGTGGGGTCATCCTACCACTCTGACTTCAATGCCTCTAGCCAATTAGCCCTAAGGATGGATACTGCATATAGGGTACCTCGTGTTTCTAACAGTGTAGAAAGGGCATCAGTGGCCACATTTTCTTTTCCCTTGTTATATACTATCTCATAGTCATATCCTAAGAGTTTAGTGACCCATTTCTGCTGCTCGGGGGAAGAAATCCTCTGAACTAGGAGATACTTAAGGCTCCGATGATCCATTTAGGTGATGAAGTGTCGCCCTAAAAAGTATGGTTGCCAATGGAGGATTGCAAAGACAATTGCCATCATCTCCTTCTCATAAGTTGATTTTGTGATATTCTTCCCTAATAGGGCCTTGCTTATGAATGCAAGGGGTCAACCTTCTTGCATGAGTACAGCCCCCAACCCCACTGTTGAAGCATCACTTTCTATTACAAAGGTTTTGGAAAAATCAAGGATTGCTAAGATTGTTGTTTGGCATATAGCATTCTTCAAAGTCAAAAAGGCATGTTTGGCTTCACTATTCCATGCGGAGCTCAATTGTACCCATGTTGAATGTAGAGGAGGTTCTTATCCTATGTGTGGATGCTAGGAATTGTATATTTGAAGAAAATATACAATCAATCAATTCACAACTACTATCTAGCCATCAATCTAAGGATGAAAGGTTGTGGACATGGTCAACTTGGTGTCCATCATGCTCCATATGGTGGACTAGAAAATGCTAAGAAATTTGCTACCCCTATCATATACAATGGACTTTGGCAAGCCAAAGTTGAGCCACACATGCTTAGCAGCCTCAACTGAAATAGATTTCTTACAAGGAATAATGATAGCCATTTTTAAAAGATATCAACTATTACAAAAACATAATCATTACCATGCTTAGATATGGGCAAACCTGAGAGGAAATCCATGGAGACAAATTCCCAAGGCATGGATGACCTTGGCAATGGTGTACACAGTCCCTACTTCTTGTTGGTTGCTTTGGAAGCAGCACGAGGTACATGAGTTGATGTACCTCTCGACATCATTCCTTATTTTGGGCCAATAGACGTACTTTTTAAAGAACTGCCAACATTTTTTTCACCCCAAAGTGACCTGCTACTTTGCTGAAGTGTGTTTTCCAAAGTTCAAACCATCTTTAAGCGCTCACTAGGTGGTACACAAATATGTCCGATGTAGGGATTATCTTGCAAATAAATATCCCTCTCAAATGCCCTTTGTTTCTATCTACCCAACAGAACTTGGATTTGGCATCTCCTTCAGTCACTTGGTGTAGTGGCCAAGCAATATGTGAGAACCCCAATTAAAATCTACAATAGAATTTGGAAAGAACCAAAACGAAAGGCCTGTTAAAGTTTTTGGATAAGGCGAATCTCTAATTACCTGAATCTTCTTATGATCAACATGGACTCCCTCTTTGTCGACAATTTACCCAATGTACTGAATCTGCCTCACGCCAAATGAACACTTTTCCAAATTGGCATATAGCTTGTGTCTTTAAAGAGTTTAAAGTACTCGGCAAACATGTTGTAGATAGTTTGCACCTTTAAAGAATCTAAAGTACCTATCAAACATGTTGTAGATGTTCCTCCCATGTGTTACTATAGATGAGAACATCCAAGTAGACTACCAAAAATGAATTGGTGTAGGGATGCAGGATGTCATCCATCATCATCATGATGTTAGGATATATTATTACATTGTTTTATATAGAGCACTCACTAAATGCTCACTCCACTATCTTAATGGAGTGCCTAGTGGCTAATATTTTATTAGCACAACTATAGGCTCATAAGCCTATATATATGTAACCTTTGTTTCATCTATTAACTGTTGGCATTTTTGCCACATTAAATTTTTCGACAAAATTTTGCCTACCTATGAGGCTTTAAGCGGCAAAGGGCATGCAGAAGTATTGGCGTTTTCGCAGGCCCGAAAAGAGGATGATAAAGTGGATGAAATGATCTTTGGATATTTCATCATTGCAGATATTTTCGCAAGCTTTCCGACGATATATTATAATAGGCAATCGGGGCAGCAGATCAAAAGTTATGGCCCCGGGAAGCAGAGCCAGCGAAAGCCCATTTCGGGCTTGAAAAATTGGCTAAGGCACAGCCAGAATGCTCAAGTTCGCCCGATTTGCCAACAAACCCCAGCTTCGGGCCCTTCTGGGAGCGAAGTGCAAAAGGGCGTAAAAACTTGATAAGGCGAGTTTAATCTCTGGTTCGCCAGAACCTACTGCGAACCCTGGTTTCGGGCTCCTTGCACGACGAACGTCGGCCAAAGGGCGAACATCGGCCAAAATGCCTATGTCGGCCAAAATGCTTTCAAGTTTGCTCAAATCTCCAGCGAACCCCAGTTTCGGGCTTCTTGCGCAGCGAACGTCGGCCAAAATGCTCTCAAGTTCGCTCAAATCTCCAGCGAACCCCGGTTTCGGGCTCCTTGCGCGGCGAACGTCGGCCAAAATGCCTATGTCGGCCAAAATGCCTATGTCGACCAAAATGCTCTCAAGTTCGCTCAAATCTCCAGCGAACCCCGGTTTTGGGCTCCTTGCACGGCGAACGTCGGCCAAAAGGCGAACGTCGGCCAAAATGCCTATGTCGGCCAAAATGCTCTCAAGTTCGCTCAAATCTCCAACGAACCCCGGTTTCGGGCTCCTTGCGCAGCGAATGTCGGCCAAAAGGCAAAAATCTCCAGCGAACCCCGGTTGCGGGCTCCTTGCGCAGCGAACATTGGCCAAATGGCGAACGTCGACCAAAATGCCTATGCCGGCCAAAATGCTCTCAAGTTTGCTCAAATCTCCAGCGAGCCCCAGTTTTGGGCTCCTTGCACAGCGAACGTCGGCCAAAATGCCTATGTCAGCCAAAATGCTCTCAAGTTCGCTCAAATCTCCAGTGAACCCCAGTTTCGAGCTCCTTGCGCAGCGAACGTCGGCCAAAAGGCGAACGTCGGCCAAAATGCGAACGTCGGCCAAAATGCTCTATGTCGGCCAGGATGCTCCCAACTTCGCCAAAATGCTCCCAACCTCGCCAGAATGCTCAACTTCGGCCAAAAAACTGCATTTCGGGCCCGATTTCCAGCGAAGTTTCGCCGAGCGTTTTTTAACGCTAAGACTGCATCCGAAGGGCGCACATCCCAAGAAAGAGAAGTTAGGTGGGTATTTAATGCGCCTCAATGGCGCACAAGTTTGGGTCTCCTGCCCATCACATCAGGACGGCCATGTCAGGTCTCGGAAAAGTTCCAAAGGGCAAGCTGCACCAACTGCATTAATGAGACATGTTGTCCCAACTACAACGCCCGTCTGGCGCTACTCTAAACACGGGTGAGTCGCATTCCATGGATGCTCTGTCATCTGGCAGAGGTCAAATCTCAACTGCTTCGCCAGTTTTAGGGTTTGAGCATTAATGTAGTCAAGGGGATTTTCTTCTATAAAAGGCCGCACAATGTAATGTAATAGAGCGGGGAACATTTTGCTAAAGAGTTGTCGTACTTGGACTTCTTGCTTCAATATTACAACTCCTGGTTCTAATTCTGGACTCTTTCCCTATGTATGATGCCTTCTATGCTTATTTCTGTTAATTTTGTTTCTTCCTTTGCATACATTAAATTCTGCAATCTGGATTTAAGTGTGTGAATTAAGAACAAAGTCTTGAATTGCTAAAGGATACATATCAGTGTGTGTTCAGTTTTAGTTTCTGTTACGTTCATAATATTGATTGTTGTTGGTTTAAGTAGGAGTTAGTAATTGTGTTGCCTGTTCTTCCCCTTGGAACAATCTACATTTCCCATTTCTTTCAGTTATTTATTTCTTTCAGCAATTTCCCGATTCCTTTCCAGTTCCCTAATCTAAAACCCAGTGTAGTGTAGTAAAGGAGCCAGCCTTCTTTGGAGATTGGCATGGAAGGCATCCCTTCCTTTCGGCCTTTCAATCTGTTGGGCGGGTCTAGGGCGCATAGATAGACCAAACCCTTTCCTAGTGGCAGATTCGTAACCAACATTAACAAGCTATTAGTTGCCTACATTGCTATCAGAGCATTGATCATGCCTGATCTATGAGGGGAAATTTTCCTCCTTCCTTCTCCATAAGCTTGAATCCATGTATGCTCTAAACTTGCGGCTTTAACCGATCTGGTTTAACAAAAAGGATTCCTGTGTTTTAATGGAGAAAAAAAGCTTGCAGTTATGGTTGCCCCTAAAGCTTAAATGCTTGGAACCATAATCTGGGGAGGTGGTGTTGGTGGCATTGCTGCTCAAATCCAAGGGTTTTGAGCACTTTTGATATGATTGAAATATTTCGAATGGGCATTGACCCATGATTTCGACAGTCCAAACATGTTGCAGAACACCACCATGAAGATCGTGGCACTACGGCTATCATGGTCAAAGCCAACGTTGCGACGAGGAAAATGGGTGGACGGACGTTTCAATTTTTCTCCAAGTTTCCAATCTCCAAAAGACGCTTGCTACTACAACCAATGTCGATCTACGGCCACAACTTCATTAACGATGTACCCAGGTCTCCAAATGGTGGCCAGCCAAAACCTCTGGCCCTTCCAACTACACTCTAGCACCTTTGTTCTGCTTGTCGCCTTCACATCGCCAAGGAAATTCTTGTCGCGCATCAAGTAGTGGGTAATATAGTCCCGCGCAAAGAGCACAATGCCATGGCCTCTAAAAGGCAACCCCCGTGCCTATTGACAATCAAGAGATGCCAAAGAAATGTAGTCGACGTCGTCATTACACGGAGCCCTTAGGGTTCCGACAGAATCCTCATGAGGGTTCTGAAGTGGCAATCGCGTGGTGCTGTGGAAGGAGGCCGGCCTTGCGGAGCCCTTTTGGGGGTGTCCCCACCACGTGGTGGAACAACTTACACGGCCCAAATGGGCATAACTAAGGGAGAAACACCAAGGCTAAAATTCATAGAATAGGACCTATGGTAGCAACACGCGTTCCATCAAGTGGAAATTTTGGAACAAGACGTGTGAGAAGCGGCAGGCACGAGAGTATTGGCTAAGGCCCATTTGTCCGTTTTTGGACAAGAAAATCAAGCATGGACGCTTACATCAAATGCTTCCACAGTATCCTTGTTTGAGACCAGGTTGTTCAAGTTAAAAACCATCAAATATCCCACATGGAAAGTGGGGAAGGAAAATTGACCCAAGATTAGGCCCATCCATTACTTTGTTAAACAAGTGGGACAAGCGCCTATGGCAAGCCCACCAAATTTGTATGTGATGGGTAGTCATATCTTTGACTTTTTTCCTCTATTATGCAAGTAGGAGATAAAAAAAAAGGCCAACGTACTATTTTAAAACCACAAGAATATTCTTAAGAATATTTTGCCAGAGGGAAAATTTATTCTCTTAGAACATATTGTGGAATATTCCAAATTGATTCCGCTGGGAGGGAAAAATAACCTCCATATTATTTTGCCCAAATGAGACATTGTTTTCTCATCAATCAAGGCACTTATCCTTTCCCGAGTATAGCCTTGTTTATATTCGATGGAAAGTTTTTTTCCGAGCACTATCTACTAGATTCCAAACTTTCCAATTTTGTGACTGTTTCACACAAGTTTTTGGTGCTCCAAAGTTTCCTAGAAGAAGGAGAATCGTGAGCAGGACCACATAAACCACTAAGTTTCCTATAGGAAGGAAACAATTGTGAGCAAGACCATGTAAACCAACAAGTTTCCTAGAAGAAGGAAACAATCATGAGCAAGACCACGTAAACCAACATGTTTCCTAGAAGGAAACAATCATGAGCAGGACCATGTAAACCAACACGTTTCCTAGAAAAAGGAAACAATCGTGAGTAGGACCACGTAAACCAGCAACAAGCACCACTTGTGCTTCCAAAATTCTGATCAGATACTACACAATATTTGACACTCTGAATCGAGAAATTCTTCTAGGGACTACAGAGAACTCGACACCATAGAATCAAGAACAAAAGAATCCAAAGAATACAGAGATTTCGATACTTTGGAAATCAACCACTTCTAAAGACTACAGAGATTTCGATACTTTGGAAATCAACCACTTCTAAAGACTACAAAGATACAGACAGTTCAGAAGATATTCCTTTCCAATCCTCCAATTTGGGTTTCTAAGGCTCATTTTTTATCAAAAATATGTTGTGATATGGAGTGCATTCTTGATTGTACCCAACACTCCTCAACACAATACAAGTGAACCTCATAAGGACATTTGTCATGGCTCTACAAATTCTTGTATAAAGGTGCATTTTCGGCAAAGACCGAAACATAGTATCGAAGATGAGTTTCACCCTGAGGGGGGAATACTCGTGAAAACAACAATAGTGTGAACCTCGTAAGTAGTGATCTACTCTATTGCACCTAGCGGTTGTAGCCAGTCAGCAATTGGTTACCCAAGCAATCCAATAGGGTGAGAAGATTACAATAAGGACACTCATAGTTGTTGAAGCAAAGCAAGGACAATCCCACTTTTGCTTAAGAGTACTTAATTTGCTTAGACGCAGAGGCTAACACAGAGACAGCAGACCCAGAGGCAGACCCAAAGGTATTTACCTAATCAAGAGCAAACAAAGCCATAGCAGCCAGAGCCAAGTGCCAGAGCAACTCGACCAAGAGCCAAGAGCTAGAGCCAAAGACCAAGAGCCTAGGCATTATCCCAAATAATGTAATTAGGGGGGGATGTTAGGATATATTATTACATTATTTTATATAGAGCACTCACTGAGTGGTCACTCCACTATCTTAGTGGAGTGCCTAGTGGTTAATATTTTATTAGCACTGCTATAGGCAGAAGACCCAGAGGCCAACCCAAAGGCCAATCCAGAGGTATTTACTTAAGCAAGAGCAGCCAAAGCCATAGCAACCAGAGCAACTCGACCAAGAGCCAAGAGCTAGGGCCAAAGACCAAGAGCCTAGACATTATCCCAAATAATGTAATAAGGGGGGATGTTAGGATATATTATTACATTATTTTATACAGAGCACTCACTGAGTGGTCACTCCACTATCTTAGTGGAGTGCCTAGTGGCAACTATTTAATTAGCACTACTATAGGCTCATAAGCCTATATATATGTAACCTTTGTTTCATCTATTAACAAGCTAGTAGTTGCCTACACATGAATGTGGCAAGTGCATTGGTTAAGCCAAAAGGCATAACCAGCCACTCAAATAAACCCTCCTTGAATTTGAATGTAGTCTTCCATACATGAGTGGGCCCTATGGGTATTTGATGATGGTCGGACTTGAGACCAATATTGATGAAGAGCTTTGCACCAAAGAGCTGGTCCAACAAGTCAACTACACGAGGAGTGGATAGCAGTTCTTCACAATGATTTCATTCAAAGCTCTGTAGTCAATACAAAGTCTCCACATTCTATCTTTCTTTGAAGCCAGGACAATTGGACTACCACATGGTGAAGCACTTGGTCTAATGTGCCCCATATGAATCAATTCTTGGATCAGCCTCCTGACTTCATCATTATTGAGGACTGATCTACAATAAACAGATGCACTAGGAAAGGGAGAACCAAGAACTTAATCAATGGAATGCCTTACCTCACAATTAAGTGGAACCCCAATTGGTGACTTGAACTAGTCATCATAATCCACCAATCTGGTCCATCTACTTCTATTATGTAGAGCCTACGATCAATGTAGCAACAGTCCTCTTGCTTTGTGACTATATCATAAACACTGAACAAAATGAATTGTCTTGATTCGACCATCATCTTCCTGCATTGTTTAGTATTCATTAAGGAAACAGAGGTAGGAGAAGATACCTCTAGTATCCTAAAGCACTAACCTCTAATAGTGATGATGACACTTTGAGGCCTAGAATCATAAACACCATGCCTCTTCCACAAGTGGTTGGCCCAAAATGACATCACGGACATCCAAGGGCACAACATCACACAAACTTCATCTTTGAAGGGCTTTATGGCATAAGAGAGGAGACATTGTTGAGTGACACGAATGTCTCTCCTATGTTGTAACCATCCAACATTAGATGGTTGTGGGTGTGGTGTGACAAGCAGATTCAAATCCTTCACCATTTGAGCAGAAATTGGATTCTTTTGACTCCCACTATCAGAAAAGAAATTTATGGCTTACCCTTAAGCCACACTTGTGAGTTAAATAGGCACTCCTCTTGTCACTCTTCTTGTGACTCCTCTGGTGCAACATGTGTGGTGGCAATGGTCACATTTGATTCAGCTTCCACAATCTACTTTCCTTTATCCTCAACCTATGGATGTGGAGGCAATGGTGTAATGGATGTAGAATGTTTTGACTCATTAAACAATGACTAAATTGCTCAACACTCCTCCCTTGAAAGTCAGTTTCTCTTATGATAATCGCACTATTTTCTAGTCTTAGCCTTTAGGGGATTCTTTGCTTAGGAGTCTTTTTCTTGCTTCCAATTCTGATTTTGGGGCTGACCCCCTTTGTCTTGTTTCTTTAGAGTGTCACTCTTGCGTTTCATTGGAAGGTACTTAGTGTTCTTGTTCTTGTTATTTGCTCCATCTCCCTTTCATTTTTCTTTTGTGCTTCTACTCCAATTTGACAGCAAGTTTGTATACCTCTCCCAATGTCTTGAATCGAAGAGGTCCATGTCCTCTCGAACGAACCATTGCAGCCCACTGCAATACTTGAGGATTCAATGCCTTTCTGTATCTTGAATATCTAGTTTTGGTGCTATGAAATGGAAACCATCAGTATAATCTTGAACACATTGGCCTTTACCTTGATGCAATTGTTGCCATCGCATGTATTGGCCTTCATAAGCTCCCACAAGATATTGTTCTTCCTTGAAATAATCCCATGTGAAAATTGCTTCTTCATCTTCATTCTTGTCCTTAACCCTATTAAAATATGCTTCCCACAAATTTCGAACAGGTAGTGAAGCTTTTAAAAGTGCAAAAGTGATTTTCTTACTATCAATGAATTTATTTAAACAAAAGTATGACGATTACTAATCCAACCAAATTTCTAGGGCATCAACATTAAATTTTTCTTAAAAAGTAGGAATATCAAAATTCACCTACACCTTAAAAGATGTGGGAACATTGAATGGTGCTAAGGCAGTGAGCGGTTGTGCGGAGGTGTCGAGTTAAGGAAGATCAAGAAAGAGTGCAATAAGCAAAATAACATAATGATTTTATTGCTCAAACAACAGAGTACAATGCAAGCAATCTCTGAGAAGAGACGTGAGGCTATAACATTGCATCGATTACTCCTTTTTTTTTCGTTTTTGCAATCAGGGGTGAATCTATCTTTATACAATAATGGATATGTTGAAAATCCACTCTAGAAGGTCACCCATATGGAAATGTGGTGGTTCACCTTCCATGAGATAGTAGGTCACTCATATGGAATATATTGATTTACCTTCCATGAGTTAAGTGAAAATTACATACATATGATTTGTATTTTTCAGTTTTGCCTTGTACTTATGTGTCAACGTGGCTAGAGATGCATTTTGGATATGAAAATCTAAATGTAGAAAATTACTATTTCTAGTAGGTTGTTGTTTTGCATTTTTTAGAACCTTCGAAGTGTTTCTTTTTTTTCCATGGAGTTGCCTGCTGAAATTGCAGTTTTCTCTCTAGTCTTTCCAACACTTCTTGAATGGATCAAAACAGGACCCTGAGCACAAAGTTATACCCCTAACAATGTGGTTAGGATCAAACAAAATAGATTTTCAAGCACTTTCAAGCAAAAAGCCATGCCCCAAAAAGGTGACATGCCAAGATCAAGAATCCAACATGTGTGGTCCCCTCAAGAGGAGGGAAGTCCTCAAATAAAATACATTGTCTTCAACATGGGAAGAAGTGTAGACTATGATGAGCAAGCTTAGCAGGAGACATCAGTCAAAAAAAGACAAACAACAAACACCGAGTGTGTTGAAGTGGACACATGCACACAAGGGGTTCACATAAAATACATTCACATGAAAGACGTACATGCAATCAAAGTTCATGCAAAACTGGACATTCGCGCAAACGAAGATGGTTACAACAAAGTAATTCACATAGGTGAACAAGGTGTACAAGTGACCCCAATATTGACACAAGTGTGGTAGGGAGTGTTTGTAGATGCACGGACCAAAAGTCATTTCAAAGAGTCAATCTTCATTTCTTTGTGAAGGAGGTCATGCAGTATTAGTTCAAACATCAGAAGACGTCTAAGCTTTGAGCAAGCATTGGAAGGAAGATCGCTAGTTGACAAGTAGAGTCAGTCAATGAACACACGCGAGCAACTCCAAGAACAAACACAAGACCAACACAACTGCCAATGGTTGCTACAAGAGCAAGCAAGCAAAAGTGCTTGAAATATGATGGTAACAAGAAAGAGGATCCTAACTAACACAATTGCAAAGAGAAACATGTGTCACAATTTCAAAGGCAACAAAGTTACCAATGAAGCAATCTGGATGCAATTGTTCTTGGCTACACTATGAGGTGTAACAACAAAATGGAACTTATCCTTGTAGACCCTGTTCAATACATGGGAGTTGAGACAACCTTAATAAGTATTTTAAAATATAATTTAGACTCTTTTTGCAATCATACAAAAATCATGGCAATATCTACTTTACAATGCAGAAAATGATGAGGACGTCAAATCGTATAGTTGTTATTTAAAGGAACTCATGGCTGCTATTGACCTTGGGTACATTTTGCCAATAGACTGCAAAAACGGTGCCAAATTTTGGACAAGTCAGACCTCTCCAACTATGGTCAGTACAGCTTAGTCTTGGTTGCACAAACTTCATGAGGTTTTTCAAACTCAGAAAGCACTATAATTACAAAGAAAGGTACTGTATTAATCTAATTTCCATTTAAAACTAATACCAATACAAACACCATGCAAAGACATAAACTCAGAAAGCACTATAATTACAAAGAATTGTACTGATTTTACGTGTTAGCATGATATGTCCTATACAAACACCATGCAAAGACATAAACTCAGAAACCACTATAATTACAAAGAAAGGTTCTGAATTTATGTGTTAGCATGATATGTCCTTTACTATTCTAACTATCAAAACAATCCACAGGATATTATCAACTTGCTCTAAAAGCATATTTATATTTGTTTTTATCTTGAAAGTTCAACATATATTTAGAAGCATTGCAATTCATTTTAATCGCAACTTACGATGATGAACTTTGCAGGACACAATTAATGTAAGCAAGAAGCTTAGTTGATCTGCAAGCTTTATACAGCCTCTGCAAAATGCTCTCTGTGCAACTTGAACTATGCGTACTGTTATGCTTATATCCAGCTTGCTATCTGCAATCCAATAAATTAAAAAACATCAACTAAGTGACATGACCAATTGATCTTTATACAAATACAAGATGCATATACAAAAGAAAAACAGAAACTTGTGAACAAGATGACTTCATAATGGTATTGCCAAGACAGCATACAATAGGCCATGGAATACTAGTGCAAAAAAAATAATAATAAAACAACCAATCATCTCAAAAGAAGAATGGCTCTAGAGTCTAAACAATTCATTATGAATTATGGAGCAAAACATGCAAATGTGAATGATGTGTTTATGCAAGTATATATAAAATTATGCAAATTAAGTCAAATTGGTAATATTCTAATTCTAAAAAATGAGGATATCGTGCTCATACAATTTTATATCATCTTCATTAATGAAAGTGAAACATTGATTACTTAGTATCACAATTTATAATGAATAATGCATCCCCTTCTATTGTTATTTCAATTTCTTTGGGATTGATATTTTATTCAAACACAAAGAGTACTGCATCCAAGTTTGAGTTCATATTCATGTTCTTCATCTACAACAAAATAGTAAGTGCCTTTATACTTATTAGGGACGAATCAACCAGTAAGTGAATTCAAGTATATGAACGTTCCAAGGCCTTTCTCTCCCTATACTCACACATAAAAAGTGATTGCTATTGATCATACATCACCTGTTCTGTACCAACAACAATTTGCATCATTGAAATGTTGCTGAAATCTGTGAACATATACGAGCATACGTAGGTTTTTAAATGGAGCCCATTGATGAGAACAACATAGGAAGTTACTCACATCACATCCATTTCTTTCAAGATCAAACAAGTAATTGTTACACACATCCCTTCCTTCATGTGGTACTTATGTGATCTGAAATTGGGCACTCTATGGTTGATCCAATTCTTAAAACAGATCTTTCAATTAATCACACACACACATGAAATCTACATGTATAATTCTATATTACATGGAGTAGTCAAAGTTCCTTCTCCGATGAAGCAAATTAAGAGATTACAGAAGATCAAGAATACACAGAAATACCAAATCTAATCTGAAGAATGTTAGAAACTACTTTGCGGCATGGAATTCCAAAGAGCAAACAAAAAATCATCTTTCATTGAAAAAGGCTATGCCTTTACAGTTGCAAAAAGAAATGGAATTCATTTTGGAATATCATTTGTTGTGTCATCCTCCACTTGGAATCTCCATCACACCCCTCCTTGGTTGTCCTCCACCAAGGCATGCGACAGCCTCCTCAAAATAGTTGAAAAATAACCCTCAAAGTCAACCAACTTGAACTGCTACATCTCCTCATCAATCTTCTCAATTCAAGTATGAGCTCATACCCTAGATCCCTGTCATGTCAATCTAAAGTGCTAGCTAAGTGACAGAACTGTAATGAGAAGCTCATCACCTGCTGCTTCAGCGACAAGATGGTTAAGATGATTCTTTCCTGATATTTCTCAATCTCATCAAATTGTTGAAGTCATATGATCAACACAGATATAATTGGATAGGGATCTGATGATCTGTCTTCAATTTGGGCATCTGCCTTTCCAGCTAAGTTGTGGACTGAATGGCACCAAGTTTCTCCTTGTCTATTTACTATCTGTGATATTTATTAGCACTGACTTGAACTCATCAAATCCCTATGATTCATTTTGAATTACACCTCCTTAATGGGGAGGTTTTTGGTTACCAAAATCACAGGCATGGAGGAGATGAAGAAATACCACTTTGGTTACCTTAGTGGCTGCCACTTGACCAAACCTACAAATACCCATAGTCTGCCCTATATGTAGCTCTAATTTACCCTGCAACACTCTAACCTTAACCAGCCTCTCCTAGATATTAGGTGCTACACCCTCAAATAAAGTCAAACTTATTGTCTCATCCTTATCAAACATAAAAGGTTCAACAAGGAGGAAGTTTTCCACATTGATTACCACATGCATAATGTAAAAAGGCAATTTAAGTAATTTACCCTGCAACACTCTATCCTTAATCACTCTCATAATGTAAAAAGGCAATTTAAGTAATTTACCCTGCAACACTCTATCCTTAATCACTCTCTCCTAGATATTAGGTGCTACACCCTCAAATGAAGTCAAAAACTTATTTAATGTCTCGTCCTTATCAAACATAAAAGGTTCAACAAGGTGGAAGTTTTCCACAATGATTACCAAATGCATAATGTAAAAAGGCAATTTAAGTAAGTTTGAAGGCATGAGTTCCAACTTCTTATACTAGGTCAACCAGACTATATCTAATAGGTTTGAACCTATGTTGATTGGGTGCACATACCTGACCATTCTTGGTGTGCAATAGAGCTGCACTCATACCGATTACTTTGGTATGGGTGCAAAACGGACAACTTCCTGCACTGGCAAATGCCATCAATGCAAGGGGCACACCAGGTACATCAACCCTCATTTAGGCACATGCCTGAGTCAAACTTTGTAATAAAAAATTATAAATACAAGAAAGACAAGCATATGAAAACATTTAGAATCAAAACAGCTTAATAAAAGTTTAGAATAAAGTTCATTATGCAAGGTGATAATCAATTGAATTATTGTTTGCAAGTATTGAAATTATTCATTTAAGTTTCCAAGCATCTTATAACTCTCATATCATATATATCATTCCAAATCAAGAAGTGACCTAAACCTCCAAAATAATTAAACAGCATCAAGCTTAGGTGTAATCAAATCAAATTCATACAGCTGAGTAACAGACATTAATGTCCAGCACACTCTGTTGAGATGAAGAGACAACTAATCATATTTGTGAAAATCATTATTAGAATAAAATAAGCTCGAGATGACAAGTGTCTATTGTTGTTTTTGTTGACCATTGAAAGGCTTTGGTACAAATTTACAAAAAACATGGAAATGGGTATGGTTTTTGAAATGGAAACACAAGTTCTCAAAACTCTTCAGAAATGTAGAAATGACAAAAGAAAACACTAATTCAAAATGTACAAATAAGAAATAGATACTTTTAAAATTCATAGACAAAATTGAAATAAAGAGATCACATAAGGATGAAAAATGCATTTATATCCCGCACGAAGTGCAAAATGTCAAATGTCAGCCTTCATAGAAAAGGCTATATATGTCATGCAAAACTGAACTACAGGGCATACACTATTAACTTAGCTCTTGATCTTCAATGTCATCAAATTCAGAACCAAAACTGGAAGAAGACCCAATTCTTGTGGCTTCAACAAAAGGTGCATTAGAACATTTTTCATCATCCTCAAAATCAAGTGCAGCCATGAAATTATTCAAGTCAGGATTTTCAGAATCCACATCCCAAGCTTTAATTTGCCCTTGTGTACTTCTTGTCTTATTTTATTTTATTTTGCCAGATACAAAACAAAACTTAGAATGCACAGAAAACTTTTTTTATCTCAACTTGTTTCACTTTATAAGGGAATGAATTCCTGTGTTCCAATTCCTCGTTGCTGCTGAAGAGCTTGCCACTTGTTCAAGATGTTCTCTGTGCATGGATCCCAACTTATCATCATTTTCAAGATATCATTTATTTCCTTCCCTTTTTCCTCATCTTGAAGTTTGATAAAAATAACTTGATTTTTATTAAAATGGGACATGTGTGTCCCATGTGGGCCTCATGCAATACCCACATAACACCTTAAAAATTCCAAATCTAGACTCATTATTTCTTTTTGGTCTAATTGCCAAGAAACGTTTGGATATGTCAACAAACATTGGAAAATTTAGATTCTAGGAGTTTCTGAGTTTCCAAAACTGGGAACAAGGGCACCATGGGATTTTCCTGCAATATAGCTTTTGTACGATATTTACGCATCATCATAGTTACTCAAGCAATGGCTGTGTTCGTCTAGCTGTCTCAAGGACAAGAAAAGTATTCTGCATGGGGTATTGTAGGCATCTCATATGACATGCTCATGTATAAAAATTTAATCATAGGCGAGTAAAATGACAGATTATTTGCCTGTAAGATATATTAAAAATATATATTTGCATAAACAATGCATGTGTGATCAAGTGATGTTAATTTTAGTAAAGGTTAATATTGATGGTCAGTAAGCTTCATCCATGAGATGCAACAAGAATAGGTGGAATAGACTCAATTAAAGATGTTTCCATGCTTCTCAACAGATTTGCAGCTGACTAGTAAAAGAAAAATTCCCATACAAATCATCCCCCTCCATGTGTATTTGTGTATTTGCTTTCCTTACTATGTTTTAGTTGACAACAATGAACAATTGCTGTTAGCAAAATAAAAAATACATGATAATGCACCTTGACTTTTGATCTGTACCTTTCAAGATTGACGACAAGAACATTTTAGTCTTCTCATAACATATACAACACTTGATTTTTATTAAAGTGATTCATGTGTGTCCCATGTGGGCCTCGTGCAATACCCACATAACCCCTAAAAAATTCCAAATCCAGACACATTATTTCTTTTGGTCCAATTGCCAAGAAATGTTTGGAAATGTCCACAAACATGGGAAGTCTAGACTCTAGGAGTTTCCGAGTATCCAAGTTTCCAAAACTGGGAACAAGGGCACCATGGGAGTTTCCTGCAATATAGCTTTGGTACAATATTTATGCATCATTATAGTTACCAAGCAATGGCTGTGTTCATCTAGCTGTCTCAAGGACAAGAAAAGTATTCTGCATGGGATATCGTAGGCATCTCATATAACATGCTCATGTATAAACATCTAATCATAGGTGAGTAAAATGTCAGATTATTTGCCAGTAGAATATATTAAAAATATATATTTGCATCAACAATGCACATGTGATCAAGTGATGTTAATCTTAGTAGAGTTTACTATTGATGGTCAGTAAACTTCAACCATGAGATGCAACAAGAATAGGCGGAAGAGACTCAATTAAAGATTTGTCCATGCTTCTTAACAGATTTGCAGCTTATTAAGCTGCAAGCTTACTGTAGTGGTAAGGGCTTTGGCCTCTCTTTGAGAGGTCCAAGGTTCAAACCCCACTCAGTATGAGGGGACCAGGACCCCTCATAAAAACCTGTGTAAACTCATTGAAAAATAAACTTATTAAAATAAACAGATTTGCACCTGATTAGTAAAAGAAAAATTCCCACACAAATCATCCCCCTCCATGTGTATTTGTGTATTTGCTTTCCTTACTATGTTTTAATTCACAACAATGAACAATTGCTGTTAGTAAAATCAAATTATCGAATACATTTTAAAGCACCTTGACTTTTGATCTGTACCTCTCAAGATTGACGTCAAGAGCTTTTTAGTCTTATATCATAAAATAAACAATGCACATAAAATTAAGTGATTGTTAAGAAGTAAACAAAAATGCAAACAATTATTCTTTAAAAAAATAAAACATTGAAAGCAAACTATTCATACTAGTGTTTTAGAGCTTATATATATCAGCCAAAAACTTACAAAGACAACAACGAGCCAAAGATTCAAGAAATGTAGAAGAGAATCTTGAGTAATAATATAAAGAATCAATTGCAAGCTCCTGGCAATCTTTTGGGAGTTTTACAAATGGACCATATGCCACTTTCACTGCAAAATAAGAAAGAGTGTTATCAGAGATTAAGTTTCTACATTTAAAGCTAGACAAAATTAGCTTCCAATCACTTCCAATTAACAGATGCAATTCTGTACAGGTATCATTGCAAAAATATATTTTAAAATGTATCTTTATCGATGTCGCGTGCATATGTGTGTGTGTGGGTGTGTGTGGGTGGGTGTGAGAGAGAGAGAGAGAGAGTTGCCTCTATTTTGGTGGACTGGTGGATGCATACTGAAAAAAGGCATAACCAGTGGTTGTAGTTCAGTATATTCTTTGCACAGCAGTGAATCTGAAGTTGCAGAACGACCAATGCGAAGAAGAACCTCTAAAACTAGCTGCAAAATCACAACTAACTTATGAGATTTTAAAAAAAAAAAATCCAACGTTTTGATATGCATTGGTAATCATCTTAAAAACGGAGACATGTCATTTCAATTTTAAAACATTTATACAAAAGGAGAAAATAATCTTATCAGTGGTATGAAATCCCAGAAAAAAAGCGTATCAACCACCTATGTTTCAAATGACAGGAATCAAATACCTGTCAATCTCATCTGATAACCAACAAATATGTGATGAGACCATAGTTTTGCTTGGATTGCAAAGTAATCAAACCAAGAAAATATTCTATCAAACTTTAGTATAAAATTATATAATGTGAAGAAGGAAACAAGTAAGAGAGCTTATATGGGATATATTGCTTATATACACATTGGTTTACCTAGGATTGCATTTCATACTTCATCTACTTCTAACTTCAAATCTTGTTATATAATCCTGCTTCATTAAGATGCTTCTCAATGATGTGCTCTTCAGATACATAACCAATTTGTTAAAAAGCTGCTCTGTTCAGGTGCAAGGGACAGAGTTGTTAAAAAGACTATACCCAAAGCTTTCCGTAGATGGATGTTTTCCATGTAATGAATGGTGGTCATGTAAAAATTCTAAGAGAGGGCAACTATTATCTGTACTCTTGCAAGCAATGTATCATCACATTTTACAAGATAAAGCATAGTGAGAAAATCGGAATCGGCATGGAAAAGAATCGGGAAAAATCGGGAATCGGCAAAAAATCGAGGACAAAATCGGCATTTTTTCATTGAAAAAACTGAAGAAAATGCAATTTTTCATTGAAAAAAAGCTTTTTTCATGCATATCAGAATTTTTCGGGAAAAAATCGGCAAAAATTGGCAAAAAATCGGCTAGCATGTGAATCGAGAAAAAATCGAATCGAATCGGGATTTTTTGCAGATTTTCTCAACTATGAGATAAAGCATACACATATCACTTCTTTCTTTTCTTTTTTTTTTTATAAGTCATATGTAGCTTCTATTGGAGGCCACTCCCATCAAAATACCCAAATATTACTTTTACGGTAAGATCAAATAAAGCATATCCAGCATGTCTTTTTATCACAAATGTTTTCCATTTCTTTTTCTATCAAATATATTCTTCAACTTCCTCGAAGTGCTATGTTTCCACAATCAGCTCCTTGACATCATTTTCATTAAGAGATAAAATTTCAGTTGGCCAATTGTCTTCTGAAATTTAAATTTCACCAAAGATGAAGATCAACACGGTGATTAGCTAAATTATCTTCTACCCGATTTCATTCTCTATAAATATGCTCACATTTCCAAGAGATTGCCTCCAATAATAGATGATGAACATCAACGATAATATTATTTTTTTATCCGATCCCCACATATTAACTTATTAACCCTCTAGTTTTAAGAACCATTATAACAAACTCAATGATTGAAAGGAAGCTAGACAGATGCGGAACAACTTCTTACTTAATCTTTAGAGGAAAGTAGCGCAAAATAGACTAGACATTCAATTCCAGCAAGCAAAATTACATATACTTCACAGTGCTATGTTTCCACAATCAGCTCCTTGACATCATTTTGATTAAGAGATAAAATTTCAGTTGGCCAATTGTCTTCTGAAATTTAAATTTCACCAAAGATGAAGATCAACACGGTGATTAGTTAAATTATCTTCTACCCAATTTCATTCTCTATAAATATGCTCACATTTCCAAGAGATTGCCTCCAATAATAGATGATGAACATCAATGATAATATTATTTTTTTTATCCGATCCCCACATATTAACTTATTAACCCTCTAGTTTTAAGAACCATTATAACAAGCTCAATGATTGAAAGGAAGCTAGACAAATGCGGAACAACTTCCTACTTAATCTTTACAGGAAAGCAGTGCAAAATAGGCTAGACTTTCAATTCCAGCAAGCAAAATCACATATACCTCACAGTGATATGTTTCCACAATCAGCTCCTTGACATCATTTTGATTAAGAGATAAAATTTCAGTTGGCCAATTGTCTTCTGAAATTTAAATTTCACCAAAGATGAAGATCAACACGGTGATTAGCTAAATTATCTTCTACCAGATTCCATTCTCTATAAATATGCTCACATTTCCAAGAGATTGCCTCCAATAATAGATGATGAACATCAACGATAATATTATTTTTTTATCCGATCCCCACATATTAACTTATTAACCCTCTAGTTTTAAGAACCATTATAACAAGCTCAATGATTGAAAGGAAGCTAGACAAATGCGGAACAACTTCCTACTTAATATTTAGAGGAAAGCAGTGCAAAATAGGCCTAGACTTTCAATTCCAACAAGCAAAATCACATATACCTCACACAGGAAGCAACATATACCCTAGGAAAACCCTTTAGGGAAAAACCCAGCAATCAAGGAGCACTCAATGTATTATTCAGTAATCAGCAATCTGCTTTTACAATACAATGACAGAGTATCCACTCCTTCAATCTCATTTATCAGCAAGGCTGGAAATATATAGGTAGTATCATAGTTGATTTGCAGTAACACATTTGATTGACAATAACACAACTGAAATACACATGATGCTTAATGCCTTTCTTTCTTCATACCTATTGTGTATTTATAAACATAAAAATACAAAACCATGGTCTAAAACCATGTACCAAAACCATATGCTAAAACCATGTGCCAAAACCATGGTCTGAAACCACTTTTCTAGTTCACCAGTTTTCTTCCTTTATATATGCTCTTAATATAAGACATGAGACAGTTAGGATTTGCAAGGTGTATGACACCTATTCCCAACAATGATCTCATCCTTGATAATCACTTATGGTATAGTATCTGCTACTTGGATAGGGTTTGCCATAGATTTGCTCTTCCTTTATACTTCCAACTAGAGCATCCTTACTTCCAACTACGACATCCTTACTTCTAGTAACGACTTTCAAAAATGACTTTCTTTCCATGTTACCTAGAATTTCTTCAAATGAGTTTGATTTTCTCCTGAGATCTAGAACAAGAAGAAGTGGCGCTCACTCCTTGATCGCACTTTCCTTCCTATTTCCTGCTCACGCTTCCTGTTTCCTACTCACACTTCCCACTTGCTTGCTCCTGGATTGCACTCATTGTTTTTGAAGTTATATCACTTCTTACCTATAGAGCTCTACTACTTAATTTTCCTTATTCATTCTTATGTTTAGGTGTTACAATAACAATGATGTTTAAAACCAAAGACCATTTGTTCAAAAAATCAAAGTTATATGCAAAAATATTTCAAATTGAACGTGTGCATTTATTGAGCATCAAGCAATATTCATCTTCTTGTACTAGCAATAGAAAACTTAACTGTTACTTAAACAATTCTATGTCCCCTTGCAAATACTAATGACCAAAAATGTTTATCCCAACAGAAGAACAAGCAATTAGCATTCATAATCCACAAAAGAGAAGTATTTTATTTTGGCAACACATAATCAGCAAAAAAAATCATAACGATGGTCAAACGTTTTGACATTATTTCCATACCCTCGATGCATCAGGATTGTCATGTCTTAGTTCCCATAATAGTCTTGGAAGTGAACGAACCCATTCCACTTGAAACACTTCAAGAATAGTATCTTCCACATCCTGCATGGAAAATAATGCATGTCTTACCCATTTGATTATAAAACAATAAGCAAAGAAAATTATGATTTATGAACATGTCTTAAAAGCACCTTGCACATACTATCCAGTTAAGAAGCTTGCAGTGAAAATTATCGGCAACTGAATGGTAAATGCACATCAAATACATTTAAAAAACAATAAGCTTGATCCTTAGCTACAACAAAATTGCTTATACATAATTCAGTGAATTTCGATTTCCACACAGTAAAAAGCAAATTTGGAATCCAACTACCAGAAGCATCCATAAGCAAGCATTATTTAGAATTCATGAAAACAAAAACTTACATGCAAAAGCATTTGTTCAACCGAAGATAGGCATGCAAGCTTCATGTTTGAATTTGTGTTACAGCTTGTAAATGCTTGAGTGAAAGCCTGCCAAAAAAAAAATAATAGAACACACAGATATGTTACAAAAACAAACAAGAAAGGAAAGCTAGCAACATACCTAAAATATCCTTCCTCATGATAGTCTCTTATACATGAACTAGAAGTTGAGCAAATGTTGCAATATGATGTAAACAATGCCAATTTTATATAAGCAAAAAGAATTGCAACTCGATTAATTGGGAGAGAGTGGGAGGGGAGGCTCCCTTTCTAGATTTCTATTTCAAGGCCTGCTTAGAAAATACTATCTATAGAAGAATTATTGATAACAAGAGAATATCAAAATCTAACTAGAACATTAGCGCTTAAGACTTAATAATATGCATATCTTCATTATCTTAGGCCAAAAATCCCATCTAACAAATCTTTCTTCATAAAGCAAGTCTCCTACCTAGACAATGTCTTAAAGTAAAGTAATTTTTTAATGTCTGTGAGACCATAGGCCATATAAGACAGATATTATTTATCCCAATATATGGTTATCCCCAACCATACTCCAATTACTGAAGCATGGTGTACAACCCTACCCCCCGCAAGATTTGAACCTTGGACCTCTATTCAAAGTTCCAAAGTCTCCGCTATTAGGGCTACTCACACTGTACTATGAAAATACTTAAAAGAGTCTTATAAAAGTGGCACAACTTTAAAACAAGAATGCTGGTACTATAAAAATACAAAGTTTAACAAGAAGGTAACAATACATACATTCCATTTATATGTATATATCAAGGTTATTCAAACTAAAGGTCCAAAGAGAAGTAGTCTACCAAGTTCATAGCATGTTCCTTTCTTCATGAAATTGAGAGTTACTGCTCTTGTTTTTGCTTTTATACATTGTTTATTTGCATTCAATTTGTCTGATCCTAGGGTTCTCCTCCATTATACATTATTCTATTGTAACTTGCTGTAACTGCCAGTCACATTGACCTACTGTGGTAATTTGCTAACATTAACATTACTTCATTTCAATTTTATACTTTTTCTTTCTCTGTCCTTGCTCCTATATGGTTTTAGGAATTTCTACTCTAATTTTCCATGTTTATTGTCGAACACATGAATGGAAAAGAAGAAAGCAGACCAATGGCATAAAATTGTACTGTTTTTTCATGGCCAAAAATTTGTCAGAGCATGCAACTAGCTTTTCTATTTCTTTTTGTCTTTCTTTTTCCTAGGAAAGAATCAAATTCCTTTTTAGGGGGATCTTTCCAATTTCAATATTATCCTGATTCCAAGCTCCATCAAGATTTGATCTTGTTGGCCATAATAGTTCTATATCTTGAATTCGTGTGCAGGGTATATCAAGAGTTTCATTCAGTTAGAAAGCGAATAAATACAAACCAAAACAAAATGAATTATATGTTCTGAATGCTTGACTAATTTACTAAGATTTTTCGTTAAATGCTTGCATAATTTACTAAGATTTTTCTTTAAATGCTTGCATAATTCACTAAGATTTTTCTTCTCAACCATAGCTTCTTGAAGTTAGAAAATGTTTGGAACTTCTCACAGTATTAGACTGTTTGAGCTCTTCACCATTATAATAATGAGTTCTTTCCCTAATACTGAGCAATACTTTGGTCTACTTTATTCTAATACAACATTGATCCAATCAAAAAAAGTTAAGCAATCGCATAAAAAATTTAGAGGATTAAGGCACTCTTTTCCATTAGATATCAGAAGGAAAGAGTGTACCTAGGATGCTACATGCTTGGGTATCAGATAATAATGAGTCACTGATAACAGAAGAAAATAAACCAAACGAATGCAACCAACACCCCACATGCTACATAGAGAGCACTTACAAATTCTATTCATAGCACTACTTAAATTTTAGGTGACAGATATAAATTCTCATTCACTATTGTTGCATTGGTTATTAAAAAATTTTGGAAATTGAAAAATAATATACAATTAGAGACAGCTACCAAGCATGAGATCAAACTTAATAATGCTTGTCAGTAATTAGGAGGACCTTGCTGCACATAAACCCACACAGACACTTGTGATCTTGTCTCCATAGAATACAAATGATACCATGGGAATGTCAAAAATAACATTCATTACAATTTGTGACCCTTTTCTTGCATTATAATCCTCTTCAATACAAACATTCTAAATTTTTGAAAACAAACACAATCATTTTATTTTGTTGGATAGTATTTATACAAGTAGGCAGCTTATTAGGACAACTAGTTCCATGCCAACCCTTAAAAAGACCCACATCACGAAAATTCAGTACTATTATTAGGGATCTTCACTAATTTGAACAGTTTCCCATGTTCATCAACAAGCTTGAGACTTTTATTAGGGAGAACGCTCACGCAGAAGATGGTTGCCTTCACCATGTGTTGAATTCTAGTCTCCTCTTTGTTGATGACATTGTTCTATTAGCCTCATCCCCTCAGGCTAGTTCGACACTTTTTGGGATCTTCATCGACAAGCTTGAGACTTTTATTAGGGAGAACGCTTACGCAAAGGATGGTGCCTTCTCCATTATGTGCTGATTTCTATTCTCCTCTTTGTTGATGGCGTTCTTTTGGCTTCGTCCCCTGAGGGACTTCAGCGTCATCTGGACACACTTGCCGCTTTTTGTGACTCAAGACAGTTGACGGTGAATCTTTCTAAGACCAAGTTTATGGTGTTAAATACGACCAAAGAGGCTCTATCCCATCTCCACTTCTTTTTCCAAGGTCGAGAGTTTGAGATTGCCACCTCATATGTTTACTTGGGGGTTCTCTTCACTAGTCCCACTTTTGGTATGAAACTCGCCGCCCAGGCCCGGTTGTGTAAGGGGTATGCAGCTTTGTCTTTGCTAGAAAGGAACTGCTTCAAAGCACATTTTTAGGATATACATGTGAAGATGAGGATCTTTGACGCCTTGGTCAAGCCAACTATTACTTATGGGTCGGTGGTTTGGGGTCCTAGTCTTGGCCCGACAGAGTGGGCACGGGTCGAACGATTACAAACACTTTCTTCAACGGTTCATTCATTGCAAGGGCACAATCCCCCACTCTATTATTCTGGCAGAGTTTGGGGCCTCTGCTCTCTAGCTTGAGATTATATTCTTGATTATCAGTTATCTTCACAAAATCTGTACTCTAGGAGATACCCCTGCAGGTTGCAAGCGGTACCCTTACCTCGCCCTTCGCTCCTCGATGGAACTCTCTCCGGATTCTCGAGGAGGCTAGAGGGGTTGGTATTTTCAGGTCTTTGCTGTAAATTTTCCAAACCCTAGATAACTGCTGTCCTATGTTCTTTTAAAATAAATCAGATCTGAGAATAATTTATTCAAACATGCAACAGTCACACAGATGGCTGGAAAACATAAACAGCGTGAACAGCAGAAGTTAAATATATTTCTGAACCTGAAATATTACAAATAAAAGAGGCTACAGCTACAGCAGAACACTTCTGCTCTCTTGCTGCTTTTCTAGCCAGCAAGCACTGTTCTTCTCCTCCTAAGCTTGTATTTTTCCTTCAACAATCTGTTCTCCTCCCATTCTTTTCTGTGTCTTTGTCTGTGTATCTAAAACACTCTTGATCTTCTCCTTTTATCCTTGAAAAAGGTAACCCTAATCTCTCTAACCCTAAGATTAGATCTCATCTCATCTTGAGATGTAAGGTTAAAAATAGAAAATCACTTAAGTGAATATCAAAATAGAATCACTTAAGTGAAGTACAAAATAGAATCACTTAAGTGAACTTAAAAATAGAAAATCACTTAAGTGAATTTCAAAATAGAATCACTTAAGTGAATTACAAAATAGAATCACTTAAGTGAACTTAAAAATAGAAAATCACTTAAGTGAAATTCAAAATAGAATTAGAAATGTCTCGAACCACTTCTAGCACGTTCATACCGAAGCCTGTGCAAGAAGTTCCCGTCCGAGCTACATTTCTCAACACTCCCTCTTAGCGAGGAAGGAATTTCGCACCAATCCAAGTTTGTCTCTGAATGCTTCAAACTTCCCTTTCACTAAGGGCTTGGTCATAATATCAGCTACCTGCTGATCTGTGGGAATATACTGGAGCTTTACGGCTCCCTTCTGAATCTGCCATCCCATAGATGAAGCTAAAGACATAACTGCTCTAATGGAAGTGTATCTGGCGACTGGAGCAAAAGTCTCCTCATAGTCCACTCCCTCTTCTCGGGAGAACCCTCTCGCCACAAACCTTGCCTTGAACTTCTCGATGCCACCATCTGCAGCATGCTTAATTTTGTAGAGCCACTTGGAACTCACAACCGACTTCCCTCCGATCTTGGCACTATGTCCCAAATATCATTCTTCATGATGGAGGTGTACTCCTCCACCATGGCATCCCGCCAAACCCGTTGGTCTCGTTGCCTCCCGAAAACCGGTAGGCTCTCGAATTTATGATGTTACTCATCAATGCCATGTAGCTTGAAAACTTCCTTGGAGGTCTGCTCTCCCTAATCATGCCGCTAGGAGCCTCAACATACTCCTCAAGATCCCTCAATGTCTCGTGTAAGCCATTGAGGTCTCCCCGATAGAACCGGAAGGGGCTAATGTCTCCACATCCTCACCCAAAGGTTGTTGTTCTGAACTGGAAACCACCGGTGTCTTTGGTGACCCCGGCTCAACCTTCGGAGCTTCTTGCTCCTCATTCTCTATCACCGGAATAGGCTCATGGGACTTCCCGGATGCAACGTCCTCCTCAAAATTTACATCCCTCGCTCACTACCGTCTTCCTCTTCTCTCGGAATATAAACCCCGTAAGCTTTTGAAGTCTCACCGTATCCTACAAATAAACCCTTCCTACCGGAGGGCTCCAACTTGGTCCTCTTCTCTACCGGAACATGGATATAAACCGGACATCCAAAGATGTGAAAATGACTCACCTCTAGTTTCACACCAATGAATGCCTTCTTTGGTGTCTTGTCCTCCAAGATCCTGTGAGGACACTTGCTTTGGATGTAGACCGCTATGTTGCATGCTTCTGCCCAAAGAAACATTGGCAAGCCCTGGTCATGAATCATGGCCCTAGCAGCCCCTATGATGGATCGATTCTTTCGCTCCGCAACCCCATTCTCGTCGTGGGTTGTATGGAACAAGCAGCTCCCTCTTGATTCCTCGCCCGCTTGCGTAAACCATCGAACTCCTTGGAGGTATATTCACCCCCATTGTCCGATCTCAAGACCTTGATCTTCTTCTCTGTCTCGGTTCTCAACTAGAGCTTTGAACTCCCGAAACCTCGCTAAAGACTTCATCCTTGGTCTTTAAAAAATAGATCCATGTCTTGCGAGAGAAATCATCAATAAAGGAAACATAGTACATGCTACCTGAAATTGATGCTACTGACATCGGTCCACAAACATCCGAATGTACTAGATCTAGTATCTTCTTAGACCTATGCTCACCGTTTGGGAAAACAGCCTTGGCGTGCTTGCCAAGCGTGCACCCTCTCGCATACTCCCTGTTGCTCAATGCTGAACTCTGGAAGACCTGTGACTATCTCCCTCATAATAGGCAACACTCTATGATGCAAGTGCCCCATCCTCTTGTGCCACAAATCACACAAGTTGTTACTGCTATGAACTAGGGCTCGAACAAGTTCACCCTGCAACCTGTATAAACTGCCTTCTCTAACCCCTATTACTTGTGTTGTTTCCGGCTAGATTCTTTTGGTCTAATAAGGACATGCCGGTTCTTGAACTCCACCGCATAACCCTTATCCTCCATAACCGAAACTCGAAAGCAAGTTCTTCCCGAGACCTGGAACAAACAAAACATCATCAAAGTCTAAAGATTTCCCCGATCGGAGTCGAAAAGGAATGGTACCAATTCCTACAACCGGATATTTGGTATCATCACCAAGCTCAACCTCGAACCCCCGAGTCCCGCTCTTGTAGACTGGTAAAACATTGTCGGGCTGATGTCATGTGCCGAGATGCCCCACTATCCACATACCAAGCATTTCTTGGAACTGTGTCGATAGAAAGGCAAGAGACCAATGAGAAATCCTTCTCGAATTTGGCAGCAAACTCACTCATCTGAGTTTCTGCAGAGGTCGCTACCTCGCATCCGCCGCCGCTTCCCTTTGCCCTTCTTGTCCGGACACCGTGATGCATAATGGCCGTGCTTATGACAAATGAAGCACTTGATCTTGCTCAAGTCCTTCTTCCCCGACTGTGAGGTTGACTCCTCATTCTTTACCTCACCCTTGTTGGGTCCTTTACCTTTGCCCTTCTTGGTTTGCCCAAAAAGAGCTAGGTTATCGTCACCACCTTTCTTGTTGGCCTTTGACTCCATCCGAGTCTCCTCCCCGGATGAAATCATCCCACGCTTCTCAAATTTGGGAAGGTTCTCACGAGCACAAATGCCTTTGACAAATGGTTCCCATGAAGCCGAGAAACCATTAAGTGCCACGTTCACCAACTCGTGTCTTCAACCCTCTCCCCTATCGCTGCCAATTGATCACGAATCTGTGTGATCTTCATTAGGTAATCGGTAACGGTGTCGATCTGGTCATCTCCATAGATCTGAGTTTATTCTGTAATATAATATTTCTGTTTATGTTCTCGCTCTAGTAGAGGCTAACCAGGGCATCGAACATCTCCTTTGCCTTAGTCTTCTCAGATATGTGAGGAATCATGTGATCCTTCACTGCATCCAAGATCATCCGCTTGGCCTTCACTTCCTTCTTTTTGTGAGCTGCCAATTCTTGCGGATCTATAGGCAAAGTCACATCAGCCTTGACAATATCCCAGAGATCATTCTCTTCCAATAAGAACATTACCCTAACTTTCCAGGGCAAAAAATTGGAGGCACCTTCCAATCTATCCTCAAATCTGAGGCTAGCTGCTGCCATTTCTGAGATCTGCTGAAATATTAATGACTGAAAAAAAAACAGTCCTGCAAATAAGCTTAGTCCTTCAAGCCAAAAAAATATGAAACCCTAACTGCTTTTTTTTTTTATTATTTGCTTGAAACCCTAACTGTTTTTTTTTTATTTGCTTGAAACCCTAACAACCCGCAAATAAGCTTAGTCCTTCAAGCCAAAAAAAATGAAACCCTAACTGCTGTTTTTTTTTTCGCTTGAAACCCTAACTGCTGTTTTTTTTTCTTAATATCCAGCAGTGATCTACTGCTGTAAACCCTTGAGGATCTCAATCACAGAACCTAGCTCTGATACCATGTAAATTTTCCAAACCCTAGATAACTGTTGTCCTATGTTCTTTTAAAATAAATCAGATCTGAGAATAATTTATTCAAACATGCAACAGTCACACAGATGGCTGGAAAACATAAACAGCGTGAACAGCAGAAGTTAAATATATTTCTGAACCTGAAATATTACAAATAAAAGAGGCTACAGCTACAGCAGAACACTTCTGCTCTCTTGCTGCTTTTCTAGCCAGCAAGCACTGTTCTTCTCCTCCTAAGCTTGTATTTTTCCTTCAACAATCTGTTCTCCTCCCATTCTTTTTTGTCTGTCTGTGTATCTAAAACACTCTTGATCTTCTCCTTTTATCCTTGAAAAAGGTAACCCTAATCTCTCTAACCCTAAGATTAGATCTCATCTCATCTTGAGATGTAAGGTTAAAAATAGAAAATCACTTAAGTGAATATCAAAATAGAATCACTTAAGTGAAGTACAAAATAGAATCACTTAAGTGAACTTAAAAATAGAAAATCACTTAAGTGAATTTCAAAATAGAATTAGAAATGTCTCGAACCACTTCTAGCACGTTCATTTGCCGTCTTAGCCAGCATTCAAATACGGATAGAAAGGCTCCTCCCTTATTCCTTTGGTGTTCTCCCCCCTTCTCAGCTTAGTAAGGAGAAGATGCTCCATGAGATCTGGAAGGATGTTATTCTCTAGTATCCTAGATGCACATGGATCTCTCCTGTTGCCCCTCTTTCCCCCAAGTTGTCTTTCTACCATGAGCACTTCTTACAGATTCAAGAGGGCAGAATAGTTACTCCACAATACCTTCAACAGCACACAATGCATAGTCTTCGGATCCTGATTGGGCAACTCGGTGTGTTCTCACCAACTGTGAATTGAGTCAAATCACCATCTTCTGACGAAGAAGCGGGTTTGCTTGTTTGGTTTCTTGGCCAGTTGAAACCTTGCATCACTTTATCTTTTGCTATCCCAGTTATTACGAGATCCAAGGCAGATTCCATTGCCTTTTCAAAGACAACTCTCGATCTGTTTCTACCTTCTTCAAATACCTGGACCAGCGGTGTCTCGCACTTTTTCTTAGGGAGATAACTCAGTTTTGTCGCCATAAAAGCTCTCCTCCAGATGGCTCTCACCCTCGTCAACATCGGCTCATCACAACTTACTTCACCAGGTCCGACAGAACAGGTGACATCGAACGGAAACACTATGCTTCTTCCAGTTCGAACGGCAGCAGGGTCACTAGACAGCGCACCCACAACTTGTAAGGGTCCCGAACTAGCTATGGACAAAGACATATCATGGACTTCTTCAACTCGAATACTTCAACCATGATTGTTAGAAGAGATTAGTTTATGGGGGTTCTTGGAGTTTGCCCTTCCTGGGCTGCTCCCTCCCCCCTCCCTTTCTCTCTCCGTTCTTCTTGGTGTGCTCTTCGCTCCTCTGGACTGCTACCCTCCACCCTTCTTCTCCCCCTTCTCTATTACCCTTCTATTTGGCCCATTTGTCGAGTTACGTCTTGTATTTAACTTAGTTTATTTTCTTTGTTGGGCTTTTTAGCCTGCTGGTTGGCAGTCATTATTGCCCTTCTTGTAGTCCCTTTGGTCTTTTTTTGGCCCACCACGGACATTAATAATATTTCATTTCATTTCTCTCCAAGAGGTGAGATTGACAAACATTTCCTCTTTAGATTCCCTATTTATTATGAGATTTTAGGGAGGCAATATTGTGTAGAGACTCCAATGGATTGCTTGCCACTTTTTCCAGCTATCTTGATCAAAGATGCTTGGCTCTATACCATCGGGAAGGTATCACTTTTCAATGTCAATTATTACAATGGACATCGACTACTAGTCAACTAATCACCTCCTTCTTCCACTCTATCTCTGCTTCCAAGAGTAACAAGCATTCATTTGAACCTATGGCTCTCTAGAATGTTAATGACAGATCTGTTCATTGTTTTCTGCATAAGTGAGTGGCTACTAGGGCTTCAATTCTTTCTTCCTCTTGCATGCAACAGCACAAGTCTACAGTTTTCTGCCATCAGGTTTCGACCATCAGCTCTCGTGGATTGGATCTGTTGATGCACACTATGGAGGCAATATCGAGAATAGGAAATACCATTCAAGATATGCTCTGCATTTTGGTTCAGCAGTTGTATATTGAAGCCGAAAGCAGCAGGAAGTGTTAGCAGCATCTTTTACCAAATAAATTGTTTGGTCAAGACAAGTCCTAATAGATCTTGATTTTCCTCGGACAGGTCTTACAACTGACAACTTTGTTGATCAACAACCAAAATGCAAGAATGATTACCAATTATCCAGTACTCAATACCAGAAAAAAACACATTGATACAAAGTACCGCTAGATTCAGCAGTTAATCATAAATTTTACAGTTGAAGCATTGTTTTGTATCCCAACAAGTAGCAGACATGCTCAAAAAAGCTTTGAGTATAATCAAATTCTATAAATTCCAAATTCTATTCGGAGTTGTCCAAAATATGTTTATGATTAAATAGGCAAATGCTAGTAATCATTAATAAAGCACAAACTTGTAATTAGTTAAATTAACTAATACGGTTTACTATCTCATGTAACTAACTATACAGAAAACACCCTTCTATACAGCAAGCTTGTTGGAATGCTAGTCCTACATATCTGAGTAATAAATATTTCTTTCATTTCTTCGTTCAATTAACTTACAAGGATGGACAGCATTCAGCAATAATTTGTCAACTACTGCCTTCTTACAAGCAATATCTTCCTCCACATCATTGAAGCGTTTAGAGGCTTGTTTATGTTCACCTCCACCGATGGTACTCTTCATCAAGACTCCTGTTAAGACCCCATTCTAATATTATTAATAATTGTTTAGTCATGTGGTACTTCGGGCGCCTAGGCTTATGGGCCCATATGATGTAACCATTATGTATTATAAAAAGACGTTATTTAAAGATGTAACAATTATTATTTAGGAGTTACTAGCTCGGCCCCCACTTGCACGTGGATGGGAACCCTTGAGCGTTAGGGTTAGGGTAGCCAAAGTCTATAAAAGAGCCAAGGGGGCAAGAGAAGAGACATCTCATATTTTGTTGTATCGAAGCTCTGCTTCTAAGGAGGTTGCCCCCTCGAAGAGGCTTGCGATTTTGTAATGTGTTCTTGTTTTCTGCAATATAATCTACTGCATTTCTATTTCGTATTGCAATATTGTTAATTTCAAGCTTATTTTCTGTTATTATTGCAATATCGTGTGGATGTGCTTTTATTTTACTGCAAGGTTCCTAACAAGTGGTATCAGAGCACTTTCCAGGGCCGCGTCCTACTGCAGTGCAAACAATTCGTGTCCTGCCATTCCGACCTATTAGGTATAATTTTTCCTTGTTTTTATTTTCTTGCTTATTACCCTACAAAGAAAAATCGAGCCATTTTTTTTTTCTATTTTAGTTTAATAGGTTAGAAACCTTGTGCCAAGGGTTTTAAAATATCATAGAGGAGTTGTCGTTATTGGCTAAGCTAGATTGCCCATAAAGCATCTAGTGAAGTGAGGGGTGATCAAACTCCAATACCTAGGCCTCAAACAACACCCATATACAGACTTGAGCTCCCATGTACTTTATAGGGAGACCCCCTAGGTTTAGGAGAGACCTTTAGCCATAGGAAGCTTTTCGACCATGTATCTATCCATAGTGCACCAAGCACAACACTCGAGAAGATTACCCTCTCGTACTGTCAGAGAGGCGGGTAGTGCGCTCAAGGGTATGTGTGGAACCCTCCTTGAGTAGTGGCCTAAAATATTGGTCTAAGCATTATCGTTCGTCGTTGCGGTATAATAGAGGGCTATGGACAGTGCACACACCTTGGCCTAGAGTTACCCTATTTCAGTCATATGTCAAATCCTAATATAAACTATCAAACCTCCAAAACCCTAACCACAGATTTGAGCATACTGAGGAGACTACACCTATCATAAAATTGACTATATTATAACCATTCTTGACTAACAAAGATAATTGTTGGGGTCAGTAATAGTTGGGAACAGTGTCAGACAGGGCAGTTGTTAGTAATAGTCAAAATAGTGTCTACCAGGGCAGTTATCGGTAATAGTCAAAAATAGTGTCAGACAAGGCAGTTGTCAGTAACAGTCAAAATAGAGTCTATCAGGACAGTTGTCAATAATAGTCAATAACAGTGTTAGACAAGGTAGTTGTTGATAATAGATTAAATAGTAACAGATATGGTAGTTGTCGAGGAATAGAGAAGAAAGCCATTTTTCTAGGTGAAGAAAAGCTTTAGGAGAAAAAAAGACAAATGACTAAAAAGTTTAGGGTGCCAAAAATATCATTTTGAGACCTAGTCCATTGTGATTGTCTTTTCAAGCTGATCATTTTGATATATAGCACCCAAACACTTTTTTGGACCATTACTAAAAATAGTAACTCCTAAAACAACACTTCTATTTTTAGTAAGGTAGTTTGGGTGGTCCAAATCACAAGTCCATGGCTAGAGGAACTAGAGGAGCAATGAGGGAGATGGAGCAAAACCAATTGAGTGAACAAATAGGGCTATTGAGTCAACAACTTACTAACCTATAGAACCAATTTGGACATGAAATTAAACATTTGAAAGATTCTATGCATCTTTTGAACTCTGAACAGATCAAAGTAAAAACGGGGATTGAGGAGAAATTCCATGAGGTTGAAGGGCGTTTAAAAGGAGCCACTCATTTACACCAACAGATTAACAATGAAGGAATGGTTGGCAGTTCGGGAAATATGGAAGAGGATACACATCATGCTCTTTTTAATAATAATGCCCCATATAAAATGCCCAAGTTAGACTTCCCCAAGTTTAATGGAAAGGACCTCGATGGTTGGTTGTGCCGAGCGGATCAGTTTTTCAAGCTCCACAATGTACCCCAATACTTATGGATCACCATGGCATCCTTTAACTTTGAATCTGAAGCCCTTCAATGGTATCAATGGGTGCAACATATGATTCCTGACCTTTCTTGGGAAGAATTTGAATCCCAATTACTCACTCATTTTGGCCCTAGTGAGTATGAGGACTTTACAAGAGCTTTAACAAAATTGAAACAGACCTCTACTATTCATGACTATCAGACTCAGTTTGAGAAGTTGGCTAATAGGACAAGGGGTTTGAGTGAAGGATTTTTTTAGAGTTGTTTTATCAGTGGGTTGAAGGATGATATCAAGGCCGAGGTAAAAATGTTCAAACCACAATCCATGATGCAAGCAATAGGATTGGCTAGGCTAGCAGAGGAAAAATTTACTGCTTAGAGGCATTCATCTAAATTTCCATAGGCCAAACCCTCATTTCCATCCAAGATCACATCAAATATAGGAAATAAATCTCCAATAATTAAGCGATTGACTAGGGAGGAAATGGATGCCCATAGAGCACAAGGGTTATGTTATAATTGTGATGAGAAATATTCTTCAGGGCATAAATGTGTACAACAAAAATTGTATTTGTTAGATGTGGATGATTCTGCAGTAAATGAAGTACATGAAGAAGTAGAACAACAGGAAGAAGAGCACCAGGATGAGGGTGAAGCACAAGAAGAACCACAACTAGAGATTTCAGTTCATGCACTTGCAGGAATCTCGACCCCTCAAACTATGAAGGTAGTAGGATATTTCAAGGGGCAAAGAATTATAATTCTTATTGATTCAGGCAGTACACATAATTTTATTGATCCTCGAGTAGCTAAGCAAGCAAACTGCTACATACATTCTTGCAATTCTTTTGAAGTCATGGTGGCAAATGGAGGAACATTACCTTGTAAAGGGAAATGTCAAAATGTTAAGTTGAAGATAGGGGATTATGAACTTAAAACTGATATGTTCGCCCTTCCGTTAGGAGGATGTGATGTTGTTTTGGGGGCATAATGGCTTCGTACCTTGGGAACAATAGCCTAGAACTTTGCCGAACTTTGGATGCAATTCACTCAGAATGGGAGGTCATACACTCTTCGTGGCTCACACGTGAGATCCCCTCAGGTCATCAGTTCAAGTCGAATGGAGAAATTATTAAAAAATCCTCACATGGGGTAGTAGCCCAATTGTTTGCAATCCAACCATAGAATATTGAAGCAACTGAACCACAAGGGGATTTGCAACTCCTTTTGAATAAACATGATGTTGTCTTTGCGGAACCCAAGGGATTACCTCCACGCCATTCCCATGATCATGCAATACAGCTGGTACCAGGAAGCTTGCCACCTAACATCCGACCCTACAGATACCCATATGCACTAAAATCAGAAATTGAGAAGTTGGTCCAAGAGTTATTAAAAACAGGGGTAATTCGACCCAGTAACAGTCCTTATTCTTCATCGGTACTATTGGTCAAGAAAAAAATGGGTCATGGCGGTTGTGTATAGACTTTCGTGAACTCAATAAACTCACCATTAAGGATAAATTTCCTATTCCTGTGATTGATGAGTTGTTGGATGAGTTACATGGCACCAAATTTTTCTCCAAGTTGGATCTCCGCTCTAGATACCATCAAATAAGGATCAAGGAAGAAGACATTCCAAAAACAACATTCAAGACTCATGAGGGCCATTATGAATTTTTGGTCATGCCTTTTGGCCTAACTAATGCACCTTCAACCTTCCAGAGCCTCATGAACAATGTCTTCCGCCCATTCCTTCGCAAGTTTATTTTGGTCTTCTTCGATGACATTCTCATCTACAGTCGCACTTGGGCAGAGCACTTACAACATCTAGATCAAACTTTGCAACTATTGCAGGACCATCAATTATTTGTCAAATGATCCAAATGTTCCTTTGGAATGTAGGAGGTCGAATACTTGGGGCATATTGTTTCATAGGAGGGAGTTAAGGTTGACCCAAAGAAAATTGAAGCTATACAAAATTGGCCTAAGCCACAAACTCTCAAGGCACTTCGAGGATTTTTGGGTCTCACTGGCTACTACCGACAATTTGTCCAAGGTTATGGAAAAATAGCAACCCCACTAACTACCATGTTAAAGAAGAACTCATTTATGTGGACACCTCCAACAGAAAAAGCTTTTGCAGATCTCAAGGAAGCCATGATTTCGACACCGATGTTAGCCACTCCCGATTTTTCCAAACCATTTATAATTGAAAGTGATGCTTCGGGCCATGGCATTGGTGTCGTATTAATGCAAGAAGGGTGACCCCTAGCTTTCACTAGTAAGGCATTGTCGAGAAAAAATTTGGGGAAGTCTACTTATGAAAAAGAAATGATGGCCATCCTCCATGTTGTCAATCATTGGCGACCTTATCTCATTGGGAGGCATTTCTCTATTAAAATGGATCATCAAAGTTTGAAATATTTTTTGGAATAAAGGGTATCTACTCTAGCACAATAAAAATGGGTTTCAAAATTGTTGGGGTATGATTATGATATTATTTATAAGAAAGGGAAGGAGAATATTGCGGCAGATGCCCTCTCACGTCAGTTTGAGGATCAAGGACACTGTGTGCCATCTCTTCCCCACTTCCCCAATGGGTCTCCCAACTTCAAGAAGAAGTAACCAAGGACCCACCCTTGCAAACTTTGAGGAACAGCTCCAAAGGGACCCCAATTCACACACCGGTATTCATGGGATGGACAACTGTTAAGATACCAAGCTCGCATTGTGGTTCCTAAAACTTCATCACTCCGTGAGGACATCATGAAGGAGATGCATGCTTCACCCACAGCAGGCCATTTGGGTTTTTTGAAGACATATGAGCGAGCTAAACGGTCATTCTATTGGGAAGGAATGAAAAAAGACATCCAAACTTTTGTGGCGGAATGTGAGATCTGCCAATGGATGAAGGGAGAAACGGTTCGTACTCCAGGCACTCTACAACCTTTACCAATCCTAGAAAATGTATGGACTGATATCTCCATGGATTTTATTGAAGGGCTTCCTAAATCTGGGGGAAAATCGGTCATTCTTGTGGTGGTGGACCGTCTCTCAAAGTATGCTCATTTTTGTTCCCTCGCCCATCCTTACCATGCCTCCACCATTGCTCAAATATTCATGGACTCCATTTTTAAACTCCATGGTATGCCAAAATCCATTGTGTCTGACCACGACCCCACTTTCACCAATCATTTTTGGCAAGAATTGTTTAAACTATAGGGAACGCAACTACGAATGAGCTCAACCTACCATCCACAGACTGATGGGCAAACTAAAATTGTCAATAAATGCTTGGAAACCTACCTTCATTGTTTTACCTCCGAGCACCCAACATAATGGGCTAAGTGGCTTCCATTGGCTGAATGGTGGTACAACACTTCATTCCACACAACCTCTAGAATGACTCCTTTTGAGGCAGTTTATGGGTACCCACCTCCGTCGCCCTCTTCATATGTTCTAGGAAACTCCAAAGTTCAAGCGATGGATGCAACACTTCAAGAACGTACCCAACTCTTACAACAGTTGAAGGAGAACTTGGTTATGGCAAAACCAGATGCAACAACAGACTAATCAACACCATTCAAAGCGTAGCTTCAATATAGGCGATATGGTCTTCCTTCGACTCCAACCATACAAGCAATCTTCAGTGCAACTTCATGCTCATCAAAAGCTTGAAGCTTTGCAGTATCAAGATTGGACAAGTGGCCTATAAGCTCACGTTACCACCTTCTTCCAAAATCCATCTAGTCTTCCATGTCTCTTGTCTCAAGAAGGTACTCGGCAACCGCATTCAGGTCCAATCGACACTCCCTGAGTTGGATGATGAAGGTTCGGTCATCTTGGAGCCTGACAACATTCTGGACCACAGAACCCGCACTCTCCATAACCACACCATCACTGAAGTCTTGGTCCAATGGCGGGGTTTACAGCAGGAAGATGCCACATGGGAGTCTCTTCAGCAACTTCAGCAGCAATTTCCTCATCTCCAGCTTTGAGGACAAAGCTTTTTTGAAGGGGATGGGCATGTTAAGACCCCATTCTAATATTATTAATAATTGTCTAGTCATGTGGTACTTCGGGCGCCTAGGCTTATGGGCCCATATGATGTAACCGTTATGTATTATAAAAAGACGTTATTTAAAGATGTAACAGTTATTCTTTAGGAGTTACTAGCTCGGGCCCCCACTTGCACGTGGATGGGAACCCTTGAGCGTTAGGGTTAGGGTAGCCAAAGTCTATAAAAGAGCCAAGGGGGCAAGAGAAGAGACATCTCATATTTTGTTGTATTGAAGCTTTGCTTCTAAGGAGGTTGCCCCCTCGAAGAGGCTTGCGATTCTGTAATGTGTTCTTGTTTTCTGCAATATAATCTGCTGCATTTCTATTTCGTATTGCAATATTGTTAATTTCAAGCTTATTTTCTGTTATTATTGCAATATCGTGTGGATGTGCTTTTATTTTACTGCAAAGTTCCTAACAACTAATCAAATTCCAATATTAATAGAACCCTTCCTGCTATTTTTAGTACTTTGTCTTCCATACAGAAACAAGTGTGTGTAACATGATGAATAATACATCCATGCCTGTAAAAATTAGTTATGCAAGGAGGCTGACAATCAGTACCGATAACACCCCATCCACTACACTACCAGGGAGACAGACAATATTGTATTGCAGAGAAAAAGAAGGCATGAATCAGGGAAAAAAGAATAATTTTATCAATACAAAAAGAATGTTACATAAGAAACATGCACAGGGTCAAATCCTTGTACCTTCAACAATCTTTCTTTCCAGTCTGCTGTTACATGCGATATGAGCCTTGGCATGAAACTAATTAAAGGAAGGGCCTGCTTTTCAACAGACTTTTTATGATATGCTGGAAGCACCTGAAAATTAAATTCAAAAGACCCTTATCAGAAGACTCTGCCTTTTTGTACTCTAAAATATTCTTTACTATTTTGTACAGCATAATACTAACAAAGCACTGAGAAAAACAAACATTGATGGCTAATTACTACACTGTCATGTGTCCTACCAACCTTTGGCCCCACATCTTTGTATTTGATAAACGATGCATTTACTATTGCACCAAACACAATACATTACCTGCCAGAACTTCTAAAAATACACCTTATGTTTCATTGTAGAATTCAAAAAAAAGGAACTCTCTTGTTCCATATAGTCTATTTTTAGCTTATGGATGTTATAAGTAGAAAAGGAATTTAGATGAACCAGTAAGAATTATAGAAGTGAGTCAGAGAACTCCAAAACTGAGAAATAAAGTACTTGCTTGACAGGTCAAAAGGACTCATCGAAGATGCTACCTATGAATATAGAACCTTTCTGAGGGTATCTGGTCTTTTTTGATGAAAAATAAGATTTAAACTTGCACAGGCCATTACTTAATATGCCATGTATGTGAGGCCATGAATAAAAATTTTGCGTGGAAATGAAAGATGACAAATAATCCTACACACTGGAGGTGAAAATGGAAACTAAAATAATAAAATAAGCATTGGCATTAAGTTACAAAGTGGGCTAAAACACTAACCAAAACTTATCATCTTACCTGAGTTCAAGCTCAGCTGTTAGGATAGAATATAATAGGTATTTAAGTGGAACAAAATTCTGTTATTGTCCACAGATAGCCAAAGAAGGCCAATGGGACTTATTGAAAAGAGTTGTTAAAATTCATTGTTGTAACCAAAAAGTATGACAAAGACAAGCTGGAGTAGAGCAAAGAATCTAGTGTAAACTACATTGAAATGAAAAAACCATATGACATAAAATTACAGCCACCAGGTTTACCCAAAATGGATAAACCCTAACATACTAAAAGTAATGATGATTAGAAAGCCACAAATAAAGATAAAACAGAAATAGAAAGGAGCTCCAATGGATACAAGTGCCAACACTAATCTATAGTGGGATGTAAAGTAGAAGCACAGTTGCCTTCCTCACAAACTATCCCAAAAGGGCAACCACAGGATCTAATGATGCTCCTAAGAGAATGGGCCCAGACTAAGAGGGCCTGATTGGACAATTCTGGGAGGACATGTAGTTCGACTCCTCTAAGACTCTTCTAGCATCCATCGCCATGGAACCAATAAAAAATCATAGGACATTCGTAAGCTATGCCTGTCTACAACTCCTCGATACACAAGGGGTGGTCAAAACCCGACACCGAAGAACTGCAATCTTATCTCGCCACATTCAAGAAGAAGAAAGAATTGAAGCCCTAGTAGCCATTCTTGTATGCAAACTGGGCACATAGATCTATCATTAACATTTTGGAGAGTTGTAGCTTCAAATGAATGTTTATTACTCTCAATTGCAAAGATAGAGTGAAAGAATGAGGTTATTAGTTGATTAATAGCAAATCTACACTATAATAATTGACGTCAAAGAGTGATAGCTTTCCTCAAGTACAAAGCCAAGCATCTTTGGTCAGGATAGTTGAAAAAAGTGGTTAGCAGTTCCCGAGTCTCTATACAAGCAAATAGTACCTCCCTAAAATCTCATACTAAACAGGACACCTGAATATCAAATGTTCTTTAGTCTCCACCTCCTGAATAGAGAAAATATGACATACCCTATCCTCTCGAGGAATATGGTGGTTTGTCTCCACTCAAAACTGATGTGAGCACACTCTAAGCCGACCAAGAGGAATCCTAAGGTTGTGTGTCACTATGTTCAATTTCGTTGGACATAATCAGGACGAGTAATAATGCCATTCTCGTAATAATGCCATTCTCGATCCCTCATGAAATGTTTAGTGTAGAAGGCCAACTTAAGACTAAGAGGTTGAGATGGAGTGAACCAAGTGATCCAAACATAATGTCAATAACATCATCTCTGACTGCTTCATTAACTGCCTTCTTATAAGAGAGAAGGTGGGGAGGAGCATTTAAAGACTATTTGAATGGAGGTGATCAATCTATGGAGATGCCAAATAAATGAAGAAGAGAAATAACTTCCAAGTACCATCCACAAGAGTGACCAAAAGTGCTCATAGAGGTAATAAATTCTGAGGAGCAAAGCACCAAATATGGGGATCTCTCTTGGCCTGAGGTAAATTCACCCATGGATCTAAGGCAATGAAGATGAAAAACACTATTGAAGATGCTCTTGAGGCAAAGAGGATGAGCGCCAACGTCAGCCTGAAAAATATGTTTGGGAATTGTTCTTTCACAGATGGATAAACCGTTGAAACACAATTCCCAATCAAAACACCCTAGACTTGGACCCTAAATCTCAGACCCATAAAGGGCTGTGCGTTTTAATATGGATCTGAGATTCGGGATCCAAGTCTAGGATAACACTTAATCACAAAAGGAATTACCCAGGTCTGAAAATGGCCAACGCCCAATAGCGTCACCTTTGTACCCAGCAAGAGGATCCTGCTACTACATGGGCATCATCCCAGAAGGAAAAGGTACACATGTGAGAACTAAGACCAAAAGGCTATCTCTTGACATAAGACAATGCATAAGAACCAAAGCTAGAAGGTATATATACCGACTTGTGGGCAATCCCAGAGGAAAAGGTCCCAAATGCGTAAATATATATTGGCTTGAGACATTCTCAAGGACTGAGGCCAAAAGGCTCATGACCAAATTGCAAAGATCATTATCAGCATTTTATCAGCAAGTCTCAAGGAACAAAAAAAAACCTTTAAAAACGGTTTAATTTTCATATCTTCCAAAAAATATATATATAACTTTAAATTTAATTTAAACCAATGAATTTTTTCACAATTTATCACCATTTTTTTCGTTTTTGGATATTGAAAAGTGGGAGGCAAAAAACTGTTGCCAAATCTGGTACCTTTCCTCATTGTTTATGGATAAGCATAAGAACTGTGTCCAAAAGGCTTACGCATCAGCTTGAGGCCAATCCTAGGAATCGATATGACAAGACTTGTATGTTGGCTCCTATGTAAGCCCAAGAATGTGACCAATTGTTCATATCATTTATTTAAATCTAAAAAAATGTTATTCATAAACCATAGTCAGATATGACAAGTCGATTACAGTTCCAAAAAAGGGAGCCTTAAGCCTGAGTTTTAAAAGAAGGATGACTATGAAAGTCAAGGAATGTTCTGCATGAGATCATTTTAGTATTGGTCATACTCCAAAGTAATCACCGTTGGCATGTTGACTGTCCTGCTGCCATCACCCACCACACACATGCATGGGAATATTTGAATTGTCTTTCTTCAAGACATTATCAAAGGAATTACTGGTGAAAAGAGCTAAAAGACTGCGATCACAAGGCTCTTCAAAAATCGCTTCTATGCCTGGAGTAATATTCACACTGATCAATAATAAGAATTTGTTTCCAAATTATTTGATTTTAAAAGAAGATTGCCATCAAACTATAAGCTTATTTTAATTCACTCATAGACATTGCACTCTTGTACTTACAAAGAAGTGCATGTTTCTATACTGACAAAGTACATGCTGCCAAAAACATCAATACAAAATACACATTAAACTCTTAAAGTAGAATTTCAATATGTCAGAACATATTAGTCACACAAGACCCTTGCATATTTACAATTTAGAGAAAGAATGGGTAATGACAAACCTGGCCTTTTAGGGAATTCTCCATATATTGAAAAATTCTTTCAGTTGGAAGACAACAAATTCCAACCCAATCTGCAATCTCCAGGGCAACCTCACATATACCAGTATTTAATGTAACAAAATGTTCTTGAACCTGCTTGACCATGAAAAATATTAACCTTATTAAATTAGTAGCCTTGTAAATAAAATTTACACTAAAAGAAATGAAATCAAGTAAACCAAAGCTCACTCAAAAGTGATAACAATATTTACGTTTATGAAATCAAAATTCACCAGCTGAATCAATATTCCAAATTTTCAGATTTCTAACTATAAGTTTAAACATTTGCCTTGCTATACCAAAGCCAAAAGAAATAATAAAACAGCCTCAACTCAATTACTAAATGTTTCTAGAAGAACTGGTTACGAACAACATAATTTTCAATTTATTGTTAATCTTTATAAAACATTCTTACAAACCAACCCTTCTCGTAAACCAACGGCCTTTCATTGTTAGCATACAACATTTAATGTGAATTAATGTTAATTTAGAATAGACGAACACTTATGAACATGTCCAAATCTTATTGCCTATCATTTTTCATGTGCTTCAAGAACAATGACATTCAATGTGAATTAAAGTTGACTTAGGATAGATGAATACTTATTTGATGTGTTGTTATTGTCAGAACATGTCCAAATTTTATTGTCTATCATTTTTCATGTGCTTCAAGAACGAAGCCTTTTCAACAATAGAGGTCATGTTATAAATTTACTCAATGGAGGTCATGTTATTAATTTACTTAATTGCCTCTTGGGCATATGGCACAATGACATGCCATTTTGTAGGCCACTATGTTAGGAAAACAATCTCCTTCAACTTTTGATACATATCAACACAAAAATTTATCATAAATACATCTATAATTTGTACTATGCTATCCAACCTACTTAGATCTAAGAGGCAAGAAAAATCCCATTAAGTGCTCAAGTTGACGACTACAATACAGCCATCACTGAAACAATCCTGGCAACCTTCAATCACCATTTAGCATTCATCATTGTCACCCTATTTGGAATTATATTCATTGATACATAACACCAACTAATTTTGTCATAACAAGCCTAGTGGAAGTGCTGAAGGCTTTCTACAATTATGTGAAAAAGGACTTCTTATGATTGGGCAAGACACATACTAGCCATCACCTCATGCTTAAACTAGCAGTAAGGAGCTAATGATCTAGAAATTCAATGGCAGGGGTGTTACAAATCCATTTGGAAGTTGAGATCTTTTTAAGATGAAGTTCCAATATGGCTAGTGCTTCAACAAGAGCTGGTTGTTAAATTTTGACTTCATAAAATTGGTATCTGAGACTTGTTTTGCGTACAGAATGGGAGAAAGAAGACAATTTGCTACAGTTTTTGTGAAATGTTCTATGAGTAAGAGACTCTTTTGTGTTGATTTCAAAGCGAACTTTGTTTACTTTTTACTATTTTTTCATGGCACAATTTCCTTTTAGGGGATACTTTGGTGATCAAAAAGAGATGCTAGACTGTTTAGCAAATTTTGCAACTATGTGCCTTTAGTTTCTTATGAAGTTATAGACATAAAGAAACATTTCAAGAAGTTAATCAGCCCATCGGTTAAGGCATTTTGAGTTTTCAACCAAGACACACATATACATTAGAAAATTTTAACTTGAGTGTTTTCATGTCTTCTATCCTTGTTTTTAGAGGAGAAGAAATCCTTGCAATGTTGTTACTAACATGTTGTAAGTCTTGTAGTCCATGATGATTAAGAATTCACTTATATACAGTGTTACATGGGGTAGCGTTCCCCACCCCGGAGGTCCCCGTTTCGCCCTCCCCTGCATTTTGGGGAGAGGGACGAAACATCCCCAGAACATACCCAATTTGGGGGACTCTAGAGGAATAGTCCCCAAAACATGTCGGTCTCCCCAGAAGCATCCTCAAAATGGAGCCATCCTAGGAAGGTGTTTCCTGGATGCCAAAGCATCCTCGAGATGTGGGAGGGGATGCAACAGTTGGGATTATACTTCAGCTGGCACATATGCCATATGCATATTTTGAATCCTGAATGATGTTTGAAATAGCCGAAACATGCAAAACTAGAAGTCTCTAGTAGTTACAAATGCTATTATTACTTTTGTTGAAACATGTTAACTCAAAGAATTGAATCCTAGATGCTTGGCTTAGCTGAAAAGATGATATCTGAGACTCCTGAACTGTTATGCAAGTTTATACTACTTTAGCTGCAACATGACAAAGATATACTGCAAGGTGAGTATAGGCCAAATTGTACAAATACTTCAATTTAATCTTTAGTCCTTTGAGGAAGTAAAATTTCATTGTTTTGCTTTCACATTATGTTATGTTGTATATTCATGCTTTCACATTGTTATGTTATGTTGTATATTCGAGATGTGGGAGGGGACCTAACGGTTGGGATTATACTTTAGCTGCCACATATGCCAAGTGCATATTTTGAATCCTGAATGATGCCTGAAACAGCTGAAACATGCAATACTAGAAGTCTCTAGCAGAGACAAATGCTATTATTACTTTTGTTGAAACATGTCAACTCAAAGAATTGAATCCTGGATACTTGGCATAGCTGAAAAGATGATATCTGAGACTTCTGAACTATTAAGCAAGTTTATACTACTTCAGCTGCAACATGAATAATGATTTACTGCAAGATGAGTATAGGCCAAATTGTACAAATACTTCAGTTTCATCTTTAGTCCTTTAGGAAGTAAAATTTCATTTTTTGCTTTCACATTATGTTATGTTGTATATTCATGCTTAAAAGATCCAACTTGGGGCTCAAAATTATCTATTTAAAAGATAGATGTACTTCATCCCCTGACCATCCTGCCGCCATCCCGGATTTTGGGGCCAAACCCATATCATCCCAAACTCACATCCTAAGTTTATACTACTTCAGCTGCAACATGAATAATGATTTACTGCAAGATGAGTATAGGCCAAATTGTACAAATACTTCAATTTCATCTTTAGTCCTTTAGGAAGTAAAATTTCATTGTTTTGCTTTCACATTATGTTATGTTGTATATTCATGCTTAAAAGATCCAACTTGGGGCTTAAAATTATCTATTTAAAAGATAGATGTACTTCATCCCCTGACCATCCTGCCGCCATCCCGGATTTTGGGGCCAAACCCATATCATCCCAAACTCACATCCTGCCATACAATGCCATCCCCATCCAGGAAACTCCATGGACTATAGCTTATACCAAACAAAAAAAAACATAGTAGTAAAGCTCCAACAGCCACAATGAACCACCTCCTCCATAATTACAAAGAAAGCAAAAGTTTGGTTTGAATAAAAGGGATGAATCCAAAAAGTTCAGTCAGTTCAGAAAATACAAATAAATGGGATTAACATAAAATATAAAACTGTAGCCAAAATATATCCCAAGTATCAAATTTAATAACATTTAAGTTTCAAACAATGTTTCATTAGGGTTATAATGGTAATACAGGTATCATTGTCATTATGAAACGCATCTTCCTACAACAATAAAATTAACACACAAAATATGCACCAAAATGGGAAATGAAACATGAATTTTATTAATTGCTTGAAAGATTATACTATCACAAGCCACTTCGAGGGGGCTACCTCCTTTAGATCTCTTAATGCAAAAAAAGCAATTTTTCCCTCTTCTCTCCTTACAATCTAATATGTAATAAGGAACCATACAATTGCTTACAAACCCTAACTCTTACCCTAAATAGACTTTGGGTCTTGCTAACTAATAACACTAACTATTACTAACAACATGAATAATTATAATAATTATATAGTTAGGGCATAAGGGTCCAAACATGCCCTCCCCCTTCAAAAGTTTTGTCCTCAAAGCTTAAAACGCTGAAATTGTTGTTGAAGTTGGTGGAGTGGCTCCCATGTTGCATCTTCCAACTGTAAACCCTGCCAGTGCACCAACAATTCAATGAGAGTGCGGTTGCAAAGTTGGCAGGACCAAGGATCCAAGATTGCCTTTGGTTCGAGAAGAATTGACCACCCTTCACTATCAAGCTCAGGCAAAGTTGATTGTAACTAAACATATTGACCGAGGACCTTCTTCAAACAGGAGACATGAAAAACTGGGTGGATCTTGGAGGTGGATAGAAGGTCCAATTTATAAGCCAGAGATCCAATGCATTGCAAAATGCGATAAGGCCCATAGAATTTGGGAGCTAATTTGTGACAGCCTTCTATCTTCAGGGATGTTTACTTGTAGGGCTGAAAACGTAAAAACACCATATCACTTTCAACGAAAGACAACTCAGAACGGTGTTGATCAACTTGTTGCTTCATTCAATTCTAGGCCATTGTCAATTTGTCCTTGAGAACTTGGATAATGCTCTCACAAGTGGAGAGAGAGGAATCCACAACTTGTACCTTAGAGCTACCTGGAATGTAGGAAAGGAGTGAGGGTGGTGATTGTCCGTACACTGCTTCATAAGGTATCATCTTCATCGCCATATCATGTGTGGTGTTGTACCACCATTCTGCCAAGGGCAACCATTTGGCCTAGTGAGTCTATTGCTCAAAGGTAAAGCAATGCAATTAGGTCTCTAAGCACTCGTTGACAATTTTTGTCTAGCCATCAATTTATGGATGATATGTCGAGCTCGTATTAAGGTGTGTTCCCTAGAGCTTAAAGAGTTCCTTCTAAAAGGTTCTAGTAAATGTCAAATATTGGTCACAGACTATAGAAGTTGGCATTCCGTAGAGGCCAAATATTTGATCAAGGAAGGCAACAGTGGAGGCTTTATATGGGTGGGGAAGTGGAAGAAAGTGGGGCATACCTAGAGAGATGGTCCACAACCACAAAAATGACTGATTTTCCTCCATACTTGGGCAATCCTTCAATAAAATCCATGGATATATCTATCAAAACTTTCGTTGGAAATGGAAGGAGTTGCAACAAATGTGGGGTCTTGAGTATTTCTCCCTTGTGACGCTAACAAGTGTCGCATTCTTCAACAAAGCATTTGATATCCTATTTCATCCCTGTCCAAAAGAAATTCCAACGAACTCTTTCATAGGTCTTGAGAAATCCAAAATGCCCAGCAGATGGAGAAGCATGAAGTTCTTGCAAGAGTTGAGCACAAATAGCTGAATTAGAAATTAACATAATACACCCTTTGTAGCATAAATAATTTCCATCCCAAAAGTAATTAGGTTTGTTGCCCGGATCAAAAGTGATCTACTGAAGGAGTTGCTGAACCAAAACATTTTGATAACATTCCTCTTGAATCTCCTACACCAATTGGGTATTGGCCAAGTCTGCATGTCTTCAATCTTCTCGTAGTCCACCTTTACTCCTTCAGATGATATTATATGTCCAAGATACTCAATCTCTAGTTGCCCAAAGGAAAACTTGGAATGCTTGGCAAACAATTGGTTGTTAGCTAGAATTTGGAGTCTTTGATCCAATTGAACTAAGTGTTCAATCCCATGTTTTGCTATAGACCAAGATATCATCAAAGAAAACCAGAGTGAATTTCTTGAGGAATGGACATAATATCTCATTCATCAAGCTTTGTAATGTGGATGAGGAATTTGTAAGGCCAAAGTGCATGACAAGAAATTCATAGTGACCCTCATGGGTTCAAAAAGCAGTCTTGGGGCTATCTTCATCTCGGATACAAATGTAGTGATATCCTGATCGTAGGTCCAAATTTGAAAAGAAATAAGCCCCATGCAATTCATCAAGAAGTTCATCAATCACTGGAAGTGGAAACTTATCCTTGATTGTGATCTTATTTAACTCCCTGAAATCTACATATGGATGCCATGAACCATTTTTTTTTTATTAAGAGGACTGGTGAAGAATAAGGACTAAAGCTTGGCTGAATAATCCTTGCTTGGAGTAATTCTTGCACCATCATTTCAATCTTTGTTTTTTTGCATATAAGGATAGCGGTAGGGCCGAATATTAGGGGCATACTTCCTAGGAACAATTGATTGGCATGGTCATGTGAACAACGAGGGGGAAGCTCATATGGTTCTTTGAAGACCACGGCATGGTGATCCAAGAGTTTAGTCGATTCAACAAATTGGCTTGATTCAATATACTTGGTAAGCTTCATGGTAAAAAGCTTAGCCACAATGCCATTAGAACCCATTTTTAAAAGCTTTTCTATGTAGTGGGAGCTTATGATGCTCGATGACCCTACTTTAAGGCCTCCAAGAGTCTATTGATGGCCATTCTCTGTAAATCGCATCCACATTTCACAAATTCCCATAAGACAGGTCCTAAGGTGCATAACCATTGGGCACTCAAATCCACATCACAACCACCCAAGGGTAGAACAAACATATCCACTTGCAGGTTGTAGTCTCCTATTGAGAGCCAAACATTCCTAAATTTGCCCTTACAAGGTAGTGTTCTCCCATTGGCGATCATGAATTTAAAGCTGAAGATTGGGTACACATAGTAATATGCATTTTTGGCAATTTGAGGATCCAAGAAGTTATGAGTACTGCCATTGTCTATGAGAATAGCGAGGGGATGCTTCTTGAAGTACCCTCGAACCTTCATGGTTTGAAGTGTAGTAATCCTTGCTAAGGCATGCAAAGAAATTTCTATTTTTGGGTCCTCTTAGATATCTTGCTCCTCTATGTCCTCTGGTTGTCAATCTTTGGGTGGACCAAAATCTTCAAAAGGAAGAGTTCACCCCACATCTAAGAGATATAATTTCTGTTCCACACGTTTATGCCCAAGGGAGTACTTTTCATCACTATTACAACACAGTCCATTGTGACGGCAGCCTTCATCTCAGCCTTGTTCAAGCGCTTGATAGGTGCAAGCGCGTGTTCTAATTGGGTGCACAAAGCGGTGGCAAATTTCTCAGTGGCGGTGGTTTGTAGGTATGTCATTGAGTAGCAAATTTATCTTCAACCAATTAGGCTAAGCCAATAGCAGACATTATATTCTGAGGGCTTAACATTTTCACTTTTGCCTTGATGTCCTCTTTCAACCTACTAATAAAACAAATATGAAAGGAGGTGTCATCTAGGCCTTCTGTTCTATTTGCCAATTTTTCAACTTGGGTTTGATAGTCACAGCCTGACCCAATTTATCAAAGTTTGGTTAATGCGCCTGTGAAACCTTCATATGCATCAGGCCCAAAACAAACAAGCAGATTCCTACATAATCCCTCTCAAGTAGGTGTGCGAGAGGTCTTCTCGAACCACTGATACCACTGAATGGCTTCATGCTCCAAATTAAAGGAAACAAGGGATACCTTTTGCCAAACTAGGGTGTGATTTAAGGAGAAATGTTGTTTGGCCCTGATTACAGGTTCATCTTCATCAAAGCGAGGGAATTCCAACTTAGTTGGTCATTAGTGTTGTGGCTGAAATGCAAGCATACCAAGCCCTAAAGTGTTCCTGTCCTGGACCTGAAGCTGGTCCTTATCCTAAAATTGAAGATGGTCCCTATTGTGAACCTGAAGCTTGTCCCTGTCCTAAGTTAGATTGTCCCTATAGCAGCAATTGTGAGAATGCATTCTGTAATTGGTCCTGTTTAATACTAAGCCCAAAGATCCTAGACTCAATTTCCTCAATTCGGTCCAATTTATCAAGTTTGCTCAGAGCTGAGAGGTTGTCCTTGATTTTATTGAGGTCTTCATTCACCTTTTCCAAGGAGAGTTCTTGAGAATGAGTAGTTGGGGCCATATTGGGCACAAAAAAGGAGTCTGAAAAGTGTTACTAGGATTATATATCAAAAAGATCGGATTGAAGAGAGGATCGCAATGGGATGGGTGCTAAATTTAAATTTAAAAGATGCCTCAAAAAGGGGGTTCCTATTTTTCTAAAGTGGGAAATGACAAATTTAGGCAGAATTTGCAATTTCAAAAAAAAAAAATCTCAGTTTTTTATTTTTTGAATTATTTTAACAAGTTCTTTTTTCTCCAAATGAAATAAAAATTGCTTCAAAGTGCACCAATCTTAAAACTGCTATTTTTTACTCCAAAATGATTGGAATTTAAAAATTATTTTTGCATTGGGTTCAGTATGAAAAGGTAGAATTTTTTTTTTGGCTCATGGGAAGCATTGTTTTGAAAATAAAAGAATTGAATTTCCAGCAAGGTCTAAAACTATAACTTGCACGATACTGTTTGGCCCTAGATCTTTGCAAATTGAAAGAAATTCACCCCACACAATCTTGAAACCCTAGCCTATATGAAAAAATTTTGGCTTGGATTTGCACGACTGAAGAAGAGCAGGCTAACGAATTGGATGCTCTGAAATGTCTGTAACTATTTCAAGATGAAGATATCAGGAACTAACAAGCACCAGACTGTGGCTTCCTAGGGTTCAGGAAAAATCTCACTGGCCACAAATGCTTTCTAAGCGAGCAGCGCTCTCTGGGTACCAATTGTTTACCCAGTCTGGGTAGTTCTGTTAATAATCCAGCCATGGATTTATCTCAAAGCGACAGTTCTCTGTATACACTCAAAAAGGAAAAAAACTTCAGATAGGATACGGGGCCGTTGACCCTTTTCACTAGCAACACACTCAGACCAACTACTTGGGGTTCTTGGGGTACTTAAAATGAGTTTTTGGGCAGACTTTGGCCCAAGTACTTTCCCCGGTTGAGCAGTCAGGACTTACACTCTGAGTTTTTGGGCAGACTTTGGCCCAATTTTTTTCAGATCTGTGGTTGCTGCTGCTGCAAAAATTGGCTGCGTGATGCTATGAAAAGTGGCCCTAGAAAGCACTCTAATACCAGATGAAATGAATCTGCCTGCAACAATAAAATTAACACAGAAAATATGCACCAAAATGGGAAATCACGCACAAATTTTATTAATTGCTTGAAAGATTATACTATGCTATGAAAAGTGGCCCTAGAAAGCACTCTAATACCACATGAAATGAATCTGCCTGCAACAATAAAATTAACACAGCAAATATGCACCAAAATGGGAAATCAAGCACAAATTTTATTAATTGCTTGAAAGATTATACTATCACAGACCACTTCTAGGGGCTACCCCCTTTAGAAATCTTAATTCAAAAATGCAATTTCTCCTTTCTTCTCTCTTTACAGTCCAATATATTATAAGGAATCATACAATTGCTTACAAACCCTAACCCTAAATAGACTTTGGGTCCCACTAACTACTCTAATAACATGAATAATTAAATTGTTAAGACATAAGGGTCCTAACATATTGGTTGACAAACACTAATTTCTCTTTACACTGATTCCATATCTTCTCCTAAGTAGTCAAACCCCTTTTGAATTCCAATCCATAATTCGAATTAAGATATGTATCCTTGGAAACAAGGCAAATCTCACAACCAATACAAGAAAAATCATTCTTCTTATTCTATTTTTATTCCAATGAAAAGATTTGCAATGCAATAAAAATATAGAGTTTATTCAGAACGAACAAATTTGGTCCATTCCAAATGTTAATGGTCTCCTCCATAACCCAAGCAGTATAGATGACAAACCATAAAAATAAAAAATTCTCAACAGAGATCTCATAAGAGGAGTTTACATGCATCCAGAGACTTATGCATGCTTTTATCATATGCCGAAATCGGATTTCTTATAATTTATATAGAGGAAATTAATGTAAAAAGCAGCTCAAGTTACAAATACATCATCATGACTGCATGATAAGAAGTCTCTACAATTAACAGAATGCTCTTGAAAATGGTGAAACTCGTGACAAAAGTGTGATACGATTAAATAGCCATTTTCCACCAAGCTGCTAAAAATCCACTATTTTGTGCATGTGGAAAGACAATATGTCGAGTAAATGCCAATAATGAGTGCTTGTGCATGTTTTTCTTTGGTTTCTTCTATTAAGTCATCCAAGGAACAGTTTGGAACCTACTTTGAACCATGGGCTTTTGATTGTCTAACATGATGACCACTTACATTGCCTTATGTATGTTACAAAATGACAACATAATATTGAATCATTATTGCCTGATGGGTTGGGAGGTAATTGGTAGGGAGCAAGGAGTTTCATAAAATAAGACAAGGTTCCAGTTCCATGGGTGAACCTTAAAATTTAATTGAGATGGTCCTCTTCCATGGAAAAGGCTCAGGTTCATGTCTTGGTGGGCATAGAGGCCCTGTGTGCATGACTAGCAGGCTCTTAACCCCCAAATGAGTTTTCCTAGGCACACTATTAAAAAAATCTGAAATCGTCTACCATGCCTATAGCAATGATTTGCTACTTGAAAGTTGTTTGCATCATAAATAAGCTGACATTGATTACCTGGAAAACATAAAATAGACTCCTAACTCCTCTATTTCCAGCATAAAAATTCAATATGAATCAGAAACTAAAGAAACCATCTCACAAACTATAGATTTAAAGAACGCATACAAACAATATTTCTAATGAAATGAAGTGTAAACCATAAGAGAGAAATATAAAGCAAAACTTAACTTTGTGTGAACATTGAGACGATGGGCTAAATGGGAAAAGAGTAAGCAGTCTGTCTGTTAGGGAAGGAAGGATGGCTTTAACCCACTTCTGCGTCTTTGCTTGCATTTGCATTGTTGCTGATATAGTTCCATGTGAAGATTGATCTGAAATGTATGGTTCTCTTTTGATGCACTTGAATATAAGGCTAAAACCCTGAAGTATAAATATCATACATTCAAGACAAGCATTATCAGGATTAGGCACTGAGTACACCGACGGAGCACACTCTGCCCACCCTTCAAGTAAAACTGGTACCAGTCCTTGCAAGCTTTCAATGAGGGTAGAAAATCCTGCAAAAGTAATGAAAATAATGAATGAGCCAATCATCTCAAATAGGCATTAGATATGTACAAGTAATACAACTTTGCCCTCGTAAAAAGGAATGTAGTGGTTCAAGGCTATCCATTGAAAACTCATCTGCTTAAGTCAAAACTCAAAACTATGTCATCTACTGGTTATATAAAAGGCTCTCCAAAATTGAAATGGCTGTCTTCCAGAACTATGTCAACTGATGTAATATCCTAAGAGTTATTAAAAGCAAGCAAAGATTGTTTTGTCTAGTTGTAAGACTATCAACAATTGCCCACATGGAAATTGCCTCCATCCTCTGGTCAATAGACACATGTAGAATCCTCTACCTATCACTTGGGCATATGAATTTTAGGAACCGGATCACTATATGTTTTATTTCGATTAATTGATTGTACTAAAATACTAAGAAATCAAATACAACAGTTCTGCTAAGCATACTAAGACTGGCTTGCTTCCATAAAATATTACTCGTTGTATGATGGGAAGCACAGAAACAATCTGTAATACCAAACATATTTCAAATATATCAGTAACTTGATGAAGGGCTACTCCACCCAACACACACAATACTCAAATCACAGAAAAATTCAGAAGAAACACAACATCTGATATTATTTCAATGAAATGGAATTTTCAGAAGCAAAAATTACAAAGCTACGAATTACAGAATCAGAGTTACAATTCTACGGCCACAAGGCCGATTTTAACACAAAGCAAAATCGACTCGAAATCTGCAGGCTAGAGCTACGATCCGTCTTCCCGTGCTGCCTTTTGGTGATCCCTCTTCCTCCTTTAAATAACTCCCATAAAACATTCTGGAAAGTGTAACTCCCCTTTTCCCGCCCAAGAAGATATTCATCTGAAATTTGAAATTTTCCGCCCAAAAAGATATTCAAATTTGAATTTTGGTGGCACAACTTCCCGGGACCGTAACTTTTGACTCGGGGGTCTGTTTGGCTTCCGTAAGAGATCTACAGCGTCTCAATACCTAAAGGTCATTGAGGTGATTTTTCATCCTCCTTCGGGACTTCTAAGGTCTTCAAATTTTATTTTTAAACCTTCTTGGAGATATTTCCCGACATGAAAACTTTAATATCTCTCAAACCGTTCAGGCTATTGGGGTGATTCTTTCACCACCGGATCTATTTTTCAATCCTGCTCCTTGGGGTAAATTTTCAAACCCATATGTGTCCATTTAGGCCAACTTACTAAAAATAGCCGGTGACTATTTTTCGCCTTTTTGGACTTCTGACTGACTTATACCTCCCGAGTGTCATCATGGACCTGAAAACCACTAAAGAAACTTATAACCAAAATAAAAATGCACTTTCTTTATTTTTGATGATGCAAGATTGCCCTTACACCACTGCATGCTCCTGCATCATAACTCATGCCTAAAAATATTTGGAGAACAATAGAATTATTATTCAAGTTCTTTATCATAGAAATGAAAGAATAAATTATCAAAATGGCATTACCTCAAACAATTATATTCCTCAACTTTCAAGGACAAGACCCACGTTTGAATATTGCCAAGCGATACATGCATAATTGCCAAGCTGTTGTAATACCACTATGTGGTTATGATGTAATACGGATGGGGCCCATTTCAATCCCATATAACCAATAAAAAAAAAAAAAAAAATTAGACTAATACAAATATATGAAACCAACTTAAAACAATAGACATAAATAGGCATTCTAACAAGGGAAGAAAGAAATAAGGAAGTGATTTGTGATCAAGGCAGCAAAACATGTATGCACAACTTCCCTTTCATATTTCTTACTTTCAGTAAGACATACCTTGGACATAAATACCCATACAATTCATGAGTATTTAAGGGCGTTTCAGTTTGCAGGTATAATGTTGAAAGGTGAAAAATAAAATATACACGAATACGTTTTCAAGAAACATGTTACTTATTTGTATTTTTCCTAACCTATTTAAGTGTACATGTTCTCCTCTTTCAAACTATTCAATTTGCACAGGTACTTCACCTTGTAAACTTGAATGTGTATGAGGCTAGAGAACACAGGTGAAATTTTATGTCATATCCTTCCAAAAAAAAGCATCACTTTTCCAAAAAAAAAACTTCAACATTTATCACCTGTAGCAGAAACAAATATTTGCTGTTATATTGTTGGCTTTATGTAAGCATGAAGCATGCAGTTTTGCACTAATACTGTAACGGAGTATTAGCTTCAGTTAAATTTAAAGAGTGCATTATGCATAGTTCATGTTTTACTTGGTCTGGTAACTTTTTCTTTTTATTCAAACCAAAGCCAAAGCCGTCAAATTCATCTTCACTTACCTTCAAAGTCATGGCTTTGCAAGGGATACGCATCTCTCTCAACCTTCGTAAGCAAATTTTTCCAGAAGCACTTCCGAGGCATATCAAACCCATCAAACCTTTACAGATCTAAGATTTGGGGTCCAAGTCTAGACTGTGTTGATTGGGCTTGCATTGAGGGGGTCCAAACTATTTTGCTTCAGCGGTTTATGCAATGTAAAATAAGTTAATAACAGTTTCCAAATGTATTGTTCAAGCTGAGTTTAGGTCTCATCCTCTTTGCCTTGAGAGCATCTTCAAAATTACTTTTCAACTTCATCTCCTTACATTCATGCGTGATTGCACCTCAAGATGAGAGAGATACCATTTTGTCACTTAGCTCCTCAAAACAAATTACCTCTAGGAGCACTTTTGGTCGTCGTCGTGGATGGTACTTAGAAATTATTTCTCTTTTTGACTCACTGGGTATCTCCATAGATTGATTACCTCCATTCAAATACTCTTTTCTCGTCCCCACCTTCTTTTTGAAAAGAGAGTAATTGATGAAGCAATTAAAGATGATATTTATCGACAATATATTCAAATCACTTGAGTCACTCCATCTTAGCCTCTTAGTCCAAAGTTGACCTTCTACACTAAACATTTCACGAGGATAGAGAATGACATTATTACTCATCCTAATCGTGTCCAACGATATTGGACACGCAACCTTAGGATTACTCTTGGTCAACTCAAAGCATGCTCACATCTATTGAGAGTGGAGACAAACCACCATATTCCTCAAGAGTATAGGGTATGTCATCTTTGCTCTATAAGAGAGGTGCAGTCTAAAGAACATCTCATCTTCAGGTGGCTTTTTTATCATGAGATTCCACAGAGGTGTTATTGCTTGTATGGAGACTCAGAGGATTGCTTGTCACTTTTTTCAGCTATCCTGACCAAAGATGTTTGGCTTTATACCTTAGAGAAGCTATCACTCTTCTACACCAGTTATTACAGGGGAGATGGAGTGTTTCTTGACTAATCACCTCTTCGTTCACTCTATCTCTATAGTCGAGAGTAATAAGCATTCATTTGAAGCTACAACTCTCCAGAATGTTAATGCAGATTTGTGTGCCCTTGTCTACATACAAGAGTGGCTACTAGGGCTTTAGTTATATCTTATTCTTGCATGTGACAAGGCAAAATTGTAGTTCTTAAGTGTGGGGTTTTGGCCACCCCTCACGTATGGAGGAGTTTTAGACAGAGACAGCTTACTAGTTTCCTCTCCTCTTCTATTGGTTCCACAACCATGGATGTTAGAATCCTCAAGGGTCGAACTTCATGTCCTCCCTGAATTATCCAACCAAGCACTCTTAGTACTAGTCATTCTCCTAGGAGTATCACTAGAATGTTCACCCTCTTGGGATGGTGACGACAATGATTTTTCTTCTACTTTACATCCCACTATAGATTAGTGGTGGGCGCGTAGATCCACTAGAGCTCTATTTTATCTTTGTTTTACCTTGATTTGTGGCCCTTTCTCCATCATTACTTTTAGCATGTTAGGGTTTATCCATTTTGGGTAATCCTCGAGGCTATATTTTATGCCATAAAGTTGTTCCATTTCTATGATGCATTGTAACCATAGTTGAGAAAATCGGAATCGGGTAGTAAATCGGCTAGTTTAAAAATCGGCAAAGAATCGGAATCGACAAAAAATCGGGGAAAAAATCGACATTTTTTATTGAAAAAACCGAAGAAAATGCAAATTTTCATTGAAAAAAAGCTTTTTTCATGCATATCATAATTTTTCGGGAAAAAATCGGCAAAAAATCGGCTAGCCTATGAATCGGGAAAAAATCGGCAAAATTGGGATTTTTTGCAGATTTTCTCAACTATGATTGTAACAACTCTTTTCAAAGAGTCCCATTAGCCTACTTTGGCCACCTGTGGGCATTAATAGGATATCTATCTAGGCCATGTTACAAGTTTCGGTCCCAATAGAATTGGCAACAAGCAATGTCTAGGTTATTGTTTGTTAAAACCCATTTTTCCTTGTATAGATCGTTTATAATAATGTTAGTTATGAATGGCAATTAACCTAAAACTATAAGAGAATAGAAGCGGTTACCACCAAAAATAAACAATTGCAAACATTTAATCTACTGAATTAAAATCTTACTAAAATTTTGGCAGAAATCACAATCCTAGCAAATGCAAGATCGAATCATTCACCTATCTGATACAAAGTTGATTGGATAAAGGTATATGAAAATTCAAATAAACAATGGCTATGCATTTATGTTCTCCTATGAGGGTAAGCCAATTGAGATCACCACTACTTGCACTTGCTTGGGGATTTCGTTTACAGGTCCTTCCCTTAATCTTCAGACTTCACAGTCGCGTTTATGCAAGCGAGATATGCATCCCTCTCAGTCTTGGAATGCATATGTTTTCATCAGCACTTCCAAGACACACATACAAAGATGTGCCTCGTTGATTAGATCATCAAACCTCCATTCCATTATGGATCTAAAGATTTGGGGCCTAAGTCTAGGGTGTACTGATTGGGCTAATATAGAAAGGATCCAAACCATTTTGCTCAAAAATTTTATCCAATGTAACAGAACATTATCATATGTATTGTTCAGGCTGAGCTTGGCGCTCATCTTCTTTGCCTTGAGAGAATTTTCAGAATTAGTTTTCAGCTTCATCGCCTTAGATCCATGGGCAACCGCACCGCAAACCAAGACAAATACTCATTTTTTGGCACTCTACTCAAAATGGAATTACTCCAAAAGCACTTCTAGTCGTCATCAGGGTTGGTACTCGAAGTCTACACTCTACTCTTCAAAATGGAATTACTCCAAAATAACTTCTAGTCATCATCAATGTCGGTCCTCAAAATCTATTTGTATTCTTTAGTTTATTTACATCCCTATAGATTGATTACCTCCATTCAAATACTCTTTAAATGCCCCTCACCACCTTCTTGCTAATAATAAGGTAATTAATCAAGCAATGAGAGATGATATTTATTGGCAATATATTTAGATCACTTGGATTGCTCCATCTCAACCTCGTAGACATGATTTAGCCTTCATTTGATGTACAAGCTCATGATTCCTCTTGGTTAGCTCAAAATTTGCTCACATCAGTTGTCAACTGAGACAAACCACCATATTCCTTGAAAGGATAGGGTAAGTCCCTTTACTCTCTATGGGAGGTGTAGACTAAAGAACATTCCACCTTTAGATGTCTTGTTCATTGCAAGATTCTAGGGAGGTACTATTGCTTGTATAGAGACTACAAGTGATCACCTACCACTTTTTTCTACTATCCTAACTACGAATGCTTGCCTCTGTACCTTCAAGAAGCTACCACTCTTTAGCATCACATATTACAAAAATGATCGACTACCACTCGGCTAATCCCATCATTCTTTCACCTTCACCCTATTTATACCAACAAAAGCATTAAGTGCTCTTTTGAGGCTATAGCTCTACAAAATGATAATGACAAGCATGTATGTCCTTCATATACAAGAGTGGCTACTAGGACTCCGATGCCGCCTTGTATGTTGTTTCTGCATGACTAGTTTTGACCACCTTTTACATACCCAAGAGATGAAGAACGATGCAGTTTCCCAATGTCCTATCTTATTCTATTCGTTCCTAAACCATGGATTCAGATTCTCTACCCTCCCAGGATTATCCAACCAAGCCCCCTTTAGTCCTGGCCATTCTCCTAGAAGAATCATTAGATCCTATGTTGGCCCTTTTGGAATGGTTGGTGATGACCATGAGTCTATTTCTACTATACATCCCACTTCAAATTAGAGTTGGCACTTGGATTCATCAACTCTTTTCTATTTCTCTTTAACCTTGTTTTTTGGTTCTTTATTCTTTTCATCCTTATTACTTTTATCATGTTATGGTTTACCCATTCTTGAGTATCCTAATGCCGCACAATTGTTTTAGTGTAGTTTACTCTAGTTTACTTTATTTTAGTAATACTTCCTTTTACTATATTGCATTGTAACAGCTCTTTTCAGCAAGTTCCACTGGGCTATTTTGATCATTCTTGGCCATTAAAAGGCTTATCTCATCTTATTATCTATTATTTAAAGGCTGATTAGAGAATATCATAAAAAAAGAGAAAAGAAGAAAATTATTAATAGAGCAGCTAAAGAATGTTCAAACTTCTCTTTAACACAGTCACCAAAGCACATGCAAGATGCGTGTGTATGAGAAAACATTGTTACATCCAAGCCAGGTCTTGCAGACAGAACAATATCACCAATTTCATGACCTCCTGCAGGTGATCTACAGTGTTAAATGATAGGATAGATGGGCTAACCTACAAACCCCCAGATAACTTCACAATCTCCTCCCACCTCACCTGGTCCTTGAATATCATTATCCTATCCACCCTGGGGAATATGTAATAGGTATTGTCTAGGTGGAAGTTGAACATAAGGACTTGATCAAAGGGTGGAATTGCAGAATAGTGTTGCTATACACTTGGACATTAGATTCCAAAGAACACTAATTTTTTTTTTTTTTTAAAGAAATTTGTAAAGTAGAGGAATACGTATGCTTTGATTGGTTTGATCAACAACCTCCTATTTCTGAAAATAGAGAATCTGGTCAACAACGAAGTAGACAGGACCTTGAAAAGTTGACCCATTCAAAATACTAAGACTATCGACTAACAACATCTTCTATATCAATACCACTCAATACCAGCAGTTGAAGTGTGATACCAACCTTTCACTGATTGCTGGAAGGATACCACTTCATCTCCCAGCAATGTGTCTCCATTTTTCAAAGTACATAGCTGTATAAAGACATGTTCATCAACTTCGAATAACATATTGTCCTAGTGTTAGGTCTCTTCTCAAAGGTCCATCATATGGAGCTTTCATATGAATAAAATTTCATTTTTCATTTTGTGTATTTAATGCTTCCATGTTCCTTTCATGTTTTTGTGCTTGTGTCTTTCATGAACCCATCTTTCTTATAACATATTAGATTCAGCAGTCCGATGTCTTGTTGCCCAGATTGCTCTTAAAATTTGGATCAATGATATCAAAATAATTTCTTCTATGTCTGCATCAAGGTTACCAGGTGCGGGTGCGGCAGGGATCGTAGTTGCGGATGCGGCCCCCGCCAAAAATAGGGTTCGCTGGGTGCGGGTGCGGCAAATTTTTAATATATATATATATATATATATTTTATCCAAAATAATAAAATAAATTATAAATCATACACATTACAAAATAAATAAATAAATCATAAGTAAATCATACACATTGCAATCATAAAAGCATATATGGTATTCAACAGAATGTCAAAGTCATAAAAAGATAACAATATATAGTAGTGCATGTACAAAAATAACAAAATATAGTAGTGCATGTACAAAAATAACATCAAATATAGTGCTGTCCGAAGTCTGCGTCTCAGCCTTTCTTGTCTCTTATCTGCTGTCCGAAGTCTAAGTCTCAGTCTTGCCTGTCTGTCTTTGTCGGAAGTGTCGTCTCTTGCCTTTTCACTTGTGCAAATAGTTAAAATGAAGTAAAAACCCTAATAGAATGGTTTATATAGAAGTGGACTCCAATTCACTTTACACTGAATTGGAGTCCACTTTATACATTATAATTTAATATTTATAATTTTATTATAAAAAACTAAAAAGTTTAACGTATAAAGTTTAAACTATAAACTTTTAAAAATAAAAAAATAAAATAGTTTTTAAATTTTAACTTTTAGACTTTTAGTTTTAGTTTTAAGTTATATTTTTTATTTTCTTTTAAAGCCCGTATGGGCTAAATACTAAATAGTAAAAAACTTTAAAATATAAAATTAATTTAATTAAAAAGTAAAAAACTTTAAAATTTAAAAATTAAAAATATTACCTTTTTAAAAAAAAAAAAAAAAAAAAAAACAATTTTTTTAAAGCCAAGGTGTGGTTGGGCCCACCTAATAACTAAAAATTAAAATTAAAATAAAATTTATGCATTTCAATGCCCAAATAGAGCAAGATTCAGCTGGCCGAACCCTATTTGGCCACAGGGTTCGGCTGAGACGAACCCTAGCTGCACCCTATTTGATAGGGTTCGGCTGGCCGAACCCTATTTGGCCACAGGGTTCGGCTGAGCCGAACCCTGTCTGACAGGGTTCGGCCCAGCCAAACCCTGTCAAATAGGGTGCGGCTAGGGTTCGGCCCAGCCGCACCCGTTCCCGCACCCGCGCACTAACAGGGTTCGGCTGGATCAAATAGGGTGCATCTAGGGTTCAGCCCAACCGCACTCGTTCCCGCACCCGTTCCCGCACCCGCGCACCCGATGCAGGTGCAGGTTCGCGCACCACCCGATGCGGGTGCGGGTTCACGCACCCAGCCAACCGGGTGCGCGAACCCTGTTTCCTTGGTCTGCATGTATTTTTGAATAAGGTCAAATTACCAAAAAAATAGTGTCAAGACATTTAGCCTCAATTTATGTTCCTTGTTTTAAATAATCTCAAATATTGGACAGATTTATATGCATCCTCCAATGAGTCTCGAATGCAACTCAACTTCCTCTGGAAAGTATCCTTCGGTGGCTCGAAAACCTTCAAAGTACAAGTGAATTTGGTGATTACTATTTTTAAAGGAAAATTGGATGCATATTAAGTTAAGATTTGGTTTGATCAATTAGGATAATATTTGTTTAAGCATACATTTTTTCATAGAAATGAAATGAAATTTTATTAATGTCCACGGTGGGCCAAAAAAGACCCAAGGAACTATAAGAAGTACAATAATGACTGCCAACTACAAAGCTAAAAAGCACAACAAAGAAAGGAAATAAGATAAATGCAAGACGAAACCCAACAAACAGGCCAAAGAGAAAAGAAAAAAAGAAGGGAGAGAAGAGGGGGGAGGGTTGTAGACAAGAAGAGTGGAGTGCACGCCAAGAAGAACGAATAGAAAGACGGAGGGTGGGGGGAGCGGCCCGGGAGGGGCAAGCTCCAAGAATCCCCCACAAACTAATCTCTCCTAACAATCGAGGCTGAAGTATCAAAGCTGAAGAAGTCAATGATATGTCTCTGTCCATCGCTAGTCCGAGCCCCTAACAAACTGAGGGTGCGTTGTCTAGTGACCTTGCTTCTATTTGAACTACATGATGTGGGGTGTTTCCATACGGTGTTGCCTGATCCGTCAGAGTTAGTGAAGTATGTTGTGATGAGCCGATGTTGAGCGGGGTGAGATCCATCTGGAGGAGAGCTTTTATGTCAACGAAATAGAGTTATCTCCCTAAGAAACAGTGCGAGACACCGTTGGTCCGGGTATCTGAAGAAGGTAGAAACAGATTGAGAGTTATCCTTAAAAAGGTAATGGAATCTGCCTCGGATCTCGTAATAAATAGGACGGCAAAAAATAAAGTGATTTAGAGCTTCAACTTCACCCAAGGAGCAGAACAAGCAAACCCACTCCTCCGTCAGAAGATGGTGATGACTCAATCCAGAGATGGTGAGAACAAAACCTTGAGTTGCCCAATCGAGATCCAAAGACTATGCATTGTGTGTTGTTGAAGGTATTCTGGAGGAACTATTCTACGCTCTTGAATCTGTAAGAAGTGCTCATGGTAGAAAGACAGCTTGGGGGAAAGAGGGGCAACATGAGAGATCCATGTGCATCTAGGGTACTGGAGAATAACATCCTTCCAAACCTTGTGGAGCATCTTCTCCTTACTAAGCCGAGAAGGAAGGAGAACACCCAAGGAATAAGGGGGGAGCCTATCTATCTGTATCTGAATGCTGGCCAAGAGGGCAAAGACATGAAAACACTAGCTCCTCTAGCCTCCTCCAGAACCCGGAGAGAGTTCCATCGAGGAGCGAAGGGCAAGGTAAGGGTACTGCCTGCAACCCACAGGGGTATCTCCAAAAGTACGGATTCTGTGAAGATAACCGATAATCAAGAAGATAATCTCAAGCTAGAGAGGAAAGGCCCCAAACTCTGCCAAAATAATAGAGCGGGGGTCTGTGCCCTTGCAACGAATGAATCGTCGAAGAAAGAGTGTTTGTACTCGTTCAACCCGAGACCACTCAGTCGGGCCAAGACTAGGACCCCAAACCACCATTGGCTTGACCAAGGCGTCAAAGATCCTCATTTTCACAGGTATATCCTAAAAATGTGCTTTGAAGCAGTTCCTTTCTAGCAAAGACAGAGCTGCATACCCCTTACACAACCGGGCCTAGGCGGCGGGTTTCATACCAAAAGTGGTACCAGTGAAGAGAAACCCAAGTAAACATATGAGGTGGCAATCTCAACCCCTCGACCTTGGAAAAAGAAGTGGAGATGGGATAGACCCTCTTTGGTAGTATTTAACACCATAACCTTGGTCTTAGAAAGACTCACCGTCAACTGTCTTGAGTCACAAACAGCGGCAAGTGTATCCAGATGATGTTGAAGCCCCTCAGGGGACGAAGCCAAAAGAACATCATCAACAAAGAGGAGAATAGAAATCAGCACATACTGGAGAAGGCAACCATCCTTTGAGTAAGCGTTCTCCCTAATAAAAGTCTCAAGCTCTTCGATGAAGATCCCAAAAAGTGTCGAGGAAAGGGGGCACTCCTGTTTCACTCCTATGGTGCTAAGAATACTAGATGAAAGCCCTTGATGGGAGCGAAACCGACCCTTTCACAATCTCATAAAACAGTGAAACCACTGTCAGAAGCTACCCAGAGATGCCAAGAGACCGAAGTCTCTCAAGAAGTAAATGTCGAAGCACCGTGTCGAAAGCTTTCCTGAAGTCTACAAAGCAACAATAAACCTTCAAGGACTTGGCCTCCTCAATAATAGCCCTAAGTACTAGAACGTGATTTGTGGTCTGGTGATCTTGCCGAAAACCAGCTTGGCCAATAGCCCTATGACCCTCCTCCAACCTTCGGGAGAGAAGCACATCCAATGCTGTGGCATAGAGAAAAGTCATATTTATAATTTTAAACACTATTTCACCTCTGGAAAATCAATGGCAAATATATTGTACTCAAGTTAATAAGAGTGGAACAACTCACTCAAGCACAACACAACCATGACTAAAACAGAATTTATATAAGACATCAAGGAGGAATATTAATTTGTAGGGAATCATGATGACAATATATATAGTGACAACAATTTCCTAAGGAATGGGAGCAATCAGTGTAGGAAAAAACGAAGGCATAAATGGCATATGGGACTTTAAAGTACACAAAATCAACAATTATAATAAGGGCTTGCATTAATACGTCAAAAATGGAATAGACTTCTTAGGTACCAAGACATTGCAAGAAGTCTACAAGTACACAGTCCATATTAAAGAGACTCGAACATAAAGGCAAGAAAGAAAGTTGACCAAGCAACATACCAAGTTGAAAGAAAGAAAAGAGTATCAGCAAGACTGATAATAAGCCACAAAACAAGGATTTGTATTAGAACCAATCATGAAAACCAACACCAAACAAAAGTCCTCCAAATAAGATATTGTGAAAGTAGAAGACAGGCAAGTGACGAGATCTCTACCTTTACCTAATGATCAACCTTCTTTAACACCTACCAACATAAATGCATGCATACAAGTATCACAGAACCGATAGGTTGTTGGCAACTGGCTAACCACTGTCAAAGTAAACATATAAACCAAAAAATCAAAATATACCCTATATAATTCCAATATAATATAAAGAAGCAAAGGTACACAATAGGAAGAACTTGCAGATACATATGGATACACTCTGCACACAAGATGTACCTTCACAACACAGTTATCTGCAATACATCATGGTCCGATCAAGCATACAATACAAACAGACTTGCCTTGACCAGCATTGACTAACATATCTCCACAAGCATCTCTACCTTTATGTAATGATTGACCTCCTTTAACACCTGCCTCTCTACCAACATAAATGCATACATACAAGTATCACAGAACTGGTAGGTTGTTGGCAACTGCCTAACCACCATCAAAGAACCTATGTAAACCAACACATCAAAATATACCCTATATAAAAGATATAAATTTCATAATGTCACATTGAGCCATATCTATATCGGCGAATCTTAAAAAATTGTCAAATCCATAGAACATGCCATATCTGTTTCCAATCAAAACTGAATTTAAGGTTATTTTTGGAAGCTGAGATATTCTGTCAATAACTAGAGTCAAAAACGGTTTACTGTTAATCTAAACATAGGTTCTAGAAGTTTTTCCCCCCCTCTAATGCAAATATAGCATAATGTGTGACAATATGCGTCTTTCATGGTGACCAGAGAAGTTCAAATGTCGAGAAATTCAAAAAATTGTTTTCCCCTCTGCATCCCAGGCTGATGATTCCCATTGGTTGGTTGGTTGTTCATTCCTTTTTTCCCTTGTTGCTTTAGCAATCAACCAATAATGAGCTAGTGAAATCATTTGATCAATATTACTTGATCTGCAATTTAACATATGCCAAAAATAGACAAAAACGCATTGAAAACGTGGAATAAGTTTGTCTAAAACGAAAAATCATTATCATACCATTTTCAGCAGTACTTATAATACCAACTGTTGTAAACTTCTTAGGCACAATACACTTGTATCCATGCAAAGTAACCAGGTTGCTTTTACCCTGCAGAATTTGAGCAAGACAAAATCACATTCATACATGCAGCTTAAAAAATAGAAGCATCACACATATTATCAACTATGGCTACAAAAGGCTACTCATAATGTCATGCAGGTTGCAGCATATTATCAATATAATTGTATACCATGCTGATTTGTAAGAGCAACAGTAGCCAGGTACGAAGAGACAACACATTCTAAAAAAACAACTTTAAATTTTAATGCTAGTTTAACTTGACACATACGAAAAGACTTTTAGGTCTAACTGGCCCATTAAATCAGTGAAGCCATGTTTGAACAAGAACTGCAAGAGCACAGTGCATTAGTTTTTTGAAATTGGTTAGATGGGATTGAAACATGTCTCACCCATGCATCATGACTGCATTCAACAGACCACATGGTAGTATTACAACAAACCGTATTATCACGGCACCTATGGAAATTGAACCCTTATTGAGCCAAACATTCTCATCAGTTGGACTCTAACCCCATGGGCAGAGCTCAATGCATTATTGAACCCTACGATGCACTAAATAAAAATCAAAACAAGCAAGATAAAATATACACTTACAGTAGCACAAGAATTATTAGCAATGGCAGGTGAAGTTGCAGAAACTTATAAGTTATATCTAATCGCATAATACTGTACAGCACTGTTTACATCTAGAGATACAACATTCTTAACTACCCCTTTGCTTTTAACTTCCATGTTTTATGAAATTGTCTTGCTATTTTGCTATGCAAAATGCTAATACTAACAAAGGTACAATAATTGACTTGTATATCTTTATCATGTGTTTTCTGTAATACTAACACTTATTGTAGGTAGTATGTGTCATTCTGTGCGCTGGGGACATGAAGACATCATGACACACAAATAGATGTGTTACTTGAAGAAACCTATAAGGGGAATGTACAGAAGCAACAGTTAATTGATTCATGCAACACCAAGGTTTAGATATTGTAGCTAATTCACAAAATGGCAGTCATAGCAACAGTTCCGTACAATGTTTAGTGTCCATTTCTAAGCTAAAAGATCAAAACCAATGCATGAGTTCTACTATTTCTTAAAGCAAATTAATTCTAGAGGGGATTAAGCCAAACATGGTGTAAACAAGAACTGATGTTGCAACGACATTATACAGTTGATGTATAGCTGAAAGTACAGCTTAAAGATTATGGCATAACAGAATTTTATATTGTTACCATTAATTATGCAGGGTGGTTCACAAACTAAAAACGATTGCTAAAAATAGCCAACCTTCAAACCAAGATTCAAAATTACTCAAACTCGTACCCCCATAAGCATAGAAGTGAAAACATACTGCTTTTTAAAAATTCAATAATATGATATAAGCCAGAATTTAACTGATTAGTGGCATGGCATGATGACAGAAATGGCATATAATATTCCCAACGATTCAGTTAGGTAAATATATGGTAAAATTCACAATTTTATTAAATTATCTCAATTACCATTTAATTTTTGTTTATCAGGTTAATTTCCATCAGCTTAGAAGTCAGTTTTCCCGGTGACATCATTCTGCTTTTTTTTTAAATTCAACAATATGATATAAGCCAGAGTTTATCTTCTTAGTGACATGACATGATGTTAGAAATAAAAATAATTTTCGCAATGACTACCATGTTTTAGATATCCAGCAATATGATATAACCCAGAGTTTGACTGCTTAGTGACATGGAATTATGGCAGAAATGCATAGAAAATTCCCGATGGTTCAGTTAGGTTAAAATATGGTTAAATTCACGATTTTTTTAAATTATCTCAATCACCACTTTCTCTTTATCAGGTTAATTTCCATCAGCTTAGAAGTCAGTTTTCCCTGTGCCATCATACTGGACTAGTTCTCTAGTTTGAAAATACTATCAATGGCATTTTCAATGGAAATATAACTATTAAGCTGATCATGCAGAAGTTTTAGTAAATACTTGATCAATTGATGATTTTATCGGCACTGTACTTGAATGCAGAGAATTCAAATAATGAACTAAACTCGTAAGAATATCCATTAGTTTGCCTTTATCCTGGGAGAAACCGCCAGTTTTTCCCAATATATCTATGTAATGCTGCAAAACCTGCATAAAAAATCAAGAGAGCAGTTATCATACCTTGAAGAGGCTGCCAAATATAAAGATTGCAAAAAGTGTACAGGCACCTAAAAATGACCAAATAACTACCAAAGCTGCCATCTTAAATGTTAGAAAAGACAATAACCATAACCAGAACAGCCCAAGCTTTCTATTGACCAATACTATGCTGTAATATAATGCTTCATGACAAAGAACAGTCAGACTTATTGCACTTAGCATGAGATAGTCAGCAAATCACATACAAATTTCTAGTCATTTAGACATTTTATTACATCCTGTAAGGATTAAAACAGAATAGAATTATAAAGAATATGAAACGAGATCCAGGACGGCTCTGAACATGAACTGACCAGATGAAATGGTAACTAGGCAAGGTCTGCAATCAAATCAGAGTGGTCATAAAACCCTGCCTTGGCAGAGTGACCTGTGATATGGAAATCAGACAAGATCACAATGAACTAGCATGGTAAAAGAATGAAATGTTGAAAAATATAAACAATTGGCTTAGGAAGATGAGTGAATCTTCTCCTGGTGCAAAATGGATCATTTAAAAGCCCAGATAGTTGCTTTCTCCCAAACACTCATAATAAATACGCAAATATAATAATTAGGCACTGGACAAAACAATTTATAAAATTTAATCATCATTCCCATATGGTTGATAAATTGTAATCAGCCAGCAAACCTTTCTTTTAGTCAGAATTGGTAAAAGTTTGATGAGACCTGTACCCTGCTAATTTTACATAGTATGAGTACCATATTAAGAAAGACCTTGTCATTCAACCATTCCTCATAACATGAAAGCAGACTGACTCTACAGCTACTTGTTTGGATCTACTCCTGAACCTATACATTAATCAGGTCCAAATAAGTTAAGTGATGTCACAAAACACAGGAATATGACAGCTCCAAAGAGCTAACAAAATTTGGATTAGCCCTTCAAACTGAAGAATTTTAGAGGGTTTTATCCTGTATCACATTTGTTTGGTAAATATACTGTCAAGAACAGGTCTAACTGATGGACTTTATCTCCAATTGGAAAAACAACTTAGATTAAGCATATCTTTTGAGATTTTAAACTTACAAAATATCTGTCAAAGAAGATATTTTGACAAGCTTTTGAGTATTTTCTTCCATAGTAATCATTGCAGAAAAGATTTCTATGATAACCAATGGCTTTTGTGAGAAGGTTAAAACTTAAGTGGAGAATTTGCTGTGTCCTTAGACTTACACCTATTTTGTTTATCTCATGAGCAAGAAGCAACTCCTAAATAATTTATGTAGGACATATTTTCCCTGCTTTATTGATAACATAGCAACTAAATGTCTGCCAAGCTCCATCTTTTTTGAAAGTACATTATTTTGCCCGATACATATTTCAATCAAGAATGCTTGCTCTCCTTGCATGGATAAGAATCTGAGTCAAGCACTGACCTTGACTATTCAACTCTTTTCTCTAATATGATTCAGAATTTTGCAAAATGAAAGAATAAGGAACATCTCGATCTCAAATTTAATACATACCTTAGAAGAATAATTAGCAACAATGGTTGATTTGTAATGGTGTATAACAAGATCCAGAAATTTGAATGCCATAAGACGTATGTTCATAGCTAACTGAGTCATTGCATTAAAAATATGTGCCGCTAATATTGAAAGAAGAGGTCCCATTGAAGCCTGTAATAAAATTTCCCAACATGTATTTAGTAAAATCAACCATTGCATCTTCATAAAGAAAGAGTTAAAAATAAACACATCATTTCTGAGTCTTAAATACTAAAGCATCTTATATTCCAGCTCAAATAATGATATTCTAATGAAATGCGAGTTCATTAAATGCAGTACAAAAGGAACAAAAACATTATTCTAATTAGAAAACGTAATAATGATGACGATAAATAAGCCTAATGTCCACCCAAGGGGTTTGAGACAAATGGTGGGGAATAAAGAGTTTCACATTGAAGACCAAAGATCCAATCCCATAGGTGAACCTTAACATTTATGCCCCTGGGTTTCACATCCAATCCCATAGGTGAACCTTAACATTATCCATCGGTGAACCTTAACATTTTCATCAAGGGGCATAAGCTCATTAAGTAAAAACATGGGCTCCCAATGTGGAGACCCAGGTTCAAATCTTGCTAGGTGATATATGCATAATTGCCAGTTGCAATATCTGTGAATTGTTGAAATACGGCAATAAAATGGTAACAATGTAATATGGGTGGGGCCATTTCAATACCATATAACCAAATTGAATAAAGAAAAGTCTAATATCCAAGGCATTGTGGAGAAACAGTGAATGGGATGCCATCTTATGACCGTAATCTGATTATAATCTACGTTATGATAAATCACTATAGAATTATCTTATCCTCCATCACCAGTCCTACCAACCATCCCATGATCCATTTTGATCCTTGTTTTGCTGATGCTGCTTGTCGCTTCCAGTTGATGTCCCAATAATAGTCTTTTAATTCCACCATAGCAACAACCAAATATAAATTTTTTTCTTGCACGTTATGGAATGCAGCCCTCGACTCCTTTCCCCACACTTTTTCCTCTTCCAAATCAGTTCGTCACATTGGTTCTTACCCGATGAATCATTGGTATGATAAGGAATGTAATTCCATGCATTAAAATCTCCGTTTTGCTCTTATCCATGAGCCTACAGCTATATCTACCATCCAAAGGGAATAAATGCCTTGTTTAACATAAGAAGAAAACGTTTTTTACTGCTACGCATTGTGAGTTATTGATGCTCTTCATCACTCGCCCAAAGTCTTTTGGCACACTCTTTCTAGGAAGCACCATCCCATGTGCATTGATAACAAGTCTTGAGTCTCCCATGTTATTCCCATATACGATATCCCAGGGCAGCCCACCATTCATATCTCCTTTCCCCCATACATCAACTCACCTCCTTTCTTTAGGGGTCATCAAAAGAGCTATACATAATTTATGCACTAGCAAGGCTGCTGATTTTGAGGGATTTCAGGCTGAGTTCTTAAAATATGGTGCTGAAACTCTTGGCCATCCCATAGCAGAATTATTCAATAAGGCTGTTTGTTCTGACTTGCCTACCTCTTGGTCACAGGACATTATCCACCCCATCCACAAATCTGGGGAGTACTCAGATTTGAATAACTATAGAACTATCATGATTGGGTACACATTTGCTAAGCTTTACGCAACAGTTTTGAATATGAAATTCTCAAAATTCTAGATCAAGGTAAGCTTAGAGCAAGAGGGCAGGCTGGTTTTAGAAGTAATCATCAGACTACTGATTGTGTTTTCACTCTCAATGCTATTGTCGAGGAGGCTTGCCAACGTTCTTCTAAAATATGCTGCTGTTTTGTGGACTTTAGAAAGGCCTTTGACACCTTTCCCAGGCATCTCTTATTTCAGAGACTAAATGGCATCGACACCTCAAAGCTTTTTATCACTGCCATCAAGAGACTATACGAAGTAGTTGTTGACCATGTTTGGACAGCTTATGATTCTCAGAGGATTGGTATCAAACAAGGCTGTACTCTTTCTCCTTCACTCTTTAGCATCTACAATGATGAGCTTGAAGAACTTATTTGTCAAAACTCACATGTTGACGATGGTTGCCTTGATAGCTATATTTCTTTTTGCAAATGATGTAATTCATCTTGCTCATACTCCTGAGGGCCTGCAAAGACAGTTGAATGCTATTGTTTGCTTCTATGACTAAAAACCATAGTTACTAGGTACGGTTCAGTTTGGAGGTTTGGAAGGCCAAAAAATGTTTGGAGATTCTGTATTGTTTGGAGAAGACACAACGTATGATGAGCTAAAAGGTAGACTCCATAACGTTACCTTACTCAATCATCACTCTTCTGCAAAAGAAAGTGACAATTTGTTCATCATGCATGCTCACCTCACACATGACTTGGCTCGCAAAACAAATTGATTGCGAAGTCCATTGTTGACATATTGCAGCTGCCAATGAACCCACATCCTCACCCATCTTCACTTGGATGGAAGAATACTAACACCACCTCAAAGATCACACACACCAGCGTTTTGTCATTTGCTTTTGGCCCCAAGTTTATGGATAAAGTCACTTGTGATGTGACCCCTTTGGATTGTTGTGGATTATTACTTGGTAAACCCTATCAATATGATAGGAAGGCTCAATATGATGCATACAACAACACATACACTTTGCAGCATGAGCACAAAACATTTCTCATCAAATGCACCAAGAACGCCACACATTTGGTTCATAGAAATCTCCATCAGACACAAAAGATTGTCCTTCAACAAGCCACATTATGGGCACTTTAAAGCAGAAGTCCCAGTGTCTACACAACATGTTGCACCTCTTCCTCAAAAGGAGAACACCAATAGCACACCTGTTGCAGATGGTTTGGGTCACCTTCCTATAGCCCCTATCACCATTCCTCAGTCTTCACATAACCCACATTTTGAACAAGTTTCTCAAAATCTTCAACATTCTGCCCCTTCCACTTTGCAATATTTCCAGATCGAGGAGGCATATTCTCCAATTCATGGTGGTTATTCCGGCAAACAGCCTACACTTCCTCCTTTGTAGCATCTTCCATCTACACAGATTCTTCAGCAGAAGACACCATAACCGCAGCCAAAATTCATGGACCGTCATCATGTCTAGGTTGGAGGCAGCATTTGGTTCTACTTGGCCACCCGTTGTCACGAAGACTCGCTAGACCCAACTAGGTTCCACTACCTTGTTGTGAAACGAGGTCAGCTTCCACATTCAACACACTGGATATCTCATCACTAGATGGCTCGCGATTTCCCTTCTCTTTTGTATGAATTGGAGTCCAATGCTTCTATTGTTGGAAGGAATGATAATGTCACATTTGTAATTAATATTAGGCTTAGGAAGTAAATGATGTAATATTAGCCTTTAATCCTCAAGGCAACTTTTCAGAATATGTCAATAATCTGTGGTTTTAAAGCTCGTGGTTTTGGCCCAGAGGCGGTTTGTAAAGGCCCTTTCCTTGCCTATATAAATAGGAGATCATCAATGAAAGATTTAGCTCATTGTAGCCATATCAGACAACACCTCAGGCCAAGAGATATAACCATTTTTGGCACTCTACTCCTTAGAATGGATTACCTCCATGAGCACTTATGGTCGTCATCATGGACGGTACTCGGAAGTCAATTCTCTTCTTCAATCAATTGGCATCATCATGGATCAATTACCTCCATTCAAGTACTCTTTAAATGCTCCTCCCTACCTTCTTCCCGATAAGAGGGTGATTAATTCAGCAAGTCAAAGATGTTTATCAACAATACAATTAGATCACTGAGGTCACTCTATCTCAACATCTTAGTCCTAAGTTGGCCCTCTAAAATAAACATTCATGAGGATTGAGAATGGCATTATTGCTCATCTTGATTATGTCCAACAACATTGGACACACAGCCTTAGGATTCCTCTTGGTCAGCTCAAAGTGTGTGCACATCAGTTGTGAGTGGAGACAGACCACCATATTTCTCGATATAATAAGATAAGATAAGTCTATTAATGTCCACAGATGGCCAAAGTAGGCCAATGGGACTCGTTGAAAAGAGTTGTTACAAATTACTACGAAAATATGCTAACCTAAAGTAAAGAATCTAGTGTAAACTACTCTAAAGTGGAACCATTGTATGGCATAAAATTACAACCTCTATCTCAGCATCTTAGTCCTAAGTTAGGCCCTCTAAACTAAACATTCATGAGGATTGAGAATGGCATTATTGCTCATCTTGATTATGTCCAACAACATTGGGCACACAGCCTTAGAATTCCTCTTGGTCAGCTCAAAGTGTGCTCACATCAGTTGTGAGTGGAGACAAACCACCATATTTCTCAAGATAATAAGATAAGATAATTCTATTAATGTCCATAGATGGCCAAAGTAGGCCAATGGGACTCATTGAAAAGAGTTGTTACAAATTACAATGCATTGTAGTAACCACAAAGTACTACAAAAATAAGCTAAACTAGAGTAAAGAATCTAGTGTAAACTACTCTAAAGTGGAACCATTGTATGGCTTAAAATTACAACCTTGAGGGTTATGCAAAATGGATAAATCCTAACATGCTAAAAGTAATAATTAAGAGAGAGCTAGAAGACGAGGTACAGCAAACATAGAAATGAGTTATAATGGATCCAAGTGCCAACATTAATCTATAGTGGGATGTAAAGTAGAAGCATAGTTGTTGTCGTCACCAACTATCCAAAAAGGGCCAACACAAGATCTAATGATGCTCCTAAGACAATGGCCACGACTAAGAGGGCATGGTTGGATAATCCTCGAAGATCTGGAGTTTGACCCCTCAAAACTCTTCTAGCATTCATGGTTGTGGAACCAATCGAAGAGGACAAGAAACTAGTAAGTTGTGCCTATCAACAACTCCTTGCTCTGTAAGGGATGGCCAAAACCTAACGCCAAAGAACTACAATCTTGTCCTGTTGTAAGCAAGAAGAAATAACTTAAACCCTAGTAGCCACTCTTGTATGCAACCAAGGGCACAGAGATCTATCATTAACATTTTGGATGGTTGTAGATTCAAATGAGCGCTTATTAGTCTCAACTGTAGAGATAGAGTGAAATAATGAGACGATTAATCAAGTAGTAATCAGTCTCCCCTGTAATAACTAATGCCGAAGAGTGATAGCTTCCCTGAGGTAAAGAGCCAAGCATCTTTGATGATAGCTGAAAAAAGTGGCAAGTGATCCACCTAAGTCTCTATACAAGCAATAGTACCTCCCATAGAATTTCATAATAAATAGGACATTTGAATACGAAATGTTCTTTAGATTCCACCTCTCGTATAGAGCAAAGACAACATACCCTATCCTCTCAAGGAATATGGTGGTTCATCTCCCCTTGCAATTGACATGAGCATACTATGAGTTGACCAAAAGGAATCCTAAGGTTGTTTATTCAATGTCACTCAACATAATTAGGACTAGTAATAATGCCATTCTCAGTCCTAATGAAATGCTTAGTGTCGAAGGCCAACTTAGGACTAAAAAGTTGAGTCGGAGCAACCCAAGTGATTTAAATGTATTGTCATTAGACATCATCTTTGACTACTTGATTAATTACCTTCTTACCAAGAAGAAGGCAGGGAGGACCATTTAAAGAGTATCTAAAAGGAGGTAATTGATTTATGGAGATGCCAACTAACGAAAGAAGAGAAATAACTTATGAGTACCATCCACGAAGACGACTAAAAGAGCCCCTAAAGTAATTCATTCTGAGGAGCAAAGCACCAAATATGGGTATCTTTCTTGGCCTAAGGTGTAGTTACCCATGAATCTAAAGCGATGAAGTTGAAAAATAATTCTGAAGATGCTCTCAAGGCAAAGAGGATGAGCACCAAACTTAGCCTAAACAATACATTAGAGAATTGTTCTTTTACACCACATAAATCGTTAAAGCAAAATAGTTTGGAGACTCTCAATGCAATCCCAATCAACACACCTTCGACTTAGACACCAAATCTTAGATCCATAAAGGACTATGGGTTTAATGATGCAATCAAAGAGATGCATCTTTGTAGGTATGTCATGAAAGTGTTGTTGGAAGCCTTGGCGTTTCAAGACCGAGAGAGATGCATATCCCTTGCACAGACGTGACTATGAAGTTGGTTGAAGATTAAGGGAAGGACCTATAAACTGAACCCCCAAGTAGGTGTAAGCAATGGTAATCTCAATGGACTCGCCCTTATAGAAGAACTGAAACTTAGGGTACTCTTTAACGTGTTAAAGATCATCAACTTAGTCTTGCTAAGATTGACTGCTAGTTGTTTTAAGTCACAAAAGCGAGCAATAGCATCCAACTGTCTTTGTAGGCCCTCTAGAGTATGAACAAGAAGAACATCATTTGCAAAAAGCAATGAAGCTATCAAGACATGGTGTAGAAGGCAACCATTGTCAACACGTGTTTTGACAAATAAATTATTTAAGCTCACCAATGTAGATCCCAAAGAGCAAAGGAGAAAGAGGACAGCTTTGTTTGAAGCCAATGGTGATCTTGGCATCCTCTAAGAAACCAAAAGCTGTCAAACAGCCAACAACTACCTCATATAGTCTTTTGATCGCAATGATAAAGAGCTTTGAGATGTCAATGTCATGTAGCCTTTGAAATAATATAAGCCTGGGAATGGTGTCAAAGGCCTTTCTAAAGTCCACAAAACAACAAAACACTTGGAGGACCATTGGCAAGCCTCCTTAATAATAGCTCTAAGAGTGAAAACATGATCAATAGTCTGATGATATTTTCTAAAACGAGCCCGCCCTCTCACTCTAAGCTTGCCATGATCCAACAATTCTAAGAGTTTCAAATTCAAAATTGTTGCATAAAGTTTAACAAATGTGTGCCCAATCATGATAGTTTTGTAATTATTTGGATCTGAATAGACTCTACATTTGTGGATGGCATGTCGTGACCAGGAAGCAAGGAACACCAAACATACAACTTCATTGAATATTTCTGCAATGGGATGGCCAAGAGCTTCAACACCATACTCCAAGAACTCACCCTGAAATCCCTCAAAATCAACAGCCTTGCTAATGCTTTATTTATGTATAGCTCTTTTGATGTCCCTTGAAGAGAAGAGGTGGGAGGACTGCCCAAACTATCGAACTTGTTTCGACCATATTTCACTCATCCGGACTCGGATTGAGCTGAAATTTTGAGGGTAGATGCCTGAAAAACCCTAGAACGTCTCCACCAATTTTCAGATCATTTGGAGCAACACAAATCCTAGCGCATCCCTATGTGTGAACGAGATTTTTGGCAAGCAACTGTGCGAGGGTTTCATCTGGGTTGAGTGCAAGCAGCTCCAGAGGTTGGTTTTCGGGGCCTTCGGGCCCTAGCGGCCAATATTTTTGTGGTTTCTACTCAAGATTTTAGCAGGATATGTTGCAGGGGATCCAAGATGGGTTAGAAATCTGTCTTTCAACAGATCATACCGTGAACTTGAGTGACAACGGCTTCCAATTTGCTGCACAAAATAAAAGGGAAAACCATACCTTTCCACGGCGTCTAGGGCAAGGATTAAAGAGATCACGAATCAAGTTTCAAGCAGCTGATCAAAAAATGGCTCAGATCTCAAGTGAATCTGGTGCTAAGGTGCACCCACAAAATAAATCTACTGTGAAAACCCCTGTCAAGGGTAAGAATTTCGAAGACTCAGCCCCAAAAATGAATTTTAGGGATGCCCTCCGTGGTGGACAGCCTCAGCCCAATGCTAATATTAATCTTAGGGCTTCCCATAAACCTCTAAGAATGCCTAAGATTGATCCCAGGAAAACGGAGTCAGGATGTCTTAAAGCAGTTGATGGAACTCCTATTGTTAAGCTTGATATGGGTAACATTCAGACTGGCATTGAAGATCTGGAAAAAAGAGGACTAATTTGTCGGTTCGTGGGTTTTCGTCCGAGCCTATCTGCTTTCAAAGTCTGGGCTGCAAAAAGCTGGAAAACTAAAGGTGAGTTACAAATCTCTATTTATCCAAATGGTTATTTTCTTGTTTTATTTGCTAATAATGAAGATAGAGAGAAAACTTTTCAAGGGGGTCCCTGGTTCTTTGGAAGGGCAGGGCTTTTCATGAAGCCCTGGCATACTAAATTTAAAGTCGAAGAAGAGATGCCTTCTACAGCTCCCGTGTGGGTTAGACTCTTTGGCCTCCCTATTGAATTTTGGAATCCTACTATTTTTTCTTCAATTGGAAACTCTTTAGGAACTTTTATGATGACTGTTGATTGTACTCAAAATTTTGAACATATTATTTATGCTCGGATTTGTGTTTTAATGGATTTTGACAAACCCCTACCTAAAAATATCACTTTACAATTTGGGGAAGACACTTGGGAGCAAGTAGTGGACTATGAGAACATTCCTTTTCATTGTAGAATTTGCCATGAATATGGTCATTTGGCTAGTGCTTGCCCAAATAAAATTCCTGATCAAAAGAAAGAAGATATAAACTCAACAAGTTTCCAAATGCCTAAGAAGAAGAACACTCAAAAAAAACCAGTTATGAAGGATCAATCAAAGTCATCTGCTAATATGTTTGAAATCCTTTCCACAAATGATGTCCCAAGTGAGGAAGAGGAAATAATGGAAACATAAATCTTAGAAACACAATTTAAATATGAAGGGAAGAACTCAGAGACAAACCAACAAATCAAAGGTTTTCAACAAAAAAAAAAGGGAGAAAATTTACACAAGAAAAACAATCTTTTAAATGTCAAAACTTCAAATAATACAGGTCCCAATATAGACTCTGTTGAACCCTCTAGTAAAATTTTGGTTGTGTACGAGCATTCTTCAAGGTTAGAAGCCATCTCATATTCAATTGGAGTAAGTCAAGAAATAGGGAAAAAAAACTGAAGATGGATTCTAATCAAAAGGTAGGTCGCAAGACCAATCAATATCATATGGTAAAAGAAGGTGAAAAGCTTGTAGAGGAAGGTAAGATTAATGCCCTTCCCAACTTTTTTAGCCCTGGTATTAATGAAGATCATCACTTGGAATATTAGAGGACTCAAAGGGAGTCTTTCAAAACAAAATGAAATTAGAAGAATGATTCAGATAAATCATCCACATCTTGTTTTCCTTCAAGAAACGAAGATGTCAATAGAGGATATGGACTCAATTGCTAGTAAAATTTGGCCAGCTGGAAAAGTGGTTTCCCTCAGTTCCCAGGGGACTTCTGGTGGCATTGCTTGTCTTTGGGACCCAAAAGAGGTAGTTATTCACCATATGGTTGGCAGTTGGGGTCTTTTGGCTATAGCTATTCAAAGTAGACATTCCAACCAAATTATGCTCTGCATTACTGTTTATGCTCCGACTACTTTGGAGGAAAAAAGAAGACAGTGGAAGGATATAACTTATATTATCTCTCATTTTCCTGAAGCTTGGATCTTGATCGGAGGAGATTTCAATACCATCCTCTCTCTGGATGAGAAAATGGGGGGAAATAGAAATTTGGACAAAAGCACCGACCTCATGAGCGAATATATTGCAAACCTCCATCTTGTGGACATCCAACCAGATAATGGCCTTATGACTTGGTCTAACAGAAGGCAAGGCTTAGCTTGTATAATGGAGAGATTGGATAGGTTTTTGCTCTCTGAAAATTTCTTAATCCATGGTCACATTCCTAAAGTGAAGACTCTTAACAATGTTGGTTCGGATCACTGGCCAGTCATGGTGGAAATGTGGAAAACCAATGTGAGTTTCTCTCCTTTTTGTTTTCAATTAATGTGGCTCAGAGACAGTTCCTTTAGACCTCGTGTGCAACAATGGTGGAAGGAAGGTAAGCCTAGGTATGGGACTAAGATGTTCTGTTTTGCCAAAAGACTGCAATACATTAAATCCAAAATCAAGACTTGGAACTGGAAGGAGTTTGGGGATGTTCATAAAAAAAAACATGAAGTTATTGCTCAACTTGAAAATTTGAATAAGAAAATCCGTTTAGATGGCCTCACAGAGAGTAGAAGTGCGAGATGAAATTAAACTCACAACTCAGTTAGAGGAATGGGAAAAAAGAGAAGAACTCTTATGGAAGCAAAAATCTAGAATTCAATGGCTCAAAGAAGGAGATCGAAACACAAATTTCTTCCACAAATCTCTTCTAGCTCGAAGATCTCACAACTTTATTTCTTCCCTGAAATCAGATTCTGGAGATGTTGTCTACACTTGGGATGGCATGAACTCTATTGTTGTCGATTACTTTTCCAATCTTTTTGCTGCTACTCCTCTTGACTCAGCTTCTCAACAAAATGTTCTTCAAGCAATCCCTTCTCTTATCACTTCTGAGGAGAACTCTATTTTGACTGCTCCTGTTACTATCAATGAGCTTCAACGGGTAGTTTTTAAAATGCAAAAAGGGAAAACCCCAGGTCTTGATGGTTTTCCCATTGAGTTCTACCAAGAGTTCTGGGATATCCTTCATGCTGATTTATTAGAGGTGGTGGAAGAAGCCAGGAAAGCCAAAGAAATTTTGAAGGTTATCAATAAAACTTATATTACTCTTGTTCCAAAAGCTCAAGAGGTTGATCATATCTCAGCTTTTAGACCTATTGCTTTATGTAATGTTCTTCTCAAAATCATTACTAAGATCATGGCGAGAAAGGTTGAAGCCTCTTTTGCATAAGATTATTTCCCCTGAACAAGGGGGTTATGTGGAAGGGCGTCAAATAGTAGATGAGATAGTTCTTGCCTAGGAAGCCATCCATTCCATGGATATGCAAAAATCTCCTTCCATGTTCATTCGGTTAGACTTATCCAAAGCTTATGACAGAGTGGATTGGCACTTCCTTATCAAAGTTTTGAGGCAATTTGGTTTCTCTCAGGATTGGATGGATTGGATTATGGGATGTATCTCTTCAGTTTCCTACTTAGTTCTTATCAATGGCAGGCCTTCTCAGTTGTTCCCAGCTTCCAGAGGTATTAGGCAAGGTGACCCGCTATCCCCTTATTTATTCATCATTCTTGTTGAATGCTTGGGTAGGACTATAACCAAGAAGAGAGAAAACAAAACCCTTGAGGGAGTTACCATTGCTCATGGAGCTAGACCTATCTCTCATCTTCAATTTGTTGATGACTCTACTCTTTTAGGTAAAGCTATAGTTAAGGAAGCTTCTAATATTAAGCAAATCATTAGCTGTTTTTCTAAGGCTACTGGGCAATTGATCAATGAAGACAAATCTAAAGTCATTTTCTTTCACTGCTCTGCCAGACAGGAATCCATGGTCTTGGATAAATTAAGATATAAGAAGACCTCCCTTCCGATCACTTATTTAGGTATTCCCATCAATATTCAAAGGCAGAAAAAAAAAATATTGGAATTGGTTGTTGGACAAAGTCAAGAAGAAAATTGGAAAGTGGACCAACAGGTGGCTTTCTTATGGGGGTAGAATCACCTTGGTAAAATCAGTCCTTCAAGCTATTCCTATTTATGTTTCTTCCTGTTGTTGAATATCCCAAAGGTTGTTCTTCGTGAACTGGATCAAATCAGTCATCGGTTCCTCTGGAGTGGTACTAAGGAGAAAAGAAAATGGGCCTTGGTGAAATGGGACACTTTATGTCTTCCTAAGAATGAAGGGGGGTTAGGATTCCGATCTTCTATTAATAACAACAAAGCTTTAGCTGCTAAATTATATTGGAGGATGTTGCATAACCCCAATGCTCTTTGGGCCAATAATCTCCGTGCTAAATATGCTGAGAACAAAAGTCCTGAAGACCTTGTTCGCTATCAATTGCCTACCAAAGGTTCTCCCATTTTAGCAGTTCTTAAGACTGGTGAGGATTTGATAAAGAAAAATTTATTTTGGATCATTCATAATGGTCAACAGGCAAATTTTTGGACAGATTCGTGGGATGGTCACAAGCCTTTGATAACTCGGTTTCCCGATTGGAGGCCTTGGATGGAGGAGCTTCACCGAGCTAATCTGGATAAAGGTGGCTAATTACTGTTGGTACCATACTTGGTAATTCAAAGGTTGGTAGATATTGGATCCCTATTGAGGACTGGCCTATTCAAATCCCAGAAAGGCAAAGACAAGCTATCCAAGGCATCCTTCATATGAGATCTCTCTCTTGGTCCCATGAAAAAGATTGTTTTGGATGGAACAACACTACTAAGGGTGAGTATTCAGTTGCTCAAGGTTATTTGACCTTATGCCATAATAATCCCAACCAATCATCTGACATCTTTTCTCAGTTGTGGGCTCAAAAGCTCTGGCCTAAGGTGAGGTTCTTTACTTGGCTTTTATTGCATCGTAGGGTGCTTACTGGTGAGCAACTTATGAAGCGTGGTTTTCATGGCCCTTTTAGATGTGAAATGTGTGGAGAGAATGTAGAAACTCTCAGCCATATTTTTATTGAGTGTACTTTAGCCTCTGAGCTATGGAGGAGAATGGCCACTTTACTTGGCTTACAATGGTCCAATTTTTTTACTTTTGAACAACTTTGGAGGGATTGGCCTAAACAAGAGGGTGTTGATCATTTTATTAGGCAGTTAGTTTGGATGGGTTCTACCATTCTACTTTGGAATATCTGGAATGAAAGGAACAACCGAATTTTTAATCAAGATAGGAAGGATATTCACTATATTTGGCAAAAGACCATTGCCAACTTAGTTGAATCAGTCCAACAACTCCTTAATCACCCCCAAAACTCCCACCAAAGATGGGATCAAGTGATGCAAAGATTGAAGATTAAATCTTCTAAGGGCAACCAACTTAAAGGGAATGTGAGTAATTGTAAGATGGATAGGACAAGAAATTGGCAACCTCCTCCTAAGGATTTTGGAAAAGTCAATACTGATGGAGCCTCTAGAGGGAACCCTGGAAAAGCTAGTGCGGGAGGAATTGGTAGACTTTCGGATGGCTCCCTGGTTTTTACTTTTGCTGAGAATTTGGGTATTCTTTCCAATAACCTTGTTGAGGGGTATGGTATCCTCGGAGGCCTTCAAGAGGCTACTAAGGTTGGATGGGAAAAGGTGCTAGTTGAGTCCGACTCTCAACTCATGATTAATCTTTTGAAGACTCCTTCTAAGAATCATAAGGTTGATTGGAGAATAAAAAGAATTATTGAGAAGATTCAATTAATCCAGATGGGATTTTTGAAAGTTGATTACAATCATGTGGTCAGAGATCAAAACAAGAGTGTTGATGCTTTAGCTAATTGGGCTTTGGACAAAGGTGATCTTACTTGCTATGGCCACCCTCCTAGATGGTGGGCTTCGCAAATAAGGGAAGCTCTTCTTTCTATCATTTCTTTGGATGGCTCCAGTTCTGGAGGTACCTAGTTTCTTCTTGCTTTATTTTTGCTTCTCTTTGGTTCGGTCAGGGTATTTTAGTTCCCTAGCTCAAACTATTCTTTCTTTTGTTTCCTCTGTTGATTCTTGCCTTAAAAGTCTTTTGGTCTAGAAAGGTCATTGTTGTGTTCAATTTTTTCTTTTTTCTTTTTCTTTTTTTGTTTAGTTTTTTGAGGTGTGTGTTTTTTTGTTTTGTTTTGTTTTTGTGTTTTTTGTGTTGTTTTTTGTTGTTCTTGTGTTTTTGTTGTTTTGTGTTTTTTGTGTTTTTTGTTATTGTCCTTGTGTTTTTGTTGTTCTTGTTCTTGTGTTTCTGTATGTTTGTGTTAATTCGTGTTTTTGTGTGTGAGTGTTTTCTATGTTTTTTGTTTTTGTTTATTGTCTGTTGTTGGTTGTTTTTTTATTTTTTTTTATTTTTTAATTTTTTAGGTTTTGGTTGTTTTTGTTTTTCATGTTTTTGTTGGTTATGTCTTTGTAGCGTTCTGTTGTTTTTGTCTTGTTTGTGTTTTGTTATGTTGTTCTTGTGTTTTTTCTATGTGGTTCGTGTTGTGTTTTTTTTATCTTATTGTGTGTGTGTTTGGTTGTGCTTTATCTTTTCGACACACTCAAGGAGCATGTTTTTATTTTATTTTATTATTTTTATTTTTATTTATTTATTTATTTTTTTAAATCTTATTGTGTGTTTGTTTGCTCCTTGAGTATGTCAAAGGTGGTAGGCCAAGTGCGAGCCCTGGGCGATTTTGGCGGAATAGATACCCCTGCCTCCTTGGGTCTTACCCGAAAGTGGCATCCCTTCTGGGATGTTTTCCACAAAAAAAAAAAAAAAAGAGGTGACATGATGTTGGATGGGAAGAGATATGAATGGTGGACTGCCTTGGGAAATCATATAAGAATTAGCATGGAAGACCCAAGACTTGTCATTGATGCATATGGGATGGGGTTTCCTAGGAAGAAAAGTGTGTGCCAAAAGGCTTTGGGACAGTGATGAAGAGCATCTAGAAGCTAACAATGCATAGCGACAATAAACTATCGATTCTTACGTCAAATGAGGCATTTTATTCCCTCCAAGTGGCAGATATAGCTATATGTATGACATCTTTACTCTACTCAAGAGGTGGAGACTGAAGAACATTTCATTTTCAAGTGTCATGTTTATTCTGAGATTCGACAGAGGTACTAGTGCTTGTATAGAGACGTGGGTGGATCGCTTACCACTTTTTTCAACAATCCTAACCAAAGATGCTTGGCTTTGTGCCTTAGAGAAACTATCACTCTTTGATGTCAATTATTACAGGGGAGATTGATTGTTGCTTGACTAATCACCTATTCTTTCACTCTATCTCTACAATGGAGAGTAATAAGTGTTCGTTTGAAGCTACATCTTCGCAAAATGTTAATGAAAGATTTGTGCACTCTTCGCATATAAGAGTGGCTACCAAGGCTTTGGTTCTTTCTTTGTCTTACATGCAACAGGACAAGAGTGTAGTTCTCTAACACCACGTTTCGACGACCCCTCACATACCAAGGAGTTTTAGACAAACACACCTTAACAGATTCCTATCCTCTTCTAATGGTTCCACAGCTATGGATGCTGGAAGAGTCTTGAGAGGTCAAACTCCATGCCCATCTACAATTATCCAACCAAGCACTCTTACTCCTATTCTTTCACTCTATCTCTGCATTGGAGAGTAATAAGCGTTCATTTGAAGCTACATCCCCAAAATGTTAATGAAAGATTTGTGCAAACTTCGCATATAAGAGTGGCTACCAAGGCTTTGGTTCTTTCTTTGTCTTACATGCAACAGGACAAGAGTGTAGTTCTCTAACACCAGGTTTCGATGACCCCTCACATAACAAGGAGTTGTAGACAAACACAACTTAACAGATTCCTATCCTCTTCTAACGGTTCCATAGCTATGGATGTTGGAAGTCTTGAGAGGTCAAACTCCATGTCCATCTACAATTATCCAACCAGACACTATTACTCCTATTCTTTCACTTTATTTCTGCAATGGAGAGTAGTAAGCGTTCACTTGAAGCTAAATCTCCCCAAAATGTTAATGAAATGTTTGTGCACTCTTCACATATAAGAGTGGCTACCAAGGCTACATCTCCCCAAAATGTTAATGAAATATTTGTGCACTCTTCGCATATAAGAGTGGCTACCAAGGCTTTGGTTCTTTCTTTGTCTTACATGCAAGAGGACAAGAGTGTAATTCTCTAACATCGGGTTTCGACGACCCTTCACATACCAAGGAGTTGTAGACAAACACAACTTAATAGATGCCTATCCTCTTCTAATGGTTCCAAAGCTACGGATGTTGGAAGAGTCTTGAGAGGTCAAACTCCATGTCCATCTACAATTATCCAACCAGGCACTCTTACTCCTATTCTTTCACTCTATCTTTGCAGTGGAGTAATAAGCGTTCATTTGAAACTACATCTCCCCAAAATGTTAATGAAAGATTTGTACAATCTTCACATATAAGAGTGGCTACCAAGGCTTTGGTTCTTTCTTTGTCTTACATGCAACAGGACAAGAGTGTAGTTCTCTAACGCCAGGTTTCAACGACCCCTCACATACCAAAGAGTTGTAGACAAACACAACTTAACAAATTCCTATCCTCTTCTAATGGTTCCACAACTATGGATGTCGGAAGAGTCTTGAGAGGTCAAACTCCATGTCCATCTACAATTATCCAACCAGGCATTCTTACTCCTAGCCAATCTCCTAGAAGCATCATTGGATCCTGTATTCTTTCACTCTATCTTTGCATTGGAGAGTAATAAGCGTTCATTTGAAGCTACATCTCCCCAAAATGTTAATGAAAGATTTGTGCACTCTTTGCATATAAGAGTGGCTACCAAGGCTTTGGTTCTTTCTTTGTCTTACATGCAACAGGACAAGAGTGTAGTTCTCTAACACCAGGTTTCGATGACCCCTCACATAACAAGGAGTTGTAGACAAACACAACTTAACAGATTCCTATCCTCTTCTAACGGTTCCATAGCTATGGATGTTGGAAGTCTTGAGAGGTCAAACTCCATGTCCATCTACAATTATCCAACCAAACACTCTTACTCCTATTCTTTCACTCTATTTCTGCAGTGGAGAGTAATAAGCGTTCATTTGAAGCTACTACATCTCCCCAAAATGTTAATGAAATATTTATGCACTCTTTGCATATAAGAGTGGCTACCAAGGCTTTGGTTCTTTCTTTGTCTTACATGCAAGAGGACAAGAGTGTAATTCTCTAACACGGGGTTTCGACGACCCCTCACATACCAAGGAGTTGTAGACAAACACAACTTAACAGATTCCTATCCTCTTCTAATGGTTCCAAAGCTATGGATGTTGGAACAGTCTTGAGAGGTCAAACTCCATGTCCATCTACAATTATCCAACTAGGCACTCTTACTCCTATTCTTTCACTCTATCTCTGCAATGGAGTAATAAGCGTTCATTTGAAGCTACATCTCCCCAAAATGTTAATGAAAGATTTGTACAATCTTCACATATAAGAGTGGCTACCAAGGCTTTGGTTCTTTCTTTGTCTTACATGCAACAGGACAAGAGTGTGGTTCTCTAACACCAGGTTTCAACGACCCCTCACATACCAAAGAGTTGTAGACAAACACATCTTAACAAATTCCTATCCTCTTCTAATGGTTCCACAGCTATGGATGTTGCAAGAGTCTTGAGAGGTCAAACTCCATGTCCATCTACAATTATCCAACCAGGCATTCTTACTCCTAGCCAATCTCCTAGAAGCATCATTGGATCCTGTATTGGCCCTTTGGGATGATGATGATGACAATTGTGCTTCTACATTACATCCTACTATAGATTGGTGTTGGCACTTGGATCCACTAGAGCTCCTTTCTAACTCTCTTTTACTATTGGCTCTCTCTTTATCTTTACTTTTAGCATGTTGGGTTTATCCATTTTGAGTAAAACTCGAGACTATGAATTTATGCCATGCAGTTGTTCCACTTCAGTGCAGTTTATGCTAGATTCTTTATTCTAGTTTAGCTTCTCTTCAAGGTACTTTTTGGTTACTGCAGTGCATTGTAACTGGTATTTTTAATTAATCCCATTGGCCTCCTTTGGCCATCCGGACATTAATAAAATTATCTTGTCCTATCTTGCACAAAGAAGGTGAAACCCAACAACACATTTATAGGGTTGAAATGGGCATCCTTCACATTGTGTTTTTTTCCCCTGGTTTGAGTAGTTTTCGATATAGTGAATTCTATGGTACATTTTACAGGATATCAAAGGGTCAACGGGGTTTTTACTCGGAAGCAAGGATGGGAGCTTGCTAGGGTTTGAAGATAGTTCTGGTTTATGCATGCCACTGGCCTGGCAAAGTCTCTTCAAAATTTGTTTTCTGGTTTGAGTAGGTTTTTTTTGAACTGGATTCTTTGGTACATTTTATAGGATGTCAAAATGAGAAGGGGTTTTACTGTCCCCCTTGGCCACTCTTTTGAGCAAGTACTTCTTAGAAACAAGCAAGCTTCATCAAATTTGATGTTAAAGAAAGTTGTGGAACCCCTTGGTAAGCAAAATCAAGCATCAAATTGTTCCAAGTAGCCTGCATTTTAGTGGCTCTTAAGTAGAACAAACCCTTCCGTCCAGGATGTAACTAGTCCCGAGGTAGTCTTCTGAACTCCTGGGACTATGACAACACAGCCGAGGCAGTGGGACCTTCCTTCAATCGACCTGAATAAGGTTGAAGGGAACCCATGCTAGTGTATGAGTTGGCGTGATTCCTCCTAAGTTAGGGTGTGATGGGGAATACCATGTAGGTTTTTCACCAGTTTTCGATCCCTGGCGACCCAACTGTAAATAGTTTGGATGTTGGTAAGCCCCATAACCTCTTTCTTCAACATAAGAAAGGTTCTACTTTTGGAGCTTCTCGAGGAAACTAATGGAACTACAACAAGAATCAAATATAGAACTTTATTTGTGTTGATTTCCAAGGGATGGGATAGACCCCTTTTTCATTGAACACGGTTCCAGTTTCTGGAATTATAAGGAATTTCTGTAGGAAAGTCCAATCATGAAACTGGATAAAGAGAAACTAGGTAAAAATGTTCATAATTTGTTAGAAAATGCTTTGATCTGCAGATTCCTTGACACATAAATTTCTCCAAAAGAATTGTACGACTAGGTATCAAAGAGTTGGAAGACACAAAGCTCCTATGAGATAAGAGCATGCCCTAGAGGATAGTTCATAGCCATTTTTTCAAGCGCAATGGACAGGGATCTGGTCTTTCAAGGAGGGCCTTAGTTTTACAGAAATGCAAGCTTATTTATGAAACACTGGCATTTGGGGTTTGGACCTACAGAAGAGATGCATGCCAATTAGGGCTCTAGTTTGGGGAAGACTCTATGAACTTCCACAAAATTAAAATATGGTATGAAATCAAGAGGGAATTTTATTGGTGAATATGTGGAGGTAGATCAAATGACTTCAGTGAAAAGCATTGCCAGTTAAGCAAGGATTTGTCTAAATTTGGAACTGGATCGAACTTTACCACAAGCTATCACTCTAGAAGTGGAAGTATTTAGATGGGTGCAACAACTCGATTATGAGTGTGTTCCATTTAGGAGTAGACCTTGCCATGAATATCCGAATATGACATGAGAATGTCCAAAGCAAAGCAGTTGATAAAGCAGACTCCAGATTCACAAGAGAAGAGGAGGGCTTTCAAACACCAAAGAAAAAGCACTCGAAATAAACAAACTCAAATATTAGATTCACAAGAAAACAACACAAGCAAGAAGGAGAGAAAACAAATGAGGCAGAGTGATTATGAAAAATCCAATTTGTAAAGGAAAATAAGAGACGAGGAAAAAAGAAGAAGGATAATGATGAAAGCTTTTAGAGGATCCAATGGAAGTTTCCTAAGGTAAATAGAACAGTACGGACGGCAGGAAGTTAGCAGGAAAGTGTTTATTTTCAGGGAAGTAAGAAAACAGGTTCAAAAAAAAAATCAAGAAAGCAGATTTTAGAAAGCAAGAAAATTAATTGAAAAAAGATGATGTAACCCAAAAAGTTTGAAAAGTAATATAATTTTACTCATCCAAAAAACAAGCACTGGATTGGTATTATCAACTTAAGGGGTCTTTTGTTTACTCATTTAAACAGTTGACTCTGGAGTTTGTCTCTGTTTTCTTTATTTATAAGTTGTTGCACACCGAAATTAAAGAATTCTTGTACCTTTAAAAAAAAAAGAGAAAAAAAACGCTAAGGTTGACATCCTCATAAGCCATGCAAAAAGTGATTCCTCTCAATGTATTTTTCAGTTTACAATTTAGTATGAAGATCCATCCTTATCAAATCTTAGGTTCTTAGAAACTTGAAGCAGTATATATATATCTTCTAAATAAGGAGAAGTATTCATGTTCATTTTCCTATAACAAGGTACATGGCACAATTCACAACTATAACCATTACTACTACTTGCACATATTGCTAAAAACTAGCGAACATATAAAATTGGAAAATTATTCATACGCACCTCTTCAAGACCTGGAAATACTGCCAACTTAAAGAGCAGAAACAATGTCTCTCTTACCCCCTTGTCAGCATCACTGATACGAGGACTCAGCTTTTCAATTATTGCAAGTTTATGCAATTTAATTTCTTTTGGATGCCGCATAAATAAATCTTTTATTCCATACAATGCATCTGCAGTACAAAACATGGGCAAGAAAGGCAAGCTACTTCACATTTCATTTGTTTGCATGAAATCATAACCAAACAATCTAAGCAAGCTGACGTTTAGATGTTGAATTAGAGAGTCTTCCTGGAAACATACTCGCCGTTCAAGGGGAAACAGATGGAGTGGCATTAACATAGTTATCATGTAAACACCAATGCCCTATATTAGCAGACAGGGCATAGAACAATCTACAAGAAATATCAGAAGGAGAATTCTATGCCTTGTAAAAAGAAATACCAAAGCGCCTGCCAAGCTGTTTAACAAAGAAAGGGAGAATCCATGGAAGAAATCCCAGCTTGTTACAAAGAACAAAAACTCCCAATATCATATAGAACCAATACATAGAGTAAAAGTACCATCTATGCATTTTATTGACCAAATAAGGATACTGATGATGTAAGCAGGAAGTTATACATAAACAGAGTATTATACAAACTTGCTTCCAAAAGAAGTTTGAACCATCACTGAAAGATTCATCATGACAAGCATGCAAATATAAGGAACATGAAAGTAATTCCTTGACTAAGAGAATAAGACACATATAACAACCTATCAAATGGCATGAACTCAAGTGGTTAAAAACGTGGACCTTCAACGTGGCAACACAGGTTCAAAACTTCCCAGGTGATAAATGAATAAGTGTCAGAATACCACTATGTGGTTTGTTGAAATACCATGGTACCATGGTCATGATGTAGTCTCAATGCCATATAACCAATTTAAATTGAAAAAGACATAAATAATAACCTTGGTAGTAAAATACAAAGACAAATAGAGTCAAATAGTAACAAATATAACAGGACAAGAAAAAGGTGTATGCTTATTGATATATATAAGCCTATAGATAAAATTAGCAATTACAAGATGCATTCTTTTTAAAGAATAACCCTGTTGGGAAACATATTTTTTAGATAAGAAAAAGGTGTATGCTTATTGATATATATAAGCCTATGGATAAAATTAGCAATTACAAGATGCATTCTTTTTAAAGAATAACCCTGTTGGGAAACATATTTTTTAGATACTCTGCAAGACTATATAATTCAATAACAAATAAACATCCAATTAGTAAACAATTTAAATGGTTAATGTCAATTTGAAACCAATGTTAAATGTCATTCAGTTTTAACCTCATACAGAAACAAGAAACTGCATAGAGAAAAACAAATTACTTCAAATTTATGATAGTTCATGAGCTAAGATTTGAACAAGGACATGTTGCTATTTTGAAAGGAGATCATATATATACACATTCCCAACACTTCCATATAGTGGTGTAAAATAAGTTCTGCAAAAGCCTTCACCTCGTAGAAGCTATTTAATTGCTATATTGGAAAGAATACAATGAAACCAAATCACAACTGTCACAAAACATTGTTAACATGATCAACGTGATACCTTTACGAACGTTGGCATTATGATGAGTTGTCTGCATAAGAAGATCTTTCAATGTCTGTTGCTTCTTATTGACAGCCAAACCTTCTTTCTCCAATGCCAAGCTCTGTTCAGGTAAAATAATAGCTGCCCATATAAACAGAATGTTAAAACTTTTGTATGTTTGCACGCTGAAGTTTATGTCACTTCAACAGTCACTTTCTAAACATTCATACTTCCAACATCATTATCATTCAGGTGGTAGAAAATGCATCAGAAATCAAGTTGCAAATAGGGCGAATCTATAAGTAAACACTATTATGTGATCAAAGTTAAGACACTATATTAACAACATAATTTTCATGGAATGTGCATTTATCACATAAAAGTGCACAAGCAGTAGCAGTAGCAGTTGCTGTTTGTGTAAGGTGCAAAGGTGATTTTTAAACTCTAAGGGCTCAACAAGATTAGGGTTTGTGAAAAAATCTTGATATCGAAAATGTACATGGCCAAAGCATAAATCAAGTTGCTGATAGGGCGAATATATAAGTAAACACTATTATGTGATTAAAGTTAAGACAATAAATTTACAACATAATTTTCATGGAATGTGCATTTTCCAGACAGAAGTGCACAAGCAGTAGCAGTAGCAGGTGCTGGCTATGTAAGGTGCAAAGGTGATTTTTAAGATCTAAGAGCTCAACAAGATTAGGGTTTGTGAACAAATATTGATATCCAGAATGTAGATGGCCAAAGCATGTACAAATAGATTGCATGCACTATAGCAGCTTTCTAAAGGCATATTTTACAATTCTTTTAGATCTAAATATAAATTAGATTCATTCATTTTCAGTTCTTGATTTGTGTTTCTTTTAAGCTTTTGTTGTTTTTTGGTGGTGAAATGCAATCCTCCATATTTCACATATCTTTTCAGAGATAAATTGTACGAAAATTGCATATGAACAAAATTTATAATTTAGCTCTTAGTTAGCATTGTTCTTTCTACATGATAAACAGTCCCATGTTCATTTGTCCCTCTTTATCTTCTCCATCATAACACATTAAACTTTGCAATTCAATGTGTTGTCACCTGAATTTGTATTAAAATTTGGATCATGTGAGATTGTTATACATATATATGAAGTTAATCTATATAGGTTGTCCGACATGGCTGATCCTGAAAAATCCACAATAGATGCTAAAAACAAGAAGCACAATTTTGAAGTACGGCATTGGAAACTCTGCTAATTAGTATACATAGATTGTCAGGTATGCAGAAAGATGGGGTATTAGAGATTTCAAATTGAATTCTACCAGGGCTATAAGCTTGTTTTAGAGTTTATTATTATGGAAGCATGACTGAAAATTGTTCCCAAGGAAAGAGGCTACATGTGCTAAGAAGATTCTTGAACTTGTTCATATTGATATACCCATACCGCTGCAGATCACATCAAAATGGCAGCTTGAGATACTTCATAACTTCTATTGATTCTGTACCAAATTGGCCATCACTTGTATTTCTCAAGAAGTCAGAACTTGTAAATGCTCTCAAACAGTTCCATCTCTTAGATGAAAAACAAACTGGAAGCTCCTTGATGTAACTCAGACATGCTATGAAGGGGAATATTTGCCCATGAAAAACAAACTGGAAGCTCCTTGATGCAACTCAGACGTGCTGTGATGCAATTGTAGCTCTCGGAGAAACTATATTATGCCTTAAACCCACATCAAAATGGAGTTACCAAGTATAAGACAGATTATCTTTTAGGAAATTTGTTGGTCTGCAAATTTAATTTTTGATAAAGTTATAAAAAATAAAAATTTAACTACTGAGCAAAAGACAGTCCATAAAGTTTTGCCAATTACAACAAGAAAGGTAAGTGACACTCCCTGGTTTTGATGCATTGACTCCATATTAACTCATTTTATCATTTATTATGTATTCTACGAGTTTTCCAATCAAAACTGGAAGCGAGAATAAGTCAAAAGGTCCCAGGTCCCGGTTACAACGAGTGTTTCAAACATACAACAATCATTTATTGGATTATGCCTAGAGCTAACTCAACCCATATGAATTTCATAGTAAACATTTCCATGCTCGATGGACGAGTATTAAGTAAATAATTACCTTTTGATTTGACTTCAACATTTGTAGTGTTTTTTGGAGGTGGCAACCGTCTTCCAACTTTGTGCTTTACTTTCTGGAACAGCGAAGTATCCCAAGCAACTTAACATATTAAGATTAAAAATGGATATTCCCTGCCTAAATATTAAGATACAATCATACTCTCAAAATTATATAGCACCCTCCTGTAGTCAAATTGTGAACAAAATGTTCAATTTCAGGTAACAAACAGTTATTAAAACAGTGCTTATCATTAATTACCTTGAAATCAACACCAGCTTGTTTTACTTTCTTTTTAGAGCGCACCATCTCTTCTTTACTCTTATTTGGTTGCAATCAACCTCTTCTAAGGATCCTGTCCCAAAAAAGCAACAGAAACACCTGAATCAAAATAAGGCAGCTAAACAGGCCTATTTGCTCTAGTGAATCAAAATTGAAGATTTATCAGGCTCTCAACAGCCAATTTCTAAATGGTCGAAACAAATTCTAACCAAAAAATTTCACCAGGCAAAGTGAAAGGGTAATAAGTAGTATCTTGCCTGAAAAATTTTCGTGTGGCTTACACCAGGAAATCGAGCAGAGAAAGACTCGCCTGTCAAATATTGCGTTACTCTTAAAAACAGATATTCACGATAACAAGCAAAACCATGAAAGAAAATAATTGTTGCATGTGGCATGTCATGTCCATTATTTTGGATGTGAAATACTTCTGCTAAGCCAAAAGAAGAAGAAAGGAAAAGCAAAAGCTCCATTTACTCCATTGGTTCACTTTGCAGTAACCACAACATAAAGTATATAATTGCAGAGAAACTAATTTAAAGACCAATGCCACAATATCTTGATACTGAATCTTTTTTAATCTTTTTTCTTCAGAGTAAATGGACAGATTAGGGTTTGATTGAGAAGAGAGTGCAATGTTGTTCTTACCTTTCCCAGTGTGGCTGGATAGTGCGCGAATGTGGCGTATTCAGAGCATGCAATAGTCCCCTGCTTCAGACTCTTAACTATCTCCACAGATTAATCTTTTTATTATAATAATTTGTCTTCCCACGACGTCTCTTAATTCGACTTTCCAATTTTCCACATATTTAAGGGCTTTGTACCCGACAGTAACCTAAGGTTTAATAAATTTCCAATCTTAATTCGACTTTCCAATTTTCCACATATTTAAGGGCTTTGTACCCGAGAGTAACCTAAGGTTTAATAAATTTCGAAGCACCTTCTAGTGTATAATATATATATATATATAAGGTTTATTTTTGGAGGAAATATATTTAAGGTTTAATAATAATTAATTTTAATTTTTTTTATATAAGATTTATGTAGTATAAGAAATTTAAGGTTTAATAATTAATTTTAATTTTTTTTATATAAGATTTAGGTAGTACATGAAAATTTTGCAACAGGTGTATAGAATTGAACTATCTTTTTTAAAATTGATAATTATATTTATTAACAAAAATTAACTGCAACCTAAATCTTAAATAACTTTAAAAAAATAATATCATCTTAAAATTTAAATTTAAACTAATAAATATGTATAGATATAAGAATATGGGGTATTAGAATATAGAGGGGACTATAACGTTTGATCTTTTACCACTTAACTCTTTGCTATGACTTTGTGACCATTTATTTTATTTTTTATTTTTTATTTTTTATTTTTTTACAATAAGTGTACATTTACTTTTTTTTTAATGATTTTGTGGTTTTTATTTTATTTTATTTATTTATATATATTATATTATTGTTTTTTCTTTAAAATCATTTTATTTAATAAATTAAGTTTAAAAAAAATTAGGAAGAAAATCTATAAAATAATTTAAATTTAATTCCCACTTCCACTTGATCTAATTTGAAAATCCAAAAACAGTTATTAAGGTTTATGAAACTTAAGAACCGCGATATCATGCTCAATCATGTGAGGGTAGGTTGACTATCCGAGTTCGATGCCTTGGAGGGTTACAGTTGACTATGCTTTATCCAACTAGCTTAGGGTTTATAGAGGTAGCCCATTAATGGACTGACTGACTTCCCTATGAATAAAAAAAAAATAGTTTATGGTTTGAAACCTCACGCAAAGACTTTAAAACTCTAGATAAAAGGTCATTGTATACCATGTTTTGGATATGGGTTCTGGCTCTATGGACGGGAATGTTTTTTGGGTTGATGGCATTAGACACGCGGTTTGTTTATCCACTTTTTTTTAATGTATTTTGTTTTTTAATATAATGCTTTTTACATTCAAAAAAGTAAGCGAAGTATGGTCAACTTAACACATCCTATAAGGTAAGTAAAGTATGGTTAGATAAACATATCATTGTTGTATATGACCTAAAGTTTTATGAATATTAAAAATTACATTTTAAATTAATTAAGGAGCTCCATGTTATGGTAAGTGGAACATGGTTGGATAAACACATCTTTTAAGGATTGTTTTATATGATCTAAAGCTTTATGAATATTAAAAATTACATTTTAAACTAATTAAGGGGCTCAATGTCAAGGTAAGTGAAACATGGTTGGATAAACACATCCTTTAAAGTAAGTGAAGCATGGTTGAATAAACATGGTAAATGAAGCATGGTTGGATATACACATCCTTTGTAATGGTTGTCTTATATAACTTATAGTCTTATAAAAAAATCTTTTTAAATTTGACTCGGTTCTCAAACCAATTACAATATCCCGACATTGGATGTAGCTAGTTACATTAAGTTATATAACCCTTTTGATGTTGTTGAGATTTGAAATTTGGTGTAGGTTGTATTATTCATGTCTCAACCATTGAACCAAGGCTTCTTGATTATAGTCTCATGGATATTAAAAACTACTCTTTTTAATTACTTGAAGAGGTTCAATGAAAAAGGTTTAATTATAGAATTAAAACCCTAGGCTATGGTGTAGACTTTTTCACTTCCCTCGTAATCCATAGAACAAAGATAGTTTTTATTATAACATATTATTTATATATTATTAATAATTTTGAAAAGAGGTTATTGTAATTGTTTAGTTAATATTTATTCATTGGCATGAGTTGAATTAGTTAAATTTCTCAATTTTCTAGGAGGAAATAGATGTCTGAATCTTAAAAACCAATACATAAATAACTGATAAGTTGTTGTGTGTAGACACCAAAACAGCACCAAGACGATTATGTGACAACAAGCACTGATCGCACTAACACACACAGCCCCTAGGGCAGCCCCCAGAGGTTAAATAGTGGTTCTAACCACTCACACAGCAGTTTTACAAGTTAGGGATCAATTTGGCATCTTTTAGACACTCAGCTACTTATTCGTCCCACTCAGGGACGAGTGCGGATTTGTACTCGTCTTACCCAGGGAAGAGTGTGGATTAGTACTCGTTTCACCCAGAGACGATTACCAGTGCTCGCTTCGGGGTGGGACGAACGCCAGGTTTGACCAACAAAAAGTCAGATCTCGACGCATGACAACTCAGAACTGCCACTTAGCTTTTCCTGCATGACATAGGAGTGCGAGTGAGTTCTTTTGACAACTCATATCCGCCAATTGACTTTCCCTTCATCGCATGGGAATGAGAGTGAGCTTTTTAGGACAACTCGGATTTTCCACTTAGCTATCCCTTCATTGCATGGGAGTGCAAATGAGCTTTTCTAAAACATACAAAGACATGCATAGAGGTAGTTAAGAAGCCCTTGATCAAGAAGAAGTCTTCTCTTCACAAAAAGCATTCATGCAAAGAAACACTTTTGCATGTTAATTCAAAGAGACCCCTTGGGTCTATAAAATGGTGAGTTTTCTCACCCAAAGGATATACAGAGAAGGAGCATTTTGAGCGACAAAGTGCTGCTAATTCACTTACTTGCGATTTGTGTTTTCAACATCCATAATCTCTTAATCGAAAGAGAGGTTATTGGGTGACTTTTGAAGGCACGAATCAAGAACCAACCTCGATTTTTCCCGACCACAATATCCTACTAATTTGCTGACAACACATCACATCAGGTTTCGGACCCATCCCAAGCGGATTGGTGTCGAAGCAAAGTTTCACCCGCAGGTGGTTTGCTTTCGGGCACCCCCCGCGTTATTGCTTTTGGTGACTATTTATTTTGTAGTATTTATCTAGTTTCATGTTTATGCTTTTGTCAATTTTGCAGTTTATTTAGACTCGTTTTAACCATCGTTAGATTTATCTTTTATTTTTCATACATAGGTGCTACTGATTCTTTGTTTGTTTCTTTGAACACAAATTTGCAGCATTAGAGGAGCAGCGAGGAATCTACCTTTACCAACGCAAGCGACGACAACGTTTTGGTTCGCCCATCTTATATGTGGGCACACGGAAGAAGGAATTCTGAAACAAGTTGTAAAAGACCAACATTTAACGCTCCTATCCCCTAAAAAGGAAGGAGATGCATTGTAACACAAATTTGAAAAGCATATCAATAAAAGGGTCGTATTTTATATTGCTTTGATATCTTGTGTTCATGTTCTTTCTTTTTACGCATTTTTCAATAACATAGGGTTTAAGCGTTATTTTAGTTTCATTTACATTGCATTTTTAGTCTATCCTTTTTGTTTTCGGAATCTCGTGCTTTCATTGTGATACTACTATGTGGCCAAGATTTATTATAGGTAAAGCTCATTTCAATCCCATATATCTAATTTAAAAATTTTGAATTAATTTATAAAATGATCAAGTTAAAATAAGCTAATGTATATAAATTTTGTTTTTTAAGGTAATAAATAAATATTTTATGAGAGTATAAGATATAATTAATGTGGTCTATCGGCAAGGATGCCACTTGCATTATCGGTGATGTGACCCGGGTTCAATCTCCATGGTGGATGTGTATAAGAAGTATTACTCAAAAAATAATAATAATAGTAACAAATAAATTAATCAAAAAATATCATAAAATTATTTAGTTGGTTATGTGGGATTAAAATAGACCTTACCCATGGAACTACGGGTGAAGCTAGAGCGCGAGGAACTATAGGATGCAAATTGTGGAAAGCTAGAGCATGAGGAATTGTCGGTGAAGTTGAAGCACGAGGAACTATGGGGCATGAACCGTAGGTGAAGTTGGAGCATAAGAAATTGTGGGTGAAGCTAGAGCCTGGTTGTTTGGAGTGAAGCTAGAGCCACAATTCATGAATTGGAGAGTCTAGTTGTTTAAAGGTCACCCGAAAAGTCAAACTGTCATGCAAAGAGTCAAAAGTGAAAGAGGATTGCAAACAATAAATCCTAGGAATTGTAGAGTATAGTGGAAAGATTTTGCATTGCTTAGAGTTGAGGAGGTTTCAATTCTTTTTACAATATTAAGATCTTTAAATCTGGTGGAAGATCAATGGTTTCATGTGGAGTGTATCAATGCTTCAAACCCTTACCATGAATGCGACAAATATTATTTCCCAAAAATTGTTGAAGCAAAGGAACATCACGAGAAAGAAGAGACAAGAGCGAGTGCAAGTCAGGAGGGAGTGTGAGCTAGGAGAAATGTGAACTAGAGCAAGTACAAATCGAAAGGGAGTGCTATCCAGGAGGGAGAGCAAGCTAGGATCAAGCCCCAATAGCTAATATGGAACAAAAATCAGATTTGAAAGCCCTAATGAGAAGTTATGATGCCCTAGCTAGAAGTATGGATGCCCAAGTTGAAGATAGATGGAAGAGAAAATATATGGTAAGTTTGATCTAGGTAGCAGATGTTACACTAGAAGTGGCTATCAAGGATGAGATGATTGATCATTATATAGTGGTTCTAAAAAGTAAAAGATTAATATGTAAGGATTGCATCAAGTTGAAATGGGGATTGAATTCAAATTACTCAATGATTTTTTCTTCCTACAAGTTTTTTTCCTTGTCATCTTTTCTAATTCAGAAATCAAGGGTCGCCCATGATTTAGAAGGAGAGATTCCCTTTATTTAAGACCATGGAATGAAAATTTTTAAGAAGCTTCCGATTTGGGTTAGGTTTTTTAGACTTTCATATTAGCTTATCAATAAGGATGTTTTAAAGAATATTAGAAATATCCTGGGAAAATTCATCAAGGAAAGACTAATTATTAAGAAGTGAAAACTTGCTATTTATACCAAAATATGCATTGCTATGGATATTTAAAATATTTGCCATAATCCATTAAGATTAAATCTAAATCAAGAGAATGGGATCAACAAGTGGATTATGAAAATATTGCATTTCATTGTCATGAGACTGGCCACTTGGCAAGATTTTGCAAAGTGAAAACTATGAAGAAAGAGATAAAAAACTTTGGTCATGAGATAAACTTCAAGGTAAAGCAAATAAATTATACATTATTAGAAGGTAGATTAGATCAAGGATATTCCACTCCTAAAGAAGGGGCAAAGAAATCCTATCTAAAACATCTTATGGAAAAGACCACCATAACTCACTTGGATCAATTGTTAGAAGAAACAAAGAAGGATATAAGGGATGAGAAAGTACAATATGTAAGTTCAAGTTCAAAAGGAATTAAAGGTGTAAAGGAAGATGTGGAGGAAAATCCTAACACAAAGACGACATAAGAGGTCAAGATCTTTCTAGGTAAATCATCTTCATTTTCCTCAAGTAGTATAGAATCCTCTTGTTAATAAAAGTGAAAATGGTATAGAGGTTATTCCTTGCACTTCAAGGTTTCGAGAGCATCATAATAAGGATATGGGGATGGAGGAAGTTTGTAACAATTTAGGGCTTTTAAAGCAGAATAAGAAGGTAATTCCTTTGAAAGAGCATCCTTGCACTTTAGGGTTTTCAAGGCAATATAAAGAAGAATGTGTTTTTTAGGTTATTCCTTGCTCTACAAATCCTTCATAGCAAGATAAACCTATAGATGATAAGTCTTACTTTGAGCAGTGTGAGGAGATTGAAGAGATTGACGAAGATGAAAATATTGATAGGAACGAAAAAAAAGACCCAAAAAGCAAAAACAAAGAGAAAAATAGTTGTAAGCTTACTGCAATGGTAAGGGCTTTGGCCTCTTTTTTAGAGGTCCAAGGTTAAAACCCCACTCAGTATGAGGTATTAGAACCCCTCATTAAGATAGTTTTTATTGTATTAAGTTTGATAGACTTTTTAGAGAAATTTGAGTCATTATTGAGAGATTTTAAAATAGCTCTTAAGTGGCATGACGAAAAGAGAGAGACGTTTTTCGCAGGACTGCCCAAACTTCCGAACTCATTTCGGCCATATCTCACTCATCCGAACTCGGATTGAGCTAAAATTTTGAGGGTAGATGCCTAAAAAACCCTAGAACGTCTCCACCAATTTTCATATCATTTGGAGCAACACAGATCCTAGCGCATCCCTATGTGTGAACGATATATTTGGCAAGCGGCTATGCGAGGGTTTCATTCGGGTTGAGTGCAAGCAGCTCCAGAGGTTGGTTTTTAGGGCCTTCGGGCCCTAGCGGCCAATATTTTTGTGGTTTATGCTCAATATTTTAGCAGGAAATGTTGCGGGGGATACAAGATGGGTTAGAAATTTGTCTTTCAATAGATCATCATCGTGAACTTGAGTGACAACGGCTTCCAATTTTTCTGCACAAAAGAAAAGTGAAAACCATACCTTTCCACGGCGTCTAGGGCAAGGATTAAAGAGACCACGAAATAAGTTTCAAGCAGTTGATCAAAAAATGGCTCATATCTCAAGTGAATCTGGTGCTAAGGTGCACCCACAAAATAATTCTACTATGAAAACCCCTATCAAGGGTAAGAATTTTGAAGACTCGGTCCCAAAAATGAATTTTAGGGATGCCCTTCATGGTGGACAACCTCAACCCAATGCTAATATCAATATTAGGGCTTCTCATAAACCTCTAAGAATGCCTAAGATTGATCCCAGGAAAATGGAGTCGGGATGTCTTAAAGCAGTTGATGGAACTCCTATTGTTAAGCTTGATATGGGTAACATTCAGACCGGCATTGAAGATTTGGAAAAAAGAGGACTAATTTGTCGGTTCGTGGGTTTTCGTCCGAGTCTATCTGCTTTCAAAGTCTAGGCTGCAAAAAGCTAGAAAACTAAAGGTGAGTTACAAATCTCTATTTATCCAAATGGTTATTTTCTTGTTTTATTTGCTAATAATGAAGATAGAGAGAAAACTTTTCAAGGGGGTCCTTGGTTTTTGGAAGGGCAGGGCTTTTCATGAAGCCCTGGCATACTAAATTTAAAGCCGAAGAAGAGATGCCTTCTATAGCTCCCGTGTGGGTTAGACTCTTTGGCCTCCCTATTGAATTTTGGAATCCTACTATTTTTTCTTCAATTGGAAACTCTTTAGGAACTTTTATGATATCTGTTGATTGTACTCAAAATTTTGAACATATTATTTATGCTCGAATTTGTGTTTTAATGGATTTTGACAAACCCCTACCTAAAAATATCACATTACAATTTGGGGAAGACACTTGGGAGCAAGTAGTGGACTATGAGAACATTCCTTTTCGTTGTAGAATTTGCCATGAATATGGTCATTTGGCCAGTGCTTGCCCAAATAAAATTCCTGATCAAAAGAAAGAAGATATAAACTCAACAGGTTTCCAAATACCTAAGAAGAAGAACACTCAGAAAAACCAGTAATGAAGGATCAATCAAAGTCATTTGCTAATATGTTTGAAATCCTTTCCACAAATGATGTCCCAAGTGAGGAAGAGGAAATAATGGAAACTGAAATCTTAGAAACACAATTTAAATATGAAGGAAAGAACTCAGAGACAAACCAACAAATCAAAGGTTTTCAACAGAAAAAAAAAAGGAGAAAATTTACACAAGAAAAACAATATTTCAAATGTCAAAACTTCAAATAATGTAGGTCCCAATATAGACTCCATTGAACCATCTAGTAAAATTTTGGTCGTGTATGAGCATTCTTCAAGGTTAGAAGCCATCTCGATTCAATTGGAATAAGTCAAGAAACAGGGAAAAAAAATTGAAGATGGATTCTAATCAAAAAGTAGGTCGCAAGACCAATCAATATCATATGGTAAAAGAAGGTGAAAAGCTTGTAGAGGAAGGTAAGATTAATGCCCTTCCCAACATTTTTAGCCCTGGTATTAATGAAGATCATCACTTGGAATATTAGAGGACTCAAAGGGAGTCTTTCAAAACAAAATGAAATTAGAAGAATGATTCAGATAAATCATCCACATCTTGTTTTCCTTCAAGAAACAAAGATGTCAATGGAGGATATGGACTTAATTGCCAGGTAAAATTTGGCCAGCTAGAAAAGTGGTTTCCCTTAGTTCCCAAGGGACTTCGGGTGGCATTGCTTGTCTTTGGGACCCAAAAGAGGTAGTTATTCACCATATGGTTGGCAGTTGGGGTTTGTTGGCTATAGCTATTCAAAGTAGACATTCCAACCAGATTATGCTCTGCATTCTTGTTTATGCCCCGACTTCTTTGGAGGAAAAAAGAAGACAGATGGAAGGATATTACTCATATTATCTCTCATTTTCCTAAAGCTTGGATCTTGATCGGAGGAGATTTCAATACCATCCTCTCTTCGGATGAGAAAAGGGGGGAAATAGAAATTTGGACAAAAGTACCGACCTCATGAGCGAATATATTGCAAACCTCCATCTTGTGGATATCCAACCGAGATAATGGCCTTATGACTTGGTCTAACGAAGGCAAGGCTTAGCTTGTATAATGGAGAGATTGGATAGGTTTTTGCTCTCTAAAAATTTCTTAATCCATGGTCACATTCCTAAAGTGAAGACTCTTAATAATGTTGGTTCGGATCATTGGCCAATCATGGTGGAAATGTGGAAAACCAATGTGAGTTTCTCTCCTTTTCGTTTTCAATTAATGTGGCTTAGAGACATTTCCTTCGGACCTCGTGTGCAACAATGGTGGAAGGAAGGTAAACCTAGGCATGGGACTAAGATGTTCTGTTTTGCCAAAAGACTACAATACATTAAATCCAAAATCAAGACTTGGAGCTGGAAAGAGTTTGGGGATGTTCATAAAAAAAACATGAAGTTATTGCTCATCTTGAAAATTTGAATAAGAAAATCCGTTTAGATGGCCTCACAGAGAAGAGAAGTGCGAGATGAAATTAAACTCACAACTCGGTTAGAGGAATGGGAAAAAAGAGAAGAAATCTTATGGAAGCAAAAATCTAGAATTCAATGGCTCAAAGAAGGAGATCGAAACACAAATTTCTTCCACAAATCTCTTCTAGCTCGAAGATCTCACAACTTTATTTCTTCCTTAAAATCAGATTCTGGAGATGTTGTTTATACTTGGGATGGCATGAACTCTATTGTTGTTGATTACTTTTCCAATCTTTTTTCTGCTACTCCTCTTGACTCAGCTTCTCAACAAAATGTTCTTCAAGCAATCCCTTCTCTTATCACTTCGAGGAGAACTCTATTTTGACTGCTCCTGTTACTATCAATGAGCTTCAACAAGTAGTTTTTAAAATGCAAAAAGGGAAAACCCCAAGTCCTGATGGTTTTCCTATTGAGTTCTACCAAGAGTTCTAGGATATCCTTCATGTTGATTTATTAGAGGTGGTGGAAGAAGCCAGGAAATCCAAAGAAATTTTGAAGGTTATCAATAAAACTTATATTACTCTTGTTCCAAAAGCTCAAGAGGTTGATCATATCTCAGCTTTTAGACCTATTGCTTTATGTAATGTTCTTCTCAAAATTATTACTAAAATCATGGCAGAAAGGTTGAAGCCTCTTTTGCATAAGATTATTTCCCCGAAGCAAGGGGGATATGTGGAAGGACGTCAAATAGTAGATGAGATAGTTCTTTCTTAGGAAGCCATCCATTCCATGGATATGCAAAATTCTCCTTCTATGTTCATTCGGTTAGACTTATCCAAAGCTTATGACAGAGTGGATTGGCACTTCCTTATCAAAGTTTTGAGGCAATTTGGTTTCTCTAAGGATTGGATGGATTGGATTATGGGATGTATCTCTTCGGTTTCCTACTTAGTTCTTATCAATGGCAGGCCTTCTCAGTCTTTCCCAGCTTCCAGAGGTATTAGGCAAGGTGACCCGCTATCCCCTTATTTATTCATCATTCTTGTTGAATGCTTGGGTAGGACTATAACCAAAAAGAGGGAAAACAAAACCCTTGAGGGAGTTACCATTGCTCATGGAGCTAGACCTATCTCTCATCTTCAATTTGTGGATGACTCTACCCTTTTAGGTAAAGCTACAGTTAAGGAAGCTTCTAATATTAAGCAAATCATTAGTTGTTTTTCTAAGGCTACTCGGGCAGTTGATCAATGAAGACAAATCTAAAGTTATTTTCTTTCACTGCTCTGCTAGACGAGAATCCATGGTCTTGGATAAATTAAGATATAAGAAGACCTCTCTTCCAATCACTTATTTAGGTATTCCCATAAATATTCAAAGGCAAAAAAATAAAGATTGGAATTGGTTGTTGGACAAAGTCAAGAAGAAAATTGGAAAGTGGACCAACAAGTAAAATCACCTTGGTAAAATCAGTCCTTCAAGCTATTCCTATTTATGTTTCTTCCGTTTTGAATATCCCAAAGGTTGTTCTTCGAGAATTGGATCAAATCGGTCATCGTTTCCTTTGGAGTGGTACTAAGGAGAAAAGAAAATGGGCCTTGGTGAAATGGGATACTTTATGTCTTCCTAAGAGTGAAGGGGGTTAGGATTTCGGTCTTCAATTAATAACAACAAAGCTTTAGCTGCTAAATTATATTGGAGGATGTTGCATAACCCCAATGCTCTTTGGGCCAATAATCTCCGTGCTAAATATGCTGAGAACAAAAGTCCTGAAGACCTTGTTCGCTATCAACTTCCTACCAAAGGTTCTCCCATTTTAGCGAGTTCTTAAGACTGGTGAGGATTTGATAAAGAAAAAATTATTTTGGATCATTCATAATGGTCAACATGCAAATTTTTGGACAGATTCTTGGGATGGTCACAAGCCTTTGATAACTCAGTTTCCCGATTGGAGGCCTTGGATGGAGGAGCTTCACCGAGCTAATTGGATAAAGGTGGCTAATTACTATCGGTACCATACTGGTAATTCAAAGGTTGGTAGATATTGGATCCCTATTGAGGATTGGCCTATTCAAATCCCAGAAAGGCAAAGACAAGATATCCAAGGCATCCTTCATATGAGATCCCTCTCTTGGTCCCATGAAAAAGATTGTTTTGGATGGAACAACACTACTAAGGGTGAGTATTCAGTTGCTCAAGGTTATTTGACCTTATGCCATAATAATCCCAACCATTCTTCGACATATTTTCTCAATTGTGGGCTCAAAAGCTCCGGCCTAAGGTGAGGTTCTTTAATTGGCTTTTATTGCATCGTAGGGTGCTTACTGGTGAGCAACTTATGAAGCGTGGTTTTCATGGCCCTTTTAGATGTGAAATGTGTGAAGAGAATGTAGAAAATATCAACCATATTTTTATTGAGTGTACTTTAGCCTCCGAGCTATGGAGGAGAATGGCAACTTTACTTGGCTTACAGTGGTCCAATTTTTTCACTTTTGAACAACTTTGGAGGGATTGGCCTAATCAAGAGGGTGTTGATCATTTTATTAGGCAGTTAGTTTGGATGGGTTCTACCATTCTTCTTTGGAATATTTGGAATGAAAGGAACAACCGAATTTTTAATCAAGATAGGAAGGATATTCACTATATTTGGCAAAAGACCATAGCCAACTTAGTTGAATCAGTCCATCAACTCCTTAATCACCCCCAAAACTCCCACCAAAGATGGGATCAAGTGATGCAAATATTGAAGATTAAACCTTCTAAGGGCAACCAACTTAAAGGGAATGTGAGTATTAGTAAGATGGATAGGACTAGAAATTGGCAACCTCCTCCTAAGGATTTTGGAAAAGTCAATACTGATGGAGCCTCTAGAGGGAACCCTGGAAAAGCCAGTGTGGGAGGAATTGGTAGACTTTTAGATGGCTCCCTGGTTTTTACTTTTGCTAAGAATTTGGGTATTCTTTCCAATAACCTTGCTGAGGGGTATGGTATCCTTAGAGGCCTTCAGGAGGCTACTAAGGTTGGATGGGAAAAGGTGTTAGTTGAGTCTGACTCTCAACTTATGATTAATCTCTTGAAGACTCCTTCTAAGAATCATAAGGTGGATTGGAGAATAAAAAGAATTATTGAGAAGATTCAGTTAATCCAGATGGGATTTTTGAAAGTTGATTACAATCATGTGGTCAGAGATCAAAACAAGAGTGTTGATGCTTTAGCTAATTGGGCTTTGGACAAAGGTGATCTTACTTGTTATGGCCACCCTCCTATATGGTGGGCTTCTCAAATTAGGGAAGCTCTTCTTTCTATCATTTCTTTGGATGGCTCCAGTTCTGAAGGTACCTAGTTTCTTCTTGTTTTTTTTTTGTTTTTTTCTCTTTGGTTCATTCAATTTTTTTAGTTCCCTAGCTCATTCTATTCTTTATTTTGTTTCCTCTGTTGATTCTTGCATTAATAGTCTTCTGGTCTAGATAGGTCATTGTTTTGTTCATTTTTTTTTTCTTTTGTCTTCTTTGTTTAGTTTTTTTAAGGTGGGTGGGTTCTTTTGTTTTGTTTTTGTTTTTGTGTTCTTTGTGTTGTTTTTTGTTGTTTTTGTTTTTTTTTTATGTTTTTTGTTATTGTTCTTGTGTTTTTTTTTTCGTTCTTGTTCTTGGGTTTCTCTTTGTTTGTGTTATTTCATTTTTTTATGTGTGAGTGTTTTCTATGTTTTTTGTTTTTGTTTATTGTCTGTTGTTGGTTGTTTTTATTTTTATTTTTATTTTATTTTTTAGGTTTTGGTTGTGTTTATTTTTCATGTTTTTTTTGGGTTATGTCTTTGTAGTGTGCTGTTGTTTTTGTCTTGTTTGTGTTTTGTTATGTGGTTCTTGTGTTTTTCTATGTGGTTTGTGTTGTGGTTTCTTTTATCTTATTGTGCGTGTTTGGTTGTGCTTTTGGTTTTGACACACTCAAGGAGCATGTTTTTTATTTTATTTTATTATTTTTGTTGTTATTTACTTTTTTTAATTTGGTTTTGTGTGTTTGTTTGCTCCTTGAGTATGTCAAAGGTGGTAGGCCAGGTCCGAGTCCTGGGCGTTTTTGGCGGAATGGATACCCCTGCCTCCTTGGGTCTTACCCGAAAGTGGCATCCCTTTTGGGATGTTTTCCACAAAAAAAAAAAAAAAAACCCCTCATTAAAAACCTGAGTAAACTCATTAAAAAAAATAAAGAGAAAGAGAAACGTAAAGGGATATTGATATTAGAAAACAAAAGCAAATATTGCAAGTGTTAAGAATAAGTGGGACTAAACCCATAAATAAAAACAAAAAATTGTAATGAAAATAATATCTTGAAATATTAGGGGTATTAATAAGAACCCTTAAAAAACTATTAAGAAACTCTCATATTGTTATAGACAATATATTTATATTTATAGATATGGAAACTAGGCAACAAATATTTTAGCCATTCACAATGTTGAATTTTATCTTGAAAATTTTTTAATTTTGGAAGGCATATGTATGAAATGATATATAGAAGTTGATTGTGGAAACTCAACAGTGAGGAAGATGGTGAATCTCTTTGATAAGAAAGGAAAACGAAGAACAATTTTTATAGAAATACAAGTTAGATATGATTTGATTGATTTGATAGAAATGTAATGAGAGTGGTGTAATATTTTTTTTTGTACTAAGTTCAAACCTTGGTGGTGCCAATTTGCAAAGGTAGTAGTCTACTCTGAATCCTCTGAGTGCGCCAGACTGATGACGACGGTTCGATCCCTGAACGACCAACGGTTCCCATCTCACGCCAGGTCAACAATTAACGATACGAATAGATTAGGTGGTTGCAGTCCCTGTGGTTTGAACCCTGTGCTTGCCAGTTACTAAAAATAGTGGTTGTAGCCAACTCTCCTATGTAACCAAAAACAAATATTTTGTTTCTGTAATGAAAGTAGCCCTATTAAAATCTACACATGGCTTATTAAAAAATACCATAATTATAAAATCATACAAATAAATGGAAAGGTATACTTATAAACAATACAAACATAAACGAACAACAAAACGTAAGGTCTTATGTGTAGCTTTTACAATAAACATAAGGTTGTATTTTTGTTTTTTATCATTCTTATTGTATTTTATCTTATTGATCTCTGGTTAATTGTTTGTTGAGGTAGTACAAGTAAAGTTGTAGTTGGCCTTGAAGTAGTCGACAAAAGGCATAGTTATAAAGATTCTAGAGATTGGAAAGAAGGTAGGGTTTGATGTAACATTAACTGAGACTTATGTGAGTATGAGAAGGGCCAAAGAGGGGTAGAAATTTTCATGACGTATGGGAAAAGATGAGCAAAAAAGTAAGATAGCTTGAAGTGCAATAAGTTTCAGATGAAATATATGCGATGCAAAATATTCTTGTTCTTTCATTTAACTCAAATAAAAGAAAAAAAAACATTTGCATAAGGGATGGTTTCATGTAAAATGTAAAAGAATCCTTTAGATGAAATATTTCATCTGTGTGTTGTCTCACGACCTTACCCAGTTAAATGATTATAAAAATATAATTATTTAAATTTGGCATTTGAGGTAATTAAAATTTGAAACAAACATTAATAAATGTTATATTAAAAACTCGCTAATAATAAATTTAAAATTTATAACAAACTTTTTTAGTAAGTAAAAATTAAGTTTACATGAGTTTTTATGAGGGGTTCCGATCCTTTCGTATTAGGGTTTGAACTTGGGTCTCTTGAATTAAAATCCAAGGACTTACCACTACAATATCCCTCATACGTTAAATCTACATCAAACATTAATATAGCATGTATTTATGATAATTAAGACTTTCCAAAGGAAAATGGATCTAAGAAATCAAATGATGATTTTTTTTTGGTATAAGGTAGAGGTGGTTATAAGGTCCACAAACCTTTTACAAAGTCAAAATGGGTTGGTTCTAGCATCAATCCCGAATAATCAAAATACAAAATGGATCTTTCTAAGACCCACATTAAGCCATACTTAGAGTCCATAGTCCTATACTTGTCGCTTGACTATTCAGGATAAAACAAAAACCAAACAACACCTAGCACTTACTAATACCACTAGGTTGTTGTATTGTACACTTGTCACCTCCTAGGCCCCAGCAAATGGGATGCCTTTTTTGCCTAATTCCATCTGTCGTATTACTCATCATCAACCCCTCTGATCTCTTGATGCTCTAACAGGTTTGATCTTAGCTCTTCTCTAGAAGCCAACACCAATAGTTCTTGAGGGAAGTTATCCTTCCAAATTTGCATCTCCCCAACTGAAACTGTAATATTTGCCATTTGATCCACCGCTTTGGTTCCCTTCTCTGAAGGTGTGTTGGATTCGAGCATTAACCAAATGAGATTTATGAATCTTTGCTTCTAGGATAAGCTCCAAGATGGTCCAACTGGGGTCTTTATCCTCCTTAATTGCCTTGATTATATTAAGCGAATCCCCTTCAAAGATAACTTCCTTATAACCCTCAAGTCTGGAAATTCTCATTGCTCGCATGCGAGCTCGGGCTTCGCAAAATGATTTGTTTGAGTTCCCAAAGGTTTCGCAAAGGCAAGGACCACTTTTCCTTCCTCATTTCTTAGAACTCCTCCCTGCTCCTACAGACCCCGAATTTCCTTTAGTTGCCCAGTCAAAATTAAACTTAACCCACTTTTGTGTGGGGGTATCCACTTGACACCATCCCGTGGGTTGGTTGTAATGTCTAGGTCCTGGAAGATCCTCTCCCCGCTTCGCAAAATCCTCCTTTCCCTTAGAGACATGGTCTCATTTTTGAAGAAGAAAGTTTTCCAGCTTTTCTTTCAAAGCTCTAATTATTTTATTACCACATAACCCGGGATCTTTCTTACGTCCTTTAAATACTCTCTCATTTCTCTCATTCCATATCCCCCATAAAAAATGGGGTAAGTCGAGCTTCCAGAGCCAAGTCAAAAGTTTCGCCCGAAAGGGGGAAGCCCATTGTATGCAGAAGTCAGACATGCTATTTGGACAGACCCAATCTATATGAAATTTGGATAGGATCATTTGGAAGACTGTACAAGAAAATTCACAATTTAGAAATATATGACTCACAGATTCTATCGCTTTCTCACACAAGATACATCGATTGATGAATTGGAAACCTCTCCTTTGTAGATTATCTATTGTCAGAATCTTATTTTGAACTGCCAACCAAAAGAAGAAAGCTATTTTTGGGGTTAAATTATTTAACCAAATAATAGAATTCGGAGTCCAGCCATTGAATCCTGAGTGGATTAACTTATAGGCAATTTTTACTGAATAGATCCCACTTGTAGTTTTGCCCCAAATTGCCTTGTCTCTTCCTTCCCCAGGAATGATCGGGAACACCCTTAAAGCATCATTGAGTTTGGTTAGGGCCACCTTCTCTTGCTCTGATAGATTATGAACTGTGATTTTCTTCCAAGAGGAAGTTTCCTGTGCTACAGCAATAAAATCCCCTACTTTTCCTCCCATTTCCTCCGAAAGTTTATGTTGGAGGACCTAAAGGTTTAAGTTATCTTTCAGAGGGGCCTCTTCCAACCACGGGTCTTGCCAAAAGTCCACTTGTCTTCCATTACCAATTCTCCATCTGATGACTTTCCTGACTACCTCCCAACATTCGAGCAAACAATTCCAGAAATAGGATCCTCTAGGGAGATTATCAACTTTTAGGAAGTCCTAATTATTTCTAATATATTTTGCCTTAAGAAGTTTTACCCATCCCAATTGATCATTATTGATAAATCTCCATACCTGTTTGCCAATCAGAGCTTGATTCATTTCTTTCATTCTCTTTAGCCCCAGGCCCCCCTGATCCTTGCTTGCACACACCTGATTCCATGCTACCAACGAAATTCTCTTTCTCTCCTTTGAACCTGACCACAAGAAGTTGCATTGAATTTGCTCCAATATAGCTTAGACCTTTGTAGGCATTCTAAATAGAGACATGCAGTAAATTGGAATGCTCTGTAAAGTAGTTTGAACTAATAAGGCTTTTCTCTGCAGTAGTGAGAAGGCCGCCCTTCCACCTCGCTAACTTTTTGGAGATCCTGTTAATGATTGAGTTCCACAATGTAGCATTCATTCTTCCTTCGAACATAGGCATGCCTAGATAAGTTGCTGGTAGAAGCTCCTTTCCACAACCGAAGAGGTTAGCTATTCTTTCCTCCCTCCCACCAGGCATGTTAAATAAATAGATGCTACTCTTCTTATAGTTTATGTATTGTCTTGCTTCTGTCTCATACTTGGTTAGAATTCTCTTCAGCTTCCTAGCCTGAGGCACCGAGGCTTTGGAAACAATGATTGTATCATCCACAAACTGTTGGTGAGACACTAGCTCTGCTATTGAGGCTGGTTTGAAACCTTCCAAACGACCATCTGCCATCGTTGCTGAAATGTTCCTACCCAATGCTTCCGCTAAAATAATAAACAAGTATGGAGACAAAGGATCTCCTTGTCGCAACCCCCTTTCACTCTTAAAGTAACCGGAGGGTGACCCATTCACCATGATAGAAAATCTTGTAGTAGAGATACAACTAAAAATCAACTTAATCCACTGGGGACAGAAACCAAACTTACCCAAAATCTTGGTGAGGAACCGCCATGAGACCCGATCGTAGGCTTTATTCATATCAAGCTTTAGTAACATACCTGCTTCCTTACTAGCCACCATTGAATGAATAACCTCATGAATTGTGATGATACCATCCAGTATTTCTCGCCCTTTCACAAAGCCTCCTTGGTTCATATCAATGATGAAAGGAAGGATAACCTTCAGCCTATTGGCGATTGTTTTTGTGAGAATCTTCATCAGAGTGTTACATAAACTGATAGGGCAAAAACTAGAAAATTCCATTGCTCCCACTAGTTTAGGGATGAGGACTAAAAATGTAGCATTAACTCCTAGGATTTCCATGTCCTTTTGAGCCTCAATTATAGCTTCCACTACATCATTGCCTAGGATATCCCAAAACTTTTGGAAGAAAGCTGTAGGGAAGCCATCCGGTCCTGGGGAGCTGTTACCATCCATGTCAAAAACCACCTTCTTGATTTCCTCCTTTGTGAAAGGGCTAAGTGAGAATCCATTAAGATTATCGATTCACGAGGGGTGGAATGGCCGCCAACCAGAGAGTCCTCTTCTTCAATAGTCGGATTTACATCTTCTAGCAACGATTTAAAGTACTCAACCGCTTCCCTCCTTATGTCTTCCATATCTTTGGTGTTAGACCCATCGGCCATCTTGATCTCCTTAATTTTTTTAGTACTCCTATGGCGAAGAGTAGAGACATGGAAGAACTTTGTATTTTTGTCACCCTCCTTTAACCAACATAGTCTGGATTTCTGCCTTCAAAAGGTTTCTTCAAATTCTAGCATTGTGTGGTATTCGGTTAACAACTCCCTCTCCTAGTTTCTCAGATCCTCTGTAAGCTGCTCTGACTTCAGCTTCTCCCGTAGTTCATTGATCTTGTCTTTTAGTTCTGCCTTTTTAACAAAAATATTTCCAAAGGAAGTTTTGTTCCACTCTCTAATGTTAGCCTTCACATTCCTTAGTTTACATGCCACTTGGGCCAGTTTCGAACCATTATACTTTTTGTCCCACCATTGGGCAACCAGATCCTTGAGATCCTGATGTTGGAACCACATAAGTTTGAATCGAAAGGGTCTAATGTATCTTTTCTTAGAGTCCTCCCCTGTTTCCCACAGAATTGGGTTGTGATCAAACCCGATTCTTGGGAGTGTCGTTAATGAAGAGTCCCCAAACCTCTCCAGGCATTCTTGAGAAAGAAGAAACCTATCTAATCTGATCTGAATTTGGTTTTCCTTCAATATTTTGTTAGACCATGTATAGTAGAATCTATGCAGGTCCACATCCATCGACTCATGTTGCTCTACAAAATCTCTAAACTCGTAGATATCAATAGTTATTCTTTAAGAGCCCCCCAATTTATCTACAGGATTAAGGTAGCAATTGAAATCCCCCGCCACAATCCAAGGGTAGTTGGGGACCGTCTCCCTCAATTTAGCTAGCTGACTCCAAAGAACCCTTCTCGGTCCCTATCTAACCGGAGCATATACATTCGTTAAGATCCACTCTTCCTGCGTGGTTTTATCCACACATAAGAGACAAATAAACCAACTAGACATCATAATCACTCTACTATTAATCACATTCTTGTTCCACATAACCAACAACCCTCCTGCTATTCTAGTGGCCTCTTGGCCTACTACTTCAGCTTCTCGCCAAGTCCTATTCTTAAAAGGAATAACTCTACTCTCCTCCATTTTAGTTTCTTGCAGTAAAATCATATCCAGTTTGTGTTCTTGTCTAAGAGCATACAAAGCTCTTATTTTTGCAGGATTACTCCCGTGAATATTCCATGAAAGAATCTTCATTTATGGGCTTTGGATCCTCGAGCCTTCGCCCCAAAGAGCAACATCGCTTGAGTGCCATCAGCCACTCCTCGCTCTGCTTCTTTTCGCCTTAAGGCGACATTGCTAGGTTTCCCTCTTCCTACCGAACCATATCCCCATACATCTGCTCTAGGCTAGGGTTCCTTGGGATTCACTTGGATTCTAGTAACCATATTGGATAGGTCAGTCTTGGTCTTTGGGGTAAAAATCTGGCTTTCTAGGTTAACTGGTCTTTCTGACAGTGGAGATGATTCCGTGCTCTTAGCTTCTTGATTAGTAGATTCTTTTTTCCCCGCTTTGGGGTTACACCGATCTTGGTGGTTCACCTCTTCCCTCCCCGAGTATCCTTGCTCGTATTATTAGTTTCCTGCTCCTTCCTCTGATTTTTCTCCTCTAAATCCTTCTCTTGAGTCTCCTCTACCTCAGATTCCACTTCTTGGCTATCCATATGATCTCCCTTCAGATGATTTAATGCATCAAAATTGTTCTCCACTGGGATGTTGATCTCCTTGGAATTTCTTCCCATAAATTCCTCTGCAGTACATGGGACCACTTCCATCGAGCCTCCATAGGCCTCCCGTATTACCCAATCAAACTTACTTGCCCCAGGGCAAAGATCTATGGGGTTCTTTCCTTTGTGATTTGGCTCTGAGGCTTGTTGTATCATCTTAGGAGCAGGATGAGCTTGAGGGTTCCCATCAAAGGGACCAACTCCCCTGTGAGAGGGTTTCGGGGTATAGGTATTTTTGGGAGGAGGGTTATAACATTGCCTCTTGCTTACAATAGGGCGAACAGGGTCTTTGATATTCGAATTTCGAGCTCCACGTCCTTGAGGCCCATGTTGGGTAGGAATGGAGATCTGTGGGGGAGGGATATTATTCTGGGTTTAAGGAGCAGTATTTTGGAGTGGGGGCTGGTTCTTGGAAATGCAGTGGATACCTTGGTGCCCTACCTTCCCGCAAACACTACACTTAAAAGACATATTTTCATATTCAAAGACCTGAGTATAAAGGCCAAACATAGACGACAATATAATGGATTTAGGGAGCTCTTTACTCAGGTCCGCCAACACACACATGTGAGCAGAAAGGAGTCTTGATTTGCTCAAGGTTGCAGGATCAATAGCTATTAGTTCTCCAATCTCTATAGCTATCCCAGCCAAGATTTGTTCATTCCAAAAAAGCAAAGGTAATCCCGACATCTTAACCCAAATAGGAGCCAAATCCAAAGACCTGAGTCTGGGGGTTGAAATCAAGGGACCAACGCTTCAGATACAAGCCCCTTTTCCCAAAAAACCAAGGACCTCCTTGGAGAGTCCTTTCCATGTCCTGATCACATTGAAATGTCACCAAAAGAAAACTCTTGGGTAAAGCCTTAATCATCATACCGGCCCTTGGCTGCCATTTTTGGACGACCCATCTCCTTATGAGTTCCAAGTCCGGCCTCACACCCATAAATTTAGCCACCAGAGATGTTCTGCCTTCCATAGCCACATGCTGAGCTAAGGTATCCGAGATGTGCAACCTACCATTGACAGATTTTAGATTAAAACAAGAGTCGAATAATTTTTCCTTACCGCGAAGAGCATTAAGATATGAAGGTCTCCAGTTGCCAGGTTTCTCTTTGTCTCCTTCCTGGGTCTTCCTTTGATCCTGATGCATAGAGTCCTGGTCCCCCTCAGAGATATCTTCAACCGCATCTGCCCAAATCCCTTGGACTGGTTCCAATAGAACTTCCTTGTCCACATCCTCCGCCTGGGGGCCTGCTATCACACCAGAGCCCCTACCTATCGCATCTGCTGATCTGCCCTCCGAAGCCCCACACCTAGGGTTTGTTGCCCCTAGACCTCCCGCTCCTCCTCCTTGCTGCTCCATCCGTCACAACTTGCTGCCTCCAAAATTTGCCATTTTTTTTAATATATTTTTTTAAGGCCAAAATATTTGCGGTCGCTACAGTGCACGGGCTGCTACAGGGGCAACTACTATAGTTTGCAGGCTTCTATTCTCACTACTATTCTCCAAATGATGAAATTGAAGATAAATAAAATATCACCATTACTCATAAGAATATGTAAACTTAGCTAACATCATTAAATTTTAAAAACTTAAAAAGAAATTGAAGACCCTTGATGGTTTGTATATAAGGAAATTGCTCAAGAAATTGAAGACCCTTGATGGTTTGGACATAAGGAAATTGCTAATGATCTCAACCTTGTGTACACTTCTCTAGTTGTCTTGTTGAGCTTTCACTCCATTTATGTGTAATTGAATGTCAAGACCATTGTTACATGTAATATACCTTAGGATTCATTGTTTTGAGTAATCTAGCCCTTTGTAAAACATTTAATATTTTTATTTATTTATTTAACAACCATAAATAATATTTTTTTAGTGGCTCTAATGGTTGAGACTTTAGATCTTTGAATAGAGGTTTAAGGTTTGAATCATGTGGGGTAAAGGTTGTACACCATGTTTAAATTGAACAACTAATGAGAATTTAGAAGTAGTTGATTACAAATAAATTCAAAATAAAATCTTTAGTTCCATATGAGATTCTTCTAGCATAACCATATGCCTTCCCTATAGAGGCAATTGTTTTAGTTCATCTTCTAAGATATTTAAAAAGATTCAAATTGATGGATACGAATAGATGGGCTAAAACTATAATAGAAGAAAATTTGATCAAAAGAAAAAATACATGTGTGAAAGAAAACAACAACTGAATGAAGTATAATATATATATAGTAATGGGTTATGTGGGATTGAAATGGGCCCATCCATATTACCTCATCATCATATAGTGGTATTACAACAAAGCTTGGATATTATCCATGTATCATTTGGTAAATATATATAGTAATGGGTTATGTGGGATTGAAATGGGCCCACCCATATTACCTCATCATCATATAGTGGTATTACAACAAATATTGGATATTATCCATGTATCATTTGGCAAGATTTGAACCTAGGTCTCCTCTTTGAAATGTTGAGGAATTTAACTGGTTGAGCTAATGCCCCTTGATATGAAGAAGTATAATATTATTTTGAATGAATTTTCAAATAATAACAAAGACATGAAGATATTTGTTAACAAAAAATCATGTTGTTTATATGGATATAGAAGTTAAAAAGAAAGAGAAAGTATTATCTTGTTGAATTTAACCCTACATACAATCACCATCAAAAGATCTTTAAAGGAGCAAACATCAACCAGAGAGAAAATATGCTCATGGTCCAATTGAGTACTAGCTCACACCACCTTAAATATAAAACAAGTATATGGAAGAAACCAAAAAATAAATGAGAGGAGAAAATATGTACCTTATGCACCTTAGGGGTAGCTAAGACAAAGAACTTTATTGTGGAATGCAACGTATGTAGTGATATTCAAGTCAATGTATGTAGTGATATTCAAGTCAGTTATGTTAATACTCTAGTAGTGAAATTCAGGCCAAATACACTAAGCATATAGTTTTATTTGTCATGATTCAAAACAATAAGGAAACAAAAACTTTAAAAAATAATTCACTAAAATATATCACTTATTTGATATATGGAGAAGGGTTATATTTTTAAATCAATAATAATCATCTTTTTAATATTAACTCATATCTTATATTTATTGGGTAGCCATTAAAATCAATAGTTTTCTATATTAGTATTGATTATTTTGTTTGCCTTGCGAGCTATATTGAAAGTTACTAGTCCGAGCAATATGTAATTGCCTCAATGTAACCATGTCAAATATCATTTTTTTTATTTGATCAATCCCTTAAGTAACCCTTGAGCATTAGGGTTAGGGTTTTTTACTTTGTTAGAATACAAATAGGAAGAGATGTGATGTGGAATTATCAAATCATTCTTCTAGCTTCTATCGCTTATGGTACACATAAGAGCCTTTGTCCTCTATTAGTGGCTTGGATTTTTAAGAGACATGGATCTAGAATTTGTGATACTTTTTAGATTCAACGGTTGAATATATTTCCTATTATGAATATTTTGGTGAATGTTGTTTCTATTGTTATTATTAATTATGGAATTATTATTTCTTAAACTTATTTTGTGATAAGTGGTATTAGAGTAACAATTTTGGCTCCAGTGCTTGTACTAAGTGGAAATAGAACTACAAATTTTCCAATTTTAGAACCTTTATGGCCAAGTTCGCATAAACTTATTAGGTAATTTTTATCAAATTATTTTCCTCTCCTAAGTTTTTGATGCAATTATCTTTAATAGTATTATGATTTAGGAAAAATTAATCATAACATATGAACCAAAAAGTATTGATTGTGTTAGTACCTTTGTAAGATACCTATCTCATTTTGATCATCTTGTTAAGCTTATTAAAATTGTGTGTGTGTATCTAGTAACTTTTATTTTGGATAACTTGAGTTGACTTGTGGGCATTGTTATTTGTCCAACGGTGCATGTTTGATACTTCAACTTTCTAAGGTTGGGAATGGATCAACATATGCTTGAGAAGGATAGATTTGACTAATAATGAGTGCATGAGCTACAAGAAACATCATTTATAGAATTAAGACAAACATCACAAATCTCAAAGGACATCAATAGCTTTAGTTCTCACTTTTTTTAGCCCTTGCCACCATGAGTTCCTTATTTACCACTTCTAAAAGGTATCCCCTTCAAACATAGATAAAAAAATTCTCCAATATATTCAAGGAATATAAAATAATTTGGACAACAAGGTTACACAAATAAATGGTGGCTAACAAACTTATGATGACAAGTTACATATGGAACTATGTATGTCTGACAAATTTAAGATCAATTGTGTGAGATGTTTTCTAGACTCAATGGATGGTAGTAAGACTTTGATAATCCTAAAACTGAGGAAGCACTAGAAAGTGACTTCCAACACGTTGCTTTTTAGTTGGACCTAGGTCATTGAAGGAACCCATGTTTACCAAAAATCGAGCAAGCATTTAACATGAACTTTAAAGGGGCTTACATTTAGGCAAGTTCTAGGAAGCTCCATCTTTACTCTAATATATTCTCATCCCTTGATGGTTTTTCATACTAGAAATTTTGATCACGAATAAGGTTTTGCCAATAATATGAATGCTTTAGTTGGTAGTGTGATTTATTTCTTAGAGTGGCCCCATGATTTTTCAATCCCTCATATTGATACAATGATTTTTTGTGAATCAGAACCTCAATGATGGATACCTAAAATTGAATGCCTCAGGTCATACTTATTACCTCTAAGCTTGGTACTTATGCTCATGACATCTACTTTGAGAACTACAATGTTGGGGCTATCATCATTTGGCCAGTCTTTAAGACAATATTCTTGTTGAGGTCTAATAGAGGACCATCTACTTCTTATGTGGTCAAGTTAATGTAGACTAAGTAAACTTAGATTATTGATGAGTACTACATAAAATTCATGAGCCTCCTCACCTACACATCCCTTGGTAGTTATTTCAATATTTAGGCATTGGCTCAAGGAAGAAATCTAGCAAAAAGTCGATATACATGATTCACATGCCCTTCAATATGTTGAGCATTTAGCTAGAGGAGCCCCAAAAAATATCTAGGTGCTTAGATTCCAATGATAGTGTTATTTTATTCCCCATAGGACTTACTTCAATAACCACACTGAAGATCACCCATAAGGATTTTTATATTCCAGATGTTAGATCCTAACAACCATGGGATCAAATATATGATAAGAGTTAAAATTTCTACTTGAAAGCTAAGGAAGATAGTTTTAAAGATGAGAGGGTACCAACATCACTACATCAAGAGGAACAAATAAAATCCAAGAAAGGCAAGTAAGGTGTCGGCAACATGGACCTCTCAATGTTTTCCCTAATGTGAATGTAAGCCTGTCACATCATCAAGGTAGAGGATTTTTTTTAATTTAGGATGTCAATGTTTTGATTGATTTTAGCAACACATATCTTATCAATCATGATATATTCAAATCCCTTTGGATGTATACCGCCTTATCTCAAGATGACAAGTTTGATATTTTGATTACTAATAGTGCTAATGCTCCATGTGTAGGTGATGATTCTAATGACCACCTCTAAATTTGGATAGTGATATGTTATCCTTGGGGCTCAATGGTTGTTCCAATTTGGAAAATTTACCTTAAAACTACAACAATTATATGCATAGTGAACAAAAAATGAAATGTTTATTCATCTCAAATTATTAAAAGGCCTACCATCCAAGGTTGTTAGTTCTCACCAAATGGTAAATATGTTGAATAAAGGTAGCAAGGGAATGTTTGTACAAATTTGCATGGAAGTACTGGCCACTGAGCATACATCTACTATTATTCCTTTTGAGATGTAATCACTTTCCAATAAATATGCTAAGCACCTCATCCCAAGCAAGAACATGATCATGTTATCCATCTAATTTTGGAATATTTCCACCAAATGCATGTCTTTATTGCTATCCTCAACTAAGTCAAAAATTAAGAAGTTAGTTTAGGGTATGTTGTAGTAGGCTATTATTCACCCCAATACCAGTCCCTATTTTACCCTTGTAGCCATGGTGAAGCACACAGACAATTCTTGGTGAACGTTCCTAGAGTCTGGATCACTATCAAATATAAGTTTTCTATTCTTGTTATTTATGATTTATTGGTTGATTTGCATGGTGTTTAATTGTTGAGAAAGCTATAATTATGTTTTATGTTTCATTAAATTAGGGCTAGACAATAGGGTATTATTAAATATACTTTTCATGCTCATAAGGGTCATTATGAGTGGCTATACTTTTTGCTCTTACGAATGGCCCTTCAACTTTCTAAATTTTCATGAATTTTGTCTTCCATCCTCTTACAAAAATTTGTATTGGTCATTTTTTATGATAACCTATAATAAGTCTTAGAATCTCATTCACGTCATGTTGAACATGTGATCCAACTTCTAGGATAGTAATAGTTATTAATCAAAGGATTAAAATTTTCCTTTGGGATGTTTGACATAGAATCTTATTCACTTTATGTATCGTGAAGATGTCAAAGTGGATCCTAACAAGATTTAGGTAAATCAAGTTTGGTTAGTGCCTAAATTTCTCCAGAGTCTTATGATGTTTTAGGTCTCACTAGGTATTACATGAAATTTGTAAAAAAATATGGGAATATTATGGCTCCCTTGATGATCTTACCAGGAATTATGCCTTAGTTTAGTTTGACAAGGATACTCAAGCCTTTAATGCCTTGAAAGAGGTTATGTCTTCTACTTTTATCCTAGCTAATCCTAACTTTGACAATCCCTTTGAAATTTAATATAATGCTTGTAGAATTGATAATAGTGTTGTCTTGATGCAACAAGTCCATCGTCTTGCTTATGAAATCAAACAAAACTCCAATAAGAATTGGGTTGAAACTACCAAAAAGACACTAAGACATTCATTCAATATCAAAGAATCTGTTGTATTTGTATTGATAATCATAAAAGGGGTTACAAGAGGTGATATCCTTTTACAATCTTGCCCTGAAGGCTACAATAGGGTCTTCCCTTAGGAAGCCCTTTCAGATGTGGTACAAAGACAACATGACTCGTCTTTTGTGGGTTCCTCGATGTAGGTGGGCTTCTTGCTCGTGAGCCACCACTTGTTGGATGCTTCCTTATGCTTTGTTGGACCTGTGAACCTGCAAAATCCTATTAGTGCATTGGGGGGTCTGCCTCAGTCAAACCCCATGGTTATACAGACAAAAGACTCATTAAAACTAATTAAAACATGAAATTACTTATAAAAACTAACAGAATACTAAAAACTAATCTACTATTACCTGTTCGGATGATTCTGGTGTCGATTACAAAGGTTCGCACTCCTAGGGTGTGAACCACTAGGTTCGCACGTGTGAGGTGTGAACCGGCCCTTTTGAAGCCGGATTGCTCAGATGGGGTCCCTGGATGCTCTTGATTGGTTCTTTTGATGTACTTTATCTGGTAGAACTTCTGAACTACAAATCCTGATGGTGAAATCAACTTGTCTCACTCACAAAATGGGCATATGCAAGAGACAAACTGATTGTGATGCTCGTATGATGGTTGTGTGATGGATGTATGATGGATGTAATGGCAGTAGTGATTTTGGTAGAGTTTCGGTATGCAAAAGTGTGTTATTCTAAAATGGTGAAAATGGCCTTCTATTTATAGAGTGGGCCAGGGTGAGAGAAAGGGGATGAGGTGTCCCCTATGAGGTGGCAATGGTGAGGTGTCCACCAAAGAGGTGTCCCCTGAGGTGTCCTGGGTCATAAATGAGGTTGGGTGAGAGAATCTCTCACCCATCCAAAAGTAATGATGATTAGGGATAAATATCAATTTGCAATCAATATTTACCTTTATTGAAATATCTTAGCATTAAATAATCATTTTTGTGTGCAAAAGTCTCCATCTTGCATTAATGACCCAGGGGCATGTGGGGTGGAGAAATATCTGGGTGGAGAGGTGGCAAGGCTAGGATAGGCTAGGCTAGGTGAGGTGGAAGGCTAGGCTAGTCAAAGTAGACTAGGTGAGGTGGAGGCTTTTAATTAAATCAAGATTAGATCTAATTAAGCATGAGATTAGCCATAAAGCACAATTTGACCAAAATGTTGACTTTTTGACCATAAAGTGATTTTTGACCATGGTGAAGGTTTCAACCTTAGTTGAGTTGGCATGAGGTCACATGAGGACCTAGGGTTAAGCGTAGGAAAGGGCTTAGCTAGCCCAAAGGGGCTAATGATGATGAATAGTGATTTTTAGCCAATTTATGCAATTTTCAAGGGTTTTGCAAATTGATTGACCACGAAGATGGGGAGAGGGACAATGTGCGACTTTTTGGTGTCTACATTTTGCCCCTTTTTGTACTGGAGTGTGTGAAACACGGTTTAGTACAAAAACTGATGATATGGATTGATGATGATTGATGGTTTGTGAAAGAGATGCATTGATAAAAAAATGGTTTTGTGAATGATTGCTTTTTGGGGGAATCGCATGATTGCCTTGCACTATGATCAACTGGAAATGTTTCAATTTTGGATGAAACAAGATGCTTTTGTTAACTTTTGCTTTCGATTGATTGATGAGCTCATTTGATGACATTTGATAAATCGTTGGAGCCTAAGGTAGAACTTCAGGATTTTCATTCACAAGTGGTCTTATGCCTGCCACTATGATGATTGGAATCCATGTGGCATCTACAGGCAGAGGCGTTTTGAGATTTTGGCAAACATCATTTTGTTTTGAATTGGAATTTTGGTCTTTGAAATAATCGTTAGCAAAAAATTTTGTAGGCATTTGTTGTATCCATGATTGGAATGTTTTTGATTGTTTGATCGTGTGCAAGGTAGCTTTTGGTGTGATTGATGATAACCCCCTCAAGCGGTGAATTGGCGATGATGGTGAGGGAGATTGGCGATGCGACGGTTGATGAAGATGAAAGGCCAAAGTTGAAAAATTTGGCACAAAAATCAATGAAATTAATGATTGGAAGGTTTTTAGGGTGAAATGTATGGTAAATGTGAAAAATTAGGCATTGTACGATAGGTTCACACTTCACACGTGCGAACCATATGGTTCGCACCCTAAGGGTGTGAACCTATCGGTTCGCACGTGTGGGGTGCGAACCCACCCAAATTTGTTTATTTAAGCCAAAATTCATGAAAATGACATCATTTTGCATGCAAACTATTGTGGAGAGGTGGAGGAGAGGAGAAAAAGGCAACGAAGTGCTGTCGGATTACAAATTGGACAGGACAAAATGGTGAGTACATCAAGCAGTACCAGCACGGGGGAAAAATGCCCGAGGTAGGTGTTTTTCTCTTTCTCAGAATGTGTGAATTTGGGGAGGGTTTTAAAAACAAAACTTTTTGCTTTTAACACCGTGAAATGAGGGCGGGGGTAGAAAATGATTAAAATTTGTATACAATGTGGAAAAATGGCCAAATGGGTATCCCGATTTGCATTTAGTTTTTCATTTTTTGTTTTTGGTGCATCGGGATGTGTGCATGGGATGTGATGTGAAAGATGGGTGGGAAAAAGTGCATGTGGGTGGGCATGTAGGTGAAAACTGAGTGAGGGGACATGCTAACGGGCCAAATGGGTATCCCGATCTACCTTTATTTTTTGTTTTGACCTCGTTTTGACTGCTTCGTTTTGCGTGCCAATGGGGAGGGTTTGAACGTCGTTTTTTGCATTTTTGACACGTGTCTTGTCGTTTTCCGAGTATGTGTTTGGTATGGTTGGAATCAGCATGAAATTCCGCACCCAACCGTGCAATTTTCATCGGGTTTCGGAGGTTCGCACGTGTGGGGTGCGAACCAGGTTTTTCTAGATTTTTTGAATTTTTGGGATCTGGGTTTGGCGTGATTTGTGCAAATTCATGATTTTTTGTCATTTTTTGCATGTTTTTGTGGAATTTTTCATGTTTTTTTTGTTTTGCGTGTGAATGCAAAATGTGATGGAATGCAATATGTGAATGAGAAACTGAATTAAGTGTATATGTACATCGATGCAATTTCTATCTAGTGATGCTTAAAAATAGTAAAAAAAATGTATGCATTTATTTTACATGTCTATGTATACAAATTATGTACAAAAATATGAGTAATTTCTAACATGTGGTGTGTGCTATGGCAGGTGAAGAGGATATTTACACGCCATCGACTTCGGACTTGTAGGAAGGAGTTGGAGGCTCAGTGGAGGGGAAGGAGGCATGGGATGGGATTCTTGAGAGGGCTTTTGGGGAGAGATGGAGGTGGGTGGAGGTGAAGAAGGGGGTGGACTATATGTACTATTGGAGGAAGAGGGAGAGGTGGCTCTCATTGCGTCATGCGATGGCGATGTTATTGATAGTGAGTCACGCACTACTAGATGCTTCAGGGGTGAAATTCCCCTGGAACATGATGGGGATTGTGTGTGACATGGTGGAGCTCAGGGTGGTATATGCATGGGCACCCATATTGTTGACACAGGTGTATCATGAGCTGCATAGGGTGGTGAAGATGGATAGGACTAGCCTGAGTGTTCTTCCATTGCTATAGATATGGGTATGGGAGCACATCACGATCTTGAGGCCTACAAATTTGCCATATGATGCACATGCTCATGAGGGGCGTGAGATACCCTATGCCATGAGATGGTGGGTAGATATGGAGAAGAAGAGGAATGAGCATGTTGGTGATTTGATGCACCATAGAGGGGAGTTGGGGCGATTGACTATGGAGCATATGAGGTGGAGGCCATGGCGAGGAGGGCCTAGTTGGGATCAGGATGCCTTGCATTTGGTATGCTTTCGGTGTGGTAGGTGGGTGGTGGGGAAGTACTCCTTAGAGGTGGAGTACTTTCCATTTTCTAGGGTGCATTGATAGTTTGGGTTGGTGTAGGGGTGACCTGAGCCTCCTATGGAGATTTATAGGGTGAGGGGAGATAGGGGGCCATAGCTTGTAGTGCCACCCTTGGATTTGATTTTGGATGAGGTGATTGATGTCCTAGATGTGGAAAATGTAGGGATGACCATGGAGTATGAGGTGTGGTGGTCGAGGTAGACTTGGGAGCCTAGGTGAGGCATGGTGGATGGGTGGGTGGATGTAGTAGGAGCTCTGCCCTATGTAGGTCTACCCAGAGGGGCGAGAGCAGGATCACCAGTATAGGATGTGGAGGAGGAGGAGGATTTGGGATCACCCAAGCTGGGTGAGGAGGAGGAGGAGGATATGGATCGGTTGGTTAGGCATGTGCGATCATGTTGGGATGAGCATGATCAGTTGGTGAGTGATGTAGGTGTGGGGTCATTGATAGGAGGTGGCAGGGGGATGGTGGCTATGGAGGATGTTGTCATGATGGATGTGGATGATTGTTTGGTGGGGGGTAGTGGTGTGGGGCCATCGAGAGGAGGTGGCAAGAGGATGATGGTTATGGAGGATGTTCTAGTGATGGACATGGGAGAGGACTTGCTAGGTGAGGGGTCATTTTTAGGGGAGGGGGTGGTGGGGGATGTGGAGGAGTTTGATTTTGGGGGTGAGCTGCATGGTACTATATCAGTAGAGGCTGAGGTAGAGTGAATTTTAGAAGAGCTATAAAAGGTACAAGATATGTTATTCAAGCGAGAGACAAAGTGGGGGACTGAGCGGTCATTATGGGAGGAGGAGAAGGAGGTAGATGCAGACCTGAGGGCTACCTTACAAGAGTGGGATGTGGCTAAGGTTTGAGTGTAATAGATGGTAGAGGAGATGGAGGTGCTCAAGATTGAGCGGGATGGTCTTAGGCTTGAGCGTGATACCATCTAGAGGGAGTGGGATGAGGCGAGGGTGGTGATAGAGGTTGTGCGGGCTAGCCATGTTGTGAGGGTTGTTGAGCTAGAGCAGACTATGTGAGAGGCATTAGCCTTAAAGGCATGAGTGGAGAAGGAGATTGAGGGCTTGGGGGATGTAGTGAGGCAGCTAGAGGCATCTCGAAGGGAGGTGGTATAGTTGAGGATGTCAAATGCGATGTTACTAGCATTGAATGCCAAGGAGGTAGGAGGAGGAGTAGGTGTGAGGGGGAGCTGATTGTGTATGGGTTGGATATCCCATCGTATTTTGGATCACTTGCATCATCACAGGTGCAACAACAGTAGAATGCACCATCAGTTGGTGAGAGGGCTCAAGGGATAGTGGTGCTTGCGATGTCACAGGCGCCAATGAGGATGGGGCCACCAGCGCAGGTGGAGAGGGTAGAGGTGGGAGAGTCGAGAGGTAGAGTCTTCATGGTGGGTGGTGGGAGGAGATGCATAGGTGAGGGGAGTGGTGAGACTTCGGGGGTAGCAGTCGTGAGGGTGGAGGTGGTGCATGATTTTTGGATTTTTTGTTTTTTTAGGCGCTCAGGAGGAGCGGATTCTTTTTGTGGGGAGATGTACCTGATGATGGTGCATTCCTTATTGTATTCGTATGGCAGTTTTTTGGATGGTGATGTATAGACATGGATATGTGATGATGTGCCCGTAAGGGCCCACACATTTTATTGTAGCCTGATGGCATCGATTTTTGATATATATATATATACATATGAGATTCTATGGCACTTGTGTCTATTTGCATGTGTGTTTGTGTTTGTTTCTACTTATGATGATGCATGAATGATGTGAATGCAATGATGGTTAAGTACATGTGAATGTGAGATGTTGGATGCATAAAGTAATTGGTATGGATGTTATAAAATAATGTAGTATGATATAACAAAGTAAATGTATTGCTTAGGGATAGCATTTGTATCATTGTAGTAGTCAGTTGATGTAATCCATTCCGTTATTTCAATGAGGGTGGATATGAAACATGACATGAGTAGATTCGAACACTACAGTTTATAAAATCAATCCCATTGACTTATTGAGCGAAACTTCTTGAAGCACTTGGAGGCTATCTCGGTAAACAAGACCTCAATCCTAGACTTGTGTGTGGAAAGTGATGTTCATTTTACCATTCTGGAATAGGGTGGGTTATAATTGCATGCCAACTTAGCTTGTATGCTAGCTCATTGGTAAAGACTTGAGGACTATAGGGATTCAAGCAGGTAATACTCTTGAGGCCTTTGCTTTTGTTTTCTACCTCCTTTGATATGACTATCTTTGTGTGGGTAGTACTCTTTTTTTTTTTGGAATACTTTCTCAGATTAGATATAGAGCAATGGATTTTTCTTTCTTTTTGCTTTTTCGGGATACTTGCTCAGATTAGATATAGAGCAAGGGATTTTATTCTTTTTGCTTCTTTGGGATACTTGCTCAGATTAGATATAGAGCAAGGGATTTTTATTCAAGTGGGGGGAGAGCTTGTCCTTTTGTCGGTCCTCCGGTTCATGAGAAATCATGTAAATGATGTAATAAGTAGAGTGATTTTTTCTAAGCATCAGCTGGCATGCAACGTAATCATCCCCATTTCCAGAATGTTATTAGTATGTAAGACGTGCAAGTAAGTCTAGGAAAGAGAGCAAGATGACCAAGGGAAGCCTAAAAGTATTTCTGAAATATGCCAACTTTGGATGGTGGTTGATTATAAAACTATTTGTGGGTGAAGCAATCAAGGCATATCTCTAATCCGGTCTCCTAAAAAGGGGATGTGGGCATCATTCTGGTATGCTAGCATGTGCATGTTTAATTCCCCAAGAATGGTATTTACAATGAATATATACAAATGCCTATGTGATTGCAACAAAATACATGAATTTATGTACAAGGTTGCCCTAGTTTTATGGATAGTGGACTAGGGCGTAAGTGGAATGAATTGTGAGAATGGGGAATAAAATGAAGAAGAAGAGAAGAGGAAGGGAGAAAGAAGAAAGAAACCTATCAATGGTATGTAGTCGCTCGAAGCATGACCATACAACATTGATGAGTAACTTAGAGGAAAAATAAAGAGAGGAGAAGGAAGAAATGAGATAGAAGAAGCAGTTATAAATGTACATGCAAATTAACCTAGTGCCACATAATGCCAAAAGTGATGATGTAGTTATTGTGTGGTTTTGTGTTTTTTTTTTATATACATATGTACAAGTGGTGATGAGTTGTAATGCCTACTACTAGGCGTAAAATGCTCATAAATGAATAATGTTAATGGGCTCAAGTTTGGCTATGCCTTCTAGTGTGGCCAGATGATATGCCCCAGATCCAAACTTATGAGTAACCATGTAAGGGCCTAGCCAATTAGGTGTAAATTTGTCATGGAGATGGCACGGTTGGCTAGTAATTTATTGGTTTTCCTTAAGGACTAAGTCTCCTACTTGGAATTCACATTGATGTACCTTGGAATTGTAGGCATGATGGAGATGATCTTGATAAACTCACGTATGTTCAATCGCGTGAATGCGACGTTCATCTAGTAAGGTCAATTGGTCAAGTCGGGCTTGATGGGTTGTATCATCATCAATGAACTCTTGCATGGACACCCATAAAGATGGTATTTCAAGCTCCAAGGGCATGATGGCCTCAGCGCCATAGACAAGGGAAAATGGGGTTGCCCCAGTTGGAGTGCGGATACTAGTATGGTAGGCCCATAGTGCTAATGGCATTTGATTGTGCCAATCATGGTGTGACTCTACAACTATTTTGCGAAGAATGGCGCAAATGGTTTTGTTTGTAGCTTCTGCTTGGCCATTACCTTGTGGGTAGTATGGAGTAGAGAAGCTATGTTGGATATTGAATTTTTCACATAGTGCATGAACATTCTTGTTTTTGAATGGAGTACCATTGTCTGTGATGATTTTGGATGGGATGCCAAAATGACAAATGATGTGTTGAGTGATGAAATCAACAATTTTGGGACCGGTCGTTTGAACTAGAGGAATGGCTTCAACCCATTTCGTGAAGTATTCAGTTGTTGTAATGATGAACTTATGATTGGCAGATGATGCAGGTGTAATTTTGCCGATGAGATCCAGGCCCCATTGTGAAAAAGGCCACATTGACTGAATAGGTTGGAGAGCCTGAGAAGGTAAGTGTGTAAGATTGGCATGATGTTGGCATTTAGCACACTTTTTGACATAGGCACAACAGTCATGTTCCATTGTGGGCCAATAATAGCCCATTCATAAAATGCGTTTGGTGATGGCCATGCCACTAAAATGGCCACCATAGGTACCATCATGGGCCTCTTGAGTAATGCATTGGGCTTCGGATGGCTCAAGACAACGCAATAGTATGCCATCATAACTTCACTTGTAAAGGATATCACCTAGAAATGTGTAGCGAATAGCACGCATTTTAAAAGCTCATTTGTGAGTATGACTTAAATCAGGTGGTAGGATACCGAGCTTGATGTAGTCCTTAACTTGGGAAAACCATGGGTCATGTGGTGTAGCTTCGATGATATTGATGCCATCATCACGAGGAGGCCGCAAGATGAAAAGTAATGAAGTGAGTGGTGTCAAAAAGTGGGTTTTGTGGAATGAGTGAGCCTAGGGAGGCCATGGTATCGACAAAATGGTTTGTGGAGCGTGGGGTAGCGGTGATGTCATACCACTCAAATTGGGCCAATAAATCTTCAGCTACCTATTTGTATTGTTGCAAGACTAGGCAACGACATTGCCATTCTCCCTTGATTTGATTTACAATAAGGAGGGAGTCTCCAAATATGTCTAGGTGATGAATGTGCATGGAGAGCGCTTGCTTTAGGCCAAGGATAAGAGCCTCATACTCAACATTGTTGTTGGTGCATGGAAAGCCTAACTTGAAGGAAAAGGGGAGGGGCTCCCCTTGTGGTGTGAAAAATACTATTCCTGCACCCCCAACATGTGTGCATCGGGAGCCATCAAAGAAAAGAGTCAGTTTGGTAGTTGATTCAGGCTCTACAGGTTCTTCGGCTTCACTTATGTGAAATATTGAGTCATTTGGAAGCTGGATAAGCAATGGCGCATTACTTGGTAATGGGGCCTCAACTAATTGATCAGCAATGACTTGGCCTTTGATGGATTTTTGACTAATGAATTCGAGATCAAATTCTGTGAGGAGCATGATCCATTTGGTTGTGTGACTATTGTGGTAGCTCTGGCTGAGCATGTAGCGAAGTGGATTATCATGAGCAACCACGTAGGTAGTATGACTAAGCATGTAATATCACAACTTTTATGTGGCAAAAACAATGGCTAGACAAAGTTTCTCCATGTAGGCATACCATGTTTCATAATCAATTAGGGTGCGACTAATGTAATAGACAACTTGCTCTTTGTCATTCTCATTCTTTTGGGCAAGGAGTGTACCCAATGCAACATCGATAGCAAAAATGTATAGGTGGAATGGGCATTCGGGATGGGGTGGAATGAGGACGGGTGGAGATGTGAGGTAGGATTTGATGTCATCAAAGGTGGCTTGACATTTACTATCCCATTTAAATGGGACCCCCTTTTGTAAGAGATGATTAAATGACTGACACTTGTCTAAAATTTGGGTGATAAATCATCGTATGGATTGGATTCTTCCTTGTAAGCCATGTAATTGCTTGAGGTTTGTAGGGGGAGGCATGTCAAGGATGGCTTGGACTTTGGTGGGATCTACTTCAATGCCTCTTTGTGAGATGATGAAACCTAATATTTTTCCAGTGGTGACACCAAAGACACATTTCTTCGGGTTCAATCAGACATTGTGTTCTAAGAGGCGATCAAATATTTGTCGTAGATCTTCTAGATGTTGACCACGGGTTTTGGATTTAGCAATGAGATCATCCATGTAGTCTTCAATAGTTTTATGCATAATATCATGGAAAATATAAGTCATGGCACATTGATAAGTTGCCCCAACATTCTTGAGGCCAAAAGGCATGACTTTGTAACAAAAGGTCCCCTAGGGGGTGGTGAAGGAGGTCTTGTGTTGGTCTTCCAGATTGACATGAATTTGATTGTAACCTGAAAAACCATCCATGAGTGATAGTATTTCATGTCTAGTTGTAGCATCGACCAAAGTGTCGATATTAGGGAGTGGAAAATTGTCCTTGGGACAAGCTTTGTTAAGATCCCTAAAATTGGTGCAAATGCGGATACCCCCTTTGGGTTTTTCGATGGGAACCATGTTTGAAACCCATTCAGGGTAATCGATAGGTACAATGAAATCGACATCAAGGAGTTTCTGTAACTCCTGCTTAACCATAAGCGCAACTGTGGGGTGCATGCAGTGCAACTTTTGTCTAATAGGTTTGGCTTTGTCATCCAGGACAAGGTTGTGCACTACCAACGAGGGGTCAAGGCCAGGCATATCTGTGTAGGACCAAGAAAAAACCTTGATGTAGCATCGAAGGAAATTGGTATAAAGGACACACTCTTCTTCGATGAGGTTGGTAGTGAGGTAGACGATGTGAGGATGATCCAGATCATTGCCAATGTCAACTTCAATAGTGTCCTCAACAAGCATGTGAGAACCATCCTGAAGTTGTGTTGGTGTGGGGATGAGATGTAGGTCATCAATGGAATCAGGGGTGAGGAATTCATCATCTAGATAAAGATCTATATTATGAATCCAAGGGATGTGGGGTGGGATGGTAGGTAATGGTGTGTTAGTATATCGGATCATGTGGGGTGTGGGAAGGAAATCAATGGTGGATGGGGTGGAGGAGATATCATCGAAATTGATGAAATCTTTGATAGGAGGTGGTATGTAGTTAGGTTGATTTGGGTAGTGAAGGGGGGTGTAGAGGTCAATGGAAATCATGTTGATCGATGTATTATAAATGGAGGAGGTGGGTGAGGAAGGTTTCAAAGAATCGTAAGAGGATAGGAAGAAATTGGGGACTGGCTGGTGGCATCCAGGATTCAATACCATGGGTGGTGAAGGTGAACAAGAAATTTGGTATCGAGATGGGATGGTTTTATGAATGGGGAAAAATGGAATAGTAGGTGGAGAGGAGGGTGATGGAGAGGGAGGGGAGGATGGGTCGGTGGGTAGGGTGAATTAGTAGGGAGGGGTGAATCGGTAGGTAGGGGTGAATCGGTAGGTAAATATGGATCAATGGTGAGATAGGTGAAGTGGTAGACAAGGGTGTCGATTTCCTATGGTGAAAGGGGCTCATGGGGTGGAGATGGTGGAAAGAATGTGGATGGTATATCAACTATGGAATGAGGAGAAGAGCTATCAGGTGGCATAGTAGGTTCAAATTCCTCATCAGGTAGAAGATCAGGAGGATTAAGATCTAGATGTTGAAAGTCATGTTCAAGATTGTGAATAGTGGCTGGATTGTAATCGAGTCTAGATCGATCGGTGGGAAGGTGAGTGGGAGGAATGATATAGGAATGACATCCTTGTTCATATCTCCCTAGGCCATACCCATGCTAGTTGTACTGGATAGATATTTCTAGGAAAAAAGAGGATTAGACATGTGATTAAGATTACTATAAAATCTGGTTTGTGGTAGCGGAGGTGTTGGTGGTAGCACTGATGAGTCAAGGCCTCCATAAACAAAGTTCATGGAATTATTGGGAGGACCAAGAGGAACTACTACCCCAATAGTCAAGGGCACATCATGAGGTCGGCCAAAATCATGGGTGGTTTGGAAAGTGGATGGTGAAACTCGGGAGTCGATAATGTTATACTCACCAGGACTAGGCGTGGTCATGTGGATAGCAACATGGGGAGGATCAGGATGCTCGGGTGGAGGAGAGGACCCCCTATGTGGTGGTGGTGATGGTGCAGTAGGTGGAGGTGGAGTGCTTGGTGGTGCATGTGCATTAGTATAGGTGGATTGGGCTAATTGTTCATCAAATCGAGCAGCACATTGTGCCCACTCATAGCATTCGGTTGGAGATCCAATAATGGGATGATTAGCATGGGGAAATTGGGTTGGAGGTGAAGGAGAGGGATTGGATGAATGGGGGACCACACGTGCCCGTGCTGATCATAGCACAAAGCAATGAGTAGATGGGCATAGGAGGGAGAGGTGTGGTGTTGGATGATGATGGTGGGGTTGGCATAGCAGAAAAGGTAAATGGTAGCGGTGTGAAGGATGATGAAGCACTATGGGAGAAATTAGGAGCCGATGATGGTGGTGGAGGTTGAGGTGGGTTGGATGAAGTGGAGGCAATATTGCTTAGGTCGGGTGTAGGGGGTGGTTGTGATGATTGTGGATAGGTGTTATCTAGTGTGTGGCATGGAATGGGGGTGAATTGCGTAGATGATAAGGATGGACCAGGTGGAAGGCTGATGATATTGCAGAATTTGAAGGGATCACCATCGATAGGGATGCAGTGGACTAATCCATTATGAACATATTTGATACAATTATGAAGGGTGGAGGGGATGCATTGCATGTCCCAAATCCAAGGTCATCCTAAAAGGATGTTATACTGCATCTCACCTTCGATAACATGGAAGAGAGTGGAAATGGTTTTGGCACCTACCTTGATGGGCAAGACAATAGTACCAATGGTAGGATGCATAGAGCCATCAAAGGCTCGAAGATCCATGGATGGGGTGGCAATATGAGAAGGAGGAAGGTGAAGGTGGTTCAATGTGATGGTAGAAATAATGTTGATGGATGACCCGGTATCAATGAGAACATGTTTATAGGTAATGACATTGATGGAGGCTTGAATGTGTAATGGGGGATCCACTCCCTCACCTACAACTTCTATAATTTCATGGTCATGGAAGCTGATAGAAGGTTGGAGGCATCTCTAAACATTGCCAACAAATTTGGCAAAGGCATCTGCATTAGTAGTCTCGAGATCAAGAGAGTAGAGGATAGAATCAAGGGCTTCACGATGAGGTTGGGATTGTTGCAGGAGGTCATAGATGGATAACCTTGCAGGGGTGGTATGGAGCTGGTGAGAAATACTACCATGGATGGTGATGACATTCTATGGGAGAGGTGGAGGAATGGGTGGGGTGATGATGGTGGTTGTAGCAGGTGGTTGTTGTGAAGTGGAGGGTTGTTGGGTGGTCGTAGGGGGTGGATAGCATTGATTGCGAGTGGCGATGTTGATCATACCCACAAACCCCTACTGAGAAGGTCCTCGATTGACATGATTGACTTGGCATGGATCAGTTTGAGGTGGATTACCCCCATGCTCAGGTAAGGGATTTTGATATATCCCCAAGTTTTGATTTTGTGGTGCAAGGGGGTTTGAGACCTGAATAGTGCCTCGATCGATAAGGTCTTGGATGACATGGTGAAAGATGTGACATGAATCAATGGTGTGGCCATGTTGTCGATGATAATCATAGAAGGCTTATAGATTGTAGTCCCATGGGAGAGGATGATTTGGATCAAGAGGTTGGACATTTGGCAAGTGGATGAGGTCCCCCTTAGTTAATCGATGAAATAGAGTTGGCATGGGCTCAGATAAAGGTATCCAATTACGTGGAGGGCGAGGTGGACGTGGATTGCGACCTTGGTATGGATTAGATTAAGGTGGGGGATTATGTTGTTGTGGAGTGGGAAGAAGTGGAGGATTAGCTTGGAATTGATTTTGAGGAGATCATGGGGGAGTGGGTTGTGGAGCTTGCATAGATGCCACTTGCACTGGCGGATATGGAGAATTGAGAAGAACCTGATTGGTTTGTGGTGGTCATGTGGTAGGTGGTACATATGGAGGGTGATTGTAATGGTAATTGGTGGGGTAGGATTGTTTCTGATGCAACTTGATTTTTCTCGTGTGGACCTTGATGTCCTCGATAACTTTGGCTTGGGAAATGGCTTCCTCAAATGTCTGACTCTGATGTATCTGCAATGTTTGGGAGATTTTTTTATGACAACTCTTGGCAAAGAGTTTGACGAGCTCTGAAGGTGGGAGAGGGAAGGTGAGATCATGAAGGACCACTCTCCAATGGGTGACAAAATTAGTAATAGGCTCATCGTCCCACTGATGTAAAGCATACACATCGGACAAGGTAAGCTTGGTCTTGATGTTGATGGTGAAATGTTCAAGAAAAATATTGGCCAACTGCTCAAATGTATACAAGCTATGGTGAGGTAAATGGTTGTACCAATCTAATGCTTGACCTCCAAGTGACATGGCAAAGGTATGAAGCATAAGGGGATCACTTTCGTGCAATTGGTAATAGGCAAAATGGTAATTGTTCAGGTGCTCTCTAGGATCCTCCTTACTTTTAAATTTGTTGAATTTGGGAATCTCAAATCTGTAAGGATAAGGATGGACAAGAATATATGGGTGGATTGGTTCATTGCACAACTCATCATATGTGGGTTTTTGAGGCCCATAACCAGTTGTACGTAGATCCAAAGCATGTAGCTGCTCTTGCATAGCCTGAAACTCGCTAGAGAGCATGGTAGTGGTTTGAGGAGGGGCAAGAAATGGAGGGGGTGGTGTGGATGTAGGAGGTGGTTATGATGAGGCCTACATGTAATCCAAATGTGGTGGATACTGTAGTTGTTGTTCCTCCCACTATTGATAGTAAGCATCCTACTATGGAGTAGGTGCTGACATCGAGTGGTACTATGGGATAGGAACCTGAGATGGATGAGGTGAAATGTATGAAGCCTGGGACATAGGTGGTGGCTACTATGATGGATCATAATATCTAGGGGGTGATGGGCTAGGAATCAGGATCTATTGTTGTTGTGTGCATCATAGTAACTAGGAGGTGACTAGCTAGGCATGGGCATCTGCTGTTGCTATTGTGCATACTAAAAAGTAGGTTGCACCTGAGTAGTAGTAGTGGATGACCATGTGGGTGGTGTGGTGAAAAAGGTTGGAGGTGTGGAAGAAGGGGGTGGAATAGAAGTGGATGTGTGGAAGGAAAATTGTTGGGAAGAATGGGTGGTATGGATGAGGATTGAGGTGGAGCAGATGGGGTAGCAAACAAAGAATCCAGTTGGATGGAATATCGAGGTGGAACACCTTGATAGGTGGGGTGCAATGGAGGTGGTCGATATGAAGGAGGAGGGGGTAGCCAAAATGTATTGGGAGGCACTGATGGAGGACCATAGGTGGAAAATGGAGGATAACTGGTAGGTGGAAATATGGTGAACTATGAGGTGGGTGGTGGTGGACATGGGGTGAAGGATGTAGGTGGTGGAAAAGCCTAGATGGAGGGGTTTGTGAGACCTGGTGAAGCTATGTGGTAACCTTGATATGGGTGTGAATAATATGTTGGTGGACTAGAGGATGGAGGTTGAGATGAAGGTGGGTGACTGGATGAGGCCTATTGGGATACGATATCTGTGATGAAGATGGTGTGGATGAAGAAGAGGTGGAAATCATATCGACTATCTGGATAGTGGTAACAACATCTGAGATGATTTGGGAAATGACAACATCGTCACCCAAAAGGGGCAGGAAGAGTGATCGATGAAAGGATGAGTGGAGGATGGTGAAGGGGGGGAGTGAGCTCCTCTGCCACCATAACTGGTATGGGGTGACCTGGAGAGGTGTAGATGACATGCTGGAAGAAAGTAGATGGAGGATTGGATGAAGAGAGATCCTCTAAGGGAGGGGGCCCCTCGAGGTTCTCATCTAGGAAGTGAGATGGTGTAGAAGATGCCATGTGGGATGTAGGACTAGCCCTAGGAGTAGAAGGCCCTATCAATAAATTAGGTGCAACTCGGGATGAAATCTACTCAGACTCAGAAGGTGGATCTATGGTCTGAGAAGAAGAGGCCCCTATGGTAAGGACAGTCCATTGGGTAGCCTCGGTAGCATGACGAAGTGCTTCACGCATTTGACTATGTGTAATCGGTATGGTAAAATGTGCAACAAGTGGAATAACAGTCAACAGGTGTGAAATCTGAACTCAAAAGTTATCTGTGACTGATCGGGATACTCTCTGGTGACAGAAACATAGGTTCATAGGCTAGGGGTGTGGACCAATCTGGTTCACACTCTAGGGGTGTGGACCACCCAAAATGAAAAATAGAAGGTCAAAATGTGTAGTATGTGTCTGTGTGTTGTATGTGCAATATGGAACCTAAAAAATAGGTTCACACTCTAGGGGTGTGGACCAAAATGGTTCACACTCTAGGGGTGCGGACCACCCAAAAGTGTAGTAGAGGGTGAAATATGTGTTGTGTGTACCCTCTCTGTGTTGTGTAGACCTGTGTGAATCAGTATGGTAGCCTGAATGCTAGATTTTTACATAGAATCATGCGAAATGAGCTTGAGTGTAGGATGATCATGCTGGGGGGCACAAATCACCTAAAAACAAGTTGTGCAGTGAAAATCATGGTAATGAAACTGTGGAACAATCCATAAGTGAGTTATAGCACTTTTGATGTGCTATTGTAACCACTTTTCTCGAGACTCAACAAAAAGCAAAAGTTCTTTCTTTTTGGTTTTTCTATGTGTTTTGATGATAGAATATATGACCTAGTAGCAAAATCCAGGTAGTGGGTGATCTTCTAATATGAATCAGGTATGTCATAGCACAGAACCTTTTGCAATGCCCAAAGGCACACAAAATAGAACTATGTTTCCAATGGGTGAGTGGCTACCTAGATGGAATATGGTACAGTAAAATGATATCCAAAAGGGGGAGACTCAAAATGCTCTAATGAGTCAAATAAACTCTCATGAAGAGAGGTCACATTGTCAATGTGGTGCTACCGACATACCCATGCTTTCGCTTAACCCTCACATTTAAGGCATCCATAGTAATGATAAGTTGCGCCCACTAATTATTTTGAAAAGCCCTATGGTAAAGGGGCTTTCTAAAACTACCCACTCTGAAGGTACCTTCCAGTGATGAATTCTGGATAACCAACACTCAAAGTGGGAAGGACCGGATAGGTATTAATGCTGAAATGATCCACCTGGGGGATACTATGGTGACTAATCTGGAGGTGAGCTAGTGGAGAGTAATCCCAGACCTCACTGAACTCTGGTGTTGAATTGGTGATGAAATCCAATTCGGGTTGGAGATGAAACCCAGTGCCTTACACCATTTAAATGGAACGTGAGTGTGTGGTGTTTGTTTGTGCGGTACTATTTTAGAAGCAAATCTAGATTAAGTGCCTTTTCAAAATAAACTATGCTATGATGCCTTTTCAAAATAAATCTATTTATTTGGTTTTGCAAGAAATAACTTTAATCTATTGATTTTCGAAATAGAAATCTATTTATGTGGTTCAAAAGTGAATTTATAAAAAGAAATCTATTAAGTGGTTTACACAAAAATAAATTTACTCTATTGATTTTCAAAAAGTAAATCTAATTAATTGCTTTTGAAGGGAAATGACTTGAAGGGGAATTGCTAAAATTAAGACTAATCTAGAAAGCAAATGGAAATTTAACTACAACAAACAAGCATGTGTGATGGTGTGGAATTTGTGGTTCACGATGAAGGATTAGCTTGAAAACAGAGGAGAAAATGAAGAATTTTAGACAAAACCTACGTCCAGGTGAGTATGAAAGGCTCCAGGATGCCCTCTGGTCCAAGACTATGTGAATTTGGGAGGTTCACACTCCTCGGGTGTGAACCTGTCTTCTGCTGAGGAGTTCGCACTCCTACCATGTGAATCGGTATCCGAAGATAGAGCTGACTGGTTTTGGGGTCTTGGTAATGATTTTGAAGCTTTTGGAGTATTTTGAGCACAAGTACCTGCACAAAAATTCCCAAAAACTCAATTTGTGTCTAGCAAGATGACCAAAAACTCATGAAAATATCGCATATACTTGAGGAAAATAAATGAAAAAAAGGTAAATTAACTACTGATTTGGTGTCGAAAGATACAAGGATGCTTTAACCTTGCATACGTCGTGGCAAGAGATAATTTGTGGTCTAGGTATGAGGGCACGCAATCCTCGGGAACATGAGGCTTTTAACCTCCCCTGACTTACCTTGTCATTGGTTGTGGGTGTCTAAACCAATACCTGGGTATCAAGTAGTAGTTTTGAGGTAGATTGGGGAATTCACACGCCCAAGTGTGTACTCACTACTCTCTTTGTAAGCTCACCGGTGCACCAGTGAACCTTTTTTGGTTTGGCTTGAGATGTCTTTCAGGGCATTTGTGTTGGTTTGTGGTGTTCTTCAAAGATGACAACTACCTACCATACAAAATATACCACAATTTTTGGTTAGAAGGTGATTAAGCTTATGCTTGGTGGAGGTCCCATCGGGCATGCCAGAATGAAACTACCAAAAAGACACCATAACACTTCATTCAAATATCAAAGAATCTGTTGTATTTGTATTGATAATCATAAAAGGGGTTACAAGAGGTGATATCCTTTTACAATCTTGCCCTGAAGGCTACAATAGGGTCTTCCCTTAGGAAGCCCTTTTAGATGTGGTACAAAGACAACATGATTCATCTTTTGTGGGTTCCTCGATGTAGGTGGGCTTCTTGCTCGTGAGCCACCACTTGTTGGATGCTTCCTTGTGCTTTGCTGGACCTATGAACCTACAAAATCCTATTAGTGCGTTGGGGGGTCTGCCTCAGTCAAACCCCATGTTTATACAGACAAAAGACTCATTAAAACTAATTAAAACATGAAATTACTTGCTAAAAACTAGCAGAATACTGAAAACTAATCTACTATTACCTGTTCGGATGATTCTGGTGTCGATTACAAAGGTTCGCACTCCTAGGGTGCGAACCACTAGGTTCGCACGTGTGAGGTGCGAACCGGCCCTTTTGAAGTCGGATTGCTCAGATGGGGTCCCTGGATACTCCTGATTGGTTCTTTTTGTGTACTTTGTCCGGTAGAACTCCTGAACTGCAAATTCTGATGGTGAAATCAACCTGTCTCACTCACAAAATGGGCATATGCAAGAGACAAACTGATTGTGATGCTCGTATGATGGATGTGTGATGGATGTATGATGGATGTAATGGCAGTAGTGATTTCGGCAGAGTTTCGGTATGCAAAAGTGTGTTGTTCTAAAATGGTGAAAATGGCCTTCTATTTATAGAGTGGGCCAGGGTGAGAGAAAGGGGATGAGGTGTCCCCTATGAGGTTGCAATGGTGAGGTGTCCACCAAAGAGGTGTCCCCTGAGGTGTCCTGGGTCATGAGTGAAGTTGGGTGAGAGAATCCCTCACCCATCCAAAAGTAATGATGATTAGGGATAAATATCAATTTGCAATTAATATTCACCTTTATGGAAATATCTTAGCATTAAACAATCATTTTTATGTGCAAAAGTCTCCATCTTGCATTAATGACCCAGGGGCATGTGGGGTGGATAAATATCTGGGTGGAAAGGTGGCAAGGCTAGGATAGGCTAGGCTAGGTGAGGTGGAAGGCTAGGCTAGTCAAAGTAGACTAGGTGAGGTGGAGGCTTTTAATTAAATCAAGATTAGATCTAATTAAGTATGAAATTAGCCATAAAGCACAATTTGACCAAAATGTTGACTTTTTGACCATAAAGTGATTTTTGACCATGGTGAAGGTTTCAACCTTAGTTGAGTTGGCATGAGGTCACATGAGGACCTAGGGTTAAGCGTAGGAAAGGGCTTAGCTAGCCCAAAGGGGCTAATGATGATGAATAGTGATTTTAGCCAATTTATGCAATTTTCAAGGGTTTTGCAAATTGATTGACCACGAAGATGGGGAGAGGGACAATGTGCGACTTTTTGGTGTCTACATGGGTAGATCTACTTATGAGCGGGTATTAGACACCTTGTATGCAATTAAAAAATAGAAACATTACTTGTGGGCCAAGAGTTCATTATCAAAAGTTTTCATAGTAGTCTTAAGTACGTTACAAATTAATGTCTCTCTTGTCTAGAGTACAAGTGGTTTGACCAAGCTATTGGGCTATGATTTTGAGATTAAGTGTAAGAAAGGGAAGGGAAATATGGTCACACATGCTCTTTCTCATTAGTGTGAAGGTTTTATAGCTATTTAATCTATATTTAGCCCTCTTCCTCTTTGAATCACTTAGCTTCATAAGGAATGATATTAATATCATAAGATTATTTTTTTAATTCATGATATCGAGGCTAAAAATCTACACAATCTAATATTCTCTTGGTTTGATGGGATTCTATTAAAGAAGGACCAAACTTACTTCATTCAACTCTCCCATGTCAATAATTTCACCCTTCATGAATTACATATCTCTCCCTTGGTAGGACATTCTAGGATTCTCAAAAATTATTAGAGGCTCAAGTAATATTTTTCTTGGGAAGGAATAAAAGTTAGTATTAAATATTCTTTTGCATAATGTGAAGTGTGCTAGTGGAATAATGTTGAAACCATTAAGTATCTAGAATTTTTGTGGCTCTTTTCCTATTTTAGATTGTTAGTGGAAATATATACAAGTGTGTTGAGTGAGAATATGCACAAGTGTCATATAGTAGAGTTTGCAAGTAGAAGTGTGCGAGTGTCATAGAGTAAAGTGTGCAAGTAAATAGAGAGTAAAGAGTCATGTATACAAGTGGCAAGATGTGAAACCAAGAGGCATGAGAGTATTATCTTATGTGTGTAATATAAAAGGTTACATATACTAGGTATGTGAGGAGAGCAATAGTCAAAGAGTCTAATAATCATATTTCTAAGATTATATTATAGAGACAAAGCTGCATGTATTGTATCATTGAAGAATCATTAGAAAAAGAAGATTGTAACTGATGAATATTGAATAACGCTTGTAAACAAATTGAGCAATATTATTGTAAAAACATGATATTTCATGAATGATATTGGTCATTTATTTCCTTATTATTTTTAATTTCATGAATGTTATGTTCATTGATGTTGGCAATCTATATTGATTGCTCTAACACTTGAGTCTACAGAAGATCCTGGACATGATTCTAGATAAAAAGCTAGTAGTGGTATTATTGGTAGTTTTGCACTTTGCCACATTGAGTTTAATTTTGAATGGGCATTTTGATTGTATGACGACAAAATAAAAATGTTAATCCTAATATAATATTTTGGGCCGAATTTATATGTTGCAGTTATTTTATCTTTCTATTTTATTTGTATATATACTCTTTTAGCCTGAAAGTGATGAATGTTTAAGGGGAGAAGTTGAAAATTGCACTAGAAATTCAAGTTTGTGTCATTCGAAAACTCATTGAGAAATGGTGGGTGGGTGAAGCATTCACTGAAAAATTGAAGACATGTTCACTCTAAGAAAAAGGCCCCACACACTACCAAAAAAAAAGAAGAAAACATTGAGAGGTATGAAAGCGCCCAAGGATAAGACTTGGAGAATTGCGTTCACCCCAAAGATGGGGTGAAAGCTCCATTCGCCCCACTTTGGGGTGAACGTCTTTTTAATTTTGGAATAACACGTGCACTTGCCCATCATAAAGAAAACCATTTTGGAGGAGTACATTTACCCCAAAAGTGGGGTGAAAGCTCCGTTCACCCCACTTTGGGGTGAACGTAATTAGAAGCGCGACGGAAGAGGGAAAGTCAACAGCGCATGCGCAACCAAATGGTCAACATCACGTTCACCCAGGTTGAGGGGCGAACGCCCCATTCGCCCCTCCCATGGGTGAACGTCCTCCCAAGAATAGAGTCGCGTGAACGCGCTGGTGAATGCAAAGTTGGGTGAATGCATCGAAAGGGTTGAGGCGACGTTGAATAGTCAACATCGCGTTCACCCCAAAGGGAGGGCGACTATCTTTGGCACCCCTTTTGGGGGTGAACACGATTTTTAAAGGCAAGCGATGCGGTTGCTAAATATTTTCACCAGGAATGAAAGGCATTGTTGTCACCATGGTCAAAGAAGGGAGATAGTCAATTGAAAGCGTACTCACCACTAATGTCCAAATTTTTAAAAGCGCCCAGAGTAGATCATGGAAAATATTAAATAATGGAGGCAAGAAGTAACTCAAATCATGAATCCCGAGCAGAGAAGCAAGCCGTATTAAAAATACAGGATGATTTTCATGATTTTCGAAGTAGGAGCATGTTTTCAAGATGTCGAACGTCTCTTAATTTTCTGTGCACCGAATCCAGAAGTGCAGATTTCATGAAGAAGTTTCCTTGTAAACCGGATCGTTGTTTCAAGACAACAAGCTTTGAATATTTCCAAGGAGGAATTTCCTCTCCATGGTTCCTGATCTGCGATCATTTTGTCTCCATGTGCATTTAATGAAAGAGGCGAAATCCTCTATAAATACTACTGAATTCTCATTGTAAAGGGAGGTTAGACATTTTGCGAGAAAACTCTCCAAGTTCTCTGCATCAATAGAAGATACAAGGCTTCTGAATTTGCAAGTGATCTTGTGTGCAATTTCCTTCTGTATTTGTGCATTTCTATTTTACATTCATGTTCCTTATTTGTTGTTGAATTTGAATTCTGCATCTGAATTTAAATGTTGCTAATGAGGGAGTGAGTGTTGGAGTGTTATTTTGGAGGTTGTTTCTACAAGTTTATGAGTAAATTCTGCTACTTTTCTTTTATTACATGCTATTTCATGCTTGGGTGAATTTCCTATTGTTAGTCTACCCCAAATCCTACACCTTTGGCCTGTGGCTATATTTCCCATCTCTTTCTACAATTTCTAATTTCTTTCCTACAACTCTAGTCTTTAACCCGTGTAGGATTTAGCTTGGGAGCCAACCCTCTCTAGAGATTGGCATGGAGGACATTCCTTTCCTCCGATCATTCAATGTTGGCCATATCTAGGGTGCACAAACATAGTTTTGTTGATTAGGCAGATATTTGACCAACAATTTTTGGCACGCTCGGTGGGACCCCGAAAGTCCCACTTTCGATAGTATTAAGGTTTGATGTTCACCTTCATGCTGAATAGTTAGAACATCTGGCGACTCGATTATACCTAAAAAACCTCCAAACGTGAAGATGATAAAAGTTGTGTTTCATGATTACGAGATCGAAGGCCAAGAATCTCGAAGACCCTATTGAGTTCTACGAACTTGATATCCAAAGGTTAGGAGAACATCCTCAACTGGTCACTTTACATCGTACATCATCCTTACCTCACACATCTCATACATCATCGGTATCATCCTCATGACTAGCTGGTGTATTTTTTGCTCCCACAAGTCTAGTTAGTACCACCACTAGCATTCCTCAAGCTCCACCTTACACACCAGTTCACATGGCTCAGAACCCACCACCACAGCAACAACAACCACCAAGGTAGTTCCCAACATGGAATAGTTCAGGGGCCTTGAATTTACAAGCACAAAATCTAGTGCCTCAAGCAGCTTTGAAGGCTTTGCCAACTTATGATGGCACTGGTAAAACCACCTATGAGCATATTCAGGATGTGGCTTCTTTGGCTACAATCCATGGTATTACTGATGAAGATATAATGGTATGATTTCTAGTGTTGTCATTAAGAGGAAAGTTGTTATACTGGTACCGATCCTTGCCACCTGCTACTATCACCACATGGGATCAGTTGGCAGAATTGTTGATCAAGAATTTCCATGAACAAGCCGACCCATTCTCCTTGCTGCATCAGTTTACAATGATCCATAGGCACCCGTAAGAGGAGATAGTTGATTTCAATGTCAGGTTCACCCGAAGTTGGCAAAGAGTTCTCGATGGTTTATGGCCCATGCATGAACAAGTTGCATTCTATTACCTTAGGGTATTCAACACTGACATTGGCATGGTTGTTCGACAAACCAATGTGAATACCTTCCCTGATCTGTATACACAAGCCCAGAAATTTGAATCCGACTTGATCACCATAGGCAAGCTTCCTCCAAAAATGACGATGCCTATCCTTCTTGATCTCCCACAACATTTGTATTCAAGTGCATTTTCATAGCCCATGCCTTCCATGTACCCAGTTCCCTCATGGAGCTCAGGTCCACCTCAAGTCACTCCGATTCCTATCCCACAACTTCCTACTCCAAGCTTTTCATAGTTATCCACTCTAGTAATACCACAATTGCTCGCACCTATTCCTTTTCTAGCATTATCGGTGCCACCAGTCCCACTACCATTACCCATGCTACCAACACCTCTACCTTTACCAGTACCTCCTGCACTCCCCAATCCTGATCCCTACATGACATTGTTACAAGAGGTGAAATCTAATAACTCAGCCTTAAGGATGATATCAAATGAGCTTACGATGGTAAGGAAGAAGCAAGTCGAGGCTGAATTTTGGTCGAGGAGATTTCAAACTCCATCGATTACTCGAGAGCAAGCATCTGCTAGTAGAGGCCCTGAGAAGAGCACAACGGTGTTAGCAAATGAAGAGACTAGCATGATAGAAAAGGCGTACTGGTGTTCAACGTGCAATGATCCCCATGGAGAAGAAACCTGTATGGTGCACCTGAACTATGTGCAAACGCTTGCAAAAAGTTTAGCTAGCGGACAAGTCAACATGATCAGGGAGGTTGATCATAATTTTATGATGCCATCCTTGGAGCAAGTTTTGGTTCTCACGAGGTCCGAAAAGAAGCCAGTAACTGTAGATCCAACTGAGCTTGAACCCTTGAAGGTGCCTATGAAACCAAAGGTGCAAAATGAAAAAGGGCAACCTCTAGTGAAAGCACCTGGTACAATGGCTAAGCAATAGGATTCTATCTTGTTGAAATATTTACTACCTAAGCAAGCTCAAGAAAGGACACAAACAAAGGCATCGACTTCACAACCTGCAACAGCTACCCAAACACAAAATGAAATGAAAGAATAGGCCAAGGAATACCTCAAATACCCATCATTGACCAAGCGATAAAGGGTGGAAGCCACTCAGTAGTACCGGGATAAGTATGAGTGGGTTGTAGAAGAAAAGGCTCCAACTATTTCAAATTATAATATTGTGGAAGAAATGAAGAAGATACCTACAAAAGTGAGCTTATATGATGCACTACAGTTGCCTGGGCAAGTTGACCTACTGCAAGAGTCTCTTAAGACTACAAAATATCAAAAGAAAAGTCCTTCTCAGATAGTGTTGGCACAAACATTACCAACTTTAGCCACTGGAAAGAATAGGCCACCCCCATTCTATTTGTCACTCAGAATGGAGGGGTGGATTGTACACAATTGTATGATAGATTTCGGTGTTGCTACTATTATCATGCCAAAGGTAGTATGCGAAGTGATGGGGATGGAATACACAAGAAGTAGCCCCAGAGTGTTGCAGTTGGATGGGACTCTGTTAAAATGGTAGGAGTAATCAAAGATATTCCTATTGTCCTACATAGCATGCCATAAATCACTGTCATCCAAGAAGTAGTGGTGGTTGACCTGGAGCCATACTTTAGCATGTGCCTCTCAAGGGAGTTCATAGCGAAACTGGGAGGATACCTATCCTTAGACTACTCACATCTAGAAATTCTATTTAAAGGAAAGAGAATTCACATATATAATGAAAAGCCATCAACTTTTCATATTGAGAAGTTGGAGGAAGAAGAAAGATCTCCAGGCATCGTTAACATGATGACTGAGGAATTAGGAGAGGTTGACTTGATGGAAGAAGCGCTTGGTGAACTTCACCTTGAGGATGAATTCTCACTCATGGATTTTAATGCAATGATTGAAATAGATATTGGTTGTTATACGATAACCAAGCCTATGCAGATTGAAGAGAAAGTCCCTGATTCCCTAGACCCTATTGCAGATCAATTATGGAAGCTATATTTTTATGGTGCTAGGTGTAAGAATGGTGCAGGGGCTGGTATTGTTTTGATCTCCCCCATGGGGTTATAGAAGACTTATTCCTACAGATTAACTTGGAGTTGCACAAATAATGTAGTCGAATATGAAGCATTGTGCCTCGGATTGAAGAAGGCTAAAAATTTGGGCATTAAACAACTACAAATTTTTGGTGACTCCAAACTTATTGTCAATCAGACCATAAATAAATGTGTGTCTAAGCAACACTACCTGAAAGCCTATCACAACAAAGTGTGGGATTTGTTTGAATCTTTCACAACCTTGAACATTCAGGCGATTTCCCATGAGCAAAACAAACACGCAGATATTTTGGCCTCTCTTGGCACAAATTATTCTCCTATGGAACAAGTTGTAAAAAATCCCAAGACTTTCAGGGTGATCTATAGACCCTCAGTCCCTGATAAGAACATCTATTGGCAAGTATTTGATAATGATGAGCAAATAGTCAATTTTTTGATTAAGGAAGCTGCTGGCGCAGATGATAGAATGCTTGTTGAAGAAGAGATGGAGGGGATGATACAATTGAAGAACAATCACATTCCTAGGGGACTGATTTTTCTTGGAAAGTTTATTTGATCAAAATGATAGGGCTGAGAAGCACAGAATCAAGGTGGATGCAAAGGAGTATAAGGAGTTGCAGCTAGAACCTGAGAAGATCATCAAAATCGGAACTGATTGTATGCCAGAAGAATTGGAAGATATCAAGAACTTATGTTATGAGTACCCTGACATCATTGCATGGAGCTATCAAGATTTGAAGGGATATGACAAGAACGTGATCCAACACACCATTGAGCTACAGGAGGGAGTAAAACCTTTTTGACAAAAATAATGGCCCATCAATCCCAAGATAGAAGTACTCATGAAGGTAAAATTATTGAAGATGCTAGAAGCAAAGATAATATACCCAATTAAGCACTCAACATGGGTGGCAAATCTGGTGCCAGTATGAAAGAAGAACGGAGACATTCGGTTGTGTGTTGATTTTTGCAACCTGAACTAGGCATCACTAAAGGATCATTACCCTCTACCGTAGATTGATCAAATCCTTCATGTGGTTGTCGGTGCATAAATATTTTCATTGTTATATGGTTTCTCTAGTTATAATCAGATATGGGTGAAGGATGAAGATCAACATAAAATGACATTCACTACAAAGTGGGGCACGTTTGCCTATCAAAGGATGCCATTTGGACTCTCAAATACTGGCGCTACTTTTCAGAGGGCCATGGACATCACTTTCGATGAGTTATTGAATAGAATTATTGTAATCTATCTTGATGATATGACTATGTTTTCACATCATAGAGAAGACCACGTTTCTCATTTGAGGTAGGTGTTCAAAAAATATTATGAGTTTAAGATTTCTATTAATCTAAAGAAGTCAATATTTGTTGTCAAAGAAGGGAAATTGTTGGGTCACATGATTTCACAAGAAGGATTGGCAATTGATCCTATGAGAGCTGAGGCACTCCTGAAGCTACCATTGCCCACCAATAAGAAGGATCTACAATATTTCTTCGGCCAAATAAATTTCATTCACAAGTTTATTGTTGACTTTGCTCAGGTGGTGAAACCCATGATTGAGCTCTTAAAAAAGAATACCGATTTTAAATGGATAGAAGCTAGAAGATGAGATTTTTAGGAAATCAAGGAAAGAATCACCCAAGCTCCAGTTTTGATCAATCTTGATTATTCAAAGGACTTCATTCTCTATGCAGTGGGTGAGCAAGAGAGTTATGCTGTAGTTTTGACACAGAAGCAAGAATATGGAGATGAGAAGCCCATTGCCTTTCTGAGCCAAGTCATTGCGCCTCACTAGGAGAAGTACAATTTCATTGAAAAATAGGTGTACGCGATGATGAAATCATTGAAGAAGTTCCGACACTTTGTTTCCCAGAGCAAAACTATCATTTATGTTATACACCCTGATGTTCGAAACTTCATACTCCAAGGAGAACTAGGTGACAAAAGAGCAGGTTGGGTCTCAAAAATTCAAGAATATGACGTGGAGATCCGATCGACAAAATTAGTTCATGGATGAGCTCTCTGTCAAGAGTTGGCCAAAAGTGCAACATCAGAATCATTGGCTATAATGCAAGAAGAAGAAGTTGGTGAAAGCATTTGTGCAAATCATACTACAAGCAATCATGACTGGATAGAGGAGCTTATTGACTTCTTTACTTCTGGGAAGTGTCCACCACACCTTGATGCTTCACAACATCGAAGGTTTAGGTTGCAAGCACTCAAATATGTTCTATTGCCTAATGGACTATTTCACAAGAATATTGATGGAGTTCTCCTCAGATGTGTGAAGGAGTCAAAAAAAGAGAAAATATTGGAAGAATTTCATTCTGGTCTCTCTGGTGGCCATTATGTAGGAAGGCCTATGGCCTTGAAAATCATCCGAGCTGGTTACTTTTGGCCTACTCTGTTCATCGATACTCATAAAGTAAGTCAACACTGTGATAATTGTCAATGGTATGTTGGCAGGACTAGGAAAGGAGCGTTGCCTCTACGCCCAATTCAAGTAGAAGCACCCTTTCAGCAATGGGGTCTTGACTTCATTGGAGTTATTGATCCACATTCCTCCATAGAGCATAAATACATTTTAATGATGACTGATTATTTTACTAGGTGGGCAGAAGCTATTCCTACCAAAAAGTAGATCAAGTGACTGTCATCTCTTTCCTGGAGGGACTCATCACCCGTTTCGGTGTCCCAGATTCAATTGTAATAGATAATGGAACTCCATTTATTGGAGCTAAAATTACTGAGTTCACTAGAAAATATGGAATTTATCTCAAGATGTCATCCAATTATTACCCACAAGGGAATGGCTTGGCCGAATCTACCAATAAAAATTTGCTACGGATTTTAAAAAGGACACTTAAAAATAATAAAAGGAGTTGGCACTTGCTGTTGAACCAAGCTCTTTGGGTAGACCGTATATCTATGAAAAAATCTATTAAGACTTCTTCGTATGCTTTGGTGTATGGGAAAGAAGCGATCCTGCCTACCCACATTGAGCTTCCAGTGCTCCAAACATTGTAGTTATTTAAAGATGAAGATGAGGAATATGATCCGATGAGTGCTAGATTGGCACAACTTTTGTAGTTGGAGGAGGATAGAGAAAAGGCTTATCAAGCATTCATCGATCACACTAAAGAGATGCAGAGGTGGTTCGAAAAGAAAACTATTGAGTGCAATTTTAGGTGGGAGATTTAGTTCTCAAATGGAATGAAAATAAGGCCAAGCTAGGGAAACACCATAAGTTTGATGCAATCTGGGAAGGTTTTTTTTTTTTTTTAGTAAATTCTACCAATGCATATCTTCTTTCTGACTGAGGGTTGGGATTCCTTTTGGTGAATGGCCTTCATTTGAAGGCTTATATCCAATGAGTTGATTTTAAAGAGGTACCATCTTGTAAATATGTACATATTTTTCTAGCATTTTATTTGCTTTATATGTTGATATATATATAATATATAATATAAAAAGGAGATAAAGAGAAAAGAAAAGAAAATTGTTTCTTTTAGTATTAGTTTCACTCCAAATCTATTTTGGATGTTGAAAAGCTTTGGTTTGAAAGAATACAATGTTACGAAGTTCTTAGCAAGGAAAGTGCCATTAAAAGGGACAAGTATATGATTAAGGCTGAAAGTGTTTCGCTCCATAATCAATGATCCGTGATTAAAAATAAAAAAGGATTTTAGGCTTTTTACCTAAAGGAAGAGCAAAGGTTTAAGACTTAGGGTGAACAAAAAAATAAGGAAGAGGCAGTAATATTTGAAAAGTAAAATCTGTTCACCTTGGGAAGGGGGAAAAGCCGTTCACCCCTAATTAAGGTGAACGTGTTGGAAAAAAAAAAAAGAGCACAAGCACCAAATATGTAGAAAAGATCGTGTTCGACCCAAAGGAAGGGGACGTTCGTTCGCCCAAGGTTGGGGTGAAGCGTTGATTTAAAATATGATTGTTAAAAGAAATATAAAGATTAAGGGGAGAGATTTTAATGCAAAAAGCATTTGCATCTTAGTTTTGGCTAAAAGATTTCAAATATTGATTTAAGGCATTTTAAAAAGAAAGGAAAAAAGCCCTAAAAGCAGTTGTGTTTTTCTAAGAAAAGCAAGCTTTTCTAAATCTGGATGAAAAGAAGAATGAGAAGGTTTTAAAAGGGAGGCTATGCACTGTGAATATTTACCGGATGAGACAAAGGTGTTTCGGAGCGAAAGAGAAGAAGTCAGGGGAGAAAGGCAAGTGCGCTCCGAAAATATTTTCGCCCCATTCTCTTTTGGAAGCGCGCTTGCAGAAGAAGTGTTTCCTTGAACATGTGGTAGTTATTGGAAAGCGTGCATGCAGGTTGAAGAATGTGCTGAAGCCATTTAATTTGAACGTGCACCCAAATTTGCGTAGAAGGAGGATTTTGTCTTCCCAAGGAACATAAATATATATCATTGGTTTTGGGCGTATTTTTTTTTTCCAAGAAGGCTTCGATGATCGGGGCACATTTTACAATAAATTTATGGCGAAGGAGGGCACTCTTTCCCAGGATGATTTGGTAGTGAATCAAAGGTGATACCGTTAGAGCATTGGGAATAGTGCCAGGTGAGTGAATTAATACACACATTCTCCCGAAAGTGCCCAGGGTAACTCAACATTTATTATGGTAGTTGGGAGAGCGCTCTATATAAAGGACCAGGTAAAAGCCCATAGTTTATTTTTCTAAGTTTTTTATTGCCATTGTGTTTCGAACTATCATTGCAAAAATTTTTAGAGAGCATTGAAAGTATTTTTCAGAAGAAAGAAACAATGGGAAAGTGAAGTAAAGAGACTCAAGAGACTACAGAAGCCGCAGAGCCTAAGAGGTCACAAAAAAGAGGAGGGTCTAAATCCAAGAAGGCTCGAAGGAATGAAAATGTTGATTTAGACCCCTATGCCGACACAATGGTGGAAATCGGTGACTATGTGATAACACACAAAGGTGTGGAAAAATTATGGCAAGATGTGGAAGTTGTAGTGAATCAGGGGTGACATCAAAAGTTTGTTGATAGTACCCTATCACTCGTAGTTATTTTGGTACCTATGTCCACCCCTTGTCCTGAGCTAGTAAAGTTGATTGCTCAGTTTTACGACCCATTCATGAGAGCAGTGAGGAATGCTAAGAGAGAAATATTGTTTACCATCACCCCGGATGAAGTGAGGGAAGCATTCACTTGTGGTTTGAAGCCTCCTTCTTATGTAATTTCTAAAAAATTGCATACCCATGAGCAGGAGGATAGATATGTCTCCACTGTAACCATGCATCAATTCATGGAGACACAGCTGATTAAGGAGCCACCAATGGGGCAGCTCCCAAACTTGCCAAAGCCACTCACAAAATTCAAAAATTTAGATATTTATTCTATGTTGGCATGGGTGGTGGGTTTGCCTACGGACTCTATTATTCATAAATGGTAGGCGGCCCTAGCACAGTGTATATGCCGGACTAAATTTTACTCTCCGTCGGCTATGAAGAAAAGTACCAATCCAATTTTCTTCGATTGGGCTGATTTTATTTCTCGAAGAATGAATTTCCAGTTGGAGAAGATTGCAGACTAGGGAGGAGACATCCTTCAGACATACCTCTTTCCTGGTATGGTATTTCTTTTTTCACTTGCAACAACATTTCCCTTTCATCGCGGTAAGACAGATGGATGAAAGAGATGAACTTCTACCAGTATATATGTGGACTTCCATTTTGACAACTAGGGAGTCATTTTACAGTTTCAACAGTTTATTTTTGGGACCTGCGATAGAATTAATATGTGGTACATGCGAGAGGGTGCCACGAGAGTTGAGAGAATCAGTGGTTAATGGAGAGAAAGGGGACATTTTTTTGCTCACTTAAGGCATGGTCGTGAGGATTTTTGGCTTTATAGGTAAGCCATTTTTGTTGCCTTATTTTGCCACCGAGCATGTTTTTGCTATGGAGGTGGTGCGCCAGTCTGACTATGTAAATGATGTATATGGAGTCGGGCATGGCAAGAAAACAACCTGTAATATGTCATTCAAATTTGGTAGTATAGAAGTGAGCCAAGTAGGGCAAAATCGGTTGCTCACGGTGACGCTGCAGGATTTGGGCTTGATAGAACTACCGCAGCGATGGAGGTATGACCCATTGGGGAAATTTTTAGCAATAATAAAAGCCAAGTCATTCCATTGTTGTCCATGACTCGATATTGAGAAAAGGTGAAATAATTTTGATGGGCCCGACATGAATTGGCACATTGAAGATATGACGACGCTCCCACCCTGGCATGATTGCTATGAACAGGAGGCTAAATATAATCTAGAAAGGTATAAGAATCAGATTCCTCCACCTGGTTTGTTTAGCCAGGTAAAATATAGTGAACCCGAATGGACTGAAGAGAAAATCACGAACTGGTGGATAATGCGGGTTCACCAAGGGAAGACCACCACTCCTTATGGGTTGAAGTTGGATGAGGCATTTTTAGACACCTATGATGAGTTTGTTGACTCTTATCAACCTGTTGCTTTCACCAAGATTTTTCCCTAAAGTTTCCATCATTTTGATAGTGGCAAAAGCGGAGATAAAGGTGAACGCCCATCAGTTGAAGAAGATATTCCAGAGGAGGAAGAACAATAGTATGTGTTCAGGAGAAGGTCACAATGGACAAAGCAGAAGATAGAGGAGGCACCTACATTGGAGAAGCAGAATGTTTGGAATGCACCCCCATTTCCTAAAGTGACAAAGAGACCAAGGACTGGTGCCATTTCTTCTTCTACTATGGAAGTTTCAGTCACTGTAGTTCCTACAGTTCCTGTTGTTTCGATGGTAGTTTTCAATTCTTCACCAGCAACGGAGGTTCCGACTATGGTTGCACAACTATTTCCAATGGTTCAAGGACAAGGGGAGGACCATCAGTCAGAGGAATTTTAGGAGGAAGTCATGGACGTCGAGGAGAATGTGAATGTTGAGGAGAGAGTGAAAGAGCAACAGGAAGAAGTTATTTCACAGCCACTCCCATCACCACATCACACGGTGCCCATGCCCGAAGGTACGTCTTCTATTCCCCCTTCTTCTTCTCTGGAGCATGTAGTGACTTCTGATTCACTCCCATCAGTTTTCGTCTCCATTTCTCCACCCTTCGGTATGCCCTCTGTATCTATTTCGCTTCCTTCTTCTTCTCTTCCCGAAGTCACTACTGCTCCTTCTTCCCTTCCCTTTTCTTTGGCCTCCCTTTCTTTCTATATTCATTCTATCATTTGGGTGGATAAGGATCTGATTGTATCTCGAATAACCATCTAGGAATGACATTATTTTTGACCCATTAACCATTTGAAGAATCTCATCGATGGAGGGCAATGGGTAATTAATTTTTTGAGAAGCTTTATTTAAATTTATGAAGTCAATACACAATCTTATCTCTCCATTCTTCTTTCTCACCGAGACTATATTGGCAACTCATGTGGAATGCCTAAAAAGAAAGATGATTTTTACCTCTAGAAATATCTTCACCTCTTTCTCTATTAGGGGTTCTAATAATGGGTTGATAGGTCTTTGTCTCTACCTTAAAGGCTTGAATTTCGATTTTAATGGAATCATGTGCATTATCACATTCTGATTGTTGGGTGCCAAACACTGGTTAATTTTCTCCTATAATTGTCACAACACTCGCATTTAAATTGTCAACCCGGGAGCACGTAGACTTTAGAAGAGCCACGACTGAAACTACCCACACTACCACCTTAGAGATGAATCCACTAACTACCATTGGGGGTGTTTATGAAACATCAGTTGATTTATCCACACCAAGAAAACTTAAACATAAATGAAATGCATAAAAGTAAACACACCACACTAAAAGTAGTAATACACCTATCGTAAAAAGAATACAACTATAAAATAATTAAATTTAATCTAGGGACTCAAACATACTACTACACGTAATTAAATATATGAAAAGGCTAACTAAGAAATAGGGGAAGAATATTGGCTTGGAGTGGGCCCGAGCTCTAGCAGATTCCACCCAACAAATCATGAAATAATACACAGGTGAGAAAAATGCTCAAGATTTATTAATCAGTGCAGAAATATTACATGCGATAATGTATTAAAAGAATGCTTCCCCCTACTACAAAGAAGTCCGTGTGTTTATATACTACACACAAGACTTTATGTTGCAGTTCTATTACAATAGGCATCCCGATTATAGTCTAAACTGGGATAGTTCAGTTGTTGTAGTCGACGCGCGATGATCAACTTCCTTGTCATTTCTTGGAAATTGGGTGAATTACGGTTCTACTTCAGGAGTGGTTGCACATCCATCCACCCTGGCTGGAACAACTCATTCATCAATGGTTTCCCACTGATGATGTGGAATGGTGGTCATCGGGGTTCCTTTCCAACCATTTGGTCAATGCACGTAGTTTGGGCATCCACTCGAGGAAGGTGCCTACTTCAGTAAGGTGCCTCCTTTGGTAAGGCACCTACTTGATAAGGTGCCTACTTTAGTAAGGTGCCTACTTGAGTAAGGTGCCTACTTCAATAAGGCGCCTACTTTAGTAAGGTGCCTACTTCAGTAAGGTGCCTACCTCCATATGCCTTCATCTGATTGAGTAGAACCATGCCAAGTCCATGTAGGACCTCGACTGAGCAAAAGATGATAAAAGCAAGGAAATAACTACACAAAACACACTTCACGCATGGATTAGATAATACACATGATTTCATTAAATAAATACATAATATTTCATAAAAATATACAACTCATTATATATTGCCACGCAAAAACCATTAGTACATATACAAAAATATGAGCATATCTGGTGCTCATCATCCCCCCATGCCTAATATGTGCCATGCCCTCATGGCACCTAAAATCGGTAATCACCTCCTCCCTGTAGGCCACTGCGCTTCATTTCCTCCTCTTGTTGGTGGCCTTGGCTTTGTCTCCATCTTGAGGCTTCCATTTCTTCTGAGGGGCCTTAGTTTGTTGTAGGGCATCCTTGGGTTGTGCTACCCTTCTACTACGCTGGCGATCGGCTGTGCTGGGTTGGCCTACATTCTGCACTGACTTCTTGTTACGTTGGCTCCACCTTCCTATTGTACTTGGCCCAACACCTATGCTGGGCCCTACCACCACAGTCATTGCCCCCTTTTGAAAGGCTGCCTCTGCTTCCTACCATAGGTCAGTGTGTTGGGGGCGTAACTCTCCGAAAGGAATGTCGGAGTCATCCCTCTTCCGCACAACCACGCTGGCCTTGTACATCTAAAGTTCTTCGAGGGTGAGGCTAACGTTTTCCTCCATGATCGCTACTAGCCTCTACCTTCGGTCCATACACTCCCCATCTTGCCAGTAATTTCTTCATCTTAGAGGGTCGACCCTGTGACGAACCATAGATATCCTAAAATTGGTCATCATCGATAGGGTTCACATAGATGCCTGGCCCTCTTTCTTCATTTTTGGTAACTTTCCTAGTTGCCTTTGCCTCCTCGAACTCCTTACGAAGTTGTTCAAATTTCTCTTTCTGTGTAGCGAAGGCCCACTCGCCTGCTTCCCATTCCTCATCTAAATGGGGGTTCGGTTCTGCAAATGTTACTCTGGCCTTTCTTTTGGCCCTCTTCTATATTGTTTGTGGTGCCTTCCCCTTTCCTTTTTCTGGTATTATGGTGGCCTATGTGGGGAGGTCTTCCTTTCCTACGGAGGCCACCTCCCTATTGGACGATCCAGGGAGTTGTTCCTCTGATCGAGGGTCCCCCGTAGCTGTTCCTCCTGTGCCCTGGTCGTCCGATGCCTGCTCCTCTGGTTCCTCGGGTAGCCCCCTTTCAATTTTGGGACCTTGGCACTCTAGGGACTCCTTCTTGCCTTTAGGCTCAGGGTCTTGCCCTTGATTCTACCCTGAAGGCTCCTCATCATCATCGATGTTGATAACAGGGGTTTCTGTTTGAAAAATAGAATTCCCTTGTTCCTCTGTAATTCCTCTATCAGAGGTGCACGAACCTTCTCCTACCTCTAATTCCTCATTTCGGGCATCGGACCTGATTGCCCCTGATGAGACTATTCACTCTCGATGAGAATGGGGAATTTATGGGCACCTCAATTGCCCAATCATTCTAGGTAGAGGCATCCCGCCTTTCGATCACCTGGGCCTACAGCTACTGGTTCTCTGCCCTGAGCTGCTGGATCAATTGATGGAATTGGGTGATGGTGGCCTCCTGCCTCTAGATTTTTCTCATGGTCATCTCCTTGTATTCATCAAACAATGCCTGCATCATAGATTTCTTGCCCTGTTCGGTGCGGTCCTCTTCCATTGGTACCTCGGGCTACTTGTTGCATGCCCATTGAGGACTACGGGTCTTGCAGGCTATGAGCAGCCAAATTCTGTAGGGTTTGGGCCATGAAGCTGAGCTCTACATCTTCTTCCTCCTCCTCACTTATGAGAATTAGGCACCGTAGTCACCTTCGACCGTGTATGCACTCCATCCTTCGTACTGTGGGTTCAGGGCTGGAGGATTTTGACCTTTCCTCTGCATAATTGGGCAGAGAACCCTGCCCTTCTTCTGCAGCATCTGGTGAGAATCAAGGGTGTTCCTCTTTGAACATCCCCCCAATTTGACATCATCCTCTACCTCTGTTACCTCCTACTCTGAGGCATCGAAGGATTCGGCCCTAACTTCTTCGATCGACCCTCGTAATTCGACCTCCTACTCTGGTTCGGCCACCACTTGCTCTCGTGCACTAGAGTGTTTGGCCTCGACCATCGATGAACTTCCCCTATGCTCCTCTACATGGCGTATCAAGGTTGTAATTAGCCCATGGTGGGCTAGGGTAGAGAATGCCCCTCTCTGATATCATGATGCCTCGTCCTATAGGGCCTTTGCTAGGTAGAATGGGACGTTAATTTTTTGCCCATGCACCAAATGGCTCAAGAACTGCATATGATTCACGTTCAGGTGTGAATACTTCTCAGTGCATGTGAAGTATCTCACCACCTGCTCAAAGAGCTTCCTTAGGTGCATAGGGAGCTTCTACTTTGGGAGCCCGTGTGGGTCGTAGGGGACGTTTGTTTGTCCCAGCAACACCTCTACGCATTTCTTCGCCACACCATATTTGTACGTGCATTCCTCGATAAGGGGGAGGCCGGTGACATGAGTGATGTGCTCTGGAGTGACTAGAATTTCTAGTCCGTGCAGTCGAGTAACTCCCCTATTCACAGTGGTAGCAAACTCTTTTGCTGCCTCTACATCCTGGTCTTGGCTGACCAGGCGATAGTAATCCATCCACCCAATTGCTTCGAACTCGGCATGCAATATCTCCCTTGATCCCTTTAGTGCCGCTGGGCTCATGCTTTTTGAGTGCATGATTCTTTGATCATCCACCCATGGTGAATTTCTTGTTGGTTTTTGACTGGTTTGATGCCCTGCCTTCAGTAAGGTGCCTTTTTATAAACTTAGGTGCCTAACTCTAGAAATTGTTTTCGCATTGGGGTTGGCAGGGTACGCCACCCGAATTAATCATCCGGCATGACGTATTAGGCATGAGGGGTGAATTCAATTCTTGCATCGACATTATTTTTAGAGAGGCATATTTATGAAAAATTATGTATATATCTAAAGAAAATCATGCGCATACCTGATTGGTCATTTCGTGCTACATGGAGTATGCCGAATTGGTACTCGATGATATTTTTCCCATGTGCTGATTACATCACCTTGGGTACTTCATTCCTGGTTCGCTCGAGGTCCTGCACTAAAAATGTGGTGGATCCTATTGGTTCAGGTTGGGATGCATATCTTCTCGATGGTTGGCCTTGGGACGTGCAAAGATCTTGTCCAATGATTTCAAAATATTTTTGGGTGCTTCTAGAATTCCATCACGTGAGATGATGGTGTTGGCTTCGGCTGCTCCATGTACTGCCAAGTTTGCGCATGTGTTTTTGAGTCAATCAAGGTGCCTGCTTGAGTAAGGTGCCAGAGTAAGACACCTTTCTCAGTAATGCACCTTCCTCAGTAAGGTGTCTACTTGAGTAAGGTGCCTACTTGAGTAAGGCACCTACTTCAGTAAGGCGCCTACTTGAGTAAGGCACCTACTTGAGTAAGGCACCTACTTGGGTAAGGTGCCACTTGACTATGAAGAATGCTCCGGGGTGGTGCCTCCTTGGCGGAGTAAGGCACCGCTCCTCCGGAGTATGGTGCTTCCTTGGAATTTTTTTTTAGAAAAGAGCTACGTGCTCCGATGGTGGCGCCTCCTTGGTGGAGCAAGGCATCGCTCCTCCGGAGTAAGGCGCTAGAGTAAGGTACCTACTTTAGTAAGGCGCCTACTTGAGTAAGGTGCCTACTTGAGTAAGGCACCTACTTCAGTAAGGTGCCTACTTGACTATGAAGAATGTTTCGGGGTGGTGCCTCCTTGGTGGAGCAAGGCGTTGCTCCTCTGGAGTAAGGTGCCTCTCCTCAATACTGCAAAATGAAAGAATGCTCCGGGGTGGTGCCTCCTTGGTGGAGTAAGGTGCTACCCCTCTAGAGTAAGGCCTACTTCGGTAAGGCACCTCCCCTCCGGAGCCGATTGTTCCTCCATCGTTGAAAAGTTAGTGGCTGACGTGCTTGTTAATGTGAGGTTGATCAAGCCTCCTAAAATTCTCCTTGTCAACATCAGCGTCACTTCGTCCAGGCACAGGGGTGCATAATTTTTCCTTCGTAGGTGATTGGCACCCACACTATGCCTGGATCAGCTCTATCCTCCTAGTGTGCAAGTTCATGGATGTTGAGCCGGTTTAGGCCCTATTCCTAGAGATGCCTATTGTTCGAGCAATCAGGCCATTCCCCTACAAAAAGAAAATGAAAAAAATGAAAAATGCAGTTAGATGCGATCCATGCCTGTTAGGCCCTGGCTCTCAGGATGCCTATAGCTTGCATGCGGGCGTTGTCCCTGCAAAACACACCGTAAGCTAAAGAAAAATAGGAAACTATACTAATTTATTCTTGGTGGACACCTCTGCATCCACCATGTTGTTGAGAATTTTGGTGAAGTTTTACTTGGATGGGGTCTCCCCCATGCCTGCTCTAGATTTCGCTAGCAAGCTTTCAGACCTATTATATGGGCGCAACCGGTGGCCATTGGCTATTAAAATGGTGTTGCTACCATCAATTGTCTTGACCCACACAACACCATTTTTGATGATTTCCACCACTTTGTATGGCCCCATCCATATTTGCATCAATTTTCCCTTTTGCTCCTGGAATCTGGAATCATACAACAGCACCCAATCCCCTTCTTTGAATTATTTCATTTTAATGTGGTGGTCATGCCACCACTTCCTTTGCTTCTACATGATCTTTGTTCTTTGGAGGGTATCCATTCAAAATTCGTCCAGCTGGTTCAGCTATCGAATTCATTCTTTCTATGCTTCATCTAGGTTTAGGTCTAGTTCAACCACTGTTCTAAGTGTCTTGACCTCAAATTCAATGGGCATCATTGCATCCTTCCCGTATACCAATTGGAAGGGTGTGAAGTCGGTGGTTGATTTCCATATTGTATTATATGCCCATACTACCTCCGATAATCTTGCAGCCCAATCCTTCTTGTGTTGTTGCACAGTTTTTGTCAGGATGTTTTCTATCTCCCTGTTGGTTACCTCCACCTACCCATTCACCTATGGATGGTAGGGGGTAGTTCTATTATACCGCACCCTATACTGTTCCATCAATTCCTTGATCAAACTGGAGGTGAATTGGGGTCCTTGATCCATTGTAATTTCCCTGGGCACTCCAAACCTTGTGAAAATATGGGCGAATAGGAATTCGGCTACCGTCCCCTCCTTGGAATCTCTCAATGCCTGGACTTCGACCCATTTGGTAACATAGTCTGTGCAGACTAAAATATACCTCCTTCTAGTTGAAGGTGGGTTGATGGGTCCCACGAAATCCATGCCCCATTTGTCGAAGGGCTCAATGTGTACATGAGGTTGGAGGGGCATTTCGTTCCTGTGGGTCGATCTGCCCATTCTTTAGCATTCGTCACACTTGCTGGCATATGCAGCTACGTCTTTAAATAGAGTGGGCCAAAAGTACCTAGTTTGCAATACCTTATACACAGTCCTTCTTCCTAAGAAATATCCTCCACATGGCTCATTGTGATAGGCTTTGAGTATATCTGGAAACTCATGCTCCACTACGCACCTCCTTATGATTTGGTCAGGCCTTGTTTTGAATAGGAGGTCATCAATCCATTGAAAGGAAGCACTCTTTTCAATCACTCCCTGCTTCTCTCTGTATGAAAGGGTAGGGGATGTTCTACCGATGGCTAGATAATTGGCGATGTCTGCATACCATGACGTCTGTTCACTGATGATGAATAAATACTCATCCAGGAACTGGTCTTCTACCATTGCATGATCTGCTGGGATTAGTCTGGATAGAAAATCCACAACTACGTTGTCCTTCCTGGGCTTATCAACTATGGTGATGTCAAATTCCTATAACAACAAGAGCCACCTAATTATTCTACCATTGATCGTTGGTTTACTCATTAGATATCGGATGGCCGCATGGTCCGTGTGAACGAACACCTTATACCCAGTGATATAGTGGCAGAATTTGTTGATGGCGTGTACCACTATGAGAAATTATTTCTCTGTTACCATGTAATTGAGCTCAGCCCCTGCTAAATTCTTACTGACGTAATAAATGGCATAAAATTCCTCGCCATCCTTCTACTCGAGGACCACTCCAATTGCATTATTGGAGGCATCACAATATATGTGAAATGGGACAGCCCAATTTGGGCCCTATAACACTGGGGCAGAAATCAGCTTCTCCTTTAGCATCTGGAATGCTTGCTCGCAGTCCTCCATCTAGTTGAATTCGATGTCCTTCACCAGCAAGTTGTGCAGCGGTTTGGAAATCTTACTAAAATCGATGATGAATCACCTGTAGTACCCAATGGAGCCGAGAAAACTCCTTACCTCCCTCTACATTTTTGGGTTGGGTAGATCTTTAATTACCTCTATCTTATTTTGATCTACTTTGATCCCTTCTATCGAGAGATGATGTCCCAGCACTATGCCCTCACGCATCATCATAAAACACTTCTCATTGTTGAGGGATAAGTTGTTCTCCTCGCATCATCGGAGCACACATTCCAGGTTTGTTGTTGCTTCTTCGAATGTTTCCCCATAAATGGTGAAGTCATCCATATATACCTCTACTGCCTCTCCCATCATATCCAAAAATATGCTCAACACCGCTCTTTGGAAGGTGGTTGGTGCGTTGCACAACCCGAAGGGCAGCACTCTGTAGGCAAACGTTCCCCATGGGTAGGTGAACGTTGTCTTATCCTGGTCCTCCTCCCTAATCTGGATTTGGTTGTACCCACTAAATCCATCCAGAAAGGAGAAATATTTCCTCCTGGATAGTGTGTCCAACACTTGATCAACAAAGGGAAGTGGGAAGTGATCTTTCTTTATTGCCTTGTTTAGCGATCTGTAATCAACACATATTCACCACTTCCCATTCTTCTTGGGGACCACCACAAGGGGTGATACCCACTCACTGTCGGATATCGGGTAGATGAATCCTATCGATAAAAGCTTTTACAGCTCGACTTTGATAATTTCTTTCATGGTCGGGTTCATCCTTCTCTGTGGCTATCTGACTGGGGTCACCTATTCTTCGAGGTATATCCGATGTGTGCAAATTTTAGGGCTGATTCCCTTCATATCTGAGTAATCCCAGGAAAATGCTTGTTGGTGTCTGGCTAGGAGCTCTTTTAACTCACTCAGTTGTGTGGGGGTCAACCCACTACTAACGTTCAACGTCCTGCTAGGCTCAATGTCGATCTGCCTGGTATGGTGGTCTTGAGCACCGACCAATGGTGACTCGGGAATGGTGAGGGAGGATTCCCCTTGCATGTATCTTGTTATGATGCCATCTTCATCGCCATCCTCCTCCAACTCTATCACTGCCATCATAGGTTGGAGCATGGACAATGAATCATCATCTAGTTTGTCCAACGTGGGTTCCCCCAGTGTGTCCATGGATTGGGTGGGAGGAGAGATCATCAATTTCTTGACATTCTATCCATTTGAAATCATCATCAGTCCATCATGGTAGTTGATGTAAGCATCCATCATAGCTAACCATGGTCGACCCAAGATGAGTGGGTAACCACCCAGTCCTATCTTTGATTGTAGCACCAAAAAGTCCATTGGGTATTCCCATGCATCGACCGTTATGATCACGTCTTCGAGCATCCCTTCTGGTGCTATGGTTGACCGATCGACCAATTGTAACACTGTCTTGGTGGGTTTCAAGTTTGTAAGCTTCAGCTTCTGCATGGTCTCCTATGACATCACGTTGATGGCTGCACCTAGGTCAACCAAGGTGTTTGCCAATGAATATCCTCCTATTTTCATCATCAATATCGGGCTACCTGGATCTACATATTTGGGATGATATGCATTCCCCATCATCAAATTAGCCAATTTCCCTTCGATGCTGATGGTTTGTGCCACCTTGCATCCCAATTTTCTCAGACATAATTCCTTTATTGCCTTGGTATATATGGGCACATCTCGGATGGCTTGAAATAATGGGATAGTGACTATCAGGTTTTTCAAGCTCGAGAGGATATCAAATTTTGGCTGCGTCGGCTTCCTCTATTCCTGCAGCCATTTAGGAAATGGAGCCTCTATTTTCTCAACAACTTTCTCTTCCTCCACCTCTTCTATCAGAGGGGAATCTTCTATGTTTTCCTCCTCTTCTACCAGGGGAGGTGCCTCTACTCCTAGTTGCTTTCCTGATCTAAGTTGAATAGGATTACAACTAATATGATACATTGGATACATCTCTCCCTCTACTTGGTATGTTGGCTGGTTTACCTTGTTGTTCAAGTTCACCGTTGGCTATGTTGGTAACTACGTAGGTCTTGTCGTAGGTAAGGCTGGTAAGCCTTGCTGTGGTGGAACCTATGCCATGTTTTGTGGAGCAGAGTTCCACGGAACGTGGTTCCTCCACTATTGCCCAGGGTGTTGATATGGCATCCATGGTTGTTGGTTGGGGAATGCAGCCCCTAGAGGTACGTTCATCCAAGGTGGTGGTCCCCACCATCCCATATTGGGTGGTGGCAGCTGCCCTTGTGGCATATATGATCCTCCTCCATAAGGCGACATCCCCATGGGCATATTCCCCATAGGGGGTTGCTGCCAATTTCTTCGATTACCCACGAAATAGGTTTCAGTTACGTCAGCCTCCTCCTTGGAACTGGGTAACTGTGGGCATAGTCACATTTTGTGGTTCTGCTGGAAAACTGCACATACTCTGACCTTGTTTTTTGGGTATGCATTCCTAGCATGCTTCCCTCTACATTTTGGACAAAAATAGGTCAATGCTACATCATTCTCTTATTTCTTCTTCTCCAACAAGAGCGTATCTAACTACAATGCTAAAGAAGATAGCATTTCACTCTTCAAATCCTCCAACATGTTGCCTATCTCTATTTTTGTGACTGATGCAGTCGCCTTCATAGTCCTGGGAGCTGGTTTGCCTCTCCTTCATGAGTAATTCTGACATAACTATAGGATATCTTCCATGGCATGTTGGTAAACGTCTCCTCTCGAGATCATGTTTAGTGCTTCCAATGACTCATTGTTGAGTCCTCTTAGAAATATTCTCTTGAGAGATTTATCTCCCAACTTTGCATGAGGAGATCATTGCAGGTTGAAATTGAACCTCTCCCAGTATTCCTCCAGAGATTCATCCTCCTTCTATGTCATGCTGAGGACTTCCTCCCTGGAATCTCATGCTCTACCAAAGTCTTGGTACTACTCTAGAAAGAGCTTCCTCATATCTTCCCATGTGGTGATCTATTTGTTCCCCAACTCGATAAACCATCGTAGAGTTGAGTCGTCCAATGTTGATGGGAACAACTTTAGCTTTTGAGCATCTAACTTGTAGTAAACAGACCTACACAACACATCAAATTTAAACAAAAATAGGTCAGGGTCTTCGGTTGGATATCCCTAGAAGGTGGGAAGATGAGCAGGGGATATGTTCTTCATTTTGGTTTCCCCTACTCCTTCCTCTATCGAGAAGCTAAATCCATATGAGACTTCTTCAACCATTTTTTTAGGAAATATGGTCTCTTCTGTAGCTTCTAGGGCTTTTCAATCGCTCAAGACTTTTTGTATTAGAGCCTCTAAGTCGACTGGTGTTACAATATGATCCTCTATGGCTTTCCACAGCAGGGCTTCCTCCGAGGGTGTTCTTTTGAACAATGGGTTAAGAATAATCTGTTCTTTCCCAGGTTGATGAGATGAGGAGGCGCTTTGCACAAAGTGAGTATGCTCACTCCAATGGACTTCTAGGGATGAGTCGGGAGAATCTAGCTCAAATTCTAGATCGTTGGCTAACTCAAATTTTTTGATGGGCTCTGTCTTATGAAATGACCGTCGGGTCCTCTTTTTCTTGGCAGACTCATACAAGGTCAAGCATAAGGTTTTAAGGGGTAATGTAATCAGTTTACTAGTGATGCTTCCCCAGCAACAGTGCCAAAATGTTGGGTGCCAAACACTGGTTAATTTTCTCCTATAATTGTCACAGCACTCGCATTTAAATTGTCAACTCGGGAGCATGTAGACTTTAGAAGAGCCATGATTGAAACTACCCACACTACCACCTTAGAGATGAATCCACTAACTACCATTGGGGGTGTTTATGAATCCACTAACTCATTTGGTAAGGCACCTACTTCAGTAAGGTGCCTACTTCAATAAGGCACCTACTTCAGTAAGGAGCCTACCTGAGTAAGGCACCTACTTTAGTAAGGATTCTACTTCAGTAAGGTGCCTACCTCCATATGCCTTCATCTGATTGAGTAGAACCGTGCCAGGTCCATGTAGGACCTTGACTGAGCAAAAGACGACAAAAGAAAGAAATAACTACACAGCATACACTTCACACATGGATTAGATAATACACATGATTTCATTAAATAAATACATAATATTTCATAAAAATATACAACTCATTATATATTGCTACGCAAAAACCATTAGTACATATACAAAAATATGAGCATATATGGTGCTCATCACTGATCATACATTTTTAAATCCTTGTAACTCCATGCTATACAATCCACATACTCTCTCAGTGCATGAGCAATGGATTCTTTTTCTTGACTTGTGAATGCTTTGGATATGAACACCTTTTGTGGATTTTTTGCGCTCCCTAAGTTAATTAGATCACATGCTTCTTTAGGGGGTGGTACCATTTTGCCTCTTTTTGTTTGATATCCAATATCAAATATCTTTTCTAGTGAAACAATATATTTTGGCATTTCATTCATCATTTGGGTTGTTTCACTATCCAAGTTTGTTTCTTCCTGCCCTCTCATATCTTCATCTATCACCTGATTTTAAAAAATACTAGTGTTAGTGACAAAGTTAAAAATGTGTCTGTCACTATCGAATACTTACAAATTGGTAATGTTATTTGGTATTGAAGGATAGGGCACTAGCTCAATTGATTTTTTTGCATTTTTTATGGACGACTAGATTGAGAATACTTGCTAAAACGGCTAAATAATATGCCATTCGATTGCATTTCCTAGAGATAAGGTAAATGTTTAAAGCATCAAACTCATCTATACAATCCCTACCTCTAGTCCTATAAAGGCTCAATATTTTATCTTGACACACATATTGCCATTTCACCTATTTAACCACTAACTCCTAGTCTCCCAAAACTTTGAGACACTTAACCTTCTTATTTAGAGCCAACTGAAGTCCAAAAATCAACGCTTCGTACTCTACCACATTATTGGTGGCTGGAAACTATAATCTATAGGTAGCTAGCATAGGCTTGCTACCAGGACATGTAAGTTCGATACCAGCTCTGACACCTTATTTTGATTTGGATCCATCAAATCTGAAAATTCAAACCAAACTCCTCTTCAGAGGTGCCATAAGAAAGGCTTTCCTTTTGAGGTTCTTCGGTAGCTTCTTCTATGTCAAAGTTATAGACCCCTAAATCAGTTTTAGCAAATTGGATTTCTTTGGGCCTATTATACTTTGTAATCATATATTTGAGACTCGAATCACTATCCACCTGAATTTGGTTTGCTACTCCCCTCCAAGACAGCCACATGTGGGAAGAATCTGTAACATTGTAATCATTCGGGCTCTTACTCCAATCTCTTCTTAACACCATACCGTATTTGGAAGTAATATTAAGCACAAGTATGTCCACATGATGTTGAACTCTAGGCTCTGAATTTATTTGGATCAAGACATCATTCAAAATTCCAACCACATCTACAATCGATTTGTCCAATTGTACCACTTTACTATTTGAAGGGATTGGTTTGAATCCTAAATTTTGGTAAATCTCGAGGGGAATGATGTTACCCTAGGCACCCGAGTCTATCAGATAATTATGCAAATTTTTACCTACAATTCTGATGGTTATGAGAAAAGGAGGCACTTCTTGCTTTTCCTTTCATAACACTAATTGAGACTCAACACCTTTGACCTCATGTATTTGACTTGGTGGATACAAACCTTTCACCAAAGCTTCCCCTTGACCCGACAATTTAGCAACCTCAAAAATTGAGATATTAGCCTTAGTCCTTTTCAAGTCCTCTACTATATCATAAGTAGATTTTTCAATATTTTGCATCTTCTACGTAGATTTGGAAAATTTAACAACTGGCGGAGGAGGTGGATTATTATCAACTTTGGTATCAAGAGGAAGAAGGGGATTGTTTGGCAGAGTGGAGGAAGTTTTGGGATTCTTGGAACTCCTTGTGTAATAACCATGATTTCCTTTTCCAAACTATCTTACAACTTGAACTTCCTCTTCCATAGTTTCATCATCCTCTTCTCCTAATATTTCAGTGTCCTCTTCTCCTTCCTCATTTTATTGATAATGAACAATTTATATTACCAAAGCATATTCCTTCCCTTGGTAAAAATGATATGCTCCCTCACTTTGGGGATCTAATTCACCAAGATTTTCATACGCATCGACCTGAATTGATACTAGGTTAGGTACACACCCATTGTTGGGCGAAGTGATCCATGGTCCCCCTCCCCTATGGTTAGGATTTTTATTAGGCCTAGAGGGTTGGGCAAGTAGCTTCTGTATGTGGACTAGGTCATTGCTTATTTTGGTAGTTGTCTTCTTCAATTATTCAACCTCAAAATTAGATCCTTGTGGTTGGGGCACTACGGTGCCAGATCCAAATGCATTTCCTACATTGGAAACCTCTTGACTAGATGTGATGGTTTGATTTTGAGCATTTTGATTCCACCAAGGATTCATGCTTTGAAGAGGTACGACCATAGGATAAGTTTTCAATGTTTGAGTGTTGGTCGCATCGAATACTGGTATAGTTATCTGATTGTTTGCTAGCATAGGTGTGGTGGTAAAGGATGTATACATGGGAATGAATAGGTATTGTTGATGGTATCGTAGGGCATTCATTTTTGGCACTTGTGGTTCCATAATCTAGTTCATCATGGAAAAATTATTGTACAGACCAAACTGTCCTACCATGGGCAATTGGAGCATCCCTATACCTTGCGATGTCATTTGTTGCTCAATGGTCATGGCCTCTGCGTAAGCTAGGGCAAGGGTTGTAACCTAGGGATTCTCCTAGCAAACATGGTTGTCATGGGATCTAGAGTTCCAAAGTATAATTTAAGAGCCACAATGGTGTCCATCGCAAAATGGTGAGTTACACTCGTGTTAAGCTTCTGGAACCTTGCATTAAATGTCCTAATCAGCTCATTGGGTAAACTTTTATAGGACACAAATTGATTATAGATGATGGTAGGATCTAAAAGTGACCTAAAATGATTAATGAATACTCCCTCTAATTGGGCCCAAGAAGTGATGGACCCTACGATGAGATTCATATACCAATCATGAGCCATATGATCCAAACTCATGGGGAAAAGCCTACAAGCAACATCTTCATGATTTACTCCTAGTCTAATCAGATGGTCTTTGTAATTCTGGATATGCTCTTTGATTGTGATAGGACCATCATGTTTAAACTTTGGTATCGATTTCTCAATATTCCTTGGTATTTCATGGACATCTCTGGGTATGTTCAATGGAATATTAAACACCTCATACCAAGGAGCTGGTGGTTGGACCATGTTATTCGATGGTGGTGGCCCTACAGGAATAATAGAAACCATGGAAGTGATGGGGATAGATACACTTGATGTAGCTACCGTACTGGAAACAGTGGGTGCTGACCCACTAGATGTACTTGAGTCTAAAGATAACCCTAGATCAAGTATACTGGGTGGGATTTCAATCTCCTAAGTTTTATTTCTTGGCTTCCTAGAATCCAGAGAAAGAATTTGAAATATGGTTTCCCCAATGGTTTTGGACCTAGTAGCAATATACTCGGGTTGGGCCAGCTTGGTAAAACTAATGTTCTACAAGGATTCTCACAAATCACTCATAATAAAACCTGAATAAACACTATACCTACAAGCACAATAAGGTGGAAACAAAATGACCCACATTAACCATTAGAAAACCAAAGATCTAAATCACAAAGCTAGGAAAGAAGGCTTGTTGGCTATTTTGTATTTGCCACATTGGGTTTTTTTTTGTTTAAAACTATGGTTCAGTTTTTTTTTTGTGTATGGTGGTAGTATATTTGATGACAATTATATATGTATTATTTTTCCAAGTTTTGATGCACTTTTGAAGATGTCCTTTGAAATGCCTCCTTGAATTTGTTTCAATGTAAATTTATTTGAAAAATAAAGCATTTGTTTAAAAACCTTAAAAAAAAAAACAAAATGGAGAAGCAAATGGGTTTGAGCAAGAAACTTTGAAGAAATTCCACTATGTTCACGTTCACCCCAAGATAGGGGCGAACGCCCCGTTTACCCTTTCGAAGGGTGAACGAGCTCAAAGAATCAATGAAGGTGAAGTATGGAAATTTAAGCTCACGTGCATCCTTTCTTAGGGGCGAACGTGTCATTCGCCCTTCCTAGGGTTGAACACACCCCAATAAATTATGTCATGTGTGTGCCCAAAACTGATGTCAATTTTTTGTTTGCCCTAGTTGAAGGGCGAACATCTCATTTGCCCCTCCCATGGGCGAATGAAATTTCAAGGCGAAGTCACATCGCAATCACACTTTCTTAGGGGAAAATGCTCCATTCACCCTTTCAAGGGACGAACGAGGTTTTTGTGCACATTCTCAAAAGGAAATGGGGCAAAGCAGTTTTAAAGGTAAAAATGATCTCTGTGGGAGTAAATCATGTCACGCGCTCAGATTAGTTATATTAAAGAAAGGAGGCATGGAAGTAACTTGTATTTATGGATCTCGAAGTGAAGAAGGAAAAAACATGAATATTCCATATTTCCAAAGTCGTAAGGCCACTTTCAAATATTCAATGCCACTCTCATTATCCATGCACTGACGCTCGAGTTGCAGATTTTTTGGATACTGTCTCCCAAGGAGAATGGATTTTCAATGGATTCAAGGAGTATTTTCCTTGTTTTGTCCCTGATCCCTGGACATTTTGTTCTCCAATGTGTTTAATGAAAGAGGCAAAAACCTCTATAAATATTAGAAGAATTTCATTTTAAAAGGAGAGGTTAGAAATTTTATGAGATATCTCTCTAAGCTCTATGCATTAATACAAGGCATTCAGGCTTCTGAATTTGTGAGTAATTTTGTGTATGATATCTTTCTATATGTTGCACTTCTATTAAACACTCACTTCTCTTGTTTGTTCAATTTAAATGCTACACTTGGATTTAAATATTACTAGTGGGAGAGTGAATGCTGGAGTGTTAATTTGAAAGTTATTATTGCAAGATTGCAAGTTTATTCTATTGCTTTTCCTTTTGTTAAATGCTATTTTGTGCTTGGATGTTTTCCTGCTATTAGTCTACCCCAAATCTTGCACTTCGACCTGTGGCCATATTTCTTATTTCTTTCTGCAATTTGTAATTTATTTCCTACATCCCGAGTCTTTTACCAATGTAGGATTTAGTTTGGGAACCAACCCTCTCTGGAGATTGGCACGAAAGACATCTCTTTCCTTTGGCATTTCAATGTTGTCCATATCTAGGGCGCATAAACACAATGTTTATCAATTTGGCAGATATTTGACCAACCAGGCCCTCCTAGCACCAAAATATTGAGTGAATATTTTGCCCTATTGCAAAATAATCACCATAATCAGAGTATTAAATTGAAAACTCCCTCTTGCAAATAAAATAAGTAAAAACTCAAATTTATCCAAGGTTTTGTTACACAAACATTTTGAATATATGTATGAAGGTAATGATCATTTAATACTATATATGCTAGAAATATCTCAGTAACATGCAAGTGACAGTTAACAAGGGGCCTTGATGGCCTTATTCATACATGCTTAGTGATTACCTTCCTTAATCCTTAAAATGAATGTGAATTTTGCTCATGTGAAAAGTGATTTCTTTTAAAATTCTTGGCATTAATCTGTCTTACCCTGAATCCTAGTTAGTAAGCCCATTTTATCTTCAAATTAAAGGTGTAAAAATGAAAATATGCGTGGAATAGTCCACTTCATTTTAAACTCCATGCCTTTAATGTGAGATTCATTTTACAATTAGTAGATTCATTTTATCTTCATTATGAGTGTTCTACTAAATTCTAGGTTAGACTTTGAACATGTTAGTTAGTTAGAATTCATTTGTATTATCTGCCATTAATGTAAGATAGGCATTAGTACCCTCCCTCCTAGATTGATTTTATCTTGAATTTAGATTTGGAAAATTGAACAAACTTTGTGCAATTTGGAGGTGCAAAATTTTTGGATAAGGACCATAATGCAAATAAATGAAATGACTATGCAGGAAATTTTGGAAAATGGACCATAATGTATAACAAACTGACCAAAAAATTTACAAAATTTTTGGATAAGGACTAGAATGGAAATAACTGAAAATAAAATGCAAAAGATTTGGAAAATGACCAAAATGGGAAGAATTGAAATTTTGAAAGATGGACCAAAATGGAGTTAGACAGCAACTCTGGACAAGGACCATAATCAAAGTAATTATTGAAAATCACTCTTGGAAAACACAATAAAAAATTTACAAAAAACAAATTTAATCTATTTACACCAAAGTTGGAAAACCATGCATACAAAGCCTGGTAGCATACTTCCCTACCCTGCAAAACCACAGATTATGAGACACGCCTAAAGCTAACCTAATCTAAAGAAACCTGCATGAAACACAATCAGATTAGATCAAGTGCAAGACTCAAAGGACTAAATATTGTCTGCATCAATATTAATCTTCACCTAGTATAACCCCCTAAAGGCATTAAATACATAGATACAAATTTAAAAAATACAATAAGAAAGATAAACAATTAAAATAATAACCCTCGACAAAAAGATCTCCTGTAATTTTACTCACAAAGTGTATGCTTGCCAAAATGTATGCATTCGATTTCTTCCAAAATGATCTTTTCTTACAAAAATTCTAGCCCTTTCACAATGGCTTCCTTGGATATTTAAGGTTTTGAAAAAACTTGTTCGTTTCAACTTCTTTCATTCATGACATATTGGAAGTGTATAAAAATAAAAAATGTTCCATTTTTTTAAACATATTTAAATACTCCCTTCAATAATAACCACTAAAAATAAACTAGCTTCATAATAAAAATAAACCCTAAAAGAAAAAAAAATTAAATCCTTGAACACTCCTTATAACTCCCATTTATCCCTTTTTTTTTTTATTCCTTATGACTCCCTTGCATATAGTCATATATTAAAAAACAAAAACAAAAAAAAACTTCAAATACTCCTTCCCTTATGACTCTCGTGTATATATTATAATATAAAAAAATATTTCAATATTACTTTTTCACTTATGGCTCTCGTGCATATTATAATATATTAAAAAAATCAACATTACTTCTCCCTTATGACTCCCTTGCATATTATGAAATTAAATGGATTTTACATTAATCATAACAAAACCCCATGCACGACCTTAGCATATCATCAATAAATAGTGAGGTCATACCCTATTTCCATCTATAGCAACAAAGGGCGATCAAAAAAGTCTTCTACACCAAAATGCAGCGCTGCCCGCATCCTCGCCGGTTATCTTCGAAGTGCAGCAGCGATCACACCGCATCTTACTAATACGACAACTTCCTTTTCGTGATCATGATTTGAATTGCGACAGTGACTACTCTTGCTATGTTGTTGGCCTTGTGCTCATCAGCGACGGGCCTTCGCTTGCTACAACGATGACCATTACACTTTGTCGCTATGACTACCATGAGGTCACTGAACGCAAAACATTTTTTTTCTTTAAAAATTTCTACTCTTTGACACTCCATGATATAAAGCAGGTAGATTAGGTTTAGGGTTCCAAAGCATTCAACACAAAACCTAATCCCTCGCTCGAGTCCTCTAACGTCCAGGACCTGCCACTTCCATCACTCTACCAAGCATTGTCACCTGCATCGTGTTAGGTGAGGACAATCCATTGTTGCTGACTCTACATAGCTTGCTTTACCATTCTAATGATGTTACTCTCAACCAGTCACTCTGTTGTAGTCACCGAACCCTGATGTTGTCTAATGTCGCTCGTGATTGAGATTAGTTGTCATGCCTACCTGGCATCTCCATTTGCCATATTGGTGATGATGACAAAGATGTAGACCAACAATACCTACACCAATATTGCTTCTCTATGTGTGTAGCTTTTGGAAAACACTCACCAATACCCGAAGACGTGGCCTCCACACCACTACCACATCAGCATATACATCCTCTTTGATCTGATGTGTGACCGTCCACACTTGCATCAAATAGTTGCAATACGTTTGTCGATGACCGGGGATATTTTTAACCACTCTCATCTTCTTAGGTGTTTGTCACTTGGTCCTAACACATCCACGCATGCGAGTCTGCTACTCTCTATTGATCCTTGTGGCATTTGTTGACTATGTTGTGAAATTTTTGATTGGTTCCCTATCGAGTTTGAGTCTTCATCCGATCATTATTGCTCACCCCAATCTGACGTGTCATCCATGTCGACCTAGCTATACATCATTTTTCCACATGGGCGCTGCCATGTTGCTTTGGCCTATGGGATTTTCATTCACGTATCATATCCACTGCATATTGTTGATGGTTGTTGATGTTGCCAGCACGGGGCATCCATGTCACTGGACTCCTTAGTGCCCACCTCTAGTCTTCCACGTCATCCTTGTATGGCCCGATGATGATGATCCTAAACCTCACCCATCAAGAATCATGACGTCCTCGTGCTCGCCGTTAGTGACCAATCACTTGTGCTCCGTCTCACGTCGAGTGGTCACCATGTCATCCTAGCTTGTTGAATAACCTGCACATGCAGAACAAAAAACTTCGCTTAGATGTATTGATCACATGAAAAGCATATAAACTTCACATCTCATTTGTGATGACATTATGACAACCTTTATGTTTTTAACCATAACATTATTCTTTTATTTGACTTTATCTTTTTTTTATTTGCTTGGTTCTCATTTTTAATATATATTATTATATAATAATAATAATATATATTTTTATTATATTTTCTCTTTTTATTTTATTTTAAATATAACTTCACACATGCAAAAGAAAGTAAACACCAATTTTAACAATAAAATTGACGATAAAAATCATCGGCACAAAAATGACGATAAAAATCATCGATAACAAATTAACGATAAAAATCATCAACAACAAACTAACGATAAAAATCATCGACAAAAAATTGATGATAAAAATCCTCGACAACAAATTGATGATAAAAATCATCGATAAAAAATTGACGATAAAAATCATCGACAACAAATTGACGATAAAAATCGTCGACAACAAATTGACGATAAAAAATCATCAAAAATTGCTAATAACAAAATGATAAAAACTACAACCTAAAACCAAGCAACCTACTAGACACTCAAAATGAAATAAAAACACCCAAATACAAAAAAAATGAAAGGTGGGCTCCTAATTTTGGGGTATGTTGTGGAACAACCACAACAGGTCTAAGATGGGTGGTGGGAATTGGAGAATTATTTGGATGGATACTTGGTGTGATAAAAAACCACTCAATCTAGATCCAATTTTAAAACCATGGATGATATTAATTAAAGACAAATATGGTGATAGGATTTCAAATCTTATGTACAAGGATCTAGAAGGAAGATATAAATGAAAAGAATATTTTTTTCATAAGTATACCAAACATTGTCTCTAGGAGGCTGTTAAGCAAAGAGATAACAACAATGATTATTTCAAGGGGATCTGAAGATAAGTTGATTTAGGAGTTGAATATTTTATGAGAATACACAAAAAGAAGCGAATATAATGTAAAGCACAAGGAAAATAGGAATCCCCAAGAATATGGAGAGATATTTGTGATAGCTTGAGCATTCCAAAAGTTAAAATATTTGCATGGTTACTAGGTCATAGAAATTTTTATCCTAGGATAACCTAATGAAAAAAGATTTGCATGGCCCCTAACAATTTGTTCTATGTAAAAAGGAGGAGGTGAGTATATACCATCTCTTGGGATACTATTCAATAGTATGAGAACTATGGTAGTGGATTATTAATATGTTTGGTAAATGCATGGTGATGAATGGCATACTTGAATAATGGTTAAATCAATTATAGAGCATTTTAAAGTGAGGCATTATAGACAATCTGGAATACATCAAAATATATAATACTTTGGATCATATGGCTGGAAATGAACAAAATAATATTTAAATGAAAGAAAATAAATTTAGAGGTAATGAAAAGGAAGACTAGTTTAACCACGGAGGAGTCTAAACCAATCCTATCAACTCACCTGATTCATATTCTTGAAGTAGATAGCCTTGATAGATGGAGTCAAGTCATCAACTGGAATTATGATGTTGGGTACAAGAGAAACAAAAGGAAAGAAAATAATATAAAGTGGAAACCACCATGTTAGGACCTCGTCCTAATATTAATATGTAATGACCCCCCTCTTCATGTTAGGACCTCATCTTAATGGTATTTTGTAATGATTTATAATGTGCATATGGCACTTGAGATGCCTATACAAATAGGACCATTTAATCATTATCAAGAATGTAATTGTTTCTTTAGTAGAAGACTCTAGCTCAGGTCCCCACTTGCATGTGTAACTAATATTTTTCTCTTTTTGCATTTAGTATGAATGTTTTGCTTCTAATGAGGTTGCCCCCTCGAAGAGGCTTGCTATAATATATTGTGATTAATATAATTACTGCATTTCCATTTTGTATTGTAATAAATCTATTTTTATTTCTAGAATTCTATAATTATTGCAATATTTGTGTGAATGTGCTTATTTTAATTGGAAGGTTCGTAACAAGTGGTATCAAATCGCTTTCTAGGGCCACATCCTACTACAGTTGCAACAATTCCTATCCTGCCCTTTCGTGCATGTTAGGTATAACTTTCCTTCATTTTTAGTTTTTTGCTATTTATCCTACAAAATCCAAAGTCATTTTTTTAATTTAATAGGTTAGAAACCCTGTGTCGAGGGTTAAAAATATCATGGAGGAGTTATCTTTATTGGTTAAGCTATATTACCCATAAAGCATCTAGTGAAGTCAGGAGTGATCATACTCCAATACCTAGGCTTCAAACAACACATGTATATGGACTTAAGCTCTCACATACCCTCTAGTATATATGGACACAATTGATGAAATAGTAACAACTTTTGCTAGTCATAAATGAGTTGTTGATATCAATAATAGAAGGGTAATGAGTAGAACAAAAAGTATAAAAAATAGAGTAACAATGAAACTATGCTTGTTAGTAATAGTTGGGAATCATAGTAGACAAGAAAATTATCAGTAATAATCAAGGATAGTATCCAACGGGGCCATTGCCAGTAATAGTCATGGGTAATATTATATAGGACAATTGTTAGTAATAGTCAAGAATAGTATCAAATAGGACAATTGTTAGACTAGGTAGTTGTTATATAGTATAAAAAAAGTCTAGAAAAAATATTGTTTTGAGACCTAATACATTACAATTGTCTCATCAAGCTGATCGTTTTGATATATAGCACCCATAAGATTTTTTTAGGGTCCCAAAGTCACCAATTTGGGGTATAGTCTATTTTGATCGTCTCTTCAAGCCGATCGATTTGGTATATAACACCTATAAACGTTTTTGGAACCATTACTAAAAATAGTAATTGCCAAATACCACTTCTATTTTAGTAAGCATTATGGGAAGGCCAAAATTTAAGTGTATGGCTATAGACACTAGAGGTCAAATGGAACAACTAATGGATCAAAAAATCACCCAATGAGGTGAACACCTCTCTATAACACTTAGACAACAAATCACTGATGGATGAAATTAATTGTAGAGTGAGATCCAAATATTGAATGAATTCGTGACATATGTGATAGGGGAACATAAATGGATTAAGGAGGAAGTGAATGAAAAATTTATAGAATTGGAAAGTCGATTTGCTGGTGACGCTCAAACATATGGTAGATATGGTAATTTTGATTCCAAATAAGGGTCAAATAATATCAAAAGGCACAACCCACGTGTTGTATGTAAGTTGGAGAGGGTAGGGCAATCCTCCAAAGGAGGTCCCTAGTTCGAATCTCCACCCTACCAAATGCACATCGGGTACCCAAAATCTAGTTGATAATGTTGGTGCAATCAGGGCTAAGCATGACACCTGAGTGATTTTGACGGTGTAGAACCCCTTGGTCATGGTTTCTCAGACAAAGGCAGCCCTGCAAGAGGTTTTTCACTAAATTAAAAAATATATATATATTGAAAGGGACACACACAACACCTACCCACATAATAATACATATTGAATACCAAATTTAGACTCTCCAAAATTTTATGGGAAGGATTTGGATAAATGGTTGTGTTGCACATAGTAGTATTTTAGCCCTTATAATGTTCCACAACATTTGCGGGTCATAATTACATTTTTTAATTTTGAATTTGATGTTTTTTAGTGGTACCAATGGGTCAAAAAAGTGTATCCACATCTTAGAATGAATTAAAGAAACATTTACTCACTCGATTTAGCCCCAATAAGTATGAGGAATTTGCATGAGCCCTCACTAAACTAAAAAAAATCTCAATTGATAGAGACTATTAAGCTTACTTTGAAAGATTGGAAAATTGTACTACTGGCTTGAATGAATACTCAAAGTTGTTTTATTAGTAGTGTTGAGTGGTATTTTCACCCAGTTGTGAAAGTACACTCTCCTTTAGGATTTGGGTTCCAAATCCCCTCTTGCAAAGAAGTTAAACAAACAACTTCTCCAAGGTCTCCGTTGTATTAGCATTTGCATATGTGTATTAGTAATCTCAAATAAAGATATTCAATTTAAATGCTTGGAACACCTTAGTGATTGCAAGTAACTGTAAACAAGGGGCAATGTTGGTTTATTTCACCATGAAACTTTAGTGATTGTTCATTGTTTTTTTTGGATTTTGAAATTTTTTAAATGTTTATTTTAATGCCTGAAAATAAGTTAAAATTTCTGGAAAAAATAAAATGCAGAAAAATGAAAATGAAATGCAGAAAACTGAAAATAAAATGCATTCAGTATGATGCTATCCTATTTCGACAAAACCGAAGATGTGAGGTTTCCATGCATGCAACCTAACCTATTGGACCTGCAAAACAAGCACAATCCCCATAGGCTAAGTGTTGGTTCCTAGGGTTTAAAATAAATTTCAGATTTCAAACATTCGCATGAAGCAACCAAGAAAACTTGCATAAACTCCATTTACAAGCCTCGAAATCTGAAAAGGGGAAAAATAGACATTAAATCCATAGCATGCAAAGAGAATCTCCTTCTTTCTTGCCCACAAGATGCAAATTTTTGAAAACTTCTGCATTAAAAATATGTCATTTTACAATAGCAAAATTTTTGGTTTTCCCAAACCAGTCCATGGAAGAAAAATGACTCAAAAGGTCCAGAATGGCCTTATCGCCTTCAAGTCTGCAACTTTTTATTTTTTAATTTGAGTTTCCACCCCTTCTAGCCTCTTTGAATGGCGTATTTAAACTTTTGAAAAAATTGTTTCTCCTTCCATGACGGTTCGTTTCATTTTCTGATGGTTGTTCGTTTCACCTTCCCTATCTTTAAATTTTCGATTTTATTTTGTGGCCCTTCATTTCATTTTCTCCACATGGGCTTGCGTCCGTTTCCTTCGTGTGTAACGACCATCTTAAATGATTTCCAATCATTAAATATTCCTTATGTAATGTGTCTTATTTATGATTTTGTCCTTATGTCCACGTCACTATGGGTCGTTACCTTGGCAAAAATGGAACATGTCGCGATATCGCGACACTTTTTTTCTCTTTTCTTTGAATCGTGAAAATGTAACATGTTGCAATATTGTGACACTTTTTTCATCTTTTTTCTGCCATGAAAATGCAACATGTCACGATATCGCGACACTTTTCCTCTTTGCGTGAAGATGCAACATGTCGCGATATCGCGACACTTTTTCTCTTTTGGCGTGAAGATGCAACATGTCGCGATATCGTGACACTTTTTCTTTTTGGCCGTGATGAGTGCAACATGTCGCGATATCGTGACACTTTTTCTTGGTCGTGAAATGCAACATGTCGCGATATCGCGACACTTTTCTTTGGCCGCGATAATGCAACATGTCGCGATATCGCGACACTTTTTCTCTTTTGGCCGTGATGATGCAACATGTCACGATATCGTGACACTTTTTCTCTTTTGGCCATGATGGTGCAACATGTCGCGATATCGCGACACTTTTTCTCTTTTGGCCGCGATGGTGCAACATGTCGCGATATCGTGACACTTTTTCTCTTTTGGCCGTGATGGTGCAACATGTCGCGATATCGTGACACTTTTTCTCTTTTGGCCGTGATGGTGCAACATGTCGCGATATCATGACACTTTTTCTCTTTGGCGAAAATGCAACATGTCGCGATATCGCGACACTTTTTCTCCTTGTGGTGTTTTGCTTTTTTCTTTGATCTTTAGCATATGGGCCACTTCGGTCTTCTTGGAACACATGCAAAAAATGTGGGTCCCCAATTTTGGGGTACGTTGTGGAGCAGCCACAACAAATGGTGACTCTGTTGGGAAATGCTCCTGAGCATTTCGGTGAGAACTCAACCTGAAAAACACACAGACTCAAATACAAGCGTCAACAAATATCCCAAGAATGAAACTAGATGAGAAATACATGAAGCATTAGAATTATTAAGCATCAGCTCGGTGTGTGCAATGTGCTTCATTCCCTATCGTTTGAAACTCGTTCAACTTTCCATTGTCAGCTTCACTTATGATTCGTATGCAAGGCTATGAATGATTTGTGCAGGATTTGATGTATGACAACTATGTTAGAGATATAACAACCTGCTTTGCAAAGGCTCAGACTTTCTAGTATCATGAACAAACATATTAAAACTGTCAAACCCTCTTAGGACCAAATATATGTATACTGAATTAATTTACTAGATCCCAAAGTTGGTTATGTGTCACTACCATCTTGAACCCATGTGCAAGTGTAAGTGAAATCAGAGCTTTGGGGAATAGGATTCCCAACCTAAGCGAGATGGGAATTTAACCCTATCCTTACTACTCTGATCTGGAGTTCATTACCTCATCTTGAACAAAATGATTTAACCTGTTATGGATGAAACTGTCAGGCTAGCCTGTCCGTTTGAGCAGTCAATGGTCTTGCTTTTAGACAAGACATGTTGCCACGCATGAGCATACTCCACTGCCAGCCAGGCGTCTATAGCCCCGATGGAGATTAACCCCATAATCCATGGTTTGGCTTTACTTTGATTTCTTGGACCTTGGGGATGACTACCCATCCTTGCAAGGGACATGTAGTACGATCCTTCCAATCCAATATTAATAAAGAAATGAAAAATATTTTCTTTGGAATTTCAAGTTCTTGAGTGGGCAAAATAGAAGCTTTGGGGAATCGGATTCTCAACCTAAGCGAGATGAGAATTAGACCCTATCCTTACTACTCCATGAAGGTCAAATCGAGCTTTGGGGAGTTGGATCCTCAACCTAAGTTCGATGAGGATTTAACCCTATCCTTACTACTCTGATTTTAGGCTTTAAGCACTATGGGAGTGGTAAAAACCACTGTTTTAAGGATTATGTTGCATGATAGGACAGACACGAAATACTCCTTTCGCCTCACCTTTTCTTCCAAGTATGGTTTTGACCATTTTGCTCAAGATCCTCTTTAATATGTGTAGAACGTGCTTGGTTCAAGATAGTTCGGGCATCAGTTCCCAACCTTAGGATCCTTTTAATATATGTTATGTAATAACCCTAAGAGGATTCGACACCTTTTCAATGATTGTACATGAAATGAAGATGCAACTGAGATGAAATGTATATGCAATGTGGAATGTAACATGAGATATGAATGCATTGCTCCTTTTGAAATGCGGATGGAGTATACCACCTACTTTGCCATAATGTATAAAACTGACAACTTCATGCATCACAAGTTCCAAACGATATTCTTTAATGTGTTTGCGATATTCGTGGAGCTTTCTGCAATACAATTCCGATGTTTCATATTCTCCTAGTCTTAGTCAACATTCATAAGGACCTAAGTTAACAAACCAAAAGTGTCCAAAGGACCAACACACAAAACTTAAAACCAAAATGAGATCCAATCCAAAACCAAAACACGAAAACCAAAAGTATATACAAATGTACAAAAAGTTTGGATTATCATTTTCCCGGATCCCAAACCTGATTAGAATTCTTTAAAAGACGTATGACGTGATACGCATACCAAGTTTTGCAGGAATCCAACAAAAACAAGATCAAACCAAACAAAGAAACAAACTTCCACTTGCCCCTCTCACCATACCAATTTGATTTAGTTTCATTAATAATCCTATGGTGGAGTTTCAAGTTTTCAAATTGATTAGACAATGATTGATATTCAATTCCTTTATGTCTATTCTTTAAGATGTCCATTCCGCACTTTGATTCATGGTGTAGAAATAAGCTTTCATTTTCATTCAATAAAGCCATAACATTAATAATATTTGAATCAAACCATTCATTAGGCAAACCTTCATTCGAATTTTGCATGGTGAAACCAAAAAGGTGAGATTTTACCTTTGGCATGTTTTCATTTGACCTTACTTGAAGAGGATTTGAAAATTCCTCTTTTCTCTCATGACATTCATCATCATGTAGCACTTGTTCTTTCTCCATGACTTGTTTATCAAAGGCACCAAACTTAGGTACCCAATTGAAAATATGTCCATCCCTTTCAAACCATAAGTCTTGTCTATCTAGGGGTGGGTTAACTAACACATTTCCGTGATCAATCACTTGGGTTGTTTTGGGTAACGTGAGATTTTCAATTGGATCATCAATGATATCAAACCCAAATGATTTAGGTTTTGTAATTTTCTCATTTTGAAATGGCATAATCATTGTAGCACAAGTAAGTGGATCAAGATTTTCAATTTCTTTTCCTTCAAAGGAATCTAAAGCAAATGACTCTCTTTCTTGATTCATGGTTGTAGAATCCTTATCATGTTCCAAAATTTGATGAGATTCGAATTCCTCTTCCAAAACTTTCTCAAATTGTACAGGATTTATAGTATCCTCATGTGAGGAAGCAATTGAGTTATCCTGCATATTAATTGACACAACAAGTTTATTAGAAGATTTAGATTGATAATATTCTTCCCATTTCTTCCACGAATCATAGTAATCATCCTCCAAGTTCAAGTTGTGACGCTCAAGTACTTCTTCTTCATCTTCTGATTCATCAACATGTTTCTCATCCCATTCATCTTCACCTTCCTCATTCTCACTCTCTTGACGATATAGAGTTTCCACCACCAAAATGTTGTCCTCTCCTTGTTGATGTTGGGGTGGACCCTTATTTGGCACAAGTTCCAAATCATCCACTTGAGCTTGGAGACAATGGGTATACCTAGCAATTTCGGGACAATTCCTTTCATTATGCTCCTTTGTATTATGCAATCTACACCCCTTTTCCCATGCAAAATCAGAAATATTAAGAATGGAACTAGAGTGACTTGGTCCTGCAGAAGTATCTATCTGATTAGCAATAGGGGAAGGCACACCCCCATTGTTTGGCTTCGTATTCCACTTGTCTCCCTCTATTGTTGAAATTTCGATTTGGGTGAGGGGCATGGGATTCATACTTCTATTTTTGAACCAAATCATTACTCAATTTGTGAACTATCTTTTTGAGTTCTTCAACCTCTGAATAAATCTCTTTTGGTTGAGCTATGTTATTGCTAGTTCCAATAGGATTTGCGTAATTGGTGAGATCTTGACTTAACATTTGAGTTGGATTTTGAGCCACTTGATTTGCGTAGGGATTCACACTTTGAATCGAAATTGGATTGGGGTGCGTAAGCGGGTGTTGATGAATATGGTTGTTGATAAGGCAAAGCATTTATGCCTGATATTTGTGGTGCCATGATCTGATTCATCATAGGAGCTTGACCATATGGACCATATTGTCCTACCATAGGCATCTGGGAAAACCCATAACCCTATGGTGTCATTTGTTGTTCAATGGTCATAGCTTCATTGTAGGCTAGAGCAAGCGTGGTAACTTGAGGATTTCGCCTTGCAAACATTGCCGTCATAGGATCCAATGCCCCAAAATATATTTGCAAAGCTACTACGGGATCAATGGCAAAATGTCGAATTGCTCTATTATAGCACTTCTGAAATCTCCGATTAAAAGTTTGGATTGGCTCACCTCGGCCTCTTTTGCATGTAATGAACTGATTATAGATGATTGTGGGATCTAATGGTGACCTGAATTGGTTGACAAAAGCATTCTCCATTTGCATCCATGACGTAATGGAACCAGTAGGTAAGCAAATATACCATTCGTAAGCCACTTGGTCTAGGCTCATGGGGAAGAGTCTACAAGCCACATCTTCATGTTGAACTTGCAATCTTATCAAAACATCCCTATAGGCCTGAATATGTTCTTCTACGGTCCTTGGGCCATCCGATTTGTATTTGGGCAAAAATCTCTCTATATTCTTAGGGATCTCGTGAATATCCCCTGCAATATTCAAAGGAATGTTATTGGCTCCGTACCAAGGAGGTGGTGGAGGTTGGGCCATTTGATTCAAAATCGATGATGATAACCCTACAAGAACCGTGAAAACTCTCAATACCTCAAAGAAAACCTGCGACACACAGAAAATCCTGCAATTAATGAAATTCAAAGAATAACTTCAAAATCAATTTGTTAGTCATGAAAGAAGGAACCTTGACAAAGCAATATTCTAAAAATGTAAATTAGTTTCGATTCACCATATCGCATATGCGCAAGTGAAGAGCATACTCCTAGTGTTGTAGGCTTTTCGATTCACAAGATCGCATTACACGCAAGTGAAGAGCATAATACCGACAACAAATACATTTTTAGACAAAAATAATTCCTTACAAATAAGCATGAAATGACTAGCAAATATCAAACATGTAACGTATGAATAATCATGTTAGCATCAACCAAGAGGTGTATCCATTAAAATCAAATGAAAGTAATTGCATGGAGACAACCTCGTTAGTCAAGACCAATTTTTTTTAAAATCAAATCAAAACACATTATTCCTGTATGAACAATCAAAAGCGTTAGAACAATGCATAGCAATTCATGTCCTCCTTTTAACACTACAAGGTTGTATTGTTAAAAGAGGGCTAAAGATAATAATCAATAGGGCATGAAATATTCAAAATTTAAATCCCTATAGCATTTAAATCACTCTGAAATAAAACAATTCAGGCCCTCCTTCTAGCACCAATCTGTTGAGTGGTATTTTCACCCAATTGTGAAAGTACACTCTCCTTTAGGATTTGGGTTCCAAATCCCCTCTTGCAAAGAAGTTAAACAAACAACTTCTCCAAGGTCTCCGTTGTATTAGCATTTGCATATGTGTATTAGTAATCTCAAATAAAGATATTCAATTTAAATGCTTGGAACACCTTAGTGATTGCAAGTAACCGTAAACAAGGGGCAATGTTGGTTTATTTCACCATGAAACTTTAGTGATTGTTCATTGTTTTTTTTGGATTTTGAAATTTTTTAAATGTTTATTTTAATGCCTTGAAAATAAGTTAAAATTTCTGAAAAAATAAAATGCAGAAAAATGAAAATGAAATGCAGAAAACTGAAAATAAAATGCATTCAGTATGATGCTATCCTATTTCGACAAAACCGAAGATGTGAGGTTTCCATGCATGCAACCTAACCTATTGGACTTGCAAAACAAGCACAATCCCGATAGACTAAGTGCTGGCTCCTAGGGTTTTAAATAAATTTTTCAGATTTAAACATTAGCATGAAGCAACCAAGAAAACTTGCATAAACTCCATTTACAAGCTCAAAATCTGAAAAGGGAAAAAAATAGACATTTAATATAGCATGCAAAAAATGACTCCTCCTTTCTTGCCCACAAGATGCAAATTTTTGAAAACTTCTGCATTAAAAATATGTCATTTTACAATAGCAGAATTTTTGGTTTTCCCAAACCAGTCCATGGAAGAAAAATGACTCAAACAGGTCCAGAATGGCCTTCTCGCCTTCAAGTCTGCAACTCTGCTCGCAGCAATTTCCAACCCATGTCCATGAAGAAGAAAAACTAGTCTACGAAAGAAAAATAGCCCAACTAGGTCTAGAATGGCTATCTTGCCTTCAAACCTGCAACGCTACTTGCAACAGTTTTCCACCCCTTCTGGCCTCTTTGAATGGCGTATTTAAACTTCTGAAAAAATTGTTTCTCCTTCCATGACGGTTCGTTTCATTTTCCAATGGTTGTTCGTTTCACCTTCCCTGCATGCGTGTGCTTCGGTTTCCAAGAAACTTTTCGTTTCTATTTTGTGGCCCTTCGTTTCATTTTCTCCACATGGGCTTGCGTCCGTTTCCCTCCGTGTGTAACGACCATCTTAAATGATTTCCAATCATTAAATATTCCTTATGTAACGCTTTGTCTTATTTACTGGATTTTGTCCTTATGTCCACGTCACTATGTAGGTCTGTTACCTTGGCGAAAATGGAACATGTCGCGATATCGCGACACTTCTTGTTTCTCTATTTGCCTGCTTTTGAATCGTGAAAATGTAACATGTCGCGATATCGTGACACTTTTGGCCCCTTCTTTTGTTGCTTTTAGCCGAAAATGCAACATGTCGCGATATCGCGACACTTTTTCCTCCTTTGGCCGCGACGATGCAACATGTCGCGATATCGCGACACTTTTTCTCTTTTGGCCGCGACGATGCAACATGTCGCGATATCGCGACACTTTTTCTCTTTTGGCCATGACGATGCAACATGTCGCGATATCGCGACACTTTTTCTTTTTTGGCCGCGACGATGCAACATGTCGCGATATCGCGACACTTTTTCTCTTTTGGCCACGATGGTGCAACATGTCGCGATATCGCGACACTTTTTCTCTTTTGGCCGCGATGGTGCAACATGTCACGATATCGCGACACTTTTTCTCTTTTGGCCGCGATGGTGCAACATGTCGCGATATCGCGACACTTTTTCTCTTTGTGGTGTTTTGCTTTTTCTTTGATCTTTAGCATATGGGCCACTTCGGTCTTCTTGGAAAACATGCAAAAAAGGTGGGTCCCCAATTTTGGGGTACGTTGTGGAGCAGCCACAACAAGTAGGTTTAAGGATGATATCAAAGTAAAGGTTAAAATTTTTAAGCAACAAACCTTGTAGTAGGAAACAAGGTTGACCAAGCTAATAGAAGATAGATTTATTGTATGGATATGCACCTCCAAATTCCAAAAACATGACCTCCATTCACAAATAAACCAACGAATAATTTGCCTAACAATTCACCCACCATAAAACAATTAATTAGAGAAGATATGGAAGCTCGCATAGCTCAAGGGTTATGTTATAATTATGATGAGAAGTATTCATCAAGTCATAAATATGTGCAACAAAAATTGTATTTTCTTGATGTGGATGAGTCTACAACCATAGAGTCTCTATAGGTGGAAGAGGACCATTAAGAAGAGGCACAAACATAGGATATTTAAGTCCAATAAGAACCCCATCTCATTTCATGCCTTAGTAGGCATAACTAGACCCCAAATTATGAAGGTGATAGGCAATTTCAAGGACAATGGTTAATAATTCTCATTGACTTGAGTACACACATAATTTTATTATTCCTAAAGTGGAAAAGTAGGAAAAATGTTATATAAATACTTGTAATTCATTTAAAGTCATGATTGCCAATGGAGAAACTTTTCCTTGTAATGGTAAGTATTAAAATTTCAAAATACAAATAAGGGAATGTAATCTTAATACAAATATGTTTTCCCTTCTCATAGGAGGGTGTGATGTTGCATTGGGGACACAGTGGCTTAGAATATTGGGTCCTATACTATGGGATTTTTTTGAGTTATGGATGAAATCCAACCAATCGGGAAATGAATATACTCTACAAGCAATAAAGGCCAACGCTACTCAACTTGTTTAATATCATAGGATGGAGAAGCTTTTAAAAAAATTATCCCATGGATTCAATGGAATAATTGTTTTCTATACAAGCCTCCAGTGATAATAAATATAAACCACAATCATAATTACAACTTCTATTGGAAAACATACAATATCTTTTGAGGAACCTAAAGGGCTACCCCCTCATCATATCCACGATCATGCAATTTAGGTTCTAGGTAATATCCCTTCAAATATCTACCCTTACAGGTATCGATATATCAAAAAAATAGAAATCAAGAAAATAATGCAAGAACTACTTATAGTAGGGGTTATCCACCCCAGTATTAGTCCCTAATCCTTGCCATGTTGTTGGTATGGAAAAAGGATGGTTTGTGGCAGTTGTGTGTGGAGTTCTATGAACTTAATAAAATAACCATCAAGTATAACTTCCCTATTTTTGTAACTAATAATATGTTGGATGAGTTGTATGGTTCTCATGTGTTCTCCAAATTGGACTTGTGATCTAGCTACCATCATATTAGATTCAAGGAAGAGGACATTCCTAAAATTAGCTTTAGAACTCATGAAGGGCATTTCAAATTTTTGGTCATGCCTTTTGATCTAACAAATGCACCTTGTAATTTTTAAGTTTAATGAATGCAATCATTTAACCCTTCCTACATGAATTTATTCTAGTCTTCTTTGATGATATTTTGATTTATAGTCACACTTGGGAGCAGCATCTCAAATATTTAGATTAGGACTTGCAACTTTTATCTAAGAATTGACTTTATGCAAAGTGGTCAAAGTGTTCTTATGGAATGCAATAATTAAAATACTTGGGTCACATTATCTCAAAGGACAAAGTTAAAGTTGACCCCAAGAAAATCCAGGCTATACAAAAATGGCCAGAACCTCAAACCATCAAAGGACTTCAAGGTCTTTTGGGTCTCATTGGGTATTATCAAAAGTTTGTTAAAAATATGGGAACATAGCAGCCCCACTAAATACTAAATTGAGGAAGAACTTTTTCATGTGGTTAGAATTAGTCGAAAAAGCTTTCAAGAACCTAAAACAAGCTATGATACCAACATCAGTGTTAGCCATGCTCAATTTTTCTAAACTATTTTTTATTGAAAGTGAGGCTTTTGGTAGTGGAATTTAGATGGTTTTGATGCAAGTAAGACCCTTGGACTTTAGTAGCACGGCATTATCCAATAGATATTTAGAAAAATTAACACATTAAAAGGAAATATTGGTCATTGTGCATGTTGTCAATCATTAGCGACCATACATCATTGGGCATAATTATCTATCAAAACAAACCATCAAATTCTTAAGCATTTCTTAGAACAATGAGTATCCACCTTGGAATAACAGTAATGGGTATGTAAATTTTTGGGATATGATTATGATATCACATATAAAAAGAAAAGAAGAAGATCATGGTTGATGTACTCTCATTACAATATGAAAATTAGGGTATGTTATGTGCTATATCCACACCACTTCCTCAATGGACCAATCAACTTCAAGAAGAGATGACTAAGGATCCAAGTTTGCAATCCTTGATTCAAAAACTCCAAGAAGACCCCAACTCATGCTCTGGATATGAGTATAATGGACACTTGAAGTATCATGATCATCTTGTTTTCCCTCAAAATTTACAACTACGAGAATTCATCTTGCAGGAAATGCATGCCTCACCCATAATAAGATAATTAGGGTTTATTAAAACCTATGAAAGCACCAAGCACATGTTCTTTTGAAAGAGAATTAAGAGAGATATTCAAATATTTTATGGAATAATATTATAATTATCAAAGGATGAAAGGGAAAATAATTTGTATCCCATGTACACTTCAACCTCTTTCAATTTCAAAATATGTGTGGACAAATATTTCTCTAGATTTCATTGAAGGACTACCAAAATATGGGGGAAAATTAGTCATTCTAGTGGTAGTGGATTGTCTCACAAAGTATGCTCATTTTTGTTCCTTATCACATCCCTACACAACCTCTATAGTTTCCCAAATTTTCTTAGACTCCATCTTTTGCCTTTATGGTATGCCAAAATCTATTATTTTAGATAGAGACCCTACATTTACTAGTCATTTTTGGCAAGAATTGTTTAAGTTATAGGGTACACACCTCAAAATTAGTTTAGCCTATCACCCTCAAACTAATGACCAAACCAAGATTTTTAACAAGTGCATGGAAACACACCTCCATTGTTTTGCATTAGAACATCCTACACAATGGATAAAAATGGCTTCCTCTAGCTAAATGGTGGTATAATACTTCCTACCACATAACCACCAAGGTCACACCATTTGAAGTAGTTTATGGTTACCCTCCACCAACACCTTCCTCCTACATTCTAGGAAGCTCCAAATTTTAAGACATAGATACCACTCTTCTCTAGCATGCAACACTCTTATGATAACTCAAGTAGAACCTAGAATTGTTCCAAAACCATATGCAACAACATGTTGATCATCATCATTATGAGTATAACTTTGATGTATGTGATATGGTCTTCCTCTAACTACAACCCTATAAAAAATCATCATTACAACTTTGTGAGCGCTAGAAACTCACAACAAAATTCTATGGTGCCTATTAGGTGTTACAATGAATTGGTTCAACTTCCTATAAATTGTGTCTTTCATCCATTTCCAAAATCCATCAGTTTTTCATATTTCTTCATTGAAGAATATAATTGAAAACAACATATAGGTATAGTCTACATTACCTAAATTGGATGAAGAAGGATCCATCATTCTAGAGCTTGAACATATTTTTGATTGATAATCATGTAACCTTCATCACCATATCATAATTGATGTCCTTGTGCAATGACATTGACTAGAACTAAAAGATACCATATGAGAACCACTACACCAACTTCGACAACAATTTCCTCATCTTCAACTTTGAGGACAAATATTTTTGAAGGAAAAAGGCATGTTAGGACCCCATCCTAACATGAATATGTAATGACCCCTTCCTAACATTAAGGTATCATCCTAATGTTATTTTATAATGCTTTGTAACATGCATGTGGCACTTGAGGTGCCTAGACAAATGGGGCCATTTAATGTAACTATTATCAAGAATGTAACTATTTCTTTAGTAGAATATTCTAGCTTGGGTCCCCACTTGCATGTGTAATTGACCTTTGAGCATTAGGGTTAGGGTTGAGAAGAGTCTTTAAAAAGGCAAGGGGCATAGATGGATGCATCTCTTTTGACATATTGTATGAAAATTTTGCTTCTAAGGTGGTTACCCCCTCGAAGAGGCTTGCAATTTTGTATTGTGATTTTATTGTTATTAATATAACTGATGTGTTTCTATTTTGTATTGCAATACTTATATTTTAATTTCTATAATTATACAATAATTACAATATTTGTGTGGATGTGTTTATATTAATTGGAAGGTTCCTAACACATTGAAAGTGGAGTTGGTAAAGTTGAATTTTTATGGAACATATAAAGGAAATCCAAGACCAACAAAAGGAGGAGGAATAATTAGAAATAATAGGGGTGATATTTTATCACATTGCACTTTTAATAGTAGATTTCAGATAAATAATTAAGTTGAAGCTTTGGAGGATTTGGAAGGGTGCAAACAAATTAAATGAAACAAAGTATGGATGGAAGGTGATTCACTAATAATAATAAGTGCACTTTTGAGGATATTAAAGGCTCCATGGAACGTACAAGAGATCATTGTCAAAATATAAGACCTTACTACACAATTTTACCAAATTAGGTTTATACATATGTTAAGGGAAGGGAAAATATGTGCAAATAGACTAGCCAATAGAGGGGGTTTAATAGAGGATCACGAAGTTAAATTCTCTTTTCCATGGTTGGAGGAAGCAACACGTTTAGCTAAAGTTGACAAGAAAATGTTGACTGTTTAAATTAAATAATGATTATAATTTACTTTAATATTTTTGATTGGTAATATTTTTTGTATTTTATAACATTACTATTTTTTTATACAAACTATTTATTATAGTTCTTGTGGTTGCAATTATGCTTTAGGAAGGAAACTAACAATCCAAATTTGGTAAAGTAGACTATGATAACACAAATTTTTGCAAATATTACTCTAATAAGATGTAGTGTGTAGACAATAGATGTGGAGTTTTTGTATTGTTAAGACTATTGCAAGAAAATGTCAAGAATAAGGATGATGAATTTTGGAATATTTGTATTTACAAAGAAAAATTAAGAAGATCTAAACAATGAAAATCAAGAACTTAGATTTTTTATGAAAAAATATGTAGGTATCTAGATATAGCAACTTAATTGAGATGAGAATTGAATTTTTTTGTAAACTCTCAATCTCTAAAGGAGATATTTGTGATTTGTCAAGGGTAGGGGACTTGAGTACAACCCCTTTTTTCCAAAAAAAATATTCTTTAATTTTTCTTTGATGTATCTGATTCCCATATCAATAATGTAATGACTTTAATTTACAATGTGTTGGGAATTTTCAAGCTAGTGTCATTGCACAATAGTCCTAAATAAATTTGTGTATTACAATAGCAAATAGTAAATACATTGTAAAAGGTTTGGACAACAAATGGTTTTAGAGACAATACTTAAAGTTCTCATTTCTACAAAGAACAAATAGTATTGAATAAACTTTAGTTATAATTGGATATACCTCATTTTTTTTGTAGGGTTTTCATATTTGAATTTCATGCAAAATATGTTTTGGTCATATTTTTAGGTTTTACAAGTGTTTGAAAGGTTACTCCATTAGTGGTGTTGTTGAGTCATGATGCATTTCATTTTAAAATAGTGGCTTATAATGGTCAAAAAGTGGGTTTGCATTATAGAACAATATATAATATGTGTTTTGATTTATGTTCTTATTAAAATATATATCTCATATTTCTTGTTAGGATAAAACTATAATCTCTATCCAACTATTTTGGTAGCTTTTTATATGACATACAATTATTCTCTTCTAGCTTATTTTGAGCTTGTATTGGCCAATTGATTCGTAAAGTGCCACACTATGGATTCACCTCTACATACAGATCTATGGATCTTGCTTAATCCTTATGCTTCATTAATTTTTGTTTTATGTTTTTTAGTATTAATCTGATAATTGCAGCAATAAAGGAAAATAAACAATAATAATCTCAGACAAACATTCACACAGTTCAAAGAGAGACACCAAATTTACGTGGAAACCCCAAAATGGGTAAAACCACGATCAAAATATTTTTGTAGATTTTTATTGGAAAAAATATGCATTGATTACAATCCTTAACTACTGTATTAGACTACAATATTTCCTTCTCCAACTCTACTCCCCCTACTCTGATGTCTTTCCTACCCTTTGTTCTTCCATCAACTTAGTTTCTCCTTCCCTTGTTCTCAAGAGTTCTCTTGAAGATTTTGGAATGCCTCCTTCTCTTCTAAAAGTTTCTCTTAGCATTAGAATAATATAAGCCTCCTTAGAACTCACATATATAGTCCTAATTTAGGTTTGGAAAATTATATTTATAAGTTGTTAGTACTTTCCATAAATCTTGCCACTTTTCCTCCTATAATTAGTTGTAAGCTTGAAATTGCCATAACTTTTGCTAGAGAGCTTTGTTTGATACGATTCAAAGCTTGATGGAAATATATCAAGATAATATTTGCAATGGTACTAAATTCACATACACAACATCAATATTTTAGAATATTTAGGTAAAAATATAGTTCAACAACACCAATTCCTCGTAATAGTCCATGAATTTCAAAAGGCTATATCTTTCGATCCACAATGAATTTTCTAGTTCTTTCAACTATTCTAGATACCCATTTGGCCAAATTAGAAATGTGGAAAGTTTTAGAAAATTTTGGGCACTTTGAAATTTTACCTTTTTTTTCCTTGCTCATTTTAGCTCTCGATTTACTCTATGGAACTATTTTGAGCTCCTGATCATGCCTCCCCCATTAGAGGCTTTTGGTCCCTCAAAATATTATTGAGTTAGATGAGGGTATTGCACCTCCACCTATCTCCTTGAGAGCCATTTCACCTTGCTTAGCGATTTCCCCTTTGGACAGATTAGCCATAGCTCCTCTTCTCCTTGGCGAGTTGTTCGCTTCTTCTTATCCAAGACCAAATCTTCCTTGGCTATCTCAAACTCAATTGAGACTAGATCATCCAACTTAGGAAAAATTGGAGATTCTTCCCGTTCATCTAGTAGAGAAGGCTCAAACAACCTTAGGTTCTCCACGTTCACAATAGAGTACATTTGCATGTAGTTGGGCAATTCAAGATGGAAAGCATTCTCCCCATACTTTTCCAAAATTTTAAAAGGACCATACCTGATGGGTTTGATTTTCTTCCCAACTCCTTACAGCCTTTCCTTACCTAAGTACAACCATACCAAATCTCCCACTTGAAAATCATGAGACACTTTATGCTTATCATGGCATTCCTTGTATTGTTGTTGAGTTTTCTTCAACTTCTCTTCTATTTTTTGTTGTATTAGTTGAATACATTGAATGAATTTTAGTGCTTTATCTCCTTCTAAATCAGAGCTACTTGGGTCTTGCCCACTTTCAAAGGCTCCATCAAAAGGTGAGTGTGGCTGAAAACCATAACACACCTCAAATGGTGATAACCTCGTAGATGAGTGTATTGCCCGATTGTAGCAGTATTGGACATATGCTAGAATTTCATCCCAAGTTTTTGGATTACGTTGATTATATCCCCACAATAAATGCACCACTATTCTATTGACCACTTTTGTTTTCCCATCCATTTGTGGATGAAATATTGTTGATCTTTTCAGCTTGGTGTCCAACATTCCCCAAAGTGCATTCCAAAATTTACTGAGGAATCGAGTATCACGGTCACTAATGATGCTCTTTGGTAATCCAAAATGTATAAAAATATTTTCAAAGAATAATTTGGTTGTCCCTTCTACTGTAACAATCTTCTTGCATGGCACAACAATTGCCATCTTGCTAAATCTATCAACTATTACAAACAGATAGTCATTTCCTCTTTGAGTGGTTGGCAAGCCACCCAAGAAGTCCATTGAAATGCTTTCCCATGGTCGATTTGGAACTGGTAGGGGAGTGTACAACCCCAATTTATGGTTGTTGGGTTTGCTTGTGTTGCATGTTGCACATCCATGGATAAATTTAGAAACATCATTTTGCATGTTGGGCCAATAAACATACCTCTGTAGATTCGCTACAGTCTTGTGCACACCAAAATGACCAACAATCAATGAAGTATGAGCTTCCCTAATCAACTACAAGTGATTATTGCCCTTGGGAATATAGAGCTTACCTTATTTGAACAATAAGTCATTCTCCACATGATAGTCTACATTGGATTTGCCTTGCACGCCATGCTTCAACTCCTTGTATTTGTCTCCCAATTCATCATCCTCATCATATTGTCCCTTATATTCCTCAAATGAAAAGGGCTCTAACTCCATCACCATGGATGCAATATTTAGAGGAGGTCTAGACAACATATCAACAAGCTTGTTGGTTTTCCCCTTCTTGTACTTAATCAAGAGATTGAACTATTGTAGGAAACCCATCCACTTAAAGTGCCTTGATTATTGTAACTTGCTTTGTGTTTGCAAGTACTTTAATGGCTCATGGTCTGTATGCACAATTGTTTCTTTTCCCAATAGATAATGTCACCATTTCTTCATCACTTGGACTAGTGCAAACAACTCTTTATCATATGTTGGGTAGTTAAGAACAACCCTAGAGAATAATTCAGAATGATAACAAATAGGTCTACCTCCTTGAAGTAGGACAACTCCCATTGCATGTCCGAAAGCATCTGTCTCCACCTCAAAAGGCATCCTCATGTCTGGCATAGTAAGCATGGGTGCATTGCATACCTTATCCTTTATCTCTTGGAATACTTTATTCTCAGCTTCACCCCAATGAATGCTCTTGTTCTTCTGCAACATCTTTAGCAAAGGTGTTGCTATGTGTGAGAAATCCTTGACAAATTTCTTGAGGTATTGGACTACCCCAATAAAACTCCTCAACTTAGTCTGAGTTTTGGACTTTGGCCAATCCCTTATGGCTACCACTTTGGCTGGATCAATCCTTATCTCTCCATTGCCAATGACATATCCCAAATAAACCAAAGATATTTTTCCAAACTCACACTTCTTCAGATTCAATTTCAAATCTACCTTTGTTAATGTTTCAAAAACTGACCTTAAGTGTTGTATATGCTCTTCCCATGTAGGACTGAAAACTAATATGTCATCAAGAAAAATAATTACATACCTATCTAGGAAAGGTCTCAACATGTCATTCATCAACCTCATGAATGTTGCAGGAGCATTGGTTAATCCGAATGGCATCACCAACCATTCGAATAGACCTTGCTTGGTCTTGAAGGTTGTCTTCTAGATGTCTTCTTCCTTCATCCGGATTTGATGGTATCCTGATTTCAAATCCAACTTTGTGAAATACCTTGCATGCTTCAGTTGGTCCAGCAAGTCATCAATCCATGGTAGCGGGTACCGATTCTTAATGGTAATCTTGTTCAATGCTCGGTAATCAATGCACATCCTCCAACTACCATCCTTCTTTGGAACTAGTACAATTGGGGATCCAATTGGTGATGCACTTGGGTGAATCAGTCCTTGATCCAATAGCTCTTGTACTTGCTTCTTCACCTCATCTGATTCCATTATGGACTTGCCTATACAACCCAATATTTGGAATAGGTGAATCAGGTAGTAATTGGATCTTGTGCTCCACTTCATGCTTTGGTGGTAAGCCTTTTGGTGCTTGCATCAGTTCTCAAAAATTTTGTAGCAATGACTCCATTTCCAGCTTCTATTTTGGAGTGCAATCAACTACTTCAACCTCCTTGTTGATTTGAGCACTATCCTTTGTACCTCTTATCATCAGAAGCACAAACTTTTTGCTCACATTCACTAGGTGTTTGGCTTGTTGCACTGTCACAAGTTGGAATTTTTTTCCATCTTACTAGAATTTACCAGGAACTTAGTACCATATTTTCTTAGTTCCCATTGATTCAACCTTCTTCTGAATAAGCCATCCCTTTCCCATATGTATGGGCTGCCAAAGATGACTTGACAAATGTCTAAGGGTACTACATCACAAGTGATTGTATCCTTGAATTTATCATTGATAGAAAACCCAAAAGTACATTGCTTTGTTACCTGGAGCTCCACATCCTTTTGCACCCAGCCCAATGGGTATGGTTGTGGATGATCTATAGCTTTCAACCCTAGCTACTTCACTAGATCTTCAAAAATCAGATTTCTTTGTGATCTCGTATCAAACAATGTTGTAACTTTTATTTTCTTCACTTGGATATACACCCAAAACAATTCCTCCTCCTTGGCTTCAAGAGTTTGCTCCTCCTTCTTAGAGGGCTTCTCCTACCTTGAGGGTTGGGATTTGGTGACACACACCACTTTACCCTCTTCATCCCCTTCATTATAGTTGTCCTCTTGGTGTTCTTCCTTCTTGCATGCACTTGTTACCTTCTTCTTACCCTTGTTCCACCATTTGGGCCTCTTCTCTGGATGCAACTTCCAACAATCTTCACTTGAATGGGTGTTGACATCGCACTCCTTGCAATGCTCTTCACTTTGTTGTGATTTGGTTGTTGTTGCTCTAGATTTCTTCTTACCCTTGCTGTTGGAACCCTTGGATTTTTTTATAACTTTTGAGGACTTTGAAGGGTTTGGGGTTTGCTTTTCCTTCATGGGTTTATGACTCTTCATCTCCAAGTAAGTGGCTTTGATGCATGCTTCATCAATGCTCTTGACATCAAATAATGCCAATTCTATCTTGATCTGAAAGTGTAGACCACTCTTGTACTTCTTGAAGATCTGGGGGTCTTGCAGATTTATGCCCAACATCACCGCTTGTTTCCTGAATTCGGTGGTGTATTCTTGAACATTCTGCCCCTGTTTCTACCACAAAAATTACCATTTCTCCTCAAGCCTTTCTTGATACCCTATGGGATAAAATTGGGCTCTGAGGGCTTTGGAAAATTTTACCCATGTCTGTACTAGTGGTTATTGGTTTCTTGCCAATCCAACAACATATGCCTCCCACCATGTGAGAGCATGGCCACCAAGCTTCAGCCTGGCAAAGTTGATATGTTGTACCTCTGTATAACCCTTGGTGCTGAAGTAAACTTCTAGCTATTTGAGCCATCCATCCAACTTCTTAGGATCTAGTTCCCCACTATAGACTGGAATATCTAATCTGACCTCCATTCTGAATGGATCTAGGGTCAAGGGTTGTGATGAGGAATTTTTAGGTTATTTTGATGAAAATCCTTCAACCTCTTTTCCTTTTTCATCACTGGAATAATTTAAATAAGAATTTGAATCAGAATCAAAATCTGATCCTTTCCTTCCCTTCCTTGACTTCTTCTTCAACATCATCTCCATCAGGCTTTGGAGGGTATCTTCCATTGCCAGGAACCTCTATTGGAAATCCTCCTGTGACATGGTTGGGGTTTGTGCTTGATCTACCATCTATCTAGATCTGATCCTTCTACTCCCAATATCAGGGTTATAAGGAAATAACTCTCCTTTTAGGGATCTTCTACCTTGCATACACAGGCCTCATGAAAAGAAACTGCTCTGATACCAAACCTAATCTGTAAAGTGCCACACTATGGATTCACCTCTACATACAAATCTATGGATCTTGCTTAATCCTTATGCTTCATTAATTTGTGATTTTTGCGTGTTAGTATTAATCTGATAATTGCAACAATAAAGAAAAATAAACAATAATAATCTCAGACAAACATTCACACAGTTCAAAGAGAGACACCAAATTTATGTGGAAACCCCAAAATGGGTAAAACCATGATCAAAATATTTCTTGTAGATTTTTATTGGAAAAAATCATGCATTGATTACAATCCTTAACTGTTGTATTAGACTGCAATATTTCCTTCTCCAACTCTGCTCCCCCTGCTCTGATGTCTTTCCTACCCTTTGTTCTTCCACCGACTTAGTTTCTCCTTCCCTTGTTCTCAAGAGTTCTCTTGAAGATTTTGGAATGCCTCCTTCTCTTCTAAAAGTTTCTCTTAGCATTAGAATTATATATAAGCCTCCTTAGAACTCACATATATAGTCCTAATTTAGGTTTGGAAAATTATATTTATAAGCTGTTGTTAGTACTTTCTAGAATCCCACCACTTTTCCTCCTACAACTAGTTGTAAGCTTGAAACTGCCATAACTTTTGCTAGAGAGCTTTGTTTGATGCGAATCAAAGCTTGATGGAAATATCTCAAGATAATCTTTGCAACGGTACCAAATTTACATACACAACATCAATATTTCAAAATATTCGGGTAAAAATACAGTTCAACAACACCAATTCCCCATAATAGTCCATGAATTTCAAAAGGTTGTATCTTTCGATCCACAATGAATTTTCTAGTTATTTCAACTGTTTTGGATACCCATTTGGCCAAATTAGAAATGTGGAAAGTTTCAGAAAATTTTGGGCACTTTGAAATTTTAATGTTTTTTTCCTTGCTCGTTTCAGCTCTTGTTTTACACTACGAAACTGTTCTAAGCTCCTAACCACCAAGAGACACATACTACACAAGTAGACCTTTGAGTTTTAGATGCATGTATTTTATAAAGAATGTTAAACCACAACTCACACCTACTTGATTGTAGTGACTTTGCATTATCCTTCTTCAAGCATCTTAAAAAATAGTTTGCAATTTCATCATGAAATTTGTTTAATGTATAAAGTGTGGCAAATATTGAAATGTATCAAACAAGAAAATATCTTATTCTGTAATAGAGCAATTAGAGTATAACTAGGTGGTTGTTCAACACAAATTTAATCTTAAGATATGTGCATTACTTTATCATTTAAAATTTCTTCACATCTATATTCGATGACATTGATTAAGGGTTTTTTGTGTTTTCATTTTTATTTTCTCAATTATTTTTTGTGCTTTAAGAGCAATAGTAATAGTTTTTATCAATACAATAGTTTGTTTGAAATGCATTTATAATTTGCCTAAAAAATATATATCAATAATAATGACAAAGTATCAATAACCTAAGCACAACTATATAACATTAAGCATAGATATTATTTTTGAAATGTAATAATAACTTATTTAAAAAGTTTTTATGCTTTCTTTGTTTAAGAAAAAACATGTGAATGTATTAAGACCCAAATAAAATATGATAGTATTTTATTTAGAAAACATCTATTACAATAATAGATAATTATAAAATTTAAAGACCAAATAGGTAAATTAAAAATATATAAGCTGACAAGAAGCTTTCTTACTGGACTAGTAAGAAACTTTCTCTAGCAGGAAAATTTCAAATTTTTTCTAAGGTTTTAGCCACTACCCATGTCTATTATTCGTCTTGTTGGGTTCCATCCAAATTTTGTTAGAAAAAGTTGGATAAGCTTTTGAGAGATTTCTTGTGGGCCAAAGACGTTGTCAAACGAGGTTTTCATCGGGTAGCCTAGGAAATTTGTTGTTTGCCCAAATATTGTGGAGGTATGGGTTTGTTTGATTGTCACCATCAAGGTTTCGCCCTTTGTGCTAACTGAATCATCCCATATTTAATTGGGGATGAATCTTGGAAAGTGTTGGTCAGACACTGCATTTATTTTGGTTTTCTTTAGGGGAAGAAAATTTGGAAAGGGGTGGGATTGCAATCCATTCTTACTGCCCCTTCCCCTGCTAAATTTAAAGGTTCTTTTGTCATTCAGAGTATTTGGAAATCTTGAGAGGCCTTCAAACCCTGGCTCAGTTGGAAATGGAGTTTCTGCAAAGCAGGTGCCTCTTTACCTTTCATGAATATTTGGTGGTCTCCGGTTATCACTTGGCAGGGCTCTCCCCTGACTCTGGTGCAGTGGGTCAGAGCGCAAAGGTTCTATAAGCATGGTATTGCTTCCATTTTTTTATTTTTTCTCTCGACATACCAGGAGTTGGATACCCTGGGAAAGTTTTTGTCAAATTCACAATTTAAATCGTAGTGATAGAGATACTTATGAGGTGGTTATTGATACTATTCCATTTTCTATTTGGTGCAAACTACATAAGCATTTTTAAAAACCTTAGTGGTCAAATTGGTGTTGGCCTAGGGAGCTTCCTGTTTTGCAATATAAATCTCATCTAGGTTACAAATGGCTCACTCCGCAAGTTCCAATGGTTGATAAGCTCATTGTGAGATGGGACTTAGTCTCTCTTCCCTCCCAATGGAATAAGAGGTTTCATATTGCTTGGGCTACTTATATTGAACCTAAACATAGTTTTTTTTCTTGGAGCCTCTTGCACCAGGGGTTTCCTATTGGAAATAGGCTCAAGCATTTGGGTGTTCATAATTCCATTTGCCTGATTTATGGACTAGTAGAAGATTTACTGCATATTTTTTGGTTTTGTGATCGGGCTCAGTCGGCCTGGAAATGGCTTCTTGAATTTTTTAGATATTTTATGCAAGAGGATTTTACCTGGGTGCATGTTATTTTGGGTGACCCTATTATTTTTTCCTTCAACTTGGGTTTTGTTTGGAATATTTTTAGAATTGGTACCCTATTTTATCTTTGGAAGTCCCATAATAGAGCTATTTTTTCTCAGCAAGATGTCGGGCGTGTCTTCTCTGTTGTTGATAAATATGCTATATTATTTGATTGTTGGTTACAAAATTCAAGTACAGGTTGAAAAAGTACATGTGGAGCTACAGTACTTACGTACCCTCATGGAGCATTGGGGGAATGTGCCTTGCACTATGAGTTGACATATTTGACATTGTTTTGGAGGTTGTTATATGGCTTTTTGTGGAATGTTTCTAACACTCTTGTGTACTCCTATCCAAGGTGGTTAGTGTGTTGGTTTATAGGGTGTGCTAATCCCACCCGCCATTTTTTGTATGATTAGACATTATTTTATTAATATAATGGCTTTTTCATCCAAAAAAATTAAAAATATATATCTAGTGTGTATTTCAATAGATGGACAATAACTAAAGTTTAAGTGCCACATTTTTTTTCAATGAGTTTACACAAGTTTTTATGAGGGGTCTTGATCGCCTCATATTAAGTGGGGTTTGAACCTTGGACCTCTCAAAGAGAGGCCAAAGCTCTTACCATTGCAGTTTGCTTGCATCTAAGTTTAAGTGCCACATTATTATGGTCTTTTGTAATAATATATACTTGAAAAAAATAGTCATATCTAGCATATTGATTTCACATGTGTTCAATTAACTAGAAATATTTCAACATAAAAAGGATAATATAAGTCTTTAGGGTGTAGGTCATATTAAAGGTAGAAGACAACTATTGCATGAAGAAAGTGAATAATAGATTATGTACCAAGGATGAATACAGGTACCATTGTACAAGACATCAAAAAAGTGTATAGAAATTTGGTGTAATAATATGACCAGACTCTATCCACTTAGTGAGGGCCTAAACATTGAAAATTTCATATACAAAGCTTACACTATTCTTTTCAAATTCAAAAAGTATACCCATGACTATAACCTAGTGATGTTAACATGTGAGAGGAAGAACATGTTGCATAATAGGGTAGGTTAATGGGATAATGGAATAGGTTGGATTATAGGGCAGGTTAATGAGATTTGTTTAGTCAGGTGAGGTGAAATTAGAAAATGAATCAATGTTAGCGACCTTTGGGCTTACGAAAGAGAATAAACATAAAAAAAAAAAATGAAAAAATTTGATATCTACAACCTTTTAACTAATAAAATACTATCAATTTATACACAAAATTGCATTGGTTGTTAACTAGTTTTAGTTTTTATAGTTTGTAAATATTGAGTTAAGTGAGAAATTATTTCATTATTTAAACTTTAGAGTGTGAAATGTGATTGAAGTTTTTATTACTTTATCAAGGAACAAAGCTTTAACTTAGTAGTTAATCAACACTTATGCAAGTGAAAATGATAAATCTCACATACCATTTAATGTCATTTTTTTAATCCTTGCGTAAGAAAACAAAATTTCATCTTGGACTGATTATTATTCTAATAAAATGATGGTTAGTACAATTACTAATAAATTCTTATAATATCAACTTCCATTGCACTTTTATAATATAGACACCATTTATAAATTTAATTGCCCTTCACAATTAAATATGAACTTATAGAAACTTAAACCTATGTTTTCAAGCTTTAGTTCTAATTTTTCTATATCATAACAGAATCTAACTACAATGTATATGTAGATGAATAAATTGTAGAAATGACATAATAATATATAAATTTAATTGTCCTTCACAATTATTAAATATGAACTTATAAAAACTTAAGCTTAGGTTTTAGTTCTAATTTTTTTTTATCATAAGAGAATCTAACTACACTGTATGTAAATAAATAAATAAAAATAATTTTGTTCAAATTTTAGAGATAAGGTGATGGAGATTGGGCTAGGGTTTTGAGTATCATTATGGTCCTCAACCCTGGCGGACTAATGCACAATATTGGTTTCACAGAAGGGAATGCATGCGATAATGGTTCCTCTCAACCGATTGTGCAGGTTTGTACTGAGAATGCTTCACAAGGTAACTCTCATTCTGTTGATGTAATTCTTTCATTGCCGAAAGTTGATTCTGCATGTAACCATTTATAATCACTTACCCTTGTTGGGTATTTCGTTGACCGCATCCCTAATGAGTCTTCCCTTAGGGCCTAGGTTAATGCAAATTGGAATCCTCATGGAATCAAGCTAATGATGGTTCAAAACCTTACAAAGGTTTTTTTTTTGTTTTTCTTTGCGGAAACAACCCATGTTAAGGTGATTTATGAACATGGCCCCTGGTACATGAGAAGTTCTCTTCTTGTTTTTTCTCCTTGGACCCGTGATTTTTCTATTTCTAAGGAAAGATCTACCAAAGTCCTTGTGTGGGTGGAATTCCCAGGACTCCCTCTACCTTTGTGGTCCTTTCTCAATCGCATAGTAGCCCCTTTAGGGCATGTCATTTTCGTGGAGGTGGACAATTTTTTTCGTGCACGTCCTCAAAAATGTGTTTGCATTGAGATTGGTGTTTCTCGAGATCTCAAGGAGTCTATTGACATACAAGTCGTGACACTATGTTATCCCAACAGGTCCTCTATATGAATTTTCCCAACACTTGTTTTTGGTGCCAATTCTTAGCACACAAGATTAAATATTGTCCCTTGATGCCACATAAAAGGGACAAGCAAAACCCCACTACATCGAGTGCACCCACTCCTCAAACTCAAGAGGATGGTTGAACGACTATGAGAGGGCGTAAAAATGCACATTTGGCTGCTTTTAAAGGTACAAAGTCCAAGTCAGCACATGTCTCACAACCAGTAAAAAAAGGATATGAAAAGGAAAAAGTTGATCTTGTAGTTGAAACTACCAATAATGAGGCTCCTCAACCTCAATAGAGGGTTGCGCTAGTGCTTGCTTTAGAGTCCTCCAATACATTTTCCCTAGCTAACGCCAAGCGTTCTCGTAGCCCAAGAAGGGGATCTGTAAAAGAAGATGCTAATCCAGAGAAGCGACTTCTATGACCAATGTTCAGTTGGGCAACAACTACAATGAGGCTCCTCAGTCTCAACATAGGGTTGTAGTAGTGCTTACTTCAAAGTCCTCCAATACATTTCCCCCAGCTAACACCAAACGTTCTCGCAGCCCGAGAAGGGGATATGCAGAAGAAGATGCTGCTCTAGAGAAGCGACTTCATATGACCAATTTTTAGTTGGGTAACAACTACAATGTGTTGGAGTATCTTAATGTGGTGAGGATATATCGTTGGATGTAGAGCCATCATCGATGGAATTGATAGTTCCTCCAAAGGAAGCAAAATCTAAAGTTCCCTCCCCTTTTATGTCGTTTCAATGTTCTTATAGTCCTCAAAAAGGGAAAGAAGCTGAAGACACTTTACTTGAAAAACGGTTTCACCCATCTCGCCCAAAAGTTCCAATAATTTTGTGTTGGGAAGGCACCAATACGACAAGGGAAATAAGTTGAAGACACTTTACTTGAAAAACGGTTTCACCCATGTGGCCCAAAAGTTTTAATAATTCCTGATCAAAAGACGATGGGATGAAAAAATGTCTCCCACCCCCTCTGCGTGCTCTTTGCCCTCTGCCCTCGGTCCTGTTAGCCATGCTGCTGGCAGACCACCGTCAGGAGCTCCCTCCCCCGTGGACGCTCTGGAGCTTGGGGAGATCCCCCCGGACGGTCTTCCATTGGGGCCCGACCCTGGGGGGACCTCAGCTATTTCGTATCTACAGAAGGTGGTTGGGCGCCCCCAACCCTCTCCCGTCTCCGTCCCTGGTCGCCCTGATGTCATTTTGGATGGTGACAAATTGATCCTCCCGGAGTCTCTAATGAAGGAAAAGCTTTCCTTTGAATCCCTTTCCCTCGTAGGCAAGTTTGTTGGAGGGAGACCCGATATGGAGTCCATTCGGAAATGGGCTAGCTTTAAATGGCGCTTGCGGGGAGATCTCCAGCTGGTGGCCCTCACCAAAGGGTTCTTCCTAATCTGCTTGAATAACCAAGAAGACCACGCCCGCATCATGACAGGAGGCCCATGGTTCTTCGACAGAAAAAGCTTGTTTTTAAGGAAATGGGGGGAAGATTTCTGCCCCAGCACACAGGACATCAATATCGTGCCTATATGGGTTCGTCTCCCGGAGCTTCCCATTCATTTCTACCATGAAGACATCCTTCGCTGGATTGGAGACTACATTGGAGAAACGGTGGCCCTAGACCCTGCAACAAAAGCTCGATCCCGCATGGCCTGCGCCCGCATCTGCGTTAACGCCAACTTAGCCTCCAAGCTCCCCACCCGCATCAATCTCATTTATGGTGATTTCCACTGGTGCCAGGCCATTGAATACGAAAATAAGCCCCCCTTTTGTATCGAGTGCAACTCGCAGGGGCATCTTCGTTCCCAGTGCCCCTCCCTTAAACCCCAACGGCCTGTCCCTGGCAAGGAGCCTCTTCCCCGATGCGGTGATCGGCTTTCCAGACCGGCGAGCATTGGCGGGAAAGCTATTCAAAGGGATCCTCAGAGGTCTCCCACCTTCAATCCTTCTTCGAATCTTGACCAGGTATGTTCCATGTTTGCTTTCCCGAATAGGTTTGGTCCTCTTCAATCTTCGGAGGATGAGATTCTCTTTCCCGAATCTATCCCTGCATCCAATCCCCTGACCCAAGGAATGTCCTCCCCCTCCCTCTCAGCACCTGGACCTTCCAGGCCTTCCTCTGTCACCCCTTCAGATCCCCCCGTGGAACCCTTGCTTTTTCCCAACCCCTCCCCCTCTCTAGATGCCCATGCTGAGGATCCCCTCTCTCCCTCTGAGTCAGACTCAGATTCCCTGGATCGAATCCCCACCATCATCACTAGAAGCAAGAAAGCCCCAGTCGACTCTGGTTTGGAAAGGAAAAGAGGGAGACCCCCTAACAACGAGTTAAACAGGAAAGAGACCGAAGACCAGGTGGCAGATGGAAGCCAGCTAACCTTGTCAGAAACCCTTTTCAGTCACCAGAAAGATGATAGCAGAAGTTCCAAACCTCCTTCTACCCTCAGCAAAGGAGGCAAAAAACCCCCCAAATCGTCGAGATGAAGATCCTGTCATGGAACATTAGGGGTCTTAACAGCAGGAGCAAACAGAGGTTAGCTCGATCCATAAGGAAAGAAAATAATCCGTCCATTCTTCTCCTTCAAGAAACCAAGATTGATATTAACAGAACTACAAGCATTGCCCCCAAGATTTGGAAAAAGGGGCAATGGGCAGCATCTCCAGCAGAAGGGTCGGCAGGAGGCCTCCTATGCATGTGGAACCCTGAAGTGGTAGAGGGAAGAATCATATCTTATTCGAACAGATCCCTAAATATGGTGTTTTACTGCAAAGAAAAGAGATTTGCATGGGTGCTTTCCAACATATACGCTCCCAACAACCCCATGGAAAGGAATAACATGTGGGCTTCTCTGACTCTCATGAAGAACGCAGTGTCCAACCTTCCATGGATGGTGGCGGGGGATTTCAACTCCCCCCTTTATTCGTCTGAGAAAAAAGGGGGAACCAATCTGCCATATAAAAGCATGAGCGATTTTCAGCACTTTGTCTGTGACAACGAACTCATGGATATTCAGCTCCGGGGACACCAATTCACATGGAGCAATAGAAGGGTCGGGGCTGACCATATTCAAGTTAAGCTGGACCAATTTTTCCTATCCCAGCAGGCTATTCCCCTGTTTGGTGACACCTCCCTCCTTCCCCTTCCCCGCATAGGCTCAGACCACTCCCCCCTCCTTCTGGAATCCAACATAGCCCCTTCCTTCAAGACCCCCTTCCGGTTTGAAAGCATGTGGATCCTCCACCCGGAGCTCAAACAGAGGATCATGGAGTGGTGGGCCACTCCTGTCCAAGGATCATCCATCTCTCGTGTGTCTCAAAAGTTGAAGATCATCAAAGAGGGACTCAAAATCTGGAACAAGGAAGTCTTTGGGGATATTTTCAAAGCCAAAAGGGACATATCCGACCGCCTCAAACTGCTTGATCACCAAGGCCAGCTCAGCCCCTGGACTCCTTCAATGAGGGAAGAGGAAAAACTTTTACTTGCAGAGCACCACAACATTCTGGCCAGAGAAGAATCCTTCTGGAGACAGAAGTCCAGGGCCCTGTGGCTCAAGGAAGGGGATGCCAACACCAGTTTTTTCCATGCATCCACTCTCCGTAATAGAAGCTCTAACAAGATCAGGGAGCTCCGCCTCACCGACGGGTCTTCTACCCAGGACATTGTCAAGATCCGCCAAGAAGCTTCTTCCTTCTTTGATAGCCTGCTGAATTCAGAGATTCCCCTTGATCGGCCTGCCCAGGTTTCCCTCCTTGACAACATCCCTCCTCTCATTACTCCGGAGATGAATCAGCTCCTGACTCAACCCTTGGAGGCCAAAGAAATCAGAGATGCCCTTTTCTCCATGAAGGGTGACAAGGCCCCTGGGCCTGATGGGTTCCCCCCCGTTTTTTCCAAACCTACTGGGAGGTGGTTGGAGAAGAGGTTCTCAACGCAGTTCGGGAAATGCAGCTCACAAAGATCATCCCTCGTGGGATCAATTCCACTTTCATTGCCCTTATTCCCAAGAGCCCCCAGAGCAAATCCTTGAATGACTTTCGACCCATTAGTCTGTGCAATATTCTCTACAAAATTCTAACCAAATCCCTGGCTCAAAGGCTCAAGAAAATCCTCCCCTCCATCATTGACCCCTGCCAAGGCAGCTCCGTTGAAGGGCGATCCATAACTGACAGTATCATCTCCCTCCATGAATCCCTTCACTCCTCCCTGTGCAACAAGCGAGCTGCCATGTTTATCAAACTGGATATTAGCAAAGCCTTTGACAGAGTCGACAGAGACTTCCTGCTTCAGGTTCTGGACAAATTCAGATTTCACAAAGATTGGACTGCTCTCATCAAAGGTTGCATCTCAACCCCCTGGTTCTCGATTTTGGTCAATGGGTCGACGGCTGGTTACTTTCCAAGTTCAAGAGGAATTCGTCAGGGAGACCCCCTGTCCCCTTTCCTCTTCATCATTCTAGCTGAATCCCTTGGCAGGGCAATCAAAAGGGCTATGGACGACGGTGGCATCTCTGGGCTGCGGACATCATCTCTCTCCCCTCCCTTATCCCACCAGCAGTTTGTGGACGATACCATCATTGCTACACGGGCCTCTGTCCCTCAGGCCAGATGCGTCAAAAGGATCCTTGACACCTACGCTGCTGCTGCTGGTCAGGAAATAAACTACACAAAAAGCAACTGCTATTTTCTTCACACCCCGGGCATCAGACAAAGAAGGATTGCCCGCATCCTCCAATGCTCCATTGGCGAACTCCCCGCGACCTATTTAGGCCTCCCCTTGTTCACCCACAGCCCCAAGAATGCCATGTGGGATGGGGTTATTGACAGATTTAAGCGTAAGTTAGCTGCTTGGAAAGGCTCCCTTTTGTCCCAAGCAGCTAAGTCTACGCTCACCATGGCGGTTCTTCAAAGCATTCCAGTCTACTTCATGTCGATATTCAAAGCTCCTGCCTCCGTCCATGCCAAGATCGAGCAAATTCAGAGGACCTTCCTTTGGAGAGGACCAGAAAACTCTAGTAAATTTCACCTGGTCAGTTGGGAAAAGGTCTGCCAACCCAGGGATGCTGGAGGCCTAGGTTTGAGAAGGTCGACAGATATGAATCTTGCCTTGTTAGCCAAACAAACGTGGAAGCTGCTTACCAACTTCAACGTGGAGTGGGTCTCTATGATTCAGGACAAATATTTGAAACATAATTCTTTGCTAGACAACAACATCCTCTCCAATGGGTCAGCTTTCTGGAAAGCGGTCCTCCACGCCAGATCCCTCGTATCCAAAGGAACCAGATGGATGCTGGGGGATGGGTCATCCATCAGCTTCTGGGACGACATCTGGATCAAAGATAAACCTCTCAAAGAGTATCCCTATTTTTTTGTTTTACGTCAGGAGTCAGAAAGAGAGTGGGGACGAAGGGTAAAAGACTATATTGACCATCACAATCAATGGAGGTGCTTCCCAGGCAGAGCAGGATCTCGTTTGTCTGAATTGTTAAAAACTCACATCATTCCCACGATGGCTACTCCTGACCGCCTGATCTGGGCCAGGACTGACAGTGGTGATTTCTCAGTTAAGTCAGCTTACTCCCTCCTCGAGAATCCCCCAAGAATATCCTTCCCTCCTGCTGTGGTCTGGGTCAAAAAACTCATTCCCAAGATTGGGTTCTTTGCTTGGATTGCTATCCAAAACAAGGCGCTTACCACCAACAACTTGATGAAAAGAGGGATCCCTGTCCCCAATAGATGCCATCTGTGTTTATCCGACTGGGAATCGGTAAACCATCTGTTCGTTGATTGCAAATTCACCAAAGAAGGTCTTGACTTCTTGAATTCATCCTTCCAGATTCAGTGGGCCCGTCCCAATTCCTTGGTGGAGATCTTTGCCCAATGGCCCTCCCCTTTTCGTCATCCCAAAATTGCCTTCCTTTGGAAGATCTGCCTCCATCATTTTGTCTAGAAAATCTGGCTAGAACGAAACCACAGGGTCTTCTCTGGGACATCCTCCAATCCCATTACTACAGCCAGTAAATCCCTCATTTACGCCATTGAAAACTTCCAGCTCATCCCTTGGGCCTATGCCCCCCTCAGCCAGGTGGAAGTCTCCATCCTCACCTCCCTCAGCATCCCCATTCCCATTTTGGACCCTCCCGCCCCCCATCCCCGATCCTCAGCAGTTTGGCATCCTCCCAAGGCTGGGTGGATCAAACTAAATTTTGATGGCGCATCTAAAGGTAATCCAGGGTTGGTTGGAGCTGGGGGTGTCATGAGGGATCATCGTGGAACCATTATTCTCGCCTTCGCGGAGAACCTACATCATCAGACCAATAATGTCGCTGAGGCCTGGGCTTTGTGGAGAGGCCTCCAGCTCATCAAGGACCAACGCTCCGGTATCCATATTGAAGGTGACTCGGCCATAGTCACTGGTTACCTAAAGTCAAACAAGCAACCCCCGTGGAACATCCGGATGGTGATTCTCGAATGCAAAGCCCTCCTGCACCAGCACAACCAAGTGGATTCTAACCACGTGTACAGGGAAGCGAACAGAGTCGCTGATGGGCTGGCCAATTTTGGGCTGAGCAGACATTCCCTGACAGTTTGGCACCATTCTCTCCCACCAGAGATCCTCCAGCTGGCGCGTTCTGAAGCCATCTCAGGCATGTGATGTCCCAGCCATTTTGCACCATGATTGTCTTCAGAGGATCGCCTTTTCCTCGTGTGTTTTCTTGCCACCTCTGTTGTCTGTGAAACATGATTTACTGTAGCCACGGGAGTGGCTATGCTCTAGCCTCGAGTGATAGTCATTATTTTTGCTGGTATTCCACGTCATCTTTTACCGTGCCCCTTTGGGTGGTGTATCTTCCCAATGTCCTCCCCGTGGCTTCCTTATTTTGTGGCCTTTCGCACCTCCTTGCGCCCGCCTCCCTTTCCTTCTCTACCACCTTTGTGGTTATCCCCCCAATGTCCCTTCCCCCGCCTCCCCATCCCCATGCTGATTCCCAGCCGTCCACTTGTCATCTCCCCACTTCCTGCGGCGTGCCTCTCCAGCCTATCCCTCCCTTTTTCAACCCTGTAGCGGAGCTGTTCCTCCCCATCCCTGTCATCGTGCTTAGCTGGCCTCCGAGCGCCTCCCCTCTGCCTCCCCTCCTCTCCGCCCCGTGCCCTTCTCCCATGGCATTTATCGAGCCGACCTCTCTCCAGCTCGATCCCACAGCTTCAGGCTACCTCCAAGGTTGCCGCCTGATGACCTTGATTTCCAAGTTTTGGGGCCCAGAGAAGGACATTACGTCCGATTTTGTTCGTTCCTGGTCCAACGGGTATGTCTGCGTTTGCAATTTTTGCTTCAAGGTGACTCCCCAGCTCCTTGGGGACATTGCTGCTCTTTCGGTTGTCGATCGTCTGGTGCACCGTGATAAGCATTGCTGGGAGCCAGAGTTGGCCGGTTTCCCCAATTATCAAAACTTTTAGTGGGAAGGCCATGCCCTCCTCCATGAGTCCCTCCCCGATGCTTTTCCCATGGTGGCTATCCCCCTCATGCAATACTTAGCCTGTGACGATCCTGCCAAGCCCATGGCCAGCTTCCACCTTGCCCTCGTCAACCACGTCCGAGGTTTTAGGCCCATGAACATCCCCGATTTCCTTCACCGCTCCCTGCGTCTCTCCATCCAAGCCGCCCGTAGTAAGTCTACTCCTCCCACCCACCAGGGTTTGTTCATCGTCATTTTCTACCACATGATGGCTAACCCCCCTATTGACGCCTCCCCGTTGAACTCGATGGCTCCGGACTCTGCTGATCCCCCTAGCCCAGCTCCGTCTCTTTCCAGTGACCAGTTGGGCAGCGAGGAAGCTGTTGCCTCCCCTGCTAAGACTCCTGCTCCCAAAGCTGGTGCTGCTTCCCCTGCCAAATCCCTAGCTTCTGTCAAACTTTCTGGTCCCCCTCCCTCCTCTTCGTCTCCAGCTAAACCACCCCCTCCGCCCAAATCCGTTGCTTCCCCGTCTGACCCAATTCCCCCTGGCCGTAAGATCCTGGGCAAGCGCAAGGTCAATTCTGAGGTAGCTACTCCTCCGGTTCGTCGATCGTCCCGCTCCAGGAACCCGAAAGCAGCTTCCAGCCATTCTTCTCCATCTCGAGAAGCAGAAGGTCCCACCGGTGACTCGGCCCCGACCCCTGGTTTTTCCAACCGCATGAAGAGGATGTTCCTTCAGAGTTTTATCACCGCCTTCACTTGTGCCATCGAAGGGTTGCAGCAGGCCCTCCAGCAGGTCATGGACGAGGATGTCATCGACATTGATCCTTAGATGGGAGCTGGTTCGTGTTTCGCTGGTTTTTTGTTCGTTTTCTAGTTCACTGAATGTTTTTTGGGTTTTTCTGTAAGGCCCCCTGTTCAACCCCTGCGCGGGTTGCAGTCTCTCCTTTGCGGTGTATATTCCCCTGCGCGGGAAGTTGCGAGCCTGGTCCCTTCCCTTAAGGGATTTTTTGCTGATTTTTATGTCTGCTTTCTTGTTGTAATTCTGGGGTAGGGACCCAGTTAAAACCCTTTCAATATTATCTTTCAACTTACCAAAAAAAATTTTTTTTTAATAATTTTGCGTTGGGAAGACACCAATCTGGCCCAAAAGTTGACTCAAAAGTTTCAATAGTTTTGCGTTGGGTAGACGTAAGGCTACTTGGTGCCTAGAGTTACAGTTCTACAGTTTAAGGTTTCTAGTTTATTTTGCTATGCCTAATTATGTTGTATATTCACCCTTTTAGGGGATGGTTTTTTTTTGTAAGGGGATGTTAAATAACTGTAATTTGTTTTCTTAAGATCCCACTCTATTGATGGGGATGTTTTTTTGACTGATGGCGTTAGCCACATTAGCCATGTGGCACATTTATCCGCCTCTTTTTTTGTTTGTAAAAATGTATTTTATTCTTTAATATAATGCTTTTTACATCAAAAATAAATATAAGTAAATTTAGAATGAACACAACAATAGATAGTCTACTTTATGAATAAAGTCATTGTAAGAATGGTCCCTTGAATTATTGTTTATTATGAACTTTCTTGATAGCAAAAAAATAAAGTACAAACCCAATTCAAATTTCATAACTTTTTTATGTTAAGTTTGATCATCAACCAAAGTAACTTAACATGGAATCAAAGTAACAATGTATAGTCTTTGCCCACAAAGGATACCTTAGTGGTATATCTTTAAGTTTTCATCCAGGAGACCCAAGTTCAAACCCCCATACAAAGAAATTGGGTCTCTTTTCAAAAACCTCAGTATAAGCGGACTGGGGTCCCTTTCAAAAACCCATATTTTATCTTAGAATTTTATTCTGCCTAAGATAACATAGTGGTTAGGACGTTGGCTTTTCTTTGAGAAGTTTAAGGTTCAAACCAAAACATATCTAAAATGGGACAAGTTGAATGGAGCGTTTGTTAGTTGGTTGTCTGCCTTAAAGGTTAAGGGAACCTATGCCTTAAAGGTTGAGGGAACCCATGCTTTAAAGGTTGAGAAGACCCGTTGACATCGTCTTATCCAATGAGCTAGATTATATAAAGGCAACATCCAATGGTGTTACCAATTTTCTTATGTATATTAAAAAACAATATATGATCTTTAATTGTAACATATAAATTTGAAAAAATCTTAGTAATTTCATTTTTATAATAATTTTAACCAAAGTTTAATTATCTAATAACCAATATACCTAATGTACCTTTTTGTTGCCAACTCACTCATTTACACCACCTAAGAGTAATTTGATTTAATTACAACGAAGATTTTCATTTTGTTCTTTTTTATTGGTACAAATAAACATGAGCATGTAAAGATGGATTAAAGATGGATTGCTATTGTGGTCGAGATGTTAAAAAAAAACAATTAAAAAACATAAATATTTGACATTACCTGTTAATTATGAACAATCAAATACTTATAACAATAAAAATTATTCAACTTTAAGTTTCAAAATCAATAAAAATAATCAAATTATCAATGTACTGTGATATAAATTATAAAATACCATATTATGCATAAATTAAACCTTATGTAAATAAATATAACAATAATTTAACCGTAAAATTATTTTAATTTTATTAATCTCATTTTTTTATACTACCTTAGTAGTTATATATTAAAAAAAAACTATAATCTCATAAATACAGGTGATATTTTTCATAAAGTTAATATAAAAGTTCTAAGTCAACACATTTTTTCAAATAATTAAAATTATTTAAAAGGATCATGATCCTTTATAAAAACATGTGTAAAATGATTGAAGCTCCCAAGGGTTAGGTGGATTGGTAAGCGCTTGTCTGACCAGACACTTCTCAAGAAGACACCTAGGTTCAAACCTCGGGGACAACCTGTTTGTAAAGGTAGTAGTCTAATTTGAATTTTTTAAGTGTGCATCAAACCGACAATGACGGTGTGAATCCCAAGCGGTGGTTCCCTTCATGCCAACTCAACAATAACCTCAACAATAACGAGGTAGAATAGGTTAGCCCCAAGGGCTAGGTGGATTAGTAAGTTCTAGTCTGGATGAGCATTTACCAAGAAGAGACTTAGGTTCAAACCTTGGTAGTGCCAGTTTGCAAAGGTAGTAGTCTGATCTGAATCCTCTGAATGCGTGCCAGATCGACGATGATAGTACGAATCCCGAGTGACCGACGGTCCCATCTCACGCCAGGTCAACAAAAACAAGACGAATAGGTTTTGTGGTTGCAGTCCCTGTGGTTTGAACCCTGTGCTGATCAGTTACTAAAAATAGTGGTTGTAGCCAACTCTCCCATATAACCAAAAAAAAAAAACGAGGTGAAATAGGTTTGATAGCAGCAGCCCTTTTGACTTGAATTCTGCGCTTGCCAGTTACTAAAATAGTGTGGTTGTGACCAACTTTCCTATATAACCAAAAAAAAAAACACATTCTTTCAAAAAAAATTCAATCAATTCCAATATTTAAAACAAGTTTATAATTGAAAGGCTCTTTTATCATGTGTTTTAAAAAACAAACTACCTTGTATTTCAAACGTCCCACGGGTAGAGCGCAACGGTTCAGGCTTTGGCTCGTTTTCGAGAGGTCCAAGGTTCAAACCGCGACATGGATGAGTATGTGAGGGGGTGGGTGTGTGGTAAATTCCCTATTGATAAGCATAGCTCTCGATTTTAGGAGGGATCATGGTTGGGGGAACCTACCCAACCCTATACGTCAATCGTAAGGGTTTCTCACACTAACCAAATAAAAAAAAAAAACTTGTATTTCAAACTTAAAATATTATTAAAATAATAATTTTATTTTTTTAATTTAAAAATTTTATATTTTTTCAAAAAAATATTTAAAAAAACTAATATAAGTATATAAAATATTTTTAATAAAATGATGAAATTCAATAAATTATATATGTAATACTGGTTCAAATATTATTACAATATTATTTTTAATTACTAAAATTTTGTTATAATCTTAAATAAACATTTATCTAAAATCTAAATCTAAATAAAATAAAATAATATTTTAATGATAACTTCACATTAACCAAATAAATAAAAAAAACTTATATTTCAAACTTAAAATATTATTAAAATAATAATTATATTTTTTTAATTTAAAAAAAATTTATATTTTTTCAAAAAAATATTAAAAAAATCTCCCCTCACACGTTGCAAATATGTTGTATATAGAAGTTCCTTATCCACAAAAAAAAAAAAAAAAAAAATATATATATATATATATATATATATATATATATATATATTTATTTTTTTTTAAATACTAAAATATTTTTAATAAAATGATGAAATTCAATAAATTATATAAGTAATACTGGTTCAAATATTATTACAATATTATTTTAAATTACTAAAATTTTGTTATAATCTTAAACAAACCTTTATCTAAAATCTAAATTTAAATAAAATAAAATAGTCTCTAAGGTTAGGTGGATTGGTAAGTGACTAAAAGATTGTTTCATATAACTTCATATAATAAGGGTAGGAATAGTCCATGAAGGGTAGGTGGATTGGTAAGTGCTTGTTTAGCTAGACACTTACCAAGAAAATACTCAAGTTCAAACCTCGGGGGCAGCTTATTTGCAAAGGTAGGTCTGATCTGAATTTTCTGAGTGTGCATCTCAACGATGACCGGTGGTCCCCTTCACGCCGGGTTAACAACTACGAAACATAATAAGTTTGGTAGAAGCAGCCCTATAATTTGAACCCTACCCAATTACTAAAAATAGTATAGTTATGACCAACCCAAAATAAAACAAAAAGTAGGAATAGTTTTAATAGCTATAGCAACTTAAGCCAACACTGAAAGTTTACCTGAAAGTTTACCTTGCAAAGTTTATTATTAGTATTAATTATATAAAAGACAAAGACTCCCGCCCATAGAAATTCAAATCCTTAGTAATTTATTGTTTCATCTATTCACTCTAAATTCCAAAGATCATTATGAAACAATCTCAATTTTCCTTTGCACTAGTGTAAACGGGTCTGTGTAGCATTATCAGAAATGTCAAAAATTCCTAGATGATGACTGAAATTGTAGTCTGTGCAATTTATTTGAACATAGGTGTTCCTTGCTGGCAAACCGCAAAACTTAACGAACCATAATTTCCGGAAAAGAAGCATATGTTGTTTTCACCCAGGACACTCCACATTTCTCCGTTTTAGTCTGCGCCTCCTAATGGGGAAGGAGAAAATTAATGCAAGTCAAACACTCAGGCTCACCTGGACCCCTCCCAAGGAGGTCTTGGTAATGGAGGGATCACGCGGAGTGCCCACCTGGTTCTCAGCATTCCAAAGAGATTATAAGCGCGTGGGATATGCGGGTGTTTTTGCTCTTTTCCAAGACAAAATGGTCCAAAAATAGGCCTCTTGGTTAAGGGAAGCTCGGAGGAATTGAGGATGATAAGAACGGGATTTGAATTGGGCTGGGCTGATGTGGGTGGGAACGATTTCAATTTACTAGGAAGGGAAGTTGCAAGCGCAAGTTGTGGCATCAGGTATTGGCACAGTACATATAGCAAGGCCCTCATGCTGATTTCTGCATCCCAGAATCCCTTGTGGGTGTGCTTGAATTGGCTGATTTGAGGCTAAAACCAGTGCCTTTTGAGTTCTCTAGGTTTTGGGCTTGAGCATTTCAGAGACCCCCTTGGATTTTGCCGATACACATTAGAGGCTTTTGATACCCATTTGTATTTTGCCTATACCCATTAGGCTTTTCTTGTCGCATAATGTGCCAATGTGTGTTGGCATAAGGGGAAGTCGTTGGAGAGAGAGCGCTCTTGCAATGCAGAGAGTTGGTTTTATTGTTTTGCTTGTGTTGGGTCTTGCAGTCTTGGGACAATGTTGGGATGTTTTGGCTAGAAAGAGGCTGTCGGACGCAGAGGCCCAATACATTAGTCGGAGGCAGCTGTTGCATTACAGGGTTGGGTGTGGGGAGAGAGAGGAGAATGTCGATGTTGATCCCACATTGAAGTTCCCAAATCCAAGGTTGAAAAAAGCCTACATTGCCCTCCAGGCATGGAAGAAGGCAATTCTTTCAGACCCACAGAACATAACTGGTGATTGGGTTGGTAGTGATGTGTGCAAGTACAGCGGCGTGTTTTGTGCCCCTGCATTGAATGACCCTAATATTACTACTGTGGCAGGCATTGATCTGAACCATGGAGACATTGCAGGGCATCTCCCACTGGAGCTTGGGCTGCTCACAGACCTGGCATTGTTCCATATCAATTCCAATAGGTTTTGTGGGATTGTGCCCCATACGTTCAAGAATATGACCCTGCTCCATGAGTTGGATATCAGCAATAACAGATTTGTTGGGCGATTCCCCAAGGTGGTGTTGTCTATACCTAAATTGAAGTTCTTGGACCTCAGGTTCAATGAGTTTGAAGGGTCACTACCAAAGGAGGTGTTCGAGAAGGATCTGGATGCCCTCTTCGTGAATAGCAACAGGTTCCATCTGGAAATCCCTCATAACCTTGGAAAATCCCCTGTTTCAGTTCTTGTTTTCGCCAACAACAACTTAAGAGGATGCCTGCCTCTTAGCCTGGGTGACATGTCTGCCACCCTCAATGAAATCCTCCTTATCAATAACAATTTATCAGCCTGCTTGTCCCCTGATATTGGGAAGTTGAAGAACTTGACTGTGTTTGATGTAAGTTTCAATAATTTAGTTGGCTCTCTCCCAGATAGTATTGGAGATTTGGTTAGCTTGGAACAGTTGGATATTGCTCACAATAAGTTGTCTGGGACTGTCCCTGAAAGTGTTTGTGCACTGCCCAATTTGCTGAATTTTACATTTTCCTACAATTACTTCACAGGAGAGGCGCCCAATTGTATGAAGCTTCCGTCCAAGGGAGTCATTTTCAATGACAAGGGAAATTGTATCCTCGGCAGGAATTCTCAGAATTCATTCAAGAGATGTGCCAATTCCATTTTACACCCGGTGGATTGCTCTAAATCTAGCTCCTGTCATCCAGTCAAAGCCCCACCACAATGCCTTGTACCAACCCCGCCTCCACCTTCTCCTTCACCACCTCCACCATCTCCTCCTCCTCCCTCCACCTCCACACCACCTCCACCAACAACATCTCCACCCCCACCATCTCCCTCTCCACCCCCACCTGTTTACTGTGTTCGTCCGTCTCCACCTCCACCTTCACCATCTCCTCCCCCTCCAGCTCACCACTCCCCTCCACCGCCACCACCAGAAAATTACTATAACCCACTTCCACCTCATTTTGCTTCCCCTCCACCACCACCACCAGAAAATTACTATAACCTGCCTCCACCCCATTTTGCTTCCCCTCCTCCGGTCAACCACTCCCCTCCGCCTCCACCACCACAAAATTATTATAACCCGCCTCCACCCCATTTTGCTTCCCCTCCTCCGGTCAACCACTCCCCTCCACCACCAAACTCTCCATTTCCACCTCCACCTCCACCTTGCATAGAGTACCCACCTCCATCCCATTCCCCTCCACCGCCACCAGAAAACTACTAAAACCCACCTCCACCACCTACCCCCTCTTCCCCGCCTCCTATTTACAACCCTCAACCATCACCTCCATCTCCTTCTTTGCCTCACCCACCTGCATGGCCACCGCAGCAACAAAATAAGCAGGAAATCTTCCACCAAGCATCACACCAAAAGTTTGTAGAATACCCTTTCCTAGCATCTAATATCTTTTTTTTTTTAATCAATTGCAAGCTATTTGATATAAAGTTTAGTGTTGGCAATCTTATTTTTAGTGTTGTGGAAAGGACATTGGAATGATCTTATGTATTTTACTACAAAGGTTTATTCGACAATATGAAAATATTTTGTATTGTCTTTTTTGGTAATCAATGCAATAAAGGTGGTATTGATTTGAAAATAATTTGTATTGTTTTTCTTGATAATCAATGTAATAAATGTGGTATTGATCTCACTTATTTGTAGATATTCTTTTTTTAGCTCATGTAACCATTAACAATATATCATTCTTCAATAAAACCTAAATTTTTTAAAATAAAATTATACGAAACCCATCATGGCTAGTTGCCTTGATAGGATGGAAAGAGAAAATTGCTTTGTGTAGCTCTTTCATAGAGATCTTCTTCATCTAGATTTCATTTTGATTTTGTGTGATAATTGATGATATATTTTACAAAAGCTTACCTTGATTGTACTTATCTCGTCCAACATGTAAACAAATATCTTTGAAATAATTAATTGCTTCCTTCATGATATCTTCTTCTTCTCAACATTTCTTCCATCTAAACTTGAAATATTTTAATGCAATGAAAAAAACCTATTTTGGTTGCAGAATGAAAATTTTTAGTATTTCTATCTCTTTCCTTGAGTTCTCTCCCTAGAATCTTGGAACCAATATGACTCCTCCTTGTTCAATATATTATGATAAGAAAAAAGTAATTGTTTTTCTCACACATGAGTATATTGGTCCATTTCATTGATTTCTACTCTCTTGTAAATTTTTGAGCTTGGATTCTATTTTCTTATTTTTTCAAAATATGTTATCAAAACATTTGACATTCAAAATCTTCATTTATCTCTTTAGATATTTCGTCTTTTAAACAAACCTATGCATTCATAATCCTTCAAAATTTGCTTCATTCCATCATAACATAACCATATGAAAAAATAGGGTCTTAAAGCCATATAAATTAAAAGTGAAATGACTTTGGATGACCATGATTAAGTAAATTACATCTCAAGAGAATGGGTTTGTGATCTAATCCTTCTCATAATAAAATATCTAAAGAGATTATATACTCTATTTACAAACATATGTTGGATAACAAATATCCGTCCAATATTCAAGCTATATGAGCTTACCTAATGTGTGTATTATCCCATGTATACTGAAAGGTTGAAGGAATAACATCTCAAAGGCCACTTGAATAAAAAATGAACCAAAATCCTACATTAACTTAGACCATCTAGGAGTACCACCCTTCTCTTTTGAAGGAGATAGAATTATGTTGAATCATCCAAGAATCCATAGATCACTATTATGAAACATCATTATTATTATTTTTTATTAGGGTAGAAGAAGGGGTTTTGAAAGGGACCCTGAACCTTTTATAATAAGCATCAACGAACAACATTTACGCTCCAAAAATGGTTCCAGACCTTAAACAAGAATATCGAACAACATTTATACTATATAAAATTTTTGACTTCAATATCATTTAAGATTACAAAAAATATAACAGACAATAAACAATCAACAAACCTAGACAAAGCTTAAACCAACAGAGACAAAAAACTATCTTTGGGACAAACCATCCCTTTGTTGTCCAATGTTTTTTGTTGGACCTTAAGCATCAAGATCCTCCTTTTTAGCTAACTTAACCTGTCTAGAACCAGGAGTGTTCAAAAAATAATTTTTGCTCTTATCATAGTTAACTTTTTGATCCGTAGCCTGGTCATACTAATCCAAGATCGATTTTAGATCTTTTGCCTGTGGAATGGAGGATTTTAAAGAGGTAAATGTATCATCCACAAACTACTAGTGAGACACTGGTTGCAAATTAGTAGCTAGGATGATCCCATCAACCCTACCAATTGTTGTTGTCGTTGAGATTGTCCTCCCTAAAACCTCAACAAGGATAATAAAGAGATAGGGAGATAAGGGATCTCCCTATCTCAACCCCCTCTTGCTTTGAAAATACCAAACTGAAGATCCATTCACCAAAATAGAAAACATAGCAGAAGAGAAACACGCCTTGATAAGACTTACCCATTTTTGGTGAAACCTAAACCAGGTCAAAACCTTAATTAGGTATCCTAGAAAACTCCGTCATACGCCTTGTTCATGTCTAATTTTAGTAACATTCTTGCATTTCCACTCTTATCAGTGAAATGATGAATAGTAATAATTTCATCTAAACTTTGATGTCTCTTCGCAAAGCCTCCTTGTTGAGAATCAATTATAAATGATAATACGTTTTTGATCCAGTTGGTTAGAAATTTTGAAACAATTATGTAGAGAGTGGAGCAAAGACTTATCAATCAAATGTTAGAAAATGACTTGGCTCTAGCTACTTTTAGGATTAAAACTAGAAATGTTGAGTTGACATCTCTTGGCATAAATTGATTTATTTCGATATCCATTACTGCTTGAGTGACATCCCCTACAACTATATGCCAAAAAAAATTAAAAATAATAGTTGGAAAACCATCAAGGTCCTGGAGCCTTGTCTCCTTGTATCTCAAAGACAACTTTTTGAATTTCCTCTTCTTTGAAGGGGTTGAGCAAGTAATTATTTAATTGGTTTGTAACCAGGAAAGGAATGTTCTGAAGCAATGAATCTGAAGCAACCCCATTTACTAGATCTTCCACACCTATGAGGTTGAAGAAGAAATTAGCAGCCTCCTCTCTGATATGTATGAGGTCAAAAGTTATTGATCCATCAAGTTTAACCACTTCTTTAATTTTATTATAACTAATGTGTCTTAAAGTAGAGACATGAAAAAATTTGTATTCCTATCACCTTCCTTTAGCTAGGTTACTCTGGATTTTTACCTCCAAAAGGTTTCCTCACAAGCTAAAACATTGTGGAATTCACACAATAGCTCATTTTCTTTTGCTCTCAATTCACAAGATAGATTTTTTGATTGAAGGGTTGATTCTAAATCATTTAGCTATTTTTTCAAATCTGCCTTTTTCTTTTGAAGATCACCAAAAACCTCCCTATTCCACACCTTAAGATTTTTCTTTATAAACCTTAGCTTTTTTGCCACTTGGGTTAACTTACCTCTAGAGAAATCCCATCACCACCAATCCTCATGTTGGAGCCACATCTTCTCAAAACAGAAAGGGCTCTTAAAGGTTCCTTTTCTGACCTATGACTCCCAAACTAGAGGATAATAATCAGATCTTATCTTTGGATGGGTTGTTAGGGTTGAATCCCAAAAGAAGAAGACTCTCTTGTGACAGCAAAAAATGATCTAGATGATTTTGAATTAATTGGTCTCCTAGGCATCTATTACTCCAAGTATACTTTACTCTTCGAAGCTCTATATCCGTAAGTTCATTCTCATTTACAAAATTTGCAAAAACTATCATGCCTTCAATAATGGACTAACTCCCTTCCCTTTTGTCTGAAGGGCAAATGGGAGAGTTAAATTCCCTTGTCAAAACCCAAGGAAGGTCCATAAAGAAATTCCTTAATTGGCTTAGATCCTTCCATAACTGTTTCCTTCCTATAATTGAGTTTGGAGCATAAACATTAGTAACTATCCACTGTTGGTTTTCCTCCTTATAAAAAATGAATTGCCATGAAGCTTCGGTTCAAAACTATCAATATTCCTTCAAATCTATTTTGATTCCATATACTTAAAAGACCTCCTGAGGCCCCTACAACTAGGTCTACCACAAAATTGGTCCCTCTTCCATAGTATTTGTTTGATAAGTTTAGCTTGAGGTTCATCAAGTTTTGTTTCTTGTAAAAGCATGATATCTAGATCAATTTCTCTTCTCAATGCTTAGACTACTCTATGCTTAGAGAGGTCATTGAGACCCTTCACATTCCAAGAAACTATCTTAATTTTTTGGGTTTTGTTTGCTATTTTTTCCCTCCGCCCCAATTCAAGATAGATTGGGTATCATTTGCAATCTTAATAGTTGTTTCTCTTTCTTTGATTCCCTAATTAGTGGATCTGCTAGTTTTTTGGTCAATTCCTACATCTAAACATCCTTTTTTGTTTTTTTAGTGATGCTTATTGGGGTAGGTGAAACCTTTCATTTTTTCCCCTCATTATCAAAGAAAATTAATTCTTTATTTCATTTTGAAACAATATTCTCCTGATTGGTTCTTGCATTAGCATCCCATTGAGTTTCTAGCACTGCCTCCACTTCTTGGGATTCATCATTTGTTTCTACCAAGTCTTCTATGTTCTCCCTTAGACATTCAAATGATTTTTTTGATCAATTCTATTCCAAGGGTTACCAGATTTTGGAATTGAGGGCCTTACCTGGTCCATATTTTTGGATGAATCTCCTTCCTCTTGTTTATTGATATCCTTTCGGATTTTTTGGGGATTTATTGGATTCTCTTCCACGATTTGACCTTATTCTACTATGTCTTACTGGATTGAAAATTAATTTTGTTGTTCTTCCCTCTTATTATACTCAATTTATTCATTTTTATGTTGTTTAGAACTTTTTCCTCTGCTTTGCTTTCTGTGCCAAACCATTTTATTCTAGGTCACTTATTTTCTAAACAAATATACACTAGCCACATGCCCTAGTTTTTTTACAAGAACTACATTTAGTTGGTGCGTTCTCATATTCAATTCTTTGGTTCCAAACACCCAACTTCAAAACCAATCAGATTAACTCAGGAAAATCCTTCTCTAAGTCCACATTAACATAGATCCTTGCAAAAATAAGCCTTGATCGAGCCTTAGTAGCAAGGTCTAGGGATATTAGTTGTCCAAATTCCTTTGCTATGCCAAAAAACATCTCTTCATTCCAAAAATGAAATGGAAGGCTCAACAGTCTTACCTAGACTGGGGGTTGGGAGAAACTTTGTCTCTAGATTGAAGTTTATTCTTCATATTTGCAAAAAAAAGTCCCATCACCCAAAAAACCATGGGCCTCCCCATAGGATCCTATATGAATCCTCTTTATAGATTAATTTAACCATAAAAAAACCTTTCGATAGTGTCATAATTTCTATGTGTTCGTTTGGTCTCCATTTTGAGAAGGCCCATTTTCTCATTGTATCTAAACCAGGTCAAACACCCATAAAATATCCAACTAGGTTATCGAGAATGAAGAGTTCTCCATTTTAGGCTACAAAATAATTTTTGTTTGTTCGATTTTTCCTTTTCCACCAATTACATGTGACCAAAATCGTATTTTTGGGTCAAACTGATGCTCTCTTGGATCTCTCGACAAATCTACCTTCTTACTTGAGTCCTTAAAAGTTGACTCGGGGTATGGGGTTGTTATCTATAGAGTCTTTATTGAATCTATGTCCTCACTATTCCCACCACTCTCGCTCCCGTTACCATTCACCATTTCCCAGTTCGTTAACAAATATACTTATATTTTAAACTTTGGTTTTAGGATGGGCACCAAAGAAACCCTTAGACCCTCGACCACAACCAACAAGGAATGGGTTTTTTGTGTATCCATAGGAGGGAGTGGGAATCGTACCTAGGTCGGCCACAACCAACACCCTTTGTTAAGTTCCCCACTATGATCAACCAACTCACCCACTCAAGCGGATGTGATTTTAGATCTTATTAAACATCATTGTATTTGACACATATATGTTAATATCTATCCACCATATTTCATGTGGAGTAACTATAGTTAGAGCAAATATATTTATAACCTCAACTTTGATGTTTTCCTCTTTTTTGAAAAATATACTAACACCCCAATTATTTTTTGCTTCTAGAAATTATCCATCCCATTTGCTTTCATCTCATATTGTCACAATACCTTTGGAAGCTCATGTAAAAGAAACTGCTAAATAATCCCCCATCTTCCAAATATTTTTTAAAGTATTTCTTACATTCCTTTTGTTTCTTGTTTAAAAATAAACTCACAACAATAACAACCTATTAATTTCTTAATTAATATTTTTTGAGGGATCTTATACATGCCCCTAATATTTGTGATACCAATTTTATGATTGCTTTATTTTTATTTTTATTTGTGGGCTTACCCCACTGTTTGTTAAAAATTATGATATTTATAATCAATATCCCCTTGAGTCTCCTTTTATATTTACTCTTGCTTTGGGGGTATTCCTCTCTTTTTTCCATTCCCATCAACACTTCCATATTTGTCAATCTCTTCTATTTTTTCATAATATTCATAGTGAGACTTATTTTCCAAATATTTATGTCATCATAGAGAAATTGAGATTTAAGGAGTAGCCTCACAAACACTTTCTTCTTTATTTTGTCCTTAAATCTCTGAAGTACAAGTATGATTGTCCATGTTGATTACTTGCTCTAAAAACCTTATATGTTGCCCTATATTGACCTTGACCTCTTTCACCTCCTTTACTTTAAAATTTGTCTCTCCATCTTCTTTTGCATCTTTAACTCCTCTTGAATGTGAACTTATGCATTGTACTTCCTTATCCTTGTATTATTTTTTCTTTTAATGGTTGATTTGAGTAAATAGTAATGGCCTTTGTCATTTTATGATGTAGAGGGGATTCCTTTGCCACTTTCTCGGGAGTGGAAAATATTTGATTTGGCTCAACTTCTACTATAATATGATCTACTTGCTTCACATTGAAATCTGTCTCAAAGCAAAAAATATCCATATTTTTTACTTTATAATATCTTGCCATGTGTCTAATATCATAACATTTACAATATTGAAATGCACTTGTTTATCCCATTCTCTTGATTCAAATTTAATTCTAATGGACTATGAACAAGGATTTTAAAATATTCATGGAAATACATATTTGAGTGTACACAACATTCTCTAGATTCAATAGTTGGTGCCTCCTAGAAAAACTTCTCTAGAGTATTGCCAATATTCTTAAAAAAAAATTTATTGATAAATTGACATATAAGTCCTAAAAGACTAAACCATGCTAGAATTCTTTTATTAGTCTATGTATCCATAGAAAAATTCTCACTTCATGGTCTTAAATGTAGTGCATCTCTCCCCCTAAAACATGGACCACCATCTATATTTTATCCTTGTAATATGAATTGGAGAAGATAACGAGGAAAATATTTGGGAAGAAAATTCATGGAGTAAATTGAATTCAATCTCCACTTCCACTTGATCCAATTAAGGATTCCAAAAAAACTTGAGCTTTATTTGTGAAACCTTTATATTAACCCTCTACTTTTAAGAATCATTATATCATGATCCATAATATCATCCTTGATAATTACTTTTGGTGTAAGTATATAATACCTAGATTGGGTTTGTTATAGATTCTATTTTCCTCTTGTCCCCAAGTAGGTCATCCATACTTCCAACTAGGGAATCCTTACTTTGATTTAGGACTTTAAAAAATGACTCCCTACAATGCTACCTAAATTTTCTTCATAAGAATCCTTCAACATTTTTTATTTCCCCAAAGTTTTCAAATAAGAAAAAGTGACACTCACTTCTTGCTCGCACTTGGAATACTTGCTTTCTTTCTAAACAAGAAAAGGTGAGGCTTAGTCTTAGATCATACTTATTCTTAATTTGCATTAGCTCCAACTTTTGGTTATAAGGGATTCAAATAGGCCCCACTTGTATCACATCATGACCGTATAGTGGTATTATAATAGCTTAATAATTATGCATATATTAACAAAAAATATTTAAACCTAGGTCCCCTCCTTGAAAGTTGAGGAATTTAATGAATTGGGCTAATGCTATTTTATGACTCGCTCCCAAATTTTAACAATAAATAATAGTTTCAATTAAATTGTACCTCACTAATTAAAATAAGGATCATGTGACAACTAGTTTTTCATTGTAATGAGTGGCATAATTTAAATGATTAAAATATTAATGAACTTGAATTAAATATGACTCGACAAAATATGTATTTAAAAACACAAAATAAATAACACATGTGTCTAAGTATTAGCAAATTAACAATGTAAAATCGTATTATATATAAAAGCATGTAAGAGACATTGTAAGCAAATTTGCATTTTGATTTATTATCTATATTAACACTTTCCACTAAAATTACCACCCATAACATAACAAAAATATATGAGTTGATAACTTTCATCTAATAAGCCTTTGCAAAATGATATATAAGATAATTTCAAAAATTATGGCAAATAGATTGAAAAGCATTTTAGAAGGCTACAATCTATATAAGATTGCTTTGCAAAATTTCTATGTATGTATACATGTATGTGTGTAAAATATCACTTTTAAGATTTTCAAAACTGAATTTGATAAAATTCAAAGATATTTTATTTGGAAAGGATGTAAGGAAAAATTTAGGTTTCTTGTTTGAAAGTGGGATAGGGTTTATAAAGGAAAGAATATTTGAAGGGCAAGCTAGTAAAATTATAAACATGGGGAAAACTTGGTTGGATAGTATTCAAGATTAAGAAAAGAGTTGGTCAAGAATATTACTTCATAAGTATATAGGTTATGTGGATGTAATAAAATGTTAAGGACACAAATCCTACCTAGGGGTTCAACAATATGAAACTTCATATCAAGAAGTTTGCAATTGATCAAGAAATATATTATGTGGGTGGTCAATGACGGGGATTATTTACATTTTTGTTTTATGCTTGGTTAAACAATTATCCTCTTAATTCTAATCCAAAATAGAAACCATTAGCTTGGGCCTATTTAGCTTATAGAGGTGGAAAATTCAAGAATTAATTTTTAATGAGCAATAACTTCATATCTTTGATTACTATTAGTAATTTGTTAGAGGGAGATAACTTCAAAATATTAGCAAATGATCCCAAATATATCATAGGTCTAGGTTTCCACGATCGTAAAATCACTTACAAATAATCTCACACACACATATTGCACAAAATAAATCTTTATTGATAATAATATTTTTTTAGTACAAACTTGTTCTCATTACATAGCATGGAGCTTTGTCTCCAATATATAATTTTACAAAAGACTCTTTAATACTCTTGACTTTTTCTCTCCTCAAACTCCTGGGAGATGCAACCTTTCACATGATTTTATTACATTATGACAAGGCTTATCATGACTACATAACTTCCTACTTCTAATCTTGACACATATCACATGATTCTTCACATCCGCAATTGACACCTATCACTTATGGCTCTTCACTTGCATTCATGACACTTGCACACTTGACAAATATAACTCATAACTCACATGACACATAAAATATCTTCACAACTGCACACCTGCTATTGACACAAAATATTAAATACACTCTTAATATAAATATTTACAATAGTACTTAATTGTACCAAATAATGTAATACTGCTAACACACCCTCATATTACATTATTTGGTTTGAAGGCTTTTAGCATTCATTCTTCAATTATGGTCTTTGTTTTGTCTTCATCCTCTATCTTTGGCTTTGGTATTATGATGTTAACTCTAGTATACTTTTATGTTTGGATGTTGAAGATGTTCTTTTGACTTGATTCTAATAAGTCATAACAATAACAAATGTTTGAATCCAATGATGCTTTGAATTTAACACATGTTGAATGTACCAACATCTCCTCATGTTCATCATTATTGAGTGTACATTCTTTAGTTACACCCAAATATGTTTCTTGAAGTAAATCATTTGCTATCATATTCCATAAATCATTTGTGTCACAACCAATGTTCATTTCAAGTTTATTTTCTAGACTCAATAAATTCTTCTTGTCTTTATAGATTTCAAAAGTAAGCAATGCCATATATATTATCATACCTATATCAATAGGTAGTATAATAGCATATTTAGAATTTCCTTTTGCTTCAAAAAGTTTTGAATGTAGATAATTGCCAAATGTTGTAAATTTTCATCTTTGAGCTTTAAATATAATCTCTTCTTCAACTTTATTAGAATATCTCTTTGTTCATCAAAAGTATTTATTATATGTGGTGTGTAATATTTTAATTTTCTTAACATTTCTTCATTATCCTCTGAAAAAGCATTTTGAATAATTTCTTCCATATTGAACTTTGCAAAACAATTATCTTTCTCAATATTTGTAGATTTCCCTTTGATATAGACTTCTTGATTACTCTCAAAACTTAAACTTCAATTTATCTTTCTTTTCTATCTCCTAATTTTCAAATTTCAAGTTTCACTTCTTTCAAATTTTCATAATCTTCTTCTCCTTTTTCTTCTTCAAATTCTCAATCAATCACAATCAATATTAATTCAATTCATTTTTCACTTCTTATAACTCCCAAATTTTTAATTTCAAATTCTTTCCTCTTTTAACAAATTTCAAATTTTAATTTCTTCTTCAGTATTCAATTTCATCAAATAATCAATTTCAAACTTCTTCTTATGTCTCCTTAAATTCTCAAATTTAATTTCACAATTTCACTTTCAAATTCAAATAAATGATTTCATTCCCTTATACCTCCTATTCATTAATTCATTCCTTAAATATTCCTTTTAACTCTCAAATTTGATTCTTTTAATCATTAATATCTTATAAGTCCTAAATTTATCCTCAAATACTTATAACTCTTGAAAGTTAATAAAAGCAATTATCTCCATCAAATAAATAAAGTGTCTGAAATAACTCATAAACTTAGTGTGCCCTTTAATAATATTAAATACTATAACTTTACCTTAGTCTCTACCATATCTCAATTTGAATCAATTTAGGGCATCTAAGATAAATTTTACACAAAAGTTTCACGTTACAAGAAATATTAGGCATTACAATGCAATATGAATCATATTTTGTCCTTCTGATGCACTCATGTTCCAAATATGCAACACCCTTTTGACCTTTTTTGGATTCACTTTGATTCATGTTGTGCTCATGGCTCAAAATTTCATCCTCTATCTTTCACTAGTCCTTAGGTCTATGTCCTTTAGCTTCCTTTAGTTCTTAAGTCTACATCCTTTAGCTTCCTCTTGTCCTTAGGTTTGCATCCTCCAGCTTACACTCATCCTTAGGTCTATTCTTGCTAGCAAACATCTTTAGCAATCATCCTCTCTCACGTTCTTTAAATATCTTCTTTCAATAAAATTCCAACAAACGTCTAGTTGAAAATATTTTCTCCTCCAATCAATCTCATATTTAATACCTTTAATAATCATCCTTTTCCAATGTTCTAGTATGTGCTCTTCAATAGTCTTCCTCAATAATATTCTCCAATTCATCAATAAACCATCCTCTAATCTTCTTCAAATTTTTATCTTCTCAACAATTTCACCAACAATATCTTCTTCCATTAAAAAAATTCTCTCTTCAAACTTTATCTAATCTTCTTCCATTAATATCTCTCACACTCAATATCTTCTACAATCCTTCATTATCTTTACTTCTAGCTTCAGTAATCCTTCTTCAATTCCAATATCACCACACTAAATTCAATCTGCTCACTCTTCATCTCTCTCTCTCCACCTTGTATAAATCTAACTAAAGTGGATCTGATTTCACTATTAGAAAATGATCCCAAAGATATCACAGGTCTAGGTTTTCAAGATCATAAAATCACTTACAATAATATCACACACTTACAATATCAACATTGCACAAAATAACACTTTGTAAAGTTGGGATATAAGAGTTTAGAGAAATCAAAATTTATTACTCCCAAGGATTTCCCTTGGATGAATGTTTGGTCACTTAAGGACCTCCCTAAGGCCTAAACATTCCTTTGGTTATCATTCCAAAGGAAATATTTTATGAGTGATAATCTAAAATAAAGAGGATATCATGGGCTTTTTAGTCATGCCTTACGTAAGGAGAAGCTACAAATATAAAATAGTCTACTTTTTTTAGCCCTTTGATTAGACCATTGGGGTTACTTTTTTAAAGAAAATATAACATATTTGGAGTTTCATCAACATATTAGTGCAATATTGTATTAAATTTTTGCATTATGCATCCTATGGAGAATTGGTATTTTCATTAGTTGTTGAAATATGTGGCTTGAAAGGAATAATAGAATTTTCAAAAGCAAACCTCATAAATATTTAAATTTACAATCACATTGTTACCTCTCCTAAAAAATGTTTATAAACATGGTGCATATCATGAGAAGTTTTAAATATGAAAAAGAGATGATGGGTTTTTGTTTACAAAACTTGAATATATGTTCAAGGGTCATCTATGACAATGGAAATAACACACACAACTATACCGATCTATTCTATAGTAAAACATTTTATAATCTGGGTTCAATAATATTAATTTTATGTTACCTCTAAAGGAAATATAATAAAGTCTAGCGGAGGTGGCATTTTAAAAATTAGGAAGATAAGATTATTCTTACCTACTCATAGTTATATGAAAAATCAACTAATAACTATGTAGAGGCTAAGGGAATTTTTATAAGGATAAACATCACCATTGAAGAAGGACAAACAAATTTCAATTTTTTTTAGTAAGCTATATGTAACTTCTAATGGGGGACCTCCTATCAAAATATCAAAATATTATACTTGTTTCTAGGTTAACTAAACCATATCTAGATTACCTTTTATCATAGATAAATTTAATTTCTTTTTTCAACCAAATATATTCTTCATCTTCCTCAAAGTACTATGTTACTACAACTAGTTCCTTGATATCATTTTCATTAAGAGATAAAATCTCACTTGGCCAGATGCCTTCTAAAATTTGAATTTCATCAAGACGAAGATCAACACCACAATTGTCTAAATTATTTGCTATCTGATTTCCATTTCCATAGATATGCTCTCATTTCCAAGAGATTGCTCCCAATAATAAATGATAAACATCAATAATAATATTATTTTTATCCAATCCCCATGTCAAATTTTTATGATAGTGTAAGAAAAAAAAGATCAACACCAGAATACCAATAACAGATCAAACACAAGCAATATACACAATGAAATAATGCTATTATATTGATTTAGGGAGCCTGGATCTCCACTGTTACAACATTGATATGCCCCAAATCATGGGGGTTACACAATATAGCTTGTTTTGATACACTGATTACATAGGGGATACAACCCTTGATCAAAAAAATGTGTTATCTTTAAATATTCTTTGCTTCAAATAAGAGGTTGAGTGGAATTATTGAATATCCTCTACGGGGCCACTCCAAGCTGCAACAACTATCAATAAGATGTCATTACATGTACCTACATACAAACAATCCATAACAAAGAGTTAGTAATACCTGTGGGACCTCCATATTGTGAGGTCCTCTAAAATACAAAAGTATAACCTACAAACCCTAGTTGAAATACTTGCAGAATGTAGAGCATAATATAGGAAAACATAAATTGAATAATAAAAATCAAATGCCTTGTCAAAATACCGAATTTGTGATCTATGCATTGGAGAGCTCAAACTATGGATGCACGAATGCTCGACATCATTTGAGGGCTTGTTGGATGCCCTATTGAATCTGATGGATGTCCTATAGTGTTTAGAAGATATTTTGCAGTGTTTGGAAGATGCCCTTAGGCATTTGTGTACTATGGCAAAAACTCGATAGAGTTTAGATCTTCATAGGTGCTGCAACGAACGAAGGATGATGGTGGCAATGACTAGAATTTGTACGAAAGTGTGAATGATGTTTCTTTGCAAATGTTTTTGACTCCTATTCACAAAAGTGAATAATATTTTATGATTTGCCCTGATTCATGTTAGGGTTGTGACGAATCCAACGAGTGGCTAGGATTAAAACATGATGAGTGGTTGAGATTGCAACTTGGTAAGTGACACGAATTGCAATTAATAAGTGGTAAGGATTGCCATATGGTCCACTAGGATGGAGTTTTGATGAATGGCTTAGATTTATTTACACACATATATATATATATATATATATATATATATATATATATATATATATATATATATATATATATATATATATATATATATATATATATATATATATATAAAAAAAAATAATGAATGGCTAAGATTTGATGATGATGAATGAATTATGAATGACTAGGATTTGGTGTCTATAGATACCCTTTTTGTATCACTTTGTGTAGAACACAAGGTGGTGCAAAAATAAGAGACACCTAGTTTTATGGGGTGGACTCGATGCGCAAGAAGATTTGAAAATTTTGGGATTTTGGCTTACCCCCTCAATTGGAAAATGAGTGAAGAATGAATCTCACGAGCCAATTGACAAGATGTGGATGATGCAATGGATAATGCAATGAATGCTTATGATGTATGCCAATGTTGAAATCAAAGTCAATTTTGGTTACCCCAAGTTTAGGGATGTTTCCATTTTGAAAATTTATTCTTAGCACAATGTGCAATGTTGTTGTAGATAAATTAGCCAACATTGATGAACATGTGGTGGAGGTAGGGATACCGCCTCACTTCATGTGACCACACTTTTGAACCTAACTATTGGCTTGATGCAAGGGGAATTTGTAAAGGAAGTTCCACTTTTTGCCCATGGAGAAGGCTAGTGATGCAAATGGAATTTGTAATAGAGTTTTGTATTTCGCTTGTGAAAAGGGCTAATGATAGCTTTGAGTAAATTTTTGCAAACACGGTCGCATTCACAAATGGATTGACCATATTGATTTGATGTCAAATATGACATAGGATGATGATTTTGAACAAGAATCCTTATGGTGATCTACCCATCCTACCGAATTGCATGGATAACCAATCACTGCAACCACTAGGGGAATATGATAAACCACTAGATACAAGGTTCACTTGATAATGTAAGTGGATTTGATGATGTGAAATGATGATGTAAGTGTATTTATGAGTGAATATGGTAGTTTTGTGAAATTTAGGATTGTTTTGGGATGTTTTGAAGCATTTTGGGTATTTGTGCGACTCTTGGTCGCATTCAAAAATTAGATGCCCAAATCAATCCATGTTATCACAAAATATAATGTAATGATGTAATGGATGCTTGGATGAATTTTGTGGAGTTTTGTCATGTTTTGAGGCCCTTTGAAACCTTTTGTAGCATTGTGAAAGCAAACGCCAACCTGCATCTAAAGATACAAGATGGCATCTATCATTCTACAGATACAATGCATCATTTGAGGGCATCTGGATGTGCTAGATCAACTATAAAAGGGGTCTAGAGGTAAAATTTCATTTCATTCTTGCATTTGAGAGTTTAAGAAGTGATGTTTGAGCAAAGAAGAGTGGAATATATTGGTTATGGCGATGGAGGGAGCAGATGTGGTAGCTGGAGATGATATGTGGGTGGTAGAGGTAAGTTCTTCTAGCCCTTCTTGTTCATTTGTGCAATGTTGTTTGTGTTTTTTTTGACGACTAAAAGAGGGTAGGCTAAAAGTTTTTTTTTAAAATGGATGAGATCCTAATGTGCATTTTCTTTTGTGTTGTGCTGTAGTTGAGGATTCTGGAGGCTCAACATTCATTTTTACCTATCCTATCAAGGGTGAAAAAGGTACTACAAAGGACTGACTATGAGTGGTTAGAGGATGTGGGATTGGATGGGTGTGTATAGATTGAGGTGGTGAGGGTTGATGAGGGGTACCTCTCTACATTAGTATAGTAGTGGGATCTATATAGGTGTACCTTTCATCTCTCAATAAGGGAGATGATAGCGACATTACAAGACGTGTATCACATCTTTCACGTACCTATGGAGGGATTGTGTGTTCGAGTTGGACATGACAAGGGGTATGAGTTGAGTCAAATTTATAGGTACAAGTGGAGGGGAGTGAATATTAGTGGTGGTGGCATCAGATACCTGGAGTTGTACTCATATATGCGGTTGGAGGTATTACCAACCTTGTTCATGTTCTTGCTAGCCAATGTGTTGGTTTCTAAAAACATCGGATGTTGGTTTCCATGGAACATGATTCGACTGGTGTTTGATATGATCGATGAGCCTCGGGTATATGCTTGGACACCTAGTTTTCTAGCTCAGATATACATGGAACTATATGAGGTGAAGAGACAAGGGAAGAAGGGACTGGGTTATAGTGTGCTACTTTAGAGTTGGAGCTAGGAGTATTTTATCATATCTCATCTTGTAGATCTACCATGTGAGTGGGATAGGGCTTAGCCCTATGTGTTGAGATGGTGGGTGGTTGAGAAGATACAAATGAGTCATCCTGGTCATAGTGACTAGAAGTACATAGATCTATGAGCAGGATTGACACCTAATCAGGTGCATTGGTGACCATGGAGAGAGGCTAGGTGGCCTATTGATGGAGAGCAACCATGGAATATCAGGCAATCCAAATGGGTAGTTGGTTAACATGGAAATAAGGTGGAGCAGATCTAGTTCCTAGGTTCTACAATAGTTTGGGATACGATAAGGGGTTTTTAACGCTCCAGTGTTGTATAGACATTGAGCCAATGAGTTGAGCCTACCTTATGTTGAGGCATGGCGAGTGGAGTATGAGGATGATGAGGAGATGGACCTCTAAGATATAGATGATGTTGAGACCACAACAGAGTATGATACCTAGTTTAATTCATAACCTCCATGGGTATTGAGTTAGGTGGTGGATGAGGGTTGTGGTTATGATGAGGAGGTGGAAGTTGATGTAGAGGAAGCTTAATAATAGAGGCATCATCGATCCAATGATGGAGGGAAGCCATCGAGGGCTATGATAGATTGACCTCCTAAGATTGGAGGTGATGGTGAGGGTGGGGGAGGTATGGAGGAGGTTTCAAAGAGACCTCCTGGTCAGATCAAGGAGGAGTGGGATATGCTCTAGGTTGAGCAAGATAGCCTAGATGAGGAGCGGGATAGACTCCTATGAATGCTAGTAGAGTAGGATGCAAGGATGGAAGCTCAGGATGCGGATGCGATAGCTAGTCTTTAGGTAGAGCTGGTGAGGAGGGACACACATCAAAGATAGGATCTTTCTCACCTTTGATCCAAGAGGGCTACATTTGAGAGCTCAAGGATTGCCTTGTGTAGCATGGCATTAGATTACCAATGTGGTCTTCCTCCTCCATATCTGGATTTATTAAGCATAGTGACTCTAGGCATAGTGATTCTCGCTCCAGGGATCCTTAGGATCTTTATCATTCAAGATGATAGGGGTCTACCTTGGGGTGTTAGCCAGTGCCTTCTATTGCACTTTTGTATGTGATCCTTAGTGCTCTATTATATACAACCTTCAGGCATACTTTGTAAATGTGATATTTATACATATACATATACATATATATATATATACACTTGGCTTTTCTTTTGTATATGATTTTTATGTGAATGTATGTGTGAATGCATGTGTATATGATGTGATGGATGACAATGTAATGATGATGTATAATAATGTAAGTGAAATGATACTATAATGATCATTTGTAGTAGTTTAGATTTTGCTTGACCATTGTTATCTTTGTTGTTTAATCAGGAACACCAACATCGAATGGTGGGATATGAAGTGGAAGAGTCATGTAATAATGTGATTTTTATATAAATGTTATTTTGGCTTGTGGATAATGCATCTATAATTGTTCTTGAGAGACTCAAACATCCTAGTTATTTCGAACAAACTCATGTTTTGAAAATTATCAAGTTTCTCAGAGACCAAGGTATGTATGTAGTGGATGTTCATTTACCAATCATGAGTGTGGTAATGAATCAAACCAATCAAGAACCAATGTGTGTGAAAGTAAATTTATTTACCCATATTGAGTAAAGTGAGATTAAAACCATCATAGAGAAGACCAGGAAGCTAGCTTATCATTAAGTGTAGTTAGAGGTCTCTTTAAGAGAGACGTGTCACCATGCATGAGTGTAATTTACTATCAGTTAGGCATCTATAGCCTCGATGGAGGTTAACTCCATAGTCCAATGGGAGATGATCTTTAAGCTTTGGGGAATCAAACTACATAACCATCTGGATGGAAGTGTAATTCTATCCTTACTACTTAGGGATCTATTTTGTGGTGTATAAAAGAGTTAAAGCTTTGGGTATTCAAATTCTCAATTGAGTTGTGATGAGAATTTTACCCTATCCTTACTAACTCTTTTATTTGGAAATGTTGTAAGTGATGAAAATCATTATTTGTGGACTATGTGCATAATGGGACAAGCAAGAAGGACTTTTCACTTTGAGGTTCAACCTAATCATGGTGTCATCCATATTTGATGCAAGATGTTATTAATAAGTGTTATATGTGTTTGGTTCAATAATGCTAAAGTCAACTCCAAGAACTCAAGATTTTCTTAGTGAAAATGTGTTTTGGTCCTAGAGAAATCTTGACATGCAATTGAGGTTTCTTGGAACACTAGGAGTGGCTGAGTGACCGAAAACACCTAGGGATGGTGAAATTTTATTGAAAATTGTAACATGACTTATGAAATGGTGAAATGGGGTTGATGTAAAATCTAAGGTACCCCTTTTTGAGTATATGATTGTACCTGAGGCTTAATTATAAGCCTAAGTTATTATTTATTATTATTTCCTATTTCTTGCACTTTGTATTCACGTGAGGCATAGTATTCCCATGTTAGAAATATGTTGTTATTTGTTAGGATGTTTAGTTATATTGTTAGAGTTGTCCTTTATCTTCTAGCAATTAGTTGGTATCCTTGTAGCATATTGTTATTTGTTGGTTAAGTGGTTGGCCATGTTTAACAAATTGTTACAACCACTATAACCTATGTGATTCCATTGTATCTTCTATATATTTGATTGCACTAATGAATAAACCAGCTTCAGTTATGTTATTTCCATATCACCCTTGATTAAGACAACAAGACTTATTGGATTAACAATTCTCCAAACTAAGAAACTAACCATTAATATGGAGGATGAAATGCATCAAAATGATATGAATGTGAGTATAAAAAATGTATGTATGAAATGAAGTATGAATTGTGCTTTTATTTTTATTTTTTTATCCATGTATATAGGTGTATATATAGGTCACATTAAGCATAGAACTCTCTCAAGTGGATAATGTTCAATGGATCAGGCTCTTCTACTCCCTCTAGATTGGTAGCCCTAAATGTTCCTTGACCCACTTTTTGTTTGACAATTTATGGACTTAACCAATTAGCTGCAAATTTATCATGAAGATGTGACAATGCATTGGTATTTTTTTGATTTTATTTGAGAACAATATCTCTTACATGGAATTCATGTAGATGAACTTTAGTTTTGTAGGCACACTTTAGACGATCTTGATATAATCGTAAGTGCTCAAAGGCATTGATTCACCTTTCACCAAGGAGCGTGAGTTGGTCAACATGTACTTGTCTAACGATATTGTCATCTATGAATTCCTGCAATGAAATACGTAATGAAAGAATCTCAAGCTCAAGAGGTATGATTGCTTTGGCACCATAGACTAATGAGAATGGTGTTGCCCCGATAGGCATGCAAATTCTAATTTGATAAGCCCATAATGCTAAGAAAATTTGAGTATGCCAATTTTGATGATTTTCTTGAACTATTTTATTTAGAATAGCGATCAATGCCTTATTGGTTGCCTCATATTATCCATTTATGTGGGTAGTAAGGAGTCGAGAAACTATGTTGGATATTATATTTTTCAAAAAGAACTTGAACATCCTTTTTTGAAAGACTTGCCATTATCAGAGATTATTTTTGAGAGAACACCAAAGAAATAGATGATATGTTGGAGTATAAAATCCACAATTCGAGGTCCTTTCATGCTAGTTAGAGGAATTGCTTCAACCCACTTCATGAAGTACTCAGTGGTAGTGATGATGAATGTATGTTGTCCCAAGGAAGGAGGTGAGATTTTACCAATCAAGTCAAAATCCCATTGTGAAAAGGGCCAAAGACTTTGAATGGGTTGTAATGCTTGTGATGGAACATGAGTTAAATTAGCATGTTGCTAATATTTTTGACACTTATTGACATAAGTGAAACAATCGTATTCTATGGTGGATCAATAGTAATCCATGCATAGGATACACTTTACAATGGCCATTCCACTAAAGTGAGCACCACAAGTACCATCATGAGCTTCATATATGGCTTTTTGTGCCTCTCCAGGCTCAATATAACAAAGGAGGACTTCATCATAACTACGTCTATACAACATGTCCCCCAAGAGAGTGAAATGAACTGCATTTTGTTTGAAAGTTCATTTGGAAGTTTATGATAAATTTGATAGGAGCATTCCAAACTTGAGAAAGTCTCTTACTTGATTAAGCCAAGGCTCGTATGGTTCTACATGAATAAAGCAAATATCCTTCTCATCTTTAGATTCAGCTTGTGATATTGCATATTTAGATATTGTTGTGATGATTAGTAGATGAACCTCTCCTACATAGTTATTTGTAATAAATAATCCTAAAGAGACCATCACATTTGTAAATATATTAGTTGAACAAGGTAAGATATCAATCTCACACTAGTCAAATTTTACAAGCAATTTCATTGCTACTTCATTATAAGGTTTTAGGACTGGCTCTTTACATTGGTACAATATGTTTATTTAATGAACAACAAGTTGAGAATCACCAAATATTCTTATACTCTTTATGCCCATAGCTATAGTTGCTTGAATTCCTAGAATTAGGGATTTGTACTCTGCATTTTTATTTATGCATGGGAAGTCAAGTTCAAATGATAAGGGAATGTTAGAGTTAGAGTATATTACATCATTTGGGTCATGTAAATGTACCACATTAGGTACATAGTTAGAGTAGGAGATTACTTTAGGATGAAGTTAGCTAGTTACTTCAAGAAATGTAATAAATTCACAAGTGGCAATGTGCAATTTTTAATGAGCAAGGTGTTCCCTTGTACAACTAGGTAGAGTGTTGGCCAAGGAATCTATCTTCCTATATAAAGGGCCTCATAGTGGTAGTTCAATATTAAGTCATATATCAAGTTAATATCAAGTTCTTATCAAGTGCATTATAGTAGATAGTAGTAGTGCTTCTGTATGGAGCACAACGTATCTCTTTAGCTGATATTAATGGAGTGACCATTTCCTCCATACTGCATTGTATTTTTATCATTTCTATTTATAGTATATTTCAGTCATATTACAGACTCACTTGCTTTCATATTTATGGCATCTTATTAGGAACTGTGTTAGATATATTACACTACTTATATCCTCAAAAGATAATAGGGAATGGGTATTCATTCTAGTGTATGAAATACAAATATTGCATCTTGTCCTTGTTCATACTTGAAACCATCAAAGAATAGGTTGATATTCACATTCTCTTCAGGGATGACATCTTCTTCTTGTTCAGTGACATTAATTACCAAATCATCTGGAAGCTCAATAACCAAAGGTTGATCATTAGGAAGTTGAGTTTGTACAAGCTAATCGGCTATTACCTGACCTTTAATATATTTTTAGCTGATAAATTCAAGGTCAAATTTTGTTAGAAGCATTATCCATTTTGTGGTACGGGTATTGTTGTATGTGTGAGTCATCATGTATCAGAGAGAATATTTTTAGATATGACATAAGTGGTGTGACTTAGCATGTAATGTCTGAGTTTCTTAGTGGCAAAAACCACTACTAGGCATAATTTTTCCACATAAGCGTATTGGGTTTCGTAGCTTACCAATATTTAACTAATGTAATAGACTGTTTGCTCTTGGTTGTTTTAATTTTATGTGCAAGCATTGTCCTTGTCTATCTGTAATGCTTACATTTAATTTTATCAATCCAAGGTAATCAAGGTTATATTTAAAGAGTAGAAATCCAATATAGATTGTACCGTAGTGATTAATACTAGAATTAGTTATGTTCCGTTTTTAGTCTCAGGTTTTGTAAGAAAAATAACAATTGTAGTAAACAGAAATTATGCAAAAATTGAAATAATATGCAATTTATGATTTAAACATGATATTTGCCTAATAATGTATTTATCTATTGATGCATTTAATAATGTAATTACCTATTGATGAAATTGCTTACTGATGAGTTTTTCTTTTGATGAGGATCCTCGTGCAAATAGTTAGTTTTAATTATCTATTTTTACTTTATACTTTATGGAAATGTAATTTAATTTATTCTATAATCTAAAGTTAATTGTACGCAATAACTATTCCTATCCTATTACAGGGGTGAAAGAATAGGGACTGACTGTAGGAGTGGGCCCTGCCTCCTAGAGGACAGGGTAAGTCTTTCTCCCCTAAACTATTTTATCTTAGTAACTAATATGCATTAATACTACTAACATTATTATAATCTATGAATGCAGGAAAATACAATGATGATTACATAAAAGAGACCATGCATAAATAAATGACAAAGTAATTGATATAGTTATCAAGCATAACAAAAAGTGCTACTGCTTTATTACTGGAAATTCAAGCGTACATAGTTGTGCATTTCTTCAAAAATTGTACAAAATTATTTTCATAACATTAATAAGCATTATCCATTTCTCTATTAGACCTTAGGGTCTCCCTATGTAATATATAATGTCATTTTGGACATTATGAATAAAACTCTTCCACGTATTTTCCATGTGGCTTTGTTGGCTCGATAATGCAACAACTATGTTCCTAAAAGAAATAATCTAAACTGACATAGTTTCCTAACCTACTTGGACTTAGTCATAATCTAAGTGGTTCAAGTGGAAATTCACGAAAAAACATAACAAAATACTTCTAATTTGAACATTTCACAAGATATAAAAATACAACTATATGCCTCTTTATTCACGGAGAGGACATAATATCTTGCATCGGAATCTAGACAACCTAACAACATACTAACTTTATAATTTTATAAAACAACTTTATAACAGCTTCAGTAATCATAAGTTCCTCGTGCATAATTTTTGACAAGTCAACCAACTATGCTGATTGGAAATATTTCGTAACAACATGCTACCATGTAAGAATACCATGTTGTCACTGATGTGGCACATAGTGCATTGTCAATTGACTTGTTCAAATATTTTTGTAACTCTTGTTGGTAGACATATTTCGTAATAGTCTTCAACAACTATCTTCTATAACATATTTTAGCAACTGTGTCCCATAACATACTTTAGCAACTGTGTTCAGTAACAGTCATCTGTAACACACGTCTACAATATTATTAACACATCATCCTTGTGACTATTGCTCCTATGCTCAACAACTGGTTCAAGTCTTGTTCTGCTGCACCCATCTCCCATGAAGTGTTCTTCAACATTCTCTTGTACAAGCATACAAAAATTGCATAGATTTTTTATAAATTTAATGCATTTATCAATTTAATATCATTCATCATTTTGACTAATAAATCACATAAATAAATTGAAGTAATCATTAAAAGTTCATTACATTCATGATTTAAAGTCAGAAATCACACAATATATCACATACAATGTATGTTAAATTAACACTCATCATTTTCCCCCAAACTAAAGGATATGCATATCCTCATGCATACAGAGAAAATGATATTTAACAGAACATCACAAATATTGCATACATATAAGATATTATGATCCAATTTTTTATAAATAAATGAAATATTTGAGACATAATAGGGAATTGTTTTTCCAGTTTTCTCAAAAATATTCTTACAGATTTATGAAATATGATAGTACAACTATTTTTCAAAGATAATCAAATAGGTATATTAAGTGTAGTTTATGAGAAACACTTGTAACAATACTACAATCACAAGAAATGAACAATTTCAGAAATATCTAAAAACATATATCAACATATGATAATATGATAACACTGTTTTTAGGTAAATTTTTGCAATTAAAATAAATTATTTCAGCTCCTCAAAGAATATCTTCTCTCTTGCAAAGAAAATATCATAATAGTTATCTAGTAGAAAAATAAATAAAATATCAGAATCACTTCATAGTGTTGCAAAGAGATGATCTCTTAAAGCTGAAACAATTACATAATCATCAATACTGCAGTTATGGTAACCAAACAGTTTCAAGCATAAACGTCATATTGCAAAATTTTTTAGACACATATCATAGAATATATCTACAAACATATGGAAGATAAAGCATTCAAATCATTTTGCAGAAATGAAATTATATTAACATTAAATATTAAATAAAATATGTCTGTAAAATCATGAAAACTAATTTATTAGTATTCAGTTTTTATCCAACTTTTGATCATCGGGAAGAAATTTGTGAGGATGACAGTTGTGTTTCTAGCAATTTCCACTCACACTTTACCTTTTGCACCTGTTCTCTAGACTTCTGCTCATCAGTTGGAGTTTTAACCATGATAGTTTTTACACGCTCCACCTCAACAGATCCCTCCTCCTGCATCGTATCCCGCATCTTCAAAGGTGAAGATTGGTCTACTGATGCAACCACATTATTAATGATTGCATCAATATCTGGGGGCATCCCAATATCTAAGACCAAATATCTTTGGGATGTTTCAACTTTATTGGATGGGCTCGGTTCTTGAGGACGATTTTTCTAAAGCAAACTGACAATTGGCATTGGGATGTCTTCTTTGAGAACTTTGGTGAAATCAATAATCTTGCTAAAATTAACCGATTTTCTTTATTTTCTATCGGTTGTAGAACTTTTGTTTGGATTGGTATTGATAGGTGGTAGTTAATTGACTGGGTCAGCAAATTTCATCACCTTATCCACAATAATTTGTTTGAGCAAGTCCATCTGGAGAGTGAAGGCACATTGAACCAACTTTGAGTGTTCTAAAAATCCCTCTCGAAGCTTATCAATTTTGATTTACAACATAATTTACTGCGCTTGAAGATGTGACAAAGACTTAATGGATGGCTCAATTGCAGGTAGGTTAGACTCATATCTAGAAATCTCTCCCACTTCCTAGTTTTTAGGGATATACTTCTCACATCAGGTCTTCTGTGCAGGTTGGAAAGATTTGGCTGACCTGGTGTAGGTACAATACTTGCGTTTTGGAGATTTGAGTTCCTCTTCTTCTTGACTCTCTAGTTCCAACTCCTATCCAGATGCACTATTTTTAGGAGGCTCACTATCACTAGACTCAGAATGAACTAGCAAGTTAGACACCTGTATGATAGTATCCCATGTTATTTTGGCTTCACATACTTTTCGTAAAATCAAAAGTTTAATAAACCCATGATGGACAATCAGATAAAATTTAGGGCTATCTCTAGGAATTTTTGGATGCACATGAAGAACTGTAGACTTGAGAGATTGGAATAGGAAATATGAAAAATTTATGATGCAATCCCTTTGCTCTAGGTACTTAAGATTTAGTAACATCTTAAGGTGATACCCCCACAACTAGACAATCTCCCTTCTAGTGTGAGAAATTTGATAATTAGTACAACTTCTTGCCACTTGAGAGGAAGTGAGGAGGTGGTGATTCCTTTTATCCAACCCTCATTATCACGGGTTATGGTGCACTTATCTCCAAACTTTTCAACCATTTGAGTAATACTCTTAGAACAGGTTTTAAAGTAGGGTTGTCCCACTTCAGGTAAACTCAAAACTTTAGAAATTATACTAGGATTTATGACAATTTGGATTTTCCCCACAGGGGTGACCATAGTCGTGGGATCGTAGTTCATAATGAACTACTTCATCATGCCTTGGTTGTCCCTTTGAAATTTCATGAGGCCATCCCACCAACAAGCATTTTGAAATAGTTTCTTCACAGAGTCACTAGGGTTCTATGTTTGGATGGAAGGGGGTTCACTCTTGTGAAACATAGACCATGACATTTTGATAAGCAAGGGTAGATAGGATAAGGGTTAAAAATTTGATGGGGTGGTTTCAAAATCTGTTTCAATGGCTAAAAAACCTGCAACAATTGTTTCATTTAAAAAAATATCTTTTATGTTTGCAAAATAGAAAAAATTTCTATTATTTCAAAAGAATTATGCAGAAAACGTAGGAGTTTGGAAATAGTTTTATATTTCTACAATAATTTATTTTCATAATAGAAATTATTTAAAGCACATATTCAACATATATGATAGCTAAAAAAAATTGGTAGCATAGGATTTTTTATCTTCTGCGACCATTCCTTACTAGAACAAAATTTAGAATTAGTGAAACGATAAAAAAGACACTATAACACTTCATTCAATATTATAGAATCTACTACATTTGTATTGATAATCATAAAAGGGTTACAAGAGGTGATATCCTTTTACAATCTTGCCCTGAAGGCTACAATGGGGCCTTCCCATAGGAAGCCCTCTCAGATGTGGTACAAAGACAACAAGATTTATCTTTTTGGGTTCCTCGATGTAGGTGGGCTTCTTGCTCGTGAGCCACCGCTTGTTGGAGATGTTTCCTTGTGCTTTTGTGGACCTGTAGAAACCTACAAAATCCTATTAGTGCATTGGGGGGTCTACCTCAGTCAAACCCCGTGGTTATGAAGACAAAAGACTCATAAAAACTACTCAAAACATGAAATTACTTGCTAAAAACAACATAATACTAAAAATTAAGCTATTCTTACCTGTCCTGGTGATTCTGGTGCCTATTGTAGAGGTTCGCACTCCTAGGGTGTGAACCAATTGGTTCACACGTGTGAGGTGTGAACCGATCCTTTTTGAAGCTGAATTGTTCATATGGGGTCCTTGGATGCTTCTGATTGGTTCTTGATGCGCCCTTTGATCGGTAGAACTTCTAAACAACAAATTCTGATGGTGGAATCAACCTGTCTCACTCACAAAATGGGAATATGAAAGGGACAAATTGATTGTGATGCTCGTATGATGGATGTGAGATGGATGTGTGTTGATTGCAATGGCTATGGTGATTTTGGCAGAGTTTTGGTATGTAAAAGTTGTGATGATTAAAATGGTGAAAATGGCCTTCTATTTATAGAGTGGGCCAAGGTGAGAGAAAGGGGATGAGGTGTCCCCTGTGAGGTGGCAATGGTGAGGTGTCCACCAAAGAGGTGTCCCCTGAGGTGTCCTGGGTCATAAGTGGGGTTGGGTGAGAGAATCCCTCACCCATCCAAAAGTAATGATGATTTGGCATAAATATCAATTTGTCATTAATATTCACCTTTATTGAAATATCTTAGGATTAAATAATGATTTTTGTGTGCAAAAGTCTCCATCTTGCATTTATGACCCAGGGGGGTGTGAGGTGGAGAAATATCTGGGTGGAGAGGTGGTAGGGCTAGGCTAGGCTAGGCTAGGTGAGGTGGAAGGCTAGGCTAGTCAAAGTAGACTAGGTGAGGTGGAGGATTCAATTAAATCAAGGTTAGATCTAATTAATCATGAAATTAGCCATAAAGCATAATTTGACCATAAAGTGCTTTTTGACCATGGTGAGAGGTTTCAACCTTAGTTGAGTTGGCATGAGGTCACATGAGGACCCATGGTTAAGCGTAGGAAGGGGCTTAGCTAGCCCAAAGGGGCTAATGATGATGAATAGTGATTTTGATTAATGAATAGTATTTTTAGCCAATTTATGCAATTTTTGAGGGTTTTGCAAATTGATTGACCACGAAAATGGGGAGAGGGACAATGTGCGACTTTTTGGTGTCTACATTTTGCCCCTTTTTGTATTGGATTGTGTGAAAACATGGTTTAGTACAAAAAATGATGATATGGATTGATGGGATGATTTGGAAGGCAAAGAATTTATGATTGATGAATTGTGGATGATTGTGAGAGAGACGCATTGATAAAATGGTTTGTGATTGGATACAACACCTTGTAGTATTGTAATGATTTCTTTTGGGGGAGGCATAATATTGCCTTGCATTATGATCAACTTGAGATGTTCCAATTGTGGAAGGAACAAATGCCTTTGTCCATTTTTGCTTTTGATTGATTGATGAGCTCTTTTGACAATATTTGACAAATCGTTGGAGCCATAGGGGTAGAAATTTCAGGATCTTCATTCACAAGTGGTCTTACACCTGCCACTATGAAGATTGGAATCCATGAGGTGTCTATAGTCAAAGGTATTTTGAGATTTGTCAAACATTGATTTGTTTTTGGATTGGAGTTTTGATTGAGAAGAGAAGTTTCATTTTTTGTATTTTTCCTAGCATGAGGACTTGAGATAATCTTCAGCAAAAATTTTCTTAGGCATTTGTTATATCCATGATTGGATGTTTGGTTGTTTGATCATGTGCAAGGTAGATTTTTGATGTTTTGGATGACTACCCCCTCAAGCGATGAATTGGCGATGGAGGAGACGAATATCGATGATGAAACGGTTGATGAAGATTGAGAAGGAAAATGTAAAATTTTGTGTCAAAATTAGCAAAAATGGATGAATGGGATGAAATGTGTAGGATATGGAATGCAGGTGAAGCATTTTTGGGTAGGAAATATAGGTTCGCATGGGTGGGGTGTGAACCAGTTGGTTCGCATGGGTGGGGTGCGAACTTTTTCTGGTTGACCCATGTGTAGTATTTTGGCAGTTTGGAGGACCAAACGGTGTCAAAATTGGACAAAAATTATACCGTTGGAAAGCTCTTTTCAAGCTTGATCCAATGGTGGTAGTTTTGGGAAATTTGGAAGTGATTTGATAGGTAAAAATTTGGGTCAAATATGACCCATATTTTGAATGTGGTGAATGCACAATTTCAAGCCTTTTGAAAAGGGAAATTGGTAGGAATGATTAGAGGGAGTGTGTGGAATGTAGATTGATGTGGGGGAAACAAATTTGAGTGAAAAATATAGGTTCACATGGGTGGGGTGTGAACCAGTTGGTTCACATGTGTGGGGTGTGAACTTTTTTTGGTTGACCCATGTGTAGTGTTTTGGTAGTTTGGAGGACCAAATGATGTTAGAATTGGACAAAACTTATATCGTTGGAAAGATATTTTTGAGCCTGATCCAATGGTGGTAGTTTTGGGAAATTTGGAAGTGATTTGATAGGTAAAATTTTAGGTCAAATATGACCCATATTTTGAAGATGGTGAATGCATAATTTCAAGCCTTTTGAAAAGGAAAATTGGTATGAATGGTTAGAGGGAGTGCATGGACTGTAGAGAAATCAACAATGGAAGTAGAGTAGGTGAATTGATGGATGAAAATATGGAGGGGGAGATTTGAACCTTAGTATGGATGGTGGATTAGAGATGGAGGGAGAGCGAAGAGGCAAGGTGGGAGGAGAGGCTAGAGATAGCCTTAGAGGAAGTGAAGTGATTAGTAGATGAGAGAAATGGACTAGCATTAGATGCTAGAATGGATGAGAGAGATAAGCACATAGGGTAGGCTTCTTATTTGCATCAGGAGGTGGATGATGTGAGGGTTGTGGGGGATCAGGCCTTGATGGCTTGGAAGGGAGTGGAGAGACTCTCGATGAGCAGCATGATTGATTGATATTTGTGTTGGTGGCCAAATGACCATAATTTTATGTATAAGGAGTATATACACACACTATGTACATGTGATGAGGTACCTAAAAGAGTACGCATTTTGTTGTATGACATTCTGATTCTACTTTTCTATATGTGTAGGAGAATGATGTGAATGTATGAATATAGTATGGATGCAGGAATTGATAGAAGTAGATGTGTGTGATATGAATGATAACATGTATGTAGATGAATATATGAGTATGAAATAAATATGGTATCATTTAGATTAGAATAATTAGAAATGATGTAATGAGGATGAGAGTGAATGATTGAGTAACATGTAAGGCATGCAAGACAAGCAAACATGTAGTGGATGATATGAATATGGAGTGTAAATGCTTATGCAATGTATGCATGTGTTGGGGTAGTATGCATCGGATGAGACATGACAATGTATGTATGCAAAGGTGTAGAAGTATCGCTTGGAGAAAGCATTTGCATCATTGCAGTAATCAGATGATGTAATCCATTCCGTTATTCCAAGGAAGTTGGATATGAAGATTGTAGTGAGGAGATTCAAACACTACAGTTTGTAAGTAATCAAACCCATTGACTAACTGAGCAAAACTTCTTGAACAAGTTCTAGGCTATCTTGGTAAACAAGACCTCAATCTTGGATTTGTGTGTGTAAAGTGATGTTCATTTCACCATTTTGAAAAAGGGTGGTTTATAACTGCATGGTAACTTAGCTTGTAAGCTAGCTCATTGGTAAAGACCTAAGGAATGTAGGGATTCAAGCTGATGGTACTCTCGAGGCTTTTCCTTTTGTTTTCTGCCCATGTATGATGATTTTCTTGTGTGGTGCTCTTTTCTCTTGTCTTTCTCTTTTTTGTTTTCTTTCATTTTTTTTTGTGGGTGTTGGCTTTTATTTTTTGCCCTTTTTCTCTTTTTTTCCTTGTAACTTGTCCTTTTGTCATTCCTCCGGTTCAAGAGAAATCATGTGAATGATTTAATGAGAAGAGTGATTTTTGCTAAGCATCAGTCGACATGCAGTGTAGCCAATCCTATTTCCAAAATTTTATTAGTGTGTAGGACGTGTAGGTAAATCCAGGAAGGAGAGCAAGGTAACCAAGGGAAGTATAGAAATGTTTTTGAAATATGCCAACTTTGGATGGTGGTTGATTATATAACTATTTATGGGTGAAGCATTCAAAACAATTCTCTAATCCTATCTCCTGAAAATGGGTTTGGGCATCAAACTGGTATGCTAGCATGTGCATTTTTAATTCCCCAAGCATGGTATTCACAATGAGTATGTATGGATGCAATTTGGATTCATGTGGAGGATGCAATGTGGTGCTGAATGATAGCGAGTATGCAAATGTAAGGTTACCCCAGTATTATAAACAATGGAGAGGGGTGATGGTGTAAATGAGAAAATGATGGAGAAAGAAAGAACAAAAAAGAATGAGGGAAGGAAGGAGAAGAAAAATAAGAGAAATATAAGAAGAAGAAGCCTATCAAAGGTATGTAGCCGCTCGAAGCGTGACCATACAACATTGATAAGTTTCAAAAAAAAGAGAGGAGAAGAAAAAGAGGGAAATGAAGAGAAGAGGGAAGATGAAAGGTATGTAGCCGCTCGAAGCGTGACCATACAACATTCATCATAGAAGAGGGGGAGAAGAGAGATGAATGAAGAAAATGAAGGTAATCAAAGGTATGTAGCCACTCGAAGCGTGACCATACAACATTGATCAAAGAGGAAGGAGACAAAGAATAGAAGAAGGAGAAATAAGTAGGATAACTATGAAGAATGCAATGTATACATACGCCACGTATGGACTGTTTTGTTTTTGTTGTTTTTATTATTGTTGTTATTGTTTTTGAATTTTTGTATTTTCGTAATAGTCATGATGGTATGTACAAAGAATGGTGAGCCGTACTTGAAAATTCTTAGGCATAAAGTGCTTAGAGATGAATGATGGTTATGGGTTCAAGGTCAGCAAGATGTTCAAGATTGGCAAGGTGATATGCCCCAAAATCGAATGTGTGTGTAACAATGTAAGGGCCTAGCCAATTAGGTGCAAATTTATCATGAAGATGGCATGGTTGGCTAGTGATCTATTTGGTTCTCTGTGAGGACTAGATCTCTGACTTGGAATTCTCATGGATGTACCATGCTATGATAGGCACATCAAAGGCAATCATGGTAAATGCGTGGGTGTTTAAGAATGTAAATGCAATGTTCACCCAAGAGTGTTAACTGGTCTAATTTTGCTAGATGAGCAGTATCATCATTGATAAATTTTAGCATTGATATGTGCAATGATGATAAGCTCGATCTCTAGGGGCAGTAGATTTTGAAAATGTTATTGCCCTAGTTGTAGCTTAAGTGTGATGACTCTATAACGGTTTTGTATGAAGAATGACGCATATGGTTTGATGGGTAAATTCAGTTGAATTGCTCACATAGTGCACAAACATTCTTGGTCTAGAAAAGCATACCATTTATTAGAGATGACCATGGAAGAGATGTCAAAGCGATAGGTGATGTGTGAAGTAATGAATTTACTGATTGTAAGACCTATCGTTTGAATGAGAATGGTGTCTTGAACCCAATTTGTAAAATACTTCACAGTATTGCTGGATGGGGTGGGGAGGATTTTGTCAATAAAATGCAAACCCCATTTGAGAAAAGGACCACATAAATTGAACCGACTAGAGTGCTTGAGATGATTAAAAGTGTAATATTAGCATGGTGTTGCCATGTGATGTATGGCGAAATGTATTCACAACAACCATGCTCCAGTATAGGCCAATACTAACCCATGTGTAAGATGATTCTTAATGAAGTGTTGGGTTTGTGTGTGGTTCGAGATAACGTCGAAGGATGCCATCGTGGTTGCATTGAAAAATAATATCTCCCAGCAATGAAAAATGAATTTCCCTTTGTTTGGATGTTCGTTGAGAAGCGTGGGGTAAATCCAAAAGAAAATGCCTAATGTTATAGAATCTTTGACATGGGGAAAAAGCAAATATTTGTGAGGCTCAACCATATATGCGAGCGATATGAGGATGTGGTGAGATGTGTTGTGGAAGAAGGATGAAATCTCTTAGTCAAGAATGTGATGAGATAGAAGGAGAACTCCCTCAGTCATTGAAGTGGATTGAAAAGGGAACAAAATCCCCTAATGATGAAAGTGGGTAGATGAGGGGAGGAAAACCCCCCTAGTGATGAAGAATTGATGGAAGTGGATGAGTCATAATGATGGTATTGAAGAAGTATGATGCCAGATGGTCTTGCGATCATGATCAATGTAAGATGCCCCAATTTTGAAAGGGATAAATATCTTTGGAACTTTGCCTTGGATAAGCTTTGAAGCTTGGTTTGATTTGGTCAGTTAGTGAACCATAGATGGGTCCTACTCATGATAGTCGACATACATGAGCCCTCGACATCCAATGGTATGTAACTTACCACATTGTGATTAGATTGGAATGATGTGGAGAAGAGACCTTTTGCTGCATGTCTGCCCCAACAAATGAGGGCTAAAGATAGTCTTAGGCAAAGTTCTTGGACAAACGTAGTTCCAAGATTGAGTGTGTGATGATTGATCATGCGCAAGATAGCGTATATGTGTGAAATATCTATCCCTTCAAGAAAGGAATAGGTGTTAGGGAAGGTGAGAAATGAGGATGAGGTGATTTGAAAAGGGAAAAAATATCCCATGATAGGAGATGGAGTGCAAGGAGGAGAAGTCCCCCAATGTTAGAAGAAGGATGGCAAGGGGAAGAGGTCCCCCAGTTGTAGCAAATGGATGGTGAGGAGGAGAGATCCTCCTAGTTGGAAGAAATGAGTGGTAAGGAGGAGAAATTCCCCCAAATGTGATGCTAGGCTATGGCTATGCTAGCCTAGACTGTGTGAATTGGTATACCTATGTGTTAGAATATTTTGGAGCTTGCCTTGGTCAAGCCCCATATTTATAAAAACAAAGACTTAAAAATCTAAGCTAGAATACATCCTCATGAAATCAAATATATGCTAATGCATTGAAAGTAAGACTAAATAAAGGTACACTTTGAAATAAATCTAAGCTAGTATTTACAAATTTAATCTATTGTTGTTTCTGGCGATTGGAAATGAATGGAATGAGTTGCAGGTTGTGGAACCAGTACTTATGATGGTAGTACTAGAACCTGTTATGGATGAATGAAATTGTGGTGGGGTGGGCATTAGTGGTTGATGCCCCAGTATCTGATGAGTGGAATGAATGGTAGGTTGTAATATGAGTGCATGTGGTGGTTGTATTGGTACATGCAGATGTTGAATGAGTGGGTGTTGGGGAACTAGCATTGGCTTTTTATGGCCCTAGTATCTACTAATTGTGGAATGATTTGGTGGACTAGTACTTGTTCTTGTTGTACTGGTGTATGATGAATGGAATGAGTTGCAGGTTGTGGAACCAGTACTTGTGGTGGTAGTACTAGAACCTACAAATGATGAATGAGATGTAGGTGGTAGGACAGGGATGGATGTCACACTAGAACTAGCTAAAGTGGAATGAGGAGTGGTGGGGATGAATGGAATTATGGTGGGATGAGAGGTGAAGGTAAGGTAAAGGATGTAACCTTGTGAAGTGCCTAGTGATGGATGTGGTGAGTGAAATATGTTGGAAGAAGGTGATATTCTACAATATGTGGAGAATGATGTGGAAAGGAGTGAAAACTCCCCCAATTTTGGAATATGTGGTGGAAGGAGATGAACCTTCGTGGATGTGGATGATGATGTGGAAAGGAGTGAAAAATACCTCAGTTTTGGAATATGTATGGGAAGGTGTGAAAAATTCCCCAATTTTGGAAGATGTGGTAGGAGAATGTGAATCTCTGCTATGTATGGAAGAGAGAACTCTTCCAATTATGAATGGAGTGATAGGAGAATATGAATCTCCACTATGTATGGAAGATGTGTTGGAGGAAGAGAGAACTCCCTCCAAGTGTGAATGAAGTGGTAGGAGAATATGAATCTCCACTATGTATGGAAGAGGTTTTGGAGGAAGAGAGAAATCCCTCCAAGTATGAAGAGGAGTTGGAGGAAGAGACAACTCCCCCAAGTGTGAAATATGGATTGGAGAGAGATGAAACTCCTCCAGATATGTAGATGAGGAAAAATATGAAAAATGAGAGGTGAAAAGATGTAGAAGATGTGAAATGTGAGCATAAATAGCAAGATACATGCATAAAATGGTGAATTCCATGGGAAAATTAGGTTCGCACAGGTGGGGTGCGAACCATTTGGTTCGCACGTGTGGGGTGCGAACCAGTGGTTCGCACGTGTGGGGTGTGAACTTTTTTTGGTTGACCCAGGTGCAGTGTTTTAGCTATTTGGATGACCAAATAATGTCAGAATTAGACAAATATTATACCGTTGGAAAGCTATTTTTGAGCCTGATCCAATGGTATTAGTTTTGAGAAATTTGGAGGTGATTTGATGGGTGAAAAGTTAGGTCAAAGATGACCCTTCTTCTAGAAGTGATGAATGCACAATTTTAGGCCTTTTGAAAGGGAAAAAATGGCATTATTGATGAAAAGGATGGGATGATGATAATGGAGTAGAAGAAAATATGTTGAGGTGATTTGAAAAGATGAAAATACCCCCAGTTATAGAGGATGATTGGTAAGGATGAAAAGTCACCCAATTGTAGGAGATAAATGTGAAGGAGAGAAACTCTCCCAAGTATGAGAGATGAGGTGGAAGGAGGAGAATCTCCTTAATTGGAGAAGCTGAGGTGGTAGGGGAGAAGCTCCCCCAAGTGTAGCATATGGTTTATGAGGAGGAAAAGTCCCCCTAGTGGAAGAATATGGGTGATGAAGAAGGAAGGAAAGAAAGAATTGAAGAAGTAAGGAAGATAGAATATGTACAAGGAAAGAAGGGGTGCTTAGTGAAACCCGAAAGAAATGCTATGTTGGTGGAGGATAGCACCTCAGAGGATGGGAAATGCTAGTCACAATATGGGGATGACTAACACTTTGGATAAGAAGTGCGGTCATGGGCACGATGAACTTGTCGAGGTGGGGGAATAGATGTGGGAGTATGAACATGTGGTAGTGGTGGTATTGGATGGGGCAATGGATTTGGAGTTGCACCCCCATTCTTATGTGAGGAAGTAGTATGATTGGTTCATTGTGTTGTATCCTCATTCCTCATGTTATGGAGCAGACGTATGAAAATATGACAAGTGTTGATATCATGCCCTTGTTGGCGATGATAAACACAAAATTGGTGCTCATTGTACCCTCTGGGTGTTGGACGATTTGGATCTTGCAATTTGACCTCAAGTAGAATTAAGCGACCTATGCGATGTAGCTGTTGGAAGGTTTGAGATAAAGTCTCAGAAGGAGTGGTGGAAGAAGGAGGAGAATGTGGAGGATGTTGTGTTGGAATGGGATTTTGACTAGGCAATGATGGATTGAATGCTTGCCTAGGTTGTGGAGAGCCCATTTGTTGAGGATGAGGGGTTGGTGGAGGAGGGGGAATAGTGGGACCCACCATGATTGGATTATTGATAGATGTATGACATGGATAGTGGCTCATGTGCAACTCAAGTGTATCAAGATGTGCCAAGATGTGTTGCATGTCAATGGGTGGAGGATATGGAGGTATAGAAATAGGATGAGAATGAATTCCAGTGGTGGAGGGTGATGATCGATATGAAGAAGAATATGGAGGTGGATGAGATGAAGAATGTGGAAATGGGGATCGATAAGGTTGGGAAATTCCAACCTGTTGGGTGATGTGAAATGGAATTTGGGGTGGAGGAAGAATAGGTGGAAGATGTGATCCTGAATGAGGAGGAGCATGGTAGAAAGAATGATGATGCACATATGGGAAAGGGGAAGGATCATCCATGGGAGTATGATGTCTCACAACATGATCATAGGATGAAATCCTAGAGGATGATGTAGGAGGTGGAGAGGAATTGTGTGAGGAAGCGAAAGGAGTATGAGAATGGGTAGAGGTGGCTATCTCTGAGTGCCCTGATGGAGTGGTTGGAGAAGAAGAGATAAGATGAGAATCCTACATGATGATGTGTGCAACTATGTGGTAACAACCAAAAGATGTGAAATCTGGACTCAAAAGCTGTTTGTGACTGACCGGGGTACTGTCTTGGTGATCAAAAAATAGGTTCGCACCTTAGGGGTGCAGACCAATTTGGTTCACACTCTAGGAGTGCGGACCACTCAAAATGGAAAATAGAGGTCTAAAATGTGTTGTGGAGTACCTCTATGACCTGTGTGTGTGATTTTGAACCTCAAAAATAGGTTCACACCCTAGGGGTGCGGACCTTCCAAAATGATGAACAAAGATCAAAAAGTGTTGTGGAAGGCCTCTGTGGCCTGTATGTGCAATCTGGAACCTAAAAAATAGGTTCACACTCTAGGGGTGCGGACCAAAATGGTTCACACTCTAGGGGTGCGGACCACCCAAAACTATAACAGAGGGTCAAATATGTGTTGTGGATACCCTCAATGTGCTGTGTAGATTAGTGGGAATCAGTTTTGTAGCCTGAATGCTAAGTTTTTGCATAGAATCATGCGAAATAAGTTTGAGTGTAGGATGATCACGCTGGGGGGCACAAATCACCTAAAAACAAACTATGTAGTGAAAATCATGGTAATGAAACTATGGAATAATCCGTAAGTGAGTTATAGCACTTTTGATGCGCTATTGTAACCACTTTTCCCGAGACTCAAAAAAAGCAAAAGTTCTTTCTTTTTGGTTTTTTTTGTGTTTTGATGAGAGAATATATGACCTAGGAACAAAATCAAGGTAGTGGATGATCTTCTAATTTGAATCAGGTATGTCGTAGCATAGAACCTTTTGCAATGCCCAAATACGCACAAAATAGAACTATGTTTCCAATGGGTGAATGGCAACCTAGATGGAATATGATATAGTAAAATGATATCCAAAGGGGGAGACTCAAAATGCTCTAATGAGTCAAATAAACTCTCATGAAGAGAGGTCACGCTGTCAATGTGGTGCTACCGGCATACCCATGCTTTCTCTTAACCCTCACATTTAAGGCACCCACAGTAACGATAGTTACACCCACTAATTATTTTGAAAAGCCCTATGGTAAAGGGGCTTTCTAAAACTACCCACTCTGAAGGTACCTTCTAATGATGAATTCTGGATAACCAACACTCAAAGTGGGAAGGACCAACCAGGTATTAATGCCGGAATGATCCACCTAGGGGGATACTATGGTGTCTAAACCGGAGGTGAGCCAATGGAGAGTAAACCCAGACCTCACTGAACTTTGGTGGTGAATTGGTGATGAAATCCAATTCAGGCTGGAGATGAAACCCAACTCCTTACACCGTTTAAATAGGACGTGAGTGTGTGGTGTTTGTTTGTGCAGTACTATTTTAGAAGAAAATCTAGTCTAAATGCCTTTTCAAAATAAACTATGCTATGATGCCTTTTCAAAGCAAATCTATTTACTTGGTTTTGTACAAAAGCAAATTTAATCTATTGATTTTTGAAAAGGAAATCTAATTAGGTGGTTTTCAAAAAATAAATTTACTCTATTGATTTTCAAAAGGGAAATCTAATTAATTGGTTTTCGCAAAAATAAATTTACTCTATTGATTTTCGAAAAGGAAATCTAATTAAGTGGTTTTCACAAAAATAAATTTACTCTATTGATTTTTGAAAAGGAAATCTAATTAAGTGGTTTTCACAAAAATAAATTTACTCTATTGATTTTTGAAAAGGAAATCTAATTAAGTGGTTTTCACAAAAATAAATTTACTCTATTGATTTTCAAAAACAAGTAAACTAACTATTGATTTGCTGCACAAAAATACAAGGATGCTTTAACCTTGCATACACCGTGGCAAGAGACAATTTGTGGTCTAGGTATGGGGGCACACAATCCCCGGGAACATGAGGCTCTTAACCTCCCCTGACTTACCTTGCCATTGGTTGTGGGTGTCTGAACCAATACCTGGGTATCAAGTCATAGTTTGAGGTAGATTGGATAATTCACATGCCCAAATGTGTACTCACTACTCTCTTTGTAAGCTCACCAGTGAACCTTTTGGGGTTTGGCCTGAGGTGTCTTTCAGGGCATTTTTGGTTTGTGGTGTTCTTCAAAGATGACAACTACCTGCCATACAAAACAGACCACAATTTTTGTTAGAAGGTGATTAAGCTTATGCTTGGTGGGGGTCCCACCGGGCATGCCAGAATGAAATGATCAAAAAGACACTATAACACTTCATTCAATATTATAGAATCTACTGCATTTGTATTGATAATCATAAAAGGGTTACAAGAGGTGATATCCTTTTATAATCCTACCCTAAAGGCTACAATAGTGCCTTCCTATAGGAAGCCCTATCATATGTGGTACAAAGACAACAAGATTTGTCTTTTTGGGTTCCTCGATGTAGGTGGGCTTCTTGCTCGTGAGCCACCACTTGTTGGAGATATTTCTTTGAGCTTTTATGGACCTGTAGAAACCTGTAAAATCCTATTAGTGCATTGGGGGATGTGAGGTGGAGAAATATCTGTATGGAAAGGTGGCAGGGCTAGGCTAGGCTAGGCTAGGTGAGGTGGAAGGCTAGGCTAGTCAAAGTAGACTAGGTGAGGTGGAGGATTTAATTAAATCAGGATTAGATCTAATTAATGATGAGATTAGCCATAAAGCATAATTTGACCATAAAGTGCTTTTTGACCATGGTGAGAGATTTCAACCTTAGTTAAGTTTGCATGAGGTCATATGAAGATCCATGGTTAAGCATAGGAAGGGGCTTGGTTAGCCCAAAGGGGCTAATGATGATGAATAGTAATTTTGATTAATGAATAGTGTTTTTAGCCAATTTATGCAATTTTAAAGGGTTTTGCAAATTGATTAACCATGGAGATGGGAAAAGGGACAATGTGCGAATTTTAGGTGTCTACAATTAGTTAAAAGTTTACTTATCGCATTCAGTTGTTGTCAGATTTGTGTCACCCCATGACAAAGTTTTTTTAATTCTTGTTGATTATTGTTCTTCACACACATTTTTAACCTTCTTACCCATAATTTCTGTAGTAATTCCCATTTCGACGTTTGTTTCAGACTTCACAATTTTATTTAGCTAGAACAATTTTTTTTCATTTCAGATTCGCAATGTTTTTTGTCAAAGTTTGCAGAGCCTTCTACGAAAGAAAAATAAAATTTAGGTTTTTATTTTTCTTGCATGCAATCGTGTGACTTGGTGAATCGTGGCCCTTGATTTCATCTTAATCGATGGTCCTAAGCATCGATCCTTGTTTTTTTATTGCAATTGGTTCTGAGATGCTACATGTCGATGATTGACGATGCATGCAAATGGAAGTTGAGGTTAGCTTTCGAAGGAAGTTTCCAAAATTGGTGTATGATGTATCCAATCTTTGATTGTGGCCCTTCATTTAAACCTTAACCAATGGTTGGCATCTTCTATCCGTGGAACTATGTTTTGTTGGCTTCATGAAGCCACATGAAATTCATCGTCGTTAGCTTGAGGTGGTTGACATTTCATTTAGCGCGAGACTTCCCACCACCTTGCATGGTGAGGGTTGAGTTTTGGCGCCAAGGTTAATATTTATTTAGTTATTTATTTTTATGCCTTGCCTTATGACTTATACTTTTGTTTATCGCGGTGTAATAATAATTTTCCTTAAAATTTTTCCCCTTGTGTGTATATGCCATGTACACAATTCTCTTTCCATCGTGTTGCTAACGTCATAGTCCACATTGTCTTACTTTAGCGTTACATTGTCTTACTTTAGCGTTATGTTCCACCATATTACTGATGTCAAAGTCCACATTGTTTTATTACTCTTGCATTTGGTTAAATTATTTATTTTATTCTTTTACTGTGTCATTATCCGAACTGGTCCATAGTGAAATTCATTTGTCTTTATAATTGACATCCATGCATCCTTCGTGGTCGACATCGTGAAATTTTCCATGGTCAACGTCTGCGCTTCAAGGCTAAAAAAAATCTTTTTATATTGTGATTTGTGGCATCAATCATGAGCATACACATCAATAATATTATTTTTTATATTTATTTTAGGTGTTCTTGGAACACCTTATGGTATCAATTTTAATTATAGATTGCATATATTAAATTTAATTTAATCCCATACCTTAGTTGGTATGCCAAATTTCATGAATTTAATAGTGGCCAAGGGAAATTTTATACATATTCATTAGCTTACCTTTTCTCTTTCCTTGAAACCTTAATAAATAATATTAATAAGTTTCTTTTATATTCTGCATTGACACGTGTCATTTTTACTTGGGGCCAGTCTAAATATCGACACTTAGAGAAATTTCATGAGATGCGCTACAAATACTGTCTACGGATGGTGCTTACAGAAGTTGTTTACAGAAGATTTCTATAGAATCTATTTACATAAAACATCTACAGAAGCTGTCTACAGAAAACGTTTACAAAATATGTTTATAGAAACGTTCTATAGAACCTAGTTACATAAATTGTAATTATAGAGTTGAGAAAATACTTTACCTGATTCTCCCCCCAAATTATATTATGAATTTTGGATGTCTTTATTTACTTCCCCTCCAAACTGTATTTTTGGCTATATAGCCAAAACAAAATGAAGAGGGTTTTATTTTTACTATGGTGAATTGCATATAGTAATGAGTTTTATTTATGGGGGATTATTCTAATTATACTATATATATATTTATTTATTTATTATTATTTTTGTGATTATGCTTCTTGAATTTCATTAAGGAGTTTCCAAGTGAGAGAAAAGTGATGATTGTAAAACTTGATATCAGTCATCAATATATGCAAAAATAGATCTCTATCAAGGGCTTGGATAATTTCAACACTAGTTATGAATAGAAAAGTAGGATAGATATTCTGATATCATTTTGATGGCCTTTTCTTTTTTGGGGTTATATTTTATTTCTTATAGGGGTGCAAAGTTTTGGGCCCCCGGGTGTTATATTTGTCTAAAGAAATACAAACCACGTTTTTGTAGGATGGAATGAACTATAGTACCTTTATAGGAATTTGCTTCTGAATTTTGCTTGCTTATGATATTCTAGAGTTGTTTCACAAAGACTCAAACATCCTAGTGACCTTAAACAAATTCATCTATTCATCTCACAAATCAATATGATGCTAAAGTTATCCTAATGTTTTCAAGCCTCTCAAGGACCAATTGTGTGTGTAGTGAATGTTCATTTCCCATCATGAGTAAGGATTGAGTAAAACAATGGTCACTTATGCCAACAAGCTAGCTTATCTGTGAGCGTCCATAGGTCTTGTCCAGACTTAGCGCTATTGCGTAAGGATACCTTATTGCCGGTGGGTTTCATTCAACCCATTGTTGTAATGAGGATCACCCCATGGTTTTTGAGACACTAAGAATTCCAGGGATTCAAGCTCTTCACCCTTCTTTTATTGAATTTTTCTTGGGATACTTGCTCATTTTGAGAGAGGGAGCAAGGGATTTTTATTGCTTTTTGGGATTCTTGCTTATTTAAGGGGAAGCAAGAAGATAATTTTTGGGATACTTGCTCGTTTAGATAGAGAGCAAGGGATTTTTTTTTTCGGGGTGAAGGGGGAGCTTGTCCTTTTTCCAATTCATTAGCTATCTAGACCATGCGCACAATTGGATAAGCAGGGGAAACCATTCACTTTATGGCAATAGTAACTCATGAGTTATTCTTTCCAAACTTCACAATGTTTTTATTTGTTATAATGTGCGTAGTCCAAGAGGAAACTTGATTGACTAGGGATAACTTATGACACCAAAATATTGCTTGATTTTCAATGAAAATTTGCTCAAAACACTAGTGGTGGTTGAGTAATTGAAAACACCTAGATTTTGTTAGCAAACAAAGTATTATGCAGAGTGTGGCAGTCATTTTCCTACAAGTTCTTAGACTGATATAAGTAAAAGAAATAATATTGAGACTAAAAATTGATGAAAATAAGATATAAGTATTGCAAATATAGGAACTCCATTATGAAACCAAGGAAGCAAAATATTTTTTTAGAGAGAGAAGTTATCATTCAATAGTTGTTGGTTGCAGTTCAGAGATACACTACAAATCAACTTGTTGCTTAAGGTGGTGTATGAATTCTTCCTTAGATAATGGATTTTTATAAAGTTTAAGCCTATGCCCATTTACTAGTAGTCTTCTTGTTGAATCATCTATGGGCTTAAGTTTAATTGTACCATTCCCAAACATCTCTTCAATTTCATAGGGTCCTAGCCATCTTGTCCTCAATTTACCTTGGAAATATTGGTAGCAGGAGTCAAACAACAAGGCCCAATATCCTGGTTGAAATGTTCATGGTATAATGTGTTTATCATGCCATTTATTTCTTTTTTGTTGGGTTAATTCAGTCTTGTGTAATGCCTCTAGTCTCCTTTCATCCAAAATGTTTAACTTTTCCAATCTAGCCTTTTGCGCTCGGTCCAAATTCATGTCAAGTTGTATCATTGTGCGAAGAGTTTCTATCTCAAATTCAATGGGCATGATAGCTTGTTTGCCATAGACCATTTCATAAGGTGACAATCCCGTGGTGGTTTTCCAAGTTGTATTGTATGCCCATACAACTTCTTTTAATATTTCAGCCCAATCAACCCTATTAACAACTACAATTTTTGTAATGATCTTTTCAAGTTCTCTATTCATAACTTCTACTTGTCCATTAGCTTGAGGGTGATATGGTGAGGTTTTCCTATGTTTTATTTGATAGATGTCAAAAAAATGTGCAATTACCTTGGAGAGAAATTGGGATCCATGATCCGAAACTAGTTCTCTAGGTGCTCCAAAGCGTTGCATAATGTTTTCATAAAGGAAATCAGCTACTGGTTCAGCTTGTGCTCGTGGTAGAGCTTTAACTTCAGCCCACTTAGTGACATAGTTTGTACACACAAGTATGTGTTTATTACTTTCACTTGGAGGGTCTATTGGTCCAACAAAGTCAATCCCCCATTTCTCGAATGGTTCAAACATTACTTGTGGAACCAAAGGCATTTCCATTGAAGGTGTAGGTTTACTAGCTCTTTGACAAGCATCACATCTATCAACAAATTTATAGGTATATTTATTCATAGTAGGCCAAAAGTAACCAGTTTGTAGTATTTTACTAACTATCCTTTGGGTGGCATAATGACCTCCACAGGGTTCTTCATGTGCTTCCTGAATGATGTCATATACATCTTCTTCTTGCACACATCTCCTAATTACTTGGTCAGGGCATGTTTTAAACAAGATTCCATTAATCCACATATAAGGAATACTCTGACGTATTAGTTTTCTACGCTCATGCGGTGTATAGTTTTGAGGTATTTTTCCTGTTACTAGGTAATTTACAATATCAACATACCAAGGAGTGAAGATAGAGAGAGCAAACAAATGTTCATCAGGAAAATTATCAGGGACTAACTCATTATCATCAAATATTTGCATACGAGATAGGTGATCTGCAATGACATTATCCTTTCCTGCCTTATCTATGATTGTAACATTAAACTCTTGTAACAAAAGAAGCCATCTAACCACTCTACCTCCTACTGTAGCTTTGTTCATTAAGTACTTAATGGCAGAGTGATCAGTGTGAACAAATACTTCATACCCTGTTATGTAATGTTTGAATTTATTAATGGCATGGACTACAACTAAGAATTCCTTCTCAATAACTGTATAATTTAGTTCAGCCCCATGTAAATTCTTACTTACATAATAGATAGCATAAGGTATTTTATTTTCTATTTGTTGAAGTACTTCTCCTATTGCATATGTCGAGGCATCACAATGGATATGGAAGGGTAAATTCTAGTTTGGTCCCCTTAAGATTGGAGTAGTAATCAATTTTTCTTTTATGATCTCAAAAGCTTCTTGACATGCTTCAATCCATTCAAATTCACTATCTTTAGTTAAGAGTTTAAGCATAGGGGAAGCAGTTTTGTTGAAATCCTTAATGAATCTTCGGTAGTATCCTGCATGCCCTAAAAAGCTTCTTACCTCTGTTTGAGTTTTTGGAGGTTGAAGAGATTGAATAACTTGTATTTTTGCAGGATCTACCTTAACACCTTCTTCGGATATGTAATGTCCTAAAACAATTCCCCTTCTCATCATCATGAAACACTTTTCATGACTTAGAGAAAGGTTTTGCTCTGTGCATCTAGCTAGGACTTTTTGTAAACTTGCTAGAGTTTCTTCAAAGGTGTCACCATAGACTGTAAAGTCATCCATATAAACTTCTACGCATTCATTAATCATATCAGCAAAAATAGCGAGAACAACTCTTTGGAATGTAGCAGGTGCATTGCATAGACCAAAAGGTAATACTCTATAAGCATAAGTTCCTATGGGACATGTAAAAGTGGTCTTTTCTTGATCTTCCTCAGCTATTGAGACCTGATTATATCCACTAAATCCATCCAAGAAACAAAAGTATTTCTTACCAGCTAGAGTGTCAAGGACTTGATCAATAAAAGGCAATGGGAAATAGTCCTTCTTTATCACTTTATTTAGTTCTCTATAGTCTACATAGATTCTCCATTTACCATTATTTTTAGGAACTATCACCAATGGTGAAACCCATTGACTATCAGATATAGGGTATATAAATCCCGTGTTTAAGAGCTTAATAATTTCTTCCTGAACTATGTCTTTCATAGCTGGATTTAATCTCCTTTGAGGTTGTCTTACTGGGTGACAACCTTCTTGAATGAAAATACGATGGGTACAAATACTCGGATGTATCCCTTTCATGTCCTCGTAATTCCATGCAAATGTTATCCAATGCTTCTTTAACACTTCTATCAGTTGTGATTCTTGAATGTTTGTAAGCTCATTGCTTATATTTAAAGCTTTTCCAGATGTAATATCTATTTGTTTATAATTATTATCTATACTCATTATTCCATGTTTAAGAGTGTTTAGTTGATAATTGTAAGGGACCATCTGATGAGGGTAACTTGTGCTTGCTTCACCATTAGTCATGGTAACTTCATTAGCACCTTGTTCCTCATCAAGAAGTGAAGCTAAAGGCCCTTCAATTTCTTGTTGAAAACACTCTCCTAGCATATTGATTGATAAATTTTGTACATTGTCCAAGTCTTCAGGAGAATCATACCACAATTGGTTTGAAAAATCATTGTCTTTTATTGATTCAGGAAATAAGCTAAGATTTTTAGTATACTTACCATTTGGAATAGTCATATTCCTAAGATCTACAACTAATATAAGCATCAACTATTGCAAGCCATGGTCTTCCTAATATCAAGGGGTGTCCCCCTAACTTTTTCTTTGGCTGTAAGACTATAAAGTCTATAGGGTATTCCCATGAACTTATGGAAACTATAATATCTTCTAGTTTCCCTTCTGGTTTAATGGTAGATCTATCTGCAAGTTGAAGCACTATAGAGGTTGGTTGAATCATGTGTACCCCTAAATATTCTGTTGTTTCCTTTGTCATGACGTTTATGGCAGCCCCTAAGTCTACTAAGACATTATGCAAGGTTGTCCTACCAATGTGAACTATGAGTATAGGTACTCCAGGGTCTGTATATTTTGGTAACAATTTCTCACCAGTCATGATTTCAGATAGTTGCCCTATAACTTGAATAGTCCTAGGTTCATTCCTCTTTCTCTTTTGTGAATTTGTTATATTCTTTACCAATTTGGAGTAGATGGGAATATATTTAATAGCTTGTAAAAGAGGAATTCTAATAGAGACATTTTCTAATTCTTGAAGAAAATTGAAAGCTGGTTTAGATGGTTCCTTAGGTATAGCCAGTATTTTAGGAAATGGAGCTCTTATTTCTTTTTGAGAAATTTGAACCTCTTTCTGTTGATCCAACACTTCTTCTAGGGGAATTTCTATTCCTTCCTCACATTTATCATCTTGTCCTTTTTCTTTGCTCAAGTTTTTGGTAGGTTCTTCAAGTTCTGTGAGGGTTGCTCTATGATCATCCAATACTTTTCCAGATCTTAATTGAATTTGTTGACAAGGCATTATAGATATTGAACATGCCTCATTTGTTTCATAGACCTGTTGAGTATTTTTATTATTATTGGGGTTAGGCACATGTTGAGCTGGTAAAGGTGGTTGTTTAGGAGGATTATTGTTTGGAGGTGGAAGGAGTCTATTTTGAGGTTGGTTTTGAGGTACTTGCCCCCTAAATTGATTTTGAAAGTTTTGTTGTTGGGGCTACCCTTGAGACCAGCTCGGTCCTGTTTGATTGTATTGGCCATTCATATTCCAACTAGATGTGTTTTGACCTTGGCCTACCATCCATGGGGGTGAATTTCCATATGAATTGGGTATGAATTGTGCCCAAGGAGGCATGTTCCAATCTTGATTATATTGATTCCAATTTGACCAATTTGGAGGATTTGACCAATAATTAGGTCTTTGTTGGTTGGAATAATTAGAGTTTGACCAATTGGGTGGACCATTAAATGGACCATTCCTTCTTTGAGCTATAAATTAGACATATTCTACCTCTTCGACCTCAGGCTCTTTAATAGCGGTTTTGATGGCTGAGATATATTTGCAATTTTTAGTATTATGGTTTTTGTCACAAATTTTGCAATAGGCAAAAATGTTGGAAATATTTGTAACATTCAAAGGGCATTCCCTTAGATTATGTTTCTTTCTACATCTATGACAATATATCTCTTCAATATTTTGCTCCTTCAGTTTCTTATCCATGAGGTCGAGGGATGATGTCAATGTGCTCAATAAATCGGTTTTGAGATTTTCTAGCATATTACCGATTTCAGCTCATGTTACTCCTCCTGATGATGGGTATTTATTACTTCTTAATGGTTTATTTCTTGAGTAATTTTTACAAATATTTATGATCTCTCCTAATCCCATATGATGGATATCTCCCTTTGCCATAAGGTTTAGTATGTCTAAGACATCTTCCTTAAGCCCTTTTAGAAAAATTTCTTTCTGAACTTCCTCATCCAACTCAATGTTTACTCTTGATCCCACAAACTAGAATCTCTCGAGGTAGTCCTCAAGGGATTCATCATATTTTTTATTCATACGAAACAACTCTACTTTCTTATCCCAAACCCTACAATAGTCTTGGTATCTTTCGAGGAATATGTCTTTTAATCCTCGTTCTCCATCCCATCGATTGCAAATGTTCTCCCCTAGACCCATGAACCATCTTAAGGTTGCATCCTTAAGTGTAGAAGGGAATAGTCTTAGTTTTTGCTCATTTGTGGTGTAAAAGTAATCTTGGCACACCACTTCAAATTCAAAGAGAAAGGCATCGGGATCCTCATGTGGTTTCCCATGGAAAGTAGGAAAAATAGTAACAGATATCGATTTTGGTTCTCTTGTTAGCCTATCTTCGAAAGAAGGAATTGGGAAGGCAAAAGTCTTTCTTTGTCCACCCCCTTTGGTTTTCTACTTCTCCTTGATCATTAGTCCTTTGCCTTTGGTTTTTATTTACTTCCCCTTGTTCACTACCCTGATCAACCATGATTGAATATAAGATTTCAAGAATTGGTTCAGGTATAGGTTCGGTAAATATAGATGAGGGATCGATATGATCATCAAACTCTGGTTTGGGTAGCAAATATATTTTGGGATCTTGTTCTAGAATTTCAATTTTCTTGGTTGATGTAGAATCTAAATATGTAGTTTTAATTTCTTTTGACTCAAAAGTTTTATATTTCTTACTATGGTTTTCTTGGCAATCTACTTCTGGTTTACTAATTTTAATAAATCTACCTTTTGAGTCTCTAGGTCTGAACATGAAACTTTGAAACAAATTTTAGTCTTCCTGGAACAACCTATGAATATCATTGATAGGTTCAAGTTTTTTGGGAGTCATATAATGCTCTTCATTAAATCCAAAGTCTTTTGTTACCAGAGTAATCAATTGGACAATAAAATCCTATTTTACAATTGGATTAGGGTTCTCGAACTGTAGTTCGTAATGCAAGTCTTGACACAGTTCTCTAAAGAGTACTACTCTTGGTGCCCTATGATATCTCTGGCTATATTCTAGGTTTACTTCCCTATCCTCTATTTTTTCTAGGAAACTATGGATGGTAAGGGAATCTTCGAAATACTGATCCCACGGGTAGGTTATTGAGTTTACTATTGCTCTCCTATTCCCTAACCACCATTCACAACTCCTAATAAGTTCAAGGTAGGGTGAGTGATAGTCTAGCCCTAGAATTTGAGCTATGTTTATCCTTTAGATTTGACTCAATTCATCTGATCTATCTTTTATGGTATCAAGATGTTTGCATAGGTGTTCCCACTCTTCCCTAGATGTTTGGTGTTGTTTTTCAAAAAGAAGGTTAACTTCTTGTTCAATCAATAATTTTCTAAGGTCTATAAGTGCAGATTGTTTTAGACTATTTTCCACCATCTAGCAACCTTTATTTTACTTTTCCTTCTCTCTTTTTTTGAGTTTGGTTTTGGTTTTGCTTGGGTTCTATTTTGTTTTTTTTATTTTTATCACCAATTCAAAACAATCCTACTATTGTCAATTTTAGGTACAACTCATAACAAATGATTTTATAGCTATCCTTAACATAATAGAATAAAATAGAGTTTCTATTTTCTGAAGCAATCCTGATGTTACTAAGATTAGGTGCGACTCACGGTCTATGAATCCATACAACCAATCCTAGTATAACAAGAAAATAATAAAATTTCTAAAAAATCCTAATGTTTACTAAAATTAGGTGTGACTCATGGTCTATGAATCCATACAACCAATATTAGCACACTAGGAGGAAAATAAAATGAAATATTGCTTGAAAAGTAAATGTGTTGGAAATGAAATTACTGAAAGTAAAAGGTTATTTTACTATCACTTCTTTGATTATTTAGGAGCATTTCACTATGATTGTGTCACTCAATCATACCTACTTCCTATTTCCATAGGTTAGAGAACCCAGACCAAAGCAAATAATAGCAATCACCCAAAGCATGGAAAATTTGTAAAAAATAAAATTTTAACTATGAAAGTAGTAAAATGATTCCTCAAGAAAAAAGAACTTGGCAACATCGAACAAAGGGGCTTGTTGGGACCATCTCATGCCACTCTGACTCGTATGCATGCCAAGGACTCATATGTACCTCTTTCCACATACAAGTAAGCCTCTCTTCTTGCACAGCCAAACAACCTTTCTGATTAATAATTATGACACTACTCTCCCCAACAACGATGCCAAAAATATCTAGTTGTAATGCTTACATTTAATTTTATCAATCCAGGGTAATCAAGGTTAGATTTAAAGAGTAGAAATCCAATATATATTGTACTATAGTGATTAATACTTAGACTTGATTCTGTTCTCTTTTAGTCTCAGGTTTTGCAAGAAAAATAACAATTGCAGTAAACATAAATTATGCAAAAATTGAAATAATATGCAATTTATGATTTAAACATGATATTCACCTAACAATGTGTTTATCTATTGATGCATTTAATAATGTAATTACCTACTAATGAAATTGCTTACTGATGAGATTACCTATTGATGAGGATCCTCGTGCAAATAGTTAGTTTTAATTATCTATTTTTACTTTATACTCTATGATAATGTAATTTAATTTATTTTATAATCTAAAGTTAATTCTACGTACTAACTATTCCTATCCTATTACAGGGGTGAGAGAATAGGGACTGACTGTAGGAGTGGGCCCTACCTCCTAGAGGACAGTGTAAGTCTTTCTCCCCTAAACTATTTTATCTCAGTAACTAATGTGCATTAATACTACTAACATTATTCTAATCTATGAATGTAGGAAAAATACAATGATGATTACATAAAAGAAATCATGCAAAAATAAATGATAAAGTAATTGATACAGTTACCATATGCGTAACAAAAAGTGTTGTTGCTTTATTACTAGAAATTCAGGCGTACATAGTTGCACATTTCTTCAAAAATTGTATAGAATTATTTTCATAACATTAATAAGCATTAGATATTTCTCCATTAGACCTTTTCAAAGGTCTCCCTATGTAATATATAATGTCACTTTGGACATTCTGAATAAAACTCTTCCACGTATTTTCCATGTGGCTTTGTTGGCTCGATAATGCGACAACTATGTTCCTAATAGAAATAATCTAAACTGACATAGTTTCCTAACCTACTTGGACTTAGTCATAATCTAAGTGGTCCAAGTGGCAATTCATGAATGAACATAACAAAATACTTCTAATTTGAACATTTCACAAGATATAACAATATAACTATATGCCCCTTTATTCACGGAGAGGACATAATATCTTGCATTGGAATCTAGACAACCTAACAACATACTAACTTTATAATTTTATAAAACAACTTTATAACAACTTCAATAATCATAATTTTCTCATGCATAATCTTTGACAAGTCAACCAACTATGTTGACTGGAAATATTTTGTAACAACATGTTGCCACGTAAGAATGCCATGCTATCACTAATGTGGCACGTAGTGTGTTGGTCAATTGACTTGGTCAAATATTTTTGTAACTCTTGTTGGTAGACATCTTTGGTAACAGTCTTCAACAACTATCTTCTGTAACATATTTCAGCAACTGTGTCCCATAACAAACTTCAACAACTGTGTTCTGTAACAGATTCGTCTGTAACCCATGTCTACAGTCTTCTCATTTCATGTCATCCTCATGACTATCTTCTCTTATGTTCAGCATCTGGTTTGAATCTTGTTTTGCCGCATCAAACTCCCGTGAAGTGTTCTTCAATGTTCTCCTATCCAAGCATACAAAACTTGCACATATTTTGTGTAAATTTCATGCATTTATCAATTTAACCTCATTCATCATTTTAACTGATAAATCACATAAATAAATTGAAGTAATCATTAAAATTCCATTACATTCATGATTTAAAGTCAGAAATCACACAATATATCACATACAATGTATGCTAAATTAACACTTATCAGTCCCTAATGCAAAATCCATTGCTAAAACCTAAATATGGAAGGGGATCCCTGGGTAAGGCAGAGTTAGCACCGGTAGAGAGGCTAATTATTGCTTGATGTCATAAAAATATTTTTGATCTTCTTCTATTCATGAAAATATCACTCCCTTTTGTAACAAGTGATTGTAAGACCTGCATTTGTCTAAGAGTTGTGCAATGAAGCGACATATCGATTAGATATTCCATTGTAAGTTGTGCAACTCTTTCAAGTTAGTTGGGGAAGGAATTTCCATGATGACCTTGATCTTATTTAAATCCACTTCAATACCTCATTTGGATATAGTAAACCCTAGAAGTTTTCCTGATGTGACTCCAAAGACACATTTCTTGGGGTTCAATCTGATGTTATGCTCGAGAAGTCGAACAAAAATATTTTCCAAGATATCAATATGCTCTTAACGTGTTTTAGATTTAGCCAATAGATCATCCACATAGTTTTGAATGATGTTATGCATTTAATCATGGAAGATGTATGTCATGGTGTGTTGATAGGTAGCACCCACATTTTTAAGGCCAAATGGCATCACCTTGTAACAGAAAGTCCCCCAAGGTGTTGTGAATATCATTTTGTGTTGGTCATTAGGATTAATTCAAATTTTATTGTATTGTGAGAAACCATCCATTAGAGATAGCATTTCATGGCCAGTATAAGTATCAACAAGAGTATCGATGTTTGGTAGGGAAAAATCATCCTTAGGGCATGCTTTGTTAAGATCTCAAAAGTTAGTGTAAATGCGAATCACCCTGTTAGATTTGCGAATGGGTACCATATTTGAAAGCCACTCAGGGTAGTCAATGGGTTGAATGAATCCCACGTCTAACAATTTTTGAAGTTCTTATTTGACCATGAGGGCAATGGTAGGATGTAAATTTCTTAGCTTATGTTTGACCGGCTTAGCATCAAGATGCAAGGTGAGGTTGTGAACAACCAAGTTAGGGTCAAGGCCAAGAATATCTTTATAAGACCATGCAAAAATGCCCTTCTTTTTTGTGAGGAGATCTATAAGTTGCTCTTGTTCATCAGTGGATATTTTTTTTTGAAGTTTCACAATTTGTGGATTGTTTGTATCTGTGCTTAGGTTCACATCTATAGTTTCTTCAATGGCCATGTGTGAATCTTCCTCAAGATGATGGGGTTTTGGGATCAGATGAATATCATCAATGACATTGGAAAATTATTTTGGCACAGTCTCTTCCATTTTCACTTAGAAGACAACATAAGTTGAGGATGAAGGCGAAGGTGAAGGTGAAGGTTGTGGAGGAATGTAAGTGGTAGAAGCTATTAACAATTCCTATAAAAGGATGAATTCAAAAATGGATGGGGATGATGAAATCCATTCCATATCAATGAGACTTATGTCAATAGGAATTGGTTTTTTCAAATCGTATGGATTGTAGAGTGGTGTGAACAAGTCAATAGTATTCATGTTGACTTGGTGGGGGAATGGTGGTTGCGATGTGAAGGGTGGTTTTTCTTACCTCTTGAAATCAATGAATGAACCTTGAAAACCTAGATAATAGCAAGCAACATGTATAAATTCCAATGACAGGGATATGCAAATGCAAAAATGTAATGTTATGCTAATGAGTTTTTTGATTTTTTTGATTTTGTACATATTTACATCATGTTTTTGTGAGGTGGTCAAGGTGGTAGTGGTGGTTCACAAGTTGGCTCAACTCGCTCCCTTGGGAGGAGCAAACAAAAAATGGGTTGATGGATGTAGAAAATAATGAGATAATACTCATCCTTTTTAGTGAGTGGAGTGACTGGAATTGATTCTTATTCAGATTCATCTAAGGCTAACGATATGAAATTGTATTATTCATACAATTCATCCTCACAATCATCATTATCATTATCCTATTCTTCAAGGTCTAAAATAAGTTGTTGAAAAGCTTGTTCTAAAGAAGAAGAGGAATATTGTGGACTATAACCTATGCCAAAACGGTCATGCACTTCTTGATATTGAGGTTCGACAATGTCACACATGCCTTGTTCATGTTGTCCTAGCCCATATCCTTACCAATTAACTCGATAAAAATATCGTGATGGAAAATCAAGGTTAGATATGTGCTCAATATTGGCAATGACTGGTTGTTTGGGTTCATCTAGAGGGAGTGGATCGAACGATGAATCAAACCCCCCATATATAAAGTTAATCTTATTTGGTAAGGAACCCATATTGTAAACCGCTCCTATGGCTAAGGGTGGGTCGTGTGGGTGACCATAATCCTTTATAGTTTCAATGGATAGTGGTGTAATGGCAATATTTTGAACCACATACTCACCAATGCTAGGATTAGCGAGATGTACTACAACTTGTGTAGGGGATGATGTGGATGGATTGTGTATGGAAGTGTGGGGTACAAGAGTATCCTATGGCTCTAAAAAAGGTGTATGCTAAGGTGGAATCTCATGGTCTAACAAATCAACTTGTGAGATGTTGGTTGATTGGGGTGGAGGTGAATCAAGTTTGGATGAGGTGATGGTAGGTGCTAGTGGAGTTGATTGTGTGGGTTGTGATGAATGATTGATGATAGGTGAAGTGGATGATTGTGTCTGACCACATGTACATGATACTGGCTGAGATGAATATTGGGATGTGGAAATAGTATGATGGGATGTGGAGGTGGAATCATGATTAGAATCGATGATGGAGAGTTCTTCTAGAATGGGGGATTTGGATGCATGATTTTATTGTGGAGTGGATTGTGTGGATGATGGAATTAGGGACATAATGGTGGATGGTAATTATGGCTCATAAGGATTGGAGATGAAGTTGCAGTACTTGAATGGTTCAATGTCTATTGGTATACAATGTATCTTTCCCTCATGAACATATTTCAAGCATTGATGTAGTGTAGAGGGAACACATTTCATCTCCCTAATCTAGGGACGTCCAAGGAGTACATTGTAAGCCATATCCCCTTCTAGGATATGAAACATTGTATGTAATGTCTTAACCCCCACTTTTATGGGTAAGACAATAGTGCCAACTGTGGAGCATAACGCATCGTTAAATGCCCATAATGTAAAGGTGGATTTGGTGATATGAGAGGATGGAAGATTGAGGTGGTGGAGTGTGAAAGTGGTGATGATGTTGATTGATGAGCCGGTGTCAATTAGTACTCTTTTGAAATACTTCTGGTCAACCTGAGCCATAATATGCAATGGAGGATCCGGTGATTCTAATGATATTGTTTTAATTTCAAAATCATAGAATACGATTGAAGGCTCCATGCATGTTTGGATATTCCCCACAAAATTGTTGAAGGCATTAGAGTCTTGAGTTTGGATTTCAATGGATTTCAAGATCTCCATAAATACCTCACGATGTGGAGGGGATTTTTGTATGAGCTCATAAATTGATAATTTAGCTGAAGCTATTTTTAGACTATTTGTCAGTTGGTTGCTCAATGTAATGATTGGTCATGAAGGGTAGCTTGGAATGTGGATGGGTTGATGTGGATGACTTGGGAGATGAATGGGTTGAGATGGATTGATGAGGTTTGGTTGTGGACACACATTTTTTGGTGGTGTCACTTGAGGTTGCTCATCCAATTGTTGTTGGTGGTTCATGCTTCTTTGTCCTTGGGTTACCACATGGATAGCCCCTACAAAACCTTGGTGTTGTTGCACATGATTAACTTGGTTAGGAAGTAGTGTTTTAAAAATACCAAGATTTTGGTTCTGTTGTGCCAAGGGGTTATCCAACTTAATGGCCCCTAAGTCTAACAAATCTTGCATGATATCCTTGAATGTAAAGCAATTATTGATGTCATGGCATTTCTACCAATGAAAGGGGTAAAACAAGTGTTCCCTATAGCCCTTGCCTCATTTAATTTGGTCTTCTAGTTTAACCTCTGGTAAGGTAATGGTATGTGTATCATACAACCTTTGGAAGATGGAGGTATATGATTTAGGTAATGGTGTGTAATTATAAGTTTGTTGAGTGGGTTATCGATATTGATTACTATCTATAGTGGGCACTAGATTTTGCACTTGTTGTGGGGGTGGAACCACTTGATATGTTATTTATTGTGGTTGTAGTTGTGATTGTTGAATGTGGACTTGATATTGTTGGTTTTGCATGGTAGGTTGAGTCAAGACCACCTGGTTCACCTGACCAGTTTTTGTTTGGCCATTATAATTCCCTTTACTTTGGCCCTTATTCTACCATTCTTTATTTTTGGGCTTGATCTCACCCTCCTGGATCTTGATTTCTTCAATGACCCGAGCTTGGGCAAGAGCCTCTTCGAATATTTTATATTGTTGTAGTTGAAGTAACAAGGAGATAGGTTTTAGATAACTCCTTGTGAACATTCATGTTAGTTCTTCCATTGGGAGGGAGAATGACAATTTTGTAATGACTACCCTCCAACGGTTTCCAAAATCATAAACCAACTCTTCTTCAAATTATCGTAAATTATATAAGTTGGTTAGTGTGGTTTTCTTCTTAACATTGAGGGAGAACCTTTCTAAGAATTGGTCTGCCAACTGTTCGAATGTATAAATGTTGTGATGTGGCAAGTGGTTGTACCATTCTAAGGCATCCCCCCAAGTGTTTGAGGAAATGTGTAGAGCATTAGAGCATCATTCTCTTGAATTCTAAAACATGAGTAGATGAATGCACTTATGTGCTCTCTAGGGTCCTCAACCCCTTTGAATTTATCAAACTTTAGTAATGTGAAATTTATAGGATATGGTGGTGATGGTACTGAAGGATGAATGGGATGATTGATCAACTATCTTAATGTGGGTTTTTGATATGCCATACCCGGTGTGTGCAACATCAAGTTATCAATATGCTTTTGCATAGATTGAATTTTAGGATCTTCCATTGGTGTTTGGAAGCCCTAGTTTGCATGGTGAGTGTATGTGGGTGGTGTATGTTGAGTGATAAACTATTATGATGAAATGAGGTTTTGATTGGCCAATGGGTTGATGTTGGTGGGTATGTGGTGGTGCTGAATGTTTTGTTGAAATTGATTGTGGAATGTTTGGTGTTGATGAGGTGGAGATTGATGATGTGAAGTTTGAGGGATGGTGGTGTTTTGAGTGGTTGATATGGCATGGATGTGGTGGAGTGGATGGGTAGGTATAGTGATCGTAGGTGGTTGCAATACCCAAGATTGGTTGAGGGTGAAAAAGGTATTTTGTGTGGATGTGAGTGGATGGTTGATATCTGCTACCTATGACTACTATTGTGGGTAAGAATGAGCATTTTGATTACCCATAAGTAGTTGGTTTAGATGTTGTCATGCTTGTTGTATGGCAATTTTAGATGCAAATTGTGTGGTTGTATTGGAAGTTGATATTGGCATGGTGTAAGTGTTGGAAATATTGGTCGAGGTTAATGGAGGGTAGGTTGTGAAAGGAATCACAACTGAATGAGGGATGGTAGACCCAAATGATGTTAATGGAAAGGTGGATGGATTCTGCGAAGTAACATTAACTTGTGCTTCATAGAGTGGGTTGGAGTGGGTGGTAGTATAGGTATACAAAATGGAGGTGCACTGGCTAAAGGGTTGTGGAAGGGCTTGATGTGAGGGTGCATATGTGGCCTCAAAAAGAGGGTTGGTGATGACTTGGTTAAAATTTTTGGGGTATGAGTGAGTGAGTTCCTACTAAGAAGAAGGAACATGTCTGGGTGGGATGTTAAGTAGTTCTAGAACTAGATTGATTGGTCTTAAATAGGCTCTAACTTTATCAGAATCTATGTAAGTGATGTGATGGTCGGTTGGTGTGGATGGTTCTATTTTTAGGATGGAAGTGTGGATTACCCTCTGCATTATATCTACATTCAAAGTGGATGCCACATGAGAGGGTCTAGTAGACAATTCAAGATGTCTTGTCTGTGCCACATAGGTTGGGTTAGCCATAGAAGTGGTTGGGAAAGGAGTGGAGCACTCCATAGATGGAAATGGTTGGTTGGTGAGTGGTTGACTCATAGCTTTGGCTTGATTTTTGGTCAATACCATAAGCTAGAAGGCAAGTTGGGGTGATGAACATGTGGGTACGTGTGTGAAAATTATGATGCAAAAATAAAAACAAACAACACATAGATCACTCAAGCAAACAAATGTTATCTATATCTTTGCAAAAAAAAATTCTACTTTTTTTTTTTAATTTGATTTTTTTTTTGCTTTTGTGTGTTTTGCTTTTGTGTGTTTTGGTGTTGGAAATTCTAAGCCTAGAAAAAATACGTAAGGTAAATTATGGATGCAACTAAAAGGGTGTGGTTGAACCCACCCCTCTGACGAAGGATGAATCATGAACGACTAAAAATGGCTTCCTAGGGTATGATTGGCTCAAGGTAAACCTAAGGAATCACAATTACCCCTTGAGGGAGGTCACACTATTTGAGTCCTACTACTTGCCTAATCAAGCTTTTGCTTCACACTTGGGCATGCTCGAACAAGAACAATAGTTGCGTTCCACTTATTATTGAGCCCCATGGTAAAAGGGTGTTACTAATCCTTCCTACTCTAGGTGCACCCAAAAGTAGGGGATTTTCTAATGATAAAATCTAGAAAACCACTCAGTAGGGGCTACTACAGTTTCTAGGGGGCGAGCCAACATATGGAGATGAAGCCCATTGCTACTGGTCTTAATCAATGGTTGGTGATGAAATCCAACTCACTAATGTTTAATGTGGATCGTGTAGTGTGTGATTCCTTTTAAGTTTTTATTTTCTATGGTGTTTTATTAAATAATAAAGTGCAAAAGAAAACTATCTTATAGTGCAACTAATATGCAATTTTAGTTTATTGCCTAAAAAATATATAAAGCACACAAAATAGAAAATAGAACTTCAAAAACTATAGAAAACCTAAGCCAAATGTAGTAAGTGAATTCCAAATAAACCTTAAAATATTTCTGACATACAGATTCAAAAATAGAATAAGATGAATTTGAAACCCTAATGCAACTAAAAATGTATTTGCAAGTGCAGATCTACCCCTAAATGCAGTCTATATGACTTTTCATAAATAGATAAATCACTATCCTAAAATGCACTTTTTTTTTTGAAAATGCCTAAGATGCCTAAGAATGCTTAATGTATTGCTTTTTAAAACATAAAAATATGAATATTTCCTTTTCTTCTTCCTTTTAAAAAGCAAAAATATAGCTAGGGTTTCTAAAAATGACTTACCCAAGAGTTTACGTATTTTTCCCCTAGCTTCGTAGACGCGATGTTGAATCTCCCAAACGTGGTGCCAAATCTCATAGATATAGTGTGGCTCCTCCTAAACATAGTGTGGTGTCTCTAAAATGTAGTATGACATCTATGTAAGCACAAATTAAACCCTAGCAGATTCTAGAAACCCTAGGTTTGAATTTTGCAACTTCTACACAATAGGGCTTCTAAAAACCTACAACAAAAATAGAAAATGTAGATCAAAAAATCAAGATATGACAAGGCAAATAAAAATATGAAACCCTTTGGGGGTCCCATCGTGATCACCATTTTGTAAGAAAAAAATATCAACACCAAAATAACAATAACAGATCAAACACAAGCAGTATACACAATGAAAGAATGCTATTATATTGATTTAGGGAGCTTGGATCTCCATTATTACAACATTGATATGCCCCAAATCATGGGGGTTACAAAATATAGCTTGTTTTGATACAATGATTACACAAAGGGGATAAAAACCCTCGATCAACAGAATGTGGTGTCTTCAGATCTTCTTCACTCCAAATAAGAGGTTGAGTGGGCTTCTTGAATATCCTCTATAGGGCCACTCCAAGCTACAAAAACTATCATTAATATATCGTTAACTGTACCTGCATACAAACAAGCCACAACAAAGAGTCAGTAACACCTGTGGGGCCTCCATAGTGTGAGGCCCTCTAAAATATAAAAGTGTAACCTACAAATCCTAGTTGAAATACTTGCAAAATGTAGAGTAGAATACAAAAAACATAAATTGAATAATAAAATCAAATGCCTTGTCAAAATACCTGATTTGTGATCTATGCATTGGAGAGTTTAAACTATGGATGCAAGAACGCTCGACAACACTCGAGGGTTGGTTGCATGCCCTCCCGAATCCAAAGGATGCCCTGCAATGTTTGGGAGATACTCTGCAGCATTTGAGAGATGCCTTGAGGTGTCTGCAGAATATGGTGAATGCTTGATAGTGTTTGGATCTGGTTTGTAGGTGTTGCAATGAAAAAATTATGGTAGCAACGATGACTAGGGTTTGTGCAAAAGTGTGAATGATGTTTCTTTGCAAATATTTTTGACCCTTATTCACAAAAAGTGAATAATATTTTATGATTTTCCCTCATTCATGTTAGGGTTGTGATGACTCCAATGAGCGGCCAAGATTAAAACATGATGAGCGGTTGAGATTGCAACTTGGTAAGTGACACATATTGCATTTAATGAGTGGCAAGGATTGCCACATGGCCTGCTAGGATGGAGTTTTGATGAATGGCTTAGATTTATTTACACACACACACACATATATATAAATATAATATTTATATTTATATATATAATTATATATGTATAAATAATGAATGGCTAGGATTTGGTGTCTACATATAGCTTTAATGATAATTTGTGGATCCCTCTCAATTGAAATATATTTTCATTCATTTTCAATTGCAATTTTACTCTATAAAAAGTGCCCTATCATTTTTTTTTGGATGGATAATAAGGGGTTGTACTCGGGTCCCCCATCCTTGATAAATTATAAATATTTTATTTAGAGCTTGAGAGTTTACAAATAAATATACTTCTCATCTCAATTGAGATGCTATAGCTAGAAACCTACATTATTTTACATAAACTGTCTGAATTCTTGATTTTCATTTTCTTCATCATCCTTCTTAACAGTTTCCTATAACAATCTTCATAATAAAAAACTTCACCTTTACTATCTATGCATTGCATCTTAGTAGAGTAATATTTCCAAAACATCGCACTATCATAGTCCACTTTACCAAATCTAGATTTCTAGTTTCCTTCCTAAAACACAAGTGCAACCACAAAAATTATAATAAATAGTTTATATGAAAACACATTATTGTTACAAAATAAATCAAATATTACCAATGGAAAACATTAAATTAAATATTAATCATTAATTGATTCAGGCAATCAACATTTTCTTGTGAGCTTCAACTAAAATTACTACTTCCTCTAACCATGGAAAGGAGAATTTAACTTCACAATCTTCAATAAGAATCCCTCTATTGGGGAGCCTATCTTCATATTTGTTTCCTTCCCTTAATGTATGTATAAATCTAATTTCTTCAAACTCTTTAGCAAGATCTTAAATTTCCACAATTATCTCTTGTATGTTCCATGGAGCCTTCACTTTTCTCAAAATTACATTTATTAATATGAGAGAATCACCTTCCATCCATATTCTATTCCATTTCATTTTTTTGAAATTTTTTAACCCTTCTAAAGTCGCCTACTATTTAGCTTCATTATTTGTCTTAAATCCACTATTGAAAGCATAATGAGACAAAATATCTTCTATATTATTTATAATTATTTCTCCTTCTCTTGATAGTCTTGGATTTCCTTTAGATTCTCCATCAAAATTCAATCTAACCCACTCCTCATTTGGTGTATTCTACTTTATATTCTTTGCCTTCTTTTTGCTTCTCTTGTACCCAACATAATAATTATATTTAATGACTTCACTCCATCTATCAAGGATCTCTGCTTCCAAATTAGGGACTAGGTGAGTTGATAGGGTTGGTTTAGACTCCTCTATGGATAAAAATATATTCCTTTTAATTACCTCTAAATTTATTTCCTTTCCTTTAAATATTCTTCTATTTCTTTCTAGCCATACAATCCAAAGTATTGTATCTTTTGATATATCCCATATTGTCTGTAAAGCCTCACTTTTATAAGTGCTTTGTCATTGGTTTAACCAATATTAAATTTTACTATTTATCACTATTCATTTACCAAACACATTAAGAATCCATTACCATATATTTTAGACTATTGAGCAATGTCCCAAGAGATGGTCTATACTCTCCTTTTTATAAAGAACACATTGAGAGGGACCATGAAAAACCCTTTTCATAAGGTTATCCCAGGATAAAATTCTTCTATGACCTACTATCCAAAAAAATATTTTGACTTTAGGAATGCTTGGGCTACACCAAATATCTCTCCAAATTCTAGTAATATTATTATTTTGTTGGTGTTTTACATTATATCCACTCCTTGTTGTGTATTCTCCTAATATATTCAATTCCCAAATCAATTTATCCCTGGCTCCCCTCAAAATAATCACAGTTGTTATCTTTCTACTCAATTGTCTCATAGCATCAATGTATTATATACTTGTAAAAAAATATTCTTTCCATTTGTATCTTCCTTCCCAATCCTTGTACAAAATATTTGAAACCCTATCACCATATATTTATTGAAGAAATCTCATTCAAGGTTTCAAAATTGGATCCAATATGGAGTGGTTTTTTATCACACCAAGTATCCATCCAAATATAAAATTTTCTCTAGTTCCCACCACCCATATTAAACCTTTAATAATTAGATCAATAGATTTTTTAAACCATTCCAAAGAGCAGAACCATTTGGTAGAGAGAATGTAGTAAATATTAAAATTGGGTCATTGGGATCAACATACTTACTTAGAAGAATTCTTGTCCATTGTATTTGAATCTCTTTGCAAAATCTCCAAATTACTTTTCCCCTAAGAGCTAAGTTTGCATTTGTAAGAAATCTTAAACCAAGACCTCCCCTAGTTTTATCATCACACACCTTGCTCCATTTCACCAAAGAAAAATTTCTTTTATCATGTAAACTTGACCATAAAAAGGATTGCATAATATATATTAAACTTTTTTCAACTTATTTTGGCATAGAATACATTGACATATAATATGGTGGAATGGTCTGTAAGACTAAATTAATTGCACTCTTCCTTCTAACGATAACCATCTACCTTTCCAAGATGGAATTGTATTTTGAACTTTACTAATAACCAGATTTCATAATTCTATTCTCATTCTCCTCTCAAATAAAGACATCCTTTATAAGTTGCTAGTAAATTTTAAGTAAATTTTGGATTTTGTCCTATTAAATTTTTTCCCTAAAGCTCTTTTGTATTCCTTTAAAAAGTTATTCAAACCCGTGGCCTCATTTATTATTGCCCTTCCAAAAATGGCTATATCATCTAAAAATTGTTTATGGGTGATGTTTTCGATGTTATTACTAACCTTAAGTCCACTTATAAGCCCATATTGTAAGTCTTATTTAAGTTCCTACTCAAAAAATCTACCATAATAATGAACAAATAAGGAGATAGATAATCTCCTTATCTAAGGCCTCTCTTGACTTTAAAATATTTTGTTACTAACACATTTGTTACATTATTTGGTACATGCTAATGTACCACCTTGGGTTCATCTTTATATTAGGAGTGTGTCTTAGAATATGGTTTGAGTATTTAATTTATGTAATGTAATAAATGCACAAGTGTTGTTAGAATGTGTAAAGTACTTCATGATATAAATATGCATGTTGTCCATGTGTACATGAGTCCATAGAATAGGAATATGAAGAGTCATAGGTAGGTGGAAGACCAAGAGTCACATATTATTATATATAGGTCTTTGATAGATAATATGTAAAAATAATGAAGGTAGATAACATATGCTAGATACAATGTAGAGCATGTAAGGAATATGGAGAGTTTGAGACCTCCATTTTTTATTATTGTACTATTTTTATGAGCCTTCATTAATGGAAGTTTTATGAGTAGTTACAAAAGTTTCTTATGAGTTTAATATGCTTAGTATATTGCCATGATCATATCTTTAATATTGCATACTCATTTTTTATCTTGTGGTTGATTTCTCATTAAGTATCTAACATCAAAAGCTAACTGTGGTATTAGAGCACAAGGCAGATTGATAGGAGATAAGGAGATCCACAAGAGAGATTTTATTTTCAAAAATTTTAAAGTTATTTTTTTCTAGTCTTTCCATAGGGTTGTAGGAAAACGCATGAATACTAGGACTCAACGTAGATCTCATTCCACAAGATTGAAGGATAACATGTAAGTTTATTGATTTTTAGAGATCTAGAGATTTATATGAATTTTATTGTTGTTTTCTAAGTGTGTTGTTGCAAAAAATTAGTTCTCAAATGTTGAGAAGCTTCCTATAAAGGATAGAGAAAATTTTCATCTTCGATTTCCTAAAATTCTATGTGTTTTCCTTGTGTAGGTATTAGTTATTCATTGTAGCAAAAAAGAAGATTAAAGGTATAAGATTAAGGAGACCTAAGAAAGAGATCCCCATAAGAAGATTGAAGACTTCAAAATGAAGAAAAAAGAAAGCAACTCTATTGAAGATTGAGAAAGAGAAGAGGCCAAGAGAAGCCCTATTGAAGATTGAAGAAAGAGGAGATCCAAGAGAAGAGATCTCATTGAAGAACTTACATATTTGGAAGATATAATATTGGAGAAAGAAGATAGAGGAGGACTAAGGAAAATTTCCAATTGAAGAGTTGTAGAATTTGAAGACCCAAGAGAAGAGGTCTCAAGAAAATTTAGAAGGAGAAAGAAGAAGGCTAGAAAAGCCCTATTGAAGAAGTTAAATAAGTGGTCATTGGAGAATATTTAAAGAAAGCTCAAGGTAGAAGATTGCAAGAAAGAAGAAGCTCCTAAAAAGAAGAATTTGGGATAATTATCTCCATCCAAAAATATTCCCAAAGGAAGAAGGATTTGAAAATATGTTTGCCAAAATTTGGAAAGGATTTTTGAAGATCTCAAGACATTCTTATTCTTGAAGATAAGGCCAAAAAATAGTCCCAATTTTAATTTAGAATTTGATAAGAAGATTGAAGAAGAAAGAAGCTAGAAGAGGCCACCAGATTTGAAGTTTGAAGACAACCATAAAGGATTTCAAAGTTGATTTATGAAGGATAAGATTGCTAATTTTTACAGCAAAATTTGAAGAGCAACAAATTGAAGGTGACATATAGTTGCAATTTGGAGAAGATTTGGGTAGTTTTTGAAGTACCCTTGAAAAGCCAATTGAAGTCTTGAAAAAAAAAGAAGGTAGCAATTTGGAGAAGTTGAGAGAGATTATTGGATAATAATATAAGGAGAAGAAATCATATTTTTGAAGTAGCAATTTGAAGAGGTTTTGGATTGCAACATTAAGGTAACATTAAGAACAAATTAGAGATCTACATTTTGGAAAATTTAGGGGTAGATTTGCGATAAGCATTGGATAGCATTGTTGGAAATATTAAGTAGATTGAATTATCATTGATGTCAAAGGAACAAGGAATTCATGACATAATTATTCTTAAAGGGTAATGTGTTTATAAGAATGGATTTAATAAGCAACAAGATATGGAAAAGTATTGAAGGAAAAAAATATTCTTCTAAGGTTGGAAAGATATGCAAGGGAGGATATATCTCAAGCAAGGAAAATGGTTGTAAAGAAAAGGTTTATAATATTTATTTTTAATATTATAAGAAGGACAAAGAGGTTTAAGAGTTTGCTTGGGATAGAAGTATTATAATATTTATTTTAAATATAAGAAGGACAAAGAGGTTTAAGAGTTTGCTTGGGATAGAAGTATTATAATATTTATTTTAAATATTATAAGGACAAAGAGGTTTAAGAGCCATTATTATAATATTTTTTAAAATATATTAATATAACATAAAGTAATATGTTTTGGTGTCAACGACGTTTGAAAAGCAAGATTAATCTCCAATATGAAAACGTGAGCCAACTCACCAAGAAATAATGGAGTGCATACAAATAAGGAGGCAATGTTTTTATTTCTAATCGATTGTGCTAATGATATACTTTGATTTATTTTTGATGCGACAAATATTTTAATATCTTGCAACATATGTGCTAATTCGGATATCCCTCCAGTGTGAACGACATATTGACAACGAGTTTCAAAGGGTGCAAGCATTAGACATTGATATATTTTGTGTGCACCTGAGACATTCCATCCGATTGGGGTGGCCCAATGGCTGGCTGGCTTGTGTGAGTATTTTTATAGTAGAGGTTTCAGGGTTGAAACCCCCTGACATCTTTTTACAGTGTGTTTTGAGCCTTGGGTTAACGTAAAACATAGACATATTTTTTTCCTCCCCTTTTGGTGCTACTAGATATAGTAGCGCGATTGGTTAGAAGCACAGTAGCTTGGAGGTAGCGGGTTCGAGTTGCAACAATGCATAAGGTACTTGAAATTTTTTATTTTAATCAATTTAATATGAATGAGTTGCGGTAGTGAAATAATTAATTTGAAATTGATTTTAATTTGATTTAGCAAAAGTTGTATGGTGCACTGGTCTATTTGAAAAAATATATTTTATATAAAGTTATTACCTTTGTATATATAAAATTGGGAGTTGTATGGTGTATAAGGTTATTTGAAAAATTGTAAAGTGTGTGAGGGAATTACTTTTGCTTGTTCTAGAAAGGAGAAATAAGGTGTATTTGTGACTATTGAGATTTGCAATTTTGCTTGTTCTAGAAAGAAGAAATAAGCTGTATTTGTGACTATTGAGATTTGTAATTTTGCTTGTTCTAGAAAGGAGAAATAAGGTGTATTTGTGGTCCTTATTATTTGTATTTTTGGCACAACATAGAAAAGGGAAATTTGAGGATTTAGTCACTTTTACAAGCTTTATTTTGTGAGGCTAAAAGGAGTTTTAAAGTATAATTTATAAGCCTTATTATGCACATATTTTGAAAGGGTTTTATGTGGAATATTTGAAAAGGAGTTTTGCTAACTTGTTTTGAAGTGGCCAAAGAAAGGAAATTATTTTGAGACAGGTTTTTGAGGGCACATCTTCATCAAGGCAGTTTTAGAGGTATGTTATGTTCACTCCTTCTCAAGGTGGCTTGTTTGAAATAAAATAGTCTCAATTCATAAGGTGGAGATATAAGGATTAATTTTATGTGCATTGTTGGAAATATAAGTGCTAGAGTTTGAGAATAAATTTGTGCATCATTGTTGAATAAAATTGGAAACACATGTGCTAGGGTTTGAGAATAAATTTGTGCATCATTGTTGAATGAAATTGGAAACACATGTGCTAGGGTTTGAGAATAAATTTGTGCATCATTGATGAATGATATTGGAAACATATGTGCTAGGGTTTGAGAACAAAGTGTGCATCATTATTGAATAAAATTGGAAACATATGTGCTAGGGTTTGAGAACAAGTTATGCATTATTGTTGAATGAATTTGAAAATATACTAGCAAGGGTTTGAAAGCAAATTTATGCATTGGTTTTGAGTGATATTGGAAATGAAAATGCAAGAGTTATAGATCAGTTTTGTGAAGCAAATTTGTGCATCTTCATGATTGACTTTGTGAGTAGATGAAAATAAAGACTTGTGGATTGTTCATAATTAACATTATGAGTAGATAAGAAAGAGTTGTGCATTGTGATTGGTCTTGAAGTAAAGGTGCAACTCAACAATAACCAAGTCAGTTATCAAGTTCTAGACTAGAGCTACCTTTAGAATGCAATAAATGTGAGACATGTGAAAGCGACAGACTTAATGAATGTGAAGAACATATTGAGTATTTGTTAGTGCATATCATTCTCTATATGTTCAAGAGGTTAAACAAATTCTAGGTAGAATATGTCTAAACTACTTTAGTCAAAGAAAATATTTTTAGGAAATATATATGAAATTATTTGTATGAAAAATTTGGGAATGTTTGAGCAGGTTTTGGAGCATATTTGAGCAAGCCTTGTGTGTAGGCTTGGAGCAGATTTGAGCAAGCCTTGTAAGTAGGCTTGGAGAAGATTTGAGCAAGTTTTGTGAGTAGGCTTGGTGCAGATTTGAGTAAGCTTTGTGTGAAGGCTTCGAGTAGATTTGAGCAAGCCTTGTGTGTAGGCTTGGAGCATATTTGAGCAAGCTTATGAGTAGGCTTGGAGAAAATTTGAGCAAGCCTTGTGAGTAAGCTTAGAGTATATTTGAGCAAGCCTTGTGTGAAGTCTTGGAGTAGATTTGAGGAAGCCTTGTGTGTAGGCTTGGAATAAATTTGAGCAGAGTTGAGAGTAGGTTCTAGAGTAGATTTGAGCAAGCCTTGTGAGTAGGCTTGGAGCAGATTTGAGTAAGCCTTGTGTGAAGGCTTGGAGAAAATTTGAGCAAGCCTTGTGTGTAGGCTTGGAGCAGATTTAAGCAGAGTTGAGAGAAAATTCTAGAGTAGATTTTAGAAAGCCTTGTGAGTAGGCTTAGAGAAGATTTTAGCAAGCCTTGTGAGTAGGTTTGGAGAAGATTTGAGCAAGCCTTGTGAGTAGTCTTGGAGTAGATTTGAGCAAGCCTTGTGTGTAGGCTTGGAGTAGATTTGAGTAGAGTTGAGAGTAGGTTTTGGAGTATATTTGAGCAAGCCTTATGTGTAGGCCTAGAGCATATTTGAGCAAGCCTTGTGTAAAGGTTTAGAGCATACTAGAGCAGAGGGGATTGAGGTCTCCGATGGATAGAGGTCCACAAATTAGAGCAAAGGGGATTGGTGTCTCCTATGGATAGAGGTCCACAAAATTGAGCATAGGGGATTGGTGTCTCCTTTGGGTTGGTACCCATAAACATTGTAATAGGGAATTGGTTCCCAAGATATTGGTTGAGAAAATTTATAAGAAATATTTTCTCCGTGGACGTAGCCCACATTGGGTGAACCACGTTAAATATGTGTCTCTCATGTGTGTGATGATTTGTGCATTGTTTCATTTACTGCATTGATATTATTTATGTTATCATTTGGAAAGAAAAGTAAAAGTTTTGATCTTATACTGTTCACCCTCCCTCTCAGTATAAGCTTGTGTTCTTCAATTGGTATCAGAGCGGGTTCCTTTAGGGAAGCCTAACAGCTTGAAGGAAGATCTTACAGGAACACAGATGGCTCATCAAGAAGGATTTTCAACACACAAAGCTCCATTGTTTAATGGGACTAACTATGCTTTTTGGAGTGTTAGGATGAAGATATTTTTGATGGCACAGGGAATTGATACATGGCAATCAATTGAGAATGGGTACACATCACCTGCAACTCCTCCCATAGATATAAGTGGTAAGAAACTATATGAAAATAATGCCAAGGCAATGAATGCAATTTTAAGTGGATTACAAGAAATAGAGTTTGTGAAGGTTATGCACTGCAAATCAACAAAAGAAATGTGGGATAAATTACAGAATACATATGAAGGAGATGACAAGGTTAAGATGGAAAAACTTTAGACTCACAAGAGGAAGTTTGAGGAATTAAAGATGAAATATGAGGAAGATATTGCTAGGTATCTACTTTGTGTTGATGAGGTTGTTAACACCATCCATGGACTTGGAGAAAATATTGAGGATTCTACTATTGTTCAAAAAATTCTAAGATCACTTCCCATGAGGTATGATGCAAAGGTTTCAACAATAGAAGAAATGAAGGATCTTGCAACTTTGAGGATAGATGAACTACATGGGATTCTCACAGCTTATGAGATGAGAACAGAAAAGGATCAAACATCCAAAAGGGAGGCAACATTCAAAGCTTCAAAGAAGACAAAGGATAAGGAACTAGAATTAAGTGATGAATCAAGCAGTGAAGAAGAGGCTAACTTTGTGAGAAGAAATAAAAAGGGTCCAAGGAAACACAAAGATATGAAGACTGTGAAATATTTTAGCTATGGCAACATTGGTCACTATGCAACTTTTTGTCCACAAAATGGATATAGTAGTAGTGAAGATGAAAAGGAATACAAGAAAAAGAAAGAAATAAAATCTTATCATGAAAAGAAAAATAGATATGGTCAAGGCAAACATGAGAAGATCTTTCAAAGGCACAAAAAGAGTTTTTATGTTGAAGAAGCAAGCAATGCTTCAAGTGAGAGTGATGAAAGTATTTCAGATAGTGAAAAAGAAGAGATTCTATTTTTGGCTATAGAAGAGGAAGAAGGTACTCCCATTGAAGACCAAGTAGAATATGCTCCTATTGAAAACCTAGTAGAAGAGAAAGAAGATGCTCCTATAGTTGAAGACCTAGAAAAAGAAAAAGATTCAGAAAAGGAAAAGGAAACCCTGGTTGACATGAAAAAGGAACTTATTGCTGCTCTTGGAGAATTGGAAAGAGTGAAAAGGGAGAACTTAATATTAAAGGCTCAAGTTCAAGAGGAAGAGAAAACAAAGGCAAAGCTTCTACAAGATCTCACTGATTTAAGAGTTAAGGTTGAAGAGGCAAGAAGAGTTGAAGAAAGTATGGCTGAAAAATTAGAGGTAAAAGAGTTAGAGTGTGAAAATCTAGAAGATGAAGTTATCTCTCTAAAGAAAGGACTTGGAAAATATCTTGATAAGCTAACTAGGTTTAAGGAAAGCTCAAAAACCTTGGATGACATTCTCAAAATACAAAGATCTCCATTTATCAAGATAGGACTAGGTTATGAAGAAGGCCAAGAGATACAAAAAGGGGAGTCAAGCTCAAAAGAAAAAGAAGTTTCAAAGGAAGTGATTGAAGAAGAACCTAAGACCTATGATGATGAGTTGAGAAGTGGAAGCATCAAAGAGGAAGAAAACAATGCACAAACAAGGAACATGGATCATCACAGAAAAGGCAAGGAAAGAACTATGAGACCACACTCTCCAAGATAAGACAAATACTTCTTCCAAGGACATTGTTACTCATGTAATAATTTTGGTCATAGAGCTATACATTGCAGGGTTCATAGCAGGAATGATTTTGGCTTCATCAAGAGGAACTTCAATTCATTTGCACCTCTCAAGAATTACAATATCAGATGTTACAATTGCAATAATTTTGGGCATAAAGCAAAGTGGTGTAGAACAGAATTTCTGGAACTTCCAAAGACTAGCAAGAAGAAGGATAGCCAAAAGGTTCAAAGAGGTATGACTACAAAGATATGGAAAAATATTGAAAGAGAAGAAGAGCATTGTAAGTTGGGAGTAGCTTTACTCCCATCCTATAATTAATCACCTCAATAAAAGGAGGTGGTGAGGGGGCTATGCTAAAATATCTTATTTTTAGCCCCAAGGAGCCCTTTGCCATTGATGTCAAAGGGGAGATAGAATTCAATGAGGGGAGCAGCTTGTCAAGGGGAGCAGTTTTGGCATCCAATTGCAGTAAAAAGAAATTTTTGTTGTAGGGTTGCCATCAATGACAAAGGGGGAGATTGTTGGAAATATTAAGTATATTGAGTTGTCATTGATGTCAAAGGAACAAGGAATTCAAGATAGAATTATTCTTCAAGGGTAATGTGTTTATAAGGATGGATTTAATAAGCAACAAGGCATGGACAAGTATTGAAGGCAAAAATATTCTTCTAAGGTTGGATAGATATGCAAGGGAGGATATATCTCAAGCAAGGAAAATGGTTGTAAAGAAAAGGTTTATAATATTTATTTTTAAATATTATAAGAAGGACAAAGAGGTTTAAGAATTTGCTTGGGACAAAAGTATTATAATATTTATTTTAAATATAAGAAGGACAAAGAGGTTTAAGAGTTGTTGAGTGGTATTTTCACCCGATTGTGAAAACACACTCTCCGATAGGATTCGAGTTCCAAATCCTCTCTTGCAAAGAAATTTAATAAACAATTTCTCCAAGGTCTCCGCTATGTTAGCATTTTGTATGAATAATAATGTTCAGTTCGAATGCTCGGAACACCTTAGTGGTTGCAAGTAACTGTAAACAAGGGGCACTGTGGTTTATTTTATTTTGAAATTGTAATGATTGTTCATTTAATCAGAATGAACTCAATGTGAATTAATCTTAATGATGAAATTATTTTATTTTCGATTTCGGTAGATTTTCAAGTATTTTATTTCAATGACTGTAAATTCGACTAAAGTTAGATTTTCGAGAAAATAAAAATGCAGAGAATAAAAGAAGTGAAAATAAAATACAAAGAAACTAAAACTAAAGTACATTCAGAGTGCTACGATCCTATTTGACAAAACCGAAGATAATGAGGTTTTCTGCATACAACCTAACCTATTGAACCTGCAAAACTCGCACAATCCAGATAAGCTAGGTGCTGGTTTCTGGGGTTTTAACTATGGTTTTCAGATTTAGACATTCGCATGAAGCAACCAAGAGAACTTGCATTAAACTTCACCTATAAGCCTAAAAATCTGAAAGGGGAAAAATAAACATTAAATCTTGCATGCAGAAAATAACTCCTTCTTTCTTGCCAATGAGATGCAACTCTCTGTAATTTCTGTATTAAAAATATGTCAGTTTACAACAACAAAAGCTTCCAGATTTATCAAAACCAGAACAAATGAAGGAAAACGCTCCTAAGCAGGCCCAGAATGGCCTATCGCCTTCAGCTCTGCAACTCTGCTCACAGCGGTTTTCGACCCCTGTCCATGAAGAAGAAAAACCAGTCCAATGTGGAAGAAAATATCCAGAGAAACCCAGTGCTAAGGCCTTGCCTTCATTACTGCAATCTTCTCTGAACAGTTTCGCCTCTATCTCGCTCATTGGATTGCGTATTTTAAACTTTCCGGTATGGCCCTCTGTTTCACTCTACGATGCTTCATTTCATTTCCTAGGTCCAGTCATTTTGTCTCCCCAAATCGCTTCGTTTCATCTTCCCGCCTCTTTGTTGTTTTGGCTTTTTGCTCGGGTTTGAAATGTTTGGTCTACTCTGCTAACTGTAACCATCGATCCTGAAGCGTTATCATAGCCTCTACACCTCTGTGCCACGTTCAAACTTCCCTACATGTTCTATAATGCCCCTATGAATCATGACAAAAAATAGCATGTCGCGATATCGCGATGTTTTTATGTATGCTTTGCTCTTCTACGTATCGCGAAAATGAGACATGTCGCGATATCGCGACACTTTTTCTGTTCTGCTCTTGTTCTCATTATGAATCGTGAAAATGCAACATGTCGCGATATCGTGACACTTTTTCCTGTATGGTCGTGAAAATGCAACATGTCACGATATCGTGACACTTTTTCCTATATGATCATGAAAATGCAACATGTCGCGATATCGTGACACTTTTCTCCTCTGATTCTTTCTTTCCTCGTTTGGCCGTGATGGAGCAACATGTAGCGATATCGCGACACTTTTTCATTTAGCCGCGATGGAGCAACATGTCGTGATATCGCGACACTTTTTATTTTTAGCCGTGATGGAGCAACATGTCGCGATATCGCGACACTTTTTATTTTTAGCCGCGATGGAGCAACATGTCGCGATATCGTGACACTTTTTATTTTTAGCCGCGATGGAGCAACATGTCGCGATATCGCGACACTTTTTCTTTTTCTGTCGTGATGGAGCAACATGTCGCGATATCGCGACACTTTTTCATTTTTGGTCGCGATGGAGCAACATGTCGCGATATCGCGACGTTTTTCATTTTTTGCTGTTTTTCTTTGATCTTTAGCATCTGGGCCACTGCAGTTTTCTTGGAAAGCATGTAAAAAAGGTGGGTCCCCAATTTTGGGGTGTGTTGTGGAGCAGCCACAACAAATGGCGACTCTGCTGTCAAATGCTCCTGAGCATTTTGGTGAGAACCTAACCTGGAAGTATACAAACTCGAAAACAGACATTAGCACATAAGAAATATAAACAAATGCCAATAGATCAGAAATACATGAATCATCAGAATCATTAAGTATCAGCTCGGTGTGTGCAATGTGTTCCATTTTTATTGTTTGAAATTGATCCACATTCCATTGTCAGTTTTACATGAATGCATATGTGAGGTTGTGAAAGATTTGAGCAGCCTAATAAATGGGCTAGAGATATAACTATCTACTTTATAAAAGCTTTAAACCTTTTAATATCATATACAAACATTTAAAATTATCAAACCCTCTTAGGATCAACTATATGTATAATGAATTGATTTATTAGATCCCAAAGTTGGTTATGAGTCACTACTATCTTGAACCCATGTGCAAGTGAAAGTGAAATCAGAGTTTTGGGGAATCGGATTCCCAACCTAAGCGAGATGGGAATTTAACCCTATCCTTACTACTCTGATTTGGAATTCATTACCTCACTTTGAGCAAAATGATTTAACCAGTTATGGATGAAATTGTCAGGCTAGTCTATCCGTTTGAGCAGTCAGTGGTCTTGCTTTTAGACAAGACATGCTGCCACGCATGAGCATACTCCACTGCCAGTCAGGCGTCTATAGCCCCGGTGGAGATTAACCCCATAATCCATGATTTTAGCTTCATTTTTTTTATTTCTTGGACCTTTGGGATGACTACCCATCCTTGCGAGGGACATGTAGTACGATCCTTCCAATCCAATATTAAGATGAAATAGGAAATATTAATTAATTTTTGTTTCTTGGACCTTGGGGATGACTACCCATCCTTGCGAGGGACATGTAGTACGATCCTTTCAATCCAAGATTTATGATGACATGGGAAACATAGAAGCTTTGGGGAATCGGATTCTCAACCTAAGCGAGATGAGAATTATGCCCTATCCTTACTACTCCATGTAGGTCAAATCAGAGCTTTGGGGAGTTGGATCCTCAACCTAAGTTTGATGAGGATTTAACCCTATCCTTACTACTCTGTTTTAGGCTTTAAGCTTTATGGAAGTGGTAAAAACCACTGTTTTAAGGATCATGTTGCATGATAGGATAGACCCGAAATATTCCTTTCGCCTGACCTTTTCTCCCAAGTATGGTTTTGATCATTTTGCTCAAGATCCTCTTTAATGTGCATAGAACGTGCTTAGTTCAAGAGAGTTCGGGCATCAGTTCCCAACCTTAGGATTTTTTTTTTTATGTTATAGAATAACCCTAAGAGGATTTGACATATTTTTAATGATTGTATTTGAAATGTATATGCAACTAAGATGGCATGTATATGCAAAGTGGGATATAATATGAATGCATTGCCTTTTTGAATTGCGGATAAAGTATTGCCATAATTTGTAAAAACTGACAATTTCATGCATCACAAGTTTCAAACGATATTATTTAAAATGTTTGTGTTACTTGCGGAGCTTTCTACAACACGATTCCAATGTTTCATATTCTCCTGATCTTAGGCATAAGTTGACATCTCCATTTATTCTCCTTTTTTTTTTTTTTTAAACAAACCAAACATGTCCAGAGGACCAACACACAAAACTTAAAACCAAACTGAGATCTAATCTAAAACTAAAACACGAAAACCAAAAGTATATACAAATGTACAAAAACAAAACAAATTTGGATTATCATTTTCCCGGATCCCAAACCTGATTAGAATTCTTTAAAAGATATATGACGTGATACGCATATCCAGTTTTGCAGGAATCCAACAAAAACAAGATCAACCCAAACAAAGAAACAAATATCCACTTGCCCCTCTCACCATACCAATTTGATTTAGTTTCGTTAACAATCCTATGGTGGAGTTTCAAATTTTCCAATTGATTAGACAATGATTGATATTCAATTCCTTTATGTCTATTCTCTAAGATGTTCATTCCACATTTTGATTCACGGTGTAAAAATAAGCTTTCGTTTTCCTTCAATAAAGCCATAACATTAATGATATTTGAATCAAACCATTCATTAGGCAAACCTCCCTTCGAATTCTGCATGGTGAAACCAAAAATATGAGATTTTACCTTTGGCATGCTTTCATTTGACCTTACCTGAAAAGGATTTGAAAATTCTTTTTTTCTCTCATGACCTTCATCATCACGCAACACTTGTTCTTTCTCAATGACCTGTTTATCAAAGGCACCAAACTTAGGTACCCAATTGAAAATATGTCCATCCCTTTCAAACCATAAGTCTTGTCTATCTAACGCCTTTTCGTGATCAGTCACTTGGGTTGTCTTGGGTAACGTGAGATTTTCAATTGGATCATCAGTGATATCAAACCCAAATGGTTCAGGTTTTGTAATTTTCTCTTTCTGAAATGGCATAATCGTCGTAGCGCAAGTACGTGGATCAAGATTTTTGATTTCTTTTCCTTCAAAGGGATCTAAAGCAAGTGACTCTCTTTCTTGGTTCATGGTCGTAGAATCCTTATCATGTTCCAAAATTTGATGAGATTCAAATTCCTCTTCCAAAACTTTCTCAAATTGTACAGGATTCATAGTATCCTCATGCGAGGAAGCAATTGAGTTATCCTGCATATTGTTTGACGCAATAAGTTTGTTAGAAGATTCAGATTGATAATATTCTTCCCATTTCTTCCACGAATCATAGTAATCATCCTCCAAGTTCAAGTTGTGATGCTCAAGTACTTCTTCATATTCTGATTCATCAACATGTTTCTCATCCCATTCATCTTCACCTTCCTTAGATGGTTCAGTTATTTCCAAAAGTGGGTTATCTCTTGAATTCAAATTGGTAAAGCTATCATAATCCAAATTTGTAACCCATGATTCAATTTTATCACAATTTGGAAGGTGTGGATCCTCTTGGTCATCACTTTCGAGAACATCATCCAAAGTGTCCTTCGAGAACAAGTGGTGAAATTCGATTATGTCTTCAACTTCATTTGTTGATTTTCTTTCAAATTCATTTTCAACCACTTGTGATGGCTTAGGATCTTCTATAATGGGATCAATTTTTGAATTCCGTGTCATATAGTTGCTCCAATCCTTTGCCAGTACATCTGACCAAATCATATCCACATAAGTTTGTTCATCCAAATCCTCCTTTTCGGGTAATGATTCTGGATATTTCTTTTCCAAAACAAGATGGTGATCATTTGATTCCAACTTCTTGTTACCCATCCATAGAATTTCTTCTCCAAAAACTTCATGCTCTTCAAGACTTTTCGAATAGGTATTTACTTCAACGTGAGTCATCTCAAAATCTCTTGTATCACTTGAAGAAGCATAACATGAAACATCATTAAGATCGGCATTATGAATTTTCTTCCTCGGATAATTTGGATGCATACATTGATGCGTTCGTTTTTGTGGTGGAACATGCCTACATACCTTCTTAACCACTTTCTTTTGCTCTTTTACTTTCGATACGAACTCTTTGGGTTGAGTGGTAGAAGTAGTAGGATTAGTTGGATTGATATCCACGGACAAAGCTTGAACATTTGTTGCAATAGTTCCATGAGTGACCAAATGATTCTCTAATTGAGGTATAGTTGGATGGATGGAAGTACTTGTATAAGCACATGTGGGAGCATAAGTTGGTATGGTAGGATAAAGTTGATTGTAGGGAAAAACATTTGATATCAAATTTTGTTGTGCCCACGCTTGATTTACCATCGAGGTTTGATTGCAAGCCCCTAGTTGTCCTACCATAGTTGATTGCTCCATTCCATAACCTTGTGGCCTCAATTGTTGATCTACAATCATAGCTTCTGTGTAGGCCGATGCAAGATCAGTAACCAAGGGATTCATCCTAACAAATATGGCAAACAATGGGTCCAATGCTCGAAAGTATATTTGAAGAGCACCACTTTCCTCAATAGTATAGGGAGAAATTAGTCTCGCATAAAGCTTTCGAAACCTCAAGTTGAAATTTCTCACTGGCTCATTAGGTTCTCTTTTGCAAGAAGTAAATTGTTGATATATCGTGAGAGGATCAATGAGTAACCTAAATTGATTGATAAACTCATCTTTCAATTGAGTCCAAGATGTAATAGAACCAGTGGGTAAATTGATGTACCAATCATATGCCACCTCATCTAGGGTTCCAGGAAACATTCTACATGCCACATCCTCATGTTCGACATTCCATCTAACTAGGATATCCACATAGGCTTGAATATGTTCCTCGGCTAATGTTGGACCATTGTGTTTAAACTTGGGCAAATGTTTTTCTACGTTCTTGGGTAAATCATGAAAATCTCCACTAATGTTCAACGGATTAGCATGTATCCCATACCACGTTCCTGCAGTTGTAGCCATTAATGAAACCCAAAGAATAATTTCAAAACCAATTTGTTAGTCATGAAAGAAGGAAACCTTGAAATGACTAGCAAATATCAAACATGTAACGTATGAATAATCATGTTAGCACCAACCAAGAGATGTATCCATTAAAATCAAATGAAAGTAATTGCATGGAGACAACCTCGTTAGTCAAGAATTTTTTTTTTTTTTAGAATCAAATCAAGACAGATTATTCCTGTATAAACAATCAAAAAACGTTAGAACAATGCATAGCAATTCATGTCCTCCTTTTAACAGTACAAGGTTGTATTGTTAAAAGAGGGCTAAAGATAATAACCAATAGGGCATGAAATATTCAAAATTTAAATCCCTATAGCATTTAAATCACTCTGAAATAAACCTATTCAGGCCCTCCTTCTAGCGCCAATCTGTTGAGTGGTATTTTCACCCGATTGTGAAAACACACTCTCCGATAGGATTCGAGTTCCAAATCCTCTCTTGCAAAGAAATTTAATAAACAATTTCTCCAAGGTCTCCGCTATGTTAGCATTTTGTATGAATAATAATGTTCAATTTGAATGCTCGGAACACCTTAGTGGTTGCAAGTAACTGTAAACAAGGGGCACTGTGGTTTATTTTATTTTGAAATTGTAATGATTGTTCATTTAATCAGAATGAACTCAATGTGAATTAATCTTAATGATGAAATTATTTTATTTTCGATTTCGGTAGATTTTCAAGTATTTTATTTCAATGACTGTAAATTCGACTAAAGTTAGATTTTCGGGAAAATAAAAATGCAGAGAATAAAAGAAGTGAAAATAAAATACAAAGAAACTAAAACTAAAGTACATTCAGAGTGCTACGATCCTATTTGACAAAACCGAAGATAATGAGGTTTTCTGCATACAACCTAACCTATTGAACTTGCAAAACTCGCACAATCCAGATAAGCTAGGTGCTGGTTTCTGGGGTTTTAACTATGGTTTTCAGATTTAGACATTCGCATGAAGCAACCAAGAGAACTTGCATTAAACTTCACCTATAAGCCTAAAAATCTGAAAGGGGAAAAATAAACATTAAATCTTGCATGCAAAAAATAACTCCTTCTTTCTTGCCAATGAGATGCAACTCTCTGTAATTTTTGTATTAAAAATATGTCAGTTTACAACAACAGAAGCTTCCAGTTTATCAAAATAAAAAAAAATGAAGTAAAACGCTCCTAAGCAGGCCCAGAATGGCCTATCGCCTTCAGCTCTACAACTCTGCTCGCAGCGGTTTCCGACCCCTGTCCATGAAGAAGAAAAACCAGTCCAATGTGGAAGAAAATATCCAGAGAAACCCAGTGCTAAGGCCTTGCCTTCATTACTACAATCTTCTCTGAACAGTTTCGCCCCTGTATCTATCATTGGCTTCTGCTTTTAAGCTTTCTGGTATGGCCCTCTATTTCACTCTGCGACGCTTCGTTTCATTTCCCAGGTCCAGTCGTTTCGTCTCCCCAAATCGCTTTATTTTGTCTTCTTGCCTCTTTGTTGTTTTGGCTTTTTGCTTGGGTGTGAAATGGTTGGTCTACTCTGCTAACTGCAATCATCGATCCTGAAGCATTATCATAGCCTCTATGCCTCTGTGCCATGTGTTCAGCGCTTCCCTACACGTTCTGTAACGGTCCCCTATAAATCGTGACAAAAAATAGCATGTCGCGATATCGCGATGTTTTTATGTATGCAGCTTTGCTCCTCTACCTGTATCGCGAAAAATGCAACATGTCGCGATATCGCGACACTTTTTCCTGTATGGTCGTGAAAATGCAACATGTCGCGATATCGCGACACTTTTCTCCTCTGATTCTTTCTTTCCTCGTTTGGCCACGATGGAGCAACATGTAGCGATATCGCGACACTTTTTCACTTTAGCCGCGATGGAGCAACATGTCGCGATATCGTGACACTTTTTATTTTTAGCCGCGATGGAGCAACATGTCGCGATATCGTGACACTTTTTATTTTTAGCCGCGATGGAGCAACATGTCGCGATATCGCGACACTTTTTATTTTTAGCCGCGATGGAGCAACATGTCGCGATATCGTGACACTTTTTCTTTTTCTGCTGTGCTGGAGCAACATGTCGCGATATCGCGACACTTTTTCATTTTTGGCCACGATGGAGCAACATGTCACGATATCGCGATGTTTTTCATTTTTTTGCTATTTTTCTTTGATCTTTAGCATCTGGGCCACTGCAGTTTTCTTGGAAAGCATGTAAAAAAAGGTGGGTCCCCAATTTTGGGGTGTGTTGTGGAGCAGCCACAACAAGAGTTTTCTTGGGACAAAAGTATTATAATATTTATTTTAAATATTATAAGGACAAAGAGGTTTAAGAGTTTGCTTGGGACAGAGGTATTATAATATTTATTTTAAATATTATGAGAAGGCAAAGTTTTAAAAGGATTTAAAAGGAAGACCAAGGTTTAAGAGCCATTATTATAATATTTTTAAAAATATTATAATATAACATAAGGTTATATGTTTTGGCGCCAATGTCATTTAAAAAGCAAGGTTAATCTCCAATATGAAAATGTGAGCCAACTCACCAAGAAATAATGGATAAGGAGGCAATGTTTTCATTTCTAATCTATCATGCTAATGATATACTTTGATTTATTTTTGATGCGACAAATTTTTTAAGATCTTGCAACATATGTGCTAAGTCAGATATTCCTCCAGTGCGAATGACAGAAGGACAATGAATTTCAAAGGGTGCAAATGTTAGATATTGACATATTTTGTGTGCGCTTGAGACGTTCCATCCGACTGGGATGACCCAATGGCTGGTTGGATTGTGCGAGCATTGTTATACTAGAGGTTTCATGATCGAACCCCCTGATGTATTTTCACCACATGTTTTGAGCCTTGGGTTAATGCAGAATACTTACATATCTTTTGCCTCCCCTTTTAGTGCTACCAACAGAGGTAGCACGACCGATTAGAAGCGCTTGAGGAAGCACAATAACTTGGAGGTAGTGGGTTCGAGTTGCAATAGTGCATAAGGTAACTTGAAATTTTTGATTTTAATTAATTTAATCTAAATGAGTTGTGGCATTGAAATAAAGAATTTGAAATTTATTTTAATTTGATTTAGAGAAAGTTGTATGGTGCACTAGTCTATTTGAAAAATATATTTTATATAAAGGCATTATCTTTGTATATAGAAAAGTGGGAGTTGTATGGTGTATGAGGTTATTTGAAAAATTGTAAAGTGTGTGAGGGAATTAATTTTGCTTGTTCTAGAAAGGAGAAATAAGGTGTATTTTTGACTATTGAGATTTGTAATTTTTCTTGTTCTAGAAAGGAGAAATAAGGTGTATTTTTTACTATTGAGATTTGTAATTTTGCTTGTTCTAGAAAGGAGAAATAAGGTGTATTTGTGGTCATTATTTTTATTTTTGGCACAACATAGAAAAGGGAAATTTGAGGATTTAGTCACTTTTACAAGCTTTATTTTGTGAGCCTAAAAGGAGTTTTAAAGTATAATTTATAAGCCTTATTATGTACATCTTTTGAAAGGGTTTTATGTGGAATATTTGAAAAGGAGTTTTGCTAACTTGTTTTGAAGTGGCCAAAGAAAGGGAATTATTTTGAGATAGGTTTTTGAGGGCACATCTTCATCAAGGCAGTTTTAGAGGTATGTTATGTTCACTCCTTCTCAAGGTGGCTTGTTTGAAATAAAATAGTCTCAAGTCATAAGGTGGAGATATAAGGATTAATTTTATGTGCATTGTTGGAAATATAAGTTCTAAGGTTTGAGAATAAATTTGTGCATCATTTTTGAATAAAATTGGAAACACATGTGCTAGGGTTTGAGAATAAATTTATGAAGAACACAAGCTTATACTGAGAGGGGAGGTGAACAGTATAAGATAACTTTTTACTTTTCTTTCCAAATCAATATTATGTAGTGTATAGATAGCAGTATCAATAGCAGTAATCAAAGCAATGCACAAAATACCATACACAATAGAGACACAGATTTAATGTGGTTCACCCAAAGATGGCTACCTCCACGGAGAAAATATTTCACTAAAATTTTCTCAATCAATATCTTGGGAATCCTTCCCAATTACAATATTTATGGACCTCTATCCAAAGGAGATGTTGATCCCCTAAATCTAGTTTGTGGATCTCTATCCATAAGAGAACTCCTCCTCTACTCTGGATGGTGATCCTCTTGAAGACTAATGCCTCAACTGCACTGGCTTTTGGATATCTCTCTAGTGAAGACTCTTATCAACACTCAAAAGACCTATTCTCATTGCCCTTGCTAATGGATCTCTATCCACTGGAGACTCTATCCTCTCTGCTCTATCACCTCAAAATATCTGTCTCAATTTTGTACTAAACACAGTCTAGTCGATCTAGCACAACTCTACTCAATCTCTTGCACTAAACACAGTCCAATAGTTCTAGCACAAGTTTGCTCAATAAGCTCACTCAAATCTACACTAAACATAGTCCATTCGGTCTAGCACAAATCTGCTCAACTCTTGCACTAAACATAGTCCAGTCGGTCTAGTACAAGTCCACTCAAATCTACACTAAACATAGTCCATTCGGTCTAGCACAAATCTACTCAATAGGTCCACTCAAAAACTACTTCAAATATACTCAATAGGTCCACTCATAACCTACAAAACTCTACTCAACAGGTCCACTCAGAACATTCTCAAATATACTCAACAGGTCCACATAGAACCTACTCAAATCTACTCAATAGGTCCACTCAGAACCTGCTCAAATATTCTCAACAGGTCCACACAGAACCTATCCAAATCTACTCAACAAGTCCACATAGAACCTATCCAAATCTGCTCAACAAACTCACACAAAACCTATTCAAAACTACTCAATAAGTCCTCTCTAGGACTTGCTCAAATCTGTATTGTAAGCTTCCACAAAAGCTCACACAAAATTAGTCCACAAATCTTCTCAAAGACTTGCCTCAAATCTACTTAACACGTCCACATAGAACTTGTCCAATCTCGTAGAAACATAAAGATAATTGTTAGAGACTCAATATGTTCTTTACTCAATGCTCAATCACTTTCTCAACTCACATCAATATCATAGAAACATAAAGAGAATTGTTAGAGACTCAATATATTCTATACTCAAAACTCAATCACTTTCTCAACTCAATCTCATAGAAGCATAAAGAGAATTGATATAGACTCAATATGTTCTATTCTCAAAACTCAATCACTTACTCAACTCAATATCATGGAAGCATAAAGAGAATTTTTAGAGACTCAATATGTTTATTCTCAAAACTCAATCTCAACTTAAATCAGAATATAGAGTAGTTTGTTTTATGGAACTTGAACAATCACTTCATACATCCACTTGACTAGGCTCAATCAACTCTACTCAACCAATCACTTCAAGAAACAACTCTTGTTCACAAACCCTAGTCCAAGCATGTATCATCCAAGTCAAAATGTTTCCAACAATGCTCAACAACAAATTTCACATAACAATGATACTCATGATCTTTTCAAACCCTAGTTCAAGTTCTTTGTATAACAACTCATTTCAAAAACCATGCTTATCAAACAAGGTTTTAAACACAAATCTCAATTTTAGAAAAACTTGAAGCATTAACTCAAACACTTCATTCAACCAATGATATCAACAAAAATGCTTATCAAACAAGGTTTTAAACACAACTCTCAATTTTAGAAAACCTTGAAGCATTAACTCAAACATTTCACTCAACCAATGATCTCAACAATAATGCTTATCAAACAAGGTTTTAAACACAACTCTCAATTTCAGAAAACCTTGAAGCATTAACTCAAACACTTTTTAAATAGAAACCATAATCAAATCCTTTTCACTCCCAACTTAATTTTCAAGTAAGCCAATCAACCAACTCAACCAAGGAAGAATTTGTCCATACATTTTGTTTGACAAGGAGTTGATCTCACAAATCTACCACACTCACAAATTTCTCTTTTCCAATATCAATAAGTGTTAGAAGACTTCAATCAAATTACAATACAAAATAATGACCCAAAATACACCTTATTAATCCAACTCAAAAATAACATTCACCATAGTCTTCTTTAAATGGAAAAACCCTTATATAAAAATAATTCTCAAAAGTCTTAATAAGAAATTAATAAGACTTTACTAAAACTCCTTATTACTCCTAAAATAATAAATCTCAAATATCAATACCTCCAAAATAATCCTCAACAAACATTCACCATAAATTTCATACCTTAATGTATAAAAATAATAATCACTTATGCACCCTTATTCCTCCAACATTAGGCAACTAAAAAAATTTAAATCAAAATTAAATACCTTGCCCTTGGAGGGAATCGAACCCTCAACCTCATCTCACCACAAGTGCCTTAACCACGGCCAAAGTCTCCGCACGATTCAAGTGCTCACTTGAGATTAAAGAAGCACCACGTGCTTCTTAATATCACACCATATTTCACCAAGAAAAAGGTCGTGCGCCTTGGGTGCCTCAAACAACACACCAAACAATGCATGCAGGGATTCAAAATGTCAACCACCTTTCTACCAATGCCTTTGTACTTTTACAACTACCACTATGCCATGCTTACCCAATGAAACTTGAGGACATAACCTTCCTCCTCTATACCTTTCATTGCCACATTTTCGTAAATCACAAGCTCTCTTTTTCGCATGCCACTGATTTATGAATTTGAGCAAGGGTAACTTTCCAATGGTTTTGGCAAAGTATTTATATGTATTATATTTTCTTTGGATACATCAGCGCTAGCTTATCCATGATGACGTCGACAAAAATATAGAGTATTCGAAAGCCTTTTTCTTTAAACCCCAACTTTGGGTTTAATTTACTTTAAACTTTATGCTTTGAAATTTTTTTCCCTCTAAAACCCAACCTTAGGGTTTTATAAAAAATAATTAATTGTCCTTTGTAAACCAAATAATATTATAATTAAAATTATAATAATTTATTTGGATTTTTCACCACCTTGGATAAATATTATAATATTATATCCTTATATTGCTTCGGATATATTTGCTTCCAAAGGAGAACTAAAACCATTTTCTGATCCATTCTTTTTGGGTGTAAAATAAAAATATTTTAACCCATTACAACTTCCATTGAACTTTGCACTTGAACTAGAGAGGAACTATCACTGGCATCTTGACATCAATGATAACTTTGGCTTAGGGACTCAAAATGTCCAACAATTTGTGCATCATTGTTGAATGAAATTAGAAAATATGTGCTAGGGTTTGAGAATAAATTTGTGCATCATTGATGAATGAGATTGGAAACATATGTGCTAGGGTTTGAGAACAAAGTGTACATCATTATTGAATAAAATTAGAAATATATGTGCTAGGGTTTGAGAACAAGTTGTGCATTATTATTGAATGAATTTGAAAATATACTAGCAAGGGTTTGAAAGCAAATTTGTGCATTGGTTTTGAGTGATATTGGAAATAAAAATGCAAGAGTTATAGATCAATTTTGTGAAGCAAATTTGTGCATCTTCATGATTGAATTTGTGAGTTGATGAAAATAATATACTTGTGGATTGTTCATAATTGACATTATGAGTAGATGAGAAATATTTGTGCATTGTGATTGGTCTTGAAGTAAAGGTGCAACTTAGTAATAACCAAGTCAGTTATCAAGTGCTAGACTAGATCTACCTTTAGAATGCAATAAATGTGAGACATGTGAAAGAGATAGACTTAATGAATGTGAAGAATATATTGAGCATTTGCTCGTGCATATCATTATATATATGTTCAAGATATTAAATGAATTTCGGGTAGAATATGTCTAAACTACTTTAGTCAAAGAAAGCAATTTTAGGAAAGATATATGAAATTGTTTGTGTGCAAGAATTGGGAATGTTTGAGCAGGTTTTGGAGTAGATTTGAGCAAGCCTTGTGTGTAGGCTTGGAGCAAATTTGAGCAAGCCTTGTGAGTAGGTTTGGAGCATATTTGAGGAAGCATTGTGAGTAGGCTTGGAGAATATTTGAGCAATCCTTGTGTGAAGGCTTGGAGCATATTTGAGCAAGCCTTGTGTGTAGGCTTAGAGCATATTTGAGCAAGCCTTGTGAGTAGGCTTGGAGCAGATTTGAGCAAGCCTTATGAGTAGGCTTGGAACATATTTGAGCATGCCTTATGTGAAGGCTTGGAGCATATTTGAGCAAGCCTTGTGTGTAGGCTTGGAGTAAATTTAAGCAAAGTTGAGAGTAGGTTCTGGAGCAAATTTGAGCAAGCCTTGTGAGTAGGCTTGGAGCAGATTTAAGCAAGCCTTGTGTGAATGCTTAGAGAAAATTTGAGCAAGCCTTGTGTGTAGGCTTGGAGCATATTTGAGCAAAGTTGAGAGCAGGTTCTGGAGAAGATTTGAGCAAGCCTTATGAGTAGGCTTGGAGCAGATTTGAGCAATCCTTGTGTGTAGGCTTAGAGCATATTTGAGCAAGCCTTGTGTGTAGGATTGGAGCAGATTTGAGCAGAGTTGAGAGCAAGTTTTGGAGTAGATTTGAGCAAGCCTTGTGTGTAGGCTTGGAGTAGATTTGAGTAAGCTTTGTGTAAAGGTTTGGAGTAGACTAGAGTAGAGAGTTGAGAGTTGAGAGTGTGTAGGATTGGATCATATTTGAGCAGAGTTGAGAGCAAGTTCTAGAGCATATTTGAGCAAGCCTTGTGAGTAGTATTAGAGAATATTTGAGCAAGCCTTGTGTGTAGACTTGGAGTAGATTTGAGCAAGCCTTGTGTGTAGGCTTGGAGCATATTTGAGCAGAGTTGAGAGCAGGTTTTGGAGTATATTTGAGCAAGCCTTGTGTGTAGGCTTGGAGAAGATTTTAGCAAGCCTTGTGTAAAGGTTTAGATCAGACTAGAGTAGAGAGTATTGAGGTATTTTGTGGATAGAGGTCCAAAAACTAGAGCAAAGAGGATTGGTGTATCATGTGGATAGAGGTCCACAAACTTGAGCATAGGGGATTGGTCTCCTTTGGGTTGGTATCCATAAACATTGTAATAGGGAATTTGTTCCCAAGAGATTGGTTGAGAAAATTTATAAGAAATATTTTCTCTGTGGATGTAGCCCACATTGGGTGAACCACGTTAAATCTATGTCTCTCATGTGTGTGATGATTTGTGCATTTTTTCATTTATTGCTTTGATATTATTGTTGTTATCATTTGAAAAGAAAGTTTTGATCTTATATTGTTCACCCCTCCTCTCAGTATAAGCTTATGTTCTTCAAGCATTTGGTCAAAGAAAGGTGCTACAAATTTTAGAAGTTGAAGGCAACATATTGGACAACGTTATAGCTATAAAATTATACATTCTTGGACAACATAGTTGAAGGAGAAATAGGCAAAAATTTGAGTTGCAAGATTGACAATTTTAGGGCAACATTAAAAGGATAAAAGAAAGCTACATTTTTGGAGAAATTTAGGGTAGATTTGAGAGAGCTTTGGATAGAAAATAAAAGAAGGATTTGGCAGCATTTAAAGAAGGATAATTGTTTCAAATTATAAAGACATTTGGATAGCATAGAATTTGGTTCTTAAACAACATTGAAAGCTACAAAATTGATAAGTTTGAGGCAACGATTAAGTAGAAATAAAATCTACAATTTTTATAATTTTGGGGCAGAAAATATGTGAATCAAATCACCATGAATATTAGATACAAAAAGAGGCCAAAAGGTATGCCATATTGGTGCTATAAAATTTTATTATTTACATGAAGGTACAAAATATACCAAATACATAGTGCTCCATTTACATGAAGGTACAAAATATTTAAATCAATTTGCATTTCATAATGGTCAAGGAGGTGTAAGGTATATAGATACTAAGGTTAAGATTAGTTAATCTATTATGCTTAAAATTAATTAAATGAATGGAAATATAAGAAAGTGAATTGATAAATTACAACCTTAGATGATTTATTGAATGATTTAAAAGACTTTTGAAATAAGGAGAATTTAATTTGAAAGCCTTTTGAAATTGTTTTATTTGAAATTCAAGCATAGAAATATTTGCAAATAATTTAACTTGGAGGAATAAGGTTTTCTACATTAAAACTGATAAATTTAATTTGCAAATATATTTATTTTTCTAAATTTCTAATTAGGGAGTTATAAGGAATTCATCACCAACATAAATTCTTGAAATTTAGAAACTATATTATTGAAAATTGAAAGATATAGGAAGCACAACATAGAGTTTTTAGAAAGTTGGAAAAATACATTGAAATTAGTCTCTTATTCAAATTGAAGGGACATAAGGAATCCAACTTTAAAGATCTTGAAGATAGAAAATTCTATCAATTGAAATTGCATCAAAATTATCTTTAGCCTTCTATTCATAAATAGGGAGAAATAAAGTGCTTGTCTTGAAGTTGAACATTAGGAAGACAAAAGGGATTCAACTCAAAGGAAAAATTAGAAAGCTAAGTATTTTACCAAAGCTATTTTACATTCAAAATACTAGGGAGAAAAAAGTAATTCTACCTAGATATTTGATCCTACAAAACTTGAGAATTGAAAAGATCTTATCAAATTTGATCACATATTTAAAACACTTGGGAGATACAAGGTATTCTACAAAATTTGAGAATTGAAAATACATTATCGAATTTGACCATATACTCAAAACTAGGGAGTCATAAAGTAGTTAACTTCAATGTTTTTTGAAAGATAAAATATTCTATCAAAAACTATTCTCAATATATAATACTAGGGAGCTAAAAGGAATGTTGACTTAAAATACTTCAATGGATAATTATATGGAAAACATCATTAGAAAGGAAAGGAAAAATTTTGTAAAAATTAGAATCAAGAATTTGTTTACAAATATTGAAGGAAACTTAGATATTACTTCAAAATTGATCTATAGTAAAGCCATAGAAGAAAACTTTATAACTCTGGAGTATTATCTACATGCTAGAATCATTGAAGCAATTGCTATTGGAAAAGATGTTATCCTAATTCCTTTAGACATTGGTAGCATATTATATGTGGAAATACTTACATTCAAATATTACAAAGAAGAAAATATGGAGCAAAAGGAATTGATTGAATCACTTAAAGAGAAAACAAATGAATCCTTCTTAGAGAAGATATTTCATTCTTCATGCAATATTGATACTTCAAGTTCTTCTAACTCAGGATTTTATCATGATGCTTTAAGTGATTGTTCAAAATATTATATACTAAATAAGACTTGTGATAAGAAGGACAAAAGCAAAGAGAAAATATTTTTGCAAGAATCTGATGATAGCATGACAACTCATGAAAGCACAAATATTGACCCTAATGATGAAGATAAGCAAGAAGAGAAGGAACCTAACCAAGGAGGCATACAATGCAAAGTGAATTGAAGATAATATGAAGACCATATTGAAGACTAAAGTTAACCAAATAATGTAATATAGGGGTGTTGGAATATATTATATTATTTGGTACATGCTAATGTACCACCTTGGGTACATATTTAGATCAAGAGTGTGTCTTAGATTAGGGTTTAAGTATTTACTTTATGCAATGTAATAAATGCACAAGTATTGTTAGAATGTGCAAACTACTTGATGATGTAAAAGTGCATGTTGTCCATGTATATATGATTCCATAGAATAGGAAGATGAAGAGTCATAGGTAGGTAGAAGGCCAAGAGTCACATGTCATTATATATAGGCCTGTGATAGATAATATGTAAAAAAGAGTGAAGGTATATAGCATATGCTAGATACAATGTAGAGCATATAAGGAATATGTAGAGTTTGTGACCTCCATTTTTTATTATTGTACTATTTTTGTGAGCCTTCATTAATGGTAGTTTTATGAGTAGTTACATAAGTTTCTTATGATTTTTACATGCTTAGTATATTGCCATTATCATATATTTAATATTGCATGCTCATTTTATATATTGTGGTTGATTTCTCATTAAGTATCTAGCATCAAAAGTTAACACCATTGACCAACAGTAAATAAGACATTTTAGAGGCACAAGCTTTAATCCATATAACCCAATTCTTCTTAAAACTAAACTTTTCTAAAACTGCAAAAAGAAAATCCCATTTAACCCTATCATAGGCTTTACTCATATCAAGTTTTAAGATTATTGTTTTCTCTTTTCTTGAAGTTGTTGAATGTATAACTTCATGATCTATTATGATTACATACAAAATATGTCTCCCTTTTACAAATCCTCTTAGCTCTTCTGAATTTATTTTATCTAACAATAGTATTAATCGATTTGCCATCACTTTGAAGTAATCTTATATGTCATATTACACAGGCTTATGGGTCTAAAAGAATCAAACAATTCATAATCTTTATTTTTTGGAATTAGGGTAAGATATGTTGCATTTATTTTATAAGGTAAGTATTGTTTTACCCTAGACTGTTCCACTGCCACCAATAAAGAATCCTTCACTATATCCCAATTATGTTGGTAAAAATTTGCAGAGAGCCCATATGGACCTAGGTATTTATCCTTATTAAAATATAAAAGATCTAAATAAACTTCTTCTAGAGTAATAGACTTCATCATTTTCCTATTGTTTTCATTCATTATAACTAAAGGAACATCTTGAAGAAGTTTATCATTAAGAAATTAAGTCTCCTTTGATCCTAGAATATTCTAATACAAATAATTTATCTCTTTTCTAATTTCACTATGATATTAAATCTAAACCCCTTCTATTGATTTAATTCTACTAATTATGGATTTTGATATCTGTACTATAGCCATCCTATGAAAAAAAATTAATTTTTTTATCTCCTTTTAACCACGTCTATCTTGATTTTAATCTCTATAATTTCTCTTCCTTACTCAAAATATTATGATATTCACTAAGAAACTCCCTTTCCTCTAAGCTTGGATTATTATGATCATTTTTTTAGAATTTTGAAAGTTTATCTTTTAGTTTTTTCTTTCTCAAAAATATTTTCAAAAGTATTTTTGTTCCATTCTTTTAATATAGATTTCATAGATTTAGTTTTATTTGGAAGAGCATACAACCCACCATTACCTAAATAATTTCATGTTTGAGCTATCATATCAACAAATTGAGGATGGTCTTCCCATATCTGCTCATATTTAAAATATGATATTTTTTAATTCACTTACCACCATTTTAACTCTTATTGGCCAGTGATCTGAACCAATCCTTGTTAAGGTATTAATTTTAGCACAAGTTCCTTCATCTAGCCAATGATCATAGAGTATGCACCTATCTATTTTTTCTGGTATTAGGTTTAGGCATCTCCTGTTGTTGGTCCAAGTATAGTTGTCTTATTCAAACTCAACCTTCCATAGATTATTATTTTAAATAAAAGCTAAGAAATTTATCATACTTTGGGTTAATTTTCTAACTCCCCCAAATTTATCATCCAGCTTGGTTATTGCATTAAAATATTCTATGATCATGAATCAGGTTTCTTGGTATTTACTTCTCATAAATGCTTTTATCCAAATCCAAACATCTAGTCTACCTAACTGAGTTGTAGGTCCATAGACATTGATAAGGATGAATCAATAATCTGCAAAGTAGCAAGTGACTAAAGAGGCTATCCAATGCCTAGTTTTATGAATGGTTACACGATATGTTCTAGAAGGATTCCAAAAAATTATAATTTCCCTTACCACTCCTTTAGAATCCATAGCATCCCATTCACATCTTGCCCGTACTGCTTTCATAGTTTTTGAAACTTCTTATTTAGTCATTTTAATTTCCTAGATACAAATAATATCTGGCTTATTACTTAAACATAGGTCCCTAATACACCTCTACTTTGAGGGGGAATTAACACCCCTTATATTCCATGATATGACAATCATGTCTCATTAGGAGCTTTTGGACCCACTTGTGTATTACCGATATCATTTTGTTGTTTTGTAATGAGAAGTTGAACCAACTTAGTTTATACTCCTTTCTTTATGTTTGCTCTTGCTTCCTTGGATATTGTTTGATAATTTAAGGGTTTTACTCTTTTTGCCTTGCCTATATCAAGAGTAGGTCTTATTATTCAATTTCTCAATATTCTTTCACAATTTTTTTTTCATCATATTTATCCTCTCCTGGATCTATTACAAAAGCTTTTGACTTGTCCTGCTCATTTTTTTGTATTTTCTTATTAATGGTAGAGGTATTAACTTCTAAAATTGTATTTTTACCCAAATTTATCCTAAATGGTGCATGGTAATTTAAGAGAGTCTTCAAAATATGATGATACACATTCCTTAGGTTCATCAAAAATGTTCTTCCTTAAATCGGGATCATACTGAATAGATGGTTCCTTATTAATATGTTGAAATTGTTGTATTGTGTCCTCTAAGTTTTGATCTACTTTTTCTTCATAGGCTAAAGCCTCAAAAGAGTTGGTATTTCTTCCAATATCCTTCCTTACTGGTCTCCATTATTTAATTTCTTTTATTTTTCTAGATCTATTTTTTGGAAGTTGAAAACCATCTTCATCCATAACCATTTGTAAGTTTCTCTTACGGTTTTCTACAGATGATTCTACTAGGCTCTTCTTAGGGCATGATCTATCAATATGCCCCACCTCATGACATATTCTACATCTCAAATATATGTTTTCATAATATATGGTTTGGTTCCACATATTATCCCCATACTTAAGAATTTTTTATTCAGGTAAAACTTTATTTATATCAATCATGACCAATATTTGAGCACAAATAGCCAATAACCCATCTTTCATTGTAGCTAAAATATCAAGGAATTATCCTAGAGTGTTTTCTATTACCTTGAAGGTATCTATTTCCCAAAATTCAATGGGTAACCCAAACATCCTAACCCATACTGGTACTAGGGATAGATTTATATTTTCAAGTGAAAATCCTTCATACTAGTGGATAAGGAAGAGTCATGCTCTTCCCATAAACCAAGGACCCCCTTTTAGAATTTTTTATATTTCTTCCCTAGAATAAAAATGGCTAGGAAGAAACCTTTGGGAAGAAATGATAGAATCACTCCTGAAGACTTCCCTCCTATCAATTCATTTTCTCAAGGCTGAAGCCCCTGGCCAATACCGTTAAATTTATCAAAATTGCTCTATCTTGGAGCAACAAGGTTCTCTCCGAGGTGTATTCACTAACCTCTACCACTAGACATGATTCTAAGGATTTAACTATAAATCAATCCATGTAAAGGAAACTAAAACTCAAAATCTATTAGAATTCGTCTGAATATCCTATAGCAAATATAATATTTGATAAAAACTTTATAATAATTTGCATGCAAAATTTCTAAGATAAAGAAAGGGAAAAAAACTTAGCTAAAAATTTCTTTCCAGATAGAATATCTTGCCTCGTTAAACTCCTAGCCCTTCATTTCTCTTCCCATCATCCAAACCCTAGCTAACAAATATTTGCAATTTTGTTTTTCACGAATTGAAAAATCATCATTGCCCTTGTTTTGGATGGTTGAATTTATAGGGTTATATCTCCCTTAATATTGCTTGGATTCTTTTATATGACCACTCATTTTAAAGCTATTCAAAATCTGAATAATTTGGTCTAAGAATAAACTGAATTAGATAAACCTTCATGGAGATATGGCTCCTAAAAGATGAAATATTTTTCAAAAAAACCCTAATCCTTCATGAATCTCTAGGTAAATCCTAATATCTAAATAAATCTAAATCAATTTACTATAAAAAGTGCCCTATCCTTGGCAAAATTATTTTAATTTCCATATGATTTTGAGTAAATAAGGAGAATTTTGCCTTCATTATTTTGAAAACACCACCTCCACTGACTTTTCCTAGATTTTCTTTAGAAGCACCATCAAAATTAATTTTGATAAACCCAACTTTTGGATATTTTTATTTTACACTAGATCGAAGAAGATCCTTTATTTTAATTCCATGGTCATAAATGACTCTTCCATGTATATTCAAATATTATAACCAATTTGTTACCACCTATTTTTCTACACTAGAGGTTTCCCATTATTAGAACCATATCTGAAAACGTCTTGCAAGAGAGGAAATAATATGGTTCCAAACATGGGCATGATTTTGATATATATTTATTATTCCATTCAAGCCATAAATTCCAACAAATAATTGTAGGACCAATCCTCCACATAATACTTTCTTTTCTTTTTTTTGGAGAACAAGGGGTTATACTCGGATCCCCCACCCTTGAAAAATAATAACTCTCCTTTACATCTTGATATTTTATAGATAGATTCAATTGAGTTGCTATAGCTAGATACCTACATCATTTCTCATAAAAAGTTTGAGTTCTTGATTTTCATTTTTTGGATCGTCTTCAATTTTATGTGTGAATACAAATATTCCAAAATTCAAAATTCTTCTTCTTGACATTTTTCTATGGTAGCGTTCACAATACCAAAACTCCACCTCTATCGTCTAAGCATTGCATCTCAGTAGAGTAATATTTTCAAAACTTTGCACTATCATAGTTCACTTTACCAGACTTGGATAACTAGTTTCTTTCTTGAAGCATAAGTGCAATCACAATAATTGTAGCAAATAGTTTATATGAAAACACATTAATTTCATAAAATAAAGCAAATATTACAAATAAAAAATATTAAATAAAATCCTAATCATTATTTGATTCAGGAAGTCAAATTCACCAAAACTTACTACTTCCTCTAACCATAGAAAATATAATTTAACTTCATGATCCTTAATTAAAACCCCTCTATTGGCTAGCCTATCTACACATTTGTTTCCTTCCCTTAACATATGTGTAAACCCAACTATAGCAAGGTCTTGTATTTACACAATTATTTCTTGTATGTTCCATGGAGCCTTTAATTTCCTCAAAATTGCATTTATCCTCCACAAAAAACATAATGCTTTAGCATTGAAATAATTAATCCAACACTTTATCAATTCTTTCAATGTTTATGGAGCTGCTCAATATATTCTCATATTTTTTAAAAAGCAACTCCAAATGGTACGAGCAAAGGGAAAATGAAGAAGTAAATGATATGATGTTTCTAAATCCTTCTTACACAAGGCACATCTAAAAGGTCCATGATATCCTCTTCTTTATAGAATTTTCGTGTAATAATCTTACTTTAAATTGCTAGTCAAGGAATATGAAATCCTTAAGGAAAGCCTCTAGTGATCAAGCATTCTTCCAAGGTAAATATTTAAGAGTTCAAATAATTTTGATTGCTCTAAATCCTCATATCCCAAATTGATCAAGTATCCACTATCTTTTAATAGATTCCAAAACAATTCATTCTTTCATGTAAAAATAGGTAAATAAAACTCTTGAAGCATATTTTGAAGCTCATTTGCAATTTATTTAAGTTCCTCTCCTTCAAACAGGTTACTAATAGAAATCCATAATTTGGAGTTATTGCTTGTATTAATATAATCTTTAACCTTTTAACCTTTACAAGATAGACATGCCTATGCCAATGGTTATCATTTTGAATTATTTATAAGAGGATAAGCTTCAACCAAGCTCAGTCCAAAACTCTGCATAGTTCCCCTCATTGACTGACCATATTAAATATTTATTGATTAATTGTAAACTATATATTATGAAGTTCCATGTTGGTGATACTTTGGGTAGGGTTTTTTTCTAAATAATCCTATTGCATCAAGAAACCTATATATTTTTTAAATAACATTTTTTTCAATTTTTTCCTTGATCTTTGAATAAATTCCACCTAGGTTTTGCCTTTAAGGCCAAACTCATAAATCTACAATTCTACAAGCCTACTCTAGTATTCTTTCCTTTATAAACCCTATCCCACTTACAAAGAGGAAACCTAAATTTTTTCTCACATAATTTTCAAAGAAAACCTCTTTGAATTTGATCAATTTTTGATGTTATACCTATTGGCAATCCTAAAAGTGATATTTTATAAATAGGAATGGATTGTAATATAGTATTTATGAGTTGTATCATTCCCATAATGGTTAAGAACTTACCTTTTCAACTTTCCAAATAAACTTTCATTATATCCAAAGAAGAGACTAAAAACTCATATTTATTTCCTTTATGAGACAATGGAATAACCAAGTATATTAATGGAAAAATTTCATTTTTAAACCCTAAAATATCAAAAATAATGTGTTGTAAATCTAGGGTGGTGTTAATGAAAAAATATTGGATTTTGAAGTATTAACCAACTATCCAATAGACTTCTTATAGCATGACAATATTGATTTAAACTTCAAGGTCTCACTAACTAAGGGATGGTCGAAAAGAAAAGTATCATTAACAAATTCGATATGAGATTCGTAGGGACCATTTTTTAAACTTGAATACCTTTGATTTTTTATTTTATTTTTACCTCTGATAAAGCTCCTACTAATGCTTTCATAAGAATAATGAATATATAAGGAGATAGTGGATCACCTTGGTAAAATTCACAAGATGAATTAAAGTAACCAATAGGAGAACCATTGATCAAAATATAATATTTCAAAATATTATAACATTTAATCCATTCACACAAACTGTGATCAAAACCAAACTTTTTGAGAATATCATGTACAAAACTCTAGGAAACCCTATCATATGCTTGATTTATATCTTAATTTCATAAGCATACCTAGCTTTTTCATGGAAAGAAAATAATGTATGACCTCTTGTGTAATGATTGCACTGTCAAAAATTTGTTTACTATAAATAAAACTACCTTGTTCCTCTAAGATAACACAATGTAGCATGTATTTCAACCTATTCACTATAAGCCTTACCTTTATGGGGCTCTTCAACCACAACCAACATATCAATCTTAAATGAATCCAAAAAAAATTGAAAGAAAATTGTAGGGAATCCATCAAGGCTAGTTGCCTTGTTAGGATGAAAAGAGAATATCACTTCATGTAGCTCCTCCATAAATATCTTATTTATAAAACTGCATCTTGTTACTATGTGATAATTGATTGAATGTTTTGTAAAATACTATTTTATGCCTCTTTATCTTGCCCAGTATTTAAAAAAATATTTTTGAAATAATTAATTGTTTCCTTCTTAACATATTCTTCTTCTTTCGTATTTATTTTATCTAGAGTTAAAATATGTGTGATGCGATTAAAATGAAACTTTGTTTTTGTTGTAACACAAATATTTTTATATTTCTATCTTCTTCCTTGAACCATTTCTACTTTAATTTTTGGAACCAATATGACTCCTTTTCCAATGCATTATGATAATTAAAAAGTAATTATTTTTCTTTCATATAAGGATCTTGATCAATTCCATTAATTTCTACTATTTCCTCCTTTTCTTCAAAGATGTTACCAAAATAATTGGTATTCCAAATATTTAGATATTTCATATTTTGAAAAAACCAATGCATACATGATCCTTCAAAATTTTCTTCATCCCACTATAACATAACCATATTTAATACATTAGGATCATGGAGATACAAATACTAGAAGTGAAATAGTTTTGAATGAACATTATTGGGAAAATAAAAAGTCAAAAGAATAGGTTCATGTTTCAATCTTGTTTGTAAAAACTATTTGAATAGATTGTATACTCTATTTGCAACCATGTGTTGGATAACAAAAATCTATCCAATATTTATACTATATGAGTTTACCCAACGATCTGTTATCCAATGTAACATTCCAAAGGACATTTGAATTGAAAAATGATGTAAAGTATTACATTGATTTAGACCATCCTATAACACCACACTTATTTTCCAAAGGATATAGAATTGTGTTGAAGTCACCCAAGAATCCATAGATCACAATTATGAATCATCATTATGTTTAACAAAAATATGCTAAGGTCCTTCCAACATATTTCATAAAGAGAAACTATAGTTAGAGCATATACATTTATAAACCCAACTTTGATGTTTTCCTCTTTCCTACAAAATAGTCTAGAAACCCAATTATTTTTTTCTTCTAACAGTTGTCCATCCCATTTGATCTTATCCCATATTGTTGCAATATTAAGTAAATCTCCTTTAGAATAAATTTTCAGACATTAACTCATCTTCCAAATATTTCTAGAAACATTCTTACATTGCTCACTACTTAATTTTGTTTCTTGTATTAAAATAAACTTAGGACTTGTAGACACAAACAATTAACCCACTTTAGTGGGAAATCTTCCTATAGCCCTTTGGGAGGCCACTTAGACTTGTATAAGGAAAGGATAAGGTTCCTTCCTCCTATTTTACCTATTTTCTCTCTTTATGTAAAATCATGCTCGGTCCTTGACGGGGTGCGACTTCATATGGAAAAATCATGGTCGGCCATGATGAGGCATGATTTTATATTTTTAGGGATTTTCTCAAGGAAACCCTATGTTTTAGGTTTGGCATGTTCTACATCGATCGTTCTTGGTTTTCCTGCCTCTCTCGCCTTCAAATATACTATATAAATAGGGTTTAAATTCACTTCTCACACACAACATGATTACATTGCATGAATTATTTGTGATTTATTGCTCGCTAATATTTGATATCTCACAAAGTGTTCTTATTCAATATGCATCCTTATTTTTTATTCGTAAGCTAATTAACTTTGGAGTTTGAAGATTGATTATATTTCTTCTACATTGGATTGTTGATTGCTTTCACTCGCTTTTGGTGTATTGGTGTTGAAGCCCTAAGGAGATATCAACCATTCAAGAATTCTCAAACCTTTCTTCCTACTTCCTTGCACTCTACTAGGTGAAAGCGCTCTGTTGCATACTTGTTTTCATTCATTGCATGTTAGGTTTTCTATTTTGCCCTAGTCTAAGATGTTTCATCTCACTTTGATGAAATCATACCCAGTATGCTATGGGGTACAATTGTACCTATGCATTATCGTGCTCACCTATCACAAGGCACAATTTAGCCTAAGTAAAATCTAGGGGTAATCTACTATCCCAAATTTCAACATTGCATTCTAGGATGCATTTAGAGCTTGATGTTACATTATGCTCTGTGGTTCTATCATTCTATTCTACTGTGTTGTATTATGGTTGTTTTCTTCCAAAGTTCAATTTATACTTTTATTTATCAAAGGTCAGCTAAAAGGACATAGGTATATTTATTGTTGCACCTCCAAGAATTATTGTATAGTGGCTTAAGTATCCCCCCTAATGCTAATCATATTTTTCAAGTGTTTATTAAGTTGTCTTGCAAGAATAGGAATTATTGATAGCTTTGGACAAAGGGATAAAATCAAGGATAAATTACCAAATAAGCTATGTTATATGATTATTTTTTAGGCTTCTTTTTGGGTGCCTTATATTTTTGTTGTAAACCCTAGATATGATTTTATAGAAATATATTTAATTAAGTTCTAGGAATTTTAAAGACAAAAAACATATAGTGTGCATTTAGAATTAATTCTATATGTGTATCTCTTCTTGAGCCCTTGCTTAAAAGAAGTCTATTTATAACCCTAGGTTAGAAAGGTATTTAAATGAATAATAATTCTAGGGTTAGTTATTGTATTCTTGCATTATGTATTTTTGCATTTTCCTTTATATTTTATAGCATAGATCTAGAAAGGTCAAACCTAGGTGTTTGTCTTGAATCAAATACATCAAGCATTCTTGAAAACCAAAGGATTTGGAGTGAGTCCTTAAACCATTCTTGGTGAACCCTTCCCCCCTAGCACCGAGTGTAGAGAACAACATACCCCTATGGCTCATCCCAAAGTATTTCTCTCTTGCAAATCTAGATTTTGGGAATTATATGCGGTAGGGAAGTTTTTCCCCTCTACATATTTGGTGAACCTGACATGAACACCTCCTTTCTTTTATTTTTATTTTTAAACAAGATCAATAAATTTTTTTGTGGTTGAAAACCTTAATAATAATTTTAAAATAATTATGTTTATGTTGTTATCATTCTCTTCTATCCTTTCGCTTTTCTAATGGATCATTTCCTTAGAAGTCAACAAAAGCAACTTGGATTTGATGATGTTCCTCCTAAAAATGATCAGATTGATAGAGAGGATCCTAACATAGATCCAGAAGAACAAGATAATATGAAAATTGAAATGAATTTTGATCCTTATGAAGGCCCTAATGGTGGGTTTATCTTTTCATATTTTGAGCATATTTGGGATTTAATGAAAGGTAATAGGGATAAGATACTGGAGGGTATAGAATGAGAAGGTTATCTTGAAAGAGGTGAAACTCCTCCACCTCCTCCTCCAATAAGCTCCCCTATACCTAACCAGAATAACCCCTTGCCTAAATCAATGCATCCTAACAATTTGAACCAAGCTATTGACACTACTACAACCACCAACATTGGAAGGAATATGCAAGCCCCTCCAATTAGTAGTGTTACTCAAAAGTGTTTTCAAATTCTTCCTCAATCTTCTAATATCAACACTTTCTCTTTTGTTCTACCAAATTTTGGTTATCTATTTTCACAAAGTGCCACATATAACAATAATATCCATACCTCCAACATGAATCAAGCATTGGCTCCTCAACACACATATGGTAATTTGGGAACCATGCATAATAGTAATATAGAAGTGCAAAATTGGACAAATATGGTAACATAGTTGATTTCAAAAGTGGATATGATTCAGCCCTCAGGTTTTACTTATAGTTATAAGGAAATGTGTAATTAACCATTTGATCATATTGTTGCTGCTAGGCCTTATCGTAAGCATTTTCCTATACCCATTTTGCCTATTTATAAGGGTACAAAATATCCAATATAGCACTTAAGAATAATTAAAACAACTTGCCATGATCTTATTTATGATGACATGTTGTTACTTAAAACATTTCCTAAGATCCTTGGTGGCATGGCATTAGAGTGGTATTATCAGTTATCCAATTATTCCTTGAAATATTTTGAAGAAACAACAGAATTATTCGTTCAAAAATTTTGTTCTTACATTGAAAAGGAAATAACAATGAAATATGTGTATAATTTAAAAAAAACTAAAGAGGAAAGTTTTTCAAAAAAATTGGCTCGTTGGAGAGGTTTAGTTGGACTTTTGAGATATACTTTACCACCAAAACATATGCTTGATATATTTATTGGTAATTTACAAGAACAATTATCTTATGCATTAGAGACTACTACTATTACATCTTTTGATTAAGCAATTGATTTAGCAAGAAAAGTAGAACAAGCCCTTATCAGAAGAGGCCAACTCAAATTTAAAGAGGAGAAACCTACTAAGTCTCAATATAATAGTAAACACATATGAGTTGATAGTGTAATGGATAGTAGACCTATTAATAATGTTACTAATAACCTACAAAATATAGTACTTCAGAAACCTCTACAAAGAAATTTTACAAGGCTTAATATGTCTATGGAAGCAACTTTGAAATAACTTTTAGAATCCAATGCAATTTAGTTACCTCCCATAAGATAACCAAATACTAGAGATCATTGGTATAAGGTAGGTTAGCATTGTGCATATCATAGAGTGGAAGGTCATTGGATAAATTCTTGTAAGAAGTTGAAACATGTGGTTCAGGATTTGATTGATGTAGGACGTATTCACTTAGGTAATTCTTAGATAGTGAATAATCAAGTACCTGCCCAACAAAATATGACTACCAATCAAGATATGTGAATATTTAAAGACCCATTGCTAAAACATAATCAACAAATAGAAAATTAGGTACCTCATCTAAATGAGCATCCTCCCTATGGTAATATGGTTGGTATGGTTGGGGTAACTACAAGAAGACAAACTCAGACTCATCATCCTCAGCAAGGATAGAATGTTGTATTACAATTTAGTTTAGTTTTGAATAATAATTAGAGAAAAAATTTAGATACAGGGACTCCACCTATTGTATTGATACCGTAGCCTAAGTTTTCATTTGATCTTCAAAAGTAGTTAGCTAGTACTCTAGCAAAGATATTAGTTTTAGAACTCCTACAAACTTCTCCCAACCATAAAGATTCTTTGATGGAATTTCTAAAACAAAAATTGGTTCTGTCAGATATTTTTCCCAATGTTATAGTTGATGTCATAGGTTCTCTTGGGATACATCAAATCTCATTCTCGGATGATGATACACCTTCCTCAAACTTATAAGAAGATTCTTCACTTTACATCACTGCACTTATTAAGGATACATTTATTAAGAGAATTTTAATTGATAATGGTTCTTCTCTCAATTTGTGTACATATCAATTCTTTTAAAAATTTGTATTAAAAGAGGAATATTTAACAAAATCTGATATCATTATAAAAGCTTTCAACAATGAGTCCTAAGAAGCCTGTGGTGTCATATCTCTTCCCTTTAAGGTTGGACCTAAAATACTATATACTTTGTTTTATGTGGTACATTGTCCTACATATTTTAATATTCTTCTTGGACAACCTTGAATTCATGCAATGAAGGTTATCCCTTCTATTCTTCTTCAATGCCTTAAGTTTGATTTCAAAAACCAAGTTATCACCATTCTGAGCAACCCTCAACCATTTGAGTTTTGATCAAATATATAGAGAGATTGATCCGAGTTTAACCTGTGTCCTATATTTTCAATGGTTTCTCCATGTTCCTCATCTCATATATCAAAACATTTTTAAAATTTAAAAATTAGTGAGGAACACATCTCAGATATCTCATTTCAGGATAATGATAATCAGTTTCTTCAATAACCTCTTCTGGATCTAGCCAAGCTACCACCATCACCAAGAACCATGGGTTTACCCCATAAGAAGGGTGATGTTGTACACATTGGCAATTTACCTTTGTCTTCGTAAGATCATCCTTTGAATTAAAGATACGTGGTAGCAACCCCTCTCCCAATGAGCATTCTTTTGCTCATTGTTACCTTTCCAATGATTACCCACTTCCTAAATTGATCCTATCTAGTGGTTGCCCTTATTCATCTGATATTTTATTTTACAATATGATTGATTCTATATGTTCTAAAAGTATACCTTATTTTTTTTTTTTTTTGTGGAAAACATCCCAAAAGGGATGCCACTTTCGGGTAAGACCCAAGGAGGCAGGGGTATCCATTCTGCAAAAAATGCCCAGGACTCGGACCTGGCCTACCACCTTTGACATACTCAAGGAGCAAACAAACACACAAAACCAAATTAAAAATAAGTAAATAACAACAAAAATAATAAAATAAAATAAAAAACATGCTCCTTGAGTGTGTCAAAAACAAAAGCACAACCAAACACGCACAATAAGATAAAAGAAACCACAACACAAACCACATAGAAAAACACAAGAACCACATAACAAAACACAAACAAGACAAAAACAACATAACACTACAAAGACATAACCCAAAAAAACATGAAAAATAAACACAACCAAAACCTAAAAAATAAAAAATAAAATAAAAATAAAAATAAAAAAACAACCAACAACAGACAATAAACAAAAACAAAAAACATAGAAAACACTCACACATAAAAACATGAAATAACACAAACAAAGAGAAACCCAAGAACAAGAACGAAAAAAACACAAGAACAATAACAAAAAACATTAAAAAAAAACAAAAAAACAAAAACACAACAACAAAAAACAACACAAAGAACACAAAAACAAAACAAAACAAAAGAACCCACCCACCTTAAAAAACTAAACAAAAAAAAAGAAGACAAAGAAAAAAAAATGAACAAAACAATGACCTATCTAGACCAGAAGACTATTAAGGCAAGAATCAACAGAGGAAACAAAATAAAGAATAGAATGAGCTAGGGAACTAAAAAAAATGAATGAACCAAAGAGAAGCAAAAAAAAAAACAAGAAGAAACTAGGTACCTTCATAACTGGAGCCATCCAAAGAAATGATAGAAAGAAGAGCTTCCCTAATTTGAGAAGCCCACCATATAGGAGGGTGGCCATAACAAGTAAGATCACCTTTGTCCAAAGCCCAATTAGCTAAAGCATCAACACTCTTGTTTTGATCTCTCGACCACATGATTGTAATCAACTTTCAAAAATCCCATCTGGATTAACTGAATCTTCTCAATAATTCTTTTTATTCTCCAATCCACCTTATGATTCTTAGAAGGAGTCTTCAAGAGATTAATCATAAGTTGAGAGTCAGACTCAACTAACACCTTTTCCCATCCAACCTTAGTAGCCTCCTGAAGGCCTCTAAGGATACCATACCCCTCAACAAGGTTATTGGAAAGAATACCCAAATTCTAAGCAAAAGTAAAAACCAGGGAGCCATCTGAAAGTCTACCAATTCCTCCCACACTGGCTTTTCCAGGGTTCCCTCTAGAGGCTCCATCAGTATTGAATTTTCCAAAATCCTTAGGAGGAGGTTGCCAATTTCTAGTCCTATCCATCTTACTAATACTCACATTCCCTTTAAGTTGGTTGCCCTTAGAAGGTTTAATCTTCAATCTTTGCATCACTTGATCCCATATTTGGTGGGAGTTTTGGGGGTGATTAAGGAGTTGATGGACTGATTCAACTAAGTTGGCTATGGTCTTTTGCCAAATATAGTGAATATCCTTCCTATCTTGATTAAAAATTTGGCTATTCCTTTCATTCCAAATATTCCAAAGAAGAATGGTAGAACCCATCCAAACTAACTGCCTAATAAAATGATCAACACCCTCTTGATTAGGCCAATCCCTCCAAAGTTGTTCAAAAGTAAAAAAATTGGACCACTGTAAGCCAAGTAAAGTGGCCATTCTCCTCCATAGCTCAGAGGCTAAAGTACACTCAATAAAAATATGGTTGATATTTTCTACATTCTCTTCACACATTTCACATCTAAAAGGGCCATGAAAACCATGCTTCATAAGTTGCTCACCAATAAGCACCCTACGATGCAATAAAAGCCAATTAAAGAACCTCACCTTAGGCCAGAGCTTTTGAGCCCACAATCGAGAAAATATGTCAGAAGAATGGTTGGGATTATTATGGCATAAGGTCAAATAACCTTGAGCAACTCGAATACTCACCCTTAGTAGTGTTGTTCCATCCAAAACAATATTTTTCATGGGACCAAGAGAGGGATCTCATATGAAGGATGCCTTGGATATCTTGTCTTTGCCTTTCTAGGATTTGAATAGGCCAGTCCTCAATAGGGATCCAATATCTACCAACCTTTGAATTACCAAGTATGGTACCGACAGTAATTAGCCACCTTTATCCAATTAGCTCGGTGAAGCTCCTCCATCCAAGGCCTCCAATCGGGAAACCGAGTTATCAAAGGCTTGTGACCATCCCAAGAATCTGTCCAAAAATTTGCATGTTGACCATTATGAATGATCCAAAATAATTTTTTCTTTATCAAATCCTCACCAGTCTTAAGAACTGCTAAAATGGGAGAACCTTTGGTAGGAAGTTGATAGCGAACAAGGTCTTCAGGACTTTTGTTCTCAGCATATTTAGCATGAGAGATTATTGGCCCAAAGAGCATTGGGGTTATGCAACATCCTCCAATATAATTTAGCAACTAAAGCTTTGTTGTTATTAATTGAAGACCAGAATCCTAACCCCCCTTCACTCTTAGGAAGACATAAAGTATCCCATTTCACCAAGGCCCATTTTATTTTCTCCTTAGTACCACTCCAAAGGAAACGATGACTGATTTGATCCAATTCTCGAAGAACAGCCTTTGGGATATTCAAAATGGAAGAAACATAAATAGGAATAGCTTGAAGGACTGATTTTACCAAGGTGATTCTACCCCCAGAAGAAAGCCACTTGTTGGTCCACTTTCCAATTTTCTTCTTGACTTTGTCCAACAACCAATTCCAATCTTTATTTTTTTGCCTTTGAATATTTATGGGAATACCTAAATAAGTGATTGGAAGAGAGGTCTTCTTATATCTTAATTTATCCAAGACCATGGATTCCTAGTCTAGCAGAGCAGATGAAAGAAAATAACTTTAGATTTGTCTTCATTGATCAACCGCCCAAGTAGCCTTAGAAAAATAGCTAATGATTTGCTTAATATTAGAAGCTTCCTTAACTCGTAGCTTTACCTAAAAGAGTAGAGTCATCCACAAATTGAAGATGAGAGATAGGTCTAGCTCCATGAGCAATGGTAACTCCCTCAAGGGTTTTGTTTTCCCTCTTTTTGGTTATAGTCCTACCCAAGCATTCAACAAGAATGATGAATAAATAAGGGGATAGCGGGTCACCTTGCCTAATACCTCTGGAAGCTTGGAAAGACTGAGAAGGCCTACCATTGATAAGAACTAAGTAGGAAACTGAAGAGATACATCCCATAATCCAATCCATCCAATCCTTAGAGAAACCAAATTGCCTCAAAACTTTGATAAGGAAGTGCCAATCCACTCTGCCATAAGCTTTGGATAAGTCTAACCGAATGAACATGGAAGGAGAATTTTGCATATCCATGGAATGGATGGCTTCCTGAGCAAGAACTATCTCATCTACTATTTGACGTCCTTCCACATAACCCCCTTGCTCTGGGGAAATAATCTTATGCAAAAGAGGCTTCAACCTTTCTGCCATGATTTTAGTAATGATTTTGAGAAGAACATTACATAAAGCAATAGGTCTAAAAGCTGAGATATGATCAACCTCTTGAGCTTTTGGAACAAGAGTAATATAAGTTTTATTGATAACCTTCAAAATTTCTTTGGCTTTCCTGGCTTCTTCCACCACCTCTAATAAATCAACATGAAGGATATCCCATAACTCTTGGTAGAACTCAATGGGAAAACCATCAGGACCTGGGGTTTTCCCTTTTTGCATTTTAAAAACTACTTGTTGAAGCTCATTGATAGTAATAGGAGCAATCAAAATAGAGTTCTCCTCAGAAGTGATAAGAGAAGGGATTGCTTGAAGAACATTTTGTTGTGAAGCTGAGTCAAGAGGAGTAGCAACAAAAATATTGGAAAAGTAATCAACAACAATAGAGTTCATGCCATCCCAAGTATAAACAACATCTCCAGAATCTGATTTTAAGGAAGAAATAAAGTTGTGAGATCTTCGAGCTAGAAGATATTTGTGGAAGAAATTTGTGTTTCGATCTCCTTCTTTGAGCCATTGAATTCTAGATTTTTGCTTCCATAAGATTTCTTCTCTTTTTTCCCATTCCTCTAACCGAGTTGTGAGTTTAATTTCATCTCGCACTTCTCTTCTCTCGTGAGGCCATCTAAACGGATTTTCTTATTCAAATTTTCAAGATGAGCAATAACTTCATGTTTTTTTTTATGAACATCCCCAAACTCTTTCGAGTTCCAAGTCTTGATTTTGGATTTAATGTATTGCAATATTTTGGCAAAATAGAACATCTTAGTCCCATGCCTAGGTTTACCTTCCTTCCACCATTGTTGCACACGAGGTCTGAAGGAAATGTCTCTAAGCCACATTAATTGAAAATGAAAAGGAGAGAAACTCACATTGGTTTTCCACATTTCCACCATGATCGGCCAATGATCCGAACCAACATTATTAAGAGTCTTCACTTTAGGAATGTGACCATGGATTAAGAAATTTTTAGAGAGCAAAAACCTATCCAATCTCTCCATTATACAAGCTAAGCCTTGCCTTCTATTAGACCAAGTCATAAGGCCATTATCTCGTTGGATATCCACAAGATGGAGGTTTGCAATATATTCGCTCATGAGGTCAGTGCTTTTGTCCAAATTTCTATTTCCCCCATTTTCTCATCCAGAGAGAGGATGGTATTGAAATCTCCTCCGATCAAGATCCAAGCTTTAGGAAAATGAGAGATAATATGAGTAATATCCTTCCACTGTCTTCTTTTTTCCTCCAAAGAAGTCGAGGCATAAATAGTAATGCAGAGCATAATCTGGTTGGAATGTCTACTTTGAATAGCTATAGCCAAAAAACCCCAACTGCCAACCATATGGTGAATAACTACCTCTTTTGGGTCCCAAAGACAAGCAATGCCACCCGAAGTCCCTTGGGAACTGAGGGAAACCACTTTTCCAGCCGGCCAAATTTTATTGGCAATTAAGTCCATATCCTCCATTGACATCTTTGTTTCTTGAAGGAAAACAAGATGTGGATGATTTATTCGAATCATTCTTCTAATTTCATTTTGTTTTGAAAGACTCCCTTTGAGTCCTCTAATATTCCAAGTGATGATCTTCATTAATACCAGGGCTAAAAAATTTGGGAAGGGCATTAATATTACCTTCCTCTACAAGCTTTTCACCTTCTTTTACCATATGATATTGATTGGTCTTGCGACCTACTTTTTGATTAGAATCCATCTTCAATTTTTTTTCCCTGTTTCTTGACTTATTCCAATTGAATCTGAGATGGCTTCTAACCTTGAAGAATGCTCATACACAACCAAAATTTTACTAGATGGTTCAATGGAGTCTATATTGGGACCTGCATTATTTGAAGTTTTGACATTTGAAATATTGTTTTTCTTGTGTAAATTTTCTCCTTTTTTTTTCTATTGAAAACCTTTGATTTGTTGGTTTGTCTCTGAGTTCTTCCCTTCATATTTAAATTGTGTTTCTAAGATTTCAGTTTCCATTATTTCCTCTTCCTCACTTGGGACATCATTTGTGGAAAGGATTTCAAACATATTAGCAAATGACTTTGATTGATCCTTCATAACTCGGTTTTTTCTGAGTGTTCTTCTTCTTAGGTATTTGGAAACCTGCTGAGTTTATATCTTCTTTCTTTTGATCAAGAATTTTATTTGGGCAAGCACTGGCCAAATGACCATATTCATGGCAAATTCTACAATGAAAAGGAATGTTCTCATAGTCCACTACTTGCTCCCAAGTGTCTTCCCCAAATTGTAATGTGATCTTTTTAGGTAGGGGTTTGTCAAAATCCATTAAAACACAAATCCGAGCATAAATAATATGTTCAAAATTTTGAGTACAATCAAGCAATCATCATAAAAGTTCCTAAAGAGTTTCCAATTGAAGAAAAAATAGTAGGATTCCAAAATTCAATAGGGAGGCCAAAGAGTCTAACCCACACGAGAGCTATAGAAGGCATCTCTTCTTCGGATTTAAATTTAGTATGCCAGGGCTTCATGAAAAGCCCTGCCCTTCCAAAAAACCAAGGACCCCCTTGAAAATTTTTCTCTCTATCTTCATTATTAGCAAATAAAACAAGAAAATAACCATTTGGATAAATAGAGATTTGTAACTCACCTTTAGTTTTCCAACTTTTTGCAGCCCAGAATTTGAAAGCAGATAGACTCGGATGAAAACCCACGAACCGACAAATTAGTCCTCTTTTTTCCAAATCTTCAATGCCAGTCTGAATGTTACCCATATCAAGCTTAACAATAGGAGTTCCATCAGCTGCTTTAAGACATCCTGACTCCATTTTCCTAGGATCAATCTTAGGCATTCTTAGAGGTTTATGGGAAGCCCTAATATTGATATTAGCATTGGGCTGAGGCTGTCCACCACGAAGGGCATCCCTAAAATTCATTTTTGGGACCGAGTCTTCAAAATTCTTACCCTTGACAGGGGTTTTCATAGTAGAATTATTTTGTGGGTGCACCTTAGCACCGGATTCACTTGAGATATGAGCCATTTTTTGATCAACTACTTGAAACTTGTTTCGTGATCTCTTTAATCCTTGCCCTAGACGCCGTGGAAAGGTATGGTTTTCACTTTTCTTTTGTGCAAGCAAATTGGAAGTCGTTGTCACTCAAGTTCACAGTATGATCTGTTGAAAGACAAATTTCTAACCCATCTTGTATCCCCTGCAACATTTCCTACTAAAATATTGAGCATAAACCACAAAAATATTGGCCGCTAGGGCCTGAAGGCCCTAAAAACCAACCTCTGGAGCTGCTTGCACTCAACCCAGATGAAACCCTCGCATAGCCGCTTGCCAAATATCTCGTTCACACATAGGGATGTGCTAGGATCTGTGTTGCTCCAAATGATATGAAAATTGGTGGAGATGTTCTAGGGTTTTTCAGGCATCTACCCTCAAAATTTCAGCTCAATCCGAGTCCGGATGAGTGAGATATGGCCAAAATGAGTTCGGAAGTTTGGGCAGTCCTACGAAAAATGTCTCTATAAATCCTTTCATTTGCCTTGACTCTTCATGATATTTCTACTCAAAATGATATTTATATATATCTAGAGTAACCTTATATTAAAATAGGATCCTAATTCACTATTCTATAGTGATCTTACGAAGTTAGGAATTGCTCCTCCTTATGTTAAAAAGGATGGGTTTGTTCGTAAGTGTATTGATTATCGTGCTATGGCAACCAAAGAAAGAGCTATGAAGGAGCCTCTCCATAATTCTAATTATTGAGAAGGCTTACATTTTAGAGATTTATTTTATAGAATAATCCATGGTACACCTGTTCTTTTTTTCAAGAAAGGTAGTACACTTAGATTTTGTGTCAACTTTCATTCTGCTTGTTTAAACTGGTCAATTAAATTAATTAATAATAAATATTAAAAATAAATAAAAATTGCATCGAATAAATTAATTACCGTTTAGCTGTGCATTGTCATTTTTGTTGCATCCATTTGCTTTTTCATACTGCATTTTTGCTTGTCATCCTTTTGCATTACTTGCCTAACATTTAACACAACTTGCATGCTTGATGTCATATTTTGCATGATTACTTGTTCATGACTACTTGATCATATAGATTTTTTGAGATTTTATGACAATGGCATGTGATGATACCTAGTTAAGTCATAGATCACATGCATTGCACTCCCTCTAGGGTTATGATGCCTAGTAAGATTCCCACCTAGGATTTTTTTCTTTCGTCTTCTTTCTTGCTTTTGTTTGCTTCTTCAAGTTCTATATTCCTTGGTTTTAGAAATAATGAGAGTATCTCTTAGATCAAGGATGATAGTTTGTTAATATTTCCTTGTCGCTTTTTTGCTGCCTTCATTTTTATTTCTTCTTTGACTTCCTTTGCTTTTTACAAGGAAATATGTAGACTTTGTTTCTTTCTTTAAGTTGTCTTTTTTACACATTGCACACACTCACTATATTGTGTTCAACTTTAAAACCTATCAGGGATAACACTCACCTAATATATTTTATCATTATATATTACACCCCACACGGGATAGTTATACATCCTAGCGGGTATCTTATCAAATATGATCTTCTATCAGGTTATACTCCATTTTGACCCAGTGGGCTCAACACACCATTACAGGATAAGCTCCTTGGCTATTTTCAACAAGCCTCAGTATACATCCTAGTGGGTAATCACCCCACAACAATCAATTAGTGAGCAACCACCCATAGTGGGCCAGACTCCAACACCTCATTCTTTACGATGAGTACTATATCCATATCAGGTTTAGCTCCTCCTTTTCGGGTATGATTCATAGTATTTAATCACATTGGTCTCTTGCAACCTACACTGATTTCGATACTATGTTTCACCTATCCTTATATGTTTTAGATGGTTGACCTTTGGACTGTATTCTCCTTTGTATTTTTCTTTCTTCTTCTCTTCTCTCTCTCTTCTTCTCGTTTTTTTTTTTTTGTCTTTTGTTTTCTTTCTTCCATCCATTCCATCCATGCATGTCATATAGTATTGTATTAAGATAGATTGCATGCAAAAAATATTAAAATTAAAGAATATATGAATTAAATCAAATCACATGCACACAATCATAAATATATAAAAGAGTAGTTATGTATTACTCAATGAGAAAAAGAGAGGTACATCTGTGTCTGGTTGGTGTACCACATTCCAGTACTGGTACACTCAACCAATCCCTCGGGATGCATACCACAATCAAAATTGGCATGTCATCCTGATCCCTAGCCCTAGCTCTGAAAGCCTATCTCCTCTGCTTAATTTAGAGGAGGTGTTCTAGGCAGTCGCATACCCACGAATGGTGAAATTGAGAATATTCATGATCGTTATCATGATCTACTAGCTGACTAGAGGTATGGAGGGAGTATCACTCTCTGCCCTACTAGTATCACCTAGAAATACATGGTCTCATTAAAGGTAGCTCACTAAATGGCCACCTCCAGCCTCTCCCCTACCCTATTGTGTCTCTGTATGTAGAAGGTGAACTCTATCTTTAGCCTGGTTGCTCCCAATGATAATCATCCCCTCTACCTAAGCCATTTGGCACTCTGTGTCCATATGACTCTCCTCCCCTCAAAGATGATCGATCTCTACTCGAGCTATATTCCTCTCACTCTTTATGGTACTTAGCAAGCCTCACAGTCCCTCAATCCTCTTAGAATTGTCCTCTTGGAGTAGGTCCACCTATCTCTACAGAGTCACCACCTGAGCTTATAGTACCTCTACCTCCTCCCTTAGATCCCCTCAACTTGAGGCTTGGCCTCGACTAACTGCTGTTGATGTGGATGCCTCTCCTGATCCTCCACCTAGTAGTACTCTGGCCTATATAGGGGTAACTCTAGATTTCCCTACCTCCCTGGTCCCTACAACGCTGGTGTCCTTTGTCACCAACTCAATTCAAACCCAATTCTGTCTCTAACTGGAAATTTTTGGACCCTACTATACCTTTTTTATGGCCCAAAGAGCTACCTCTTAAAAATCTTATTGTAGACCCAAGCCCATGACCTGGTGCCTCTGTATCAAAATAGGCAGGGATACCCTTTGGGGCATGACTCCTCTATACCACCATCTATAGCTTAAGGCCACTCCTATGTCATCCATCCTAGGATCCATGTAAGGAGGATTTTTCAAGTCCTCCTCTACCCACCTATCCAAGTATGGTCTGCCTCCCACCCTTGGTGGTTCCCCATAGACTCTGATACTAGTAATCTCCTAAGATTGGGATTCCCTGTAAGATCTCAAACTACCTCAGGACTTGGTCAAATCGAAATACCTCTAGCTCCCCTCTCTCCATAGTCAGCAAAATGATCCTCCTGATCCTCGCTAGCTCTATCCTATCCTCAGCCTAGCCTAGGTGTAGATGCTAGGGTTGCCATATAATCTTAGCCTCCCTTAGCTCATCTACTACCCACCTCACTAGTGGCAGGTGTCTTGTGTAGGTCCTCGTGACCCGCTCTAGGGGCTTGGACCATTTGTATGTTTTTGGTCGCTCTGGGGTGGGAAATGGTCCTAGAAGTGCATCTAATATTTGCACCGCTATGTGCTCCAATCTCCATACCTAGATCAAAGTCATGCAAACTAATATTGTATGTCGCTTATACACAACATTGTACAATATTCTGTACAAGTGAGCTAGCACATATGGACCCCATGCGAATCAAACTCCTTGGTATTGCATGTCTACCACTACATCTGTCATCATCCATGGCAGATGTCACCTACTAGTATGGCACATCAACTATCCTACCACCACCCCATAAAGCATGATCATCAATGGGTCCACCCCATATCGCCCCACTAGGTCATCTACAACTATGGTGCTCTCTTGCACCTATTGGGCCTAGCCTCCTAAAAATTGTTGTAAGGTAACTAGTCTCCCTCATGCTCTGTAAATTGTTATCCCTCTTATAGGGATATGCAAGATGCACCACATATCATTTGATGTGATGATCATATCTCCTATGGGTAATCGAAAGGTGGATGACTCCGAGTACCATCTCTTTGCCAATGTTGTCAGTAGGGTCCTGCCTACCTCTACTCGAGGTAGACTCACCAGGTGGTCTTGCCCCACCACCTCTAGTGTATCCCTATATATTTTTTTGATTGCTTCTAGCTCCACATCCAAGGATTTTTCTCTCCACTCATGACTCTCGAGTACTCTAAGTTGTAATAACAACAGAAAAATAATATTTTCCATCAATTCAATAAATAAAAAATTAATTGAAAAAAAATAAAATACATTTTTTTTAGTTCGATTGCTAAAGTTCAATTTTGCATCTTCCAAGTTAGCTTGCTTGCACCTTTCTTTATTTTTCTTTCTTTCTTCTTTTTTTCTTTATTTTTACCTTTTCGACGAAATCGCACCCGATTTGCGAGGGTCACGATTTCATCGAAATGAGATCGCACCTGGTCCTGTTCACCAGGTGCAATTTCACATTTTCCACCTAGGGCAAAATTATGGCTAGGCCATAAAATTACACCTAGGTCATATGCAACAAAATCATCAATTTTAGAGGAAAAGCACTCAAAAATTGTAAAAAAATGAACAAAATCGAATGCTGGTGTGGTTTTCAATTTTACATGTGCTCACTCCACTTCTATATTGACCTCATCTCTCATGATTTCTAAATGGTGCACCAGTAGTTCCATCTCCCCTTTTTCCCCAGAGCTCATTTTCTCTCTCTCACACGGTAAAAATGAAATAGGGTTTTATCCCTTTTTTACTTTTATATATGTTTTTTGTGTGCTTTTTCTCTTTCTCTTTTCTTTCTCTTATTTGTTTCACTTCTCCTTCTTTTGAGTCTATCTTTTTAAGTTTTTATGAGGGATTTATTCCTCATAAAACTTGAGGGGGTACCCTGGCCTTAGAGGTATTAATGTCCCTAATGCCTCGATTTACGTGCAAAACATGAAAGTGTTATGAATAACACCATATTTGCACCATCCCTTTCTTATAAACTAGCCATCCTATTTTTGCTTTTTGCCTTTTGTTTGTGTGTGTTTACATCTTTTCTTTGAAACATTTATCAGGCCATAAATGCATCAAAGAGGGGGCAAAATGTAGACACATAAAATTGAACCACTTTAATGGGCAATATTCCTAGATCCCTTTGGGAGGCCCCTTAGAATTTTCTAATGCAAGGGTAAGGCTTCTCCCCCCCTATTTTTCCTATTTTCTCTCTCTATGCAAAATCACGCTCGGTCCCTGACGGGGCGCGACTTCGCATGGTGAAATCGTGGTTAGCCTTGATGGGGCATGATTTCACATTTTCTAGGGTTTTTATCAAGAAAACCCTAATTCTTTGGGCTTGGCATGTTATACATCGGTCATCCTTGGTTTTCTTGCCTTTCTCACCTTCAAATTCGCTATATAAGGAGGGTTTGAATTTACTTCGCACACACAACACACGATTGCATCATTTGAAATTATACGAATTATTCATTACTCACTAACATTTGATTTATCATAAAGTGTTTTTAGTTGATATACATCTATTTTCTTCATGCACAAGCAAGTTTAATTTATATTTTGAAGATTTATTGGATTTCTACTAGAGTATTGGTTGATTACTTCTGCTTGCTCTTGGTGGATTGGTGTTGAAGCCCTAAGGAGAGAATGACCATTCAGGAGGTCTCAAACCTTTTTGCCTACTTCCTCGTACTCTGCTAGGTGAAAGTGCTCTACTGTACACTTGTTTTTGTTTGCTACATCTTAGGTTTATTATTTCACTTCAGTCTGAGATATTTCATCTCACTTCGAAAAAATCATACCCAATCTGCTATGGGGCATGATTCTGTTGGTGCATTATCACGCTTTATTGTTTTGGGGTACAATATTTTTTGAGAAAAATTTAGAGGTAATCTGTTGTCCCAAATTTCATCATTGCATTCTAGGCTGCATTTAGAGCTTGATGTTACATTTTGTTCTATGATTCCATCATTCTATTTTGTTGTATTACATTATGTTTGTTTTCTTCCAAAGGTCAATTTCTTCTTTTATTTATCAAAGGTCAGCTAAAAGTACCTAGGGAGCTTGACTACAGTGCCTCCAAGCACTGTTGTACAATAACCTAAGTAGGTCCCCTAATGCTAATCTTGTTTTTCAAGTGTTTGTTACGTTGTCTTGCAGGAACAAGAATTGTTGATAGCTTTGGACAAAGGAATAAAAACAAGGATAAATCATCGAGTAAGCTAAGTGTTCTAATTAGTATCTAGGTTTTTTATTGAGTGTTTTATAATTCTATTGCAAACCCTAGATCTAATTTTATAGAAATATATTTAATTAATTTTTAGGAATTTAAAGATAAACAACATATAGTGTGCACTTAGGGTTAATTTTGTTTGTGCATCTCTTCTTGAGCCCTTGCTTAAAGGTTGTTTGTTTATAACCCTAGGTTAGATTAGAATTCAAAGAAAATAATCATTCTAGGGTTAGATCTTATATTTTTGCATTTTGTATTTCTACATTGTCCTCTATCTTTATAGCATAGATCTAGAAAGGCAAAATCTAGGTGTTTGTCTTGAATCTCATACATAAAAAAATCTTGAAAACCAGAGGACTTGGAGGGAGTACTTAAACCATTCCCCCTTGCACTGATTGTAGAGAACAACATACCCCATGGTTCACCCCAAAGACTTCTCTCTTGTAGATCCAGATTTTGGGAATTGTAGGTAGTAGGGCAATTTCCCCCTCTATAGGACTATAACAATCTACTAATTCATTAATAAATATTTTTTTTAGTCGAATTCATACCCCTAATATTCCATGGTATCAAAAAAAATTAGGTAAATAAAATTTTGCAACTGGGAAAAAATTTGAGCTCTGGCGATTTGGCGTTTTGGCAAGAAACTCTCTGTGCAGGCGACAGACGATGTTCTTGGGTTCGTGGAGCGTAGGATAATCTAGGACATCAGGTGGTTTCTCGTTTTGTTTTGTTTTTGCGGATCTGAAGGATCGCTTGCAGCTTTAGGAGGGCCCAATGGGGTCTCCTCCAGACCCTCTCTCTGGGAGAAAGAGCTCCTACGCTGAAATGCTCAAAGACAATCCTTCGTCTTCTAACGGTGAAGCTCAGAGAAATACTCTGAATATGATGCTCAAGAATGCTGGCAAGGGTTTCGCAGCACATCGTGTCAATGGATGCCTTCCACAATCTGCTTCAAGACCTAAGATTGTAATCGAACCAAAGCTGGTCGAAGACACAATTTTATACAAAGCCAATCATGATTTGATTTGCAAATTCATGGGTATTCGACCTACCCTGAATTTCTTGCACACTTGGGTCAGACAGAATTGGGAGCCCCATGGTGAGTACTCCCTGTGGTTTATTAGCAATGGGTATTTCATCGTTAGCTTTTCTTCTTTAGCTGATAGAAACAGAGCGTTTGAGTCAGAGAAGAGAAACCACGGTCCGACAGGGTTATTTGTTCAACCCTGGAGAGTGGGATTCGATCCTCGCATCGAACCCATGGCTGTCCCGGTCTGGATTCGGCTGTACGCTCTTCCAATGGAGTTTTGGGGGGAGCAGGTCTTGGAAATGATAGGTAACTCCCTGGGTAGATACCTGGGCGTCTCCAGGGATACTATAGAAGGTAACTCTGGTGTCTATGCCAGAATCTGTGTGGAAATGGATATCAGCCAACCTCTACCAGCAGAGGTGGAACTGGAACTGGCAGAGGTATCCTGGATCCAACAGTTAGACTATGAGGCACTGCCTTTCAGATGCAGGGTCTGCCATAAACATGGGCACTTGGCCCGGTTTTGTCCAAACCTTTTGAACTCCAAAACGGAAGCCCAGCATGGTATGCCAAATCGCCCCAGAGAGGGTAAGTCTTTTTCTGCTAAAGAAACATCCAATACTCCTCAGGGTAATGAGGGTCAGAAAGATGGCTTTGAACAGGCCAAGCGAAGGAGAAAGCCGAAGAAAAATGGTAAGGAGCAATTCAATCTAAGCCAGCCAACATATATGAAATTTTTAAGTCATTAGTGGATCAGGAGGATCAGAATATGGAAAGTGTGGATGGGAATATTGAGGCCCATAACCTCCAAACTCATGTTTCTCCTTCATCTCCTCCTGTTTTAGAACAGGTGTTTGTGCCCACTGAGGTATTGCCGCCAGAAAATGCAGGGACACTGATAGTGCACTCCCAAGCGCCGCCAGTAATTAAAGATGTTAGCATGGGAATTGCAAAAAAAAATAGAGAAAGGCCAGCCCTGGGTATATCTCAGGTAGAAAAGAGATCCAAAAATAGCAACACTCAAGGAGCGGGCAGAAAGTCAAATAAGGATCTGATTGCAGCTCAAGGGGATAAGCTGATCAATGGAGGATCGGTGAGGACTATTGATTCTTACTGCTCTCAAGGTTTTCAATGATCATTCAATCTTGGAATGTTAGGGGTTTAAACAGTAGAACCCATCAATCTACTATTCAAAGACTCTTAGGAAAATGTAAAACAAACTTTTTGCTTATTCAGGAGACAAAAATGTCTTTAGATATTATGAGTAAAATAGTTAATAGAATCTGGCGGGCGCCTGGTCATATGGATGTGGCTGCCCAAGGAGCTTCAGGGGGGATTGTTACTCTCTGGAACCCTTTGGACTGGACTCCATTAGAACATATAGCTTGGAGGGGTGTTCTCACATCTCATTTTAGAAATAACTTCACAACAGAACATGTCTTAATCACTAATTTTTATGGGGCCCAAGACCTTGATGGCCAGAGGCTCCAATGGAAAGTTGTTCACAACATGAGGTCCTCCAGGGAATACCTAGACTGGATTATTGCAGGGGATTTTAATGCAAAATTATCTACTCGTGACCAGGAAGGTGGCACCCCAATTTTGGATCCTGGGGATCGGCTTCTGATTGCCCAAGTCCAAGCCTTTCAATTAGTGGATGTTCAAGGCCCTGGAACCTATTTCACTTGGACAAACAAGAGGCAGGAGCCACACAGTAGGAAGGTCAAGTTAGATCGGTTTCTGGTCTCTGAGGAGGCTTTTTTAAAATGGAATACTAAGTTCCAGATTTTGGAGGGCCTTGTTTTAGATCACTCTCCCATTTTGCTGGAGGGAGGGACTTTGATAGAACAGCATCACAGGCCTTTTAAATTTGAGAATTTTTGGTTGCAAAAGGAGGACCTTCGTCATAAAATTCCACAATGGTGGGAAGCAGGCCGTCCTCCATTTGGGACAGCAATGTTCAAATTTCATAAACAACTTCACTTTGTCAAACTTCAACTGAAACAATGGAGGAAAGAAAATAAGTCAGATTTTCAGCTCCAAAGGGCCCCCTTGGTGGCCAGATGGGAGGAGGTTCAGAAACTCTTTAGGGAAGGAACTATTACTGAGCAACTCAAATCCGAGGATGATGCCTTGCGTAAAGCGGTTGAGGCCATTGATAACCAAGAGGAGATATACTGGAAACAGAGGGCAAGAAATACTTGGTTATTAGAAGGGGACAGAAATACCAAATTTTTTCATCGATCAGCTTGTGCTAGGAGACAGCTGAACAACATGGAAGCCCTTAAAGATGAGAATGGACATACCTTTGATACTCTTCCTGGTATGCACTACCACTCAATTGATTACTTTTCTAAACTTTTTAAGGAAAGTATGGAACAGGATGTTGAGGCTCAGAACGAAGTTCTTAATGTCATTCCTTCTATTATCTCTGAAGAAGAAAATCAGGCCCTGCTTAGACCCATTGAGAGAGATGAATTGAGAAATGTGGTCTTTGGTATGAGTACTGGAAAATCTCCCGGCCCAGATGGCTTTCCTATTGAGTTTTTTCAAGCCTTTTGGGACACTTTGGGGGAGGATGTTTTGGCTGTCACAGAGGAATCCAGAACCAATAAAAGAATGCTCAGGGCAATTAATCACACCTTCATTTCTTTAATTCCAAAAGGGGAGGAGGGGACTCATATCTCTGATTTCAGACCTATTGCTTTATGTAACGTGATTTACAAAATAATCACTAAGATAATGGCTGAGCGGCTTAAACCCCTCCTTCATAACATCATTTCTTCAGAACAAGGGGGCTTCGTTGAGGGAAGACAAATCTTGGATGGGGTGATTCTTGCTCAGGAGGCTATCCATACAATGCAAAAATTGGGTAATAAAGGAATGTTCATTAAACTGGATATGTCCAAGGCATATGACCGGGTGGAGTGGAGCTTCTTGTCAAAAATAATGGCAACCTTTGGCTTCTCCCAGGACTGGATTGATTGGGTCATGATCTGTGTTTCTACACTCTCTTATTCTTTTCTCATCAAGGGTCTTCCCTTGCATCCTTTTGGAGCCACTCGTGGTCTTCGACAAGGAGACCCTTGCTCTCCCTATCTTTTCCTCATTTTGGCAGAAGGATTAGGCAGACTTTTCTTGAGGAGAAGGCAACAAGGCCTGCTAACTGGTATCAAGGTTGGGGAGGAAACCTTGACTCACTTGTAGTTTGTGGACGATACTGGATTGGTTGGTGTGGCCAGTCTCAGGGAAGCTAGAGGAATCAGAGATACTCTTAATGTATACCTTAGGGCTTCAAACCAGGTCCTCAATGATAGGAAGTCTAAAGTGGTCTTTTTCAATCTTGACCAAAGGCTGCAGGATAGGGTTATTGAGATCCTGGGATTCACAAGGACTTCTCTTCCAATAGTTTACCTGGGCGTTCCCCTACATTTCAAAAAACTAAAAATTGATATTTGGAAGGACCTATTAGAAGGTATCAAAGATAGAATGAATCACTGGTCCCATAAATGGTTAAGCTATGGGGGTAGATTAACCTTCCTGCAGTCAGTTATTCAGGCTATGCCAATCTATAAATTCTCTATCCTGGCTGCCCCTCAATCCATCTGGAAAGAGCTGGACAAAATGGCTAGAAGATTTCTATGGGAAGGTGCAAAAGGGGAGAAAAAATGGGCTCTGGTTGGGTGGGATAAAGTTACCCAGCCTAAGGATAAAGGAGGGCTGGGCCTGAGAAGCTCCAAGCTTAATAACAGAGCCTTGGCTGGAAAATTGTATTGGAGGTGGATTTCCCAGCCAACCTCCCTATTCAGCCGATTCCTATCCAGAAAATATTTGGGTCCTGTCCACCCCACCGAGGTGGGCCGCTTCCCCCTGGATGGTACTGGATCCTTAGTGTGGCAGACTCTCAAGCTTGGATCTCAGGTCATCAAAGACCAACTTTTTTGGAAAGTGGGGAGAGGGGATAAGGCTCGTTTTTGGACCGATTCTTGGGACCAGTATCCACCCATCATTGCTATGTTTCCTGAATTACAGCCAATCAAGTCCGCCATAGAAGCCCAGGGCTGGATCCAAATTGAAAGCTATTTTAACACCAGCCAATTGGGGGAGTATAAATTTAAAAAGTTTAAGAGGTGGGAGGAGTGGCCAATAACAATCCCTCCAGAGCTGGCACCCATCTTGAAAAAAATCTTGTCTAAAAGGTTCCTTACAGGGAGGGATGAGGAGGATGAATTAGCTTGGGGCTATGGGAGCCTTGGGGTTTATTCAGTAAAGGACGGTTATGAACAGATCCTCCCTGAGCCTCCCCCGCACTCATTTCTGGTTCAGGATTGGAGAAGGATTTGGCATCCCAAGGGCTGGCCGAAAGTGAATTTCTTTGCCTGGCAGCTTATGCACAATGGAGTTCTCACCTTTGACAATCTCAGAAGTAGAGGAATCATCGGTCCTTCTCAGTGTGCTCTGTGTCATAAACATGAGGAAACAGCTGATCACCTGATGTTCGAGTGCCCTTTTACGCATCAGATATGGAAGCGTTGGTTCTCTCAATATAAACTCCAGGCTAATGGTGAATTAAATCGTGCCAAAATTTGGGAAATATGGAAAAGGGGCAGATTTAAATCTACAGCTCTTCGTATTGGCTGGGAGCTCGGCTTTCTCTTCATTTGGTGGCAAGTTTGGCTGGAGAGAAATGCTCGGATCTTTAGAGAAACTTTCTCCTTAATAGACAGCGTTTGGCAGGTCATCTGGAGCAAAGTCACAGAAAATTTTGCCATCAATGCTGAAGAGGAGAATCAGGTTGGTCTTGGGCTTTCAGAAGAGGGGGTAGAGGGGCCAGAGAGACAAGACAGAGGTTGCTGGAAACCTCCCCCAGTAGGTTGGATCAAAATCAATACGGATGGGGCTGCAAAAGGCAACCCGGGCAGTGCGGGTATTGGTGTTGTCTGTCGGGATCATGCTGGTTTGGTGCTTTACTGGGAACTATAGGGCTTGGGCAGAGCCACAAACAATGAAGCCGAAGCCATTGCTATCAAGTCCGCTTCTATCTGGGCTGTTAAGCAGGGTTACAGGAGGATAATTCTTGAATCCGATTCTCAAGTCCTGGTCGACGCTCTTGATTGCATGCGAAACTTCTCCTCGAAAGCTTGGAGGCTATGGATTTTGATCTCCCAAATCAAGGATTTATGGAGGGAGTTAGATGATGTGATCCCTGTTTATGTGAGCCAAAATTTGAATAAGGTGGCCGACTTCCTTGCGAAGATGGGTGCTGAGAAAGAGGTAGGGGTGCAGCTGCACAGTGACATGCCTCTGATAGATGAAGTGATTCGACAAGTTCTGGAATGATCCCTATGACAATGAGTAAAAAAATGGCTAAGGATGGTTTTTGTCGCGATTTCGTGACTTGTTGCATCGTCGCGGCCTTGGCTGGAAAGCTGTCGTAATTTCACGACATTTTGTGCTATCACAGTCTTTGGAGAGAAGTTGTAGCAATTTCGCTACTTGCTGCGTTGTCGCGGCCTTTGAGGAGAAGGTGCAGCGATTTCGCTACCTGTTGCGTCATCGCGACCTTTGCTGGAAAGTTGTCGTGATTTCGCGACATGTTGCGCCATTGCGGCCTTTGCTGGATAACTGTCATGATTTCGCTTCCTATTTCGCTATCACAGCATTTGGAGAGAAATTGTCACAATTTCGTGACCTATAGTGTCGTCGTGGCCTTTGGTGGGAAGTTGTCATGATTTCGTGACCTATTTTGCCGTCGCAACCGTTGGCTGGAAGCTGTCGTGATATCATGACACTTTTGGAAAAAGTGCGCTAAGGGGAAAAATCGTCGCGATATCGCGACATTTTTGGTAAATAGTTGCCCAAGGGAAAATTCGTCGCGATTTCACGACACTTCTAAAGAATGGGCTCCCAGGGGGAAAATCGTCGCGATTTCGTGACATTTTTGCAGCAATGGCACTAAGAGGAAAAGTCGTCGCGATATCGCGACACTTTTGACAATCGAGCACCAAGGAGGAAACTCGTCACGATTTCGCAACATCTTTGAGGAAAGGGTGCTAAAGGGAAAACTCGTCACGATTTTGCGACAGTTTTGGAGAACAAGCTTCATGCGGGAAAATCATCGCGATATCGCGACACGTTTGAGGAAAGGACCCCAAGGGGAAAACACATCGTGATTTCACGACACTTTTGCTGAAGGGCCGCCTAGGGGAAATCTCGTCACGAATTCGTGACACTTTCGGACAATTAGAGCCATGAGGAAAAGACATCGCGATATCGTGACACTTTTGCAGTTTCGGTGCCAAGGGGTGAAATTGTCGCGATATCGCGACACTTCTGGAGATCAAGCGCCTTCTGGATTTCTCGTCGTGATTTCATGATGCTTTTGGTTACTGGGTGTTTTGGTGTTGTGCCGTCACGATTTCGTGACACTTTTTGTGCTTTGCGGCCTCGACGTCTGTCTGTCGCGATTTCGCGACTTGTTTCCATGGTGCGGCCGTGGTTAGGTTTGGTGTCGCGATTTCGCGACATGTCGCGTTTTCGTGACATGTCGCGTTTTTGCGACATGTTGTTTTCTAGCGTCTTTGCTTTCGACTGGGATGTTTTTTCTCCCACTTGTAACTGTTCTTTGTTTTAATACAAGTTTTTTCAATTTTTTCAAAAAAAATATTCCATGGTATCATTTCATCATCACTTTTAATTTTATTAGCTAGTGATCTTAGCCCCTTGTTAGCACCTATGATATTTTATTTGGCTTCCCAAATCGATATCCCTTTAAGTTTTATTTTCTCTTTGTTCATGATTTGATGGCCTTCCTATCCTTTTTCCATTCCCATCAACACTTTCATCTTCATCATTCTCTTTCATTTTTCCATATTGTTTATAATGATATTTATCTTCTAAATATTTATCCTATCCTAAAGAATTTAAAATCCAAGGAATATCTCATAAACACTTTTTTCTTTATGTTGTCCCATAGACCCTAAAGTAAAAATATGATCCTCCATAGTAATTACTTTCTTATGTTACCCTAGAAACCCTAAATTTCTATGGATATCCTTCATACGAATTTCTTTATTATGATGCTCTTGAAACCCTAAAGTGTATGTTTACAGTCAATACTACTTTCATTTTTATTACAAGGAGAGGATTTTATGCTACTTGAGAAAAATAAGATGATTTATCTAGATTAACCTTGGCCACCTTCACCTTATTCACTTTAAAACTTACCTCTCCATATTCCTTCACATAATTAATGCCTTATGTATTTGAACTTGTTCATATTACTTCCTCCTTATCCTTTGTGTAATTTTTTCTTGTAGTAGTTGATTCAAGTGAACTATAATGGCCTTTTTCATTTGATGGTGTAGAGAAATTTTTCTTGTCACTTTTTTAGGAGTGGAAAATCCTTGATTTGGCCTAGCTTCGACCATAATATTATCTCCTTATTTCATATTGAATATTATCTCATACCCAAAATTTTCCATATTTTTCTCCATCATTTTTACATTTCAATCTCTTGCCATGTGTCTAGTCTCAACATTCACAATATTAAAATATAATGTTTTCATAATCCACATATTGATCCTATTCTCTTGATTTAAATTTAATCCTAATGGATTGCATTAAAGGTTGTAAAACATCCATGGCAACACATATTCGAGTGTATACATATGCCTTCTCTCCTTCGTAGTTGGTTACTCCTAGATGAACTATCCTAGTGTATTCCAATATTATTCAAAACCATTTTATTGATGAGATTATAAGGAAGTCCAAAAAGCCTAATCCACATCATAATCCTTTTAAGAGTCTTTTTTTTTTTAATAAAACAATACTCACTCTATGGTCTTAAATAAGAAGCATATTTACCCCTAAACTGAGTACCACCATTGATTATTTTATCCCTTATTTATGAACTACACAAGATAATGAGGAAAAATTATTTCGAAATAAAAGTCATGGAGTAATTTTAATTCAATCTCCACTTCCACTTGATCCAATTTTGAATCTCACAAAATCTTGGCCAGTATCCATAGAGCTTACATATTAATTCTTTAGTTGTAAGAACCATTATATCATTCTTGATCATCTCATCCTTGGTAATCACTTTTGGTGTAGTATTTTTTACTTGGATAGGGTTTGCTATAGATTTTCTCTTCCTCTTATTGCTAACTAGGGAATCCTTACTTTAAGTAAGGACTTTAAAAATGATTTTCTAGTAATGCTACCTAGATTTTTTTCGCATGGATCCTTTAGTTTCTTAGTTTCTCCTAAGATTTGGAACAAGAAGAAGTGACATTAATTTTTTTCTCACACTTTGCTTATTACTCACTCTCACCTTGCACTTGATTTTGGTTCACAAAATTTAAGATATATTTTAATTAAGAATATACTCATAAGGGTTTTGAAACAAAAAAGGAAGCTGGAACGACTAGTTTTTTGACAAGATTTTTTTATTCTACTATTTTACCCTTGGTCTGGAGAAATGGTAGGTCATGCTTAGACCTAAGCTACTTTATGAAATCCTTAATGGTTGTTGCTTCCTTATTTACTCCAAGTAATGGCTCTTTTTCTTTGTTTTCACATCCTCCTCCCTTTGATCAAAGGAAGATAGATTCAATTATTCAATCTCTTAATCCAAGAACTAGGTTATAAAATCAACTAAATATGCATGTTATCCCTTCTAAAGGTACCTTCATTCTCAAATTGGATGCGGTCCTTGTAGTTGAGGTACCATCGACTTTCACTCAACACCCTATTCATGCCTTATCTTCTCAGGCTTTAGCATGCAAGTTTATGGGTTTATGGTCTAGTCCCACTACAATACAAAAATAGATCAACACAAACTAGGTTGCCAAAGTCTCTTCTTATGAATTTATGATGGCAACAAGAGGTTACTTTGTAGTAACCTTTGCCTCCATAGAACATAGAAACACCATATTTCATGGAGGGTCATGGTTTATTGGTTCTAAACCATTGTATATGACTCCTTAGAACACAATATTTGATCCACAGGAGGAAGAACCTGAAGAAATATCATCATGGATAAGACTTCCTGTCTTGCACCTCCACCTATTGAATAAACCCATAATGGATATTATAAAAAATATCATTGAATCCTTCATAGGTTACCCCCCCAAATCCAATAATGTCATCTATGCATGAATATGTGTGCAGGTTAACCTAAAAAAGGATTACCATAGTACATTGGAATCAAGGTGTTAGAATAGGTATATAACCAAGCCCTTGATTATGAACACATCCCATTCAAATGTATTACTTGTCATAAGCATGGTCATTTCTCTAGGAACTAACCAACTAAAGTGGCACAGGAGGAGAAAAATGATGAGACACAAGTCTTCCAAGAAATCAAAAGAAAATCAACAAGATGAAGGAGCAAAAAAAAACAACCACATCAAAAGCCTACTCATCAAAACACAAACAAGTTCTTTGTTCTCAATTCATAAGAGGAGGATAATCCAACTACAAAATCAAAACTAGATCAAGGCACATCTTTCCAAGATAAAGGCAAAGACACTCCATAGACTCCAATAAAAGAAAACTTAGAGGATATCCTAGGAGAAACTTAGACAAAATAAAAAGATCCTCTAGAAGAAGAAACATAAGAGGAGGTTGAAGAAACATAAACTAAATAAGTAGTCATTCTAGGAGGAACCCTAGCAACATGATCTACTACTAAGAGGAGGAAAACAAATCAACTAATAAGAAATAAATAGGCCCAAAAGAAAGTACAAGTTATAACACAAGCCAACATATTTGAAAGCTTCTCCAAGAACAAGAAGTAATCTAAAAAGTGAAGTTACTATCATGGATGAGAGGGGATTAGGTAGTCCCCTGAAAAAAAAAAAAAAAAATACTTAAAGTCACTAATTCAAAAGCATCATCCACATGCAGTCTATATTCAAGAATAAAAAATGATAGAAAAATAGTTATAGCATAATGGAATAAAATCTAGCCACAGTAAAAAACAATCATAGTAGATACAATAGGAGCTTTAGGGGGTTTGATTCTAGCATGGGACCCCAAAATCTTAACTTGCACCAATAGGCACAAACACAACAACTAGATAGCAACTAAATTTGAAATGACAGATGGATACCCCATAACAATTGTCAACTTTTATGGGCCAAATCATCCAAAACAAAAGAAAGAGACATGACAACATCTTGCTCAATGGTTGACCATTGAAAAGCCTAAAAACTTAATCATTGGGGGAGACTTGAATATGACACTCAAACATTAGGAAAAGTCTAGAGGAGCTAGATAAAAATTCTTGAAGAAGGAATTAGTAGAAAGAATTATTGTTGATGAATATCTCCAATATGTTATCCCAAAAAAAGGAAAATATACTTGGACCAATAGAATATCTGGAATACTTTTCATAGCTAAAAGGATTGACAATTTCCCAGTGAAATAAGATCTATTGGTTCATTTTCCACTCCTCTCAAGCCACATAGTCCAAAGTTCCATATTAGATCATAAACCCATCATATTGGATAGTGGAAAAAACCTTTTGGAACCAAGTATAATATCTTCAAATAAAATTATGATTAGACAACTCACAAAGAATTCATCACTTTGGTTGAAAATACTTGGCAACAACAAGTCTTGACAACCAATTCCCAAGAGATATGTGAAAGGAAAATTCATGATCTCAAAACAACTACATGAAAATTATTATTAAATAAAACCAAATTCAAGACAGAAAAATCCATACTACTTCAACATGTTGAAAAATTAGAAGCAAAAATTGGAGACTCTTCTCCTCTACCACACCAAGAGGATGCAAGGAGATAGCTACAATAAAAGCTCTACAAGATATATGTAGAAGAAGAAGCATAGTGGAGGCTCTACTCAAGAATAACTTGGCTGAAAAAAGGTGATAAGAAGACCAATTATTTCCATATCAATACAATGTAAAACTATTAGAGGAACACAAATAGAGAAATTGAGCATGAAAGGATGAAATATACAGGGAAAGAGCAAATCAAAGAGCTGGTAAGAAAGCATTTTTCTAACCTGCTAACCAAAGAACATGGGAATATTCAAGCTCAAGAGTTGCTTCTACAAAATATTCCAATGGTTATCAATGAGGAGGACAAATAAGAAATGAGCAAACCACTCACAATGGACGAGTTAGAAGAAGTTGTCAACTCTCTTTCGAAGGATAAAGCTCTAGGTCCTGATGGGTTCACCAATAACTTCTACCAACAATTTTTTCATCTTATTCATGAAGATTTATTGAAGATGATTGAATATGTTAGACTAGATGGTAAGCTCTTAGGTGTTATCAACTCCACTTTATTGGCCTTAATCCCTAAAGAGAAAAATGTTATAATGTTTTCTATATTTATACCAATCGCATTGTGCAATTCTTCTTATAAAATTATCTCTAAAATCATAGCCAACCGAATAAAAAAGAAATTTGGCAAATTAATTGCTAAAGAGCAAGGAGGATTCATCCCTAAGAAATAAATATATGACAACATTATAATGGTGCATGAAGCTCTCCATATTAGTAGAAAATCCAAAAATATGTTAGTCTTACAATGGCACTGAGAGGGGGGGGTGAATCAGTGCAGCTAATTAAAAACTTAAATCTTCATCTCTTAATTCAGAACTAATGAATGCTTAAAACCAGATGCAAAAAATGTAACAAGATAGCAACACATAACACAAGATTTAACGAGGTTCACCAGTTTTGGCTACTCCTCAAAAATAGACTGCTTGGACTCCCATCCAAATACACCCTTTGCAAAGCACCAACTTCATAATCAGTTTACCAGCACCCACTGGAAGGAGCACCAACCCCTGATTTATCTGCACCAAAAGAAAGGAGCACCAACCCTTGATTCCAAGCACCAACTTGGACTTCTATTTTAAATCTTGATTGACATAAAAATGCCTTATGTGTTACAAGACCCTCATTGGTCTAGCTTAACTCAAATCAATCTCATGGAAGCATACACTCTTTTACAGCTCTACTTACTGCACACTTACAGCCCTTTCTTATAGCTTACTCTTGTAGCTCTCACAAATCTGTACTTACAGCATTCTTCCAGCTTTGTAACAGCCCACAGCACTATCCCTCTATACAGTAGCACTCTTTCCTACTAAGAAACTTTCAGCTGCTTTATCTTTACTGCACCTTTTTTAAGCTTCTCTCTCTCTGCTGCACTCTCTATCTTTCTCTATTTTAGCCGTGCTTTTTATACATCCTTTTTCATAGCTCTTTTTCTCTACTCGGAAACACGCTGCTCTATCTCCCTGTTCAGAGCTCAACACTCTCTTACAACACATATCTCCATGCAACTGCCCTCGCAGTGCATTTACTCTTTCAGCAGTGGCACCTTCCCTCTTTATGGTGGCACACTTTTCAATTTTGAGCATTACCTTTTCTTCTGCACGCAACTGCCCTTTTATATCAATATTTTCATCTTGAAACCCTAAGTGTTCTGTAACTGCCATTAACCCGCATGCAGCCTATTCATAGCTACTCCTATGAGTAACTCCTTTCTGACACACTATTCTTATACGCAACCTATTAATGGATTTGTCTCTTGTTTTGGACTGACAGTATAACCGCTGCTCGATGGTTTCACTGCGACACGTGCCCTGTAACTGCCGTTCTTCCTTTAATGCACTGTTCTAATTTTAGCTGCATAACTTTATTCTGTAACTGCCCCATGTAACTGTAGTTTTGACTCTAGTGAACTGTTCTTATTCTACCTACATTATTTTATTTCTGCAACTGCAGTTCTGACTCTAGTTAACTCTTCTTATTATGGCTGCATGAATTCTTTCTGTAACTGCATCTGTAACTATCGTTTTCCTTCAGTTAACTTTACTTCGGCTTGCACCCATGAAAACATGACATGTCGCAATATCGTGACATTTTTTGCCTCCTCGTCCACTTCTTCGCTTGCACCCATGAAACCACAACATGTCACGAAATTGTGACATTTTTCACTTCCTTGCATTCTTCTCTGCTTGCACTGGCGAAAACATGACATGTCACGAAATTGTGAAACTTTTTGCTATCGTACACTCTTCTCTGCATGCACTAGCGAAAACATGACATGTCACAAACTCACGATATTTTTTGCTGTCGTACACTCTTCTTTGCATGCACCAACAAAAACATGACATGTCACAAAATCACGACACTTTTCATTGTAGTACACTCTTCTTTGCATGCACCAGCAAAAACGGAACATGTCACGAAATCACGACACTTTTCGCTATCGTACACTCTTCTTTGCATGCACCAGCGAAAATAGAACATGTCGCAAAATCGTGACACTTTTGTTGCCTTGTGCTTTTCTCTGCCTTACACTCGTGAAAATGAAACATGTCACAAAATCATGATGCTTTCGCCTTTGAGCTCTTCCTCCTTGAATTTGTCACGAAATCGTCATGCTTCTGCTTCCATGCTCTTTCATTTTGCTTCTGTTGTGAAATCGTGACACTTCATCCTTCGGAGTCTTCCTCTCTACTGTTGTCGCGATATCATGACATTTCTATCTCCGTACATTATCTCTCCTCTCTTAGTCATGAAAATGCAACATGTCGTGATATCGCAACATCTTTTCTCCTTAGCTCTTCTCTTTTCTGCAGGTCATGAAAATGCGACATGTCGCGATATCGTGACACTTTTTCTCTCGAGCTCTTCCTCTTGCAATATGTCATGAAATCGCCACACTTTTTATCTTACCTTCTCTCTTCTGCAATATGTTGCGAAATCGTGACACTTTTTCTCCTTAGTGCTTTTCTTCTCATCAGATCGCAAAAACTCGACATGTCATGAAATCGTGACACTATTTCTCCTTAGTGCTTCCTATTGCAAATTGTCATGAAATCGTGACACTTTTCCTTGCGAGATCTTTCTCTCGAACCTGTTGTGAAATTGTGACACATTTTCGTCCATATTGCCTCTCTTGTAGATTGTTGCGAAATCGCAACACTTTTCTTTGCAAGCTCCTTCTCCCCGAACATGTCACGAAATCACGACAGTTTTCTTTGCTTGCTCCTTCTCTCCAAACATGTCACGAAATCGTGACAGTTTTCTTTGCTTGCGCCTTCTCTCCAAACATGTCACAAAATCATGACAGTTTTCTTTGCCTGCGCCTTCTCTCCAAACATGTCATGAAATCATGACAGTTTTCTTTGCCTGCGCCTTCTCTCCGAACATGTCATGAAATCACGACAGTTTTCTTGAAAGTGCCTTCTCATCGAATCATATCACGAAATCACAACAGTTTTTCTACTTGCCTCCTTCTCTGCCAACATGTCATGAAATTGCGACAGTTTTTCGACTTGGCTTCTTTGCCTCCAACATGTCACGAAATCGCGACAGTTTTTCCACTTGCTTTCTTCTCTGCCAACATGTCATGAAATCGTGATAGTTTTTCTTGCGCTTTCTCTCTCTTCCAACATGTCATGAAATCGTGACAGTTTTTCTTGTGCTTTCTCTCTCCTCAAACATGTCACGATATCATGACAGTTTTTCTTGCGCTTTCTCTCTCCTCAAACATGTCGTGATATCGTGATAGTTTTCCTTGCGCTTTCTAACAGTTTCTCATGCATGCTCAACATGTCACAATATCATGACAATTTTCTTACTTGTCTTTTTCTTTAAGCTTTTGCATATGGGCCACTTCTTTCTTATTGAAGAATCATTGTACATGCTCTGAACGCTTTGAAATCTTGTTCACTTCATCAACCGATCTATTGTCCACTGCATCAATCGATCTCCCTGACTGTGTCCATTGTATCAACTGATCAACCTAACTATGTTGACAAAAATAACAATACTTTTGCTGCACCTTGCTCATCAATGAACTCCTATCCATTGTATCAATCGATCCTTTGTCTTTGTTGACAACAATGAAAATACTTTAGCTACACCTTGCACATCAATTTCCCCCTTTGGAATTGTTGGCAACACACGTAATTGCATGCAATTACCTGTAATTCTTCTCCCCCTTTGACAATAATACCAAAGGGCGACTACAAAACTCCCCCTGAGTCCATGCACAACATTCTCAGGCAAAAATTATTATAGTTAGAAAAAAGCATAAATATGAGCAATATGATAAACAGATGCATAAATGCTCCCCCTGAGAATTTGATCCTGATAGCTAGTCAATTCTTAGACTATTCTTGGGAATATGTGACCACTTCATTTCACTATTTGACAACATCATGATAAGCATAATAGGCATTACTTATATCTATCTTCAACTGTGTTGGCTGCTGGATCTCTATCCATTGAGACTTTGTTCTCTGTACTCTGTCAATAGGCTCACACAGAACCCCGCTTAACAAGCTCACATAGAACTTGTCCAAATCAGCTCACAAGTCCTCACTAGAACCTGTCCAATTCAGCTCACAAGTCTTCACTAGAACTTGTCCAAATCAGCTCACAAGTTCATCAAGAAAAACTTGCTTAGCATGAACCCACAAAGAGAATTGATAGAAACCCAATGTGATTCATCAACCTCATAGAAGCATAAAGAGAATTGTTAGAGACTCAATATGTTCTATACTTAACTCCCAATATTAATCTCAACTCAATCTCAATATCAAAAGAATAAGATAGATGTAGTATGCTTTTTTTTCAAGAACATGAAACACAACCCAACAATTGCCAACCATGCAATAACTCATAAAACAATGATACTCATGTTCTTTCCACAACCAATATCTTTTCTCAACCAATTAGGGCTTTAACAACAATGCTTATAGACAAGGTTTAACCAACATCATTCAACTCAAGATTAACCTTGAAGCATTCAACCAATCACTACATGAAAAGGAAACTAGTAGACATCCTTTTTCCTTCCAAAGGTATTTGAACAAAACAGCCACCAACATAAATCACCAATGCAAATAATAACTAGCTCAAATCAATCTCAATGGAGTAAGCCCAAATAATTTATCAAGTAAAGCAATAACTTTATCAAAACAGCCTCTATGAAAGCAACTCAACCATTCATCACCAGGCTAGAAATCATCTGGCTGCTCATTATAAACCTCTTATTCAATTTTCCCATTCAACACGCTGATTTCACATCTATCAACAGAATTGACAAGTGACTCACACTTGAACCAACACTGCAACTTTACTGCCAACTCTGTGCAAGCATCAAACACAGTATCTTAGCACAACCAAATCCCTTTTTATATTTACAACATAATATATGTTTTTCTATAGTCACCTCTGGTCACACCTTGCTTTCAACTATGCAAATCAGGAGAAGACATTTTGTCAAACACTTCACGGCCAACCATAGTGCACCTTACTCAACCTCATACTTTGAAATATTGGATTGGCATTTTATCAACAGTTAAAATAAAATTGTCTGTTATAATCTGACACTTTGAACAGTGGCAAAAGAATCATCAACAGTACAACAATGACCTATCTCAAAACTACCAATGGTGACAGCTCTCAAATTAATCACCACACTTCATGACACTTCCACATTCCACTGCATAAACTGAAAACACACTTTAACAACTATACGACAATATCCTAACTTCTTTCCTTTCATCCTCAGATAACCAAACAAATTCATAGGAGCATAAAAATAAGATTTTAAAATTTCTCCCCCTGAGGATGTGCCACCTAGAGTGGCTTAGTGCAATAGTGGAGTAGCCTCCTTCAGTCCAAGGAGACACGATTTCATTTATTCTACCTTTCTCCAGACTTTCTTGAACTTGGGCTTGAGTTTTTCAATTACTTCCCTATTTTGCCCCTGTTTGTGAACTTGAACATTTCTCTTGCGGGGTTGTCTCTTGTGCATTATTGATGGATGATTATTTTTTTTTCTTTTATGCACATGATATATTCCCTGTCTGAGTTGCACTCTTTGTGTCTGATGAAATCTAGGGTTTTGCCTTAGATTAGATACAAAAGTGCTTGGACAGAACCTTGCTATGTGCCCTTGACCATTACATTTAAAATATTGCACATGTTTTATTCCCTATCTGCATTGCATTCTGTGTGTATGATGAAATCTATGGTCTTGCCTTAGATTGGATACAAAAGTGCTTGGACAAAACCTTGCTATGTGCCCATGGCCATTACATTTAAAACATTGCATAGGGTGTTCACTCAAGAAAGCAGATGTGGTTTTAACAACATAAATTTTTGATCTATTGTTCAGTCCACAATAAATTGCCTTGTGACCATAGCAGTTGCATTTAGAACAATAGCCATTAAAAGCATTATTATTAAAAGAGTGAGAGTGAGAGAACCTCTTTTCTATGGTTGCTTTGTTGTAGATCTTCTTTGATGCTTTCTTCCTTTTGAAGATTCAGCTTCAACCTTGAACTTCTTCTTCTCTGCATATTTGGAAGATGAGGGTTGTTCAGCTTCAGACTTTTCTCGCTTTGATCCTTCAACTGTGAACTTTCCTTTTTCTGCATATTTGGAAGATGAGGGTTGTTCAGCTTCAAATCCAAGACCAAGCTTAGCCATGGAGCTTCTTTGTTGCTTTATCATTTTATCTAGCAACTCTGTGCTCTTCTCATATTTGAGATTTATATTGGCCTCTTCTAGTTGTTTCTTCAATGAAATAATCTCTTCTTATTTTTGGCAGCAAAAAGTCTCTTTCTCATTGATCTGAGACCTGAGAATATCTTCAATCCTTTTGTACTATTCTACTTGCAGCTTTAGATCAACAATAACTTTGTTATATTCCTCTTCACTTGTGTTGTATACATCATCCAAGTGTGTCTTCAAGGCTTCTTCTGATTTCTTGGCCTTTTGAACTTGTAGGAAGAGATCTTCAATCTCATCCCCATATTCTTCTAACTTCTTTGACATTCTTTTGTTCTTTTTCTGTTCTATACTCAACTCTTCAAGTGCGGCTATCAACTCACCTTTTAGATCTACTTCAATCTCCAGGTTTTCATTGCATACTTTAGAATCCACTTCTTCTACCTTATCTAGTTTAGTTTTCTCTTCCACAAGAACTGAAACTGGCTGAGATGCCTTTTTGGAGGAGGATCTATTCTTCTTACCTATTGTGTACTAATCCAAGATCAACCTTAGCTAATTTAGCCTATTCGAGAACTTGGCTCTGATACCAATTGTTAGTCTTACAATGGCACTGAGAGGGGGGGGTGAATCAGTGCGGCTAATTAAAAACTTAAATCTTCATCTCTTAATTCATAACTAATGAATGCTTAAAACCAGATGTAGCAAATGTAATAAGATAGCAACACATAACACAAGATTTAATGAGGTTCACCAGTTTTGGCTACTCCTCAAAAATAGACTGCTTGGACTCCCATCCAAATACACCCTTTGTAAAGCACCAACTTCACAATCAGTTTACCAAGACCCACCTGGAAGGAGCACCAACCCCTAATTTATCTGCACCAATAGAAAGGAGCACCAACCCCTGATTCCAAGCACCAACTTGGACTTCTATTTTAAATCTTGATTGACATAAAAATGCCTTCTATGTTACAAGACCCTCACTGGTCTAGCTTAACTCAAATCAATCTCATGGAAGCATACACTCTTTTATAGCTCTACTTACTACACACTTATAGCCCTTTCTTATAGCTTACTCTTGTAGCTCTCATAGCTCTATACTTCTTACAACATTCTTCCAGCTTTGTAATAGCCCACAACACTATCCCTCTATACAATAGCACTCTTTCCTACTAAGCAACTTTTAGCTGCTTTCTCTCTGTTGCACATTTTTTAAGATTCTCTCTCTCTGCTGCACTCTCTATATTTCTCTATTTTAGCCATGCTTTTTATACATCCTTTTTCATAGCTCTTTTTCTTTGCTCGGCAACATGCTGCTCTATCTCCCCGTTCAGAGCTCAACACTCTCTTACAGCACATATCTCCATGCAACTACCCTCACGGTGCATTTACTCTTTTAGCAGTGGCACCTTCCCTCTTTATGGTGGCACACTTTTCAATTCTGAGCATTACCTTTTCTTCTGCATGCAACTGCCCTTTTATATCAATATTTTCATCTTGAAACCCTAAGTGTTCTGTAACTGCCATTAACTTGCATGCAGCCTATTCATAGCTACTCCTGTGAGTAACTCCTTTTTGACACACTATTCTTATATGCAACCTATTAATGGATTTGTCTCTTGTTTTGGACTGACAGTATAACCGTTGTTCGATGGTTTCACTGCGACACGTGCCCTGTAACTGTTGTTCTTCCTTTAATGCACTGTTCTAATTTTAGCTGCATAACTTTATTCTGTAACTACCCCCTATAACTATAGTTCTGACTCTAGTGAACTGTTCTTATTCTACCTGCATGATTTTCTTTCTGCAACTACAGTTCTAACTCTAGTTAACTCTTCTTATTCTGGCTGCATGAATTCTTTCTATAACTGCATTTGTAACTGTCGTTTTCCTTCAGTTAACTTTACTTGGCTTGCACCCGTGAAAACATGACATGTCACGATATCGCAACATTTTTTGCCTCCTTGTTCACTTCTTTGCTTGCACCCGTGAAAACATGTCACAAAATCATGACACTTTTTGCTTCCTTGCATTCTTCTCTGCATGCACTAGCGAAAACATGACATGTCGCAAAATCATGACACTTTTTGCTGTCGTACACTCTTCTCTGCATGCACCAACAAAAACATGACATGTCATGAAATCATGACACTTTTCGCTGTCGTACACTCTTCTTTGCATGCACCAGCAAAAACATGACATGTCGCAAAATCGTGACACTTTTCACTGTCGTACACTCTTCTTTGCATGCACCAGCGAAAACAGAACATGTCGTGAAATCATGACATTTTTCACTGTCGTACACTCTTCTTTGTATGCACCAGCAAAAACGAAACATGTCGCGAAATCACGACACTTTCGCTGCCTTGTGCTTTTGATGGGGGACCGAAACATCATACGTAGTCACTCACGCAAATTTTTGAATTTTTCTCTTGTATTAAATCTGGAAAAGCACTTACAAACACAGCCCGCAGGCTTACAATAACCAGCAGCTACGGCTTGGTTTTCACACTCCTATCCTCTACGTGCAATCTCCGATCCCCCCAACTAATACATTAAACTGGGTTTTTATAGAGGCCCCGACCCTCTAAACCATTAATGATACTCCAAGAGAACACATCATCAAAACCTACCACATCAGCTTCGTACGACCGAGTCTTCAATTTCTCTTCATAAATGGCAACTGCCCCGATCCGCCATTCCAGCATGCATTTAAAGGAAACTGCATGAAACATTCCTCGTGAAAATTGGCAACAACCCAATTTATGGCACCACTCTGCACGGCCTCTATCACCGTTGCTTCCATCGGATCACTCTGTGTGACCATCCTCATCATTTCCTATGCTTTTGGGTAATCACCCGCCTTAACTGCACTTTGTGCCACGTGTCGTCTGTAACAATTTTTGAAAATACCACCTGTCACGGTTTCTCGCCATCGCCTTCTCCTTCTTTGCCTTCTTCTCTCTCTACCACGATATCATGACATGTCGTGATATCACGACGTTTCCTCTTCCCTGCGCTTCTTTCCATTTTTGGTCGCGATATCGCGACATGTCACAATATCGCGACCATTTTGCCTTTGAGCCCTCATTACAAATTCTTGTCGCGATATCGCGACATCGCGATATCGTGACTGTTTTGTCTCTTAGCCTCCTTCTCTGATTTTCATCGTGATATCATGACCGTTTTGTTGTTCAACCCTCTGCTTCATTTTTTGTTGCGACATCGCGACGTCACGATATCACAACCACTCCACCACCGAGCCCCTTGCTCCACTGCCTTGGTCGCAATTTCATGACAGTCACGATTTCGTAACATGTCACAAAATCATGACTACTCCCTTTGCTCTGCTGAGTCTTCGCCTCTGTGTCATGATTTCATGACATGTCACGAAATCGTGACACTTCCCTACTTCTTTTCACTCTCCCTTGTTGGTGTCGCGATTTCGTGACATGTCGCGAAATCACATGTCACGATTTCATGGCACCCTTTGCTGCCAAGTCTTCCGCACCACTTGTGTTGTGATATTGTGACACAATTTCTATCATGATATCGTGACACAATTTTTGTCACGATATCACAACATTTTTTGCCCTCAGGCCTTCCTCCGCCATTTGTGTCGTGATATCGCGACACAATTCTTGTCGCGATATCGCGACGGTTTCTGCTCTTAGGCTTCCTTTTGCTTTTTCTTCCTTAATCGACTCTTCTGAAATGGCTTTCCTACAACTGGATGCCTCTACATCAGATGTCCTTGGATGCTCCTGCATCAGACACCCGAGGTTAGTGGAGAAGTGATCTTCACTTCTGCTTGGTCTGGTTGCTGCCTCCTGCAACACCTCCAAACATTCCTCTGCCTTTGTAGTCTATTTGCTCTCCTCTTATTTCTTTCTCTATTTCTTTGCACGCTGTCTACGTAGCTCCCTTTGCAAGGCTTTCACTTGCCTCTACAAATCTCTCTTGAGCAGTTCCTCTTGCAGGGCCTGCACTTGCCTCTGTAATGCCTTAAACTCTCTCATTGTCATCATTTTTCACACTGATCCCGATGTAACTGCCTCATGTCCAGTGATCTGTTACACACTTGGGGATCCTAAACTCTCTCTCTTCTCTCAGAACCCTCCCATAGATCCTAGCACAAACTGCCTCATGGCCGGTGATTTGTTCATGCACTCAGGAACATTAGCTCTAATACCACTGATGGGGGACCGAAACATCAGGCGTAGTCACTCACACAAATTTTTGAATTTTTCTCTTGTATTAAATCTGGAAAAGCACTTACAAACATAGCCCGTGGGCTTACAATAACCAGTAGCTATGGCTTGGTCTTCACACTCCTATCCTCTAGTGCAATCTTTGATCCCCCCCAACTAATACATTAAACTGGGTTTTTATAGAGGCCCCGACCCTCTGAGCCATTAATGATACTCCAAGAGAACACATCATCAAAACCTGCCACATCGGCTTCCTACGACCGAGTCTTCAATTTCTCTTCATAAATGGCAACTGCCTCGATCCGCCATTTCAACATGCATTTAAAGGAAACTGCATGAAACGTTCCTTGTGAAAATTGACAACAACCCGATTTATGGCACCACTCCGCACGCCCTCTATCACCGCCGCTTCCATCGGATCACTCTGCGTGACCATCCTCGTCATTTCTTGCACTTTTGGGTAATCACCCGCCTTAACTACACTTTGTGCCATGTGTCGTCTATAAAATTTTTTGAAAATACCGCCTGTCACGGTTTCTTGCCATCGCCTTCTCCTTCTTCGCCTTCTTCTCTCTGTCACGATATCGCGACATGTCACGATATCGTGACGTTTCCTCTTCCCTGCACTTCTTTCCCTTTTTAGTCGTGATATCGCGACATGTCACGATATCACGACCATTTTGCCTCTGAGCCCTCATTACAAATTCTCATCGCGATATCACGATGTCGTGATATCACGACCGTTTCACTGCTCAACCTCCCGCTCTGATTTTTGTCATGACATCGCGACGTCGTGATATCATGACGTCATGATATTGTGACCATTTCGCTGTTCAACCGTCTGCTTCATTTTTCGTCGTGACATCGTGATGAGAATTTGTAATGAGGGCTTAGAGGCAAAATGGTCGTGATATCGCGACATGTCACGATATCGCGACCAAAAAGGGAAAGAAGCGCAGGGAAGAGGAAACATCGCGATATCGCGACATGTCACGATATCACGACGGAGAGAGAAGAAGGTGAAGAAGGAGAAGGCGATGGCGGGAAACCATGGAAGGCGGTATTTTCAAAAATTGTTATAGACGACATGTGGCACAAAGTGCAGTTAAGGCGGGTGATTACCCAAAAGCGTAGGAAACGACGAGAATGGTCATGCAGAGTGATCCGATGGAAGCGACGGTGATAGAGGCCATGCGGAGTGGTGCCATAAATTGGGTTGTTGTCGATTTTCACAAGGAACATTTCATGCAGTTTCCTTTAAATGCATGCTGGAATGGCGGATCGAGGCAGTTGCCATTTATGAAGAGAAATTGAAGACTCGACCGTAGGAAGCCGATGTGGCAGGTTTTGATGATGCGTTCTCTTGGAGTATCATTAATGGCTCAGAGGGTCGGGGCCTCTATAGAAACCCAGTTTAATGTATTAGTTGGGGGTGGATCGGAGATTGCACATAGAGGATAGGAGTGTGAAGACCAAGCCGTAGCTGCTGGTTATTGTAAGCCCGCGGGCTATGTTTGTAAGTGCTTTTCCAAATTTAATACAAGAGAAAAATTCAAAAATTTGCATGAGTGACTACGTGTGATGTTTCAGTCCCCCGTCAGCTTTTCTCTGCCTTATGCCCGTGAAAATGAAACATGTCACGAAATCGCGATGCTTTCGCCTTTGAGCTCTTCCTCCTTGAATTTGTCATGAAATTATGACGCTTCTGCTTCCATGCTCTTTCATTTTGCTTCTATCATGAAATTGCGACACTTCATCCTTTGGAGTCTTCCTCTCTGCTGTTGTCGCGATATCATGACATTTCTATCTTCGTACATTCTCTCTGCTCTCTTAGTCACGAAAATGTGACATGTCACGATATCACATCTTTTCTCCTTAGCTCTTCTCTTCTTTGTAGGTCACAAAAATGCGACATGTCATGATATCGTGACACTTTTTCTCTCGAGCTCTTCCTCTTGCAATATGTCATGAAATCATGACACTTTTTATCTTGCCTTCTCTCTCCTGCAATATGTCGCGAAATCATGACATTTTTTCTCCTTAGCGCTTCCTCTTGCAAATTGTTATGAAATCATGACACTTTTCCTTGCGAGCTCTTTCTCTTGAACCTGTCGTGAAATCATGACACATTTTCATCCGTACTGCCTCTCTTGCAGATTGTCATGAAATCATGACACTTTTCTTTGCAAGCTCCTTCTCCCCGAACATGTCGTGAAATCACGACAGTTTTCTTTGCTTGCGCCTTCTCTCCAAACATGTCATGAAATCACGACAGTTTTCTTTGCTTGCGCCTTCTCTCCAAACATGTTGCAAAATCATGACAGTTTTCTTTGTCTGTGCCTTCTCTCCAAACATGTCACGAAATCGTGACAGTTTTCTTTGCCTATGCCTTCTCTCCAAACATGTCACAAAATTGTGACAGTTTTCTTGCAAGTGCCTTCTCATCGAATCATGTCATGAAATTGTGACAGTTTTTCTACTTGTCTCCTTCTCTGCTAACATGTCGCGAAATCGCGACAGTTTTTCCACTTGGCTTCTTTGCCTCCAACATGTCATGAAATCACGACAGTTTTTCCACTTGCTTTCTTCTCTGCCAACATGTCGTGAAATCGTGACAATTTTTCTTGTGCTTTCTCTCTCTTCCAACATGTCGCAAAATCATGACAGTTTTCCTTGCACTTTCTCTCTCCTCAAACATGTCGCGATATCACGACATTTTTTCTTGTGCTTTCTCTCTCCTCAAACATGTCACAATATCGTGACAGTTTTCCTTGTGCTTTCTCTCTCTTCAAACATGTCACGATATCGTGACAGTTTCTCATGCATGCTCAACATGTCGCGATATCACGACAGTTTCTCATGCATGCTCAACATGTCGCGATATCATGACAGTTTCTCATGCATGCTCAACATGTCGCAAAATCGCGACAGTTTTCTTACTTGTCTTTTTCTTTGAGCTTTTGCATATGGGCCACTTCTTTCTTCTTGAAGAATCATTATACATGCTCTGAATGCTCTGAACTCTTGTTCACTTCATCAACCGATCTATTGTCCACTGCATCAATTGATCTCCCTGACTGTGTCCATTGTATCAACCGATCAACCTAACTGTGTTGACAACAATAACAATACTTTTGCTGCACCTTGCTCATCAATGAACTCCTGTCCATTGTATCAATCGATCCTCTGTCTGTGTTGACAACAATGACAATACTTTGGCTGCACCTTGCACATCAAAATAAGCATATAGCAATTAAGCTTGATATAGCTAATACCTTTGACAAGGTAGATATTCACTTTCTTGAATAGGTGTTAGTTAAGTTTAAATTTTACTTTCAACTTATGATATGGATTGGATCATGCATCACTACCCCTTGGATCTCCCCCTGATCAATGGAGAACCTTCAACCTTTTTCAAGGCTTCTAGGGGCATCATAAAAGGTTACCCTTTATCCCCATATCTTTACATCTTGCTAGTAGAGACTCTAGGGAGATCTCTCAAGAAGCTAAGAAGAGACTAAAATATCACAAGTATTAAGGCAACTATGGGATACATACAATTTACTCATGCTCAATTTATTTACGACACCATTCTTATGGAAGAAGCATAAATTAAAATGTGAGGTAGATCAAAGAATGCTTAGATTGGTTCACACAATCCATTGGAGCATTAATTAACACAAAAGGCCAAATTTTCATCCAAAATACCTTAGAAGCTAAAAATAGAAGCTTCAATTTAATCCTTGGATTCAAACAAGGAAAAGAACAACAATTTAGGTATCTTGGAGTCCTAATGGGTTTCAACCTAAATCCTAAGGATAGCTGGAGTCCAATGCTAGAAAAGTTGATTAAGAGAATTCAAAACTACAATAATGGTTGGCTGAGTTTGATGGGTAGAATAGTGTTGATTAAATCCATTATATCCACTCTCCTAATATATCAACTTCTTAATTATCATGCTTCCAAAATAATTCTTCATATGAATGATGGCATAATCAAAAAATTCCTATGGTAGAGATAAAGGTAAACAGAAAGGAAGAACTTCCATTTAGTAAATTAGGATGTGATCACAAAAGCTAAAGAGCAGGGTGGATTGCAAATTAAATAAATAGAAAATGTAAGTAGTGCCCTAGGTGCCAAGATCTTGTGGAACATGGTAAATCCACCTCGAGCTCCTTGAAAGAAGATCTTGATCAAAAAAATATAAAATAAATCTAAAATAATGCAATTATTAATAAATATAGGAAACCAGCCAAGTGCATCGTTAATATGGAAGCATGTAGTTGAGGATAAGGTAATAATTATAAAAAAATATATTGGATCCCTGGAGATGGCAACAAGATCAATTTATGGGAAGATTCAATCCTTGGCAATCCTCCGTTACAAGAAATATGCAACCCTAATCTCCAAAACCAACTGCAAATTTTAGGAATTGAGAATCTTAGTAACCTTATAGAATGGTTAGAAGAGAAACCTACCTAGAAATATCCTTCTCTCCCTATGCGTCTCCAAGATGAATGAGATTATTTCAAGAGGTAAAATATTTGTATAAGACCCATTAAGAGGTATTTTTCATATCAACTTATGTGGGGGGACATAAGAAAGATAGGGGAGTATACATTCAAACTTGGAGTTCACTCCTAATTGGTTGGAACAATCAACAAAATATTATCCTCGATATGAAAAAAAGAATTCCACCTAAGCTACAAGTCTTCACTTGACTGGTGTAGCAGAACAAAGTCTTAATAGGGGATAACTTGCAAAAGAGGAACATAGTGGAGCCTCATGTCTACCAGATATGTTTAAGAGAGAGTGAGACCATCAACCACCTCTTATTTAAATCCCAAAAGCGATAGCTATCTGGTTGAAAATTACTAACATATTTGGTTCGATATTTTCAGGGAGATTAAACATTGAAATTTTTTTAAACCATTGCAGTGAAAAGTACAGAGGAGAACCTCAACAAAAATCCTCTAGTGAAATTTATATGGGAATAAATCCCACACACTATAATTTGGCACATCTAGCTAGACAAAAACCAATGGATATTTGAAGGGAAAGGAAACAAAATAGGTGCAATCATAGAGAGAATCATTTGGGATATCATAATTAATGTCAAAGCAAATTTTACTTAGAAGTAAAATCAATAAGACTTGACTCCAAAAGAGTGTTGTATGATTAAAATTTATGATATCCATGCATTCTTTGCAATAAGGTGCCACCATGTTGACTTGGGAGCTCCTGTTATCCACTACCCTGCAATGTTCTTTAATGGGGAATCAAAGTCTAATATGGGACAAGCAACAACATGAGGATTGATCCTTGTAGACCCAAGGAAGTTGCTAATTAAATTGAAAATCAATTTGGGAATGAGGCTCACTGTGACAGATGGAATTAGACGCCTGTTGGTGTATGGAGATTCAAAACTTGTCATGATAACACTCTCTAAAAATAAATATCTTCAATATTTACAATTGAGGATTGTCCAAGATAAGATCAAGCATTGGAAAAAAATATGATTAGTATCAAATATTCCCACATCATGTAGAAATTTAACAAAGACACAGATGCCTTGGCTAATGAGGTAATTGACATTGCTCCAGTGTAGAGTCACAAAGATAAAAAAAAATGAGAGTTGCCTATCATGGAGTGAAGAACTGCTCTAATGTCTAATGCTCCCTCTTTGCGTGCTCTGTTTGCTTTATATTCTTCCTATTTTTTTTTGCTTTTGATGCTTAGTGTTGTTGCTCTTAGTATGTTACGCAATCATTTTTTTATGGTTCTTGTCAGAAATCTTTGCTTGTTGTTGTATTTTTTCTATACTCAACTCTAGCTTCGACTTCCTTGCCTGCTAGAAGACTTTGTTTCTATTTTTCATGATTATTAATACAATTCCTTAAAAAAAAAAAAATAACTCATACATTATTATTTGTGTTATCAAAAAATAAATGTAAAATTATCAATGACAACATTATGTTTTTATATATTTATCTATTATCGATGGAAGTGGTATTTTGAAAATGTCAACTTATTTATAAAGAGAATCAAGATAGTAAATAATTTAACTAATCACAATGTTTATTTTTATCTTGGAAAAAATCAACCTTTAGAAGGTAACTAGTCGACGGAAATTTTTTTTTTTTTTATTGGTGGTGGCCACAAGGGGTAAACAGGCTGTGACCACGAGGGAACCATTACATAACATATCCGCAACATGTGAGGCGAGAGATATGAAAATGATATTGAGTCCACAGAGAACATAGTACTTTGAAAGGGATGAATAATATATTTGATAGAAAAAAAATTGAATATGGTTTAAATTTTCTAATATCAAATATTATATTTTAATATTTAATTAAAATAGCCTCAAATAAAAACCACATATAAAATATTAAAAAGTAATATTATTCATAACTTAAGTATAAAAAAATTGCAAATATATTAAAGTGTATATATTGCATCGGATAAAATTTTATATTCTATACTAATAGGAGAAATAAATTGTTGCAAACTTACCGTAATGGTAAGGATTTTGACCTCTTTTTGAGAGGTTCAAAGTTCAAACCCCACTCAATACGAGGAAGATGAAATCCTTATAAAAACCTATATAAACTCATTAAAAAAATAAAAAAAATAAAAAAATTAACCATTTTAATTCTAGAAACCACATGTTTGTTGATCCAATCTATAATATAAGATAAAACATGAGTATTAACTATTTTAGTTCTAGAAGCCACTAGTTGTTGATCCAATCTATAATACAAGATAAAATATGAGTATTAAAGATTTTAGCATTGTCTTAATGTTTATTGTTTATGGTTAAAATTAGATATGAGTGGAGTGTTAGATAAAAAAGAAGTACTTTGTATAAGAGATTTCTAAAAGGCATTTTAGTTAATGTGTACAATGACATTGTTATATCCATGAATTATCCTTCTATAAAGGAAGTCACATAGTATGAAAACAATAATATGTTTATATTTTAAATATCCCTATGTGATTTTTATATACATTAATACTAGTTCTTTTGGAGTCTCTAATGTGAAATGTAGGAAATGGGTGTAGTTGTACATAGCATAATGTGTCCTATATTTTATATATACCTTAGATGTCAAGGCAAAAAACAATTTCAAGTTTCCACTTCTTTGTATTGTTGAGTTCGATAGTGGATTTTTTTTTTTAATTTGATTAGAGTGAAAACCCTTATAACTAATGTATAGGGTTGAACAATCTCCTTAAAATTTTAATTAAGGAAAATTATTTCGTATTTTCTTGAAACTTTTCTTTTGTACTGTTGAGTCAATAGTAAATTTTTAAATAGGATGCTTAAAATCTTAAATATTAAAATATTTTATTTTTATTTTATTATATTGTTAATAGTAATATTAGTTTTTTAGCATGAAATTGTTATTAGATTGAAGCTGTCAAAAAATAAGATAAATACAAATGCAATTTAGAAGTATAATTTAGTATAAAGTATTTGCTTGGAAAAGGAGGTGGAAAAAAAAAATTATAAAGAATAGAAGACCTTTGGATAAAGTGGATTTATTGTTATAATAACTATTTATTTATTTATTTTAAAGTAGGATTTTTTTCAATGAGTTTACACGGGTTTTCATGAAGGGTTCTGATCTCCTCATACTAAGTAGGGTTTAAGCCGTGAACATCTCAGAGAGAGAGATGCCAAACCCCTTACCACTATAGTAATATTACAAATCTAAAGTAGGATTTTAAAAGGGTTGTCTTTCCCTTTTACACCGATTTAGTCACATTGAATTATTTGGTACCGTTGATATTTGAACCTTGGTGTGGGCTACATCAACTATTTGTCCAATTGTTAAACCCAAAACTCATTAGCAAAAATGTTGAGTTAAAAATACAAGTTTTTATGAGGGGTCTTGGTCCCCTCGTATCAAGGACTTACCACTACGGTATCTCTCTTGGGATTTTTCATCTACTCTATCGTTACATGATATCTATCTATTTTATTGCATTTGATTTTTAATATAGGGTGGGTCCTGAGATACATTAAACATGTGATAATGATAATAATAATTCCATTTGTATATGGTTTCAAGCTTGTCAATATTCAACATTTTTATTGACAATAAGTTAACTTTGAATTTATATTTTCAATATTATGCACAACCTCTACAAACAAAATATTGTCCTTTAACGATGCAAACTTAGCTCTAAGAGAAAAGTAATTTGGAGATTGTACAAAGAGATTCAAAGACAATGGACAAGAATTCTTCTAAGTACGTTGAGTCCAATGACTCTAGCTTAATCTTTACTGCATTCTCCAAATGGTTCTGCACTATGCAACATTTTAAAAAATTACTTGATCTATTGATTAAAGGTCTAATATGGGTGATGGGATTTGGAGAAAAAAATAATATCTAGATGGATATTTGGTGTGATAAAAGACCTCTCAATCTAGATCTAATTTTGAAACCATGGATAAGATTACTTTAAGATAAATATAGTGATAGGGTTTTGAACATTATGTACAAGGATCAAGAAGGAAAATATAAATAAAAAAGAAGATTTTTTACAAGTTTGGGAGGCAGTTAAGTAGAAATATAACAACAATGATTATTTTGATGGGATTCAAGGATAAGCTAATTTGGGAGTTGAATAGCTCAGGATAATACACAACAAGAAGCTGATATAATGTAAAGAACCAAAAAAATAGGAATCCACAAGAATTTGGAGAGATATTTGGGATAGCCTGAGCATTCTAAAAGTTAAAATATTTATCTAGCTAGTAGGTCATAAGAAAATTTTATCTTGGTATAACCTAATGAAAAAGGATTTTCTTGACCCCTCATAATGTGTTTCATATAAAAAGGAGGAGTGTATAGACCATATCTTGGTACACTATTCAATAGTATGAGAATTATGGCAATGGATTCTTAATATGTTTGGTAAATGCATGGTGATGAATGGAAAAATTGAAGAATAGTTAAAGCAATGGTAGAGAACTTTCAAAAATGAGGCGTTATAGACAATCTGGGATACATTGAAAGATACAATACTTTGGACTATATGGATGGAAAAAAATAAAAGAATATTTATAGGAAAGGAAAGCAATTTAGAGGTAATGAAAAGAAAGATTTGTTTATGTAGTGAGCATGGAGATTTTACCTTAAGAGGATTTTGAAAGAAGACTGAAGCAAAGGAAAAATAGGTGAAAGAAAGAGAAATAAGCATTAGATAAGTGCATACAAAAATGTTTCAACCAAAATATAGTTCCACTTTACAAAATTTTCGAATAAAAGTGAAAAAAAAAGTTCCAATGAAGCGTCATTAAGTTTTGAAAGTTAGGAGGCAACAATATTTCTAAAGGGCACAAGAGGAGCAAAACTTTTGAATACCATAACTCAAAAATTTTCAAAAGGCATAAAAGGAGCAAAAATTTTTAAGGTCAAAAGTTGTTAAAGTTCCAAAGAGGGAAAAGAAGAAAAGTTTTGAGGGTCGGGTCAAAATTTACAAGAGCTTTTGAGGAAAAATGAACTAAAAGTTTCAAAAAGAAAAATCGTCCAAAAGAGTCTGACAAAAGATATTTTTGGATCTTCCAACAAAGTTGCAACCAAGTCATAGAAGTTTATAAAATCTTGATGCATGAAGGAAAAAAAAAATTGCGGACCCCTTAATTGAATGTCAAACAATTTGTGTTGTTTCAGAAAATAAGGGAGCTACAAAGAAGATAGAAGACTCGAGGAAGAAGAACATGCAGGTATAATATGACAAAGAAACATGAGAAAGATCATATTGTATAACCAATGATTCCCATAATTTTATTGTTTGTGTGAAAAATCCAAAAGGGTAGTTTAAGTGGATTAATGGGCAATTACTAAAAGGAGCTAAGATCACCTACTAATACCACTTGGGATAAAAAAAATATAGGAAAATTGATTGTCCTATTGAAAATAGAAACATGACAACCATAACAACAACACTCCCAAGTTTGGTAATATTGATTATAATAGGTGCTACTACTTGTGTTCAAATTTTAGGATCTCTAGGATGGTAGTTGAAAATATTAGTAGTAATTGAACATCCAGTGAATCAAAATTGATGATTCTAGATCCAAATACCTGAATGGGTTAAAATAATGTAATGCAAACTAGATCAAACGTAGCAGTAGAGTGGCATCATCCAATTCTTACACAGTTTTTGAGAGAAAATATCCCCATTTTTGTCTATAAATAGTAATTTTTTAACATAGCATCCAATCCTATAAGAGAAAAATAAAAATAAGATGATATTCCAAGAACTAAGCCTTCATCCAATAATATTTCTACTTATATCCCTTCCTTTACTCCTATCACTAGCCAGTAACCTCCATCTTCTCAAATTGTTTTATCCCCATTGGCCTAGATGCCTAACATCATAGCCACATTGGTCGATACTCTTCCAACGGTCCTTGAAATATCCTTCATTCAATAAGAAATAATCTACCCATCCTACATTGCTCTTCTCTCATTAGCCCTTGCTACAAATTTCCATTCTCCTTCAACAATCCCATTGTTTAAACCCTTAACTACATTTTTGTCACCTTAGAGGCAACAAGAAGTCTCGTAGGTAGCTATGCCAAATTTGAGTGAGCTACAAAAATATCAGATGATTTAGCAATAGATATCACAATACGATAGAAGCAAGCCAAGCTAGCACAAAAACCAACTTCCACTCATATAATTAGCCACTTTTTCCCACAAAAAAAAGGTATTAGTGTTCACACAAAAAGACCCACTAGTATCAAAACTAGAGGATGAAATAATAGAGTAGTATTGGTGAGTGGTATCAATGGGACTTGTTCTAAAAAATGCTTGATTTGAAGATAAAGTGATATTCATGAATGAGGCTAGAAAGGTTATCCAATATGATATGTGTTGGAAATTTTGAGTAATTATGTTGTCATTGATGTCAAGTGTTTGGTGCAAGGTAAATTTCATTCTAATACAAGAAAATTGGTAAAAATAAATGGTTATAATATTTTATATTATAAGCCAAAGAGGTTGGTTAAAAGGTTGAAGGAAAATTTTTACGCCCATGTTTTCAAACGAAAGAGAAAATATTATAATATTTTAATATTATAATAATTAGGCCAAAAGGGCTTATTAAAAGGAAAATGAAAAAGTGCTTTGGACAAAGGTCTTAAAACGAATCAAGTTGACGAAGGACTCATGCATAAGTATTGTTTAATACTAAAGTTAAATAATATAATATTTAACACAAAGTTAAATATTATATTATATATAAAATTAAAATTGAAATTGTCAAAAGGTGCCAAATTTCAAATTTAAATGGAGGTAAATAAAGTTTTCGTTGATGTCATAACAATGCTTCAAATGCATATAAAAGGGAGGAGATAAATTATTTTCCAAGGTCACAAAGTTTGATGCGCAAGTCTTTATCGATCATGGAGTGCAAAGAAAATTATCCGAAATGTTTTTCGTTGAGCAAGTGGTAGTAAATATTGACAAGGAGGTGCATGTTATGTTTTAGTGAGGGCTGGTAGCCCAAGTGGCAGGTGGGTCTTGTGTAAGGTGTAGCAGATAAGAGGTTCATGGTTCGATTCTCCCTAGAATTGGTTTGAAGTGTTTTATCCTTTTCTGCAAAAGTGGTAGGAGATAAAAGGTGGAGGCCACGTGTTAGGTCTCAACCGCCTGGCTAGCGCAAGCGATCGAGCGCTGCACTTAGGAGTTTGAGGTCGGAAGGTCGGTTCCCATCTACACTAGCAAGGAGATTAATTTCTTTTATAAGGTATACTCTAACTTTATTAATGTTGGCTATGCTTGGTGTTTGGTGGATATAATTTGGTGTATAGTTTTGGCATATAGGAGGTATAAGGGGGAATTAATTTTTACATAATATTTTAAGGGTATTGTTGTCATTTATTTTATATATGCAAAGTTTGGAGTGATAAGGTGTAAATAGTTTATTTTAAATTGTAAATCTTTGTTCTTGGACATTAAAGTGGATTAGAAATTATTTTATGAAAGTGGAAGATAAAACGTGTAAAAAATAATTTTATTTTTTGTAATTCTTGCTTTATGAAAAGGAAACTTTTGAGAAGGTTTTATTGAAATTTTATGCATTATCCTTAAGAACAAAGAAGAGTCCTAGAACATTATTTTTAGATTTCATTGAGCACCTTGTTGAGGAAAAATTCATGTGGATATTTTGAAATAGAATCTTGCTATCTATGTCTTGAACTGGCACAAGAAGGATTGGTTGTTTGTGAGACATGTTTTGTGACATATCTTCATCAAAGCAAGTTAAGAGGTATGGGCACATCATTCCTTGTTTAAAGTATTTTTTTAAAGTGAATGTTTTGGAATATAAGGTGGAGAGAAAAAGGATTGTTTGATAAGCATTGTTAGAAATATTTGAGTTAGGTTGTGAGAATTACATTGTGCATCCTTCTTGAAAGAAAGTAGAAACAAGTTGTGAGCAAGTTGTGCTTCATTGTTTGAATGATTGTGTGAATCTTTTGGGAATTGGTTTTCGTGTTAGGGTTTGTGAGCAAGTTGTGCTTCATTGTTTGAATGATTGTGTGAATCTTTTGGGAATTGGTTTTGAGTGATATTGAAAGTGAATGTGCAAACATTAGAAATCAGATTTATGAAAGCAAGTGTGTGCATCATGAAGATATATACCATTTTCTAGACTAGATCTACCTTTAAAAGAGAAATAAATGTGAGACATGTGAAAGCGGCAGACTTAATGATTGAGTAGAACATATTGAGCTAATTGCAAGTGCATATCATTTTATATATGTTCCAGAGGTTAAATGAATTTTGAGTAGAATATATCTCTTTGAAGAAAGCATTTCTAAAAAAGATATAAGATTTGTTTGTGTGTAAGTTTTGGAAATATTTAAAGCAGGTTTTACATTAAGAACATATTTGAGAAAGTCTTTTGAGAAGGCTTGAGGATAGATTTAAGCAAGTCTTGAGAAGGCTTGAGGATAGATTTGAGCAAGTCTTTTGAGAAGGCTTGAAGGCATATTTGAGTAAGTCTTGAGAAGGCTTAAGGATAGATTTGAGAAAGTCTTTTGAGAAGACTTGAAGGCAGATTTGAGCAAGTCTTGAGAAGGCTTGAGGACAGATTTGAGCAAGTCTTTTGAGAAGTCTTGAGGACATATTTGAGCAAGTTTTTGAGAAGACTTGAGAGTATATTTGTGATCAAAGAGTAGATTTGTGCTAGACCTAAGATATATTTTGGTGCATATTTGTGAGTAGAGTTAGAGTGGATTTGTGCTAGACCTGAGACATATTTTGGTGTAGATTTATGAGTAGAATTAAAGAATACTTGTGCTAGACTTGGGATAGATTTTGGTATATATTTGAGATAAATTTGAGATTAGGCTTTGGAGGTGATATAGCAAAGAGGATAGTAGTATCCAATGGATAGAGATCCATCAGCCAATGTAGTGGATACAGAGGTCTCATGTGGAGAGACATCCACAAGCCAGAGCAGTGGAGACAGAAGTCTAGAAGATCACCAGCCAAAGCAGATGGGATAGAGTTCTCCTATGGAGAGATATCCATAAACTAGAGCAAGGAGAAAGATTTCTCCTATGGAGTAAGATCTGTGAACCAGCTAGGAAGATAGAGTTCTTCTATGGAGAGAGATCCACAAACTAGTTGAGGAGATAGAGTTCTCTTGGATCAAGTTCCATGAACCAGAGCAAAGAGAAAAGAGTTCTCTTGTGGAGAGAGATCCACAAATTAGAGCATAGGGGATTGGTGTCTCCTTTGGACAAAGTTTCATAAACATTGTAATAGGGAATTGATCTCAAGAGATTTGTTGAGAAAATTTAGAAGAAATATTTTCTCCGTGGAGTATCCTACATTGGGTGAACCACGTTAAATTTGTGTCTCTCTTATGTGTGATAATTTGTTCATTTATTTGATTACTGCTATTGATATTTCCATTGATAATATTGGATAATATTGTTTGGGAAAGAAAGTAAAAGTTGGTCTTATACTATTCATCCCCCTCTCAATATAATCCCGTGTTCTTCAATATGTGTCTTTGATCTAAAAATTGGTAAAGAAGAAGAGAGAGCTAGAGAATGTAAAGAATAATTTGAGTAACTCTTAGACAAATACTAAAGTGCTCTAAGATCAAGTAAATTTGCTTACTAAATTACTAAAGGAACAACCTTTAGAATATATATTTAAAGCAAAGGAGAAGCAAATAAAAAGACTTATAGATAGGATTTTTGGCCAAGAAGCTCAATTTAACTAGGAGAGAGAGAATATCTAGAAGGAAATAGAGGAGTTGAGGTAGAAGAATGAGATTGAACAGTGGCAAGGGATCAAGGGCCTAGGTAAGGAGATTAGCGATGTCTATTGGGATGATATTGCTAACACTACAATAACACTTCCAACTATTTAAAAATATAGATAAAACCACTGTTCAAAGTGCCCAAGTAATCCATGAGATTGATCATAGTCTCATTTAAGCCTCGACAAATATGGATGAATCTAGAACTTATCGGGCAAAGTTGGCCATCACATCTGACTTTGAGTTGATGTTTATTAAAATTCAAGACAAAGAAGTAGCAACACAAAAGGAGATCAATCTTCTCTAAAAGAAGTGGGTGGTGCAACAATACAAAGCCTAATTATTTGTATTGTTTTATACCATTAGGAAGCTTAGGAGTCGCATTGACTCATTGTTACAGAAGATACTTACCTCTCCTTGGAGTGAAAATGACATGCTCTACTTAGAGAAAGAATACTTTCCACTTATAAGGCAATATAACAAGGATGTTTTTTCTTTTGAGTATGGTTAGATCCTCTTACGAAAAATGGTGATAGAGTCATTAGCAGAGATAAGGATCTAGGTGTATGAGATAATAAATCAAATAAAGTACTCATATAATGACCAATTAGAGCAAAAAGTAATATTTATTCACTTTAAGCAAATATAATATCCTTCAAAAGAAGAATGAGGAGTGATTAAGCAAGCATTAAATAATCTCTTAGATCAACAAATTTTCTTATTTTGTTTAGATTCTTTTATTTTTTGACTCTATGTCCAAGGATAAAGGTAGACATTCTAGATTCTTCTTTAGCAAGCAAGAAGACCCCTATGAGTCACCAAAACTATAGTGAGCATTCACTACACTTAGGATATTTTGCCTTAAGAATATTTTGAAAGAAGACTAAAGCAAAGGCAAAATAGGTGGAATGTGGAGAAAGAAGCATTGGATAAGTGTGAGAAAAAATGTTTTGACCAAAAGATAGCACCACTTTACAAAAAAATTGACTGAAACTAGAAAACATAAGTTTCGATGAAGCATCATAAAGTTTTGAAATTCGAGAGGTGACAAAATTTTTGAAGGGCATAAGAGGAGAAAAACTTTTGAAAATCAAAATTCAAATGTTTCTAAAGGGCATAAAGGAGCAAAAATTTTGAAGGTTGGAAGTTGTTAAAGTTCCAAAGAGGGAAAATGAAGAAAAGTTCTAAGGGTCAAATCATAAGTTGTAAGAGCTTTTGAGAATAAAAGGAGTAAAAGTTATAGAAATAAAGATCATCCAAAATAGTTCAATGAAATATTTTTGTGGATCTTACAACAAAGTTTCAACCAAGACGTAAAACTTTATAAAATCTTGATGTAGGAAGAAAATAAATTTTTTGATGATCCCTCAATTAAAGATCAAATGGTCCATGTTGTTTCAAAAACAAGGGAGTTGCGGAGAAGATAGAAGACTTTGGGGGATGAAGCATGAGAATGCAAAAATGACCAACAAGGAAATGTGGTCTGATATGGCAAAGCGATAAGGAGGAAGATCAAATTGCATAACAAACTCCAAAAGAGGTAGTTGAGGTAGATTAATGGGTAATTATTAATAGTATCTAAGATAACCTACTAGCATAACTTAGGATGAATAATCCAGGAAATATTATTGGACTATTGAAGACAAAAACATGGTAGTAATAACAACACCCCCAAGTCTAACATTGATTGTAGTGGGTACCTGTGTTAACATGTTAGGATCCCTAGGATGTTTGTTGAAAATTTCAGTAGTAATTGAACATTCAATGACTTAGCATTGATGATTCCAGAAGAGACCTCAAAGGGATAAAATGACATAATGCAAACTAGATCAAGAAAAGCAAAAAAGCAACTTCATCCAATTCTTGCACATTTTTAGAGGAAAAGTCTCTCCAATTTTATCTACAAATAGTAATTATCTAAGCATTATAAAATATTGGTTAGTTGCTAACTTAAGCCTATCTTTAGGACTTATTTATAAATATCCTTTCATTTTCTTATATATAATAATCTATACCTAAGCCCTGGGTTGTTTTGTGGATATGTTTTTGAGCCCTCTCTTCTGGCATAATTGTATTCTTTTTATACATATATAAAAAGCTGACTACTAATATTTTTTTATCTCATTTCTTGTTTATATGTGCATGTATGAGGAGCCATGGCTACTTACTTTTTGTCTCATTTCTTTTAAGTGCTTGTGCTTACTTGTTTATGTTGAGAAGGAAAAGTGTTCCTTGTGCACTATCCACAAAAGATTCACGCGTTCATTTATCCCATTGTTATGTGGTAAAATCTAATAATCTTGGTGCATTGCACCTAGTTAGCTTAGGAATTTATTTTCCTTTGTTTCCTATGGTTTTTCTTCCTCTTTTTCTTTGTTCACCAAAATTATGTTAGTTTGGGTTAAAGCAGATGAGCATTATTATTTGATTTAGAGGAAGTATGAAGTTTACTTCTTTGTTCATTCTTATCAGCTTTTGCTATGGTTAGAGGAAGTATGAAGTTTAGCTAAAGCTGATAAGAAAATATTGACCATCTTAATCAAATAATAATTAAGATTTAATTTAATATTTTTCATTCGTAATATTTGTTGTATTTTATAACATTAATATGTTTTCGTATAAAATATTTATTACAGTTCTTGTGATTGCACTTATGCTTCAGGAAGAAAACAATCTAGATTTGGTAAAATGGACTATGATAGTGTAAAGTATTGGAAATACTTCTTTATTAAGATGCAGATAATAGACAACATAAGTGGAGTTTTGATATCATGAAGGTTGTTGTAGAAAAATTTCAAGGAAAAGGATGTTGAATTTTGATATATTTTTATTTACAAAAAAAATTGAAGAATATCCAAAAAATAAAAATCAAGGACTTTTTATGAAAAAGGATGTAGGTATCTAGTCATAGCTACTCAATTGAGATGAGAATTAAATTTATTTGTAAATGCTCGAGCTCTATAGGAGAGAGTTGTGATTTCTCAAGCTTGGGGGACCCAAGTACAACCTTTTTTTCTCTAGAAAAAAGATTGTTCTTTAATTTTTCTTTGATGTATATAATTCCCATATAAATAATGTAATGACTTTAATTTACAATGTTTTGGATATTTCCAAGCTAGTGTCATTGCACAATAGTTATAAATAACATTGTGTATTACAATAGCAAATTGTAAATACATTGTAAAAGGTTTGGACAAAAAATGGTATTAGAGACAATACTTAAAGTTCTTATTTCTAAAAAGAACAAATAGTATTGAATAAAATTTAGTTGTAATTGAATATACCTCATTTTGCTTTGTAGATTCATATTTTAATTTCATGCACAATATGTTTTGATCATATTTTTAGGTTTTTACAAGAGTTTGAAAGGTATTCCATTGGCGATGTTGTTGAGTCATGATATATTTTATTATAAAATAGTGGCTTGTAATGGACAAAAAATAGGTTTGCATCATAGAAAAATATAATATATGTTTTGATTTATTTTCTCGTTAAAAAATGGATATCCCATCATCTTTCTTGTTAGGATAAAACTACACAATATATCCAACTATTTTGCTAGCTTCCAACTATTCTGCTAGCTTTTGTATGACATACAATTATCCTCTTCTAGCTTATTTTGAGTTTGTATTGGCCAAAAAACATTAACTACACAAGTAGACCTTTGAGTTTTAGATGCATGTATTTCATGAATAATGTTAAACCTCAACTTACACCTACTTGATTGTAGTACCTCTACATTATCCTTCTTCAAGCATCTTAAAAAATAGTTTAAAATTTTATCATGACATTTGTTTAATGTATAAAGTGTGGTAAATATTGAAATGTATCAAATAAGCATATATCTTATTGTGTAATAGAGCAATTAGAGGATAACTAGGTGGTTGCTCAACACAAATTTAATCTTAGGATATGTGCATAACTTTGTCATTTAAAATTTTTTCACATCTATATTTGATGACATTAATTAAAGGTTTTTTGTGTTCTTATTTTTTTTCTCAATTATTGTTTGTGTTTTTCTTTTCAATTGGTTATATGGGATTGAAATGGATCCCACCCATATTACATCATCACCACATAGTGGTATTACAACAAAGCTTGGATATTATCCATGTATTGCTTGGCAAGATTCAAACCTTAGTCTCCTCCTTGAATGTTGAGGAATCTAACCAGTTGAGCTAATGCCATTTGATTTTAAATGAGTTTACACATGTTTTTATGAGAGGTCATGGTCCCCTCATACCGAGTGGGGTTTGAATCTTGGACCTCTCAAAGAGAGGCCAAAGCCCTTACCACTACATTAAGCTTACATCTCATTATTGTTTGTGTTTTAAAAGCAATAGTAATAATTTTTAACAATACAATAGTTTGTTTACAATGCATTTATAATTTTCCTACAAAAATATATCAATAACCTAAGCATAAATACACAATATTTTTTAAAAAACAACTACTAAGTATATATATTAATTTTTAAACTTAATAATAACTTATGTAAAAAAATTTATGCTTTCTTTGTTTAAGAAAAAAACATGTGAATGTATTAAGGCCCAAATAAAATATGATAGTATTTTATTTAGAAAACATCTATTATAATAATAGTTAGTTGTAAGGTAAAATTTAAATACCAACTAGGTAAACTAAAATATATATTTAGTGTGTATTTCAATAGATGAACAATAACTAAAGTTTAAGTGCCAAGTTATTATAGTCTTTTGTAACAATATATGCTTTAAAAAATAGTCATATCTAGCATTGATTTCACATGTGTTTATGTAACTGGAAATATTTAAGGGTAATATAAGTCTTTAGGATGTAGGTCATCTTAAGGGTAGAATGCAACTATTGCATGAAGAAAGTGAAGAATTTATTATGTACCAAGGATAAGTAGATGTACCATTGTACAAGGCATAAAAGAGTGTATAGAAATTTGATGTAATAATTTGATTGTACTCTATCCACTTACTAAGGGCCTAAGCATTGAAATGTTCATATACAAAATTTACACTATTATTTCCAAATTCAAGGAGTATATCCAATATGACTATAAGCTAGTGATGTTAACATGAGAGAGGAATAACATTTTGGATAATAGGGTAGGTTAATGGGATGATGGAATAGGTTGGATTGTCGGGTAGCTTAATGAAATTTATTTAGTCATGTGGGGTGAAATTAGAAAATGAATCAATATAAGTGAACTTTGGGCTTACTAAAGAGAATAAATATAAAAAATGATGAAAAACTTTGATATCTAAATCCTTTTAACTAATAAAATACTATCAATTTATACACAAATTTGCATTGGTTGTTAAATGGTTTTTATAGTTTGTAAATATCGAGTTAAGTGAGAGAATTATTTCATTCTTTGACCTTTAGAGTGCGACACATGATTGAAGTTTGTATTACTTTATAAGGAACAAAGCTTTAACTTGATAGTTAATTAACACTTGTGCAAGTGAAAAGGATAAATCTTGTTTACCATATAATGTCATTTTTTAATCCTTACATAAAAAACAAAATTTCATCTTGGACCAATTATTATTCTAACAAAATATGGTAGTACAATTAGTAATAAATTTTTACAATATTAACTACCATTGTACTTTTGTAATATCAACTAATGACACCATCTATAAAGTTAATTGCCCTTCACAATTGTATATGAACTTATAGAAACTTAAACCTAAGTTTTCAATCTTTAGTTCTAATTTTTCTATGTCATAAGAGAATCTAACTACCATGTATATGGAGATGAATAAATTGTAGAACTAACACAATAATAGATAAACACCATCTATAAAGTTAATTATCCTTCACAATAAAATATGAACTTATAAAAACTTAAACCTAGGTTTTCAAGCTTTTCTAATTTTTCTGTCATAAGAGAATCTAACTACAATGTATATGCAGAAAAAATAAATTGTAGCATTGACACAACAATAGATAGTCTACTTTATGAAAATAATGGTCCTTTGAGTTATGGTTTATTACGAACTCACTTTCTAGCAAAAACAAAAAAAACAAAAAATTAAGTACAAACCCAATTCAAACTTCATAACTTTTTGATGTTAAGTTTGATCATCAACTAAAGTAACTTAACATGGAATCAAAGTAACAATGTATAGTCTTTGCCCACAAAGGATACCTTGGTGGTATAACTTTAGGTTTTAATCCAAGAGACCCAAGTTCAAGCCCTCGTACAAGGAGATTGGATCCCCTTTCAAAAACCTTAGTATAAAGGGACTAAAACCCCTTTCAAAAACCCATGTTTTTTTTTAAGTTTTAGTCTGCCTAGGATAACATAGTGGTTATGACGTTGGCTTTTTGTTGGGGAGGTCCAAGGTTCAAACTATAAAATATCTAAAATGGAACAAGTTGGATGGAGTGTTTGTCAGATGGTTGCCCTGGTTCGATGCCCTAAAGTATTGAGGGACCCATTGACTTCGTCTTATCCAATGGATTAGATTTTATAGACGCAACATCCAATAGTGTTACCAATTTTCCTATGTATATAAAAAACAATGTATAGTCTTTAGTAGTGACATATGAATTTGAAAAAACCCTAGAGGCTTCATTTTTTATATGATTTTAACACTTGGTTTAATTATCTAATATCTAATATACGTAATGTGCCTTTTTGTTGCCAACTCACTTGTTTACACTTTTTAAAAGTAATTTGACTTAAATTACATTTGAAATGAATATTTTTATTTTATAGTATTTTATTTATACAAATAAACATGAGCATACAAATATGAATTACTATTGTGGTGGATAATTGATGTTAAAAAAAATGTTTGACATTACCTAGTTAATTATGAATAATAAGAAGGTGATAAAAAATATTGTCAAATACTTGGTTCTTCTTCGGGAGGTCCAAGGTTCAAACCGTGGCGTGGGTGAGTGGCGTGGGTGAGTGTGTGAGGGGTGGGTGTGTATCTCCCTGGTGAAGTTGTTGTAACAGGTTAAGGGATTCCTGGTCAAAACCCCCATATCTTAATATTACCAAAAAATATATATATATATTCAATTTAATTTGTTTGAAGTCTTAAAAATCAATAAAAATAATCAATTATCAATGTATATTGATTGTGATATAAATTATAATAATATATTATGCATAAGTTAAACCTTACACAAATAAATATAATAATAATTTTATGTTAAAACTATTTTAATTTTATTAATATTATTTTATAGAGGCAACATCCAATAGTGTTACCAATTTTCCTATACATATAAAAAACAATGTATATTCTTTAGTTGTGGCATATGAATTTGAAAAAACCTTAAGAGGCTTCATTTTTATATGATTTTAACACTTGGTTTAATTATCTAATATCTAATATACCTAATGTGCCTTTTTGTTGCCAACTCACTTGTTTACACTTTTTAAAAGTAATTTGACTTAAATTACATTTGAAATGAATATTTTTATTTTATAATATTTTATTTATACAAATAAGCATGAGCATACAAAGATGAATTGCTATTGTGGTGGATAATTGATGTTAAAAAAAATGTTAGAAAACATAAATGTTTGACATTACCTCGTTAATTATGAATAATAAGAAGGTGATAAAAAATATTATCGAATACTTGTCACAATAAAAATTATTCAACTTGATTTGTGTGAAGTCTCAAAAATCAATAAAAATAATCAATTATGAATGTAATGTATATTGATTATGATATAAATTATAATACTATATTATGCATAAGTTAAACCTTAAACAAACAAATATAACAATAATTTAATGCTAAAACTATTTTAATTTTATTAATCTTATTTTCTATACTACCTTAGTAATCATATGTTTTTTTTTGTTACATAGGAGATTTGGTCACAACCACATTATTTTTTAGTAATTGACAAGAGCAGGGTTCAAACCACATGGGGTTGCTTCCACCAATTCTATTTCGCTTCGTTATTGTTGACCCGATATGAAGGGGACCACTGGTAGCTTGGGATTCGTACTGTTATCGTCGATTTGGCATGCACTCAAAAAATTCAAATAAAACTACTACCTTTACAAATAGGCTGCCCCCGAGGTTTGAATCTGAGTGTCTTCTTGGTAAATGCCTGGTCAAATAAGCACTTACCAATCCACTTAGCCCTCGAGAACCTTAGTAATCATATTGTACTAAAACAAAATTATTATGCCATAAACACATGTAATACTTTTTCATAAAGTTAATATAAAAAGTTTAAAGTCAAGACATTTTTTCTAAATATTTTTCTTGGAACAACTTAAATTTAAAACAAGTTTATTTGTTTTAAAAAATAAAGTAACTTGTAATTCAAACTTAAAATTATTTAAAAAAAAACTTAAAATATTATTAAAATATTTATTTTTTAATTAAATATATATATATATATATTATTTATTTTAAATAATATTTTAACAATTTAATATAAATATATAAAATATTTTTAATAAAATAATAAAATTCCATTAATTATATAAGTAATACCGGTTCAAATACTATTACAAAATCCCCATGAGTGTGGTCTACCAGCAAGGATGCCACTTGCATTATCGGTGATGTGACCCGGTTCAATCCCCATGGTGGATGTGTATAAGAAGTATTACTCAAAAAAATAAATAAATAAATAAACTATTACAAAACTATTTTAATCACCAAAATGTTGTTATAATCTTAAATGAACCTTCATCTAAAGTGTAAATCTAGGGGTATCATTTTAAATCTGATTCAAGGATCGTTGTGGGTATTTGCATGTCAGTTTGTGTGTTGTCCTAGGGTTTTTAGAAGTTTTTGTTCATTCTATGGGAGCTTGTGTTGGCCTCCATGTTGCGCTTGCTCCGTGGGTGTTATTATGTTGGCTTCTCCTCCCCCGACTTCGTTTGAAGCTGACGACTAGAGGAATGGCTCTGGAGGTAAACAAACGACCCAAGAAATTTTTTTTCCAAGGTCTACCACAAGGTATTTCTAAACTTGATTTTGTGATTCCTTTGCATGAATTCAATCAGGCATGTTCTTGGTTTGAAAGCAATACTCTTATAGGGTATTTTTTGGGTTGAATTCCCCTTGAGCATGTCCTTAGAAACTAGATTAGGCATTATTGGCGTCCATATGGGATTCAAGTCGACCATGTCCAAAATTTCTCTAAAGGTTTTTTTTATTTTCATTTTGGTAGTCCCGACCAAGCCTAGAAGGTCCTCAATAAGGGTCCTAGTTACATTAATAGTTCATTGCTCATCTTTCAGCCATGGAGCTAGGATTTCATGGTTTCTAATTTTGTTTCCCTGGTCGTGCCTATTTGGGTAGAACTCTTGGACCTCCCCACTGCATGCTGGCCCTTTCTAAAAAAATTGGTGTCCACCCTTGGTGAATTTATCTGTGATGAACCCTATCTATTCATGTCAGTCCACCCTAGCAGGAGAATGTGTATCAAGGTTGACCTAACTAAAACCCTAAAGGAGTATATTGACATTAAGGTTGGTTCTACCCGTATTCATCAGCGGGTGGTGTATATCAACCTCCCTAATACATGTTACCATTGCTAGTCAGCCTCCCACCACATTAAGGATTGCCCCTTGATGGTTGAAAAATTTAAGGCCAAGACATGTACCCCGATAGCTGGTGTTGTTTTATCTCCCACTACCCCGCACCCTCCATCAAAGGATGGCAAGTGGACTGAGCTTTTGCACAAGAAAGGGAAAGGTGGCAAGGCCACTCAAGTAGGGCACAAAGTGGCCACATATGCTTAGGCCCTAGCGCCTAAGCCTCCCATGCAGTCGTCGGTTATGGAGTCGGCCCCTGTCCACTCTTCTCCTCTAGTTTTTGAGTTTGCAGACCATGATGAAGGGGTTCGGTCCATTATGTCCTTGGGTTCTCTGGACAAGGCAGTGGTTGAAGGAATTTTCTCTCAAAACTTAGGATGATGGTATTGTAGCCCTTTACGAGGTGAGTGGCTTGCTCATTTGGACAAGCGATGGCAAACTTCTTCCTCCTTCGTCACTATGGATGCCTTCAGGAATAACCCCTATCACCTTTTTATGGATAATGTGATTGAGGCCAGTGGGGGTATGCAACTCGACTCTTTTTAATGTTGTTTCTCTCTTGGAATGTGCATGGGTTGACAGACCATGTTCGTCGTTACATGGTTCGGGATGAACTTTCTACCTATTCCAGTCTTTATGGTCATCCAGATTTTGTGTGTTTACAAGAAGTTAAAGTGGCAAGTTTCAATTTGCAATCTACTTGTTCTATGTTATGGCCTGGTAGTCATATGTATACTACTAACCACAATCACAACAGCGGAGGTATTGTCATTTTGCTTAATAATAGGTGGGTGAGCAATTTTGTCACTTGGGGTTTTGACCCCTCTCACCATACGGTTTGGATTTTGCTCGAAGTTGGTGGTCTTTCCTTTGGGATTATTAATATTTATACCTCTAATGAGGTCCAAGATAGATTTTCCCTGTGGATATGGTGTGCTTTATCCTTACCTTTTACATTCTGGCTGATGTGTGGTGATTTCAATATGGTCGAGAAGCCTTATGATAAAATGGTCCAGATCCCCAATAGGTGGGCCTCGAGAGAGTGACATGCATGGTATTTTATGAAAAATAAACTAGGGGTCTTTGATCCCAATGTTTGTTTCTCTGTGGGTTAGTTTCCCGAGCATTTGTGGTTCATGTGGTCTAATTTTCAGTCAGGCCCCACAAGAGTTTTAAAAAGGTTGGACAGGGCTATGTTTTTAGACCAGCCAAGTTTTATTTTTCTCGTCAACTCCCTTCAGTCCCTTTTGTTGAAACCATTCCTGGTATGGTCTTGTCTGATCATTCCCCCATAATGTTCTTTGTTCATGTTTCCTTCACTCATCAATGGCCCACTCATGCTCAATTTTTTCTTAACACTTATTTCATGCAACATGATACCACTATTTATCACATCCAAAGGATCTGGAACATTGTACCCAGACCCAATGGAGATTTAGGTTGGGTTGAGTGGTAGAATGATGCCATTTTTTGTACCACTTTTCTACTCAAAAGCTTGGGAAAGAAGGTGGTATAGCTACATCATCGCTCTAATACTGCTCTGCATAATGAGCTTGCACAAGCCTCCTTTTGACTTGAGGTCTCCCCATTTGACTCTGCCATTCAATCCCATGTCGCTTAGCTCCGACATGAGCTCAAAGTGGCTAAAGTGTATGAGGCTAGAAGGGCTCAAATTAAAGCTAGGTTGCATTGGCTCAAAGTGGGTGATCATTTTCTAAAGAGTTTTTCCAAAGGCTTCGGCCTCTATGTCATTCCACTCAATTAAAATATTTATTGGTTAATGGGGTTTGCACCACCTCTTTTTTTGAAATAGCAGCTGAATTTACATGACGTTATTCTCATGTTTTTGCTACTCAGTCGTACACTCCTAAAAGAGAATTAGTCCTTCAATGTTGCAAAGAGGTTATCCCAACTTACCTCTGCCCAGCGTAATAGAATTATTGTGAACAACGCTTATCAGAGCAGGATCTTGTGGATGCCTTGTTTCAAATGGTAGATGCTAAGGCCCCAGGGCTTGATGGCTTCCCCTATGAATTTTACAAAACTTGTTGGGATTTTGTTGGTTCTGACTTCCATAAAGTATATTTGGAAGCCCTGCAGACTAGCTCCTTAGGTGTTATTATCAATAAGGGCAATATAAAGTTTATTCCAAAGTACAAGGATCCAAAAATCATCACAATTGGAGACCAATAACTTTTCTTAATGTCATCTACAAGATCATTGACAAAGTGCTTGCTTTGAGGATTAGACCCTTGCTTCCCTCTATTGTGAGGTCTGATCAAACTGGCTTTATCTAGAATCATTATATTTTTGATAACGTTCTCTCTATTTGGGAAGGGATGGATTGGGCTCGTAGGTCTAGTCAACAGGCCCTCTTCCTCAAGCTTGACTTTGAAAAGGCTTATGATCGAATTGAGTGGATTTGCCTTATTTCCATGTTGTAAGCTCTTGGCTTTGGTCCTCAGTTTATTTCCTCTATTAAAATAATTTTTTAAGATGCATCAGCTGTGCTCTCTCTCAACAAGTTTCAAACTAATGTCATTGGCTTGCATAGGTCAATAAGGCAGGGATGTCCTTTGACCCCCTCACTATTCATTTTAGCAGAAAAAGCCTTTGGTTATCTTTTGGTTCACTTTGCTTCTCTTGGGATGCTTTGGGGTATTTCCCTTCCTAGGAATGCTGGTCAACTCATTAATGATCACTTTGCTAATGATTCCTTCCTTACTCTGAATGAGGATGAGCAATCCTTTTTTGAATTTGTCTTGTCTAAATATTTTTACAAACCCTCTAGGTCTAATATCCAATAGAGGAAAGCCTCTTGTTACAGGTAATCCCTACAGCCTCTTCCCCACTAGCTTCAACATGTGCAGTGGAGTTGGATTCATCTTGGAAAAGTCTTCAAATTCTTGGGCATTCCTTTTGCCTTTCAAGGCTATCCATCCCAATTATGGTCTTATCTCATCAACAAAGTGGAAAGAAAGCTGGAATATTGGAATGCTAAGAAGCCATCTCTTGCTGGAAAATTTCAAATTTGCTCGAAATTTTTGACTTCCACGCATGTTTATTACTCTTCTTACTGCGTCCCTTCCCAGGCTTGTTACAAACAACTTGAAAAATTTATGTAGAATTTTTTGTGGCCTAGTGGCTCTAAGAAGGGCTTTCACAGAGTGTCTTGGGATATCTGTTGTCTCCTACAACAAGCAGGGGGTATGGGTTTGATGTACTGTAAGCATCAAGGGCTATCCCTATGTGCTAAATGGATTGTGTGAGCTCTCAAAGGACCTGAAGCATGGAAATTTACTATCAAACATTACATCTCAGCTGGGCTTCCCCTCAACTGTCACACCTAGGTAGGAACAGATTTGTCCTCTCTGGTGTTGGCCCCAATTTTCATTAAAATCTCTGGCTCTTTTGTCATCAAAATCATATGGAAGGCTTAGCAATAATTAAACTCTTGGATTTTTTGGAAGGGAGTCCATTCAGATAAAGTTTTTTCCATTAATCTTCTTAATGTTTGGTGGTCCCCTATTTTCAAGCTTCAGGGTAAGTCGTTGGGCCAAGTTCCTTGGGTCTATGCCCAAAATTTTTTAAGTACGGTATTTTTTCCATTATAGATTTCTACTCCAGGGAAAATAGAGATTGGATTCCTTGGAATGATTTTAAAAGGATGTTCCGCTTGTCCAACGTTGACAAGGCTATGTATGATGTTGTTTTGGACCATACACCTTTCTGCTTATGGTATAAATTAGGTGTCAGATCCCAAAAACCCTGGTGGAAATATTGGGCCTGGTATAAGAGCACTTCCTTTCTCAGCTACAGAGCTAGGCAGGGATATTACTGGCTTACATCATCTGCCCCCATGGTGCCCAAATTCAATATCAAATGGGACCTTCTCTCACCACCCTCTAGGTGGAAAACTAGATTTCATTCAGCTTAGGCATCTTATCTGGAGCCAAAGAAAGCTTTTTTTGCCTAGATCTTATTGTATCAGGGTTTACCCCTTGGTTGCAGGATTTCTTATATGGGGGTGCCTGAGTCCTAATGTCCATTTTTTCAAGAGCCAGAGTCATGTATGCATATATTCTGGGCCTGTAGATGGACCAGTCTCGCTTGGAGTTGGGTGGGTTCTTTCTTTCCTCCATTTAAGCCCCTACAACTTTCATGGCGTCATGTCTTTCTGGGTGATCCCATTCAATTTTCTCTCCCACTAAGGAAAGTATGGTAAATCTTTAGAGTCGGCCTCTTATTTCACATTTGCAAATCTAGAAACAATTTTTTTTTCAAGTAGGTTGATCCATCTCAATATTTTTCATTTGCTAACAAGCTCGAAGTTTTTCATGATGTGTGGTTTCAGATTTTTGACCAGGCTAAAAAGGTGGCTATGGACCTAGACCATTTGTAGGCTTTGCTAAAATATTGGGGCAACACCCCTTATGCCATTAGTAGGGAGGCCCCTGATCGTTCACCTCCTCACCCGGCCAGATCTCGTTCACACTGACACCCTGATTGTGCATGATGCCAGCCTCCTTAGAGTAGATCTCGTGATTATGGAGGGTCGTTGTAGCAGCCATATCTGTATACCTCCCAGCATTCAACACCTATGATCACACTACAATTTGTGCCTATACCTAATGATGGTTGGGGGGCTTTAAGAAACTATGGGTATATTTATGGTAGGTCCCATCCTTCTTCTCTAATTACTCATGTTTAAGGCTGGGGTGAGGAGCGATGTGATTGTTGGACTAATCTCCAGCATCCCTCCTTGGGAATCGTGACATGGACTAACCGCCTCTTGTAGGTTAAAGCCCTGGTCTGTAGCGGCTACCTCCAGTTCGAGCTTTTGGTAGAACGGCAGGTTTTGCCTTTCTAACAATTGGTATCAGAGCAGGTCTCGGGTTCGATTCCCTTCGGGTAACGCTGGGGGGGGATTGTTGGACTAATCGCCAGCATCCCTCCTCGGGAATCATGACATGGACTAACCGCCTCCCGTAGGTTAAAGCCCTGGCCTGTAGCGGCTACCTCCAGTTTGAGCTTTTGGTAGAACAGCAGGTTTCGCCTTTCTAACAGTGATGGGTGGGGGGAACCACCCACTTCAAATGGATAAGGCTCTATATTTTTGGCTATGGAGTTGGACCATTTGGAGCACTGTTGATTGTATTTTTTAAACTTCCTTAAGGCCTTTTTGGTTGTAGAATATTTCTAGTTTGATGTTGATGGTCGTGGTACCTGTGTGATGCAGTTTGTTTTTCTTTATCCACTATTGGGATAAGTTAGTGGCTTCCAAGGTATGATTTTTTCTCCACCCACACCATTTTTTTGCTATAAAGGACTTTTATTTTTATAATTAAAATGGCTTTTCATAAAAAAAAAATTAAATCTAAATAAAATAGGACTATACATGAGAATTAATTCTCTTTTAATAAACATTGGATAAACAGGTAATAAACTATATTGTCTCCTATAACTTTTCGATAACCTTGGAGGTTCAAAATAATTATATATATATATATATATATTAGAAAAAGTTAGATTATATTACAATATTATGGAACTAACACCGTCCACCAGCTAAAAAACAAAATTAGGTGGATAAGGAGTAAAGCATCCATAATTGAATATAAATAAGAATAGAAGCTAATAACAACAAAAAAAAACTATAGTTATATCTTGTTGCAATACACCTGATATCAACACTCATCTCTGGGAGCGTGTGTTATATGGAGAAATTATGGGTATGTCTTCCATGATATCTTTTGAAGTCTTCAAAGAAGAAATAAGGTTTTCAAAACCTAAACTTGATCATCCTTGTTAGCTACCTTCTTTTTATTTTCCTGTTGGACCTTATGAAGATATTGAATCATATGAGAAACCTGATGAAGTTTGTCAATAACATATCAAGATGTACTTGAAGTCCCATAGACTTGGGAATGAATGCGTCCCACATGTAACAAAATATCAAAGGTCAAGTTTGCTAAAACTATATCCCATGGAGGAGCAGATCTAGTAAACACATTTTTGCATCTACACTTCTAAATGTGCTTGAGAAGGATGAGTCTACAAATATTTCAAATTTTGGGGCACTAATCCAACTGAGAAAAACCAAGTAGAGAAATCTTCCAAGATCTAGTTAAAGAGGGAAAAGGAAAAGTGTAGAAGATATCCCAAAACTATTTAGACATGTCACAAAACCAAAACAAGTGAATTAGAGTTTCTAAATCATTACAAAAATTGCATTGAGGGGATATGTGTAAAATTGAGGCTAGAATTTTAGAAGTTGGAAGCTTTTGATGCAAAATCCACCATCTAAAAAGTTGAGTTTTGAATTCAATAGGAACTTTCCAAATTTGAGTAGCAAGAGACTTTCATTGGGCATTTGTAAAATTCACTTGCCACTTTACATTGAACTTAGAGTCTAAAGGAGGACACAAAAGATTTATGTATATCCAACTAGAAGTAATGGAAGAGATTCTATGACCATTAAGCCATCTCCAATAATTCCATATATTATGGGTAGTTGTTCCCAAATTTATAAGGACCTCATAAGGGATGGAAGCCACAACTAAGCCATAAGACTCTTTGAACCTAGAGGGAAGGGAGCAATAATTGTATATTTGGTTCCAAGTAAGAATTGAGCAACTACTCGGATCCCAGATATATCTAGTTCTATTAATTCCTTTCTTCAAAAAATCTAGACCATGAATAGCATTGCATAAAGCCAAAGGGTTATAATTATGGAGGATAATTTTATTCCACCAAATACTATTTAGATTGATGCTCAGACCATGTCTCAAGGAGTCAAACTTCCAAGCCAATAAATGAGAAACTGATTGCCAAGCTTTCCAGTTTTGGGTAACTGGAATAGATCCTTCAACCCTATAGTAAGGTGCATTAAGAACCTTATCCTCCCAAGGGGTTTCTTTCCATTTACCTTTGTGAGTAGCTAGAGAGATTCTATAATGAAATAGGTGTTTTTAGTTTTCATCACCAATAATTTCTCTAGCAACCCATTTTGCAACCAAACTTTTGCTCTCGATAAGAGGATAAATGATGTTTAGACCTCCTAAATCCTTAGGTTGAGTACAAATTTTCCAAGATATGGGTGTCATTCCCACCTCCTCATTATATTTGGTCCATAAAAATTTACAAATGGCCTGATTTTATTTGTTATAGGCTACCTTGGGGGCCATCTAGGAAGAGGAGTAATAAACATGAGAGGCTGGCATAATTTTATTCATAATTTGAATTCTTCCTACTAAGGAAAGAAATTGAGTTGGCCAAGCATTAAATTTTTTTGTAAGTATTTTCATAATCCAATTCCACATATCCTTAGGAGAGATATTAATTCCAAAGGAATTACCAAATAATGCACGATAATTTTTTGGTTACATAGGATATTTGGTCACAACCACACTATTTTTAGTAACTAACAAGCGTAGGGTTTAAACCACAAGGGGTTACTTCCACCAAAATTTTTTCACATCATTATTGTTGGCCTAACATTAAGGGGACCATCAATTCCTCAAAATTTGTATCATCATCATTGGTCTAGTACGCACTCAAAGGATTTAGATCAAACTACTACCTTTGCAAACATGTTGCCCCCAAGGTTTGAACCTAGGTGACTTCTTGGTAAGTGTCTGGTCAAACAAACACTTGCCAAAGTGCCTGGCTAGACAAGCACTTACCAATCCACTAACCCTCGGGACAAATAATGCATAAATAATGCAAAATCATACTATGAGGAATGATCTTCCACTCAATCAAGAAGTTGAATCCATGAGGATAGGAAGAGTTATGATTTTTAGCTTGTCTCATATAACTTCTTTGTAAGAGTAGGAAGAGTTTTAATATCTTTAGAAAATTAAGAAAACACTTTGAAATTTTACCTCCCAAAGTTTATTATTAGTATTAATTATATAAAATACAAAGACTCCTGCCCATAGAAATTCAAAATCTTAGTAATTTATTGTTTCATCTATTCACTGTAATTTCCAAAGATCATTACGAAACAATCTCATATATTCTTGCACTCGTGTAAATATTTTTGTGTAGCATTATTAGAAATATTAATATTTCCTAGATGATGACTGAAATTGTAGTCTATGCAATTTATTTGAACATAGGTTTTCCTTGTTGGAAAACTGCAAAACTTGACGAACCGCAATTTTTAAAAAATAAGCATCTGTTGTTTTCACAGAGGAGGTTACACTTCATAACTAGACACTCTACATTTCTTCATTGTAGTCTATGCCTATTAATGTAAAAGGAGGAAATTAATGCAACTTATACACTCAAGATTACCTAGACCCCTTCCAAGGATGTAACGACCCTCCTCGCATGATTAATGAAAAAGAATAAAATATGTAAATATTTACCTTTTCTTGTGAGACAAGGTATTGTTGATAGCTTCTATGAGTGTAGGTTAGTTGCAGGAAGGCAATGAAGGGAAGCAAGTTAGTGGGAAATATAAAATGGGAAGTGATGATTCGGCTCGCAAGCACATGGATACTCGCGTATGTATATCATTTAGGTGCATTATTGTGTGAGTTAAATTGGTTTGAATATTGCATGTTGGCAATGAATGAGAAATTTTTTGTGGTGGTGATGATGATGGGAGCCACTAGTTTGAAAAGGCATATGGTTGTTTGCTATTATTGCATGTGTGTGTATGTCTAATTTATGAAATGCTCTATTGTTGGCTTGTGTGATTAAAGTTGGTAAAGAAGATGTTTTAGTTTTGAAAATTACCTTTAAATTCTTTGAACTAAGTTTACCTTTATATTGTCATGATTTTAGGAAAAAAAAAAAATTATAATGGAAAATAAATATAAAGAAAACTGATTATTCTATTCTTTACCTTTAAAAAAAAAGAATCATTATGCAAAGGTATGATGGTTGTGTTGATTTGTTCGTATTTTTTGTATTTAAAATATGTATACAGTTGTGCTGAATTATAAAATAAAGAGTAGTGAGGCTCCATGCATGGTTTTGATGGCAGAAGGCATGGGCAGGTTGATGACCAAAATTCTCTCCATGTCAAGCACAGTTCTTTCTCTACCTTTTTGTTTTGTGGAGGGAAAAAGTATTTTATATTTCAATGCTTTCTATTTTGGTTGAACTTGGATAAAAGTATAATTCTTATTTAAAAGTTAATTAGATGAATAACCCCATGCTAGTGGAACATTTATTGTTATTTTTAATGGATATGGTGGTATGTTAGGAATATGGAAAATATCCATCATGAAATATTAAGTGCTTTCGATTGAGAATAGGACGCGAGAGGAAAAAAGGACACAACAAAAAGAAAAGAGGAGGGGAGAGAATTTTTTTAGGGCATTCGCATAATGGAATGAAAGAAGAAGAATTTTTTTAGAGAAAGGAATTGTTGTAGATTGGGAAGCATATTTACAGGTTGGTAATATTGTTCTTACTATGTGGAAATGCAATTTGAATTCCATTTACGACTGTTTGAGCCATTGGTGTGTGAAAACGAAACATCTAGTTTGTGGAAGTGAAACAGTTGGGTGATTGTTCTTTCTATGAAAGAAAATATATGATAGATAGATTATGTGAGTATAGAATTACTATTTAATTGCTATCATGAACATAGAGAATTATGGCAATGGAAAACTTTTTTTTCCCCTATTCGAATGCTTGTTGTTTAGTAGCATATTGCTTGTCGTGTGTAAAATGTATTTAATGCAAAGGATAGCTAGAGTGGGCTGGTTGTAGTATAATTTAAATATTAGAGAAACATATTGTAGTTACTACCAAGGCACGGTAGCGTAGTTTGTAGTTGGAATAATGTGAAAGGTTAAACCTTATTTGTATAAATTTGAAACGTAGCCTAGTGTTACCTAATAGATAAATGTAGCAAAAACTTCTATGATAATCTCGTGTGAGGGGATTAGTGAAGCCCAATTTATTTTTGTGTGAATATTCCTTAAATTTAGAATGCATGTTAGTTGCATGATCATGTTTGAGCCATATTTGAATCCTCGGTAGCTTCGTTCAGATTCGTGTGAGAATTTTGAGACTACAAAGTACAGTGGGTATCATGAAGAAGTCTCGAACGCAGGCTGGCAATTGGAACCCACACTATGGAGGAAATTAAACCTAAACATATGTGTAGAATCCTTTCTTTTGGTCAGAAAAACTAAAACTTTTGTATAGAGGATCACTAGTTGGGAGCTTGCATTGTTGGTTGTTGCACTGCAGCATTAGCGCCATCTTGAGAAGCACAGTATGTTGTAAATAATAAATATTTTTAAACAATATTATTTCTTACATGATTATGGAAAGAACATATAAGAAGAATCCTTCATTTTATTCAAAACCCTCTGTGAATTGAGACATGATGTATTGCAGCAAAATTATTTAATTGAAAAGCCTAAAGTCATGTTTATAAATATGTTTCAGTTTATTCTGTTGTGTTAATATGTATTCCACATATTATTTATTGAATTCATTCTATATTTTAATTTCTAATTCCTTGATAACATTGGAATGATGTATGAGGAAGCTTTGGAGTTTGTTTAATTATGTTCTTTTTATAATGGAATAAAATATCACGTAGGCAATAAATGCCCAAGGATGTTGTTTAGATGAGTATTAGTAGTTTGGCTAGTGATGTCGGGTATGGGTGTCTATCTGAAAACCTAGTCATGCTTTAAATTAATTGAAATTACAAGCTCTTGGGTGTGCAGAAGAATGTTGTGTGCTAGCTCAACGTATCTACCTTTTATTTTGTAATGGAGAATAGGTTTGAGTTGGAGTCAACTTTGTTATAAATATAACTATATTGGAAATAAAGGTAAACTTAAACTGTAGAAAAATATTAGTTTTTGTTTAAAATATACATTTATATGGTACTATATAGCATACTCCTTTAGAAGAGGTATTCACCATACTCTGGTAAGATGAAGTTGTTTCTAGAGGAGGTAGTACCAACGTAAGTTAACCTAAATACTTGATAGAACAAATAGATGTCTTATGAAGTATTGAGTCTTTTAGAATGATTGGATCTAAACCTTAAATTTAGGTATTCATTTAGGAATATAGGGGTGTGTGTAGGTATGGAAATAGATCAGGATAACTGAAGGTTGATAGGAATGGTCAATTAAAGACTCAGTTAGCTCAGAATGAAAAAGTGGTATGGGATACTTTTTCCAGGTTGTTCCTGTTGAGCACTATGATAAAAACCATACTTCTTGAAATTTTTCAATAATGGACACAAGGTTTGGCATGGGATAAACCTTCATGAGTTGCAATGGTATAGGGTAATGAAAACCAAGGTCCAAGAATGGACATGGTGCTAACTTCTTCCAAAAAAATGGAAATACCAGTTAGTCACTAAGTCATAATTATGTTGATTACTTTCACATTATGTATAAACAAATCAACTAGTTCATCGAAGGTGCAGTATGTGAAGGTTAGGGAAAGACAACATCCCCCCTTTAGGTGTTATAGGCCCTAGAGGATAACCCTCACCATGGTTCGATCCTCATGCTGGTATATGCGAATGATTAATGAGACAACTATTACCACTGAATGGCATGTTCATAGGATTTAGCTAATCTCGTCCACTTGGGAGACTGGTTGCAGTAGTCTTGAACCCAAAAGTGGTATGTTGTGCATGTGCTATACTATAAAAAAAATAGATACAAGGGATGGATTATAATGTTGTTAACCCTATGTGCAAACTTGTTTGAAAGGAAAAATTTTATAGTAAGAGTAGTAAAACCTTTTAAAATATATATATTGGATTATGACTATTCTTTTATCAGGAAACAAGGTGATTGGGTTGTTACATATGGTATCAGAGAAAAATTGATTCTAAATTTGTAGAACTCTGTGTGTAAACTAGAATAGTGATCAAAAACTAATTTACTACCTCTTTCACTTACAGGACAAATGACACAAATACTACGAGGTGGGTCCTCAAGAAATCATGTGGGAGATAGGGAGGAGGAAATCACTGAAATACCTATAAGAGGACCACGCACAAATTTAAGGAAATAAGGTCCTCAATGTGAAAGGAAGCAAAAAAGGTTTCATGAGATTCCTCTAAATGAAACTAGTGAGGAAGGTGGAAACCTTGCAAATATGGTTAAATTATTGCAAGTACAAATGGAAAATCAAAGGGAAGAAATGGCCCAATAGAAAACTCACATGGCCCAGGAACAGGAACTCATTGCCCAAAAATAGCGAGTCATAGAGGACTTAGCAAGAGATAGGGAAACTAGATTAGGCAAGATAGTGGAAGTGTCAGGGGAACCTGAGGGATCCAGTTCTGGAAGGGCAAGAGTGAGTAAGGAATTGGATAGAAATTTAAAGAAAGTTGTAATAACCAATTTTGTTTAACAAAAGGGACAACGGAGAGTTAACTAAAAATTGTATAAGTGAATTAGAGTCCTACTTCTCTCTAGCGATTCTATCTTCTGAATCCAAAACTGCTTTGGTAGTAATAAATATGACTGAAGTTGCTCTAGACTAGTGGAAATCATACAAGAAAGGGCATGAGATAAAGGCTGCTGACCTCAAGTGGGAGGAATTCATTAAAGAATTCAGAGATAGATTCTTGATGAGATAATATTATGTATAAAATCTTATGGAATTATCAAATTTGAGGTAGGAAAGTATGTTGGTTCGAGAATATCACCAAAATTTCATACAACTATTGAAATATGCAACTCAATATGAAAGCAATGAGGAAATGAAAACTTAGAAATTCATTTTGGAATTACATATTAGAATTATGATGGTGGTAAATATGCATAATCCCATCAATTTACCTTTTTCTTTTGATTTACCAATTAAGGAAGAAGCTAAACGAGAAAAACATATTTCAATTATCAAAAGCTATCCAAAAATGAGAAATATGAGCTTAGAAAATGGAAAAGTGTTGGTTTCATGAAATGGAAAAAGGAACGGAATAAGAAACCTAAAGGTGAAGATCAGAGTAAACAAGGAGGCAAAAACAAATCTAGTTACCAAGGTGGTAAATTCATAAAATATGTTAAAGAGTTTCCTAAAATACAGGACCATAAAACAATGGCCCAAGGAAGGAAAAGGGAAACTACATCCATAAATAGAAATGAAAACTTCAATAGAGGTAATAGTGTTCAATCGAGTGGATTTTGGGTGTGCAAAGGGGCTCATTATGCAGTGGTGGGGGGACTCAAGCAGTGGTTGGTTGGTAGAAATGGAGTACATCAGTCTGCATGGTGCCTAGAATCCATATTAAATAGGCAATAGGCAAATCAAAGGTCATGTCAAAATACAAGGGATGATGACAAGTGGAAAGGTGGTGGGGAGGGGAGAGCGACTGGGGATTGGTGCAAATTCTTGAAAAAATATCCACATGGGTGTATTTAAAAATACTGAGGACCTTGGCAATAGCTAGGTTAGGCAAAAAATCATGCAGGAGAGCAGCGGCGCACTCATAGTTAGGACTATGCAATAAAATTTGAAAAACGGTGTTGTTTGAAACAAGGATCCACTCTCGAGCGTTATGATTGAAAGGGAAAACTAAGTGGCCAATATCATGATGGTGAAGGGGCACACAAAATGAAGAGGTCACCTAGGGATGATCACCAATTATGATCTACAAGACCTTGATTAGAAAAAAACATGAATTAATATGGAGAAAATTAAAATCACCTAGCCTACCAATCCACAGCCGCTAAGTGGGAGACACTTGGCGGAGTTGAGTTGTGCCAAACTGAAATAGTCGATTGGGTGATGCCCAATCTGGTGAGACTATCAGTAAGCCTGTTGACTTCACGATACACATGGGTAGCTTCCACCTATTTTTTCTAACCAATGATGTTTTTGCTTTCTTGGATTAGGGATCTAATATTCCATGGGGGGATTTTATCATTTTTGATGTAGCCAATGATGTTGAGGGAATCCCCTTTGATTTGGAGGTTGATCCTAGAATCCCTAATGATATACATGCTTCACCAAAGTGCCCATGCCTCAGTTACATTTTTAGTTTAATGATCCAAATTCTTATAGAAGGCGAGAACAACTTTGCCTTCATGGTTCCTAAAAACCCCACCTGCCCCTGTTGAACCTGGATTCCCTTTGGAAGTGCCATCAAATTTGAGCTTCAACCAGCCCTCCAAGGGAGGATTCCAAAGAGCCTTCACTCTAGGATGGGGTATAGGAAGGGATAGAATGGGAAGAATGGGTATGTTCAAGGATTTGAGGATCTCAAGTTCTATATTGCAAGAGGGGGGATGAGAGCACGAGAAAAGTTGGGAATTCTCTGTAGAATAGGAGATAGCTTTAGCAACTATGGATACTGGGTCACTTTAAGTCATTGAAAATATTATGTGATTTCACTCAAGCCAAATTTTCCAAATGAATTGGTGGAGGCAGACCTTCCATAGAAAGGAGACTCTAGGATTCTTTAACGGGGTAGGCCATTGAATGAAGAGGTCCAAAAGGGATTTGGGGTAGGTCAATTGGATCTAAAAAGTATTCAACAAGTGTCTCATCCCTTATTTAGTGAATTCACAATCCACTAAAAGGTGGTTGATAGATTCCCAGCAAGATAGTCAAAGGTGAAATTTATTCAGGACAGGGATGCCTCTTTTCATAAGATTGTCGGTAGTGGGGGCTTTGTTTTGAATAGTTGTATAGGAGAAGAACCCTATCTTAGGTATGAGGGGTTTGACCCACACCAAGCTGAAGGGAATAGTGGGGATTAGATATTTGAGCAAGATGGAGTAACCTAACTTTACGAAGAAATCCCCACTATCATTCCCTTTCCAAATGGGGTAGTCTGGGTGGCTATGGTTGGAATGATGGTGGTTTAGAGAAAGCAGGATAATAGGCTTCTTGCTATGATTATTTGGCCACCTTCATTGGTAGTGGGAATAGTTTTCCAATTGCCCTGGTTTTCAATGTAGTCCATGACCTTGCTCCCTCACCTCCTTTCAAAAATGGGTTTGAGAATGGAGATTTTAGGAATTTTTGCAAGAGGTTTGTCTTTCAACCACATGTCATCCCAAAAATTGATCTTTGATCCACTGCCTAGCTACCACAGGATGCCTTTGATGATGAGGAATTTGGTCTAAATCACCATCTGCAAAAATGTAGATCTATTAGTGGGGACATTGTCCTCCATCAGGGATATATGTTGGAGATGTTTGCCCTGAAGGATGGATATCCATTCCGCTTTGTAGTTGATGAATATTTTCCATGCTTGCTTGGCAAGGAGGGTGAGGTTGATGTGTGTTGATCTCCTAAGGCTAAGGCATACTTGGGAATTAGGTTGGCAAACTCTGTCCCAGCTGACAAGGTAAAATTTCTTCTTTTTCTTTAGGCCTAACCATAGAAAATTCTTCTGGATCTGCTCAACCTTAGAGTGAACATAAGTAGGGACCTTGAACACCAAAATGAAGTATACTTGGATACTTCGGAGGACAGCCATGGTGAGGGTTTCTTTGGCTACTTGGTATAGGAGGGAACCCTTCCAACCTATGAGTTTGTGTTTGATACTATCAATGACATTATCCCACATAGATTCTTTCGAGCTTTTGTTGAATAGGGGAAGACCCAAGTAAGAAGTAGGAATATCAGCTATGCAGCTGAGCAATCTTGCGTTGTCTACTACCAAGGGTGTTGAGGAAAAATCATTTGCTCTTTAGGTATTTTATTTCCTACCTAGATGCTAAAGCAGGTATCAAGGATACCCTTTATGAATTTATCTTGAAGAACAAAGGCTAGAGTGGTGATAATAGTATCATCTACAAACTGTTGGTGGGATAGGGGAGGGGAATTGGATGATGCCTTGAGCCCAAAGATAGACCCTGTGGCACAGACAAATTTGAAAGCTCTTCCAAGGGATTCAAAAAGAATTATGAAGAGGAAGGAGGATAGGGTATCTCCATATCTAATGCCTTTGTAGCTGGGATAATAGCCTACAGTAGATTCGTTAACATATAGAACCAATGGAAGGTGATGCATCCTCTTATGAGTTCAATTCAATGTTTGTGAAACCCGAACCTGGATAGGACTTTTAGGAGGAAATCCCTATCTACCCTGTCAAAGGCTTTGTTGATATCCAACTTTAGGAACATGACCACATTTTTGTTACACAGGGTTGAGTGGAGATTTTCATGAAGAGAGATGATGATGTTGGTGATGGATCTTCCTTCCACTGAATTGCCTTGACAGGTATCTATGATTATAGAAAGAATATTCTTAAGCCATAATGCTAAATATTTGGTTAGAATCTTATAGATGATGTTGCATAAGCTTATTGGTCTGAAGTCCATCATGGATCTGCATTAAGGGGTTTTGATGACCAAGGTAATGAAAGTTAAGTTTGTCCCTCTCAAAATGATCTTGGTTTGTTGGAGCTCAATTATGGCGTTGCAAATATCTTCCTCTAGAATATCCCAAAAGGTTTGAAAAAACTAGTGGGGAAAACCATCTGGCCCAAGGGCCTTGTCAGCTTGCATGGAAAACAGAGCAAGCTTGATCTATTTTTTATTGAGGGGCTAGATCAAGGAGGAATTCATCTCAGGGGTGACCAGGGGGGGAATATTCTACAAGAGGGCCTCTTGGGCTTCAAGGTGTTCAGGGGGTGAGGTTCCCATCATGTTGTTGAAGTAGGATGAAGCCTCATCTCTAATTTTGAATATATCTCATAAAATATGCCATCGAACAGAGTGAGCTCTTTGATCTTGTTTGTGCTTCTATTTCACAAAGTAGAGGCATGAAATAATTTTGTGTTTGCATCCCCATATTTAAGCCATAGGGCTTAGGATTTTTGGCACCAGTAGATATCTTCTTTGGCTAGAATGTTATGGTACTCTGATAGGATTTGCCTCTCCTGCTCCCGCAGCTGGGGAGTCCATATTCAACGTTTTGTTAGAGGAGTATATCACCCTGCCTTCAACTTTTTATGGATCCCAAAAACATAGGAGGCCCCCAGATGATCCATAATTAGGGGAGGAATCCCCTTGATAGTTCTTCCAAACTTACTAGGCTATGTTATGGATTCTAGAAGCATCAGCTTTCATTTATTGCAGCATGAGAATGGTGGGTTTGAGGCCCTTCTTGAAGGTTTGAGCTAATCTTTGTTTGCTCATACTTTTGAGACCTTTGATGTTTCAAGAGAGGATCTTCATATGGAAACTTTTGTGGGTTTCTTACCTCCCTTTCTTTTTTTTGCTTCATCCTTGTTCTGGTTGAATAGATCTGGGAAAAGGGTTGTCTGTATCCCATTGGCAACTTGATTATCAATGTCTTTTTTTTATTTTCTCAAATATGGTGGGTGTGCCACTTTTCTTTTCTTTTTCGGTGTCAACAAGTCCTCTTTTTCTTTTAGTGATGATGGAACTTTGATTCATTCTAAGGTGGGTGGGACTTGAAGCATCCTCCTTGGATTCAACACAAGATTTGGTTGGGGATGGGGATTCATCCGAGGGGGAAAATGGGGAACATCACCTCGAAGGGGAGGGTTTGCAACTTGAATCATGGGTTCCAAGGTGGAAATGAGAGGGGGAAGGGGTGCAATTGGGGGGGAAGGATGGTATTTATTTGGAAGGGGAGTGGTGGGGATGAGGGAGAGGGGATGGGGGGTGAAGAGGGGCAGATTTAGGAAAAATACTTCATCATTGGTGGTAGATAACAGTCTAAATCTATTAGATAAAGCAAACATGGAACATACCTGGTCCAATATTAATGAGGGATGGTTGAGAAGTGGATCCTGGTGGATGACTTGCTTCCCTTTGACTTATTTCTCCTGCCTATTTCCATAGGGGGATTTGGGTATTTATTTGCATATTTCCATTTGGATTTTTTGATTCTAGGGAGGGGGGAAATTAGTTCTTGTAACTTCTTTCTAGGGTCTGAGGGATGGGCATTGGGACTTGATATGTCCTTGAGATTGGCATTCGATGCAAAATACCAGCTTATTTTCATACTTGATTGCTTGGAACCACTTAAAATCCCCATTTCTAAGGCTAATGCAGGTTGGGATTTGGGAAGCCCAGTTAGCATTGATGTAGATTCTAGCATGAGACATGCATGATCAAGCCTTTATTGTAGGTTTTATGGCCACAACATCCCTGATGTATCCTCAAATCCTTCATAGGTGAAGAACACAAGCTTATACTAAGAGGGGGGGTGAACAATATAAGACCACTTTTTACTTTCTTTCCAAATAAATATCAATTAATGTCCTTAATTACAATAACCAAATATAGCAGTGTGCATTAATAACTCAGATAGTAGTAGTAAGCAAGAGCACAAGTCACCACACACAATTGAGACACAATATTTAACGTGGTTCCCCCAATGTGGGGTACTCCACCAGATAATCTCCTTATAATATTTCACATAGAAATAAGGATCCTTATCCAATACAATGATTTCTTTGATCTGCTCAAATCTAGGCAATAACAAGTTCACACAGAACTTGTCCAAATTTGAATAACAAGCTCACATAGAACTTGTCCAAAACTGAATAACAAGTTCACACAGAACTTGTCCAAATCTAAATAACAAGCTCACATAGAACTTGTCCAAAACTGAATAACAAGCTCACATAGAACTTGTCCAAAACTAAATAACAAGCTCACACATAACTTGTCCAAATCTGCTCCAACAAGCTCACCAAGAACTTGTCCAAATATGCTCTAGCAAGCTCACCAAGAACTTGCCCAAAATCTGCTCCAACAAGCTCACCAAGAACTTGTTCAAATCTGCTCTAGCAAGCTCACCAAGAACTTGCCCAAATATGCTCTAGCAAGCTCACCAAGAACTTGCTCAAATCTGTCCACAAATCTATCCCAAAACTATCCACAAAGCTGTCCACAAAGCTGTCCAAAAACTGTCCACAAAGCTGTCCCAAAATTGTCCACAAAGCTATCCCAAAACTGTCCACAAAGCTGTCCACAAAGATGTCCACAAATGCTGTCCCAAAACTATCCACAAAGGCCTTCTCAAAGGCTCAATCAATCATGCTCAAGTAGCACTCAAATATCATCCACAAATCTATCAAGGCAAAGCTCAAATATGAACTCAACAATGAATGGCAATGTACTCTTCAATGGATGACAACAATGATCCACAATGATCTCAACTCAACTCAACTCAAATCAACTCATAGAAGCATAAAGAGAATTGTTAGAGACTCAATATGTTCTAAGCTCAATATTCAACTCAACTCAACTCAAATCAATCTCAACTCAACTCAAGTCAACTCATAGAAGCATAAAGAGAATTGTTAGAGACTCAATATGTTCTAATCTCACTCTCAACTCAACTCAACTCAAATCAATCTCAACTCAACTCAAGTCAACTCATAGAAGCATAAAGAGAATTGTTAGAGACTCAATATGTTCTAATCTCACTCTCAACTCAAATCAAAATTATGGAATAGTTTGTTTCATGGAACTTGACCAATCACCTCACACAATCACTTGACTAGGCTCAATCAACTCAACTCAACCAATCACCACAAGGGACTACTCTTTCTCACAAACACCCTAGTCCAAGCATGTATCAACCAACTCAAATGTTTCCAACAATGCTCAACCACAAATCTCACATAACAATGATACTCATGTTCTTTTCAAGTTCTTTCACAACCAATGGGCTTCAACGACTATGCTTATAAAAAAAGGTTTAAACACAACTCTCAAACCATAAAACCTTGAAGCATTCAACCAACCACTTTCGAAAAGGAAACCACAATCAATCCTTTTCCCTCCAATGATATTTCAGAAATCAACCACCATAAACAATCAATAGGAGAATGTGCCCATACCTTTTTGATGCCAAGAAGTTGTCCACAAAATCTGCCACACTAAACACAACTTTCCTTTCCAATCTCAATAAGGGTTAGTGGACTTCAAATAATAATCACAAGATAAGCATAACTCAATTTACACCTTTTTACTCCAACTTAATAAACACATCCACCAAAGTCCTTTTTAATAAAAACCCTTATCAAAAATAATAATCAATAAGGCTCTCAAAAATATTTTATAACAACTCCTTATTTCTCCTAAATCTTAATTTTCAATTTCATGAATATCAAAATAAATCAACAACTCATCCACCTTCGAAATAATAATCACAACCCTTATAAAAATAAAGTTTAATTAAAAACTTTAATTATTCCTTAACCACCTTATAACTCCTATCCTAGGGCATCAACAAAATTTAATTAGAGCAAAACGTAATTACCTCCTCAAGGGGATTCGAACCCCCAACTTGCACACACCACGAGCGCCTTAGCCGCGGCTAAGGTTGCCACACGAGCTAGCCGCTCATTCGAAATGAAAAGGCACGACGTGCCTTAAGTCCTTCCTCCCTTCCATGCAAACCAAAAGTGCTTCGAGCGCTTTCCTTCCAATGCCTTCGAATGCAATCAAGGAGATTCGAACCTTGACGTAAAGTGCTGCCACACACCTTAACAAAAAAGCCAATTGCCAATGCACCACTCTGCCCACAATGTCTTGGGCTTTCGACCAACCTTGGATTTATTCGTTGTCTCCCTTTTCAAAATGATTTTTGCATGAGCTCTCTTCGGATGCTTAGCCAATGATTAACACGAGCAAGGATTAATTTCAAATGAACCTTAGGATCCCCCTTTATATAGTCTTCTCCTCATTTTCAATGATGTCGGTGCATTATTGATTTTCCCTCTTTCTTTAGACATCGGCGCTAACTTTAATTTTAATTTTAAAATTAAAATTTAAACTAAATATTTAAAATAATTAAAATTTAAACTAAATATTTAAAATTAAATATCTCCATCATCGAGGCACCTTTTTTGATGAAACAAAAGGCCAACCTAGGTTTTAAGAAAAACCCATTTCAAATCTGCCATCCATGGTTTTAAATAAAACCTTTTATTTTGCCTACCTTGGTTTTCACAAAAACCCTAATTTTATCCATGCTTTCCAAAATATCATTTGCCCATCAAAACTCAATGTGATCCATATGACATCAATGATTCATGTGACATCAATGACAACATAAAATAACTCAAATTTCCAACAATATCCCCCTTTGTCATTGATGGCAACACCTCTAAAGCAAAAACCACAATCACTACAAAAAACCATCTCTGAGAATCAAAGTTGCTCTCCCTAACTCAATAATATCTATGGAGGATGATCCCCCTAACTCGATGCTCTCTTTGAATGCTGCTACCCCTAACTCAATGCTCTCCCCCTTACTCAAATATCTCCCCCTTTGACATCAATGGCAAAAGGGACACCTATGGGGCTAAAAGATATGACTCTTAAGCATAGCCCCCTCACCACCTTCTCTTTTGAGGTGATTAATTTTGGGGTGGGAGTACTTTTACTCCCATCTCACATTGTTTCTTTCCTCTATCAACTTCCTTCCATGTTTTTTTGATATCCTTCTCTTGATGAATTACTTGATCTTCTTGTCTAGAACCTATTTGACCTTCTTGCCTTGAACCTATTTGACCTTCTTGCCTTGAACTTGTTTGACCTTCTTGCCTTGAACCTATTTGGAATTGAGTCCTACACCATTTTGCAATATGCCCAAAGTTATTGCAATTAAAACACTTGATATTGTAGCCTTTGGATGGTGCCCATGTCCTGAATTCATTCTTAAAATAATTTCCATATCCATTCCTTTCCCGAACCCTGTATTGTGAAGCTCTGTTTTCATGACCATTATGACCATGACTTCTGAATTGTGAAGCTCTAAAACCAAAACCATGTTGCTCATTTCCTTTGCACTAAAAATCTCTATGACCAATCTTGTTACATGAGAAGCAATGTCCCTGAAAACCATACCTTCTTCCTTTGAAGTTTCTTCTATAAAAATCAAACTTCTTTGATCCATAGACCCTGCACTGTATAGCCATGTGTCCAAATCCATTACAAGAAAAACAATGTCCTTGAAAATCCCTTTGTTCATGCCTTGGTTCTTCATACCTTTCTTGACCATTATCCTTATGATCATTTTCAACTTGTGCATTGCATCCTTGAACCTTCTTTGTAGCATCTAAAACCTCTTCCTTAGTTTCTTCCTTGCTTTTCTCTTCAAGAATTTCTTTTCCCTTTGAGCTTGATTCACCTCTCTCAAAACAAGAATCAAACTGAATATTTGGAGCCATATGAACTTTGGAACTTTCCTCACAAATCTTAGGTGCTTCCTTGCTTTCATATTTTAGAACTTCCTTTCCTTTTGAGTGTGATTTTTCTTGGAAGTAAGATACAGCCTTAAAATAAGTTTCCACTCCTTTTTGAACCTTTTCATCTAATGTATCATGTCTTATCATGGTTACCCTTAGTTCTTTATTCATCCTTTCTTCTACCCTTTTTGCATTTTGAAGCTCTTCTCTAAGATTACTGATTGTTTGAAGTAGTTCTTCTCTAATTTTGACATCTGTTCGAATCTTGTTTTCAAGATTGTATTCTTCTTTTAGCCTTTTGATTTCTAATTTTTTTTTACTTAGCTCATCCTCTTCCTTTTCTATAACCAAAAGTGAGACTTCTTTGTTTTCACTATCATTGAGACCATTATAATCTTCTATAGCAAACAAACTCTCAAGATTTATTTGACCATGCTTGTTTCCTTGATGTGTCATCTCATCTTCACTATCACCGAAACCATTGCAATATTATGACTTGTGATCTCTTTGACCACACACAAAGCATTGCTCTCTTTCACCTTCTATTCCTAGGAATAGATGTTCTTCTTTTTCATCATCTGATTTGTCTCTATCACTATGATCTGAGCTATCACTTGCTTCTACAATGTAGTAAGATTTCTTTGCCTTACGAAAAAATTTCTTCTCATACCTATTTTGCTTGTATTTGTCATCTTTTTCATGCTTATGCTTTCCATCTTCTTTTCTTCTATGACCCTATTTTTCATCATCACCATTTTCTTCATGTGGACACCTGTATGCATAGTGACCAAGATCACCACACTTGTAGCATCTGAATTTCCTTATATCCCTGAAATTCTTTGAGTCCTTATTCCTTTTGATGAAGTTAGCTTCCTCATCATTATCTGAACCTCTACTTGTTTTTGAAACTTTCCCTTTCTCTTTTTCTGAAGCCTTGAATGCAATCTCTTTTATTGGAACCTAATTCTTACTTACCCTCATCTCATAAGTTGTGAGAGTTCCTTGCAATTCTTCCATTGTTAGCTTATTGATATCCATTATTTCTTCTATTGTTGAAACCTTAGCATCATATTTCATGGGAAGTGATCTCAAAACTTTTTGAGTAACTTTTGATTCTTTCATCTCAAAACCTAGGCCTCTCATGGTGTTAGTAATCTCATCAACTCAAAGTAAAAACTTTGCAATATCTTCAGAATCTTCCATTTTCAATTCCTCAAATCTTTTTCTATGAGTTTGTAGTTTTGCCAACTTTACCTTGGAATATCCTTCATAAGTATTCCGCAACTTGGTCCACATCTCATTAGCTGAATTACATACCATGACCTTTGCAAAATCTATCTCATGAAGCCCACTCAAAATACAATTCATTGCTCTTGCATTGATCTCAACCAATTTCTTGATAGTCTTATCTGCCTCGGGATCACCTTCAACCCTATACTCTTTTTCAACCATTTTCCATACCTCATATCCTTGTGATATCAAGTAGTTCTTCATCCTCATGCTCTAGAAAGCATAATTGCTACCATCAAACAATGGAGCCTTATTTCTAGATGATCCATTCTGTGAAGCCATTTGTGTTCTTGTAGAATCTACCCTCAAGTTGTTAGCATTTTTGAAGGAACTCGCTCTGATACCAATTGAAGAACATAAGCTTATACTAAGAGGGGGGGTGAACAATATAAGACCACTTTTTACTTTCTTTCAAAATCAATATCAATTAATGTCCTTAATTGCAATAACCAAATATAGCAATGTGCATTAATAACTCAGATAGCAGTAGTAAGCAAGAGCACAAGTCACCACACACAATTGAGACACAATATTTAACGTGGTTCCCCCAATGTGGGGTACTCCACCAGATAATATCCTTATAATATTTCACACAAAAATAAGTATCCTTATCCAATACAATGATTTCTTTGATCTGCTCAAATCTAGGCAATAACAAGTTCACACAGAACTTGTCCAAATATGAATAACAAGCTCACACAAAACTTGTCCAAAACTGAATAACAAGTTCACACAGAACTTGTCCAAATCTGAATAACAATCTCACACAGAACTTGTCCAAAATTGAATAACAAGCTCACACAAAACTTGTCCAAAATTGAATAACAAGCTCACATAGAACTTGTCCAAATCTGCTCCAACAAGCTCACCAAGAACTTGTCCAAATATGCTCTAGCAAGCTCACCAAGAACTTACCCAAAATTTGCTCCAACAAGATCACCAAGAACTTGTTCAAATATGCTCTAGAAATCTCACCAAGAACTTGCCCAAATCTACTCTAGCAAGCTCACCAAGAACTTGCTCAAATCTATCCACAAATCTGTCCCAAAACTGTCCACAAAGTTGTCCCAAAACTATCCATAAAGCTGTCCCAAAACTGTCCACAAAGCTATCCCAAAACTATCCACAAAGCTGTCCACAAAACTATCCACAAAGGCTATCCCAAAACTATCCACAAAGGCCTTCTCAAAGGCTCAATCAATCATGCTCAAGTAGCACTCAAATCTCATCCACAAATCTATCAAGGCAAAGCTCAAAGATGAACTCAACAATGAATGGCAATGTCCTCTTCAATGGATGACAACAATGATCCACAATGATCTTAACTCAACTCAACTCAAATCAACTCATAGAAGCATAAAGAGAATTGTTAGAGACTCAATATGTTCTAAGCTCAATATTCAACTCAACTCAACTCAAATCAATCTCAACTCAACTCAAGTCAACTCATAGAAGCATAAAGAGAATTGTTAGAGACTCAATATGTTCTAATATCACTCTCAACTCAATTCAACTCAAATCAATCTCAACTCAACTCAACTCAACTCATAGAAGCATAAAGAGAATTGTTAGAGACTCAATATGTTCTAATCTCACTCTCAACTCAAATCAAAATTATGGAATAGTTTATTTCATGGAACTTGACCAATCACCTCACACAATCACTTGACTAGGCTCAATCAACTCAACTCAACCAATCACCACAAGGGACTACTCTTTCTCACAAACACCCTAGTCCAAGAATGTATCAACCAACTCAAATATTTCCAACAATGCTCAACCACAAATTTCACATAACAATGATACTCATGTTCTTTTCAAGTTCTTTCACAACCAATGGGCTTCAACAACTATGCTTATAAAAAAAGGTTTAAACACAACTCTCAAACCAGAAAACCTTGAAGCATTCAACCAACCACTTTCGAAAAGGAAACCACAATCAATAATTTTCCCTCCAATGATATTTTAGAAATCAACCACCATAAACAATCAATAGGAGAATGTGCCCATACCTTTTTGATTCCAAGAAGTTGTCCACAAAATATGCCACACTAAACACAACTTTCCTTTCCAATCTCAATAAGGGTTAGTGGACTTCAAATAATAATCACAAGATAAGTATAACTCAATTTACACCTTTTTACTCCAACTTAATAAACACATCCACCAAAGTCATTTTTAATAAAAACCCTTATCAAAAATAATAATCAAGAAGGTTCTCAAAAATATTTTATAAAAACTCCTTATTTATCCTAAATCTTAATTTTCAATTTCATGAATATCAAAATAAATCAACAACTCATCCACCTCTGAAATAATAATCACAGCCCTTATAAAAATAAAGTTTAATTAAAAACTTTAATTATTCCTTAACCACCTTATAACTCCTATCCTAGGGCATCAACGAAATTAATTAGAGCAAAATGTAATTACCTCTTCAAGGGGTTTCGAACCCCCAACTTGCACACACCATGAGTGCCTTAGCCATGGCTAAGGTTGCCACATGAGCTATCCACTCATTTGAAAGAAAATGCACGACATGCCTTATGTCCTTCCTCCCTTCCATGCAAACCAAAAGCGCTTCGAGCGCTTTCCTTCTAATGCCTTCGAATGCAGTCAAGGAGATTCGAACCTTGAAGTAAAGTGCTGCCACACACCTTAACAAAAAGCCAATTTCCAATGCACCACTCTACCCATAATGTCTTGGGCTTTCGATCAACCTTGTATTTATTCGTTGTCTCCCTTTTCAAAATAATTTTTGCACAAGCTCTCTTCGGATGCTTAGCCAACGATTAACACAAGCAAGGATTAAAATCAAATGAACCTTAAGATCCCCCTTTATATAGTCTTCTCCTCATTTTTGATGACGTTAACGCATTATTTATTTTCCCTCTTTATTTAGACATCGGCACTAACTTTAATTTTAATTTTAAAATTTAAATTTAAATTTTAAATAATTAAAATTTAAACTAAATATTTAAAATTAAATATCTCCATCATCGGGGCACCTTTTTTGATGAAACAAAAGGCCAACCTGGGTTTTAAGAAAAACCCATTTCAAATCTGCCATCCATGGTTTTAAATAAAACCTTTTATTTTTCCTTCCTTGGTTTTCACAAAAATCCTGATTTTATCTATGCTTTCCAAAATATCATTTACCCATAAAAACTCAATGTGATCCATATGACATCAATGATTCATGTGACATCAATGACAACATAAAATAACTCAAATTTCCAACAACAGGATATCTTCATGACATAACTAAATGGTAATATCTGATATGTGAACCCATATAGGTGCAAAATTGATGTCTTGGGTTTGGGGGTTGAAATCTTCCTCCCATTTTCTAAGGAATAAACTCTTTCTACCATAAAACCAGGACCCTCCGATGAGGATTTAGGAATAGTCATTCTAGTTGTTTAACTGGATCAAAAAAACCCTCTGGATAGGGCCACCAATTGGAGGCTTCCTATTGTTCACCATTTGAACCCAGCCCATTTTCTTATGGATTCCATGTCGGGTCTACCCCCGACAAATTTCCCAACAAGGGAGAGGGATTTGATAGCTAGTTTCTCTACCATAACTAAAATTGGGATCACGAGGTTTCCCCTAGAGTCAATAGGAGGGGGATGGGTCTTAGTCCTAGAAGATTTGGGATTTGGAGTGTCAGTTACCTTCTCAAGGTAAGTTTACAGAGTCGCATCCTTCAAAGGAGGATTGTTATTTGGGATGGGGGGAACAAAACTCTTTTTCTACGGTCGATCATTGTTCAAGCTCTCCTTCCCACCAGGGTCTGGCTTGGGGCCCTTTGGGTCATCCACCTTGGTAGCTATGTTTGAAGGGGGGATCTCCCTTTGTTCTAGGTCAAAATCCCCTACCAGGGAAATCCCACCTGAAATCACTAGAGCTATTGAGGTCGTTGTTGTTGTTGCCATCACCAATTTTTCTTTTGCATCAGAAGCTGATTATTTCATAATTATTAATCATTTAACTTGATTCTATTTTCTTAGTTTCATTTGTAGGAAATGAAAATTATAGAAAATGAAATGAATAAAATGAAATATTAAAAGTGAAATTATGATGTAGACTAAATCTAGGTGTGTGTATATGTATATTGTGCTTATATGTGCATATATGTGGATCCACATATGATTTAACTAGTTGATATATTTTATAATTTAAAATGATGCAATTTAATTTAACTTATAGTCTAAGACTAATTCTACTCACTAACTAATTCTACTCTATTTCAGGAAACATAGAGCAAGGAACTGACTGTTGAGAGTGATCTCTACCTCCTAGAAGACAGTGTAATTCTCTTCTCCTCTATTCTAATTTATTTCAGTAAATAATATTTGTTAACTATTTGCTATTTAACTCATAGATGCAAGAAAATAAATTAAAGATTACATAAATAGATAAATGATAAAAAAAACTACAAGATATAGTTACCAAATTCATGGAGAAAAATGTTGTTACTTTATTGATGAACTTCAATTCTTCATGTGTACAATGTGAATGATCGACTAATCAGATGGCAGATGATGAAACAATAGATCCTAGATATTAGATGGTAGCTAGACCTTTTCAAAGGTATCCACATTGTATTTTATAATGTCACTTAGACATTTACAATAAAATTCTCTTTTGCCATTTGTTACATTTCAAATGCTCAAATATTTGAATTCCAATATTTCATAACAAAGATATTCTAAAATTAAGACACACTAACAACTACCTTGGACTTATTACAATTGAAATTGTCCAAGTGGTAAACTTCCAAACTAACATAATCAAAAGACCTAAACTTAACTAAACTTAAATAATTTGATGATAAGATAATACAATTGTTTGTCCTCTTCTTACGAGAAGAGATAAATTAAGTTTACATCCATATCTAAGCAACTTAACAATTCAACAACATTATAACTTTTAATAACAAACCATATAACAGATTAACAAATGTCAAGTCACGTATACAATGCCAATGTGCCAAATAATCGTACTAACTATGAGACCCATGTAGAACTATTGTGCTATCATAAGACGTGGAATTCTAGTGCATCAAATGGTTTACTCAATCAAAATTCTTTCCATAGACCCTTTTTGTAGGTGCTTTCTATAAAACCTTTTCGTAATGCACTTTCAAGTGGATTCTCAATGCACTTCCATGTGGCTGGTCCGTCCATACTTGACCTATGTTCGGCTATTGTTGTTCTTGTAAAATTTCCATATTATTTCGCTATTTCATATTGAATATTATCTCATGCCCAAAATTTTCCATATTTGTCTCCATCATTTTCACATTTTAATCTCTTGCCATGTGTCCGGTCTCATAGCATTCACAACATTAAAATGCAATGTTTTCATAATCCACGTATTGATCTCATTCTCTTGATTTAAATTTAATCCTAATGGATTGTAGTAAAGGTTGTAAAATATCCATGGCAACATATATTCGAGTGTATACATATGCCTTCTCTCCTTAGTAGTTGGTTCCTCCTAGATGAACTATCCTAGAGTATTTCTAATATTATCATAATCTTTTAATTGATGAGTTAATAAGGAAGTCCAAAAAGCCTAATCCACACCATAATCCTTTTCATAGTCTTTGTCTCCATAGAATAATTCGCACTCTATGGTCTTAAATAAAATTCATCTTTACCCCTAAACTGAGTACACCATTGATTATTTTATCCCTTATTTATGAACTACAAAATATAATGAGGAAAAAAATTTTGAAAGAAAATTCATGAAGTAATTTGAATTCAATCTCCACTTTCACTTGATCCAATTCTGAATCTCACAAAAACTTGGCCAGTATCCATAGATCTTACATATTAATCCTCTAGTTTTAAGAATCATTATATCATGTTTGATCATCTCATCCTTGGTAATCACTTTTGGTGTAGTATTTTTTACTTGGAAATGGTTTTCTATAGATTTGATCTTTCTATTATCGCTAACTAGGGCATCCTTACTTCAAGTAAGAACTTCAAAAATGACTTTCTAGTAATGTTACCTAGATTTTCTTCACATGGAGCCTTCATTTTTTTAGTTTCTCCTAATATTTGGAACAAGAAGAAGTGGCATTTGTTTTTTGCTCGCACTTTGATTCCTACTCACTCTCAGCTTGCACTTGCTTTCGATTCACAAAATTGAAGATATATTTTAATTAAGAATAACTCATACATTATTACTTGTGATATCAAAAATAAATGTAAAATTAAATCAATTACAACATTATTTTTATATGTTCATATATTATTAATGGAAGTGGTATCTTGAAAATGACAACTTATTTATAAAGAGAATCAAGATAGTAAATAATTTAGCCAATCACGATGTTGATTTTTATCTTGGAAAAAATCAGCCTTTCGAAGATAACTAGTCAAGGGAAATTATGTCCTTAATAAAAATGATATTAAGGAGTTCATAGATAGATAGATAGATAGATAAGTATTAAGGATTTCATAGATAGATAGATAGATATTAAGAAAATTATGTCCTTAATAAATATGATATTAAGGAGTTCATATATAGATAGATAGATATATAGGTATTAACGTGAACGGAATTCCAATCATGGAATATGCCACTAGACTTGCATCATCACATTAACCGGTTAGAAAGAAAGAGGTCCAACCCCCACACACATGCCCAAAATCAATGTTAATAGGGGTGAAGAATCCCACAAAGTGGGACCAAGGGCTTGCACCTTTAAGCCTGCTACCCCATTGGAAAAGAGTATGGCAAGTGTTGGGGTTTATAAACCACTCAAGTCCCACAACATAGTTAATGTGGGATTATTCACAAACACACACACATAAACTACACTAACAAGATAGATAGGTATTAATATGAACAAAATTCCAATCATGGAATATGCCACTAGACTTATATCATCACATTAACTGGTTAGAAAGCAAGAGGGCCAACCCCCCACACACATGCCCAAACTCGATGTTAATAGGGATGAGGAATCCCACAAAGTGGGACCACGGGCTTGCACATTTAATCTTGCTACCCCATTGGCAAAGAGTATGGAAAGTGTTGGGGTTTATAAACCACTCAAGTCCCACAACACAGTTAGTAATATATTTGATAGAGTGAGTGTGGTCTACCGGCAAGGACACCACTTGCATTATCGGTGATGTGACCCGGGTTCAATCCCCATGGTGGATGTGTATAAGAAGTATTTACTCTATATATATATATATATATATATATATATATAATAGAGAAAACATAGTAGTTTGAGGGAGATGAATAATATATTTGATAGAAAGGAAAATTGAATATGATTTAATTGACTAGTTACTTGTGCTATCAATAAAAAATAACTCGTACATTATTACTTGTGCTATCAAAAAATAAATGTAAAACTAGATCAATGACAACATCATTTTTTAATGGAAGTGGTATCTTGAAAATGAAAAAATGACAACTTATTTATAAAGAGAATCAAGATAGTAAATAATTTATCCAATCACAATGTTGATTATTATCTTGAAAAAATCAACCTAGTCAAGGGAAATTATGTTCTTAATGAAAATGTTATTAAGGAGTTCATAGATAAAACATAGTAGTTTGAAGGAGATGAATAATATATTTGATAGAATGGAAAATTGAATATGATTTCTAATATCAAATATTATATTTTAATGTTGAATAAAAATAACCTCAAATAAAAACCATATATAAAATATAAAAAAGTAATATGTTTTTGAATGATTTTACACATGTTTTTATGAGAGGGATCTCGATCCTCTCATGCTGAGTGGGGTTTGAACCTTGGACATCTCAAATATAGGCCAAAGCCCTTATCACTGCAGTAAGCTTATATCTATTAAAAAAATAATATTATTCATGACTTAGGTATAAACATATTGTAAAAATACTGAAGTGTATATATTACAAGGAACATAATTACATCGAATAAAATTTGTATATTCTATACTGATAGAAATAAACAAGTTTACTATTTTAGTCCAAGCCACATGTTCTTTGCATCATAGTTGTTGATCCAATCTATAATCTATAATGCAAGATAAAACATGAGTATTAAAGATTGTAGCATTATCATAATGTTTGTTGTTTATGGTTAAAACTAGATATGAGTGGAGTATTAGATTAAAAAATAGTACTTTGTATAATAGATTTTTAAAAGGCATTTTAGTGAATGTGTACAATGACATTGTTATGTTCAAACATGAATTATCTTTCTATAAAGGAAGTCACATAGTATGAAAAAATAATATGTTTATTTTAAATATCTCTTATATGTAATTTTTATTTACATTAATACTAGTCTTGGAACATGCATTGTAATTTGGAATGAGCTTGTATATATATTTAGAGCTATCTATTCACATATAGTAAGTGCTTCTACATTTTGTATATACCTTAGATGTCAAGGAAAATAAAAAATTCAAGTTTTCCCTACTTTCTATTGTTGAGTTCGATATGAATTTTAACTAGGGCGTTTAGAATATCTTAAATATTCAAAAATGTTATTATAATATATATATATATATATATATTTTGTTTGATTGATTGAGTTCATTATATTGTTAATAGAAATATTAGTTTTTTTAGCATGAATTTGTCATTAGATTGAAGCAAAAAGAGTTACAAAAAATAATATAAATACAAATGAAATTTAAAAGTATAATTTAGCATAAAGTATTTGCTTGGAAAAGGAGGTGGAAAATAATAAAAAAATATAATGAATAGAAGAGCTTTTTAGAAAGTGGATTTATTGTTATATGATGGTGATTTATTTATTTTTTTAAAGTAGGGTTTTTTTTCAATGAGTTTACACATGTTTTGATGAGGGTCCGAGTTTCCACATATTGAGTAGGGTTTTAGCCCTGGACATCTCAAATAGAGGCAAAAGCCCTTACCATTGTAGTCAGTTTGCAACCCTAAAGTAGGATTTTGAAAGGATTGTCCTTTCTCTTTTACATTGATTTAGTCACATTGATTTATTTGGTGTTGTCGAGATTTAAACCTTGGTGTGTATTACATCAACTATTTGTCCAATCATTAAAGCAAAGACTCATTTGGTCCCCTCATATAGGGGTTTGAACTTGAGTCTCCTAAATGAAAACCCAAAGACTTACCACTATGATATATCTCTTGGTATTTTTCATCTACTTTATTGTTACATGTTAGCTATCTATTTTATTGCATTTTATTTTTAACATATGGTGGGTTCTAAGATACATTGAACATGTGATAATGACAATAATAATTCCATTTGTATATGGTTTCAAGCTTGTCAATATTCAAAATTTTTATTCACAATAAGCTAAATTGGAATTTTTGTTTTCAATATTATGCACAATCTCTACAAACAAAATATTGTTCTTTAATAATGCAAACTTAGCTCTAAGAGAAAAGTAATTTGCAAACTTAACTATAAGAGAAAAGTAATTTGGAAATTGTACAAAGAGATTCAAAGACAATGGGCAAGAATTCTTCTAAGTACATTGAGCCCAATGACCCAAGCTTAATCTTTACTACATTCTCCAAATGCTTGTACTATGAAACATATTTAAAAATTTACTTTATGTAGTGAATAAAGGTCTAAGATGGGTGGTGGGAACTAGAGAAAAATATATATATTTGGATGGATATTTGGTGTGATAAAAAACCACTTAATCTAGATATAATTTTGAAACCATGGATAAGATTACTCTAAGAAAAATATGGTGATAAGGCTTTGAACATTATGTACAAGGATCAAGAAGGAAGATATAAACGAAAAAAAAAAAAACTTATAAGTATACTAGGCATTGTTGCTAGGAGGTAGTTAAGCATAAAGATAACAATAATGATTATTTTGAGGGGAGTCAAGGATAATCTAATTTGGGAGTTGAATAGCTTAGGAGAATACACAACAAGAAGCTGATATAATGTAAAGCATCAACAAAATAGTAATCCACAAGAATATGGAGAGATATTTGGAATATCCCAAGCATTCCAAAAGTTAAAATGTTTGTATGGCTAGTAGGTCATAAGTAATTTTTATCCTAGGATAACCTAAAGAAAAAGGGTTTTCTTGACCTCTCATAATGTGTTCCATGTAAAAAGGAGAAGAGTATAGACCATATCTTGGGACACTATTCAATAGTATGGGAACTATGGCAATGGATTCTTAATATGTTTGGTAAATGCATGGTGACAAATGGAAAAATTGAAGAATGGTTAAAGCAATGGTAGAGCACTTTTAAAAGTGAGGCATTATAGACATTCTAGAATACATTGAAAGATACAATACTTTGGACTATATGGATGGAAATAAATAGAAGAATATTTACAGGAAAGGAAAGAAATTTAGAGGTAATGAAAAGGAAGATTTGTTTATGTAGTGAACATTCACTACATGGATTTCACTTTACAAAATTTTTGACTAAAAGTGAAAAACCAAAGTTCCAATGAAGTGTCATTAAGTTCTAAAATTCAAGAGGCAATAAAATTTCTAAAGGGCACAAGAGGAACAAAAATGTTGAATATCATAAGTCAAAAAGTTTCGAAGGGAATAAAAGGAGCAAAACTTTTGAAGGTCAAAAGTTGTTAAAGTTCCAAAGAGGAAAAATGAAGAAAATTTTTGAGGGTCCAGTCACAAGTTACATGATATGGATATTTATAGGTATAATATTAAATCTTTTTTATTTTAATGTCAGCATGAATTGTCGAAAACTTGTAGATATTTGTATTTGGTATCTAGTATGTCTATTTAAAAGTTTGTAAAATAATAAATTATTTAGTTGGATTTTTTAATCCTTTGCATTGGTATCAGGGTAGCCACAATCTAGTCATGAGGGGTATTTCCCTCATGAACATCCCCCTCCCACCCTTCTACAAATTTTAATTCCTCTCCCTCTATACAATTTCCTCTGTTTTCAATTTGGTCGTGTTGTTTTTGGCTAATACCGCCCCTACTGTGGCCTTCTCTCTCCCTCATTGCATAAGCATGGAACTAAACTTGTCAATTGAGAATCTTTTATGATGGCCCTTTGTGACCCTCATATACATTCCTACCACAATATATCCCATAGCCAACCACAACCAACTAACTAGCAGTCGATGTGCCTATGGACCGTGAACACCTTGTTCTTATCTAGCCATGCCATGGCCTCTCCATGTTATCTTTGCATATTTATTATTCACATGATGCAACAATGAGGAATCACTAGATCTAGTTTAGATAGACATCATCGTCAGGTGATCCATGCAAGATAATTTGACAGATAAACCTCTAAGTTTGGAGACAAATGGAGCAAATCGAACAGACTCATTTTCAAAAGCTTGGGAGGCTTTGTCCTAGGCATTAGCAAAGCTGATTCATGATTGATGAGTGATGGTGGAGTTGATATATGATTGATCCATTATTAATGAATATTTCATTTTTGAAATCCCTAGGCAGATATTGAGGGCATCATTGATTTCATTCGATGGAGGGAGAATTCGTTGTAGGGGAACATCCTACTTTTGAGGAGCACATCATGGAACACCAGTGAACACCATGTCCAAGTACATATAAGATGGTCCATCAATCGATGGCCTCTCCACCATTTCTTGTTTATGGTTGCACAAGATGCACTTGCACTTGAATGTTTTTGCTATAGCATTGAGGCCTTAACAACATCAAATATTCTCTCCTTGCATCATGCGGCCTCTCTTTATCGCTTGATGGAAAAATCCACATGCACAGAAAAGTGGCAACATTTGTTTGAAGTATGCCATTTGTATGATGGTACAAAGCGATAAATATTTGCTTGATGATGGTGAAAGTAGATCAAAAACCCTATCCACCAAATTTTCTTGCAATTACAAACTATAGGTCAGGCATGTTGTTTGTTACAAAGAAGATATTTATCCTACATTTTTTGGGAAGGTGCTTTTAGCACCTTAAAAGGGGGAAAGCTTCCCTTTTGTATCAACCACCAGTGGTGGTCAGTAATCCATCTATTTGGTATTATTTTATTCTTTGTTGACCATTTTCAACTATCGTTTACCTTCATAGAATTTATTAGCTGATTTATTCATGTCTTGCTATGTGGCATATCGAGAATAAAAATATTTTGTTTTATTTTTTTTATTTTTTTAGGATTTAATCCCACGTTTTATGTGTGGGAAGGAAGCAATGCTTTAAATGGCACTAGGTTTCCAATGTGAAATAGCCAGCCAGACGACTGGCTAGGGGGCTTTCTGGTGCCTTTCGAGACCTATAGCCACATGGCATCCACAAACTCTATGGACTTGTTGACTTTTTAAGAGTTTACCCTCACAACTATTGAACTACCGTTGACCTCATGGGCTAATTTACTCCAAATATTTTGATGTTCTATAAAGGTATTCTTGACCTACAGTGCTTTGAAGTTTATATTATATAGAACTTCATTCATAAACAGATTGTTGTAATATGAAGTGCATTCTCGGTTGAATCTAACACTCCTTCAATCCACCATCATTTTTAATATATTTTTAGAAGCAATCCTTCCTTCATAATACCTTTATCCCTTTCTATGTGATTATTGTTACCACATGGATAATTCACACATTGAAGTTGTATTCGCCCCTAGTAGGCTTATCTCTTCATGGATTTTTTAGCTACTAGCACCACAAAAAGCACCACTTCTACATCAGCTTTCAATTTAGCTTCTTAGCTATGTTCAGATTTTGAAACCTTCTTCTTAATATTATGGTTTTGTAATAAGGAGTGCAGTTCGGTGGTACCCAACACTCTATTCTATGACTTGTTTTGGATCACAATTATTTGTGCCTTTTTTCTCAAGTGAACCTCATAATTAGTAATCTCCTCTTTCACACTTGGCGGTTGTAGCAACTGGTTATCCATGCAATCCGGTAAGATGAGCATATTACCATAAGGACACTTGAAGGATATTTCCTCCACTCTTCCTCCACCGACTATAGTTACAATATGCTTGCTTGGCAAGATTGTTTGTACTAAGTTTTGGGTGCATGCTTATGGTTCAACATGGTTGGTGTGAAGAGTTGCGACTTCTTGAATATTGAATGACATTTTTACAAGGCCCTTTTTTTTAAGCATAGTAGTGCTCTTTCCTACATGCTAGAGGTTGACCCACGAGGCAACAGATCTCGTGATACCATTGGAGATTCCTATTAAGACCCTTTTTTAGCATGTGTTTTGCTCGTTGATACTCTCTTTGATGGAGTTTTTTTTATCTCCTTGGGGCTCTTGTACATCGTCTCTCTCTCTCTTCTCTTTTGAACCACTTTGGAGGATTTTATTTTTTATGCACTTATACTTGTAATATCTTCTCTTCCACTTCCTTGTAAAAGCATTGGAGTCCAATGCTTCTATGGTGGAGAGGGATGATATGGATATTTATAGGCATAGGATTAAATATTTTTTATTTTAATATTGGCATGAATTATTGATAGCTTGCAGAAGTTTACATTTGACATCTAGCATGTCTATTTAAAAATTTGTAAAATTTAAATTTTCAATTAGATTCTTCAATCCTTCACATTATAAGAGCTTTCAAGGATAAATGAACTAAATTTTTTGAAAAGGTAGATCATCTAAAAGAGTCTAATGAAAGATGTTTGTGGATCTTCCAACAAAGTTGCAACCAAATCATAGAATTTTTTAAAATCCTAATGCATGAAGAAAAGAAAATTTTTAAGAACCCCTCAATTGAAGATCAAACAGTTTGTGTTGTTTCAGAAAATAAGGGAGATACAAAGAAGATAGAAGACTCTAGGATCAAAGCATGTAAAATATAAAAATGACCAATAAGGAAAGGTGGTCTAATATGACAAAGAAATAGGAAGGAGGAAGATCTAATTGCATAACCAACGATTCCCATGATTTTATTGTTGGTGTGAAAACTCCAAAAGGGTAGTTTAAGTATATTAATGGGCGATTACTAAAAGGAGCTAAGATCACCTACTAATATCACTTGGTATCAACAATCTAGGAAAAGTGATTGACCTATTGAAAATAGAAACATAACAACCATAACAACACTCCCAAAATTGACAGCATTGATTATAGTGGGTGCTTGTGTTCAAATTTTAGGATCCCTAGGATGGCAGTTGAAAATATTAGTGGTAATTGAACATCTAGTGAATCATCATTGATGATTCTAGATCCAAAGACCTCAACAAGCTAAAATAACATAATGCAAACTATATCAAGCGAAGCAATAGAGTGGCATCATCCAATTCTTACATGGTTTTTGAGGGAAAATATCCCCATTCTTTTCTATAAATAGTATATTTTTAACATAGCATCCAATCCTATAAGATAAAAAGAAAAATAAGATGATATTCCAAAAATTGATCCCTTACCCAATAATATTCCCACTTCTATCCTTTCCTTTGCTCCTATAGCTAGCGAATAACCTCCATGTTCTCAAATTGTTTTGGCCCCATTGACCTACATGCCTAGCATCACAACCACGTTGGCCTATACTCTTCCAACGATCCCTAAAATATCCTTTATTCAATAAGCTCTAATATGTCCATCCTACATTACTCTTTTGTCATTGGTCCCTGCTACATCTTACCCTCCTTCAGTAATCCCATTTTTTAAACCCTTAACTGCATTTTTGTCACCTTAGAGGCAACAAAAGTCTCATAGGTAGCTATGTTAGCTCTGAGTGAGATATAAAAATATTAGATGATTCAGAAATAGCCATCATAGTATGATAGAAAAATTAATCCAAGGTAGCACAACAACCAAATTCCACTCAAATAATTAGCCACTTTGCCCCTCAAAAAAAGGCATTAGTGTGCACACAAAAAGACCCACTGGTATCAAAATTAGTGGATGAAATAACATAGCACAATTTATAAGTGGCATAAGTGGGATTTAATCTAAAAAATCCTTGAGTTAAAGAGAAAGTGCAACTCATGAATGAGGCCAGAAAGGTTATCTAATATGATATGTGTATTTGAGTCAAAAATTAGTAAAGAAGGAGACAAAGGTGGAGAATGTAAATAATACCTTGATTAACTCTTAGAAAAATACTAAAGTGCTCTAATATCAAGTAAACCTACTCGCTAAATTCCTAAAGGAATAACCTTTAGAATCTCTCTTGAAAGCAAAGAGAAGCAGATTAAAAGCTTTACAGATAGGCTTTTTGGCCAAGAAGCTCAACTTAACTAGGAGAGAGAATCTCTAGAAGGAATTAGAGGATTTGAGGTAGAAGAACGAGATTGAACATTGGCAAGGGATAAAGATCCTAGGTAAGAACAGTAGATATGCCTATTGGGATGAGATTTCTAACACTATAATAATTATCTTCCAACTATTCAAAAATATAGATACAACCACTATTCAAAGTACCCAAGTAATCCAAGAGATGGAGCATAGCCTCATTGAAGCCTCCACAAAGAAGGATGAAGCTAGAACTTATTGGGAAAATTTGGCCATCACATCCAAATTTGAGTTGATGTCTATTGAAATTCAAGACAAAGAAGTAGTAACACAAAAGGTGATCAATCTCCTCTAAAAGAAGTGGGTGATGCAACAATACAAATCCCAAGTATCTATATTATTTTCTACCACTAGGAACCTTAGGAGTCACATTGACTCATTGTTATAGAAGGGACTTACTTCTCCTTGGAGCGAAGATGACAAGATCTACTTAGAGCAAGAATAAATGCCACTACTAAGGCAATATAAGGAGTATGTTTTTCTTTTGAGTATGGTTAGACCCTCCTATGAAAAATGGTGATCGAGCCATTAGCAGAGCTAAGAATCTAGGTGTATGAGGTTATCAATCAAAAAAATTACTCTCATAATGACCAATTAGAGATCCAAGTAATATTTATTCACTTTAAGCAAATCCAATACCCTTCAAAAGAAGAATGGGGATTGATTAAGCAAACATTAGATAAGCTCTAGGATCAATAATTGTTCTTGCACTTTTTTAGATTCTTTTATTTTTTGACTCTACATCCAAGGATAAATGTAGACATTCTAGATTCTCCTTCAACAAGAAAGAATGCCCCTATGAATTGCCAAAAGTATAGTGAGCATTCACTACACTTAGGAGATTTTGACTTAAGAATGTTGGCAATTTTGGGTACCTTGGGCGCATTGTCTTTGCTCAAGTGTTTAAGTTGTCATTGATGTCAAGAAGATTTTGAAGGAATTTGATTTTATGTAAAATAATTTGTTTTGATGAAGGGTTCGGCATGACAGGTTCGAAAGAAAGCATTTTAAAAAAGTGTCACGATATCACGACATGTCGCATTTTCACGACTTGAACAGGCGAGAGAAATTTTTTTAGAAAAATGTCGCGATATCGCGACATGTCGCAGTTTCGCGACTCAAATAGGAGAGAGAATGTTCGGAGTCAAAAATTTCACGATTTCATGACATATTGCAAGGAAGGTTGAACGGACGAAAAAGTGTCACGATTTTGCAACATGTTGTAGGAGAGAGAGTCCGAAAGAAAAAATGTCACGATTTTATGACATGTTGCAAGAGAGAGAGTCCGAAAGAAAAAATGTCATGATTTCGCGACATAATACAGGAGAGAGATTCTGGGAGAAAAAGCATCGCGATATCATGACATGTCGGGTTTTCATGACCCAAAGAAAAGAAAAGCGCTAAGGAGAAGAATTATCGTGATTTTACGACATGCTGCAGAACTCGAAGTGAGAACTGTCGTGATTTCATGACATGCAGCAAAGGGAAGAGTCTGGAATGAGAACTATCGTGATTTCGTGACAGGTTGCAAAGAAGACGTACGAAAGCTGAAAGCGTTGCGATTTTGCGATAGGCTAAAAAGAAGTCGTATGGATGTAGGAAGTGTCGCAATTTCATGACAGGTTGAAGAGAAAGCTTATGGATGTAGAAAGTGTCACAATTTCATGACAGAGATAGTAAGCAAGTCTTCAACAGAAGAAGCATCACGATTTCATGACGAATTCAAGAAGGAAAAGCTCAAAGGTGAAAGCGTCACGATTTCATGACATGTTCCAATTTCGCGAGCGTAAGGCAGAGAAAAGCATAAGGTAGCAAAAGTGTCACGATTTTGCGACATGTTTTGTTTTCGCTAGTGCAAGCCGAGAAGAGTGCAAGGAAGCAAAAGTGTCACGATTTCGTGACATGTTCTGCTTTCACAGGTGCAATCCGAGAAGAGGTTGAGAAAGCGAGAAGTGTCACGATATCGTGACAAAATCCAAAAGCAAGTGTACGGAGGCAAAGATGTCACGATATCGCGACATGTTGTAGTTTCATAGCAAAAGCTACAGGAAAGTTACAGAGACAATGAAGCTGACAGAGTTAAATTTGAGTCGACACAGTTTAGGGTTACAGCTGACTGAGATCAAGGTTTTGATCTTGAAAATGTTAGTACAAAAGAAGAGCTATTTGGAGAGTTGTGGATGAATTTGGAAGTGTGCGTTCAAAGTGTGATGTTCGTAGATAGAGTGTAGGGGAGGAGTTTGATCATCAAGAATAGAGTGCATTTTGTCGAATCATCTAAGTGAGAGAGATCACAAGGAATCAGAGTGCACGAAGACGATGCTATTGTGTTTGCACAAAGGAGCAAAAGTTGTCATTGGATGCGTCATTGAATGAGCATCGAAGTGTGTGATATACAGCCAAAAGAGTGCAGTTAGCATAGAAATGGGGAGTTGATGCTCAGAGTGTGCGAAGACAGTACACAGTGTGTGCAGAGAGATGCCTGAGAGAAGGCAAAGTGTGGCTGTAAAAGCACAGAAGTTGTGTATGTATTGGAGCAGTCTGGGCAGTTTCTAGTGAGAACTTGCAGAGCAGATCTGAGACAAGTCTTAGTGAAGACTTGGGTGAAGATCAAGCAAGCTTTAGTGAAAGCTTGTGAACCACTTTTTGTGAACCAGATTTGAGGACCAGTTGAGGACAGAGATTGGTGAAGATTCGAGGTCATCTGTGCCAGACTGAAGGACTATGTTTGGTGTAGATCAGAGAAAGACAAACGAGGACATTTATGCTAGACCGAAGGACTGTGTTTAGTGCAAATTCAAGGACCAATTTTGGAGGTGATAGAGTTGAGGACAGAGGTCTCCAGCTAAAGCAGGGAAGACAGGTGTCTTCTATGGATAGAGTTCCATTTGCTAAGGGCAGCAGAGGCATAGGTGTTCTAGAGGATCACCAGCCAGAACAGAGCTAGGGGATTCGTGTCTCATTTGGGTTGGTGCCCATAAACATTGTAATTGGGAAAGGTATTCCCAGAATTTGATTTGATAAAATTTAGTGAAATATTTTATCCATGGAGTAGCCCACTTTGGGTGAACCATGTAAATTGTTGTGTCTCTATTGTGGATGGTGTTTTGTGCATTGTTTTGATTACGACTATTGATACTGCTATCTATACACTGCATAATATTAATTTGAAAGTTGAATTGAAGAAAAAAGTAAAAAGTAGTCTTATACTGTTCACCCCCCTCTTAGTATAAGCTTGTGTTCTTCAATTGGTATCAGAGCCGGTGCCTTCAAAAAGTTTAACAGCTTGAAGGAAAAGCTAGAAAAGAACACAATGGATTATCCAAGTGGCAATGCAGCACCTATTCTCGATGGATCAAATTTTGGTCTTTGGAGTGCAAGGATGAAGGTTCATCTAATGACACTTGGGAATGAGGTTTGGGAAGTGATTGAAGACGGGTACACTATTCCTGAACATGGTCCTTATACTAAAGAAGATATGCTCCTACATCACAGCAATTCAAAAGCAATGAATGCAATCCTGAAAGGTTTACAAAAGGCAAATCTTACCAAGGTGATTCACTGCAATACAGCTAGTGAAATGTGGAAACAGTTGCAGGTGGTTCACACAGGTGATGTAAATGTCCGAAAAGCTAATTTGAGACACTTCAAAGGTATGTTTGAACAACTCAATATGAATTATGATGAAAAGATTAGTGACTACATGCTTCGTATAGATGAGGTTGTTAACTCCATGAAAGACTTAGGTCTTGAGCTTGTTGAAAATGATTTTTGTGATAAGATTTTAAGATCTCTTCCTAATAGATTTAGTGAAAATATTTCTGCTATTGAGGAAGCTAAATATTTGGATAAGTTGAAAAAGGATGAGCTCCATAGTATACTTGTAGCATTTGAGTTGAGAACTCAAGTGAAGGTTGATGTCAAGAAAGAGGCAACTTTCAAGGCTACCAAGAAATCCAAGGGTAAACAGCTTCAAGAGAGTGATGAGTCTTCCAGTGATGAAGAGGCATATTACAGCAAGAAATGCAAGTTCTCTAGAAAGCACAAAAGTGTGAAAAATATAATATGTTTCAATTATGGAAAGTTTGGTCATTATGCTACTGACTGTACTGTTCCCAAGAACGAAAGTGATGAAGATATACAGGATTCTAAGAGCAAGGATTCTGAAAAGCATAAGCATCACAGGAAAAACAAAGATGAGTGCAACAATCAAGGAAAGAGGTATTCTCACAAGCACAAGAAGAGTTTATACCTAGAAAAAGCAAGTAAAAGTTCTAGTAGTGATAGTGAAAGTTCTTCAAGTGATACTAAAAATGAGATGTTGTTCATATCAAAAAAAGAGGAAGAACCGAAACATAGATTCATTATCATGAAATGTCTTAGATGTGAAAATTTTGGTCACTTGAGGATGATTGCACAAATAATTATTTGGTTTCTAGTATGTATGAGGATGCTTCAGAAAACTATAAGGAAGATGCATGTATGGTTTTTGAAAAAGATAGCACCTCTAGTGATAGGAAATCTAAAAAAGGGTTTGATGATTCAGAATGCAAACAAATAAAGGATCTAGAAAGTGAACTTACTAACGCTCTTAGTGCTTTGAAAAATGAAAGAAAGAAGAATGCTAGACTCAAGGATAAGTTAGATGAATGTTGTATGGAGAGAGATGATCTCATAGAAAGTCTTGACGTCTCTATGGCTAAGACACAAGAACTCAAGGATGAGTTAGAGTCTAAGGTTCTTGAGTATAGTGAGTTAGAACAGAAAATGGCTTCTTTGAAAGAGGAAACTAAAGAGTACAAGGATAAGCTTTACAGGTTTCAAGATAGCTCCAAAAAGGTTAAGTCACTCATCAAAGGTCAAAGAAAGACAACGGATAAAACAGGCCTTGGTTTTGTCAAGGAACAAGTCGGAGAGTCTAGTAAGAGACTCCAAAAGGAAGAGAGTTCTGATGAGGAAAGTATTTCAGATTATGAGTCCTTGGATGATAGATGCGTAGAAATAGAAAATGAAATTTAGAATGAAAATAAGAAGTTTTCAGGACCCAAGAGGTCGAATAAAGGTAAATTTTACGGCACATGTTTTGCATGTTACAGGTTTGGTCACATGGTTGTACATTGCATGGCTCAAGTGAAGAAGGTGAACGAAAATTTCATAAGCGCTAGTTTCTTTCAAGGGTATTGCTACTCTTGTCAATAGTTTAGGCACAAGGCAGTCTATTGCAAGGTAAATAACAGGAACAAGTTTGATCAGAACAGGTTGAGGCAGAACTGGAAGATTCAAAGAACAGGTATGCCTAAAAGAAATAACATTGTTACTTATTATAAGTGCAACAATGAAGGTCACATAGCTAGACAGTGTAGAGCTAAAATTTCAAGGTACAAGAATAGGTACAGTGGTATAAACAGGTCCAAGGATCAAGGCATGAACAAAAATAGGGATGAGAACAAGAACAAGAACAAGTGACAAGAACAGGAATGATAACAAGAAAAAGAACAGTGACAAGAACAGGAATACGGGCAAAGAGTTCAAGAGAAGGCCCAGCAAGGAAATTATAGATGCTAATGATTATTAGTGCCTAATGGGAGTTTTACTCCTAACCCAAAATTAATCACCTCATCAGGAGGTGGGGGAGGGACTAAGCTAAGAGGCTCATTCTTAGTCTCGAGCCCCAAAGGTGACCCTTTGCCATTGATGACAAAGGGGGAGAAATATGAGTAAGGGGGAGAGCTTCAAGTGAAGAGAAAAGCTTCAAGTCAAGGGGAGAAAAACCTCAAAGGTAGTTTCTCAGTTGTTAGCACAGTTGGTTTCAGTTTTGGCTCCTAAGACGTGTTTTTAGTAAAGGTTTGCCATCAATGACAAAGGGGGAGATTGTTGGCAATTTGGGGTACCTTGGGTGCATTGTCTTTGCTCAAGTGTTTAAGTTGTCATTGATGTCAAGAAACTTTTGAAGGAATTTGATTTTATGTAAAATAATATATTTTGATGAAGGGTTCGGCATGACAGGTTTGAAAGAAATCTTTTTAGAAAAGTGTCGTGATATCGCGACATGTCGCATTTTCGTGACTTGAATAGGCGAGAGAAAGTTTTTTAGAAAAATTTTGCTTTATCGCGACATGTCACAGTTTCGCAACTCAAAGAGGAGAGAGAATGTTCGGAGTCAGAAATGTCACGATTTCGTGACATATTGCAAGGAAGGTTGAACGGACGAAAAAGTGTCACGATTTCACGACATGTTGCAGGAGAGAGAGTCCGAAAGAAAAAATGTCATGATTTTGCGACATGTTGCAGGAGAGAGAGTCTGAAAGAAAAAATGTCACGATTTCATGACATAATACAGGAGAGAGAGTCTAAGAGAAAAAGTGTCACGATATCGCGACATGTCGGGTTTTCGTGACCCAAAGAAAAGAAAAGCGCTAAGGAGAAGAATTGTCACAATTTTGTGACATGCTGCAAAACTCAAAGTGAGAACCGTCATGATTTCACGACATGCAGCAAAGGGAAGAGTTTGGAATGAGAACTATCACGATTTCACGACAGGTTGCAAAGAAGACGTACGGAAGCTGAAAGCGTCACGATTTCGCGACAGGCTGAAAAGAAGTCGTACGGATGTAGGAAGTGTCACGATTTCACTACAGGTTGAAGAGAAAGCTTATGGATGTAGAAAGTGTCATGATTTCATGACAGAGACAGTAAGCAAGTCTTCAACAGAAGAAGCATCACGATTTCGTGATGAATTCAAGAAGGAAGAGCTCGAAGGCAAAAGCGTCGTGATTTTGCGACATGTTCCAGTTTTGTGGGCGTAAGGTAGAGAAAAGCATAAGGCAATGAAAGTGTCACGATTTCGTGACATGTTCCATTTTCGCTAGTGCAAGCCAAGAAGAGTGCAAGGAAGCAAAAGTGTCACAATTTCGTGACATGTTCTGCTTTCACGGGTGCAAGCCAAGAAGAGGTTGAGAAAGCGAGAAGTGTCGTGATATCATGACAAAAGCCAAAAGCAAGTGTACGAAGGCAAAGATGTCGTGATATCGTGACATGTTGTAGTTTCATGGCAGAAGCTAAAGGAAAGTTATAGAGACAATGAAGCCGACAAAGTTAAATTTGAGCCGACGCAGTTTAGGGTTACAGTCGACTAAGATCAAGATTTTGATCTTGAAAATGTTAGTACAAAAGAAGAGCTGTTTGGAGAGTTGTGAATGAATTTGGAAGTGTGTGTTCGAAGTGCGACATTCGTAGATAGAGTGTGGGGGAGGAGTTTGATCATCGAGAACAAAGTGCATTTTGTCGAATCGTCTAAGTGAGAGATATCGCAAGGAATCAGAGTGCACGAAGACAGTGCTGCTGTGTTTGTGCAAAGGAGCAGAAGCGGTCATTGGATGCATCATTGAATGAGCATCGAAGTGTGCGAGATACAGCTGAAAGAGTGCAGTTAGTGCAGAAGTTGGGAGTTGATGCTCAGAGTGTGCGAAGACAGTACATAGGGTGTGCAAAGAGATGCTTGAGAGAAGGCAAAGTGTGGCTATAAAAGCACAGAATTTGTGTATGTATTGGAGCAGTCTGGGCAGGTTCTAGTGAGAACTTGCAGAGCAGATTTGAGACAAGTCTTGGTGAAGACTTGGGTGAAGATCAAGCAAGCTTTAGTGAAAGCTTGTGAACCAAATTTGAGGACCAGTTGAGGACAAATATTGGTGAATATTCGAGGTCATATGTGCCAGACCGAAGGACTATGTTTGGTGTAGATCAGAGAAAGACAAACGAGGACATTTGTGCTAGACTAAAGGACTGTGTTTAGTGCAATTTTGAGGACTAGTTTTGGAGGTGATAGAGTTGAGGATAGAGGTCTCCAGCCAGAGCAGGGAAGACAGGTGTCTTCTGTGGATAGAGTTCCATTTGCTAAGGGCAGCAGAGGCAGAGGTCTTCTAGAGGATCACCAGCCAGAACAGAGCTAAGGGATTGGTGTCTCCTTTGGGTTGGTGCCCATAAACATTATAATTGGGAAAGGTATTCCCAGAATTTGATTTGATAAAATTTAGTGAAAGATTTTATCTGTGGAGTAGCCCACTTTGGTTGAACCACGTAAATTGTTGTTTCTCTATTGTGGATGGTGTTTTGTGCATTGTTTTGATTACGGCTATTGATACTGCTATCTATACACTGCATAATATTAATTTGAAAGTTGAATTGAAGGAAAAAGTAAAAAGTAGTCTTATACTGTTCACCCCCCCTCTTAGTATAAGCTTGTGTTCTTCAAAGAATATTTTCAAATAAGACTAAATCAAAGGTAAAATATGTGGAAGGTGGAGAAATAAGCATTGGATAAGTGTGAGCAAAACAAATTGACCAAAATATAGTGCCACTTTATAAAAATTTTAACTGAAAGTGGAAAACATAATTTTTGATGAAGCATCATAAATTTTTGAAATTTGAGAGGTGACAAAAGTTTTAAAGGGTACAAGAGGAGCACAAATTTTAAAAATGAAAGTCAAATACTTCTAAAGGGCATGAAGGAGAAAAAAATTTGAAGGTTGGAAGTTAAAGTTTCAAAGAGGGAAAATGAAGAAAAAATATAAGAGTTAGATCATAAGTTGTAAGAGCTTTTGAGGACAAATGAAGTAGAAGTTCCAAAAATATGGATCATCCAAAAGAGTTTGATGAAATATTTTTGTGGATCTTACAACAAAGTTTCAACCAAGTCGCAAAAGTTTATAAAATCATGATGCAGGAAGGAAATAAAAGTTTTGAGGACCCCTCAATTAAGATCAAATGGTCCATTTTGTTTCAAAAAACAAGGGATTTGTGGAAAGGATAGAAGACTTTGAGGGATGAAGCATGAGAATGCAAAAATGCCCAACAAGGAAAGGTGGTATGATATTGCAAAGCAATAGGAAGGAGGAAGATTAGATTGCATAAAAAACTCCAAAAGGGGTAGTTGAGATAGATTAATGGAAAATTACTAAAAGGATCTAATATCACCTACTAGCATCACTTAGGCTCAATAATCCAAGAAAATTTATTGGCCTATTGAATATGGAAATATGGTAGTCACAACAACACCCCAAAGTCTAACAATATTGATTGTATTGGGTGTCTATGTGAAGATTTTAGTATCCCTCAGATGTTTGTTGAAAATGCCAATAGTAATTAAACATCTAGTGACTTAGTGTAGACACCAAATTTTAGTCATTTGTACTCAAATTTCTACAAATTCACCAAAATATCCAAATTGCCACAAAACCTTCAACGATTTTTGATATTCGCTCAAATCCTCTCAAAATTCCAATATATGTTCTAATTTGTCTAAATTTCTCCAAATTCTCTCATTTTCCTTCTAATTTTCTAGTTTCATAAAATTCCTCTCTATTCCCCTAATTTCTAATAATTTCTTCTAATTTTTCTCCCAAATCCTCCTAATCTCTCTCAAATTCTTCTAATCTATATTGCTTCCCCTCCAGTCAACTCAATTTCCCTCTAACTCCTAGTTTCTCTAAATTATTCTAACCTCCCTCCAAGCTTTCTAATTCTATTTTAATTTCCTCAATTTCTTCTAATTTCCCTAAGTTCTCCTAAGGTCTCCCTAAGTCCTCTAATTTCTATCTAAACTTTTCTTTTCCCCTTTAATTCTTAAATTCTTATAAATTCTCCCTTATCTTTCTCTAAGTTTCTCCTACTTTGTTTAATTCTCTTAATTCCTCTCACCTCTCCTTAATCTCTTAATTTCTACCTAATTCCTCTCATTTATTCCTCCCTCTCCCCTCAAAACTCTCATAATTCCTCTTATTCATCTAATTCTCCTAATCAATTCCCTCATTAGCCTCTAATCCCATCTTAAACCCTTATCCAAATCCCTAGGAGATTTGCACTCTAATTTAAAAATCTTAATCAAATCCCTAGGTCTCCCCAAATCCCCACCTAAATCCCCTTGGGATTCCCCTCATTTAATCCACTTTGTCCCCCATCCATTTTCCCTCCAATATGGATGAATTAAAAATTGCACAAAAAGCCCCAAGTCAAAGCATCTAACATGCACAATAAATTGGTTGGTCCTTCCCACACATCTTGGCAATTTTTATAAATTTTAAATTATGGTTGCACCCTCCAAGGTACACATGCTCCTATGCACATTTCACATCCTCCTAGGTCAATTCATGGCACTTGGGTGGGTAAGTATTCACCCCATCCAAGGCTATTAAATGGGGGTGATGCAAATTCCTCTATGTGTCCTCCCTAATATTTTCCTTGGATTTCCCCCATTCCACTTGGCTTCATGTCATCTCCATGTCACCCCTTATTCCTTCATCAAAATTCTATAAGTACCCTTCCATTTTCATCATTTTCATGAAGACACATTGACCCTTACCAAAATGCTACCAAAATTCTTCTAAGACTCAAGTATGAATCTTTCAATTTTCAATATTTTTATTGTTGTTTTTATGCTTAACACAGGTGCTACTAATGATTTCATGTTTGCATGTGTGTAGGACTCAAGACTCAAATCAATTCGAAATGGTGGTCACAACAAACCCACCATACATTTGCTTGTGGCATAGGAAAATCATGACACCATAGTCACTTTGTAAAAGAGATCATCCCCCTTTTGGACACATTTATTTTTTTAAAAACGTCCTACAAAGGGTTGATTTGTATTCAAAAAGACTCATTTCGATATAATACAATATTTTAGTTTTATTGCAATGGTGTATTTTTTGTCTACAAAATGGTGATCACAATATATTCTTAGCTACTTTTTTAAGCTTATTAATGTTTCTTAAACAAAAAATTAGCTTTTTGTTTTTTGTTGTTGCAAGGTTTGCATTTTGGTAGCCCCTTCACCAGTAGGAAATCTAGGTAGGTGTTGTTATTTAATCTCTTTAAAAAAATCGCCCTTCTATGTCTTTTTCTATTTTATTTTCATTTTGAAAAAATATATTTCTTGTCATTTTTTTCCCTTTTATTTATGTTATTATATATAAAAAATATATCATTTTATTTATTATTATTATTTTTATATTTAAAAAAATTAAACATAAAAAAACCACAGGGGGACTCGTGGCCCCCACATCCTTGGCCCCTCCCTGGACCTCCTGCACATTTTATGGGTTGCATCATAGCCCCCTTCTCCCTGAGCCCTATGGTCCCCATGGTCATGCTCGAGTTTGACCCCCTGTAACCCTCATGATCATGCTTGAGCACAACCTCCCCTATGGTCCTCTTGGGTTATGCTCAACGCATGATCCCTCCACCCAAGTTGTGCTTAGTGCACAACCCTTCCCCTGAGCTCCTCAAGTCCTTCTCAATATGCAACCTCTTCCCTAAGCCACCTAGGATGCACTAAGGTGTGATCCTTACCTCCCTTGAGTTATCTCATGGGTTTCTCAACCCACACTCCTCCTGAGTGCCTCTCTACAAGCTACTTGGCCCACTCTCCTGCTCCTTACGATCCCTTCCCTTGTGCACTCTATCATCCTACCTCCCCATGGTCATGCATTGAGCATGGTAATGCCCCTGAGTTCCTAGCCTCATTGAGGTATAGCCCCCTATGCCCCCATGCGGTATCCCTATCGTAGAACCACCACAAGATTAATGTAGATCCCATACCCCCTACTAAAAAAATAAGAAAATATTAATAATAATAACCCCTCCTACACCCCATCATGGAGCCCTTAGCCCACCATCATGGGTTATTCCCCTACGTGTCCCTCCCTCACCTTCTCCTCTCATCCCCTCATATATCATGCATAGAGCACAATCCCCTCCTCCCTTAGCCCCCCATGGGTCACGCATAGAGTGTAGATCCCTCCTCCCTTAACCCCCCATGGATCATGTGTAGCATGCGACCCCTTCCTCTTTGGCCCCCCATCATCATGGCCCTCTTAACCCCCATAAGTGGGTTATGCTCCATGCATGGCCCCACCCTTCCTACACCACCTAGATCATGCTCCTTGTACAATCCCTCTCTTCCCCCCTCCCTATGGCCTCCTCATCATGCGATCCCTGCATGGATAATGCACAGACCCTATGGTCCTGAACATACCGCTCTACCTATAACCCCACTTACCTCATATTTCTCACTCTATCCTTCATGCTCCCTCTCTTGTGACCTCTCCCCCCACCCAAAAAAATGGCCTTATGACCAACATATCCTACACATGCCTGATGCAAATGTGGGCCTGCATCTCATCCCCCACCCCCTTATTAAAAAAACAATTTGAATTAAAACCAAAATCAAATTCAATCAAAAAATAATCAAAACTCAAAAACAAAACAAAATCAAACCACCTTACCAAAAAAAAATCAAACTTTTCATTAGGCACTTAAAAAAAATTCAAAATATTTTGTTTTCCAAAAACAAAATGATGCATCTTAGCATAGTAAAATTTACCATTTTGTATAAATTTTGCATTAGGCACTTTTCAAAGCACTGAATAAAAAATCAAACATATAACTTCAAACATCAAATAAAACACAATAAACTTTTTTTTGTTATACACACTTTTGCACGTTATCATTCTGCACATGGATATATTGTGTGAGGAAAACCTCCTAGTGAGTTGGACTTCATACCCAACCACCGCTCGAGCCCCTAGATCACCATAGTTAGTACATGTAGTTTCTTATACTTCATCATCGAGAAATTGGATACCCTTGGGACTAGCCTAGGGTAATATTGAGGTTAGATGTCCTTTGACCATGGGGCTTAATAATTAGTGGATTCACAACTATCATTTTTGTCCAATCTTGATCGAGGGTGATGTGAAAGCTTGGGTAGGCCGGTAGTAGGACTCAAACAATGCGACCTCCTTCAGGAGGTACTTTTTATCTCCTTAGGATACCCATCACCTATCCTTCATCTTAGCTAGCCACATTAGTCATTCATGTCTCATTCCTCGAAAGGAGGATGGGCATGAACACACCCTTTTAGATCTCATTCCATCACCCATATTTTATAGATCCTAGGTTTAGGGAACATAAAACACACAAAAAACCAAAACAAACTCAAAAATTGCACAAAAACAAAAACAATACCCAAAATAGTCTTCCATTGACCTACATTTCTCAAAACCATCCCAACACATTCCAAAATTTTCCAAGAACAACGAAAAACATTACAAAATACATCAAAATTCTAAAAACATTGCAAAAATGCACCAAAAATTCCAAAAACATTGCAAAACACATCAAAAATTCCACAAACATTACAAAATCCCTATTATTTCAAAAAAAAATACAAAACCATCAAAAACATCCAAAAACACTACAAAATTTTTCAAAAATCTAAAAAAAACATTACAACAAGCATCGAAAATTCCAAAAATACTACAAAACTTCACAAAAACATCCAAAAATAATGCAAAACTTAAAAAAAAAAAACCATTTGCTTCTTTGCTTGATTGAATGCTTGGATTTTTTTACATAGGTAGCAACTCCCTTTCACAAACACCTAAACCACCATAAAAACCTCCAAAACTATTTCCAAATTCATCCTTTCTCCATTCTATCTTGTCTCTATCCACTTATGGTCTAAACCCAAAGCTAAGTCTGTGTCCACATGCATATCACACAAACCACCAACCAAATTCATCCACACCAATCATGCCCATCCATTCCTTCTCACTAGTCATCATTGCATCTGCATATTCTGCATCATGCCTTCACAAACCACCTTATCACTTGATTTGGATGACACTATCAAATCAAATCTATTAAGAATATTGATCAATCCACAACACCTATTTTTGGACTCACTGTCTATCCTAGAACCTTGCTTAAGACTCTCATACACCCTAATCTTCTAGTTTAAAATACATAATTTATCTTCTCAACACAAACTCTAATCTTCTTTGCTATGCACCATGCCTATGTTACAACTAAGATGGTAAAACTGACCTCCACCTACAATAGATTATAGCATCATGAGAACACCTACCATATGCCCAGCTCATTTTCTAACCTTACTATGCTCAACAAGTTATCAATGGCAAGTTTCAAATATTTTTACTTCCATCATTAGGACATGCTACATTGATCATAATTTGAGATGATCTTACATCACCTTCTCAAGTGTCTAATAAATCCACTTTGCATCCATCATCAACCACATTATCATCCTATCGCTCATCAATTTTACCCTTTCCACTCTTTCCTCCTCCTCTAGCTTGGATGACTCATTCACCCTTCAAAATAAATTTTAACTTTGAGGGTTCATCCTCTAGTTTGTCCTCTTCCCATATTCCCCTTGGTTTGAAGGGGGGCATCATACATTTCCTCACCCCCAATTTTATCACATCTCATCATTACTACAACAAATCACACCACAAATGCATAACCCGCTTGCATTCAATTTTTAATCTGCTCACATTCAATTTTCAATCTTGCTCACATTCATTTTTCAATCCACTCACATTCAAACTCTAATAATATCATATTCAATTCACATATATTCCATCCCTCCTTTTCTTATCTTATTTCCTCACACATCACTCCTAGTTGTATGGTCATACTTTGAGTGGCTACATACCATGGACCGTTATGCCTTCCCTACTTTGTTTTTTTTCTCCTTTCTCCCCTCCTTTCTTCATTCCCTATCCTCATTTTTTTGCCTTCTTCTTTCTTCTTTTTCATTCTTTGTCCTTTCCATCTTCTTATCTCATAGTCACTTTGTCTCATCCCTATGTGATCTAATATTTGATCTCAAAGCAATTTTGATCATTGTTCAGATCATTTTTGTCTATTCCATTACACTTGGCTTCGTTGCCTTAATCAAGGGCATCTTCATGATCGCATTTGTCCACCCCTTTCATGTGTCATTCACTTTCATGCACATTTTCCTTACATTATTACCCCATACCGTCACACCATTCATATGACACATTTTCTCCTTCGAAGTCTCTGGTTCAAAGAATCTCTAGGTTCTTTTAGTCACTCAGCCATTCCTAGTATCTCAATCAATATCTAGTGAATGTCAATCAATCCTCGAGTGTTATCGGTCATTCCTGGATAACTCTACATTTCTTTTGGACCACACACTGTGCCATATATTAATTAAATTTTGGTACCTAAGAAATATGAACTCATGAGTCACTATCACCATAAAGCTAACGGTTTCCCCTATTCATACTATCATCCACATGATCTAACCCTGAGAATTGACAAAAGGACAAGCATAAAAAAAGAGTCAAAAATGTAAAAAAAGAGAGCAAATAAAAAGCTTGAATCCTTGGAATTCTCAGGTCTTTAGATCATGGGGTTAACCTCCATCGAGGCTATAGATGTCTGACTGGTAGTGGAGTACACCCTTCACATGGTGACATGTCTATCATATTAATGACCTTCTTTTGTACATACCTATGTACGCTCTTGGGTGAGCTAGCTTATTGGCATAAGCTAAAAATGATTTATAAAACCTTGCTTAAAATCAGCAATGAAAATTCACTACACACATTGTTGGTCCTTGAGAGACTTAAATACCTAGGGTGATCTTAGTATCTTTAAGGGTTTGTTTGATTAGTAGATGAGTTTGATTGAGTTCATTAGGGTGTTTGAGCTTCTTGAAATTATATTTAGATTCTTCATCCCTAGGCCATATAAATTGATAAGTGGTTTCATTCTCATTTTTCTCTCTATCATTTGTTTCATCCATATTTTGTGTCCCATATTACCATTTGTCTCATAGTTAATTCAATACTATTGTGTTGACACCCCTGATTAAGCAATTAAAGTCGTGTATATCGATATGTGTCTATGTGCTTTTCAAACAATGATCAAACTTGCATACATGTATTTATCTTATTATATCTATCACACCTGCTTTCATCTATCGCTATCCATGCCTACTTTTATCATATCACACATTCATCATGCACAATTAATCACATCATCATCCACCATATCGCATATCAAATCCTGATCATTTAACATGTCATATCTATCCAACCACATTCATTTCTCAAACACCAAAATCTACATACATAACACCATCCATACATCACATCATATCAAAAATCCCATCGCTCATCCTCCTATATCTATCATGCATCAATAAATCCACTCATCACATATCTATCCACATACCTCATCCTCACCTCTCAAAAAGAAATAAAAGGTGATGAATGAAATGAAAATGATTATAAAATGAAGGCCTCTCAAGCGTAAACCAAAAAGATCATCTCTATTGATGTCCCCAAATACAAAATCAACTGCTTGTTTTAAAAGGTTGTTTCCTTTACCTCGTACTCACATCTCAAATCCAATCAATCACCAGGTTCAAAAGGTTGCATCCTTTTGTCAAAGGTTGTGCCCTTTACCTCACATTTGCATATCAAATCCAATCAATCATCAGGTTCAAAAGGTTGCATCCTTTTGTCAAAGGTTGTGCCCTTTGCCTCACATTCACATATCAAATCCAATCAATCACCAAATTCAAAAGTTTGCATCCTTTTGTCAAAGGTTACACCCTTTTCCTCGATGCACAACCCAATCAATCAATCAATCAAAATTCTCAATCATTTAATTAATTTAGTTTGTAGATTTTCAACGTATCACATCTTCCCCATAAACACAAGCACAATCACAGAAACACATTGGCACATAGGCTCAGTATTATGCTTAGGCTCAATCATAGTCACATATAAACATACACACATAAGGACATAGGCACATAGGCACATTCTTAGTTACAAGCACACAGTCACAAGTCACAGACATACACAAGCACATAGGTGCAATCACACAAGCACAAGGAACAATCATACATAAGCACAAGCACATAGGCACAATCGCACAAGCATAATTACATAGGCACATTCACACTCATAGTCACACAATCACAGTCATAATTACCATCATAGACACAAGCACAGTCACAGTCACATGTAGAGTTCAATTCCCTCATTTCTAGTTTCTCAATGCAAATTTTTCATTTTCCTGGTGTAGTATTTTAGCATAGGTTTTTATTCTCATGGATTAGTCTCTTAACGTAGATTTCCTATTTTCTTAGCTCATTATTCTAGGTTTCTTTACTTGCATTTGGCTCAAAGGACTTATTTGAATCATTAGCTTAGGTTTTTTACTTGTTTGACTCATTTGACTCATTTGACTCATTTGGCTTATTAGCATAGGTTTCCTATTTTTCCCTGGTGCAATGTCTTATCATAGATTTTTTATTTCCTAGCGTGGTCTCTTAGCATATATTTTTCATTTCTTAGCTTAGTTCTTAGATTATATTTCTTTTATTGTCCATTATATTAGATTTTCTTTTTCATGCATTAAATTAGATTTTCCTTCTTGTGCATTAGATTAGATTTGCTTTTTTGCACTAGATTAGATTTACTTTTATGCAATTCACTACTTTCATAGATTAGATTTCTTGCTTTCCTAGATTACATTTACTTGCTTTCCTAGCATAGACCCCTAAGTGACCCTCGTACCCAGTAATCTACTTTAGACACCTAGCGATTGTAGCTACTATTTATCCATGCAACTTGGTAGGATGGGTAGATTACCATAAGGACACTCATCTCCAAACAAAAAAAACTCAACCAAACAAGAAAAACAAAAAATGCCACAATTTCTCCATTTTCTCATGTCAAACTTCACTCTTTGATCATCTTATTTTCATCCTTCCATTTCTCACCCCACTCTTTTTCATAAATTTTATCCCAAATTAGTTCAATACTTCAACACCCAATTTTGGAGTCACATGTACCTAAGAATCTTTACCCAAGGTTATCATCAAACCCCTTCTAGTAGGTAAAATAACAACACTTCTCTTCTTCAATTAAAACTTTGACTCAACTGCTTTGGTATGCACCATGCCAATGTCTGTAGGGGTTTACATGCTTATGCTACAATCAAGGTGGTAAAACTAACCTCCACCTACAATCGATTTTAGCATCATGTGAACACTTACCTTTGGTTAGTTAGCTTGCCAAATCAAATGATATCATCAATTTGTCAAAGACAAATATTAAAAGATATTTTTCCATTCCATGATGTAGAATATTATATTATCCTTGATTTGGGGTAATCTTACGTCACCCCCCTCAACCCAAAAGCCGTTTTCATCATCGGTATCTTCACCATTCACCTTTTTTTAATTGGTTCATCATCGTCATTTGTTTCATCTTTCACCCACTTGCTTCTTGAGGGGGTAGAAAAAACCCCCCAAAATTTTTTAAAAGCATTCACCTTTTTTCTTGGGAAATAATCAAAAGACTTTCATCCAATGGACCAAGTGTCTTTTGTTTTTACGACGCATTGTGTTTCACACAACGCAATACAAAATGGGCATCTATAGACATGAAATTTTAGTCATTCGCACTCAAATTTCTACAAATTTACCAAAACCCCCAAATTGCCACAAAACCATCATCGATTACCCAAATTCTCTCAAATATTCTCAAATTTTCAATTTTCGTTCTAGTTTGTCTAATTTTCAAATTCTCTCATTTTCCTTCTAATTTTCTAGTTTCGTTAAATTCCTCTTGATTCCCCTAATTTCTAGTAATTTCTTCTAATTTTCCTCCCAAATCCTCCTAATCCCTCTCAATTTATTCTAATCTATCTTGCTTCCCCTCCAGTCGACTCAATTTCCCTCTAACTTCTAGTTTCTCTAAATTCTTCTAACCTCCCTACAAGCTTTCAAATTCTATTTTAATTTCCTCAATTTCTTCTTTTATTCCTACATTCTCCTAAGGTCTCCCTAAGTCCTCTTCCCTCTAAATTTCCCTTTTCTCCTTTAATTCTTAAATTCTTCTAAATTCTCCCTAATCTTTTTCTAATTTCCCCTTCATTTAATTCTCTTAATTCTTCTTATTTGCTCCCTAACTCTTTATTTCTACCTAATTCCTCTCATTTATTCCTCCCTCTCCCCTCAAAGTTCTCATAATTCCTCTTATTCATCTAATTCCCCTAATCAATCCCCTCATTAGCTTGTAATCCCATCTTAAGTCCTCATCCAAATCCCTAGGATATTTGCACTCTAATTTAAAAATCCTAATCAAATCACTAGGTCTACCCAAATCCCCACCTAAATCCCCTTGGGATTCCCTTCATTTAATCCACTTTGTCCCCCATCCCTTTTCCCTCCAAAATGGATGAATTAAAAATTGCACAAAAATCCCCAAGTCAAAGCAAATCTAACATGCACAATAAATTGGTTGGTCCTTCCCATCCATCTTGGCAATTTTTTATAAATTTTAAATTATGGCCACACCCTCCAAGGCACACATGCCCCTATGCACATTTCACATCCTCCTAGGTTAATTCATGGCACTTAGGTGGGTGAGGATTCACCCCACCCAAGGCTATTAAATGGGGAGGGTGCACATTCCTCTGTGTCCTCCCCAAGATTTGCCTTGGATTTCCCCCATGCCACTTGGTGCCAAGTCACCTCCACCTCACCTCCATGTCACCCGCTTTTCCTTCACCAAAATTTTATAAGTACCCTCCCATTTTTTTCATTTCATGAAGACACATTGGCCCTTACCAAAATATTGTTAAAAATTTGTCTAGGACTCAAGTATTCACACTTCACATTTTCAATTTATTGATTGTTATTTTTATGTTTAACACATGTGCTACTAACGATTCCATGTTTGCATGTGTGTAGAACTCAAGACTCAATTTGAAAATGGTGGTCATGAAAAACCCACCATAAATTTTCTTGTGGCATAGGAAAATAATGACACCATAGTCACTTTGTAAAATGGGTCATCCCCTTTTTGGACACATTTCTTTTTGTAAAAACACCCTACAAATGGGTTTCATTATATCAAAAATGACTTATTTTCAATATAATACAATATTTCAGTTTTATTGTAATGGTGCATTTTCTATGTCTACACTTAGCACTGATGACTCTAAGATATAGAGACCTCAAAGGGATACAATGACATAATACAAACTAGATCAAGCAAAGCAACTTCATCCACTTCATGCACATTTTTAGAGGAAAAATCTCTCCAAATTTATCTATAAATAGTAATTATCTAAGCATTTTTAAAATATTGGTTAGTTCCTTATTCAAACCTATATTTAGGACTTATTTATAATTCCCCTTTAATTTTCTTTTGTATAATAGTCTAGACCTGAGCCCTAGGTTGTTTTGTGGATATGTTTTTGAGTCCTCTCTTCTGGCATAATTGTATTTTGTTTTATACGTATATAAGAAGCTATGACTATAATATTTTTTTATCTCGTTTCTTGTTTATATATGCATGTATGAGGATCCATGGATACTTATTTTTTGTCTCATTTCTAGTAAGTTCTTGTGCTTACTTGTTTATGCTGAGAAGAGAAAGTGTTCCTTGTGCGCTATTCGCAAATGATTCACACGTTCATTTATCCCACTGTTATGTGGAAGAATCTAATAATCTTGGTGCATTGCCCCTAGGTAGCTTAGGATTTTATTTTCCTTTGTTTCCTATGGTTTTTCTTCCCCTCTTCCTTTGTGCACCAAAATATTGTTAGGTTGGGTTAAAGTAGGTGAGCATTAAAGATCATGTCCTAAAAGGATTCAATCTTGTAAAAAACCTTGAAGGTAGTTTGATTGAGCCACTTCTTAAGATCTTAGAGCTACCCTGCTATGTTGCTCTATGTGAGGTATGATTATTGGGTGCATCCATCCCCCATTGCAGGTGACCACGATAATCATATAGGATAATATTTTAACCATAGAAGAGTCTAAACCAAGCCTATCAACTCACCCGATACCCAATCTTGAAGCAAAGACCCTTGATAGATGGAGTAAAGTCATCAAATAGAATTATGATGTTGGGTATAAGATAAATAAAAGGAAGGAAAGAATATAAAGTGGGAAACACAAAAAGTGGATTTGATCAAATTAAATTTTTATGGAGCATCGAAAGGAAATCTAGGACCAATAGGAGGAGGAGGAATAATTAGAAATAATAGGGGTAAGATTTTGTCTCATTACTTTTTAATAGTGGGTTTAAGATAAATAATGAAGTTGAAGCTTGGGCAACTTTGGAAGGGTTAATAGTAGAAAAAATAAATGATATAGAGTATGGATGGAAGGCGATTCAATAATAGTAATAAATACAATTTTGAGGAAAGCAAAAGCTCCATGGAACATACAAGAGATCATTGTGGAAATATAAGACCTTGTTACGTAGTTTGAAAAAAATAGGTTTACACATATGTTAATGGAAAGGAACAAATGTGCAAATAGGCTAGCTAATAGAGGGATTTTAATAGAGGATCATGAAGTTAAATTCTCTTTTCCATGGTTAGAGGAAGTAGTAAGTTTAGCTAAAGCTGATAAGAAAATATTGACTGTCTGAATCAAATAATTATTAATATTTACTTTAAAGGGTTTCATTGGTAATATTTATATTATATAAAATTAATGTGTTTTCATATAAACTATTAATTATAGTTCTTGTGGTTTCACTTATGCTTCAGGAAGGAAACAATCTATATTTGGTAAAGCGGACTATGATAGTAGAAAGTATTGGAAATATTTCTTTATTAAGATGCAGTGCATAGACAACATAAGTGGAGTTATGATATCATGAAGGTTATTGTAGAAAAATTTCAAGAAAAAGGATTCTAAATTTTAGAATATTTTTATTTACAAAGAAAATTGAAGATCCCAAAAATGAAAATCAATAACTTAGACTTTTTATGAAAAAGGAATTAGGTATCTAGCTATAGCAACTCAATTGAGATGAGAATTAAATTTGTTTGTAAACTCTCAAGCTCTAAAGGAGAGAGTTGTGATTTGTCAAGCATGAGAGACCTAAGTACAACTCCTTTTTCTCAAAAAAATAAAAATGCTCTTTAATTTTTCTTTGATGTATCTAATTCCCATATCAATAATGTAATGACTTTAATTTACAATGTGTTGGGTATTTCCAGGCTAGTGTCATTGCACAATAGTTCTAAATAATATTATTTATTACAATAGCAAATCGTAAATACATTGTAAAATGTTTCAAAAACAAATGGTATTAGAGACAATACTTAAAGTTCTTATTTCTACAAAGAACAAATAATATTGAATAATATTTTTTTATTAGTAGAAAAGGTTTTGAAAGGGTCCTTGAACCTTTTACAAATTGAAGAAGGGAGAAAACCCACTGGTCAACAAGCCAAAATAGACCAAAGAAAATGAGCAAGAGACACAACTAAATAGAAACAACTTAGGTAAACCCAAGAAAACAAAAAACAACAAGAAGGACAAACCCAAGAGGGAGAATTACATTACTAGAATATTACAAAACTTAACTCTTTTCTTGTTGTGGTTGTCACTAGAATATGGTAAGATGTGGTTGGCATAACTAGAAGAGATGATGCCTCTTGATGGAATGCAATTCATCTTGTGACCCAGTTTATAGGAGGTAAATATCATTAGCATGATCGATCGTCTTGAGGTACTGTAAAAATTTTGTCTACCACACATGAAGGGTCTCTTCTCTGACACCTATGTTGGCCAACCAATCGGCTACCTTATTCCCTTCTCTATAAACATGTTGGATAATGATATTGGAATACTTGCTTATAAGTCTTCTACACTCACCAATAATGTTGCACAAATTCCATGATGGATATTGGGTGGCCTTGAGGCATTTGATGATGAATAGTCTCCTTCAACAATGATATTGTCAACATTAAAACCATCCAGAATAAGCAACCCTTGATATAGGGCTCTTACTTTAGCCATATTGTTTGTTTCAAGGCCAATGTTTTCAACATAGGTGAAGAGAATTCTCCTATGGTCATTTTGACTATGCCTCCATTGCCCATTACTCCAAGATCCACTCTAGAGGGGGGGTGATCCACCTAATACTAGACCTATCAATAACAGAGTTAGATGTACCAGTTGAAAGGTTAGTAAGTTTGAAGTGAACAAACAGATGAGATTCAAGACCAAGTTTGGGGGTATCAATGGATGAGACGAGTTGGGTATTCTCAGCAGCAAAGGTGGTAATTTTTAGGAAGATAGAGCGTGGGACTTTAACAATCCCATTGAAAATCATATTGTTTCGCTCTAGCCAAATTTACAATAGGTAGTGGTGTAAACAAGATGTCCAAAGAAAATTGAATTGGGGATTGGTAAAGGGCGTGGGCTATTGCTATAATAAAAGAGTGAGCAATAACAAATGGGTCCAAGCAATATTAACAAGCTCAAACAGGGAATTCAGGATTGATAGCAAGAAGGGGTATTCCAAGAAATCGTGGAAGGTTGATTCCCAGTTTGATTTGTAGATAGGACAATGATTAGGAATGTATAGGCCTCTTGTGATTAGGTTATCCATGGTTAGGATTATGTTTTGGGAAGAAAACCATAATAAAAATCTAATTTTAGGTATCAAGTACTTTAACCATACAGAATTAGCTAAGACCCAGGACACAACAAGTGGGTCTTGAGAATATTATAGAGATTTGACAGTGAAAATGCCTTTCTTAGATAGTTTCCAGATAGGGGAATCCATTATTTGATTGTTTGGGATAACATAGATTCTTAAAATGTTTTGAATAGTTCTAGCAGCTACATTAATCTCATTATTGGGGTTGTTGGTAGGAAGGAGTTTCCACTATCGATAGTTGGAAATTTGGGTAGTAAAATTAACAAATCTGCTACCAAATATATGATTAGTAATAGGCTTGAGAATAGTGAGGTTTGGTTAATTGATAAGGGGTTGATCCCTCAACCAAGCATCTTCCCAAAATCTTATAACTCTGCTACACTCGAGATGCCATCTTAGACATTTCTTGATGATATTCCTAGTTTAGATAATTGAATTCCCGAAGTACGACCCGTTGGGAAGGTTTTTCTCATCCATAAAATAATATCGTTGAAGATACTTTCCTTTAACTATGTCTATCCAAGTATCTTTCTCATCATTGAAAATTTTCCAAGCTTGTTTGGCCATGAGAGTCAGGTTCATGTTGTGTATTTTCTTGAAGCCTAATCCACCATGGTCTTTTTTGGAACAAACCTTGTCCCATGCTGCCAACGAAAATTTGTTGTGGTTCTCATTTCCAAACCAAAGGAATTTTCTTTGAATTTGCTCAATTTTTTACCCTATAGAAGATGGAACCTTGAAAATTGACATGAAAAACACAGGTATGCTCTGCAAACAAGCTTGAACCAGGGTGGCTTTGGTTGCTTGACTTAACATTGTTTTTTCCATCCTGCTAGTTTCTTGGTAACATGCTCAATGACCATATTCCACATGTTGACAGAAGATTTCCCATGGAAAAGTAGGAAGTCAAGGTAAGTGGATGGTAAGTTGGATATGGTGAAGCCAAGAATCCTTGCAATTTTTATTTACCTATGAATTGGGATGTTCAAAAAGAAAATTCTACTTTTCTCAACATTGACTTTCTATCCTACGACATCTTCATAGAAGTTAAGAATACTTTTTATTATTTTAGATTCAAGAATTGAGGATAAAATAGTAATAATGGTTATCATCCATAAATTGTTGATGAGTGGTCGACCTGGAAATAGAGGAGGGTTTAATGTCTGATAGAAGGCCCAAGGATAAGGCTTCTTTAAGAGATCTACCAAGGGATTCAACCATGATGATGAAGAGGAAATGGGATAAAGGGTCACCTTGTCTAACACCTCTAAAACTCTTGAAATACCTAGTAGGTGAACCATTGATAATAATAGAGAACCAGGCAAAGGTAATGCATTTTTTGATTAGAGTTATCCATTCCTCATGAAACCCAAATTTGGCTAACACTGCAAAGAGGAAATCCCAAGAAATTCTATCAAAAGCTTTGTTCATATCAAGCTTCAAGAATAGGTTAGTTTTTTTATTTTTGGTTATTGAATGCATAAGCTCATGAATAGTGATTATGCCATCTGTTATATATTTACCTTTAACTTAGTTGCCTTGGAAGTGGTCAATGATAAATGGAATAATGTCCTTAATCCTATTATCCATGACCTTGGTGATGAGCTTATAAATTATATTACAGAGGCTAATAGGTCTATAATCAAAAATAGAATTGCAGACTTGAGAAGAAAGTGGAGTTGACATCCTTTGGTAACAACTTAGTTTTTTAGAATTCTTGCACAATTTCTGTGACCTCTTGACCAACAATATCCCAAAATTGTTGGAAAAAATGGAGAGGAAATCCATCATGTCATGGAGCTTTATTGGGATTCATAGAAAACATGGCCTCTTTGATTTTATCATTTGATAATTTTTTTAGGAGACCTGAATTTAGATCCTGAGATACAAGGTGAGGAAAGTTTTGCAGGAGGGCATTGCAAACTTGGATGGAACATGGTGGACTGGGACCCAAAATATTTTCAAAATGGGAAATAGCTTCAAACCTGATTTCTTGTATGTCGGTGATTTTTGATCCATCACTTCTTGAAAGTTTTCTAATTTTGTTAGTGCTCTTGTGCCTGAGTGTTGATGCATGGAAATATTTCATGTTAGATTCCCCTTCCTTCAACCATAAAGCACGTGATTTTTACCTCTAAAATATCTCTTCTCTGGCCAAAATGTTATGATTCTCAGCAAGGAGGTTTTTTTCTTCCTGCATTAGATCAGGATCAGTGCCCTCATTTTGAAAGTGATTTTCAATGATGCTCAGTTGTTCAAAGATTCACTGCTTACTCCTGAATATATCCCCATAGATTTATTTGTTCTAAAATTTTAGATTTTGTTTTATAAATCAAAGTTTTTTAGCTAGCTAAGATAATCGAGATCCTAGGAATTTCTCTTTCCACCAGTCAAATATATAGGTCCTAATATTTGGATGTTGAATCCACATTGATTCAAACCTAAAATGTGGTTTGAAAGGAGCCATCTGTTGGAAACCATCTAGGACTAATGGGTTGTGGTCTGAACCAATTTTAGGGAGTAATTCCAAATTAGCATCTCCAAAAAATTGAATTGCTTCCTTAGAAAGCAAAAATCTATCAAGTCTCGGTTGGATTAGTATGCTGTCATATCTCCTGTTACTCCATGTAAACTTTGAACCCTTTAGATTCATATCCATTGACTCGTTCCCATCGACAAAATCTGCAAAATCTTCAAAGCACCTGGTTGTGATGGGAGCTCTCCCTCTCTTGTTATATGGATAGAGATAAGTGTTGAAATCACCCATAAGCATCCATGTTTCACTTTGGAAATGGCTTCTCATTTGAGTTAAAGTGTTCCATAGATCACATTTACCAAATGGATTGTTGAACATGTAAATGTTGGATAGAATCCATTGATGCCTGGTGTCCTTGTTATGAAAAAGAATGTTAATAATTCTTTTGAGATAGATATGAGACTACCTTCAATTGTGATGAGGTCCCACATACATAGGAGGCCACCAAAAGTGCCCTGATATGAGCTGTAAAAAAAATCATTGTTTTCCAAATCATCTTACCAATCTTTTCGTTGTTCTCCCTATCAGTTTTGGTTTCTTGGAGAAGAAAGATGCTTGGTTTGATTTCTTTCCTCATGGATCTAACCAACCATTGTTTGGTTAATCCATTGAGGCCTCTCACATTCCATGAGAGGATATTCATATAATATTTTTGGAAGTATTGGCAATTTTACAATATGCCACATTGAAACAGTTTTGATAGAATTTTGATTGTAATACAGAAAATGGTTGGGAGAATGGATCGATGGCTTTGGTTTGAATAGCCCGCGTAATAGTTTTAAAATAAAGCATAAAATTTTAAGTGCATAAAAAAGGAGCTTCACCAAAAATGAAAGTGTGTTCACCCCAACTGAGGGGTGAAAGCCTCACTCACCCCTTGTTGGAACGAAAGAAGAGAAAAGGAAATGAAAAATGACAAAGTTTCAAAATTACCTAAGTAATGACGGTGTCCGAAGTTGAGTTTTGGGAGAATCGCGTTCACCCCAAAGTTGGGGTGAAATCTTCATTGACCCCACTTTGGGGTGAAAGTCTTTGAAAAACTAAGAAATGCACCTGCCCATCACGACGAAAATAGGTTCAGCGAAAGTCTTGGGTTGAAAGACTTAGGAAAATTTTGGCTTGAAAAAGGGTGCGTTCGCCCCAAAGTTGGGGTGAAAGCTCTGTTTGCCCCACTTTGGGGTGAACGTCATTGGAAGTGGCATGTTGAAAATTCAAAGTCGTGTTCACCCCAAGAGGAAGGCGATGGTTCCTTTCACCTCTTTTGGGGACGAACAAAGATTTAGAGGAGAACAGGGTGGTTGTTAGAAACGTTTTCGCTCAGGAAAATAAGTATGATTGCTATCGTGATCAAGGAAGATATGTGATCCATTAAATTGATTAAGGTGTTTCCCCCAATAATACATGTTATAGAAATATTAAATGTGTGTTTGCTTGTTATTCAATTTAGACGAATTGCACTATTGACATCACCATAGGTTTTCAGGAAGCACCCAAAGCATGCAAATGGAGAGTATTAAATGATGGGGGCAAGGCATAGTCCAAGTTGTGGATCTCGAGCAAATGGGGACAGCAATATTAAAATTTCTAGGCTATTTTCATGATTTCCAAAGTAGAAGTACATTATTGATATGGCGAATGCATCCAGTCAATGAACAAGCCTCAGAATTTTCCCATGCACTGACACTCAAAAATGCAGATTTCCTTAAGGAGTTTCCTTAGAAGTCAGATCGTTGTTTCAAGAGGATGAATTTTTAATATTTTGGAGGAATAATTTTCTCATTATGGTTTCTAATTTTTAAATATTTTGTCTCCATGTGCATTTAATGAAAGAGGCAAAATCCTCTATAAATACTACGTAATTATCATTGTAATGGAGGTTAGACATTCTGCGAGAAAAATTATTCAAGTTCTCTACATCAATATATGATACTTGACTTTTGAATTTGTAATTGATCTTGTGTGTGATTCCCTTCTATATTTATGCATTTATATCTTATACTCATATTCATTATCTATTGTTTAGTTTAAATTATGCATCTGAATTTGAACATTGTTGGTGAGGGAGTGAGTTCTGGAATGTGATCCTAGAAGTTGTTTATGCAAGGTTATTAGTAAATTCTACTGCCTTTCCTTCGTTACATGCTGCTTTAATGTTTGGGTGTAATTCTTGTTGCTAGTCTGCCCAAAATCCTACACTCCGGCATGTGGCCATATTTCTCTTTCTTTTCATCATTTCCAATTTCTTTCATGCATCCCTAGTCTTAAACCCGTGTAGGATTTAGTAAGGGAGCCAGCCCTCTCTGGATATTGGCACAGAGGACATTCCTTTCCTATAACATTTCAATTTTGGCCGTGTCTAGGGTGCACAAACATAGTTTTTGTTAATTAGGCAAATATTTGGCCAACAGTTTTTGGCATGCCCGATGGGACCTCAAAAGTTTCACTTTCAAACAGTATTAAGGTTTGATGTTCATCTTCGTACTATATTTTTAGAACATTTGGTGACTCGATTCTACCCAAAAACCTCCAAACATGAATGCAGCAAAATGTGTGCTTCATATTATGATATCGAAGGCTAAAAATCTTGAAAATCCCATCGAGTTCTATGAACTAGATACCCAAAGGTTAGGGGAGCATCCTCAACTAGTTATCCTATGTTGTACGACATCATTACCTCATACACCCCATACACCTCATACATCATCTCCAACATCCTCACGATTATTTGGTGTGTTTTTTTCCTACAAGTCTAGATAGTACTACTACTAGCGTTCCCCAAGATCAACCATACATACTAGTTCACATGGTTCAGAACCCACCCCCATAGCAGCTATGACCACCAAGGCAATTCCCAACATGGAATAGCTTAGGATCTTTGAATTTACAAGTACAAAATCTAGTGCCTTGAAGGATTTGCCTACCTATGATGGTACTGGTAAAACTGCCTATGAGAATATTCAGGATATGGCTTCTTTGGCTATGATCCATGGTATAATAGATGAAGATATTATGGTGATGCTGCTAGTGGTAACTAAGAGGAAAGTTGTTGTATTGGTACCGATAATTATCACCCGCAACTATCGTCACATGGGATCAATTGGCAGAACTATTGATCAATAATTTTCACGAACAAGCTGACCCATTCTTCTTGTTACATCAGTTTACAATGATTCAAAGACATCCATAAGAGGAGATAGTTGATTTCAACATCAGCTTCACCCAAAGTTGGCAAAGAGTTCCTGATGGTCTTCAGCCCACACATGAACAAGTTGCATTCTACTCCCTTAAAGCATTCAACTTTGACATCGGCATGGCTATTCGACAAACCAATGTGAATACGTTCCCCAAACTGTACACATAGGCGTAGAAGGCTAAATCAAACTTGATCACCATACGCAAGCTTCCCCTAAAAATGACAATGTCTATCCTTCTCAACCTTCCACAACATTTGTATTCAAGCGTGTTTTCATAGCCCATGCCTTCTATGTACCCAGTTCCCTCATGGATCTTGGGTCCACCTCAAGTTTTTTTGATTCTTGTCCCACAACTTCCTGCTCCAAGCTTTTCATAGTTACCTGCTCAGACAACACCATAATTTACAACACTCGTCCCTTTCCCAGTGTTGCCAATGCTACCAGTTCCACTACCGTTGTCTGACCCACCAGTGCCTCTACCCCTACCAACACCTCCCGCACCCACAAATCTAGACCCTTACACAATGTTGTTACAAGAAGTAAAATATGTTAATTTAGCCATAAGGACAATGTCAAACAAGCTTACAATAGTAAGGAAGAAGCAAGTTGAAGCTGATTTTTGGTCAAGAAGATTTTAAACACCACTAATTACTAAGGATCAAGTGACTACTAGCAAGGGACCTAAAAGGAACATGACTGTGTTGACAAACGAAGAAACTAGCATGTCTGAGAGAGCATACTAGTGCTCCACCTGTAACGATCCTCATGGAGAAGATACATGCATAGTCCATCTGAATTATGTATAGACATTAGCAAAAAATTCTACCAGTGGCTAGGTCAATATGATAAGGGAATCCGATCATAATTTTATGGTACCCTCTTTGGAGCAAGTTTCAGTTATCATGAGATCTGGAAAGAAGTCGGTGACTATAGATCCAGAGGAGTTATAATTTTTGAAGATTCATGTGGAACCAAAGATGCAAAATAAAAAAGTGCAGCTACCAGTGAAAGCACTTGATGCAATATCTAAGCATAACAATTCTATCTTGTTAAAATATTTACTACCCAAGCAATCTCAAGTGAAGACGAAGGTGTCAGCTATGCAGCCTGTAGTTATTCCAGAACCAAATGAAGTAAAATAACATGCCAAGGAACACCTTCACTACCTGTAATTGACTAAGCAACAAAGAGTTGAAGCTACTCAATAGTATCCAGATAAGTATGAGTGGGGAGTAGAAGAAAAGGCTCGAAAGGTGTCTGATTATAACATCATGGAAGAAATGAAGAAAATCCCTGCAAAAATAAGTTTATATGATGCACTGCAATTACCTAGGCAAGTTGACCTGCTGCAAGAGTATCTCAATACTGCAAAAGAGCAAAAGAAAATGTATTCTTAGGTAGTGTTGGCTCAGACACTATCAACTTCTACCACTGGAAATAATAGGCCACCCTTGTTCTATTTGTCACCCAAAATGGAGGGGTGGATTTTGCACAACTGTAGGATCGATTTCGGTGCTGCGACTACTGTCATGCCAAAGGCAATGTGCAAAATTATGGGAATGAAATACACAAGTAGTCCAAGATTATTACAGTTGGATGAAACTCCAATAAAAATAGTGGTAGTAATCAAGGATATCCCCATCATTCTACATAGCATGACGTAAATTACTATTATTCAAGTAGTGGTGGTCGACTTGGAGCCATACTTCAGCATGTGTCTCTCAAGGGAGTTCACGGTTAAGCTAGGAGGTTACATTTCCTTGGATTATTAACATTTGGAGATTTTATTCAAGAGAAGAAGAATCCATATTTATAATGAGAAGTCCTCTACTTTTCATATAGAGAAACTGGAAGAAGAGGAAGAAAAATCTCCAAGCATAGTCAACATGATGACTGAAGAATTAGAAGAAGTTGACTTGATGGAAGAAGCACTTGGTGAACTTCACCTTGAAGATGAATTCTCACTCATGGATTTCAATGCGATGGTTGAAACTGATATTGGTTGTTATACTATAACCAAACCTGAGTAGGTTGAAGAAAAGGTCCCTGATTCCCCAGACCCTATCGTAGATCAATTATGGAAGTTGTACTTCAATGGTGCCAGGTGCAAGAATGGCGCAGGGGCTAGTATCATCCTAGTTTCTCCTAATGGGTTACAAAATACATATTCCTATAGACTAACCTAGATTTGCATGAATAATGTAGCCAAATACAAAGTGTTGTGTCTTGATTTGAAGAAGGTTGAGAAGTTGGGCATAAAATAGTTGCAATTTTTTGGATACTCTAAGCTTATTGTAAATCAAACCATGAAAAAATGTGTGTCAAAGTAGCACTACTTGAAATCTTATCGCAATAGAGTATGGGATTTATTTGAATCTTTCACAACTTTGAATATTCAAGCGATCTCGCGAGAGCAGAACAAATATGTTGATGTTTTAGACTCTCTTGGTGCAAATTTCTTTGTCGTGGAACAAGTAGTCAAAAAACCCAATACTATCAAGGTAATATATAGATCCTCAGTCCCTGATAAGAACCTCTATTGGCAAGTGTTTGACAATGATGAGCAAATAGTTAATTTTTTTATTAAGGAAGCTGCAAGTGCAGATGACAGAGTACTTGTCGAAGAGGAGATGGAGGGGATGATTCAACTCAAATAATCACATTCCAAGGGGATTGATTTCACTTGAAATTCTATTCAACCAAAATGACAAGTTTTAGAAGCATAAGATCAAGGTGGATGCGAAGGAGTATAAGGAATTGCAGTTGGAGCCTGAGAAGATCATCAAGATCAGAATTGATTGCACGTCAAAAGAATTAGAAGATATCAAGAACCTGTGTTATGAATTCCTTGACATTATTGCATGGAGCTATCACGATTTGAAGGGATATGACAAAAGTGTGATCCAGCATACCATTGAGCTACAGGAGGGAGTAAAACCTTTTTAGTAGAAACAGTGACCCGTCAATCCTAAGATCAAAGCACTCATGAAGATAGAATTGTTAAATATGTTGGAAGTAAAGATAATATATCCAATTAAAAACTCAACATGGGTGGCAAACCTGGTGCCAATACGAAAGAAGAATGGAGATATTTGATTGTGTGTCGATTTTTAGAACCTGAACCAGGAATCACTAAAATACCATTACCCTCTATCGTAGATTGATCAAATCCTTCATGTGGTTGCTGAAGCACAAATATTTTCATTGTTGGATGGTTTCTCTAGTTATAACTAGATATGGGTAAAATACGAGGACCAGCACAAGATGGTGTTTACTACTAAGTGGGGCACGTTCACCTATCAAAGGATGTCATTTGATATTTCAAATGTTGGTGCTACCTTCCAGAGAGCTATGGATGTCACTTTTGATGAGTTATTACATATAATTATTGTAATCTATCTTGATGACATGACTGTATTTTTGCATCGTAGAGAAGAACATGTTTCCCACTTGAGATAGGTGTTCGAGAAATACTGGGAGTTCAGGATTTCCATCAACCCAAATAAGTCTATATTTGTTGTCAAAGAGGGGAAATTGTTAGGTCATGTGATCTCACAAGAAGCACTAGTGATTGATTCCACAAGGGTCAAGGTGCTCCTGAAGCTACCACTACTAGATAATAAGAAAGACCTGCAATCTTTCTTCGGCCAAATAAATTTCATTCAAAAATTTATTGCTGATTTTGCTCAGGTAGTGAAACCCATGACTGAGCTCTTGAAAATGGATGTCGATTTCAAATGGACCGAAGCAAGAAGGTAGGCTTTTTGGGAGATTAATAAGATAATTATGCAAGCACCAGTATTAATCAACCCAAATTATTCCAAGGACTTCATTCTCTATGCAGTGGGCGAACAAGAAAGTTATGTTGCAGTTCTAACGCAAAAACAAGAGGATAGAGATGAAAAGCCAATTGCCTTTCTAATCCAAGTTATTGCACCGCATCAGGAGAAATATAATTTAATCAAGAAACAGGTGCATGCAGTAATGAAATCTTTAAATAACTTTTGACACTTTGTCTCACAAAGAAAAATGATCATTTATGTTATACACACAGATGTTCGAAACTTCATTCTCCAGGGGGAACTAAGTGACAAAAGAGCAGGATGGGTCTCAAAATTTCAATAGTATGATATGGAGATCTAACCAATAAAATAGGTTCATGGGTGAGCTCTTTTCCAGGAATTAGCCAAAAGTGCATGTGAATAATTGACTATGGTAAAGAAAGAGGATATCGATGAAAGCGTTTGTGCAAATCGTGCTATGACAAGTCATGACTGGACGGAGGACCTTGTTGCCTTATTTACTTATGGGAAGTGTCCACCACACCTTGATTCTTCACAGTGTCGAAGGTTCAGGCTGCAAGCACTCAAATATGTTTTATTGCCAAACATGTTTCACAAGAATATTGATGGATTTCTCCTTAGATGTGTGAAGAAATCAAAAAAAGAAAAGATATTGGAGGAGTTTCATTCTAGTTTATCAAGTGGCCATTATGCAGGAAGACCCATGGCTTTGAAGATCATCTTAGCTATATATTATTGGCCTAATATGTTCACTGATGCTCATAAGGTGAGTCGAAAGTGTGATAATTTTCAGTGATATATTAGTATAACCAAGAAAGGAGCATTGCCCTTATGCCTAATTCAAGTGGAAGCACCATTTCAGCAGTGGGACCTTGACTTCATTGGAGTCATAGACCCACATTCTTACATGGAACACAAATACATTTTTATGGTGACCGATTATTTCACCAGGTGGGTGGAGGCTATTCCTACCAAAAAGATAGATCAAGCTACTATAATCTCTTTCCTAGAGGGACTCATCACCCATTTTGGTGTCTCGAACGGTATTGTAATTGAAAATGGAACTCCATTCATTGGTACCAAGATTACTGAGTTCACCGATAAATATGATATCTATCTTAAAGCATCGTCTAACTATTATCCACAGGGAAATGGGTTGGTCGAATCTACAGACAAGAATTTATTACAAATCTTGAAAAGGAGACTAGGTAAAAATAAAAGGACTTGGCACTTGTTGTTGAATCAGGTTCTATGGTTAGATCACATATCCATGAAAATCCTATTAAAGCCTCTTTGTATTCCTTAGTGTATGGAAAAGAAGTAGTTCTGCCTTCTCACATTGAGCTTCCAGTGCTCCAAACATTGTAGTTATTTAAATATGAAGATGAGGAGTACGATCCAATGAGTGCGAGGTTGGCACAACTATTATAGTTGGAGGAAGATAGATAAAAGGCATATCAAGCATTCACCGAGCACACTAAAGCAATGCAGAAGTGGTTTAGAAAAAATATAACAGAGCGCAAGTTCTAGGTGGGAGACTTAGTCCTTAAGTGGAACGAGAACAAGACCAAGCCGGGGAAACACCATAAGTTTGATGTTATCTGGGAAGGCCCATTTCAAATCTCTGCAGAAAATTTGGTGAATGCGTACCATCTTCAGGATATGGATGGTTGGGATCTCTCAATTCCTGTTAATGGCCTTCATTTGAAGGCCTATTTCCAATGATTTGTTTCAAGAAAGGTATAACTTTGTAAATATGTACAGATTTCCCTTTCAGCATTTTATTTGTTTTATAAAAATAAAAATATATAATATATAAAAAAAGGAATAAAAAAAAGATAAGAAAATGATAAAATATATTCCTGTTGAAAATTAGTTTCACCCTTAATGTGTTAAAAGGGTTGAACAGATTGCAAAAATATGGCCATACGAAATTCCTAAGTGGAAAAGTGTCTGCGATAAGAAATGTTTTTTTTTTTTAATCTAATATGGAAAGCACCTATAAAGGCACTTTCACCCATGAGGGAACAAAAACTCCTTTTGTCGTCCTTTGAGGGCAAACAAACAAAGCTCCAGGAGGACGTAAATTATGGGTGGATGAAATCGCGTTCGATGAAATGAACATTTGCAATTAAAATGCGTGGTCAAAAAGGATTTAAAAGCAACTTCACCCCCAATGAGGGGTGAAACCCTCGATCACCCCTTTTTGGGGTGAAAACACAAATAATAGCTTTTGACTTGCACTAAAAGCGCTTGTGTCTCATATAAGAGGTGCTCTATAAAAAGAAGCGCACACTGGCTATTTCGAATAAACACATCATCATTTTAATTCAAGGCATAGAAAACGCAAAAGGCACATTCATTTTAGGCATAAGGGTAAATTTAAAAGAAAAATCTAAAGGAGGGAAAAGCTAAAAAAAAGAAGAAAACCCAAAACAATTTTTTTTTAGAAAATCATGCTTTTTCTAAATTGGGCGAAAAGGGGAAGACCAAAGTCATTTTAAAAAGGCACATATTCACCACGAAATCGTATCAAAGGCACTTTCAGAGCAAAAGAGGAAGGAGACCAGCACGCCTCAGAAATTGCTTTCACCCTCATTATTTTTCGAGCACCTCAGTTTCATAAGTGCTTCATTAGAGTGATTTTGCCCATTGACGGGTGGTAAACATAAGGTACATTTTCAAGCATGCAAGCTATGGCACAATTTCAGGGAATTTAATTCGAAACATGTGCCTGGGCTTTCGTTTGAAAGTTATTTGGTGTTCCCAAGAAGCAAAATATCATAGTGGAAAGCAGAAGTGTTTATTGGTCCCTGGGTGGCAGATTTATTTTCCCTAAGAAAGATATGATGCACTTTTCAAAGACACAATGCAGCAAGGAGGGTACACTTTCCTAGAGTGATTTCATAGCGTATATCATTCATTCACTGTTATATTTTGGGAATTGTGCCATGTGGGCATGAAGCATAGATTCTTTCGAAATCACCCAAGGAAAATTCAGTATTGATTGAGGTGGTTGGAAGGGCGCTCTATATAAAGAACTAGTTAAAAGCTACCCTACTTAATTTTTAAATTTTTATTATCACTATGTTTTAGAGCTATTATTACAGAAATTGTAGAGAAACTCCAAAGTAATTACCAGAGAAAAATAATGGGAAAAAGGAGCAAAGAGGCTACATAGGCGGCAAAGCCCAAGAATTCTAGGAAAAGAGAAGGTGGGTCAAAATCCAAAAAGGTCTAAACGAATGAGAATGTTTATTTGGACCCATACACCGACACAATGGTAGAGATTGGAGACTATGTAATCACCCACAAAGGCATGGAGAAACTATGGTAGGATGTGGAATTCACAATAAATTAGATATTGATGGCAGGAAGCCCATTAATAATGTCATATCACTCACAATTATTTTGGTACCTTTGTACGCTCGTACACCCTTGTCCAGAGCTGGTGCAACTTATTGCTCGGTTTTATAATCCCATGACTAGAATAGTGAGGAATGCAAATAGATAAATACTCTTTACTATTACCCCAGAGGAAGTGGAGGAAGCATTTGCTTGTAGTTTGACGCCTCCTTCTTATATCATTACCAAGAAGTTACATACCAATGAGCATGAGGACAAATATGTCTCCATGGTAACGATGCATCAGTTCAAGGAGACGCAGTTGATTAAGGAGCCACAAATGGGGCAGCTTCTGAACTTGTCGAAGCCACTCACAGAATTTAAGAGCCTAGACATCTATTCAATGTTGGTGTGGGTTGTTGGTTTACCTATAGATTCTACCATTCATAAGTGGTAGGTAGGCATCCCTAGCATAATGCATTTTCCAAGTTGAATTTTACTCTTCGCCAGCCATGAGGCAATGCACCAATCTAATTTCTTCGATTGGGTCACTTTTATTTCCTGAAAATTGCATTCTCAGCTAGAGAGGTTACAAACTAGGGAAGAGACGTCGTTCAGGCATACCTCCTTCTTGGTATGGTATTTCTTCTTTCATATACAATAGCATTTATATTTTATTATAGTAAGGCATATGGATGAGAGGGATGAGCTTCTACCAGTTTACATGTGGACTTCAGCTCTATCAAGCAAGAAGTCATTTTACAGTTTCAACCGATTGTTTTTAGGTCCCACAATAGAACTGATTTGTGGTACATGTGAAAGAGTATCACGAGAGTTGAGAGAAGAGTACTTATAGGAGAAAAATAAGACATATTTTTGCTTACTCAAGGTGTGGTCATACAAATGTTTGGATTCACAGGCAAGTCATTCTTGATGCCATATTTTGCCATCGAACATGTTTTTGCTATGGAGGTGGTGTGCCAATCAGACTATGTGAATGATGTATATGAAGTAGGGCATGGTAAGAATATGACTTGTAATATGTTGTTTAATTTTTTTAGTATAGAAGTGATCCAGGTAGGGTAGAATCAGTTGCTCATAGTAACACTCCAAGACCTGGGGTTGATAGAGCTACTGCAGCGTTGGAGGTATGACCCGTTGGGAAAGTTTATAGATATAATAAAATCCAAGATGTTTCACTATTGTCCTCAGCCCGACATCGAGAAAAAAAATAATAATTTTGATGTACCTAACATGGAGTGGCACATTGAATACATGACGATGCTCCCACCTTGGCATGACTGCTATGAACAAGAGGTTGAATACAATCTGGTAAAGTACAAAAATCAAATTCCTCCGCTCGGGTTGTTTAGTCAGGTAAAATAAAGTCAGCCCCTATGGTCTGAGGAGAAAATCATAAACTGGTGGATAATGCAGTTCCACCGAGGAAAGACCACATCTCCTTATGGATTGAATATGGATGAGGCATTTTTGTATACCTGCGATGAGTTTGTTAATTCCTATCAACCCATCGCTTTCACCAAAGTTTTACTCCAAAGCTTCCAACATTTTGATAGTGGTGAAAATGGGGTAAAGGGAGAACGCCTGACAGTTGAAGAAGAGTTTTTAGAGGAGGAATAACAATAGTATGTGTTTATATGAAGATCACAGCGAACGAAGTAGAAAATTGAGAAGGCATCTTTGCCAAAGAAGCAGACTGTCCAAGATGCGCCCCCATTTCCCAAAGTTGTGAAGAGACCAAGGACTAGTGCCATTTCCTCATCTACTATTGAATTTTTAGTAGCTACAGTTTCCATAATTCTAGTTGTTTTAGTGACTGTTATTTCTCCTCCATCAGTGATAAAGGCTCCAATGATGGTTCCACAAATATTCCCGATGAGTCATGAACAAGAGGACCAACAGTTGGAGAGCCCTCAGGTGGAGGTCATGGATGTCGAGGAGAACGTGAATGTTGAGGAGGAAGCAAAGAAGTAATAGGAATAATTCATCTCACAGTCACTTCCATCATCGTAGCACATGGTTCCAACACCAGAAGGTACGTCCTCTTTTTCTTCTTCTTCTTCTTTGGATCATGTAGCGACTATCAGCTCACTTCCATCAGTTTTTATGTCAGTCTCTCCACCTTTTGGTATACCCTCTATATCCATTTTGCTTCCCTCTTCTTCCCTTCCTGAAGTCACTACCGATACTTCTCTTCCCCTTTCTTAGACTCCCCTTTCTTTCAGTTCGTATGCATTAGGGTCGAACCCATTCTTGTGCCCCTCCCCTTCCATTACCACCACCACTTTCATCGAGGCTATAAGTACACAGGCTCCTCCTCGAGTGAGCGTAACTACAGTCAAAATCGATTCCTCCATCCATTCCACTGGTTTGGTTGCTCCTCTCCTAGTCATCTCATCTGCTTCCTTTGAGCCTGACCACTAAAAATTTTTGATACCATTCACACCATTTTTGGAGTTGCAAGTACTGCTTGACATTCAGGTGGCCAAAATAGCTCAATGTGGAAAAATCAATCGAGTGCACCTTATTTCATCACAATGGTTGAAAAGTAAAAGGTATAAAGAGGCTCTAGCTCTAGCTCGACCACTCAAGAATTTTTCTTTTGATCTTGTCGCCATGGAAGCTCACACGACTAAAATCACTCCCTTGGTTCAGAAGCCACAAGGAGAAATATTGACAAGTGATTATGTTTGTGAGACCATCACATAGGACCTCACCAGGATTGATCCTACGAATAATATGGGCAACATACATGTTGATATGAGTTTGGAATACTTGCATGGTGAGTATTATAAGTAGAAATATTTTGATTAGGATAGTAAAATTATCGAACTCAAAAATGCCTTGGCAAAAAGCAAAGTACAAGAGGAGAAGAAAACCATAGAGAATGAACACTTGCACCGACAGGTAGGAGTGCACTTGAAGGAAAGGTATGTAGCATGGATAGAAATGTATGCACTCCTAACCCAGCTGGAGTCCATACAAAATCAACTAGCAAAAAATGTCACATAGGTTGCAGGTTTTTCTTCGAAAAGCATCAATGAAGCACACCTTCGCTCAACCCAAAACTGCAAAAAGCTGGCCACACAAGTAGTCCAAGTATCGCATTATCTCTGGGTAGCCATAATATAGATTCAACTGGGGCAGTAGTTGATAGATACTACTAAGGAAATTTTGGAGCCGTACGTGGAGATAGTAGTGAAAATTTAGGCCTTGGCTAATTCCAGCATACACATTCACCCCTTAAGTGAAATGGATCATGCTTGGTCCACTGCCAAATTCACTTTGTATAGTTATTTTCAAAGGATGGATCTGGTGAGATAAGGCCAGAAGATTCTTAATGCCATCGAGCGAGAGCATACTATTTCCATGACTCATTTTGACACTCTTTCCATCTTGGGATTTCTAGATTTTACAGATGAATGGAGTGAACCTATACCAAAAGGACAATTTGAAACCGAGCTAGAAGAATTTCATGGAGAATACCTCAAAGATTGATGCATGGGAGGACCCCATTGTAGAAGCACAAGTGTTGTTGCTCATGCAGAAGTATACCCACCTAGAGCTTTCATTTTTTGAGCTAGCCCAGCGAGTGAAACACCTCAGCCTGGAGGATGTCCAAAATCTCTGTTTTTTTTATGAATCGTTGAGTGTTCCCTATTTTTTTACCACTCATGCTTGGGAGGAAGTGGTTACAGTTTATGAGGTAACTTCTGAGAGCCTCAAGGAATAGGAGGAATGGGTAGCAGCAAAATGTGCAAGGCAAAAAAGGTAGCAGAAGAAGCGAAGCAAGCATAGGTCCTTTGAGTTACAGTAGAAGTCGAAGCCACTGAGAGGCCTGAAGAGGAGACACGAAGAAAAGCATCCACATCGAAAACTCCAGTCAAAGCAACCGATAAAAGACTCCATAGATGCCCAATGGAGAAAGGCCTGGGATCCCTTGCATCCATGCGAGCTGGATACCCCTTGAGTCACCAGAAATATTGGTAGTTTTACAATATGCCACATTGAAGTAGTTTTGATAGAATTTTGATTGTAATGTCGAAAATGGCTGGGAGAATGGATTGATGGATTTGGTTTGAATCACCTACAAAACAATTTTAAAATAAAGCATAAAATATTAAGTGCATAAAAAAAAGGTGTTTCACCGAAAATGAAAGTGCGTTCACCCCAACTGAGGGGCGAAAGCCTCACGCGCCCCTTGTTGGAGTGAAAGAAGAGAAAAGGAAATAAAAAAATGATGAAGTTTCAAAATTGCCTAAGTAACAAGGGTGCCCGAAGTTGAGTTTTGGGAGAATCACATTCATCCCAAAGTTGGGGTGAAAGTTTCATTCGCCCCACTTTGGGGTGAAAATCCTTGAAAAACTAAGAAATGCACTGGCCCATCGCGACGAAAATAGGTTCGGCGAAAGTCTTGGGTTGAAACAGACTTAGGAAAATTTTGGCTTGAAAAAGGGTGTGTTTGCCCAAAGTTGGGGCAAAAGCTCCGTTCGCCCCACTTTGGGGCAAACATCATTGGAAGCGGTATGTTGAAAATTCAAAGTCGTGTTTACCCCAAGAGGAAGATGATGGCTCCCTTCGTCTCTTTTGGGTACGAATGCAGATTTAGAGGAGAACAGGGTGGTTGTTAGAAATATTTTTGCCCAAGAAAATAAGGATGATTGTTATCATGATAAATGAAGATATTTGATCCATTAAATTGATTAAGGTGTTCCTGCCCCAACCATGCATGTCATGGAAAGAGTAGAGGTTTGTTTGCTTGTTATTCAATTCGGAAGAATTGCACTGTTGACGTCGTCACAGGTTTTCAGGAAGCATCCAAAGTAGGCGAATGGAGAGTATTAAATGAGAGGGGAAAGGTGCAGTCCAAGTTGTGGATATCGAGCAAAGGGGGAGCAAATATATTAAAAGTTCCTAGCTATTTTCATGATTTCCAAAGCAAAAGTGCATTTTTGAGATGGCAAATGCATCCATTCAACGACCAAGCCTCATAGTTTTCCCATGCACCGATGCTCAAAAATGCAGATTTCCTGGAGGAGTTTCCTTAGAAGTTGGATCACTGTTTCAAGAGGATGAATTTTTAATATTTTCGAGGAAGAATTTTCTCATTGTGGTTTTTGATTTGTAAACATTCTGTCTCCATGTGAATTTAATGAAAGAGACAAAATCCTCTATAAATACTACACAATTATCATTATAATGGAGGTTAGAAATTCTGTGAGAAAAATTATTCAAGTTCTCTACATCAATAGAGGATACTTGAATTCTGAATTTGCAAGTGATCTTGTGTGTGATTTCCTTCTGTCTTTATGCATTTCTATCTTATGCTCATATTCATTATCTATTGTTTAGTTTAAATTTTGCATCTGAATTTGAACATTACTGGTGAGGGAGTGAGTTCTAGAATGCGATCCTGGAGGTTGTTTATGCAAGGTTATTAGTAAATTTTGTTGTATTTCCTTTATTACATGTTGATTTAATGCTTAGGTGTAATTCTTGCTACTAGTCTACCCAAAATCCTACACTCCAACCTATGGCCATATTTCCCTTTCTTTCTGTCATTTCCAATTTCTTTCCCTTATCCCTATTCTTAAACACGTGTAGGATTTAGTAAGGGAGCTAGCCTTCTCTAGAGATTGGCATGGAGGACATTCCTTTCCTCCATCCTTTCAATGTTGGTCGTGTATAGGGTGCACAAACGTATTTTTTATTAATTAGGTAGATATTTGACCAACAGGAAGAAGATTTCTTTTCTCTTACCCTACCTTGGGATGGAGGTTTGGTTCGGTTCCCTTCATCATTTGGAGGATAAATATTTGAGAGATATACAAGTGATGATAGAATGGTAGACTGAAAGCCATTTGCTATGTCACATTCATTTTCTTTGCATCTTTTCTCTTTATTTTAAGGTCTACCCCTCTTTTTTATCATTACCCACATCAACAATATTTTTTATTTATTTTTGGTGACCTGTTTGGGAGGGCTTGAAACTCTGCTAAAACATAGGAGGTGGGTCTAACTTGTATGGGAGGATTTGAAAGCTCTGCTAGAACAAGGGAGGTGGAGCTAATATTTTGGACAATTTCAACCCGAGAAAGAGAATCACCACTAGCGTTTGAAGCTTGTTTGGGAGGACTTGGGAGTTCTTCTAAAATAGCGAAGGTGGAGCTGATATTCTAAAAGTTAACTAATTCAAATTGAAGAATATTGTCACCATTAGGGTTTGAAGATCCATTGAGTTTATGGAAGTGAGAGGGCCCCAAACTAGAGGGGGAAGGTGGGACAATGGGCTTGGGTGGGCATGAAGGACTCGATATAGTAGGATACTAAGGAGGATCACCGATGAGGTCTGAGGGCTCTGCTAATTTGAGAAGTAAATTAGGGTCTTCCAGAAAAACATCTTCACCATCACTAGTATTAAGGTCATTTAAAGTTTGAAAAGAATTAGGTTTAGCAAAAAAAGACCGCACATGGTCGAAAGAATCCTTATTTTGAGATTCCAACTGGGAATAATAAATTGCTTGCTTACCTTTGTCACCCTAGTTCTTTTTCTGGAATGCTGGACCTTGACACCCAGGAATAGGGCCTTTCTTAGCATGAATCCCATCCTTCACATCTTTTCTTAGTAGAGGGCATTGAACCCTAAGATGGCCTTGTTTCTGGAATTCAACACAAAAACTAATTTATTTTAGTACTCAATCGCTTGGCACTTCTGATAGGAACCTGATATGAGATCCACATAGGTGGGAAGTTCAAAATCCAAATTTATAGTCACACAAATGCATGCATAGGTCATATGGGATCAAGCTTTAGTTATCGGATCTAAGGTGACTAGCTCACCTATGGTTTGAGCAATGACTTTAAGGATTCTAGTATACCAAAACTGAGTGGGAAGACCGTGAAGTCTAACCCAAATAGGTGTCATGTTTATGCTTTGGATCTCTGGATCAAAATCTTCACCCCATATTTAGATAAAAAGACTTCTTCTACCAAAGAACCAAGGACCACCAGTTAGGATTCGACTTGTATCTTGAGGGATATTAAGTCTAATCATGAAAAAATATTTTAGGAAGGCAACCAATCCCATGTTACCAGTAGACCGTCATTTCGTGAAGACCCATCTGTAGATGGATTCAATATCAAGGCGGGCACCGATAAACTTCCTAATCAAAAAAAGAGATTCTTGGAAAATCAAGGGCACCATGACTTCTTGAGGGATAATTACTTATCTGCCTGAAACTATGAGAGGGATTGAATCTTGGCAAGATAAAATGGGGACTCCCATTCCATTACAAACTTTATCTGCAAATGAAATAGAATTGGTATTCCAAGGTGGATCTGTTAGGGCCCCCCTTTCGATACCCATTGAATCCAGATTGCCACCCAAATTTGTTGGATCATCTTCATCAATGTTATCCTCGATACCATCCATAGGGTCCTCGTGATCCTCATCTCCCCTTGGAGTTTCACCTATGAACCCACAAGGATTCCCACCTTTCAAAATTTCAAATTTTTGGGTCCAACCTGTTGTTGTTGCTCTTGTTCCTGCCATCTTTTTCTTTGCTTCCTTAATATGTCACCTGCAAACCCTAAAAATTCAATCGGATCTAATAAAGGTAACCTTTGCTACCGCCTAGTACTACGAGATGATTGAATATACTTCATTTTACTTTGTAGGGTCATATTTTAATTTTATGCACAATATGCTTTAATCATACAAGTGTTTGAAAGGTACTTCATTAGCATTGTTGAATCATGATGTATTTTCTTATAAAATAGTGGCATTTAATGGCCATAAATTGGGTTTGCATCATAGAACAATATAATATATTTTTTGATTTACTTTCTCGTTAAAAATAGATATCTCATCATATTTCTTGTTAGGATAAAGCTATAATCTTTATCCCACTATTTTGATTGTTTTTTTTTTAGTAATACTTCTTATACACATCCATCTTATTTTGCTAGCTTTTGTATGACATACAATTATCCTCTTCTAGCTTATTTTGAGTTTGTATTGATCAATAGACATAAACTACACAAGTAGGCCTTTGAGTTTTAGATTCATGTATTTCATAAAGAATTTTAAACCACAACTCACACCTACTTGATTGTAGTGTCTCTGCATTATCCTTCTTCAAGCATATTAAAAAATAGTTTGCAATTCCATCAAGAAATTTGTTTGATGTATAAAGTGTGGCAAATATTGAAATGTATCAAATAAGCAAATCCCTTATTGTGTAATAGAGCAATTAGAGTATAACTAGGTGGTTGCTCAACACAAATTTAATATTAAAATATGTGCATAACTTTGTCATTTAAAATTTCTTCACATCAAGTATTTTTTGTGTTTTTATTTTTTTCTCAATTTTTGTTTGTGTTTTAACAACATTAGTAATAAAATTTTTTATTACATAGGAAAGTTGGTTACAACCATTATTTTTAGTAACTGGTCAATGCAGGGTTCAAAACACAAAGACTGCTCCCAACAAACCTATCTGTATCATTCTTGTTGACCCGGTGTGAGATGGGGACCATCGATCGCTCGGGTTTGTACCATCGTCGTCAATCTAACACGCACTCAAAGGATTCAAATCACTAAGCATAGATATTATTTTTAAAACGTAATAATAACTTATCCTAAAAGTTTTGAACCTATGCTTGCCATTTACTAAAAATAGTGGTTGTAACCAACTCTCCTATATAATAAAAAAATATATATCCTAAAATTTTGTATGCTTTCTTTGTTTAAGAAAAAAAACATGTGAATGTATTAAGATCCAAATAAAATATGATAGTATTTTATTTAAAAAACATATATTATAATAATAGTTAGTTATAACATCAAGTGGCAATAGTTCAACTTAGATTCCTTAATATTTAAAGAGGAGACCAAGGTTCAAATCTTGTCAAGCCATGGATAATATCCAAGCTTTTTTGTAATACCACTATGTGGTGATGATGTAATATAGGTGGGGCCGTTTCAATCTCATACAACCAATTTAAAAAACTAGGTAAATTAAAATATATATTTAGTGTATATTTCAGTAAATGGACAATAACTAAAGTTTAAGTGCCACTTTATTATGGTATTTTGTAAACAATAACTAAAGTTTAAGTGCCACATTATTATAATTTTTTTTAATAATATACGCTTGAAAAAAATAGTCATATCTAGCATTGATTTCACATGTGTTCATATAACTGGGAATATTTCAACATAATAAGGATAATGTCTTTAGGGTGTAGGTCATCTTAAGGGTAGAAGGCAACTACTGCATGAAGATAGTGAAGAATGTATTATGCACAAAGGATGAGTAAAGGTACCATTGTACAAGACATCAAAAGAGTGTATAGAAATTTGATGTAATAATATGACCAGACTCTATCCACTTATTAAGGGCCTAAGCATTGAAATGTTCATATACAAAGATTACACTATTCTTTCCGAATTCAAGGAGTATACTCAATGTGACTATTCTTTTGATAAATGGACAGTAACTAAAGTTTAAGTGCCACATTATTATGGTCTTTTGTAATAATATACGCTTGAAAAAAATAGTCATAGCATTGATTTCACATGTGTTCATATAACTGGGAATATTTCAACATAATAAGGATAATATCTTTAGGGTGTAGGTCATCTTAAGGGTATAAGGCAACTACTGCAGGAAGGAAGTGAAGAATGTATTATGCACCAAGGATAAGTAGACGTACCATTGTACAAGACATCAAAAGAGTGTATAGAAATTTGGTGTAATAATATGACCAGACTCTATCCACTTATTAAGGGCCTACGCATTGAAATGTTCATATACAAAGCTTACACTATTCTTTCTGAATTCAAGGAGTATACTCAATGTGACTATAAGCTAGTGATGTTAACATGCGAGAGGAAGAACATGTTGCATAATAGGATAGGTTAATGGGATGACGGAATAGGTTGGATTATAAGGTAGGTTAATGAGATTTGTTTAGTCACGTGAAGTGAAATTACAAAATGAATGATCTTTGGGTTTATTAAAGAGGACACATTAAAAATAATGAAAAACTTTGATATCTACATCCTTTTAATTAGTAAAATACTATCACTTTATACACAATTTTGCATTGGTTGTTAACTAGTTTCTATAATGGGGAGAAAATTATTTCATTCTTTAAATTTTAGAGTGTGACATGTAATTGAAGTTTTTATTACTTTATTAAGGAACAAACCTTTAATTTGGTAATTAATCAACACTTATGCAAGTAAAAATGATAAATCTCATGCAACATATAATGTCATTTTCTTAATCCTTGCATAAGAAAACAAAAAAACATTTTTGTACTTATTATTATTCTAATAAAATAATGGTAGTACAATTACTAATAAATTTTTACAATATCAACCACCATTGCACTTTTGTGATATCGACTAGTGACACCATCTATAAAGTTAATTGCCCTTCACAATTAAATATGAACTTATAGAAACTTAAACCTAAGTTTTCAAGCTTTAGTTCTAATTTTTCTGTCATAAGAGAATCTAACTACAATGTATATGCAAACGAATAAATTTAAGAAATTGCACAATAATAGATAGTCTACTTTATGAATTAAGTCATTGTAAGAATATAGATAGTCTTTAGTCATGGTTTATTATGAACTCCCTTGATAACAAAAAATAAAGTACAAACCTAGTTCAAACTTCATAAGTTTGATTATCAACAAAAGTAACTTGCAATCAAAGTAACAATATAAGCCTTTGTCCACAAAGATATAGTAATGGTATATTTTTAGGTTTTTATCTATGAGATCTAAGTTCAAACCTTGGTATAAGAGGAGACTTAAGTTTAAACCCCGGTACAAGGGGACATGAACCCCTTTCAAATATCCATGTTTTACTGTAAAAAATTTTAGTTTACCTAAGACAACATAGTGGTTAGGGCTTTGGCTTCTCTTTGGAGAGGTCCAAGGTTCAAACCACTACATACCCAAAAGGGGATAGGTTGGATGGTAGCGATCGAGTGTTTGTTGGTTGGTTGCCCCATTTTAATGTGGAGGGTGAGGGGTTTGTTGACTTCCTCTTATCCAACAAACTAAGATTTATAAAGGCAACATCCAATAATGTTACTAATTTTCTGATATATATAAAAAAATAATGAATAGTTTTTAGTTGTGAGATAAGAATTTAGAAAAATCTTAAAAAATTATTCTATAATGATTTTAACACGTGATTTTATTATCTAATATCCAATATATCTAATGCCTTTTTTTTCTTTTTTTTCTTCTTCTACCAACTCACTCGTCTACACCTTTTAAGAAGAGTACCTTTTAATCTACACCTTATAAGAGTAATTTGACTTAATTACATTTAAAACGAAGATTTTCATTTTATTCTTTTTTATTTATACAAATAAACACAATCATGCAAAGATGGATTGCTATTGTGGTGGATAATTGATAGTAAAAAAATATCAAAAAAACATAAAGATTTGATATTACCTCGTTAATTATGAACAATAAAAATGTGATAAATAATGTTGTCAAATGCTTGCTTATCACAAAAAAATTATTCAACTTGATTATTTAACACGTGATTTAATTATCTAATATCCAATATACCTAATGTGTTTTTTTTTTTTTTCTTCTTCTACCAACTCACTCGTCTACACCTTTTAAGAGCACCTTTTAATGTACACCTTTTAAGAGAAATTTGACTTAATTACATTTAAAATGAAGATTTTTATTTTATTCTTTTTTATTTATACAAATAAACAAAATCATGCATCCAGGTGTTGTAGGTGAGTTGGAGAGGATATGGCAATTCTTCAAGGAAGATCCCAGGTTCAAATCTCCACCCTACCAAAAAATTGAATTGGATACCCAAAACCAATTGATAATGTTGGTACGAGCAGGACTGGGCACGACTTTGGGTGACTTTGATGGTGTAAACCTCGTGGTCGTGGTGGCCCGACAAGGGGTTTTTCGCTTAAAAAAATAAATAAACAAAATCATGCAAAGATGGATTGCTATTGTGGTGGATAATTAATGTAAAAGCATAAATATTTGATACTACCTCGTTAAGTATAAACAATAAGATCATTAAGTATGAACAATAAAAAGGTGATAAAAAATGTTGTCAAATACTTGTCACATTAAAAATTATTCAAGTTAATTAGTTTGAAGTCTCAAAATCAAGAAAATTTATTAATTATCAATGTGTATTGATTGTGATATAAATTATAAAGCCCGACAAGGGGGTTTTAGCTTAAAAAAATAAATAAACAAAATCATGCAAAGATGGATTGCTATTGTGGTGGATAATTAATGTAAAAGCATAAAGATTTGATACTACCTCGTTAAATATAAATAGTAAGATCATTAAGTATGAACAATAAAAAGGTGATAAAAAATGTTGTCAAATAGTTGTCACATTAAAAATTATTCAAGTTAATTAGTTTGAAGTCTCAAAATCAATAAAATTTATTAATTATAAATGTGTATTGATTGTGATATAAATTATAAAATATCATATTATACACAAATTAAACCTTACGCAAATAAATATAACAATAATTTAATGTTAAAACTATTTTAATTTTATTAATCTCATTTTCTACATTACCTTGGTAATCATATATTATAAAAAAATATAATCCCATAAACACATGTAATACTTTTTCATAAAGTTAATATAAAAAGCTTAAAGTCAGCATAATTTTTCAAATCTTTTTCTTTCAATTCCAATATTTAGAACAACTTAAATTTAAAACAAGTTTCTTTTACCACGTGTTTATAACAAGTAAACTGACTTGTAATTCAAACTTAAAATATTATTAAAATAATAATTATATATGTATATATTTTTAATTTAAAAAGTATTTTTTTCAAAGAATATTTTAACAAATTAATATATATATATATATATATATATATATATATATATATATATATATTATATTAATAATATTTTTAATAAAATGATGAAATTCAATTAATTATATAAGTAATACTTGTTCAAATACTATTTACAAAATCATTTTTAATTACCAAAATTTTGTTATAATCTTAAATTGACATTTATCTAAAGTCTAAATCTAAATAAAATAGGATTATACATGATAATTAAAATCTCCTTAAATAAACATTGATAACCACGCAATAAACTAAGTTATTTCCTATAACTTTCTTATAAGATCTTGATTTGAGTTGGGTTTACTCTTTGTCAACTTTTTTCTTTTGCTTTCTTCTTCTTTTGGGTTGTTCAAAACCATCTTCTTGTGCTTCTTCACCCTGAGAAATGTTGGTTGTTTTTTTATTGACTGTTGACTTATCATTCTTAAAAAGATTTGATATTCCTAGAGGAACCTTCGTTTTTGTGTTTATATTGTTTGAACAGTATAGAGTCAAATACCCATATTTGTGGCAAACTTTATATCTGAAGGGCAACATCTCATTACCAGTTGTTGAATACAAGATATGCTTGCAAGTTCGAGTTCAACCTCTACCGACAAAGGTTGGTTGAGATCCATTTCCACGCATAATCTAGCATAAATTGTTGTGTTTCCTTCCATTGTATCTCTAAAAATACCCAAATATCTTCCAAGGGAATTACCGATGATTTCCAATACCTGCTGACTCCAAAACTCCATTGGAACTGCATAAAACGGATCCAAACCGAGACAGAAATGGGTTCAATTCGAGGATCAAATCCCATTCTCCAGGGCTGAACGAATAATTCTATTAGATCATGATTCCTATTTTATGATTCGAAAGCCCTATTTCTATCGACAAATGATGAAAAAATAACAATAAAATATCCATTACTACTAAACCACAAAGAATACTCACCAAGAGGCTCCCAATTTTGTCAAACCCAGGAATGCAAAAAATTCAGGGTAGGGCGAATACCCATGAATTTACAAATCAGATCGTGATTAGCTCTATATAAGATTGTTTCTTCTACCATCCTTTGCTCAATGACAATCTTTGGCCTTGATTCTAACAGTGGCAAACATCCATTGTTTCTTTGATATGTTGATCTTTTTCCAGCAGTTGTAAAGAGCATATTTAATGCAGTTTTTTGTGCTTCTTCAGTATTTGTTGGAGATTTTTCCTTTAATAAATTTGCAAAAAAACTCAGTATCTCTAAAAGAGGATCCAGAGGTGTCCCCACTGGACCCTCCTAGGGCAACAATCTTGTCTTCAATCTCGGAACAACCAGAAAGCACTTTATCTACCCAACCAATGCCCTAGTTTTTAGTGGGTAGAAAATCAAATAAAGAAACTGATCACTAGGGGGATTGGTGAGGCCAATAGACTCTTACTGATCTCAAGGTAACCAATTATTATACAATCATGGAATGTTAGGGGTTTAAATAGTAGAACCCATCAATTTGTTGTTCGAAGACTCTTCGCAAAAGTAAAACATATTTTTTGCTTATCCAAGAGACAAAAATATCATTGGATTTTACGTGAAAACAATAAATATAATTTAAAAGGATGTTGGTTATATGAAAGTGGTTGCCTAAGGGGCCTCAAGGGGGATAGTTACCTTTTGGAACTCTCTTGAATGGACGACAATAGAAAATATAGCTTGGAGGGGTGTCCTCACATCACATTTTAGGAACAATGTGACAACTAAGCATGTTTTAATTACAAATTTGTATGGGATACAAAACCTAGATGGTCATATTCATCAATAGAAAGTGGTGCATAATATGAGAGTCTCGAGGGAGGAGTTAGACTAGATTGTTGTTGGAGATTTTAATGCTAAATTATCATCTAGATATCAGGAAGGGGGAACCCCAATTTTGGATCCAGGTGATCGACTTATGATTGCCCAAGTCCATGCATTACACTTGGTGGATATTAAATATCTTGGAATCAACTATACTTGGACTAATAAGAGGAGGGAGCCACATAGTAGGAAGGTGAAGTTAGACCATTTTTTGGTTTCAGAGGAGACATTTGTGAAATGGAATCTAAAATTTTAGATTTTGGAGGGTCCATTTTTGGATCACTTCCCTATTTTTTTGGAAGGGGGATCAAGACAGAGCATCATCACAAACCATTCAGATTTGGAAACTTGTGGTTACAAAAAGAGGAACTTCAAAAATAAAATCCATAGTGGTGGGAAGAGGGACGCTCGACATATGGGATATCAATGTTTAGATTCCACAAGCAACTTCATTATGTCAAGGATCAACTAAAACAATGGAGGCGAGCTAACAAGACAAACTTCTAGGTCCAAAGAGCTCCATTGGTGGCCATATGGGATGAGGTTCAAAAACACTTTAGGGAAGGAAAAATTACAAAGCAACTTAAAAAAGAGGATGATGCATTGCGTAAAGCGGTTGAGGACATTAATAACCAAGAGGAGATCTATTGGAAATAAAGAGTAAGAACCACTTGGTTATTAGGTGACAAAGATACCAAATTTTTCCACCGGGCTGCTTGTGTTAGGAGATAGATGAACAAGATGGAAGCTCTTCAGGATGAGAATGGGCACTCCTTTGATACAATACCAGGTATGCATTTCCATTCATTGGATTATTTTGTTAAATTGTTTAAGGAAAGTATGGTGCAAGATGAAGAGGCTCAAGAATAAGTTCTTGTTGTCATACCCTGTATTATCTCTGAAAAAGAAAATTTTAGATAGTATCAAAGAAAAAATTAATTGTTGATCTCACAAATGGTTAAGTTATGGGGGTAGATTAATTTTTTTGCAGTCAATCAATCAGGCCATGTCAATTTATAAAATTTCTATCCTTGCTGCCCCACATACCATATGGAAAGAGCTAGACAAGATGGCTAGAAAATTTTTATAAGTAGAAGTAAAAGGAGAGAGGAAATGGGCCTTAGTAGGTTGGGAGAAAGTAAGCCAACCCAAGGTAAAGGGAGGTTGGGGACTGAGGAGATTAGAATTAAATAATATAGCTTTGGCTAGAAAGCTTTACTGGAGGTGGATTTCCCAACCAACTTTATTCTGTAGAGTTTTAATTAGAAAATATTTGGGACAAGTGAAACTGAATGAGGTGAATTGTTTCCCTTTGGATGGTAATGAGTCCTTGGTGTGGTAGGCTCTAAAGTTATGATCTCATGTAGTGAAATATGGATTATTCTGGAAAGTGGGGAGAAGGGAGAATACACGATTTTGGACATACTCATGGGATCATTATCCACCTATCATTGTTGAATTCCTAAAACTGCAACCAGTAAAAACATTCGTGGAAAGTAGGGGTTGGATCCAAATTGAAAGTTATTCAACACTAGCCAGCTGGGGGATTATAAGTTTAAGCAGTTTAAGCAGTTGGATGGGTGGCCAATTTCAATCCTTTCAAAATTGACACCCATCATGACTAAAATCTTGGCAAAAATATTTCTCATAGGTAGAGATGAGGAGGATGAATTAGCTTGGGGCTATAGGAGCCTTGGAGTCTACACAATGAAGGATGGATATGATAAGATTGTTTTAGAACATCCTCCTCATGCATATTAGATTGAGGATTGGAGAAATATTTGGCAGTCCAAGGGTTGGTCAAAAGTAAACTTCATTGCTTGGCAGTTCATGCACAATGAAATTCTTACTTTTGATAATTTGAGACATAGGGGAATCATTGGTCCATCTTAATGTGTTTTATGCTACAAGAGCAAGGAAACATATGACCACTTGATGTTTGAGTGCCCATTTACGCATCGGTTTTTATCTTATAAAATTTGAGCCAATGGTGATTTGAATCGGATTAATATTTGGGAAAGATGGAAGAGGGGTAGATTTAAATCTAAAGCTCTTTGTATCGGTTGGAAGCTTGGATTAAACTTCATTTGGTGGCAAGTGTGGTTGGAGAGAAATGATAGAATTTTTAGAGAAATATTTTCATCCTTAGATGGCGTTTGGTAGGTCATTTGGAGCAAAGTCACAAAAATTGTGGTAGTGTATGCTAAAGAGGAAACTCAAGCTGATATAGGGACGATGGAGAAGTTGAAGTGCAAGAGGGGCAAGACAAAGCTAGTTGAAAACCACCCCTAGAAGGTTGGACTAAAATTAATATTGATGGAGCTACAAAAGATAATTCGAGTAGAGCTGGAATTGGAGTGGTCTGCAGGAATCATGTTGGGATAGTGCTCTATTGGAAACTGCAAGGCCTGTGAAGGGCCACAAACAATGAAGCATAAGCCTTAGCTATCAAATCTGCTTCTATCTGGGTGGTAAGACAAGGTTACAAGAGGATAATCCTAGAATCATATTTTCAAATATTGGTAGGAGCTCTGGATTGCATGAAGAACTTTGCTTTGAAGACATGGAGGTTGAAGATTCTTGTCATCCAAATTAAGGTATCATGGAGGGAATTAGATGATGTGTTTCCAGTTTATGTGAGTAGAGATCTAAATAAAGTGGCAGACTTCCTAGCTAAGATGGGTATTGAGGAGGTAGGGGTTTAGTGACACAATGACATGGGCATTGAGGATGAGAGGATTAGGCAGGTTGGTGAGCAAATCCAGTGTTTAGCTAATTTGGACAATCATTGTAGAAATATGGTTTAGAAGATTTGGCTCAAATGCAAATCTTCTTTTATTGTTGTAAATAGGTGGACAACCTTTGTAGAAATATGATTTAAGAGATTTGGCTTCAATGCTGATATTCTTTTACTGTTGTAAACATGTGTTCTTGTTGGCTAAGGTTGGGAGAAGTCTCATCCCAACTTGTAAATGATCTTTGTTTTAATATAAAAATTTCAAATTCTTTTTCAAAAAAAACTTCTTGGAAGGTTCAAAATAGTTATAATTATTAGATTGTCTTATATAATTTAAGCAAACATTGGTTCCTAGTGGTTAGGTGGATAGTAAGTTTTGGTGCTTACTAAGAAGAGACCTAGGTTCAGGTTCAAACCTTGGGGCATGCCTGTTTGCAAATGTAGTAGTCTTATCTGAATTTGTTGAATGCGCGCCAACCTTAACGATGGTGGTACCAATCCTAAACAACCGATGGTCCTCCTCAAACCGCTTTAAATAATAACGAAATGAAATAGGTGTTGTTGAGAGCAGCCCTGAATTTGAACCTTGCTTGATAGTAAAAAAGCTGTGAATGTAACCAACTCTCCTTTTGAATTAAAAAAAAAAAAACAAAAGACTCTCCAAGTTTACTCCAAAGTTTATTATTAGTAGTTATATAAAAGACAAAGACTCCCGCCCATTGAAATTCAAAATCTTAGTAATTTATTGTTTCATCTATTCACTCTAAATTCCAAAGATCATTACGGAACAATCTCATACACCGTTGCACTCGTGTAAACAGGTCTGTGTAGCATTATCAGAAATGTCCAAAATTCCGAGATGATGACTAAAATTGTAGGCTGTGCAATTTATTTGAACATAGGTTTTCCTTGCTGGCAAACTGCAAAACCTGACGAACCGCAATTTCCGGAAAAGAAGCGTCTGTTGTTTTCACCCAGGAGGTTACCCTTCATGACTGGACACTCCACATTTCTCCGTTTTAGTCTGCGCCTGCTAATGGGGAAGAAGAAAATTAATGCAAGTCAAACACTCAGGCTCACCTGGACCCCTCCCAAGGAGGTCTTGGTAATGGAGGGATCACATGGAGTGCCCACCTGGTTCTCTGCATTCCAAAGAGATTATAAGCGCGTGGGATATGCGGGTGTTTTGCTCTTTTCCAAGACAAAATGGTCCAAAAATAAGCCTCTTGGTTAAGGGAAGCTCGGAGGAATTGAGGTTGATAAGAATGGGATTTGAATTGGGTCTTAGCTGGGCTGATGTGGGTGGGAACGATTTCAATTTACTAGGAAGGGAAGTTTCAAGCACAAGTTGTGGCATCAGGCATTGGCACAGTACATATAGAAAGGCCCTCAGGCTGCTTTCGGCATCCCAGAATCCCTTGTGGGTGTGCTTGAATTGGCTGATTTGAGGCTAAAACCAGTGCCCTTTGAGTTCTGTAGGTTTTGGGCTTGTGCATTCTGAGACCCACTTGGATTTTGCCGATACACATTAGAGGCTTTTGATACCCATTTGTAGTGGGAGAGAGAGCGCTCTTGCAATGCAGAGAGTTGGTTTTATTGTTTTGCTTGTGTTGGGTCTTGCAGTCTTAGGACAGTGTCGGGATGTTTTGGCTAGGAAGAGGCTGTCGGACGCAGAGGCCCGATACATTAGTCGGAGGCAGCTGTTGCATTACAAGGTTGGGTGTGGGGAGAGAGAGGAGAATGTCTATATTGATCCCACATTGAAGTTCCCAAATTCAAGGTTGAAAAAGGCCTACATTGCCCTCCAGGCATGGAAGAAGGCAATTTTTTCAGACCCACAGAACATAACTGGTGATTGGGTTGGTAGTGATGTGTGCAAGTACAGCGGCGTGTTTTGTGCCCCTGCATTGGATGACCCTAATGTTACTACTGTGGCAGGCATTGATCTGAACCATGGAGACATTGCAGGGCATCTCCCCTTGGAGCTTGGGCTGCTCACGGACCTGGCATTGTTCCATATCAATTCCAATAGGTTCTGTGGGCTCGTGCCCCATACGTTCAAGAATATGACCCTGCTTCATGAGTTAGATATCAGCAATAACAGGTTTGTTGGGCGATTCCCCAAGGTGGTGCTGTCTATACCTAAATTGAAGTTCTTGGACCTCAGGTTCAATGATTTTGAAGGGTCACTACCAAAGGAGGTGTTCGAGAAGGATCTGGATGCCCTCTTCGTGAATAGCAACAGGTTCCATCTGGAAATCCCTCATAACCTTGGAAAATCCCCTGTTTCTGTTATTGTTTTCTCCAACAACAACTTAAGAGGATGCCTGCCTCTTAGCCTGGGTGACATGTCTGCCACCCTCAATGAGATCCTCCTTATCAATAACAATATATCAGCCTGCTTGTCCCCTGATATTGGGAAGTTGAAGAACTTGACTGTGTTTGATGTAAGTTTTAATAATTTAGTTGGCTCTCTCCCAGATAGTATTGGAGATATGGTTAGCTTGGAACAGTTGGATATTGCTCACAATAAGTTGTCTGGGACTGTCCCTGAAAGCGTTTGTGCACTGCCCAATTTATTGAATTTTACATTTTCCTACAATTACTTCACTGGAGAGGCACCCAATTGTATGAAGCTTCCGTCCAAAGGAGTCATTTTCAATGACAAGGGAAATTGTATCCTCGACAGGAATTCTCAGAATTCATTCAAGAGATGTGCCAATTCCATTTTGCACCCGGTGGATTGCTCTAAATCTAGCTCCTGTCATCCAGTCAAAGCCCCACCACAATGCCTTGTACCAACCCCGCCTCCACCTTCTCCTTCACCACCTCCACCATCTCCTCCTCCTCCCTCTCCCTCCCCACCACCTCCTCCTCCCCCATCCCCCTCCCCACCACCTCCACCAACAACATCTCCACCACCATCTCCTTCACCACCCCCACCTGTTTACTGTGTTCGTCCGTCTCCACCTCCACCTTCACCATCTCCCCCACCACCAGCTTACCTTCCTCCACCATCCCCAACTCCACCACCTCCATCCCATCCTGCTCCCCCTCCAGCTCACCACTCCCCTCCACCGCCACCACCAGAAAATTACTATAACCCACCTCCACCTCATTTTGCTTCCCCACCACCACCACCACCAGAAAATTACTATAACCCGCCTCCACCCCATTTTGCTTCCCCTCCTCCGGTCAACCACTCCCCTCCACCACCACCACCAGAAAATTACTATAACCCGCCTCCACCCTATTTTGCTTCCCCTCCTCCGGTCAATCACTCCCCTCCACCACCAAACTCTCCACCTCCATCCCCACCTCCACCTTGCATAGAGTACCCACCTCCATCCCATTCCCATCCACCGCCACCAGAAAACTACTAAAACCCACCTCCACCACCAATCCCCTCTTGCCCGCCTCCTGTTTACAACCCTCAACCATCACCTCCATCTCCTTCTCTGCCTCACTCACCTGCATTGCCACCCCCAGCAACAAAATAAGCAGGAAATCTTCCACCACCTATGTTTTGAGATGCACCGTGTGCGCCATCTCTTGGTTTTCATACAAGTCTCCCGCTCCTTACTATTTGATTATTTTTCAGAGCTTTTATTCTCTTGGCATCAATGCTATTTTTTTAGGCCTTAAGAGTATCCTGTCATATTCTTTGAATGGGCATATCAAGCTTTCAAATCTCTTTCCTGTGACTTCAGCAGCAAGGGCCATATTTCCATGATTAGGTGGTTAAAATTCTAGACTAGAGGGCCCTTCATTTCTGTGTATTTGACAGAAGCCATTGAGAATGTACTGAAGCAATTTATATTTATGAATAATGCACCTATGGTTTACGGCTATCATGTTCTTTATCAATAGATATGTTTACAACTTTCTATTGATTTTCTGATTCCAATATGTCTACGATTCTTTTGAAACATTCATTAAATTTAATCAACGATAAATGTTTATAATATATGTCTTCACATACAATGCAGAAGTAATGGTGCAATGTAACATTGAAGGCAGTGAAATTCATTTGTTTGACCACTGACTCTGTATCACGGTGGACTAAATCTAAGGGATCAACAACAAAACAAAAACATAAATGACACCAAAATACTTTTCTGCTTTAAAATTCATGAAAATAAATGGTGTTAGCAAGTGGTTTTTATTCCGTAGAGCCCTTGCAATACTAAAGTGTGCTTCTCAAGTTCATTAGCTGCAAGAGACCCATATTTATTCAATTGGTGAAACATGTAATTATCGATTTTTGGCAAGTGGTTTTTTTATTCCGTGGAGCCCTTGCAATACTAAAGTGTGCTTCTCAAGTTCATTAGCTGCACGAGAGCCATATTTATTCAATTGGTGCAACATGTAATTATTGATTTTTGGATGCTGAAATTCTCTTAAACTAACAAGATGAATCAACTACAATACAAACATTGAACAAGATCAATCATTGTCAGATATGACTCCAAGGTATTCTGATCATTCAGGTGGTCTCTTTATAACTCTTTTGTCTCTACTGACGATGCTGTTCTATGGAGGTTGATTACATATGAGAACCACCTAAAATATTATATTAGCATATATTATATCCATTAATGGCCAAAGTTTGAACTAGAATATGGGGACAGAATCAAGAAGCAGAAACATGAAAATAATAAGTACATTTCTGTGTCAACAGGGCAGAAAGAGGGGAAAAAAAATCTATATCAAGCTGCCTACCTTGTGCTTCTATCTGGATTTATCATATGAAAAAAGCTCTTGAGACAAACTGATAATGCACTTGAGGGCTACTTTCATACACATAAGCTCAGCCTTACATGCCTTGTCTCTCGATCCCAAATGGTGCCTGTAAGAGTGAAGGTAGGAGGCATTCAAAAACATCTGCCCTGTTGGACGGTGCTAATAACAGCTTACCTGCAAGAGCAAAGTCAAGAACGTTTGGCCTAAAAAATGTAATGTAACAATCTCTTCTGTTGCTTCTTCTTCTTTTGTTTCCAATTTGGTAATGGTTCACTGGTAAGCTTCACTTAGTTGATTCAACTCGCCAGAGTTTCTTTCCAAGTTGAATACCATGCCCTGCAAAATGTGTAAAAGGATGGGTGCAAGTCAGCAGATTTTAGATGAAGAGTTACACTTCAGGCCTTGGCATCTAAGCCAAAAGGAGGTGTTGTGATTTGTCAGAGCCTCAAATGTGCGACTTTCCCTATAAAAAGTTCAACATACATGTGTGTATTGTCTATCATGCTGGATCATGGAACAGTATAGTCACATTGTTTCGAAAGTAAGTATTAAACAAAAAAGAAGAGTCTAGGATATTGGATTCTATCAGAATTCAATATAACCTGATGTCTGAAAGATGTTAATATGGAATTCTTGAAAATGAGTCCACCTGGGTCCTGAAGTCATTTTAAACAGCTTTATAAGAAGGTTGTTTATTGTATGTATCTTAACACATCAATACCATAAAGTCTACGACAAATCTAAAACAAGGCATTATTATTCCATAATTAAACCTGAGCAATGGTGAAAGTCAAATTACAAATCAAAGCCTGCACTAATTCAAAGATGGCAACAGAGAAAGAAAGCTAATTATTATTCCATAATTAAATCCTGAGCAATGGTGAAAGTCAAATTACAAATCAAAGCCTGCACTTATTCAAAGATGGCAACAGAAAAAGAAAGCTAAATACTACCATTACCTGCCTCACTAGCAATGGCAAATAAAGCATAAACATTCAAAAGTACATACTATGTTTAACAGGGACTTTTAAGCTTAATATTATGCCAAGAGAGAACCTAACTAGAGGACCCATGGCTAAGTACTTCATGACCCACTGAGCTTCTATTTGGAGTTCAGCCCTATTCTTGGATACAATTATCAAGTGTATCCTACTAATCTTCCAATAATGCATCTCCAAGCAAGATTTACTAAGTAATGTTTGATTTGTCCCAGCCGTATCTCTATTCAGGTGTCCTGTGAGACATCTCTTCTTCTCAACAATGGTGACAAAATGGTCATGCAATCACAAAAATCCATCTCCATCAAGCTGAGAACCACATAGAGAACAATTCCAAAACCAGATTGTAGGGCAGCAGTGGAACTGGTGAATTAATACCTGTGCACATGAGCAGGCCCAAGACCAATTTACAAATTGCCAGAAATGCCACAGATGCTGGCCCCAAATTTATAGTGTCTTGCAAGGTAAGCTGCTACATGACAGACAAACATTTCCCCAAGCAAACAATCCACCAAATTCATGAGTCCCACATGCAGAGACACTCGAGTTGTTGTCACTTCTTTGTCAGGAAACAAAACTTATGGATAGTTTGCATACAACAATCATGAAGTATGGACAAAGAGAAGGATTTGGGGTATTGCAGCCCTGAGAAATTTTGTCTTCCACTCATGCCTTAGTATCTGGATCAAATGAGGCTTGGGTGGGCCTAATTTCAGCTTCCTAAGTGACAAGTACAATACAGAGCACAAAAACTATGAGGGCAGATGGGATCACATATAAAAATCCTTACATTACAGGCTGATTTTCTTACTAGGATACTCTCAGTTTGATCTTTTCTCATTGGATTGATTGAATTTGTTCAACACTCTACCTTGAATAATCATCATCATCATCAGCAGAGCCATTTACAAGCAGAATGAGGACAAGACGCCCAAGAGTCAAGTTGCCAGCAAAAAGCCATCTAAGGCCTTCGGTGCCCAACCTTGTTATTGTCAAAGTCCTGTTCTTTTCTTATCTATTACAGTACTGTGAATGCAAAGGCTAGTCCCTAAGAGGTGCATCCCTCTGATAACAGGCAGGGCAATGAGCCTCCAAACCAGAGCCATTAGCCCTGTCAAGGCCAAACAGGGTTCCTGCAGTCTAGATTCTTGCTGCCATTATCTCTGAAATGCTCAAATGCTTCCCTTCAATAGTTGCCACTGCAACAATGGATTTCATGGACTACTCTGGCATTGGAACACCAAACAGAAAAACTGTTATGTTGTTGTACATCCCTGTCCCAATCCAGTCCATTCACCAATTTGAGAGCAATCATAATTGGAATGAAGATGCCCAAGTTCCCCGTTGATCTACTCACTTTCCCTTACACTGAAGATTGCTCTTGGGTTTTATCCAACATGTCAATGGGTATTGAGCTTAAATCTTTTGTAGCATTTTCAATCTTCAACCTGATCTCCATTCTAAACACTTTCTATCAGGAGATTGAGGATGCTATTGTTCAACTTCTGCTGATATAGTAATTAACTGACAAAATTTCCAATGGGTTGGAATACCACTATTCGCTAAGAGATGGTTCACCGCTTTCAACACTCAATGGAAAAGCTACTTCACCTACTAACCCAAACTCTGCAGATAGAAAGTAAAATGAACTATACACGTGAATAGGGAGAGGAAAATAATACACATAAAAAAAATGTTCTCGTGTGTAAGGATTAAGAACTTCCACATGAATGAGAAACAAGCAACATATGATTTCCATGGTGTAGCATTTGCTTGGTGATATAGGGGACTAGTAATGTCAATTTTCAAAGGGTCATATTTTTTTCTCATGAAACTCAGTACCAGCTTCAAGATTTTTCAAGGAATTTGTAAGGATAAAGTGTGTATATACAACAATCAAAGTAAATTAATGAAAGTAAACCAGTGATTTAAGTCACATTGAACTCACTGGACTTGTAAAATATATTTGATATCAGATTAACCAAAAGGTATGCATGTTTCATCACTATTGAAATATAATGTTTTTAACATCAAGATATATTAACAAAAATGGTCTATTTTATATATATAAATATATACATATATTATAAAATTTTGAGATTTAAGGTTTGATAAGAGAGAGTTTACCTTAATGTTATGCAAACATTTCTAGGTCATAAGGTCAATTCCTCATTCTTATTGGGGTTGACATAACTTATTTTTTTACAATTATGATTTTTCATGTGATGAATATACATAGGCTTAAATTATAATTAACTTATGAAGTGATTGATAAAGGTACCAATATCAAGCATTTAAACCTTCTATACAACTAACACATTAAGACCTTTGCCCTACCTAGCTTAATGGATTTTGATATGGATAGACTTTTTCTTTGATGTCTGAATGTAATTATAATACATATTTTCAATTTGAGAATGAGCTCATCCAACTTGTAGGCTATGTTTAGCTAAAATTACCTTGCAATTTAGGGTTTGTTGATTCAGTTCAAAGTTTGTTCACACCACCTTCATGGAAAGATTGATCACCATGTTCATCTTCATGGAAATATTGACCACCATGTCCCTTAAATGTAGCGAATATGTCAAATTTGTTCCTTGGAGCTGAAAATTGAGGATCATTTTGTATTTAGATGTTGTCATTACTATGCACTTAGAGGTAATTATTTTGGATTTTTACATATTCACATAATTTTCTCCAAAACATTCAAGGCATGATGATCAAATACATTTGGCATCCCCATGGGACACCCATGTGGTTAGGGCTTTGGGTTTTCTTTTGGGAGACCCAGGTTCAAACCATCGTGGGTGTGTGCATGTGTGTGTAAGTGAGCTTGTGTACAAAAAAAAAATACATTTGGCTTTTTCATTTTAAAAAATGTTTAATTTTTATTAAAATATGGTCAAAAACATTTCTTCCATATTACTCTTTTGGAGGATTATTTCTTTTATTCTTCTTGTTTCTTCTTCACAATCAAGTAAGAAACAATCTTGTAAATACAATAAATAAATATAGGAAACACCTTGATTATGATATAGTTTTACTTTCTAAAATTGTTTGTTTTAATTTTGTTTTTCTTTTACATTTGCAGAAGTAAGAGTTACACTACAGTGGTTTTCACCCCTTATAGTTGTGCAACCATTTTGATTATGGTTACAAGCAAACGCGAAATGATATAGATTAAAGCCAAAATACACATTTCTTGAAATTAACACCCTCCAAGGAAAGCAGTTAGACCAACTGAATAAAATAAGAAAGTTTTGAAATTTTGGCCCAAGAACGTTAAGCTTCTTCTATGGATTGGTCGATTGATTTGTAGATCATTGATTAGTAATCAAACAACATCAACATGATTTCATCCAACCAATTAGGTGAAAAAATCAACATTTGAAGGAAAAGAAGCAAATATGACCTTTCAAGGTGTTAATCCATCGAATTTCTAACTTTAGCATACCATGACAACAATCAATCCATAAGAAAAGGAGTTTAAGAAGATTTTTTCTATCAAGGCCAAAAGCAACCAATCTATAGATTTTCATGGTTGAAATAGTGGCATGTGACCCAAGGTGATGATATTGAGTATTTTCTTATTTTGAGATGCTAGCACACATTTTTTGCAAAAACATTTTAATTCACCATCCAAGCAAATGTTTCCACTAATTAACCAAAAAATCAAATTCATACTCATTACTCATAAATAGAATTAATAATCTTGACTAGTGTTAGCATTATAAACATTATAAATAACTTTAGTTGCACATAATAAAGGATCCTTTTTACGATCCTCAAACTCTCCTATTTTTTTTTTTGTTTTGGTTTAGAAATTGACATAAGCAAACAAATCAATTATTTAAGATTTGTGACTCTACGACTTTAATTAAATTTCTCTTGTGTACCTATACCTTGTGGATGAGATTAAAATTATAAATTATGGGTACTTGTTCTTTTACCTTTTCATTGTATGTTAGTCTTTTCATAAAGTCAATGAGTGAATGCAATTATTGATGATGATTGATTTGTGAGATTATAATTGTAGTTAATATAGCTAATATTTTTGTGATTAATGACTTGGATCCTCCTCAAAATCCATTAAACAATTCATTTTAACGTTGAATTTCTTAACCCTGTCCCCTTTCAGAAAAATCAATCAAGAAGTCAACCTCTAAAGCTTCATTAAGCAAAAGCTGGATCTTCCAATTGTGATGTGGTCTAGGGCATGTGTTTAGATTTATGTGAAGTACAAGTTTTGACTTGCATAATGGGATGGAGAATAAAATATGCATTTGGATCCTACCCTTCAAGTTTCATATCACGACAACTCCACTAAAAATATTTGAATTATATGCTTACTAGATTCAAGGCAAGATAGTTAGAGGGTCTAGTAATTTTTTATGAGCTAGCATCTCCAACCTTAAAGAAATTATCTAGGCACAAATCCATCTCATCTCAAGGAACTCAACTACCCATATCAAGGAGACAAATTTGTTCTCTCTCTCTCTCACATGAGTTCATAATGGCTCAACAACTTCCAATGCCTACTCACATCAACTATCTGAAATGGAATGATTAGGGTCATTTGAATCTTAGCCCAATACAACTTAGATTTTAGCAAAAACAATGAAAGTACTTACATTTTTCACTAGTTCAAAATAAAGGACATCTTAGGAGCATATGCAAGATCTCAAAATATTGAAATCCTTACATAATATACAACACAACAACATCATGGTTTGATTGTGGGTTTTCTCTTTGAGAGGAAAAACAACCATGTGGTATAAGGACTTGACACCATATTCAATCATAGACTGACATTCATTAATAAATGCTTTCATGCACATATTTGGATATCCTTGTTAGACACCTTGCAGTAAAATAAAAGCACATCCACATGATATTGCAATAATAATAGAAAATAAGCTTGAAATTAACAATATTGCAATATGAAATAAAAATGTAGCAAATTATATTGTAGAAAACAAGAACACATTACAAAATTGCAAGCCTCTTATACAGGGCAAACTTCTTGGAAGTTGAGATTTGATACAACAAAATTTGAGATGCCTCTTCTTCTAACTCCTAAATAATAACTGTTACATCTTTAACTAATACAAATAGTTACATCATATGGGCCCGTAAGCCTAGGTGCCTAAAGTACCACATGACTAGATAATTATTAAAAATATTAGAATGGGGTCTTAAGATGCCCATCCCCTTCAAAAAAGAGCTTTGTCCTCAAAGCTAGAGATGAGAAAGTTGTTGTCGAAGCTACTAAAGAGTATCCCATGTGTCATATTCCTATTGTAAACCTTGCCATTGGACCAAGACTTTAGTGATGGTGTGGTTACAGAGAATGCAGGTTTTGCGGTCTAGAATGTTGTTAGGTTCCAAAATGACTGAACCTTCATTATCCAACTCAAAAAGTGTTGATTAGATATGAACGTGGATTCCAAGCACCTTCTTGAGACAAGAGACATGGAATACTAGATGGATTTTGGAATAAGGTGGTAAACGCGAGTTTATAGGCCACTTGTCCAATCCATTGCAATACTTGGTAGGGTCTATAAAACGTTACTGCAAGCTTTTGATGAACATGAAGTTGCATTGATGATTGAAGCTATGATTTGAACGATGCTGATTAGTCTGCTATCACATTTAATTTTGAGCCATAACCAAATTATCCTTCAACTGTTGTAAGAGTTGGGTATGTTCTTGAAGTGTTGCATCCACCACCTAAACTTTGGATTTTCTTGGAACATATGAAGAGGGCAACGAAGGTGGGTACCCATAAACTACCTCAAAAGGAGTCATTCTACAGACTGTGTGGAATAAAGTGTTGTACCAAAATTTAGTCAATGGAAGCCACTTAGCCCGTCATGTTGGGTGCTCGAAAATAAAATAATAAAGGTGGGTTTCCAGCTAACAATGACTTGCATGTAGTAAGCCCATTGCCCTTGAGGTGACCACAAAAGACCTTTGGGTATTGTTCAACCATTAATTGAAAGAGGGCTTCCATATTGGAAGGCCCATATTGTAGCCCTTAGGGAAAATTTGTAAAAATGACAACACCTGTAATCCTTTTTACTCATTAATGCAAACAACAGATTTTCCTTATTCACATTTTGGTGATTATAGTAGGAATGAACCACTTATTTACTATTTTAGCTATCTTTTTACCTTTCTAATTGACATTTTTGTTATCTTTTTGTGTTATAGGTGCTACAAAACCCTCCAAAACCTTAAAACACAACTCAGGTCCAAGGCAAAAGTCTTTCTTGTCTAGGAACCATGATCGTATGGAGGGGTATGGTCAAGACAACCGTACAGGTCCATACAATTGAGTAAAATACTCCAAAAATTGGGCCCATACTAGGAAAGAAGTGAAAATGGATGAGCCAAAAACTTAACCTTGCCATTGATAATCCAAGGTGATTTATAAATAAAATTAAGGCTAAATATAGCCTTACTTATTGTTCAAATAATATCCCCCCTATGTTCGCAAATATCATTAACAAGATATATTCGCTAATATCCCGACATAGGATATTGGCCGACAAAGAAAATATTGCCTAACAATATATGTCGACAGATGGTAAATAAGGTAATAAGTAACATCTACTAAAAATATACTAACATCCCACCTTATTACATTATTTTGCAATACAAATTGAGTTGCGAAAGAACTCAAACTTGATGCGAGCAAGAGCCTTGGTGAATATATCTGCAACTTGATCACTGGTGGGAATGTATTGAAGTTGAATTCGGTTCCTTGGAACCTCATATCGAATGAAGTGACATTGTGTATCAATGTGCTTGGTTCATTCATGATGCACTGGATTTTTGACTAGGTTGAGAAAACCTTGGTTGTCGCAAAACAAGTGAATTGGTGATTTGGATGGATGGTCCATACTTGTCAAGATGCGTTGTAACCATATCGCTTCACACACTGCTTCTCGTGCCGCGTGATACTCTACCTCTGGAGATGAGATAGCAAACACCTGTTGCTTCTTTCTGTGCCAAGAGACATGACTGGATCCAATATGAAAGATATATCCTGAAGTTGACTTGCAATCATCATATGATCCGACATAGTCAGATTTCGTGTATCCTTGCAAGAAGAATTTATCATTCTTCTTGTATTCTAGGCCATAGTCAATAGTACCACGGACATAGTGAAGAACATATTTTGCTGCTTTCCAATGAGTGGTCTTAGGCTCCTGCATGAACCTCAAAAGATAGTTGACAACAAACACAATATTTGGCCTAGAATTTGTTAGATATATGAGACTCCCGATCAACTGTCGATAGAGAGTACCATATATCTAAGGGAATCATCATACCGTGATAACTGAAGTCCTGACTCCATCGGAGTTGCCATTTATTTGCAATCAATCATACGGTATTTTTCTAACAATGTCTTGGCATATTTTTGCTGAGACACCTTGATGTGGTGCTTCTTCTGGTTTACTTCTAGGTCAAGACAGTAGTGGAGAAGCTCGAGATCTATCATCTTTAAAGATGTGCACAAGTCTTGTTTGACAACAACTATAAAAGATTTGGAGCTACTTGTAATGATCAGATCGTCCACATACAATACAAGTAGCACTATCTCAGAACCCTATTTCTTGAAATAGAGATTTGTATCTGCCGGAATTCTCTTAAATCCATGTTGCATGAGGTGATCATCCATATTTATATACCAAGATCTGAGAGCTTGTTTCAAACCATACAAGGATTTGACCAATTTATAAACTTTTTGTTCTTGGCCTTCCACTTGAAATCCTTCAGGTTGGGCCATATAGACCTCTTATTTAAGATCACCATTCAGGAATGCACTCTTGAAATCAATCTGATGAAATTTCCACCCAAATTGTGCTGCCATAGCACAAAGAACTCGAATGATTGTCATCCGAGCAGTAGGTGAAAAAGTTTCCTCATAGTCAATGCCTTCCTTTTGCGCATAGTCCTTTGCCACAAGGTGGGCCTTATGCTTATCAATTTTTCCATATGCCTTGTACTTGAATTTGTACACCCATTTGCAGCCAATGGGCTTCTTTCCATGTGGTAGATCAACAAGCTTCCATGTCTGATTCTTCTTCAGAGACTTGTACTCTGTGTCCATAGCAGCCTTCCAGTGTGGCTTACCAAGAGCATCTTGTATTGTTGTTGTTTCATGCTCATCAAGTGAATACATAAACACTCTTTCATCGTACACATCCATATCTTCTAGTTCAACAAAAAGTTCCTCAAAATATTGACAAAGTTCATCAACCTTAGTAGTCTTTGCTGTAACTTTCTCTTGATGAGCCATATTGCGAGTACGAGGTCTAATCAGAGTCATATCTAGTGGAGTGGATATCTTGGATTCTCTGATAGTAATTTTATACCACTAAGGAATTTTTTTCTATGGAGAATAAGATCCTTCCTTCTGTGATGAATAAGGAGACTGCTCATCCTTAGATTCCGCAAAATCTAGGTATATATCTAATGTGTTTTGTGATGTGAAAACCTCATCAAAAACAACATATTTGTTGGTATATATCTTATTGGTGAAGGGATTAATCAGGCGATAACCCTTTGAGTCCTCATCATATCCAAGAAGAACACATTGAAAAGTCTTCTCATATAGATTTTTCCTTTTCTCTTTGGGTATGTGCATAAAAGCTTTACATCCAAAAATGCATAGATGAGATATGGAGGGTTTTTGACCACTCCATGCTTCCTATGGAGTTATTCCATTTAGGGCATTTATGGGTGCCCTATTCAACAGGTACACTGTTGTGGTGATAGCTTCTGCCCAAAAACGTTGCTCTAGATGTGCTCTTATGAGCATACAACGAACCATTTCCATAATGGAACGGTTCCTTCGCTCAACAACTCCATTTTGCTGAGGATTATAAGCAGTAGTGAGCTATATTTTGATCCCATGTGCATGGTCAAATATGCAAAAAATTCTTTAGAGGTAAACTCCCCCCTCGATCTGAGTGGAGGGTCTTTATTGAAGTCCCTGAATCCTTCTCAATAATTTGCTTGAATTGTTGGAAGTAACCGAAAGCTTCGAATTTTAGATGAAGAAAGAACACCCACATTTTCCATGAGTAGTCATCTACAAAAAACTAAAAGTACCTCTTGCCCCAAAAATTATTTGGGGTGAAAGGACTGCACAGATCGGTGTGAATTAACTCTAGAGGTTTCTTTGCTCGTGTAAAGCTCTTTTCAAAAGGTACTCTATGCTTTTTCCCTACCAAGCAGTTAGAGCACAATGGAAATGTAGAGGAAAGGGAGGGAAGGCCCTTTACCATCTCATATTTACTTAGTTCAAGTAAATATCCAAAAATGAGATGCCCATATCTCTAGTGCCAAAGTGAAGTCGCATCCTTTGAAGAGACTATCATGGCAACATGAGGGGTGGAGATAGCATTCAATGTGAACAAGCCATGCTTGTATGAAGCAGTTGCAATGTTTTTACCCCTCTTGGTGATAAAGCAACGCTTTTGACCATCCTCAACACAAAAATAAACAACCATCTTCTTGTACAAGATTTGTGGGACTAACAAAAAATTGTTCACCAATACTGGAACATAAAGGACTCTTTCAATCTGACACTTGCCATTTGGAACGTTGACTGAAACTGTACCCTCACCCTGAACCTTGTAGGTTTTGTCATCAACAATGGTGATGGGTTTTCCTTCCTTGGCTTCATATGTCGCAAACCATGATTTGTCGCCAATCATGTGCTTACTGGTGCCAGAATCAATATACCATAGAGGATCCTTTGACTTGGAGGTTGTGGTAGTCATGAGCACCTTGTGTGCCCATTCAGAATCCGAGTCAAATTCTTCAACAACAACATTCACCTTGGGTTGCTTGTTTTTGTTCTAGGGTTTGTTTTGTCCCTTGTTCTTTGGTTGCTTACTCTTATACCAACACCGATTGGTGTCATGGGTATCCTTATTATAAATATTGCAATAGCGCTTCTACTGTTGAGGTTGTTTTCCCTTATCCTTGGAAGAGGAACCTCCATTTTGAAAATTACCCTTCTTCTTGGAGCCCTTCTTGTTGGAAAAGAGGGCTGTATTAGAAGCTTCATCTCTTTGAAGTTGGCGAGCCTTTTTTTCTTGAAGCATATTAACCAACTCAATAAAGGTAAATTTTCTTTGTGACACCTGAAGATAAGTGATCAACATTATGAATGAATCAGATAAAGCTTTCATTACTATTGAAGTAAGGAGCTTATCATCTATAGTCTCTCCCAAAGAATTCAGCTTGGATTTCAACTCAGCCACTCTGCAAAGAAATAGTTCAATTATCTCTCCATGCTTCATACTCAAAATGTGAAGTTGAGATTGGAGGTGTAGAATGGTGGATTCATTCTTACCCTCATAGATGGTTGTAAGGGCATCCCATGCCTCTTTACCATGTTACGTGTCAGCTATGTGAGGTTGAAATTCATCTTAAAAGATAAGAAAAATGAGCACTCTTGCCTTATTGTATTTCTTGTCAAAAGTGATCTTATCTACAGTTGGTGGTGTAGCTTGAGTTGATCCAGCTATTGGTGAAGGTCTTGTTGTTGTGCCAGAAATAACATCCCATAATTCTTCCATTTGGAGAATAGCCTTCATCTTGGTTTTCCATGGCGTGTAATTGGAACCTTTTAGTAACTGATAATATGTCAGGTACTTGTGGATAGAAACCATAATGAGGGTTCCTTATTTCACCAAATGGTCCCCCTTTATTTATACCTTTGCTAGGCCTTTATACCGAACTTTTTTTAAAAATACCCACCCTTACGTGAGGTAGACTATAGGTATTTTGAGGTCAGAATGATACATGGAACATAGGCGGTACTAAAAGGGAATTGTCTTGTTTATGACACCTACCATATAAGGTCTTCTATCCTCATGTGTGGGGCATAACTTCCCCTAAACACTTTAGATATTAGAACATTCGTCAGGATTTACGTCTAACAACAAGAGCGATTAGGGTAGTGGAATGGAGTAAAAAATAGCAAAATGGTAAACTTATATCTCCTCGACGATTGATAGAGAATAATATCAGACGTTGTTGTTGTAGCTATGTTAGGTGACAAATACAACAATCCAAAGCACCACAACATTACCTGTAAGTGTGGGCCAGAGGTATCGTAAATACCGAACACTGCGGTGCAATTGAATTGCACGAATGGGTTCAAATTTTGGGGACTTAATTGTGCTTGATTTTTACTTAATGAAGTAGTGCAAATATAAATGGAAATGCAACATACAACATAAAGTGCCCACAAAAATGAAAATTTTTAGGTGTCGGTTGCTACCAAAAATGCACCTAATTACAATGCCAAATTGCCTTTTTCAATGTGAAAAATTACTCTCTATCCCCCCTTTTCCACCCTCATTTTATAAATTTGCAATAATAGGACATAAAAAAAATGCCCCCCTTAGTTTTGCAAAATGTAGGATGAAATTTTTTTTCAAAGGTATTTTTTTTAAGTTTCAAGTTTGAAAAAAATGTAATTTCTAATGTAATAAAAAAATTTACAGTAAAATTAAATAAAAAAAATTCCTTAAAAATATTTTATAAAAAAATAATTTAAGAAAAAAGTAATTATTTAATTAAACTATGTTTTTTTTTAACATTAAAAATAACAAAATAATCAAACTTAAAATTTTTTTGTATACCTTTGTTGTGGGTTGGTGGGTATCGAATCCATGACCTATGGCCTTTGCACTTATAGCATCTGGCCACCAACCGATCGGGCTATCTTGCTCGTCGTGTATGAAGAGGAAAGATACCTTACTTGAAGACGTCCTAGTCTTCGATCGAGCATGAGCAATGCCTCTTCTGCCATAGTTTCTCTGCTCCTCCAACTCTCCTTCGAAGCAACGTCTTTTGCTAGCGAGCGGTGATTTTTTTTTGTGGTCGTCTAACGTATTCCGGTGGCTCTTGATTGGCTTAGGTACGGTGTTGTGACAACTCAATTCAGGTGGTGAGGCAGTGATGGCTATCGTCAAGCGAGGGATAAAAAAACAATAAAAAAAATGTCCTGCATGTAGTCCTCCGCTCTCCTCATCCTCTACAAATTTTTGTTAATCGCCTGAGAAAATAATCACTTACATTTGGCAATCACTTATCCTCCTGCGCACAGATTGCCCACGTATCATAGTCCACACGAACTTGAACTGCATCTGCAGGGGTATTTCCAAATAAATCGTCGATTGATCACAAATGTTTTTTGTTCAATAGATCAAAGTGCTACACAATTGACACAATCGACATCATCTTTCATCAGATCGTATATTGGTGTGTTTTTTATCTCTACTGCGGATCACAAAATGCACGTATTTATGGGAAGTTGTCCCACATACATAGTGGTGACAAAAAACAATAATTTAAAAGTGTAAAGACTCACTCAATGAAATGATCGCCTTACGGTGGTCAAGTTTGTTGCCTTTTTCCCGCCACCATGTCTGCCTAGGCCCACTGTTAGACCATCTGACTTGGAAAAATGAAGTTTGTCCACGTCAGCTTACTATTGTAGTCAGGTATCCCAAGTTTGAATCTGAGTCCTAGTCATCCGCCAGGTCCCACCGTTTAGGATATCGTGTAAAGAGTCCATGTCCAATGGTATCCCAGTAAAGCCATCATCTAGAGTATGGTATTCTAGTCCTTAGGGTTACCATTGTAGGTCTAAGCCACATCCAATACCATGTCACCATGTCGAGTAGGCTAGGTTAGAGGTCATCCAGATCTCACGTTCAAGTCCAGTCCATCTAGTGGTTGTCTGCCACCTGTCAATGTCATAAGTCCTTTGTGTCCAACATCAAGTCCACTTATCGAGTTCATTAGGTCCAGTGGCCAGTTGACACAACTTATCCAACGTGCAACTGGTTCTCTTGCATCCAGCATGCATCCTCGGGATGTGTGTCCAGGTAAAGCTAGCTAGGACCATAAATAGATTCGAGCCTCCAACCAAGTAGGTCTGATACCATGAAAATGTATGAGCCAAAAAATTAACCTTGCCATTGATAATCCAAGGTGATTTATACATAAAGTTAAGGCTAAATATAGCCTTACTTATTGTTCAAATAATATCCCCCCTATGTTTACAAATATCATTAACAAGATATATTTGCTAATATGCCAACATAGGATATTGGTCGACAAAGAAAATATTGCCTAACAATATATGTCGGCTGATGGTAATAAGGTAATAAGTAACATCTACTAACAATATACTAACAAGAAGTTTTTACAAAACTAGTCTTCTGCAATAGACAAACCACCAACAACAATAAAAACTTGCAAAAAACCAGCCTTACCCTTGATCGTATAGATAAGTACGGTCATAATGATCATAGGGACACATACAGTTAAAATTGACACATAGTTCGGAGCCTTTCAACCATCTAGACAACATTCCAGAGGCTAGAGACCATAGGTAAGCACTGCAAAACCCAGTGTGTTTAGTTCAAATTACATTTTCTTTTTCTAAAATCAAATATTTGTTGTCATTTTTAGTTTAAATACACCATATCGCTTGGTCACTTTACAAAGTCTATCTTTTTGTTCTACAAAAGTTCCAAATTGCTTTGGTCATCTTAAAAAATGCTTTTCCTTTGCTTTTATGTCTTCCAAAAGGCACTAAAAATCACTAATGTCTTTTCATATTTCTTTCGCAAGCATTTGATCATAAGTTCTCAAGCATTTATCTTTGCATTAATATAGCGTAACACATTTGCATAAAGCATGAAGAAAGCCTCAATTTTCTTTGTCTTTTTTAGCTAAGATATATTTTGATCTATATCATGCATAAAGCTCTCACATGACATCTGGTCATAGCCTTAATAGTTATATCTTGGCTAGTGTAGATAGATTTATACTTAAACAAATCTTAGCACAGTTCTTGCTAAAATCAAGTGATCTATCTTTGAATGGCTTTAGCTTAGACTTTTTCTTACAAACATGCAACTCTTATTTCTTGCTTAGTGTAAACATTTATTTCTAAAAGACACTTTCTTTCATCAAAATCAAGAGGGATTATTTTCCTACTTCCATAGCATAGTTGCTTCTTGCATTTTGATTTCTTAAGAAAATCAACCACACACATATGCATACTTTTCACACATTGGCGATGTTGGATTTAATCACCAACCACCAATCAATACCAACAACATTGGCTTTCATATCCAACCGTTGGCTTACCCTCTAGCCCCCACAGTAGCTCTCACGAGCAATTTTTTGGACTTCATCACCAGAGAACTCCCTACCCTTGAGATTACCTTGAGGCAGGTTAGGATATATGACCCTACTCATAGGTCTATACATAATAATCAGTGAGTATGCAACTATCATTCTTAACTGAGCCTATCCGAGGGTGAAGTGAAAGCTCATTTGGCCTACATAGGTTTTAGATAATGTAACCTATTGCATAAGAGGTCATAGTATCCCCTATTGGTTTCCTTGAGCCATATCCATCATTAGAAGCTTTTATCTATTTGTGCATAGTTTCTCCTTTCATTCCTTTGGGTACAGTAAGGAAACACACATTAACATACTTGTATAGATTTTATCCACCACCCTTTTTCATTTTTTAAGAGTTTTAAGATCTAAAAACACACAAAAACATAACACAAGTTTATACAAAATTCAAAAATCATCCAACACATAATTAACTAATCAAATTTAAAACACAATAACACCCACCAACATGTTCAAAACAACCCATTCATGCAATTGGTTGTTGTTTCACAGGATCGTATGGATCGGTACGATCAATTTGATCGTACAAACAAGTATGATTGAATTTACAATGATACAAAAAAATATAGTGATACCAAAAACACATAGGCAAACATTTCCTTTGGATAAATAGAGTTGTGCACATAGTTTCACATCCCTCTACCCTTCTCTAATTATCCCTACCCACAACCAACCTCGCAAACAATAGTACCTAGCTATGGACACTTCTAAGGTAACATCCCCTTCATTAACTAACTCATCAAGGTGTTTAGAGGAAACCATCTCCACCCATTCTTAGAGATGTTATCCCAAGGAAGGACGTGAGATTTTGCCAATTAAATCAAGACCCCATTGTGAAAAGGGCCAAAGGCTTTAAATAGAATGTAAATCTTGTGATGATACATGAGTTAAATTAGCATGTTCTTGACATTTCTTACAATGTTTAACATAAGTGCAACAGTCTCGTTCCATGGTGGGCCAATAATAACCCATGCATAGAATACACTTTGCGATGGCCATCCCACTAAAATTTCCACCAAAATTACCATCATGAGATTTAACTATGGCTTTTTGTGCCTCAACAACCTCGAGATATTGAAGAAGGACTCCATCATAACCACACTTATACAACATGTCCCCAAAGAGAACAAAATGAGCTGCTTTTTGCTTGAAAGTGCAACAGTTCGAGACATGTTAGATGGGAGTGTTCCAAACTTGAGAAAGGCTACTATTTGGCTTGATTAAGGCTCATATGGATCTAAATGGATGAAGCAAACATCCTTTTCATCCTTAGATTTAGTATGAACAATTGCATATTTAGAGATTGTTGAAATAATAAGGGGTTGTACCTCTCCTAAGGTATCCTTTAGAATCAATGATCCAAGAGAGGCCATCGCATCTGCAAATATATTAGTCGAACATGGTAAACTATTGATTTCATACCAATCAAACTTAGAGAGCAATTTCATTGCTACTTTATGATAAATTTTAATGGTAGGTTCTTTGCATTGGTATTCTTCATAGATTTCCTTAACAATAAGTTGAGAATCACCAAATATCCTGATACGCTTAATGTCCATTAGCTATAGCTGATTGAAGTCCTAAGATTAAGGCTTCGTACTCTACAGTGTTGTTTGTGCATTAGAAGTCAAGTTTGAATGATAAGGGGAGAGGTACCCATGGGGTGTATGAAAACAACTCTAGCACCTTGACCTTTTTTGCACTTAGAACTTTCAAAGAATAGTGTGATATCAATGTCTTCCTTTAGAATGACATCTTATTCTTGTTTGGTGACAACAAATACCGAATCATCTAGGAGCTCAATAGTCAAGGGATGATCACTAGGTAGTGGAGCTTTCACAAGTTGATTGACTATGACCTGACCTTTAATGGATTTTTGACTAATGAATTCAAGGTTGAATTCAGTAAGAAGCATTATCCATTTAATGGTACAAGTGTTATTCTAAGTGCAAGATATCATATAAATGTATAGGGTTTTCTCTAGCTATGACATATGTTTTTGTGTTGTGCTGCAGCTTAGGATTTTGGAGGATCGACATTGGTTCTCGCCTCTCATCCCTAGGATGAGGAAGGTATTGGGGAAGGAGGAGTGGGATTTTTTGAAGGTTGTGGGGCTAGAGGAGGTAGCCCGGATAGATGTGGTGAGGGCTGATGAGGGGTACCTCTCTGCCTTGGTGGAGAGGTGGGATCCAAAGAGGGGAACCTTTCAACTCCCTATTGGATATGTTACCCTTACACTTGAGGATGTATACCGCATCCTCAAGATTCCAGTGGAGGAGATTTGTGTTGAGGCTGGACACGATCGGGGTGTGGAGATGAGGAAGATGTTTGGAGATAGCTAATAGAGTGTAAGGGTGGAGTGTGGGGGTATTTCATACTTGTCCATGTATGTGGACAAGGAAATGAATGCCCTTCAGGATTTGATAATGTTCATGTTGGCCAACATTGTGGCCTCGAATAGTATCAGTTGCAGGTTCCCTTGGAACCTGATAGGGTTGGTGAGCGATATGCTTGCTACACCTTAGGTGTATGCATGGGCTCTTTCATTTTCGATGTAGGTGTATCAAGAGCTCTATGAGGTGAGGAGTCAAAAGAGGAAAGGATTGGGGTGTGGTTTTCTACTGTAGTGCTAGGGATGGGAGCATTTTAGCGTGGCTCAACAAAAGCGTCTACTAGCTATAGGCTAGGATGGGGGGTAACCCTATGCTAGGAGATAGGAAATGGTGGAGGAGGTACAGTCGAGTCATATTATACATACGAGTCAGTGGTACAAGGATTTATGGGTTAGATTAACATTTTCCCAAGTGATATGGAGTCCATGGCAGGGTTCCAGGTGGACAGGTGATGGAGAGAAATTGTGATGGGTGAGGCAAGCTAGTTGGGTGGTTGGGAGATATCGAAGCTAGACTAAGTATATTCATTTATCATGATTAATTTAGTAGTTCGGCTTGAGGTATGGGGTTACTGATGAGCTAGTGCTCTATAGGATGCATCAGGAGGAGACATGGTTACCTTGTGTTGAGCCATGGAGGATGGATACAAGGATGATGGGGAGAAAGATCTCCTCAATGTAGATGATGCGGAGACTACTGCAGAGTATGATGCATGGTTTGCTATACAGCTACCATGGGAACCAACTCTAGTAGTAGTTGGTGGAGATGGGGATGAGGTTGAGATCAAGGAGATCGATGAGGCTCCTAAGCGATAGAGGTACCTTCGATATGACAATAAAAGGAAGAGGGCTAAGGGTTTGGCGAGGTAGGTTCCAAGGAGTGAAGGAGATGGAAGAGATAGGGATGATGTGGAGGAGACTCTAGATGGATATCCAGATTAGAGCGAGGAGGATTGAGTGAGGCTAGAGTAGCAGGTGGTAGAGTAGGAGGTGACGGTGACAACTCAGGATGAGAGGATTGTGAGGCTCTAGGTAGAGATGCTAGAGAGGGAGCATCGTCATAATGTTGATATAACACAGATTCAATCTTGGTAGAGGTATATCGAGTCTTTGGAGGAAAAGTTGATGGAGCATCATATTCCACTTCTTGATCCTCCTACCTCATCTGTATCCAAACCTGCTAGGCATAGCAAGTCTAGGAATAGCTTTAGGTCTAGGGCTCCTTCTAGGTCACAAGGGTCCTCTTCGAGGGCTTAGCTAGTGCTTAGATGCACTTTTTGTGTATGAGCCTTGATGCTCCACTGTATGTAGCCTTTTGGAACTTATTGTATATGCGATATTTATACATACATATATATATATATATATATATAAATGGCTTTTAATTTTTGTGTTATGTGTTTGTGTGAATTCTTGTGTGTGGATGCATTTGTGTATATGGATAATTAATGCAAGTGGAAATATATGGATGATAAATAGAAATGTATGGATGATTAATGCAAGGTATGGAATGAAAATGTTCTAATGATCATTTATAGTTTTTCTTGGCCATGTTCTAGCATTTTTGTTTAATCAAGGACACTAAACTTTATGGTATGTGGAGTGAAAGACTCATGAACTGACATGGATGTTGACATGGAAGAAGATATGGATATTGATATGGATGTTGATATGGAAAATTGACTGTTTTGTAGAGACTCAGACATAGTAGTGGTATCAAACAAACTCACTAAGATTACCTAATCCTTTAGGACCAAATGTGTGTGCAATGAATTCATTTACCAAATAAAAAGCATGGTAATGACTCAAGGCAATCAAGAACCAATGTGTGTGTAAGTGAGTTTATTAACTCATCTTGAGTAAATTGGGTATGACCTATTATGGATGAGACCAAGAATTTAGCTTGTTCGTATGTGTGGTCAAAGGTCTCTTTAAAAGAGATGTGTCGCCATGCATGAGCATACTCCACTACCAGTAAAATATCTATAGCTCCGATGGATCTTGACTCCATAGTCCAAGAACTTTGATCTTTTAAGTTTTGGGGATGACTACCTAACTGTATGACTAGAAATATAGTACGATACTTACAACCCAATGATCAGTGGTATGTGATGTAAAATATTTAGAGCTTTGGGAAATCGAATTCTCAACCTAAGTGTGATGAGAATTGTACCCTATCCTTATTACTTTATCTTTTGTATTTGGAAGCAACTGTGATAGTGGTGAAAACCACTATTTTTGTGGATTATGTTGCATGATGGGACAAATGAAGATGATCCTTTTCACTTCGAGGTTCAAACCAAGTATGGTGCTATCCATATTTGACATAAGATGTTTTTAAAATGTGGAATTGTGTTAAGTTCAAGAATGTTTTGGAGTTAATTCCCAAAACTCAATAATTTCTTAGTGAATATGTGTAATGGTCCTAAAAAGAACTCGATATATAGTTGTGGTTTGCTTAAAACACTAGGAGTGGTTGAGTGATCAAAATCACCTAGGAATTATGGACATATGAAGGCAAATGATAATTTGGCTTGGTGGAATGTTATGGATGATGTTGAGAAGGTGCCCTTGATTAAGGCAACATGACTTTATTGGACCAATTAAGACCTTGAACTTAATAAATGATCCCTACAATGAAATGTGAAATGGTAATGGAATTTGTGAAATGCTATTTGTGAAATAGAATGTATGAATGCAATTATTTTTAAATGAAATGTGTGCAAATTTAATGCAAATGAAATGTAATGTTTTTGAATGAAATGTGTGTGAATGAAGTGCAATATGTTTATGTATTAGCCATGTATATATACATATATAGAAATCACATTATATATGAAATGTTCTCAAATATATAAAATTAAGTGCTAGGAGATGGGCAGTGGCGGAGGAGGTATAGTCGAGTCATCCTATGCAAACGAGTCAGTGGTACCAAGATTTATGGGCTATATTGACATCCACCCAAGTGATATGGAGGCCATTGCAGAGTTCCCGTGAGAACTAAATATACTAAACCTCACTTTGATACCTCCCAACCATCCACCTAGCTTGCCTGACCCATCGTAGATGCTCTCTATATCCTGTCTATCTGGTACCCTTCCATGATCTCTATATCACTTGGGTGTATGTCAATCCAACCCAAAAATATTGGTACCACTAACTCATCTACACAGGATGACCTGAATGTACATCCTCCACCACTACCTATATCCTAGCATAGGGCTGATCCCTATCCTAGCCTACAGTCGATAGACCCACTGGTTGAGCCACACTAAAATGCTCCCATCCCCATCACTGCAGTAGAAAATTATACCCAAAACCATTTCTCTTCCACCTCCTCACATCATAGAGATCCCAATACACCTACACCAATAATGCAGGAGCCCATGCATACATCTACGATGTAGCCAACATATCACTCAAAAAATCTATCAGGTTCCAAGGGCACTTGCAGTCAATACCGTTTGGGACCATGATGTTGGCCAACATGAACATTACCAAAGCCCAAAGGGCATCCAATTTCTTGTCCACATACATGGACAAGTATGGAATGCCCCCACACTCCACCCTCACACTTTGCCAACTGTCTCCAAACATATTTCTCATCTTCACCCCTGATTGTGTCTAACATCAAATGAATCCCCTCCACTGGTAGCTTGAGGATGCAATATACATCCTCAAGTGTAAGAGTAACCTCTCTAGTAGAGAGCTAAAAGGTTCTCCTCTCTGGTACCCACATATCTTCCAAGGTCAAGAGCTACCCCTAATCTGCCCTCACCACATCAATGTAGGCTACCTCCTCTAGCCCCACAACCTTCAACAAATTCCACTTCTTCCCCAACACCTTTCTCATCCTAGGGACGAGAGGCGAGAATCGATGCTAAGCCTCCAAAATCCTCAGCTGCAACACAACACAAAATATTTGTTATTAATACATATTAAAAAAAAACATATAAATTTTTGCACAAAATAAAAAGAGCCTCCAAGTGGGACTTACCTTAGCAAATCATAGTCCAACCCCAACTTAGGCTCCCGCATAAACTCCCTCCACTACCATAGCTTCCATGATCACCTCCCTTTTCTCCACTCCACTCCACCTCACCTCACTCTCCCAGATGGAGCTTCTCAAACTAAAAAATGCACAAATGAGCTCCATATTTGCCCTGAAAGCTATTTATAGCTGCTTCAAGCATATTGAAATTCCCATGGGTGTTTCCTAGTGCATTGAAGTGCACTAGGGCATTTGTGAAATGCCTAAACATTGATGGGTATTTGCGCATGCTGAAAGCACCAACCGATGTTTAGCATCAATATTGACAAAAACACTAAATCAATGCAATACAGTGGCTTAACCCCACCAAATCACTCCAAATTTCATACATAATCATCATTCTCATCATCAATAATTCACTTTCACATAATTTCCAATCATCAATCATGAAATTTGCATATTTATCAAGTTCAAACAACATTCAAGTGAACCTCGTATCTAGTGGTTTATTCTATCTACTTGGTGATTGCAGTGATTTGCATCCATGTAATTTTATAATATGAATAAATTATAATAAGGAAACTTGGCCATCTTCATCATCCACTATATCATGGCTCAAAAACAATATCACATTTGGTACTTCACATTTTGCGTGAAACCCTGCCAAGAACAATTTGCAAAAAAGCTGTCATTGATGGCCTAGTTTGTGGGGCTTAAAACATGGACAAAATCAAATTTCATCATTTCACATCTCCTTGACAGTTGTCATGGCAACTGGCCTTAGCTAGGGTGATTGGTTTAGATCATAGGAATTATTTGGCAGTCACTAGTTTGCCCTTCGAAGCTGACTTTTTTTATATTTGCATATTTATCTTTGAATATCAATGATGCCCAAAGGCACATTCTTCAACAACATCGAATCAACCCAAATTTGGGGCAACCACATTGGGTTTTAAATTTTCCACAACAGGATACATCTTACATGATCATGGCATCTACACTTGGTAAAAATTCCTTCATCTGTTGGGACAAAAATAGACACATTTTCATCACCTATTCACAAAAATCTTAATCTGTTGGGGCAAAAATAGATGTAATAATTTCACATTATCCACCAATCCCCTCTTTCTTTTGGAGCAAAAATGGTATCACATTTACATCATTCATATCGTCCACAATCACACCATTTATTCACACAATCATTTGCACTCATTTATCAATTGGCTCGTGAGATTCATTTGCAAACTCATTCGCCAATTGAGGGGGTAAGCTATGCAAATCATTTTTTTTGTCTCCAAGCTCATTTCCACATCTCAACAAAGCTGCTTCTACATCAAGCCAAAATAGGTGTCTTGTGTTTTTGCACTGCATTGTGTTTCACACAATGCGGTACAAAAAGGAGCATCTGTAAACACCAAAATCTAGCCACTTGTCATCCATCCAGGTCTTCCCACTATTTTTACCCATTTATTTACATATATTTAGGTATATTTGTTTAATATATTAAAATATTAATATTTAATATTATATTTTATATATAATTAATAAATACATATATATGTGTGCAAATTAATCCCAGCCATCCATCTTGTTTTAATCCCAACCATTCATCCACCTTGATCCATGCCACATACCCAGATTTAATCTCTACCCTCTGTCATATTTTAATCTTGATTGCACAAATTGTGTCATTGAAACCCTAATGTGCCCTAGGTGAGATTATAAATAGGAGCCATTTGTATGGCTCAAACCCTAAGTCTTTTGCCCTAGAGTTTTCCTAAGCAATTCATGTCCTTGAATTCCTTAAGATTTTCATTCTAAGTCACCTGAGTTTTTGGAGTGCTCTAAGGAATCTGAGAATTTTCCATTGTCACCCTTGCCTTCACATTCACCATCATATTCATTGTTGCATCCCTTGTCTAAATTAGCTATGCTTCTGCAGACCTTGCCTCACTCCCTGAATGCCCCTTCGCTACTCCCGAGCGCCGTTGGGTGCTTTTCGCCACTCCTAAGTGCTTATGGGTATTTTTTGCCATCCTTGAATGTCCATGAGCATTTTTTGTTGCCATCGAGCTCCCACGGGTGTTTCAGACCAGAGTTCTATAGCCCTACTAACCCTTAGGTGTCACCAGGGCATCACCACACTATTTTCCTGCAACAACTACTATAGACTGGAGAAAAACAAGTGAACAAGGTAAATCTAGCATTGATTTATTTCATTTCATGTATTTTCATATTTTGCTCACTTTTATTATATTACATAGCTAGGGTTTGTATTAATTTTTGAGGGTCTCACACTGTGGAGCCCTCACAATTGCTACTAACCTATTTGCTATATTTTATATGTATATATGGAGATACTACACCTACATTATGTAGTTTCTTAAGTTGGAATGGACCAATGTTAGATAGCACAAAGCCCACTCACCTCTATTGGGATCAAAAGTGAGTTTGAAGACACCACCAACACTGTTCACTAAGGTTTCGAAGAACCCTAGTATTGTAATATTTTTTATTAAAAGAAATCAAATTATTTATTGTAACATTGGAGATTTGAGGCTCCCCACATATCAATAAAATTATCTCTTTTGTGCAATATTGTCTCTTGGTTTCATTTATTTGTTATATTTAGGTGTTTCGCTTTTGCATCTACAATTAATAATATTAAAATGGAGTCTAAAAAATCCCTTAGATGCTTATTTTTTATTTCTCTAATTTAATACTATATGAGGCACTCATGATTAATTTATGATTTCATTACATATAAAACATAATATCCACTATAGTAAAGCCTACAATTGTTCGAGCATTCCTCTACTACATGAAGGCACTACATCCAAAACTCGTCATGATGGTTAGGTAAGCCAATCATATAATATTTTTTGAATCTAATCATAGATGACACTCATTACAAGCATTCCCTTGATAATTTCATGGCCATCATTGCCACATTCATTATAGCCAATGCCTCTTCCTATACCTCCAATGAATGAAACCCTTGAAAATAATGAAAAATACAAAAAGAGCTAAGATTCTAAATTTAGTGGTTTATGACTTGTCCAATAAGCTTACAATAAAAAAAGGACAAGTATATGACCAAATATACCACAACAATTATCAACAATATCAAATATCTTAGCTCACATGAGACCATAACAATTTGCCTATATTGCTAGATCAACCAAATCTTGCAAACAATATGACAACTATAGTGCCTTAAAATGTAGCTAATCATATAGTAAGTTAAAACTAAGGGGACTTTTGATGTTATGATTGTAATGACATGCATAATCCTTAGACATATGTGTCAAAATGACAAAGAACTCAAGCAATGATGCCAATTCATTAACAACCTATTGTTAGCTAGGCTAGTCTAAAAAGTCCTAGTGTACATTTATGGTTTCCTTCCTTGACCAAAGAGAAAAGACAACAAGATTTTAAAATATCAAATATATGCAATAACAATGGAGATATTTGCACAACTAAGATAATTAACATAGCTGAAGATCTCAAGAGAGGTTCTACTAAAGTGAGCATGTTTGATACATTTTTTCTATTAGGCCAATTTCATATTTTATAAAAAACATTAAAGAACAAGATAATTCCAAGTAAAAAATAAAATCAATCATTAAGAGAACTTTATTATTGTAAATAAATCAAATATGGTGCCTCACAATGCTACTCCTTGCACTAGTGCTAATGATATTGTTCAAGATAAAATTCATAGACCAAGCACTATGAAACCATTACCATTCTCTATCACACTCAATATAGAAGAATTTTTAGTGCATAATATTATTGTTGATTCTTGAACAATGCTATATGTCATGTTGAAATCTACATGTGATAAGATAAATGCATATGCATACCTTCGACGAGCCTATACAAATAGATGGACCCTCATAAACACAATGGGAGATTTCAAATATCTTATGATGATCATACATTCCCATTAGAAATTGGTGATTATCCAAGAAGTAATAGTGGTTGAAATTCCACCATTATTGAACATGTTATCATGAGAATGAATAAATAATCAATTAAATAAAGGGTATATATCCATGGACCACACTTACGAAAAATGTCACACAGAGATTGAATAATCAGGAATAGGTTTGATAAAGTATCCTCTTGTCATATGGAAGCATATGAAAAATAGAAACCAATGAAATGCATTGGAATGGTGACCTTTACCAAGATGATTTAAAAATTGATAAATACCAAATTAGTAATGTCAATATAATTGTTGGGATATTTGAAGAAGAATATGATGAATTTTGGTCTCCTAATGAAGATACTAGCCAATATAATTATGTAGTGTTGAGTCACCTGGATGATATTCTAGTTCTAAATAAAGTAAAAGTTTTGAATTTGGACCATGTTCTTTGATAATGCTCAAACTAAAAATGGTGTTGGTGTGAGATTAGTGTTGACCAATCCATAAAATAAATAATACAAATACACATCCAAATTCCTATTCCAGTGCATGAATAATATGAAGGAATACAAGGTGGTTTGCATTAGATTATACAAAGCTAAGTGGGTTGGAGTAAAATAGTTTTATATTTTTAAAGACTCAAAGCTTTTATTCTAACAAGTTTAGTCACCATGCATAAAAAATTAAAAAAAATTGAGATAATACAATTATAAGGTTTGGGACCTTATGAAATCTTTGATGCATATTCAAGTTTTCCCAAGGATAAAAATGAACTAATAGACCAAGTCGTAGCAAAAACAACAAGTTTTGACCTTCCTAATGACATATGGAATAAACTAGAAGACATGGAGATGTTTTTCAAGTTGTAAATTCCAATTAATAAGCATCATTGACATGCATTCTAAAATGATCAATAAATCCTCAATTTTTATTATTAAAGAAGCACAACATGCTAATTAACATGAAGTTTATGAAAATGATGTGAAAAAAGAGTCATCTAGTTGAATGACAAACAAATTGTAAAATGGTTCATCACATTGAAAAGTATATTTCACCCAAATGATCGAGTAAAGAAGGGGAATATTAACGTAAAACCATTAGGTTGTATTTCTATTCATGTGGTTAACAATTTTTTTTTGTATTTAGAAAACAATTGTCCAAATATTCAATAAGTTATGCATATAATATACAAACATCATCCTATAGAGCTATGATTATCTCAAGGTTTATGACAAATGTGTAATAAAGCATACCATTGATATTTTCCCCTGAGAAAGACCACTCAGACAAAAATAAATATGTATCAAACTCGAACAAAATGGTAATGCAAAAGGAATTGATAAGGATTTTGTAGGCAAAGATCATTTACCTAATCAAGCATTCAAGTTGGATAACTAATTTATTTTTAATAAAAAAAAATGGTGATATATACGTATGTTTTGAATTTTAAAAATTAATCAGGTCATCATTGAAAGACAAATACCCATTGCAATAAATGGATTAGATTATGGTAAGAGTAAAAAATATTATTACTGCTTGATGATTTCTTAAGATAAAATAAAATTTGGGTCAAAGATGAATATTAACACAGAACACCATATACAATAAAGTGGGATACTTTCACATATCAACATAGCCATTTGTGTTGTACAATATAGGGGTAACTTTCCAAAGAGATATAAACATAGCTTTTGAAGGGTTGACAAATGAAATCATTTTGGTGTATCTTGATAATTTTATGATCTTTTCCAAATACTAATGGGATTGAGTATAACATTTATGAATAATGTTTAAATGATATAAATAATTTAAAATCTCATTTAACCCCAAGAAATTAAATTTCTATGTACAATAAGGAAAATTGCTTGAGAACCTAGTCTCAAAGTATGGTCTGGCCATTAAAATAGATAGAGTTAAATCCATTCTAGATTTTCCATTATCATCATTAAAAAAAGGAGTCTAATTTTTATAGGACAAATAAATTTTACTTGAAATTTTATCAATAATTTTTTCATAGATATTTAATATTATCATAGACATTAAAGGAGAGGAAATTCAGATGGATCAAATATCACAAGGGGATTTCTAAGATTTTAAGAAAACTATTTCTTAAGTATGTGTCTTGGTGAATCCAATTTATGATAGAGATTTTATTCTCTACATTATTGGTGTAAATACAAATATATCTATTTTAACTCATCAAGATAAATATGAAAAGGAACATCCCATAACATTCATGAACCAACCATGTATACATACGAGGAGATGTACAACTTTATTCAGAAACAAGCTTATACAATGATGAAGGCTTGCAAAAAGTTAAGAATAACCTTTTGGATAGTGATACCATCATCTATATAGTTCATCCAGAATTCTGATTTTTCATGTTACAAGAACTCAAAGAAAAGGAAAAAACTTGAATATCAAATTATCAAGAGTTTGACATTGAGATCAAGCCAACAAAGTTGTTTAAAGGTAGATCATATATTATAATTTGTTTAAGGTCCATTTAAAAAAATTACATTGCTAGAAGAGAATAATTAGGAAGAATACAACTGTTGTCATATTTGATTGTCCCTTATTGGGACAATAATACCTTTTGTCACAATGACATAACAAACCATAGTCGAGATCATGGGATTCAACTCAATCGAGGGCCTTCAAGAATTTTTACAAGGTCGACTCCTTGTTAAGATGTGATCTTCAAAGTGCTTACTACTCTACCAAGGGAAAAGGAAGGTTCAAGAAAGTAAGCAAACCCAAAAAATAAAAGGAAAAGGGGATAATGCATTAGGATATCCCTACAAAAATAGGCATGAATTCTATGTGGTAGCGGTGAACACTTCCTCTCCTCAACACAATGAAGATCAATCATGATTTTCCAGTTATATGCATATATGAGTAGGTGGGTCCCATAGGAGAGGCAAGCTAATAAGTGAGTTAGTCCAAAAATATATGCAAGAACCACACACACACATACTCTTAGCACACCTTATATTCATTCAAATAGATTACAAACACACACATAAACATCCACGAGTTTTTAGACAATGACCAAAAAATAAATATAGGCTTTCATGTATATAAATATAGATAAACATTACATAGATTGTACCAAAAATAGGGGTTCAAAAATTCCCACAAGACGCTCAAGGCTACAACTATTTTTACAAAGAGAAATGAAAGGAAATCCTACAAATACATGAAATGCAAACTTGTCGATAACCCTTACTAAACTGATACTACTACTATTTATAGATCTACAAAGGAAGATTTTTCATCCAAAATTTGTAGGATGGTTTGACTTTTTGTCTACCCATATCCTAGGGATTATAAATATTTAATGGAGTGGACCTTGGTCATTTTTCCTATAATTTTTTAGCTACCATGGTTGCAGGTCCCTATCCTTCGCATTTAATAATTTAACTTCAATCATTTGATTTATAGAGTCAAAGTATTATGGATAGATAACTATATTTTCCTAGTAATAGCATACTATCTTCTTCTTCTTTAGGAATCATGTACTCATGTACCTCTTCCTTGGTCTTGGTGCCCCCATCCATATTCAAATTTGTTTGTCATTTCAATTTTTTCTAGCATCCTTTGTCTACCTGGTCGAGATATTTTTAGTTAGGACTTTTGCTTTGCTCCTTTATTTGAGACTTTAAAAGTTTCAACAAGTCATTTTATCGGGTTTTCTTTCTTTATTAAATAAGAAATCTTGATTGCTTTCATATATTTCCTTTTATTTCTCTTGTTTTAATTTGAGCTTCCCATTTTCTGTGTTCAAGCCAACCTTTGTTATAGGATTCCTTCATGTTTGCTTACTTTGTTGATGATTCAACTGATTCTTTATTTTCTATAGAGAATGTTTTCACCTTAACGTACTTTATTCTAAATGTGGGGAAGTATAAGTCTTTAAAATATCATTATTAGAGTGATCACAAATATCCCTCCTCTTCTACCACTTGTTGGTTGCCCTTTGCCATCTCTCGTCATCAAGGATATTCCTACGTGTCTAGTGACAAAATGATGCACGAGTTGCCAGAGGTTGCTTACCCAAATTGATGCAATAAATGATAAACTCTACTAATTATGTTGTGGTTGTTGTTTGGGTTGATCCTCCTATAATGGAGTATTTTTCAATTATCATTGAAAAGTCTTCTTAGATTTTGTTAGGAGTGAGGTTTGACTCACATATCACCAAAAAGGCTCTAGACTGCTCATCGTAGGCCATATTCTTAGCAAGTTATTAGATTGACCACATAGAATGAGATTCTCCACTCCTATATTTTTTCTTTGAAGATATCTATTTGGTGAATTTTGACATGGCACCCTTTTAGGCTAGCATGGATTGCTCTCCCCTAGATCTTGGTTTAAACTCTTCATCTTGTTTTAGGTGCAATCTATTTGTATTGTAGTGATTTATCACTATAATTTTGGTGGCTCTTAGGGGTCCTTCTACTTGTGGAAGGAAATAAACTTAGAAGCTAAAATACCTTTATCCATTGAGCATGGAGTTATAGTTTTTTAATAGCTTTTTGGAGGACACTATCCTTATTTTATAGCCTTTACTTGGAGATGGTGTAACCCAATATATTTTTTTTCATGACACTTGGCTCGATACTTTTCTTGCTTCTCCCATATTTTCATTGTCTTGAGCATCTTTATTTGTGCCCAAGATGACATTGTGGAGGCTTTGGCTTGCTTCTTATTCCATATGTAATCATTTTGACTAATGTAAGCCTATAACTTCACTTTCTTAACCCTTAGGTTTGGCACTGATCTCGAGGATGACTTCTATTTTGAAAATATCCTGCAAAAATGAAATAAAATAAAACAAAATTGGTTATATATACATTCTTATTTTTTTGTTTTTTTATATACATATATATACAGGCAACCCAAGAGTTGGGCCTTGTTTCAAGTTGACACTATCCTATGTCGATTTGTCTGTATTCCTTCAGTGGATCAAAATTCTAGATTTTTGTTACCTTATGTTTGATTGGCCCTAATTATTCATCCATATTGTAGAGTTTTGGCCATTATTATTTGGCTACCAATGGTCAAATTATCTCTTACTCATCCCATGCTGCTAAGATTTGATCTTGAGAAACATGAATAGGCTCTATAGTGGTGGTTTGAGAATTGTAGTCTGACATCTGTCTTTCAACTTTTAAATACAAATTAGATGAAATTATCTCTTGAAATGATGTTGGAGATTGATTTTAACTAAGAAAAATATAAAACCAAAAGTTCTCTCGTAAATTTGAAGAAGCACTAAAATTTCTATAGGCCTTGAAGAGTTACTGTGATTGTTGGACTTCTAGAATGTGAAATGAAGGATTGTAACATAATTTTCTCTCTTGAAAATGTACAATAGTAAAAAATAGCTAGAGAAAATTATGGAAAAATATGTTTGATACTTTTGATTTTGTTTGGAATAAAAAACAACATTCTATTCCATTCATTTTGTGAAATACATGCTTGCTATCCCTATTTTTTTGAAACCTACAGTCTGCTTTCAAAGGTCATAACTTTTTATTTATTGCTTTATTTTGTGCATGTGATAGACCATTGGAAATTTATTTTTGTGTAGAATTAATTCACAAAATTTCAATCAAATTCTAAGTAGTTTTAATCCCTCAAATTCATATTGTTCTGCATTGCTACAAAAATTGTTACATTTTTTGTTGTTGCAATTTTTTTTCTTGCTGCATTTTTTTGCTCTTTATTTTTTGGGTCAAATGATTCATTAGGTATTAGAGCTTAGTTGGTTTTTGGATTTGAGTGAACTTGGGTTCATGGTAAGTCTAACATTTTATTAGGTTCTTGGACAAGTTAATTGAATAAAAACTTTATTTGTTGTTGCTTGAGTCTAATGGCCAACTTCAACAACTCATTACCCATTCCAAAATTTAATGGGCAAGATTATGATTATTGGAGCATAAATATGAGAACATTATTAATTGGAAAATTCATTTGGTAGGTAGTGGTGAGTGGTTATGAAGAACCACCTGATTGGAACACATTACAGGAAAATGATAGGACAACAAAAAGGGAAACAAAGAATAAGAATTCATAGGCCCTCTACTATATTCAATATGCTCTTGACAAGAGTTTATTTTCATGTATTGTTGTTGCTACATCAAAGAATGAGGCTTGGAAGTCTCTTTGATAGGCTTATCAAGGAAGTGACCAAGTGATAATGGTAAAGATGCAGACCATGAAGAAAGAGTTTGAGAATTTGTAGATGAAAGAGGCTAAAAGTATGATTATTGTGTTAGGATGAAGGATGTGGTGAAAAATATGGCCACACTTAGAAATACCTTGAAGAAATATTAGTTGTGAAGAAGGTATTGAGATATCTTACCCCTAAATGAAATAATGTTACAATTATTTTTGAGGAGAGTAAAGATTTGTCTACACTGGAATTTGATTGTCTAGTTGGTTCTCTTATGTCACATGAGAAAAGACTAAGAGAAACTAGTAAAAAAATAAGGACAATTCTTTTAATTCTAAATTGATTTTTTTATAATGATGAAGTTGGTCCAAGCACAAGTAAACAAGCACATGGAAGAGGAAGAAATCAGAATTACTCAAGAGATAGAGGAGGAAGAGGAAGAGGAGATGTTGTTGGAAGAGGACATGGAAGGGCTGATAAAAAAAGAGTTGAATGCTACAATTGTCATAAAATGGGATACATTGCACGATATTGTAGAGTGAAGACCACAAATGGATGTAAAAGAGTGCACTATGTATGTGAGGATGAAGCTACACAAGGTAATTTGTTTTTGACTAGTGACATGGCTGAATAAACTAGTCAAGAAGTTTGGTATCTAGATTTTGGTTGTTCTAACCACATGACTAGAAATTAGAGTTGTTTGATGATGTGAATGAGAATTTAAAGACCAAGATAATTCTTGGGAATAATAATGCTTTGGATGTGGCTGCAAAAGTCACCATGAAAGTTGGCACTTAAGAAGGTGCAAATACAATTCATGTTATTTACTATGCTCCCAATTTGAAGAATAATTTGTTGAGTGTTGGACAACTTATAGAAAAAATATAAAGTTGTGTTTGATAACAATGAATGTATCATTTATGATAAGAATAATAGGAACCGCATGGTCACCATTGTTTCTATGACAAAGAATGAGATGTTTACTTTGAATTTTGGAGGAAAAAGGACTATGAGCATGGCACACATGGCACTTGAAGATAAGAATTGGCTTTTGCATCTCAGATTTGGACACTTGAATTTTAGAAGTCTAGAATTTTTATCTTCAATAGATATGGTAAATGGACTACATAATGTTGGAGAGAACAAGGGTGTGTGTGAAGCATGTGTGATTGGAAAACATGTAAGGAAGGATTTTTCGAAAGGAAAATCATGGTGGGCCTCATAACCACTCCAAATTGTACATTCTGGTATTCGTGGACCTATGCAAACACAAAGTTGGGTAAGTATTCATATTTTATCACATTTATTGATGAATTTTCAAGGAATTGTTGGGTTTATTTTTTTAAACTTTTGACATGTTCAAGATTTTCAAAACATTGGTTAATAATGCAAGTGGATATAAAATAAAGTTTTTGAGAACTGATCGTGGAAGAGAATTTTGTTCAAATGCATTCAATGATTTTTGAAAACAATATGGCATCAAGAGGTAGCTCACTACTACCTATACACCACAAAAAAATGGGGTAACTAATAGAATCATTGTAGAAATGGTAAGAAACATTTTAAAGATAAAATATTTGAGCAATTCTTATTGGTCTTATGCAGTCTATACAACAATGTACATTCATATTAGATGCTCCGCAAGAGCACTACACAAGAAGAATCCACATGAAGCATGGTATGACACAAAACCCACTATAAGTCATTTGAGAGTTTTTGGTTGTCTTGCATATGCACATGTGAATGATGAAGTGAGAAAGAAGTTGGACCCCAAGAGTGAGCCATGCATTCTTATGGGATATTTTGAAATAAGTAAGACATATAGACTATATAATATAAAAAATTAAAGTTTGTAGTCTCTAGAGATGTAAGTTTTTATGAAGGGGGAGTGTACAATCATAAAAAATATGCAAGAAAAATATATGATGCTGAAGAAGATAATACAATTTGGGGATAATCTTCAAATGTTCCCTCTACTCCTCCAAGCCCACTTAGTAGCCCATCAACAAGTTCAAAGGAGACTATACCAAGTTCAAGCACAAGCAACTCATCTACAAGTCCCACCAAGAATACAAATAAAGGAAAGAGAATACTCAAAGCACATCCAAACAACCAAATTATGGACAAGAAATTTCAAAGGAGGTTAACAATAAGCCAATTGCAAGAGTTGGACCAAGTTGTTTCAAGATTGGAAAAGCTCCAAATGTATAGTGATAATGAAGAAGAACCAAAAGGTGAGATGGTGAATTATGATATATTTTCTAAAGCTGATTTGGAACCTTCATGTTATGAAGATGCTTGTAATAATGATGTTTGGGTGCAAGCAATAAAAGAAGAAATTGAGTCCATTGAAAAAATGACACTTGGGAACTTGTGGAATTGCCCAAGGACAAGAAGATTGTTGGATCCAAATGGATATATAAAACAAATTTTAACAGTGATGGAAGCATAGAAAGATACAAATAAGGGTTAGTTGCAAAAACATTCACTCAAATATATGGTGTGGATTATGAAGAAACATTTACCCTTGTTGACAAGAGATAATTTAGATGGCTCTTTCATTGGCAACCAATAAATAGTGGAAAGTTTATCACATGGATGTGAAAAGTGTATTCTTGAATGGTTATCTAGATGAGGAGGTTTATGTTCAGCAACCTCAAGGCTTTGAAGTAGAAGGAATAAAAAATCATGTTTAAAAATTGAAGAAAACACTGTATGGATTGATATGTTTTTAATAAGTTGTTAGCTAAGGATAAGCATTATTTAATGTGTTCTTATCCGTAACTTATACTTGTAATGCCTATTTATAGGCTTCTTATGCTAATACAATATAGTTTTGGATTGTCTTATAATATTCATTTTTGTTGTAAACTAATTCTTTATCATTGGTATAAGAGCAGGTTACGAATAAAGGTTAGTATCCTCTTCCTCTAGGTCAATTTTAGTTCAAACGAGGAATGAGAACACCTCCCATAGGTATGTCTATGGAATTATTTACTTATGTTATAGACAGTTTGTAGTGCAACCTTTATATAATTATTCCTAAATTCGTATGCAGTTTCATCCCACTTTGGCCTCGCATACTTTGATAATTTCAAAACTCTGTTCACTTTCGTACTCATTCAACTCATGATCTGGTGCATTTGCACCTTCTTTGTTTGTGACCATCATCCATTTTCGTATTTGATGGTATGATGTCAAGTTTTATAGTTTTGTTTGATGAGGTCTCTACCTACCTTCTCGACCTCTCTATGCAACTTCAACAGATCCACATAGAAATGATTCAACAACAAGCTAAATTTTCCACCACTACTACTGAAGATATCATTGATGTTGATGAAGATCTCACTGATGAAGATCATGATTTTGAATCTGATATAGAAAATGAAGAATCTATAGAAACATCTAGATTCGAACCAGGGTCTCTAGGTGACATGTCCAACATCTTACCACTAGATGATGTTGCTTTTGTTGAGCTCATTTGAAGCTCCTATTGTAGATTAGGTCCTTCTAGACATTGTAGATCATAGCTCACTAGAATTCATTGCAGTTGAAGAAAAAGCTACCCTCTCTATCACTATCATCATGCCTATTGCACTTCATGGCTTGCTAATTCATCCACAACCTCTCCACTATAATTTTCTTAATCAATGATTCTTCTCTTAGATGTTAGTTTCTAGTATTCAACCATCATTACATCACTTTCTAGCATTTCTATGCATTTCATGCCTCGATCTGACCTCTTCACATTTTTGGAGTTTAGATCTCCTATTTTTAGTTGTTGATCCATTACACATGACATTTATGTCATCTTCCTTGATGGTTTCCTAGTATTTTTGGTAACCTACTATAATTTCTACCATCGATCTACCATTTCCAGTACTCTTTTGTTCACCACTACCACAATCACTGCTCTATTTGGTTCGTTTTAGTGCTCTTTGCTGATGTTCCATTATTTTCTTGGTCATCCTCAAAGCCCACATAAAATTTTTCTAAACCCTTCCTTGGCCACCACCATGGAAACTTTATCGTACATATCACAACCACATTGTTACCCCACTCTGATAACGTATTTCAACCTCTTTCAGTGTGTTTTTCACACTCTTTTTGGTGATCTATCTCCCACTCGATCTGTGCAAAGTTTTCATTTGGCTGACGCCAATCCTCAATGCATCAACTACTCAAGCCATCGATCCATATACTATGTAATGTGTTTCAATGATTTTTTGGTGTTCCCTTTGCCCCCATGGTGATGATCATTCAATCCCAATGGTAATTTTTGGAATTCATTTATCCTTTGCGGCTTTGATTTGTAGTTTTTTGTTGGACATTTTGAGTCCCTAAGCTAAAAGTTATCATTGATGTCAAAAGAACCTATGTAATTAAGCACTATGATTTTGATCCACAAATATCTTCATGAGAAGCAAAGGTTTTGATCAAAGGTTCAAGAAGGGATGCATGGCATTTGGTTCCAAAAGGAGCTTCAAGGGAAGCTTAGCAAAAGGTTTTTATGAAAACCAAGGAAGGCAAGGAAATGTTTTATTTGAAACCATGGATGGTAAATTTGAAATGGGTTTTTCTTAAAACCCAAGTTGTCTTTTTGTTTCATCGAAAAATGTGCCTTGATGATGGATAAATTTAATTTTAAAGGTATAGTTTAAATTTTAATTTATTTAAAATTAAAATTAAAATTTAAAATTAAATAAAAGAGTTTTCCCGCCATGTCCGCCGAAGTCATATATTTTATCATGCAAAGGTTTGAATATTTAAATGGGTTTATTTTATCAACCAAGGTGGAGACAAGAAATATTGTCCGCATTCGATTATCCCCTCCTTCACAATCGTTGATTCCCCCCTTTCGATTTTGTTTACGCACTGCACATGGAACAAGGGAGCAAGTTTCAAGGAATAGGTAGAGAGGATGGAAATATAAGTCTCAAAGGCTTAAAGCCTCCACGTGGGAGGCCTATACCACACGGTGGGTGGAGAATGTGCTAAGGCGCATGACGAGGAGGAACACGGGGTCAAAACCACCCGAAGCCATTTTGCAAGGTATGCCATAATTCGATCACCGAAATTTTTGGGTGCATGAAATATTTTAAATTTGCTAAGGTTGTGTTAAGCGTCGATTTTCATGGAGAGTATAGTGGATTTAATTTTTGCATATGGCTAAGGTTTGATATTTGATTAATGTGGGATATTGCCTAAGAAGGCTTTGTGATTATTTTTTTAAGTGCATAAGTGTTGAAAGGAAGGATATAAAATATTTGAGTTATTTTATGGTATAAGTGGTTTTGGAGTGACAAGGTTATGCAATTTTTTGATTTATTTTATTTTATGGTATAAGCAGTTTTTGGAGTGACAAGGTTATGCAATGTTTTGATTTATTTTATTTTATGGTATAAGTGGTTTTTGGAGTGACAAGGTTATGAAATGTTTTGATTTATTTTATTTTATGGTACAAGTGGATTTAGGAGTGATAAGGAAGTTGTGAATTAATTATTAAGAAGGTTTTCTAATTAAAAGCCTCGGTGAATATTATTGTGAAGTGGAGTAATGTTGATTATTTTGTGATCTTCTAACCCTTGTGAGGATTGGCAAAATAATATTGTGATTGTGGCAAATTTCTAAAGAGGCTTCTTCATATTCATAAAAGGTATGGGCACATTCTCCTATTGATTGATTATGGTGGTTGATTATAAAATACCTTTAGAGTGAAAAGGATTGATTGTGGTTTCCTTTTTGAAAGTGATTGGTTAAATGCTTCAAGGTTTTCTGGATTGAGAGTTGTTATTAGACATTGTTTTATAAGCATTGTTGTTGAAGCCCATTGGTTGTGCAAAGAACTTGAACTTGAGTTAGAAAAGAACATGAGTATCATTGTTATGTGATATTTGTGGTTGAGCATTGTTAGAAACATTTTGAGTTAGTTGATACATGCTTGGACTAGGGTTTGTGAATAAGGGTTGTTCTTTGAGGTGTTTGGTTGAGTAGAGTTGATTGAGCCTAGTCAAGTGGATGCATGTGGTTGTTCAAGTTTCATGAAACAAACTATTCTATATTCTAGATTTGAATTGAGATTGAGATTTGAGAATATAACATATTGAGTCTCTAACAATTCTCTTTATGCTTCTATGAGATTGATTTGAGTATAGAACATATTGAGTCTCTAACAATTCTCTTTATGCTTCTATGAGATTGAATTGAGATATTGATTAAGCATTGAGTATAGAAAATATTGAGTCTCTAACAATTCTCTTTATGATTCTATGAGATTGGACAAGTTCTGTGTGAGCTTGTTAAGCAGATTTGAGACAAGTCTTTGATAAGGCTTATGACTGATTTTAAGTAAGCTTTTGTGGAAGCTTGATATGAAGATTTGAGCAAGTCATAGAGAGGACTTATTGAACAAATTTGGACAAGTTTTGAGTGAGATTGTTGAGAAAATTTGGACAAGTTCTAAGTGAGCTTGTTGAGAAAATTTGGACAAGTTTTGAGTGAGCTTGTTGAGCATATTTGGATAAGTTTTGAGTAAGATTGTTGAGCAGATTTGAGCAGGTTCTGTGTGGACCTGTTGAGCATATTTGAGTAGGTTCTGTGTGGACCTGTTGAGAATATTTGAGCAGGTTCTATGTGGACCTATTGAGCAGATTTGAGTAGGTTACGTGTGGACCTATTGAGCATATTTGAGTAGGTTCTATGTGGACCTATTGAGAATAATTGTACTAGACCAAATGTACTATGTTTAGTGCAAGAGATTAAGCAAATTTGTGCTAGACTGACTGAACTATGTTTAGTATAGTATTGAGATAGAGCTTTGGAGGTGATAGAGTACATAGGACAAAGTATTAGTGGATAGAGATCCAGTAACCAAGACAATTAAAGATAGATCGGAGTGAGGAGTCTTCAAGTGGAGAGAGATCCACCAGTTAGTGTAGCAGAGAGACAAAGTATTATAGAAGATCACTAGCTAGAGTAGAAGGGGAAAGAGTTCTCCTGTGGAAGAGATCCATGAACTTGAAATTAGGGGATCAACATCTCCTTTGGACAGAGGTCCATAAACATTGTAATTGGGAAGGATTCCCAAAAGATATTTCTTGAAAATTTTTTAGTAAAATATTTTCTCTATGGAGTAGCTCACATTGGGTGAACCACGTAAATTATGGTGTCTCTAATGTGTATGGTGTTTTATGCATTTCTTTTATTACTGCTATTGATACTGCTATCTATACACTGCATAATATTGAATTGAAAGAAAAAGTAAAAAGTGGTCTTATATTGTTCACCCCCCCTCTTAGTATAAGCTTGTGTTCTTCAATTGGTATCAGAGCAGGTTCCTTCAGAAGAGTTTGACAGCTTGAAAGAAAAGCGGTCTAAGAGCACAATGGATCAAAAGGATCAACGATACAGAACCTTCAATAATGCAGTACTAGTCTTTGATGAAAGTGACTTCTTATATTGGTGTATACTAATGAGATTTTACCTAATGGCACTTGGAAATGAAGTTTGGGATGCATTGGAACTTGGATACGATTTAGCAGTAAATCCTCCTACATATAAGGAAGGTAAGATTCTAATGCATGTAAACTCAAGAGCCATGAATGCAATTATAAAAGGATTGCATAGATCAGAATCTATGAAGGTTATGGATTGTAAAACAACAAAAGAAATGTGGAAAATTTTGCATGAAATATATGAAGGAGATAAAGGAGTAAGAATGGCTAATATCAGAAATCTCAAAGGAGAATTTGAGAACTTAAGAATGAAGGATGATGAAAACATTCGTGACTATCTCAATAATATTGATGAACTTGTACATGAGATGAAAGGTCTAGGAATGAAGGTTGATGAATCTGATGCTTGTGATAAGACCTTGAGAAATCTTCCAAAAAGGTACAGTGAAAAGGTTTCTACTATAGAAACATCAATTGATAGTGATTATTTAACAAGGAATTATTTACTTGGCATGATTACTACTTTTGAGATAATAACAAAAGATCCTATTCCTCTGAAATAAGTTACTTTCAAATTAGACAAAAATAAAAAGGGAAAGAAGATAGAATCAAGTAGTGAATCATCTAGTGATGAAGAAGAAAATTATGGTAGAATAAATAGAGATTCTAGAAGACCCATATATCTAAGATTTATCAAATGTTTCAATTATGGAAAGTATGCAAACTATGCAACAAAATGCAAAGAGCCAAAAGGCAACAATGATGAAGAAAAATAGGACCAAAGATACAAGGAATCAGAAAGACACAGGTACCAAAAAAAAATCAAGGATGGACAAAGCAAACAAGGACAAAATAGAAGCTACTATGTGGAAAATGCAAGTAAGTACTCAATTGATAGTGATGCTAGTTTTTCAAACAATGATAGAGATGAAGTCCTATTTATGGTTAAAGAGAAAGATATAGTTAAGAAAAGGACTCAAGTTATTCTCAAGTGTTTTAGATGTGGTAAATTTGGACATCTTGAAGATGATTGCACTAGGGATGGTTATTGTTTCAGTGATGATGATTTTGAAGATGCACTTGAAAGACCATATGAGAATATTCTAATGGATTTGGAAGATAAAGAAGATGATCCTATAGAAGACAAGCCAAAAGGAAGTAACAATATGAAAAAAGGTAAACAAAAAGAGGAATATTTAGCAGAGAATGGCTATGATCTCAAGGGATAACTTATATATGCCCTTGGAGAACTTATAAATGCCCTTGACATAGTAAAGAAGGTTAGAAAGCAACACTCTAAGATTGAAAATCAGTTTCAAGAATGTGATGAAGAAAGATTATTGCTCATAGAGGATTTAGAAAAGTCAAAGGCTAAGGCAAGAAAGTTCAAGGATAAGTTAGAAGCAAATATTTTGGAATGTGAGAAGTTACCACAAGAAGTTTCTACTCTAAAAGAATATTTAAAGAAATCCAAGATCAAGATGAAGAGTTTCACAAATAGCTCTAATAACTTGGATAAGTTTATCTATGGACAATAGCAAACATCATGTTCAATAGGTCTTGGCTTTGGAAATGTTCAAAAGAAACAGGAAAATGAATCTACTTCAATTCTTGATGAAGAAGAAACTTCAGAAGAATCTACATCAGAAGAAGACAATTTAAGTGTAAGTGGGACATCAGAGGATGAGTTGGACAACAAAGAGTTCAACAAAGAGAGGAACAATACACAAAGAAGATACAGATGGAACAACAATCAGAATAGGAGACTAATGAGGTCAAGACATGGAGGCTTCAATGGAAGATGCTATTAATGTCACAGGTTTGGACACATGGCTTCACAGTGTAGGACTCATGAAAGACAAGTATATAGAAAAGAACAACTTTTCCAAGGTTATTGCTACTCATACAATGGTTTTGGTCACGAGGTAATGAACTGTAGTATTAATAACAGAAGAGGATATGGCTTCATTAGGAGAAATCATAATATAGTTGCACATCTAAGGAATAATAACATTAAGTGTTATAAGTGCAATAATGATGGTCACATAGCAAGATGGTGTAGAGCAAATATTCCAAAAACAGGCATGAACAAGGAAAAAACTATGAATAGGAACAAGAATATGAATAAGAAGATGAATAGGAATAGATACTTCAAAATGAATAAAGACTCAAAAAATAAAGAGAATAGGAACATGGATGAGAACAAGAATGGGAACAGGAACAGAAGTGACGACAGGAACAAGGATGATGACTTGGAAAGGAACAATGAGAGGATTCAAAAGACTCATAGAATAAGAGAGAAAGATAAAGGCACATATCTATGCTTTCGAGTAGAAATACTCCCACCCCAAAATTAACCACCTCATGTGGAGGTGGGGGAGGGGCTAAGCTAAGAGGCTCATTCTTAGCCTCAAGCCCCAAAGGTGACCCTTTGCCATTGATGTAAAAGGGGGAGATATTTGTGTATTGGGGAGATATTTGGTATAAGGAGAGATTTTATATTTGAGAGAGCATTGAGCCAGGGGAGCAAAGTCCCATGGGGAGTATAAAATAAGGTCAGGTTTCAGTAAAAGGATATGGGTTGCCATCAATGATAAAGGGGGAGATTGTTGGACATTTTGAGTCCCTAACCTAAAAGTCATCATTGATATCAAAATGACCTATGTAAGTAAGCACTATGATTTTCCTCCACAAAAATCTTCATGAGAAGCAAAGGTTTTGATCAAAGGTTCAATAAGGGATGCATGGCATTTGGTTCCAAAAGGAGCTTCAAGGGAAGCTTAGAAAAATGTTTTTATGAAAACCAAGGAAGGCAAGGAAAGGTTTTATTTAAAACCATTGAAATGGGGTTTTATTAAAACCCAAGTTGTCTTTTCGTTTCATCAAAAAATGTGCCCCGATGGAATGATCAGAGGTCGTTGATGCGGTTGTGGGTGAGATTACCCTTATGCAGGAAGAAACATTCACCAGATAGGGTCATTCAAGGGTAACATACACAAATAACCCTCATGCTCATCATCCAATGGGATAATCCATGCATACTCAACATGCAAAATAGATGAGTCGATGGATGCCACTTCATAATCTGACTCATCATCAGATATCCACTCATAGGGAGACCCCTAATATTCTTCCTCACTATGAGTGGATATCTGATGATAATCTGACTCATCATCAGATATCCACTCATAGGGAGACCCCTAATCTTTTTCCTCATAGGAAGGGTATGCAAACTCTCACACATTTTTTGGATTGGACGACATTGCAAGATACATCTTGATCACTTATGGGTGCGGGGAAGTAGTCTCCTAGTGAATAAACATGTTTGGGATTGGTGTAGGGGTCACATGCAAGCTCATATCTATATTTCAGGCTTAGGCACTATAGACTATCAGTTAGGACTTTGAGGAGCACAAGCTTATTATGTCCCAAAATAGACTTATCATAAGGTATTTGATACTGTGGCTAGTAAGGAATGTGGGTGCCCTACTCATACAAGCCCAACCCATAGTTGTGCTAGTTGTAGAGGTGGAGATACCTATGGTGAATTTAGGGTTGGACATGTAGTTGATATATTAAAAAAAGGGCACTTCATCCTCTTCCTATTGTTGATATGCCATAGTCAAGACCCCCATAGATAAAATTCATCTGATTTGGGGGTAGGCCAAGAGGTACAATAGTACTTATGGAAAGGTGAGGTCAACCCATATCTTGCACCAATTTGATGGTAGGGGTGGATGTGATGTTCCTAACCAAGTATTCTCCTAAACCTGTGGTAGCTAGATGCACTATGACTTGTGATAGTGGAGACGAAGAGGAAGGGAGCAAGGCTTGAATTGATTCAATGTTTACCTCATAGGGTGGCTCCTCATCCAATGGGCTAGGAATCTCACCTATGGAGATGGTGGATATGGTTGGAGGGGTCTCATCAATAGGCATTTTCCCCATGTTCCTCAATGGAGGATTCACTGATGATGAAGGCATGTATGGGGAGTCGATGATGAGGATGGTATGGCATGAGATGATGATGATGATGGTAAAGGAGTCAGACCTTGGCTAGATGCATTCGATAGAAAATGTAGATGGGTTGATGGCAAGGTCGACTCAGGTATTTGCTGCACCAAGTTGTAGTACTTAAAGAGCTCAAGGTATGCAGAGACGACATGGAATTTATCTTCATAGGTGTACTTTAGACATTAGTGGGTGACGGAGGGTACACACTTCATATCCCTGATCCAAGGTCTACCCATCAAGATATTGTATGCCATCTCACCCTCCAAGATGTGGCACAATGTTGGTATGGTATTTTGTCCTACCTGGATAGGTAAGACTATTGTACCAACTATTGAGTATATGTCATCATTAAATGCTCTACGGGTATAGGAAGACACGATAATATGAGATACTAGGAGCCCAAGATGTTTGAGAGATGTTGTAGTGATGATGTTGTTGGACAAACTAGTATCAATCAAGACTCTATTGTAGGGTGTTTCATTTACACATGTGATGATGTGGAAGGAGGGATCCACCATATCATTTGGAATCAACTTGAGATAATCTTCCTGAAAGGTGATCATTGGTTTCGTATATTTCCAAAAATGCCCCACAAAATTATTAAAGGAGTTAGACTTCTGGGGCTATAGCTCTATCACCTTGAGGATATCCATTAAATATTCTCAATTAGGTAAATATTGTTGAATGAGATTATATATGGAGAGCCAAACATATGTTGTTCTCACTCTCTGAGTGAGATTTCTCTTTATCATGATCTCAGGTCAAGGTGGGAGGCTCGACACTAGAGGTGGTAAAGGCTATGATGTTGAAGGAACATTGCTTGGAGCTATAGGTGGTGCAACTGGACTTGGGTACCACTTATCCCTCATCACAATATTGATCATGCCAATGTAACCTTGCTTAGGGGGTGCATGATGGACCTCATTCACTTGTGGCATTGGCTTTACATATTCCACATGGGTAAGCAATGGGTTTTTAAAAATACCCATCTATTGATTGTTTGGCACGATAGGGTTATCGACCTGAAGGTCATTCCTATTGATCATATCTTGTACCAGATGTTTGAACTTATAGCACATCTGCATGTCATGCAAATTTTGCCTATGAAACTTGTAGTACAGGTCTTCTCATTATCCCTTGGGCTTTGGTACATTTGGATCGATAGGTCAACTCTTAGGTAGATTAATTTCCTTAGCTACACAAAGGTGCTCAAACAAAGTGTCCATGGACTTAGCAATGGGTGTAAAATATTTCTTAGGGTGACGTTATTTATTATACCCTTGGTTTGGTTGATTATCCTTGTTGTAGTTCCCAGGTGTGGCCTTATAATTGGGCTTTTGATGTGGCACTGGTTGTGCAAGCCCTGGGACACTAATGGTAACCTGATTGAATGATGCTAGCTTAGGTTGTATTGGGTTGTTCTTGGCATTCTCATTCCATTCCTTCTTGTGAGGCTTCATAATCTCTCCCTATTGAATCTTGATGTCTTTGATTGTTCTAGATTTCACTAGAGCATCTTCAAGAGTGGGATATTACTAGAGTTGTAGCAATATGAAGATCGAATTTAAGCAAATTTTAGCGAACATTTGAGTCAACTCCATCATGGGGAGTAAGTATGGCAGCTTGGAAAGCAAGGCTCACCACCTATTACCATAATTTATGATTGAATCATCATCATATTATTTCAACCCTGCAAGGTCAGCCAATGTTTCCTTCTGCATGGTATTGAAGGTGAAGTGTTCTAGGAATGCATCTATGAGTTGATATAGATTGTGGATGCTATGCTTTGGGAGTTGGTTGTACCACTCCATAGTTGGGCCAGAGAGGGTAGTCAAGAATATCCTCAAAATAAAAGCATCATTATCTTGGATGCCAAAGCATTGGCTCAAGAACTTGGTAACATGCTCTTGCACATCTTCATCTCCCTTAAAGGTAGCCATATGAGGCATTTTAAACTACTATGGATAGGAAGGTGTAGGTATCAAAGGATGGAGTGGTTGATTATGCAAATAGCATAGAGTGGGCTTCTAGGATCCAGACCCGAAGGTCTTTTTCTCCATTGATTCTAAGCACTCTAGCAATACCCTATATGCGTCAGAGGATTTGATCTCCTCTTCTTTGCTTCTATCATGTGACATAGGGTGAGGAACGGTAGTTTAATGTCAACCCCTACCTCGATAAGGTATTTATAGATATTATACTTCTAGCTCATGCTCGTTGTAAGCCTCATACAACATCTCTTGGGCTGGCCTATAGAGAGGGGTTACCACATGCAGTGGGTACCCCATGTTTGGCCTAGGAGGCAAGTCCTAATTTGGCCTAGGAGATCATAGAGGTAACATTAGATAAGGCCTAGGAGACCTATCTCAAATGAGAGTGGGTTGCCTATGATGGAATGCCTATCAATAGGTACTAGAGGTAGGAACCCTCTCATGTAAGGTTTTCTAGAACAACTCATTGGTTTGCCATTCAATCCTTTATTTCTCTATCTGATGCAAGAAATCCAAGCACTCATTTTCCCATTGAAGTTTCTTGAATTGCACTTGGTGTTCTGCATATATTTCAACTTGATTTATTTATTCTACTGTGCAGGGCCTAAGAGGCCTAGCAACATCACCTTGAGGTCTATCTCATTCAAGATGATTTGAGATATAAATCACATGCTTTCCTCGATCGAGGTTAGTCACGTTCACTTGAGGCTCAGGTTTTAGCATGTGATATTTGTACTCAACTGACATAGAGGCACATCATGCTTGCATAGTATATTGATCTTGAGGATAATCAAGGATTTCCTCATGCCTCTCTTCATTGATGAGGAAGGTAAGGGCTAAGTTTTCTTGTCCTGAGTGATGGGTATCATACTCATCTTGGTATCTAGGCTATTGTAGCCTATTAGGGTGGTGTAAGGGTGAAGTGTGATCAATTGGCCCTACCCAATGTGTGTACTCTTGCTCTTACCCATAAGTAGGCATGTTAGACCTAGCAAGCACGCGAATACGTGGCACTACCATATCTATTAGAGCATCAATGCATGGTTGCATTTTGTCAAATAAGGTATGTAAAGTGTCTAAATATTAGGAATGAGCTCCCAGATTAAGATCAAAACCTGTAGGGGTGTCCCACATAGGGCTCTCCTATATTTTATGTTCTTGTCTAACTGCTCTGGGACTTGGGTGAGTTGAAGGCCAACAAGGAGGTATGACTAGGTACTTGGGACTAAATCAAAGATGATTTGTGTCTCCTAGTCTACTCTTCACAGTGTCCACCCTTGAGTGGGATTGGCTATGGGTACACACCATTGCTATTTCCTACCAAATCCTATATAATTATCTCCTTTACAAATTTCTTAATAAAGTAGCACATAGGAATGGAAACACACAACAAAACCAATTTTTATCTCTTTTAAAGATTGTGTTCCCTAAGATTTTTATGGGTTTATATTTATTGTTTGTAAAGAAAACCTTGTGTCACGTGTTTTGCTCTTTTTGGATGATAATCTTGTATTTAATTGGATTTCACCTGTATGCTCACAACTCGACAATCGACAATGAAATTTTGATCACGTAAACCCACCAAAGTATGGAAATGAAACCCATACCCGATCAGGGAGAACAGGTCTTGCCAGTCCTCACCTAGTACTCACTTGGTCAGCGTTATACCCTCTAAAGAGAAGTACATGCAAATTTTCCAAGCTACATCGGATCTTGAAGCTGGCATTTGCAAAAATGGAGTCAATGGGATTTGAGACAACGAGTGAAGGTGAAACCCACCATCGTTGATCTCTACTAGTGGTTGGTGATGAAATCCAACTCACTAGCATTCAAGTGGAACATGGTGTGTGTGGTTCCTTTTAAGCTTAAAGAAAGTAAACAATGAAACATTCAATGATATTTCACTAAAATGCAAGAAAATGATGTTTACTTTCAGAAAAGCTAGATAAAAGCAACCTATAGAATGCATTCTCTAGATGATAACCTACCCATTAGATAGGATACAAGAAATCAAACCATAAAGGTGCATTTCTAGTTAGTTACTTTTCAATTTTTCTTCTTTTTTTGCTATTTTTGTAATTATAGAAAAGTAAAACCTATCCTTCTACTTTTCAAGCAATCAAGGGAAGCAAGAAAAACCAAATTTCAGCAAATTTGAATAGTAGAAATGAAAACTGAAGGTTCAGGCACTTACCTTGATGGCTTATAAGTTTGTTGTTTTTTGGAATTTTTAGCAAAAAAGCTTCTATTTTGTGACCATCCTAGGGTGGGATGGTGGCTATTTTGATGACCGTCCTAGGGTGGGATGGATGTGCAACCGTCCCTAGGTGTCACGAGTAGCAGTCCAGAGGCCGTTTCAGGCCAGAACGACTAGTTTTTGCAATAGAAAGAAAAAAAACAAGGTTAAATCTTCAAATAAATCAATAGGAATAGGGTCCCACCGTGATCACCACTAAAGTATGGGAAAAATGGTGCAACTAATTATTTTAAACAAGATGCATCTATCACTAGTGTTGTATAAGCATCACAAAAGGAGCATTCAAGTAAGCATGATAAGATAAAGCAAATGCATGAAATGGAGTTATTATTTATTCATTTTATATATCAAACCATGATTACATAAATTTCCCCTCGAGGGATCTAGATTGATACACTTGTTACAAAATGGTGCCCAATGATGGAATCCTTTCAATAGCTCAGGTGCACTTCCAATGTTTTTCATCGTACCCACAATTGAAGTGGGTGGACCTACAATACCACCATTTTGTTATTTTATCTTCTAATCCTATGATACTTCCTTATACACTGTAGAACCTGCACTTACACACAAGGAAACAAAATTTCATTAATAGTAAGTGTGGATTGTGAAACTTGCAAAAGCAATACATGCAATGAAAGGCTAGAAAGTGTAAATATGCAATGTGACCATATAAAACAACTCCAAATGATTCTATATTTTAGATACATGCATAAAATATGATCTTGAAAATATATAATTAAAAACAAAATATAAATCAAATCCAAATCCGTGTCGCATTCGCGATGTACCTATGAAGCCTGCAAAATCCAAAATGAGCAATTTATGGCTTTAAGCATATCCAAATTAAACCAAAATTAGAAAACATATATAAAATGAGATTTAAAGAGAAACCATGTGAATGGATTAGAAAAATTGGTCATAGATTCATGTGCCCCTTCAGATGGGCCAAGTAGACCTACAAAATACTAAAAATGCAATAACTGCTCAATATAACTCCAAATTGCATGAAATTTGAATAGTAGGTTCCTAGACTATCCTAGAATATGCCTATTTAAAAATAGTAGAAAAATCATACTTCAATCTGTCACCATCCCTTGTAGGGATGGTGGTGATTGTCACAAAATGGGGACCCAACTAGGGTGGGACGACCACCAGTTTTACTGATTATTTGCCATCAATTCCTCTATTAATTGGTCAAAAACCATCTCAATAGTGTTGTCATAAAATTTGGTGGTGAAATTCACTCAATTGGTTTGGTTTTACAAATTAATTGAATCACTCGAGAACCTCCTTCTCTAGGTACAAATTTCAAGGGAAAATGCACAAAAGGGTGAGGGGAAATCTTGGCAGCACTTTGTTGCTATGTCTCAAAACTCCTCTCCATATTTTGGGTGGAAAATAGATCCACTTTATAGCCAAAATATGCTCATGGGCAAATAGGCATGCAAAGACATGCAAGGTAAGAGGCACCACTTATCCAAAGTTTAGCATGCATTGGAAGGGGAAGAGAATCTCCCTTTTTGGCCTCTATTATATAGTATGTCATAAGGATTATGCGCCCTTAGGTCTGCATTCTTGAATATGTGGGATAAATGGTAGTTTCTGGGTGCCATTTGAACATATTTTGATTTTTTTTGGGTCAAAGACCCCCACCATCCCACCCAAGGACAGTCACCTGTGACCATCCCTGGGTGGGATAGTGGTGATCTGCCCTCAGCCCTGGGTGGGACGGTGGTTCCTATATGGATCAAAACCTCCTAAAAGTGGGGTAGAGCCTTCCAAGAGTGGTTAGGACCACTGTGTAATCTCTGAGGGCTGCCCAAGAGGGCCATATGATGTCAACTTAGCCATTGCTTTAGGTTGCCTAATTGGATTGACGTGATTTTAGTGTCTACAAGATGTGTGGGAAGCCTAGGGGCTAGTCTTCCAATTTGAATTAGGTCATGCTCAACATGGATGACTAACTCATATGCTTATGGTAGGGAGTTTCCTCCTCTAGCTTTAATCATCATTAAAATCTCAAAATCCAAGGCTTTTAGATAGTATATAAGTGCTATACCTAGTGGGGGTGCATTTCCTCTAGTATTTTGTGCCAAGATTTATGAAATATAAGATTGAAGTCTTCCAATGCCTTTATGGGATATCTTTTTATTATTTCTATCTATCATAGGAGAGACACCCCATCTACATTTTCTATGAATATTTCAACAAAGACATTGCTAAGCTGGTCCTAACTGGTCATTAAATCGGGTTGAAGTGTGATGTACCATTCTTGGGCCTTTCCTTTGAGTGATGTTGCCAGTAGCCTTAAAACCATATTCTGCTATGATATGTTATGAATAATGCATAGACTTACCACATGGTTAAGGTGCTCAATGGGGTTAATGAGGTCTTCATCCATAAAATAGGTGAGTGACTTCAGATTTTATTGTAGTATCTCTTTCAATGTTTCATTTTCCACTATAGGGGCCAATTAACCTCTATCATTCCATGTGAGGAATGTTCTAGGGGGTGGAACAATAATGTTATGGGCTGTGACTCTCCTTATTAGTGGAATGATAACTTGGAGGTGAGATTATAATATAACATATATTCTCATGCTCATCCAGATTAATAAAAGAAATGTAAAATATTTAATTATTTTGATCAATATTCACAAAACCTTCTAATATACTCTTATCAATAGACCAGTTCCTTATCCATTGGGTAATTGTTGTAAGACTTTAAAAACTTGAAAAAGAAAGAAAGGGGAGAATATGAAATTGAGTCAATAACATTCATTCAAATAATGCAACAAAAGTAATTGAACATGCCAGTGAAAGAAAGTAAAATTTACACATTCAAATGATGTAACATGTAAATGAGACAATAAACATAATTAAACACAAAATTACCCAAAGGAGAAAGCAAGATTGTATTGATATGAAATGTTCTCATAATACAAATAGAATTTCATTCAGATGATGTAAAAGAACTCCATCAGTCTTCATTCAAATAATGCAACAAAGAGATCCTTAGCTTTTAACCTCAACCATTGGAAATAATCTCAGCAAACTGGGTATCTCCTTAGCAAAACCTACACAACAATGAAGAAGAATAAGGTATGGCTAGACAAGACAGAAAGGGGAATACAATTGATAAGAAAAGGACACTCTAGTATACCTCTAGAAAAATTTGGCTATGAAAAACTTGATCTCTTTTTTGTTTTTGCAATTCTTACTTATAGCTTGATGATGGCCCATAATTATTGTAATTACCTCCATTTAGTCTATGCCATTTATTCCCTTTACATGCTTGAGTCATCTCATTTAGATCCTTGTAATAGGTTATTTTATTGATGCATCCTTTTGTGATGCCTATCCTTCTTCAAATATTATTGCTTCTTTCTATCATAGCCCCATGTTTACTACTTTGGAGTTATGCTTGATGACTTATTTTATTCCATTTCAAATTTCATTCATGGTTTTTTAGTGGCCCTTTAAGTCTTCCACTATTTTTATTGCGAAATTTGTTTTTATCTAAATCATTTTCTTCCACCATCATCCATGCTATTAAATTTTTTTAGGATGATCATGGGTCATTGAATTCTAGTTAAATATTCAACTGTGCCATCTAGACCTTAAATAGCCATCAACTTATTCTTTTTTAGGCCATAGATCTATTTGGAAAAGTTAACATTGAGTTTGGATAATTCCTCTCTACAAATGAATTTGAGTTTGACTGTAGGGGATATTGTATCCTTAAAGGGTGCATGGAACATAACAGGTTGTTATCCTTTAAAACAAAGTCTACTTTAGCCATTGCAGGTGATTCATTTTGATGAAATATAGTTGGTGTTTAAGAAAGAAGGTGCCATGAATTAAATAAGGGATTATTGGATGGTCAATGTTTTAGGATGATTTGAGGATAATGTTGGGCTATCCATTTCATGGGGGTATATCTTTGACTTTTTCCATACTTTGTAGGATGTTGATTTTTGTTTGATCACTGCATGCACAATAAAATAGAATGACTTATTGGTGATCAAAATGTTTTGGATTATATGACAAGACACTTTAATACATGAGGGCCATCCATCTACTAACACTGTTGGCAATTTTGGGTTTGAGATCCTAGCTTCTTGTCTATGAGTTGTCATTGATGTCAAAAGAAAATGACATTAATGTTAAGAGGATGTGTTGGCTTCAAAGGTGGAAGATTCCAAGAGAATATTTTTAAGAGAATCCGGAGAGATTCCATTGGCAATGGTTTTTATTAAAACCAATGGAGGTTCTCTTTATTATTTATTTAATTATTATTTAAAACCCTTCAAGGTTTTAATTAATTAATTAAGGGCGAAATTATTTTTTAATTTATTAAAAATACTTAAGGGTTTTTAAACCCTTTAGAAAGCAAATTTCGATTAAATTCGAAATTACTTTTCTTTGCAGCCGACGTGTTCTAAAGTCCACGTATGGACTATAAATATGAGAAGGTTCCTAAGGTTAACCGCTCTTGTAGAATCAAAGGCAATTAATTGGTTTGGCTATGATCGAATGTTCTGTTTACGCTACGAAAGAGGAGAGCTCGTGGTTTGAAAAGCTTTCGAAAAGCTTGACCGTTTATGTGGAAGGAAGTCCATCTTGGACTTCATAAGCCCCTTGTGGGCTAGTGGCAGTGAAGGCTACGTTTGGGCCTTGCGTAGGCGGAGGTCTGCATTTCGATCCCCGCAAAGGGAGCTGTGCATGGATTAGTCACATTTTTATTAAAACGTGTTTTGTGCCGCGAATTTTGGATTCTTCAAGGGCAACCATTATAAGGTGTGATTATTTTATTGATATGATTTTTGGCATTGTTTAGCATTGTTTAAAAGAAATAGGAGAAATAAGGGGATATTTCTTTGGTTGTATTTTTGAGATTAGTCTTTTGCTATGCTAAATTTAAAAATGGAGATATAAGGTGTAAGTTTTTGTTCTTGTGTTTTTGGCTTCTTTGGTGGTTGTTTTTAAATAAGAGAAGCTAAAAGGTGTATTAAGGAAAGTTTTTATATATGGTCATTTATCTTGGTTCTAACCCTAACTTGGTTGGAAGTTTGAGGGTTGTGTGTGGTGATAGCTTTAAGGATCAATTTTCTTCTACTCCAAAAAGGTATGGGCACATTTTCCTTATGAGTATGATTGGTGTATGTTTTCTAAAATAAGGTTGGAGTGAAAAGGTTTTCAACTAGGTTTCCTTTGGTTGAGTGTAAATCCTATTTTCTGGTTTGTTGAAGACTTCTTATGCATTGTTATCCTTGATGAGAGTTTTGGTGAATGCATAATTCTGGTTTGAGGTAGTGGAAGCATTGTGCACTAGGGTTTATGTTTGTGAGTCTTGCTACTTGCATTGAGTTGGTGGAACCCTTGGTTGGCTATTTTGAGTTTGATGGTTGAGTTGCTTCCATAGAGGTTGTTTGATCAAGTTATTGCTTTACTTGATTCATGATATTGGGCTTACTCCATTGAGTTGATTTGAGCAAGTTATTCTTTACATTTGGTGATATTGTGTTGGTGGCTGTTTTATTCAAATATCTTTGGAGGGAAAAGGATTTCTACTTGTTTTATTTTCTTGTGATGATTGGTTGAATGCTTCAAGGTTGATGTTGAGTTGAATGGTGTTGGTTGACTAAACCTTGTTTGATGAGCATTGTTGTTGAAACCCTAATTGATGGTGAAAAGAACATGAGTATCATTGTTATGTGATTCTTTGCATAGTTGGCAATTTTTGGGGTTTCATGTTATTGAAAGAAAACATTCTATCCTATCCATTTCAGATATTAAGTTGAGTTTTCAGATTTGAGATTGAGATTGAGCTGAGTTGATTTGAGTTGAGTTTTGAGATTGGGATTTGAGTATAGAACATATTGAGTCTCTAACAATTCTCTTTATGCTTCTATGAGTTTGACAAATCACATTGGGTCTCTAACAATTCACTTTGTGATTTCCTACTAAGAAAGTTTTTCTTGGTGAGCTTGTTGAGTTTTTGGACAGGTTTCGATGGGGACTTATGAGTAGTTTTGGACAGGTTTCGGTGGGAACTTGTGAGCAATTTTTGGACAGGTTTAGATGGGGACTTGTGAGTAGATTTGGACAGGTCCTAGCAGAGGACTTGTGAGCTGAGTTTGATAGTTCTATTAGAGAACTTGAGGACAAAGGTGCATTGGTTCTATGAGAAGAACTTGAGGACAGTTGGCAAGTATTTGAGAAGGCTTGTATGCAGATGATTGATTCGTTCAAGAGTTGGACAGATCTGATAGACAGAGGAAGACTTGTACTATACTGACTGACTATGTTTGGTACAGGTTGCTAAGCTGCTATGGATGTGATCATAGAAGGCAGAGGTCTCTTAGGCTAAGCATTGAGGATAGGAGGTCTTCGATGGAAAGGAGTTCCACGTGCTGGCAAGAGGTAGAGGCAGTTGATATTCTAAGGGATCATTTCCAGAGCAGAGGGGAAGGTATCTCCTTTGAGCAGAGGCTCATAAATTCATATTGGGGGAAGGTATCTCCTTTGAGCAGAGGCTCATAAATTAAGATTGGGGGAAGGTATCTCCTTTGGGCCGAGGCTCATAAACATTGTAATTGGGAAGGATTCCCAAAGAACTTTGAGATAAATTTTAGAGAAAAGTTTTGTGGACGTAGCTCAACCATTCTGGGTGAACCACGTTAAAATTGGTGTCACTTTGTGGATGATATTGTGCATTGCTTTGATATTGCTTTGGGTATATTGCTTTACTATTTTGAAGTATAAAGGAAAAAGTAAAAAGAGGTCTTATACTGTTCACCCCCCATCTCAGTATAAGCTTGTGTTATTCAAACACAAAAAATGCAAGGCACCCATTTTGAGCAGAGATGAATGGTCTTTAAAACATGGGGATGTGTTTGAAAAGTCAACTAGGAGATGAAAACTTTGGGTAGCTCAAATATCCCCTAATATCTTAAAATGCTTATATACCATCCATCTTGAGGTAATAAAGGCCTTTTGTATTTTTATGCATGACCTCAGAACTTTCCATGTGTCCTATTTACGATTGATCGACCTGGAGGCTTTGGTAGAATGTGGACCATTGATATGAGATGGCTTCTATGGACCATTTATCATTTGAGGCTCTTGCAAATCATTGATCTGGAAGAGCCTCCTACAAAAAATTTATCTAGTGGAGCCTTTATGAGTCATTGATCTAGTGTGCTTCTTCAGACCATTATCTAGTAGAGACTCTTATGAACCATTGATCTTAGGTGGATAGGATAAAATGTGGGCTTTTCAAAAGTAGGTAGATTTATGGCCCTGATTAATTGGTGAAGGATAGATAAATGTGGACCATCCATTTCTTTTGAATTTCCTTGGATGAATTAATGGAGGGCAAAAAATATGGACCAAATATTTTATAGGAAGTCGATCAAATTTTTGAAGCATGGGGGGATCAAATTTGACTTTTGTGAATAAAAGACCTCAATTCCTTAGAAAAATATGGCAACCATTATGGGGAGGACATTAGGAGAGGAAATTTGGATGACTCAATTAAATTTTTAATTCATGGGTTAATGCAAACCATAGGAGATGAAGGGGGATGCATGGATTTTAATGAAATGGAGGGGGGGCACATGTGACAAAACATAGACTTTGACCAAAATAATTATATGAGAATAATTAGGCTTAGGGGATTTTATAGTTGGGAAATATTTCATCAAGCAGAATAAAGATAAAACCTAAAAAATGGACCTAAATTATTAAAGGACCCTTGATGACTTTTGCAACATAGGAATTTAGAGCACTCGATAAGACCTAAAAGGGGAAAATTTGCAATAATAAAAAAGGACTAATAGAATTATGAATTAAGACTAGAAAAAGGAAATTCTAATGACCAAATTAAAAATAGGGGAAAAAGTTAATAATGAACCCATGGGATATCTTGAAGCTTAAAACTAGTTGTATCCCTAGTGTTGGATTTTTGTGGATCCAACATTGGCTTTGATTGTGGGATAGGTGGTGAAGATGCAATTTGAGACACCTAAGAACTCTAGAATCTCTATTTGTGTAGACTCAAAATTCTACCTAATAACCTAAAACTTATGAAATAATGACTGAAAGATACATGCATACACACTTTGCCTAAAGACCTAGAAACAAAATAAAGATCATAATAATAATTTGTTTGAACCATACTTTTCTCATTATTTTACCTCCAAAAATTTGTGAACTTTTCGGGGTAGGATAAGATTGAAATTCCTTTGTTTTTTCCAAAAATGTTTGGCATGTGCCCTTAATTCAGTAAAATACTAGGCAAAAATATTTTTATTGACATATTATTGTTTTTCATCTTTTGATAAGGCTTTGTGTATCTTCTCCATCCCTGATTATTTCTCTAATCTAATTGCATAAATTATGTGATATCCCCAATTATATTTCACATTTTCCATCACATTTATCATTAAAGAATTCATCTTGAAAAGTCATCATGTTGAAAATCTTGTAAGTATATGACATTATTTGGGATTGAGGCCTTGTCAACGGATATAATTAGAAAGCTATATAAAAAAAATACTAATCAAATCCACTCCAAACCCTATTTTTTTCTATGATTTTGCATTATCAAAATTCATAGTCCATAGCTCATACGTCAAAATTCTATCATCCTCTATAGCTACCTCGACTTTTAGTTTTAGACTTATATACTCAACATCAAGCTCTTCAATGAAGAATTGTGATTTTCAGACAAAATATACTCTTGGTTCTTTCTCTTCAATAGATTTTACAACATTGACCATGCTATCACCTGACTACCTTAATTCAAAAAAATTGTATTGAAAGGTTCTCCTATTAGAACAACTTATTCTTTGCCTTGCATAAGAATGATGGCAAATAACCAATCCAATTGAATTATACCTCCTAATTGTTTAGCCTCATGCATATATAATAGAATAGAAAGTAAAGAGTCCACATCTACTATTGCAAAATCCATAAGTATACCTTTCTCAAGAAATTGATTTAAAAAGACAAGTAATCCCTTTATGATGCCAAGACATGGAACTTACCTATTATCCATCACATAAATAGGAGGGTGTTTATTTATACAAGCGAGATCCAACCAATCAACGACTTGTTTAGACATAATGTTATGCAAAGCTCCACTATCAAGCATTCAATTATGATTGACATATTGATTACCATGATCTAATGTATATCTTAAGGATATATAAAATGGTATTATCTAGATTGTGTTATGTATTCACTATGGTCTAGATCTAGGGGCTTACTTGATTATTTTTTGACTAATCACCAACCTAAAAGTTTCATAGAATTGACCTATACATTCAAGAGTTTTCATCATTTCTTCCTGTTGTGCAATATTTTGACCAACATCAATTAGCTTCTCGAACTCTTGATCAAATAATTCTGCTTGCTATTTTTGAACTTCTTCTACATCAGACTCATCTAAAATATCTTTATCTTTTGACTTCATAGTCTCTTCAATTGGGATAAATTCATTCATGCTATTATTAGTTATAGAATATTTGCTAGTATTTTTCCTTTATGAGTTTACTCTATTTTATTCTATCAAATCTAACATCACAAAGTTTATTTGAAGCTTGTTCCACTTTGAGGACTAGAGTTCTCTATTGATAATTTGTGGCACAAATATCATGATCTTCTTATCTAACCTCTTCTTAATTATAGCACAAATAAACCTTATTTCATCTTCAAATTCATCTTCAAGATTAACATTAGAATAGAGGCTCAGGTAAATAAACATTTGGTAGGGTTATGCGGTCCATCACAAGCAACCCAGTATAATGAGAAATCAGAAGCTACATTAGTAGATGTAATGGGATTGGGAACATCTCTTTGAGTTTATATCCCTTTCCAATTTTTAGCAACATTTCTATTCTCAAACCCATTAGTATTCCAATTTATATAAAAATAGATTTATTTTCATTATGAAATTGCGTAGCTTAAAAACTACTTTATTTACCTCTTTCTATCCTAGAGAGTAAATTGTTGAGAGTAGTAAATATTTTAGTCATTGAATCTAACTAGATAGCCACCTCATCTATGCGATCTACTTCTCTTTTCTTAGGAATAAAGAACTCTACTTTCTTAGGCTTTATTTTTGGTAGGTTAGGTTCTAGAGGATACACTTTCATTTTACCACTATCTGTCAAATCTCTTTCTATATGAACAACCATATCCATGCATTCATCAATATTACTTATAACTCTTTGCCTTAATTCATAGTTGAAATCTATAGGAAAAGCATTCTTATAAAAGCAAATAGATTGACTGTTATTAGGCCTTAACCTCACTAGAATTTTATTTTTGAGCTTAAAAAATCTTCTGTTGAAATATTCTATTGACTCATTTTCTTTCTTTTTCATGGTGGCTAGCTCTATCTACAATGAATATTCATTCTTCTTCTCCCTGTACTTTCTAAGGAAAACCTTTTCCATGGTTAAAAAATTATTGATAGTACCAATCCCAAGATGATTAAACCATTCACAAGCATATTTTTCTAAAGTTTGAAGGAAAAATCTAAGGACCATATCTTCATAATCTACCTCAAGACTTTTCATGGCATACAAAAATTCTCTCATATGGTCTTCACTAGTCAAAACATTGTTTCCTTAGAATTTAGACAAGTATTTATGAGCTTTACTAGGTAGGGGATTTGGATTTTGAGGTAATGAAAGGGTCTATATCTATCGATTCTCCAATTATTTACATTTTGGTTTGGTGGTGGATTTATAGCTACTATATTTACTATTGGGGTACTAGAAGTAGAGTTTGGAGCAACACTTAGGAAAGGAATAGTGCTAGAACTAACACTAAAAGAAGTTGAATTCAGACTATTACTCAAAGCAAAATTTAAATATATAGATGAATTTCTGTGAGACTAGAAAAGTACCTCTAGATTTGACAATTCTTGGTAGATATCTTTGCTACTTATTTTTGTGGATGCTAGATCAAGCTCTTCTTCCTTTCTTTAATTTTTGAATTTGGAGTCACCAACACATATGTGCAGGAAGAAAGATCACTCTCTAGCCAATATTACTCAAAATTGAATGGTTGTTGCAGCTTGAATGGTCTTGTAGGGATACCAAAGCCCACTCACAACTTGTTTGGAGTGAAGATGAATCGAAGACACCAACTATTATTTAGAATGAGGGGTTTCAACCCTCACATTGTAATATTGTATCAAAAGAAATAAAGTGTATTGTAACCCCAGATTGGGACAAATCCATTGTACCATTTGGAGATCTAGTCATTGAGTCATAATCAATAAGATCTATCATTTTATGCATACATTGTGTTATTTTATTTGATATATTTTGTTTTATTGATGTTGTTCATTTTTATTTTACACAAGTATCCCAGTTTCATGCAAGTCTTAAGTCTTCAACACTCTTAGTGAATTTTGAGGATCCAAAATATTTTTTTTCTTGTTATGCAAATGTGGTCAAGAATTCAAACTCCACAAGCTTAACATTGGGTTGAACTACCATATGGTGCATAACTAGAGAAGGGTCTAGCCTAGGCATGTTAGTGTATGACCAAGCAAAGTTATATTGAAATTATTTTAATAAATTGGTCAATTTATCTTGATATTCAATAGAAAGAGCTTGCCCTAATTTGAGAATTTTAGGGTTCTCTAAAGTGCCCATATTGCTCCTCTTGGGGTTTGAAAAATTTGACATGGAGGACACATGAGATAGACCCATCAAAGAAGCTATTTTGGAGAATATCTTCATGATCTATATCATAAAATATATCTCCTTTAGCATACTCTACTTGGGTTGAAATTAGCTCATGATGAACAATTGTGATTAAATTGTAGAAGGAAAAGAAGTATTTTCATCTTGATCATTCTAATATAATCCATGATGATCTATGAATTCTACATAGGTTATGATTTGATCATCTTCCCAATCTATTAGCAAAGGTTTATTTTTACTAGGGATATATCCAATACCACATATCTCAAATCAAATTCCAACTTCCAAAGGTTATTTAATCCCTCCTTGTTGAGGTCCTAATCCTTTGCCTTGATATCCCATATTGGTCAATATTTTCTTAGCTAGGGGATAGTATTTGGATAAGTAACAAGTTACAAATTTTTTTCAATGGGATATGGGTTACTACGACTAGTTCTTTCTTCACGTGATGTACCTACATAAGTAAAGTTGTACATGCCAATTTGTACTACTTCACATTTCTTATGAGGCAATCCTAAAATTCTTGGTGAAGATGGTGGTGTAGCAAGATCTATGAGAGTATTTTGAATATCTTGATTGAATTGATTATTAGAAGGAATTATTTGAGGATTATCATTGATTTTCAAAATTTTAATTTTCTTTTTGATTTGAGTAGAAAAATAAGGAATAGGAGAAGAAGAAGGACATTTATTTAGGGATATTTTTGGAATTAAATTGGTCTTGTCTTGGTCCACCTCAACCATTGAAAAATATTGAAATGGATGAGGATCATTAGGGATGGTGACAAGTTGATTTTGAAATTCATATTTGAGACATTGATGAAGGGTTTATGGGATATCCCTCATGGCATGGATCCAAGGACATCCAAGAAGAATATTGAAAGAAGTTGGACAAGATACTAAATAGAAGAGAGTGTTAAGAATTTTTGTTCTGAATTTGAGAGGAAGGGTGATGATTCCATGAGATTCTTGGGCTTCATTGTTGAAGGATTTTATGACTAATCATATTTTTCAATATTTTCTTCTCCCAATACAAATTTATGGATAAATTGAAAACTACATATGTTTAGGGAGGATCCATTATCTACCAATATTATTTTGATAAAATTATCCTCTATGTAGCTTGTGATGTAAGCATGGTTGAGGGAGGAAGATCGTCCTCATAGAAGGGGATATGATTAATCACAAGAGATCCAAAAATATTGGCAAGATTATTTGGTGGAAGATCTTGAAGGATTTATTGTTGGATTATTAGAGCTTCTCTATGGATAGAAGAGGTTTAAAGAAGTTCTAGAAGAGAAATTTTAGTGTGGGTGTATTGCAAGTTGTTGTTTGAGATCAAAAGAGTTGGTTGAGGTGTGAGAACTAAGAGGGGTTTTTCAACATTGGTGGTTTTTTGTTATTATTCCTAAAATAAAGGATGGTCTACAAGGTTGATTGGAGGTTGAGTTTTCTTGAGTTTGGGGTTGTTGAGATGGTTGATATTGAGATTGTTGTCTTGTGATAACTGATATCATACCAAACATATTGTCATAATGATGTGGAAAAACATGATAAGATATTTTATTGGTCTTTTGTTGGTCATGGTTGGGTAAAGGATTTTGGAATATCCTTGTAGAGGGGGAAAACTGCTCTATCGTGTATAATTCCCAAACAAAAGGGCTAGATCTGCAAGGAGGGAACCCTTTTGTGGGGTGAACCATGGGGGTATGTTGTACTCTACACTCGATGCTAGGGGGAAGGGTTCACTAGGAATGGTTTAAGGACTCGCTCCAAGTCCTCAGGATATTAGGGATTGTTTGATGTATTCAGTTTTGAGACAATCACCTAAGTTTGGCCTTTCTAGATCTAAACTAGAAAAGATAAAGGACAATGCATAAAATAGAATAAGATAGCTAAAAATAGAATGCAGGCATACAAGAGCTATCCTGGAATGATTCTTTCTTTTGAATGCTCACTAACCTAGGGTTTATTTTAGAAAACCTTTAAAGCAGAGATATACACAAGATAAATGCACAAAAATTATCCCTAGATGCAAGCTAAATGCTTTTCTCTTTTATATGCCTAAGAATCAACAATGAAACCAGATTTTCAACCAATGGAATTGATAGAGCACTTATCTAGACTAGTGGTTGACTTAGCCTTTTCTACCTCTTGTCCAATGATATCAAAGATTCTTGTTCCTACAAGATCACTCATGAAACACTAAAAAATGGAATTAGTATTAGGGGGCCTGCATAGGCCGTTGTATGATAGATCTAGCAGTAGTCAAGCCCCCTAGGTCCTTTTAGATGACCTTTTAATACAAAAGCAAAAATTGACCTTTGGAGAATTAATCATAAATAAGAAATATAGTAGCAAAAAATAGAAATAAAAGTACAACAGTATGATCTAGAAATAGAATGGAATGCAACAATGAAAGCAAAATTTAAAAATTACCCTTGGTTTGTCCTAGGGAAAAATCATGCCTCACCTAGAGCGGGAATGATATCACAGCAACAAAGTCACGCCCTATTTAGAATGGGCATGATTTCACTTCTATGAGTAACATTTACCTAGTTAGGGCAAGCGAAGTCACACCTCGCTAATTCCAGGTGTGATTTCACTACAGACTAAAGAAAAAATAAGAAGTGAATGCAAAAGGTGAAACAAATGTAGATAAATAAATAATCAAATCCTAATGGACATCGTAGAAGTAGGCAAAAGAGATCCTGTATCCAAATGGGCACTCTGTCTCTCTAAGCTACACCATGGATCCACCAAGTCACACAACCAAATCAATCCAATCCATGCAATAGAAGATCAATCCAAAATTTGCACTTCAAGGGTTAGCTTACAATAGAGAAAGTAAATAAGAATGAACTATAAATTTTGAGCTTAATCAATTCGCATAGAGATCACACAAAATTTTACATATCACACTTGCACTTATTCTTGTTCTTGATTAAGCAAAGACATCTTTCCTTTTATAGATAAAATTAGAGGAAGAAAGTGGGCACAAATAAACTCACAACCGATGCCAAAACATGTAAGAGGGTTTAAACCTAGGTCTAAGTGGGCTCAAAAATAATAAAATAAAATAAATTAAAAAACTAGGTTAAACAATGAAGTCATGCCCCATCCTGACGGGGCACGATATCTTTGGCGTGAAGTTGCACCTCGTAAATATGGGGCACGATTTTTCTAAAAGGTAAACAAATTAAAAAATGGAGGCAAAGAGGCCTTCCCTTGCTCTTGGCAAGGGTTGAGGGCCTCTTAGGGGCACTAAGGAAGATTTCCCACTCAAAGTGGGTCAATTTTCTATGTCTACATTTTGCCCCCTCTTTGATGCATTTATGGCCTAGTAAATACATCAAAGAAAGATGTAAACTCCTATGGATGAGAAGACAAAAAACACAGAAAAGGAGGTGGCCAGGTTTGGGTGAAAGGGTGAGGCATTAGTACCATTAATGCCTCTATGGCTAGGGTGCCCCCTCGAGTTTCGAAAGGAATGAAAATTCCTTAAGAAACTCAAAAAAGGCAAAGAAAGAAAAAACAAAACATAGAAACATAGAGAACAAAGCAAGCAAACAAACAATAAACCAAAGAGCACTGGGTACAACATGAACCTAATGTAGCTAGCATGAAATGCACGGATGAATAGAAGAAGAGGAAAGAAAGAAGAAGGGAAAAGAGAGAAAGAAGAGAGGAGACAGAAAATTGTGAAGTGGAAGAAGAAGAAGAAGACAATGATAAAACTCCAAAGGTCAACCATCTAAAATCGAGAAGAAAGCTAAATCAAAACCCTAACTAGAGGGTATTATGCTCAAAATATGGTCCATGTATGGAGTGAAGAACCCGCTATGGGTGTAGTACTCACTAAATATGGACCAATAAGTGAAGTGTATAGTGTAACCCACTATGGGTGGTTGCTCACTAGTGACTATTGTGGGGCGATTACCCACTAGGATGTATGTTGAGGCCTACTATCAATGGCCAAGGAGCTGATCCTGTAATGGGGTGTTGGACCCACTGAGTCAAAGAGAGACATAACCCAATAGGGGTGTTATAGTGTATGTTGATGTAAAAATAATGTATGTATATGCCAGTACTACCCGAGAAGGTGTATGCGCATGTATGTATGGACCAATCAATATGAGCATAACATGATGAGAGTGTGTGCATGTGCTAGAAGAAATAAGAGGAAGAAAATGAGGAGCATAGAACTATGCATGTGTGTCCCCAAATTGAAGTTTCAACTAGTGAAAAATCAAGAGGGAGGAAATGTGCAAACAAAAGAGAGAAGAATGTATATCCTTATCTGAACAAAGAAGACAAAGGAGAAATAAGAATCATGCAAAAAGACAAGGATATACCATAAGAGGACTGCATTCCTTGAATTTGGAGAGAAAATATGATCATTGTAAAACTTTCAAAGTCAAGAAATACAAGAAGAAGAGAGAAGAGGAGAAAGAGCAAAAGAAGCAAGAAAGAGAAGAAGGGATGAAAATGCATGGGCCCTAGGTTGGGGCTTCGCTAAGCATCAGAACCCTAGTGAATAGTGCAATGCATGTGAGCTATGACCTAACTAGGTATCATCACCTGCTATTGTCATGAATCCCCAGAAACTATATGATCAGGTAGTCATGAACAAGAAACAATGCAAATATGACAAGCAATATGTAAGAACAAAATGACAAGCAATCATGCATAATATGATAGGTAGATGTGCATAATATGTCAGGAAAACATGCAATGTGATCTAACTAAATGCAAATGCAAAATGAAACAACAGATCAAGCATAATATATTTTTAAATGCATTATATTCATAGGTTCTTTAAGCTCTTTACCATCCATGGAAGCTAACTTATAAGCACCAAAACCAAATTTAGTTGTTACAACAAAAGGCCCTAGCCAGTTGGGCTGAAATTTACCTCGAAGATCAACATGAGCATTAGTGTTTTGTTGGTTTTCTTTGAGGACAAGGTCCCCAACCTCAAAAGAATGATTGTAAAACTTTTTAGAATAAGATCATCGAAGCCTATCCTGATAGGCTCGCAAATGCTCTAAGGCATGGATGCACTTTTCATCCAGTAGCTCCAATTGGTGCAAACGCTCTGCATGAAACTCATCACCAACCTCGACATCTTGTAACAAGATGCGCAAAGAAGGGATCTCTAGCTCAAAAGGGAACACTGCCTCAGACCCATAAACCAAGACATATGGGGAGGCCCCTGTGGGAGTACGCATGCTAGTACGGTAGGCCCACAAGGTAGGATAAAGTTGAGTATGCCAGTCACGATCGGTCTTATTAACCAACTTCTTCAAAATCCTGATCAAGGACTTGTTGGATGCCTCGGCTTATCCATTACCCTGAGGGTAATAAGGAGTTGACCATCTATGTTGAATCTTGTACTTAGCACAAATATTACGGACATCCTTGTTCTTGAAAGGAGTGTCGTTGTCAGAAATAATCATCGAAGGAATCCCAAACCTACAAAGAATCTGGTTGAAGATGAACTTAGAAACTTGAGTTCCAGTCACCATAACCAGAGGCATGGCTTCAACCCATTTAGTGAAGTACTCAGTCATAGTGATGATAAACTTGTGACCATCAAATGACACTGGGTTAACCTTCCCAATAATGTCCAATCCCCACATGGAAAAAGGCCAAGGGGAAGATATCACCCGAAGGTCTTGAGAAGGGGCATGGATAAGGTGATCATGGCATTGACACTTGTCACAACATCAAACAAAATCACATGCATCTTTCTCCATGGAAGGCCAATAATACCCCATTCGAAGGAGCTTTTTGGTAATAGCATTGCCGCTAAAATGGCCTCCACATGAACCTTCATGAGCATCACTAAGAGCAAGCCGAGCTTCATCGAAGTTAAGGCATCGTAAAAGGATACCTTCAAAAGAATGTCGATATAAAGTATTTCCAATTATAACAAATCGACATGCTCTCTTGCGCAATAGCTTACGCTGATTGTGATCTAAACCATCAAGCATCGATCCGTATTTAAGAAAATTAAATATGTCATTATACCATGGTTCAGATGGGGAATCTCTGATGGCAAAACACTCTAGGGGATCCAAACAAGAACTCAAATATGTGGGTTCCTAGAGTTTTTGGATGATAATCGAAGCTTGATCATCTTCTAACTCCAAAGCGAACAAATATGCAACAACTACCATGGCATCCACATGGTGGTTTGAGGATCTAGGGATAGACTCTATGGTCACCTACTCAAAATAAGATAACAATCTGGTAACAATATCCTTATAGGGTTTAAGCTTATCATATCGAATTTGATAAACATCATTAATCTGATTAACCACAAGTTGAGAGTCACCAAATATCGAAAGGACCTTAAATTGCAAAGCTAAGGCTACTCTAAGACCAAGGATCAAAGCTTCATATTCTACAGTATTATTTGTGCAAGAGAAACAAAGCTTGAAGGACAAAGGGATGAGCTATTTTTATGGTGTAACTAGAATGACTCCAGCTCCAACACCCTTCATGCATCGGGTTCCATCAAAAAATAAAGTCCAAGACTTAGACTCTTCAATTTCAACATTAAATCACTCATCGAGAAACTCAAAAACTATAGGATGGGCAGCTTCTAGGGGAGCGGAGGTCAACTGATCAAAAATCACCTGACCTTTGATAACCTTCTGACCTATAAAAGTCAAATAAAACTCACTAAGGGCCAACACCCATTTAGCAGCTCGACCTAATAGGTGGGGCTTAGACATCAAGTAATGCAAGGGATCAAACTTTGTGATTACTAACATCTTATGGCTGAGCATGTAGTGTCTTAACTTCTAAGAAGAAAACACTACGGTAAGGCAAAGATTTTCTAAGGGAGTGTACCTGGTCTCATAGCTAACCAAAGTTCTACTGATATAGTAGATAGCTCTCTCTTTATTTTCATCATCATGCTGATCCAACATGGCTCCCAAAGCATGAGCGGTGGCCTCTATGTAAAGCAACAGATGCCTACCAGGTACAAGGGAAACTAAAATAGGTGGGGAGGTAAGATACCTCTTGAGATCATCAAAAGCTTTCTGACACTCGGAATCCCATCGAAAAACCACATCCTTCTTAAGAAGTCGAAGGAAAGGTTGACACTTATTGGCTAACTAGGCAATGAACCAACAAATAGACTGCAACTTACCTTGTAGACTATAGAGCTTGGTCAGGGTGTGAGGAGGAGGTATATCAATGATAGCTACTACTTTGGTAGGGTCCACTTCAATGCCTTTCTTAGACACTATGAAACCTAACAACTTGCCAGATGTGATCCCAAACACACACTTAGCAGGTTTAAGATGAACCTTGTATTGTCGAAGCCTCTCAAAGATCCATCTTAAATCATGGACATGATCCTTTCATTCTAAGGAATGAGCCAAAAGGTCATCCACATAGTCCTGGAGAATATCATGCATCATGTCATGGAAAATATAAGTCATGGCCCGCTAATAGGTAGCTCCTGCATTCTTAAGGTCAAAAGGCATGACCTTCCAACAGAAGGTACCCTAAGGGGTGGTGAATGTTGTCTTGGCCTGGTCCTCAGGAGTAATCATGATTTGATTATAACTCGAGAAACCATCCATGAGCGAAAGCATTCCACATTTGGCAATGAAATCTACAATCTGGTCTATGTTGGGCAAAGGAAAATCATCCTTGGGACATGCTAAGTTAATGTCCCGAAAGTCAGTACATACTCTGATTGTTCCTTCCTTATTAGCTATAGGAATGATATTGGAGATCCAATCAGAATAGTCGATGGCTTTTATAAAATCGACATCAAGGATTTTTTGGAGCTCCTCCTTGATTGAAAGGGTGACCTTCGGATGCATCTTCCAAAGTTTTTGCTTAACAGGCTTAGAACTAGGCTTAGCTACCAAATGATGCATGACAAGGGAGGGATCAAGCCCTAGCATGTCGACATATGACCAAGAAAAAATATCCTGATATTCTTTCAATAAATTGGTCAATTGCTCTTGCTCATCCATGGTCAAGGCTTTGCCTAACTTAAGGATTCTAGGGGCTTCCTCAGAACCTATGTTCACATATATGGTCTCCTCAATAAGGATGGATAAATCATCCTCAAGGGGATGCGGGGAAGTAATCACTCCTAATTTCTCAAGGTCCTCGAGAGACATAGAACCAAAGTCCACTTGAGAACTAGAAGACTCAACTTGTGTTGCACAAAGGATAGACCCATCAAATCCAGTATCATTCTGAGATAAATCCTCATCTATAACACATGACTCTAGGGTTAAGACTTTAGGTGAGGGTGGGCCCTCATCCTTAACACTCCACTCTAAACCTTGATGAGATTCCTTAAAGAGAAGATCTAAACAAGAAGAATCATCTTGATCTTGTGATGAAATATTTGTAGAAGAATTTTTAGAGGAAGACTATGATAAATTAATTTGGGTGAGATCCTTTGGTGAACAAAATTCAAATGGATGAGGATCACCCATAATAGAAATGATTTGATTTTCAAATTCAAATTTTATGCATTGATGAAAAGTAGAAGGGATAACCTCCATCGCATGAATCCAAGGTTGTCCAAGAAGAAGATTAAAAGATGCAGGGCAAGACACCACATAAAACATTGTGTTTAAAATTTTTGGTCCAACTCTAAGAGGGAGTAAAATAGTGCCACAAGCTTCTTGAGAATCATTGCTTGAAAGTCTTGATGATGTCATTGGATGTAATTAAATCTTCTTTCTTCAATCCAAACTTTTGAAAGAAACAATGTGTACAAACATTAAGTGAAGAACCATTATCAATCATCACCCTCTTAATGAGGGTGTCACCAATGTAAGCAGTGATATATAGCGAAGAATCTTCTTGTACTTCTAAAGAAGTCATATCATCATCTAAAAATGTTAAACGAGGCTTTCAAAGAGAGTCTATAAATTTTTTCATGTCACCCGGAGAGATATCAGGGGTACTGGTTGTTGTTCCAAAATATTTATCATAGCTTCTTTATGGGCTTGAGAATTCTGTAAAAGTTCTAAGAGTAGAATTTTTGTCGACTCATCCATCTTCTGTACTATTTTTCTTGAAGTAGTTGTTATCATCCCAACCATGTTGTTATTATATTGGTGTGGTACATTATTATAAGACACTTGATTAGCTTATCTCATTCTATTATAAAAAAATTCTGAAAAAATTTCCTCCAATGAGCTCAAAATTCTGAAAAAATTTCCTCTTTACTTTGCTTTAAATCATATAAATCTCTCATTGTTACTTATTTTTCAATATAAGCACTAAAATGATGAACAAAAATATATGCAGTCTTCTCAAAGCTTTTTAAAGAATAGTTGGATAACTGATAATACCATTCTAATGCCACTCTAGCAAGACTCTTTGGGAATGTTTTCAATAAAAGCATATCATCATAAACAAGATCATGACAAGCTATTCTGAATCCTCTCAAATGCTCTATTGGATATTCAGTCCCTTCGTAGATTGGAAATACTGGCATGGGAAAATTCTTAGGGTAAGGCCTGACAGCAACAATAGGATCCAATAGCTAACTACACATATCCTTATAGCTGTATGTAAATCCTGATGGTTGAATCATATCCATTCTTGAAACCAATTGATTCACAATATTTGCCAATTTCTATATTTTTGAATTATGTGCATTCCCAATATTCCCTTGACTTAGGTTGGACATGTGAAGGTTGTTGTTATAGGTGGTGCCTTGTGAGAATGGAAGATTTACTTGTGGTGGAATAGAGGAAAGAGTGTTGATATTAGAGTATGAAAGAGGAAATTGAGAACCAATTTGAGTGCTACTACTAGTTGGATGAATTGTTGAATTCATTTCAATGTTGGTGGTCATAGTAGTGGCATAAGTAGGTTGATAAGTTTGATAACCATGATTCAAATATTCACTCAAAGGATTCTAAGGTGGGATATCTTTTTCAAGTAATGCTTCTTCTTCTAAGGCCATATCCAAAGCATGTTTATGATATTTATAAAAGGTGCATATATGGTCAAAATATTTAAAGATGATATTACCATTCGGATATTGTATGGGATCAAGATGATTATCGGTCTCTTCTTCTAGGTTATAATTATTTCTCCAAGTCCTCAAGATATTCAGGATAGTTTGGTGTATTTATTTTTGAGACAAACACCTAAGTTTGGCCTTTCTAGATCTAAACTAGAAAAGATAAAGGACAATGTAGAAAATAGAATAAGATAGCTGAAAATAGAATGTAGGCATACAAGAGCTATCCTAGAATGATTCTTTCTTTTGAATGCACACTAACTTAGGGTTTACTTTAAAAAACCTTTAAAGTAGAGATATACACAAGATAAATGCATAGAAATTATCCCTAAATGCAAGCTAAATGCTTTTCACTTTTAGATGCCTAAGAATCAACAATGAAACCAGATTTTCAACCAATGGGATTGATAAAGCACTTATCTAGATCGGTGGTTGACTTAGCTTTTTCTGCCTCTTGTCCAATGATATCAAAGATTCTTGTTCCTACAAGATCACTCATGAAACACTAAAAAATGGAATTAGTATTAGGGTGTCTGCATAGGCCGTTGTATGACATATCTAGCAGTAGTCAAGCCCCCTAGGTACTTTTAGACGACCTTTTAATACAAAATAAAAAATTGACCTTTGGAGAATTAATCATAAATAAAAAAGACAATAGCAAAAAATAGAAATAAAAGTACAATAGTATGATCTAGAAACAGAATGGAATGCAACAGTGAAAGAAAAATTTAGAAATTGCCCCCGGTGTGTCCTAGGGAAAAATGGCTCCTCGCCTAGAGTGGGCGTGATATCACAACAACAAAGTCATGCCCTATCTGGATGGGGTACGATTTCACTTCTGCAAGTAACCTTACCCTAATTAGGGCAAGTGAAGTCATGCCTCGCTAATTCCAAGTGTGATTTCAATGTAGACTAAAGAAAAAATAATAAGTGAATATAGAAGGTGAAATAAGTGCAGACAAATAAATAATCAAACCCTAATGGATGTCACAGAAGTAGGTAGAAGAGAGCCAAGTATCCAAATGAACACTCTGCCTCTCTGAGCTACACCACAAATCCACAAAGTCATACAACCAATTAAATTCAATCCACGTAATAGAATATCAATATAAAATTCACACTTCGGGGGTTAGCTTGCAGCAGAGAAAGTAAATAACAATGAACTATAGATTTTTATCTTAATCAATTTGCATAGAGATCGCACAACAGTTCGCATGTCACAATTGCACTTAGTCTTGTTCTTGATTAAGCAAAGACATATTTTATTTTATAGATATAATTAGAGGAAGAAAGTAGGCACAAATAAACTCACAACTAACACCAAAACATGCAAGAGGGTTTAAACCTGGGTCTAAGTGGGCTTAAAAATAATAAAATAAAATAAATTAAAAAAACTAGGTTAAATAGCGAAGTCATGCCCCATCCTAACAGGGTACAAAATCACTTGTGCGAAGTCACACCTTGTAAATATGGGGCACGATTTTGTTAAAAGGTAAAAAAATTAAAAAATGGAGGCAAAGAGGCCTTCCCTTGCTCTTGGCAAGGGTTGAGGGCCTCTCAGGAGCACTAAGAAATATTGCCCACTCAAAGTGGGTCAATTTTCCGTGTCTACAATCTCCATATTTTGATTAGCGGATGGAGTGGGTTTGGAATCACCTAGAATAAGGCAACCTTTATCTAACATATCTTGGATAACATGTTTAAGTCTTTTGCATTGATTTGTAAGATGTCCATCCACTCTATGAAAGTCACAATGTTGGGTGGGGTTATACCAATTAGTAGTGGTGTTGAGTTATCAAATATTAGGTAACTCCATCATCTTAGCATCTAAGAGTTTTTGAAGAATTGATGGTAAGGACTGGTTGATTTTGGTGAAGTTTCTTTGTGGTTTGTAAGGTTTGTCGAGAAATAACTTTTGCAAGGTGCTTATGGCATTAAAATTATTACTTTGTTGGTTGTCAGTGACTCCAACACCTACCACATGCTTCTTCTTATATTATGATTTGGTTTATTTATCTTATTTTTTCGTGGGTTTTCTTGGGTTTTAATTGTCCTCTTCTTATGAGAGCTTTCTCTACTCTTCTTTCCAAATCAACTACTTGTTCAAAAGAGGTTATGGTCACAGTTTCCAATTCATATGATAGTTGTTCTTGTAATTTTTTGATAAAGATTTCCAACATGTCCCTAGATGGTGGGGTGTATTTCAATATTCCCATCAATCCTCTGCATCAAGATAGGAAATCCATGAAGCTCTCATATTTAGCTTGTTTAAGAAGGTAGAGCTCTTGGAGGCTAACTCTATTTTACACAAAATCACCTAAATGATGGACATACATTTCAATGGTCTCTTCAAAATTTCTAAGATAATGGAGGGCTAGTTGATAATACCATTCTACTGTTGATCCTCCAATAATTTTAGGGAATGCACATAATAGAAGTATGTCATCATAAGAAATGCCATGGCAAATAGTCCAAAACATCCTTATGTGTTCAGTTGGATCTTTTGTACCCTTATATATTGTAATTTGGGGTACCAAAAAAATATTTGGGTATGGTCGACAAGCTAGGGTCCAAAAGTTTTTTGCACGTATCTCTATATGAATAGATAAAGTATAGTGCTTGAATGGTGTATATTCATTGAGCAAGTTACTTTACTAGAGAGGTTAGATTTTGAAAATTAGGATTGTTGTTTTTCAATGTCAAAGGTTGGGTAGTTGGTATGTTCATACCATAATTTCCATAGGAATTTGAATAATGTTTATGGTGTTTATATTGTTATGATAAGGGTTAGAATATAGAGGATATTGTGTAGTATCTTGTGGATGAATATGATGAGCATTTTGTGGAATAGAAGAATGATTAAGAGGAAGATAAGAAAATTTGTTGACATGAGGTGGGATATAAAAGGAATTATTGTCATTTGGATTAATAGAAGAAAAAATATTGTTAGGAGGAACAAAATAAAATAGATTGTTATTAGGAGGAAGATTATTGCTTGGGGGTGGTTGAGAAAACCCCCCTACATGGGTTGTGGTAGTTGTAGCATATACATAATTAGAAGCAAGTGGGTTGACATTTGTATTCAAAGAATATTTATTTAACAAAGGATTATGATGTAAATTATGAAGTGACGTGGATCTTGAATGAGAAATTTGTTGGTTATTGGACAATCCAACTTCATTGAATGGATATCTTTATCTAGAATTTCTATCATGATATTTCTGTTATATCTCAATAAATTCATGATGTGATTGTGATAATTAAAGAAAATTTGGCCATGATTCCATTCTATAGGGTCAAGATAACCATTGGCTGAAGTTTCATCATCTTCTTCATCTAGGTTTTGATTTTCTCTATCAATCTGGTCATTTTCATCCCATAAGAGATTTTCATTTGGGTCTACGATTCTCTTCTTACTAAAAATATTAGGAGGCATGTTTAAAGAAGGTGGTTAAATTTTAAAAAGTAACTACTCTTGATTAAAAAGGTATTAAATCTATGAATATTGATTTTAATTGGCTGATATACCTCAAGAGGATATCCTAATATACCTGAACCTGCATGATATACCTTCCACCCAATATACCCATCGATACTAGAGTGACTTGGTTACTCCAATATACGTGGTCATACATGAGATAAAACCTTGAGGTACTAGACTAGGAATGATATGAGGATCAATCTATCTTGGATACATGACTCAGTATCAATATTACCATGATGACTTGAGGCACCAATTGTTAAATCTTGATTAGTGATCTAATATATGCAAACAAAATTAGGTAGTATTTCTTAAGTTTAAATATAAATTTAATTTTTTAATTATGTGAAAGGTATCAAAAAGGTTTATAAGGAGGTGTTCATGTTGGTTTCACCAAAATTTGAGGAGGTCCCATGAAATTTCTAGTGGTTCCATTGGGGCTAAACTTCCCACAAGGTTTTTCTCACCCCGACTATTGTGTTATGGATTTGAGGGGTTCACCAAGAGTGTTTTTAAGACTTACTTCAAGTCTTTTTATGGGTTTGATGTGTATATTATAAAAATACCTAAGTTTTGTTTTGAGAACTAAACTATCTAATTGAAAATGCTATCTAGCTAAGATGCAAGAAAACATAATATGCAATAAGACAAAAGCTAGCCTAGAATGATTCTTTCCTTTGCATGAAACTATTCCTAAGGTACAAAAAGGGATAAGAAAGTGTACATACAAATCTAGCCTAATGCACAACTATATGTCATTTAAATTTGAATGCCTAAGTAGAAGGGAAAGAAGAGATAAACAAATCAAAGTAGGCTAGGTTCCTTAGTTGATCCTTATTTAGTGAACTAAAAATTAGAGAAACTAAGGTTCCTTTTATACCCTTTTTTATTTTTGTATAGTCAAAATATAAATAGAAACATAAGATAGTAGAGAAAAATAAATTGAGACATATTCCTAATAAGATTAACAAGAACACTTACTTGATATGGTGGTTGCCATGATTTTGTACCCTAGAACTATTGACCATAAATACATTTTGCATACTAGAAATAACAGCCACAAATTTTTAGAACCTATAAAATTATGAACTTGAAAGTGGATGGTCAGTGTTTGGGGATATACTTTGGTTGTAGAGGAGGCAAAGCTCATGGGATGGAAAGTCAGATCCCCTTGGTCCTTATAGTTAAAAAAATTATACATAAAAGTAAGTGACCTTAATTGTATGGACAAATTCATGATCTACAAAGATTAAACAAAAAATATTGAAGAAGTAGAGGGAATAAAGAACAAAATATATGATTCAAAGGGACAAAACATAAACTAGAACAATTTTATGGTACATATAGATGAACTGTGAATCCATTCAACTTAGAGGATAAAAATATATTATCAAGGAACAAATACACTTTGAGCCTAATACAAGAGACTATAGTCTAAAATCATAGTAGGGAAGAAGGTGAGGTTCATGGAGGTAGAATAAAGCTTCCCCCCAAACCTATTCAGGTAAATTTATGGTCGATAAGTATCAACCATAGAATCACTCTATTAATACTTGGGAGGTAGTGAAGTGGATAGAACATCAAGTCAAAGTAGCTTGGGGAAGACAAAAAGTCTTAAGAAATTAGAAGTAGGTGAAGGAAGCTAAGGAGTACACTAAAAATGACCCTTCTTTCAATCGAGATAAATTTGTGCCCTATAAGGATAGACTACGAATTTGCTCTATCAAAAGACAAAGCACAACAAGGTGATAGAGATGAGTTCTAAGCTACCTAGAGGGTAAGAACTATGTAGTGACAAGCAAGAAGAACTAGAGAAGCAGGTGACATGATCGATATTACCTTGTCTAGGCCTTTTGGAAAATTTGCAATCAATCCTAACGAGTCATAAAATAATCCTACACAGAGGATCAAAGAAAAACCTACTAGATGGGGAGGTTTCAAGGGTTGGAGGAGTAAGGTAAGATTGAGTTGTGTCTCTACTATAGTTACATAGAGACTTGAGAGCAAAGGGATTAGGATAGAAAGGTAAATTCAAAGACAAAAGAGAAAAATCTATGCAATTACAAAACTATGATATATAACAAACTATACAAGGGAAATTAGAGAAACATAATAAGGCACAACCAATAAAAGAGTGGCCCTCTAAGACTTAGCCAAGAATTCCTCCAAATACTCTCCAAAGTGGAAAATGCAAGTTGATAATTTGAGCTACAATTTTGCAGGAGTTTTGTTACCATTAGAGAGTGTTGTTGAAATGAAGGCCCAACACCACTATTTATAGAGTTTTGGATCATGGAGGGATAGAGGGAAAGGAATTGATTACAAGGAGGAGGAGGTCGTTGAACTTGAATTTGGATAGGGCAAGAGGGGAGGAACCTAGGGAACCAATAGTGGGGTAAGGGAATCCAAGAATGATGCCATACATGACCTAAAATCCTAAGGTGGATAGAGAATTTAAGATTTGGAGTCATTTCCTTAGAGACACAATTTTATGATAGATAATGGTCAATCATGAATTCATAGATATAACCATTGATGATCATATTAGACTACGGTAAATGGCTCCAAGTAGATCTTTGAAAATTGGGTGGGAAATATCAACAAATGATTTTGCAGTCTATTAAATAGGATTGTGAATTCATTAAGGGTAGGCAATACCTAAAGAAAGAAGGATGCAAATTTACTAAAAAATAAGAGATAGATCTAAAAAATTAAGGGTTGATGGATATAAAATTGTATTTTGTAACTTTGAAGGTTTAGTTAGTCTTCTAAGGGAAAATTGACTTAATTGGTTGGGTCAATTTTTGGTGTCTACAACATGTGGTAGAAAAATGGAAGTCTTATTTTTTGGACCATCACTTTATTATCAAAACATATTATTGTATTCTCAAGCACTTCCTAGAATAATGTTCCTCTTGTCCAAATAAAATAAATAGTTAACCAAGATATTGGGTCCTAACTTTGCAATTGAATACAAGAAAGGAAAGGAGAATGTGGTGGTTGATTCCATTTTCTAAAAAATATGAAGACTATGTCATTGTAAATGTTATCTCTAGGTCCCTTCCTTAGTGGCTCTCTTGACTTCATGATGAATGGAATTTGGATCAATGAGGTTGTTCATTTGGTTCATGATGTGGAAGTTGGTAACAAAGCCACTCTCTTATTCTCTTGGTTTGACCAAATTTTATAAAAGGACCATGTTTGCAAGGAATGGGATAGGCCTAGATCCTATGATAGACCTATAGGGTTCATCATAGTATTTAATTGGATATTTTTTCCTCAGAATTAGAATCTCTCTCTCCAATCCATAATTCAAAGTAAATTATTATAATTAATATTTAAGGGATGGAACCACATGGCAAGAAAGAAATGACAATATATGATATGGAAATATGAAGCTCAATATTATTAAAAAAACATAGGACTTAAATAAGCCCAAAAAGATAAATCGTAATCTTGGAAATCATGAACTGCTCCAAGGATTTACGTACACAAATCCGAAAAGGCTAAAAATGAAAGCCCTAAAATGCCGAAAAGAAAAACACCTAGACCTAGACTATTCAACGGAGGAAACAAACAACTCACGTTGATTATTGTGCAGACTAAGTCCTAATTACATTATCCTAGGTCTAAAAAGAAATTAGCCCCTAGGTCTAAATTTCCTCATCATTCGTCCCAACAAAAGAAGCATTGGACTCCAATGCTTTTAACAAAGAGGGAAAATCTCGGGATAGAATGTGAGCAGAAATCCAACGAGCTTGATGTGGAAATTGGCCTCGTCAGGCCACAAGATATGAAGTAGAAACACCCTGGCATGTTTTTCGGGTCTTCGTATCAAAGACTGTATCGGCGTCAAGCGGAAGCTGAGCATCAGGAACCACATCAACTGGATGAATGATGGCTAGAACTGTTTCCAATGTGGAATCATAGTATGGTTTGAGAAGATCAACATTGACAACATCATGAATGCCAAGATGTGCTGGAAGGTCCAAGCGAAAGGCATTCTCAAAAATTTGTTGAAGAATAGTATAAGGCCCATAACGAAGAGGTTTGATTTTGCTATGTGCCTTATCTGCAAATCGTTGTTTGTCAAGATGAAACCATACTTTGTCACCAACTTGAAAGGAATGAGGAGTGCGGTGCTTGTCCATCTGTTGTTTTTGCTTTTGCTAAGTCTTCTGAAGAATTTGAACCACTTTGGCTTGAAGACTCTACAAATGCTATACAAAAGAGTTGGCCTTGTCTTGTTCCTTCTGAATGTGCATTGTGGCTGAAGAAGGCAAAGACAAAGGTAACTCATAAGGAGCAAGTGGTTGAAAACCAAAACACACTTCAAATGGAGAGTGCCCTGTAGAACTGTGGACGGCCCTGTTAAACTATGGATAGCTCTGTTGTAGGCGTGCTCAATGTGAGTGAGGCTTAAGTCCCACTTGGTTGGAGTGGAATGATGGTAAATCCTCAAACTCTGCACTAGAGTACGATTAACTGCCTCTGTCTGCCCATTGGATTATGGATGATAAGCAGTAGAGAAGTTAAGAGATACTCCCAAAATCTTCCAAAGTGATTGCCAAAAGTGACCCACAAAGCATGAGTCACGATCAGAGACAATGCTGGTAGGAAGACCAAAAGAATGCCATACCATATCAAAGAAGAGTTGGGCAAGATCCTGTGCAGTACTTATCTTGTGACAAGGAATGAATTTGGCCATTTTGCTGAATCTATCCACCACAACAAAAACACAATCATGCTTGCATATTGTCATTGGAAAACCACTCAAGAGATCCATGGAAATGCTTTCCCACGGACGAGAAGGAATGGGCAAAGGCATGCTCATTCCTAATGTCCTATTGGCTGATTTGGAGCGATTACATACTGCACATTGTCACAAGAAGCGAAGAACATCTCTTTGCATGTGTGGCCAAAAGAAAAACCTCAACAGATGATGAAGAGATTTCTGCCTACCAAAATGTCCCCCATAGAGTGTGGAATGAGCCTCCTTCAAAAGAGACTCCATGTTCCCATGAGGAACACAAAGTTTGTCCAATTTGTACAACAGTCCATCCTGAATATGAAAGTCTTGAAGAGCTCTCAAATTTGAAGAAGAAGGATTGGAAAGTTGGTGGAAAACTTTGCCAAAATTTGGATCCATAGGATACTATGTAGGCCAAGTTTGGAATCCAAGATGAGAAGTAGTGACTATTGTCAAAACAAGAGTAGAAGGAGGACGACTCAAACAATCAGCCACTGCATTGTTTCGTCCCTTCTTGTACTTGATTACCAAATGGAATTGTTGCAAGTACGATTCCCATTTCATGTGCCTAGCTTCCTCAATTTTTGTTTGAGATTGAAGAAACTTAAGGGGCATGTGATCTGTATGAACAATTGTTTATTTTCCCAAGAGATAATGCCTCCAATACTTGATTGCTTGAACCAAAGCATAGAACTCCTTATCATATGTAGAATAGTTCTTCTTGGCCTCTAAAAATGTTTTTGAATGATAGGCCACTAGATGACCATTCTGCATGAGCATAGCTCCAAGTGCAACTTGCGAAGCATCAGTTTCTATCTCAAATGGTTGAGACAAATCAGGAAGAACAAGAACTGGTGCAGTACTCAATTTGTGTTTCAATGTTTCAAAGACTTTTTGTTGATCCTTTGTCCACTGAAACTGAACTTTGATCTTTTTCAAATAGTGTAAAGGTGCAGCAATAGAAGAATATCCTCCAATGAACTTGCGATAGAAATTAGCAAGTCCAAGAAAACTCCTTAACTCCGTGACTGAAGTAGGAGTTGGCCAAGAGAAGATAACTTCAACTTTGGAAGGATCTACTTGCACACCTTTTTCATTAATTACAAATGCAAGATAGGCAATGATAGTTTGCCCAAATGAACACTTCGGAAAATTTGCATACAATTGGTTCTTTTGAAGAGTTTGAAGAACCGTTTCCAAGTGTTCCAAATGATTCTCCCAAGTGGAAGAATATATAAGAATGTCATCCAAATAGATGATTACAAATTGATCTAGACAATCTCTGAATACTTCATTCATCAGCCGCATGAATGTAGCTAGAGCATTTGTAAGGCCAAAGGGCATGACAAGCCACTCAAAGAGCCCCATTTTGGTCTTAAATGCTGTTTTCCAAGTGTCTTCTACTTGAATTCTCACTTGATGATACCCACTTTTGAGATCAATTTTGGAGAAGAATTTAGCACCTTGCAATTGGTCCAAAAGATCATCAATGCGAGGAAGTGGATAACGATTCTTGATTGTAATCTTATTGAGTGCCCTGAAATCAATGCATAGTCTCCATGTGCCATCCTTCTTCAACACAAGCAAGATAGGAGAAGCACAAGGGGAAGTACTAGGTTTGATGAACCCTTTAGTCAACAATGCTTGAATTTGCTTTGTAATTTCTTCCATTTGCACTATTGATTGTCTATACATTGAATAATTAGGAAGAGATGATGCAGGAACAATCTCAATACTATGATTAATCTGTCTTTCAGGTGGAAGACTTGTGGGTTCTTGAAAAACATCAAAAAATGATTGAAGTATTGAATGAACTAAAGAACTCCTGTTATTAGTGTGCTTAGGTGCTTGCTTTTCTTCTTGAATTGGTCTGATGAAGATGAGTGCTAATTCCTTTGCTTGATTTACAGCTTTGCGTGTTTGTCTACAACTCAACATCAAATTATGTGGTGTTTGTTGTGTACTTCTGATTATGAAAGCTTTATTGTATGTGTGCAAAGTGTATGTATTTTTGTACCCATCATGTATAGACCTCCTATCATATTGATAGGGCCTTCCAAGCAACAAGCCACAACAATCCATTGGAGTTACATCGCACACAACCGAGTCCACAAAAGAAGGACTGAAAGCAAAATTCACAGTGCAAGTGTGTGTGATGTCGGATGTAATCCCATTGTCCTTCCATCCCAAAGGATAAGGATGAGGATGGGGATTCATTGGTAACTTCAGTTTGTCAACAACGGACCTCGCAATTAGATTTTTTTGCAAGCCGCTATCGATTATACAATCAACCATAAAGGTGTCACTAAGATGGACCATAGTCACAAATAAATTCTCGCGATCACCTTGTGAAGTATTCATAAGGTTCAATTTGTTTAACCCTGCCAATTCCTTATAAGGCTTACGTTCCCCTGTAGCCTCAATGGGACTTTCTTGTGAGTCCTCATTGGAAGGCTTTACAACTAGGGATTGTTTCTTCACATTTTGCAACTTAAAACACCTCTTTTGAGTATGCCCTAGATTTTTACAATAATTACAAATCAAAGGTGACTTAGAAGAAGATTTTTGTGAAGAAGAAGGGAAATATGAAGAAGAGGGAGAAGGAGAAGAAGAAGATTTAGCTCCCTTGGAAGGTTGAGGAGAAGCCTTCTGATTTCCTCCGGATGTAGAAGAGCGAGTCCCACACGATTGCTCCCTTATTTCCTCCTCAGCAAGAAGAGCTTGATTGAAAGCCATGTCAATGTTTACAATAAACTTATATTTCATTTTCCTGTAAATGGGCTCCTGCAAACCACTTTTGAATTTGTTAACAAGTTGTGCTGCATTATCCTGTATAGAATTCAAAATTCGCAACTTGCTAAACTGAAAAATATAATCATGAACAGTCATATTTGAGGTTTGTCGAAGACGAAGCCACTTGATCTCAAGCTCAGTGGCATAATTTGAAGGATAAAAATTATTCTTCAATACTCGTTGCAATTCATCCCACGTGTCAATGGGATTTTGAGCCATTGTCGATCAGTGACAAGGACCTTAGCAATGCCAGAAAGTTTCAACTTTGCAAAGTTAACTTCCTGATCCTTTGCGATCTTGATATACTGAAACCAACTATCCATGTCCAAAATCCAACTGTTGAGGACTTCGAGATCTCACGAACCAGTGTAAACCGAAACCTCACACTATTGTTGCACTTCATTAGAAGTAACCTTATCAGCCAAAATGCTGACAAGTTGGGTTACTTGAGCCAACTTATCGGCTAATTCGGAAGCCATTTGACCCCGAGTGATCGCCAGCAAAAAGTGTCACAAAAGACACAATTACAAAAATGTGCAAAAATAAATGTGCCCAAATTAATTTGCAAAATTGCAAATGTACAATGGAAGGGCAAAAATAAAAATTTGCACAATGCTTTAAAAGTCAAAATTGACTGGAAGTAAAGACAAAAAGGAATTTTTTTTTTTTTTAAATTAAATATCCTTTTTTTTTTTTGTAATTGAATTTCCCCTGGTTTTTTTTTTGTATGGAAAGATTTAATTGAAGTTGAGGGTTTCCTGGCTAATCAAAATGGGTAAAGAAATAAACATTAAAACCACCTTTCATGGCTAATTCATCCGGCATATGCACGTGTTGAAGCCTCCCAAAACACACAATCATCGTCGAACTGGAGTTCCACACCATAATTTGTGACCTCGATCTCACCTTGCATGCATGGTTTCGTGACGACAGTAGGAAAAATTCATTGTAGGAAAAAAAAAACTACTCGGCTGCGTTGCAGGCATGCAGGCCAAGACACTGTTCGACTTGCAGATGATCTCTCCATCGACACGCCAATATGTAGGTTTTGACCATGATCTGCTGCCTGTGTAGAGTTCTAGGTGTCCTTTCGGCTAGCAACCCGTATAAAATAGCCTATCACTGGTTTCTGTCTCCGTCTGGCAACCCGACCATGATCTGCAGGTGGAATGTAGAGATCTGACGACAGTCTACGAGATCTGACAGCCGCCTGTCACGATCCACAATGTCAGAGCGGACAAATGAGATCTTCGCTCGAGGATTTGGAACGACACACTAGATCGTCCGCCTGTGTCTAACGGCATGGGAAATACCAAAAATTATCAGAGACAACACAGCTCGAGGGTTTGCAAACATAAAAAATTGTCGCAGACGTGAACGATCAGAGATTCAAAATCTGCAGGATGTCTAACGACATTAGAAACACCAAAAATCATCACGGATGTGGACGGTCAGAGTTTCGAAATCCGTAGGAGGTACATCGATCAAAACGTAGATTGCAGGGTCTGTTTGGCCAGTGGCATTGAATAACGCAAATTTACAACCGTGCTTCATGTAGCCGAAGAGAAGGTGGACTACCGAAGGATATAATTGTGGTGGCCGCGTTCCCAAAATAGATCGGTTACGGATGTCCGCAGAACGCAGTTTGCGTCCAACGACGAAAAGGGCAGTCGCTCGTCGCGAGTTCCCAAGACAGATCTGGGAATGCGATGTAATGGATGAGCAGAGTTCGAACAACAACAACGATTGGGATGAATCGCAGCTAATTGCAGAAAATGACGTGGACAACGTCGAAAAGTCACAGGAATTTACAGACGAACACAGCCGTAAATATGAATCGCCCTTCAAAAATTTGATTTTGTTTTTCCTTGAAAAGTTGTCGACAATTTTTTTTTTTTTTATATATGTCAACAAAATGTGTCAACAAATTTTGTCAACCAAAAATGGAAATTAGCAGCAATTTTTCTGTAATTTCCCTGAGCTTCAACTAGAACAGGTGAACACTATAGAGGTCAAAAATGACCCAAAACCTCTAAAATTAGCCTGCTCTGATACCAATGATATGGAAATATGAAGCTGAATATTATTAAAAAAACATAGGACTTAAATAAGCCCAAAAAGATAAACCGTAATCCTGGAAATCATGAACTGCTCCAAGGATTTATGTACACAAATCTGGAAAGGCTAAAAATGAAAGCCCTAAAATTCCGAAAAGAAAAACACCTAGACCTAGACTATTCAACGGAGGAAACAAACAACTCACGTTGATTATTGTGCAGACTAAGTCCTAATTACATTATCCTAGGTCTAAAAAGAAATTAGCCCCTAGGTCTAAATTTCCTCATCAATATAATACTTTGAACCAGAGCCACGTGGACCACTAGATAGCCACTACCATAAATCTAGCCAGTCAGGTTCACTTCTCCAAGGCTGATTGACCAAGATAGGATGTGGTCCCAAAGCATGTCATATACGAAAGAAAGTAATTACCAAAGAATTATTAAGAGTAACTGTCAATACAAAGCTTGTGGGAGTTTTTTTCAGTACTCTGCTATGTGTGTCTGCAGCTTTTTGTTTCTCCATTGTTTCAAGGAAGGGATCCGTGTCTGTTTATTTTTTTGTAATTATGATGTAGGTGTGTTTTCTTGGGGTATACCCAAAATGTTGTATGGGAATTTTCTTTTTGATAATAGGCTATGTGCCTTACTGGATGTAATGGCTTTGGCGACATGTAGATTTTACATATATAGGATCCTTAGTAAGGACATGTTCATCAACAGCCTTGGGCTAATTTTTGTAAAAGGTTTTGGGTCAACCTATAAAACCCGGTATTAATGCTATAGTATCTTATCTACCAAAATAATATTTAAGGGATGGACAATATATATTTTATGATCAATGGAGTGAGTCATTTCCTCTTTTATTTTTGGAAATTTTGGGATTTGTTGCTTCTTATACCTGGAAGTTATTCCAAATCCCTTGGAAAAATTAGAAGGATCATAAAGAAAAGAAGATAACCTAGGGATTTGACAAATTTTCTATCCCTAAGTAAGCAAACTACTAAAAATCCTTACAACAAAACAAAACAAAATTTCAAGGTATCCTTGAGAGAAAAAGAAAATCTACAATAGGACTACTCATCCTATGACAAATATCAACAACTAACACAAAATATATAACAACAAACCTACTAAACCTAAAGGGCTAAAAAATAGAAGATAACAAGTCTTAGAAGGTGGATTTGAATTTAGGTTCACCAAAATATTTATGGAAAAATAGGGATATTTCATACAATTACATGAATTACTACAAGATATACCAAAGCACTTGACAAAGCAATAATCATGCAATAACAAAGTTGAAACTATCTTGGTCTAAGAAAAAATTAAGAGAGCATTCAAGAACATACTACACTAAGATGATCCACAAAAATAATTAGGTAGGGTACATCCTAATTCCATAAAATGTTGTAATTAACACCTAGGGTATCAAGGACCACATTGTTTATAAATAAGCACAATAAAACTCACTTCTCTTTTTTACAATGAGTTTACATAGGTTTTTATGAGGGGTCTTGGTCCCCTCATATTGAGTAGGGTTTGAACCTTCGACCTCTCAAAGAGAGGCCAAAACCCTTACCACTACATTAAGCTTACATTTATTATATATATTTTAATGAGTTCACACACGTTTTTATGAGGGGTCCCAGTGCCCTCATACTGAGTGGTTTTTGAACCTTGGACCTCTCAAAGAGAGGTTAAATCCCTTACCACTATAGTAAGCTTGCAGCTAAACTCACCTCTATTTTATCTTACTTGTAATGTCACCATTATAAAAAGGAGAGGTCACACATAGAATGAATGTGGAGGATTCAATGTGCCTTAGAAATTGGTCCTCAAGTTGTAACTTTTAATCCTTGGATACAAATCCTAATAGAGCATTACTCCTCCTTCATGGAATACAATTAAAAAATGGTCAATGGCTTTGGTTGTTCCTACAAGGATAAGATAAATCAAGAATACTGCATGTCATAGTAGCAATAGACAAAAAGCTTGAGAATAAAGTTAGCACTAATAATCAACAACAAATGCATGTATGATGATAGTATGGTTATAGTAGTCGAATGTATGTTGAGTAAGTTAGGAGATGAAATAGGTGTTTATACTAGATAAAATAAATAAATTTTCCTTTCAAGGTCAATGATTGAATTACACTCTTTTTACAGCTATAAAATCATAATCATTGGTCCAGATGACATGTTGTCTCAACACTAGGCATAAAAACACCCTAGGATCATGATCATAATCATACATTAAAAACCCTAAAAGGTGATAAAAACCATGATCACCACTTAAAGTGGTATTCACAACATTTTCAATATTAAGAATGTATGTTAATCATAATTCTATCCTTATTTTAGAGTTTTAGGAAAGTTAACAAGCAGAAATGACAAAGGTGGCAAAAAGGTGACAATTGGATGAAGAAAGGGAACCAAAATTATTAGGCAACATGACTTATTATTTTCCTACTCAAGAACTAACAAATTTAATCCACCTCTATCCCATATGTAGGAGGATGTGACTCTCCAACTCCTGCAAAATGAGTTTTTAGTGCTCATTTTACAAATACTAATTATATTTATTTGATTTAATTTTTCAAAACAAAGCACATCATTCAAGAACTACATGCTTCACCATTAGTAGGGTATTATAGGTCTCTTGAAACCCATCAACAATTTAAGTAGTGTATTTTTAAAAGGAATAAAAGTGAATACCAATCAATTTATGGATTGATGTGAGGTGTGCCAAAGGAATAAGGGGAAATAGTTAAATCTTTAAGATTATTCCAACCCCTTCCTATCTTGGATCACCAATGGAATCATACCTCCATGGTTTTGTGGAGTTTTTTCTCAGAGTAGGGGCAAAAATAGTGATCTTTGTGGTGGTGGATCATCTTTCAAAATATACTCCTTTCTATTCCTTGAAACATCCCTTCACTACAATTAAGATAGCCAAGGTATTCCTTGATTTTGTTTTTAAACCATATGGTATGCTCAAGTCTACTATTAATGATCATGATCCTATTTTTATAGTATATTTTGGAGGGAGTTGTTCCCTCCCAATGGTACTCATGATAATTTAAAATATTCTTATTATCCTTAGTCGGATGGACAAATTCAACACGTAGTTACCTTATATGCTTTGCCTAAGACAAGTGGTATAAATGGATTAAATGTCTTCCATTATTTGAATGGTGGTATAATACTTATCATATTCCCTCAATATGTCCCTATTTGAAGCATTGTATAGTCATAATCCTTCATCTTTGGTAAACTATATTTCAAGCTCCTCCAACGTGGTTCAAGTAGATGATATCATCTAGCAGTATTAATAGCCCTCTAGTTTCTTAAAGATAATCTCTATTAGGTCCAAATTAATATGAACAAACAAGAGTATTTACACCACTCACACTAATAATTTAAGGTAGGTGATATGGTATTTTTGTGTCTCTAGCCATATAAGCAACTTATTTGAAGACCAAATATAAGAAAGAATTAGCACTCACAATTTACCTTTGCCTCTTTTATAATGGTATTCCTTGCATCCGAAAAGCTCTTCTATCCATCCATATAGTCAAAATATTAGGATTCTTGTATTTTACTAGTGTATCCATGGAAGGGTAATTTTTTAACACATCTAAAGGTGTCATACATATTACAAAAGAAAATACAATAGCAATTTTTACTACTCTATGTATCCTATAGGAAATACATATATATGTTATCCCAAGTATGGTAGGATGAGAGGTGAATCCATATCTAATCTATTTGTTGTGTCTCTCCCACAGTGTTATCCCTACCTTGTTAAACCTAGTGTAAACGAGCCTCAAGGTGGTAGTGGTTGTGGGTGCCTCCACCCTCTCCTACACATGTCACTATAAGTACTTAGGCATGTTGAACTACAAAATTAGATGTGTCTTTCTAAATTGCCATGGCACATGCTCAATTTGATATAAATTTGATATCTCATCATGGTAGTTACACAACACTTTGATGTTCTAGCCAATTGATATATTTTCCTTATCCTAATATGTCATGTCTTATAACTTACGATATGGTCTCCATGGTAGTTTATCCCTTATAAGGATGAAGATAGGTGTGATAATTGATTGTGATTTTTTTTGTCTATGTTTCCATTTTCTAAGATGAATTTTGCTTGAATTGATGGTCTCTAGAAGTTTGAGGGATTTATACATTGAGAAGTTCTCATAGATGTACCTATTCAACAAAATTATTAGGCTAAAAATTTTGTTATCTTGATAATTGATCCTATAACATCATAGTAGAGTGTGACCACTAGGAATTTATCCCACACAAAACCATACATTGGAATATGGTGGCCTCATTATATCATATAGTAGAAAGGCATAATATAGCAATAAGATCTTATTCATTCCTTTTTAATGGTACACAAAGACGAACAAGAGGATGGTGACCACTCATTAAATAAAGGGAATATCCTTTGTGTCCTTCATATGTTATAGCAATATTGTATGCTCTTATTTTAGGCATCGGTACCTAATAAACCACTCTACTAACATAAAGGTAGGCATTTGGTCCATGCACATGGTTATCATATCAAGGACTAAGAGCCCAATTAGGTAGCAGATATCCTTAAGAGTAATTGTGATCTCTATGGTGTCTCATTTCATGATGGTTGGACAAAAAGTGTTAAAAAGTGACTTCTATATATTCATCACCTCTTTTATATAGTGTATGATTATATCACATGTACACTATATCCACTATCCCCCTAAGTCTAATTTAGGTCAACATAGTATAATCTATTGACGTCAATCTAGAATTAATCCAATAGTGAAACCATCCATGATAATGTGTTCTCCAAATCTAGTTTTTAAGGGAAGAAGTGAATAGATGATCCTCAACATCTTCTCCTTCTTATACACACTATTTATTGCATGATCATAATATATATTATTTATGAGTTTGATTGCTCTGTAGGTTAGATCAACTTTAAATCTAATAATTTAACACTAAAATTTGTAATTTGCAGGTAACACCATTTTTTGGTTCCATCACTAGAATCCTAGATCAATCACTAAAATTGTGGAATGATCACCATATTTTTAGTGTCTCCACCACTTCATAGGCTTGAAAACCACTTTTTAGTGTTATTTCATCTTTACCAATACAACCACTAAAATGTTGGCATGATCAAATCGATGACATCACCATTGAATGCACATAAACACTACAAAAGATGATGATGGTGTAAACTAGGTATTTGGGATAACCCTCGAGGATAAACCATATATTTTTTGCCTTTTTTCAAGTAGTTTCATCAATGATCCATTTTTCATTAATAGACAATAGTCATAATTATTATCCCTATGTCCTTCTAGCTATCCTAAGTAAGTGTAGGTTCACTTAATTGCTAATATGAAGTGAATGTTTATTTTTATGTCAAAAATCATAGGATGGGTGGGAGCCCTATATAAATATATTCATCTCCTCATATATGAACCATAGTGTCTCATTGCTTAGATATTGGAATCTATATCTACTCAAAATCATAATAAATATGCTAGAGAAGGGTAAAATCGCATGAGAAAATGAAATTATATAATAAAAATTTACCCCCTATCAAAATTTAGTTTCTTATATATTTTTTGTTGAGATTTACAAGGGTAGGAAAAATATAATACTCTTAATATTTTGTCATGCTTTAGACGTATCAATGTATTTTGTTTCTACCTATCTCAACTAGGTATAGGGTTTTTACCATTTTCCACGTTTGATACATAAATGGTATATTGTTTGCACATGGGGAAATTAAATTAGCTTTTATCCATAAAAAATTATGAAATACACCTTGATAAATATCAAGTGCATGTTCTATTTATATAATTTTCTACTTTACTACACCACTTCGTTAAAATTTTGTCCATTTAACAAAGTTGTTTCAAAATGAGTCAAATTTTTTGTTTCTTTGGCTATTCCATATCACTCCCCTTTCTCTTTCTAAAGGACTTATAATTTTTTATTCTATTCAATGTGAAATGTGTTCCTCAAGAAGGGCCAATATGTATCCAAATAATGATCACCGATGTTTGTGTTACAACTAGTAGAGAGCCTTGATATCCCTACATGGGATATATATGGACTACCCTAGTTAGTCCATGGATAGGATGACATCAATATAGTTGGTTAGAATTCATACATATCCTATTTGAGTCATATTTATATTTCCATACCCTACAAGTGTCAATATCACTTTAATTTATGTTTTTTATGGCCAAAATATAAGCAATAAATCCTAAACCTTAAGTATTTTAGCAAATACATGATATATGACATGTGTTTACATGGATCATATAGTGAATTTTTGGGAAAATCAATGTTTGACATAATTGATTGTGCTTAGGGTTAATAATGACACTCCAAAAAATCTTAGTATTTTTAGATGCATTAGTTGGATCTAATATATTGTCATATAATGCATCGTCTTGATCAATGATTGAAAAATGATATCAAAAAGGATATTTCTCCATTATTGATCTAGGGAAGGATTTTTGTGTTTGTGTTGTCATTCATCTAATGAGATCAATCACCATTTCACATATCTTGTATTCGTTAAAAAAACATTATCTTGCATCTCTTATTTTATTTTATACATCAACATTGCTCTTGCACTTTTTCTATATCATATGCTTTTATGAAGCACTATACTCTATCTATCTTGATGGAGGAAAAATATCTTAATGATTGAATGTCAATAATATAATTTTATAAGTTGCTTTGATGCTATTTATTGAAGGAATTTTAGGCTAAAGAAGTTAAGAGATAGGTCTAGGAAAAAATACCATGAACAAACATACCAAGCATCCACATATATCATCCCAAAGAGTATAAGAAATGTAAGAGAATTAGAATGTCATACTTGATAGCAATAGATAAAAGTACATAATTTTATCTATTGTGGGAGAGAGATACTACCACCTTTAGTTATATTCATATTAACTTATCCCACATTAAATTAAATTTAAAAATAAAATAGGATATAAAATTGCATTGATTCTAATATAATGTAATTCACCAATGAAAGTAAGTTGTATTACACTACATTGATCCCAATATAATATAAAATACTAATAAAATTTGGTTAAGGATCTAATGATCAAAGATAGTATTAGGAAACACAAGACTACTAGGTGAAACCTTAACCTCTAACACCCTCCCTTAGAGGTTAAGAAGTCATCAATATCATAGGTCAAAATATGAATGAAGGTGTCATAACTTAAATGCCCTCCATTGATGATAACTTATTTCATCCCAATTGTCTTGTATAATCAAATAAATTGTACCTTTAACAATGGTTTGGTGAATAGTCCCACCACCTAAGTATACTACATATCAAACTAATTATTTTTCACTCTCTTAGATCCAATGCATGTCAGTCTCATCAAATGGAATTAGCTCAAATAGTTAAATTCTTCAACTTTCAAGCAAGGGACCCAGGTTAAAATATTTCCAAGCAATCCATGCATAATTGGCAAGTTATTGTAATACCACAATCTAATCATAATGAAATATGTGTGGGGCTCATTTTTATCTTATTTAATCGATTACAAAAATGCATATCAATATCAATTTTTCTCGTATGCTAATTATAAACTATTTTTTTAGACATCTTGATCGTACTTTGATTGTCAAGGTATATGATCCATTTATCAAATGGTACTTAGCTCAACTGGTTTAATTCCTCAAATTTAGAGGAAGATACCTAGGTTCAAATCTTACCAGTTATCCATGCATAAAAACCAAGTTGTTATAATACCACTTTGTGGTGATGATGTAATAAGGGTGGGGGTTGTCTCAATCCCATATAACCTATTAGAAAAAAGGTGTAAGGTTTATTTTACTTCAAGCTAAGCTCCTCTAGGATAGAATGGGTCCATTGAATATGTTTTCTTACTATCGTCATTATCTTATATTCTACTTCTATGGATGAATGAGACAATATTCTACTTTTATATTAACCAAACAATAGAGCTAGTGCCATAGGCAAAGACATATCCTAAAACAAATTTTATAGTGTCCTTACATCAACCATAATCTAAGTCACAACTACATGTGGTAAATCTACCTCTTAGAAAAAGAAAAAGTAAATTTTGTATAAATGTCAAATTGTAGATTTTGACAAAGTTTTGTATGCTTTTTGACAAGTTTTTGTAATTTTGAAAAGAAAAATGTGAAATGAAATTTGCATTAAATTAAATGTAATTAGCATGAAATGTAAATGAAATTAGAAGTGAAATTAGCCAAAATTATGAAAAAAATGAATGAAATGAGATTTAATAAAAATCAAAGTTAGACTTTAGAAAAGTAAGTTAATTTATGGAACGATGGTTTTGGGGTGGCAATTGTAAATAGTGTGTTGTCCCAAGAACTACTCAAAATAGTTTCTTATAGGCATTATAAGGCACCCTTCTTCAATTTTGAGACGTTGTTGTTCCTAGGAGAGGATTGAGCATATATAGTAATATTATTGATGTGTTGTAAGTATGATAAATGTAGATGTGAATATGTTCATATGATTATCGAGGTTTTTGGACTTGGTATATATTGTACTACACTTTGGTATTGATACAACAAACATTAATGAAAATAAATCCATTATAGTATTTTTGTGTGTTCATGCATGAGATATTAGAGTATTATGTTAATATGATATTATCTTTATTATTGCTATTTAGATGGACTTGATAGAATGCATGTATACTTTGTATTGTGGTAGAAACAATTAATGCAGGTTATAGAGTATGGTGGAATTGTCATGGATTGTCCATTGTTGTACAGTAATTAAGCATCATCGATGGAGAATTATACAAAGGATTATTACTATGAATAATTAATGTTAAATATTTGTATTGATGAAATAATTATTCAATTGTTATATCATATAGTTATAATTGTACATTTGTAGTCTATACAAGGGAATAATAACATGTATGAACTTAGTAAATTTACATGTTAGATTTGTGTGATGAAAAAGTTATTGCTTGTATGATTTTTGTGAAATGTAGAACTAGTGATTATCCTTAAGGAACAATTATTGTCTATAAGGAATCGTACGAATGTTGAGAGAGTTGTATGCTTAGAGGTAATAATATGATTGGGTTATTATATGATCATACATTGTATAGTTGGTATCATTGTACAATAATTTGAATCATATGGTCTAGGGATAGATTTTGGATTATTTATACGTTGATCAATTTAGTGTTCTATTCCTGAATCTATCACAACCTCCCTTACTGGGAATACCACCACTTGTGCTACGTTTGGCATTGTTGTGATTTCAAAAATGAGGAGGGTCTAGTTTAGTAGGACAATAACATGAAGGAGATAAGGGTGGATGACATATACAAGTCTATGAGAACATAGGAGAAGATATCATAGATAGGATCAAGTGCTAGTGAAAAGAAACATAAGAATTTATCAAAGAGAGAATATGAACAACATGAAATTTTAGTCTAAAGATATGGATGAATCAATGCTAGAACAAGCGTAGAATCTAGAAGAAGGAAAATGTAAGAGGTGGGAAATATTGTTGTTAAGTATAGAAAACAAGGTGCAAAGAGACCAACAAATAGTTGAAGAGAATGTTCATGCAAGAGAAGACACCAACATAGGAAGTGTGTGTGGAAATAGGGAGTGGATGGTGATACCTAAGAAAGTGATAGAGATTTTACCAAGGGGTACAAAGGATGGGAGTGAGGTACTAGAGAAACTATGCATGGATACGTAGGTAAGTAGACTAGAACTACATATTATTTACCAGTGAAGAAGATTGCATAGTGAGGACACACAAGAAATAGGGAGAAGACTATTTGGAGAAAATAAAATACCAAGGACATAAGCACTAGAAGAAGAAGAACTAGCAATGATAAAAAGATATTGGGTAAAAATCCTAAGGGATCCATCATTAAGTGATGAAAAAGGAGAAATCATATAATTGGAGGTAAGACTATATGATTAGGGTTAGTTTTACAATTGTACGATTTCATCAGACATAGTTGTATGATCAGGTAGGGATAATCATACAAGTTCTTGGAATATTATTGTATGATTAGGTAGGAGAAGGGTTATACAATTGCATAAGAGAAAATTCATACCATTTTTATTGAAGAGAATCACACAAGCATAAAATAAATTGTATAATTGCAAGATTGAGTTGTACAATAAAAATAAAGGATGAATGCCACATCATAAGATGAAAAATCAAGCATTCACCAGGTCCATTGTAGAGGCAAGGGCATGGTTATTGGACTTGGCAAGGATGTGGTGGTGGACATGATTATAGGATGGTAGAGCAAAATCAACCCCCTAGAGAGAATCAAAATAAAACTCCTAGAGAATAATAGAGAGAACTTTGGAGTGAAATACACAAAGAGAAGATGCCAAAAAAGCAAAGTGACCACCAAAGTGAAGAGGAAAAGGAGCAAGTGGAACTAAATGATATAAAATTTACTCAACCTATGAGAGATTTTTATAAAAAATGGTGGCAAGAGAATCCACAAAACCATGAACTGAAGGTGACATTGGAGAAATCAAGATTGAGTGTTATTGCACAAGTCCCAATTTTTGAAAAGAATTTCTTTTAGGAATACTTGTTGTAGATAATTAGGTCCTATGACGTGAAGAACATTTGGGCTTCTTTCCAAATTGGGAATCAACACCTCAAAGTAGTATTTTCCATAGAGAATTTTTGATAAACATTTGGGTTGCCATATTGAGGAGGAAAATTCAAGAAAGGATATATATCCAATTGAGTGACATAGGCTAATTCACAAGTTGATTGTAATTAATCTTGAGGAGGATGCCACCAAGTCTTTCGATCTAGGAGGACATGGAATCAAGAAAACCCAATTGAGGACTAAATAAATGAGATGTATCATGTATATTATTGTGGCATGATTGTCAGGAGAAGTAAGATCATCAAAATACCCATGTGGTTGGCACAATATGTAGAGGGTATAATGGAAGGTGTACTGTACAATTGGAAAATGTACTTGTCATACAAAATTTAAAATTTACTAAGTGGAAAAAAAAAGAATTTTTCCATGACACTGTATGCTATTGGAGTAATGTTTGATGTAGTATCCTAGGATGGCATTCCATTTTATGGGTTGACTGATCCAAAGGATTTATGAAAAGACCAATCATTGATTTTGATATGGGTAAAGTTAGTACCAGCAACAAAGGCTATTCCTAAAAAGACAGACCAAGAAGAACTAAAAGAAAACAAAAGTGGTCATAATAGAAGAAAGTGAGGCTTTACAAGAGGAGATACACCATAGATGCAAGTGAAGAATAAGGTTTAACTTGGAACTCAAAATATGAGAGGATAATTCTGAGGAATTTTTGTTGGAGTAGCAAGTGCATCAAAGAAAGGAGGAAGAAGTAGCGCCAACAAAACCAACTCAAACTAGGAGACAATGAGAATAGGAGAAGATAATGTTGCAAGAACGACTTCCTAGACCAATTGAGTTGTAGCAAATATTTTAAACAAAATAAGTTAAGGAATTTGGAATAGGATTGGAGTAAATAGACATCATAAAAATAAATCTTCCAAAACACATTGAGGAACCTCGACAAGAGAAAAATTATACCTTAGTAGATTTAAAGGATTTTGAATTATTGGAAGGAGTGAAAAATGATTAAAATATGTAAGGAAACCACCAAAAGCAAGGGTGGAAAGTAAAAAAGAATAAGGAGGTGGTGGTTGCACCACAAAAAGAGAAAAAACAACCATAAATCAAAATTATAATGAGAGGTGGTAATAGCCAAAAATTGGCTAGTGAGGAAAATCTATAGGAAAAACACAATGATGAACAACATGATCCCTTGGAAGGATTTGTTAGCTTATGGAGCCTTAAACTTAAATAAAATGTGATCACAAGTATATAAATAAGCACACAATGTTATAACTATAATAAAGTAAACTTAATATGCATGAAAATATGATAGAAAACTTGATACAATGCTCTAGAAATGCTCATATAAAAAGCTCATGAAAATTACAATGCTTCTATCATGGAGTTTACAACTCCTCCATGATATCAAAATGGAGATACATTATGCCCTACTACTACTATCACTTATGCACTACTTATTCTTCCCTTAAACACTCACAATGAGGCCTTTATATAGAAAAATAGATTCCTTATTTCTTGTTGTTGCCATCGCACAATGTACCCCAATTTGGGGACCCACTTGAAATTTTTTTTGCACCATGTGTTTTGATTAAGATTATATCAAGTAGTGTTTGCAATGTGGATTACCTAAATTGGTTTTATGAGAATAGGAATAAGAATTGGTAATAAATTATGATCCCATTCTGCTATCATTAGCGTCTATACAGTCAAAATATCATTTGTTTGTTTTATACACATAATATTTTGGTGATAAGAATTTTCAATATGTTCTTATATCATCAATAGGAATGTTCATTACATATTACCAAGCCCCTGTTATCCGCAAAACCTCTTTGTAATTGATTTACTATAATCAAAATTTTAATGTAAATTGATGATAGGATTAAAACATTTTTTTTATAGTTATTATATGAATAAATTCAGATTTTCAATTGAAATAATTGTTTTACCAGATTTGAATTTATCATAATTATTCAATTGAGATGATTAAAATTATTAAAATTGATTTTTATGATAAATAATATTCTCCTTATGATTGTTGAATTTTGTAGATTAAAATAATTAAAATCAATTTTTTATGATTAAGATAATAGTCTCCTTATCCGACAGGCGCGAGGGGATGCAGTGGCATCAGAGTAGTGACGGTTTCAATGTGGCCATCACATAATAGTTTCTGCATAGTGGTTTCTCTCTATGCATCGACTAATGAAGACAATGTGTTTCCCCTTGTTGATTTCGCTATTTCCCACCATTGCTGTCTTGAAATCATGAATTAAAACGTTTGAATAATTGGATAATTATAATTTGATATAAATGCACTGGGTGCTTTTCTAGGCATCAAACATGGTGTTCGAGTTTGATTTAATAAAATTATTTCATCTTTGAAATTTTTGAATGGAGATTAATGATATTTTTATTTACAGGTTATGCAAGATTGTAGTGATTTCTTCACACATATGGTTGTAGGTTAATTCCTTTAGCAAAAAATAATAATACTCTAGATAAGTCAAATTAGATTCATCCTACGTCTGGGAAAAGTGATTTCAGATCGTGGATAAGAACACAATATAGATGACAAAATTTCTTCAACTTGAGGATAACAAATGAGATAGATATTTTGTCATATTTGAATCATTTAAATTTGAAGGACGTCTAAAGTATTAAGTTATTGGTATTTTATAGTATACAACCAATATTTCACATTGTTGCAAGAAGAATCTAACATTACAGAAGTATGAAGTTTATTTTTCCTGATGAATTTTAATTATTTGAGAACATGGTAGATGACAACACCATAGTATTTGCTTATTACAAGGAAGGGGTCACTGATCCAATGTTTTTGTATTTTGTTGATGACCTGAAGGAGGTCCAATGCTAGGAATAATGTATGTTATAATGTGTTACATGGACATTGATAATCTAGTTTGTCATTGGTTCAAAATTAATTACAACAAAGTGACAACAGTGCCTGTAGATATCATCCCAAAAAATATCACCTATTCCTTTGATGGGGTTGTGTTAATTATAGGAACCCCATAATTATGCATGGGAACAAAATATGTACCGTTAACATAAATTCTTGTGTGATCTCACCAAACCTATAAGCTGAGAAGTTGATTCTTTGCTATAGTTACCATTGTGCTCTTCATAATGTCATGAGAAAACTTTCACTTTTAGAGTTGTTGCCTCAATATTTCATTCCTTGCCTTGGAGTTCATAGAGGCCTTCAAATTTGTCACTATTTTTATTATGAGAAGGTTGCATCATGTGGATTATTTTTACGAATAGGTGGAATAGATAATATTACATGAGTTGGAGTGACATCAAAGTCATTCACATCTACAACGAATCCCACTTTCACCACATAGATATGGATGCGGCTAAACGTTTGGGGAAACAAAAATGTAATAGGGTGATGATGGGTCGATTCTCATAGATTCAATACTGGGAAATTAAGCCTAGCATCTATACTTTTGGTGTTTTTCAGTTTGCTAACTTTGACACTAGAGAAAAGTCTCATAAACCCATTTCTTCAATTGGGGGATATTCACCATTTCTTCATGATAGGATTTTCTCCTCTCATATCACAGGGGTCTTAGTAATACTATGCACTAACTATCCATAAAATGACTCAGCAAATGTGAGAGACATTCACACCTCCAACATGATGTGTGCAACAGACACGATATGTATATTCAATCGCGTACATCACCCAGGATTGAAGATTATTTAACAGATTTTCACTTCATAATTTTATGGTAATATTCACTTCATAAAAGTCTAATTTGCTATTTTTTTATGGTAAGATTATAGCATCTCAGTCATATTATAACATGAGATCATAACTGTGTTTAATATTATTTCACATTTCCATCTAAGCTCCAAATTAAATATATTTAAATGATGTTTCTCAACAAAGAAGTGTAAACGAAAGCTCAAGCTTGTGCACTTATTGAATCAAGTAATACAAAATGAGGATAGACCAAGTCATTAGAGACAAAAAGAAAATGGCAACAAGCTTCAAAATATGTTAAGGGGGGTATTTCATTAGTGGTTTGCATTCAACAAAAACCCCGCATGAGAGATATTAATTAATTTTTAAAATGAAAATATCAATGCACCGATAATACACGTGTTCAAGAGTATAGTTACGAAACCTATTACCAAAACTATTATGGAAGGGAATAAACTAAATAAACGAAAATTTCAAAATTATAAATAGATTGAAAGCCAAGAAGAAGGGGTCAAGAGATTTTGGAGCGGAAGATTTTTGGAGTAAGGAAAAGTTGAAGAACATTTGTTGAAGAAGATTTATCCAGATTGTTGCAGTGAAGGTTTCACCATTTTAACGTTAGAGTGCAAGGTTTTCTAAAATAAAGCTTTATTGAATATATATTTTTAAACTTTAATATATTGATTTCTTTAGTGAGGTTTACGCGGATGGTAGCCTTTCTAATTAATTTAATATATTATTTATTTCCTTAGAAGATTACACTTAATCTAGTTTTGATTGTGTGAATTCAAATCAAATTAGATTAGGTTTAAATTTTTAGAGAATCAGTTCTATAGATTCAAGGTTAAGAATTTTTATTACAGTAATCTTTCTCTGTTTTTATTTCATTCTGTTCTACACAGTTTTATTTCAGTTTATTTTATTTATTTTACTAACCCTAGCCTTTTTCTTTTTATTAAAGTTTCATTAAATAAAAATCAAACCCCTAAAAAGAAATACGTAAGTTTTAAAAATTAAAATTAAAATTTTCATTTTTACGTAAATTTACCTTTTTTGATGAAAATTTAAAGTTCTAACTTTGCATAGTTTTCAAATAATCGTTTAATTTCATTTTACGTAAAATTAAAATTTCAAAATTTCATTAAGGTGAATGATTAAATAATCTAAAGTTTTAACATTGCAAAGTTTAGATTTAATTATTTCATTTTAATTTTTTCTCAAATAAATTCAAATGCAAACCTTAACAATTTGAGATAAAATTTGATTAACAATTTGAGATAAAATCAATTAAAATCAAAATTTCAAAGGTTAAAATCAAATATTTATTAAATTTCAAAGTAAATATTTGATCAATAATTTTACATTTTCTCCTAAATTACATGAACAAAAAAATCATTATAAATCAAATCAACCAAAATAGGCCCCTTGTTAATAGGCATATGCAACACTAAGGTATCCAACTAACTTTTGGCATTTCATATTTTTCACTAAGCATTGCAAGCAAATTAACACATTAAATAGAACCTTGGAGAAATCACAAATATTTCCTTGCAAGAGAGGATATTCGGGCATAATCTTGACTATGACTATATTCTTGTGATTGGACAAAAATATCACTCAATAGAATTGGCACTAGAAGGAGGGCTGAAAGTGTTGAATTTGATTGCTGAAATTGTTTAATCAAAGCCTGAAATTTCTAATTTATTGTTTCTATAATTTTTGATTCATTGTCACTTGAAGCTATGAATTTTTTATTTTCTAAATTATGTAAGCCCTCAATGCTCAAAAGAATTGGTGCTAGAAGGAGGGCATGAAGGTAATTAATTTGATTCATAAAGTTTTACGTTGTTCAAATTTAAATTTAGAAATTCTCTAATCTATGATGTATTGATTCTACTTTTTAACAAATTTGAGAATGTTCCTTATGGTTATGATTTAATAGATGCATTATAATTGATGAACATGATGATCTATCTATTAAAACATTTGAAAATTGTGAGTCATTTGACACCTCTTTGCAAGATATATTTCTTTGACTGGCAAAACTGGTATCAAAAAGTTATTTTCTTTAAGGTCCACTAATGGTAGTTTTTGCTTCGTGGATGGTAGGCAGTAGCCCTTTGAGCATACCTGGGCCTGCACATGATATACCTATAAATTTTGAAAGATATTTACCCCAGTATAGGCATGATGAGATGAGATCTGTTGAAGAACATATTCAAGCATGCAAAAACACCATAATTTATTTACAAATCATGCATGAAGATGTTACTTGTGAAATGTTTCCATATACATTAGATGATTTTGCATATTATTGGTATATCAACTTACCTTTAGGTTCTATTACCTCTTGGTCTCAACTAGAGGTAACATTTTTTAGTCATTTCAAAAAATCAATTGACCCAATTATGATATACCATCAGTTTGTCTCTGCTCGTAGAGAACCTAATGAATCTTTGAAGCTATTCACTGAGAGGTTCCATAATCTATATATAAATATGGAAGCACCTTACATTCCTATAGAGGAAGCAACCATCCAGATGTATTTCAATACTCTGGATCCATCAATTTCCATGTATTTGAGAGGGATTCCTCATATTACATCCTTACCCAAGGCTTATAATGAGGCAATAACGTTCGAACAATAGTTTTTTTCTCAAGGTTTTAGTGTGATTCAAATACCATAATACAATCATTAATCATTTAATATCATTACCACCCCTACCCACCAGATTATTTCTTTATATCAATCTACCACTCAAAATATACCATCATTCCCAAGTTCCAATCAATTTTAGAATACCCCAATGTCTCTTAGTGATGCAATGAACCATACTACTACAACTCAAGTTAATGATATCAACCCTCAAATAGACAATCTACAAAGGTTAGTTCTATAGCTTAGTAGAGATATGGTTCAATCATAGAAACAAGTGCCTCAAAGTACACTTCTCGATAATCCTTCAAATCATGTTCATGATACAAATTTCAATGTCCAATCCAATGGTACTCAATGGGATACTCTATCAAACAATGGAGGAGTCTCAAATATAACTAGCAATGAAACATATGACAACTCAAGAGTTTCTTTAAATTTAGATACACTTGCTAAAATTGATTGTCAAGAAATCCAACTTGTTCCAAATAATGACTAGAAAGAAAGGAAAATTTTAGAGTCATTAATCATAAATGAGGATTGTGGTAATCAAGTTAATCAAAATGCAGAGATTGATTCAGTTTTAGAAACACATGAACCATAAAAAGTGGATAAACATGAAACTGTAAATGAATCTAAAGATTACATAGAAGAAATGATATATTTTCATCATTTTTTCCAGGAAGATAATGAGTATGATTTTCAAAATAAATATGAGGAATCATTTGTTTCTCTTAAACCTTGCAAAGAAATATTCATCTCACTTGACATGTAGGACACTGAGGTCTCTATATTACATGAAGATCCTGTAATTTCTATGCAGCCAAAAGATAGCTTACCATGGTTTGAAATAGGGAAAGCTCCAAAACTGAATGATCTTGGATATGATTTCATTGAAGACTGCAATAAACTATAGGAAAAGAGTACCTCGATGAAGATAGCTCAAATTAATTATCATAAAAACTTCTCTCGAGGAAGATAAACTTTTATAAATTGACGAAGATGAATTTGAAGAAGAATATGAAGATGGCATGAATGAAGGAATGGAATCTCATCAAGTGTTTTAGAAAGATAATAATTATGTTATTCAAGAGAAAGAAGGAGAATCACTCACTTCTTTTGCAATTCCCAAAGAAACTTCTTTCCCACTTGATGTGCAAGAATTAAAAGTATTATCCCACCTAATAATCCTATAATGCCTATGCAGCTAGAAATAAGTATCTCTTTATCTCAGATAGAGAAAAATCCAGATCATAAATGGTTTGTATTTGATATCGTTGAGGACCCAATGAAAAATTTTGCTCAAGTGATTGATCAGGAAGATTTATTTTTATCCCCTGACCAATTGGATTTATTGTTTGAAAATGATAAACATATTTTCAATTTTATGACTAATTCTAGTATTTTTAAAAATCAGGTAATTGACGAGGATGAAAGGATACAAGATGACAATGATGAAGACCATGAGAAAAAAGAAGAAATTACAAAGGCTCATAAAATCTTGGTAAATGGAAATTTACAAGAGGTAGAATCTCAATCTTTCTTTTCAACCATTTGAATTCTAGGTAAAATTTTACATAATTATCTGTTGGATTCAATGTTGTTAATAATTAAATGCCATTTATGGTTAACAAAGAATTAGAGTTGATTCCTACTCACACCAGTGATATGGTTGCTATGTTGAACAAGACAAAGGTAGATTTCTTTGAGTTACTGAATCAAGTTTATCAATAATTGACTATTAAACCGGGATACAAAATTATAATGGTTCTCATCTGTTAGATATCCTAAATACCTATAAATTGATGTGTAATTATGATTGCCTAAAACTATGAATAGTGGTTTGGCAATCAAATTTTCAAAAATAAGGTCAAGCTTGGAAGAGCTCATGTCTAATCATAACAATGAGGATAGTATTTTGAGCACTAAATTGAAAATGGGAATTCACACCATGATGGTAGAAACTATGATTGAAGATAAAAGTTCAATAATAAACATCTCACATAGTAAACAACAATTAATTGAAGACCAATTATGGACCTTTAAGTTTTATGGAGTAAAATCTAAGTATGATAACGAGGATGGAATTAAATTTAATTGGTGGGGTGAAAGAGGTAAAATATAAGTCTTTGAGTTTTCAGATCTAATGTTACTATGGGATGATATCCATCAAAATCAGCATGCCTATCATTATGGGCATCTCTCAAATTATGGTAATCGTGTTTGGGATCCTAGAAAATTTCATATATGAGAAATCCCAAGTCTTGCCTTGTAAATAGTTTTGTACATAGTTTTCTATTTTTCATGTGTTTTCTTTTACAGTGTTTAGACATAGTTTTCATTTATTTGCTTGTTTTGTGATCTTTTGATTTTGAAATTTTGTTTTGCTTTATTTTTTGTGCTTTGCATTAATGCAAGTTCATGATAGGTGTTTTGTGTTTACTTTACATTTTGCTTTTCATTTTGTGTTTTGTTTTGCTCCCCTGATTGCAATGGACTCTTGGTTTTTCTAAAGGAAATGTCTCTTAGTAATGGAAGATGAATTGCTTGTTTGAAATTAGGTGGAACTAAAGTTAGGTAAATTAGATTATTTAGTAGTTATTCTTGGATTGTGGATTAAAATTATGGATATTGAAGTAATGTGACATTTTGCTAAAGATTCACATGTAACACTGTATTAAGATGATATCTTTTGATCTTAAAGGATGAAATCATTTTGGTTTTTTGATTAGGCAAAAATTTTATACACTCCATATTAAGCCTTAGATGATATCTAACCCAAAAGGTGCATATGATATTTGCAAAGAAATTAAATGCTAATATAAAAAAAAAAGTACAAATCAATTAAAATCCTGGGTGATTCAGATAATCTCTATCGAGGCTATGGATGCCTAGCTAGCAGTAGAGAAAATACTAGAAGAGATCAAGGTCATCTCCACCAGAGCTATGGATGCTTGATTGGTAGTGGAGCAATGCAGAGGTAATTTTTTTTATGAGTGACATCTTTAAAAAGCCTAATTACAAAAGTATTTACTTTCTGTTGAAATTACCTGACTCCATATTTCTAGGATATTGCTAGATGATTTATATTTTTACTGATTTTGGTTTTCCTGATTTTAGATTGGGTTCTTTATCCAAAAATGCTCAGGAGTATTTTTCAACAGAGTCACTATTTTTTGTTGTCGTCGCACAACGTACCCCAATTTGGGGACCCACTTGGAATTTTATTTGCACCATGTGTTTTGATTAATATCAAGTAGCTTTTACAATGTGGATTACCTAAATTGGCTTGATGAGAATAGGAATAAGCCTTTGTCATAACTTATGATCCCATTTTGTTATCATTAGTGTTTATACATTCATAATGTCATTTGTTTATTTTATACACATAATATTTTAGTGATCAAAATTTTCAATAGGTTCTTGTATCATCAATAGGAATGTTCATTTACATATTACCAAACCCTTGTTATCCACAAAATCTCTTTGTAATTGATTTACTATAATCAAAATTTTAATGTAATTTGATGAGAGGATTAAAACATCTTTTTATAGCTATTATATGAATAAATTCAGATTTTCAATTGAAATAATTGTTTTACCAAATTCAAATTTATTATAATTATTCAATTGAGATGATTAAAATTATTGAAATCAATTTTGATGATAAATAATAGTCTCCTTATGATTGTTGAATTTTGTAGATTAAAATAAGTAAAATCAATTTTTGATGATTAAGATAATAGTCTCCTTATCTGGCAAGCATAGGGGGATGCAGCGACATCAGAGTAGTGATGGTTTCAGTGTGGTCATCACAGAATAGTTTAGCTTTTGCATAGCAACTTCTCTTTGGGGGTTGACTAATGAAGATAATGTGTTCAACCTTGTTGACTTTCATTATTTCCCACCATTGCTGCCTCAAAATCATGAATTACAACATTTGAATACTTGGAGAATTGTCTTCGGATATAAATGCACTGGGTGCTTTGCTGGGCATCAAACATGCTTTTTAGGTTTGATTTAATTAAAATATTTCATCTTCAAAATTTTTGAATGGAGATTAATATCATTTTTGTTTATAGGTTACGCAAGATTACAAGGATTTTTTCACACGTATGGTTTCAGGTGAATTCCTTTAGTAAACAAGGATAATACTCCAGATAAGTTAGATTATATTCATAATACGTTTGGTAAAAGTGATTTTAGCTCATGGATAAGAACACAATACAGATGACAAAATTGTTTCAACTTGAGTATAACAAATAAGATAGAGATTTTATCGTCTTTGAATCATCTAAATCTGAAGGATGCCTAAAGTGTTAAGTTGTCAGTAATTTATAGTAAACAACCAATATTTCACACTATTGCAAGAAGAATCCAACATTGTGGAAGTATGAAGCTTATTTTACCTCATGAATTTTGATTAGTTGAGAACATAATAGGTGACAACACCACAATATTTGCTTATTGCAAGGAAGGGGCCACCGATATAATATTTTTATATTTTGTTGATGACCTGAAGGAGGTCCAGTGCTAGGGAGAATGTATGTTATAATGTGTTACATGGAAATTTATAATCTAGTCCATCATTGGTTCGAAATTGATTACAAAAAAGTGACAACAATACCTGCAGATATCATCCTAAAATATATCACCTATACCTTTGATGGGGTTGTGTTAATTGCAGGGACCCCAGAATTATGCATGCGAATAGAAGATGTACCATTAACATCAATTTTTGTGTAATCTCACCAAACTTGTAAGTTGAGTAGTTGATTATTTGCTACAATCACCATTTTGCTCTTCACAATATCATGCGAAAGCTTTCACTTTTAGAGTTGTTACCTCAATATTTCACTCTCCATATTGGAATTTGTGGAGGCCTTCAAAGTCATCATCATTTTAATCATGAGAAGGTTACATCGTGTGGATTTTTTGTAGAATAGGTGGAATAGACAATATTACATGATTTGGAGTGACATCAGAGCCATTCACATCTACAATGAATCCTATATTCACCATGTAGATCCAAATGTGGCTAAACATTTGGGAAAAAAAAAATATAATAGGGTGATGATGGGTCAATCCTCATTGATTCAATATTGGGAAATTAAGCCTAGCATCTCTACTTTTGATGTTATTCAGTTCATTGACTTCGACACTAGAGAAAAGTCTCATAAACCCATTTCTTCAATCGGGGGATACTCACAATTTCTTCATGATAGGATTTTCTTCTCTTATATCATGGGGATCTCAGTAATACTGTGCACTGACTATCCTTGAAATGACTCAGAAAATGTGAGAGACATATGCACCTCCAGCATGATGTGCATAGTAGATACGACATGTATATTCAATCGCGTACATCACCTAGGATTGAAGATTCTTAAACAAATTTTCACTTCATAATTTCACGGCAATATTCACTTCATAAAATTCTAATTTGCTATTTTTTATCACAATATTATAGCATGTCAATCATATTATAAGACACGATCATAATTGTGTTTAATATTATTTCACATTTCCAAATTCAATATATTTAAATGATGTTTCTCAACAAAGAAGTGTAAACAAAAGCTCAAGCCAATGCACATATTGAATCAAGTAATGCAAAAGGACATACCAAGTCATTAGATACAAAAATAAAATGACAACAAGCTTCAAAAGATGTTAAGTAGGGAATTTTGTCAGTGGTTTGCATTCAACAAAAAGCTCGCGTGAGAGATATTAATTAAGTTTAAAATAAAAATATTCATACAACGATAATACAAGTGTTCAAGAGTATAGTTACGAAACCTGTTACCAAAACTGTCATGGAACGAAATAAAATGAACAAACAGAAATTTCAAAATTATAAATAGATTGAAAGCCAAGAAGAAGGGGTTGGAAGAATTTAGAGTGAAATATTTTTGGAGTAAGAAAAATTTGGAGAACGTTTGTTGAAGAAGATTTCTTCGGATTGCTGCATTGAAGGTTTCACCATTGTAACTACAGAGTGCAAGGTTTTCTGAAATAAAGCTTTATTGAATATTTTTTAAACTTTAATATATTGATTTCTTTAGTGAGGTTTATGCATGCGGATGGTAGCCTTTCTAATTAATTTAATATATTATTTATTTCTTTAGAATATTGCACTTAATATAGTTTTGATTGTGTGAATTCACATCAAATTAGATTAAGTTTAAATTTTTAGAGATTCAGTTCTGTAGATTCAGGGTTAAGAATTTTTCATTACTATAATCTTTCTCTCTTTTTGTTCCATTATGTTCTGCATAGTTTTATTTTAGTTTATTTTATTTATTTTTCTAACCCTAGCCTTTTTATTTTTATTAAAGTTTCATCAAATAAAAATCAAAACCCTAAAAAGAAATAAGTAAGTTTCAAAAATTAAAATTAAAATTTTCATTTTTACGTAAATTTATATTTTTTCTAATCCAAAGTTTTAACATTGCAAAGTTTAGATTTTATTTCACTTTAATTTTTCCTCAAATAAAATCAAATGTAAACCTTAACAATATGAGATAAAATTTAATTAACAATTTGAGATAAAATTTGATTAACAATTTAAGATAAAATTTGATTAACAATTTGAGATAAGATCAATTAAAATAAACTTTTCAAAGGTTAAAATCAAATATTTATTAAATTTCAAAGTAAAAATTTAATCAATAATTTCACATTTTCTCCTAAATTCAATGAACAACAAAATTATTGTAAATCAAATCAACCAGAAAAGGCCCCTTGTTAATAGATATATGCAACACTAAGGTATCCAACTAACTTTTGGCATTTCACATTTTTCACTAAGCATTACAAGCAGATTAACACATTAAACAAAACCTTGGGGAAATCACAAATATTTCCTTGCAAGAGAGGATATCCGAGTAGAATCCTAACTGTGAGTATATTCTTGTGATTAGACAAAAATATCACTCAACCCTAAGACTCATGTCCATGTGGACTACATGCACATTTACATCATTGCACATTCTAAAACTTGTGCATTTATTAAATTACTCTAATAAACTATTTATCTCTTAATATAATCCTAATATAAATATGTACCCATGAAGGTACATTAGTAAAGAACCAAATGATGTAATATATTCCAACACCCCCCTGTATTACATTATTTGGTTTTTGAAGACTTTAGTCTTCCATATGGATCTACAATATGGTACTAAAGTTGGTACTCTCCTTGTCCAAATGAGTAGTTAGTGTCTTCATAAGAGTCTATCTTGGCTGATAGAGCTTTAATTCCATGTTCATCTATAGGTTCTTCCATTTATTCAACTCGAATCTTTTGGACAATGTATTCTTTATGATTTCCTCCATGCAATTCAAGTTGAGGGTACTTCTTCTGAGAAGAATATGTCCTTTAGAACTTGTTGTGACGTCCTTCACAACAATCCCAAAATTGGGGACCCACCTTAAATTTTGTGATTTCGGATTTTTTTTTATCCGATTTTGCTCGCATCAAGGTCTTTGAAAATTTGCTTTCACTTTGGAATTGTTGACATATTTGTATTTTGAAGGTTTGAATGTAGTTGCAATGCTTCAAAACTGAATATTTTGATTATTTGCATATTAATTGCATTATTTCAAATCAAATAATTTGATTAAAATCATTTTCAAAGATTTAAATGAAATAATTTGATTAAAATCATTTTCAAAGGTTTAAATGATTAATTTTTATTTAAATAATTAAATTTTATTTTAGGGTTAACCCTAAAATTAGTGCAAAATTGAAATGAACATATCTTGAGGCATAGAACTCCGTTTGATCTCATTCAAAACTTGATAAAAATATATGGATTTTCTATTTCTAATGATACCAAACTTGCAAGATTCCAGATGTCAATTTCACCAAAAAAATAACGGGTTAATTTAGCAATATGAAAAATTTGAAATACTTTTGAAAAAAAGGGAAGTTACGGGAAAGTAAAGTTTGGTTTTATTTTGATATTATGATTATTGTTTCATTATGCAGGTAATACAAGGGCAAGGGTTTTGAAGAAGATCATTATAAAATATGTTCCCGGTGATGAAACTGAATAACTAAACTTTTCAAATTATAAATAAATCATTGAGATTCATGGAAAAGGTCGGATATTTTATACAAAGGAGAGGAACGATTGGAAGGAGCAAAGCTACACATTCGTTGGAGGAAAACATAGAAGGCTATTTGCAGAAAAATGGAAATTATTGTAAGATTTTATAAATTGTTTTAAGCATCTTGGATCCAGATTTGTGCACAGACTGTATTAGGAATTAACAAAGTGCTTATTGCAATTTCTTAATAGTTTGTATACCTTAGAAGATTTCATCAATTTATTTGATTTCACTGTGTGAATACTGGTGAACATTGGATTGGTTTTAGAATTTTGTAAATGGAAATTTGTTCTGTTGAATTTCTCCGAGACATTAGTTTAATTTCTAAAGCTTAAATCTTTTATTATTTTATTTTCATTCTGAAAACTATATATTATAACTTAGTATAATTTTATAAAGTAAAATTATATGACTAAGTTATAATTAAATTTATAATTCGGATATTACATTAATTAATATTCGAATTAATAAATTTAAGAAGGGATAAATGAATATTCTATTCCTCACCTTAATTTCATAAGGTTGAGGAACTCGGATTGATATCTCTAAAATTCAATTTGGATTTGATTTACAATATAGTTCTATCTATTTCAAAAATCCAAATTTCAAACCAGAGATCACATTTACTCTTTTGAATATTTAATTTCATAAATATTTCAAAAGATAAATATTATAAGCAAATATAATTTATTAATTTTATTTTATCATAAAATCCAAAGTTTATAGATTAGTTTCATATTAAGCCCTAATATTTTATCATTGACAAGGTTTTGGAACCTTATAAATTGGGCAAGACATTATTTCATTTATTCACCTCTTCTGGGTTTGATTTATAATTTCATAAGGGAGTTTGAATAAATGATTTCTTTGTCAAATAAGCATTTGGGAAGTGAATTGATTATAAATCTATTATGTTCCAAAGGTTTATCAAGTTTATAAAATTTCATTTACTTTGATTTTTATTAAAGTTAAATTGGAATTTAATATAAAATGCTAGATTCTTTTTATGCTAATTTCATTTAAAGTATTTTGAGACATTAAATTGAAGAGAGGAAATAAAATTTGGTATACTTTAACCTAATATCATAAAACAAATTTTATTTTATTGAATTGATATCAAAGCATGTTATACATGATAAACTTGAAATCATTTACCTAATTACAGGCCCCTTGTAAACAATAGTTCACAAATCCAAGAGTTATTCAAGTACTCATTGATGTATATACATATGAAATGTTGGATATAACATAAGAACCTTGGAGATATATAATATTCTTTTCAGGACAGAATCAAAATTCTGAGTTTGTCGGGTGGCTTTGTGACTGGACAAAATCACACCTCAAAAAATTGGCGCTAGAAGGAGGGCCTGGAAGGTAATGATTTTAATTTTAGCATGTGCAATTTGTTATAAAAAGAAATAAAATTCTTTGAAATTTTCAACTTATGCTGCATTTACGTTAATCTATCATAAATTCAAAAATTAGGGTATGATGCAATTTTTGTGAATTTTCATACATAGCCTTGCATATTAAAGTTGGTTCAATGGCAGAAAATGATTTACCATTTTATAAACATGATTGAATGATTACGCCAGAAGAACATATTCAAACATATAAAAATATTATGCTTAGTTTTCAAATTATGCATGAAGATATTTTCTATAGAATGTTTCCATACACATTGGATAAAGTTGCTAAAGATTGGTTTATCAATTTACCTGCAGGTTCTACCACTTCTTGGAATTGACTTGAAACAATGTTCCTTGAACACTTTAGAAAATTGGTCGACACAAATTTGTTATCAAATCAATTTGCCTCTATTTGTAAAAGGCCTAATGAATCCATGAATCAATTTAATGATAGGTTTCATAAGTTGTAGACGGAAATGGAGATACACTTTATAATTTCAGAAGAAGAAGTTGTTCAAATTTATTTGGAAGCTTTAGATCCTTTTACGGTCAAGTGTTTAGAAATATTTCCCAAGGATTTATCCTTATCTAGCATGTGTGGTGGTGCAGTAGCTATAGAGCAATGGTTGATTTCAAGAGGAATAGATGTGGGTAGATTATCATTACATCACACTAAGGTTTCAAATCAAGTATCACCTATGAGTCATGATATGCATTTATCACCACCATTGAACGAAATTGAATGTCCTAGTTTTTCAACCACTTTCGATATTATCCAAGATGAAGTGAAAGTTTCAAAGCCAATATCCATTGATGAGGATTGTAGTAATCAAGTTTATCAAAATCCAGAAATACATGAGTCTTCAGATATTGGAGGAGTTTTAGATTTAACTAGCTTTGAAACATATGATAGAATAGAATCTTCCATAGAGTTGAATGAAACAATTGAAGCTCCAAAATTAAAATATTCTAGAGGCAGTTTCATTATGATCGATCATAAAAGTTTATTACTTTAGGAAGATGAGTTTCTTATTGAGAATAGGTTTTTCAAAGGTGAAGAAAGTGAATTTGAAGAGCATTCAATTGTTAAATTTACAAAATGTGAAGATATGGTTGAATCTTACCCTTTAGATTTTGAATATAATTATTACAATGGATGGGGTATGTATGGTGAATCATTGTTTTCTCACACTCCTAATGATAAAATTTTTGTTTCACTTGCTATGCAGGATGTTGAAACTTCTAGTTCAAAAGAAGGTTTCGTAATTCCTATGCAATTAGAAAGTGATATACCAATTTCAGAAATAGAACAGGTTCCAAGAGTTGATCATTCTAAACATGAGTTTGTAGAACATTCTTCTGCAGTAGAAAGGGAAGAAATGGTAAAACCTTTATATGATTCATCTATTTTAGATGAAGAAGAGGTAAATTCTTTTCTTTCATTCTTGAATGTTGAAGGTTTGAGTGAAAATTTTTAGGATTGTATTGAATACTCAAATGAAGAAACTTCATGTATGGCTAGCAAATAATTAGAAGTTTTTTTTTTGGTAATTATTTTAAAATATTAACAGTGGGTTTTTATAGAGGATCCCAAAACCTTATGTACAAAATTAGCCACAATTCTAATTATGCATCATACCTCTTGGCTATAACAATAAGCCTAATTGCAAGTAAAGCCATCCTAATGCTAAAGACTTGGAGACTGCAAAAAGGGCCTTTAGGCCTGGAAACCCAACAAAAAAATGAAACAGGACAAACCCAAGAGGACACCAAGTAGAGGCCGAAGAACTGGAACAAGGAAAATGGAAAACAAAATAGACAAGACACCATGGATAGCTAATCATGACTCTTGTCCTTTTGAATTTTGGCGCTTTTAGTTCTGCTTTAGGATTGTAATCATGGAGTTAACGGTAGTAAGAATGGAAGCAACCAGGTCCAAAAGTGAATTGCCACAACTCTCCCTATCGCTCGTCATGTCCGATGGGATATGCTATAAAAGGACATCCTTCTCAAAATTTTTGGCTTTTCGTAGACACTGGGAAGATCTACCAGGAAAGGACGATTTGCCACCAATGTTGTGCTTTGGTCGAGAACAAGCAGAGTGGCTGTAGGGAGAGGGCCTATCAACATTGAAATGCGATTTCCAAAAATTGCGTGAGGTAAACCTCATGAAGGGATGTCCGCTCTGGCCAACCTTTCCACCTCGGATGGGAAGCAAGACCGCCACATGATCGGACACGTGGTCGCGAGCCCTTTGTTGGCCATGTGGTCAGCCACATGATTACCTTCTCTCAAAATATGGTTTGCTTTTCGCATACCACGATGGGAGAGAAGCGTTATTGCCTCGAGGATGATGTTGTAGACTTTCTAAGAAGGATTTTTGGTGCCAAGGAGGTAATTCACGATGTTGAGTGAGTCACCATCAATAATTAGAGGCCGAGGGTCCTCAGAGAGTATCTAAATACCTTTTAGAGCACCTCAGGCTTTGGCATAGTGATTTTTCTAGGAACCCAACTCTTCATAGTAGGCCATCACAAGATTCCCATCATGATCTCTAACAACACCCCCAGCACCAGTGGGCCTAGGATTACCCTTAGCCACTCCATCAAAGTTTAATTTAATCCACCCTATGGGGGGCATGGTCCAAACAACACTCCTTCGACAGGGCCCTTTAACAACATCCAAAAATGGCCAGAGATTCATTATTTTAAGAATTGCTTCTTTGCTCGGAAGGTGGGGATGGGGACTAGGAACAACAATAGAATTCTTGATGGCGTAGGATAACGCCCTTTGAGCAACAGAAGGAGGCCCTCAAGGAGCTCTACCAAAGATTCTAGCATTCCTCTCTAACCAAATATGCCAAATTGAATGGTGGAAGGAGGCCTCAAGGAGGAAGTAGAGTTTAGGATTCTTGAAAGGATTAGGCCATTGGTGGAAAGCATCTCTAAGGGAACGGGGAGAGCACCAAAGGATTTGGAAGGAGGATAGGAAAATGCTAAGAACAGAGTGGGAAAATGGGCAATGCAAGAATAAATGATCCCTCATCTCGCAATATGCTAGACACAAGTAACACCTGTTGGGGAAGGCAAAACCTCTCTTGTAAAGGTTGTCAATAGTTAAGGCTTTATTGTGGAAAGTGATCCATGCAAAAAAGTTGATTTTAGGGATGACCCCTTTCCTCCAAACAGTATTACACCTGTAGTCAAGAGCAGTCTTGGTGGTGAGAAGCTCATAAGCAGATTTAACAGAAAACAACCCATCCTCCGTACCACTCCAGATGATTTTGTCATTCCTCCTAGCAGAAGGAATTAAAATTGACTGGAGGATATTAGCAAGAAAGGTAACCTCATTATTAAACCCCTCCACAACTGGAAGCTTCCATAAGGGAAAACAGGTGCTCCGATCTATGAAATCCGCCACCTTGAGTTGGGAGTTTGGGTCAGTCAACCCTCTCAGACCAGCAAGAACCCAAGGGCTTCCTCAGTCGCCCACCTATCCTTCCAAGATAAAATGAGGTTACCATCACACAAAATCTAGCGGGCTCCCAGGCTGATCAAATATCGAGTTTGGAGCATAGATTTCCAAAAAGTCGATGCCACAGAGGAGGTCTCCGCATCCAAGAAGGAATTGGTGCCAAGATACTTCTTTTTAACTAGCTTAACCCACTCCACCGGGTCGCTAGAAAGAATCCTCCAAGCATGCTTCACGATCAGAGCCAAATTCATAAGTCTTGATATTCTCAACCCCAAGCTGCCTTGGTCTATACTCAAGCACCCCTTGTCCCAGGCAACAAGGGGGAGTCTAGATTTCTCTTTGTTTCTAGACCAAAGAAAGGTCCTCTAAATCTTCTTGATTTTGGAGTGAATAGCAACCGAAAGCATGAACACCAACATAAAGTAGGTTGGGATCCCATGAAGACAAGCTTTGGTAAGGGTGGCTTTTTTGGCTTGCGATAGGATTTTACCCTTCCAAGTGCCGAGTTTCTTGTGAAGGCGCTCAAGAATCATGTTCCACATGTCTCCACTGGCCTGCCCACTAAAAGACAGAGGCAACCCCAGATAGGACGTAGGTAGGGAATCAATAGTGCATTCAAGAATTCTAGCAATTCGAAGTTGCCTACGCAGGGGAGTGTTAATAAAGTAGATTTTGCTCTTGATGTAATTGATATTTTTCCTTGTAGCTTGCTCATAACGGGATAGGATCTGCTTGAGTGATTTGGCTTGGGGAACAGACACCCCAGTGGAGATGAGGGTGTCATCCACAAATTGCTGATGAGTGATAGGATCAACCCTAGAAGTTGGCAAAATGCCAAAAATCTTGTTTTGACAAAGAGCCTCTTTCATGGACCAACTCAGAACCTCCGCCAGAAGAATGAAAAGGATGGGAGACAAAGGATCACCCTGTTTGAGGCCTCTGGCACTTTGGAAATACCTAGTTGGGAACCCATTGACCAAGATAGAAAAAAAGGGAGTGGATATACAACTGCAGACAAGGTCAATCCAGTGGGGATGAAAGCCGAACTTGAGGAGAACTACACATAAAAGTTTTTGATCAACCCTGTTAAAGGCTTTGTTCATGTCGAGCTTAAGAAAAAGAGCAGCATTCTTGGAGTGGTAAGTGGAGTGGAGGGTCTCATGGACAGTGATGACACCATCAAGGATGTTTTTGCCTTTAATAGTGCTTCCCTGACAAGGATCAATCAGGAGGGGGAGAACTGTTTTGAGTCTATTGGCTATAGACTTGGTGAGAATCTTGTAAAAAACATTGCACAGGCTTATGGGTCGATAGTCAAAGAAACTTTTGCAAGCAGGAGACTTAGGAATGAGGGCAAGAAATGTGGAATTGAGTTTTAGGTGAATGGATCTGGAAGCTTGAATAACCCAAATAGCATCGCACACATCTAGACCCACAACCTCCCACATGACTTGGAAGAATCAGGGGGGGAAGCCATCGGGGCCAGGGGCCTTATCTGGTTGCATGGAGAAAAATGCTTCCTTAATCTCAAACGAGGAAAAAGGTTCCAAAAGCTTAATGCTTACCTCATGGGGAACTTTAGTCAAAAAATTAGCAAGCAAAGATTTCTAGACCTGAAGGTTTTCATCCGAAGGAGAGCCGAGCAAATCTTGAAAAAAGTCAATCGCTTCGCTCCTGGTTTCCTCTATCTCCCTGGTAATGCGTCCATCCTTACAAGCCACTTCTCTGATCTTGTTGGCCCCTCTGTGCCTCATAGTAGACGCGTGAAAAAACCTCGTGTTAGAGTCTCCATTCTTCAACCAAAGGTCACGAGATTTATGGCACCAAAAAATTTCCTCCCTAGCAAGAATAGAATGAAAGTCCACCAAAAGGCTTCGCTCTTCCTCCCTGAGACCCTCAGTGTAACCCTCGAGTTCCATCCTTTCCTCCAAAACCTTCAGGTTCTCAGAGATGGATTTTTTGGACTCAAAAATGTTGCCGAAAACCTCTTTATTCCAAACCTTCAGCTTTTCTTTAACCATCTTGAGCTTTAAAGCCACCCTCATAGGAGCGCTTCCTTCCACCTTCAATTGCCACCACGCTGAAAACAATCCTTTGAAGTCTATGAGAAATCCACATGGATTAGAATCTGAAGGGGGTCTTAAAAATAGGTCCATTGTCCACCTCCAAGAAGATAGGGTTATGGTCAGACCCAATCCTTGGAAGTGCTGAAAGGATAGCCCTGCCAAGGATGGGAATGGTTTCTTGGGAAATGAAAAATCTATCAAGCTTGACCTGAATCAAACCGCTCCCAATCCTTCTATTACTCTAGGTGAAGGAAGCCCCTTTGAGTTTGATGTCAAGTAGGCCATTAGTAGAGACAAAATCTCTGAAATCCTCCAAGCTACGGCTGGAGTGGTCGGACCCTCCTTTTTTTTTCGAAGGATGAAGGGGATAGTTGAAGTCACCCCCTAAAACCCAAGGAAAATTACTCAAATTCTCCCTCATCTGAGAGATAGCTTTCCACATTTTTGCTCTCTCTGTGGCAGAATTTGAAGCATAAACGTTGGACAAAATCCAAGAAAAATTGGTGGTTTTGGACTAGAACAGTACATTGATGATTCTGTTGGAAGTTGATAGTAGGCTGCCCTCAAACCTTGATGGGTCCCACAGAACCATGAGTCCTCCCGTTGTTCCCATTGTAGGGTTGGACATACAATTTGCCTGGGCCCAAATGGCCTTCACAACTTTATCAGAGGAAATAACATCGATCTTGGTCTCTTGCAAAATAAGGATGGATGGATTAGTCCTCCTACGGAGATCAGCCACTAACCTTTGTTTGGCTGCACCGTTCAGTCCTCTCACATTCCATGAGAGCACTTTCATCTAGATAGTTTGAGGTTTTTCTTGCCTCCCATTCCTTGCTGAGGGGGAGGTTTTGATGCATGCACTTCATCCGTCTGAGCGTCATAGTCATCCAAAACCAACAAACGTTGGGTTCCATTTGCAATGTATGTTGTTGTCTCTTTGTCTCACCTATCTTTGTTAAGAGGATGGCCCTGCTTCCTCTCACTACCAAAATACACACTTTGCTTTTAGCTCCTCATGTTTTAGGGGCTAATGTGATCGGACTGCTCATCCCTCCTTCCCAAGAGGTAATATTATAGTAGTGTCTGTGATTGGCTAAAATCAGGATGACCCATATCTTGGAGTAGAGAAATAGCCTGTGTCATATTTTGGGATGGGGTCCATTCCTTCTCTCCCTGCAATTCACTTTCCAAGTGGGAGTCTGTTCCTTGCTAATTGTCAACTTCAAATTTCTCAGGGTCTGATTGAAGAGTGGGATTCTCTTCAGGCTGAGAGAGTCTACCATAATATTTGAAGGTCCTAGAGAATGGCCTTTCATGTTTGTATTTGACTGCTTCGCCTGACCTTCGCCATGCTCCAGGGGATTACCGTTTTCATGCTTTTGCTTACCCAATTTTTGAAGAGGACACTAGGACTGAAGGTGCCCTTGGGATCGACACTAGGGGCAGAAAGTTGGTCTATTTTCATAGACAATAGCTTGTTTATGAAGAATGGTATCTCCAGACCGAAGAGTGATGGAAGTTGGGAGCTCCGCCTCTAAATCTTCTAGAATGCAAAAATGGGCTTGGAAAAACCTGGTTTGAGCTCGGGTGGGAGGGTCAATGGTGACCAACTCCCCAATGGAGCACGTAATACCCCTTATGAAATTTTCATGCCAACCAAAGAGAGGAAGACTCGGGAGCCTAACCCATATTGGGACGATGTTATGTTCTAGGTTTCAGGATTGAAATCCATGTCCCACTTCCTAAGGAATAAACTTATGCGGCCCAGAAACTATGGCCTGCCAGCCAAAATTTTATAGTAATCCTCCTTATTATTCAGTCTAATGGAAAAAAAACCCTGGGATAGGCCGCCAACTCCATATGACCAGAAGTCCTCCATTTGCTTGCTGCCCACTTTTGGATGGTTTCCATGTCGGGATGGTCGCCAATGAATTTGCCTATGAGGGTAAATTTCTCAAACTCCATGAAGCTTGAAAGGACTTTCGCCAAGATGTCCAGCTCATTCCCAAATGAAAACAACTCTTTGGTAGAGAAACCATTTAGGGTTTCTAAGGTTGCTGCCTGAGCATAAGTCTTTTGAGCCCCACCACCCCCTTTGTCTGGTGGGTCCTTACCCCGACTGACACTGTCGTCAGCCAGGTCTTCTTCAATGGGTTCGAATGCTTTCGTACCTCCAGAATCTTGGTGCCCTTCGACTGCTCCGTTGTGCCCAAGAATCAAACCATGGCCGTTCTCGAGCTCCCCCGTAGATGACTTCCCGCTCATTGACATCTCCCCACCAGGAAACCTACTTTAAAGCACATAAAAATATCTCTTGGAAACCTCCAACCTCTTTTAACAAATTTGTTTATCAAAAATTGGGTAGTTTAGAAGCCCCAAGAACCTAGCTCTATGGCCAACCGTAGTTGTCCCACTCGGGTATACCACATGGCATCGATCACAAACAAGGGGGTTGAATTATTAATAAATCCATAGGTTGGGCATAGAGAAAATGAAGGCCTCTACCAACACACAAGACATTTGCCAACTATGCCTACATATCCAGTAGGGTGGAGGCAGTGGGAATGGAACCTGGGTTGGCCACAACCAGCACCCAGGCCTTATTAATAATTAGAAGTTACTACTCATCCTAAAGAAACTATTACTTTGTTTGATCAACAAGATTTATGGTGTGGAATAGATGGACACATTCTTGATTGGATGCCAAATTTTGATGCTTCTAAAAAGTAGGTTATTGATGAAGGAATACAAAATGATGGTGGTGATGATAGATATCATGGAGAAAAAGAAAATACTATAAGGTCTCATCAAATAGTGGTAAATGAAAGTGCACAAAAGGTAGACTCTTATCCTTTGTATTCAAACATTCAAGAATCAAGTAAATTTATGCATAATCATTTATTGGTTTCCACTGTTATTTATGATGAGATGTCATTAGAAGTTGATGAAAAAATAGAAGAGATTCTTATTCCCACCAAAAAAATGACTGTATTGCTAAATAAAAAAGAAAACATGCTTGAATCATTGAACCAAGTTCAGCAACAATTAACAATTCAATCTAGGATACAAAACTATAATGATGCTTATTTTGTAAATATCCTAGATTTTTGTAAATTGTTATTTGAATATGATTGGCCTAAAAACATAGATGATGATATTACGTTAAAAATTTTAGAAATAGCTTTCTATTTTAGAGAAATCCTATATGCTTGTGAAAATGAGAATTTAAGTCAAAGTGATCAATCAAGGTTTGAAATTCCCATCTTGTTGAATAAGCATAAGATCATAGATGAATTAAATATTAAACATGAAATTGTTTATAAGTTTGAAACAAATTAGTGGGGTGTGAAAGGTAAAATGAAATTTGTTATATGGTTTAGTCTAATCCTCATTTGGTTAAAACTATGTAAATTTTGGCATGCATATAATGATATATGTCTTTTAAGGTGTGCCTATCATGTTTGAGATCTAGGGAAATGATGGCAAAAATTTTGCAGTGTCTTGTACATAATGTATATTTTTGTAAATAGTATTTTGGATTTTATTTTCTTGTTTTTATGTTTTGTTTAGTTGGCTGTTTTATGAGTTTGTTAGTTATTTTGTTGATGTGTTAATGTGCAATGTTGTTGATGTTTTGTTGTTTTGTTGTTAAGTGTTGTCACATTTTTTTGTGTTTTTTTGAGTACAATGATAAATTAACTTTTCTAGTTTTGGAGCTTCATGATTTTGACGTGTGATTCAAGTTGATATAATTTCAAAGTGGGTTTTTCAAAAGTAAGGTAGTTATGATTGATATATTGGTCATTTGTTGGTTGTGTTTGGTTTTTGATCCTAGACCACATAGGATGAGATTACCTGGTTTGAAAACCTATGAAACCTAGAGAAAAGGAAAAGTGAGATATTGGTTTATGTCCTCATGAATGTGAACTAAGATAAGGCAAATATGAAAAATTGGAATTATATTGCAAAAATTCCACAAGTATGAAAAATACACTTGCATTTCATAACATTGCATACATCACCCTTGCATTCCACATTTCACATCCCATAGAAATATCATTTATCAAATTCAAAAGTTTTAATTGGTTTTAGCAAAAGTCATCTTGCTTTAATTAGGGGCATTTTCACAAAGACATTTTGTACAAAACTATAAAAGAAAGCTTCATGTTTACACACCATAGTTTCCAAATCCCTAAATGTTTTCAGTCACTCAACCATTTCTAGTGTAGTAGGCAACCGTCAAAAAGCATGCCATAATTTCTTAGGGTCATTGCACAATATACACTAAAAAGATCTTGAGATCGAGAAATGATGTTGAAATTATCTGGAACTAAGCACAATTTACACATATTAAAAACATTTTCGATAAAATGGTCAAAACCATCCTTAGAAAAAAGTGTAAGGTGAAAATGGCCATCCTTGTCAGTCCTATCACGCAACATAGTCCATAAAATTCATTGTTTTATCATAAATATGTGAAAATCCAAACAAAGTTAGAGTAGTCAGAGTAGTAAGGATAGGGTTAAATTCTCATCACACTTTTGTTGAGAATCCAATTTCCGAAAGCTCTAAGTCTATTCGCATCATTCATCAATGGATCGTAAGGATTCGTACTACTCGTTTGTTAGAAGGAAGGGTAGTCATCCCCAAGGTTCAAGAAATCAAAAGTTAAAGCTAAACACATCATTTATCAATGGATCATAAGGATTCATACTACTCGTCTATCAGAAGGAAGGGTAGTCATCCCCAAGGTTCAAGAAATCAAAAGCTAAAATATGGACTATGGGGTTAACCTCCACTGGGGCTATAGACGCTTGACTGGCAGTGGAGTACGCTCATGCATGGTGATATGTATCGTTGAAAAGCGAGACCTATGATCATTTTAAATGGGTAGGCTAGCCTTGTGTTTCTTTCATAAGAGATTTAATCATTTTGGTCAAAATGAGGTAATGAAATCACTTGCGCACACACTGGTTCTGGAGGATAGTAAGGTCATAACTGAGCTCTTGATCTTGTAAAGGAATTCTTGGCACACACATTGGTCCTAAGAGGGTTAGACAGGTTTTAGTGTGTTTGTTTATTGTACTAGAATGTTTGAGTCTCTATAAGACAGACAATTCATTTCAATACATTCTTTAGCTCATATCATATTATTTTCCATATCATCTTATTGGTCATGAAAGGTCATTTTTAGGGCCCCTGATTAAAGTACGATGACAAGCATGGCCAAAACAAATATTTATATTGAAAATGATCATTAATACATATCACATGATTCCAACCAATAATACATCATATTCTGCATAAATCATCTATGATTCCAGTAATTCATATTTGTATTGGTCTATTCTCATTCTCTGGATGCTTATCAATGCTTGTGATTCTAATATTCATATTTTGTGTGTTTTTAGAGTTTGGTTTTTAGTCAAAAATGTCCAAGGACATTTACCAGCAGAGTCACCAATTTTGTGACGTCCTTCACAACGACCCCAAAATTGGGGACCCACCTTAAATTTTGTGATTTTGGGAATTTTTTTATCTGATTTTGCTCGCATCAATGTCTTGGAAAATTTGCTTTCACTTTGGAATTGCTGACATATTTACATTTTGAAGGTTTGAATGTAGTTGCAATGCTTCAAAACTGAATATTTTGATTATTTGCATATTAATTGCATTATTTCAAATCAAATAATTTGATTAAAATCATTTTCAAAGGTTTAAATGAAATAATTTGATTAAAATCATTTTCAAAGGTTTAAATGAAATAATTTGATTAAAATCATTTTCAAAGGTTTAAATGATTAATTTTCATTTAAATAATTAAATTTTATTTTAGGGTTAACCCTAAAATTAGTGCAAAATTGAAATGAACATATCTTGAGGCAGAGAACTCCATTTGATCTCATTCAAAACTTAGTAAAAAGATATGGATTTTCTCTTTCTAATGATACCAAACTTGCAAGATTTCATATTTCAATTTCACCAAAAAAATAGCGGGTTAATTTAGCAATATGAGAACTTTGAAATACTTTTGAAAAAAAAGAAAGTTACGGGAAAGTAATTTGGTTTTGTTTTGATATTATGATTATTGTTTCATTATGTAGGTAATACAAGGGCAAGGGTTTGAAGAAGATCGTTATAAGATCCGTTCCCGATGATGAAACTGAATAACTAAACTTTTCAAATGATAAATAAATCATTGAGATTCATGGAAAGGGCCAGACATTTTATACAGAGAAGGAGAGGAATGATTGGAAGGAGCAAAGCTACATATTCATTGGAGGAAAACAGAGAAGGCTATTTGCATAACAATGGAAATTATTGTAAGATTTTATAAATTGTTTTAAGCATTTTGGATCCAGATTTGTGCACAAACTGTATTTGGAATTAATAAAGTGCTTATTGCAATTTCTTAATAGTTTGTATACCTTAGAAGATTGCATCAATTTATTTGATTTCACTGTGTGAATACTGGTGAACATTGAATTGGTTTTAGAATTCTGTAAATGGAAATTTGTTCCGTTGAATTTTTTTGAGACATTAGTTTAATTTCTAAAGCTTATATCTTTTATTATTTTATTTTTATTTTGAAAACTATAAATTATAACTTAGTATATTTTATAAAATAAAATTATATGACTAAGTTATAATTAAATTTATAATTCGAATATTACATTAATTAATATTCGAATTAATAAATTTAAGAAGGGATAAATGAATATTCTATTCCTCACCTTAATTTCATAAGGTTGAGGAACTTGGATTGATATCTCTAAAATTCAATTTGGATTTTATTTACAGTATAGTTCTATCTATTTCAGAAATCCAAATTTCAAACTAGAGATCACATTTACTCTTTTGAATATTTAATTTCATAAATATTTCAAAAGATAAATATTATAAGCAAATCTAATTTATAAACTTTATTTTATCATAAAATCCAAAGTTTATAGATTAGTTTCATATTAAGCCCTAATATTTTATCATTGACAAGGTTTTGGAACCTTATAAATTGGGCAAGACATTATTTCATTTATTCACCTCTTCTGGGTTTGATTTATAATTTCATGAGGGAGTTTGAATAAATGATTGCTTTATAAAATAAACATTTGGGAAGTGAATTGATTATAAATATATTATGTTCCAAAGGTTTATCAAGTTTATAAAATTTCATTTACTTTGATTTTTATTAAAGTTAAATTGAAATTTAATATAAAATGCTAGATTCTTTTTATGCTAATTTCATTTAAAGCATTTTGAGACATTAAATTGAAGAAAGGAAATAAAATTTGGTATACTTTAACCTAAGATCATAAAACAAATTTTATTTTGTTGAATTGATATCAAAGCATGTTATACATGATAAACTTGAAATCATTTACCTAATTCCAGGCCCCTTGTAAACAGTTGTTCACAAATCCAACAGTTATTCAAGAACTCATTGATGTATATACATATGAAATGTTAGATATAACATAAGAACCTTGGAGATATATAATATTATTTTCAAGAGAGAATCATAATTCTGAGTTTGTCGGGTGGCTTTATGACTGGAAAAAATCACACCTCAATAGAACTACTACTTTTGAGGTTGATAGTGCTTTGGCTAAAATATCTTATTTTGTTGATTTCCATAGGATGTTTGATTTCCTTGATTCTAATTCTTTGGATTAAATCTGTAGTAGTTTGTATTGTGTTATTTATTTCTATATATCTAACAATATATGTTATTCCAAGGTCTTTGTCCTTTTGAGGATGATGCTATATTTCCTTGTGGATTATCTTTTGTCACTAAATAATTGTTAGTCATTTCATCTTTAACTATATTTTCTACGTCATATTCTTGGAGAACATTGAATAACTTATCAAAGGAAATATCTTTACTTAAAATTTGCAAGGAGGTAACTAGATGCTTGTATCTATTTGGAAGTTCTCTCATGGTCACTTGAACTATACATTTATCTTTGATCTCTTCTCCTAATGTTAACAATTTTCCTTTGATGCACCTAGGGGTGCAGCACAATAGTTTGGGCTTTGGCTCTTCTTTGGGAGGTCCAAGGTTCAAACCATGGCTTGGGTGAGTTTGTGAGGGGTGGGTGTGTGGCTCCCTGGTGGAGTTGTTGTAACAGGTTGGGTATTCCTGGTCAAAACCCCCATATCTTAATATTACCAAAAAAAATAATTTTCCTTTGATATTTGCTATCTTAGAAATAGCTCTTTACTTTCACCATTGTTCATTTTTAAGGAATGTAATTGAGTTTGAAGTTTTAAAATGGTAGCTTTATTTTTCCCTTCAAATATTTTCTCTAAGGATTTCCATGCATTTGTAGATATTTTTGCTGAACTGATATATGGTTGTATTTCATCTATGATAGCAAATGTTATTATCATTAATGCCTTAGCATCACTCTCTTCAAAATTTTAGATTTCTATATCATCTAAAACTGGTTTAGTTTTTTTTCCTATAGTAATTTCCCAAAGTTTCTCAAATGTCAAGATGGCCTTTACTTTGTTTTTCCATGAGAAATAGTTTGGACCTTTAAGTAATTGAGATTCTATAAGAATAAACTTATTTGATGTCATGTTGGTCGTAGTAGTCTACCTTATATCTCCCTGTTAATGATATATGCTATAAATATGATTCACTTCTATCACTTGCAACCAACTTTTTGTAGAAAGTCTTTTAGAAATACAATTTCATAGATAAGAGTTCAATAGCTTTAGTTGGATTGTCTATGTCCTTCTATCTCAATATTCCAACTATAATTTTGATGCACTCAATAACTTAATCTATTCACCTATGATTCAATGCATTAGAGAGCTCTAAAACTTCTATGATATGAATTTGGTGTAGGATACATTATGTCTCCCTAATTAGAAGTTTTGTTTTGAAATTTTATATATTTGCAAACTAACCTTATATCTCCTTTAAATTTTGCAAATAGTTGAAGCACTAATAATAAAGATTTTAATGCTTCTAATTTCTTCTTTCTTCTCAAAAATAAGTAATGTGATTTCTAGGGTGTCTTCCACTACTTTATAACTCCTACTAAATATCCCTAGATTAATATTAAAGTTGATAATATTATCACTCCTTAAAAATTTATGAAGGCAATAAAACTTATATATTACCTTTATATCAAGCGCTTGCTTACTATGGTATGAATCTGAAAATCACCTTGTAGTCTCCTCCAATGGCACAATATTATCCAGTGCTTTTCTATGATATATTTTCATTCTTCAATGTTGCCCCTATGTTCTTCAATGCACTCCTTTTGGCTTTAATGCTCCTCAACACTTTGCTATACCTTTTTCTTTGTCTCTCACTCCTTGTTACGTGCCCTTGTATAGGTGCTTCCAAAATATGGATGTCCACTATGACAATTGTCACAAATATTGAAAGAAATGAATTCTTATTTGGTTGGACTTTATTAGGTGGATCTGAATTAGGACAAATGATGCCATTTTGAGCACTACACCTTATGGCAGGTTGATACAAGTGGTATAACTCTTATTTTGGACATTATATTTTGTATGGAGTGCTTCCTTTTAGGAGTTACACTTTGTATGAGCGCTTCTCTTGGTGGTAAACATTATGAAATGATTCCACCTTGTGCCAAGTGGTACTTTATTCCTTGCAAAGTTTGTCAAGTGTCTTCTTTCACTTTTTCTTGACCTTTACCTCCATGGATATTCATTTGGTGTGTGGTTATCTTCTTCCTTCATTGTGTAATGGCATATTATTTCTTCACTATTCCTATGAGTGAAATATTTCAATAATGTGCTTCTGCTACAAATTTTCACCTCCTTTGATGAGTTTGAAGAACTTAAGTACTTGGTGCTTTGGTTGTCTCATAGAAATGTTAGAACTTTTCTATATGAACTGTTGTCTTTGATGAGAGCTTGTCTTCTCAATGTACGTGTGATAGTTAAATTCAAGCAATATTATGAGCTATGTTATCCACTCAACTAAACTTACGATCAATGTGTGATTATTCACTATGTATTGGCTATATTCACACTCTTTCTTGACGTCAATATGTTGCCTATTCTCTCATTGATGAGAAAACCTTTTGATAAACCTTTATTTTCCTTCACCAAAGACCTTTCCGTGCACCTTCTTATGTCCTCTCCAAGGACTCTTTTGATGCTAGACATCTCTAAACAAATATCTTTCTCCTTCTATAACTATCACCTTCTCGTTGTATGCAAATTATACGCAGATTTACTCTTGTTATCCATTTGTTCTTATGTAGCTATGTTTCATATTATAAGCATGATGCTCTTAGTAACTTTCCTCCTTGAATAGTGCTTAGATTTTTTTACTATTGCACATCGAGTGCTTTCAATATGTGCTCTCTTATGACACCTTTAATCTTGATGCTATGAAAACATAGAGACATTTACCCCCCTATGATCTTGAACTAGTTCTCCTTATCTTTTGTAATACTGGTTGGGGTGAAATCAAGTGTTGCTTTCAATGTTTGGCAACTTCTTCCTTGCTTGGTTACTTCAATACTCACTATCCAAGCTTCTTAACTTTATGTAATCTATAGTCTTCTTTTATTTAGAGTAAACAATAAAATGTTGATCAATTTATTTCTCTCAAAATGTACCTAACTTCTATTTTTCTCTTATGTGCAGGTTTAGACCTTGTAGATGATACTTTCTACACTACTTGAAACAAATCTTATTTATGCAACCTTTAAACTTGAAACTAGTTCTTAATAACCTTAATGAGAATCCAAATATAAAGGCTTAACTAAAGAACTTTTTTATTTTGCACCCTTTGTTGATTACATTTTTCACTTCATAGATGGTGATGATGATGGTGATTAAGGTCACCTTAAATTTTTGCATTTTGTAAATTTTATTGTATCTCTTCTAGGCTGTCCAAAATAGCTCACTTTCTCACCTTTTTGCAACTTCAATACTTGATTAATATGTTGCTCAATATTGTAACTTGGTGTTTTAAATGCTCCTTCAGTATGTACCTCTGAAATATGATATTTGGTAACTATTAATGCTGTCAAAATCTCCTTAATTTGTAGCTAATTTCCTTCTCTAAAAGGTTATCCAATTTATGTGGAATTTGCAGCTCTAATCCTCCTTTTGAATACATCGTTATCTCCTTCAATTTGCTGCTTTTTTTCTGTCCATGAACTCTATATTTTTACAGCTCTAAGTGTGGTCAATATGTTTCCTTTTATTTGTTCTTCAAATCTAAAAAAATATATATTGTAGGCAGTCAATACATTCATTGAAAATCTATCCTTGAATCCCAAAAATTTGGTAGGATCCTCCCCCAAATCACAGCTAATATGTTCACTCAAGAACCCTTCAATGATGGCCCCCAAATCTCTCATATTTGGTGGTTTTTCTATCTCCTTTCTCTTGCCAAATTTTGAGTTCAAACTAGATCTTCTCCTCAAAAAATCTATCAATATTGAGATCTATTCTAGACTACCTTGTGATTTGATAATATTCTTTCCAAACCTTCTCCTTTGGGCTTATCATAAAATGGCGATGATTATGCCAATTCCTTAGCTTCTTCCGTGGTAGTAATTTCTCCAATGAGTTCTTCTAGGAACTTCTTCAATAAGGTTCACCAAGCCTTCTTCTCGTTTCTCCTTGAGACCTCTCCAAGATCCTCAAACTTACATCTTCAAAATATTCAATGAGACCCTCCTTGGCCTCTTCAATATTCAACTATGAAAGTTTCGTAGTGAGATATTCTATGATATCTTGAATCTATTGCTACTAAAATCTACAATAGAAAATTTTTTAGTTCTTCTCAATGCTCAATCTTCCTATATGGAAGTTCTTCAATAGGGCATTCAATGGACCTCTTCTTCAATGTGAAGTTTTTAGTATTTAATGGAGATCACCAATCTCCAATATTTTCTAGGACTCTTCTCCTTTAGTATCTTCAAATTCAATGGGATATGCTTTCTAGGACCTTCCTAGATTTACAATCTTCAATGTGGCTTCCTTTGCCACTAGATCTCTCCTCAATATTTTAACTAGGAGTATTCAATATGTAAATCTCTTAATGGGACCTTTCTCCTTAGGCCTCCAAATATTGAATCCTTATTTTTCTACAACAAAGAATTAATCCCTACACGAGGAAAGTTATGTCGACCTTCAGGTAATGAATATGGAGTTCTTCTCTATCTGTTGTAGGAAGATTCCCACATTATAAGAGTAATTTTTTGCAACAAGAAAACCTTAGATGATAGTAACCCAATGGTTTTCATAAAAACTTATTTTCTCTCTTTCAATGAAATATTAGAGATAATAAAAATTCCTATGACTCTAAATAAAATGATCTTCACTAGTTGGATTGCCAATCTAGTGGATGCAATGTTGAGTTCTAGTCTTCACAAGTTTTTGCAACTCTATGGAAAAACTCTAGCCAAATAAATCATGTGGTTTTCTCTACTTTCTATTCTTCTATCTAGAGCTACTTCTATCAAAAATCTATTATGATGGTATTTGCATGCAGTGACGCACTATGGCAGATCCGATTTGTAAATACTCAATAATAGCAATGGTGATCACTTTGATATTTCCTTTGATCCACCGTGGCTTTGATGCCATTATTAGCTTTTGGAGTCTTAAACTTAAAGGAAATGTGATCACAAGTATATAAATAAGCATGCAATGTTATAACTATAATAAAGAAAACTTAACATGCATGAAAATATGATAAAATACTTGATACAATGCTCCTATCATGGAATTTACAACTCCTCCATGATATCAAAATGGAGCTACATTGTGCCCTACTACTACTCTCACTTATGCACTATTGACTCTCCCCCTAAACACTCACAATGAGGCCTTTATATAGAAAAATAGATTCCTTGCCTCTCACTCAACCCTAAGACTCATGTACATGTGGACTACATACACATTTACATCACTGTATATTTTAACACTTGTGCATTTATTAAATTACTCTAATAAATTATTTATCTCCTAATATAATCTTACTCTAAATATGTACCCACGAAGGTACATTAGTAAAGAACCAAATGATGTAATATATTCCAAAAGGGTCATGGGAGCAAAATATAGAATAATGTAGGAGTGTTCACAAGAGAAAAATATTATACAATAAAAATAGCTAAAGGATGAATAGGAAATAACTACAAAATGAATGAATGAACAAGAAACAACTATAGAACCAATGGATCACCAAGAGATAATTGCATTACAAATTGAACAATAGGAAGGAAATGAAGAGATATTGCTGGGAGAAAATAGAGAGACACAATCTGACTAATAATAAGAATGATATGAAGAATAGGAAGAAGGAACTAGCCAAGGGTTATCGATATATTTTATGATTGAAATGCTTACTTTTCGTTTTATCGATGAAGAAGGAGACATTGATGATCAGGTAGATGAGTTATTTGAGAGAGTAATGGATATGTTCAATCATACATGATTGCAATTTTGGTTGGATTGTGTAGGAAATTTTAGATATTGGAAGGCTAGAGCATATGATGAAATGGTTAAAGCAATAAAATTGGTAAGAAAATAAGAGAGGATAAGAAAAATTATTGAAATCTATGCAAAATAGGCTTGGGATTTAATCGATGGTGGAGTAACAAGAATTATTAGAATGGAAGAGTTACCAAAATGAATAAAGACTAATTATAGAGTACCTTCAAGAGTATATTGAAGAACACAATCTTATACAGAGAGGGGGGGTGAACAGTATAAGACCACTTTTTACTTTTCTATCCAATCAATATTATGCAATGTAAAGATATCAATATCAATAGTAGTAATCAAAGCAATGCATAAATCACCACACACAATATAGACACCAATTTTACGTGGTTCACCCAATGTGGGTGACTCCATGGAGAAAATATTTCACTAAAATTTTCTCAATCAATCTCTTGGGAATCCTTTCCCTATTACAATGTTTATGGACCTCTGTCCAAAGGAGACATCAATCCCCTAATCTAGTTCATGGATATCTATCCACAGGAGAACTCCTTTCTCCTTAGCTCTGATTTATGATCTTCTAGAAGAATTGTTGCCCCACTACTCTAGCTAATGTATCTCTATCCAATGAAGATACCTATCCTCACTACCCTGGCTAATGGATCTCTATCCACTAGATACTATCGTCCTCTATACTTTCACTTTCCAAAGCTTGCTCTCAACTCTACACTAAACATAGTCCTTCGGTCTAGCATAAATTTGCTCAATATCTATCTCTGGTTTGGCATAAACCTATCCTCAAATATGTACCAAAATATGTCCTTAAATCTATACTAAACATAGTCCTTCGATCTAGCACAAATATATCCTCAATCTCTATCCTCAAGCATTAACACAAAGCTTGAATAAATATCAAATCAAATCTGCTAGATCTTCCCCAAACCTTAACTCAAGATTTAAACAAATCATAAGGCCTCCATACGCTCCTCTGGATGATTTGCAAACCATCTCCCCTTGATTCCAGATTTTTTTTACTACTTTTTTTGACTGAATCTCATCAATTTTTGTTTCTGGCAACATGATAATAGTTGGATTCACTTGATTTCTTATTGCACTGACTTCCCTGTGTTTGGACAGGCCATTGAGGCCTCTCACATTCCATGAGAGGAACCTCATTTAGATTATTTGAGATTTCTTCCTCTCCCCCTCCCTTGAGGGAGTTTTCCTAATTTGTTGTCTTAAGAAACCGAAATAACCTGTTGAAACAAGATTCTTTGTTTTCCATTGGCAATGTCATTATTAGTTTTAATTTTTTGATGCTCAGCATTTGATATTCTCCCTCTTATTTTTTCATTGCCAAAATCTATAGGAGACTTTAGAGTGCTCCTGGTTTGTTTAGGACTAAACTGGGGGGAGGCAATTTGTTGCAGAACCGAACTGCCATATTCCTCAGTCTAAAGAATTTCACATATCTCCACCCCTACATCCAAATATTCTCATTTTTTCCTATATTCCCCTAGTCTGCAGGATGACTCCTTGGTAGGATTCACCTGGATCCTAGTGATGATGTTAGGGAGATGAGATTTTTTATTTTCCAATGCCTCAAATTTCTTCCTAAGTTCTTAAGAATTAGGGTTTGGCTTTGGGATGCCCATTGGGCTTGAAGTATTTTTAGCATTGGGGTTTAAGGATCCCAACTTGGATGGGGATTCTAGAGATTGAGCATTAGGGTTTGGCTTTGTGATACCCATGGGGCTTACAGTAATTTCAAAATTAGGGATTGAGTATCATGACTTGGATGGGGATTCTAAAGAGTTAGAAAGGTTATCCTGAAGGTTTTGGGCTTCCATGTCTTTTGATAATCCTCCTACTCCCATATTCGATAGAATTGAAAATTTATTTGAAACTAGAGGATTGGAACTTAACTGAGTATTTTGGTTGCCAAAAACCTATTTTTTTCCTTTGTCTTGTTGGGACCTTGCACCCTCTCTTTTATTTTTTTGGTAGACATACTTTTCCTGACTAAAATCACCTCTACCAGGGAAACTCCTCAAATTTCCTCTATCTAGCATTCTATGCTTCTGCTTTTCTCTATTCATTGCCAGGTTAGGGCATTGATTATGTCCTTGATTTTTGCATTCTACACATAATTTTGGTCTGTTCTTATATTCTATCGATTGTTTTCGATAGTATTCTCCATACTCTAGCTCCACAAACCTTGGAAATTCATTATCCAAATTAGCATTTACGCATATTCGTGCATGAGTCATCCTTGTCCTGGCCAAGGTCGTATGGTCAATGGAGATCAGGTCCCCTATAGTTCTGGCTATGCCTTGCAGCCAATATTCATTAAATAATTGGGTAGGTAGACTCGGGAGATGAACCCAAATAGGGGTAATGTTAATATTTTGCTTTTCAAGGTCAAAATATTTACCCCATCATTTGAGAAAAAGGCTCCTTTTGCCCAAAAACCAAGGAACTCCTGTTAAAATGTGGTTAGCATCCTCTATATTGTTAAAATGGATAATGAAGAACCCTCGAGTTAGAGATACCAACTCCAAGCTGCCTATCGGTCACCATTTACCCATCGTCCAAGCCTTGATAGTCTTCATGTCCAGCCTACCTCCCAAAAACTTACCTACCAGGGAGAATTCTTCCATTGAAAGAAAAGGGCTCATGGAACTTGCTAGGGAAAATTTTTTATTATTTACTGGAACTAGGGGCGAAAGAGAGAGAACCTCCTTTATTTTTCCTCTAAGAGTCTCAACAAAAGACAACCACTTCGTAGGCCCCACATTGTCCTTCGTATCTTTTTTTGGGGTCTTTCTGAGGAGGGTCGGGCCCTCGCATGATGTTTACCTCCAAATATACCGTAGCCTGACCACCTTCCTCTAGATACTCGCTTGATCCATGCTTGAGGTTCCCACCCACCCCTTCCATACCTGCTCTACCTCTACTACCTTGGCTGAGATTCCTGCCCAAAAAATTCAAATCCTCACTCCCATTGCACTCGCTAAACCTCAGATCAATCATTCTTGATGATGCAATTACAAGTACTTACTTTTGCCTTGTCTGCATAGTAGCTCTTCTTTTGTCTTTGAAATAACTTATTTTCTTGTTTGCTTTGTCCATCCTTACTTTTCTTTTGGTACATGCATTTTTTTGATTCTTTGTTCCTGTAATCTTGTTTTTCTTCATCATTATTATTTTTAGCTTCTCGATAATCAACTGCATAATAACCATGCTTTCCACAGTTGAATCATCTAACAAATTTTACATCTTTAAATCTTCTTGAATCCTTATTCCTTCTGCCATAATTAGCTTCTTCATCATTGGATGACTCATTCCTCAATTCTGACTTCTTACCCTTTGTTTCCTTAATTGATTTAAAGGTTGCTTCTTTTCGAATATTAGGTTCCTCTTTTGTTCTTAACTCAAAAGCTGTAAGAATACCAAGTAACATATCTCTTGTCAAAGAATCACCATATTTTGATTCTTCTATTGCAGAAATATTTTCATTGAATCTCTTTGGAAGAGATCTTAATATCTTATCACAAATATCTTATTCTTCAATATTAAGTCCAAGTCCTTACATAGCATTAACAACCTCATCAACTCAAAGTAGATAAGTACTAATATTTTCCTCATCCTTCATTCTTAACTCTTCAAATTGTCCTTTGAGATTTCGTATCTTTACTTTCTTGACACATTTATCTCCTTCATATATGCTTTGCAACTTATCCCAAATTTCTTTTGCATATTTAAAATGCATAACTTTTATTGATTATGTTCTATAAAAACCTCTCAAAATTGCATTCATTGCTTTTAAATTGTAATTATGTAGGAGCTTACCTTCCTTATCTGTAGGTGGATCAATTGGTGGTATGTATCCATTTTCAACTGCTTCCCAAATTTCATTGTCGAGTGCCATAATGTGAATCTTCATTCTCATACTCTAATATATATAATCCTTCTATCAAATATTGGTGTTGAATTATCTGAGGACACATTCTTGGAATCCATTGTGTTCTTGAAAGCTTTTCCTTCAAGTTGTTAAATTCTTTTGAAGGAACCTGCTCTTATACCAATTGAAGAACACAAGCTTATACTGAGAGGGGGGTGAACAATATAAGACCACTTTTTACTTTTCTTTCCAATCAATATTATGCAATGTAAAGATAACAATATCAATAGTAGTAATCAAAGCAATGCACAAATCACCACACACAATAGAGACACCAATTTTATGTGGTTCACCCAATGTGGGCTACTCCACGAAGAAAATATTTCACTAAAATTTTCTCAATCAATCTCTTGGGAATATTTTTCCTATTACAATGTTTATGGACCTTTTCCCAAAGGAGACACAAATCTCCTAATCTAGTTCATGGATCTCTATCCACAGGAGAACTCCTTTATCCTTAGCTATGATTGATGATTTTCTAGAAGAACTATTGCCACCACTGCTCTAGCTAATGGATCTATATCCACTGAAGACACTTGTCCTCACTGCCCTAGCTAATGTATCTCTACCCACTAGAGACTATCATCCTCTATACTCTGTCACCTTCTAAAGCTTGCTCTCAACTCTGCACTAAACACAATCATTTATTCTAGCACAAATTTGCTCAATCTTTGTCTTTGGTTGGACACAAACATGTCTTCAAATTTGTACAAAAATCTATCCTCGAATATATACTAAACACAGTCCTTCGATATAGCACAAATCTATCCTCAATCTCTATCCTCAAGCCTTAACATAAAGCTTGAATCAATCTCAAATAAAATCTGCTATATCTGCTCCAAACCTTAACTCAATATTTGAAAAAATTAATCAACTCTGCTCATAAGTCTTCTCAAAGACTTATCTCAAATCTGCCTTGTAAGATTCCACAAAATCTCACACTAATCTATCCACAAGTCCTCTCTAGAACTTGCCCAAATATTCTCAACAAGTTCTCACTAGAACTTGTCCAAATTTTCTCAACAAGTCCTCACTAGAACTTGTCCAAATCTTCTCTCAATATGTATTGTAAGCTTCCACAAAATCTCACACAAATATGTCCACAAGTCCTCTCAAATACTTACCTCAAATATGCTCAACAAGTCCACACTAGAACTTGTACAATCTCATAGAAACATAAAAAGAATTGTTAGAGACTCAATATGCTTCACATTAATCACAATGCTCAATCACTTTAAATCACTCTTTTAGAAACATACAGAGAATTATTAGAGACTCAATATGCTTCACATTCACCTCAATGCTTAATCACTTTTAATCACTCTTTTAGAAACATATAGAGAATTTTTAGAGACTCAATATGCTTCACATTCACCTTAATGATAAATCACTCTTTTAGAAACATACAGAGAATTGTTAGAGACTCAATATGCTTCACACTCACAAAATCCCAATCACTTTCAACCTATCTTTTATCATAGAAACATATAGAGAATTTCTAGAGAATCAATATTTTTCACACTCATCAATACTCAACCTCTTTCTCAAATTCATAATATAAAATAATTTGTTTCATTGAACTTGAACTATCACTTCACACATCCACTTGACTAGGATCAACCAACTCTACTCAACCAATCACTCAATGAAATGATCCCTGCTTACAAAACCTAGTCCAAGTATATGAACATTCACTCAAATTTTTTCAACAATGCTTATCAACCAATCTCACATAACAATGATACTCATGTTCTTTGCAAATCCTAGTTCAAGTTCTTCACTCAATTACCCACTTCAACAATAATGCTTATCAAAATAGATGTATAGCATTCACTTCATAATGGCTCAAAAACTCAATAAGGAAACCTAATCAAATCCTTTTCACTCCAAAGTTATTTTCAAAAAACCAACCAATCAACTCAATCAAGGAAGAATATGCCCATAACTTTTTTCTTGATGAGAAGTAGACCACACAAATCTACCACAATCATAAACACTTTTTTGGTAAACTCAAGGAGGTTAGATATCAAAATATTACTCCAATATTCTCTCAAAAATATTCCTTGGACACAAAAAATAATCAATGCTCAAATATACCTTATTTCTCCCTTTTAAAATTAACACTCCTCAAACCATACATAAAAACAATTACTTGGATACACCTTATCAACTCCAACTTAAAATAATATCCAACACCACAAAAATCACAACCAGTATTTCTAAAATACCTTTATTTCTTTTTAAAACCCTAAAACAAATAATATCAAAACTTTATTTTACAATATCCTTATAACTCCCTAAAACCTCATATACCACATAAAATATGCAAAAAATAATTTTTAATACCTCAACAACTTTTTCGACAAATTTGGTGCTCAAAATTTAATGCATACCTTATTATCCCTCAAAAGGATTTTAGTGTGATTCAATCCGCCGTCTCCTCAAGCACAATGCACCTTAGCACCTTGGAGCCCACCATGTGGGCTAGAAGCACCCACGTGAAGGAAGCAAAGCTTCCTCCCCTTTCTACCAACGTCCACCGCGATTTCCAACCAAAATGCAAAATGAAAGATCCTTTGCAGGGGATTCGAACCTACGTCTGTCGCTTCCCTAACGACTTGCCACTACCACGCTTGCCAACTGCACTATCGGTATTTGGTGACCAAGGCTACCTCCTTGGTGTATGATGTAATATCACCTTATTTTAGCACTTTAAACAAAACACAAAGCTCTCTGTTGCACCCACGATTCACATAAACACATAGCATAAGATTTAATTCAAAAATGTTCGGGAACTTATGGTAAGGTGGGTAATCCTCCTTTTATACACATGGTAAATGTTCTTCCCACATCAGTGCTTAGAAATTCGAATTAATTTTAATAACAATCCTTAGGGTTAGTTAAAGATTAATATAAATTAATCTTATAAAAGCTGGACAACCTGCCCGAATTCATGGCAGCTTCTAGGGCGGACAGCGCAGAATACTGTGGCAGCCATAAAAGCTAGACAGCCTACCCGGATTCATGGCGGCTATCGATTCCACCATGTAAATTCAAAAAAAAAAATATCAAAATTAATTAATAATTAATTTAAATAACTTTAAGTTAAGTAAATTAATTTATAATAAAAATTATATTAATTAATTTATAATTAATTTAAAACTTCCCTTTATAATATTATAAAAGATATTATAATATTATTCACTTGGGCTTTTTGCACTTTAGACCATATCTGATGTCCTGAAACCGGGTCTTGATCAACTGAAACTGGAGAACCTAAAACTGATGTTGCCCACTAAAACTGCCATTGACTGGTGTGGAAATCTTGACATCAATGACCACTCACTCTTGACATCAATGACAACTTATCCACTCAAAATTTCCAACATATATATGGATTTAAGTCACTTTCAACAATGTCTAGCAAATACAGTAGAAGCAGAATACATGAGAGCACCACCAAAAATGGCATCGCTATTCTACAAGTATAATTTTTTGACACATTGGATGGATTAGCTAACAATTGGGTTGGATCATATTCACCAATATAATAAAGATAAAAAAATAGGAAAAATAAGCAATAAAAAAAGAAATGGTGGCTATGGAAGAATAAATTGAAAAGATAAAAAAATAAGCGAAAGCAATGCATAAAGAAATACAAATAGAAATAAATGCTATGAAGTAGGATTATGAACAGCAGTTGAAGGCTCAAGAAAAACAATTTAAATTCACAAAGGACTAGTTAGAAGAATAGGGTAAATAACTAAAGGAGAAAGAGGAATAACTAAGAAGGTAAGAGGATGACTAAAAAGGTATGAGGAACAATTGAAAGCTAATGAAGAGTAGCTAAAAAGTAAAGAAGAATATGCATAACTCAAAATGGCATGGGATAGGCATTATAAGGCCCTTTATTCAATTTTGAGACATTGTTGTTCCTAGGAGAGGATTGAGCATATATATTAATGTTGTTATTGTATTGTAAGTATGATAAATATAGATGTGAGTATGTTCATATGATTGTCGAGGTCGTTGGACTTGGTATATCTTATACTGGACTTTAGTGTTGATAGTTGTAACTATTAATGCAAATAAGGTCATTATAATATTTTTGTGTGTTCATGAATAAGATATTAGAGTATTCTGTTAATATGATATTATCTTTGTTATTGCTATTTAGATGTACTTGATAGAATGCAGTTATACATTGTATTGTGGTAGAAATAATTAAAATTGCCATGTACTGTATGTTGTACAATGATTGAGCATCATTGATAGGGAATTATACAGAGGATTGTTACTATGAATAATTAATATTAAATATTCATACTGATGGAATAATTACTCAATTGTTATATTGCATGGTTATTTAGTTATACACTCATAATTTATGCAAGGGAATAAGAACTTGTATGAACTTAATAAATTTACATGTTGGATTTGCGTGATGAAAAAGTTGTTGCTTGTATGATTTTTGTGAAATGTACAATTGGTGATTATCCTAAAGGAATAATTGTTGTCTATGAGAAATTGTACGAATGTTGAGAGAGTTGTACGCTCAAAGGTAATCTCACGATCATATATTGTACAAATGGTATCATTGTACAATAATATGAATCATTCGGTCTAGAGATATTATAGTCAGATTTTGGATTGTTGAGATGTTGATCAATTCAATGTTCCATTCTTGAATCTATCTCCACCTCCCTTACTAGGAATACCACCACTCGCGCTACAAGATCATCCAATCAATTTGAGTGTCATTCCTCCTATAAAAAATACACATCTCAACGTTGTCTTAACATACCTCAAATTTCTTTTATTTGATTTCTAATGACTATCCCATGGTTTTTCTATGTATCTAGCTATATAATCAACAATAAAGGTAGTATTTGATCTACTATTGGTCAAATATGAAAAACTACATACTAACGAATAGTACAAAGAGGAATCTCTTATACGATCATTAGATAGAGCAAGCTCAAGCTTCGTTCCAGAAGCCATGAGATTTTTCATTGGTTTACTATCCATCATGCAAAAATTGTTTAAGAGGTCCAACACATACTTAAATTGAGAAATAAAAATTCCACCACTCATTTACAAACCTACATGCCTAAGAAAAAATGCAACAAGCCCGAATCAATCATCTTAAAGTAATTCATTAACCTATTCTTCATTTAGCAATTTTTGATGTAGCATCCCTAGTGAGAATTAAATCATTCACATAGAGAAAAATGATGATAAAGTGGCATCAAATGGCATTAGCTCAATCTGTTAAAATCCTTCACTTTCAAAGAGGATACTCAGGTTCAAATCTTGCCAAGCAACACATGCATAATAGCCAAGTTGTAATATGACTATGTGGTCATGATTTAATAAAGTTTCATTTCAATATTATATAACCAATTTAAAAAAATTATGATAAATTGGTCATTAACCTTCTAAATATAGACATTATTCTCAAATCCACACCTCTTAAAACTTGAGTTGATAAAGCAAGTATCTATTTCACTCCATAGTTAGCCAAATAAGTTGAAACTTTGATTAGAGATTTGTAAATGATATAGGAAAAATTCCAAATAACATTTTATTCATTTCAAAGTATTTTATAGGAAAACAAATGATCTCCAAGTTACAACAAAAAGCCAATTTGGGAGTTACACCTTGGAAGATAACAAATAGCTAATTGTAGCTATTGTTAGCAAATATTCTCAACTAACAACTAACAACTTAGCTAAGAGAAGCTAATTATTAGAAGCTTCTTGTTTGACATGTTTTACATAATAAACTAAAAATAATTTAAATATTATGCCTATCCTTATCATTTCTCCCCACCATAGAAGCATTGGACTCCAATGATTATACAAGAAAGTGGAAGAGAACATGGGAGTGTGTAAGTGCCCAAAATACAATCCTCGAACTTGATTAACAAGAGAGAGACCCTTAAGAAGGCTCTATAATAAAGAGCATAAAATTATCTTTGAAGGCTTTTCTCAATCACAAAGAGCATACAATTTTCAGAGACTCTGCTCAAGAGAGAATACAATCACCTCAAAGGAATCACTACTACTCTTGCAAAGGAAGTACCCAAAATCAAACAATGCGCAAAAAGGCCATGGTAGAAATTTTCTTCATAAAATGTTGTGTGCTCCTCACATAATTCATGCTTCAAAACTAGAAGCATGATCCTCAAAGTAATAGTCGATTCTCATTCCTACCATGCAAGTTCCTCAAAACTATGGTAGATTCCCTATGAGGAATATTTGCAACAAACAAAGGAGAAAGGCACAAATCCTTGCAGTCCAATACATGGCATAGAAATGAATTGGAACAATAGCATGGAGTGTCGGGTACCACCGATCTTGCACTCCATATTACAAGTCCATAAATACTTTCAAGGAAGTGTATAAAACAAAACCTAAAATGAAGGATTGAAAAGACATGACAAATCCTCAAAGATTTCAAATGATCCAATGGATCATTTTACAAATCCATAATTATAAGTGGATAAATATGCTTCAAAGCATACAAATGGCTTGAGAATGCACCTTCATACAAGCTTTTGAAAATTATGGCAAAAAATAATTAAATAAAAAGATGCACCATAATTGAATTAATTTGATTAATAAATGCAATTAATCAAATTAAAGCAGACTCTAGTCATTACAAAATTATTTAAAGTTTTGGAAAAATGAAAGGTTAGGAACCAATTCATCACCGGCTCAATGATCAATGAAGAATACCATGATAAAATATGCGAAGCATCCACATAAATTATCCAAAATAGCACAAGGAACTCAAGATAATTTGGAAAGGTTTATAGACCACACTTGATAGCAATAGAGAGAAGTAAATCACATGATCTATTGTGAGAGAGATAAAAAGGGTTTTTATTTGTAGCCATATTAACTCATCCCAATTAAATTATATTGATCCCAATATAATATAATCCACCAATAAATGTAAATTATATTGAAATAAATAATCTTAATATACAATATGCTAAGAGAAGTTAGTTAAAAATCTAATGATAAAAACAATATTAAAAAATACAAGACCACTTAGCAAAACCTTAACCTTAGAACTAAGTGCTCTATGAGAACCATAGAGGTCATCTAGCAACTAGTATAATAGGTTGCACCTTATTGACTTACTCACCTGGATGACGTTTAGGCAATTTTTCTCCTTATATGGTGTTTTCATCAACAAGCTTGATTTATTTAGCAAAAGAGTAGTCCTAAAAGTACTGCATAAAATATTTCATTTAAGATTACTAGGGTTTTATATCAATCAATATTATATCTTCATTAATAATAATTTTATGTATTTAAAAAATGAAATATATTTGGTTTTGTATTGTTTCTATTTGAAAGATAAATAAGCATTATTTATTTCATTTATAAAGATCCTTATATTTATATAACATTTACACAACCAAATAATAATTATTATATTATTATTTAAATTAAGGTTTTAACCAAGTATTTAAACAAGTTACAATATTCCTCGTATTAGGTGGAATAAGTTACATTAAGCTATGCAACCCTTTTGGTACTATTGAGATAGGAACCTTGATATGGACTATAGTATCCATTTGAGTCTTTTATTAATTATTATAATTTTATTTTTATTTTATTTATTACATAGGGGAATCAGTGAACCCTTTGCTTGATAGAGGTAGGACATTGTATTAAAATCGGATGCTGTCATTATAAACCCTAGTTTGCTGGGTAAGATGAAGTTAATAGGACCTTGACTCTCCAAGAAATTGAACTAGGACAACCAACTGGCAAAAACTTGGATGCTACCTTCCAACCTATCCCCTTCTATATATATCATGGTTTAAACGTCGATCTCCCTAAATACAACCCAAAATCCTTACCGATGGACGATCCTTCATACATTATTATAATTTTATTATTACTACTATATTTTCATTTTCTACAACAATCAACAATAATTTTAAATTTTTGTTTAAAAAATAAAAATTTATTATATTAAAAACTAAATTTATCGATGATTAAAAGCATACAACATAGAAAATAATATTTCTTTGTAGATAGATCAATTATTCTATATCCTGTTGAATCATCATCATAACCAAGAAATATTTCATACATAATTTTCCCATCTAGTTTAGTTCTTCTTTGCTTTGGAACATGCATATATGCTTTACATACAAAAATTCTTAACTGTTCTACTCTTGATTTTTGTCTTGACCATACTTCTTTAGGAGTATGTTTTTTAGTACTCTTGTAGGTGATATATTTTCTATATCATCTATATTGATGATATAGATGAGATTCTTTTAACATACAATGACCCATTTTCATAATAGATCTATTTCTTCTTTCTAAAATACCATTTTTTTGTCATTTTATACCATTTATTTCTAAGAAGGAATTAAATTCCTTTGATAAAATTTCTTTCCCATTGTCTGAACAAAGATTCTTGATTGATTTTTTGTTTCTTTTTCTACTAACTGCTTGAATTGTTTGAAGCAACTAAATGCTTCAAATTTGAATTGCAAAAAATAATCATCAACTAATAGTTGATAATATTTATTTCCTCCAAGACTAGTAGCATTTATTGGACCACATAAATTTATATATTAATTCCAATGGTTCATGATCTCTATATAGACTGAGTTTAAAACATGGTTATGCATAACGACTATTTATTGCCAAATTGGCTAAAATTAGAATTTTAAAATTTTGGAATTGGCTAATATTTGGGACCCTTGACCAGGGCCCATTAGCCAAAAAATTTTGGGTGCAATTTTTTTTTGGGTCGATTCGCCCCAATTTTATAATAATTTGACCATTTTAAGTTTAAATTTCCAACATTACCCTTAATAATATTGAACCTTCTACATGCATTTAGACACTATTCACTTGGATTTCAAAACTGATTCACCAAATTTTTATAAATACATTTTGGGGCCGACCCCTTATGCACAACCTTGGTTTAAAATGTACTCTATGTTGTTTTCTTGCAAGATATTCTAGATAGGTTGTAGATTCCCTTGAGAGTTTAGGTAAACCTTTAACTATTTGATGTTTACTCATCTCGTTTGATGAAGATGCACTTATATGTCCTAGATTTTTATGTCAAAGTTTTTTTGTTTTTAATATGCCTATTGTCAACACCATATTTGATGATGTGTCTAGAGTAAATAGATTATTATTATAAGAACCAAAGGCTGTGACATTTTCTTGTTTGGTAATAAGGTATTTTTATTTATTTTTAACAAATTTGAATTCAACTGCTAAATTTTGATCCATTAATTGAGATACTAAAAAAATATTAGTAGTTAATCCAGGTACATATAGTACATTATTAATTATCCCTTTTTCATTTGATAAATCAATTAAAACATCTCCTACTCCTTTGACCTCATAATTTATACTATCTGTTGCTACGACAACAAAATTTTCATGTTTCTCTTGAAAGGTTTTAAACCATTGTTTATTTCTTGTCATATGCCTACTTAATCCAAAATAAATACACCAAAAATCCATGATAGATTCTAAAATTTTAAATTCAATTTGAAGTAGAAATCCTTTTAACATCCTATGAAATTTTCAAATTTTCAAATTTCAAATCTTCAAAAACCAAATAACTTAAGTCTTCTAATATTCAAATCTTAAAAACCAATTTCAAATTCAAAAACACTTAAATCCTAGTAGAAATCCTTTTCACTCCAAACCTTAAATAACTTTAAATATTTTCAAAAATAAACTTCATAAAACTATTAGGGTAGAAAATCTTAATAAAATTTAAATTCAAATTACTTGTTTTCCCTCCAATAAATAAAGGTATGAAAGCTAACTTTAACATACCTTTCATTTGAAACTTCTTGAAACCTAAAATAATGCTTCTGATAAGTAATGTATGGATGTTACCTCTATTTACTCCACTTTCTATGCTTAATCCCAACAGTAATGCTTACACTTGCTCAAGAATTTAAATTTTCCAAAAATGGCACTTAATATTCTATCATTCTTAACATTTGGCTTGATGATATCCTAGGGTTACATCTATGGATAGGATGGTCAAATATTTCTCAATATCCTTCACTAAATAGCACACTTAGTGCATTCATGATCTCCCTTGTTGTATAACATGCTTAGTGAATTTATAATTTCCTTTGTTGGATAGCATGCTTAGTTCATTCATGATATCCTTCTTTGGATGGTGCACTTGGTTTTTGTACGTTAGGAAAGCGCTCTAGTCTTTGTTGTTGGATGGATCAATATCTGTTAGTAGATGGAATACAATATATATTTGTTAGAATTGGATACTTTTCATTCCCCTCTAGAAAACACCATTGCTTTACTTTGGAATGGTGTTCCTTTGTTAGTGCTTTGCTCCACTTTGGATAACACTCTTCTATTAGTGCATTGCTCCACTTTGGACAACACTCTTTTATTTTTATTATAATGTTTGTTCTTCTTGGATAGTGCTCTCTTGTATTAAAATATTGCTCCTTCTTGAATAGTTTACTTCTATTATAGTGTTGCTCCATGGACATCGCTCTACTATTACATCATTGCTCTTTGATGGCACACTACTTAGTTCCCTAGCTGGCCACTGTATCTCTCCAGTGGTGGCTACTTAGACTATTATTTGAATTTTTGTATATAGGCCACTTGAATGATTGCCACTCAAATATATTTACCACTTAGATGTTGGCCACTTAACTACTATGATGGATGATAGCTCCATTAAATATACCTTGATGCTTCTTTAGACTACACTCTGGTAGCACTATTTTCTATTGTAGGATAAAACTCCTTTTAAAAAATTTCTTGAAAAATAAGTCAAGGCTAAGACTGAAATTGCTACAGTCAGCCTAATACTTCTAGTTTTTTGAATAAACAAAACTTTAACTTCAATAAGCTTCTATATACCTTATATCTAGAGGATTATTATCTATACTTCTCAGTACTAATATTTTATTTATTCTTAGGAATTTTATATTTCTTCTCTATCCTTGGAAGCTTTGATGTTTCTCAATATAAAGAAGTTTAGATACTTATCTATCCCTAAAAGCTTTGATGCTTCTCAATATTCTAAAGTCTATCTTCAATGTCTTAGGTCACACCTCTGAACAATATGATTCTCCTATTTTCTAAAGAATCTAAAATCAATATCAGGATGACTATGAATGTCTTTGCATGTCCAAATTTCTCCTAAGTTGGCACTCTCAATCTTTAATTTTAGTTGAGTCTTAGTCTTCACTGGTTTTTCTTGAACCAAGTGAAAAGACCCTAGAATTCAAATTAGGATTACTTATCCTTGTCCCCTCAATTTCTACTCAATCAAACCTTTAAAATAGAGTCCAAGTATTCATTGCTTTCAAAGTGGACATACTCCAATATACTGGTGGCTAATATGAAAATATAACTCTATCAAGAATGGACATAGTTAAGTGGTAGCTCTGATACCAATGTTGGATTTTAAGTCTAACTATCTCAAAATATCATAGGTCCCAATGTAAATAATCCAAAAATATTATAGGTCAAAATATCAATAATCAAGAGTAGAATTGTATATAAGCAATCAAATATATATCTAGGCCAATGTAATAATGAAATAATATTCACATATCATATTAAATATGAATTTAAATGGCAAAAATAATTCATGTACATACATGAAGAATACTTACAATATTTTCATTAATAAAAAAAGAAACATGGTGAAGCAGTACTCTAAAAATGTAAACTACTTTATGATTCACCATATCACAGATGTGCAAGTGAAGAGCATACTCCTAGTGCTACAGACTTTCTGGTTCACCAGATCGCATTACACGCAAGTGAAGAGCATAATATCGGTAGAAAAAATGTATTAGAAAATAGAAGGAATAAAAAAAAGGGATAAAAAATTTAAAGGAAGAGATGAGTTAACAAAGGAACAAAAAATATTTGATTGAATTTTTATTTCCAAAAAAAGGAAGTGATACATCTAAAAAACTTTGAACATGTTTCGGCCTACAGGTTTCATAAACGGAGTAATATGAAACTTGTGCATATATTGCACATAGAATCTTACATAAGTATAAACTATAGATCAAATAATGTAATATTCTCTAACAAATTTTACTATAATAAATCCAATGGGATGAATTTATTCAATTAAATTATTTTATTTTTAAGGAAATTTAGGTTTAAATCTTGTTAAATCATGTACACTGATATTTTTGGCTAAAGAAAAAGGGGTTGTAGTTGGGTCTTCCATCCTTAACAAATTACAAATCTCTTCTTAATACCTTGAGAGTTTACAAACATATTCAATTCTCATCTCAATTGAGTTCCTATAGCTAGATACTTGTATATTTTTTTATAAAAAGTTTGAATTCTTGATTTTCATTTTTTGGATCTTCTTTAAATTTCTTTGTAAATACAAATATTACAAAATTCAACATCCTTCTTCATGAAATTTTCTATAATAGCCTTCACAATACCAAAACTCCACCTCTATTGTCTATGCATTGCATCTTAGTAGAGTAATATTTTGAAAACTTTGCACTATCATAGTTCACTTTACCAAATTTAGACTACTAGTTTCCTTATTGAAGCATAAGTGCAACCATAAGAATTATAATAAATAGTTTATATGAAAATGCATTGATGTTATAAAATACACCAAATATTACCAATGGAAAATATTAAAGTAAATATTAATCATTATTTAATTTAGGCAATCAACATTTTCTTGTCAACTTTAGCTAGACTTACTACTTCCTCTAACCATGGAAAAGATAATTTAACTTCATGGTCCTTTATTAAAACCACTCTATTGGCTAGCCCATTTGCACATTTTTCCATTCTCTTAACATATGTGTAAGCTTGATTTCTTTAGACTATGTAGCAAGGTCTTGTATTTCCACAATTATCTTTTGTATATTCCATGGAACCTTTGCTTTCCTCAAAATTGCATTTAATACTATTAGCTAATTGTCTTCCATCCATACTCTATTCAATTAATTTGTTTATATATTTTTAACCCTTACAAAGGCACCCAAGCTTCAGGTTCACTATTTTTATTAAATCCACTATTCAAATCATAACATGAAAAAATATCACCCCTATTATGTCTAATTATTCCTCCTCTTATTGGTCCTAGATTTTCTTTAAATGCTCCATCAAAATTCAATTTGACCAATTCCACTTATGGTGGTTTCCACTTTATATTCTTTGCCTTCCTTTTGTTTCTCCCATGCCCAACATAATAATTCCATTTGGTGACTTGAATCTATCTATCAAGGCTCTCTGCTTCAATATTAGAGGTTGGATGAGATGATAGGGTTGGTTTAGAATCCTCTACAACTAAACAAATATTTCTTTTTATTACCTCTAAAATATTTTCCTTTCCTTTAAATATTATTTTGTTTCTTTCCATTCATATAGTCCAAAGTATTATATCTTTTCATATATCCCAAATTTTTTTTAATGCCTCACTTTTAAAAGTGCTCTACTATTTCTTTAACTATTCTTCAATTTTGTCATTCATTACCATACATTTACTAAACATATTAAGAATCCATTGGCATAGTTCTATACTATTGAATAGTGTCCTAAAAGATAGTGTATACTCTTCTCCTCATTTTTATATAGAACACATTGTGAGAGGCCATGAAAACATTTTTCATTAGGTTATCCTAGGATAAAATTTTCCTATGACCTACTAGACATACAAACATTTTGAATTTTTAGAATTCTTGGCCTATCCCAAACATCTCTCTATATTATTATGGTATTCCTGTTTTATTGATGCTTTACATTATGTATACTTCTTGTTGTGTATTCTACCAAGATATTTAACTCCAAAATTTGCTTATCCTCGACTCCCCTCGAAATAATCATTGTTGTTATCTTTCTACTCAACTACCTCTTAGCAACAATGTTTAGTATACTCAAAAAAATCTTCTTTCCATTTGTATCTTCCTTCCTGATCCTTGTACACAATGTTTGAAACCATATCACCATATTTATCTTGAAGTAATCTCATCCATGGTTTTAAAATTAGATCTAGATTGAGTGGTTTTTTATCACACCAAGTATCCATCTAAATAGAAGTTTTTCCTGTAGTTCCCACCACCCATATTAGACCTTTAATCACTAGATCAAGTGATTTTTTGAAACTATTTCATAGTGCAAAACCATCTTATAGAGATAATGTAGTAAATATTAAGCTTGGATTATTGGAATCAACGTACTTAGAAGAATTATTTTCCATTATCTTTGACTCTCTTTGCACAATCTCTAAATTATTTCTTCCCTTATAGCTAAGTTTACAATTGTGAGAACTCTTAAATTGAGACCTCCCCTAGTTTTATGATCACACACCTTGTTCCATTTCACTAAAAGAATTTTCCTTTTATCATGTAATCCTAACCACAAAAATGATTGCATAATATAGATTATACTTTTTTGTATCGATTTGGCATAATATACAAGGACATATAATATGTCGGAATGGACTATAAGACTAATTTAATAAGTTGCACTCTTCCTAATTATAACCATATACCTTTCCAACCTGGTAGTTTATTTTAAAATTTACTTATAACTAGATTCTAAAATTATATTCTCATTCTCCCCTCAAATAAGGGCATCCCTAGATATGTTGTTGGTAAATTTCCCTCCATTTGAAGAAACCTATATATCCTAGTTTTGATTCTAGCTGCAGTGTATAGAAAGTAAATTTTGGATTTTGTCCTATAAATGATTTACCCTAATGATCTTTCATAATCCTTTAATAATTTATTCAAAACTCTAGCCTCGTTTATCCCTACCCTCCCTAAAAGGGTTGTATCATCTATAAAATTTTGATGAGTGATGTTGTTGATGTTATTACTAGCCTTAAGTTCACTTATTAGCCTATGTTTGTATACCTTATTCAAGTTCCTTTCCAATACCTTTGCCATAATAATGAGCATATATGATGATAGAGGATCTTCTTGTCTAAAACCCCTCTTAGCTTTAAATGAATTTGTTGCTAGCCCATTGATCAACGCTAAATATGATACTATGGAGACACAAACTTTAATCCATTTGACCAATTTCTTTCCAAATCCAAAATTTTCTAATACTACAAAAACAATATCCTATTTAACCCTATAATAGGCTTTATTCATATCAAGTTTTAAGATCATTGCTCTCTTTTTCCTTGAAGTTGTTGAATGCATTACTTCATGAGCTACTATAATCTTGTCCAGAATCTATCTCCTTTTTACAAATCCTCCTTACTCTTTTGAAATAATTTTGTCTAACAGTGATCTTAACTGATTTGTTAAGACTTTGGATATTATATTATATGCCATATTATATAAACTTATGGGCCTAAATGAATCAAATAATTTTGTATATATATTTTTTTGAAATTAGGGTAAGATATGTTGCATTTTTTTTTATAAGGTATGTATTGTCTTACCCTAGACTGTTCCATTACTACAAATAAAAAATCCTTCACTATTTCCTAGTTACTCTTGGTCAAAATTTGCCTAAGTGGAAGAGTTGTGCCCTTAAGATAGCCAATATTGAAAGACCCAAAATAGCTTATGGATAAACCTTCAGAGTAGATCAGTTCCTATAGTTCCAGCTAAACTAACAAAAATGAGTTGTATATTAAAGTAAGAAATATGTAGGGTTAGAAGCTAGAAGTTAAAATGGTCAAGATTCAGTGATAAAAAGAGACACAAGTGCATGAGAGTCGTGTTCTCTTAACTAGACTAAAAAATCTAACATACCATCCATCATAAAATATTTTAAAAAATTAATCACTTGAGCACACACATTTAAACATTCTAAGAATTGAATTAATAGCAATCCAGGGAGAAATCTAGATAACAAAATACACTGCTCATTCAAATTTAACAAAAACATTTTTAAAATAAAATCATCATACATATATATTATGCAACATCCTTTGATAGAGTCCAAACAACACTTCAATTTTCATTAAGAATCGTATAGCATTCAATCATACAACTTGTGCAATTGTAAAATCTAAAGAGTCGATCCTTTGAATGAGTTGCATTCAAATATATAGTTTTACATTTGCATTTAGTTAGTTTTGCATGATTGCTTTCAAAATGGATTGTAGGTCTATAACGTTAGTATAGTATGTGCATCCTTTTCCAACTCATTCTAGCACAACTATATTGGTGCCATGACGCTGATGTGGCTTACTCTAATTTCATCTAAGAGAGTGGTGTCCTATGTGTCTTCATCCAATCCATAGGATTATTTTATATGTTTACTTTATTATTTATTGCTCCCTAACTGGCCTAGTTGCATCAAGATAGGTGTTAGATGGGGAAGCCTCTAGTTGTTAAGATCTTCTAAAACTATATTTTGGTTGTTAGGAGTAGGTCCAAAATCTTTGTCGCTCTATCAAATTCCTCTTTTCTTAGCTAAAATATGTCTAGTTTTCTATATTATAGGCAATAGGCTCTTTTATTGCTTGCATGGCATTGTCCTCTTAGAACGTCTAACTCTTCTTCTTAACACTTAGCTACTTTTTTGCTTTCTCTTACTAGATTTCAAAATTTTTTGCTTACCTTAATTATGTCATTAACTTTAGAGTCTGGCCACTTTCTTCACTTAGACAATATATTGCAGTGCACCCTATCAGATGTCAGATAGGATTCTCCTTCAAGCATTATTTGCCCTTACATGCTAGAATTTCATATAGCTTGTGGTGATGTCAACACCCTCAAGAATTTTGCCCTCTTTAACACTAAGTCATATTCATGCACCCGGTAGGATCTACCTTGACATCGAGTGTTGGATCCTTATCCACACTTAGCCAAATATTCATTATAATACATTGGGTGTCAAATATTTTGCACACCTTTGCTAACATCAGTATTTATAATTTTATGGCTACTTCTCATACTTAGCCCAAAATTTAATTCTAACGCTATAGCAAAAGGTTGGATTCTTCTATCTTAGTCAAATTTTGAGACTCAACTATGTCAAATATTGAATACTTTTATGCTCATTGTTGACATCAATATTTTAAAATTTTGGCAGCCTTCTACACTTAGCAAAAATTTACATTTTGATGTTGCACAAACTTGTTGAGCCCTAGCTTCTTTTCTTTTAACCCAATGGCTATTTTATGTGTCTAGTTTAGCCTTTGTCCATTCAACTTAACATATACTAATAGCTAAATTTATCTCCAAGGAGATAGTCTATATATGTGAGTGAATTATTTTTACCCACATTATTGGTGCTTTGCAGGGGGTTTCTGCTTACAGGAACACATAACCCATATAGCCTTATCCTATTGGGCAATAAAGTTAAAAAGAAACAAACAAATTATTTGTACAAATGTAGGTTCCCTACATGCTTCCCATATTTGAAGTCCCAGTAGTACCAACAGATTCATCTTGTTCTTCTTCCATTGCTACTTTGGGTGTCTCACCTTGATGGTTGGTTTCTTGAACTACTAGAGGAGCTACCATAAGCTGGAATAGTTTATACATTTTATCCCATGCTTTTTGAAAGGGGATATATACTGCTCTAAACTTTTCAAGAACTTCATACAATTCAAAGTATTAGTCATAAGAGGGATTCCCATATCTTCAATCTAGTTCTTATGATTTTGATAGCAATGTAGAGAGCCTATGGAAGAAAGCAATGATTTGATTTACTTCTAAATATTCAAGTAATGCATCAATTTAACCTCCATCATTAAGTTGCTAGTCCAATCATTGGCTGAGTTGCTTTGCATTGTAAAAATGACCATTCTTATTCTAGAATCTAGGGAAGCCAAGATCCATGACCTCTTGAACCGCAAGTTTTATCTTATTTGTACTTGCTTTGAGTGCAATTATTATGTCCCATCTTTTCATAATTACCTAGTTTCCATATATTACCTAAGTTGAGCAAATTTTTGACTCACTCAGGTATCTCTTAGAGCATATTTCCAAGTACAAATATTCTCCTTTATTCGCATGATATAGAGTGATGTCATTGCCTGATCCACTTTACCCATTAGTTCCTCTCTTCCTTTGTTGAAATATTCTTCTACTTCTTGGATCAACTTTGAGATGTAGGCTATCCTTTTCACTAATGGGAAAGCTTGCATAACTACTTCATTGATATTAAATCCAGTATTGACCTCAAAATTGTTTCAGCAAATACCAAGAAAGGATCAAACTTTATGGCTTTTGTTTCTCCCTTTCAAGCTTTGATTGCACTATTACCAAGATTCTTCCTAGTTTTGAAGTTTTATCCTTGGCTCTTATAGTCCTTCTCCTATGTCTAGATCTCTAGTGGTGGGTTTTGATGGGATGAAACCTCTCTTATAGGGGGATATGGTGAGAGTGGTTGCTCTAGCAAAGGTTATGAATGTGACAAATGACTTTTACAAAGAAGAGTAAGGATAGAATACATACCTCATCCTTTCAATTTTGGCATCAAATTTTGAGTTGTTGCATCAAATTACTGGGTTTTTGCTTTAGTTCTTTGAATTTCCTTCTCTAGTTGTTGCCTTTTGTATGTTTTTGATGTTTCTTTTCGCTTAGTGCTCAAAGGACGTTTTCTCTTTACCTTCTCATTGGATCTTCTAGATTGAACATGTTAATGTATATTAGGTTGGGACTTATGCTTACTAAGATTTGTTATGATAGATGCTTATTTTATATGCTCTATTGCTTGAACCATATTAGCTCTTATGATATGGTTTGCTTGCTCTTAATGGATAGTTTTTGGTAAGCTTTCTTCTATTATTGAAACATGCTCAGGTGCACCTATCTTTGGAGCATCTTTGCTTTATCTCCTATGTATAATTAATCCTTCTAAGTTTGCATAAGCAACCAAGGGCTCTTCCCTAATGCGACATTATTGAATGATTTCTCTCTCTTCTTCATAAAAATACATTTCTTCTTGATCCTTAAATTTTATCAATTGATAATATATCTCCCATTGGTATTATTCCATCTAGAGTTCATATTTATTATTGAATTCCTTTACACAATCACAATCTAAAGTACTGGAGAATGCCTTCTTTTACTTATCTCACTTGCATCACAAAATCCACCACTCTCGAATCTTGTCTTTAGTCAATTCTAGATCTTCCTTAATTTTTCCCACTAGTTTATCACTTATCCATTGATATTTATCTCTTATCAGATCAAAAGGTCGCTTGTAGGGATAGGACTTCCTCCATTGGCATCACCTTTGCATTTCATTAATATCAAGGTCGAGATCCAGATCCTCTATTTTATTTTTATACTACTCAATATTTGATCGAAGAATATGTTCAAATATTGGGGGCTTAGTGTATAAATTTGCTAATCTAGCTTTAAATTTTCCCTTCGGATCATAGTTCCATAGATGTGGCACTATTGACAATTGGCGGCCACTTAGCTTTTCATCCAAAAAATTGTTTGACCTCTTGTTTGATAGATTTTTAAGCCTTAATACTACCAAAAATATCATAGGTTATATATCATAGGATCGAATATAATATAGCCACAATATAAAAATATCAAGCTACTAATGAGAGTAGAATAATATGAGCAAATTAAAATGTAAAAGAAGGCTTATAATATATCAATTAACATTCAGTAATATGTAGAAATATGAATTTAAATAGCCTTAATCAACATGTACTAAGCATGTAATATAACTTACAATGTTAATTGCTTAAAATATATACAAGCTTTATTGCTCCTCTTTATATTACAATAAAACAATAAGATCTATGAATTGTAGTTGATGATTATCACTCTGGATCATTATCTCCATAATATATTCATAGTAGTGTGACTCTTTGGATACTTGACTATTCCTTTCCATATGCCAAGTCTCATGACTCTTGGCTTATCTACTTGCCACTTGCATACTTGATGAACACTTGACACTATAACATATGCACACCTATACATGACTCTTACACTTCTATAACTTGCACACTCTAATTTAAGACACTTGTGCACATCTTTACATTACATATTTATTCTCATATATACAATAAAGTTGTGTACATAGACTCAACTTACACTTATGCACTAAGTCACATGACACTTGTGCATTTCTTGCACATTCACACTTACATAAAAGAGGAAATATAACTCACACTCTAAACTATGACTCAACCCTAATATATTATTTATAAATATACCATGAAGGTACCATGGGGGTGCATTAGCATGTACTAAATAATGTAATATACTCCAACATTGTTGTCATACTTATATTTTTAAAATTAAAAGGATAGTGATAAGTGCAAGCTTTCTTAATTTTAGCTCCAAAAGTTTCATTTACTTCATCAATTTATCTGCATAATTCTATGCCAAACATCCAATTTATGACATAATAAGAAAGCAAATAAGGGTTTTTAGGGAAGCCATAAGCTCTAATTATTGTACCACTTTTCAATAAATACTAATAGAAAATTGATAACCTTAGAGCTTAGGTGATGAATTTGGCCATAAATGCATGCAATGTAGGCCCTATAAAGAGTTGGTTAAACTCAAGATATGACATTGTCTCCCTAGGGACAAGAGTCCAATCAACTATAGGATAAAAATTTTCATTATCTGCTTTTATTTGGACTAATATACTATACATTCTTAGATGTATATGAAACAGGAATAGCCAAGCTAAGTATGACAGGTAATGAAAGGTGCCCTCCTTGAGCTTTAGTACGCCTAGCTAACTATGAATTTGATAACTCAAAAAAGGGCCCAATCAAAGAATACAAGGTTGCTTGCACTAGATTCATCATAATTGATGCTATAAATATTTGATGGTCATATACATACAAGTCGGTATCTAGCCCAAGATTTGTAGCTACCATAGATAAGATTCCTTGAAGGAATTCATTAATTCTTCCAAGCTTCATAGGTTGTTGTAGAAAAAATATTTAAAATTTCTCCTATGTGTTTACCCAACCAAGCTCTAACATTATATCTTTTCAAAGGATCCTTTTGTTAATTAATATTAAATGGATTAGGTAATGTACCTGGTTGTGCTTCTGCTGCAAAATATTTTCTAATTACATATGTCGTGATATAAAATAGCCTCTTTTCTTCTACATCACACATCATCCTTATCTCTAGGTCATGATTATCTATAATTGCCTTAACTAGCTCTAGGTAGGGGTGGACAAATTTGGGCATATATCTCAATAAGAATGAATTCTAGGGAGTTGCTTCAATCATCTTGGGTGAATATTTTATTCCTTTTGCTTCTAACCCTTATTTGAAGCTTTTTAATTTTTATTTAATCATGAAAATAGGGTCATGAATGTCACTTAGCCTATCTTGAAGCTCTTTAGTATTATTCTATATTTTTTGCCCTCTTTTCCCTCATGTAATATTGAACCAATAAGTTCTATCTAAAATTGCAAGCCCAAGTGATAATGTGGCACTCTCTTCACTTGAAACACTTCAGTAATTTTACAATACTCTACTTCTCTTTGCTAACTATTATTTCATTCATTGCACATTTTTAATCATATTTTTATAGCAAGAAGCAATCATGCGGTATAACTATTGTTAATTTAATGTTAAATATTGTGCATGTTCAACTTTTATTATAAAATATTTATTTGAAATTGGAAATTTATGTAAGTATTTGAGGCACATATTATTTTCAATATTGATATTCTTCTAGGCTGATGCAGGAGCATCCGGAGGCGAAGGAGCAATCTTGCCTCACCCAAAAATGTTTTTTTTTCTTTCTTTCTTTAAGTGCCAAAACTGTCGCGATATCACGACGCTTTTTGAAGAAGGGCGCTAAGGGGGCCAAAACGTCGCGATATCGCGACGCTTTTTTGATGAAAAGGGTCAAGGCGCCAAATGGTCGCGAAATCGTGACATTTTCGAAGTAAAGCAGCTCGGGCGCCAAATGGTCGCGAAATCGCGACAGTTTCGAAACAAAGCAGCTCGAGCGCCCAATGGTCGCGAAATCGTGACATTTTCGAAGCGGAGAGGTCAAGGCGCCAAATGGTCGCGAAATCGTGACATTTTCGAAGTAAAGCAGCTCGGGCGCCAAATGGTCGCGAAATCGCGACAGTTTCGAAACAAAGCAGCTCGAGCGCCCAATGGTCGCGAAATCGTGACATTTTCGAAGCGGAGAGGTCAAGGTGCCAAATGGTCACGAAATCATGACAGTTTCGAGGAAAAGCAGCTTGGGCACCAAATGGTCACGAAATCGCGACAGCTCCGAAGCAAAGCCACTTGAGTGCCAAATGGTCACGAAATCGTGACATTTTCGAAGTAAAGCCAAGGCACAAAATGGTCACGAAATCGTGACACCTTCGGAGGCACAACTCTAAGGCACAAAGACGTCGCGAAATCGCGACACCTTCGGAGGCAAAGCTCTAAGGCACAAAGTGGTCACGAAATCGTGACACTTCGGAGGCAAGACTTGAAGGCGCAAAGACGTCACGAAATCGTGACATGTCACGGTTTCACGGCCCAAAGGCGGAAAGCGAGCAAGGAAGGCTTAGACGTCACGATTTCATGACGTGTCAAGAAATCGTGGCCCCAAGGAAGAGAAGAGTAGCCAACGGCAAAACGTCGCGATATCACGACCAAAGAGGAGAGAGAAGGTATGGGAGCAAGAACGTCGTGATATCGTGACAGAACGCTCACGACGCCTGACCAGCCGGCGATTGCAGGGACCATTGCAGAGGGACACGTGGCATCAAATTACAGGTGGTCCTAGAATGTGAAGCGGTTACTGGGACTCTGGCAAAAGGACACGTGGCAACAAACTACAAGCGGCTGTGGCGCATCCCTTCGAATGATGACTTGGCGGATGGATTGACAGGCGGCCGCAGCGCACTCCACCATTACGGACCATGATAATACGGGGCACCTGGCAGCATCTTACAGGCGGCAACAGAACCTTCATGCGGATGGTTAGAGGGAAGCCCGCACTTAGTGTAATGATGTCGGGAGAAGCTGGGGTCTGGGATAAAAGGCCGCGCATGCATTGTATTAGGGGGCTTGGCCATTTTAAAAAAAAAAAGAATGTTGTATTTCTGAATTTAAGACCTCTGTTGATGAAATTGGCTTGATTTTGGCCTGTGTTTTATTCTAGTCTTGCGTCAAGTGGTATCAGAGCCAGAAGGTTCTGAGTGCGCAAACCGATCGCCGACAGTGAGGCAGTTTGCGCCAGGATTGTGGTTGTGGGTTGTGAAGAAGAAGCAGGATGCCTCCGCGCAAGAACCGTGGTGGTGTGAGGAACAGACAAGCAGAGGTCGATCTTAGAGCCTTGCAGAGGCAAGTTGAAGCCCTACAGGAGGAAATTAGAAGAGGAGTTGAGCCAAGAAGGGAGGAACCCAGTGAGGATGAAGTTTGGGAAGAAGAGGGTCCATCCGATGAGGAAGAAGCCTTGGATCCAGCAGAGGCTAGGCTGTATAGGGCCATCTCCCAGATCGGGAAGAAGCCAAAATTTGACGTCTCTACTTACTCTGGGAACCTCAACCCCGAGGAGTTGATAGATTGGATCAACGACATGGAGGAGTATTTCGAGTATGAAGAGATCTCAGACCCAAATCGGATCAGGTTCACGAAAACCAAGCTGAAAGGACATGCTAGCATCTGGTGGAAAGGAGTGCAGCTGGAAAGGAACAGGAGGGGAAAGGAAAAGATCACCAGGTGGGATAGGATGGTGGAGAGATTGAAGAGGCAGTTCATCCCTACAGATTATGAGTTGGATTTATTGAGAAAGATGCAGAGTCTTCGACAGGCAAGTAAATCTGTCAAGGAGTATACGGAGGAGTTCTATCAGATCTCGATTAGAACCGGCCATTATGAGGCGAATAAGGAGAAAGTCGCACGATACATCAATGGGTTGCGAACCAGCATTCAAGAAGAGCTGGGACTGGTTAGGATGGGCACGGTGGAGGATGCATACCAGTTTGCCTTGAAAGTAGAAGAGAAACTGAATAGGAGATTTGAAGGAAAGCAGAGAGGAAAGGACAGGGGTGGAAGAGCTGGTGGAAGAACCAATGGAGGAAGGTACAGAGATTTGGGGAAAACTGGTGAAGCTAGCAGTAGCCAAAAATAGAAAGAAGGGAAGGAGGAGAATGACCAACGCCCACGCAATCAGAACAACAACTACCCGAGAGGAAGAGGTAGGCCTGGGCGAGGGTTTGGAAGAGGTGTCTTTCGAGGAACTTGCTTCAACTACGGAGAAGAGGACACAGGGGCATACAACTGCCCGCAACATCAAGAGAGGCCAAATCGAAGACCTGAGGGTCAGGCCCGAGCTGCTGTAGCAGACGAAGGTGTAGAATCTGAGCACTCGAAGGAGGCAAAAAGGGGAGAAGCAATGATCATCAGAAGAGTCCTGTTGAATGAAGAGAAAAAGGTAGACCAAAGGAACAGCCTGTTTCGAACAAGATGCAAGTGCGCAGGCAAGGTCTGTAACATCATCATCGATAATGGAAGCACTGACAATTTGGTTTCTGAGGAAATGGTTGCCAAGCTACAGTTGGAGAGGAGAAAACACCCGCACCCTTATCGAATTGCATGGTTGCAAAAGGACCATCGGGTGCTAGTAAGTGAGCAATGCCTGGTGAAGTTCAATATTGGAACTTACCGAGATGAGGTCTTATGTGACATCTTGCCTATGGATGCATGTCACCTGTTGCTTGGGAGACCATGGCAGTTTGATCGAAGTGTTGTACATGATGGTCGAGCCAACACATACTCTTTGTCGAAGAATGGAGTTCGCCACAAGTTGAAACCCTTGAAGGAGGCGGATGAGAAGGTATGCAGCAGTGCACGAGTCTGTCTAGTTGATGGCAGAAGATTTTTGGAAGGCCTGAAGTCAGATCATATGTGCTATGCCATAATCCCTAGGGTTAAGGAAGAAGGATGCAAGGAAATTCCAGTGGAGGTCATGGGACTGTTAGAGGAATTCCCAGATATCATTTCTGATAATGTTCCTGAAGGTTTACCGCCTGTTAGGAAGATCAGTCACCACATAGATTTGGTGCCTGGATCGAGCTTGCCAAACAAGGCTGCACATCGAATGACGCTTGTGGAAACTGAGGAGTTGAATCGGCAAGTTCAAGATCTGTTGAAGAAAGGGCTGATTAGGGAGAGTCTTAGTCCATGTGCAGTACCAGTAGTACTAGCACCCAAGAAGGATGGAGAATGGAGAATGTGCATAGACTCTCGGGCAATTAACAAGATCACCATCAAATACAGATTCCCACTGCCAAGGATGGATGATATCATGGACTATTTAAGTGGAGCTGAGTACTTCACAAAGATTGACTTGAAAAGTGGTTACCATCAGATCCGCATTAGAGAAGGGGATGAGTGGAAGACAGCCTTTAAAACCAGAGAGGGGCTGTATGAGTGGTTGGTTATGCCATTTGGGCTGACCAATGCACCAAGTACCTTCATGCGGTTAATGAATGAAGTCCTGAAGGAATTTCTGGGCAAATTTGTTATTGTCTACTTGGATGATATCCTGATTTTTAGCAAGACCCTAGAGGAGCACCTGATGCACATCAGGAGGGTTTTTGAGAAACTGCGGGAGGAGCAGTTACTGATCAATCTAAAGAAGTGCAACTTCGTGAAGAAGGAGCTGGTATACCTGGGATTTGTTATCTCAGCAAATGGTCTCAAAATGGACCCCAAAAAGGTGAGGGCTATCCTAGAATGGCCTGCTCCAAGAAGTGTGACCGAGGTTAGATCATTTCATGGTCTGGCCAGTTTCTACAGAAAGTTCATTAGAAACTTCAGCAGTATTTGCGCATCTCTTACAGAGACAATGAAGGGGAACAAGAAGGAATTCCAGTGGACAGTTGGAGCGAGACAAAAGCTTTGCTATGCTGAAGAAGAAGGTCACTGAGCAACCCGTCTTAGCACTTCCAGATTTCAATAAGGTGTTTCAGGTAGACTGCGATGCGAGTGGCAGTGCCATAGGAGCCGTATTGAGCCAAGAGGGTAGGCCTGTTGCGTATTTCAGCGAGAAGCTCAATGATGCCAGGAGGAAGTATTCGGTGTATGATCAGGAGTTCTATGCCATAGTTCAAGCACTCAAGAAATGGAGGCACTATTTGTTGCCAAAGGAGTTTGTTCTTTATACCGATCATCAGGCATTGCAGTATATTAACAGTCAAGGGAAATTGAATCAGAGGCATCTGAAATGGGTAGAATTCCTGCAGAGCTATACCTTTGTGCTGAAGCATCGGAGCGGAAGGTCCAATAGGGTGGCAGATGCCTTGAGTAGGAGGCAATGTCTGATGATGGAAATGAAAGTGGAGGTTGTAGGGTTTGCTGAGCTCAAAGGTTTATACCCTGCAGACCCCGATTTCGTAGAAGCTTGGAAAGCCTGCACTGCGCCTGTTACGTTGGACAGGACTAAATGGTTGAATTATCTGATTCAAGATGGAATGCTGTTCAGGGGGAACCAATTATGCATTTCGAGGAGCTCAATGAGAGAGAATCTCATCAAGGAAAAGCATAGCGGAGGTTTAGCTGGACACTTTGGTCGTGACAAGACCATCTCCCTTGTTAGTGAAAACTACTACTGGCCGCAATTGCAACAAGATGTGGCAAAATTTGTGCAGAGTTGTAGGATATGCCAGATGGCAAAAGGTGTGAGGCAGCCTACTGGTTTATATCAACCACTACCTATACCTGAAAGGCCATGGGAGGATATTAGTATGGATTTTGTGCTTGGTTTGCCCAGAACGCAGAGGGGACACGACTCCATATTTGTGGTAGTGGACAGGTTTTCAAAAATGGCTCACTTTATCCCATGTCAGAAGACTAGCGATGCGGTCCATGTGGCTGGTTTGTTCTTTAAGGAAGTGGTACGCCTTCATGGGCTGCCAAGAAGCATTGTGTCGGACAGGGATACCAAGTTTGTAGGGTATTTCTGGAGGACCCTGTGGAAGAAACTGAAGACGGATTTAAAGTTCAGTTCTGCATACCACCCCCAAACAGATGGCCAAACAGAGGTGGTTAATAGGAGTTTGGGCAATCTACTGCGATGCTTGGTAGGGGACAAGCCCAAGGGATGGGATCTAGTTCTGCCACAAGCAGAATTCGCGTATAACAGCTCGGTCAATCGAAGTACCAATAAATCGCCATTCCAGATCATTTATGGGAGCAGCCCAAGAAACGCTTCAGAGTTGAGAAGGATAGATACGAGAGAGAAATGCAGTGCTGAGGCAGAAGACTTTGCCGAACACCTGAAGGGAGTGCATGAGGAAGTGACAAGACACATTGCCAAGATGAATGCTCAGTACAAGACAAGGGCGGACCAAAAACGCCGAGCTAAAGAGTTCAAAGTAGGAGATTCTATCATGGTCCATCTGAGGAAGGAGCGGTTTCCTGTCAAGACCTATAACAAACTAAAAATGAAGAAATTTGGGCCATGCAGGATCATTGGCAAACGGGATTCGGGTAATGCATACGAGGTGGAGTTACCAAGTGAACTTAACATCTCTCCCGTGTTTAACATTTCAGATTTGGTCGAGTATCATGAAGGAGAAAGCAGTGAGATACCCAGCCCAGATTTGTGGAGCATTCTAGCAGTCATCCCAGTTGCGGACGAAATAGAAGAAGTTCTTGATACGCGTGAGGGCCGAAGTACTCGAAACAGGAGTTACTCTGAGTATTTAGTCAAATGGAAGGGCAGGCCCATAGAAGATGCGACTTGGTTATCGAAGGCAGAGGTTGATCGCCTGGGTCTACCTCAGGCAGATCAGAAGTGAAGGTCACTTCTCAAACTCACCCCGGGTGTCTGATGCAGGAGCATCCGGAGGCGAAGGAGCAATCTTGCCTCACCCAAAAATGTTTTTTTCTTTAAGTGCCAAAACTGTCGCGATATCGCGACGCTTTTTGAAGAAGGGCGCTAAGGGGCCAAAACGTCGCGATATCGCGACGCTTTTTGATGAAAAGGGCCAAGGCGCCAAATGGTCGCGAAATCGTGACATTTTCGAAGTAAAGCAGCTCGGGCACCAAATGGTCACGAAATCGTGACAGTTCCAAAACAAAGCAGCTCGAGCGCCCAATGGTCGCGAAATCATGACATTTTCGAAGCGGAGAGGTCAAGGCGCCAAATGGTCATGAAATCATGACATTTTCGAAGTAAAGCAGCTCGGGCGCCAAATGGTCACGAAATCGTGACAGTTCCGAAACAAAGCAGCTCGAGCGCCCAATGGTCACGAAATCATGACATTTCCGAAGCGGAGAGGTCAAGGCGCCAAATGGTCATGAAATCATGACAGTTCTGAAGAAAAGCAGCTTGGGTGCCAAATGGTCACGAAATCGCGACAGCTCCGAAGCAAAGCCACTTGAGTGCCAAATGGTCACGAAATCGTGACATTTTCGAAGTAAAGAGGCCAAAGCACAAAATGGTCACGAAATCGTGACACCTTCGGAGGCACAGCTCTAAGGCACAAAGACGTCATGAAATCGTGACACTTTCGGGGGGCAAGACTTGAAAGCACAAAATGGTCGTGAAATCGTGACACTTTCGGAGGCAAGACTTGAAGGCGCAAAGACGTCGTGAAATCGTGACATGTCGCGGTTTCACGGCCCAAAGGTGGAAAGCGAGCAAGGAAGGCTTAGACGTCGTGATTTCGTGACGTGTCGAGAAATCACGGCCCCCAAGGAAGAGAAGAGTAGCCAACGGCAAAACGTCGCGATATCGCGACCAAAGAGGAGAGAGAAGGTATGGGAGCAAGAACGTCGCGATATCGCGACAGAACGCTCACGACGCCTGACCAGCCGACGATTGCAGGGACCATTGCAGAGGGACACGTGGCATCAAATTACAGGTGGTCCTAGAATGTGAAGCGGTTACTGGGACTCTGGCAAAAGGACACGTGGCAACAAACTACAAGCGGCTGTGGCGCATCCCTTCGAATGATGACTTGGCGGATGGATTGACAGGCGGCTGCAGCGCACTCCGCCATTACGGACCATGATAATACGGGGCGCCTGGCAGCATCTTACAGGCGACAACAGAACCTTCGTGCGGATGGTTAGAGGGAAGCCCGCACTTAGTGTAATGATGTCGGGAGAAGCTGGGGTCTGGGATAAAAGGCCGTGCATGCATTGTATTAGGGGGCTTGGCCATTTTAAAAAAAAAGACTGCTGTATTTCCGAATTTAAGACCTCTGTTGATGAAATTGGCTTGATTTTGGCCTGTGTTTTATTCTAGTCTTGCGTCATAGGCTAATAAGACCACTAGAAATTCAACATATGGTGGCTACTAGGCATAATTTTTAGCCAATCAACTCTCTATTACCCAAAACTACTATGATCACTACTTATATATTTACATGTCACTATTTGCATATGTACAACTTAGAGGCACATTATTTTAAGCATAATGATTTAAATATTGGTCATTCATCGAAATTGGTAAAATATGACCATCCATGTCTTGAATCTCATATGCATTTAATGCTTTCCTTCCTGAGACCAGATATGACATAGACCACAATGATTCTATATTTTCATGTTTTTTTAATTTAGCTTGGTTTGCATGCCATTTCAGTACCAAATCACCATCCTTGAATAACTTTGGCTATGTTCTTTTATCGAACCATATTTTATAGTTGTTTTATGTTGGCAGAAGCTATTATATGATTCTTCCCATTTTTCTTCTAGTAACAACAATTCTATCACCCTTCTTTCAGTTGGCCTTGCATCCTCTAGCTCTATTTGATCTATGACCTCTACAGGTGGTAATTCCAGATGTATTGGCAATACTACTTCCTTTCCATATACTAAAGCATAAGGAGTGGTCTTTAGGGATTTTTCACCATAATCCTATCTTCCCATAATGCTTGGCTAAGCATCAAATGCTAGCTTTTTTTGTTGTCATTTCATTTGATTATTTTCATTAAATTTTTATTTATGGACTTTGCTAGTTCATTGCCCTATGGGTAATAATTAGAGGAAGCTTTCCAATATATACCATATTTTCTAGAAAAATCCATGGTCTTAGCTCCTATGAAAGCTCCACCATTATTAGATACTATTGTAGTTCGAATCCCAAACCTGGTGATCATTATTTCCATAAAAATAATGATAGTATTCTAATCTACATGATTGGTTGCTTCTGCCTTAGACTACCTATTGAAATAATCAATTGTTTTTAGGATGAATTTATGTTGGTCAGAAGAATTCAGATTAATTACCCCAATAAAACATAACCCCCATTATTGAAAGGGCTCTTCTACAATGAATGGATGGAGAGGCATTGCTAGATTTTTTCTCTTCCAAACAAACCTTTGATATTTATCATAAGCGCTAGCAACTCTAAAAGCATCAATGAATAAATTCAACTGATAATATCTAGCCCTTATAATTTTAGTTGTTGTGGTTTGACTAAAATAGTTGTGTCCACTTGAGAAGCTAGCATGAAACTCATCCAAGCTTTCTTTTGCTTTATCTATATTAATACACCTTAGGAGTATGCCATCAAAGTTTTTCCAATATAAGATACCATCAATTATCATAAAGTTCATAGCCTACAATTTGTACCTTTATCTTTGGGAAGTAGTAAATCTACTAGACACTTGTTGATCTCAATAAAATAGACTAACTAATCTACCTAGTTGTTTTGCTCTATTTAGCCTTCTATTGCCTACATTTCTTGTTATTTAATAAACAAGTTGGCACCTAGTGTTGTAGAGTTTGCTAGTTGTTCACATAGTGCTATTCCTCTAACAAACTTGGTTGGATTCATTTCCACATCATATTCTTGGATTTTTGTAATCCATCCAACTCTCTTTTCTCTTATTTCCCTTACACTATAAAGTTTTGAACATCTAGATGCACAATATACACTATTGTTTTACTTTGAGATATATACTAGCTGAGATTTTATAGAGATTTCATAAGAGAATATACCTATTTCTCAATGAATATGTAATGCTATTTGTATTTGTGTAGCATCTAACTCAGAAAAGCTATAGGTTGCTCATTGTGATCTCTATCCTTTTGAGTAAGTATGACTACATAGCTCTCTTCTACACTGAACACATAGAGAATAAAATATCTTTGATAGTCTAGATTGATCAACGTAAAGGCTCTTGTTATAGCTTATTTTATGCTTTTTAAAATATCTCTTTTGGATCTAGTTCATGTTAAGGTTGCATCCTTTCTTAGCATCTTTGTCATTGGCTTCACTATATAAGCAAAGTAAGATACAAATTTTTGGATAAAATTAATTTGCTTGAAGAATGACTGCAAGCCTTTCTTGTTGTATAAAAATGGGAGTGCTAGGATTGCTTTTATTCTATTTGTGTTAATTTCTAAGCCCTCCTTTGATACCACATGTCCCAATAATTTACCCTCATGGACTGCAAAACATAACTTTTTTGGGTTCAATGATACCCTGAATTCTTTACATCTTTGAAAAACTAGTTGAAGATGGTCTAGATGCATTTCCTTCTGATGAGATAAGACTATCATATAATATAAATAGATTAGTATAACTTGATTCACAAAATCACCAAAAGCTAGTCCATATCCCTTTGAAATGTGGCTCCTACATTAGACAAGTTGAATGACATTCTTTGATAGGTGAATGTTCCCCATTTTGTAGTGAATGCAATTTTCTATTGGTATTCATCTCTAGCCCATGATTAAAATTGGAGAATACATCCAACAAGGAGAATATTTCTGCTCCAACAATAGAGTGTATAATTTTATCAAACTATATTAGAGGATAATGGTCTTTTAAAGATACTTTTTTCAAATTTCAAAAAACCACACACAAGCAGATGTCTCCATTCTTCTTTCTGATAGGCACAAGATTAGTTGCCCATGTGGAGTGCTTGACTAGGTAAATAATATTTGTGTTAAGTATCTTCAACAACTCCTACTTTATCAGTGCTTCTATCGTAGGATTCACTAGTCTTTGCTTTTATCAAAATTGCTTAGCATTAGGAAGCAATTCTATTGTGTGTTGGATAGTCTCTTTGCATAATCTTAGAAGTTGTTGAACTTCTTCAAAACATTGCACTCAAATTTTCAAGTTCCTCACAGGTTCAATTTGAACCTCTCTAAACTCTTGTTCATTAATTTTTATTTTTTGGCCATTTGGCTAGTCACTGCTATCAAACAAACTCTTGAGAGTAGTTAATCCTTTAGGAATGTGGTTGTTTTTTAGTTGAACAACATATTTTTTATTTATATTCTTGAACATATCTTCAATAATATTTGCATAAGTTGCCTCTTGAACTAAGAAATCCATTATCTATTCATAATTATAAAACACTTTCCAGAAGGTATATTTATCTGGTACTAAAGGCCTAAAAGAAATTTTAATAGATCTTGAATTTCTCCTCATATCAGAGGTTGGATATAAATTAGCTCCATGGAAGTCTAATGCATCATCTTGTGCATCCTGCTCTCTAGGAATTACCTTTATGTTTAAATATTCAAAACTTTCAAAAAAATCCCATACTCTATTTTGGTAAGCTTTTAGATAAAGTTGCTTGCATTTTTTAGTGACCTAATTTAATATCAATTCAAAATCATCATAGATCACTAATAGATTTAATCCCATCTTCTTTGACTCTCTCAACCCTATGCATAATGTTTTATATTCTACTACATTATTGGTATAGCTCCATTTTAGATGATATGAAAGGTGCTTCACTCCTTTAGAGGGTGATATTAGCATTATTTTGGTACTAGTATCATTTCTATATTTGGCTTCATCAAAGTATAGCCTCCAAATTTCTATTCATCGAAGATCTTTATTTGACATGGATGAGAGTTTTTTCTCTTCTGGTTTGGAGATAGAATAGGTTCATATCCCTGTTTTAATCATAAAATTGAATTTTATAGAAAACTCATCTTCAATTTGTATCTCATCTATAAATGCTTCTTGTAAATAAATTTCATCACCTACATCCACAAGGTTGTCTAGTCCAATATATATAGTTATTTGGCCAAGGAAATAGTGTAGCAAATGACATGCAACAACTAAAGAGACAATAGTTTTAGAATCATATGAAGCCTCTATGGCAAATGCAAAGAAAAAATGATGATACAAATCTAGTTGAAAGATATCAAAGCAACACCAAGAGCAAAATGATGTGATCAAAAGCAAGATTAGGCAAAGCAAGTAGAAAAGTAGCAAGGAAAATCCTATCAGATAGTAAAAAATTTTAAGGCAATAAGATTCACCAAGAAAAGGTAAGCAAAATAGAAAACATAAGAATTTGACTAAGAAAGTTGGTTGGACATTTGAGATGTTGATGTCAGCAAAGGGAGAGTAAAATCTAGCTTCCAACAGAAGGAGCAAAAGCAAAGCATGTAAAGACTCTAGCATCCAACACCTGACATTGAGGTAAAAAGAAAAGAAATAAATCCAAGTCAAACATATAACAATGATGATTTCGATAGGGTAGCATAAATATCTAGTACAATATGAAGCAATGTTAAATTAAACGTTCTAAGGCACTACATCTAGCATTTGGTACTTGAGAAAATCAAAACCTACAAATACAAGCAGGTAGAAAAACATTGATGTTGATGTCATTTGAGTGACATTAACAATCTAATGCAGTACAAAGCAATGTATAAGCAATAAATATAACAATAAATTGGATTTAGTATGCTCTATAAGACTTTCAAAAGCATCAAACTTTAGGTGGTGACAAGGTCATCATTAAGAGTTTAAACGACTGGTAAACCAAAAATGAATGTTAGATGTTCAATAAATATAATACAAGAGATACAACAACAAAGAATTAAGGATCAAATAAAAAAAATCAACATCTGGTGTAATGTATAAGTAAATATAACTTTCAGATTCTTTAGAAAATAATGTCATCAAAAGAGAAAATATTTGGCACCTAGGAAAGAAAACTGCAAAGCCCGAAATGAAGAAAGAAAAAAGGAAGCAACACTCTGCTAAGATAAATTATTCAATAGTAAAAAATATGCTTTCATGTAACTAGCTTCTACATAATTGATCTGAAACCATCCTAGTTAGCAATATCACACATGCCAATCAGTCACCAAGCATCATTGTTGTTAGAAGAGCTCAATGATTGAAGCCTTCTCCATCACACACCTACCCCTACTCAACTAGCTAAAGCATACAAAAAAGGAGTGTATTATTATCATATGGTTAGAATCCAATGATGAAATATGTAAGCTAGCCTTACAATGAAATTTACATCACACACTTCAGCAAGCCATGTTTGAAGCAGTTAAGAATAGCTGGATTGAATGCGACAACCGCATCTCACATCTATTTTGATAGGCTTGTAATATGCTCTATAAGAAATCATGATTAGATAACTAAATGCATTGTAAAGCTATATATATTTGAATGTAGGCCATTCAAATGGTTAGATCTTTAGTGTTTATAGTTACATAATTGTATGATTAAAGTTATACCTATTTCAATGAAGGAAAACATGTATGTATGCCAAATGAGTGATTAATAATTTCTATTAAAGTTATAAATGGATAATTCTATTACAACTATTTTTTTTTTATATATTTCTCCTTGGATTTACTATTCATTAGTTCTGGAATGCTTAATAATGCTTAAATTTTGTTATGATTAATTATTTTGTCATAAGGAACGTAAGTTGGTTTGTTAGGAAATTTAGTTTAGTTCAAACTATGAGAATATCATTCACAATGTCTCTTGATGTTTCTAAATTTGCACCACTTTTAGCTTAGCTTCTAACCCTTTTGCATTCCTTACTTTAGTTTACAACTCCCATATTAGTTAGTTTAGCTAGGACCATAGGAGTCGATCTACTTCAAATGTTGACTCTGAGACCCCTGTTTCTGAGCCATCTAATCTTGGCTAAGGTCTTGAGGGTGCAACTCATCCACTTAGGCAAACATTGGACCAAGAGTTTTTGGCATGCTCGATGGGATCCAAAATGTATAATTACCTAATTAAGTAAGAGTTTGGTGATATTTTGCTCTAACAAATTATTTCCAATCACCTAGTGACTCTACTAATATATACTCAAGAAACTAGAAACCCAATAGCTATTGAACATGCCAAGAGTTTTTTGGCATGCTCAGTGGGACCCTAGTGTAGCACCCTAAAATAAATTTCTATCAAAGCTAACTAACCATTGAGCTACCAAGTTTTTTTTGGCATGCTCAGTGGGATATGATTTCATAGATCCTATTTCAATTATTTGGAGGACTCAAGATTTTGGTGAATAGGCTTGACCTCGCATGCAAAGACTATATATTCACTTGGTGACTTTGTTGAAGAAAATAATCCAAAGAAATTAGTGAGTCTACTGGTAAAAAAGATCAAAATCAAATGGAAAAAATATCATAAAGCTTAATAGTTCACTAAGCATCGATCATATGGTTCCACAAGCATATTATTAAGAGTATTAGAGTCATGGTTGGACAAATTTGTTTGGCTTGGAATAGTGTTGGACCACTCAACCTACCAGTTCACAATAAAATTTTATAAAGTGCATTAAATATATTGCCCATTTATGATGGCAATGGAAAAACTACTTGTGAGAATTGTCAAGATATCTTACCCTTGGCCACATTTTGTAATATTATCTTTGAAGATGTAATAGTGAGATTGTTGGCTCAATATTTTCAAGGTAAAGTATTAGAATGGTATAGATCCTTAGAGGATAGTAGCATTAGAGCTTGGACATATCTGGTTGAACCCTTCATAGCAATATTTGATGATCTAGGGGACTCCTTATTGCTCACTCAATTATCCTATATCCAAAGATACCCCCAGGAAAGTCTCTTAGATTTTAATATTCTATTCAATAAAATATAGAATAGAATACCTTATAAAATACGATCATCATAGGCATAGGCTTATATGTATTACATCCGAGATTTGGATCCAAAATTAAGCCTTCAAATCCTACAATACAAGGAAAAGGGATTTTTGCAAATTTTCCAACTAGTTATCATGGCTAAAAATATAATTTGATTCAATAGGAAAATTTCCAAAAAAAATATTCTTGCCCAATTCCCATGAAACTAATTAGATGAATTCATAGAATATGGTCCTGACCATACCCTACTTGTAGTTACCAACTCTATCAAAAATAGCCCCTCTTAGACATATAATAGAAGAGAATATGCCCATCACCCTGATCAATGAGCCTAAAAAAATTTAAAAACTAAAATATATAATCTAATGCTTTTAAGACAAGTTGAAGTAAGAAAATATTGAAGCAAGAAGACATCCTAGTAGAGGACAAATAATTAAATATGGAAGAGAAGAATAAAACAAATTTTGACAAAGATAAAATAATGATCCCAACTTTAAGTTCAAGATATTTTATGGCTTGTGTAGTAGATATAGATCCATGCATAGCAACATGAGACCTTTGTATTATATCCAGAAAATCCAACATAAATGAGGTATATCCTCTTCCCATAATATGTTCAAAATATTGTTAATAGCTTGGATACAATGCGAAAAGTTAAGCAAGAAAGAGATGATAAGCCAAAATTGATGCAAAATCTACAAATGGGACAACCATAGGATGGAAGGTTGGAGGAAAAAATGAATAATCCAGAGGCACAGATTATGAACCAATAGAAGAAGGAAGCTTACAAAAAGTTGTATTAAATGACAATCACTAAATAACATAGGATAGAAATAGCTTAGTAATATAGACAATTGTTCAAAGAAATATCCCAGAAAGCAAAAGATAGTGTTATAAAGGACATCAAAGGGCTAAGAAAATATTTTTTGGTCATGAAATAGGTGGACCTGGTCGAAGTTACCCTCATGCAATCAAAAAATAAAAGGACTGCTCACCAAGACAATCAATTGGTATCTAAGCAATTATTGCTTGGATACCCCTATAATTTTTTGTCCCCTTATGCCTAGAAGGTGTATTTTACATAATTGTGCAGTAGACACATAGAGCATTGTTACAATTATGCCACAAGTAGTCTATGAGGCCATGAGCTTGAATTATTCTTGGCTAGACTTTGAAACATCACTTTACAAGGGTATTCAAATTAGGATAACTAGCATCATAGAAAAGTTTCTAACCTGTACATAAATGCTTAGAGTTTACAATAACATGGAGATATAATGGTTGTTGGTCTCCCACCATCATTTGGGATAAGTTTATCTAAGGAATTTCTAGAGCAGTTAGGGGGCTACCTAGATTTGAATCATAGTTACATTACAATACCATGGGTCAAAGGAATGGTTAAGATTTTGATGCAGGAGCATCTAGGGACATCTGATGCAGAGGCATCTAGTTGCAGGAAAGCTAGTGCTGAAGAATTGGCTAAGGAAGAAAATCGTCGCGATTTCGCGACGTGTTGTGAAATCGTGACAGAAAACGGCAAGGAGAGCGAGGAGGAAAAAGTGTCTCGATATCGCGACAGAAAAAGTGTCACGATATCGCGACACGATGAGGAGGTAGAAAGTGTGAGGCAAAAATGTCATGATTTTGTGACATGTCGTGAAATCGCGACCAGAAGCCGCCAGGAGGAGGAGCAGTTGGGAATGTCGCGATTTCGCGACATGTCGCGAATTCACAACAGAAGCAGACAAGGAAGGGAAGGAGGAGAAAATGTCACGATTTCGTGACATGTCATGAAATCACGACTAGAAGAGTAGAAAGGAGCCAAGGAGGGAAAAACCGTCTTGATTTCGCTAAGATTCTCATCTAGGAAATCAAACCATATCATATCGAAAGATATGAAGAGCAACTAGCATGTCTAGTAAATGAAATTCCAAAAAATATACAAATAGACATGTTCACTTACCCAAAGAAAAAGGGTAAAATTGGTAATATATTGGGAAGTCACTAACTCAAGATGTGAATTTGGTCAAATTGGACAGACCAACAAAATTGGAGGTAAGGCACACCTAGGCTAATGGTCTAAAAAGTTAAGGAAATCATTAGACATTGAAAAAACGTTAGAGAAAATCACTAAAAATTTTGAATATGGCGAAGAAATATCATATGCTAGATCTAAAGTGTATAACAAGGGTACTTTTGGGAACCCTCCAGATGCATAGTGTTGATACGATACATAAAAGTAAAACATCTAGAAAATTATAAATGGTTGCACTAGTTCCTAATATGTTGTGCCAAGTATTTCTCAAAAGTATAATTATCTCAAGATCATATCAATATCAGAAGCAGTTTGATACCAAATTTATGCCTAAGAGGATGTATCGTAGAATAAAGCTCAAATATGGTATAATACAGTCAGACCACTATAGATTCTAGTGAATAAGCAAAGTTTCTCCAATGGCATGAGATAGCACACCATGATTTTTTGTAAATAACCCACACAAATAAAATATGTAATAGATAGGTGGAACTAAATAAAGGTATCTTGCCACACAAAGGGGAATTTTAAAAAAGAGAACCAAGCAAAATCACATGCGTGAGATTTCAAAGAATACAACGACCAATGAAAAGGAAATTCTACTCTTTTGAAGCCTATAAAAATCTCTCTTATCTCATAGTGCTCCACCACTTTAAGTTCCTAGCAGGTTTTATAGTAGGTGAAAAGGAGTGGCAATGGCAGTCTCTCCCTTTTGGTCACCCCCTTTTCTTTTCTTGCACTTTATTGCCTGAGGAATATGAGGCCATTATAAAGAAGTAAAGTCAAAAATCAGGAGGAAAAAAAATACATGATCTGAAGAGATTTTAAGGCTAGTTAGTATAAAATGGTCATAGACTAGAGTATGTTTGCTAAAGCTTGGCTTGAAGAACATTAAAGAATGTGTTTTGAAATAATTTTGAGATGTGCCCTCTTGTATCCTTGTTTCATTGTTGTGGGCATGTGTCATGACCCTATTTGGTAGTACTAGCTACTCAATTGGACTATGTATTAGTGAATGATGTTTAATACTTAGCTTTGTTGTTTTTATGGATATATACTTCTAATATTGTGTCCAATTTACATAAGAATATGGTATTTTTGATTCTCTATTTCATTGCAAGATTAGGTACTCTCATGGGTGGATAAGAGAATTAATCACAAGGAATGAAAGACCATATGGAATGGGGAAATGATGATGATGACTTGGTCATCAAACAGCTCAGGGTAACATGAATGAATACCCTTCTTCATGTAGGTGCATTTTGGTTTATGCATGCTCATGTTTGTGCCATAAAACTAGGAAAGTTACGTGCAACAAGTCTCCTTAACATGAGTCGATGATAGCTTGGGTCTATCTTAAATAAGGAGTCACTCATTTAGGGATAAAACAATGGTACAAAACATCAAGAGAGTGTTTTGTTTGGATCTCCTTCCTATGCGCATGTGGCTAAATGATCTCCTTGTTAGATTAGATGGATTCATTTTGTCTACTTTGTTTGATTAAGAAAACTTAATCCTAATAAATGATAGCATTAATTAATATTAATCAAAAGAATGATTAATGTTAGTATAATCTAATGTTAGCATTAATTAATGTTATTTTTATTATTAATAAAAATGATTAATGTGTCCCTAATGTTAGTATTAATCTAAGGAATGATTAATCTAATAATTAGTATTAATCAAAGAATAATTAATGTTATGTTAGTATTAATCAATTTATTATTGGTTTTTCCTAATGTTATTAATTAGAGGAATGGTTAATGATTAATTCCTTCTAATGTTGAGCTTTTGTTTTATCATAGTTTTAGACTTTGATTTTGCTTGGTCGTGTTGTTTTGCCTTGCACCTTGTAGTTCGTGGTAGCCTTTGTCCTTGATAGTAGGTGCATCATTAATGCCTTGGGTGGCAAAGATGAAGCACCTTTGGCCAACATCACCTTGTGTTATTCCTCCACTTTGTGTTGCATTAACGGTGGACATCGTGTATGGGAGTTGGGCATTACGGTAAATGCTTACAACATTGTCACCCCCACCCTAGCACTTAGTGCTTCCTCTCCCTTTATCCTCAAATTATTTATATTGGTCTTTTAGTTGTTTTGTAGGAGGATGCCATGATTGGGAATGAGAGGAAGAACAAAGGGTGGATTGCAAGCGTAAGGTAATGTGTTAGAAATTTGAGGAGCAAGCAGTAAACGTCTCAACACTCTATTGTGATTTAGGTATGTTTATGTCTTGGTTTTTGTTGAGTTTGCTTGGTTCTTTCTTCCTTTCTAACATTGATGCTAGTTTCTTGTACTTTTTATTTCTACCTCTTAGCATTGTGTTGGATTGCTTTTTGGATTGGATTTGTGGACCATGGATAGGTTGCGTACCCTCATCATCCTAGAAGGGTTTCCTTGGTAATGTAGGGTACTTTTGGGAGTGGCTACATTGGGATGTTATTTCCATACATCTTGGACATCACCATGATTCACCTTGTTACCTTGCTGCTCAGATCCTCCTATGTTAGGTTTCCTGGGGGGTGTTTGGTTTGTAATCTGCAGGGCACTTTGATTATGTTCTCCAAGATTTACTTGGATGGTCGTGGAGTATGCTTGGATTACATCAGGTTGTGGATGCTTTGGGGGGGGTTAATACTTATCCTTTCCTTCTATATTTTTCTTTTTACTAGAGCTTGAGCTTTTGGTTGCGCATAGTAGGGTTTTGCTTATTGAGTGTTACTTGTGTTGATCGCGTATTTTTAAGAGTTTATTCCTTCGAGTATGCAAATGTTGTTTTCTGATTTTAGATTAGATTCAAATTAAATCCAAATGATAGAATAGTTTGGTAATAAATCTAATGTTAAAATAATTTGTTTATTAATCTTAGATTCAAAATAAATCCAAATGACAGAATAGTTTGGTAAAGAAACTAATATTAGATTAATTTATTAATCTTAGATTCAAAATAAATTCAAATGATAGAAAATTTTGGTAATGAAACTAATGTTAGATTAATTTATTAATCTTAGATTCAAATTAAATCCAAATGATAGAATAGTTTGGTAATGAATATAATGTTAGATTAATTTAATCTTAGATTCAAAATAAATCCAAATGATAGAATAGTTTGGTAATGAATCTAATGTTAGATTAATTTATTAATCTTAGATTCAAATTAAATCCAAATGATAGAATAGTTTGGTAATGAATCTAATGTTAGATTAATTTATTAATCTTAGATTCAAATTAAATCCAAATGATAGAATAGTTTGGTAATGAATCTAATGTTAGATTAATTTATTAATCTTAGATTCAAATTAAATCCAAATGATAGAATAGTTTGGTAATGAATCTAATGTTAGATTAATTTATTAATCTTAGATTCAAATTAAATCCAAATGATAGAATAGTTTGATAATGAATCTAATGTTAGATTAATTTATTAATCTTAGATTCAAATTAAATCCAAATGATAGAATAGTTTGGTAACAAATCAAAAGATAGATTAATATTTGGACTTGCAAATGAATGTCAAGACTTACTCTAAGGGCTAGACTATAACTAATGATGGAAGGATGTAGTTATGGTTTGGCTAGTCTTAAATATTTGTGGAAAATATTTAGGAAATAAGTATGGGCTTCTTTAATTGGAATGGTTGTGTTTTGGAATTGAATGGAAAGGAAGTATGGACTCCCTTGCATGTTTATATACTATGCAGAAATATATTATGGAAATGTATTAATACATATTGTTAGTATATTGTGGAAATATATTTTTTATTTTGCTTGAGGAAAGGAAGCATTGAATGTGTAAGTATTTGGGAGTGGAGTCCCTCTCTAGTGGAATATCATGGGATATTTTAAATACTAATTAAAGTGGGATGTGGAGCCCATATTTAGGGAAGAAACTAGGGAGGCCTTCCTTGTATACTATTTTTATTTTAAAACATGAAAAAAAAAATGGACGTGGAGTCCATTTGGTGAAGAAATTTATGGGGTTTCTTCATGTGAATGTTTTAAAATAAAATAGAAATGTAAAGGATCATTTCTATATGAGTACTTGATGGGTCAAGTATGTAACTTGCTTATCTTATTTATGCTTGTGTTGTTATGCATCCTTGAACAAAAAAAGAATCATATAGAAATGCATTGCTAAGCTTTGGAAAGAGATAGAAATGGATTGAAAATATTTGTGGAAAATATTTTGGAAAGAAGTATGGACTTCTTTATGCATGTGTTTGCTATATTGAAATGAATTTTATAGGAAAGCATTGCTAAGTTTTGAAAAGAGATAGAAATGGGTTTTGAAAATATATTGTCTATTTGTGAAGATATATTATGGAAATATATTATGTAGAAATATATTGTGGAAATATATTTGCTTAGATATATTGCGGAAATATACTGTTTGTTTGTGAATATATATTGTGGAAATATATTATGTAGAAATATATTGTGGAAATATATTGCTTGTTTTTGGAATATTTTGTGGAAATACATTGCTTGCTTTATGAAGATATATTTTGTAGAAATATATTGTGGAGATATATTGCTTGTTTTTCTTTGAGGAAAATAAATCTTGGGATGTTTTTTTGGATGTAGAGTCCAATGGAAATAAGGAAATTATGGGAAGTTTCCTTATTCATTTAGTCTTTGGGTGTGGAGTCCATTGTTAAGTGAAATATCATGAGGTATTTCATATAATCTCTTAAAGTGGGCATGGAGTCCATCTATAGGGAATAAATAATCAAAAATTTATTATTTGCATTGTGTATTTTAAAAATATGGAAAAACAAGCTGGGCGTGGAGTCCATCTTGGATGAAGAAATTTATGGGGTTTCTTCATGTGATTGTTTTAAAATAAAATAGAAATGTAAAGGATCGGTTTCTATATGAATACTTGATGTAATGGATTGGGTATGTAGAAAGTAAATGGCTTGTTTATTTTCTTTATGTTTGCTTAGGGGATTGTTGTGTTTTTGATAGGAATTATTTATGGAAATAATTTAGAAGTACGGGCTTATTATGCATACATTTCTATAGTGAAATGATTCCTATAGTTATGCATGGGTTGATTAGTGATAGAAAATATTTGTGGATAATATTTTTGAAAGAAGCAAGGGTTTCTGTACTTGAGTGTTGCTATATCGAAATAGATATATATAGCTTTAGAATTTGTTATTTGTGGAAAATATCTTGGAAAAGAGTATGATCTTATTTTGCTTGTGTTTGCTATGCTGAAAATATTTTTTATAGAAATAAAATGGCATGGGTTTTAAAATATTTTGGAAAAGAAGTATGAGCTTCTTTATGTGTGCGGCGATTCATATAGAAATGCATTCATACCTACATATGAGTTGTTTTTATCCCCACATTTCTATCAACTATTGTGGAGTCCAAAGGAAGAAGATGTTCAGATCGTGCTAAGTTTAATCTTCAAACATTCTTGTTATATTGATAAATACACTCTTGGTGGAAGAGGATTTATTGTAATAGAAACAAAGACTATTATTTTGTAATCTAGACCTTTGGTTGGATGAATATATATGGTGCCATGTTGATAAATGGTTTTATAGTCCTTATCTATGTTATTGCTTAATCCAAAGGTTATGATAGATTTGTGTTGTAAAATATAAATGGTTAGCTTTAGTTTTATCTTAATCTAATGCTTAGTTTAATGCTTACAAAGAGAAATATATAGAGAGAGAGAGTTATCTTTGGGGTTTTAGGGATTTCTTTAGGATAGGTTCTAAAGGTACTCTTGACTTAAGCTCTCATTTTCAAATTGGGGGTTGTAGTGGGGTAGCAACACCTAGTTTTTGTATTCATGAGAAGACAATCATGCAGAACGATTGTTGCTTATAATCCCATCATAGATATGGGGAATTTGAGCATTAAGTTTAAGGGATCACCGTAGAGGTGCAGTTAAACTAGACTAAGATACTATACCTGATAGACCCAACATAGATTGAAATATGGTTGGAAGAAGGAATTGGCATCCCCATTCTCTAAATACTGAGAAGGGATAATCCTAATGCTAAGGTCAAAAGGTTTAAAATCATGGAGAATACTTGAAAAGTGGGGAAACATTTTAAAAGTATCCTCTATACCATGGAAGTATATGAGATAAACCCTAGTTAACCCATGGAAGCTTGGACTCTCTTGTCCACTCGAGTGATGTATACAATATCTTAGACTTAAAATGTGGTTATGTCTAGTCAATGCATGTATTCCATGGATACTATTGTGAACCTTGTTAGATAAAAAAAAATATCTCTTGAGTTAGCATTTGGGGTTGTTACAACATGATAGCTAAGTTGTATTCTTATAGGATAATATGATAAATCATACAATATCTCTTTCATATTATCTTGTTTTATGCTCTCTCCATGTTTCTTCTCCTATCCCTAGATCATCCCCTCCCCTCTTCATCCATTTTCTTGACTTTGTATACTAATGGAAAAGTTGGTCCAGCATTTCATTCAAATATAACAATAGTAATCTCAGGAAGCTATGGAAATAAATCTCTTAGTACTGATGTCAAAGGTCATAATGAAATAAAAAATAAATGATAAAAGGTGACACCACAAAATGCATTGATATGTGTAAGCTAAACACATGTGGCATTCAGTAATAAAGTTTAAAAAAACATACATCACATCAAAATAAGTGGCCATATTTTGTGGTAACAATATAATAAAAGCAAGTACGAGTTGCATTAATGGAATGCCATGATGGTACATTGTGATAGACTACATAAAGGAGAAGTAGATGAGTTGGATCTCCACACAAGTAATAGACTCTACAAAAGCAGTTCCACCTCTAACAAACACCATGAGCTAGCTATCATCCATATCAATATTGGACTATAAAAGAATTATAGGGTTATATAATGCATAATTTTTTTCTATGGATAGCCATGCAGAGAGTTGAAGCAACACCTGGTTCCACAACACTTTGAAAGTTTAAATACTATTATTTGCATGGGTTCATGAGAAAAAATACAATGGGGGGAATAAAATTCCTAGAGACCTGCAATATTCACCTAAGGCAATTCTCATGAGTAGACATTCATTGAAAGCTATAGAACTAGACCTGAAATAATATTTAGTTGTAGCAAAATATGCTTATGGAATTTGCAATTTTGTAGGAGGTGCCTACTCTTAGGTATATTTTTTTTCTTTACTTTCTCTTCCATTACCAATATTTTATTCCTCTTTTTGTTTATTTTTTCCATATCTTTGTATCACTCACCTGCATAGTCATCTTCTTACCCTATCTACCTGAGTATATCTCCATCACCTCCAATATTCATATACTTTGGTATCCTTGAATTTCTTACCTCTTGTAGCTCCCTCACCATTTAAATTAGCCTTCATCACTCCAATCATCTGCCCTCACCTTTTCACTTCACTACATTGATTCCCTTCCTTACTCTAAAATTATTTTATTTTTGATAACCATAAGCCTCACTCATTCACATAACCCTCACCCTTAGTTAGCTTACCTTCTATCTCTATTTCCTCTCAAAGCCTCTGTTATCCCATACATAAAGTTTACTAAGTTTTCAATTTTACAAGAAAAAATCCTTGAAAGTCACCAATAATGTAGGTAAATTTCATCACCTACATCCACAAGGTGGTCTAGTCCAAGTCGTATAGTTATTTAAACAAGGCAATAATGTAGAAAATGGCATACAATAACTTAAGAGAGCAGTTTTAGCATCGGATGAAGCCTCAATGAAAAATTTAGAGAAGAAAGGATGGTACAAAGCTAGCCAAAAGATAACAAAGTAGCACCAGGATTAGAAGGATATGGTTGAAAGCAATATTTGGTAAATCAGGTAGCAAAGCAACAAGCAAAAGCCTATTGGATAGTAAAAAATATTAAGGCAATGAGATCCAATAAGCAAAGGCAAGAAAAATAGAGAACATAAGAATTTGAATAAGTAAAAAGTTGGTCAAACATTTGATATGCTGATGTCAACAAAGGGATAACAAAATTCTAACATCTGATAGAAGGAGCAAAAGCAAAGTATTTAAAATCTCTAACATCTGACACCCGAAATTGAGGCAAAAAGCAAGGAAATAAAGCCAAGTTGGACAACAAATAACAATGATGATGTTAGTATGGTGGCATAAAATATCTAATACAATATGAAGCAATGTTCAAGAAAATGTTCCAAGGTATTATGTTTAGCATCTCACACTTGATAAAAATCAAATCCTAGAAACATAAGCAATCAAATAAATATTGATGTTGACATCATCAGGGTGATATTAAAAATTTCATGTAGTACGAAGTAATGCATAACCAAGAAATATCCTAAGGCATTGTATTTGGCATTCAACATTCAATTTCATTCTCTACAAGGCTTTCAAAGGCACCAAACTTTAGGAGGTTATGACATCATCGTCAAGAGTTTAAATAGTCAGCAAACAAAAATGAATGTTGAATACAAAATAAATCTAAGGCAAGAGACCTATCAATAAAGCATTAAGGATTAAACAAAGAAAACTAGCACCCATGTCATGTATAAGTAAATATAGTTTTTAGACTCTTCAATCAATGACATAATCAAAAGAGAATAAGATATCCAACACTTGACAAAGAAAAATGCAAATCTTGGCATGAAGAAAGAACAAAGGAAGCGACACTCAACTAAGATAAATCATTTGGTAATATGAAATATGTCTTCATGTCACTAGCCTCTACACAAATGATCCAAAATCATCTTACTGAGCAAGATCATGTGTACCAATCAACCAAAAGGTATTTTTGCTATCAAAAGATCTCAATGGCTAAAGCATTCTCCATCACATACCTACCCTTGCTCAATTGGATAAAGCATAAAAAAAATAAGTGGATTATCACTAGATGGTTAGAATCTGATGATGCAACATGTAAGCTAACCTTATGATGAAATCTACACTACACACATCAACAAGCCATACTTGAAGCAATTAAGCATAGCTAACTTGAATGTGATAGCCACATCCCATGCTTGTTCTGGTAAACCTACAATATGCTCTATAGAAAATCATAATTAGATAATTAAATGCATTATAATTCTATATACTTGAATGTAGGCCATTCAAAAGGTATGTCCTTTAGCATTTATAATTACATAATTGTATGGTTGAAGCTATACTCCTTTTGAAAGAAGATTGTATTGTTGTCTATGTTGGAGAATATTACATTATTTAGTACATGTTAATGTGCCCCCATAGTACCTTCATGGTACACATTGTAAATATTAGACAAGGATTAAGTCTTAGATTAGAGTGTGAGTAAATATTTTATGTAATGTAATAATGTGCAAGAAATGCACAAGTGTCATGTGAGTAAGTGTGCAAGTGTTATGTGTGTATATGTGCACAAGTTTCTTATATGTAAGTGTGCACATGTGTTCCTAGATTAGGGCATGCTAAGTGGAGTCATTTCTAGGTGTGCATAAAATATAGAGTCATGTGTATGCAAGTGTCAAGTAGAGAAGCCAAGAGTCATGAGACTTGGCATAAGGAAAGGAATAGTCAAGTATATGAAGAGTCATTCTACTATGGCTATATATTACTCCATAGAGGAACATAGAATATATAGCGAGCATAGCATTGATAGTGAGTTATTATCTTTATAATATAATTATATGATACATTTTAAAGAGGAATAGGAGTAATAAATATTGCATATGTTTGAGCAACTAATATTGTAAGTTGTGCTACATGCTTTATACGTGTGTGATTTAGGTTATTACATTCATAATTGATGCTTATTAATGAATTTTAGTTGATTTATTATATGTCTTGATTTACATATTAGTTGGCTCATATTATTTTGGCTACATTATTATCTTGGTCTTACTATATTGTGGCTATCATATATTTTATCTTGTGAGATTTACATTAAAATTTAGGCTTCAAAATCCATCAGTATGGCCTCTTGTTCAATTCTTAGCAAAACATGTATGTATGCAAACTGAGTGATTGAGCATTTTTGTTAAAGCTATGAATGAATAATTTAATACAAGTATTCTACATTTTGGATTTCTACTTGGAATTATTTTTCATTAGTTTTGAAATGCTTAATAATATGTAAAGTTTGTTATGGTTAATTGTTTTATCATAAGGAAATTAAGTTGGTTTGTTAGGCAATTTATTTTAGTTCAAAATACGAGAATATCATACACTATGTCTCTTTATGTTGCTAAATATGCACCACTTTCAGCTTAGCTTCTAACCCTTTTGCATTACTTACTTTAGTTTGCTACCCCCATATTAGTTAGTTTAGCTAGGACCATAGGAGGTAGCATAATCGAGAGGTTTACTCAAATACCCCTATTTCTAAGCCATTCAATCTTGGTCAAGGTCTTAAGGGCACAACTCATCCACCTAGGTAATTTCTACTTAGTCAACTTCATCACTAATCATGTTGACACTGTTCTCATCCTATTTATTTTTTTCTATATGGTATGATGAGGACTTTTTTGTATATATTTTCACCTTCCTACCCTTATGAGAAATTTCCATATGTGAATAGTCTAAGGATATATATCCACCCAACTTGGTTGTAAACTCACAAGAGAGGCACATACCAAAGTATGGATCTAGGTCTACCATGACCACCTCTTGTATGACTATTATTTATGGCATCTTGTGTAGCACCATGGGTATATCTTTAATGATACCAATAGTTTTAACTGGGGTTCCATCCAGTTAAAGCACTTCAAGACTGGACTAGGTATACTCCATACCCATTATTTCACATATTGCTTTCGACATTACTATTGTTGTTGCCCTGAAATCTATAATACAACTATGCACAACCCATCCTTCCATATGCAAGGTTATGTAAAAATGAGGTTTGTTTTTGCATGTTTCTAGAATAGATTTACCTTATGCTAAATTCAGTTCTATATGAGATTTATCTTCAATATGGGTGGATTTCAACGATACCCAAAGAAGGTCAATTTGTCTTGGAATCATTAGAGTGTTGTACATGCTTGTTTTGGATGGTATTTTCTTAAGATTTTTCATAATATTAAAACTTGAAGACTTCTATTACTTTGTCTCTCTTGTTTTTTGTTCATCGAAACTCATTTTATACTCTTTATTTGCTTCTATTCTTTGTCACTTAGTGATAGAAGGATACCTAAGTTTATTCCTATCTTGCTCCTAGGTTTCAGCTTCATTTTCCTGCACTAGCTTTTGTTGTTATTTAAGATTCTCTTTTGGAGGTTGCTCACTTCTCTAAGTAGGTTGAGGCAATTTATTTTCCAACTACTTTGTTGAGATGAGACTTTGAATGGATCTAGTCTCTTAGGATCTCCCTGTAATGTCTTCTTGTCAAACCAAGTTAGGACTGATATAGACTCGTATTGAATCTTGCATCATCATATTCTGGTCTTCCTCTTACAATATGTTAACTTAGTTTTTTTTGCCTTATTTGCATTTTTTTTTACCACCATTTGTTCTTGATGCTAATATAGCATACAATTATTTTCACTATATGGGCCATTGCGGTTTGGGAACCAATTATTGGCTTTAGATTCTGAAGTAGAAGGGTTGTCCTCCTGGTTACTGTATACTATATTAGGCTTTTTTTTTACACCACTAGAAGATACTCCTTGGTATTTTGTCATGTATAGAAATATCTTAGGCTAGAAATTCCTTTCAACTTCTCTTTTTTTCATAGTGGTGATTTCATTGATCAAAATTTTCAATGCCAACATTATTTTCTTCATGTTGGTTGGTTCTTGAGGTTTAGGGGAAGGCAATGCAAGTATGGTAGGAGGTTTCAATAATGTTGGCATTGGAAGATTCATTGGTAATGCTTAAAAATTCAATGCAAGAATTGAAGCTATATTTGGCAAATGTATAATTGTGACTGAAGTTTGTGTTTATTGTCCAAACTATGGGATTTCTAAAAAATACAACATTATATTTCTAGAAGGAAGTTTACCTATAGTGATTAATGTATTATCTGTAGTTATAGTAGCTTGATAAATCTCAAGAAATATGAGTATATTGGATTGATGTGTCAATAAGCCTGGATCCAAATTAAAAGCATAGAAGTAATAGTATAACTCCTAGGGATTAGTTGGCTTAGTATCTTGTGGAACTCTTTTTCAATTTCTGTTGAATCCGATGTTATAAGCTATTATTGCTTCTTGAGGATGCCTTTGAATAGTGGTGAATTGGGTCAACAATGAGAATGGGTCTACTAGCTAATTAAATTCTTGAACTAATATACTAGAAACCTAATCCCATGAGTGGATACTCCCATACTGAATTGTCCAATACCAAATAATACCTTACATTTGAATGATAGTACCAATAGCCTTATCATAACATCTTCATCTTGAATGTTATGAATAGTAGCTAAGGAAGCTACATCTTGACAATTCTTGTATGATGTTTTCTCAGTACCATCATATGTTGGCAAAAATTTTAATATTGCATGAGGAATCATATTTTGATTTGTCAAATTTTCCAATATTATTCCAATCATTAAATTTTTATTAAGGTGGAAGATTATCCATTTGTTCCAATATTTCAAAATGAACAGAGTGTACAGAGCTAAAATGTGTAGACCCTATACTTTCAATAAGAGTGGATGAGGAATATTATGAAGGATATGATGAAGATTTATGTCTTCTAAATCTTAATGGAGGTAAGTCAACAACTTGTATTGGTTCATACAACTTTTTGATGACTGCTCTTGTGAGTATAGGCCTATAAGCTAAATGGTGGTTGGGTTCTCTAAGAATAATTCCTCGTAGTATAGTCACCAGGTGGATATGAATATGATCTATCAAAGGATAATGTCACCAATATTCCATTCAATCAAGTATGTGAGATTTGTGTTCCATTAAGCATGTAAAAAACTCTTGGTCCAATTTTTTTTTGTGTATGAGTTGCACTCAGAGTAGGTTAGTTCCTATAGTTCCATATAAATTAACAAAAAGGGATTGTAGACTAAAGTAAGAGATATGTAGGGTTAAAATCTAGAATTTAAAATGGTTGGGATTCAACGACATCAATACATAAGTGCATAAGAGTCTCGTTCTCTTAACTATACCAAATTTCCTAACAGACCAACCATCATCAAATATTGTAAAATATTAATCACCTAAGCACATACATTTAAGAATTCCAATAATTGAATTAGTAGTAATCCAAGAAGAAATTCAGATAACAAAATAACTCTTAATAAAATACAATATTCATTCAATTTTAATAGAAATATTTTTAAAAGGAAATCATCATACATATATATTTTACATCCTTTGACAGAGGCTAAAAAAGGCTTCAATTTTTATTAAGATACATATAGTATTCAATCATATAACTTGTGCAATTGTAAAAGCTAAAGAGTCAACCCTTTGAATGGGTTACATTCAAGTATTTATAGTTTTACATTTGCATTCAGTTAGCTTAGCATGATTACTTTCAAAATAGACTGCAAGTTTGTTAGGTTAGTACAATATGTGCATCCTTTTCCAACTCATTTTTGCATAATTGTATTGGTGCCATGACATTAATGTGGCTTGCTCTAATTTCATCTAAGAGAGTGATGTCCTACGTGTCTTCATACAATCCATAAGATTGTTTGACAAGTTTTCTTTATTCCATATTGCTCCCTGATTGGACCATCGAGAAGCCTCTGGTTGTTAAGATCTTCTAACAATAAATTTTGGTTATTAGGAGCAAGTCTAGACTCTTTATTGCTTTGTAAGATTCCTCTTTTCTTAGCTAAAATTAATCCAATCCTCTATTTTGTAAGTTTTAATCTTTTTAATTACTTGTGTGATATTAGTCTCTTAGATCGTTTGACTCTTCTTCTTAACACCTAGCTACTTTTTTGCTTTATTTTGTTGGATGCTAGAATTTTTGGTTGCCTTGATGGCATCATTTCATTTAGAGTCTAGCCACCTTCTTCACTTAGTCAATTTCTTGCAATGCACCCTACCAAATGTCAGATAGGCTTCTACTTCAAGCAATATTTGCCCTTGCATGTTGGACTTCATGCCTTAGAATATGTTGAGCTTCGACCTAATTCTTTGATGTGTCAAATTTTTTATGCATCTTGTGGTGATGTCAACACCCTCAAGATTCTAGCCCTCTTTGACACTTAGCTATATTCTTACACCCCGTAGGATCTACCTTGATGTTGAACACTAGATCCTTATCCACACTTAGCCAAATATTTATTATAATGCAACAGGTGTCAAACTTTCTGCACACCTTTGCTAACATCAGCATATTAAATTTTTGGTTATTTATCATACTTATCCCAAAATTTAATTCTGATGCTATAGCAAAAAGATAGATTCTTTTACCTTAGTCAAAATTTGAGACTCAACCGCACTGGATGTTGGATACTTTTATGCTCATTAATAGCATCATCATTTAAAATTTTGGTAGCCTAATACACTTAGCAAAAAAATAATTTTGATGTTGCATAAGCTTGTTGAGCCTTAGGTTCATTTCTTTTGGCCTGATGACTATTTTATGTGTTCAATTGTACCTCTATCCATCTGGCTAGACATATACTAATAGCTAAATTTCTCTTTGAGGAGATAGTCTGTATATGTGAGTGAATTCTTTTTTCCATATTATTGGCACTTCATAAGGAGTTTCTGCTTCCAGGAACACATAACCCATATGGCCTTATCCTATTGGGCAATAGAGTAAAAAAGAAATAAAAAATTTATCTGTACAAATGTAGGCTCTCTCTAGTTATGTTTATAGAATGCTACTAAGATCCCATCCAAACATGGGGATTTATCCTTATCAAAAGAGAAAAAAGCTAAATAAACTTCTTCCAAAGTAATAGGCTCCATTAGTTTGATATTATCTTCGTATATTATAATTAAAGGTAATTCTAATAGTAGATGATCATTAAGAACTTCAATATTTTCCAATCCTAGAATATTTTGGTACAATAGCCTTACCTCCTTTCTGATTTCACTATGGTTTTCAATTCAAACCCATTCTACTAATTTAGTTCTAGTAATTATGGATATTGATATATGTACTATTTTTATCCTATGAAAAAAATTGTGTTGATATCTCCTTTTAACCAAGTATGTCTCAATTTTAATCTCCAAAAAAAAATCTTTCTTATTCAAAATATTATAATATTCACTAAGCAACTCCCTTTTCTTTGATCTTGGATTATTGTTCTCACTTTTTTTGAATTTTGAAAGTTTCTCTTTCAGTTTTTCTTTCTTCTCAATTTTTTTTTTGAAAGTTTTTTCTTTCCATTATTTTAATTAAGATGTCATTGATTTAACTTGTTTTGGAAGTGTATACAACCCACCTTGTCCTAAATAATTCCACGTTTGCATTATCATATCAACAAACTGAGGATGGTCTTCCCACAACTGCTCATATTTAAAATGTGATCTTTTTACTATTTCACTTATGACCATTTTAACTCTTAGTGGCCAATGATTTGAACCAATCCTTGTAAAGGTATTAATTTTAGCACAAGTCCCTTCATCTAGCCAATGACTAAAAGCATGCATTTTTCTAATTTTTCTACTATCATATTATAGTGTATCTTGTTTTTGGTCCATGTATAGTTTTCCTCTTCAAACTTAACCTCCCATAGATTATTATTTTTAATAAAAGCTAAGAAATCTCTTATAATTTGGGTTATTTTTCAAAATTTTCCAAATTTTTCATTGAGCTTAGTTATGGCTTTAAAATATTCTATGATCATGAATTAGGTTTCTTGGGATTTACTTCTCATAAAGGCTTCAAACCCACTACATACTTTTTATTTGCCTAATTGACTTCTAGGTCCATAGAAATTGATAAGGATGAAACAAATATCTACAAAGTAGTAACTGACTAATGAGGCTATCTAATGCCTAGCTTTATGAATGGTTTCATAAGAGGTTTTAACTAGATTCCAACATGTTAGAATTTTACCTATCGCTTCTTTTGAATCCGCAACATCCCATTCATATCTCACCCATATTGCTTTCATAGTTTTAGAAACTCATTTATTTTTCATTTTAGTTTCTTGGATACAAATAATATCAAGCTTATTATTTAAACATAGGTTCCTGATACACCTTTGCTTTGACGGGGTATTAGCACACCTTATATTCCATGATATGATAATCATGTATCATTAAGGGTTGGCCTTGCCTATGAATTACCAATATTATTTTGTTGTTTGGTAAAGAGAAGTTCAACCAACTTAGGTTGTGTTCCTTTCTCTATGTTTGCTATTGATTTCTTGGCTCTCACTTGATAATTTGAAGGTTTTTATCTTTTTTGTGCCAGTATTGGGAGTAGCTTTTATTATTTTTTTCCTTAATATTCTTTCACAACTTTCCTTTTCATTAGATTTATCCTTTCCTCACTTTGCTAAGGAATATTTTGACTTTTCTTGCTCATTTTATGATATTTCCTTGTTAATGGTAGAGGTATTAACATCTAACACTATGTTTTCTCTACCACTTTCCTTCTCTTGAATGGTGCATGATACTTCAAGAGAGTCTTCAAAATATAAGGAGGCACATTCCTTAAGTTCAGTGGGAATGTTCATCCCTAAATCAAGATCATACTAAGTAGACATATAGACAAGGATTTGTAACCTAAGTCATAATCTTTCTCCATCCCTAGAACACGTAACTATCAACCCACATTTTTTCTCATAACATCAAAACCATTCATCAACCTCTATTTTTGACTTTTAGCTCATTTTTAATGAATTAATAGTTTCTAATTATAGGTTTTGAATTCACTAAATTAGGAATCCGCCTAACCACCCAAATAGCCATTTGGATTTTTCCAAATTGGTCTAACTTCCCATGTTTAGCAAATTCACAGCCTCCAATTTTAGGCCATGAACTTGATCAAATTTGGAATTTTCCCAAACCGTTTAATGCCTCGAACAACCATCCCCAATCTCTCAATTTTTCAATTTAGCTGCGTCGATCCAAGTTATAAAACATACACTCTATCTCCCAAATGAGACTAATGAAGGAATGTATTGATGAATACATGAAAGAGAAAATTGAGAGAAGCTAAGGAGTGAAATATTAATGTAGGTTGAGTGTCAAAACTAGGTTTACGTTATCTGAAGAATACTTTTGAAGCTTGAATTGTGCTGATAGGTATTGTTGCCACCATCGCTACTACAAACTAGATGATAAAATCTGCAACATATTCATTAGAAGCAAGTCATATGGTATTTTTTTCAATGTTATTATTTCAAATATGCCCTCACATTTTATATTTTTGCATTCCAATCGAATTCATAAGACTTTTCGTGAATTTGATTATAAGCCACGAATTTGCCTTATAGGATGTGAATTCATTGACCTAGGGACTTCAGGGTAAATATTTGTCTTCAAAAGCACTATTTCACTTTGTCTACTTCAATTAGATCATTTTGTCTCAACTAGCATTCTATATTCTATATTTTCAATGTCATTTCATCTCTGCTTTTGCCTTTGTTTCCAAAAGGACAACAATTTACATTGTTTATGAATTATTTATTGAAAGAACCAAGGGGAATTGACTATTTTACCTCCAATATTAGTTATACAATGGCCTAAGTAGGTCCCCAAACACTAATCAAAATTTGTAGTGTTTGAAAATTATTTGCAAGTTTTTTCAACGAATTCACACTCAGAGGTACAAAATTGATTTAGAAGTCGTAAATCACTTACATGCCATGAAATCACTCTAAGCAAGCATCTAGACTAGGTAGGTGTTTTTTTAGACTTTTTTCAGTTTTATACTTCTATTTTTAGTGCTATATTTTCTCTGTTCTTAAATCCTTGTGAAAAGCGATTCAAAAATGCCAAAATGAAAATGAAATGCATGTAGCTTAAAAGCTATTTGATTGCAATTTTATCTTCAAGGAAAGTTAAAAGTGCATATAGTTTAAGTTCTAGTTGCATTTGGCTCAAACTTAGGTGTTTGAAAATCAAAAGGAACACATTTAAACAAACACCCTTGGCTAGACTTAGAAGTAGTCTATAAACACTTCTTGGTGAACCTAAATTCATTCAACCTCACCAAAGGAGGTACACCACTAGGTACCCCTCACATCAAGGTGTAGGTGTGTAAAATTCCCATCCCCTTCTAGGCACAGATCCATTTTACCTAGAGGGAAAGGGGTGCAAATTTTGCCCTCTACATTATTTGGTGAACTCGATGTGAAATTCATGCGTTAAAGGTTCAAATCATAAACCATATTTCTTTTTAAAATTCTCTTTCTTTCATTCTTCCCCTTTGGTTTTTCCATTTATGAACCATACTAACCTTATTCTAGTTCCATATCACCCTTGGCATCAGGTGGTGTCAAGTTTTGGTGAGGGTTTGGGGTTGAACCCTCCAACTTGTTAAAGTTGGGTATTAAGTGGTGTACACCTCCTACTCCTGGGATAGCTATATGAGTAACACTAGATGGATTTGGGATAACTTTGAGAGTGGCCTTGGTTGGAAGAGCATCCTTATTTTTATTATCTTTTCTTTCCTTCCATTCATCAATTATTTGAAAAGAACTTGGGAATCCTAAAGAGTGAAAGTCTTTTTTTCACCCATTTGTGATTCTAATCAGAGAAATAAGGAAAAATATTTTATGTGAATTATTCTTTAAAGATATTTTTTTTCATTCTTTTCAAAACATGACCATGACTATTAGAAATGACAAAGAAAATTTGGGTCCTTCAGATGACCAAATTGATAGAGAAAATTTCAATATTGAAACCATAGAACCTGAGGAAAACAAAGATGAAATTGATCTAGATCCTATGGAAAAGGCTTATGTAATTGTTTCATTTAGGTCCATCGACCATTTTTGGGGGTTCATAAAGAATAATCATGCTACTCTCAACCAAGCCATAGAAGAACAAAATCACAACGTGAGGGGTGAAGCTTCTGATCTTCACCCTTTTTTTTCACATGTTCTCCCAAACACACCCTTGTTTCAAGCTTCATATAGCCTAGCTTCATCACACCACACTAAATGCATCAATCCATTGTACAACGCTACCCCTCCTATCTAATGCAAACCTATTTATGCTACTTCTACAACCATTAGTGTTAGGGAAATTCTGTAAACTAGATCGATTAATTGTAATCAATCCCCTCCACAATTTCATCTACCATTAACATCATCCTCAACACAACCACATCCTCTATCATAATTTTCCTTCCAACCAATTCCTCCATAATTTTCCATTCCTTATTCTTTTCCATCATGATTTCCATCACAACCACTTCCATCTTCTTCTTTCAATATGACATATCCATTTCAACAAGCCAATGCTTCTTTTTCAAATCCTTTTCATAATAGTGTCACCATTCCCACCATGCATCCATATCATGCCTCACAACCTACCTAATATATCTCTTCCAAGAATGTAGTAGCATCGACCATCAACAATCCTCAAACACAGGATCTAGAGGTGATAGTAAAAGAACTTGGTATACGATTGGATCATATTGACCCCTATCACCCCACTTATAACTATAAAGATATGTGCAATCAATTGTTGGATCCTATTATTATTGCTAGACCTTACCCTAAGCACTTTCCAATGCCCATATTGCCCATCTACAAGGGGACCGAGGATCCCATAGAACATATGAGAATATTTAGGACAACATATAACGATATTTCCTATGATGACATGCTATATCTAAATATGTTTCCAAAAATTCTTGGGGGCATGGCCTTAGAATGGAATTATTAATTGCATATCCATTCTTTGAGTAATTTTGAGGACATGAATGAACTATTTGTTTATCAATTTAGGACTTATATTGAGAGAAATATAACTGTCAAATATTTGTATAATCTAAAACAAGGAAAATAAGAAATATTATCAGATTTCCTAGCATGATGGAGAAAGGTAGTGGGAAAACTTAAATTTGCCTTACCTCCTAGGGAGATGTTGGAAATATTCATTGGAAATTTACAAGAACAACTCTCCTGCGAACTAGAGATTGCTACTGTGACCTCTTTTGATCAAGTTATTGACTAAGATAGAAGAGTGGAGTAGGCTCTTCTTAGAAGAGGTCAATTGAAAAAGAGAGAAGAATAGATAACATCTAAAAATCAATACAAAAATAAACATGTAGTGGGGGATGGAGTCATACACACTAGATCTTCAAATGTTAATACTGCCAATATCTTGAAGAAAAATATATTAAATGCTCCTCAAAAACCCCCACCACATAATTTTACCAAAATTAATAAACCATTGTACATGGTCCTCAAACAACTATTGGAGATAGGCATAATATAGTTACCTAAAATTAGACAACCTGACATCATGACTGATTGGTACAAATTAGGACAAGACTGTGATTTCCACAAGGTTTATGGACACTTGAAAAATTTATGCAAAATGTTGAAATATTTGGTACAATATTTAATCGATAATGGTCAGTTAGTTATAGAGGGTTATTCCATGAATTCTTATCCTCCAAAAACTACTCAACCTACTATGCAACAAGCACAAATCATAAATCAAGACCTGGAGATTTTTTAGCATCCATTACCTAATCATGGAAAATAATCAGTACATCAAGTAAATTATCAAAATGTACCTCCTCAAAAATATTATGTAGGCATGATTAGTAGTATCCCAAAACAATAATCTCCATCAAGTTCACTTGTACCTTCATGTTCTACTGTTACCATCGAGAAAGACCAAGTGAAATCTTATCAATCCTTATCTTTTGATTCTTTTTATGGTGAGTTTGATATCCAATTCGATGTCATCTCGGTCACCTCCAATAGATCAGAGGTAGAATTTGCTCTTGTGATGTCTGTCATGGATATTTTTGTTCTAAATGGTCCATATGTCAATCGCTTACCAGTCTACCCTCCTATGCACCACTTTCTCTCATTGGAGCAATCTGTGCATCATAGGACCCATATCGTTCAACCCATTTCACCTTCTCTTCCCATCCTTGCTCAAATTATTCCACCACCCAATGACGTGATTGGTATGATCAAGGTCACAACCCAACAATAAACTATGGCCCAACCTTCACAAAAATCTCCAAAACCAACAACCCCACTTTAGTCACCTTTGTCATGGCCAAGTTATCCTTCTAAGCCTCATTTCATTTTGAAGCCACCTTAGAAAATACTATGCATAAATTACCTTTCATATTGTACATAGAACATCTTGCACAATTCATCTTGTATATATCACACCTTGCATTACTATCACTTCCATATTGCATTGCATAGTCATAATCATACATTTTACATAATATAGTTAACATGTCGCATCTCCTAATTTTGATTAGCTCAATTATGTAGGTCATATGGTAATTATCTATCCACTGTAATTTTAGATAAATGTCATCATGTTCATAGGTAATATTTATCTCCCTGACTAATTAAGAGTCCATATTGAACCAACCATATGATTCACATCTTAATCAAATCTTGATGCTTGACATTGATCAAAAATATTTCTTGAACCAAAATACAATTCTCAGTAAGAAAACTTTTGAGTTTTGGAAACTGACTCTACCATTCTTGAACAAAATATATGTCACATTTATTGATAAGATCTTGCGTCTAGGAGGTATGATGCCATTATTAGATTGAACTATGAAGTGAATAGTTTTTCTTGTTTTTTCCATTATGCACATAGTACAACAATGGTAATAAAAATATTCTTAACAAAATTATATAAAAATAAAAGAGTGAGTAGTAAGGATAGGGTAAACTTCCCATAAGGACTCAAATTGAGTGGTTGGGAATATAACTCCCCAAAGCTCTAACTCTTTTTACAAATACATAATAATAATGGGGTTCAAGTAGTAAGGATCGGGTTTAATTCTCATTAGGACTCGATTCGAGTGGTTGAGAATCTAATTCCCCAAAGCTTGGAGATCCTATTATTGGACTATGGAGCTAATATCCATCAGGTTTATAAACGCTTGACTAGAAGTGGAGTATGCTTGTGTGTGGTGATACATCTCTCTTGAAGATACCACTGAATGCACATAAGGACAAACTAGCTTTTTGGTTCTCCTCATGATTGGTTCAATCTTACCTTGTGTAATATTGATAAATAAATTCATCATATGCACACACAATGGTTCATGATTGGCTTGTGTCATTCCCTTACTCAAAAGTGATAAATAAACTTCACAGGCACACACATTGGTTCTTGATTGATCTACATCATAATAAAGTGCAATATAGGAAATGAACTCACTATCCACACACTGGTTCTTGATGTACTTGAACTCATTTCGAGGATGGCCAAGGGTTTTGATGAGTCTTGATTGGAAAATTTTATTGGACATGTATGACCGTTATCATAGGTAATTGATACCAAATCAATAATTAGCTTTGCACTTCACATCCATATACCTTTGTGTAGTGCATTTCCAGATTTCTTAAGCCACACTGCATGATTGCTTGTCATATTTTACATAACCTACATATCTTACATATCTTACTTGATCATATATGATTGCTTGATCATATAGTTGCATGGATATTTTGCGACAATGGCATGGGATGATATCTAGTTAGGTTTTTCCCATATGCATTCCATTTAGGCTAGGATTATAATGCCTAATAAAGTCCCTCCATATAAGAAAAATACATCTTTCATGACTAGTCATTTATGTCCCTTTCATATCCTTTATTTTTTGGTATAAAGGGTATGGACCATTTCTCATTCATTTTTCTTCGAATCATCATTTTGACGATAAAATTTTATCATTTTTCCTATTGGGTTTTATGCCTTTGACTTTAGTATGACAATATACCTCACACAAGATCCACTTCATGACCACACGTGAGGGGTAACCTTCATTTTGGTCATACACAAACACACATCCTCATGAGTTATTTCCTAAAAACTATTATTGTAAGAATATGCCACCCAATGCATTTTGATCATTTATTTTGCATATTATATTATACATTACCATACACTTTTCCTTATCTATCATTTCTTTTCTTCATAATTCATCTTTTCCAAACCACATTTTGACTAGCATGATAGGTGTGCACTAAAACCAACATGATTATATGCATTATCATACATTATCATTCAAATCATTCACAACATACATTAACATAAAGCATCAAAATAATAAAACATCCACATACAATACATCAACACAATACAAGAAAAAATACAAAAATGTAGTATGGTATATATCTCGAGAGTAATACATATGCATATGCGAGACTGATATGACATAATAAAAAATATTAACATACTCAGTCATCGAGAAAGTATACCACAAAGATCAAAACCTGGCATATCATCCCCTAGATCTCTGACCCTCCTCCACATCTGGTGGTAGCCCTATTGGGGGTATGTTCATAGACTGAGTTACTATTTGTGACCTCGATCATGTACGAATTTGATTCCTCAATGAATCCAGCATAGGCATCCTTTTCTCTATTGGAAATACTTGGTAATAGAGAGTCTAAAAGAATATCTCTCATTGTGAGGCCATCATTGCCTCTACCTGTGCTACCTGAAGCACCTAGTACAAGAAGCGATAACCTCCACTGCTTGTAGAAGGTGCTACCCTCACCTGCTATCACATATGATTCTATATTTGTGATAGCTTAGTCTCCAATGTTCAAATGTGCTCCTCCCAAAATGCTAACTATACGCTTTGAGCCAGTAACTGTATGCTTTGGGTAATCACCTCCATCTCCAACTCCTCCACTCACTGGCTCTCCTCTCTACCACCAGCTAATCCTACCTCACCGACCATATCTACTCGTATGCATGGCTTCTTGGGTGCCTCCCTCTACTTGGGTCTCTATGCATCCCTCTACCCGAGTCTATCCACCTCCCTCTAATGAGCAACCTCTTGTACTGCTAGTTGCATCCTATGATCCACTATTGGTCGTGCATGTGGAACCAACTCAAGAGTGATCCTAAGGGGCCTAATATCCTGATACCACCTTTGATATTCATCCTCCACCCCTACATCTTCCAACCTTGGTCCTACCAAAAGAGGGTCATACTCATCTGGCTCCAAAAATTGGGTAACATCAGGGTCACCACCTACAACTAGTGGATCCTCATCACACATCAAAACTAGAGATCACCTAGCTTTGGTATCCCCTGCACCAGTATAAACTATCACTATACCCAATAAAAATGATACAACTCTAACTCTCCTTTCTTTTACCATATCCACTAAATCATCCATGCGCAAGCTAACTCCACAACACCATATCTGGATTAAGGTGGTGAGCACAATACAACGATGTCATTTGTACATGACATTATATTATGTCATATACAAATGATACAATAAAAATGACCCCCATGTAAAACACATCCTAGTATCCCTCATCTCTACCACTACTCCAACCAAGGCCCATGGTAGATACCGCCTGCTCATATGACAGGCCAATAATCCAAAAACCACTCTACTCAACACAATTGTCAATGTAGAAATACTTGGTCTTCCTACCATCCCATATACACTAATACCACTCTGACAAACCTCATAATGTCGATCCTTGATTAGCTACTTCAAAGGCCTCACTTGTACCATAAACTATTACACTACCTATCCTCTAATTGGAATCCTCAAAATTTGCCACACATCCTCTAAAGTAATTATCATCTCTCTTATGGGCAACCAGAATTTTGATGATGTCGGATACCACCTATCCACCAATACTATAAAAATTAAATAATGCATGTCGATTATGTTGTGCATATCTAATGCAAGGAGAAGCCCCACCTGCTCTATCACATCCCTCTTTGCCTGAGTGAGATCCCTCACTCTCTCCTCAAAACCATTGCAACACCACTCCCAAATATCAAGAGTTCCACACTACAATTAAAAACATCAACATGCAACATTATCAGTTCATCATCATAATAAAATTATCAAAATTACAACAATATATGAATTTGCTAAGGCTTTATGAATTTGCAATGAATTCACTAGGGTTTCACAAATTTGTAATGAATTCACTAGGGTTTCATGAGTTGATAGTGAATTCGCTTGGGTTCACCATGAATTCGCTTGGGTTTTAGGAATTCACCATGAATTCACTAGGGTTTTTCCAATTCATAAAAACCTAGACAATTGAAAAATTCATGGGCCACGCGATAAAAATCTACCCTAAAAAATCTAGAAAAAATAAAAAATAAAATAAAAGATAAAACAAAAATCTGCAAGCAAAAGGTAATTTACCACTTACCCATATCGACCCAGCTGCTCCATAATTGTCTTTGTGCACAATTTCTACTCTATGGATGGGAAGTGCCATTTTTCTCTAGAGCTCCAAACTAGAAAGCTAAATGGTAAAAATGAATTGGTTTTTACTCCCACATTCCATTTCAAACCACCCATTTTTTTATTTTCTTTCATTTTTCAAATCTTTCCTTTTTCGTTAGTCATTTCAAGTTCCATTAGGAATATTATATTCCTCATGCAACTCGAGGGGGCACCCTGATAGAAAAACTCATTAATTATTTTCATGTATTGATTTTTGTGCTAAAAAAATATTAATGATAAATTTACATGAAACATCCATCCTAAACTATATATCCCTTTTTTACCCACATCAACCATTGCCACCCTCGCTTAAGTGTCTACATATTTCTTTGATGTATCTATGGATTATAAATGTACCAAAGAGAGGGCAATAAATAGACAAGGATTTTTGACCCAAGTCATAATCTTTATCCTCCCCTAGAACACATAACTATCAGCCTACCATTTTTCTCACAACATCAAAACAATTCTCCAACCTCCATTTTTGTCTTTTAGCTTATTTTTAACGAATTTGTGACCTCTAATTATAGGCTAAGAATTTGCTAAATTAGGAATCCACCTAACCACTCGAACTACCATTTGGATTTTTTCTAAATTGGCCTAACTTCCCATGTTTAACAAAAATTGTATCCTCCAATTTTAGGCCACAAATTCGCTCAAATTTAGAATTTTCCCAAACCATTTAACGTCTTGAACAAACATCCTGAATCTTTCATTTTTTTTGGTTTGACCGCATCAATTCAAGTTATAAAACATGCACTCTATCTCCCAAATGATACTGATGAAGGAATGTGTTGATGAATGCATGAATGAGCAAACTAAGAGAAGCTAAGGAGTGAAAGATCAATGCAGGTTGAGTGTCAAAACCAGATTTCTGTTATCTAAAGAATGCTTTTGAAGCTTGAATTATTTCACTAGAAGTAAGTCATCTAGTATTTGTTTGAGTTTTATTATTTAATTTTTGCCCTCGCACTATATATTTTTGCATTCCAGTTGAATTCGCAAGACTTTTTACAAATTCGCTTACAAGCCATGATTTCACCTTACAAGCCATGAATTCGTTGACATAAGGACTTGGGATTAAATATTTGTCTTCAAAACCACTAGCTCACTTTATTTTCTTCAATTATATCATTTTGTCTCAGCTAGCATTTTGTTTTCTACATTGCCTATGTCATTTCATCTCTACTTTTACCTTTGTTTCTAAAAGGTCAATGAATTATATTGTTTATGAAAAGTTTGCTAAAAGAACCAAGGAATATTTACTATTGTGCCTCCAAACTTAGTTATACAACAGCCTAAGCAGGCTCCCAAATACTGAACAAAATTTATAGTGTTTTGTGAAAATTGTCTGCATGTTTTTCAATGAATATGCACTCTAAGCTACGAAATCAATTTAGAAGCCACAAAATCACTTACAGATCATGAAATTTCTCAATTAGGCATCTAGACTAGGTAGGTGTTTTGTTAGACTTGTTTTAGTTTTATAATCCTATTTTTAATGTTATATTTGCTTTGTTCTTAAATACTTGTGAAAAGAGATTCATAAATACCAAAAATAAAATGAAATGCATGTAGCTTAAAAACTATTTTATTGCACTTTTGTCTTCAAGGAAATTTTAAATTGCATATAGTTTAAGTTATAGTTGCATTTGGCTCCAACTTAGGTGTTTGCAAATCAAAAGGAACACATTTAAACAAACACCCTTGGCTAGACTTAGAAGCAGTCTATGCTGCCTCTACCTATGCTACCTGAAGCTCCTCTTGTAGAAAGTGATAACCTCAATTTCTCGTAGAAGGTGCTAACCTTGCCTGCTATCTCACCTAAGCCTATATCTATGATAGCTCAATATTCAACATTCAAATGTACTCCTCCTAATCCACTAACTATACACTTTGAGCCACTAACTATATGCTCTGGATAATCACCTCCATCTCCAACTCCTCCACTCACTGGATCTTGTCTCTACCACTATCTAACTCTACCTCATCGACCATATATATCCATACATGTGGTTTCTTGGGTGCCTCCCTCTACCTGGATCTCTATGCATCCCTCTATCTGGGTCTATCCACCTCCCTCTAACGAACAACCTCCTGTACCGCTACTTGCATCCTGTGATCCACTATTGGTTGTGCAGGTGGATCCATCTCAGGAGTGATCCTAAGGGGTCTAATCTCCCGATACCACCTTCGATATCCATAATCCACCCCTACATAATCCAACCTTGTGCCTACCAAAATAGGGCCATATTCATTTGGCTCAAAAAATTTGGTAATAATAGGGTCACCACCTACACTTAGTGGATCCCTTGTCACATGCCAAAACCAAAGATCACCTAGCTCTAGTATCCCATGTATCAACCTAAACTATCGCTATACTTGATAAAAATGATAAAACTCTACCTCTTCCTTCTTTGACCATAGCCATCGAATCCTTCCTACATGAGCTAAATCCACACCATCCTCATCCCAACCTTGGTCCATCTACCATGGCCTCCATACCACCCATCGCAGATGCAAATCATCCACCACTCACCTAGCTACATCCAACTGACCATTTCCTCTATGCCTGTTGAGTGGTATTTTCACACAGTTGTGAAAGCACACTCTCCTTTAGTATTTGGGTTCCAAATCCCCTCTTGCAAAGAAGTTAAACAAACAACTTCTCCAAGGTCTCCACTATATTAGCATTTGCATATGTGTATTAGTAATCTCAAATAAAGATTTTCAATTTAAATGCTTGGAATACCTTAGTGACTGCAAGTAACTGTAAACAAGGGGAAATGTTGGTTTATTTTACCGCGAAACTTTAGTGATTGTTCATTGAACCAAAATAAAGCAAATGTGAGTTGGCCCTCATATGACCTTCAATGTGATGCTCAAATTACCCCTCTTTCGTAAAATCAAAATTTTTATGAAGAGGGCAATTTTAGGCTCCAAAATGGAAATTTGTGAAATGCCATAAAACATAACTCCTTCGATGAAATTGGAATTTTCATGAAGGGAATGTCATCATAGGCTCATGAGTGTAAAAAAAAACTGAAAAGATGAAATCTAACCTTAAAATGGAAATTTTCAATTTTTGGATTTTTAAAATCTGTAGTAAAACAAAGAACTTCGATGAATTTTTAAAAATACTAAACAACTCTGAAAATGAAAATTTCAAAGTGCGTATGGGAAGTCTGAAGTATAACCTATGCAATGGTGAAATTATTTTTGGATTTTGAATTTTTTAAAATGTTTATTTTAATGCCTGAAGATCTAAAAAAAAAAAGTTAAAATTTTTGGAAAAAATAAAATGCAAAAAAAATAAAAATAAAATGCATTCAGTATGATGCTATCCTATTTCGACAAAACCGAAGATGTGAGGTTTCCATGCATGCAACCTAACCTATTGGAACTGCAAAACAAGCACGATCCGGATAAGCTAAGTGTTGGCTCCTAGGGTTTTAAATGAGGTTTTCAGATTTAAACATTCGCATGAAGCAACCAAGAAACTTGCATAAACTCCATTTACAAGCCTAAATCTGAAAAGGGGAAAAATAGACATTTAATCTTACATGCAGAAAATGACTCCTTTCTTTTCCATAAGATGCAACTTTCTAAAAATTTTTGTATTAAACATTTGTCATTTTACAATAACAGAAATTTATGGTTTTTCCAACCAGTCGATGGAAGAAAAATAGCCCAAACAGGTCCAGAATGACCCTCTTGCCTTCAAACCTGCAACTCTGCTCGCAGCAGTTTTCGACCCCTTCTGGCCTCTTTGAATGGCGTATTTAAACTTCTGAAAAAAAAATTTCTCCTTCCATGACGGTTCTTTTCATTTTCCAATGGCTATTCGTTTCACCTTCCCTAACTGTTTGTTTCATTTTCCAATGGCTGTTCGTTTCACCTTCCCTTGTACATGCATGTGCTTTGGTTTCCATTTTGTGGCCCTTCACCGTGAAAATGTAACATGTCACGATATCGTGACACTTTTGCCTCCTTGCTCTCTTTTGTTGCTTTTAGCCACGAGAATGTAACATGTCGCGATATCGCGACACTTTTTCCCTTTTGGTCGTGACAAAGCAACATGTCGCGATATCGCGATACTTTTTCCCTTTTGGCCGCAACAAAGCAACATGTTGCGAAATCACGACACTTTTTTTCTTTTGTCCATGACAATGCAACATGTCGCGATATTGTGACACTTTTTCTTGCTTGGCCGCGAAAATGCAACATGTTGCGATATCGCGACACTTTTTCTTGCTTGGTTGCGAAAATACAACATGTCGCGATATCGTGACACTTTTTCTTTCTCATTCTTCCTCTTCTCTTTTGGCCGCAAAAATGCAACATGTCGCGATATCATGACACTTTTCCTCCTTGCTCTTTCTCTTTACTTTGGGCCGCAAAAATGCAACATGTCACGATATCCCGACACTTTTTCTATTTTGGCCGTGATGATGCAACATGTCACGATATCGCGACACTTTTTCTCTTTTGGCCGCGATGATGCGACATATCGCGATATCGCGACACTTTTTATTTCTTCTGTTCTGGCCGTGAAAATGCAACATGTCGCGATATTGCGACACTTTTTCTTTCTTCTGTTCTGGTCGTGAAAATGCAACACGTCGCGATATTGTGACACTTTTTCCTCCTTTGGCCGTGATGATGTAACATGTCACGATATCGCGACATTTTTTTTTTTTGGCCGCGATGATGCAACATGTCGCGATATCGTGACACTTTCTCTTTTGGTCGCGATGATGCAACATGTCGCGATATCGCGACACTTTTCCCTTTTGGCCGCAATGATGCAACATGTCTTGATATCGTGACACTTTTTCCTCCTTGTGGTGTTTTGCTTTTTCTTTGATCTTTAGCATATGGGCCACTTCGGTCTTCTTGGAACACATGTAAAAAATGTGGGTCCCCAATTTTGAGGTACGTTGTGGAACAGCCACAAAAATACCCTCCCCTCAAAGGAACCCACTGATACACAGCTAGTTTACCCACATCAAACTATTATTGAGGTAATCCATCAGGTCTCTACACTACCAAATACCTCCAACAACATATCTAGAGTAAGGTGGTGATGACAATGCAGCGATGTCATTTGTACATGATATTATATAATATCCTATATAAATGATACAATACAAAGGGATCCCATGCAAAATACATCCTAGTATCCCTCATCTCTACCACTACTCTAGCCAAGGCCCATGGTAGATATCGCCTGCTCATATGATAGGCTAATAATCCAACAACCGCTCCACTCAACACAATTTTTAGTGTAGAAATACTTGTTCTCCTTACCATCCCATCTACACATACCACTCTGACGAACCTCATAATTTCAATCCTCAGTCAACTGCTACAAAGCCCTCACTTGTACCATAGACCGGTACACTACCTATCCTCTAATAAAAATCCTCAAAATTTGCCACATATCCTCTAAAGTAATTATCATCTCTTCTGGGCAACCAGAATTTCGATGATGTCGGATACCACCTCTCCACCAATACCATCAAAAGTAAGTAATCCACGTCGATGATATCAAGCATCTCTACTGCATGGAGAATCCCTACCTAATCTATCACATCCCTCTCTACCTGAATGAGATGCCTTACTCTCTCCTCAAAACCATTGCAACATCACTCCCAACTCTCGAGAGTTTCATACTACAACCAAAAATATCAACATGCAACATCATTAGTTCATCATCACAATAAAATCATCAAAATCACAACAACAAGAGAATTTGTTAAGGCTTTATGAATTTATAGTGAATTCACTAGGGTTTCATAAATTTGTAGTGAATTCGCAAGGGTTTGATGAATTCATTATGTATTTGCTAGGGTTTCATGAGTTCACCATGAATTGTCTAGGGTTTTTCCAATTCATAAAACCCTAGCGAATTGGAAAATTTGCGGACCACGTGATAAAAATCTGCCCTAAAATATCTAGAAAAATTAAACAGATAAAAGATAAAATAAAAATATTCAAAAAAAAGTCAATTTACCACTTACCCGTATCCGCCTAGCTGCTCCACCATTGTGTTTGTGCACAATTTCTGCTCTATGGGTAGGAAGTGTCATTTTTCTACATATTGAATGATAATTTTACCCAATTGTAAAACCATCTTCACAGTCAGGGTATTATCGAAAAACCCTCTCTTACAAAGAAATTTGAAACTTATCCAAGGTTCTTGTTAGCCTAATTTCTTAAAAATGTGTTTGTATTTTGTAAAAGAAAATGTGCAAATGGTGTTGAATACCTCAGAGGTGCAAGAAACTATTAACAAGGGGCCTGTGGTTTAATGTGTGATTTGTAATACTTTTGCTGTTCATGGAATTATTGAAAATGTGAAAGTCTTGTTCAACTAATCTACTTTAAAAATTGATAAATATTTGATTAGAATCTTTTAAAATTTGATTTAAATTATTTTATCTCAAATTGTTAATCAAATTTTATCTTCTTTTGTTAGCCAAATGTTATCTTCCTTTGTTAAGCGAATTTTATCTTCTTTTGCTAACCAATTTTTATCTTTTATTGTTAACCAATTTTTATCTTTGATTGTTAAGGATTGCTTGAAAATTAAAAAAAAATAACTAAAATCTAACTTTACAATTTAGGAACTTTGGAATATCATATTAATTATTCACTTTAATGAAATGTTGGAATTTATTAAAAATTTCATTTTCATAAAATGAAATTAATTTTAAAATTTTAGAAAATGTGCAAAGTTTAAAATTCAAATTTTCCTTAAAAATGTGAATTTGCGTAAAATGAGAATTTTAATTTTAATTTTAGAATTGTCATATTTTTTGGGGGGGTTTTAACTTTTTTATTTTTTGTATTTTGTATTGGATGCAATTAAAAAAAATGTAAAAGACCAGGGGTAGGAAAAATAAAACAAGAGAACAAGTCGTTGAAACTTTTAAAATTTCGATCCAAATCTGCATACACAAATATCCTTCACTAAACCGCCATTAATTTGACCCGTCTTCATGCAATCCATAATTAACGTGGTGCAATATTCTAAGGTAAAAGCACAATATATTAAAAAAAATAAGTCTACTGTCCTCATGCATAAGACTTATCAAAATTTCTAATATATTGCCAACATGAAATATTTTTTTAATGAATACACTTGCAGAATACCTTGCTTCAAAAAATTACAATGGTGAAATTGGGTGTAGTCTAGCAACTTGGGAGGAGATGTTTCTTCAAAAAAATAAAAAATCCAACATGCACTTCCTACAAAAAAATTTTGACCCCTCTTTTGCTAGCTTGAATGGAGATTTAAAACTTAAAAAAACATTTCATTTCTCTGTTCCTCCTATCAAGTTTCATAACACTTTTCAAACAATCGAATAGGTTCTCCTTCTTTTTTCCCCTCGCTTTATAACCACAATGCTTTCCTTCCTCTTCTTTCTCCTTCATTATTTTAGGCATTACACCTTTGACTGCAAAGTTGCATGTCATAAATTTCTCTTAATTAATAATATCCGATAAATATTCTTCATATGATGTGGCTACCACTATCAAGACATCTTCCACTACCTTCTTATAAACATCACCAAACTTCTTCAATTCCATGCTTTGTACGATTCTATAATTATTCACATATTAAACTACAACTGTTCTGGCCCAATTTTGTGATGATTTTCAACTTAAATTTTCTACTGCATGATTCAGTAGATTCATCATTAGAAAAATTCATGCACTGTTATACTCCTCCTACATAATTTATGAGGACAAGCTTTATAATGATCCAAAAGTGTTGGCTTTATCTGCCCCTATCTGGGCTTTGCTTCAGCTTGATAAATACTGGCATAACACTCTGACGAAACACTGCATCTCATAACTTGCTTGAGTGTTTCAGCTATATTACTCAAATCCAACACAAACTGCTCTTTGATATAATAATTAGGGGACTTCATGAGATTCTACATGTAGAATTGATAATGCTCTCCACCTTTGTTTGGATGACAATATCTGTTGAACTGCTCTCTCACCATGATGCCACTAATCTTGGAGTATTCATGCCATTCGGGTGGAGCCACATTCATTTATTGGAGTCCTTGCTATTACTAGTTTCATCCAATGATTATTTTTGCATTGTTGCAACTATCATGTTTATGAAAGATGACTCCTTTGGCTTGTGATTATTTTGAATATCTAGTATTTCGATAGCTCCATTTTGTGTCTCATATTTAGGATTCAAAAGAGACACAAAGAACTTGTGCAGCCTCACTTCCAAATCCACGAACTCCTCTTCAAAGCTCTTCCATGGTATTGGATGAATTTTGGATGGTGAGAAGCCATAGCTACTATAGTAGCTTTTCGATAGCTTTCTAGTAGCTTCCCACTCCAAGTTTGTATTGTTGTCCATCATTTTCCAGATAGTATCCATGGGGACGAAGAAACACATCTCGGTCGCATTACTATTGTAGAGAGTAGTCATCATCATAGTAGTATTACAAAGGCATATAAGTGTGGAAAGCAACCATGTCTCATAACTGTAGAATATCGAAAGAGCCAACATTAAAGATACCTTTCATATTTATGGCACCATGTAACTCCTTCTTCTATTGATGATACCATAACTCATCCATGTTGATGTGTTTATACAAAACCCATGCAAAAATTATTTCTATGTGAAAAAAAATAGTTCACCGTGGTTCATATTTTACCTTGAAAGACATCCCATTTTTGGGAAGAAGTGAGGCTATCATTAGGCTATCCACCTGATATTTGCAACCACAATCCACATGCTTGACAATACTCTTCCATATTTGTGGGTAGTGCAAATTTCTTTGGGAATATTTCTTAAAGTAATAAATATCCGAAACTTATGGGTATGCCATCGTAACCGTACTTTCCTAGGGTTTCTTACACCATGTTAATTGATGGAAAAAAATGAACAATGGCTTCACCAATACCCAATGATCTACATCGGTATATTTATATGATTGATCTCCTTACACGAATAGGAACACCCTCATAACCACCACCGTCCAATGCCATAGCATTACTAGCTTCTTCAATTGTTCATACTTCAACCAAGGTAGATCTCTTCTGTTGGTTGATGTAGACATTTACCATAGCATACCCTAGTCTAGTAGTGCTTTTTCCAATGGCATCCATCACCTAACTAAAATACACAGTGACACTGTGTTCATTGGCATTTGGAGGTTTCTCGTCACTCGGGACACGGACAATGCAACTAGAGCTTCCACTATGTACACCATGTTCACAAACAATGAAGCATTCCCTGAATAGCTCAAAATCACATGGAAAGAAATTGCCCTTCATGCTCCTCATTCATCACATCCATAACAAAGTCGTCACAGCTAAAATAATTACATTGCAAGCACTCATCCGTAGGGAGACATAACCAATGTTTATCCCACATGTGCCAAGGAAAAAAATAAAGTATTCGTTATCAACACAAACTCATGGTAATAGAATTGACTCATCTATGGGATGTAGGGGTGCATTGGTTCATGCCACTTGGTGATGTCTCAAAATTCAGGCTCGTTGACCACATTGACCATGCTCACATGCTGCATCCGGTGGTCTAGCCTGTATTTTACCTCAAAATTTGTGCCACCTATAGAAACATGCAGGCACTATCAATAATAACAAAAAAATATTTTCATAAATCTTTCTCTTTTTATTTATTTATTTATTTAAATTTGATTCAATTAGTTTTAAATTTTTGAATTAATTTAATTCAAAATATTAAAATTAACATTTAAAATTTAAACCTTAAACCTAACCCAAACATTAAAATTAACATTTAAAAGTCAACCTTAAACCTAAATAGAATATTAAACACTTTAAAAGAAAACAAACATTATAAACCTAACTATAACATTAAAATTAACATTTAAAATTCACACATTAAACCTAACCAAAACATTAAACATTTTAAAAGAAATTAAACATTATAAACCTAACCTAACATTAAAATTAACATTTAAAATTCAAACATTAAACCTAACCAAAACATTAAACATTTTAAAAGAAATTAAAAGGAAACATTAACCAACATTCCAACCTCGGAATCCATATTACTAGATTCATTGGTAGGGACTTCTCGACAAATCACTCAAAGCAAACCAAAATTTCATTTTGACATCAAAATTTTAGGTGGGTCCCCAAATTGGGGTAAGTTGTGCAATGGTAACAACAAATGTCGACTCTGCTAGAAAATGCTCTTGAGCATTTTGGATAAAGAACCCATCTGAAATCAAGAAAACCAAATATTAGCAAAAATAAAAATCATCCAATAACCTCCAAGAAATATGGGGTTAAATAGCTTCAATTAAATGTAAATACTTCATTTGCTTTAGCTTAGTGTGTGTTTTGTGAATTCATTCTCTATTTTGAATCCATCTAAATTTTTGCATCTGTTTTGTAGTTAGGCTATGAACAATATTACTCATAAATTTTTTATCTCTGCATTGCTCCACTATCAATCAAGCATCCATAGCTCCGATGGAGATGATCTTGATCTCTTCTAAACCTTGCTCTATTGTCATTCGGGCGTTTATAACCTTGGTAGATATTATCTAAACCACCCAAGCATTTGATTGATTTGCATTTTTTTTTTAATAAGCATTTGATTACTTTGCAAATGTCATATGCCTCTTGGGTTAGAGATCATCTAAGGCTTAAGATGGAGTCTATAAATTTTTTTTCCTAATCAACAAACTAGAATTATTTCATCCTTAAGAAGTCAAAAATATCCTTTAAATGTGATTTTACATGTGAAGCTTCAGCAAAATGTCATTTACTTCAATCTCCACCATTCTAATCCATAATTCAAGAAAAACTACTAGATAATCTAATTTTGCAAACTTCAGTTTCCCTTCATATCAACCAAGCAATTCATCTTCCATGACTAAGCAACATTTCCAACAAAACAATAAAATTTTATCACAACTACACAACTATACCACAAACTGGAAAACCAAAATCAAAACACATGGCAAAAATAAAACAACAAAATGCGAACACAAACCAAAACACACAAATTTGACAAGAACCTAAATTACTGCAAAACAAAAAATGAAAACCAATAAAACTTTAAAGTGAAACACAACAAGACCAACAAACAATGGATGATTGTATCCACATTGTACATACACACATAAAACTATGTACAAGCAAAAACCAAAACAAAACACCAAAGTCATACACAAGCAAAACTTGTGAAACCAAAGAAAACTATGAACAAGAAATAAATATATACAAGAGAAGTACAAGTGATGCAAGAATTCAGTTGTTTCATGGGTGAAAATAATGCTTGAGGAATTATCCATTAACAGGAAAATGAATGTCCTCCCCACCCAAAGTTTTCAATCGAAAAGTGTTTTCTCCAAGAATTTTTGAAATCTGATAAGTACCAAGCCAAAGATTATCAAATTTATTATGATCACCCTTTTTCTTGTGTGCCTTATTCCATAATAAAACTAAATCATAAATCCTAAATACCTCAATATTACCTCATTTTTCGAACCACATTTTAACAATATCTTGATGTTTACTAAAATTTTGTAAAGCATATTCTCATTTTTCATCTAAATGCATAAGGTGAGTAAGACGAGCTTCAATTTTGTCATCTATTTCAAGGTATTCCTTCATAAATTGTAAAGTTTGTAATTTAATATTTGAAGGAAAAATTGGATCTTGACCATAAACTAAATGATAGGGCAATGTTCCTATGGACTCTTTAGTTCTTGTTCTATTTTCCCATAATGAAAATTTCAATTTGTTATGCTAGTCTCGAGGATTATGTTCAAGCAGTTTCTTAATAATTGACAACAAGTTCTTATTAAATGATTTTGCTAAACCATTACCTTACAGATAATAATTGGAAGAAAAATTGATGCTTACCTTATTTTCATAGGCTCATTCTGCAAACTGAAGTGAAGTGAAAGTAGAACCATTGTCACAAACAATAGAATATGGTATACCAAATCTAGTGGTAATGTGTCCTAAAAATTGAATGACTACTTTAGAAGTACAGTTCTTAGTGGGAATGGCCTCAGTCCATATGGTACAATAATTTATGGCGGTTAAAATGTATTTGTGTCCAGGTGAAGAGTTTGGGTTTATAACTCCTACGAAATCTAAACCTCATTGTGCAAATGGTCTAGCCTCCAATACGGGTTGTAAAAGGTATGGCGACATTTCATTCTCTGTTGGCGATAATATAACATGTATGGTAAGAATAAACATGTACATGGGCATCTTTGAAAATGTGGAGCCAATAGTAACCATATGTCAAAATTTGGTGTGTTGTGGTATTAGTTGATCCATGCCCAGTCCCATACTTACCATAAAAATCCTTAAGTATTTGCATAGACTCATCCTTACTCAAACATCTAAGGAACATTCCTTCATTATTTCTTTTGTATAACACCCCAAATTCAATCATAAAATTAAATTTTTTTAATCGAAGATATCTTTTTTGCATAGCATTAAAGTGATCCGGGCACTTACCATTCAAAATAAAATACAAAATGTCATTATACCATTCATCTGTTGTGATACTTTCTGCAGTGTATTGATGGCACATGATTTGAGGATTGGTTTTAGCTAGATACTTTGACAAACCTTATCCTCTAACAAGCTTCATCGGATGGATCTCTAAATCAAACTCCTACAAAGTAGCCAACCATTTGCCTCTCTTTTCTCCCAGTTTATTCTGCATCAACATTGTTTTGATAGTTGGGTTAGGTACTATTGCAAAAATTCTACTGTGCAAAATGTAATGTCTAATCTTCTTCATAGTTTTGAAAAGAGCATATACCTATTTATCCAGAATAGTGTATTTCAACTGTGCATATTTTAGTGGTGAACTCAAGAAAGCAATATGATTTTCTGAATTATCTTTGTTATTTTGAGTTAACACACTAGCAGAAACAAATGAATAAATATAGAAAGGCTTCTTGTAATTAGGACTCACAAGCACATGTGTAGAAGATATTGTATTTCTAACATCTTAAAAAGTTGATTTGGCTTCACTAGTCCAATTAATGTTAGGATCTTTTTTCAACATATCATTTAATGGTTTGAATATTTCAGCAAATCCTGAAATGAATTTCCTAACAGTTGATTTTCACAAAAATGATTGTAATTATTTTTTGCTACTAGGAAAAGGGATTTTCTAGATGGTTTTGATTCTTTCAATATCTATGGAAATTTCATATTTTGGATCAATAAGGATTTGGTTATATCCAAAATAACCATCAAGAAAAATCATCCTCTCATAACCATTCACCATTTGCAAAATATTATCAATGGAAGGCAAGGGGTAGTTATCTTTTTGTGAAGCCTTATTGAGATTCCTAAAATCAATACACAAATGGATTTCACCCATTTTCTTCCTAACCAGTACAATTTTTGCTAAACATAATCTTAGAATCTAACAATTTCTTAACCTCCTTTTGTATAAGAGGCTCTAGCAATGGGTTAACTGGTATTTGTTTTTGTCTAAATGATTTTGAATCCGACTTTAAAGGAATAGTATGTGTTATGATGTTTTTATTATAAGTCTTTATATTCTCATAACTCCATGTTATTACATCAACATAGTCTTTCAAAGCCTGAATTATTCCTTCTTGTTCCTAATGAGTGTGAGCTTTTCCTATGAGAACCTTATGTGGGTCTTTACTAATCCCAAGATCAATAGAATTATAAGCATCTTGCGAGAGCGAGGTTTTATTACAACTTTTGCTTTTGTAATCAATATTAAAAAGCTTTTCGAGAGAAACTATACCTTTGGAAATCACATTGATTTTATGTGTTACCTCATGATCTTCATTTTCATCTTCTTGCAATCTCTCATCCTCATCAATAACCTTATGTTCGAAAATATCTGAATTAGTTACAAAATTAGAAATGTGCCTGTCACTTTCAAATACATGTAAAATTTTCACATTGTTAGGTATAGAAGGTCAGGGTATCAACTCAATTGAAAAAAATTTAGCCTCCTATTATCAATAGGCTTATGAGTACCTACTATGACTGCTAAATAATCAGCGACTCGATTGTTCTTCCTAGATATCAATGAAATATTGAAAGCATGAAATTCATCAATCAAATACCTAACTCTATTTATGTAATGGATTAGCCTTTTATCATGACATGTGTATTGGCCTTTCACCTATTTAACAACCAATTCAGAATCTCCTAGCACTTTCAAACACTTAATATTTTTCTTTAAGGCTAATTGCAGACCGAATATCAAAGCCTCATATTCTATAGTATTACAAGTGCAAGGAAACTGTAATCTATAAACTGCCAAAGATGAATTACCTTTTGTTGGAAATTTTGAGTAGTTGTGTTGTCATTGATGTCAAGAGTTAGTGTTAGTGATCAGTGTAAGGATTTGGCAAAAGGAGGGTTAAAATATTTATATTTTAAGCCCAAGCAATTTGGTTTAAAAGCATCACATGATTGGTCAAAAAGATTGGTTAAATACCCTGAAGGAAGGAGATAGCTAGGCCCAAAGGAAATAATATTATAATATTTATTACTATAATATTAAAGGTGGTCAGATAAGGTCTAGGGGTGAAAAATAAAAATACCTACGACCAAAGGAAATAAATTATAATATTTATTATTATAATATTAAAGATGGTAAGATAAGGTCTAAGGGTGAAAAATAAAAATACCTAGGCCTAAAGGAAATTATATTCTAATATTTATTATTATAATATTAAGGTTTAAAAATAATGCCTAAGTTTATTTATAATTTATTTATAATATTTATATTATAAATTAATTTATATAATAAATTTATTAAACCCTAAAGTTAGGGTTGGGTGCAAAAATATTTTAAACAAACATCCCCCGTTGACATTCGAAGAAAAAGACGAATGTTATTTATACCATAAGACTTACAATATTAAGGTAAGTCTCCGAATTTATGCATGTGTGATTATTGGTAAAAGTTTGATGCGAATTTGTGAGCGCATAAGGCAAGAGGCTTTAATTTTTTTAAAAAGTGGGTGGAAAACATGGAGGTTAAAGTGAATAAGGCTTAAAGCCTTATCACCAACCATGTGGTTGGGCTAGTGGTAAGGCATCATTGTGTAAGGCATTGAGTGAGCGGAGGTTCTGCATTCGAGTCTCGATGGTAGCAAAAGGGTAAAGTTTTATTTTTTTGGGTTTCAGCGCCAAGACGAGGGACAAAGTGCATGAGGCACTTTTGTGTCCCAAGTGAGCATCTAGGTCACATTGTAGTTAGGTCGTGGCTAGGGTGTTGGCGGCAGCGTAACAAGGGATCGAATCCCATAAAGGCAGCATGCGCAAAAGGTATTTAATTTTTTAATTGTGTAATTTGTGCTTGGTCTAAGTTTAATGGTATGCACCTTGAGGAGTTATAAGGTGGTCGAAATAAATATTGTTTTTGTCATGGTTAGAAGAGTTGAATGATTTAAATTTTTTTTTGGATGAAAAAGCCATTATATTAATAAAATAATGTTTAATCATACAAAAAATGGTGGATGGGATTAGCACACCCCGTAAACCAATACATTAACCATTGTGGTTAAGAGTATACAAGAGTGTCAGAAACAGCCCACAAACTGCCAATAACAGTATTAAATATGCATTCGAAAAGAAAGAAGCCAAGAAATTACTGCCACCTGGAAGGGGAAGGAAGATGCACATGACTCATAATGCAGGGTGCATTCCCGCAATGATCCATGAGGGTAAGCAAGTACTGTAGCTCCAATTGTACTTTTTTAACCTGTACTTGAATCTGTAACCAAAAATCAAAGAATATATCATATTTATTAGCAACATAGAAGACATGTCCGACATCTTGCTGAGAAAAAATAGCTCTATTCTGGGACTTCCATAGATAAAACAAGGTACCAATTCTAAAAATATTCCAAACAACATCCAAGTTGAAGGAAAAAGCAATAGGGTCACCCAAAATAGCATGCACCCAAGTAAAATCCTCCTGCATAAAAGGTCTAAAAATTTCAAGAATCCACTCCCAAGCTGACTGAGCCCGATCACAAGACCAAAAACATGTATTAAATCTTTCGCTTGTCCACAAACCGGGAAAATGATATTATGAACACCCAGATGCTTGAGCCTACTGCCAATAGGTAACCCTTTATGTAAGAGACTCCAAGCAAAAAAAATCTGTTTAGGTTCAATATAAGTAGCCCAAGCAATCCGAAACCTCTTATTCCATTGGGAGGGGAGAGAGACTAAATTCCATCTCAAAGTGAGCTTATCAACCATTGAAACTTGCTACATACCAAACCTAGCAGTCGGCTAGATTCTCCAAGTGAATAAAAATTCATATATATTAGCATAGTTTTTCATTAATTGATTTCATCTCATCTTTGCTATTTTATCTCTGCGTATTCGCACTTGCCTTCACGGCGGGATCTGCCCTCTTCTCCTTCATATTGATCACCTTCAATATGAAAGTTTTGTTTTTTGGCACATGCTTGTTCCTTGGGGTGATGAGTGCAACATTTATAGCAAAAATATCTTGATGGTTGATCATTTCTACGAAAGGAATTGTTGTGATACGAAGGACGACTATAAGTTTCACGCCATGCATACAACTGATTTCTCTTCTTGGCCAGCTTAGCTATTCTTATACAATCGTTCAGCAAGGTTGGATTGTGCATGTCTACCTCCACTCGAATATTTTCTTTCAATCCATTGCGAAAAGCTCCTACCACTGTGTCGGGACTGAGGTCTAAAGTATATGGTAGTAAACTGGTGAACTCTGAAATGAATTCGCTAACCGATCCTTCTTGTTTAAGAGATAACAGTCTTACTGTGTATGACGATGTAGCTCCTTCATCAAATATTTCTAAAAAAGAGGTAGTGAATTTTCTCCAGTTAATAGTAGCTCCTTTCTCTTGTTTAAGCCATACAAACCATTGGTAGGCCTCTGTGCCTAATTTTGATGCAGCGAAAGAAACCTTATCAATTTCCTTAATTTGATATAAGTCGAGAATGCCTTCCATTTTGGCTATCCAACCACGAGGATCATGACCCTCAAAAGTGGGCATATCAACGCATGGAAAATTATTAGGGCCTCTCGGTTGGTGATAACCTGTATCCCTTTCTTGATTTTGGTTATACCGCTGTCTATGATAGCGATCCATGTAATTATTTGAATCGCCTCTTTGCTATTCCCAATCATCATCTTGATCGACATTTTCTTCATTCCTTTGGGCATGGGAGTGATTTTGGGGATTAGTATTGGGATTAAGTGGGTTTTGTGCTCGCACTAGGGTTTTTAGGTTGAGACTAATTTCGTTCATACCCTCTAAGAAGAGTCGAAGAGATTCATCGTTGGAAACGGCTGAGTTACTTGAGTTTCCTTATGTGATGTTTTCTTGAGTTGGGGGAGGGTTAGTAGCCATAGGGTCTACCAGTGGATGATGTGGATTATAACTGCCAATTTTGAAAGGAGAAGGATAATTTTTTGTACCTGGGCTTCGATTAGGTCTTCTTGCGATTGTATTAGGAATCTCTAAACTTGATAGTTGACCGTCAGGTCCCTTGGTCCAACTTCTACTCATGCACTGTTCAACACTTCCTGCTTAGGAATCCTTGAGCTTCGATTTCTGTGATAATTCGGTTGAATTTAGCAAAAAAAAAATTTGTTTTCCGCTTCAACTGTCGCTCCCACTGTGATGCGGAATTGAATTTGGATGGCCTCCTTGACCACAATTTCAACAATTTTTAATTTGGACACTTTCAGCAACTTGGACTGACTGGACTATTTCAGCAACTTTGACAGCAATTGTACTGCTACGACCGAACAGTGATGACCCGAAATGGACGCGAAAGACGAAACGAACAACGAACGGAAGATGAAACGACAACTGGATGGCGATGATAGCATCGAATGACGCAACAAGGACCGCTCGAGGACACACAGACAACACAAACACTCGACATGTGGACACGACATGGCTAGAGGACACGACGGATAGCTGTGGATAGTGCAGACACTCGACACATGGACACAACACGGCTAGAGGACACGACGGATAGCAACGCGGACAGTGCGGACACTCGACACTCGACACACGATGCAGACAGCAAGGATGGACATGACGTGACAGTAAGAACGACATGATGTGTACAAGACAGTAAGAGTGGATAGGACAGCAAGGATGACATGATGTGGATAGGATAGCAAGGACGACACGACGTGAACAGAGGACAAGACATGACAGCACGACATGACGCGGACAACGGTGGAGGAGCTCCTAATGTGTGACCGAAGTCACACCATAGAAGGTGTGACTTATGTGTTTTAAACCCTATTTTGAACTGTGTATACCCAATGTGGGATAAAAAAATTAAACCCAACGTAGCGGCTAAATGTAACTAACGTCAGTGAATAAAATTAAACCGACGACCTTAGCTTTCCCAGTTTAAAAAAAATTATTCACGATTTATGATTGGTTGATGAAGCTTGTGAATGGTTGTGCTTGACTGTGTGTAATTTTATGGCCTGGCATTCGAATTTGGACTGTGAAGGAAGATCTAAGACCCTGGCCGTCGTTGCTGTCATTTTTGGGACAGGAATTTGAACGAACGATGACAAAAATTTGAACGAACAGTGACGGGAATTCGAATGAACGGGGATGGAAATTTAAATGAAACGCATCAGGCGACTATAATTTATAGCTTGCTTATGTACGTCGATAGTCTCCATTGATGGTAACCCCCTATCATTGTGCGACAAAACCATGCACAATATTTGCGTATGTTGTGAGACCGCAGGCACTCCCTGAATCGTCTAGACTGATACCACTTGGAAAGCAACGCCTTCTTCTGTTTCTTGAACGGAAGCACTAGTTATTATTGAACTATACAACAGAACAAATAATTAATCGAATACAGAATGCGATGAGTAAGAAAGTATTTAATTAAAAACCAATTGCCACTAGGAGGTCATATCCCGTCGTGAAGGCAAGTGTGAATACACAGAGATAAAATAACAAAGATGAGATGAAATCAATTAATGAAAAACTATGCTAATATATATGAATTTTTATTCACTTGGAGAACCTAGCCGACTGCTAGGTTTGGTATGTAGCAAAACTTTTGGGGTAAGCCATTTGTAACCAAGATGAGATTTATATTGCAAAATAGGAAGCTCCCCAGGCCAACACCAATCTGACCACTAGGGTTTTTGAAAATGCTTATGTAGTTTGCTCCAAATAGAAAATGAAATACTATCAATAACCACCTCATAAGTGTCTCTATAACCAAGATTTAAATTGTGAATTTGACGAAAACTTTCCCAGGTTATCCAACACTTGGCATGTCGAGAGAAGAAATAAAAAATGGAAGCAATACCACGCTTATAGAACCTCTGCGCTCTGACCCACTACACCAGAGCTAAGGGAGAACCTTGCCAAGTGATAACAGGAGACCACAAAATATTCATGGAAGACAAAGAGGCACCTGCTTTGCGAAAAATCCCTTTCCAACTAAGCTAGGGTTTGAAGGCCTCCTAGGCTTTCCAAATACTCTGAATGACAAAAGAACCTTTGACTTTAATAGGGACAGAGGCAGTAAGAATGGATTGCAATCCCACCCCTTTCCAAATTTTCTTCCCCTGAAGCAAACCAGAAGAAATGCAATGCTTGACCAGCACTTTCCAAGATTCATCCCCAATTAAATATCGAGTGATCTATTTAGCACAAAGGGAAAGACCTTTTCGGTGACAATCAAACAAACCCATGCCTCCACAATCCTTGGGAAAACAACAAATTTCCTAGGCTACCCGATGAAAACCTTGCTTGACAGATTCTTTGGCCCACAAGAAGTCTCTCAGAAGCTTATCTAGTTTTTTATAACAAGATTTGGATGGAACCCAACAAGATGGATAATGGACATGGGTAGTGGCTAAAACCTTAGAACAAATCTAAAATTTTCTTGCCAGAGAAAGTTTCTTACTAGTCCAGTAAGAAAGCTTCTTTTCCACTTTATCAATAACATACTGCCACAATTGAGCATAGGAACCATGAAATGCAAAAGTAATTCCAAGAAATTTAAACACCTCACCTGGATGAATCCAAGTCCATTGGAATTGATGTAACCAGTGTGGCAGTTGAGATTGAGATTGCCAAAAATAGGATGTTTTTTTCCATTGTATAGAAGAACCAGAGGCTAAACAGAACACCTCTAAGAAACTAATAGCCGAGGAAAGGGATTGCTCATATTCTTGAAGCGTTAAGAAGGAATCATCTACAAAATGACCATTGACCAACTGACGATCAAAATTAGGGAGAGCAATACCCTTGATTAATCCTTGATCCATCTTATGGGCCAACAAATAGCCAAAAGCCTCTGTAGCAAGAATGAAAAGAGATGGAGCAAGAGGGCACCCCTGTCTCACAGAGCGACCAAGGGAAATTGACTGAGATTGACTATTATTCAAGGTAAGAATAGTTGAAGCATCTTGAAATAACATAAGAATGGTGCTCACAAATACTAGCCCAAAACCTAGAGCCTGAAGCATGGTAGTTATGAAGTACCACTCCATCTTATCATAGGCTTTCTCAAAGTCTATCTTAATGAATAAAGCATCTTGTTCAGAATTTCTTTCCCACTCCATACCTTCCCAAATAGCAAGAACATTATCAAGAATGTATCTTCCCTTAACAAAGCCAGTTTGTTCAGGTTTGACAATCAAAGGCAGAATAGATTTAAGCTTAAGCGCAAGGGCTTTAGCAATAATCTTGTAGCTCACATTAAGTAGGGTGATCGGCCTCCAATTGGTGATGAGCTCAGGATCTCCAGACTTAGGAATAAATTTAACATTGCCTTTGTTAATAATGGAACCCAGTGAACCACATTGCAGGGCTTCAAGATAAACTTTGTGGAGATCAAAACCAAGCATATCCCAAAATTATTTATAGAATTCACATGGGAAGCCATCAAGCCCAAGTGCCTTATCATTGGCCATAAGTGACAAGGCAGTTTTTAGATCTTCCAAAGAAAGAGGAGTGTCACAAAATAATATTTTCTCAGGAGAAAGCTTGTTGGGGACAACAATGGTACAATTAGCAAGAGCTTGCCTTCTAGCATCATCAAGGGGTTGAGAAGCAAAAACACCTTGATAATGTGAAACAAATACTTTGACAATGTCTGAAATATCTGTAAATCTCTACCCATCAACTTGAATGGCTTGAAACTAAGAATGTTGAGCAGGAGGTCTGAGGCACTGAAAAAATTCTTTGGTCACTCTGTCCCCCACTTTGAGCCAATGCATTCGAGCACGTAATTGAGCCCCCTTGGCTTCATACAAATCAACCTTTTTTAGCTCATGCTAAATGGAAGAAACTTGGGATTGAGAAACAGAGTTGAAAGGAGAGGCTTCAAGCCTGAGATAGGCTTTGGATAGCTCACTTTGCAAGGTAGACTTAGCCTATTTTTGTCATTTTGCAACTTCAACACCCAGAGTTTGCAACACCTTAGTGGTTCGTTGAATGGCAGCATTCCACCATTAATCCTTCCAAAAATACCATCAGGTCTAGGAATCAAATTTCAAATGCGGCATATATGAGCTTTCATTCTAAAGCTATGCAAAAAAGAAACATTTAGGTAAAACTATGAAGAATGCACTCTAGGTTGAAAGTTTAACATTGCCATCGAGAATAAAATAGGTGAATGATCAGATAGTGTAGTACCAGGAAAAGTCAACACATACGATGAAGAAGGCAAAATATGGGAGAACTGAAAGTTGTCACACTCAAAAATTATGGCTTTGTCTAATATTACCAAAACCTTAGAAGAAGCAGCCTGAAAATTGGACCAGATGTACCAAAGAGCCTGCGGGAAGTCAGAAGGCGAGAAGCAGGAATTAGGGTCATAAAGGCAAAGCTTGTTTTTCATAAAAAACCAAGCTTGTCTTTCACCTAAACACCACAGCATTGGGACATGACTAACCTTATCAGAATATTTATTCACCATATTAAAATATCCACAAAGCACCCAAGTGGCAAATGGCAGATTCATGGCAAGCCATCTCCATAATTTGCATCTATCAGAAGCAACATTTGAGGCACACACATTAACCACCCCAAGCAGTTTTCCACGGATCTCGAGCAAAATCCAGACAACTTGAATGGATGGGTCAACACCCTAAGCCACAACATTCTTCTGTAATTGAGGCCCAAGGATAGTGACGGCTCCTCCTTTTCCCGAGGAATGCTTTATGGCAAAAGAGGTACTTCGTGGCCACAAAAAATCACATGTACATTGCAGATTGAAATCAGAAATCTTAACTTCTTGTAGACATAAAATATCGAGGTTTCCATGCATTCGAGAAACATTTGACATCTCATTTTGGACCAAATATTTTATGATCGGGTTTGTCAGTCCTCGAACATTCCATGATAAAAAAATCATTAGGATTTGTCAGGATGCATGATCTCCATGACATCCTCTGCATCACCCAAACCTGTAAGTGAGCCAAAATAGTTGGAGGTCGCATGAAAACCATCATTGTTTAGTTGTCAATGTTTATCATTTCGAATAGGGCTATGAGAGCGAAGGACCTTCAAGGCCCGACCCTCCTCCATTGAAGAATTATGTTGGAGCTGCCACCACTGAGGCCAAAGAAGGGCCCGACCAAAGAAGTTGAGACACTAGTGGAACTGGGGGTTGCATGTCAACAACCGGAGGGGCCGTATCAATAGGATTATGAACAACTTCAGTAGAAGCTTGCATGTCTTGAGAAGGAGAAGGGGCAGGTTGTGCAGTAGAAATCGAAGCTTCTTGTTGCTTAGTACCACGAGATTTCTTGCTAGAGACAGTAGTCCATTCTTCAGTGTTTCCCCGCGAGCCATTAGTAGGAGCCGCAGGAGTGGGTGAAGGATTTGCCTTATATTTCCATTCCATCAAAGGGCACTCCCAAATTTTGTGAGCTGTAGATTGACATCGATAACAGGTATTGGGTAAATTGATATAGGCAACTCTTTGCCTTATGGATTGGTCCCCGATTTTAATATCAATAAACTCTTGCAAATCCTTAGTAATTTCAACTTTGATACAAACCCTTCTAGTGGGTCGAGTGGAGAAAAAAATTTCTAGCTCAAGGCAAAAAAACTTACCTAAGGGGACAACTAAATTCTGCAAAAAATCCCAAAGAGGAATAGGAATACCAAGGAATTCAACCCACATCGGGACTTCCAGTGCAACTTGATCACTAACTTGAAAATTTTGATAGTAGGGTTACAAAATCAACAGAGAATTACGAACAGTCCATGGACCCCTAGATAGAACCTTCTGTGCTTGAGTTGGATCTAAAAAGCAAAAAAGGAAATACCCTTTTGTAAGGTTTTGTACATTCTCCACTTTGACTCCATATGGGCCCCAAACTTGTTGGACCCATGAACGAATAAGGGTATCATATGGGATACGACCCAGAAAATAACCCACCAGGGTATGACTCTCAAACCATTCACAAGCTATATGGAATTCATGCAAAGGAATAACAACTTCAGGGACAGGGCCTTTACCTCGTGATACATTGTCAGAATGAACTTGCACGGACGCTTCCCCGGTACCATTGAGCTCTCCAGTAGACTCATAATAAATGGAGCCGACTGCATGAGTGGTAGCCATTAAAAAGGGTGAATTAACACCGCCTCAAGGCGGTGTTAATGCAACAGATAGGATTTTCCCACTAAAACCCTTACGAAAAATGCACAGCCAGTCTTGCATCCCAATCATATTTAATGATTTAAATTTTGGTTTGAAAAGTATATTAGAATATTTTTTAAAAGTGGTGTTAATTATTTTTATAATGCATTTTTGAGTAGGGAAATATAAGGGAGTTATTTTGATTATTTTATGCATTAAAAGTTTGAAATGAGTTAGTGTGAAAGTGAGTTATTTTGAATCCTTGCTAAGTATATTTTTAAAAGCTTGGAGATTATAAGGTGTACTTGAGACTTGATATTTTGTATGGTGAAATAATTATTGGGGAGAATATTTGTGTGAATTTTTTGAGACAGGTTGTTTCTATCTAGCCTTGAAATTGGCAAAGAGGATTTGATTGTGATTAAGATAGGTTTTGAAGACATATATCCATAAAATCAAAAGGTATGGGCACATCTTCCTTATGAGTGAAATATTATTGGATTGAATGTTGTGAAATGCAAAGTTGGAATGAAAATGATTGTTTGATAAGCATTGTTGGAAATATTTGAGTGAGCTTTCATAGGCATGATTTGTGGATGTTGAAAGAACATGAGTATCATTGTTATAAAATATTGAGAACTATCGTGATCTAGGGTTTGTAAAAAGAACATGAGTATCATTGTTGTGTGAAATTGGAATTATCTTGAGTCAAGGTTTGAGATCCATAGTGTGAGTTGATTGGAATTATAATGAAACACTTGGTTAGGGTTTGTAAACAAGTTGTGTTTCATTGAGTGGATATTTGAGTGAAGTTGGTTGAGCTTTATTGATTGAAATCATTGGAGTGATAGTTCAATATTTGTGAAACAAATTATAATTTATTTGTGAATTGATTTGAAAGAGAGTTTTGAAAGTGATTGAGTATTTTGTGAAACATATTGAGTCTTTGATCATTCTCTATATATATTTTTTATTAAACAAGATTCTAAGTGAAACTTGTTTATGTGTTGAAGAGGTTTTCTAGAAGAGATTACATTGTGTTTTATTTGCAAGATCTAAAATTATTTTAATGAGATTTTATGAAAGTTTAAGGACAAATTAGAGGTAATTCTTGTGAAGACTTGAAAGCAGAGTTGATTCATTTGTTCAAGTCATGTGTTAAGGCTTTGGGTAAATCTGAGCAGAGTTGATTAGTGATTTGATCAAATTTTATGTTGAGGCTTAGGGATAGATTTTGGTAAATATTTGAGAGCAGATATATGCCAGAGTAGAGACATATTTGAGGACAAATTTTGGTATAAATTTGAAAGCAGATTTATGCCAAAGCAGAGACATATTTGTGAGCAGATTTGTGATAGATCGAGGATAGTGTTTAGTGTAAATTTGAGACAGAGATTGAGCAGAGCTTAGAACAAGCTTTGGAGGTGACAGAGCAGAGGACATTAGTCTCCAATGGATAGAGATCCATTAGCTAGAGTAGTGAGGATAGAAGTCTTATAACTGAGGACAAAGGTATTTCATGGAGAGAGATCCAAAAGCCAATGCAGTGGAGGCAACTATCTTCTAAAATATCACTAGCCAGAGTATAGGAGAAGGAGTTCTATTGTGGATAGAGATCCATAAACTTGATTAGGATATTGGTGTCTCCTTTGGACAGAGGTCCATAAACATTATAAAATGGAAGGATTCCCAAGAGAATTTGTTGAGAAAATTTATAAAGAATATTTTCTCCGTGGAGTAGCCCACATTGGGTGAACCATGTTAAATCATGTCTCTCTTGTGTGTGATGTTTTGTGTAATGCTTACTGCTTTAATATTTCTAATGTTGTCATATGGATTGAAATTTTGTTATCTTATATTGTTCATCCCCCCTCTCGATATAAGCTTATGTTTTTCACCTTTAGGACTAATCAATTCCACACTAGCTCCACTACCTTGTTTGGATTTATATCCATAAAATTTAAGAAACCAAACAATATTTTCATACTTAATTGGATTAGTGTATGGTTTTCATTTTCATATTTACCTATATCCAATCTTGTTTCCAAAGTGTAAACACATAACTCAGATTCATTGTAAAAAAATTTATTGGTTTTGTTATATTTAGTAATCAAATCCCTGAGTCTAGGTTCTCTTTCAACTATGATTTAGTTATCAACACTCTTCCATGGTAGCCACATATGTGAAAAATTTGTGGCCATGTATCCGTTTAAGTTCCTAGACCAATCTTTGCTCAACAACATTCCATACCTATTAGGTATATCTACAACATGTATATCAATATATTGTTGTATCCTAGGCTTCGAGGCTAGCTGTATGTGAATATTCTTAAGCATTCCAATCACATTAACTTCAGATTTATCCAATTGGATAACTATCCTGTTAGAAGGGATGGGTTTCAAACCCAAATTTTTACAAACAATGTGAGGCATAACATTACTAGATGCTCTTGAATCAAAAAAATAATTGTGTATATTTCTCCTTGCAATTATTAAGGTTAAAATAAATGGATGAGCTTATCCTTTGTCTCTTCATGAGGAAAATTGTGTGACCATGGCTTTCTAGAATTCATTTTTGGTTTGATTACCAAAACCCTGTATCAAAAGATCGTGTTGATTAGTCAACTTAGCAACATCAAAGAAATATATATTCGCTTTTATTTTCTTTAAATCCTCCATAATATTATAGGTAATTTTGTCATGTGGTGGTTGAGGCATTCAACCTTAGATGGAGGTATGGGATTCTTCATAGCCTGTATGTCATGAGGAAAGATGGTGTCATTTGGGGGAGTAGAAGAATTAAAATTAGCTTTAGTCTTACTCCTAAGCTTGTAATTATGATTCCACTTTTTAAATTGTCTAAAATCTTGAACTTCCTCTTCTATAGACCCATTATACCCTTCTTCATCATCTTCATTTGAATCAAATGTTTCAACTACTGGCATTGATTCTTTCCCTTTGCCAGTACTATTCTGTTGGGAAGGATTTTTATCTGAAACAACTTCCATGTTATCCATATCTTTTTGTAGAATTTCTAAAGTTGTTTTGAATTTAGGGCACTCATTATCACTATGTTGTGTCGTGGAATGTACTATACACCAATTGTTTAAATCCAAATCTAAAATATTGACAATGGTGTTGGTTTGATTGGAACTAGTGATAGCATTGTTATGATTAACCATGGGACTAGCTACTCCTCCATTGTTGAAAAGGATTGAAAATCCAACTAACTTCATATTATTTACAAACTCATTATATAGGCACTAATGGCCCAAAATACATAACCAAACCCATCAAATCATGGATTTGATCCAATATGCTTAACCATAAGCTACAAAAGTGCAAAGGAGAATGCACGTAACTTCTAAGTTAAGAGGAAAGGAATAATGCTAACTATAAGATCCATTTTAGCTATCTTGAAGTACACACTTCCTACTTTGAGTTCACACTTACTAACTAACACTCTAAATGACAACTAGAAGATAACTAGTGCCCACAAGTGCATGTGAGAAGGAGACTCACTTACAATTATTAATTTGCAAGAAATAAACTATGCAAACCTAGCTAGGAACTACTAGAGGGGTCATATGAGTGATCAAACATCAATCCTCATCATGCCTCCCCACAATAGAAGCATTGGCCTCCAATGCTTTCAGAAGAGTAGGAAAGTCACGGGACATCTGATGAAAAGAAATCCAACGAGCCTGATGCGGCAGCTGTCCTCGTCGAGCCACAAGATATGAGGTGGTAGACCCCTGGCGAGTCTGTCGAGTCTTTGTGTCATAGATCTGATCGGAATCCAATGGTAACTGAGAATCAGGAACCACGTCCACAGGATGACTGATAGTTGGTGTCTGTCTCCAATGTAGAGTCAAAGTACAACTTCAAAAGATCTACATTGACGACGTCATGAATTCCCAAGTGTGCGGGAAGATCAAGGCGAAAAGCATTCTCGGACACCTATTGAAGAATAGTATAAGGCCCATAGCGAATCGGTTTGATTTTACTATGAGTCTTATCAGTAAAACGTCGCTTGTCAAGATGCAACCAAACTTTGTCACCAACCTGAAATGGATGAGGAATTCGATGTCGATCCATGGCCTTTTTTTGCTGCTGCTGTGTCTTTTGCAAAATCTCAATCACCTTTGATTGCAGATTGTGCAAGTGCTGAATAAATGAGTGTGCCTTGTCTTGCTCCTTCTGAAGATGTGAAGTGACAGGAGAAGGCAAAGACAAAGGTAACTCATAAGGTGCCAAGGGCTGAAATCCCATACAAACCTCAAAAGGTGAGTGACCTGTAGAAGAATGTAGGGCCCTATTGTAGGCATGTTCAATATGAGTGAGACTCAAGTCCCACTTTGCTGGTGAAGCGTGATGATAGATTCGTAAACTTTGCACAAGGGTACGGTTTACCACTTCAGTCTGCCCATCGGACTGCGGATGATAGGCGATGGAAAAGTTAAGGGAAACTCCCAAAATTTTCCACAAAGAATGCCAAAAGTGACCCACAAAGCGTGAATCACGATCCGATATAATGCTGGTAGGTAGACCAAAGGAACGCCAAATGTTGTCAAAGAACAATTGGGCTAAGTCTGCTGTAGAACTTGTCTTGCGGCATGGAATAAACTTAGCCATCTTACCGAATCTGTCAACCACCACGAACACACAATCATGTTGTCGCACTGTCATAGGAAAACCACTAACCAAATCCATGGAAATGCTTTCCCAAGGATGGGAAGGAATGGGCAAAGGCATGCCTAAGCCAAACTTCCTGTTAGCTGGTTTTGAGCGACAACAAACTGCACACTGTTTGAGAAATCTCAACACATCCCTCTGCATTTTAGGCCAATAGAAAAATCTTTGCAAGTGATGAAGTGTTTTGTGCTTCCCAAAGTGACCACCATAAAGTGTAGAATGAGCTTCCTTAAGAAGTGACACTCTAGGCTCACAAGGAACACAAACCTTGTCCAATTTGTAAAGAAGTCCTTCTTTGATGTAGAAATCTTGGAAAGGACGCAAATTGGAAGAAGAAGGCTTACTCACTTGCTCAAATATTTTCCCAAAATCAGGATCCTGTGAATACTGATTAGGCCAAGTCTGAAATCCCAAGTGTGAAGTGGACATAACTGTTAAGGCAAGAGCGGTAGGAGGCCTACTCAAACAATTAGCAATAATATTACTCTTCCCCTTTTTGTACTTGATCACCAAGTGAAATTGTTGGAGGTAAGAGGCCCACTTCATATGTCTTGATTCTTCAATTTTACTTTGAGATTGTAAAAACTTGAGAGGCATATGATCGAGTGTGTACTACTGTATATTTTCCCAAAAGATAATGTCTCCAAGACTTGATAGCTTGAACTAATGCATACAACTCCTTGTCATATGTAGAATAGTTCAACTTAGCAGCAGAAAAAGTTTCTGAATGATAAGCAACTGGATGACCATTCTGTTTGAGCACAGCTCCTAAGGCAACTTTAGAGGCATCCGTTTCAATCTCAAAAGGTTGAGAGAGGTCAGGTAAAGTTAACACAGGTGTTGTACAAAGTTTCTTTTTGAGTTTCTCAAAGGCAATCTCTTGGCTTTTCTCCCAATGAAATGGAACTTTAGACTTAGTGAGATAATGCAATGGAGTTGCAAGGGTGGAATATTGAGGAATGAACTTGCGATAAAAATTCGCAAGTCCTAGGAAACTCCTTAACTCGGTGAGAGTTGAAGGAGGGGACCACTTAAGTAAAACATCAACTTTGGTGGGATCTACCTGAATTCCACTTTCACTAATCACATAACCAAGGTAAGAAACCGAAGTATTGCCAAAAGAACACTTGGAAGAATTGGCATATAATTGATTCTTCGCAAGAAGATCAAGTGTATGATGGATATGCCTAAGGTGTTCCTCCCAAGTCTTTGAGAATATCAATATATCATCAAGATATATTATTACAAATTTGTCAAGTACATCATGAAATACATCATTCATCAACCTCATGAAGGTTGCAGGAGCATTAGTAAGACCGAAGGGCATGACCAACCATTCAAAGAGGCCCATCTTCGTCTTAAAAGTTGTCTTCCATGTATCCTCAGCTTGGATACGCACTTGATGATATCCACTTTTGAGATCTATTTTTGAAAAGAACTTAGCTCCTTGGAGCTGATCTAATAAATCATCAATGCGTGGTAGTGGATATCTATTCTTTATAGAAATTCTGTTCAAAGCACGAAAATCAATGCACAATCTCCAAGTGCCATATTTTTTAAGAACCAACAAAATAGGTGAGGCACAAGCAGAAGTACTTTCCTTAATGAAACCCTTAGACAACAAATCTTCTATTTGCCTTTTTATTTCTTCATTTTGCAAAATAGATTGTCTATACATGGGAGCATTAGGTAGTGAAGAACCGGGAATGATTTCAATGTTGTGATTAATTGTGCGAATTGGAGGAAGAGACTTTGGCTCTTGAAATATGTGTGAGTAATTTTGCAATATTTTATCCATTGAAGAGTGTTGCTTTGGAATGGATGTGGATGTAGGAGTGTTTTGAGAGCGAATGAAAATTAGAGCAACATCACCACCTTTTTTAATTACTCTTTTTGTTTGCTTGGAACTTAGAATGATGTTAGGAGTGTTGGTGCTTTTAATGAGAAAGACCTGACCATATTTTTGAAGTGTGTAGGTTCTTTTGAAAGCATCATAAACAGCTCTCCTATCATACTTGAAAAGGTTGTCCAAGCAAAATCCCACAACAATCCATAGGAGTCACATCACAAGTGACTTGATCTATGAAATGTGGGCCAAGTGCAAATTTTAATGTGCAAGTGTGAGTGATTTCTGAGCCCCTTCCACTATCCTTCCAACCCAAAGAATAAGGTTGAGGATGAGGCTCCATAGGTAACTTCAAACGCTCGACAATGGACCTCGCAATTAGATTTTTCTGCGAGCCATTATCCACTATACAATCTGTTGCAAAATTATGGAGCAAATGAGCTCGAGTGATGAACAAAGCATCACGAGCGCCCCCTGATGAACTTACATTTACCAAGGTAACCTCATTGAGCTTACCTCGTAATTCCGTGTATACTCTACTTTCTCCTACTGACTCAAGGGGACCTTTGGAAGCATCCTCCTCTTGAGTAGTGATGACTAAACTCTTCTTTTTAAGCTTAAAACAATCAACTTTTTCATGACCTTTCTTCTTACAATAGTTACAAAACTTTTTAGAAGAAGAAGAAGAAGGTTTGGAAGAAGAAGAAGAAGAAGGAGTAGAAGCGGAAGGGGAAGGAGAAGAAGGAGATGGAGAAGAAGAATTCTTCTTTTGAGCAAAATTCTTCTTTTGTGAGAAAGAATTATTCCCTTTTGATGAGTTTGCAACCACTTGAGTAGCAGGTGCACGGAATGCCTGCGAATGCACCTTAAACTTGTCCTCCGCAAGTTGCGCCTGGTTGAAAACTGAATCCAATGTGTCCATAGAAACAAACATAATTTCCCTATACAAATGTTCCAACAAACCACTTTGAAATTTGAGAATCAAAGCTTTAATATCTTCCTCCACATTCAAAAGTATCCTGTACTTGTTGAATTGAAAGATATATTCTTGCACAGTCATATTAGTACTTTGTCGAAATCGAAACCATTTAATGACCAATTCCTTAGAATAATTGGAAGGATAAAAATTGGTCTTAAGACAATCTACAAGCTCATCCCATGAGGTGAGTTCATCATGACCTCTTTTTCTTTCAACAAGTACTTTAGCTAAACCAGAAAGTTTGAGTTTAGCATATGGAACCATATCCTCATCTGAAAGTTGAGTGTAAGAAAACCAAGAACTCATGTCAAGAATCCAACTATTCAAGACTTCAGGGTTCCGGGATCCATCATAAAGTGGCACTTCACAACGAACTCTCAGGCGAGAATCATTAGCAAAAGTTGAAGCATTATGGAGAGAAATATCATTTACCTTCATTGCAAGGTTACCAAGAACTTCTGCCATGGTAGTATCATTAGCTTTATCTGCTAAAGCATTTACAACATGTGCAAGTTCTGCCACTTGGGCAGCCAAGTCAGAAGCCATGTGAGACCGGGTATAAGCCAGGAGTAAAAGGGAAAAGCACTGAAAAATCAAGGAAAATTTGAAAAGTCCTTGTTACAATGTTGTGCCCTGAATTGAAAAATACTCCTAAGGCTTCAAAATTTAAAAATTTAAACTAACCTAAGGTTTACAATTTATATTTTATTAATTTAAAAATAACTTAATTAAAAATTAAATTTTAATTAATCAAAGATTAATTAATTTAATTAAGTTATTAAAAATTAAATTAATAAAAAATAAAAATTACATGCATAACCTTAGAATAGTAAAATTTTAAAAAAAAATTACAATTTTACCCTTGGTCTTGCCGAAACTGCACTTCACCTGCATGCATGAATTTCCAAACTTCAGTGGCACGTTTCCCGAGGCACCAATTTCCAAGCCAGTGAAAACAAAAAGTCAGTGCAAATAAAATTTTGTGCCTGATGCAAAAATTTTGTTGCAACCTGAGGAAGAAAATTGAGCCTCGGCTAGTGCAGGTCGTCGTCTATCGGTTGTTGGCAGCGAATGCGGCACAGCCGACGTTCCATCAGCTGTGGAGCACATGGACGTCTGCACCTACAGTTCGTGCAAGCGGACGAACTTTCCTATTGGTCTGTTAGCCACGGCAGGATCGACAAAGTCCTAGGGCTCGTCGACCGCAATAGGATCGACGTAACCTCGCAGCTTGTCACGCGATAGGCCTAACAGATCTTGTCAGGATTGTCAGCCGTGATAGGCTGGACAGAGCCGTCGGGATATCAGTTGTAGTAGGCCTGACAGAGCTCTATGAGCTCGTAGTCATGGTAGGTCTAACGGATCGTGCGAGCCTGTCGCCATGATAGGCCTAACGAGCCATCGGGCTGTCACCGTGGCGTAACACGCCGACCTCTCATCGGCTGTGTTGGACGTCGGTCGACGTCCGTCGGTAGCCGATAGGCAAGGTTTGTCAACCGACGGACGTCCGATGGCCGACGTCGGCAGGCGGCGCTGTTGACTCAGCCGAGCCGCCTACATAGATTAGCCCTCGGCTCCTACTGAGATGGGGTCGAGGGACTAAAAAAATTTTTTTTTTTTTTACAATGAATATTTAATTAATATATAAATATATATATATATTAATTAAAATATAAGTTTTCTAATAAAAACTATGAAATTTTTAAAAATTAACCAGGAGGGTTAATTTAAAAACATAGAAAACTTGAACTATTACAATTATTAGCAATTTTTGAAGGCAAATTACCTTCAAATTTAAAAAAATTGCTAATTTCTCTTGCATATCACCAAGACTCCTTCAGTAGCTCTCCTTTCAAGATCCAGTCGACACACGACCAGCGTTTGAAAGGCAACCAGATCTAAGTCGACACACGACCTAGTTTGATGATGCTCGATCTTCAAGACTCCGAAATGGCAGGAACATCAGGAACAAAAGGCTCCCTAATTCGCATTTCACCGTAGGAGAAATCCAACCTTGCCAAGGGATTTTTGTAAGAAAGAAATCGGGGTAAACTTCTCCTATACTTCTTGAGCATACGGAGAAAGTTGGAACGAGGATTTTGACGCCTAAGGAACTTCCTTCGTGAATGGTTTTCAAGCTCCCCTTGAGCTTGAACCGAGTCCTCAATGAAAACAAGTTTCTCATAAGAAAACTAATCTATCTCCTATCCTCTCACCTCACAAGCCCTAGTGCAAACTTGAACTAGGCTCTGATACCAATGAAAAGGATTGAAAATCCAACTAACTTCATATTATTTACAAACTCATTATATAGGCACTAATGGCCCAAAATACATAACCAAACCCATCAAATCATGGATTTGATCCAATATGCTTAACCATAAGCTACAAAAGTGCAAAGGAGAATGCACGTAACTTCTAAGTTAAGAGAAAAGGAATAATGCTAACTATAAGATCCATTTTAGCTATCTTGAAGTACACACTTCCTACTTTGAGTTCACACTTACTAACTAACACTCTAAATGACAACTAGAAGATAACTAGTGCCCACAAGTGCATGTGAGAAGGAGACTCACTTACAATTATTAATTTGCAAGAAATAAACTATGCAAACCTAGCTAGGAACTACTAGAGGGGTCATATGAGTGATCAAACATCAATCCTCATCAATTGTTCATACGAGTATGCCAATGTTTTCTATGAAAACTAAAATTCCTATTTTAATGAGATTTTTGAGGCAATTATTTCAGCATTTGAACCATGTCACTACCAATTTTTTGGATAACCCATTGTAGTTCTTTAACTTGATAATTAGGTTTGCTATTTTATCCTACAATAGGTTGGTTGGTTGTGTTACTTGTAGTGGTAGTGGGATTTAGAAAACTTGGCAAACTTTGATTTTGGACCACTTGTGGAAACACTGTATTGTTTTGATGAAATGTTGAAATATTTGGAGTGGGTGTTGTATTAAATAATGAAGGTATGATTTAAGCATTTGTTTCCACTATTTTATGAGTGGTGAATTGATTTTCTAAATATAGTAGAGTGGTAGGATAAGTGGATATGGTAGGTGGATTGCATGGAAAATTGAATTTATTGAATGGCATGGCATTCAACATAGGCATTTTTTGAGACAAATCTTGATTGATCATAGGCACTTGATTATAAGCACTTGGTTATCCTATGGAAGGTAATTTTCCTATCCCAAATCCTTGTGGGATCAACTGTTGTTCTGCAGTCAACGCCTCATTGTATGCCATGGGAAGGGTAGTGATTTGAGGATTTCTCCTTACAAACATAGATGTTAAAGGGTCCTGTTGAGTGGTATTTTCACCCAGTTGTGAAAGTACACTCTCCTTTAGGATTTGGGTTCCAAATCCCCTCTTGCAAAGAAGTTAAACAAACAACTTCTCCAAGGTCTCCGTTGTATTAGCATTTGCATATGTGTATTAGTAATCTCAAATAAAGATATTCAATTTAAATGCTTGGAACACCTTAGTGATTGCAAGTAACTGTAAACAAGGGGCAATGTTGGTTTATTTCACCATGAAACTTTAGTGATTGTTCATTGTTTTTTTGGATTTTGAAATTTTTTAAATGTTTATTTTAATGCCTGAAAATTTAAAATAAGTTAAAATTTCTGGAAAAAATAAAATGCAGAAAAATGAAAATGAAATGCAAAAAACTGAAAATAAAATGCATTCAGTATGATGCTATCCTATTTCGACAAAACCGAAGATGTGAGGTCTCCATGCATGCAACCTAACCTATTGGACTTGCAAAACAAGCACAATCCCCATAGACTAAGTGTTGGTTCCTAGGGTTTAAAATAAATTTCAGATTCAAGCATTCACATGAAGCAACCAAGCAAACTTGCATTAACTCCATCTACAAACTCGAAATCTGAAAAAGAGAAAAGAAATAGACATTAAATCCATAGCATGCAAAGAGAATCTCCTTCTTTCTTGCCCACAAGATGCAAATTTTTGAAAACTTCTGCATTAAAAATGTGTCATTTTACAATAGCAAAATTTTTGGTTTTCCCAAACCAGTCCATGGAAGAAAAATGACTCAAACAGGTCCATAATGGCCCTCTCGCCTTCAAATCTGCAACTCTGCTCGTAGCAATTTCCAACCCCTTCTGGCCTCTTTGAATGGCGTATTTAAACTTCTGAAAAAAAAATTGTTTCTCCTTCCATGACTGTTCATTTCATTTTCCAATGGTTGTTCGTTTCACCTTCCTTGACTGTTCGTTTCATTTTCCAATGGTTGTTCGTTTCACCTTTCCCACATGGGCTTGCGTCTGTTTCCTTCCGTGTGTAACGACCATCTTAAATGATTTCAAATCATTAAATATTCCTTATGTAACGTTTGTCTTATTCATTGGATTTTGTCCTTATGTCCACGTCACTATGCAGGTCCGTTACCTTGGCGAAAATGGAACATGTCGCGATATCGCGACACTTTTGCCTCCTTGCTCTCTTTTGTTGCTTTTAGCCATGAAAATGTAACATGTCACGATATCATGACACTTTTCTTTCTTGTTCTTTCTCTTCTCATTTGGCTCAAAATGCAACATGTCGCGATATCGCGACACTTTTTCTTCTCCTTTTTGGCCGAAATGCAACATGTCACGATATCGTGACACTTTTTCTCTTTGGCCGCGACGATGCAACATGTCGCGATATCGCGACACTTTTTCTCTTTTGGTCGCGACGATGCAACATGTCGCGATATCGTGACACTTTTTCTCTTTTGGTCGCGATAATGCAACATGTCGCGATATCGCGACACTTTTTCTCTTTTGGCCGCGATAATGCAACATGTCGTGATATCGTGACACTTTTTCTTTTTGGTCGTGAAGATGCAACATGTCGCGATATCGCGACACTTTTTCTTTTTGGTCGCGAGAGTGCAACATGTCGCGATATCGTGACACTTTTTCTCTTTTGGTCGTGATAATGCAACATGTCGCGATATCGCGACACTTTTTTTTTTTTTTGATCACAAGGATGCAACATGTCGCGATATCGTGACACTTTTTCTCTTTTGGTTATTTTTTTTTTTGGCCGCGATGATGCAACATGTCGCGATATCGCGACACTTTTTCTCTTTTGGCCGTGATAATGCAACATGTCGTGATATCGCGACACTTTTTCTCTTTTGGCCGTGACAGTGCAACATGTCGCGATATCGCGACACTTTTTCTCTTTTGGCCGTGAAAATGCAACATGTCGCGATATCGCGACACTTTTTCTCCTTGTGGTGTTTTGCTTTTTTTCCTTGATCTTTAGCCTATGGGCCACTTCGGTCTTCTTGGAACACATGCAAAAAGGTGGGTCCCCAATTTTGGGGTACGTTGTGGAGCAGCCACAACAAATGGCGACTCTGCTGGAAAATGCTCCCGAGCATTTCGGTGAGAACTCAACCTGAAAACACAGACTCAAATACAAGCGTCAAGAAATATCCCAAGAATGAAACTAGATGAGAAATACATGAAGCATTAGAATTATTAAGCATCAGCTCGGTGTGTGCAATGTGCTTCATTCCCTATCGTTTGAAACTCGTTCAACTTTCCATTGTCAGTTTCACTTATGATTCGTATGCAAGGCTATGAATGATTTGTGCAGGATTTGATGTATGACAACTATGTTAGAGATATAACAACCTACTTTGCAAAGGCTCAAACTTTCTAGTATCATGAACAAACATATTAAAACTGTCAAACCCTCTTAGGACCAAATATATGTATACTGAATTAATTTACTAGATCCCAAAGTTGGTTATGTGCCACTACCATCTTGAACCCATGTGCAAGTGTAAGTGAAATCGGAGCTTTGGGGAATAGGATTCCCAACCTAAGCGAGATGGGAATTTAACCCTATCCTTACTACTCTGATCTGGAGTTCATTACCTCATCTTGAACAAAATGATTTAACCTGTTATGGATGAAACTGTCAGGCTAGCTCTGTCCGTTTGAGCAGTCAATGGTCTTGCTTTTAGACAAGACATGTTGCCACGCATGAGCATACTCCACTGCTAGCCAGGCGTCTATAGCCCCGATGGAGATTAACCCCATAATCCATGATTTGGCTCTACTTTTGATTTCTTGGACCTTGGGGATGACTACCCATCCTTGCAAGGGACATGTAGTACGATCCTTCCAATCCAATATTAATGATGAAATGAAAAATATTTGCTTTGGAATTTCAAGTTCTTGAGTGGGCAAAATAGAAGCTTTGGGGAATCGGATTCTCAACCTAAGCGAGATGAGAATTAGACCCTATCCTTACTACTCCATGAAGGTCAAATCAGAGCTTTGGGGAATTGGATCCTCAACCTAAGTTCGATGAGGATTTAACCCTATCCTTACTACTCGATTTTAGGCTTTAAGCACTATGGGAGTGGTAAAAACCACTGTTTTAAGGATTATGTTGCATGATAGGACAGACACGAAATACTCCTTTCGCCTCACCTTTTCTTCCAAGTATGGTTTTGACCATTTTGCTCAAGATCCTCTTTAATATGTGTAGAACGTGCTTGGTTCAAGATAGTTCGGGCATCAGTTCCCAACCTTAGGATCCTTTTAATATATGTTATGTAATAACCCTAAGAGGATTCGACACCTTTTCAATGATTGTATATGAAATGAAGATGCAACTGAGATGAAATGTATATGCAATGTGGAATGTAACATGAGATATGAATGCATTGCTCCTTTTGAAATGCGGATGGAGTATACCACCTACTTTGCCATAATTTATAAAACCGACAACTTCATGCATCACAAGTTCCAAACGATATTCTTTAATGTGTTTGCGATATTCGTGGAGCTTTCTGCAATACAATTCCGATGTTTCATATTCTCCTAGTCTTAGTCAACATTCATAAGGACCTAAGTTGACATCTCGTTTTTTTTTTTTAAGACAAACCAAAAGTGTCCAAAGGACCAACACACAAAACTTAAAACCAAAGTGAGATCCAATCCAAAACCAAAACACGAAAACCAAAAGTATATACAAATGTACAATATAATGCAAGATGGTGCAAAAGTTTGGATTATCATTTTCCCGGATCCCAAACCTGATTGGAATTCTTTAAAAGACGTATGACGTGATACGCATACCAAGTTTTGTAGGAATCCAACAAAAACAAGATCAAACCAAACAAAGAAACAAACTTCCACTTGCCCCTCTCACCATACCAATTTGATTTAGTTTCATTAATAATCCTATGGTGGAGTTTCAAGTTTTCAAATTGATTAGACAATGATTGATATTCAATTCCTTTATGTCTATTCTTTAAGATGTCCATTCCGCACTTTGATTCATGGTGTAGAAATAAGCTTTCATTTTCATTCAATAAAGCCATAACATTAATAATATTTGAATCAAACCATTCATTAGGCAAACCTTCATTCGAATTTTGCATGGTGAAACCAAAAAGGTGAGATTTTACCTTTGGCATGTTTTCATTTGACCTTACTTGAAGAGGATTTGAAAATTCCTCTTTTCTCTCATGACATTCATCATCATGTAGCACTTGTTCTTTCTCCATGACTTGTTTATCAAAGGCACCAAACTTAGGTACCCAATTGAAAATATGTCCATCCCTTTCAAACCATAAGTCTTGTCTATCTAGGGGTGGGTTAACTAACACATTTCCATGATCAATCACTTGGGTTGTTTTGGGTAACGTGAGATTTTCAATTGGATCATCAATGATATCAAACCCAAATGATTTAGGTTTTGTAATTTTCTCATTTTGAAATGGCATAATCATTGTAGCACAAGTAAGTGGATCAAGATTTTCAATTTCTTTTCCTTCAAAGGAATCTAAAGCAAATGACTCTCTTTCTTGATTCATGGTTGTAGAATCCTTATCATGTTCCAAAATTTGATGAGATTCGAATTCCTCTTCCAAAACTTTCTCAAATTGTACAGGATTTATAGTATCCTCATGTGAGGAAGCAATTGAGTTATCCTCCATATTAATTGACACAACAAGTTTATTAGAAGATTTAGATTGATAATATTCTTCCCATTTCTTCCACGAATCATAGTAATCATCCTCCAAGTTCAAGTTGTGACGCTCAAGTACTTCTTCTTCATCTTCTGATTCATCAACATGTTTCTCATCCCATTCATCTTCACCTTCCTCATTCTCACTCTCTTGACGATATAGAGTTTCCACCACCAAAATGTTGTCCTCTCCTTGTTGATGTTGGGGTGGACCCTTATTTGGCACAAGTTCCAAATCATCCACTTGAGCTTGGAGACAATGGGTATACCTAGCAATTTTGGGACAATTCCTTTCATTATGCTCCTTTGTATTATGCAATCTACACCCCTTTTCCCATGCAAAATCAGAAAGATTAAGAATGGAACTAGAGTGACTTGGTCCTACTAAGTATCTATCTCGATTAGCAATAGGGGAAGGCACACCCCCATTGTTTGGCTTCGTATTCCACTTGTCTCCCTCTATTGTTGAAATTTTGATTTGGGTGAGGGGCATGGGATTCATACTTTTGTTTTTGAACCAAATCATTACTCAATTTGTGAACTATCTTTTTGAGTTCTTCAACCTTCAAATAAATCTCTTTTGGTTGAGCTATGTTATTGCTAGTTCCAATAGGATTTGCGTAATTGGTGAGATCTTGACTTAACATTTGAGTTGGATTTTGAGCCACTTGATTTGCGTAGGGATTCACACTTTGAATCGAAATTGGATTGGGGAAAGGAACTATAGCTTGAGAATTAATCGGATTAGCTCCTTGCATAGTCTGTTGACTATTTTGCAAAAATGAAGGAATGGGGGAATGGATGTGATTGGTTGAATTGGAATGGGTGCGTAAGCGGGTGTTGATGAATATGGTTGTTGATAAGGCAAAGCATTTATGCCTGATATTTGTGGTGCCATGATCTGATTCATCATAGGAGCTTGACCATATGGACCATATTGTCCTACCATAGGCATCCTGGGAAAACCCATAACTCTGTGGTGTCATTTGTTGTTCAATGGTCATAGCTTCATTGTAGGCTAGAGCAAGCATGGTAACTTGAGGATTTCGCCTTGCAAACATTGTCATCATAGGATCCAATGCCCCAAAATATATTTGCAAAGCTACTGTGGGATCAATGGCAAAATGCCGAATTGCTCTATTATAGCACTTCTGAAAATCTCTGATTAAAAGTTCGGATTGGCTCACCCTGGCCTCTTTTGCATGTAATGAACTGATTATAGATGATTGTGGGATCTAATGGTGACCTGAATTGGTTGACAAAAGCATCCTCCATTTGCGTCCATGACGTAATGGAACCCGTGGGTAAGCAAATATACCATTCGTAAGCCACTTGGTCTAGGCTCATGGGGAAGAGTCTACAAGCCACATCTTCATGTTGAACTTGCAATCTTATCAAAACATCCCTATAGGCCTGAATATGTTCTTCTGCGGTCCTTGGGCCATCCGGTTTGTATTTGGGCAAAAATCTCTCTATATTCTTAGGGATCTCGTGAATATCCCCTGCAATATTCAAAGGAATGTTATGGGCTCCGTACCAAGGAGGTGGTGGAGGTTGGGCCATTTGATTCAAAATCGATGATGATAACCCTACAAGAACCGTGGAAATGGTACTGATAATTGGTACACTAGTGGCAAATGACACCACCGGTGCAAGTCCGCTAGATGCACCTGAAATAGAAGGATCTTCTATAACAAGAATATCTAGTGGGACCACAATTTGCTCGGTTTTATTCCTTGGATTCCTATGAGTGAGTGAGAGGCTTTGGAATATGGTTTCCTCGGTTGTTTTGGACCTAGTTGCGATGCGATGCGGTGGGTCCAACTTGTAAATGAAACTACCCTACAAAACCCGACAAAACTCTCAATACCTCAAAGAAAACCCGCGACACACAGAAAATCCTGCAATTAATGAAATTCAAAGAATAACTTCAAAATCAATTTGTTAGTCGTGAATGAAAGAAGGAACCATGACAAAGAAGTATTCTAAAAATGTAAGTTTCTGATTCACCAGATCGCATATGCGCAAGTGAAGAGCATACTCCTAGTGTTGTAGGCTTTCTGATTCACAAGATCGCATTACACGCAAGTGAAGAGCATAATACCGACAACAAATACATTTTTAGACAAAAAATAATTCCTTACAAATAAGCATGAAATTGACTAGCAAATATCAAACATGTAACGTATGAATAATCATGTTAGCATCAACCAAGAGATGTATCCATTAAAATCAAATGAAAGTAATTGCATGGAGACAACCTCGTTAGTCAAGACCAAAAATTTTCAAAATCAAATCAAAACACATTATTCTTGTATGAACAATCAAAAGCGTTAGAACAATGCATAGCGATTCATGTCCTCCTTTTAACACTACAAGGTTGTATTGTTAAAAGAGGGCTAAAGATAATAATCAATAGGGCATGAAATATTCAAAATTTAAATCCCTATAGCATTTAAATCACTCTGAAATAAAACAATTCAGGCCCTCCTTCTAGCGCCAATCTGTTGAGTGGTATTTTCACCCAGTTGTGAAAGTACACTCTCCTTTAGGATTTGGGTTCCAAATCCCCTCTTGCAAAGAAGTTAAACAAACAACTTCTCCAAGGTCTCCGCTGTATTAGCATTTGCATATGTGTATTAGTAATCTCAAATAAAGATATTCAATTTAAATGCTTGGAACACCTTAGTGATTGCAAGTAACTGTAAACAAGGGGCAATGTTGGTTTATTTCACCATGAAACTTTAGTGATTGTTCATTGTTTTTTTGGATTTTGAAATTTTTTAAATGTTTATTTTAATGCCTGAAAATTTAAAATAAGTTAAAATTTCTGAAAAAATAAAATGCAGAAAAATGAAAATGAAATGCAAAAAATTGAAAATAAAATGCATTCAGTATGATGCTATCCTATTTCGACAAAACCGAAGATGTGAGGTCTCCATGCATGCAACCTAACCTATTGGACTTGCAAAACAAGCACAATCCCCATAGACTAAGTGTTGGTTCCTAGGGTTTAAAATAAATTTCAGATTCAAACATTCACATGAAGCAACCAAGCAAACTTGCATTAACTCCATCTACAAACTCGAAATCTGAAAAAGAGAAAAGAAATAGACATTAAATCCATAGCATGCAAAGAGAATCTCCTTCTTTCTTGCCCACAAGATGCAAATTTTTGAAAACTTCTGCATTAAAAATGTGTCATTTTACAATAGCAAAATTTTTGGTTTTCCCAAACCAGTCCATGGAAGAAAAATGACTCAAACAGGTCCAGAATGGCCCTCTCGCCTTCAAATCTGCAACTCTGCTCGCAGCAATTTCCAACCCCTTCTGGCCTCTTTGAATGGCGTATTTAAACTTCTAAAAAAAATTGTTTCTCCTTCCATGATGGTTCGTTTCATTTTCCAATGGTTGTTCGTTTCACCTTCCTTGACTGTTCGTTTCATTTTCCAATGGTTGTTCGTTTCACCTTCCCCACATGGGCTTGCGTCTGTTTCCTTCCATGTGTAACGACCATCTTAAATGATTTCAAATCATTAAATATTCCTTATGTAACGCTTTGTCTTATTCATTGGATTTTGTCCTTATGTCCACGTCACTATGCAGGTCCGTTACCTTGGTAAAAATGGAACATGTCACGATATCGCGACACTTTTGCCTCCTTGCTCTCTTTTGTTGCTTTTAGCCACAAAAATGTAACATGTCGCGATATCGCGACACTTTTCTTTCTAGTTCTTTCTCTTCTCATTTGGCCATGAAAATGCAACATGTCGCGATATCGTGACACTTTTTCTTCTCTTTTTTGGCCGTAAAATGCAACATGTCACGATATCGTGACACTTTTTCTCTTTTGGCCGTGACGATGCAACATGTCACGATATCGCGACACTTTTTCTCTTTTGGTCGTGACGATGCAACATGTCGCGATATCGCGACACTTTTTCTCTTTTGGCCGCGACGATGCAACATGTCGCGATATCGCGACACTTTTTCTCTTTTGGCCGTGAAGATGCAACATGTCGCGATATCGCGACACTTTTTCTCTTTTGGCCGTGACGATGCAACATGTCGCGATATCGCGACACTTTTTCTCTTTTGGCCGCGATAGTGCAACATGTCGCGATATCGCGACACTTTTTCTCTTTTGGCCGCGATGAGTGCAACATGTCGCGATATCGCGACACTTTTCTCTTTTTTTCTCTTTGGCCACGAACGATGCAACATGTCGCGATATCGCGACACTTTTTCTCTTTGGCCACGATAGTGCAACATGTCGCGATATCGCGACACTTTTTCTCTTTTTTCTTTTTGGCCGCGATGATGCAACATGTCGCGATATCGCGACACTTTTTCTCTTTTGGCCGTGATAATGCAACATGTCACGATATCGCGACACTTTTTCTCTTTTGGCCATGACAGTGCAACATGTCGCGATATCGCGACACTTTTTCTCTTTTGGCCACGAAATTGCAACATGTCGCGATATCGCGACACTTTTTCTCCTTGTGGTGTTTTGCTTTTTTCCTTGATCTTTAGCCTATGGGCCACTTCGGTCTTCTTGGAACACATGCAAAAAAGGTGGGTCCCCAATTTTGGGGTACGTTGTGGAGCAGCCACAACAGGTCCAATGCCCTAAAATACATTTGTATGGTAGCATCTTCCTGAAGAGTATAAGGAGAAACTAACATGTTATATAACTTATGGAAGCTAGTATTGAACAATATCAAAGGATCATTAGGCTCCCTCTTGGCTAATGCAAACTGATGATAGATTACAGTAGATTTTATGGGTAGCCTAAATTGATTCATGAAAGTTATTTTTAATTGAGTCCAAGATGCAATGAAATTGGTACGTAAACTAATGTACCAATCATATGACATTTCTTATAGAGTAAATGGAAACATTCTGCAAGCAACATCCTCTTGTTCAACTTGCAATCTAATCATTGCATCTTTGTAAGATTGAATATGCTCTTTAGTAATTATAATTCCATCATGTTTATATTTAGGTAAATACCTTTCTGTATTTTTGGGAATGTCATGGGTATCTCTAGCAATGTTTAAAGGACTACTATAGGCACCTAATCAAGTTGTAACTCCTACCATTAGAATTATAAGTGAAGGGAAAAATGGGATGATGGATATGTTAGGAAGTGAAGTCACTATGCAGTACAGATAGCTAAGAAATAGGTCTACAGCAATCCAAAGCAGGCCAGATGTCTGACCTGCTAGACATCTGGGTCAGACGTATAGATAGTAGGCGAGATGTCTAACCTGCTAGATGTCTAGGCCAAACATCTGGGCTACCAAACATCTAGGTTTCTAGACATCTAGGATTCTAGACGTTTAGGCTGCTAGACATCTAGGCCAGATGTCTAGGCTACCAAACATCTAGGATGATAGACATCTAGGTCAGACATCTAGGCTAGTAGACGTCTAGGCTGCCAAACATCTAGCCTAGTAGATGTCTAGGCCTGATATCTGACCAAGTAGACATTTAGGCCAAATGTTAAACCAAGCAGACGTTAAACCAAGCAGATGTTAAACCAAGTAGACGTCAAGCCAAGTAGACATCAAAGTAGTGGACATCTAGGTAGATGATAGTTTATGGAAGATGAACTATTTCTATTTTGTATGAAGAAAAATAGTTTTACAGAGGTCTCCTCGAGGAGAGGAAACAAACAGTTGGGGCCTTCCTTGTCTGCTCTATAAAAGGGACTTTATCCCTTGCATATGTGTGTGTGAAAATGTTGAGAAACATGAATGTAAAGTTTATTGAAAATAATAAAAGAATAAGTTGCCACTACCCCATGGTTTTTCCACGTAAATCTATGTGTCACTTGTGTTATTTTTTCTGTGTTCTATATTTTTCTTACTATGCTTCCTCTTATAGGTATAAATCTAAATAATTTTCTAACATTTGGTATCAAAGCTAAGGCATTGTGCGAGTGGGAGCTGCAACAATAATAAAAGGTGTAACCAAGTTCAAAATTGAGAAATTTGATGGCAAGAACTTTGCTCTATGGAAGATGAAGGTGGAGGATTTGTTGGTTCAGAATGACCAAGCTCAAGCCTTGAAAGGGGTCATGAGTAAACCGAGCAGTATGAAATATGAGGAGTGGGTAATGCTTGACAGGAAGGCGGTTTCTACAATCTGTCTCTGCCTAGCGGACTCTGTATTTTTTCAATGTAGCTGAAGAGAAGATTACGAAAGCTCTTTGGTAAAATATTGAAAAGTTGTATGAAACAAAATTAGCAAAAAATAAGTTTTTTTTTTTTAAAGTAGCTTTATAACTTAAGGATGAAGAAAATTTCATTCGTATTAGATCATTTGAATGAGTTTAATACTCTAATCAGTAGACTGGTTTTAATTAATGTGAATATGGAGGATGAAGATAGAGCTATCACCCTACTTTGTTCCCTCCCAAACACTTGGGATCATATGGTGATGACCATCAGTAATTCATCATCAAGAACTCTCAAATTTGATGATGTGGTAGTTGCTTTGTTGGTAGAAGAGTTGAGGCAAAAAATGTCTCTAGAACCCTCGACCAATGAAGCCCTATCTATGAGAGGTCAATCCTTCGAGGGGAGTAAACAAGGTAGAAAATAGTACAGATCTAAGTCTAAAGGACGTAAGCAAAAATGGAAGTGTTGGCATTGTGGGAATCTAGGACACTCCAAGAAGGACTATTGGCAATTAAAGAATGGTGAAAAGTAAAATCATCCATCAGTTGAGACTAGTGCAGTAGATTCAAGAGAGATGAAAACATGTGAAGCCTTCTATATCAGTAATAGTAGATCAATTTTATATACCTAGGTTTTGGACTCAGGTGCATCCTTCCACATGTCTCCCCATAGAGACTGGTTTGACAAATATCAGCCATACTATGGTGGAAAGGTCTATTTGGGTGATGATCACCCTTGAGAAATTGTGAGAAGAGGGAATATAAGGATCAGGTTGGATGATGGTAGAGAAAGGATGTTATGTAATGTGTGACATGTACCCGATTTGAGGAAGAATTTGCTCTCAATAAAATGATGGATAAGCTAGGGTATTCTATCACCTTCTATAACAACTACTACAATATTACTAGAGGATCTCTTGTAGTAGCAAAGGGAGAATCTTATGGGACTTTATACCATTTATGTGGTGATACGGTGACAAACCATGCAACAGTAGCAACCTCAGTTCAGGATGCAGTAATGCTATGGCATCAACACCTAGGCCATATGAGTGAAAAAGACCTAAAAATTTTGCATGACAGAGGTATGATTTTTGGGATTAAGTCTTGTAATTTAGACTTATGTGAGAACTGTATTTTTGGTAAATAGAAGAGGGTTCGGTTTACTACAAGTACCGATAAGAGTTCTTATTTTTTGCAACTTATACATTCGAATATATTTGGACTAGTCCCCCCTCAGTCCTTGAATGGTGCCATCTATTTTTTGACTTTTATAAATGATTATTCTAGGAGAGTGTGGGTGTATCTAAAGAAGAAGTCAGAAGCTTTGTAAAAATTTAAAGAGTTCAAAGCTCGGGTAGAGAAGCATTTGGGCAAGTCGATTTTATGTCTTAAGTCAGATAATAGGGGTGAATATTGCTCCAAGGAATTTGATAAATTTTGTATGTAGAAAGGTATTAAGCACCAGAAGACTGTACCATACACTCCACAGCAAAATGGTGTGGTTGAGCAGATGAATCGCACAATCATGGAACATGCAAGAAGCATGCTTAGCGCAACCATGTTGGAGAAAAAGTTATGGGTGAAGGTTGTTAATACAATTGTTTATATTATTAACAGGTCACCTACAGCTACATTGGATGGTCAAATTTTGAAGTAGGTTTGGTGTTATAAGCTAGTTGATTACTCTCATATGCATACCTTTGGTTGTGATGTGTTTGCCCATGTACCCAAAGAAAAAAGGTCCAATATTGACTGAAAGTCAAGCAAATATGTTTTTCTCGACTATGGAGATATCGTGAAGGGGTATGGACTATGGGATCCTACTGCCCACAACATAATTATTAGTTGGGATGTAATTGTTGATAAAAAATCCATGCAAAGGAAGGAGGTACAACAAAATCCTAATATTGTACCTATTGAAGTAGAATTGAGTGAAGATGAATATGAAAATCAGCATATTGAAGTTTTTTATCAGCATGTAGAACAACAAGTAGAGCAACCACAATGGTCACAAGACCAATATCCATAATAAAAAATCATTGGGTTAGAAGATCTAAACATACACAAAAGTGTCTGGAAAGGTATTCTCATGTGTATCATTCCTCTTTTGCTTTGTTAACTAATGATGGTGAACCTAGTTTATTTCAGGAAGCTAGAGAGTCTGAAAATGTAGAAAAGTGGAGGAAATCCATGGAGGAGGAAATCGAGGAAATAATAAAACTTGGGAACTTGAGGATATCCCACTTGGAAGAAATACTATTGGAAACAAGTGGGTGTACAAAGTGAAGAAGAATAGTGATGGGTTGTTAGAATGCTATAAAGCTCACTTGGTAGCAAAGGGCTATGTGCAGAATTTAGGTGTTGACTTTAATGAAATTTTCTCTCCAGTTGTGAAGATGACTACTATTAGAGTTCTACTTGCACTTGTAGCTACACAGGATTTGGAATTGGAGCAAATTCATATAAATATTGCTTTCTTGCATGGTTATATCGAGTAAGAGATATATATGGATCAGCCTGAGGGCTATGAAGAAAGAGGTAAAGAGCATTTGATTTATAGACTGAAGAAATCACTGTACGGGTTGAAACAGGCACCAAGGATGTGGTACAAGAAATTTGACACCTTCATGAAGAGCTAAGGTTTCAGTAGGAGTGAAGCTGACCATTGTGCATACTATAAGAGTTTTGATGATGGTAGTTTTATTATTTTGTTGTTGTATGTTGATGATATGTTGGTTGTAGGCACCAGCATGAAGAAAATCATTGATCTTAAGGCTCGGTTGAGTAGGACATTTGAAATGAAATATTTAGGAGCAGCAAACCAAATTTTAGGGATGAAGATACACAGGGACAAAAAAGGAAGAAAGATCTAGTTAAGTCAAAATTCATATGTGGAAAATATTCTGCAGTGCTTCAATATGTAGAATGCTAAACCGGTTAGTACCCCACTTCTTCCACTCTTAAATTTGTCTTCCAATCAATGTCCTAGAATGGAAGTAAAGAAGATAAGAATATCTCGTGTATCATATTCATCAGTTGTAGGAATCCTCATGTATGCCATGGTGAGCACCATATCGAATATTGTCCAAGCAGTGGGAGTAGTCAGCTGGTACATGGCAAATCCTGGTAAAGAGCACTGGAATATGGTGAAGTGGATAATCAGATATTTAAGAGCCACTTCAGATGTTGCCATTTACTTTAGATCGATAGATTTGCAAGTTATAGGTTTTTATGGATTCTGATTATGGTGGAGATAGAGATGGAAGAAATTCCACTACAGGATATACCTTCACTCTTGCTGGTGGAGCGATGAGTTGGGCTTCTAAGTTGTAGTCTATTGTGGCTTTATCAACCACTTAAGTAGAATATATTACAACGAATCACACCAACAAAGAGGTAATTTGGATAGAGCGGTTGTTAGGTGACTTCAACGTAATGCAGGAGAAAATTATATTGTATTGTGATAGCCAGAGTACTATTCAGCTAGTTAAGAATCCAACATTTCATGATCACATGAAACACATTTATGTCAAGTACCACTTTATCAAAAATATGGTGGAAGAAGGTAGGATCCTATTGTAGAAAATAGATACCGAAGTGAATCCTGTACATATGCTTACAAATCCGGTCAAGGTAGAGAAGTTTGAATGGTGTATAACTTCTCTAGGATTGTTGAAAAAGTAACAAGGGTAGCATTGGGAAATTGGCACTGGATGAAGATTTTTGGCAGAAGAATTCCTGACTATTGACTTCAAGTGGGAGAATGTTAGGAAGTGAAGTCACTATGCAGTACAGGAAACTAGGAAAGAGGACTGCAGTAATTCAAATTATGCAAGTAGTCTGACCTACTAGATATCTGGGTCAAACATCTAGACAGCAGGCTAGACATCTAACTTGCTAGACGTATAGGACAGACATCTAGGTTGCTAGACATTTAGGTTGTTAGATGTCTAGGCCAAATGTCTAGGCTACCAGATGTCTAGGATGCTAAACATCTAGGCCAAACATTTGGGCTACCAAACTTTTAGACTGATAGACATCTAGGCTAGACGTCTAGGCTACCAGACATCTAGGTTGGTAAACATCTAGGCTGACGTCTAACCAAGTAGACATCTAGGCTGGTAGACATCTAGGCCTGATGTCTGACCAAGTAGACGTCTAGGCCAGATGTAAAACCAAGCAAATGTCAAACCAAGAAGATGTCAAACCAAGTAGATGTCAAAGCAGTGGACGTCTAGGTAGACGACAGTTGGCAAAATACAAATTGTTTCAATTTTATATGAAGATGAACAATTTTGTAGAGGTCTCCTCGAGGATAGGAACCAAACAGTTGGGCCCTTACTTGCTTTCTTTGTCAAAGGGACTTGATCCCTTGCATATGTGTGTGTGTGTGTGTGTGAAAACGTTGAGAAACGTGAATGTAAAGTTTGCTGAAAATAATAAAGAAGCTGCCATTACCCTATGGTTTTTCCTGCACATTGTAGGTTTCCATGTAAATCTTTGTGTCACTTGTGTTGTTTCTAAGTTCTATATTTTTTTTACTGTGCTTCCTCTTGCAAGTATAAATCTAAATAATTTTCTAACAGGGTAGTAATGAATCGCTACTAGGTGGAATAACAATCAACTGACTCTGGGACCTTCTGATCCTCCTTGTAGGAGAAATGCTATAGAAAATAGTATCTTTAGAAGCCTTAGATCTTGTTATTATGGTTTTTCGATTCCAGCCTTAACAATGAAGACAAGAAGTGCTTAGTACTCTTGAAATGAAATGATTTCCAACTTTCAAAAGTTTAACTAATAAGTCATCATGTTCATTAAAAATGCATCAATTAAACCATAACAATAAGGAACATTCTCAAATTGTAAAAGGTTAGAATCAATACATCATGAGTTAGATAATTTCCAACAATAAATGTGAGCAACTTAAAATTAGAAACTTCGTAAATCACCTCAATTACCTTTAAGTAGACCCTCCTTCTAGCGCAAATTCTATTGAGTGATAATTTTTGCCCAATTGCAAGACCATCATCACAATTAGGGTATACCCTATCTTGCAAAGAAATTTGAAACTTCTCCAAGGTTCTTGTTAGCATAATTGCTTAAAATATGTGTTTGTATGCTATAAAATAAAATGTGCAAATGGTGTTGAATACCTCAGAGGTGCAAGAAACTGTTAACAAAGGGCCACATAGTTTAATGTGTGATTTATAATGCTTTTGTTGTTCATGGAATTATTGAAAATGTGAAAGTCTTGATCAATTAATCTACTTTGAAATTTGATAAATATTTGATTAGAATATTTGAAAATTTGATTTAAATTGTTTTATCTCAAATTGTTAATCAAAATTTATCTTCTTTTGTTAACCAAATTTTATCTTCATTTGTTAAGCAAATTTTATCTTCTTTTGTTAACCAATTTTTATCTTTTATTGTTAACCAATTTTTATCTTTTATTGCTAAGGATTGCTTGAAAATAAAAATAAAAATGACTAAAATCTAATTTTTCATTTTAGGAACTTTGGAATATTATAATAATTATTCACTTTAATGAAATGTTGGAATTTATTGAAATTTCCAATTCATAAAATGAAATTAAATTGATTACTTGATATAAATAAGAACACTCTAATGAAACATTGTGCCTCAAACCTCACTTGAGTGTTTTAGCTATATTACTCAAATCCAACACAGACTACTCTTTGATATCAAAATATGGGGACTTTGTGAGATTCTACATGTAGAATCAGTAATGCTCTTCACCTTTGCTTAGACGACAATATCCGTAGAACTACTCGTTCACCATGATGCCACCAATCTTGGAGTATGCATGCCATTCGAGCAAGGCCACATTCATTTATTGGAGTTCTTGCTATTACTAGTTTTATCCAATGAATATTTTTGCATTGTTGCAACTATCATATTTATGAAATATGACTCCTTTGGCTTGTGTTTACATTGAATATCCAACATTTCGATACTTCATTTTGTGTCTCATATTTAGACTTTGAAAGAGATGCAAAGAACTTGTGCAACCTCACTTATGACTCTACAAACTCCTCCTCGAAGCCCTTCCATGGTATTGGATGCATTCTGGATGGTGAGAAGTCGAAGCCGCTACAGTAGCTTTCTGGTAGCTTTCCAGTAGCTTCCTACTGCAAGTTCACGTTATTTTCCATCCTTTTCTAGATATTATCTATGGGGACTAAGAAACATATATTGACAATATTATTTTTTTAGATAGTAGACATCATCATGGTAGTATTGCAGAGGCATATGAGTGTGGAAAGCAACCATATCTTACAATCGTAGAATATTGGGAGAGCCATCATCAAAGATACCTTGCATCTTCAGGCCATCCTATCACTCCTATTGAGGATACCACAACTCATCCATGCTGATGTGTTTACAGCAAACCCATGTAAAACTTATTTCTATGCGAACAAAAATAGTTCACCACAGTTCGGATTTTACCTTGAAAGACATCCCATTTTTGGGAAGAAGTGAGGTCATCATTAGGCTATCCAAGTCACCTGATAGTTGCAACCATAGTGCACATGATTGAAGATAGTCTTCCATATTTGTGGGCGGTGCAAATTTCTTCGAGAATATTTCCTAGAGTAATAAATATCCATACTTTCCCAAGATTTCTTACACCATGTTAATTGATGAAAAATGAACAATGGCTTCACCAATGCCCAACAATCCATATTGGTATCTATATATAACTGATTTCTTTACATAAATAGGAACACCCTAATTACAAATACCATCCAATGTCATAACATTAATGGCTTCTTCAGTTGTTTGAACTTCAACCAAGGCAGATCTGTTCTTCTGGTTGATGTAGACATTTACCATAGCATCCAGTAGTGTTTTTTTCAATGGAATCCATCACGTGACTAAAATACGTAATGACACTGTGTTCATTGGTATTTGGAGGCTTCTCTTCACCTAGGACACCGATGATGCAACTAGAGCTTCTGATGTGCGCACCATGGACACAAACGACAAAACATTCCTCAAATAGCTTGAAATTGCATTGCCTATATCATTTCATTTCTACTTTTACCTTTGTTTCCAAAAGGTCAATGACTTACATTATTTATGAACGATTTGCTGAAAGAACCAAGAGGGCTTGATTTTTGTGCCTCCAACCTCAGTTATACAATAGCCTAAGCATGCTCCCAAACACTGATCAAAATTTGTAGTGTTTTGTGAAAATTGTTTGTAGGTTTTTCAGTGAATACACACTCTAAGCTGTGAAATCAATTTAGAAGCCACAAAATCGCTTACAGGTCACGAAATCACTCTAAGTAGGCATCCATACTAGGTAGGTGTTTTGTTAGACTTGTTTTAGTTTTATACTTTTATTTTCAATGATATATTTTCTTTATTCTTAAATCCCTATGAAAAGAGATTCAAAAATACCAAAATAAAAATGAAATGCATGTAGCTTAAAAACTGTTTGATTACATTTTTGTCTTCAAGTAGAGTTAAAATTACATATATTTTAAGTTATAGATGCATTTTTCTCAAACTTAGGTGTTTGTAAATCAAAAGGAACACATTTGAACAAACACCCTCGGCTAGACTTAAAAGAAGTCTATACTGCCTCTACCTATGCTACCTGAAGCTCCTCCCATAGAAAGAGATAACCTTCATTGCTCGTAGCAAGTGCTACCCTCACCTACTATTGCACCTGATCCTATAGTTGTGATAGCTTAGTATCCAAAATTCAAATGTGCTCCTCCTAAGGCACTAACTATACTCTTTGAGCCACTAATTGTACACTCTGGGTAATCATCTCCATCTCCAACTCCTCCACTCGTTGGCTCTCCTCTCTACCACTAGCTACACCTACCTCACCAACCATTTACACCTGTACACATGGCTACTTGGGTGCCTCCCTCTTCTTGGGTCTCTGTGCATCCCTCTACCTAGGTCCATCCACCTCCATCTGATAAGCAACATCTTGTACTGCAAGTTGCATCCTGTGATCCACTACTAGTCATGCAGGTGAAGCCATATCAAGAGTGATCCTAAGGGGTCTAATCTCTCGATACCACCTTTGGTATCCATTATTCACCCCTAAATAATCCAACCCTAAGCCTACCAAAATATGGTCATACTCATTTGGCTCCAAAAATTGGGTAACATCAGGGTCACCACCTACACATGGTGGATCCCTTATCACATGTTGAAACCAAACATCACCTAGATCTGGTTGCATTAGCCTAAACTATCAATATACATGATAAAAATGATACAACTCTACCTATCCCTTCTCCAACCATAGCCACCAAATCCTCTACACATGAGCTAACTCCACACCATCCTCATCCCAACATAGGTGCATCTATCATGGCCTCTATACCACCCATCGCAGATGTAAATTATCCGCCACTCACCTAGTTGCATCCAACTAACCATTTCCTCTATGCCCTCCCCTAAAAGGATCCCATAGATACACAACTACCTACCTCGCATCAACCTATTTTTGAGGAAACCCATTAGGCATCCACACTGCCAAATACTCCCAAAACCATATCTATAGTAAGGTGGTGAGGACAATGTAGCGATGTCATTTATACATGAAATTATATAATATCCTATACAAACGATACAATACAAAGGGCCCCACACAAAATGCATCTTGGTATCTCTCATCTCTACCACTAGTCCAGCCAAGGTCCATGGTAGATATCACCTACTCATATGATAGGTCAATAATCCAACAACCACTCCACTCAACACAATTATTAGTGTAGAAATACTTGGTCTCCCTACCATCCCATCTAAACTGATATCACTTTGATGAACCTCATAATGTCGATCCTCGGTCAACTGCTCCAAAGCCCTCACTTATACCATAAACTGGTACACTACCTATCCTCTAATAAAAATCCTCAAAATTTGCCACACATCTTCTAAAATAATTGTCATCTCTCTTGTGAGCAACCAGAATATCGATGATGTTGGATACCACCTCTCCACCAATACCGTCAAAATTAAGTAATCCACACTGATGATGTCGGGCATCTCTGCTACATGGAGAAGTCCCATCTGCTCTATCACATCCCTCTCTACCTGAGTGAGCTCCCTCACTCTCTCCTAAAACCATTGCAACACAACTCCCAAATATCGAGAGTTCCATACTGCAACCAAAAACATCAACATGCAACATCATTAGTTCATCATCATAACAAAATCATTAAAATCATAGAAATAAGCAAATTTGCTAAGGCTTTACAAATTTGTAGTGAATTCACTAGGGTTTCATGAATTTGCAGTGAATTCACTAGTTTTTCATGAATTCACCACAAATTCGCTTGGTTTTTGCCAATTTTTAAAACCCTAGCGAATTGGAAAATTTGCTAGGGTTTTGTCAATTCGCAAAACCTTAGCGAATTGGAAAATTTGTGAGCTATGCGATAAAAATCCACCCTAAAAAATCTAGAAAAAAAAACAAGATAAAACATAAATTTGCAAGCAAAAGGTAATTTACCACTCACCCATATCTACCCAACTGCTCCATCATTGTCTCTATGCACAATTTCTGCTCTATGGGTAGGAAGTATCATTTTTCTCCAAAGATCCAAACCAGAATGTTGAATGGTAAAAATGAATTGGTTTTTACCCCCACCTTCCATTTTAACCCACCCATTCTTTTATTTTTTTCATTTTTCAAATCTTTCCTTTTTCCTCAGTCGTTTCGAGTTCCATTAGGAATATTATATTCCTCATGCAACTCGAGGGGAACCCTGACATAAAAACTCATTAATCATTTTCATGTATTAATTTTTGTGCTAAAAAAAATTATTAATGGAAAATTTACACGAACCATCCATCCTAAACCATCTATCCTTTTTTTGCCTACATCAGCCATTACCGCCCTCGCTTAAGTATCTACATATTTCTTTGATGCATCTATGGATTATAAATACGCCAAAGGAGTAAAATATAGACAAGGATTTCTGGACCAAGTCATAATCTTTCTCCTCCCCTAGAACATGTAACTATGAACCCATATTTTTTCTCGCAACATCAAAACCATTCGTCAACCTCCATTTTTATCTTATAGCTCATTTTTAATGAGTTTGTGGCCTCTAATTATAGGCTACGAATTTGCTAAATTAGGAAGCCACCTAACCACCCAAACTGCAATTCAATTTTTTTCTAAATCGATCTAACTTCCCATGTTTGGTGAATTCATGGCCTCCAATTTTAGGCCAAAAATTCACTTGGATTTGGAATTTCCCCAAACCATTTAATGTCTTGAGAAACCATCCCGAATCTCTCAATTTTTTTGTTTGGTTGCATCGATTCAAGTTATAAAAAAGGCACTCTATCTCCCAAATAAGACTAATGAAGGAATGTTTTGATGAATGCATAAATAAGCAAACTGAGAGAAGCTAAGGAGTGAAATATTAATGCAGGTTGAGTGTCAAAACGCTTTTGAAGCTTGATTTATTTCACTGGAATCAAGTCATCTGGTATTTGTTTCAGTGTTATTATTTTAATTCTGCCCTCGCACTTTATATTTTTGCATTCCAGTTGAATTTGTAAGACTTTTCACAAATTCCCTTACAAGCCATGAATTCACCTTACAGGCCATGAATTCACTAACCTATGACTTGGGGGTAAATATTTGTCTTCAAAAGCACTAGCTCACTTTATTTGCTTCAATTAGATCATTTTGTCTCAGCTAGCATTCTATTTTTTAGCATTGCTTATGTCATTTCATCTCTACTTCTACCTTTATTTCTAGAAGGTCAATGACTTGCATTGTTTATAAATGGTGCTAAAATAACAAAGGGGGTTTATTGTTATCCCTCCAAGCTCAGTTATACAACAACCTAAGCAATCTCCCAAACACTGATCAAAATTTGTAGTGTTGTGTGAAAATTATTTGTAGTTTTTCAGTGAATATGCACTCTAAGCTGTGAAATCAATTTAGAAGCCACAAAATTGCTTACAAACTGTGAAATTGCTCTAAGTAGGCATCTAGACTAGGTAGGTGTTTTTTTAGGATTGTTTTAGTTTTATACTTCTATTTTCAATGCTATATTTGCTCTGTTCTTAAATCCCTATGAAAAGAGATTCAAAAATACCAAAATGAGAATGAAATGCATGTAGCTTACAAACTATTTGGTTGCACTTTTATCTTCAAGGAAAGTTAAAATTACATATAGTTTAAGTTAAAGTTGCATTTGGCTCAAACTTAGGTGTTTGCAAATCAAAATGAACAAATTTAAACAAACACCCTTGGCTAGACTTAGAAGTAGTCTATAAACACTTCTTGTTGAACCTAAATTTATACAACCTCACCAAATGAGGTATGCCACCAAGTCTCCCTCACATCGAGGTGTAGGTGTGTAAAACTCTCATCCCCCTTCTAGGTATGGATCCATTTTACCTAGAGGGAAAAGGGTGCGAATTTTTCCCTCTACAAGACTGTTCCTTGTTAATATTTTGATCCTGGTGTACCATGTCCTTTAAGCTATGATCTAAATTTTCTTCATAGGTTAAAGCCTTGAAAGAATTGGTATTTCTTCCAATATACTTACTAATCTCCATTTTTTATTTACTTTCATCTATCTAGAACTATTTTTTGGAATTTTAAAACCATCCTCATCCATATCCATTTGTAAGTTTCTCTTGGGTTTTCTACATATGTTTCTATTGGACTCTTCTTAGGGCATGCTATCTCAATATGCCTCACCCCATGACATCTTCTACATTTGAAAGATTTGTTTTCATAATTCATGGTTTGGGTTGATAACTTACCCTTGTACTTATGAATAATTTATTCTAGTAAAGGTTTACTAATATCAATCATGACCTCAAGCATAGATAAGAAAGAGTCCATCTTTTATAGTTTTTGAAATCTCAAGGAATTATCCCAAAGTGTTGTCTATTGCCTTAAAGGTATCTATTTTCCATGATTCAATGGGCAACCCATACATATTAAATCATACCAATACTAGGGATAGATATATGTCTTTAGGTGCAAAGTCTTCAAACAAATGGGTAAGGAAGAGTCCTACTCTTCCCATAAATCAAGGACCCCCTTTCAATGTTATCTCTTTTCTTCCCAAAATAGAAAATAGATAGGAAGAAATTGTTGGGAAGAAAGGATAAACTCACCCCTAGAGAGTTCCATCTCCTGTCAATCCATTTTCTCAAAGCTAAAGCCCCTGGCCAAGACCCATTAAATTTACCAATGATTATCTTATATTTTAGCAACAAGGATTATTTATCTATGAGGTCCTCCCTAACCTCTACTACTAGGGATGATTCTATGGGTTAAACTATAAATCGGTCCATGGGAAGGAAACTATAACTCGATATCTATTGAAATTTACCAGTATATTCTTCAAGAATATGACCTTGCTCCTTGAGTTTGATACTAACAATAATAAGTTTGTTGGGCTATTTTCCAAAGTGGTGTTGTCATGCCCTCGTCGATATTCTTGAAAATAGGTTCAACGAGTTTGATCCTTATCAAACACATTTTTTGGTAGGTCCCTACCAAAAAATGTGTTTGATAAGGATCAGGTGCCCTCTTTATGAACAACAATAGGTTCCATATAGAAAGCACCTATTTTTGTTATTATTTTTACCACCAACAACCTAAGTGGATGCCTACCTATAAGCCTAGGTCAAATGTCTATAGGTTACATCTATAAATCCACTCTAAACTTGGGAATGTCTCTATTTTTGCTATTGTTTTTATCAACAACTTAAGAGGATGTATGTCTCTTTGCCTAGGTGAAATATCTCCTACCCTCAATGAGATCATACTTAACAATTTATCCACCTGCATGTCTTCTAAAATCAGGAAGCTAAAGAACTAGATTATGTTTGATGTAAGCTTCAATAATCTAGTTAGATCTTTGCTAGATAGTATTGGAGAGATGGTCAGCTTGGAATATTTGAAATGTTTCTCACAATAAGCTGAGGAAATATCCCTAAGAGCATATGTGCATTACCCAATTTATTAAATTTTACATTTCCTACAATTACTTAGTTGGGGAGACACCCAATTTTTTGAAGCTTCATTCAAGATATGTAATAATACCCTTTTGCATTAGATTACTCTAAATCTAACCCTTATTATCCAGTAAACACTCTATTCGAATACCTCGTGCCATATCTACCCCCACATTCTTCTTCACCACCTCCACCATATCTTCCTACCTCGTCCACCTCTGTCATCTTCTTCACTACTTCCACCATCTCCCTCTCCACCACCTCCTACTCATTGTGTTCTTCCACATCCACCTCCACCTTCACCATATCCTCAACCACCAATGTACCTTCCTCTACCATCCCCACCTCCACCACATTCTCCTTCACCTTCATCCCATTCTCCTTCCCCTCTAGTCCACCACTCCTCTACACTCCCACCTTCCTCTTGCATAGAAATTTGATCTCCATCCTATTCATATCCACCACCAACATAGTATTACCATAACCCACCTCCACCCCATTTTCCTCCCACTTCTTCACTTCTCCATTCCCCCCTACCACCGAGCTCACCATCTCCCCTGAACCTTGCAATAAATACCCACATCCATCTCATTCACCTTCACCACTGCTCTAAGAAAACTACTAATAAACCACCACTATCTACCCCATCTCCTTCTCATATGCACCATCCTCCACCACCATCTCCTTCTCCTTCTCCCTCTTCTCCACTTGTATCATCAGCTTCTTGAAATTAAGAAATGTTTTCAACACCCTCAATATCATAAGAAGGAAATCTTCCATTATCTATGTATGTATTGAAATGCATCACTTGTACCAACTCTTGGGTTCGATATAAGTCTCCACCTACTTAGTATTTTGATTATTTTTATAGCTTCTATTTCTCTGGGTTTCATCACTATTTTTTCAATATCCTATCAGATTCCTTGAATGGGTGAAACTTCCTTCCAATATTTGAAATATATTTCCTATGACTACAATAGCAAGGGCCATATTTTGCATGATTAGATGGTCAAAATTTTAACCTTCATTTCTTTTTTATTGGAAAGAAGCCATTGAGATTTTTTGAAGCAATCTATATTTATTAATCAGTCATGCATTTTTTAGCATCAAGTCACATTCATTGGAAAGAAGCAATGGACAATCCACAAAAGGACTAACACTATAAATGTTTTTCAAAGTAAAATGGTAACATTTAATTTGGGAACTATAAAAACATGAATTAGCAACGCTAATCCTAATTTGCAATAAGAAAACAATACAAATTTGATCATGAAATACCAATACCATTGCAATGCAAACTGCTATGACAACATTGACCAAAATGTTACACCCCATATATATATATATATATATATATATATATATATTATCACCTATCTCAGGTAGGTTTTTCTCTAAAGTATGTTCCAAAATAATTATCTTGAGTATATACATGATTATTGTAAGGTCAGACTCTACGTCGAATGATTTGCATAGCGGTAGGATATGAATGTTTAGAATTGAAATATTTAAATATTATTATGAATGGTTTATTAATTTTTGTAATATTAAAACTCTTGTTGTTTCTACATACATACATACATACATACATACATACATACATACATACATATATATATATATTGTGTTTTATAAATAGAGATTTAAATATGATGATATTTGGTTCGTGATGAAGATAACATATAAAATATACGATAAGAGAAATATATATCATAAAATTTATAAATATGTGAGTATAAATATTATTAATTGTGTGAATGAATGTCGTGGTTTTTAGATCTTAATGCTTTGAATTATTGTATTATGGTAGTGAAGGGTATTTAAGTACATATAATGCATAATTTAGGCATAGAAAACCTCCTAAAAAAATTAAATAAACTTTGCAACTAGTTTGTCTTATACTACATGCATGTACCTTGTGAAGGGTGGTTAGATCACATGCCCTATCACATGGACTATGATGGTGGTTATATCTTTGTCCTATAGTAGACCATACAAACCATGAGTTGAGTGGTTACTCAACTTATATAAATACCTACTATGATGTAATAATTCCTAACATACCCCCCTTATTACATCATAGTTAAAGCTTTATTTTAGATCCTTTGACTTGATGAAAATTTTCAAGGGTCATGTAGATACTTTGGAGTGTCGGATTCTACCAATAATGCACTCCAATTACAAAATTCTTTATTCAAATTCTTGAACTATGTTTCTTAACTATCTTCAAGTGAAGCTTGTGTTACCATGCATCCACTATCATTTATTGAAATGATTATCTCCTGTTTTTTGTCTTGCATATGGTGGAATGAAAGTTGTGTATGGATTCTTTTGCTACTTTTCCTTTCCCTGTTTTTCATTGTGATTAAATCCTGGACTCTTTCCAAGTTCTCTTATCATAAGCTCTATGATATGATAAATGGGATGTATATTTTGAATGCAATCTCTAGCAATTGTGTGCACTTGTTTTAGTCCTTTGAATGATCCCATAGCTGCTATAACTTTTACCTAAACCAAAATGTAATAACTTATCAAATGCTTTATTATCTTTAAATTTTAGCAATTAGGTCCCAATAGTTGTTATTGTCTAACAAACTCATCTTTATCACAAACTATGTTGTCTCTATTGATGATATCACACTGTATCTTATCATTCAGTATCTTGATTGCTTGTTAAGTTGGCACATTTCTTGATAATGGTCTTATGAGATCTTGGGATTTGATGATGATGTATGAATCTCTTGTTCGAGATGCAAAGATAGATAATCTGTTAGGATTCCATCCTAACATTACTTTGTAATTCTAATTATTATGTAATAACGCACTTCCAACGTGGGGGATTCTATTATAATGTTAATTCCTCATAATGTATGTGGTAAATAAGGCACCTAGCCAAGTGGTGCCATCACATGTAACCGTTATCAAGATTGTAACCGATGGTGTCATTGCATATAATCGTTATCAATATTGTAACCGATTTTTGGTAGAAGATTCTAGCTCGAGTGGCATTTCACATGTAAGACAAGTGGCATTTTGTATGTAAGCCAACTCTTGAGCCTTTAGGTAGGATTGCATGTAGATTTCCCTTTAAAAGGCATGAATCCATACACAAATGTATCTTTCCTCAAGCTAATGAAATATTGAAGGAGGTTGCCCCCTCGAAGAGGCCTATGATTCTGAGTTATTTGTGAGATTGTTTCAATTCTACAATTACTTTTTGCATAGTGTTATTCTGTTATTGCATGTATTTCAGTTATCTTTTAGTATTGTGTGTGTGAGTTGTATTTTAATAGTAGGTTCCTTACAAGTGGTATCAGAGCGCTTTCTAGGGTCGAGTTCTACTGCGACTACGATAATTCTTACTCAACCATTTTCACTTGTTAAGGAATAATTTTCTTGTGTTTTCATTTTCTCTTCCTTTATTCAAAAGCCAAAAAATAAATCTATAAAAACCCAAAAAAATACAGTCTTTTTTTTTTTGTAGTTGAGTAGGCTAGAAACCTTGTAATGGGGGTTTTAAAATATCGTGAAGGATTTATCGTTATTGGATAAGCTAGATAGCCCATAAAGCATCTAATGAATTGAGGGGCGATCAGGATCCAATATCCAAGCCTCAGATAGCACTTGCGCACAAAATTAAGCTCTCACGCATCTTCGAGTGTATCGAGAGACCATTCTAGGGTGAACAAAATTTTATCTAGTAGGAAGTTTTTAAACCTTGTATCATCCATAGTCTACAGGACACAACATCCTGGATGATTACCCTCTTGTACTATTAGAGATGCAGATAGTGTGCTCAAGGGTATGTGTGGAATCCTCCTTGAGTAGTGGCCTGAAATATTGGTCTGAGCACTATTGTTCGTCACTACGGTATAACAAAAGGCCTATGGGTGTTATATACTTCTCTACCTAGTATACCCTGGTTATGTTAAAAAACTTCAACCTGCAAAATACTCATCATTGTTCTCCTGAACCTGCTTTCATGATCCCCAAAAGTGCGCATATGAAGAAAGACTTCCCTATCATAGAAAAACACACTTTTCATGCACCAATAGTGAGGACCGAGTCTGTAAGTGTCTGAAATATTCCAGTACCAGTCAGTTCGATGATAGTAATAGCCAGGTCAGTAATAGTAACAATAACAGTCAGATATAATAATAAGAAAATGCAGGTGGTCAGGGTCATAAACAGAACCATCAGTGTTAGTAACTGTAGTATAGGTGACAAGATAGTGACAGGGTGGTTAGTTGATAGAACGCATAGATCAGAGATAGTTAATCTAGTTTCCAACTTTGAACTGTAGCCCCAAGTCAAAAAAATAGAGTATTTTTCTACTTTTTGATTTTGCACTCAAAAAATCAAAAAATGTGCAAATCGAAGCTATAATAAAGAAGTTATAGTGGTTTTATATTTACTCTATTTTGAGTATTTTTAAAACCAAAAATGGAGAAAAATAACCCTAAAATAGTCATAAAAAGCCCTAGACACCCCCAAAAATCCTCATAATTGTTTTGTTATCTTAGTTATCCCCTCTTGCACGTCTCATAGAATTTTTGAGTCTTAGCTCCCTTTTTTCTCAAAATTCCTCAAATTTATCATTTTCCACGACTCCTCCTTGGCCAAATATTCCACAAATACAAAATTTGATCCCAAAAACAATTTTTTGGAGTCCTAACCCATTGTGTTCAGCTCGTCGCACTAATCATTTTGATATATCAAACCCAAGAACTTTTTTGGCCTCCTTAATAAAAATAGTAACCCCTGAAACCTACACTTTTATTTTTAGTAATTCAGTTACAAAGGTTTAAGACTATCCAAAATGGGTAGTGGCACTCAAGGAAAATAGAAAGATATCGATTTGATCATCTCATTGATTGCAAACTTCGAAAGCACCCTTGTTGACATGAAACAACCAAGTTAAGATATGATGATAGAGCTTCAAAATCTTAGAACTGATCATGCTAACTCCAGAGACCGCCTAGAAGAAAAACTTGCAGAAGTTGAGTCCATATTGGTCGTGGTCCCAGCAAGACTAAGCACCATACTGAACACTTGTATTATAATAGAGGTAAAGGACGAAAACCATATGACTCTCATTTTCCCTATGATCATGATTATACCTATAATATGCCCAAATTAGACTTTTCTAAGTTCAATGGAAAGAATGTGGATGTGTGGTTATGTCATTTTGCTCAATACTTTAGCCTCCATGAAGTACCCATATGACACCGAGTTCAAATGGCTTCTTTCAACTTGGAATATGAAGCTTTACAGTGGTACTAATGGTTGCAAAAAACTCACCCTAACCATTCATGGGAAGAATTTGAGTCTCAATTACTCGCTCGCTTTGGCCCTAGTGAGTATGATTATTTTACAGGACAGTTGACAAAGTTGAAACAAACTTTGATAGTTAAAGATTATCAAATACAATTTGAGAAATTGACCAACAAAACCACGGGAATGAATGAAGCATTATTTATGAGTTGTTGTGTTAGTGGTTTGAGGGAGGATCTCCAAGCTGAGATCACTATGTTCAAACCACAATCCATGATGGAGGCTATCAAGTTGGCTCATTTGGCCAAATTCAAATTTGCAGCTTAGAGGCAGATATCTAAATTCCATAGGCTAAAACCTCTTTTACTTCTAGATTCCAGAATCAGAATGAACAAAAACATGTTGCAACCATTGCTGCACCTAAACGTCTAACCACTACTGAAATGGATGCGCAACACGCCTAGGGGTTGTGTTACAATTATGATGAAAAGTTTTCTCATGGTCATAGGTGCACCCAAAATAAGTTGTTTCTCATAGATGCTAATGATCCTAACACCAGTGACCACAGTGATGATGACATAGAATCAGTTGATGAACCATCCAATATAGTGGCAGATAACCAAGATGAACCACAGGCTAAAATTTTTGTTCATGTTCTTGCTGGCATTACTACTTCCCAAAACATAAAAGTTGTGGGGTATTTCAAGGACCTGTGTCTTACCATCTTGATTGATTATGGTAATACAAATAATTTTATTGATCCTCACATTGTCCAAAAGGAAAATTGTTACGTACATTCATGTAATTCCTTTGAGGTGATGGTAGCAAATGGTGGGACCTTATCTTGCAAAGGTAAATGTTGTAATGTTAAGTTCAAGATTGGGGACTATGAGCTCAAACAGGATATGTATACACTTCAACTAGGGAGATGTGATATCGTGTTAGGAGCACAATGGTTGGGTACATTGGGAGTCATCTCCTGGAACTTTGCCAAACTTTGGACGCAATTTTCACAAAATGGACAGTCCTACACTCTCCATGGCTTAAAAATAGGATCTTCATAGATTATCAGCTCCAGTCGTATGGAGTTGTTAAAAAAATCATCTCAGGGTGTCAGTTTAGATTTTTGCGATCCAACCTCATCCTTCAGAGGTGGATGTTGTTCCTGAAGATTTGCAACTCATTTTTGCCAAGCACAACTTTGTTTTCGCTAAAACAATAGAATTACTACCTCACCACTCTCATGACCATTCTATTCCCTTGTTACCTGGCAATACACTGCCCAACATTCGACTATACTAGTATCCTCATGCTATTAAATCAAAAATCAAGAAGTTAGTACAGGATTTGTTACAAGCCAGTGTCATTCGACCAAGCAACAGTCCTTACTCTTCTCCAGTTTTACTGGTGCACAAGAAAGATGGGTCCTGGTGGTTGTGTATCGATTACCGAGAGCTCAATAAATTCACCATCAAGGATAAGTTTCCTATTTCGGTGGTGGATGAATTATTGGATGAACTTCATGGGACTATGTATTTTTCTAAACTTGACCTTCGCTCGGGGTACCATAAAAATCCAGCTAAAGGATGAGGATATTCCCAAGACTACTTTTCATACTCATGAAGGTCACTATGAGTTTTTAGTAATGCCATTCGGATTGACTACTGCCCCTTCCACTTTCCAAAGCCTCATGAACAATATTTTTCATCCATTCCTTTGAAAGTTCATCCTAGTCTTATTTTATGACATTTTGGTGTATAGTCACTCATGGGAAGAGCATATTATTCATGTGAATCAGACTCTCCAACTATTGGCACAATATCAACTCTATGTTAAGTGTTCCAAGTGTTCTTTTGGGTTGATAGAAGTGAAATATTTGAGACACATTGTCACTAAGGAGGGTGTCAAAGTTGACCCTAAGAAGATCGAAGCGATTCAGGAATGGCCAAAACCTCACACTCTAAAAGGTCTTAGAAGATTTTTAGGGCTTACAGGTTATTACTATAAATTTATTCGTAACTATGGTAAAATTGTAGCTCCTCTCACTTTCATGTTGAAGAAGTACTCTTTTACTTAGACGAACCCACTAAACAGACTTTCCTAGAATTAAATCATGTTATGACCACTACGCCTATTTTGGCCATGCTAGATTTCTCCAAACTGTTTGTCATTGAAAGCGACGCTTCAGGTCATGGTATTGGTGCAGTTTTGATGCAAGAAGGGAGACCCTTGACCTTCACTAGTAAAGCTCTCTCCAGCCATAATTTGGAAAAATCCACTTATGCCAAGGAGATGATGGCAATTTTGCATGTAGTAACCCATTGGTGACCTTATCTCATCGGGCATTATTTCTCCATTAAAACATACCATTAGAGTCTTAAATACTTTTTGGAGCAACGGGTTGCCACCCCTGAACAAAAAAAATGGGTATCTAAACTCATGGGATATGATTATGATATCATCTATAAGAAGGGCAAGGAGAATTTTGTGGCCGATTGTCTCTCTCATCAATTTTAGGCTCTCAGTATGTTGTGTGTCATTTCATTGTCAGTTCCTCAATGGATCAATTCCTTACACCAGGAGGTACTTCAAGATTTTGAATTGTAGACTTTGGTTGCTTCCCTACATACTGAGCCTACTTCATGTCCAGGCTACATTTGGGATGGCCATGATTTGTGTTTACCACCAACGCCTTGTTGTTCCCCATAAGTCCCCACTGCAGGAACTTCTCATTAAAGAACTGCATGCTGCCCCATCTGCTGGCCATTTAGGATTTCTTAAAATATATGAATGAATTAAACACACTTTTTTTTGGAAGGGTATGAAAAAGGGAATTCAAGAATTTATGGTAGCTTGTGATACCTATCAACGGATGAAAGGTGAAACAGTGCATTATCCAAGCACTCTTCAACCCTTGTCCATTCCTAACCAGGTTTGGATGGATATTTCTATGGATTTTATTGAAGGATTACCTATGTCTAGAGGCAAATATGTTATCTCCGTGGTAGTGGATCATCTTTCAAAATATGATCACTTTTGTTCCCTATTCCATCCTTACATAGTATCCACCATTGCCCAAATTTTCCTTGATTCTATCTTTCGCCTTCATGGTCTGCCCTCCTCCATTGTGTTCAATCGTTACTAGTCACTTTTGGCAAGAAGTGTTTAAGTTGCAGGGATCTCAAATCAAAATGAGTTCAGCTTATCATCCACAAACGGATGATCAGACGGAGATTGTCAACAAATGTTTGGAAACCTACCTTCATTGCTTTACCTCGGGTCATCCTACACACTAGGCAAAATGGCTTCCCTTGGCCGAGTGGTGGTACAACACTTCCTATCACACTGCAACCAAGGTTACCCCTTTTGAGGTAGTTTATGGGAACCCTCCACCCATGCCTTCCTCCTACATTCTAGGTAGCTCCAAGGTTCATGCAGTCGTCACTACTCTCAGTCAGCATGCTGGTGTCCTCCATCAACTGAAGATGAATTTGGATGTGGCTCAAAATCGGATGCGCCAATAGACTGACCAACACTATTTTGAGCGTAGTTTTGATGTGGGTGATATGGTTTTCCTTTGCTTGCAACCATACAAACAGTTGTCCCTCTAGATTCACAAATACCAAAAACTTACCATGAAATACTATGGGCCCTACCAGGTGTTATAGCGAATTGGTGCCATAGCCTATAAGCTGGCCCTTCCACCTACATCCAAGCTTCATCATGTTTTTCATGTTTCCTCTCTCAAAAAGGTTGTGGGCAATCAAGTATAGGTTTAATATGCACTTCTAGAGTTAGATGAAGAAGGTTTTATCTTTCTTGAACCCGAATAGTTGTTGGATCATCAAACTCGCACTCTCTGCAACTACACCATTACTGAAGTCCTTGTTTAGTGGCATGGACTCTAGCCAGAAGATGCTACATAAGAGTCTATCCATCAACTCCAGAACTAGTTTCCTCACCTCCAGCTTTGAGGATGAAGCTTTTTGAAGGGGAAGGACATGTTAGGATCCCATCTTAACTTTACTTTGTAATTCTCATTATTATGTAATAACCCACTTTCAACATGGGGGGATTCTATTATAATGTTTTTTTGTAATATCTCGTAATGTATGTGGTAAATAAGGCACATAGCCAAGTGGTGCCATCGCATGTAACCATTATCAAGATTGTAACCGATGGTGCCATTGCATATAACCGTTATCAAGATTGTAACTGATGTTTGGTAGAAGATTCTAGCTCGAGTGGCATTTCGCATGTAAGCCAAGTGGCATTTTGCATGTAAGCCAACTCTTGAGCCTTTAGGTAGGATTTCATGTAGCTTTCTCTTTAAAAGGCATGAAGCCATATACAAATATATATTTTTGCAAGCTAATGAAATATTGAAGGAGGTTGCCCCCTCGAAAAGGCCTGCGATTCTGAGTTATTTGTGAATTTTTTTCAATTCTACAATTACTTTATGCTTAGTGTTATTCTGTTATTGCATGTATTTCAGTTATCTTTTAGTTTTGTGTATGTGTGAGCTTTATTTCAATAGTAGGTTCTTTACATAATCTTATTTTCACAATATTTTATTTACAAGCTATTTTATGCCTTTTAAAAGCTTTCTTCATAATAGGACATTCATCCTATAGATGCTTTTCTCCATATTTGGAAAAGTGAGTAGAGAAAATGAATTGATTTAGAACTTAACATCTTGATTCCATGATGTATTAAACCTCTTGGCCTTATAGGTGTCCCATAGCTTGTACTTGTAATGGTTCCTTTTATATTAAGATGGTGTTACCTCCTATTGGTTCCTTGGCTTAAAATTATCAAACAGTAAAACTTTTCTTGTATGATGATTTGGATGTTTTCAAGTTTCTTGTTATGTTATATTTTTCAGATTATACCACACATTGTTGTATTATCTATGTTTGTGCGACAAACATATGTTCTTCTTCTTGAACCTCTTCTTCGACTTGATTCTCTTTGACTACATTACTTAGATTTGCCTTTCTCCAACTTTGATTTTGTTGTTTTGAAGATGATATTTTTTGTTGTTGATTCATCTCTCATGAAGGGGATCCACTTCTAAACAGAATATGCTAACAAGTTACAACCCTTCACATTGTATCCATTTCTTCCACAATGATCACATGTCTTTATGTGTTGAAAGCACTCATTTGAGAATCATTCCTTTGCTCCTAAAATCTCTAAAAAATATTTCTTTTTTGGAAGTGTTGTTGAGGTCTCATGCCTCTTTTGAATGGTTGCTTTCTTCTTTGAATTATAAGTAGTAATTGTTCTTCTTATGTAGTATGATGCCTCTACTTTCTAGAGTAGATTCACCAACTTCTCAAAGCCTGGTGTTTGCTCAGTAATATTTAGTGTAGTCATAAAAACATCATACTTGGATGGGAGTGATCACAAAATAATAGGAACTAGCATTTCATCAGATACCTGAGTTCCTAGTGCTTGCAATGATGCTTGCAATTCTGTTATTCTTCTCATGAATGCTTCCAGCTTTTCTCCACTCTTTATCTTCAGACAATGGAGCTAGCTTTGGAGGAATAGAATTTGATTTTGATTCTTGGTTTCAAATACTATCTTCAACTTCTCCCATGCATCTTTGGTTGTGGTCATATCTCTAATGTATGCTTGGACCTCATCTTCTACTCCAAACATGATGATCAGTCTTGCTTTTTTGTCTGCCTTATCGAAATTTCTTGATCTTCTCCTTCTATAATAGGATGGATAATGTTTTCATCTACTACTTGCCAAACTTCAAACTCAACCTATGTCATGAGTTTGGTTTTCTAGAAAATGTAATTATTTCCTCTCAATAATTAAGAATCTGGAAACAAAAACTTTGGTACTCCAAAAGCCATGGTAATTTTTCACAATATTCAAAATTTCTTCTTTTATTGAGTTTACTTAAAAAAAACTCTTTTTAATGAGTATATGTATGCCTACACTCGAATTTCAAATAATACTTAAAAAATGTGAAAGAATTCAAAAAATGAAAAAATTGTATTACGCTAAATAAACAAAATATTTTTTCTCCTATAAAATATTTCTCCAACATTCCCTTCTTTAATTTATATGTATGCTTTGTCTCGTCTCTTCAATCCCCAAGCACGCAAATTCTCTTGGATTTAGCGCTCTAGACTGCACTCAAACTTCAAATTTTGCTTGACTTAACGCTCTGGACTGTGCTCAAACTTCAAAATCTTCTTTACTTTGCGCTCTGGACTGTGCTCAAATTTCAAAATCTTCTTTATTGAGCTCAAACTGCAAATCCTTCTTTTCTTTTTCCTTTTCTTGTTCGTCTTTAACGATAGTATATTTATCTCTGCTCACGTCGTCTTCTGGAGATTTTCCTTTCTACTATCTCGTCTTTCTCTTATTCGAATCTGTATTAGATGGTCAAACAAGGAATGGCCCATGATATGCTATTTTTAATTTATGCATATACCATGTGTTAAAATGCTCTCCAAGCTATTCTAATTGTAGTTTTGTCTTTGCATGAGCCGTTCTAAAACAGTCTTCAAATGTTTTGAACTAGAAAACTGCTCCCATGGGCTTTATTGCTTGGTGCTTTCATGAGACTTTCGTCCACATTCTCTGTTTGGCGCTGGTCTTGCAGCGTCCCATGCTTATGGTTGTGTTTGCAGTCTTTACTCAATATTTTGTGGGGCCTTTGATTTTCTCTTTTCAGTTCAACTTATTTTGAATTGTGCCTTTCCTTCAATTTTAACATGTTCTTTGGAATGTCTTATGACTCAATACAATCTTCTTCACTAGTTTGATTTTTCAAATGCTTTGAATAGCTTCAATTTTATGAGGCTTTCAATCTTTTTCAAAATGCCTTTCAATGGGCTATATAAGTTTTATATATTTTTTTAACTTTCTTCTTTTCAAATGCCTTCCAGAAAAAGCTTCAATGGGCTATATGAGCATTCTATATTTTTTGAACTTTTTTCTTTTCAAATGCTTTTTAAAAAGGTTTTTTTTTTATTTTTTAAAAGAGGAATTATATTAGCTTTTTTCTCTTACTTAAATTTGATTTTAGTAAAGGTTTTTTTCTGTTACTGAAATCTGATTTTAGTAAAGGTTTTCCATCTTCAAACCTTTCAATAATTTAAATAATAAATTTGTGAAATTTTTTTCACATGTCACAATTTTATATAAGATATTTTTGCCCTTGAAACTTCTTATTTCAAACTTGTTTTTTTATTTAAAACAAAGTGCATCTTGGTTTTCTTTGTATCAAATCTAAAGAAAGATTAAAAAGAAAATTTTTTCTTCCTTCTATGCTCTGATACCTCTTCTAATGCTTCGAATAATTGTATTATAGTAGTTTGTATCAAATCTAAAGAAAGATTAAAAAAAAAATTATTTCTTCCTTCTACGCTCTGATACCCCTTCTAATGCTTCGAATAATTGTATTATAGTAGTGAAGGGTATTTAAGTACATAGGATGCCTAATTTAAACATAGCAAACCTCCAAACAAAACCAAACAAACTCTACAACTACCTTATTCTATACTACATGCATATGCCTTGTGAAGGGTGGTTAGATCACATGCCCTATTACATGGACTATGATAGTGGTTATACCTTTGTTCTATGGTAGACCATACAAATTATGTGTTGAGTGATTGTTTAACTTACATAAATACCTATTATAATATAATATCCCTAACTATGCTATAATCAAATAAAATCTTCAAAACAGTTTTCCATTGTATATTTTTGCTTAAACATTGTTGGATGGAAGTCACCAGTCTCAATAACTGAGGGCATACTTCATACAAAAAGAATACAACTTTCATTTAAATTTTATAAATTTTTCTTCGATCTCTTGTTTAAAGGAAATATCAGATCAAATTATGCTCTTTGTATTTTGGAGAGACAAGCTATGAAAAAATGATGTAAGGTTACCGGCACCTTTCGTAATTATAATTGTAATTGGACTTTGAAGTATATTAGTTGCTTATAGGTATATAAGCAAAGACCGGCCTCTCATGTTGTTCTAGACTGCCCTAATTCCAAACAAGGCTCTGTAATCTACCTCAAATGCAAATGATCATGATTGCTTCTAAAGAAAATTTGGAATCTCTGCTGCTTGTGAAATGCTTCATGATTGCTTCTAAAGAAAATTTGGAATCTCTGCTGCTTGTGAAATGCTTAATACCACATCTGCATCAAACTTCTAAATAACCATTTCTCTGCTTGAAGATTCTGGTAAACTTTGTAATAAACTTTAATATATAAAGGCTAAAGTCAATTTCTTAGGTCACAACCAAGCCATCACACTCTTTGGGTGTATGAGATCCCTTTGTAAAAGGGAAAGTTAGTCTTATATTAATATTCATAGTTCAACTGTGTTATGAATTTCAAGTCTTATTATAAAAACAATATTATTAGTTCACCTGTTTTATGAATTTCTATCCTTTGACCAAAGTCATTGTAGATCATGTTTTTATTGTCTTATAGAGACAGCATCAATGAATTTCAAATTTCAATAAAACATTTAATGCCACATGAAGATTAACATTATAAAATGCTTTCTGCAACTCCCAAAGTCAGCCATCATTTTTTAAAACAGCAAAGAATAAATTCATCTGGGGTAAGTTTCGTGATCCTTTTCATAGAGATATTACTATCCTTACAATCCTGAAATATGGCTAACTGTCCTCTGGCTTCTATGGTATTATATCAGAGTTGCTAAGAGATGTGGGTACAGGAATGAGACAACACACTTGTCTTATACCCACACATCTTAGTGACTATACATACAATATTTATATCCCTCTCATTCATAAAGATCCTTACCCTGATTTTAAAAATGGCTTTCCCATCTCTGTCCCTGTATCTGTACCCATGTCTCTTGATGACCATGATTTAAACTCAAAAATCACAGGTGCTTTCATCTCAAGAAACCTCATATAAAAGCTACTTTGACTGATAAAAAATTTTAGATCACGACAATAATTCTGCTCTTTTCCTTAATGATGAAAATTGTTTATAATATATGTGTTTGCACACTCTGTAATGCAGAAGTAATGGTGCAATGTCACAATGAAAGCAATCCAATTCCTTCATTTAACCATTGACTCTTCATAATGGACTAAATCAAAGGGCTTGATGATAAAACAAAAGCAGATATGCCTGATGGGGTAGACCGATTGGAAGAAGCCGAATGTTGGCTAGCTTCTGGCCATAGTTCAAGTCCCTATAGACCAGTGGTCCACCTCATGTCGTATAGCAGCTGGTCACCGCGTTTAACGGAGAGTGGTAGGGGTTTTTGGCAGCAGTGAAAATTGAACACACAAAAATAAAAAAAATGACAAAAATAAATGTATACGTTAAAATTCAAGAACAATAAAGGGTGTTGGCTAGTGGTTATTATTCCCTATTGCTCCTGCAATATTTAAGTATGCTTGAAACGCATATTTTTTCGATTGCTGAAACATGTACCTATTAATTTTTGGCTTCACAGTTGTTGAAGTTCTCTTAAACGAGATCAATTAACTATTGAACATTATGTATTTCAAAACCAATATTGAACAAGATCAATCACAACCAGATATAATTCCAAGGTGGTCTGATCACTCATGTGGTCTCTCTACAATCCATCTTTGTCTCTATTAATGATGATGTTCTCTGGGAGTTGGAAGTTGACCATATGAGAACATACTAAAGATCATACTAGCACACATTATATCCATCAATGGCAAGGCTGGAACTAGAACACAGGAACATAATCACACAACAGAAAGAGGAACAAAATATGTATGCTGCTACCTGGTGCTTCTATCTTGATTTATCCTATGAAGAATAAAAAATGTGACTCAGACAAACTGATAATTTCACTAATAGGAGGGTTTCAGACACAAGCTCTGCCTTACGGCCCTTGTCTCTATAACCTAAATGGTGACTGTAAGAATTGAGGTAATAGGCATTCAAATATATCTACCTTGAGAGAGGGTGCAATACCAATTTTCCAGAAGGAGCAGAGCCAAAATTGTGTGGCCTTAAAAAAACTTAATATCTCTGTCGCCAATTTCTGGTGAAATTCACCTGGTTGATATAAGTCATCCGAATTTCTTTGCAAGTTGAATACTATGTCTTGATAAATTTGTACAGCAATAAGGTTGGGACAAATCATCAGATTTTGGATGAAGAGTTACATTTTAGACCTTGGCATCAAAGTCCAGGAAGGTATTATAAAATGTGCAGAGCCTCTAACGTGTTTGTTTCATTACCCTCCTCTAAACTAACAAACATATGTATATTATTAATCATATTGGATCATTGAACAGTATAGTCCCTTTGCTTCGAGAGTAGGTATTGGAAAAACAAAGAAGAGTGAAGGACAGCGGATTCCATCAGAAGTCAATACTAAAAGGTATTTTAAACACATCAATACTAAAAAAATCCATGACAATTCTAAAAGCTGGCATTATTATTCCATAATAAAACAGTCTCGGTATTGGTAAAAAGCAAATTACAAATTAAAGCCTGGACCATTAAAGGGCCAAATAGTAAATACTACGAAGACCACTATGCCTTATAAGCAATATCAAATGAAGCATCAACATTCGAAAGCACATAGTTGAAACTTGACAGTATGTTTAACAGGACTTTTTATTGAAAGAAAGAGCCTAGTTGCAGGGCAAATGACTAGACTGCCATGGTAAAGTACTAAATGACTCAATGAGACGTCCCAGTTGTCGGATATACCATCAAGTGTGTACTACCAATCTTCCAATGACACGTCTCCAAGTAAGATTTATACTAAGTAATGTCTGAAACACCTGTCATGTCTCTATTCATGCATCCTCTTGGAGATTTCTTCTTCTCAACAATGGTGAGAAAATGGTCGTGCAATCGCAGAAATCCAGTTCTCTCAATTTGAGAAACACATAGAGAACAATTCCAAAACCAAATCCCAAGGCAGCACTGGATCCTGTGAGCGACACAGCTGTGCACATGAGCATGACAAATGAATCCCTCTTAGAATTCATATCTCTGCAGGCCATAGCCAACTCAATGCCAGAAAAGAGTAGTAACACTCCAAGCAGCCCAATGGGGAATTGGGTCAGTATTTTTACCAGGGAGTTCCCTAGAATCACACCCAAGACAAGTTTACAGGTTCCTAGAAATGCAACAGATGCTCCACTTCTAGCCCCAAATTTATACTGCCCTGCAAGGCCACCTGCTCCATGACAGACAGGCATTGCCCCAAACCAACACCCCACCAAATTCATCAGCCCCACGCTCACAGACACCCAAGTTGCTGTCACTTCCCTGTTGGGAAACAAATCTGCAGATAACTTACAGACAGCAATAACAGAATTAAGAACAGAGAGAGGGATTTGAGGTATTGCAGCCCGGACAAATCCTGTTTTCCACTCATGCCTTGATATTTTGATCAAATGAGGCTTGGGTGGACCTAATTTCAGCTGCCTCAGAACCTCGGGCTTTCTAACAATAGCAAATACAATATCTAGTACAAAAACTATGAGGGCAGACGGAATTGCATGCAAAATTCTCATGTTCCATGCCTTCCTTACTTTGGCATTTTCAGATTCAACTGATCTTACTGTACTGATTGAAACTTGTGGAATTTCTTCATCCCTCTGCCTTAAATGATCATCATCATCACCCGAGCCATTTACAAGCAGAATAAAGCCAAGACACACAAGAGCCAACAAAAGGCCATCCAAGCCCAACCAAGGCCTTTGATGCCCGGCCTTGCTCTTGGCAAGGTCCTGTTCTTTTCTTATGTATTTTGCTGCTGTGAATGCAAAGGCTAGTCCTTGTGAGAGCTGCACCCCTCTGATGACAGGCACGGGAATGAGCCTATACGCTAGACTCATTAAACCTGTGATTCCGAGCCCAAACAGGATTCCTGCAGTGCAGATTCCTGCTGCCATTATCTCTGGAATACTCAGATGCTTGCCTTCACTGATTGCCACTGCAGCAATAGATTTCATGGGCTGCACTGGCATTGGAATACCAAACAAGAGACCTGTTATGATGTTATACATCCCTGTGAAGATGAGGGTGGTCCCCAAATCCAGTCCATTCACCAATGTGAGAGCAATCACAATTGGAATGAAGGTTCCCAAGTCCCCCATTGATCCGTTCACTTCTGCCCATCTTGCTTTACACTGCACATTGCTCTTGAATTTTTTCCAACACCAATGGCTAGTGAGCTTCAATCTTCTGGATCTGCTTGGCTCTTCTCCCCCCATCTCCATGATCAAAACTTCTATCAGAAAATTGAGAATGTTGCTGTGGGACTTCTGCTGACATATCTAATTAACTCACAAGACCAATGGGATAGAAGCCCACCGTTGACTTGAAATGTTGATTCACACCACCATCCCCACCCGATGAAGAAGGTACTTGACACCAACTTGCATAGAATCTACAAAAAGAAATATCCCAGTGGGAAGACAAAACAAAAATTCATTCAAGTGCTGCTACATTAAAGTCCATATAAAGAAACAGCATATATTTCCACGACTCGATTAAATCCTAAAGAAGGGATGAAAATGAGTCAAATTGAAAATCTGCCACTATGAGCACCACCATGGAAGATCTCTCTTTGGGTGCATTTAACATTTACTCATCTACATTTACCATCTACTCATCTATTTGACTAACGGATGATGTTATCACATTAAAAATTCTTGAAGTTTTGTTCCTGTAAGAAGGATGCTCTAACACTTCTAGATATTTCTAAGAAAGCGAAGAAAAATAATAGAAGCAAAATGATTACCCTCCATGTTTGTTCATTCATTCGTGTCGAAAGAATCAGGAGGAAGAAAACAATATCCACTGTAGGAAAAAAAATAGTTTTTTTTGGGTGGTTTTTCTGCCCTCTTCTTGCGTCAACGTGGCCTTCATGCACCTTTTGAGCCAATATCACAATGCTTTGATAGTAATCAAGTTACGTCAGAGATTGGGCGTGGAATTTTCTTCGAGGTTAACTATGATTTATAAATTTAAGGCATTTAAAGATACATATTTAAAATAGTTAATTGTGATAATATAAAAATAATAATTAAAAAAACTATAATTTATATGTAATTCACCCTAAAATCAGATTTTTTATATATTGAACATCAGGTTAAATATAAAATAAGATATTTTGATACCTTGGGCACGCTTATTGTTTATAGGTTTAAATGCAAACGAGATAACAATGAACAATTTTTGTTTTTTTTGTTTTTTTATAATTGAATAGAAGTTTAAAGAGATATGAATGAGTGGAGATTATAAATCTTCTTTAGTTGAAGAAGAATAAGTACAAGTGAGGTAAATAGGGTTGATTTGAAAATGGGTGTGAAGGATAAGAATTTAATAATATATCAATATGATGTTCATAATGCAATCAATTTTATGAATTAAATTTTTTAATTATTATTTTAAATAAAATAATTAATTAAAATTAAATATTAAAATTTTAAAAATAAAATTATTATTATTAAATTATTTTTAAAAATATTATATTATATTGAAAATTTTTAAATTATTTTAAAGATTTATCTTTTAATTATTTCGTAAATTTCATTTGTTTTAAAAAGGTGAGTGTATACTTCCACTAGATATTTTGTTGTTATCCATTGCAAGGGGTTGGGTGTTCTATGAAATTAGATAAGTCATCTCGCAAACATATCTTGTTGTCTTGAGTTTTTTATATATTGAGGTGTTGTTACCAGTAAGTTTGAATTTATTAACAAAAGAACAGTTTTAAAAATATTTAGAAAAATTATTAGAAATTCTTAGAGTTTTAGGATTATTCTTATTGCATTTTAATTTATAATTTTATTATTTAATATATTAAGGATAGAGAGTTTTCCTTGTTTATATTGTTTTCATTTGAAATACAAAAAACAGTTTATCTATTTTGTTTAAAAAGATAAATTTTTAAAATTTATTATATAACATTTAAAATAATAATATTTTCATTAGTTAGCGTAGTTTTGTTATTGTTGTTGTATCTTTCTTTTTTAAGATAATTAGCCTTATTGGTTCTATTTTAATAAGAAAATATATTAAATAAGAGGTTATCATTTGTGTCTGGTTTTAAATTAAAGTTTATTTCTATATTTATATGAAGTTTCTTAATACTATTTTGCTTAGATTTTGTTAATCTAATTATTTGTTCTTATTATAACATGTTATGGCATAACCTTTGGTTACGAACTTAGATCCTTGTTTTTAAGGGACAATGAAACACTTGGTTCAAATACATATATCCTTCCATAAAATATTTAGGCATTAGCGAAGAGTGTTAAATCTCAAGTGAAAGCAATCAAAATGATACAAATAGGAAGCCAACTTTGGTGATGAAAATCAATATTAAAGAATTGTGAAACACAAACAATCTTGAACAGAAAGATGGTTTGTAATAAACAATGTTCTAACTAGGAAATGTATATCAAACAACAACAAAGGAGACAAAGCATATCAGGTAGAAAATGGCCAATATGGGAAAGAAAACTATAGTTCCATATCAATCTCTCTTACGTGATCATCTAACTTGTATGTGTAAGAGTTTATCTAATATATGGCTGTCCAACCATACTTTAATTATCGAAACAATGTACAACACTACCCCTGTAGGATTTGAACGTTGGACCTCTATTCATAGTCTTAATGTCTCCATGTTGTACATAAAAAGTGACAAGAATGATAAAACATAAAGCGATATATAAAAATAAAAGATAAATAAATAAATTTGAGCACTAATATGAAAATTAGAGTTAAAGAAATAAGTATTACACAAATCAAAAAATTGCAAACAATAATAACATATAAGAAAAGAAAAAAACAATATAAGAAGTCAACTAGAGGAGGTCAATACTTTTTCATACCATCAACAATTGTTTGAAAGAATAGCATTTTATTTTTACATATTGACAAGATACACATCAAGAATACTAACATGCTATAAATTTGAGCAAAAACTTACAACACAGTTGAAAAAATCATAATAAAAATCATTACCTTCAAGGTTAATTAAGGTATATTTCCATAACTACAAGCTTATTGCAATGGTAAGGTCTTTGGCCTCTCTTTAAGAGGTCCAAGGTTCAAACCCCACTCAGTATGAGGGGATCAGTACCCTTCATAAAAACTTGTATAGATTCATTGAAAAAATTAAGGTATCTTTAACTTACAAAACAAGTTGAAAAATCAAAATGAATATCATTACCTTCAAAGTTAATTAAGGTATTTTTTTTACCAAAAATAAAATTTGCATTCCACCACACAACCTAAAACAAGATGAAAAATCAAAATGAATATCATTACCTTTAAAGTTAATTAAGGTATTTTTTTTGACCAAAAATAAAATATGCATTCCACCACACAACCTAAAACATGAAAATGCAATCCAAAATGTTTTTTTTTGGTAATTAACCTTGGAATAGTTAAATATAACTCATTGTTCAAAATTTAAGAATGACTTTACTCCAACTTTGGTTTTCTAATATTTGTTCATAATGTTTATAACACACATATATAGAGAGAGGGTTATGCATAGTGGCAAATATTCGTAAATTGGACGAATATTAAGATTTCCAAAATTGGAAATTGGCGAATATGAGGACCCTCAACATCGGTCATTTCACCTAAAATTTTTAGGAGCAAGTTCTTTTAGGGTCAATTTACCACAATATATATCCAAACATAGGCATATTTGTACTCGTTAGAAAGCTCTTTTTGATCCTGATCCAATGGTGGTGTTTTTATGAATTTATAAGGTGATTTAATAGGTCAAAATTGGTCCCAAAGATGACATTATTTTTTAAGGCTTCAAATGCCCCAAATTTTGGTGTGAAGATGATTGATTTGATTTTCTTAGGATTCGTCATGATTCACCTTTATTTGGATTAGGATTCGTCATTTTTTTACAAGTACATTTTGAGTCCAACCCCTTATGCATAACCCTAGAGAGAGAGGGATAGATTTTGTTCTAAAGTATGTTCTAAAATAACTATCTTAACCATATACATGATTGTTTTTATAAGGTCAAACTTTGCATCCAATGTTTTGTAAAGCACTAAGATGTGAATTTTCAAAATTGAAATATTTAAATATTATTGTGAATGGTTTTATTAATTTTTGTATTATTAAAATTATTATTTTTCATATATATAGATAGATAGATTGACAGAAAACAATTTGTTTTCTAAAGAGAGATTTAAATATGATATCTTTGGTTTGTGATGAAGATAACATATAAAATATATGATAAGATAAATATATATCATAAAAATTTAAAATGATGCGAGTATAAACATTAGCAATTGTGTTAAGAAATGTTATGGTTGTTAGATATTAATGCTTGGAATATTTGTATTATGGTAGTGAAAGGTATCTAAGTACATAGGATGTCTAATTTAAGCATAGCAAACCTCCAAACAAAACCAAACAAACTTTGTAACTACCTTGTTCTATACTACATGCATGTACCTTGTAAAGGGTGGATAGATCACATGCCTTGTCACATGGAGTATGATGGTGGTTATATATTTGTCCTATAGTAGACCATACAAACCATGTGTTGAGTGGTTACTCAAATTATATAAATACCTACTATGATGTAATAATTCTTAACATACCCCCCCTTATTACATCACAGTTAAAGCTCTATTTTAGATCTTTTGACTTGATGAAATTTTTTAAAGGGAAAGAGAAACCCCCCCTTATTGATGCACTCCAATTACAAAATACTTTATTCAAATGCTTGAAGTGTGTTTCTTCAATGTCTTCAAGTGAAGCTTGTGTTACCATGCATCCACTATCATTTATTTAAATGATTATCTCTTTATTTATGTCTTGCATATGGTGGAATGAAAGTTGGGTATGGCTTCTTTTGCTGATTTTCCTTTCCATGTATTTTATTGTGATTAAGTCCTGGATTCTTTCCAACTTCTCTTATCATAAGCTCTATGATATGATAAATGGGATGTATATTTCGAATGTAATCTCTAGCAATTGTGTGCACTTGTTTTAGTCCTTTTAATGATCCCATAATTGCTACAATTTTTCCTTGAACTAAGATGTAGCAACCTATCAATTACACTATGGTATTTAGAATTGATTCATTAGGTCTCAATAGTTATAGCCTTTGTCTAATAAATTCGCCTTTATTGTTAGGGTAAAAAGTAGTATTTACTTATACCATTAGGTTATTACATTATTTAATCCTAACAATAACCTATTGTTATGACGTGAGATATTATTCACATTGTTAAGTGAATAATATCTTGTTAGTAGTTAGCATTATTTCCTAAGTTGTTAGCTACCTTTAGAGGAAGGAATGTTGCAAATGTGAAGAGGGTTACGACCTAGAAATATCTAGTTTTGCTAGGCTCAGTGTGAAAACAATGGTGTTTGTTGGCAAGGTTTAATTGTCGACAAGATTTTATTTTTCCTCTCCCTATTCTCTCGTATTCCCTTTCCTACCTATTATTGTGCCCCTTATCTCTCCTTTCCTTTCCTTATCCCTCCACGTCGACTACCTTCCTCCTTCTTCTCCAACCTCCTTCCTCACCTTCCTTATGTTATCTATCTATATATATATATATATATATATATATATATATATATATATATATATATATATATATATATATTGTGTGTGTGTGTGTGTGTGTGTGTGTGTGTGTGTGTGTGTGTGTGTGTGTGTGTGTGTGTGTAAGTTTTTGAATATAGATGAAATGAATAAAATTAGAATATGCCCACAATCTGGTATCAGAGCCGAGGCCATGGGTACGCTCGATGAGACAAAGTGAAAGACAGAGAGTGTGGCATGCAAACCGAGAACGGATGTGACACGAATCTCGAGGAGCTATTAGGGACAGCTGGAAGTAGATATCTAAGGTAGACGGGCTTGGAGAAGTGCATGCAGTTCGAGGAACTGACGTGGTAGGTACATGATTTGAGGTAGACTGACAAGGACACGTGACAGTGGCATGCGGATCGAGGTGGTGACACAACTGGCATCAAGGAGGGCGATCATTGGTTAAAGCAGCGGCAAAAGGAGGCGACGTTGATTACCCGAAGGCAATCAATTTTTCATAGTCGCGTTGGGGTTTTTCAACCCCAAATATCCCCACACACGATGAATGTGGGATGTTAAGTTCAATTTTTTTTTTAAATCACCGTCGCTTGATGTTATAGAGGCTCTCGTGCCTCTATTGTCTCAATTGACAGTCGTGGGCTAGCGGTTAAAACCTTTCGCCAACAAAGGAGAAGACTTGGGGTCGAATCCCATCGAGTTAGGAAAATCAATTTTTTTTTTGTGGTTATCACCATGAAGGAGCCTTAAGAGGGAGAGCGGGCAAATTTGTTTTTAGAGGAGCCACGCGGTGTAGTGGCAAAGGTGCTCATCAGCTTGCATGAGGTCACGAGTTCAAAACCCGTCGGAGTGCATTTCATAAAAGGTTTAAAAAAAAGGGTTTATTAATTTTTTTATTAAAGTTGCTTTTAAATTGAATTTAATTTTCAAATAAATGCTTTTAATTATTTTATTAATATAGTTATTTTTAATTTATTAAAAGCATTATTGATTATTAAATTTTAAAAAAATGGCTTTATAAAAAACTTTGAAAACCTTTTTTTTTTGGAGAAAAATTGTGAAAAGTGGAAAGTGAAAATTTGCATATTGTGAACTTGGAAAAGTGTCGGGAAGTCTTTCGGAACGCCCGTTTAGCACCTCCAAAATATTTGTTTTGTAATAGCCTCAACGACTACAAAAGGGTGAAAATTTTTAACCTTAGAGGCTCTAATGAAGTTGTTTTTTGCATTGATGAGTAGATGAGCAGATCAACCGGATGCTATCATGCTCTTTGTTCTCTTTTACAAAGAGAGAACGCCGAATGGTTTGACAAAAAAGTTTAGAGATATGGTTTTTTGACAAAAAAGTTCAGAGATATGGTTTGCATACAGTTTTCAATCAGTTAGAAAACGCGGTCATAGCCCACCAAAGGAAGTCTGATTCTAGATACGAGGCTGACTCAGAGGACAATATCTTCGAGCAAAGAATAGAAGAGTCGGAGACGGTTGAAGAAGCACCTGAAGGACAATCAAGTGACAATTATACACCTGCAATGCCTGAAATAGAATCAAGTGAGAGCTATACACCACACTCTCTTAATCCAGAACCAGAGCCAATGGAGCCAGAGCCAGAGCTAGAGCCAGAGCCAAAACCAGCCCCTGAAATCATCATCATCAGCGACGACGAGGATTCCATTATCGATAATTTTGGGCATCCAATACTGGGTAATCCACAACAAGAGGAGCAAGAAATCAGTGAGAGAATTAAAAAGGCTAGATTTGATTTAAATCAGTGATCTATTTTGTATTTATTTGTACTACTTGCTTGCAATTGAAATAAATTCTGCTTTTTGAAATGGCATCCAATACTAGTCTACCAATCCCTGAGTTCAATGGTGGTGATTATGAATATTGGTCGATTAAGATGAAAACTTTGTTAATAGGCAAAGGTTTATGGGATATTGTAACAGAAGGGTATACAGAACCCACAGCTGCTGAATGGGTAGCTTTGAGTGCTGCAGATAAAAAAACTAGAAAAGAAGCCTAGAAAAATAACTCCTCCTGCCTGTACTATTTACAAGCGACCCTAGATAAAAGTATCTTTCCTAGAATAGCATCCTGTGTCACAGCTTAAGATGCTTGGAAAGTTTTGAAAGAAAGATTTCAAGGTAGTGATCAAGTAAAACAGGTTACACTTCAAACACTGAAGAGATATTTTGAAAATCTTAAAATGCAGGAAAATGAGAAAGTAGGAGACTACTGCATGCAGGTTAAAGCGGTAGTAGATAAAATGGTCACTCTAGGTGAAGATGTTAAGCCTGATTTTATGGTGAAGAAAGTGTTGTGAACACTTCTTCCAAAGTGGAATCATGTAGCAATCATTATTGAAGAGTCAAAATATTTGACTACTCTTTCTTTTGAAGCATTGATTGGTTCTCTTCTTTCACATGAAGAAAGATTGCAGGATACTCTTTCCACCAGCCATGGAGGAGATGATAAAGCCTTTGCTTCATAAGAAGGAAGAGGTAGAGGTCATGGCAGAGGTCAGTACAGAGGAAGAGGCAGGAACAGTCCATGAGGTGGAACCCCAAGCAGAATAGGATCTTCAAACAAAGGTGGAGGTCAAAATAGAGGTGGACAACAGAATAGAGGAAAGCATTCAGGCCGAGGAAAAGGAAATGACAAGTCAAAGCAAGTTTGCTACAATTGTGGCAAACCTGGCCACTATGCTCATGACTATTTGTCAAAGCAGCCTTCATAAGGGAGCAACAGTAGCCAGAGCAGTCAGTATGGCAATTTTGGAGAAGAGGAAGGGACCACAAATCTCTCTCTCATATGGCCAGTCAGATCAGAACATGAATGACACCTGGATTTTTGACACTAGGTTTTCAAATCATATGAGTGGCAAATAAGAACTCTTTGCTACCCTGGATTCTTCCTACAAATCTAGCATCAAGTTGGGGGACAACAAGTCATTGGTAGTTGAAGGCATTGGAGCCATGGTGGTTCCAACTAAAGAAGGTGTTAAGCAAGTAAGTGATATCTATTACACACCCCATCTCCAACACAATCTTTTAAGTGTTGGTAAAATGTTAGAAAGGAACTACAAGTTGCTTTTTGATGAGGGTAAATGCACCATTTTTGATAAAAATAATAGTAATAGAATTATTACACAAGTGCCAATGACAAAGAATAGACTATTCCCTTTAAGGTTTGGTCAGCCAGGGGGAGATCAATTAGCAAATTTTGTTATTTTAAATCCAAGTGTGTTGTGGCACTTGAGATACGGTCATCTAAATTCAGCTAGTTTGAAGATGTTAACCTCTCAAGCAATGGTTACCAGACTTCCTAAAGTTCAGGATAATAAAGAAGTATGTGAAGGTTGTGCTTTGGGCAAGCATGCCAGGACCAATTTTCCATGAGGGCAGGCATGGCAGGCCAGTTATCCACTCCAACTAGTGCATTCAGACATCTATGGTCCAATGTAGACCAAGAGTATCGATAACAACTCTTACTTTCTTCTTTTTATTGATGATTTTTCAAGAATGTGTTGGATATATTTTTTGAAGCATAAAGATGAAGCATTTGACTGCTTCGTAGATTTTAAAACAAGAGTTGAAAATGAGAGTGGATATTTTGTTAAGTTTTTGAGATCAGATAAAGGAGGAGAATACTCCTCTAATGAATTTTTGAATTTTTGTAAAAAACATGGAATAAAGAGGCAGTTCACTGCTTGCCTACACTCCACGATGAGAATGGTGTGGCTGAGAGAAATAACCGCACCATTGTAGATATGGCAATATCTATGCTTCAGACGAAGCATTTGAGTAATATGTATTGGGCAGATGCAACTAGGACTAGTGTGTATATTTTGAATAGAAGCCCTACTTCAAGTTTGAAATGGAAAACTCCTTACCAAGCATGGTATGGTAAGAAACCAAATGTCAAGCATTTTCGAGTATTTGGTTCACTGGCATATTCTCATATTCCTGATGAGTTGAGAAAAAAGCTTGATCCAAAGAGTCAAGCATGCATATTTGTAGGGTACTTGTGAGAACACAAAATCTTATAGACTCTACAATCCTAGGACTCGAAAGATTGTGCTTTCCAGGGATGTGATTTTTGATGAAGGGGGAGAATGGGGTAAGCCCCAAATATTTAGTGATGATGAATCCAATGATGCAGTTTCTAAACAGGTGCAACAACAATCACCGCAGAAAGGTAAGAAGTCTCCTCCAACAAGCCCAAGTTCATCTTCGAGTTCAACTTCTTCACCAAGTCCTTATCCTCAAAGGTCGATCAGTTCCTCACCAATGGATATTGATTCTCCATCTAGAGGTAAGAGAACACTCCAACATCATCCATCTTATCAGATGTTGGATAAAAACTTTCAAAGAAGATATACTAGAAGTCAAGCTAGTGAAATGAGTTCAGTCTTGTAAAGACTTGAAAATATGCATCTGTATGGTGATGATGACTCCCAAGAACCTCGGGGAGATATAGTTAACTATGCCTTGTTAACTAGTGCACAACTTTAACCTTCTAGTTATGAGAAGGCATGTACTCAAAAAAATTGGCAAGATGCCATGAAAGAGGAGATAACCTTTATAAAAAACAATGACACTTGGGAGCTGGTAAAGCTTCCTAAAGGCAAGAAATGTGTTGGATGCAAATGGGTCTTCAAGACCAAATTCAATGCTGATGGAAGCATTGAAAGATACAAAGCAAGATTGGTTGCAAAAGGATTTACATAAAAGTATGGTATTTATTATGAGGAGACATTTGCTCCTGTAGCCAGACAGGAAACCATCAAAACAATTCTTGCTTTAGTTGCTCACAAAGGTTGGAAAGTCCAACACATGGATGTAAAGAGTGCATTTCTCAATGGTTACTTGACAGAAGAAGTGTATGTTGAGAAACCATAGGGATTTGAAGAGAAAGGCAAGGAGCACCTTGTTTACAGATTGAAAAAGGTACTCTATGGCCTCAAGCAGGCACCACGAGCTTGGTACTCATGCATTGATGGGTACTTCAAAGATTTTGGGCTCACCAAAAGCAAAAATGAACCCACCCTTTACTAACTGAAGCAAGGTATTGACATCCTCATAGTTTACTTGTATGTAGATGATATCATATTCATGGGTAGTAATGAAAAAGTGAATATGGAGTTCAAGCACTCCATGATGAAGCAGTTTGAGATGAAGGATCTTGGCTTAATGCACTACTTTCTTGGAATGGAGGTTCATCAGTCAGATACAAGGATCTTCATCTGTCAACATAAGTATGCTTTGGACATGATCAAGTAGTTTGCTATGGAGCATTGCAAACCAGTTGCAACTCCAGTTGGACATGGGATCCAATTAAGCAAAGATGATGGAGCATCAAAAGTTGACGTGACCACTTTCGGAAGCATGGTTGGGAGTTTGATGTTTCTCGCCAACACCGGACACGATATTCGAGTATGTTGTTTCTCTTGTCTCTCGATTAATGGCTAGAACTTCCGAGCTGCATTTGAAGGCGGCTAAGAGAATTCTCAGATATGTAAAGGGTACATGGGATTTTGGAATCCATTACCATAAATATAACACTATCAAGCTTGTAGGCTTTAGTGATAGTGATTGGGGCAGCAACATTGATGACAGGAAATCAACTTCAGGGAACATATTACATTGTTAGCTACCTTTAGGGGGGGTAACCTATTAGGCTATTCATAGCCTAAACCTATTTTTATTTAAACTCAATGCATATCAATATTATTACTAATGATTCAAGCTTAATTATTTTGCATATTGAATTTTCCAACATTGGCATCAAAGCTACGGAGCAACACTGGGCAAGGTGCATCACTAGGCAAGGCAGGAGGAGGTCTTCTTGTTCCAGTTGGACAAAGGGGCTCAATTATCGAGGAGTGGGATCCCTTGGATAGAAACGTGTTTCAAGGCAAAATTAGGATGGAATACCTTGGGTTTGAATTTCTCAAAGGTTGTGTTATTTCATTTGAATTTATTTTTAAACCCTAAAGTTTTTTTATTTCCATCGAAACACTGGACCAGACTGTTGGTCCATAGTCTACCCATGTGAGCAAGCGACCCACATGGATAGACTAAATAACCCACCTTCGCAAAGGGAGGCAAGCTACCCATTGGACCAACCACCGAACAACTATTTTTGGCGATCGACCCACTACAGGCATAAGGGTAGGCATGCCTAATGATCAATGATTAGAGACTAGACTCTGACGACTGACCCACGATGGCCCACCTCTATGCGAGGGCAAGAGTGCCCTCTCACTCAAACCTGATGGATGACACTCAAACTCAGACTAGTGGTACTGAAACTGTGATAGACCAGACTGACATCGAGGCAAACACCTAGCACGCATCTTGAGGATGGCACCAAGCCCGAGGCAAACACCTGGCATGCATCCTGAGGATGGCACCAGATATGAAGTAGATACTTGGATAAACCAGGGCCTAAAATGTGGCGAACAAGCCATTGTACTAGACTGACACATGGGCGATACATGGTAGATAGACCACATACCACCCAGACGTAGACCGACGGACACGTGGGTGACACATGGCAGACAGGCCATGCACCACCTAGATAGGACTCGAAACGTGGGTGACACATGGCAAACATGCCACATGCCACCCAGATAGGACTCAACATGTGGGCAACACATGGCGGACAAGCCATGCACCACTCGAACAGGCTTGCTGCAACACGTGGCCGTAGTAAAAGGACTTAATCAGACTCTGACTGCCCGTAGGAAATCATAAACAAAAGGGCACCTTTGCCATTTTAAGGAACACACAATCTCTCATAGGGGCGATGTGGGATTAATCCCACGAGAATTTTTTTTTTCTCGCTTGAAAGCGAGAAAGAGAACAAAGGGAAGGTCTTTCCCTTCCCTTCCTGTCAGGCGGGCTAGCCCGATTAGCATGAGCACCAATATTAAGGCTAGACCAGTGGAGTCATGGGTTCGAATCCCAAAGGGGGTAAAACATACTTTTTGCCAAAGAAAACTTTTTAAAAAAACCAAAAGGTATATATTTTTTATTTTTTTAATAATTTAATCAATATTTTGTATAAAATCAATTTTTTTTAAAAGTTGATTTTAACCAAAATTAATTTTATTATTAATTAAATAACATGATTAAAATTATTAGAATTTTGCATTAAAAATTGAATAGTTTAAGGCCATTTTGTTTGCAAATTTGTAAGAATGATGTTTTTTTGTTTTCTCCAAAATCGGGGATAAGAGACAAAAACCAAAGCACATTTTTTTTGCAACAAATTGAGATTTGTAACACTTTGCTCCAAATTTTTCTAATCATTTTTTTTAGAGTATAAGTTTTGTCTCATGAAGAAGAGGCCTTGGATACAAAAAGCTCTTCGTCGTCTAAGAGTTATTCGAAAGAGGAATGAACTTCGACGACAAACAACAAGATCTCTTTTTTGTCGTATGCTTCGAGAGCATAGAAGAAGTTTACCTCGTTTCAATACTTACACCGATCCTTGGAAGGGTTTGGACTGAAGCTATGGTCCCATGAGGATTAGAGAATCTTTTAATCTTGATGCCCCTCCAATATTTGAGTATTGAAGCCTCAAAGGGTCCACTAAAACCACGTCGTGTGTCGACTGGTTCTAGAAAACCTTTCAAAATCTTGTTGTGTGTCGACTTGTCTTGAAAGGTGAGATACTTTATTATTTTTTTGTAAAACAAAGGGGGGATAATTGATCTTTGATAAATTGTATTTTTTACAAAAATTGTAACACAAAGGGGGAGAATTTGAACATCAATTTTTTTTTTTGCAAAACACAAATCCATATTTTGTTGCAAAAACTTATAATTAGGTGCATTTTTGGTATTACTCGACACCTTAATTAAAAATTGGTATTCCTAAATTAGGTGCATTTTTTGTTGCATCTGAAACCTATGTGATAAAAATTTTGTGGGTACTCTTTGATTGATTATTGCATTTACTTTCTTGTTTTCTACAATTATAATTCATCAAAATCAAGAGCACTCAAAACCCTAAAATTTCACAATAATTTGTGTAAACTCATTTGCATAGGTATAAAGCCAATTTTTTTCTTGAAATTCTCTTCTAAATAAAAATCCCTCATTCACTCCTTAATTCCCTCAAACTAACTATCCTTATTCGGAAGGATTTTTAGGCATGTGCCATTAAATACCAATAAAGAGTGAATTATCTCTCATTTTTTCTTGTTTGGCTTAAATATCCTCAAATTGATTAATCCTTCCTCAAAGTTTTTCAAGCAGGGGCCATTAAATATCAAGAAGAGAGAAAGAGAAACCATCTTGGAACCATTCTAGAACCTTCATCATGACAAACTATCAACAAATACCTAAATGATACACAATTGCTTAAAGGTCCTAATTTTTTAGCATGGAAAACCAAGATGAAAGCAATACTTACTGTAGAGAAAATATGGGATTTAGTGGATGGCACTAATACAATACCCACATCAACAGGAGCAGATCAGAAAGCATGGGATAAAAAGAACAATCATCTTCTCATGTTGATTCTCCTAGCTACTACTAATGAGATCCAGCCTCACATAAGTGAAGCTAAAAATGGTAAAGATGCATGGGATGCACTTTGTACCATTTTTAAAGGCAAGAATAAATCGACTATTGTAAACCTTCAAACACAACTTCATACACTCCATATGAAGTTAGGATAATCAGTAGAGCTATTTCTTTGTAGAGTTCCAGAACTAAAGTCAAAGTTGAATGCTTTAGGATCCAAAGTAGAAGATACTATTTTGACTTCAGTAATATTGAGGGCTCTTCCTGAATCCTATAAGATGCTAATCACATCCCTTAATGTATCTCAAATAACAATCACCTTTGTGGAGTTAGTCAATTTGCTTCAAACAGAAGAAGCAAATCAGCTCCAAAGTGATGAAGTGTCAAACAATGCACTTTACACAAACAAACAGGGTGGAAAGAAGAAAGGTAACTTTCAAAAGGAAGGATCATCTTCAGGATCAAGAGATAAGGGAAAGAAATATCAATCATCAAGAGATAAGGGCAAGAAACCTTTCTAAATTCTGATTTTTATTTAGAAAGAGCACACAAAGTACTCATGACCCATACAACTTCTACACAGAAGGATTATTTTTGGTACATTGATTTAGGTACCAACAAACACATGACTGGCGACAAGCAATGGTTTGAGATATTTATGGCAAGAGAAGGCAAACCAATAAAAATTGTTGATAATAAGACCTATCGTATCCAGGGAGAAGATAGTGTAACTATTTCCCTTCCAGATGGAAAGTATCATATTCACAATGTCCTTTATATTCCAGGATTAACAAACAACTTGTTGTCAGTTCCACAAATCTTGGATAAAAACATGGTTGTCAAATTCAAAGTGGAAAATGGACTGAAACATTACTATATCACCAAGCAGGGTAAACACATAGCAATCGGTTCTTACAAGCATGGCTTGTTCACACTAGATGATGTTTCAATGCCTCATGTTGCCATGGTGGTCAACACAAAGGAGGTCACTTCTCTTTGGCATAAGAGATTTGGGCATATTAGTAAAGGGTATTTACTTGAGATAAGTAAATCTCAAATGGTGAAGGGAATCCCCACCCTTTCATCTACATTACCAGTCTGCTCGGATTGCTTAGCAAGGAAGCAATGCCAAGCACCATTCGAAGCTAGCTCTTCTAGAGCTAAGATACCATTGGAGTTAGTGCACACTGATTTGTGTAGTGACATGCCACCAATTTTTGGAGGCAAAAGGTATTATTAGTTGTTTGTATATGATCACTCATGGTTGATGTGGGTCTTCTTTCTTCAACTAAAATCTGAAGTATTTTCCTACTTTCAACAATTCAAACAACTAGTTGAGAAAGAGTCTGGATGCTACATAAAGACCCTCTGCTCAGATCAAGGGGGAAATATGCCTCAAATGAATTATCTTCATTTTTGAAAACACATGGGATCAAAATATAGATAACCACAGTCTATTCTCCATATCAAAATGGAGTTGTTGAAAGGAAAAAGTATTCCATCATAGAAACAATTTACAGTATGCGTAAGGGTGCAAATTTTGAGCAATGCTATTGGGCAGAAGCTGTCATAACAATAATATATATTTTAAATAGGGCACCCACAAAGGCCTTTAAATATATAACTCCATAAGAAACATGGAGTGGTAGGAAGCCCTCCATCTCTCATCTAATATTTTTTGGGTGTAAGGCATTTATTCATATACCCAAAGAATAGAAAAAGAAACTAGATGAGAAAACCTTACAGTGTATTTTCCTTGTCTATGATGAATATTCTAAAGGGTAATGACCCTAGAACAAATAAAATACATGTAAGTAGAGATGCAGTGTTTGATGAGGCTTTTACACCTGATATCACATCCTCTATATACCTAGAAGATGAGGAGCCACATAAAAAAACTCCTCCACCTCAAAAAAAGGTGCCAAAATGGTATACAAGTACGGTGAGAGATTCAAAGTTTACCTCACCTCCTGATCTTACTCTAAATCATCCTTGAACTCACAGCATGTCTCGATAGAAGAGGTCAGAAGCATCACCAACAATTGATGACCTTTACCAATATTTCGAAGAGCTTTCTGTAGATAGAGATATTGATAGCGAAGAAGATATGGAGATTTATGATAAGAGGATTTATATGTCTTCATATGATGAACATGAACCCACCATGGCAAAATAAGCACTTAGTGAGCCACAGTGGAGGGTAGCTATGAATGTTGAATATAAATCTCTTATTAATAACAATACATTGAAGCTGGTTAATTTACCTTCAGGTAAGAAACCCATTGGTTGTAAATGGGTTTACAAAATGAAATACAAGACATATGGAACCATTGATAAGCATAAGACCCACCTTGTGGTAAAGGACTATGCTCAAAAGGAAGAAATCAATTATGAAGAGACCTTTGCACCCACTGAAATGATGACCATCATTCGTTTTCTTTGTGCTATGGCAAAATAGTAAGGATGGAAACTTCATCAAATGGATGTCAAGAGTGCCTTCCTAAATGGTGATTTGAACGAAGAAGTATACATGACTTAACCATAAGGATTTGTTGAGGAAGGCCATGAGCAATAAGTTTACAAACTGGTTAAATCCTTGTATGGGTTGAAACAAGTCCCTAGAGCATGGTATATAAAGATAGACAATCACCTTCTACATCATGGATTTAAGATAAGTCCTTCATATGCAAATATCTATGTTAAGAACATTGGTTCTGAGATAGTGATACTTGTACTCTATGTGGATAATTTGATCATAACTGGTAACTTAGAGATATTGATAGATGTCGTGAAGAATGACTTGAGAGATTCATTTGATATGATAGATTTAGGACTTCTCCACTATTGTCTTGGTCTAGAGATTGAACAAAAAAAGAATTACCTAAGGGTAACTCAAAATAAGTATGCCAAGACTATGATAAAAAAGTATCATATGACATATTACAAGTCAAAAGCAACGCTGATGGAACAAAGACTTTAGTTGTCACGATACGATGATTCACCTTAGGTAGATTGCACTCTTTATTGTTAGATGATTGGAAGCCTTATATACCTGACAAAAACTAGACCAGATAACACATTTGTTGTGAATTATCTTTCTCAGTTCATGCAAGAACCAAAATTTACTCACTGAAAAGTAGCAAAGCGTGTTCTCCACCATATTTATGGTAATGTGGAGTATGGTTTAGAGTATAGGAATAATGAAAAATTCTTCTTACAGGGTTTCACAGACTTTGACTATGTTGGATCATTAAATGATCAAAATTCAACATCTGGATATGTTTTTCATCTAGGATCCAGACCTGTCTCATGGCACAACAAGAAGCAACAGAGACAAAATATCGCGTAGCATGAGATGCAGTGTGTGAAGCAATATGGTTGAGTTGCATAATAGCAAGTATGGGTTTACCCAAGAAACTTCCAATTTACTTGTACTGCGACAACTAGGGTGTTTTGAACTTAATGAAGAATCCAGTTCACCATGAGTGCACCAAACATATTGACACACAGTGTCATTTCATTCGTAATGAAGTTCCTAAACACAAAATCAAGCTCCAATTCATTCCCACTAACGAACAGGTTGCAAACATCTTCACAAAGGCACTTGGACGTGTCAAATTTGAGTTGTTCAAAAGTACACTTTGTATTTCAAAATAATGTAATAAAGAGGGGATGTTAGGGTAAAAAGTAGTATTTATTTTTACCATTAGGTTATTACATTAGTTACTTTGTTTTACTATTGTAAATGTCCTAACAATAACCTATTGTTATGATGTGAGATATTATTCACATTGTTAAGTGAATAATATCTTGTTAGTAGTTAGCATTATTTCCTAAGCTATTAGCTACCTTTAGGGGAAGGCTACCTATTACGTTGTTAGCTACCTTTAGGGGGGGTAACCTATTAGGCTATTCATAGCCTAAACCTATTGTCATTTAAACCCATTGTATATCAATATTATTACTAATGATTCAAGCTTAATTATTTTACATATTGAATTTGCCAACATTTATCACAAACTATATTGTCAATCTTGATGATATCATAATGTATCTTGTCATTTAGTTTCTTGATTGCTTGTAGTGATGGTACACTTTTTGATAATAATATTATGAGATCATGGGCTTTAATAATGATGTATGGATCTCTTGTTAGAGTTGCAAAGATATATAATCTTATTTCTCTAGACACGAAAAATTGACCCACTTTAAGTGGGTAATCTTCCTTAGAGCTCCTAAGAGGTCTCTAACCTTTGCCTTAAGCAAGGGTAATCTCTTTTCTACCTACATTGCCTTTCTTCAGCCCTTTTAATGAAATTGCACCTGATTGTGATGGGGCGTGATTTCACGAAAGCGATATCGCACCCCATTGGTATGAGGTATGATTATGCTATTTTAGAGTTTTAATTATTAAAATCCAAGTTTAGCCTTTTCTAGCGTGCTTTTGCATCGACATGTGTTGTTTTCCTGCTCTTTTTACCCTAACTTTTTTCTGTAAAATGAGGGGTTATTCTCACTCTTTAAGAACGATGATTTTTGGACACAAAATTATTAAGCTCAAAATTCTTATGATTAACTTATGCTCGCATCTTTCACTGCTTTCTATTTCTTCTACAAGCTAACCCCGAAGTGTGAATTTCAAATTTGATATTCTACTACATTGATTGGATTGTTGGGGGGTGTGGTAGATTCGTGTTGTGGTTCAAAAGGAAAGAGAGTGCCAGTTTAGATACCTCAATCTCTTCTATCTACTTTTGCATCATCCATCAGGTTTTGTGCACTTTGTTTTTATTTACGTTTTGTATCTATCTTTTATTTGTCATGTGTCTGAAGCAAAATTGTGCCCGATCCCAGCGAGGTGCAACTTTTATAACCCTAATTTAGGGTTTTCAATCACATAAAAAAAAATCGTACCTCATTTTTATGGAGCATATTTTTTCCTATAGCGTTATCACACCTGCTATCTATGAGGTGCGATTCTGCCCAAGACTGAACTGGAGGTATTTGTCAGTTTTTTATTGCATGAGCATTTTCTTAATTACATCTAGGGCATGTTAGCATAATATGTTTTCTATTTCTCTGCTATTGCATTGATGTTTTATGATTAATTCTCCAAAGGTCAATTTCCACTTTATTTTCAAAGGTTATCTAAAGGACCTAGGGGGCTTGACTGCTATGCCTCCAAGAATTAATATATAGCAGCCTAAGCAGGCCCCCTAATGCTGATATCATTTTTTAGTGTCTCTGAAGTTATCTTGCAAAAACAAGTATTTCTGATATAATTGGACAAGATGCAGAAAAGGCTAGATCAACCACTAGTCAAGATAAGTGTTCTATTTATTCTATTGATTATAAATCTGATTTGGATATCCATTATAAGCATCTAAAAAATGAAAAGAATATAGTGTGCATCTAGGGTTAATAATGTGCATTTATATTGTGCCCTTGCTTTAAATATATTTAGTTTAAAAACCCTAGGTTAGCAAACATTCAAAGAAAGAATCATATTAGGTTAACTCTTGTATTATTGCATTATATTTTCTACATTATCCTTTATCTTTCATAGCATAGATCTGGAGAGGCCAAATCTAGGTGTTTGTATTGAAATTGAATACATCAAACATTCTTGAATATTCTAAGGACTTGGAGTGAGTCCTTAAACCATTCTTGGTGAACCCTTCCCCCTAGCACTGAGTGTAGATAACAATATAGCCCCTACGGTTCACCCCATAAGGCTTTCTATATTTGTGGATCCAACCTTTTTTAGGAATTTTACATGGTAGGGCAGTTTTCTCCCTCTACATATTTGGTGAACCCAACGTGAACACCTCATTTCTTTTAAAAAATTTAAGCAAGATCATTAATTATGTTTGAAAACTCTTAAAGAGATTAAAATTTGTGTGTTAGTGTTTTTCCCAAATTGTTTTCACTACTTCTAATGGCTCCTTTTCATAGAAGTTAGAGGAAATAATTAGAATATGATTATGTTCCCTTGGAAGATGATCATATTGATAGGGAAGACCCTAATGTAGGTCCAGAAGAGAAAGAAGAGGTAGACATGGAAACTGATACCAATCCTGATTTTTATTCCAGACCCAATGGTAGCTTAGTCTTTTTATCATTTAATCATATTTCAAAATTAATGAAAACTCATAAGGAGAAGCTATTGGAATATGTAGAATGAGAAGCTCATATTGAAAAAGATGATGCTACTTCTTCTCCTCCCATTAGGTCTCCTGTGCTTAATCATGATAATTCCACATCTCAATCTATACATATTAGTAATCTGAAGAACTAAGTGACTTGTGCTACTACTAATATAATCAATGTTGGATGGAATCCACATGTTCCTCCAACTAGTAGTGGCACCCAAAATTATTTTTAATTTCCTCCTTCATATTATAATGTCAACACTATTGCATTTGTTCCACCACAAGTAAATCTTCCATTCTCACAAGGCTCCACATATAACAATAACTTCCCCATGTCCAACCTAAGTCAAGGAAATATTGGGAACACACATAATACAGAAATGCAAAACTTGGAAAATATAGTGAATCACTTGGTTTCAAGGATAGATAGTATTCAACCTTTAGGGTCTTCATACAGTTATAATAAAATGTGTAGTCAACCATTGAATCCTATTGTTGCTACTAGACCTTATCCCAAGCATTTTTCTATACTAGTTTTACCAATCTATAAAGGGATAGAAGATCCAATAGAGCATCTAAGAGGATTCAGGATAGCTTACCATGATCTTTTTTATGATGATATACTTCTATTAAAAATATTTCCAAATAGTCATGCTAGAGTTACATTAGAATGGTATTATCAGTTGCCCAACTATTCTTTAAAGAGATTTGAGAAGACTGCAAAGATGTTTGTTCATCAATTTAGTGCTTACATTGAAAATGAAGTGAGAATGAGAGACCTGTATGATCTGAAGCAAAGTAAAGAAGAATTTTTTTTAGAATTCTTATCTCATTGGAGAATTTTAGTTGGCCAATTAAGACAACTTGTGTCTCAGAAATATATGCTTGATATATTCATTGGTAATTTACAAGAACATATATCTTATGCACTAGAAACTACTATTGTCACATATTTTGATCAAGCAATTGAATTAGAAATAAAAGTGGAACAAGCTCTCATTAGAAGAGGTTAGCTTAAAAATGAAGAGGAAAAGCCTACTAAGTCTCAATATAATAATAAGCATACAGAAGGTGATAGTGATAGTAGGTCTGTTAATAATTTCACCAATAGCCTATAAAATATTGTACTTCAAAAACCTCCTTAAAGGAATTTTACCAGACTTAATATACCTATGGAAGCAGTTTTGAAGTAATTATTAGAAGCTAAGGCAATTGAAATACCTCCTATAAGACAACCAAATACTACAACTCATTGGTGTAAAGCAAATCAACATTGTGCATATCACAGAGTAAAAGGACATTGGACAAATTCTTTTAAAATATTGAAGCATGTGGTTCAAGATTTGATTAATGCAGGATGCATTGATTTAAGAAATTTATAAACTTCAAGTAATTAGGCTTCTACTCAACAATCCCCAATGACAAATCAAGAAATGGGGATATTCAAGGATCTATTACCAAAGCATGATCAACAAGCAACCAATCAAGTGGCTCATCAAGATGATTCCCTACGCCATAATAACATGGTTGGTATGGTGGGGGTAACTACAAGGAAACAAGCTCAGAATCATCAAGGATAGAGTTCAACATCACAGCCCAATTTAGTTTTAAAAGAAAATCAGAGAAAAGATTCAGCTACAAGAATTCCATCTATAGTGTTGAGACCACAACCATAGATTTTATTTGATCTTCATAAACAATTAGCTAATACTCCAGCAAAAATATCAGTTTTAGAAATTTTGCAGACTTCTCCTAATCATAGAAATGCTTTAATGGAATTTTTAAAACAACAATCTATTTCTTCTGACATTGCCTCGGATGCCATAGTTGAGCCATAGGTTCTTTTGGGATACATCATGTCTCATTCTCGGATGGTGATAAACCTTCCTCAAAATTACATGGAGATTCATCACTTTACATCACTGCACTTATTGGGGTACCCTTATCAAGTGATTTTTGGTTGATAATGGCTCATCTCTCAACTTGTGTACATATCAATGCTTTCAAAATTTTGGATTAAAAGAGGAAAGACTTAACAAAATATGATATCATTATTAAAGCTTTCAAAAATAAGTCCCAAGAGGCCTGTGGTGTCATATCTCTTCCATTAAATGTGGGGCCTAGGATATTGGATACTTTGTTTTATGTGGTTTATTGTTTTACATCCTTTAATCATCTTCTTGGGCTACCTTGGATTCATGCAATGAAGGTCGTCCCTTCTACTTTTCATCAATGTCTCAAATTTGAATTCAAGAATCAAGTTGTAACCATTCTAGGCAATCCTCGACAATTTGAATTTTATTCAAATATAAATTTAGGTCAATCTAAATCTTACTCTTGTCCTTCTATTTCATCAACAATTTCTCCATGTTCCTCATCTCAAATTTTAGAGCATCTTCAAAATTTAAAAGTGAGTGAGGAACATAAACCCCATTCTTCCTCCTTTGATCATGGTAATCAATTCCTTCAAGAGCCTCTTCTGGATCTAGCCAAGCTACCACCATCACCTCAAACTATGGGTTTTCCCCATAATAAGGGTGTTGTACACATTGGCACATGTACCTTTGTCTTTGAAAGGATTGCCTTCAAAGAAAATATTTGTGATAGCAACCCATATCCTAGTGAGTGCTCTTTTACTCAATGTTATCTCACTAATGACTATTCCATTCCTAAGCAGATCCTATCTAGTATGGGATATGTAGGTAAAGTATTGGGACCACAATACAAAGATATTCAAGAACCTTTGGATGTTGAGATTTGGCCTAGGAGATGTGGTATAGGTTTTGTGCCTAATAAAAATCTACCTTTGCCTTTTGAGGATGATGACCATCTTATGACTTATGCAAAATATATAGAATATCAAAAGATGATAATAGCTTAAAAGAAAAGTGTTAATTTTGCTCTCCTCCAAAGCTAATGTCGTGTAATATGATTGATTCTTTTTGTTCTAAAAATAACATTACTTATGTGCAAGAGAGTGGTGGATCTTTATATAATGTTTATTTTTCTAAAAAGAATGGTGTTGTTAGAAGATGTGTTGATTATCGTGCCATGGATATCAAGAGAAGATCCCTAGAGGAACTTTTCCATGATTTTTATCATTGATAAAATGCACTCCTTAGAGATATCTTCGATATGACACCCCATGGCATGCTCATTTATTTTAATGAGATGAATGGTGCATTTAGATTTTGCATTGATTTCTATTTTGTAAAAAAAAAAATAATAAAACAAAAAAAAATCATGTAATTGCATTTGCATTTCCATTGCATCCACCTGCTTGCTCATATTGCATTATTTGCTTGTCATCCTTGCATTATTGCTTGACAAGTAAAGAACACCTTGCATGATTGCCTATCATAATTGCATGATTGATTGTTCATGACTGCTTGCTCATATAGGTTTTTGGGGATTTTGTGAAAATGGCATGTGATGATACCTAGTTAGGACATAGCTCACATGCATTGCACTTCTCACTAGGACTCTGATGCCTAGCAAGATCCCCCCTAGGGAATCTTCCTTTCCTTATTCTTATGATTGCTTCTTCTCCTTCTCTTGATTTCTTTGTCATGATAATGCTTTCATTCACAAAGTCTTTTTAAGATCCCTATCTAGGCTAACACTTGCATACTATTTATCTTCATATTACATCCCACATGGGATACTTATACATCCTAGCAAATATTACATTGTCTATGATATTCTATCGGGTCATACTCTCTTTTGACTCAGTAGGCTTAACACCCCATTATAGGATAAGCTCCTTGGTCAGTTTTAGTAGACCTCGGCATACATCCTAGTGGGTAAATGCCTCATAGTAGTCAATAAGGGAGAAACCACCCATAACAGGTCAAATTCCACACATTTTTTCTACACTACTGTAAGTGCTAAACCTATAGCGGGTCTAGCTTTCTTTCTGAAATGATCTATGGTATCTGACTACACTAGTTCCTCGCAACCTACGCTAGTTCCATACTATGGGTCGTTAGTTCTTCTCCTTTTCATATGGTTGACCTTTGGATCTCCTTTTCTTCTTCTTCCTCTTCCTCTTTCTCTTCTTCTTCTTCCTATTTTTTTCTCTTCTTCTTTATTCTCCTCTTTCTTTTTTGATTGATTTTCTCATTTTCTCTTCTCCTTATTCTCATATCTTTCCTTTTGCATCCATCCATTTTCATATAGTTTTCATACATAAAAACACATTACACATGCAAAAAAATAACAAAAGCAACTATATATTACTCGAGAGAAAAAGAGTACATAACCACCATGTCAAGTTGGTGCACCACAATCTAGATTCATTACACTCAACCCATGGATACATACCACAATCAAAAAATTGGTGCATCATCCTAATCCCTAGTCCTCTCTCTCTCCTAGATCTAAGAGCCAACTCCCTCTAGTTCATCCTAAGGAGGAGGCAACCTTGACTATGACACAGACTATCATGATACCGATGTCATCCATAATCGAGACCACAATTTGCTCACTGACTGTAGGGATGGAGGAAGTGGCATGCTCTTACCTGGTGGGACAGTTACGCAGTAAGTCATCTCATAAAACATAGCCTACTAAAGAGTTATCTCCAACCTCTCTCCTATTTACCATAGATTTTCTTGAAGAAATTACACCTCACCTCCTGCTTTGCTGCTCTCAATGATAGCCATTCCCTCTACCCTAGCTCTTTGGTGTTCTCCATCCAGATGAGCCATATCCCCTTGGAGTTGACCGGTATCTACCTAAGTCGCATCCCTCTCAACCTCTACAGTACTCAAAGCACTCTGCATCTCCTCTAGCATCTTGTATCTATCTTACTAGACCTAGGTCATATGGCTTTGTAGAGAGGCTTCATGTGCTCATAGCTCCTCTATCTCCCTCCTCTCTTAGCTATCACCCACCGCTGCTACATATGTAGAGGCCTCTCCAGGATCTCTGATCTATAGCCTCCCTTTCTATGTGGGGGTATCTCTCACACCCCTCTCTAGTCCTTTCTACCTGGATGGCCTCCTCTACCATCAAGATTCAAATATGATTCAGCCTCTATCTCATAGTAGTAGTCTATTGTACCCTCTCTATGGCTTTATGAGCCACATCTAAAAATGCTCATTACATGCCCAAGTCCATCACCTGGTGCCTCTATATCGGTACTACCAGAGAGATCCTTTGGGGCACAACTCCTCTGTACCATCACCTATACTTGATAGCCACTTATACATCCTTTGTGCTTAATTTGATATAAGGAGAATTATCCATATCCTCCTCAGTCCATATGGTGAGGTTTGGCTCACCCTCGACCCCTATTGGATCCTGAGTCACCCTTCGGTACTAGTAGTCTCCTAGGTCTGGGACTCCCTGTAAGATCTCAAACTTTCAAAGAACTCAGTCAAATTTGAAGACCTTCTGCTCCTCCTTCTCTGATCTCAGCCACCTGATCCTTCATACCCTTACTAGCTCTATCCTATCCTCAACCCACTAGTATGAAGCCACCATGGCTACTAGATGAGCTTCACCTCTCGAAGCTCATCAATCACTTGCCTCGCTTGTGGCATGTTCCCTGCATAGGCCCTCACGGTCCTCTATAGGGACCTCAACCACCTGTATGTTGTTCGTCGCTCTAGGCTAGACAATGAGCCTAGTATTGTCTTCGATATTTGTACAATGATGTGCTCCTAGCACCACACCTGGAGCAATGTCGTATATACCAATCTCGTACGTCACTTATACATAATGTTGTACAATTTCCTATATAGGCAGGTCAAAACATATGGACCCCATGCGAATCAAACCTCCTGATCATGCATAGCTACCACTACTCCCACCATCACCCATGGTAAGTACCACTTGCTGGTATGGCACATCAGTAGCCTAGATGCAACCCCATAGAGCATGGTAGTCAGATGATCTTCCCCATAGCAACCAACTAGATCATCGACTATTATGGTGCTCTCTCACATTTGGTGGGTAAAACCTGCTGAGAACCATTGTAGTGTGACCACCCATCCTAGTGCTCCGTAAAATTATGTCCCTATGATAGGGACCCGCAAGATCCATAACACATCCTCCAGATTAACGGTGAGCTCTCCTATGAGTAACTAAAAAGTAGAGAACTCTAGGTACCACCTCTCTTCCAGGGCTATCAACATAGCCCTATCTATCTCAATGCAAGGCAAACTCTCTAGGTGGTCTAGCCCCACCGCCTCTAGCTGATCCCTATCCACCTATCCTAGTGCATCCAACTCTGCCACCAGAGCACCTACCCTCCACTCTTGAATCTCGAGGATACCTAGCCTGCATCCATAGAAAAATAAAATCACATCAGTTTCGTAAATTAAAATAAAAGAAAAACTTCCATAATTTCAAGTCAAAACACAAAGTTGATCATAATTTTCAAATTCACACTTCGAAGTTGTTTGTTCTTTCTTCTTTATCCTCTTGTGTTTGTTTTTGCTTTTCTTTTTTTTTAGATTCTAGAAAAATCATGCCCTCCATTTGAGGAGGCACGATTTCATGAGATTGCGCTCAATTTTATCCAGGCATGATTTTATCGCACTCCATCCAAAACAAAATCACGATCGGGCCACAAAATTGTGCCTAGATCAAGCACAAATCTCACCATAAAAAATGGTGAAATTCCTAGATCCTACCCTTAAACTCACAAAAAACAAAGAAAATTTTGCATGAGGATGAAATTTGACACTTACCCGCTCTCGTTCCCCAGCTTCACCCCTCGCAATCGTTGCTCGATGAACTGGTAACACCATCTCCTTTTCTCCTCAAAGACCTGAGCTAATCCTCATGACCTACCATCTGAGGTATTTCTCCTTCAGAATAAGACTATAAAATCTGGCTGGCCGTCTGAAATGGACTAAAAATTCAGCAATTTGACATAAATCAGACACTTTTTCTTTTAATGCCTGAATCTCTGTTTCCTTTGCCTCTAGCTATTTTCCTTCCAATTTGAATTTTTTAGTCTTATTGATAAGCTTCTCATATCTAATCATCCAACTGGCTATGTCTGCATTGTATTGTTCTAGGGACACAGTATTAGGTGGCCTGACTATAGGTGGAACTCTAGGTAGCAGATCTACCTAAACCCCTTTTTCTGCCACTTCTACTGGTTGATCATCTGTTAACAATTCTACCTGTACCCCCTTATTTGCTATTTCTATTGGGTTGTCATCAGATAGTAATTCCACTTGCACCCCCTTATATTCAATTTCTACTGAAGGTGTAACAGTTTGAAATACAAGGACATTAATAGAAGTACTTACTTGAACAGTTTCATGCTGCTGCTTGGACTGTTCCTATGCTGGTGACTCATCTCCAATATTTTTTGCTATGCTCTTTGCCAATTCTAAAGCATCTTCAGAATGAGAAGGTAATGCTTAAGAATGAGAAGGCACTTCTTCAGAATGAAAGGGTGCTTCTTCAGAATGAGCACCTATTTCTGCCTCAATAGAGTCATCTACCCTAGATAAATCCACAAGCAATTGAGCTAAATCATCATCAATGGATACAGTTGGCTGTTTTTCAGACTGTGATAGCCTTTCTCTCAATTCTGCTACTTCCTACTGTAACTCTACAATTTTTATTTCCTGCATCTCAATGATGTTTTCTCTCTCTTCAATCCATCTAGTTAATGTTTTGACAACACTTCTTGCTGCTCTTAGCTGCTCTGTGATGTCTTCCTCCTCTATTTCTGCTTTAGAATATGATGCAAACAAGTCAGCTGCAGTTGGCTGCTCAACAACTATCTCTTCCTCTGCATCAGCTATCTTCTCTTGTTCAGGAGGCCCTATGAAACTGTCTATAATTACATCTACCCTTTTTGAGGCCTGTTGAACTGTAGCCACTTCCAAGCTATCCTGCCTAGCCTCTTCCTCAATTATCTGTTCAGGCAATTCTGGAAAGTTTTTAGGGGCTGGTTGTATTTCTGTGACATCTGGATTGCTTTGTCCACCTTCTTCTTCTATGACCTGTTCTACCATTTCCCTCAAGTGGAGTCTTGTAGACCTCCTAGTTCCAGATGCAAATTTCTTCTTTTTGCTTTGTTTTTTGGTGATAGCAGGGGTTATGGGGACAGTTTCATATGCTTTTGTTTCCCTTGTTGTTTCTTCCCCTGTTGGGTTAGGTGCTTCACTTCCCTATTCTGACAAATAAGTTACAACTTCAAAAAAATGGACCTTCTTCTATTTTTTTGTTCTGCTGCCAGTTCCAGACCCTCTTTTATTTTGCTTCTTGGCTTGTGAAGTTGAGGGTTCTGGAGCAAGGTGTTATGTTGCTACTGCTGGGTGTGTTTCTTTTTTTACAACTTCTGCAACTATTTCTATTTCTTCCTTTGCAACAGCCTCTACAGCAGTTGTTTCTTCTTCTGCAATAACATCAGCAGCATATGTTTCTTCCTCTTCATCCTCATCTCCAAAAATTACATCATTTAAGGTAGAGTAAAATCTATCAAAGCTCCTAGGGTTTCCTCTAAAATGGTGCTGGCAAACTAGTTTGATGAGACCATGGTGGCGAGGGCTTCCTTTTCCTTCCTGATATATTTTTGCCATGTTTTTCAATTCTTGGTGCAGGTATATGGGAAGATTTACCCTAACTTTTGGTTGTTGCCTACCATGTCTAATATGGTTTAAAATTTTTAGATGATGCCCTAATAACAGTACATACTAACCTTCACAAGTTAGAAATTTGATTACCCATATGGCCACTTCATCCCAGGGTTCCTGCAGGCTGGCCCTTTTTACCCCCTTGCATGTGTTATTATGTGTTAAATATTTTGGCTCCCCATCGTTTTCTTCCAGAAATTGATTAACTATATTTACCAATGTATTTTTGCTAGACCTAGAAATTGGAAGACATTCTAATGGCAGCTCAGTAATTTGACTCAAAACTTCAGGGGTTACCTCAATGGTCATGTCGTTAATGTGTGCCTGGTTTTTTCTGAAGGTGTGGGCAAAACAAAATATTTAAAGGACCCATTAAACTTATCCAGAAATGGCATAAGCCCTCCATCTTCAAAAATCTACAGCACTTCTAGATTCTCCTGGAGGTGGGTGGTATCCGCGGGTTCCATTTTTGTCTTTTTCCCCATTTTCCTATCTTGGTATGTTAAAAACCACTCACTTCTGCTACTATTCCTTTACTGGATCTCTGGTTTCTGGTGTTACAGACTTGCAGGGTTTGGTTCCAAGTTTTCAATTGTCCTATTTTTCTTCTTTGAAATGAACCGTAATCTAAGCATTGTACCTCGTAATCATTTTGCGCTAGCAAATATGTATTCAGAAAGAAGGGTGGCACGCATTTCTATTTTTTCTCCGAACACATGTCCATCAATGGTTGCGCAGATGTCCTTGTCGTTAGATCCACCTTAATCGTTTTTAGTTTTTCTGTTTTGCTTGTGGACTTTCACATGCATGTTTATTAGCATAAAAAAAATGGTGGCATAATGTTGGTCATGGCCCCCGTGATTCTAGCACTTTCTAAATGGGTGCAAAAACAAACCACATCCTAACCGAAACATGTTCATTTATCGTATGCAACCAAAAGAATTTTTACATGATCCTATTTCCTTTCTTCCTTGGATGCCACATGGAGATGTTATATTGAATGCTCTTTCTGAAGATTATGATCTATTGCAAAAAAAAAACCTCATTCCAAAGATTATGATTTCATTCCGAAGACAAGTCTTCATTTCAAAGATCATGCTTCTTTGCGAAGTCAAATCCTTATTCTGAAGATAAATCCTCATTTCGAAGATAAATCCTCATTCTAAAGACAAATCCTCTTTTCGAAGATAAATCCTCATTCCGAAGATTAGGCTGCATTGCTAAGGCAAATCATCATTTCGAAGACAGAACTTCATTTCGAAGACAAATCCTACTGCATTCTGAAGACAAATTCTGCTTCATTCTGAAGACAAAGCTTCATTCCAAATATGATGCTTCATTGTGAAGGCAAATCGTCATTTCGAAGACAAAGCTTCATTTCGAAGACAAATCATCATTTCGAAGACAAAGCTTCATTCCGAAGACAAAGTGCAACATTCATTCTGCTGTCATTCCGAAGATAATTTCAATCCAAAGACAATACAACAATTAATCTGAAGAAGATAGCAGACACTGTTTTTGGCATTCTTGTTCCAAATATTAGGTAGAAATAAATATTCTCATGCTCAAAACATGTTTTAAGTATGCCAACTCTTATGGATACCTTTTATGCTAATGGTTAATTGTTATATATTATATACCAATCATTTACAATGAAAAAATGTAAGAAATATATACCTGATTAAAACAGTTAATGTAAGTTTTGAAGAATGACTACTTTTGTTGATGTTCTGCTGAGATTGTCTGCAATATTTTAAAACAAGTGCAGTTGGTGAATTTGTACAATGATGGTTCAGAAATTTTCAAGGTTATGCATGCCAGAAAACTGTTTTTCATGCATACCAACCCAGTAGTGCCTTAGAAAAGGTTTTCACTACTGAGTTATTCATTTTTTTTTTCTTGGTTTCCTTTTTTTTTTTTTACCTCTCCTTTTCTCTCTTTTTTTCTTGATTATTTTTTTTTCTTGATTCTAACTATGCCCATGAAGGAATTCATGATTTCCCTGAAATCATGCCCATGAAGGAATTCATAATCAGAATTTATTCATCTTTTTGTTTTTTGCTTTTTCTAATTTTTTTGTATTTTTTTGCTTTTTCTTGAAATCCATGATCATGCTAATTGTTTTGAAGTGGAAGAGTAAATCTCTTCCACCTATTGTGTATCCAAACTGTCAAGCTGCTACAAGAATTCCTCTTTAGTCAGATGTGTATGGTACACCTTGAGGTGATGTCCATTCACTACCAACTATCTCTGTGACCCATCAATAGGAGATAAACGAGCTGATCCATTATCAAATACCTCTTCAATCCGATAAGGTCCAAGCCATCTAGTTCTCAGCTTTCTAGGGAAGTCCTCATAGTGAGAATCAAATAATAAAGCCCAATCTCCTTGTTGAAGTTTCCTCTCCTAAATGTGACTATCATGCCACAGCTTCCTCTGCTCTTGAATTACTTCAGTTTGGTACAGAGCATCCAACCTAATTTCATTCAATGCATTTAGGTGCAGAATCCTGTTTGTCTGTGCTTGTGACAATTCAATTCCAATTTCCAATGTTGTGCACAATGTTAGTATCTCAAATTCAATAGGTAAGAGGGGCTTTTTACCAAATACTAGTTCATAAGGTGTGAATACAGTAGTGGATTTCCAAGTAGTATTGTAAGCCCACACTGCTTCACGTAATTTATCTAGCCAGTTTCTCCTATGAAAAGCTATTTTTTTTGTTAAGATTCGTTCTAGTTCCCTGTTTGTTACCTCAACCTAGCCATTTTCTTGTGGGTGATAAGGTGATGATTTTCTATGTTTGATTTCATATAATTCTGTAAATGCCTCAATGACTTTAGATGCAAATTGGGGTCCTTGGTCTGTGGTGATAGATCGAGGAGCTCCAAATCTCTGAAAAATCTGCACCTCTACCCACTTTGTCAAGTAATCGGTGCATACTAGAATATGTACCTTTCCTTGAGAAGGTGGATTGATAGGTCCTACAAAATCAAGCCCCCACCTCTCAAATGGCTCTAAAACCAATTGAGGCTGCAGTGGCATTTCATTTGTATGAGTGGGTTTGCCCATTCTTTGGCATGCATCACAATGCCTAATGTACTTTTCACATCCTTGTGAAGAGATGGCCAATAATATCCTGTCCCTAAGATTTTCCTAATTGTGCTTTTTACAGAGTAGTGTCCACTTGTGGGTTCATCATGACAAGCCCTAAGGATATCATACACCTTATCCTTTTGGATGCACCTACGTAACACATGGTTAGGACTGCACTTAAAAAGTATACCCTTAATCCATTCAAAAGAAGAACTCTGTTTGATCAATTGTTTTTTCTGTTTTAAAGTGAAATGTGGAGGAACTTTCCCTATGACCAAATAATTGGCTATATCTGCAAACCAAGGTGATTGTACTGATATAGAAAATAATTTTTCATCTGGAAAGGTGTCTTCCACTAGTTCCCCTTCATCTGTGTTTTGTAATCTGGACAAGAAATCTGCTACAACATTAGCTTTTCTTGGTTTGTTGATTATAGTGATATCAAATTCTTGCAGCAACAGTAACCAATGAATAATTCTTGCACTTACCATAGGTTTATTCATCAAATACTTAATGGTTGTATGATCTATGTGAATAAATATTTGATAACCTGTGATATAATGCCTGAATTTGTTGATGGCATAAATTACTGCTAGGAATTCTTTTTTAGTTGTGGTATAATTTTTCTTAGCTCTTGTCAAATTCTTGCTAATGTAGTAGATGGCATAGTGTTCACCATTGTCAATTTGTCCTAATGCTACTCCAATTGTAGTATTGGAAGCATCAGCCTATATGTGAAATGGTAATGTCCAATTAGGTCCTCTTAACATAGGTGGAGTTACTAATTTCTCTTTCAGAGCTTCAAATGATTCCTGAAACCTTGTAGTCCAAGAAAATTCAGAATCTTTAGTCAATAGGGTAAACATGGGATTGGCTATTGTGCTAAAGCTGGGAATAAACCTGCGGTAAAAATCAATGTGACCTAGGAAGCTTCTGACATCAGTATGAGTTTTAGGAGGAAGAAGATTCTTGATAATTTCCACCTTCTTTGGATCAACCCGGATCCCTTGAAGAGAGATGTGATGACCAAGAACTATTCCTTCTTTCATCATCATAAAACATTTTTCTGGATTCAAGGATAACTGGTATGTTTCACAACGAGTTAAAACTTTGTCAAGGTTTTCTAATGTAAAGTCAAAAGTTTGTCCACATACTATGAAATCATCCATGTATATCTCAACACTGTTGGTAGTCAGATCAGAAAAAATTGCTAAGACTGCTCATTGAAATGTTGTTGGGGCATTACACAAACCAAAAGGTAAAACCCTATAGGCAAATGTTCCCCATGGACAGGTAAAGGTTGTTTTCTCTTGATCTTCAGGTGCAATCTGAATTTGATTATATCCACTAAATCCATCAAGAAAACAAAAGTATTTCTTACCAGCAAGGGTATATAACACCTAATCTATGAAAGGTAATGGAAAATGGTCTTTGTATGTTACTTTATTCAGCTCTCTATAGTCTACACATACTCTCATTTTTCCATTTTTCTTAGGAACTATAACTAATGGAGAGACCCACTAACTATCAAAAATTGGGTAAATGTATCCTACCTCCAAAAGTTTTTCAATTTCTTCTTTTACAATATCCCTTAGGGTAGGATTCAATATTCTCTGGGGTTGTCTTACTGGCTTGACTTATTTAGTATAAATTTTGTGGGTGCATATATCAGGGTGAACTCCTGACATATCTTTATAGTCCCAAGCAAAAGCATGAACATGCTTCTGCAAGACAACTATCAATTTTTCTTCCTCTTCCCTAGTAAGCCAGTTGTAAATGTTCAAAAATTTGTCTGGCTAGACTTCTATTTTTGTTGTATTTGGAAGGATTGAATTCACTTCTTCATACCTGGTGATTAGGGAGTTAAGAGGACACTGTTGAGATGGAAGGAAATAAGAATTTTATGTTTCATTACTTCCTTATGGAAGCATATCCTATATGGAACAGTGAGAAGGAAAAATCAAGTGATGGTGCCACCCATGTGGTAGTGAAACAGAGTTTTCCTGTGATAGTACAGATGGTTCACCTTCAAAATTTTGGTTCTCCTCATTCCTTAACAACTGATGGATATTTACTACTTTCTCTTCTAACCCTTGTTCATGCAGAACATTCATTAGGATAGTTTCATTTTCTAAATTTTTTGTGTCATGGAGGTCTTCTGTGTGTTCCCTTACTACCAAGGTGGCTAGTGTGGAAATAACCTCCTCTAATTCTTCATCTGAATCAGGAAACCATAACTGACCTAAAAATTTGCTAGATGGTTTTTTAGGAGGATATAGAGAGATCTATTTTAGATCAATACCATTTGAAATAGTCATTTTTCCAGACCTGCAATCTATGAAGGCTGTTGCAGTTGCAAGCCAAGGTCTTCCCAAAATGATGGGATATCCATGTGCTGAATTTATTAGTTGTAAAACCAAAAAATATTTAGGGAATTCCCAAGCGAAAACTTCTATAGGAACATCTTCAATGATACCTTCAAGTTTTGCAACTGACCTATCAGCCATTTCTAAAATTGTAAATGTGGGGCTGAGATGTTTGAGTTGTAATTGTTTCATTATATCCTTGGTCATGACATTTATTACAGCTCCTAGATCTACTAAGACATTTGATATTGGTACTGAATCTATGGTAACTGTGATAACTAGACTTCCTGGGTCACTATACTTTGGAGGTACTAGTTTTCCAGACAAGAGATTAGCTATCTTTCCTTCAACCTGAACTGTCTTGGGAAATGCTTTCTTTTTTCTTCTTGCTCTTCTAATGCACAAATATTGGACAATAATTTTAATCATTGGTATATCCTTAATGGCTTGCAATAAGGGCAATGCTATAGTTAAATTTCTATGTTCCTTGACCAGGTCTGACTCAGAATTTTCTGCTGTGGTATTGAATCTTTCAGGATATGGAATTATCCTTGATGAAGGTAATTGTTCTACCTATGGGTCTATTTTTTCTTCTTATTTATCTATTGTTGGTTTAATGCTAACTGGTTCCAAAGGTTCTTGCTCTTCATTTTCCTTGATTTTATTTGAAACAGGTTCAGGTATAACTTTTCCTGAATGAATTTGGATGTTACTACAATCAAGAACATTTATTTCAATATTTTCTTTAGCTTCAGCCACATAGACAGGGGACGCATGTCTCATGCTATTTGGATTAGTGACTGATTGAGCTAGAAGTTGAGGTTGTTTCACCTGTTGTGTTTGCTATGGTTGGTTCTATTTTTCTTGAAAATTTTGATTAGGTACAGGAAGCAAATGCTAAGTTTGACCTTGATTTATTTGCTGCCTTGGATAGGACTGCTATTGCTAACTCCACTGTGGTTGATTTTGCATCCAATGTGGATTAGTCTGATTATGATTCTAGGATGGGTTATTTTGATTCCATGATGGGTTATTCTAATTCTGATTCTAGGCTGGATTACTCCAATTTGTTTGTGGCCATTCTTGGGAATTTGTCCATTGAGGATAATTCCAAGGACGTTGGGGTGGTTCTGATTGTCCCCAAGGCATAGTCCAAGGATTATGCCCCTAATTTGTAAGAAAATGAGGGGGATTTTGGAATTGAGAGAAATTTCCCCCTTGTTTTGGTCCAACATAGTTGAGTTCCTCAGTCTAATTTTCTAACACAGTTTTGAGTTGTGGTAGCAGGTGGCATTTATCAGTTGAATGCTTCTTTGAACAAATACTACAAATGGCTAAGATAGATGTTTTATTCAAAGTACATTCTTGTAAAGCATGTTTATTTATACATATTGGGCAATAAATTGCCAAATGTTTTGTGGTTTTTGCTTTTGCAGACATTTCCCCCAAAATTGTGTTTAATTGCACTAGAATATCAGTTTTAAAATTTGCAAGTTCCTCTTTAGGTCCTTCACATCAGTGTTATTTGTACTTTTTTTCTTCTTCCCTGCTTAGTGTGAGAGTAATTCTTGTAGAGACCCACAATTTCCTCATTACTGAGAGTATTTACATCCCCTTTTCTCATCAAATCCAATACTTCTCTAGATTCATCTTGTAATCCTATCAAAAAGATGGTTTTACATAACTCTGGTTCTACAAGTCCACATCTCCTTTGAACAAAGGAGAACCTATCAAGATAGTCTTCTAATGTTTCATCATCTTCTTGTTTAATCCTGAATAACTCATCTTTCCTATTCCTTACACGATAATACTCCTGATATTTGTCTAAAAACATAGTTTCCATTTGATCCCAGGTTCGAATGGAATTTGGATCTAAGCTCATGAACAAACATAATGCTAAGTCCTTAAGTGTTGAGGGAAAGAACTTAAGTTTTTGATTGTCATTTACATAATCATAGGTTTGACACACTACCTTGAATTCAAACAAAAATTGATTAGGATCTTCAGATACAACACCTCGAAAGGTTGGAAGTACTAAAGGTGAAATGGTTTTCATGGGAAAGTTTTGTGTTGGATTCAAATGGATAGGATATTCAAATGTTCTGGAAGGTTGGGGCATATCCTGATCATCTCCTTTATTATGGACATAGTCATGTTGGCCATATCTATTTAGATTGCCTCCCTCTGCCATAGTTTCTTGTTGTTTGGAAAAAGTTAAACCTATCCAAATTTCACTCTTAAGAGGTCCAAGATCCTCTGTTGATGATGATTCTGATGATTATTCTTTCTTAGGATGTTCTAATGATGATGATACTAGTGATTTTTCTTTCAATCTTTCTGGTAATTCAAACACAGGTGATTCACCCCTTATGCGTGAAGATATTCTTAATGGAACAAGCTAGGGATCCTTTTGGGTAATTATACCTTTTTCATCCCTAGACTTACTCATTCATGTTTACTCTTAAATGACATAAATTATAGGTTAATAGTTGTTACTTTAACCAGCTGTTCTATTTAGATTTTATCCTGAATCTCCACAACTTAGTCTAATTAATAGCTATTGGTTTATTGTCACCTTCTAGCAACACAATTCCCCAACAACGGTGCAAAAATGATGCGTAGTCATTATACACATCATTAATTCTCAATGAATTTGTCAATCCAGGGTAGTTTATAAGGCTATCTACGGAAGAAGGGGTAAACAGGGTTATAACTTAGGTCAATCTGGAGCAACAGGTCTTATTGGTGAAACCGATTGTTTGGGAGATTTAGAATGTTCCTATCTCTAAATTATATAAATTAAACCTTAATATAGTTTGTAGAAATAGAAACTAATCATTAACTGTAGAAATGAAATCCTAATTACAATTGTAGAATGAGACCTACTTATGTTGCAGAAATAATAGTTGCAGAATTAGAAGTCTGATTATAATTGCAAAAAGAAAATCTATTTGCTTTTGCAACAATGGAAACATATTTATAACATGGAAATGAAACCGTGTCAAGGATTTGTAACAGAAGGTTGTCAATATTCTGTGTAGGGGTTGACAACAAAACACAAAATACAAGAAATTACAAAAAATAGTAAATTTTGGAAATGACAGTCTGCAATAAATTGAAAGCTTTGCTAAAAGTGGAGATTACAACCAAACCATTAATAAAAAAACATAAAATAATCTAAGATTGCAAATATTATTAGTTGTTTACAAAGAAATGAAATGACAAGTTCTACAACTCATTCTGCTACAGCAAAATCAGAATAAAAACCTATTGTTAGTCCTCCTCCTAGGTCTGGAAGTGGCCAGCCTCCTTGTCCAGAAGAAGGTATGAGTCTCTCTCTCTCTAGATCTTACTCACACTCATTTACAAGCAATATGGAATAGAAATAGTACACTTTATTAATTCAAGAACATGATTATAATAATTCTACTAAAAACCTGTTACAGGACTATAACAGTCACTTTTCTGATTATTGCCTATTTTCTCCTATATTTCTCTACTCTCTGCTTTCTCTATCTCCTACTAGCTCAACCTGAACAGGAGCCATATTTATAGATGTCCTAAGATCTATTGACAAACTGAGAATATCTCAAAATATCTAATCCTATTATGCTGCAACAATTCCTGGTTTTATCCTAGAAGAAGATCAAACTTGATCTTTCTATAAATGGTGGCTTTGGTTGGCAAGGACGACAAAATTAGATGGGAGATATTTTCCCTTACCCTTTTCAATATTTATTTTCCTTTTTCTAGCGTTATAAATCGATCAACAAGTCAAAAATCACATTTTGTTTTCATTCCAAAGATAAGTGGCTTATTCCGAAGAGACTGCAATTCTTATTCCGAAGATCTGCTCATTCCAAAGACACTGTGTTTTCTCATTCCGAAGATATTTGTTCGTTCCGAATAGACTTCTTAATGAACAAATGTGTGCTCTTTAAATGATTTCCTCTGCATTTCTCAGGTGGGTTATCTCTCAAGATCAGATTCCAATGATCTTCATCTCTTTCCATATGTGAATTCCATGCCTTGCCATTCATTGGCAGTGGTTGGAATTTACATGGGAAAAACTAGTTTTTGCTGCACAGTAACATTTTGCTTGCACTGTTGCTAGATTTAGGCAAAATAAATGCTTGAGACATATCAAAACATTATTAGTGAAATGCTACTATCAAACAAAGCATATCTCATTTAGCAAGTCATAACAAAATAACATAAAACTTATGCAAAAAGCTATAAAAATCATAATATAGTATTTTAGATACATTTATCATGCAAATAGTTAATACACAGCATATTGAATGAACTTAAATAGCATATTAGATTAAACATAAGAGTTTGTAGGAAATTTCAGTGTTCAAAACATGTTATGATTGAGGCATTTCCAGGCCTCATCAACTTGGTTGTAAACTCACAAAAGAGGCACATACCAAAGTATGGATCTAGGTATACCATGGCCACCTATTGTATGACTATTATTTATGGCATCTTGTGTAGCACCATGGGTATATATTTAATGATACCAATAGTTTTAACTGGGGTTCCATCCAGTTAAAGCACTCCAAGACTGGACTAGGTATACTCCATACCCATTATTTCACATATTGCTTTTGAAATTACTATTGTTGTTGCCCTGAAATCTATAATACATCTATGCACAACCCATCCTTCCATATGCAAGGTTATGTAAAAAGGAGGAGGTTTTTTTTTGCATGTTCCTAGAATAGATTTACCTTATGCTAAATTCAGTTCTAGATGAGATTTATCTTCAATATGGGTGGATTTCAGCGATACCCAAAGAAGGTCAATTTGTCTTGGAATCATTAGAGTGTTGTACATGCTTGTTTTGGATGGCATTTTCTTAATATTTTCCATAATATTAAAACTTGAAGACTTATATTACTTTTTATCTCTTGTTTTTTGTTCATCGAAACTCCTTTTATACTCTTGATTTGCTTCTATTCTTTGTCACTTAGTGATAGAAGGATACCGAAGTTTATTCCTATCTTGCTCCTAGGTTTCAGCTTCATTTTCCTGCACTAGCTTTTGTTGTTCTTTAAGATGCTCTTTTGGAGGTTGCTCACTTCTCTAAGTAGGTTGAGGCAATTTATTTTCCAACTACTTTGTTGAGATGAGACTTTGAATGGATCTAGTATCTTAGGATCTCCCTATAATGGCTTCTTGTCAAACCAAGTTAGTACTGATATAGACTCATATTGAATCTTGCATCATCATATTCTGGTCTTCTTCTTACAATATGTTAACTTAGTTTTTTTGTGCCTTATTTGCATTTTTTTTGCCACCATTTGTTCTTGATGCTAATATAGCATACAATTATTTTCACTATATGGGTCATTGGGAACCAATTATTGGCTTTAGATTCTGAAGTAGAAGGGTTGTCCTCTTAGTTACTGTATACTATATTAGGCTTTTTTTTACACCACTAGAAGATTCTCCTTGGTATTTTGTCATGTATAGAAATATCTTAGGCTAGAAATTCCTTTCAACTTCTCTTTTTTTCATAGTGGTGATTTCATTGATCAAATTTTTCAATGCCAACATTATTTTATTCATGTTGGTTGGTTCTTGAGGTTTAGGGGAAGGTAATGCAAGTATGGTAGGAGGTGTCAATAATGTTGGCATTGGAAGATTCATTGGTAATTCTTAAAAAATCAATGCAAGAATTGGAGCTATATTTAGCAAATATATAATTGTGACTAAAGTTTGTGTTTATTGTCCAAACTATGGGATTTCTAAAAAATACAACATTATATTTCTAGAATGAAGTTTACCTATAGTGATTAATGTATTATCTGTAGTTATAGTAGCTTGATAAATCTCAAGAAATATGAGTATATTGGATTGATGTGTCAATAAGCCTGGATCCAAATTAAAAGTATAGAAGTAATAGTATAACGCCTAGGGATTAGTTGGCTTAATATCTTGTGGAACTCTTTTTCAATTCCTGTTGAATCTGATGTTATAAGCTATTATTGCTTCTTGAGGATGCCTTTGAATAGTGGTGAATTGGGTCAACAATGAGAATGGGTCTACTAGCTAATTAAATTCTTGAACTAATATACTAAAAATCAGATCCCATGAGTGGATACTCCCATACTGAACTATCCAATACCAATATAATACCTTACCTTTGAATGATAGTACCAATAGCCTTATCATAACATCTTCATCTTGAATGTTATGAATAGTAGCTAAGGAAGCTACATATTGACAATTCTTGTATGATGTTTTCTCAGTACCATCATATGTTGGCAAAAAATTTAATATTGCATGAGGAATCATATTTTGATTTGTCAAATTGTCCAATATTATTCCAATCATGAAAGTTTTATTAAGGTGGAAGATTATCCATTTGTTCCAATATTTCAAAATGAACAGAGTGTAGAGAGCTAAAATGTGTAGACCCTATACTTTCAATAAGAGTTTATAAGGAATATTATGAAGGATATGATGAATATTTATGTCTTCTAAATCTTAATGGAGGTAAGTCAACAACTTGTATTGGTTCATACAGCTTTTTGGCGAATGATCTTGTGAGTATAGGCCTATAAGCTAAATGGTGGTTGGGTTCTCTAAGAATAATTCCTCTTAGTATAGTCACCAGGTGGATATGAATATGATCTATCAAAGGATAATGTCAGCAAGATTCCACTCAATCAAGTAGGTGAGATTTGTGTTCCATTAAGCATGTAAAAAACTCTTGGTCCAAAATTTGTTTGTGTATGAGTTGCACCCTCAAGATTGTGACCAATATTGGAAGACCAAGAATAGATTTTGGATCAACCTTCAGAGTAGGTTAGTTCCTATAGTTCCATATCAATTAACAAAAAGGGATTGTAGACTAAAGTAAGAGATACGTAGGGTTAAAATCTAGAATTTAAAATTGTTGGGATTCAACGACATCAATACATAAGTGCATAAGAGTCTCGTTCTCTTAACTAGACCAAATTGCCTAACAGACCAACCATCATCAAATATTGTAAAATATTAATCACCTAAGCACATACATTTAAGCATTCCAAGAATTGAATTAGTAGTAATCCAAGGAGAAATTCAGATAACAAAATAACTCTTAATAAAATACAATATTCATTCAATTTTAATAGAAATATTTTTAAAAGGAAATGATCATACATATATATTTTACAACATCCTTTGACAGAGGCTAAAAAAGGCTTCAATTTTTATTAATATACATATAGTATTCAATCATATAACTTGTGCAATTGTAAAAGCTAAAGAGTCAACCCTTTGAATGGGTTACATTCAAATATTATAGTTTTCATTTGCATTCAGTTAGCTTAGCATCATTACTTTCAAAATAGACTGCAAGTTTGTTAGGTTAGTACAGTATGTGCATCTTTTTCCAACTCATTTTGGCGTAATTGTATTGGTGTCATGACATTAATGTGGCTTACTCTAATTTCATCTAAGAGAGTGATGTCCTACGTGTCTTCATCCAATCCATAAGATTATTTGACAAGTTTTCTTTATTCCATATTTCTCCCTAATCGGACCATCTATATCAGGACAAGTTTTATATCAGGAAGCCTCTGGTTGTTAAGATCTTCTAACAATAAATTTTGGTTATTAGGAGCAAGTCTAGACTCTTTGTTGCTTTGTAATATTCCTCTTTTCTTAGCTAAAATTAATCCAGTTCTATATTTTGTAAGTTTCAATATTTTTTATTACTTGTGTGATATTTGTCTCTTAGACCGTCTAACTCTTCTTCTTAACACCTAGCTACTTTTTTGCTTTCTTTTGTTGGATGCTAGACTTTTGGTTGCCTTGATGACATCATTTCATTTAGAGTCTAGCCACCTTCTTCACTTAGTCAATTTATTGCAATGCACCCTACCAAATTTCAGATAGGCTTCTACTTCAAGCAGTATTTGCCCTTGCATGTTAGACTTCATGCCTTATAATATGGTGAGCTTCGACCTAATTATTTGATGTGTCAAATTTTTTATGCAGATTGTGGTGATGTTAACACCCTCAAGATTCTAGCCCTCTTTGACACTTAGCTATATTCTTACACCCTGTAGGCTCTGCCTTGATGTTGATCCTTATCCACACTTAGCCAAATATTTATTATAATGCAACGGGTGTCAAAATTTTTGCACACCTTTGCTAACATCAACATATTAAATTTTTGGTCATTTATCATACTTAGCCCAAAATTTAATTCTGATGCTATAGCAAAAAGATATATTCTTTTACCTTAGTCAAATTTTGAGACTCAACCACATTGGATGTTGGATACTTTTATGCTCATTACTAGCATCATCATTTAAAATTTTGGTAGCCTAATACACTTAGCAAAAAAATAATTTTGATATTGCATAAGCTTTTTGAGCCTTAGGTTCATTTCTTTTGGCCTGATGACTATTTTATGTGTTCAGTTGTACCTCCATCCATCCGGCTGGACATATACTAATAGCCAAATTTCTATTTGAGGAGATAGTCTATATATGTGAGTGAATTCTTTTTTCCATATTATTGGCTCTTCATAAGGAGTTTCTGCTTCTAGGAACACATAACCCATATGGCCTTATCCTATTGGGCAATAGAGTAAAAAAGAACTAAAAAAGTTATATGTACAAATGTAGGCTCTCTCTAGTTATGTTGATAGAATGCTACTGAGAGCCCATCCAAACATGGGGATTTATCCTTATCAAAAGAGAAAAGAGCTAAATAAACTTCTTCCAAAGTAATAGGCTCCATTAGTTTGATATTGTCTTCATATATTATAATTAAAGGTAATTTTAATAGTAGATGATCATTAAGAACTTCAATATTTTCCAATCCTAGAATATTTTGGTACAATAGCCTTACCTCCTTTCTGATTTCACTATGGTTTTCAATTCAAACCCATTCTACTAATTTAGTTCTAGTAATTATGGATATTGATATATGTACTATTTTTATCCTATAAAAAATTTTGTGTTTATATCTCCTTTTAACCAAGTATGTCTCAATTTTAATCTCCAAAAAAAATATTTCTTATTCAAAATATTATAATATTCACTAAGAAACTCCCTTTTCTTTGATCTTGGATTATTTTTCTTGCTTTTTTTGAATTTTGAAAGTTTCTCTTTCAGTTTTTCTTTCTTCTCAAATTTTTTTTTGAAAGTTTTTTCTTTCCATTATTTTAATTAAGATGTTATTGATTTAATTTATTTTGGAAGTGTATACAACCCACCTTGTCCTAAAGAATTCCACGTTTGCATTATCATATCAAAAAATTGAGGATGGTCTTCCCACAACTGCTCATATTTAAAATGTGATCTTTTTTCTATTTCACTTATGACCATTTTAACTCTTAGTGGCCAATGATTTGAACCAGTCCTTGTAAAGGTATTAATTTTAGCACAAGTCCCTTCATCTAGCCAATGATCTAAAAGCATGCATTTGTCTAATTTTTCTACTATCATATTATAGTGTATCTTGTTGTTGGTCCATGTATAGTTTTCCTCTTCAAACTCAACCTCCCATAGATTATTATTTTTAATAAAAGCTAAGAAATCTCTTATAATTTGGGTTATTTTTCAAAAAAATTCAAATTTTTCATTGAGCTTAGTTATGGCATTAAAATATTCTATGATCATGAATTAGGTTTCTTGGTATTTACTTCTCATAAAGGCTTCAAACCCACTACATAATTATTATTTGCCTAATTGACTTCTAGGTCCATAGACATTGATAAGGATGAAACAAATATCTACAAAGTAGTAAGTGACTAATGAGGCTATCTAATGCCTAGCTTTATGAATGGTTTCATAAGAGGTTTTAACTAGATTCCAACATGTTAGAATTTTACCTATCACTTCTTTTGAATCCGCAACATCCCATTCATATCTCACCCATATTGCTTTCATAGTTTTATAAACTCCTTTATTTTTCATTTTAGTTTATTGGATACAAATAATATCAAGCTTATTATTTAAACATAGGTTCCTGATACACCTTTTCTTTGAGGGGATATTAGCACACCTTATATTCCATGATATGGTAATCATGTATCATTATGGGTTGGCCTTGCCTATGAGTTACTAATATTATTTTGTTGTTTGGTAAAGAGAAGTTCAACCAACTTAGGTTGTGTGCCTTTCTCTATGTTTGCTATTGATTTCTTGGCTCTCACTTGATAATTTGAAGGTTTTTATCTTTTTTGTACCAGTATTGGGAATAGGTCTTATTATTTTATTCCTCAATATTCTTTCACAACTTTCCTTTTCATTATCCTTTCCTCGCTTTGCTAAGGAAGATTTTGACTTTTCTTACTCATTTTATGATATTTCCTTGTTAATGGTAGAGGTATTAACATCTAACACTATGTTTTCTCTACTACTTTCCTTCTCTTGAATGGTGCATGATACTTCAAGAGAGTCTTCAAAATATAAGGAGGCACATTCCTTAAGTTCAGTGGGAATGTTCATCCCTAAATCAAGATCATACTGAGTAGACATGTAGACAAGGATTTGTAACCTAAGTCATAATCTTTCTACTTCCCTAGAACACGTAACTATCAACCCACCTTTTTTCTCATACCATCAAAACCATTCGTCAACCTCTATTTTTGTCTTTTAGCTCATTTTTAATGAATTAATAGTCTCTAATTATAGGTTTTGAATTCACTAAATTAGGAATCAGCCTAACCACCCAAATAGCCATTTGGATTTTTCCAAATTGGTCTAACTTCCCATGTTTAGCAAATTCACAGCCTCCAATTTTAGGCCATGAACTTGATCAAATTTGGAATTTTCCCAAACCGTTTAATGCCTCGAAAAAACATCCCCAATATCTCAATTTTTTGGTTTAGCTGCGTCGATCCAAGTTATAAAACATACACTCTATCTCCCAAATGAGACTAATGAAGGAATGTATTGATGAATACATGAATGAGCAAACTGAGAGAAGCTAAGGAGTGAAATATTAATGTAGGTTGAGTGTCAAAACTAGGTTTATGTTATCTGAAGAACACTTTTGAAGCTTGAATTGTTTTTGATAGGTATTGTTGCCACCATTGCTACTACAAAATAGACGATCAAATTTGCAACATCTTCATTAGAAGCAAGTCATATGGTATTTTTTCAATGTTATTATTTCAAATATGCCATCACACTTTATATTTTTGCATTCCAATCGAATTCATAAGACTTTTCATGAATTCGATTATAAGCCATGAATTTGCCTTATAGGATGTGAATTCGTTGACCTAGGGACTTCAGGGTAAATATTTGTCTTCAAAATCACTATTTCACTTTGTCTACTTCAATTAGATCATTTTGTCTCAACTAGCATTCTATCTTCTATATTTTCAATGTCATTTCATCTCTGCTTTTGCCTTTGTTTCCAAAAGGACAACAATTTACATTTTGTTTATGAATGATTTATTGAAAGAACCAAGGGGGCTTGACTATTTTACCTCCAATATTAGTTATACAATGGCCTACGTAGATCCCCAAACACTAATCAAAATTTGTAGTGTTTTGTGAAAATTATTTGCAAGTTTTTTCAACGAATTCACACTCTGAGGTGCAAAATTGATTTAGAAGCCGTAAATCACTTACATGCCACGAAATCACTCTAAGAAATCATCTAGACTAGGTAGGTGTTTTTTTAGACTTGTTTTAGTTTTATACTTCTATTTTTAGTGCTATATTTGCTCTGTTCTTAAATCCTTGTGAAAAGCGATTCAAAAATACCAAAATGAAAATGAAATGCATGTAGCTTAAAAGCTATTTGATTGCACTTTTATCTTCAAGGAAAGTTAAAAGTGCATATAGTTTAAGTTATAGTTGCATTTGGCTCAAACTTAGGTGTTTGAAAATCAAAAGGAACACATTTAGACAAACACCCTTGGCTAGAATTAGAAGTAGTCTATAAACACTTCTTGGTGAACCCAAATCCATTCAACCTCACCAAAGGAGGTACGCCACTAGGTACCCATCACATCAAGGTGTAGGTGTGTAAAAGTCCCATCCCCTTATAGACATATATCCATTTTACCTAGAGGAAAATGGGTGCAAATTTTGCCCTCTACATTATTTGGTGAACCCGATGTGAAATTCATGTGTTAAAGGTTCACATCATAAACCATATTTCTTTTTACACTTCTCTTTCTTTAATTCTTCCCCTTTGGTTTTTCCATTGATGAACCATAATAACCTTATTCTAGTTCCATATCACCCTTGGCATCAGGTGGTATCAAGTTTTGGTGAGGGTTTGGGGTCAAACCCTCCAACTTGTTAAAGTTGGGTATTAAGTGGTGTACACCTCCTACTCCTAGGATAGCTAGATGACTAAGACTAGATGGCTTTGGGATAACTTTGAGAGTGGCCTTGGTTGGAAGATCATCCTTATTTTTATTATCTTTTCTTTCTTTCCATTCATCAATTATTTGAAAAGAACTTGGGAATCCTAAAGAGTGAAAGTCTTTTTTTCATTCATTTGCGATTCTAATCAAAGAAATAAGGAAAAATATTTTATGTGAATTATTCTTTAAAGAGATTCTTTTTCATTCTTTTCAAAACATGACCATGACTATTAGAAATGACAAAGAAAATGTGGGTCCTTCAGATGACCAAATTGATAGAGAAAATTCCAATATTGAAACCATAGAACCTAAGGAAAACAAAGATGAAATTGATCTAGATCCTATGGAAAAGACATATGGAATTGTTTCATTTAGGTCCATCGACCATTTTTGGGGGTTCATAAAGAATAATCATGCTACTCTCGGCCAAGCCATATAAGAACAAGATCGCAACATGAGGGGTGAAGCTTCTGATCTTCACCCTATTTTTTCACATGTTCTCCCAAACACACCCTTGTTTCAAGCTTCATATAACCGAGCTTCATCACACCACACTAAATACATCAATCCATTGTACAACGCTACCCCTCCTATCTAATGCAAACATGTTTATGCTACTTCTACAACCATTAGTGTTAAGGAAATTCTGTAAACTACATCGATTAATTGTAATCAACCCCCTCCACAATTTCATCTACTGTTAACATCATCCTCAACACAACCACATCCTCTATCATAATTTTCCTTCCAACCAATTCCTCCATAATTTTCCATTCCTTATTCTTTTCCATCGTGATTTCCATCACAACTACTTCCATATTCTTCTTTCAATATGACATATCCATTTCAACAAGCCAATGCTTCTTTTCAAATCCTTTTTATAATAGTGTCACCATTCCCACCATGCATCCATATCATGCCTCACAACCTACCTACTATCCCTCTTTCAAGAATATAGTAGCATCGACCATCAACAATCCTCAAACACAACATCTAGAGGTGATAGTAAAACAACTTGCTACATGATTGGATCATATTGACCCCTATCACCCCACTTATAACTATAAAGATATGTGCAATCAATCATTGGATCCTATTATTATTGCTAGACCTTACCCTAAGCACTTTCCCATGCCCATATTGCCCATCTACAAGGGGACCAAGGATCCCATAGAACATCTGAGAATATTCAGGACAACATATAACGATATTTCCTATGATGACATGCTATATCTAAATATGTTCCCAAAAAGTCTTGGGGGCATGGCCTTAGAATGGAATTATCAATTGCCTATCCATTATTTGAGTAATTTTGAGGACACGACTGAACTATTTGTTTATCAATTTGGGACTTATATTGAGAGAAATGTAACTATCAAATATTTGTATAATCTAAAACAAGGAAAATAAGAAAGCTTATCAGATTTCCTAGCATGATGGAGAAAGGTCGTGGGAAAACTTAAATTCACCTTACCTCCTGGGGAGATGTTGGAAATATTCATTGGAAATTTACAAGAACAACTCTCCTACAAACTAGAGATTTCTACTGTGACCTCTTTTGATCAAGTTATTGACTAAGATAGAAGAGTGGAGTAGGCTCTTCTTAGAAGAGGTCAATTGAAAAAGAGAGAAGAATAGAGAATATCTAAAAATCAATACAAAAATAAACATGTAGTGGGAGATGGAGTCATACACACTAGATCTTCAAATGTTAATACTGCAAATATCTTGAAGAAAAATATATTAAAGGCTCCTCAAAAACCCCCACCACATAATTTTACCAAAACTAATAAACCATTTTACATGGTCCTCAAACAACTATTGGAGATAGGCATAATAGAGTTACCTAAAATTAGACAACCAAACACCATGACTGATTGGTACAAATCAGGACAAGACTGTGATTTCCACAAGGTTGATGGACACTTGAAAAATTTATGCAAAATGTTGAAATATTTGGTACAATATTTAATCGATAATGGTCAGTTAGTTATAGAGGGTTCTTCCATGAATTCTGATCCTCCAAAAACTACTCAACCTCCTATGCAACAAGCACAAATCATAAATCAAGACCTGGAGATTTTTTAGCATCCATTACCTAATCATGGAAAACAATTAGTACATCAGGTAAACTATCAAAATGTACCTCCTCCAAAATATTATATAGGCATGATTAGTAGTGTCCCAAAACAATAATCTCCATCAAGTTCACTTGTACCTTCACGTTCTACTGTTACCATCGAGAAATACCAAGGGAAATCTTATCAATCCTTATCTTTTGATTCTTTTTATGGTGAGTTTGATATCCAATTCGATGTCATCTCGGTCACCTCCAATAGCTCAAAGGTAGACTTTGCTCTTGTGATGTCTGCCATGGATATTTTTGTTCTAAATGGTCCATATGTCAATCGCTTACCAGTCCACCCTCCTATGAACCACTTTCTCCCATTGGAGCAATCTGTGCATCATAGGACCCATTTCACCTTCTCTTCCCATCCTTTATCAACTTATTCCACCACCCAATGACGTGATTGGCATGATCAAGGTCACAACCCAACAATAAACTATGGCTAAACCTTCATAAAAATCTCCAAAACCAACAACCCCACTTTAGTCACCTTTGTCATGGCCAAGTTATCCTTCTAAGCCTCATTTGGTTTTGAAGCCACCTTAGAAAATACTATGCATAAATTACCTTTCATATTGTACATAGAACATCTTGCACAATTCATCTTGTATATATCACACCTTGCATTACTATCACTTCCATATTGCATTGCATAGTCATAATCATACATTTTACATAATATAGTTTATATGTTGCATCTCCTAATTTTGATTAGCTCAATTATGTAGGTCATATGGTAATTATCTATCCATCGTAATTTTAGATAAATGTCATCATGTTTATGAATTTGCAGTGAATTCACTAGGGTTTCACAAATTTACAAATAATTCGCTAGGGTTTCATGAGTTGATAGTGAATTCGCTTGGTTTCACCATTAATTCGCTTGGGTTTCATGAATTCACCATGAATATGCTAGGGTTTTTCCAATTCATAAAACCCTAGAGAATTGAAAAATTCATGGACCACGTGATAAAAATCTACCCTAAAAAATCTAGAAAAAATAAAAAATAAAATAAAAGATAAAACAAAAATCTGCAAGAAAAAGGTAATTTACCACTTACCCATATCGATCCAGCTGCTCCATCATTGTCTTTGTGAACAATTTCTACTCTGTGGGTAGGAAGTGTCATTTTTCTCTAGAGCTCGAAACTAAAAAGCTAAATGGTAAAAATGAATTGGTTTTTACTCCCACATTCCATTTCAACCCACCCATTTTTTTATTTTCTTTCATTTTTCAAATATTTCCTTTTTCGTCAGTCATTTCAAGTTCCATTAAGAATATTATATTCCTCATGCAACTCGAGGGGGCACCCTGATAGAAAAACTCATTAATAATTTTCATGTATTGATTTTTGTGCTAAAAAAATATTAATGATAAATTTACATGAAACATCCATCCTAAACTATCTATCCCTTTTTTATCCACATCAAACATTGCCACCCTCGCTTAAGTGTCTACATATTTCTTTGATGTATCTATGGATTATAAATGCACCAAAGAGAGGGCAACAAGTAGACAAGGATTTTTGACCCAAGTCATAATCTTTCTCCTCCCCTAGAACACATAACTATCAGCCTACCATTTTTCTCACAACATCAAAACCATTCGCCAACCTCCATTTTTGTCTTTTAGCTTATTTTTAACGAATCTGTGACCTCTAATTATAGGCTAAGAATTCGCTAAATTAGGAAGCCACCTAACCACTCGAACTGCCATTTGCATTTTTTCTAAATTGGCCTAACTTCCCATGTTTAACAAATTTGTGTCCTCCAATTTTAGGCCACAAATTCGCTCAAATTTAGAATTTTCCCAAACCATTTAACGTCTTGAATAAACATCCTGAATATTTCATTTTTTTTTTGTTTGGTTGCATCAATTCAAGTTATAAAAGATGCACTCTATCTCCCAAATGAGACTGATGAAGGAATGTGTTGATGAATGCATGAATGAGCAAACTAAGAGAAGCTAAGGAGTGAAAGATCAATGCAGGTTGAGTGTCAAAACTAGATTTATGTTATCTGAAGAATGCTTTTGAAGCTTGAATTATTTCACTAGAAGTAAGTCATCTGGTATTTTTTTGAGTTTTATTATTTAATTTATGTCCTCGCACTATATATTTTTGCATTCCAATTGAATTCGTAATGACTTTTTACAAATTCACTTACAAGCCATGATTTCACCTTACAAGCCATGAATTCATTGACATAAGGACTTGGTATTAAATATTTTTCTTCAAAACCACTAGCTCACTTTATTTTCTTCAATTAGATCATTTTGTCTCAGCTAGCATTTTGTTTTCTACATTGCCTATGTCATTTCATCTCTACTTTTACATTTGTTTCCAAAAGGTCAACGATTTACATTGTTTATGAAAAGTTTGCTAAAAGAACCAAGGAATATTTACTATTGTGCCTCCAAACTTAGTTATACAACAACCTAAGCAGGCTCCCAAATACTGAACAAAACTTATAGTGTTTTGTGAAAATTGTCTGCATTTTTTTCAGTGAATATGCACTCTAAGCTACGAAATCAATTTAGAAGCCACAAAATCGCTTACAGGTCATGAAATTGCTCTAATTAGGCATCTAGACTAGGTAGGTGTTTTGTTAGACTTTTTTTAGTTTTATAATCATATTTTTAATGTTATATTTGCTTTATTCTTAAATACTTGTGAAAAGAGATTCATAAATACCAAAAATAAAATGAAATGCATGTAGCTTAGAAACTATTTGATTGCACTTTTGTCTTCAAGGAAAGTTAAAATTGCATATAGTTTAATTTATAGTTGCATTTGGCTCCAACTTAGGTGTTTGCAAATCAAAAGGAACACATTTAAACAAACACCCTTGGCTAGACTTAGAAGCAGTCTATACCTCCATTGCTCGTAGAAGGTGCTACCATTTCCTGCTATCTCACCTAAGTCTATATCTGTGATAGCTCAATATCCAACATTCAAATATACTCCTCCTAAACCACTAACTATACACTTTGAGCCACTAACTATACGCTCTAGGTAATCACCTCCATCTCCAACTCCTCCACTCACTAGCTCTCCTCTCTACCACTACCTAACTCTACCTCATCGACCATCTCTACCCATACATGTGGTTTCTTGGGTGCCTCCCTCTACCTGGATCTCTATGCATCCCTCTACTTGGGTCTATCCACCTCCCTCTAACGAGAAACCTCTTGTAACGCTACTTGCATCCTGTGATCCACTATTGGTCGTGCAGGTGGAGCCATCTCAGGAGTGATCCTAAGGGGTCTAATCTCTCGATACCACCTTTGATATCCATCATCCACCCCTACATAATCCAACCTTGGGCTACCAAAAGAGGGTCATATTCATTTGGCTCAAAAAAATTGGTAATAATAGGGTCACCACCTACACTTAGTGGATCCCTTGTCACATGCCAAAACCAGAGATCACCTAGCTCTAGTATTCCATGTATCAACCTAAACTATCGCTATACCCGATAAAAATGATAAAACTCTACCTCTTCCTTCTTTGACCATGGCCATCGAATCCTTCCTACATGAGCTAACTCCACACCATCCTCATCCCAACCTAGGTCCATCTACCATGGCCTCCATACCACCCATCGCAGATGCAAATCATCCACCACTCACCTAGCTACATCCAAATGACCATTTCCTCTATGCCCTCCCCTCAAAGGAAATCATTGATACACAACTAGTTTCCCCACATCAAAATATTATTGAGGTAATCCATTAGGCATTTGCACTACCAAATACCTCCACCAGCATATCTAGAGTAAGGTGGTGATGACAATGCAGCGATGTCATTTGTACATGATATTATATAATATATTATACAAATGATACAATACAAAGGTATCCCATGCAAAATACATCCTGGTATCCCTCATCTCTACCACTACTCTAGCCAAGACCCATGGTAGATACCGCCTGCTCATATGATAGGCTAATAATCCAACAATCGCTCCACTCAACACAATTTTTAGTGTAGAAATACTTGTTCTCCTTACCATACCATTTACACATACCACTCTGACGAACCTCATAATGTCAATCCTCACTCAACTGCTACAAAGCCCTCACTTGTACCATAGACCGATACACTACCTATCCTCTAATAAAAATCCTCAAAATTTGTCACATATCCTCTAAATTAATTATCATCTCTTGTGGGCAACCAGAATGTCGATGATGTCGGATACCACCTCTCCACCAATACCATCAAAAGTAAGTAATCCACGTCGATGATATCAAGAATCTATATTGCATGGAGAATCCCTACCTAATCTATCACATCCCTCTCTATCTGAGTGAGATCCCTTACTCTCTCCTCAAAACCTTTGCAACACCACTCCCAACTCTGGAAAGTTTCATACTACAACCAAAAATATCAACATGCAACATCATCAGTTCATCATCATAATAAAATCATCAAAATCACAGCAATAAGAGAATTTGCAAGGCTTTATGAATTTATAGTGAATTCACTAGGGTTTCATAAATTTGTAGTGAATTCACTAGGGTTTCATGAATTCATTATGTATTTGCTAAGGTTTCATGAGTTCACCATAAATTGTCTAGGGTTTTTCCAATTCGTAAAACCCTAGTGAATTGGAAAATTTGCAGACCACGTGATAAAAATCTGCCCTAAAATATCTAGAAAAATTAAATAGATAAAAGATAAAATAAAAATATTCAAAAAAAAGTCAATTTGCCACTTACCCGTATCTGCCTAGCTGCTCCATCATTGTGTTTGTGCATAATTTCTGCTCTGTGGATAGGAAGTGTCATTTTTCTACATATTGAATGATAATTTTACCCAATTGCAAAACCATCATCACAGTCAAGGTATTATCGAAAAACCCTCTCTTACAAAGAAATTTGAAACTTATCCAAGGTTCTTGTTAGCCTAAATGCTTAAAAATGTGTTTGTATTATGTAAAAGAAAATGTGCAAATGGTGTTGAATACCTCAAAGGTGCAAAAAACTGTTAACAAGGGGCCTGTGGTTTAATGTGTGATTTGTAATCCTTTTGTTGTTCATGGAATTATTGAAAATGTGAAAGTCTTGATCAACTAATCTACTTTAAAAATTGATAAATATTTGATTAGAATCTTTTAAATTTTGATTTAAATTGTTTTATCTCAAATTGTTAATCAAATTTTATCTTCTTTTGTTAGCCAAATGTTATCTTTGTTTGTTAAGCAAATTTTATCTTCTTTTGTTAACCAATTTTTATCTTTTATTGTTAACCAATTTTTATATTTTATTGTTAAGGATTGCTTGAAAATTAAAAAAAAAATGACAAAAATCTAACTTTACAATTTAGGAACTTTGGAATATCATATTAATTATTCACTTTAATGAAATGTTGGAATTTATTAAAATTTTAATTTTCATAAAATGAAATTAATTTTAAAATTTTAGAAAATGTGCAAAGTTTAAAATTCAAATTTTCTTTAAAAATGTGAATTTGCGTAAAATGAGAATTTTGATTTTAATTTTAGAATTGTGATATTTTTTGGGGGGATTTTAACTTTTTTTTTTTGTATTTTGTATTGGATGCAATTAAAAAAAATGTAAAAGACCAGGGGTAGGAAAAATAAAACAAGACAACAAGTCGTTGAAACTTTTAAAATTTCGATCTGAATCTGGATACACAAATATCCTTCACTAAATTGCCATTAATTTGACCCATCTTCACGCAATCCATAATTAACGTGGTGCAATATTCTAAGGTAAAAGCACAATATATTAAAAAAAATAAGTTTATTGTCCGCATGCATAAAAATTATCAAAATTTATAATATATTGCCAACATGAAAGATTTTTTTAATGAATACACTTGCAGAATACCTTGCTTCAACAAATTACAATGATGAAATTAGGTGTAGTCTAGCAACTTAGGAGGAGATGTTTCTTCAAAAAAACAAAAAATCCAACATGCACTTCCTACAAAAATTCTTCGACCCCTCTTTTGCTAGCTTGAATGGAGATTTAAAACTTCAGAAAACCTTTCATTTCTCTCTTCCTCCTATCAATTTTCATAACACTTTTCAAACAATCAAATACGTTCTCCTTCTTTTTTCCCCTCGCTTTATAACCACAATTCTTTCCTTCCTCTTCTTTCACCTTCATTATTTCAGGAATTACACCTTTGACTGCAAAGTTGCATGTCATAAATTTCTCTTAATTAATAATATCTGACAAATATGCTTCATCTGATGTGGCTACCACTAACAAGACATCTTCCACTACCTTCTTATAAACATCACCAAAATTCTTCGATTCCATGCTTTCTATGATTCTATAATTATTCACATATTAAACTACAACTTTTCTGGCCTAATTTTGTGATGATTTTCAACTTATATTTTCTACTGCATGATTCAGTAGATTCATCATTAGAAAAATTCATGCACTGTTATACTCCTATATAATTTATGAGGACAAGCTTTGTAATGATCCAAAAGTGTTGGATTTATCTGCCCCTATCTGGGCTTTGCTTCAGCTTGATAAATATTGGCATAAGAACACTCTGATGAAACACTGCATCTCATAACTTACTTGAGTATTTCATCTATATTACTCAAATCCAACACAGACTGCTCTTTGATATAATAATTAGGGGACTTCATGAGATTCTACATGTAGAATTGATAATGCTCTCCACCTTTGCTTGGATGACAATATTCATTGAACTGCTCTCTCACCATGATGCTACTAATCTTGGAGTATTCATGCAATTCGGGTGGAGCCACATTCGTTGATTGGATTCCTTGCTATTACTAGTTTCATCCAATGATTGTTTTTGCATTGCTACAACTATCATGTTTATGAAAGATGACTCCTTTGGCCTGTGATTATATTGAATATCTAGTATTTTGGTAGCTCCATTTTGTGTCTCATATTTAGGATTCAAAAGAGATGGAAAGAACTTGTGCAGCCTCACTTCCAACTCCACGGACTCCTCATCAAATCTCTTCCATGGTATTGGATGCATTCTGGATGGTGAGAAGCCATAGCTACTACAGTAGCTTTTTGATAGCTTTCTAGTAGCTTCCCACTGCAATTTTGCATTGTTGTCCATCATTTTCCATATAGTATCCATGGGGACTAAGAAACACATCTCGGTGGCATTACTATTGTATAGAGTAGTCATCATCACAGTAGTATTACAGAGGCATATAAGTGTGGAAAGAAACCATGTCTCACAATCGTAGAATATCAAAAGAGCCAACATTAAAGATACCTTGCATCTTTATGGCACCATGTAACTCCTTCTATTGATGATACCATAACTCACCATGTTGATGTGTTTATAGCAAATCCATGCAAAAATTATTTCTATGTGAACAAAAATAGTTCACCGTGGTTCAAATTTTACCTTGAAAAACATCCCATTTTTGGGAAGAAGTGAGGCCATCATTAGGCTATCCAAGTCACCTGATAGTTGCAACCACAATCCACATGCTTGACAATACTCTTCCATATTTGTGGGTAGTGCAAATTTCTTTAGGAATATTTCCTAAAGTAATAAATATCCTAAACTTCTAGGTATGCCATCGTAACCATACTTTCCCAAGGTTTATTATACCATGTTAATTGATGGAAAAAAATGAACAATGGCTTCACCAATGCCCAATGATCTACATAGGTATATTTATATGATTGATCTCTTTACACGAACAGGAACACCCTCATAACCACCATCGTCTAATGCCATAGCATTACTAGCTTCTTCAATTGTTCGTACTTCAACCAAGGTAGATCTCTTCTGTTGGTTGATGTAGACATTTACCATAGCATCCCCTAGTCTAGTAGTGCTTTTTCCAATGGCATCCATCACCTAACTAAAATACACAGTGACACTGTGTTCATTGGCATTTGGAGGTTTCTCTTCACTCGGGACACGGACGATGCAACTAGAGCTTCCACTGTGCACACCATGGACACAAACAATGAAGCATTCCCTGAATAGCTCAAAATCACATGGAAAGAAATTGCCCTTCATGCTCCTCATCCATCACATCCATAACAAAGTCATCACAGCTAAAAGAATTACATTGCAAGCATTCCTCCGTAGGGAGACATAACCATGTTTATCCCACATGTGCCAAGGAAAAAAATAAAGTATTCTTTATCAACACAAACTCATGGTAATGGAATTGACTCATCTATAGGATGTAGGGGTGCATTGCTTCATGCCACTTGGTGATGTCTCAAAATTCAGGCTCGTTGACCACATTGACCACGCTCACATGCTGCATCTGTTGGTCTAGCCCATATTTTACCTCAAAATTTGTGCCACCTATAGAAACATGCAGGCACTATCAATAATAACAAAAAAAATCTTTTCATAAATCTTTCTCTTTTTATTTATTTTTTTATTTAAATTTGATTCAATTAATTTTAAATTTTTGAATTAATTTAATTCAAAATATTAAAATTAACATTTAAAATTTAAACCTTAAACCTAACCCAAACATTAAAATTAACATTTAAAAGTCAACCTTAAACCTAACCAAAATATTAAACACTTTAAAAGAAAACAAACATTATAAACCTAACTAGAACATTAAAATTAACATTTAAAATTCACACATTAAACCTAACCAAAACATTAAACATTTTAAAATAAATTAAACATTATAAACCTAACCTAGACATTAAAATTAACATTTAAAATTCAAACATTAAACCTAACCAAAACATTAAACATTTTAAAAGAAATTAAAAGGAAACATTAACCAACATTCCAACCTCGGAATCCATATTACTAGATTCATTAGTAGGGACTTCTTGACAAATCACTCAAAGCAAACCAAAATTTTATTTTGACATCAAAATTCTAGGTGGGTCCCTAAATTGGGGTAAGTTGTACAATGGTAACAATAAATGTCGACTCTGCTAGAAAATGCTCTTGAGCATTTTGGATAAAGAACCCAGTATGAAATCAAGAAAACCAAATATTAGCAAAAATAAAAATCATCCAGTAACCTCCAAGAAATATGGGGTTAAATAGCTTCAATTAAATATAAATGCTTCATTTGCTTTAGCTTAGTGTGTGTTTTGTGAATTCATTCTCTATTTTGAATCCATCTGAATTTTTGCATCTGTTTTGTAGTTAGGCTATGAACAATATTACTCATAAATTTTTTATCTCTGCATTTCTCCACTATCAATCAAGTATCCATAGCTCCGATGGAGATGATCTTGATCTCTTCTAAACCTTGCTCTACTGTCATTCAGGCGTCTATAGCCTTGGTAGAGATTATCTGAACCACCCAAGCATTTGATTGATTTGCATTTTTTTTTAATAAGCATTTGATTGCTTTGCAAATGTCATATGCCTCTTGGGTTAGAGATAATCTAAGGCTTAAGATGGAGTCAATAAAAAATTTCTCCTAATCAACAAACTAGAATGATTTCATCCTTAAGAAGTCAAAAATATCCTTTAAATGTGATTTTATATGTGAAGCTTCAACAAAATGTCATTTACTTCAATCTCCACCATTCTAATTGTATCGCTCCAAATTTTTCACACCCTTACCTTCAGGCTATAGGATCCGTGCCCGGAAGGGGGATGTGAAAAGGATGGCGCGGTACCTCGGACTGAGAGGCCTTGCGAAGGTCCCGCCTCTCGAGGGAGGTGTATTATGGTGATTTTTTGACGGATGGTGGGTTCACCAGGAAACATTTAATGGCAGTTTCCACGCCTAGGTTGGGAATGTGTTTGATGTGTTCAGTTTTAGCCTTAAGCATTCAAGTCCTAGGTTTGGCCAAAATGCATCTAAGCTATTCTATATGAAGATGCAGATTAAATGAATACGAAAAATAGAATTAAGACAAAAAATAGAGAAATTAAGCAATATTAAAAGGTCATACCTGATCCGGATGTCTGATGAAGATTCTGATTCTTGAAGCGATCAGGATCGCCTCTGATTTGACAGGATCATCTGCTATCAGACAAGATCATCTGAGATCTGACGAATTCATCAGAGACCTGCAAACAGAGAAATAGGTGCAAAACACAGAAAATACAACAATGCTAACATAGGGAAACAATGTAAAATGACAATAACAATATCAAACTGAGAATTATAAATAGAAATATGAATGCATTATACTGATTTAATGACAATTATGACTTAATTATGCATTTGATCTAGATGGGTGAACTCCAAAATGCAGGATAGCAGAAAATAATAAATAAACTAGCTAATTGCAGAATAAAACAACAGAAAAGAGTGGAGAAAATGCAAACTTTGGGCACTGATTGCCCCCAATGTTGATTGCAGTCGAAATCGTCTCGCATTGGTACGAAATCATCTCTGATTCGACAGGATCACCTCCGATCTGAACAGGATCGTCTGCGACGATGTAAGCTTGCTCCGGCTGAAAAATACTAAGGTACCTGCAACAAAATTTGGATAGAACTAATGCAAATAGCAATTTAGGATGTCTTAATGCGTGTGAAGTCAAGTTACAGGAATTATCAGCCAGGGGGGTGCTAAGGGGAGGGCTTAGGATTAAATAGGCTTAGGAGGGAGGTTAGGAGGTTGGAGATCATCCCTATTTGGGAGATCTCCAACGGGGAGGGTCTCTAACGGTGCAGACACGCTTCTGCCCGGATTAGAGACGCCGTTGGAACAGAAGCTAATTGTGAAAAATCGGTTTTGGGACAAGATCGTCTGGACGTCCTAGCCCAGACGAAATCGTCCGATCTGAGGCGATATCGTCTGATCGGCGACGATATCGTCAAACGGTCAAAACAAACTCTAAAAATGGCACGGGAAAGGAGGAAACGGATTAAGCGGCGGTTTGGGAGCGGTTTTGGAGGTTAAAATTTGAATTTGAATTATTTACTAGAGTAATTGTAATTATTAAGGTTTCATTGCGCCAATTTTAGGGTGCTACATTTTGCCCCCTCTTTAGCGAATTTTTTGAAGAAAATGCGTTAAAGATGAGTTCTTCTCGATCTACGAGAAAGCAAAAATTATTCCCATTTTTAGGCGACGATTCTTGGTCGAATCGTACGACGACTTACTATGGTGCCCCCTCCGTGTTTTTACCCAAATCGAACGTTTGAGGTAAAAATGCGAAAAAGCAAAATTTTAAAATGTTTTTAATTATGTTTTGAATAAAATTAAGAAAAATAGGGTAAAACCCTAATTCATTTTTACTGTTCATTTTTTCGGTTTTTAGAGCTCTACAAGCAAAAATGGTGGAGACGGCGCACAGATCGACAGAGGTCCGGCGCGGGCTACGGGTAAGAGTCTAAACTTAGCTTAGAATGGTTTAAGTTGAATTTACATGCTTTTTAGGTGAATTTTGATCAATTTTTGAGCATCGCGGCCGTTTTTGGGCCGTCGACGTCGTCGGGACGAAATCGTCCCGATTTCGACGAAATCGTCTCAAGTTCGCCGATTTCGTCTAAGGGCGAAATCGACGAAAGGGGGACGATTTCGTCAAATTAGGGACGATTTCGGCTTGCGAAATCGGAGACGATTTTGCTCAAATTTGGGACGATATCGTCCAATAGTGGACGATATCATCATTTGTATAAAATTGAACTAATTTTACTTGCATTATTAATCACTTGAGTTTTTATTAATGATTTTTATTGTTTTGTTGTTTATGTTGCAGAGAGGTTTACTAAAGAGCAGAGAATGGAAATACGGGGGGTTGAGAGATGACTTGGCCGCTCTATCACAGGCAGAGCGGGATCAGCTGGCTCAAGCCGACTTACAGCATGTGGCAGAAATGCCACAAGTTTCTACAGACATGGGGCTACTGACAGCCCTGGCAGAGAGGTGGTATCCGGGTTCTTCCTGTTTTCGGTTACCCACAGGGGAGATGACTCCCACATTAGAGGATGTATGGAGGATTCTGAGAATCCCCATACAAGGACGGTTGATCACTCCTACGGCCAATCAGGGCCATGCTATGATGCGGTTGTGTGGTGACCCGAGCTTCGCCCTGGAGAAGGGCGGAGTGAACATCGAGGCGCTACGTCAGATGCCTGGGGCATCCAGACTCACACGGGTTTTGGCCGGAGTGGTGGGTGGACTTCTGCTGTGCCACCAGAGTGGGTGCAGGGTACCATGGGTGCTAGCAGATGTGATCTACGACATGCGAGACCATGGTTACAGGTTCTCTTGGGGCAGTTTTGTTCTATGCCGGCTGTACAGGATCCTGCATGGGGTCATGTACAAGGGCGGCCGATGTCTAGTTATGACATCGCTTCTACAGGTTTGGTGTTGGGAGCACATTGCAGTGCGGAGGCCGGTAGGGCTTCCTTTGATAGGGGTTGACGGGGAGAGGCCCCGAGCTTTCTACTGGTGGCTCCGAAGAGGGTCACAGTGGCGGATTGATCTATCGATGTCCCGGAGACTGCTGGATGACCTTGTCCCAGACCAGATCACCTGGAGGCCATGGAGAGAGCATCCAGGGTGGGCCGAGGATGGACGAGAGGCTGGCTCGCATCAGGCGAGTCTGCTGGCTGTGGATGGAGAGGGGAGAGGTGGAGCTCCACCGCTACGACCGAGTTTTGCGATAGTTCGGTCTACAGCAGGGGATCCCATCTCTCAGGGATTACGAGTTTTCTCGGACTATCCGGGATAACACCACGGTTAGCGGGGCTCCTGATATGCAGCGCTTCTGGAGTTAGGACTCGGATGATGCCCCCATTCAGCCAGTGGATGGGGACGATGCAAGGGTAGCCGATGGCTACGATGCCTGGTATGTAGGCATCCGCCCTCCTCGGATGACGAGGGCTCAGGGTCCGATTCATGCAGTTGTGCATCGGATAGGGAGGCGATGCCAGGCGGCTATGGAGGCGGCCCAGGGTCACGATGGGAGAGAGCAGAGGAGGCCACAGGCACAGGAGAGGCCACGACAGCGGGAGAGGAGGGCGGAGAGACCCCCTTCTCCATAGAGAGAGAGGCCACCATCGCCCGATAAGGGCAAGGGTGTTGACACTAGGGAGAGTAGCGAGACAGTGACTCTCCGAGCGGAGACAGTCCGTCTCCAAGCATAGGTGCAGACCCTACAGGAGGAGGCTGCACGACACCGAGCTGAGGTGACACAGCTCAGAGATGAGATTGCATGCCTCAGAGCACGGGGCGGAGGGGCGAGCACTGGGGAGCTAGCACGGGCTATTGCCCAAATCACTTTCTACCAGACATTATACTATCAGATGGTGCCAGAGGAGGATAGACTACCACTGTCGGCTAACATCGTAGATCCGATCAGGATCGGGTCATCGAGGACTTCGTCCCGATCGATGACTAGGACTCGTAGTACCACTCATACTACGATGGGGCCACCTCGTCCACCTCAGGGCGGGGGAGGAGATGAGGCTGAGAGCTCGAGGGGTTCTCGAGGCTAGACTACTGCACGACATTGTACAGATTGATATGATAGCATTTATTATTTTTGATAGAGGATTGAGTATGCCGAGGTACAGATTGTGGCATACCAATCCAGTTTTGAGATGATGTATATATTGTTGATATATATATGAGATGAGATATTTTTTGATCATATGACTTGTGTCTTATGTATTTTTATGATGCTTTTATGTTTGATTGATTGATTTGATGATTGGATTGAGGATTCATGTAATTATGTCGTTGGAAATATTATGGTTTGGATGTCATGCTGTAAGATTTTAAATGAAATAATCTGATGTAACAAATTGGTTGTTTGTGATGTGATGTGATAAAAAATAAAAAGAGACTTCTAACAATAATTTCAAAGGACATTGTCGCTATTATAGACCATTTCATGGAGTCGCCGCTCACTCGGTCGTCAAGCTAATCCCAGTATAGAAATATTGTTAAAAAGTAAAAGAGTGCTTAAGAGACTTGTCTTAAGACTTTGGTGCAATGGTGCAAATGATGATGATGATGGTTTGTTTTCAGATTTTCATAAAAATAGTATGCATGAAATAATGTTAAAATGATTTTTGCTAGGCATAAATTCCTAAGTGTGATAAAATTTTTGGATAATTCCCTAGGAATTATACCATCATTGCAAAATTGAAGGTTGACATAATGACATGAAATAGTGATAATGTGCATGCTTTTTGTTTAAAAACATAATTGTATAATAGAATGATTTAAGTCATATGGTTTTCATGATTTTTAAATAAATGGGGAATAAAAATTGTTACAATGGTTTGCGCTAGGCATAGAATATGTAGGTATAGACTTATACCATCATCGCGAAATCCAAAAAGAGATAGTTTTATTGCATGGTTGATTTTTTAATAAACAGAAAATATGAAGATGAGGACTTGCGCTAGGCATAAAATTCCAATTTTGGTTTTGGAACTATACCATCGTCGCGAAAGTCAATAATATATATATATATATATATATATATATATATATATATATTATATTTTGTGGTGTGTGTGTGTGTGTGTGTGGGGTGTTTTGATTGTATGGTTTTGAAAGAAATTTTGATTTTTCTATTATGCATGTAGTTGTCTTTATACTAAACAACTGTACTTGAAAGAAGAAAATGAATTATTCCAAACAATTTGCAAAAAAATATTTCAAAGTATCTTAAAGACAAAAGTTAGATTTATAAGGAATCCCATGTGCATATGTGAATTCATTTCCAATCTTGATTTATCATAATGATACACAAAATCTCTCAAATATAAAATGTGTGTGCAATTGCTATGTTCATTTACCAGTTTTGAGCAAGATAATATGATACAAGTGATTTGAATGAACCAAATAAGTGTTCATTAACCATGATGTAGATGCATATAACCATACTAGACTACTATGTAAGTCGGATTATCAAGAGCTAGCTAATCCATAAGCAGACATAGGTCTGTACAAAAGAAGGTCGCTAATGTGACGGACATATCGCCACGCTAGGAGTTACCCAAGGCCAAGCGGGTTGGGCACAAACCACCTGTTATGGGGCTTACCTCACAGTTTTCGAATAATTGAGAATTCCAGGGATTCAAGCTCATCAACCCTTCTTTTCTTTTCAAAGGGTAGGGAAAGGGATTTTATTGCTTTTGCTTTTTGCTTTCTTTTGCTTTCTTTTTTCTTTTCTTTTGTATTTTTGCTTGATTTTTGAGATAATGCTTGAAACATTGTTGTAATGATATAAAATAACATTTTTCTTTTTCTCTTTTTCTTGAACTTTGCTTTTTCTTTTTGTTCTATGCTAGGGATACTTGCTCGGATTAGTTGTAGAGCAAGGGATTTTTATTCTGGGTAGGGGTGAGCTTGTCCTTTTGCCAATTCTCAAAGATTCTAGACCATGTGCATGATAGGATAGCGGGGAAACTTTTCGCTCAAGAAACCACTTCTACTATGTAGCAAAGCATGGAAATTACAAATATAATCATTTTATTGTGAAAAGATGTGCTTGGTTTAAGTAAATAACAAGATCAATTCTCTATGCTCAAACTTTATTTAATTGAATTTTGTGGACTTTGATATAAGAGAGATTAGTAATCATGCCAGATAAAATCAAGATATTTATTTTTGTGAGTGTGAAAGTGAGGGATTCCAAATAAATGCTAATTTATCCAAAATAATTTGAAACATATAACTGCAACATTTGTAAGAAGATATATATAAATACTTTTTGAGAAGTTTTGAGAATGTTGACTCTCTCTTTCTTCTTTATGTTGTTTTGGTTTCGAAAGAGTCAAGAATATTGCTGTTTTTTTTTTATTATTATTTTTTTGTTTTTGAAAGAATTAACAAGTGCCATAAATAAATACAACAAATAGTTTTGAAGATTTTGATGATTATGAATGTTTTTGGTGTTTTTGAATTTATAAATTGAAAGAAATACAAGATAGTGATTTTGAAATATTTTAAACAAATATATACAAGGATGAAATGACCAAATTTATACATAGTAACGTTTAAGATGCAAAATATTCATGGGTTCTTTAAGTTCTTTACCATCTAAGGTAGATAATTTGTATGCTCCCGATTCAAATTTAGCGGTGATAATGTATGGTCCAAGCCAGTTGGGCTCAAATTTACCTTTAAGGTCCTTAGTTGCATTAGTATTTTTTTTATTTTCTTTTAAAACAAGGTCGCCGATCTCAAAGGATCGATGACGAACTTTTTTAGCATATGATCTTTTAAGCTTGTTTTGGTAGGCACGGAGATGCTCCAAAGCATTGATGCATTTTTCATCTAGGAGTTCCAATTGATTGAGTCTGCCATCTCGATATTCATCTCCTACTTCGGTATCTTGAAGTAGTAGAGCCAAAGAAGGAACTTCTAATTCAAAGGGAAAAACGGCTTCAGCACCATAAACCAAAACAAAAGGTGAAGTTCCAGTGGGGGTTCGAACACTAGTTCGATAGGCCCACAAGGCTGGATATAACTGAATGTGCCAGTCGCGGCCAGTTTTATTGACCAATATTTTGAGGATTTTGATTAAGGTTTTGTTAGATGCTTATGCTTGACCATTACCCTGAGGATAATAGGGAGTGGACCAGCGATGTTGAATCTTATATTTTTGGCATAATTTTTTAACATCTTTATTTTTGAAACAAGTTCCATTATCGGAGATGAGATTTGCAGGAATTTCGAACCTACAAATGATTTGATTAAAAATAAATTTAGAGACTTGTGTGCCGGTGCGGGAAGCTAAAGGCATAGCTTCAACCCACTTCGTGAAATACTCAGTGGCGGTTATGATGAATTTGTGTCCATCAGATGACACAGGATTGATTTTGCCAATAATATCTAAACCCCATTTTGAAAAGGGCCAAGGAGATGAAATAGCCTGCAGTTCTTGTGCAGGCGCATGGACAAGGTCAGCATGTTTTTGGCACTTGTCGCAATGGCGCACATAATCATGTGCATCCTTTTCCATGGTAGGCCAAAAGTATCCTATCCTAAGGAGCTTTTTAGCAATGACACTACCACTGAAGTGTCCTCCACAAGATCCATCGTGGGCTTCACTCAAGGCTGATTTGGATTCTTCTAAATTCAAACATCTTAATAGGATACCTTCAAAAGATCTCCTATATAAAGTATTGCCAATTATTACAAATCGACTTGCTTGTCTACGTAATAACCGATGTTGGTTTCTATTAGAATTGGCAGGGAAAGTCCCATTTTGGAGAAAATCAAATATATCCGTATACCAAGGTTCGGGAGTAGTTTCATTGATTAGAAACACATCCAAAGGTTCTAAGCATGACTTATTTGAAGCGGGTTCCTGGAGTCGACGAATAATGATAGTGGCATATTCGTCATCTAACTCCAAGGGCAGGAGAGATGCAGCTGCGGCCATAGCATCAGTTGCACGGTTGCAAGTTCGAGGAATAGCTTCCAAGGTAACTTGATCAAATAGAGACATTAATTGTAAAACATAGGCTTTATATGGGCGCAGTTTATCATCTCTGGTCTGATAAACTTCATTAATTTGGTTTATAACCGAGTTGAGAATCACCAAAAACTAATAGATGTTTAATTTTTAGCGCCAAGGCAGCTCGTAATCCAAGGATTAGAGCTTCATATTCAGCAGTATTGTTGGTGCAAGCAAATGTTAATTTGAAGGACGAGAGGAATAAGATGTTTTTGTGGGGATATTAAAATAATACCCGCACCAGCCCCACTCATGCATCGGGCTCCATCAAAGTATAAGGACCATTGTTCAATATGGTCTGCCTCTAATTGAAGGCATTCATCAGGAAACTCAATGATGAGGGGATGGGTAGACTCTAAGGGTGCAGCAACTAATTGATCTGCTATGATTTGACCCTTAACAGACTTCTGTCCTATGAATGTGAGATCAAACTCGCTTAGAGCAAGAACCCACTTGGTTGTGCGACCCGATAAATAAGGTCGACTCATGAGATACCTTAAGGGATCATATTTAGCAATGACATAAGTTTTCTGACTAAGCATATAATGGCATAATTTTTGCGTAGCAAACACGACTGCTAGACATAGTTTTTCTAATGTTGTGTAGCGGGTTTCATAACTGATGAAGGTTCGGCTAATATAATAATTAGCACGTTCTCTCTTTTCATCATCAAGCTGAGCTAACATAGCTCCTAAGGCGAAATCTGAAGCTGAAATATACAGGAGAAATGGGCGATCAGGTCTAGGCGGTGAAAGCACAGGTGGATTAAGGAGGTATTGTTTGAGAAGTTCAAAAGCTTCTCTACATTCGTCGTCCCAATTAAAAGGGACATCCTTCTTAAGGAGTTTAAGAAAGGGACCGGTTTTGTCCGCCAGCTTATCGATGAAGCGACGGATGGCTTGAAGCTTACCTTGTAAACTTCGTAACTCAGATATATTAGTAGGTGCGGGCATATCAGTGATAGCCGCAATCTTGAGAGGGTCGATTTTGATACCACGTAAAGAAACTAAAACCCCTAATAGTTTACCGGACTTAACTCCGAATATGCATTTTGTTGGATTTAATCGAATAAGATATTCTCGTAATCGATTAAAAACTTTTCTCAAATCATCTAAATGATTATCTTCATTAATAGAGCGAGCTATAATATCATCTACATAATCATGTAGGATATCATGCATCATATCATGAAAAATATAAGTCATAGCTCGTTGATAGGTTGCACCTACGTTCTTTAAGCCAAATGGCATCACTTTCCAACAAAAAGTACCCCAGGGGGTAATAAAGGTTGTTTTAGCCTGATCTTCAGGAGCTATCCTGATCTGATTATAACCGGAGAATCCATCCATTAAGGACATCATCCCACTCCCGGCAGTAAATTCAATGATTTGATCCATGTTTGGAAGAGGAAAATCATCTTTAGGGCATGCAGCGTTAATATCTCTAAAATCTGTGCAAACCCTAACTTTGGTGGCTTCTTTCTTGGTAGCTGGAACTACATTTGAGATCCATTCAGCATAATCAATAGCTTGTATAAAAACAACATTCAGGAGTTTTTCTAACTCCCCTTTGACTAGCAGGGCCACTTTGGGATGCATTTTTCTAAGTTTTTGTTTAACAAGTTTAGCATCCGGATGGACCACTAGATGATGCATGACTACAGAAGGGTCTAGACCTGGCATATCTTCATATGTCCAAGCGAAGACATCTTCATATTCTTTAAGGAATGCAATGTATTGTTCTTGTTTTTCTTGACTTAATTCTGATCCAATATTGATTATGTGAGGATTATCCTCAGTTCCAATATTAATTTTAATGACGTTTTCTACCTCCATGTGTAGATCTCTTTCAAAATTAGGTGGGGCGGGTGAAACGCCCAATTCTTGTAATTCTTGTAAGGTTAATTTGGATAATTCATCTTGAGGATTAGTGGTCTCAAGTTGGGCTATAGTTGGTATAGAACCATCAAAATAAAATCCATTGTGTAACATCTCTTCAACGGAGACATCGTGGAAGATATCTCCTTCCAACTCCTCATCGGAGTCGGCAATCATTTCAGGGTAAGCTATGGATAGCATGTTACATGTAAATGGCTGATTTTTTAGAGGCAAATCATCACGCCTATCCAAATAATCTTGATAACATATGAGTTGATCATCATCTTCAAAAGGAAAGGGTTGACCCTTACTAGGAAATAGGCCCACACCACAGTGGGCAAGCCACGGTTCTACCTCGAAAGGTTCTTTCATGCCATTTTGGAAAGGTCCCAAGCCTTTCCCTTTATATCCCATTTTAAGCATTATGGGTTTAGCTTTAATATATTCATTGGTAAAATAACATCGAGCATATCCCTCATGATGAGTTTTGATATTCCGAGGGATTCTTCCCCGATCATATCCTTTATAAATGAAGGCACAACTCCCGACTTGGTAAGTACTTCCCATAGGTTGTGGGAGGCCCAAAGTACGAGGAGATGGCGGCAAGTTATTTAAAAGAATTGAATCTTGCATGAAAGCATTTGTTTTTTCTGATATTAAGATTGTGGATAAATCTGGTAAAAGTTCATCAAAAAGAGCATAAGATGTAGAAGGATCATTCCCTATATCTTTAGATGTGGAAGGTATGATAGATGTTGATAATGTGGAAGTGTTAATAGATGGGTCTATAGGTTTTGAAATTATAGGGATGGAACATGAAGGATTGGTTGTAGATTGAAGATCTTTTTGAGGTTCTAGAGTGGTTTGTTTAGAAGATTGTTGATCTATATATGAGGATGAAATTAATGGAGGGGAAATAGGTGAAGCTATGGGTGTGTGTTTCACAGTTTTAGATGAAAAATAAGAATTAGGATGTGTGGATGACGGAGCAGGGCAAAATTGCACTCCAACAGGTTCCGCCAAAGCACACATATCAAAGGGTCTAGGGTCACCATGGATAGTGACCAACTGATTTTTAAATTCGAATTTAACACATTGGTGTAAAGTTGATGGGACGACCCGCATTGCATTGATCCAAGGATGACCCAAGAGTATATTGTACGATGCGGGGCAATGTACAATAAACATGGTGGTATCTAGAGTTTGAGGACCAACTTGCAATGGGATGGTAATAACTCCACATGTTTCTTGTGTTTCGTCATTGAAAGCTTTGATAATCATGTCAGTTTTCTTCATTTCATCACTTCTAAAGCCAAATCGTTGGTAGAAGTCAAAAGTGCAAATGTTTAGAGATGAACCATTATCAATCAGGACTCGTTTAACAGCTACATCTCCAATTAGAGCAGTAATATATAAGGGATTATCCTTATGTAAACTGTGTTGTGGGATATCTTTATCCCGAAAGTCAATACAATCAACTTCTCGAGTGATGATAGTATTGGCCATGGCTTCGAGGTTGAATGTTTTGAGGTACCATCATTTGGCTTAATGTAAGCATCAACTCATCCCTATGGGTGGGAGAAGATCTTAATAAATCCAAAAGGGAAATTCTGGCTGTAGTATTGGATAATTGCTCATTAATATTGTAAGGGGGTTTAGGTTGAACATTGGAAGCATGATTCCCTTTATTGGGATTTTTCAAAACAAATGGAGCTGATCCATCATTCTGGTTTGGTTCTTGTTGAGAATTTTGAGCTCTGTTGTCGGGTAACGACTCCAATGGTACCTACAATGTTATATTGAGGACGTTGAACTGGTCTCGGTCGAGCGTTTATGGCTTGTTCATTTGGGAGGAATTGATTAGAAGAGGGTCGAGTAGTAACTCTTCTAGGAAATGGTTCTTCTGGAACCATAGCATCTGTGATGGGTTGAATAGGATCTGATTCATTTTTAGAACTATTCGATTGGTTTGAAGTGATGTCTATTTCACTTTCAGTATCTGATTCTACATCACTAGAATCAAGAGTTGGAATATTATGTAGGGGCCTGGTCGTAACCAGGGATAAGGTTGTGTCAAATATTTGAGGATCATGATTAAGTAAATGTCCGCTAATGGTTCCTACATATCGGGTAGGAGGAGGAACATTATGATGTTCAATTTGATTGGCCACCTCTTTACCATGTCTTGGTAAAGGGTGTTGAAATATGTCTAATGATTGATTAGCATTTTGATTTTGATTTTGGGGAATGTTCTTTTGAGGATTATTAGGAGCATTTTGTTTAGGTTGGAAGGCTTGCCCTCCATTTCATTATTATCAATCGTCTTGTTTTTATGTTTCAACCTTTTACAAGTGTTGGTAGTGTCAGGTCCTCTATGGAAATCACGTGTAATCCTCTTATTCGGTTGTTGGATCTTCCTGGATGTGTAATTGATAAACCTCTTTCGAGTAATTGGGTAAAATAGTTGATAATGGTTGTTCAATCTGTAAATTCTCGGGGCTTATCGTGGTTTCATATAATTTTTTTTTGTCTCTTGTTTAGCAATTTTAGTGCCCGTCACCACCTTTGTTGGTTCTCATCATCCTTCCTATAAGGTTGTAGACACCAAAACAGCACCAATCCGATTATGTGACAACAAGCACTGATCGCACTAACACACACAGCCCCCAGGGCAGCCCTCAGAGGTTAAACAGTGGTTCTAACCACTCACACAGCAGTTTTGCAAGTCAAAAATCAATTTGGCACCTTTTAGACACTTTATTTCTTATTCGTCCCACCCAGGGACGAGTGCGGATTTGTACTCGTCCTACCCAGGGACGAGTGCGGATTGATACTCGTCTCACCCAGGGACGATTACCAGCGCTCGCTTCGGGGTGGGACGAATGTCAGGTTTGACCGGCAAAAAGTCAGATCTCGGCATATAACAACTCAGAACTGCCACTTAGCTTTTCCTGCATGACATAGGAGTGCGAGTGAGTTCTTTTGACAACTCATATCTGCCAATTGACTTTCCCTTCATTGCATGGGAATGAGAGTGAGCTTTTTAAGACAACTCAGATTTGCCACTTAGCTATCCCTTCATTGCATGGGAGTGCAAGTGAGCTTTTCTAAAACATACAAAGACATGCACGAGAGGCGGTTAAGAAGCCCTTGATCAAGAAGAAGTCTTCTCTTCACACAAAAAGCATTCATGCAAAGAAACACTTTTGCATGTTAATTCAAAGAGACCCCTTGGGTCTATAAAATGGTGAGTTTCCTCACCCAAAAGATATACAGAGAAGGAGCATTTTGAGCGACGAAGTGTTGCTAATTCATTTACTTGCGATTTGTGTTTTCAACATCCATAATCTCTTAATCGAAAGAGAGGTTATTGGGTGACTTTTGAAGGCACGAATCAAGAACCAACACCGATTTTTTGACCACAATATTCTACCAATTTTTCGACAACACATCACATCAGGTTTCGGACCCATCCTAAGCGGATTGGTGTCGAAGCAAAGTTTCACCCGCGGGTGGTTTGCCTTCGGGCACCCCCCGCTTTATTTCTTTTATAGTATTTAGCTAGTTTCATGTTTATGCTTTTGTCAAGTTTTCATTTCATTTAGATTCATTTTAACCATCGTTAGATTCATCTTTTATTTTTCATACACAGGTGCTACTGATTCTTTGTTTGTTTCTTTGAACGCAGATTTGCAGCATTGAAGGAGCAGCGAGGAATCTACCTTTACCAACGCAAGCGACGACAACGTTTTGGTTCGCCCATCTTATATGTGGGCACGCGGAAGAAGGAATTCTGAAACAAGTTGTAAAAGAGCAACATTTAACGCTCCTATCCCCTAAAAAGGAAGGAGACGCATTGTAACACAAATTTGAAAAGCATATCAATAAAAGGGCCGATTTTTATATTGCTTTAATATCTTGTGTTCATGTTCTTTCTTTTTATGCATTTTTCAATAACATAGGATTTAAGCGTTATTTTAGTTTCATTTACATTGCAATTTTAGTTTATCCTTTTTGTTTCTGGAATCTCGTGCTTTCAATGGCGATCACGGTGGGACCTCTGTCCTCTATTTTTTTTAGGTTAAATTACTGATCTAAAATTGCTTGTTTTTTTATAGGTACCTATTTTTCAACATCGGACTGTTATTCGTCTCTGCAAGTGACGATTACAGAATTGGTATTCGTTTCACCTCGGGATGAATAAACTATTCGTTTCACCCTGTGACGATTACGGTTATGATATTCGCCTCACCCAGGGACGAGTATAGATCTATGCATTTTTTAGAGCAAATCAGAAACATCTGATTAGGCAGAGAAGAGGTAGGGGTTTTTACAGCTTCTGTCAAATTTCTATTTTTTTGTTTTCTGGTTTTCGGTTTTGTATGGCTTAGGGAAAGATTTCTTTTCGTTTGCCTGTTTCAATTTTGCAAAATTAAAATGAACCCCACACATCACGTGGTATTTTAAACCAAGGCGTTGGTCGTAAAACCCCAACCCTTGAGCAAGACCAAAGGTGGATTCCATTATCACTTTGGCTTGAGATATTGCATCCATTACCTCGATCGCGACTGTTGCTAGACGTAAATCCTGACGAAAGCTGACCGAGTGTAGCTTGGGGTGATTCCCAGCATGCGAGGATAAGTCTTCTATGGTAGGTGTCATAAACAGAGCGATTCCCCTTCCGTACCGCCTATGTTCCACGTATCATCTGCTCTCACGTACCTATAGTCTCCCTCACGTAAGGGCGGGTATATAGAGAGGTTGGTATATCGGTCCGACAATGGTATATTGAAGGGGCGACCATTTTGGGAGTCATAAGAGCCTTCATAATTGCATTTAAACGTTTCACAAAATTTTCAAAAACAAAACAAACAACAAAAACACACTAAACCAGATTTAGGGCACACTATTAATCTTTAAAAGAGATAATCATTGCTTGTGTGTGTATGCTATTTTCTATTTAGACAAAAAAAAATCATAAAAAGAATTTTTGCATTTTTAGGTTAGCATTACCATGGTGAATACTCGTAGCCAAGCCCAATCACGGGCAGAAGCTGCAAAAAATGCACCAAGAGAGACAAATCGTCTCCGATATAGCCTTGAAGACTTGGCCATCCCGCCTCGACGGTGGGGTACACCAGTTAGTTCACACCATGCAGAACATGGCTCTAGAGGCCCCTCCTTGAGAGGCACTCCAACCCATACAGTTATAGAACATGGTTCTAGAGGCCCCTCCTTGAGGGGCTCTCCAAGTCAGGCCTTCAATAGACGAGAATTTAGAACCCCCTCCCTAAGGGGAACTCATGAGCAACAAGAATCTTTTCAAGAAAATAACCTATATGTACCACCTGGTCTAAGCACGAGGCCTCCTTTGGAAGTTCATTATGGGTGGCCTAGTGATGAAGCATTGTGTATTGCTATGGAACAACAAAGGGTCCAAAAGGAAGAACCATATGATTTTGTGGTTCCTAATTTACCCCCAATTAATGTCGGACACAGTAGACCATATCCAGAACATCAGGTTCTCCCGACAAGGCAAGACAATTATGCCCGCACTTTTTATGCATATCATAGAGAGAGAGAGGAAGATCACTACATTCCTCAAGAATAGTATCCAGTGCGGAAATGATGCACGTCTGCACCTCTTATATCTACGATCACTCATTTGAGACAGAGTTTCAAGTTAATGCGGCCAACCTCGACAGAGGGAAGCAACATATAGGGGTCTCGGAGCACCATGATCGAAACAGATATGTAGGAGAGACATCTAGGCCTATTAAACAAGAGACAACAGAACAAAATAACTTGGCATTTGCACAACTAGCCGCCCGCCAAGCACAAATCACGCGGCTTAGGCAAGAACAACAGGAATTAGAACATTTGTGTCGCCTTGATCAAGAGCGCATTCAGCGTCAGACAGCTGAATTGCTTCACAACCATGCGCCTGAGAAGGCCCCAGTCCCTCGCGCACAACAATCTGAGATGTATGTGAGGCACAACCCCTTAGTGCGAGACAGGTCTCCACGACTTCAGCAAGCACTGCCTCCAAGACCTCTTAGACCTGAGCGGGAGGCCATTCCCCGCAACCATGATGGGCATCCTCCGCGGGCACCCGTCCATGTTTACAGGCCTAGGCCAAACACTCCTCAAGAAGATTATGAGGATTATTACCAAGAAGAAGAGCGGGCTGAAATGCCCTATCAAGGCAGAAGGGATGCTACCCATTTATCCATTCAAAGGCCTCAAGTTCCCCGCAACCCACAGCGGGAACAAACCAAGGAGGAGGAGATTACGTCCTCTGATGCATACAAAGTGTTGTTAGAATGCTTAGAGACTATGGAACTCAAGACTTCTGGGCCCCAAAAGCCTACCTTACGCCAACTCCGTAGTCATCCGGTGCATCCATCAGTGCCAGCACCTCCATACCCCGAACATTTCAAGTTGCCCCAGTTGGCACTCTTTAAAGGGGATGAAGATGCTCAAGAGCATGTGACACGATTTTTGAGCCAATGCTTTGGTATACAAGACAATGATGCATTGTTATTGAGAACATTCATAACCACATTCACAGGATCTGCCTCGGATTGGTTTACCCATCTACCGAAGCATAGCATCTACAACTTGGATCAACTAGTGGACGCGTTCCTAGAACATTTTGCTTTCAATACAAAGAAAAAGGCGTCACTCAGTGATCTAGCTAGCCTCAAATAGTATGAGGAGGAGTCTATGGTAGCATATGGGAATCGGTGGAGGACGATGCTTTCAAAGTTGTCCTACCTCCCTCCTATGTCCGACCTAACTCAAATGTTCGCAAAGAGTTGTTTGCGATCGATCTCTGTGCTATTGCAGCTGCAGCAATACGCCACTTTAGAAGAAGCTCTGGCGCAAGCTAGACGTATCGAAGAGATCAAGATACAGGATGGCAAAATTGCCAAGCCTAAGAAAAAGAGTGGAACAAGAGCACCAAAATAGGGAATACGCAACAGAAACCCGCCGCGGTCAATCAAGTTGCTATTAATGCCCCTACGCCTGCCCAAGCAACACAACCTCCAAAGGCTAATTATCAGGCGGTGCCTCACAATAATTATGAGAAAGATAACAAAAAGCAGGATCAAAATCAGCAGCGTCACCCTAAGCGACAATTTACACCATACACTGAGTCTAGGGATTCCTTGTTTGACCGTTTGTCAGCGGCAAACTTGATTAATCTGCCAGATATTCCAACAATTGATCCTAATGCGCCAAAGCCTAAGGGGTATAGAGAGGATATTTTCTGTAGATTCCATAGAAGGAAAGGGCATGACCTTAATGTCTGTTGGACGTTTAAAGGTTTAGTGCAAGATCTCATTGATAATCACACATTGGTAGTGGATAACCCCATCGCACCCAACAACCAACAAATGGGTGTTTTCAAAGATCCTTTACCCACACATGATGCACAAACAAAACCTCTGCATGTCAATGAAGTGCAACAGAGTTGCCCCATGGAGGGGTATGTTGGGATGATTAGCATTGTGACAAGAAACAAGAGACACCCAGGAGTTGTCCCCATGACAACCACTAGGGAAGTTCCATCCACGTCACAACATCAACCGAATCCTACACAGTTGCCCCCACCTAGACCAGTGGCCACGATTCGAACTAGACTTACTCAAAGTCTACGGACCACATCGGCTAGGCTCTCCATTTATGAGCTTATTCAACAATCGGCGCCCCATCGGGAAGCTCTTATGGAGATATTAAAGGCAATTGAATTGCAACCCCACGAAGCGGATTCGTTCAACAATTTTGTGGGGCATGTCAAACCAGTGTACTGAACCAGTCATTACCTTCAGGGAAGATGAGCTAAAAATGGTGACTGGAGATGTAGCGGATCCACCCCTGCACGTTATTGCATGGGTCAACGGGACTCCATACAAACGGGTGTTGATAGACACTGGTTCGTCCAGTAACCTTATTACAACCGCTGCACTGAAACATTTGAAACTACCAGCCTCTCACATTGCACCTTCCACTTATACCCTTCGAGCATTTAATGATGCGATATGCTCGACAGTTGGCACAATTGTCCTGCCCATACAAGTGGGACAAAAGACCATTCATACGTTGTGCCACATTTTAGAAGGTGAGATGGCTTACAATATCTTGCTTGGGCGGCCTTGGATCCGGGATATGAAGTGTGTCCCTTCAATTGCTCATCAATGTTTGAAGTATACATTTGAAGGACAAGTGCACGTGGTCCCCATAGATTTGGAACCTTTTAAGTATTGCAACTCAGTGCAAATCATGCCGCAGTCGACCCTTCCTTCAACGCACGTGGATTTCCAGTTAAATCCATCTAAACGGGGTCCGACTAAGCAAGAATCTCCATCACCAAATCAATCAAATTCTCAGGCGGGATCATCTTCTTCATCCAGTCCTCCCACAATGACGCCACCTACGGTGGCCACACCAACGGACAAAGGAAAGAAGCCCCTGGAAGCGGAACCACCTTTAGTCTCCAACATCTCTACAGAAGAGACGCCTAATAGAATGGAAGTTGAGACGCCTAGTTCACCCCACATGGAGTGGACTCAAGGAGAACTCCCATTCGCTTCCCCTCAATCGCCAACGATTATTGTTGAGATGTCTAACACAGGCATGGGGGAGTATATAGTGCGCAATGTTGTTGCAACGCCCACACTTCAGTCTATGCAAGACATGGGAAGACCTCGACTCCCCATAGGCTCCGTGGTTCCTTTAGGCTACCCACCTAATCAGACAAACTTTATTTTTGGGGGCCTAGATCATGGCGTTGAACCTTCCCAAAAAGAAGAGGAAGATGAAGATCCCTTTGTGGAAGATGTTAACTATCTGGCTAACCTCGACTTCGCATTACGATATCTTAGCCAATGCAATTGGCATGGATACGGGTTAGGCCGGTATGAACAAGGAATGCGTGTTTTGTGTCAACCAAGATACCAAATGCCTTATGACAAGTCAGGAGTAGGGTTTAATCACCCTTTGCCCCTCGACATCTTGGTCGAAAACATGCAAGGCCTAGGGATAGGCAACAAGGATGGGTTGGCATCAGATCCATATGCCAATCCAAATACAACTTATACATTGGGGGATTATTTCCCATTACAAACAAATAACCTTGTTGACCTCAACAACCCTTTCCCTATGGCCGAACAAGGAGAAACCTCATGGACTCACCCACAAGGGGAAGATGGACAAGACCACGAAGGGTCTTCTGAAGATGAGTCGGAGTACGATCATTCGCATGAATATCCAATGAATGACGATCAGGAAAGCTTCTTGATGATGTTCCCATTGAATGATCCCAGTGAGCATAGGCTACCTCAACAACAACAAAATCCTTTGGACATAGATGACATGTTTGAACACTTACACATAGGTCCAAGACCTAGGAGGCATTTCAACTTGGCGTAGTTATAGCAATTACTGCACCCGCCACTCCAGGCATACAACGAGCATCTTTCGCCTGGAGACCCTATCAAACCATCAGTACCTAGGGTAGACCCTATTTGCAGGTCCACGCATAGGGCTGATCCCTTTGTGCCAGTGCCTACAGAGCCAGATCCAAAGCACCAAGAACATCCCGAATGTCAAAGTTGTCACATTTGCGGTAATGGAGATTACAATCATTTCATCAACATGGTCTCCATTGACTTGACCGCCCCCATCCATGATCCAGCCAATCCAACATGATTATTGCATCTAGACATAGAAGCTATTGATTGGGATCATGCTGACACACCACCATCTCCATCAGAGTATTGGCCTTGCGGTGGGATGTTTCATTTCACTCCAGGACAGACTCAGGATGTCTTCCATGCTTGAAGAGGAACTTGACGTTCCTAATGATGATCTTAATTCAGCAAACGATATCCATCTGATCCCAATTCCACACCAGTTGGAAGACGGATCCCATATGTCAGTTGAAGCAATGACTGATGTAGACATCGGCACAGATCCAATGAATCCATGGATTCTCAAGCTGGGGGTAAGTCTTTCCCCTGAAGAGCGAGCCGATTATGTTGCCCTTCTTAAGGAAAAGAAGGAGGTTTTTGCATGGTCATACAAGGATATGCCGGGACTAGACCCACAGCTAGTCACGCACAATTTAACGCTTGATCCGACAATCAAGCCAGTCAAGCAAAAACTACGCAAGATGCATCCAACAGTGGCCTTAATGGTAAAATATGAGTTACAAAAGTTGTTGGATGCCCAGTTTGTCATCTCTGTGGATTATCCGCCATGGTTGTCTAACATGGTTCCTGTCAAGAAGCTCGATGGGAGGATTCGCATATGCACTAATTTTTGAGATCTTAACAAAGCGAGTCCTAAGGATGATTTTCCCTTGTCGAGCATCGACGCGTTGGTAGACGCTACAGCGGGCCATGAAATGCTTTCCCTTATGGATGGTTTCTCAGGATACAATCAGATTCGTATTAATCCTGAGGACCAACTAAAAATGGCATTCACAATGCCTTGGGGGACATTTTGCTATAAGGTCATGCCTTTTGGCCTTAAAAATGCTAGAGCCACCTACCAACGTGCCATGACGTACATCTTTCATGATTACATGCACAAAACTTTGGAAGATTACATGGATGATTTGTTGGCCAAATCTCTTTTGCGCCCAGATCACATCGGTGACTTGAGCAAGGTCCTTGATCGCCTCATTGAGCATAAAGTCAGACTAAACCCCAAGAAGTGCGTCTTTGGCATCACCTCTAGAAAGCTCTTGGGTTTCATAGTCTCCAAACGAGGAATTGAGGTTGATCCAAACAAAGTCAAGGCAATCCTTGAAATGCGTCCCCCAACCACCATCAAGCAGCTCAGGAGTCTACAGGGAAAGGTTGCGTCGATCAAGCGCTTCATAGCATAGTTATCTGACAAATGCCGACCCATGAATAAATTATTGCATAAAGGGGGTCACATTTCATTGGGATGACGAGTGCCAGTCAGCCTTTGACGACATTAAATAGTACTTGGCTTCGCCGCCAGTATTGGCACCACCTAGACCAGGAGTGCCATTCTATTTATACATCTCAGCCACTGAGGTGGCACTGGGCGCCATGTTGTCCCAGAAAAATGAACTTCACAGAGAACAGGCTACATACTATCTTAGCCGCACCCTGGTCAGTTATGAACTTAACTATGCATATGTTGAAAAACTCTGCTTGGCAGTGGTGTTTGCTACCAAAAAGCTACGCCACTACATGCTTAGTAATAAGACGTATGTTGTGTCTAAGGAGAATCCATTGCGATACATGATGAGTCGTACTTATCATAGTAGCCGCACGACGAAATGGATCATGTTGTTGACGGAGTTTGACATAGAGTTCATTGGACAGAAATCTATAAAAGGTCAAGTCATCGCCGATCAACTAGCTGAGGCTCCTCTTGAAGATGATCAGCCTCTGACTTTTGAACTACCTGATGATGGGGTCTTCCATGTTTCAGAGTCGCCAGATTCTGATGAGCCTGAGTCACAGGCTGACATAACCCTATTCTTCGATGGTTCTAAATGTGAGCAAGGGGGTGGTGCGGGAATTGTATTCTTCACTCCGCAAGGTGCTCCAATGCCCTTGTCATTTAAATTAGACTTCCCGTGCACCAACAACAATGCAGAATATGAAGCCTTGCTCATAGGTCTTCGAGACAACAATCACCATGAACATTAAATGATTGAACATCTTTGGTGATTCGTTGTTAATTGTCAATCAAGTAAAGGGGATATTCCAATGTAAATGTCCAGTTTTGCGGGCTTATAAAGCCCTTGTGGACAAATTCTTGGCACAACTTGAATGGTATGACATCGAGGCACTCCCTCGATCATCAAATCATTTTGCGGATACTATGGCCTCCTTGGGGTCACTCATCCCGCAAGACCCTTCTGGTGAAATGACAACCATTCAGGTTAAAACATTATCGCAATCTACGATGGAGCGTGCAAGCTCTGATCTGACGCCAGGAATCCACATGATCCAGATTGAACCATCTCCGGATAAGTTCTCTCGAATTCGAGATTGTTTGACTCAAGCCAACTGGGGGTCCTTGTTCTCCCCGACCCCTCTTACTAGCAACACCACGTTGTTTTTACAAGTTCTTTCCTGCTCAACTTTTGTTCGGGATAGACTTCAAGAGGGATTGGCCGTTCATACTATCGAGGTTTCTGATCAGCAAGATTGGTACACACCCATTCGGGATTACCTCAAGCTAGGTAATCTCCCACTTGGATTGACACAAGCCGCGAAAAGATCATTCAAACAGAAAGCGGCAAAGCATGTCTTGTTAGGAGACATTTTGTATCGTCAAAATTATGAAGGAATTCTTCTTCGTTGTTTGGACCAACAGGAGTCCGCTTGGGCGATCACCCAAGCTCACGATGGTACATGTGGTGGCCACTTCAGCGGTATGGCCATCGCAAAGCGCATTCTTCGCATGGGTTATTATTGGCCATCTTTAGAGCGAGATTGTTGCGCATATGTGAAGAAGTGCGTGAAGTGTCAGCACCATGCTAATTTGACACACGTACCTTCTCAGGCCTTGCAGCCGATTCAATCGGTTTGGCCTTTTTCGTAGTGGGGCTTTGATCTAATTGGAAAGATCTCCCCTGCGTCGTCTGGTCGTCACACGTTTATTTTAACGGCCACAGAGTACTTTACCAAATGGGTGGAAGCAATTCCGTTGACCACTACGACTGGAGCCCGCATTGCGGAGTTTATTTTGCATAACATCATATGTCATTTTGGTATTCCATCCAAAATCGTCTCGGATAATGGGACACCATTCAAGAATAAAGATGTGCGTGCTTTGACCACAAAGTACAAGATTCAGCATAGCTTTTCAACACCCTATTATCCACAAGCAAATGGGCAAGCAGAGGCGTCAAACAAAATGCTAGTCGCCATTCTCAAAAAGACAGTTGCAGACAATCATAAAGATTGGCACATTCAGATCCCGCTTGCCCTATGGGCTTATCGCACCAGCATTCGGACGCCCACTAGGGCAACTCCATTTTCGTTGGTGTATGGCTCCGAGGCAGTCATGCCTTTTGAGTTGGAAATTCCTTCCCTACGCATTTCAATGCAAGAGTTCATCGATGATGACACTGCGCGACAGGCCCGGTTAGATCAACTGACGTTGCTCGACGAACGACGCGTTAATGCTCTCGAGCATTTACGTATCTATCAAGAGCGACTTAAGAAAGCATACAACATGAAAGTCCACTTCAGGGAATTTCAGGTTGGTGACTTGGTCTTAAAAGAGAACCAACAGAATTCTAATTTGCCGTCCCATCTACGGGACAAGTTCGTAGCAAACTGGTTAGGTCCTTACATCATTGACAGTAAAATAGGACCTGGAACATACCGGCTTGCCTCTCTTGAAGGAATCAAGGAAACAGAACCCTTGAATATCATTCATTTGAGGCCATTCCACAGCTAGAGAGCCATAGTCCAACAAAAAGCTCCAAGGATTATCACAATCGCTTGGTCAACCCAAAAAGCTCCAAGGATTATCACAATCGCTTGGTCAACCCAAAAGCTCCAAGGATTATCACAATCGCTTGGTCAACCCAAAAGCTCCAAGGATTATCACAATCGCTTGGTCAACCCAAAAGCTCCAAGGATTATCATAATCGCTTGGTCAACCCTAAAAGCCCCAAAGGTATCTATAAACCCTTTGGTCAACACCAAAAGCTCCAAGCATTACCATAACTGCTTGGTCAACATAAATATTCAAAAATCAACAAAAACAACACAAAAATCAAAATCACAAAAACAATTGCATTTCAATTCCATGCATACTCAAAAAAAAAAATCAAAATTACAAAAACAATTGCATTTCAATTCCATGCATTCTCATAAAAATCAAAATACAAAAATATAGGTTGCATTAAGCATTGCATCCATACATTGCATACTTCGCTAGGTCATACAAGTCAAAAGCACCATAGGCTGTCATTACTTGGCAATTCCATCATTTTCCACCTCAGATCCATTTTCATAAACGCCTACATCCAACATATCACCCTTTTATTTTAGCATCGTCAGTTGTCGCCTAATGTATATAGGGTTTTCGTCATTCAGATGTCTTTAAATTTCTAGCCAAAACTGTACATAGTTAAGCAGATTTTACATGGGAAAGTTTTACTTGGATCCCACCTTGTTACGTAGCATCCCAACACAAATTAACACACATAAAATAATTCCTAAGTTGTGTGAACGAAAGATGAAACCTGCACCGTAATCCCGGTTACCATAAGCGAAACGGCTATCTTGCTTATCCCCCTGTGCAATTGACCCTAGGAATGCTGAGAGTTGGCAAAAGGACAAGCATCCTCCCTACCCAATTCCCCATGAATCCCAAGTTCTCAAAAGTTGCAAAAACATCAAAAATTTGCAAAACGTCAAAACACTAAAATTTGACATCCTACAGTGCACACATCAAAAGGCACAAATAATAGTGATTCTCGTCACTCCATATTCAAATCCCTTGCTCAAAAAAAAAAAACAAATAAAACAAAAATAAATAGTGATTTTATCACTATAAAGAGCAAGTATCCCAATACAATTGAAGAAAAGAAGGGAGTCGAACTTGAATCCCTGGAACTCTCAGCATTTTGACAGGTCATGAGGCAAGCTTCAGTACCGGTTTGGTTGATAGCCTATTGGTCACTGGCGGTAAACCTCCCGCATGACGATATATCTATCACATTAACTTGTGTGCAGATCAATGTTTGCATGTGGATGAGCTAGCTTATGGTATCCTAGATAGCATCATAGATTAATCTGACTAAATACAATAAAGGAGTTAGTGGAGCTAATTAGGTGATCCTCGGTACAGGTTCAGTTGAAAGCCCATCTGGCATTGGCGGTATCCTGATGAATAACACATAAACGAACTCAATTGCACACACAGGGATGTGAAATAACTTGGTTAAATTCAAGTCGGATTTAGACCTTGTTCAAAAGTCTTGCGAGATAAATGTACAGTCTTGGCTAGTTAGTTAAAAATATCTGCATCTCAGAAAAGCTTAACTACATTTTCAAACAACCGATACATTTCATTCCATACATCACCATAAAAAAAATCGACAAAATACAAAAACAAAGTTTTCACATGCACAAGCATTCCACAAAGTTATCTCATTACTATAGCAGGTCAATCCAATCTTGTACAGTCTATGGTGCATCGACAAATCATCAACAATTCATTTCATGTGCATACATCATACAAATTAGAATCATCACATTCATAATCGCATATGCATACATCAATGTAAAAACATGTACATAAACATAAATCATGAAAAAGGATAAACACCAAAAAGAATAATCTGTATATATATCATAACAAAAATTGCCCGCAGGCTACAATGCACTGGTCCTCGGACCTCGCTCCCATCATCCAAAATCTCAAAAACCCCAGCCTAGGGCATCGACCACCATGATCACGTAGGATCGATGCGACGAGAGCTACCCCCTGCGGTATCAGTCCTCTGAGATCTCTCAGGGCGACTGCTCGCCCCTGCATCCCGACCACTCGCACCGCCCTCCTCTCGTCGCCTACGTCGAGATGATGCCGACTACTCCGTCCCGCTATCTCTCATCCTGTACGACGAGCCACTGGTCGGAGGCTCTGGTATTCGCCCACCCAGGCGGATAATCTCACCCTCCATCTCATCGATCGCCTCCACTCGCCTCTCGCCTACGGTAGTACGCGATGGCATCATCACGCTGTGCTAGCTACACCCGTAGGAGATCCCTCTCTCGTGCAGCATCCGTATCCCCCACCTGCTGGTGAGACGTAGCCCCTACTCTCTCGCCCTACCAACTATGTCTATAGGAGATCCCTCTCCTGCATCATCTCCGCAAGCTCTCCATCCCGCCTCTGTAGTAACCCCGTCAGACGTGCTACCTCAGCGCGCAACCCCACCTCTGTCTCCCCCGACCCAGCCTGCTCTGGAGCATCCTGCATCTCCGGCTGCTCCTCCTCCTCAAACTCCTCTCCTGCATCTGCCACCTCCACCATCTCCACATCCGTAGGAGCTCCCCAACCCTCTCCTGGTGCCTCTGCACCCTCTCCGCCTCCCGCTGCCTCCTCTCCTCCCAATGGCCCCTCACCTCGCCACTGCCGTAGCGTCCACCACTCCTGATACTCGACCGTCACTCCGACGTCATCTACGTCCAGAATGTCCAATACTGTATCTGACTCCTCCCCCAATGGCTCGAGGATCGATGCAGCTAAGGTCCTCTCATCACTCCGACGTCGATAGACTACGGGTTCCCCAGGCAACCCCTGGCGTACCCCAAACTGTCGTGTCACTCGGAGGTAGTGGAAGTACTCCTGCTCTGTCCCATGTCGCCCAATCACCCATCTCCCCCTTCGGACCCATCGAAGCCAATCATCCACCTCTGGCCATGCGGGACAATCCCGATATGGCCTCCATACCACATCCTCGGGAGTCAGTCATGCCAATGCATCTCTGTAATGGTCCACGTCTCCCGCAAACCGTCGACTCTGCCCTCGCTCCTCCGATCGATACCATAGAGCACCATACCCAATATCTCTGTCCACCATGTCCGCTCGGGTAGTCCAGGGTAGCCCTCGTGGTCGCTCTACGGCTATATGTTGCCATGCCCAACACTGCAACAAGAAACTACAGCCAATCCCCTTTCGCCTCCGACAGCGGACCTCATACAACTCATCATACAACTGAGCCAAAAGCGTCTGGCCCCATCTCATAATCATCGGCTCTATCACCGGACACTCCACTAGCTGCCACACCACCTCCAATAGGTTCCATGGGAACCTCGCTCTTGACGAGTCTGGCAGGAGCATGTTGGAAATGAGGCTCATGAGTAGTGCATGCCTCACTCCCAACATTCCCCTCGCATACCAATATCGCACCAAAATCCCCCCAATATGGCAATCCAACTCCGCCCTCTCCAACGAGGTCATCCCATCCTCATCCTCTCCATGTCCAAAATATCGGGTCAGTACAGCCGTCCTCTGGCCTCGTGGAGTCGTCCGAATGGGAACCCCGTCTATCGAAATCCGCAGAATCCGATACACGTCCTCTAAGGTGACTGTCATCTCCCCTGTCGAAAGATGGAAGGTGTTCGTCCGAACATCCCATAGGCCGATCAATGTTGTGATGTATGCCCGATCCACAACTGCATCCAATCGAGCCACATGCTTGAGCCCTAAGGCATCAAGCCAATCCCAGTCCTTAGCCGTCAACGCCTCGCGGGCATTAGAAAAAATCGTCGGCACCCGATGTCGACTCTTCACCACCTACACATCACAGAAAACAACAAACATCAAAAACATGCATCAAATTACCATCACATGTACAAAAATGCATAACTGTACAGTAACATCTTTCATTCACATGTACATCCAAAAAAAAAAAAAAAATAATTTTTTTTTAATTATTATAAAAAATAAAAATTTGACATGGTTTACCTACGGTTTTACCTAAGTTTACCATTTCAAACAAAAAATTCATCATTTTCATCTTTAATTTCATCAAAAACAATAAAAATTTGACATGGTTTACCTACGGTTTTACCTAAGTTTACCATTTCAAACAAAAAAATTCATCAAATTTTCATCTTTAATTTCATCAAAAACAACAAAAATTTGACATGGTTTACCTACGGTTTTACCTAAGTTTACCATTTCAACAAAAAAATTCATCAATTTTTCATTTTTTAATTTCATCAAAAATGATAAAAATTTGACATGGTTTACCTACGGTTTTACCTAAGTTTACCATTTCAACAAAAAAATTCATCAATTTTTCATCTTTAATTTCATCAAAAACAATAAAAATTTGACATGGTTTACCTATGGTTTTACCTAAGTTTACCATTTCAAAAAAAATTAATTCGTCAATTTTGCAAAAAAAAAAATTTGACATGGTTTACCTACGGTTTTACCTAAGTTTACCATTTCAAATAAACAATTCATCAATTTTTCATTTTTAATTTCATAAAAAATAATAAAAATTTGACATGGTTTACCTACGGTTTTACCTAAGTTTACCATTTCAAACAAAAAATTCATCCTTTAATTTCATCAAAAAAATAAAAATTTGACATGGTTTACCTACGGTTTTACCTAAGTTTACCATTTCAAAAAAAAAATTCATCCATTTTTCATTTTTAATTCCATAAAAATAACAAAAAATTGACATGGTTTACCTACGGTTTCGACCTAAGTTTACCATTTCAAACAAAAAAATTCATCCATTTTCCATTTTTAATTCCATAAAAATAACACAAAAATTGGGCATGGTTTACTTATGGTTTCGACCTAAGTTTTACCATTCACATCAAAAACAAAACATTTTTAACCATGGTTACCCTAAGGTGTTACTCTAAGTTTCATTTTGGGTTTATCCTATGGTTTTCCATCTAAGTTTCCATCGGTTTGCATCCACGTTTCATTTGGTTTCATTCATTCACCTTTTAATTTAATTAATTAGGGTTTCATGTTTTAAACAAACGACAAACAATAAAAACACATTTGCATTTTTCAAATTCAAACTCGAGGAGATAGTGCACTTACTGGTCTCGCCTCGGCTCCGCCGCTCGACGACCCGGTCTGTGCACTCATGATGGCTGGAAAATCTGGCAGCGCTTCACGTCAAAAAATCTACCTCCTCCTCCCCAGAGCTCCAAATCGCAATCGTTGAACAGTGCAAATGAGCCAAATCCGTCATTTTTGCATATTTATACTTTTTGTCAGCTGGTAATCGTCCCTGACCGGGACGAGCGCTTTTCGGCGCGCTCGTCCCACCCCGAGACGAGTACCCTCGCGCACTCGTCCCACCCCGGGACGAGTACCATCACGGCATTCGTCCCCCCGGGACGAATAAAAAAAAAAAAAAAAAAATAACCAACACATAAAAATGACAAATGCCAACAAAACCACTAAAAATTGCCGGACAAAAGTGCTCTTGCACTTAACCTCTTGGCATAAGAAAACTGATGTCGGGGTCTACCTTGTCGTTATCCTACTCCCTAAGAAGGCTACCATAGCCGGACCGCTCCACGGGAAGATGGATTTTCGCCAATGTTAACCCCAAATGGCATCTCAAAATGGGTTCACACTCACCAAAAATAGGTCAAAACAGTCGAGAAACTGCTCGAGCATGCTTAGCGGTAAACCATCTAAAGGCACCCTTGCACAAGTCATCTTGGGTCAAGCGACTCGTCGCTTTTCTCATGTCGGTCATTCCCTCATCGATTCGTCGCTTGAGGGGGTAGTCACACTTAGTTGCCAATCAACACCAATATACCTAGTCTTGGAAATGACACGCATTCAAAGGATCATTGCAAAAGACAATCGCGCCCCTGCTTGGGGCAGCAAACAAGCAATCATCACAAACTGATCATATACTTGGCATTCGTGAATCATGAACTCAAGGTTCCCACAGACAAAAGGTTGCGCCCTTTGCCTCTTCATGACTGATCAATGTCTAAGTTCAAGTAATACCTCACCGAACCAGGTTAATGCTTGATTTAAGTTCCTTAGCTCGTCAGAAGCAAGGATTCAAGAATGCGTGCCCTTTCCATACTTGGGGCATCAAGAGTTGGTTAGGTTATTGAGAAACCCTAATCATTAGTGCTTTGGTTATATATTTTTGCTTAGCACTGCACCATGTGCAGCGCTTCCCAAAAAGGGGCATCTGTAGACACCAAAATAGCACCAATCCGATTATGTGACAACAAGCACTGATCGCACTAACACACACAGCCCCAGGGCAGCCCTCAGAGGTTAAACAGTGGTTCTAACCACTCACACAACAGTTTTGCAAGTCAAAAATCAATTTGGCACCTTTTAGACACTTTATTTCTTATTCGTCCCACCCAGGGACGAGTGCGGATTTGTACTCGTCCTACCCAGGGACGAGTGCAGATTGATACTCGTCTCACCCAGAGACGATTACCAGCGCTCGCTTCGGGGTGGGACGAATGTCAGGTTTGACCGACAAAAAGTCAAATCTCGGCATGTAACAACTCAGAACTGCCACTTAGCTTTTCCTGCATGACATAGGAGTGCGAGTGAGTTCTTTTGACAACTCATATCTGCCAATTGACTTTCCCTTCACTGCATGGGAATGAGAGTGAGCTTTTTAAGACAACTCAGATTTGCCACTTAGCTATCCCTTCATTGCATGGGAGTGCAAGTGAGCTTTTCTAAAACATACAAAGACATGCACGAGAGACGGTTAAGAAGCCCTTGATCAAGAAGAAGTCTTCTCTTCACACAAAAAGCATTCATGCAAAGAAACACTTTTGCATGTTAATTCAAAGAGACCCCTTGGGTCTATAAAATGGTGAGTTTCCTCACCCAAAAGATATACCAGAGAAGGAGCATTTTGAGCGACGAAGTGCTGCTAATTCACTTACTTGCGATTTGTGTTTTCAACATCCATAATCTCTTAATCGAAAGAGAGGTTATTGGGTGACTTTTGAAGGCACGAATCAAGAACCAACACCGATTTTCTGACCACAATATCCTACCAATTTGCCGACAACACATCACATCAGGTTTCGGACCCATCCTAAGCGGATTGGTGTCGAAGCAAAGTTTCACCCGCGGGTGGTTTGCCTTCGGGCACCCCCCGCTTTATTTCTTTTGTAGTATTTAGCTAGTTTCATGTTTATGCTTTTGTCAAGTTTTCATTTCATTTAGATTCATTTTAACCATCGTTAGATTCATCTTTTATTTTTCATACACAGGTGCTACTGATTCTTTGTTTGTTTCTTTGAACGCAGATTTGCAGCATTGGAGGAGCAGCGAGGAATCGACCTTTACCAACGCAAGCGGCGACAACGTTTTGGTTCGCCCATCTTATATGTGGGCACGCGGAAGAAGGAATTCTGAAACAAGTTGTAAAAGAGCAACATTTAACGCTCCTATCCCCTAAAAAGGAAGGAGACGCATTGTAACACAAATTTGAAAAGCATATCAATAAAAGGGCCGATTTTTATATTGCTTTAATATCTTGTGTTCATGTTCTTTCTTTTTACGCATTTTTCAATAACATAGGATTTAAGCGTTATTTTAGTTTCATTTACATTGCAATTTTAGTTTATCCTTTTTGTTTCCGAAATCTCGTGCTTTCAAGGGCATCTTCTACTCTTCGAGCTAAATCGATAGCCTAATAGAAGGTAGTTAAAGTAGCAGTTGATAGCTCATAAGATATTTGTTCTTGTAAATTATTAATAAAAATGTCCAACATTTCCCTATAAGGTAGCACAAAGTGCAGTTTTCCTATCAACTGCCTCCATCTAGCTAAGAAATCGGCAAAACATTCATCCTTGTCTTGTTTTAAGTTGTATAAATCTTTAATGGTTACATGCCGCTCGATGTAAGCACTAAATTGATGGACAAAAGATTCAGCTATTTCTTCAAAGTTTCTCAAAGAATGAGTGGGCAATTGATAGTACCACTCTAATGCCATTCCACCTAAACTTTTCGAGAACATTTTTAGTAATAGCAAGTCATCATGTGATATATCATGACATGCTATCCTAAACATGCGAAGATGCTTTATGAGATCTTCGGTTCCTTTATATATAGGCAGGATGGGAATGGGAAAATGCTTAGGATAAGGTTGTGCTACAACTATGGGATCCAAAGGTTGACTACATATCTCTCGATAATTGTACAAGGGACGGTAAGGATCTATCTGGTCCATACGTGAAGCTAACTATTTCACCATGGCTTCCAGATTACTAGTTTGCCCACCATATTGGTTCGGTAGGGCATTGATATGGGATTTGTGAGTATATGATGGAGGGACATGAAGATTAGATGCTATGTTGCTATTGTGTAAATTGTTGGTAGGAAAGGTGTTATGAAGGAATTTTGAAGTTGTATTATGATGTATTCCAGATTGTTGAAAATTGGTGTTTGGCTTAATTTTAGGTTTTTGTTTACTTGAAGCATATTGATCAATAGTTTGGTGAAGTAAAGCAGTGAAGGAAGTTTTCTTTTGTGTGGGAATGATTTTAGGTTGAATAACAGGTTCCTTAGGAGGTTGGGTAACCTGTTTTTTTGACATGTTTTGAATCATAGTGACCATATCTATATTGTATGGTCCAGCCTTATCACTTTCTTGATCAATGAAAGACAAGGGATTAGTGCGCACATCAAACATATGTTCCATGGCTGCTTGAGTGTCACTAATTTGCCCTTTATCCATACAAACTACCATATTAAGAACACCAATGTTATTATGGAAAAATTTCCAGAAATGATCTACGTTGTCAAAAGCAATAGTTCCATCTGGAGCTACTCTAGGGGATGAGGATCCATCCTCTTTAACATTTTCTTCTTGTTCATTGTCTTCACCTAGGTCATATTTCGGTTGATCTAGAGTTTCTCCTTCCGGAATTGGATCTTCGGGAAGGACATTTGGGTCTCTAGTTTTATCTTCTAACCAATCTTCTTCTTCTCCTTCAGTTTGTTTACCATTCCTAAGTTTAGGCATTGTGCTTAATTTTAAATTTCAACAAATATATATATATATATATATATATATATATATATATATATATATATATATATATATAAATGTGTGCAACAAGCTTAAAAGGTATATATTAATTATATACCTACTACAATATTTAAAATAAAATGTTTTGGTTTTTATTTATGTTTTTTAGTTTTTCTTATTTTTGTAATAATATTGTAAAGATAACAAACAATACAATAAATGCAAGAAATAAGACTGAAAGTAATGATCTAGTTTTCTATAAACAATTTATAAATATCATTAATGGGCTTGAGTTCTTCAGGAGTCATGAAGTGTTCTTCTTCAAATTGAAAATTTTCTTTCAAAAATTTAATGAAAAGGGCTATAGAAATACCATGTATTTCAGATTCTGGTTGAAAATAATAATTCTCACGACAATATTCACGATACAACATAGCTCTAGGAGTGTTGTTCCATTTTCTTCTAATCATAAGATCAGTTTCTTGGGATTCTATATGAACTAGAAATTGGCGTACCACAGCTGTGTTCTTGAGGTATTCCTCGAAAGTGAAAAATTTTGAAGACACAAGAGCTCTCCTATAAGCTAACCATCTATGGCAGGCTCTCTGAAGTTCATGATAAAAGACAAGTTGATGAGGATCCAGGATTCTATCTAGGACAAGCCTCTTGATTTGTTTAAGTTTTGTTGACCTAGATGAAATGACACTAAGTCTTCTATCAAGTTCATCCCACAAAAGTTGATTTCTATCTGTTTCAGGCACACTAAGCATAGAATTGATTTCTATGGCTGCCAATTGGTTTTCAACATTTATAGTAACTACTAATATTTTCTTAGGAGCTACCATCTAAACATGATATGAAACTTATTAATTTTAAATGATTTGAAATGCATCTATGTTTTAGTTGTTTTATTTTTATTTTTTTTGTTTTCAAAAGGTTTAAAATGCATTCACGTTGGGTTCACCAAAAATGTATCGCTCCAAATTTTTCACACCCTTACCTTCAGGCTATAGGATCCGTGCCCGGAAGGGGGATGTGAAAAGGATGGCGTGGTACCTCGGACTGAGAGGCCTTGTGAAGGTCCCACCTCTCAAGGGAGGTGTATTATGGTGATTTTTCGACGGATGGTGGGTTCACCAGGAAACATTTAATGGCAGTTTCTACGTCTAGGTTGGGAATGTGTTTGATGTGTTCAGTTTTAGCCTTAAGCATTCAAGTCCTAGGTTTGGCCAAAATGCGTCTAAGCTATTCTATATGAAGATGCAGATTAAATGAATACAAAAAATAGAATTCAGACAAAAAACGAAGAAATTAAGCAATATTAAAAGGTCATACATGATCCGGATGTCTGATGAAGATTTTGATTCTTGAAGCAGTCAGGATCGCCTTTGATTTGATAGGATCGTCTGCTATCAGACAAGATCGTCTGAGATCTGACGAATTCGTCAGAGACCTACAAATAGAGAAATAGGTGCAAAACACAGAAAATACAACAATGCTAACATAGGGAAACAATGTAAAATGATAATAACAATATCAAACTGAGGATTGTGAACAGAAATATGAATGCATCATACTGATTAAATAATAATTATGACTTAATTATGCATTTGATCTAGATGGGTGAACTCCAAAATGCAGGATAACAGAAAATAATAAATAAACTAGCTAATTTCAGAATAAAACAGTAGAAAAGAGTGGAGAAAATGCAAACTTTGGGCACTGATTGCCCCCAATGATGATTGCAGTCAAAATCGTCTTGCATTGATATGAAATTGTCTTTGATTTGACAGATCACCTCCAATCTGAACAGGATCATCTGCGACGATGTAAGCTTGCTCCGGCTAAAAAATACTAAGGTACCTGCAACAAAATTTGTATAGAACTAATGCAAATAACAATTTAGGATGTCTTAATGCATGTGAAGTCAAGTTACAGGAATTATCAGCCAGGGGGATGCTAAGGGGAGGGCTTAGGATTAAATAAGCTTTAGGAGGGAGGTTAGGAGGTTGGAAATCATCCCTATTTGGGAGATCTCCAACGGGGAGGGTCTCTAACGGCACAGACACGCTTCTGCCCAGATTAGAGACACCGTTGGAACAGAAGCTAATTGTGAAAAATTATTTTTGGGATAAAATCGTCTGGACGTCCTAGCCCAGACGAAATCGTTCGATCTGAGGCGATATCGTCTGATCGACGACGATATTGTCAAACGGTCAAAACAAACTCTAAAAATGGCGCGGGAAAGGAGAAAACGGATTAAGCAGCGGTTTGGGAGCGGTATTGGAGGTTAAAATTTGAATTTGAATTATTTACTAGAGTAACTATAATTATTAAGATTTCACTGCACCAATTTTAGGGTGCTACACTAATCCATAATTCAAGAAACAATACTAGCTAATCTAATTTTGCAAATTTCAATTTTCCTTCATCTCAACCAAGCAATTAACCTTCCATGACTAAGCAACATTTTCAACAAAAAAAAAAAAAAATTATCACAACTACACAACTATACCACAAACTAGAAAACCAAAATCAAAACACGTGGCAAAAATAAAACAGCAAAATGCGAACACAAACCAAAACACACAAATTTGACAAGAACCTAAATTACTGCAAAACAAAAAATGAAAACCAATAAAACTTTAAAATGAAACACAACAAAACCAAAAAACAAGGGATGATTGTATCCACATGGTACATACACATAAAACTATGTACAAGCAAAAATCAAAACAAAACACCAAAGTCATACACAAGCAAAACTTGTGAAACCAAAGAAAACTATGAACAAGAAATAAATATATACAAGAGAAGTACAAGTGATGCAAGAATTCAGTTGTTTCATGGGTGAAAATAATGCTTGAGGAATTGTCCATTAACAGGAAAATGAATGTCCTCCCCACCCAAAGTTTTCAATCGAAAAGTGTTTTATCCAAGAATTTTTGAAATCTGATAAGTACCAAGCTAAAGATTATCAAATGTATTATGATCACCCTTTTTCTCGTGTGCCTTATTTCATAATAAAACTAAATTAGAAATCCTAAATACCTCAATATTACCTCATTTTTCGAACCACTTTTTAACAATATCCTGATGTTTACTAAAATTTTGTAAACCATATTCTCATTTTTCATCTAAATGCATAAGGTGAGTAATACGAGCTTCAATTTTGTCATCTATTTCAAGGTATTCCTACATAAATTGTAAATTTTGTAATTTAATATTTGAAGGAAAATTGAATCATGATCATAAACTAAATGATAGGGCAATGTTCCTATGGACTCTTTAGTTCTTGTTCTATTTGGCCATAATGAAAATTTCAATTTGTTATGCTAGTCTCGAGGATTATGTTCAAGCAGTTTCTTAATAATTGACAACAAGTTCTTATTAGATGATTTTGCTAAAACATTACCTTATAGATAATAATTGGAAGAAAATTTGATGCTTACCTTATTTTCATAGGCTCATTCTACAAACTGAAGTGAAGTGAAAGTAGAACCATTGTCACAAACAATAGAATATGGTATACCAAATCTAGTGGTAATGTGTCCTAAAAATTGAATGAATACTTCAAAAGTACAGTTCTTAGTGGGGATGGCCTCAGTCCATATGGTACAAAAATTTATGGCAGTTAAAATGTATTTGTGTCCAGGTGAAGAGTTTGGGTTTATAACTCCTACGAAATCTAAACTCCATTGTGCAAATGGTCTAGCCTCCAATACAGGTTGTAAAAGGCATGGCAACATTTCATTCTCTGTTGGCGATAATCTGACATGTATGGTAAGAATAAACATGTACATGGGCATCTTTGAAAATGTGGGGCCAATAGTAACCAGATGTCAAAATTTGGTGTGTTGTGGTATTAGTTGATCCATGCCCAGCCCCATACTTACCATACAAATCCTTAAGTATTTGCATAGACTCATCCTTACTTAAACATCTAAGGAACATTCCTTCGTTATTTCTTTTGTATAACACCCCAACTTCAATCATAAAATTAAATTTTTTAATCGAAGAGCTCTTTTTTGCGTAGCATTAAAGTGATCCGGGCACTTACCATTCAAAATAAAATACACAATGTCATTATACCATTCATCCGTGGTGATGCTTTTTGTAGTGTATTGATGACATGTGATTTGAGGATCGGTTTTAGCTAGAGACTTTGACAAACCTTGTCCTCTAACAAGCTTCATCGAATGGATCTCTAAATCAAACTCCTAAAAAGTAGCCAACCATTTGCCTCTCTTTTCTCCCAGTTCATTCTGCATCAACATTGTTTTGATAGTTGGGTCAGGTACTATTGCAAAAATTCTACTGTGCAAAATGTAATGTCTAATCTTCTTCATAGTTTTGAACAGAGCATATACCTATTTATCCATAATAGTGTATTTCAACTGTGCATAATTTAGTGGTGAACTCAAGAAAGCAATATGATTTTCTAAATTATCTTTGTTCTTTTGAGTTAACACACTAGCAAAAACAAAGGAATAAATATAGAAAGGCTTCTTGTAATTAGGACTCACAAGCACATGTGTAGAAGATATTGTATTTCTAACATCTTTAAAAGTTGATTTGGCTTCACTAGTCCAATTAATGTTAGTATCCTTTTTCAACATATCATTTAATGGTTTGAATATTTCAACAAATCCTGAAATGAATTTCCTAACAAAGTTGATTTTCCCAAAAAATGATTGTAATTATTTTTTGCTACTAGGAAAAGGGATTTTCTAGATGGTTTCAATTCTTTTAATATCTATGGAAATTTCATCTTTTGAATCACTAATAATTTGGGTATATCCAAAATAACCATCAAGAAAAAACATCATCTCATAACCATTCATCATTTGCAAAATATGATCAACAGAAGACAAGGGGTAGTTATCTTTTTGTGAAGCCTTATTGAGATTCCTAAAATCAATACACAAACGGATTTCACCCATTTTCTTCCTAACCAGTACAATTTTGCTAAAAATAATCTTAGAATCTAACAATTTTTTAACCTCCTTTTGTATAAGAGGCTCTAGCAATGGGTTAACTGGTATTTGTTTTTGTCTAAATGATTTTGAATCCGTCTTTAAAGGAATAGTATGTGTTATGATGTTTTTATTATAAGTCTTTATATTCTCATAACTCCATGCTATTACATCAACATAGTCTTTCAAAGCCTGAATTATTCCTTCTTGTTCCTAATGAGTGTGAGATTTTCCTATGAGAACCTTATGTGGGTCTTTACTAATCCCAAGATCAATAGAATTATAAGCATCTTACGAGAGCGAGGTTTTATTACAACTTTTGCTTTTGTAATAAATATTAAAAAGCTTTTCGAGAGAAACTATACCTTTGGAAATCACATTGATTTTATGTGTTACCTCATGATATTCATTTTCATCTTCTTGCAATCTCTCATCCTCATCAATAACCTTATGTTCAAAAATATCTGAATTAGTTACAAAATTAAAAATGTGCCTGTCACTTTCAAATACATGTAAAATTTTCACATTGTTAGGTATAGAAGGTCAGGGTATCAACTCAATTGAAAACGTTTTTAGCCTCCTATTATCAATAGGTTTATGAGTACCTACTATGACTACTAAAGAATCAACGACTCGATTGTTCTTCCTAAATATCAATGAAATATTGAAAGCATGAAATTCATCAATCAAATACCTAACTCTATTTCTGTAATGGATTAGCCTTTTATCATGACATGTGTATTGGCCTTTCACCTATTTAACAACCAATTCAGAATCTCCTAGCACTTTCAAACACTTAATATTTTTCTTTAAGGCTAATTGCAGACCGAATATCAAAGCCTCATATTCTATAGTATTACAAGTGCAAGGAAACTGTAATCTATAAGCTGCCAAAGATGAATTACCTTTTGTTGGAAATTTTGAGTAGTTGTGTTGTCATCGATGTCAAGAGTTAGTGTTAGTGATCAGTGTAAGGATTTGGCAAAAGGAGGGTTAAAATATTTATATTTTAAGCCCAAGCGATTTGGTTTAAAAGCATCACATGATTGGTCAAAAAGGTTGGTTAAATACCTTGAAGGAAGGAGATAACTAGGCCCAAAGAAAATAATATTATAATATTTATTATTATAATATTAAATGTGGTCAGATAAGGTCTAGGGGTGAAAAGAAAAATACCTAGGACCAAAGGAAATAATAATATAATATTTATTATTATAATATTAAAGATGGTAAGATAAGGTCTAAGGGTGAAAAAGAAAAATACCTAGGCCTAAAGGAAATTATATTATAATATTTATTATTATAATATTAAGGTTTAAAAATAATGCCTAAGTTTATTTATAAATTATTTATAATATTTATATTATAAATTAATTTATAAAATAAATTTATTAAACCCTAAAGTTATGGTTGGGCGCAAAAGTATTTTAAACAAACATCCCCCGTTGACGTTCGAAGAAAAATATTAATGGTATTTATACCATAAGACTTACAATATTAAGGTAAGTCTTCGAATTTATGCATGTGTGATTATTGGTAAAAGTTTGATGAAAATTCATGAGCGCATAAGGCAAGAGGCTTAAATTTTTTTAAAAAGTGGGTGGAAAACATGGAGGTTAAAGCGACTAAGGATTAAAGCCTTATCACCAACCACGTGGTTGGGCTAGTGGTAAGGCATAATTGTGTAAGGCATTGAGAAAGCGGAGGTTCTGCGTTCGAGTCTCGACGACAGCAAAAGGGTAAAGTTTTATTTTTTGGGATTTCAGCACCAAGAGGAGGGACAAAGTGCACGAGGCACTTTTGTGTCCCAAGTGAGCATCTAGGTCACGCTGTAGTTAAGCCATGGCTAGGGTGTTGGCGGCAGCGTAATAGGGGATCGAATCCCATCGAGGCAGCATGCGCAAAAGGTATTTAATTTTTTAATTGTGTAATTTGTGCTTGGTCTAAGTTTAATGGTATGCACCTTAAGGAGTTATAAGGTGGTTGAAATAAATATTTTTTTTGTCATGGTTAGAAGAGTTGAATGATTTAAATTTTGGTTTGAAAAGTATATTGGAATATTTTTTAAAAGTGGTGTTAATTATTTTTATAATGCATTTTTGAGTAGGGAGATATAAGGGAGTTATTTTGATTATTTTATGCATTAAAAGTTTGAAATGAATTAGTGTGAAAGTGAGTTATTTTGAATCCTTGCTAAGTATATTTTTAAAAGTTTGGAGATTATAAGGTGTACTTGAGACTTGATATTTTGTATGGTGAAATAATTATTGGGGAGAATATTTGTGTGAAGTTTTTGAGACAAGTTGTTGCTATCTAACCTTGAAATTGGTAAAGAGGATTTGATTGTGATTAAGATAGGTTTTGAAGACATGTCTCCATCAAATCAAAAGTTATTGGCACATCTTCCTTATGAGTGAAATATTATTGGATTGAATGTTGTGAAATGCAAAGTTGGAATGAAAAGGATTGTTTGATAAGCATTGTTGGAAATATTTAAGTGAGCTTTCATAGGCATGATTTGTGGATGTTGAAAGAACATGAGTATCATTGTTATATAATATTGAGAACTATCATGATCTAGGGTTTGTAAAAAGAACATGAGTATCATTTTTGTGTGAAATTGAAATTATCTTGAGTCAAGGTTTGAGATCCATAGTGTGAGTTGATTGGAATTATAATGAAACACTTGGTTAGGGTTTGTAAACAAGTTGTGTTTCATTGAGTGGATGTTTGAGTGAAGTTGGTTGAGCTTTATTAATTGAAATCATTGGAGTGATAGTTCAATATTTTTGAAACAAATTATACTTTATTTGTGAATTGATTTGAAAGAGAGTTTTGAAAGTGATTGAGTATTTTGTGAAACATATTGAGTCTTTGATCATTCTCTATATGTTTTTGTTATTAAACAAGATTTTAAGTGAAACTTGTTTATGTGTTGAAGAGTTTTTCTAGAAGAGATTACGTTGTGTTTTATTTGCAAGATCTAAAATTATTTTAATAAGCTTTTGTGAAATTTTAAGGACAAATTAGAGGTAAGTCTTGTGAAGACTTGAAAGCAGAGTTGATTCATTTGTTCAAGTCATGTGTTAAGGCTTTGGGTAAATCTGAGCAGAGTTGATTAGTGATTTGATCAAGCTTTATTTTGAGGCTTAGGGATAGATTTAAGGATATATTTTGGTAAATATTTGAGAGTAGATATATGCCAGAGTAGAGACAGATTTGAGGACAGAGTTTGGTATAAATTTGAAAGCAGATTTATGCCAAAGCAGAGACATATTTGTGAGCACATTTGTGATAGATCAAGGACAGTGTTTAGTGTATATTTGAGACAGAGATTGAGTAGAGCTTAGAACAAACTTTGGAGGTGACAGAGCAGAGGACATTAGTCTCCAATGGATAGAGATCCATTAGCTAGAGCAGTGAGGATAGAAGTCTTCTGACTGAGGACAAAGGTATTTCGTAGAGAGAGGTCCAAAAGCCAATGCAATTTAGGCAACTATCTTCTAGAAGATCACTAGCCAGAGTATAGGAGAAGGAGTTCTCTTGTGGATATATATCCATAAACTTGATTAGGAGATTGGTGTCTCCTTTGGAAAGAGGTCCATAAACATTATAAAATGGAAGGATTCCCAAGAGAATTTGTTGAGAAAATTTATAAGGAATATTTTCTCCGTGGAGTAGCCCACATTGGTTGAACCATGTTAAATCATGTCTCTCCTATGTGTGATGTTTTGTGTAATGCTTACTGCTTTAATATTTCTAATGTTGTCATATGGATTGAAATTTTTTTATCTTATATTGTCCATCCCCCCTCTCGATATAAGATTATGTTTTTCACCTTTAGGACTAATCAATTCCACACCATCTCCACTACCTTGTTTGGATTTATATCCATCAAATTTAAGAAATAAAACAAGATTTTCATCCTTAATTGGATTAGTTGATGGTATTTAATTTTCATATTTACCTATATCCAATCTTGTTTTCAAAGTGTAAACACCTAACTTAGATTCATTGTAAAAAAATTCATTGGTTTTGTTATATTCAGTAATCAAATCCCTGAGTCTAGGTTCTCTTTCAACTATGATTTAGTTATCAACACTCTTCCATGGTAGCCACATATGTGAAAAATTTGTGGCCATGTATCCGTTTAAGTTCCTAGACCAATCTTTGCTCAACAACATTCCATACCTATCAGGAATATCTACAACATGTATATCAATATACTGTTGTATACTAGCCTCTCAGGCTAGCTGTATGTGAATATTCTTAAGCATTCCAACCACATTAACTTCAGATTTATCTAATTGGATAACTATCCTGTTAGAAGGGATGGGTTTCAAACCCAAATTTTTACAAATAATGTGAGGCATAACATTACTAGATGCTCTTGAATAAAAATAATAATTGTGCATTTTTCTCCTTGCAATTATTAAGGTTAAAATAAAGGGATGAGCTTCTCTTTTGTCCCTTCATGAGGCAAATTGCGTGACCATGGCTTTCTAGAATTCATTTTTGGTTTGATTACCAAAACCCTATATCAAAAGATCGTATTGATTAGTCAACTTAGCAACATCAAAGAAATATATACTCGCTTTTATTTTCTTTAAATCCTCCATAATATTATAGGTAATTTTGTCATGTGGTGGTTGAGGCATTCAACCTTAGATGGAGGTATGGGATTGTTCATAGCTTGTATGTCATGAGGAATGATGGTGTCATTTGGGGGAGTAGAAGAATTAAAATGAGCTTTAGTCTTACTCCTAAGATTGTAATTATGATTCCACTTTTTAAATTGTCTAAAAGCTTGAACTTCCTCTTCTATAGACCCATCACACCCTTCTTCATCATCTTCATTTGAATCAAATGTTTCAACTACTGGCGTTGATTCTTTCTCTTTACTAGTACTAGTCTGTTGGGAAGGATTTTTATCTGAAATAACTTCCATGTTATCCATCTCTTTTTGTAGAATGTCTAAAGTTGTTTTGAATTTAGGGCACTCATTCTCACTATGTTGTGTCGTGAATGTACTATACACCAATTGTTTAAATCCAAATCTAAAATACTGACAATGGTGTTGGTTTTATTGGAACTAGTGATAGCATTGTTATGATTAACCATGGGACTAGCTACTCCTCCATTGTTCATACAAGTATGCCAGTTTTTTCTATGAAAACTAAAATTCCTATTTTAATGAGATTTTTTAGGCAATTATTTCAGCATTTGAACCATGTCACTACCAAGTTTTTGGATAACCCATTGTAGGTCTTTAACTTGATAATTAGGTTTGTTATTTTATCCTACAATAGGTTGATTGGTTGTGTTACTTGTAGTGGTAGTGGGATTTAGAAAACTGGGCAAACTTTGATTTTGGACCACCTGTGGAAACACTGTATTGTTTTGATGAAATGTTGAAACATTTAGAGTGGGTGTTGTATTAAAGAATGAAGGTATGATTTAAGCATTTTTTTCCACCATTTTATGAGTGGTGAATTGATTTTCTAAATATAGTAGAGTGGTAGGATAAGTGGATATGGTAGGTGGATTGCATGGCAAATTGAAGTTATTGAATGGCATGGCATTCAACATAGGTATTTGTTGAGACAAATCTTGATTGATCATAGGCACTTGATTATAAGCACCTGGTTATCCTATGGAAGGTAATTGTCCTATCCCAAATCCTTGTGGCATCAATTGTTGTTATGCAGTCAATGCCTCATTGTATGTCATGGGAAGGGTAGTGATTTGAGGATTTCTCCTTACAAACATAGATGTTAAAGGGTCCAATACCCTAAAATACATTTTTATGGCAGCATCTTATTGAAGAGTATAAGGAGCAACTAACCTGTCATATAACTTATGGAAGAGAGTATTGAACAATCTCAAAGGATCATTACACTTCCTCTTGGCTAATGCAAACTGATGATAGATTATAGTAGGATTTATGGGTACCCTAAATTGATTCATGAAAGTTATTTTTAATTGATTCCAAGGTGCAATGAAATTGGTACATAAACTAATGTACCAATCATATGCCATTTCATCTAGAGTAAGTGGAAACATTCTACAAGCAACATCCTCGTGTTCAACTTGCAGTCTAATCATTGCATATTTGTAAGCTTGAATATGCTCTTCAGTAATTCTAATTCCATCATGTTTATATTTAGGTAAATACCTTTCTGTATTTTTGGGAATGTCATGGGTATCTCTAGAAATGTTTAAATGACTGCTATAGGCACCTAATCAAGCTATAAATCCTACCATTGGAATTATAAGTGAAGGGACAAATGGGATGATGGATATGTTAGGAAGTGAAGTCACTATGCAATACAGACAGCTAGGAAAGAGGTCTATAGCAGTCCAAAGTAGGCCATATGTCTGACCTGCTAGACATCTGGGTCAGACGTATAGACAGTAGGCTAGATGTCTAACTTGCTAGATTTGTAGGCCAAACATCTGGGCTACCAAACATCTAGGTTGCTAGACATCTAGTCTAGACATCTGGGTTGCCAGATGTTTAGCCTACTAGACATCTAGGCCAGATGTCTGGGCTACCAAACATCTAGGCTAATAGATGTCTAGGTCAGACGTCTAGGCTAGTAGACGTCTAGGATGCCAAACATCTAGGCTAGTAGACGTCTAGGCCTGAAATCTGACCAAGTAGACATTTAGGCCAAATGTTAAAGCAAGTAGACGCTAAACCAAGCACATGTTAAACCAAGTAGACATTAATCCAAGTAGACATCAAAGTAGTGGACATCTAGGTAGATGATATTTTATGAAAGATGAACTATTTCTATTTCGTATGAAGACACTATTTTATAGAGGGAACGGTTGGGATCATATGGTGATGACCATCAGTAATTCATCATCAAGAACTCTCAAATTTTATGATGTGGTAATTGCTTTGTTGACAGAAGAGTTGAGGCAAAAAATGTCTCTATAACCCTCGACCAATGAAGCCCTATCTACAAGAGGTCGATCCTTCGAGGGGAGTAAACAAGGTAGAAAATAGTACAGATCTAATTTTAAAGGATGTAAGAAAAAAAAAAATGTTGCCATTGTGGGAAGCCAGGACACTCCAAGAAGGACTACTGGCAATTAAAGAATGGTGAAAAGTAAAATCATCCATCAGTTGAGACTAGTGCAGTAGATTCAAGAGAGACAAAAACATGTGAAGTCTTCTATTATCAGTAATAGTAGATCAATTTTATATACCTGGGTTTTGGACTCAGGAGCATCCTTCCACATGTCTCCCCATAGAAACCAGTTTGACAAATATCAGTCGTACTATGGTGGAAAGGTCTATTTGGGTGATGATCACCCTTGAGAAATTGTGAGAAGAGGGGATATAAGGATCAAGTTGGACGATGGTAGAGAAAGGATGTTATGTAATGTGTGACATGTACTTGATTTGAGGAAGAATTTGCTCTCAATAAAATGATGGATAAGATAGGGTATTCTATCACCTTTTGTAACAACTACTACAAGATTACTAGAGGAGCTCTTGTAGTAGCAAAGGGAGAATCTTATGGGACTTTATACCATTTATGTGGTGATACGGTGACAAACCATGCAATAGTAGCAACCTTAGTTTAGGATGCAGTAATGCTATGGCATCAACTCCTGGGCCATATGAGTGAAAAAGACCTAAAAAATTTGCATGAAAGAGGTATGCTTTTTGGGATTAAGTCTTGTAATTTAGACTTATGTGAGCACTGTATTTTTGGTAAATAGAAGAGGGTTCGGTTTACTGCAAGTCCCAATAAGAGTTCTTATTTTCTACAACTTATACATTCGGATATATTTGGACCAGTCCCCACTCAGTCCTTGAATGGTGCCATCTATTTTCTAACTTTTATAACTGATTATTCTAGGAGAGTGTGGGTGTATCTGAAGAAGAAGTCAAAAGCTTTGTAAAAATTTAAAGAGTTCAAATCTCGGGTAGAGAAGCATTTGGGCAAGTCGATTTTATGTATTAAGTCAGATAATGAGGGTGAATATTGCTCCAAGGAATTTGAAAAATTTTGTATGCAGGAAAGTATTAAGCACCATAATATTGTACCATACACTCCACAGAAAAATGGTGTGGTTGAGCGGATGAATCGCACAATCATAGAACATGCAAGAAGCATGCTTAGCACAGCCATGTTGGAGAAAAATTTATGGGTGAAGGTTGTTAATATAGTTGTTTATCTTATTAACAGGTCACCTACAGTAATGTTGGATGGTCATATTTTGAAGGAGGTTTGGTTTTATAAGCTAGTTGATTACTCTCATATGCATACCTTTGGTTGTGATGTGTTTGCCCATGTACCCAAAGAAAAAATGTCCAATATTGAACCAAAGTCAAGCAAATGTGTTTTTCTCGGCTATGGAGATATAGTGAAGGGGTATAGACTATGGGATCCTACTGCCCACAAGGTAATTATTAGTCGGGATGTAATTGTTGATGAAAAATCCATGCAAAGGAAGGAGGTACAACAAAATCCTAATGTTGTACCTATTGAAGTAGAATTGAGTGAAGTTGAATATGAAAATCAGCATATTGAAGTTTTTTATCAGCATGCAGAACAACAAGTAGAGCAGCCACAACGGTCACAAGATCAAGATCCATAATCAAAAAATAATTGGGTTAGAAGATCTACACATACACAAAAGTTTCTGGAAAGGTATTCTCATGTGTATCAGTCCTCTTTTGCTTTGTTAACTAATGATGGTGAACCTAGTTCATTTCAGGAAGCTAGAGAGTCTAAAAATGCAGAAAAGTAGAGGAAATATATGGAGGAGGAAATAGAGGAAAGAATAAAACTTGGGAACTTGAGGATATCCCACCTGGAAGAAAGACTGTTGGAAACAAGTGGGTGTACAAAGTGAAGAAGAATAGTTATGGGTTGTTAGAATGCTATAAAGCTCACTTGGTAGCAAAGGGCTATGTGTAGAATTCAGGTGTTGAATTTAATGAAATTTTCTCTCCAGTTGTGAAGATGACTACTATTAGAGTTCTACTTGCACTTGTAGCTACACAATATTTGGAATTGGATCAACTTGATGTAAATATTGCTTTCTTGCATGGTGATCTCGAGGAAGAGATATATATGGATCAACCTAAGGGCTATGAAGAAAGAGGTAAAGAGCATTTGGTTTAAAGACTGAAGAAATCACTGTACAAGTTGAAACAGGTGCTAAGGATGTGGTACAAGAAATTTGACACCTTCTTGAAGAGCCAAGGTTTTAGCAGGAGTGAAGTTGACCATTGTGCATACTATAAGAGGTTTGATGATGATATTTTAATTATTTTTTTGTTGTATGTTGATGATATGTTGGTTGTAGGCCCCAACATGAAGAAAATCATTGATCTTAAGGCTTAGTTGGCTAGGACATTTGAAATGAAGGATTTAGGAGCAGCAAACCAAATTTTAGGGATGAATATACATAGGAATAGAAAAGGAAGAAATATATGTTTAAGTCAAAAGTCATATGTGGAAAATATTCTACAGTGCTTCAATATGTAGAATGCTAAACCGGTTAGTACCCCACTTCTTCCACGCTTAAAGTTGTATTCCAATCAATGTCCTAGAATTGGAAGCAAAGAATATAAGCATATCTTATGTATCGTATTCATCAGTAGTAGGAAGCCTCATGTATGCCATGGTGAGCACCAGATCGAATATTGCCCAAGCAATGGGAGTAGTCAGCCAGTACATGGCAAATCCTGGTAAAGAGCACTGGAATACGATGAAGTGGATATTCAGATATTTAAGAGCCACTTCAGATGTCACCATTTACTTTAGATCGATAGATTTGCAAGTTATAGGTTTTTGTGGATTCTGAATATGGTGGAGATACAAATGGGAGAAAGTGCACTATAGGATATACCTTCACTCTTGCTGGTGGAGCGATGAGTTGGGCTTCTAAGTTGCAGTCTATTGTGGCTTTATAAACCATTGAAGTAGAATATATTGTAGTGACTCACACCAACAAAGAGGTAATTTGGCTAGAGTGGTTGTTGGGTGACTTCAAGGTAATGCAGGAGAAAATTACATTGTATTGTGATAGCCAGAGTGGTATTCAGCTAGTTAAGAATCCAACATTTCATGATCACATGAAACACATTTATGTCAAGTACCACTTTATCAAAAATATGGTGGAAGAAGGTAGGATCCTGTTGCAAAAAATTGATACTGAAGTGAATCCTATAGATATGCTTACAAATCTGGTCAAGTTAGAGAATTTTGAATGGTGTATAACTTCTCTAGGCTTTTTGAAAAAGTAACAAGGGTAGCATTGGGCAATTGGCACTGGATGAAGATATTTGGTAGAAGAATTCCTAAATATTGACTTCAAGTGGGAGAATTTTAGGAAGTGAAGTCACTATGCAGTACAAGAAACCAAGAAAGAGGACTGCAGTAGTTCAAATCATACCAAATGTCTGACCTGCTAGATATCTGGGTCAAACATCTAGACAGCAGGCTAGACGTCTAACCTGCTAGACATATAAGACAGACGTCTAGGTTGCTAGATGTCTAGGCCAAATGTTTAGGCTACCAGATGTCTAGGCTGCTAAACATCTAGGCCAGACATCTAGGCTACCAAAATTTTAGGTTGATAGACGTCTGGGCTACCAGACATCTAGGTTGGTAAACATCTAGGCTGACGTCTGACCAAGTAGACATCTAGGCTACTAGACATCTAGGCCTGATGTCTAACCAAGTAGACGTCTAGGCCAGATGTAAAACTAAGTAAATGTCAAACCAAGAAGATGTCAAACCAAGTAGATGTCAAAGCAGTGGACGTCTAGGTAGATGACAGTTGGCGAAATACAAATTGTTTTAGTTTTGTATGAAGATGAACATTTTTGCATAGGTCTCCTCGAGGAGAGGAACCAAACAGTTGGGGCCTTACTTGCTTTCTCTATAAAAGGGACTTGATCCCTTGCATATGTGTGTGTGAAAACATTGAGAAACGTGAATGTAAAGTTTGCTGAAAATAATAAAAGAAGTTGCCATTACCTTGTGGTTTTTCCTGCACATTATAGGTTTCCACGTAAATATTTGTGTCACTTGGGTTGTTTCTAATTTCTATATTTTTGTTACTGTGCTTCCTCTTGCAAGTATAAATCTAAAGAATTTTCTAACAGGGTAGTAATGAATCGCTACTAGGTGGAATAACAATCGACTGACTCTTGGACCTTCTGATCCTCCTTGTAGGAAAAATGCTATGGAAAATAGTATCTTTAGAAGCCTTAGATCTTGTTATTATGGTTTTTGATTCCAGCCTTAACAATGAAGACAAGAAGTGCTTAATGCTCTTGAAATGAAATGATTTCCAACTTTCAAAATTTCCAATATATTGCCAACATGAAATGTTTTCTTATGAATACTCTTGCAGAATACCTTGCTTCAACAAATTGCAATGGTGAAATTCAGTGCAGTCCAACAACTTGGTAGGAGATGTTTCTTCAAAAAAAATAAAAATCCAACATGCACTTCCTACAAAAACTCTCTGACCCCTCTTTTGCTAGCTTGAATGGATATTTAAAACTTTGAAAACCTTTCATTTCTCTTCCTCCTATTGAGTCTCATAACGCTTTTTAAACAATCAAATCCGTTCTCCTTTTTATTCCCCTCGCTTTGTAACTGCAATGATTTCCTTCATCTTCTTTCGCCTTCATTATTTTAGGCATTACACCTTTGACTGCAAAGTTGCATGTCATAAATTTCTCTTTATTTATAATATCCACCAAATATGTTTTGTCTGATGTGGCTGCCACTATCAAGACATCCTCCACTGCCTCCTTATAAACATCACCAAACTTCTTCGATTCCATGCTTTGTGTGATTCTATAATTATTCACATATTAAACTGCAACTATTTTGATGTGATTCTGTGATGATTTCCAACTTAAAATTTCTATTGCGTGATTCAGTGGATTCATCATTAGAAAACATGATATACTACTATACTCCTACATCACGTAAGTGGATAAGCTTTGTAATGAGCCAAAAGTGTTGGCTTTATTTGCCCTTGTCTGGGCTTTGCTTCAGCTCGGTCAATATCGACATAAGAACACATAATGAAACATTGTGCCTCAAACCTTGCTTGAGTGTTTTAGCTATATTACTCAAATCCAACATAGACTGCTCTTTGATATCATAATATGGGGACTTTGTGAGATTCTACATGTAGAATCAGTAATGCTCTTCACCTTTGCTTAGACGACAATATCCATAAAACTACTCGTTCACCATGATGCAACCAATCTTGGAGTATGCATGCCATTCAAGCAAAGCCACATTCGTTTATTGGAGTTCTTGCTATTACTAATTTTATCCAATGAATATTTTTGTATTGCTGCAACTATCATATTTATGAAATATGACTCCTTTGGCTTGTGTTTACATTGAATATCCAACATTTCGATAGCTTCATTTTGAGCCTCATCTTTAGACTTTGAAAGAGATGCAAAGAACTTGTGCAGCCTCACTTTCGACTCTGCAAACTCCTCCTCGAAGCTCTTCCATGGTATTGGATGCATTCTGGATGGTGAGAAGTCGAAGCCGTTACAGTAGATTTTTTGTAGCTTTCCAGTAGCTTCCTACTGCAAGTTCATGTCATTTTCCATCATTTTCTAGATAGTATCTATGGGGACTAAGAAACATATATTGACAATATTATTGTTGTAGATAGTAGACATTGTCACAGTAGTATTGCAGAGGTATATGAGTGTGGAAAGCAACCATCTCTTACAACCGTAGAATATTGGCAGAGCCATCATTAAAGATACCTTACATCTTCAGGCCACCCTATCACTCCTATTGAGGATACCACAACTCATCCATGTTGATGTGTTTACAGCAAACACATGTAAAACTTATTTCTATGCGAACAAAAATAGTTCACCACAGTTCAGATTTTACCTTGAAATACATCCCATTTTTTGGAAGAAGTGAGGTCATCATTAGGCTATCCAAGTCACCTGATAGTTGCAACCACAGTGCACATGATTGAAGATACCCTTCCATATTTGTGGGCGGTCCAAATTTCTTCGGGAATATTTCCTAGAGTAATAAATATTCGTATTTTCCCAAGATTTCTTACACCATGTTAACTGATGAAAAATGAGCAGTGGCTTTGCCAATGCCCAACAATCCATATTGGTATCTGTATATAACTGATTTCTTTACATAAATAGGAACACCCTCATTACAAATACCATCCAATGTCATAACATTAATGGCTTCTTCAGTTGTTTGAACTTCAACCAAGGTGGATATGTTCTTCTAGTTGATGTAGACATTTACCATAGCATCTAGTAGTGTGTTTTCAATGAAATCCATCACCTAACTAAAATACGTAACGACACCGTGTTCATTGGTAGTTGGAGGATTCTCTTCACCCAGGACACCGACGATGCAACTAGAGCTTCTGATGTGCACACCATGGACACAAATGACAAAACATGCCCCGAATAGCTTGAAATTGCAATGCATATATCATTTCATTTCTACTTTTACCTTTGTTTCTAAAAGGTCAATGACTTACATTATTTATGAACGATTTTCTGAAAGAACCAAGAGGGCTTCATTGTTGTGCCTCCAAGCTTAGTTATACAATAGCCTAAGCATGCTCCCAAACACTGATCAAAATTTGTAGTGTTTTGTGAAAATTGTTTGCAGGTTTTTTAGTGAATACACACTCTAAGCTATGAAATTGATTTAGAAGCCACAAAATCGCTTATAGGTCACGAAATCACTCTAAGTAGACATCCATACTAGGTAGGTGTTTTTTTAGACTTGTTTTAGTTTTATACTTTTATTTTCAATGCTATATTTGCTTTATTCTTAAATCCCTATGAAAAGAGATTCAAAAATACCAAAATAAAAATGAAATGCATGTAGCTTAAAAACTATTTGATTACATTTTTGTCTTCAAGTAAAGTTAAAATTGCATATAATTTAAGTTATAGTTGCATTTGGCTCAAACTTAGGTGTTTGTAAATCAAAAGGAACGTATTTGAACAAAAATCCTTGGCTAGACTTAGAAGTAGTCTATACTGCCTCTACCTATGCTACCTGAAGCTCCTCCCGTAGAAAGCGATAAACTTCATTGCTCGTAGCAAGTGCGACCCTCACCTACTATTGCACCTAATCCTATAGTTGTGATAGCTTAGTATCCAACATTCAAATGTACTCCTCCTAAGGCACTAACTATACGCTTTGAGCCACTTATTGTACACTCTGGGTAATCATCTCCATCTCCAACTCCTCCACTCGTTGGATCTCCTCTCTACCACTAGCTACACCTACCTCACCAAATATTTCTACCTGTACACATGGCTACTTGGGTGCCTCCATATTCTTGGGTCTCTGTGCATCCCTCTACCCAGGTCCATCCACCTCCCTCTAACAAGCAACCTCTTGTACTGCAAGTTGCATCCTGTGATCCACTACTAGTCATGCGGGTGAAGCCATATCAAGAGTGATCCTAAGGGGTCTAATCTCTCGATACCACCTTTGGTATCCATCCTCCACCCCTACATCATCCAACCTTGAGCCTACCAAAAGAGGGTCATACTCATTTGGCTCCAAAAATTGGGTAACATCAGGGTCACCACCTATACATGGTGGATCCCTTATCACATGTTGAAACCAGACATCACCTAGCTCTGGTTGCATTACCTAAACTATCACTATACGTGATCAAAATGATACAACTCTACCTATTACTTCTCCAAACATAGCCACCAAATCCTCTACACATGAGCTAACTCCACACCATCCTCATCCCAACGTAGGTGCATCTATCATGGCCTCCATAACACCCATCGCGGATGTAAATCATCCACCACTCACCTAGTTGCATCCAACTAACCATTTCCTCTATGCCCTCCCCTAAAAGGATCCCATCGATACACAACTACCTACCTTGCATCAACAATTTTTGAGGAAACCCATCAGGCCTCCACACTGCCAAATACTCCCAAAACCATATCTAGAGTAGGTGGTGAGGAAAAAGTAGCGATGTCATTTATACATAAAATTATATAATATCCTATACAAACGATACAATACAAAGGGCCCCATGCAAAATGCATATTGGTATCCCTCATATCTACCACTACTCCATCCAAGGTCCATGGTAGATATCACCTGCTCATATGATAGGTCAATAATCCAACAACCACTCCACTCAACACAATTGTTAGTGTAGAAATACTTGGTCTCCCTACCATCCCATCTAAACTGGTATCACACTGACGAACATCATAATGTTGATCCTCGGTCAACTATTCCAAATCCTTCATTTGTACCATAGACTGGTACACTACCTATCCTCTAATCAAAATCATAAAAATTTGCCACACATCCTCTAAAGAAATTGTCATCTCTCTTGTGGGCAACCAGAATATCGATGATGTTGGATACCACCTCTCCACCAATACCATAAAAATTAAGTAATCTATGTTGATGATGTTGGGCATCTCTGCTGCATGGAGAAGTCCCATCTGCTCTATCACATTCCTCTCTACCTGAGTGAGCTCCCTCACTCTCTCCTCAAAACCATTGCAACACCACTCCCAAATATCGAGAGTTCCATACTGCAACCAAAAACATCAACATACAACATCATCAGTTCATCATCAAAATCATAGCAATAAGCAAATTTTATAAGGCTTTACAAATTTGTAGTGAATTCACTAGGGTTTCACGAATTTGCAGTGAATTGACTAGGTTTTCATGAATTCACTTGGTTTTTGCCAATTTTTAAAACCCTAGTGAATTGGAAAATTCACTAGGGTTTTGTCAATTCGCAAAACCTTAGTGAATTGGAAAATTTGTGAGCTATGCGATAAAAATCCACCCTAAAAAATCTAGAAAAAAAAAAGATAAAACATAAATTTGCAAGCAAAAGGTAATTTACCACTCACCCATATCTGCCCAATTGCTCCATCATTGTCTATGTGCACAATTTCTGCTCTATGGGTAGGAAGTGTCATTTTTCTCCAGAGCTCCAAACTAGAATGTTGAATGGTAAAAATGAATTGGTTTTTACCCCCACATTCCATTTTAACCCACCCATTCTTTTATTTTTTTCATTTTTCAAATCTTTCCTTTTTCCTCAGTCGTTTCGAGTTCCATTAGGAATATTATATTCCTCATGCAACTCGAGGGGGAACCCTGACATAAAAACTCATTAATCATTTTCATGTATCAATTTTTGTGCTAAAAAAAATTATTAATGGAAAATTTACACGAACCATCCATCCTAAACCATCTATCCTTTTTTTGCCCACATCAGCCATTACCGCCCTCGCTTAAGTATCTACATATTTCTTTGATGCATCTATGAATTATAAATACGCCAAAGGAGTAAAATATAGACAAGGATTTCTGAACCAAGTCATAATCTTTCTCCTCACCTAGAACATGTAACTATGAACCCATATTTTTTCTCACAACATCAAAACCATTTGTCAACCTCCATTTTTATCTTTTAGCTCATTTTTAATGAGTTTGTGGCCTCTAATTATAGGTTATGAATTTGCTAAATTAGGAAGCCACCTAACCACCCGAACTGCAATTCAATTTTTTTTTAAATCGATCTAACTTCCCATGTTTGGTGAATTCATGGCCTCTAATTTTAGGCCAAAAAATCACTCGGATTTGGAATTTCCCCAAACCATTTAATGTCTTGAGAAACCATCCTGAATCTCTTGATTTTTTTGTTTGGTTGCATCGATCCAAGTTATAAAAAAGGCACTCTATCTCCCAAATAAGACTAATGAAGGAATGTGTTGATGAATGCATAAATAAGAAAACTAAGAGAAGCTAAAGAGTGAAATATTAATGCATGTTGAGTGTAAAAACGCTTTTGAAGCTTGAGTTATTTCACTGGAATCAAGTCATCTGGTATTTGTTTCAATGTTATTATTTCAATTTTGCCCTCGCACTTTATATTTTTGCATTCTAGTTAAATTTGTAAGACTTTTCACAAATTCGCTTACAAGACATGAATTCACCTTACAGGCCATGAATTCACTAACCTATGACTTGGGGGTAAATATTTGTCTTCAAAAGCACTAGCTCACTTTATTTGCTTCAGTTAGATCATTTTGTCTCAGCTAGCATTCTGTTGTTTAGCATTGCTTGTGTCATTTCATCTCTACTTTTACCTTTATTTCTAGAAGGTCAATGACTTATATTGTTTATGAATGGTGCTAAAATAACCAAGGGGATTTATTGTTATCCCTCCAAACTCAATTATACAACAACCTAAGCAATATCCCAAACACTGATCAAAATTTATAGTGTTGTGTGAAAATTATTTATAGTTTTTCAGTGAATATGCACTCTAAGCTATGAAATCAATTTAGAAGCCACAAAATCACTTACAAACTGTGAAATAGCTCTGATTAGGCATCTAGATCAAGTAGGTATTTTTTTAGGATTGTTTTAGTTTTATACTTCTATTTTCAATGCTATATTTGCTTTGTTCTTAAATCCTTATGAAAAGAGATTCAAAAATACCAAAATGAAAATGAAATGCATGTAGCTTAAAAACTTTTTGGTTGCACTTTTATCTTCAAGGAAAGTTAAAATTACATATAGTTTAAGTTAAAGTTGCATTTGGCTCAAACTTAGGTGTTTGCAAATCAAAATGAACACATTTAAACAAACACCCTTGGCTAGACTTAGAAGTAGTCTATAAACACTTCTTGTTGAACCTAAATTTATACAACCTCACCAAAGGAGATATGCCACCAGGTATCCCTCACATCGAGGTGTAGGTGTGTAAAAGTCTCATCCCCCTTCTAGGTATGGATCCATTTTACCTAGAGGGAAAAGGGTGCCAATTTTTCCCTCTACAAGACGGTTCCTTGTTAATATTTTGATCCTGGTGTACCATGTTCTTTAAGCTATGATCTATATTTTATTCATAGGCTAAAGCCTTGAAATAATTGGTATTTCTTCCAATATACTTACTAATCTCTATTTTTTATTTACTTTCATCTATCTAGAACTTTTTTTGTGGAATTTGAAAACCATCCTCATCCATATCCATTTGTAAGTTTCTCTTGGGTTTTCTACATATGTTTCTACTAGACTCTTCTTAGGGCATGATATCTCAATATGCCTCACCTCGTGACATATTATACATTTGAAAGATATGTTTTCATAATTCATGGTTTGGGTTGATAACTTACCCTTGTACTTATGAATAATTTATTCTAGTAAAGGTTTACTAATATCAATCATGACCTCAAGCATAGATAAGAAAGAGTCCATATTTTATAGTTTTTGAAATCTCAAGGAATTATCCCAAAGTGTTGTCTATTGCCTTAAAGGTATCTATTTTCCATGATTCAATGGGCAACCCATACATATTAAATCATACCAATACTAGGGATAGATATATGTATTTAGGTGCAAAGTCTTAAAACAAATGGGTAAGGAAGAGTCCTACTCTTCCCATAAATCGAGGACCCCATTTCAATATTATCTCTTTTCTTCCCAAAATAGAAAATAGATAGGAAGAAATTTTTGGGAAGAAAGGATAAACTCACTCCTAGAGATTTACATCTCCTGTCAATCCATTTTCTCAAAGCTAAAGCCCCTGGCCAAGACCCATTAAATTTACCAATGATTATCTTATATTTGAGCAACAAGGATTATTTATCTATGAGGTCCTCCCTAACCTCTACTACTAGGGATGATTCTATGGGTTAAACTATAAATCAGTCCATGGGAAGGAAACTATAACTCGATATCTATTGAAATTTACCAGTATATTCTTCAAGAATATGACCTTGCTCCTTGAGTTTGATACTAACAATAACAAGTTTGTTGGGCTATTTTCCAAAGTGGTGTTGTCCATGCCCTCGTCAATATTCTTCAAAATAGGTTCAATGAGTTTGGTAGGTCCCTACCAAAAAATGTGTTTGATAAGGAGCAGGTGCCTTCTTTGTGAACAACAATAGGTTCCATATAGAAAGCCCCTATTTTTGTTATTATTTTTACCAACAAAAACATAAGTGGATGCCTACCTGTAAGCCTAGGTCAAATGTCTATAGGTTCCATCTAGAAATCCCCTCTAAACTTGGGAATGTCTCTATTTTTTCTATTGTTTTTATCAACAACTTAAGAGGATGTATGCCTCTTGGCCTAGGTGAAATATCTCCTACCCTCAATGAGATCATACTTAACAACAATTTATCCACCTGCATGTATTCTAAAATCAGGAAGCTAAAGAACTAGATTGTGTTTGATGTAAGCTTCAATAATCTAGTTAGATATTTGCTAGATAGTATTGGAGAGATGGTCAGCTTGGAATATTTGAAATATTTCTCACAATAAGCTGAGGAAATATCCCTAAGAGCATATGTGCATTACCCAATTTATTGAATTTTGCATTTCCTATAATTACTTAGCTAGGGAGACACCCAATATTTTTAAGCTTCATTCAAGATATGTAATAATACCCTTTTGCATTGGATTACTCTAAATCTACCCCTTATTATCCAGTAAACACTCCATTTGAATACCTCGTTCCATATCTACCCCCACATTCTTCTTCACCACCTCCACCATCTCTTCCTACCTAATCCACCTCTGTCATCTTCTTCACTACTTCCACCATCTCCCTCTCCACCACCTCCTATTCATTGTGTTCTTCCACCTCCACCTCAACCTTCACCATATCCTCAACCACCAATGTACCTTCCTCTACCATCCCCACCTCCACCACATTCTCCTTCACCTTCATCCAATTCTCCTTCTCCTCTAGTCCACCATTCCTCTACACTCCCACCTTCCTCTTGCATAGAAATTTGATCTCCATCCTATTCATATCCACCACCAGTAGAGTATTACCATAACCCACCTCCACCCCATTTTCCTCCCACTTCTTCACTTCTCCATTCCCCCCTACCACCGAGCTCACCATCTCCCCTGAACCTTGCAATAAATACCCACATCCATCTCAATCACCTTCACCACTGCTCTAAGAAAACTACTAATAAACCACCACTATCTACCCCATCTCCTTCTCATATGCACCATCCTCCACCACCATATCCATCTCCATTTCCCTCTTCTCCACTTGTATCATCACCTCCTTGCAATTAAGAAATGTTTTCAACACCCTCAGTATCATAAGAAGGAAATCTTCCATTATCTATGTATGTATTGAAATGCATCACTTGTACCAACTATTGGGTTCGATATAAGTCTCCACCTACTCAATTGATTATTTTTTATAGCTTCTATTTCTCTTGGTTTCATCACTATTTTTTCAATATCCTATCAGATTCCTTGAATGGGTGAAACTTCCTTCCAATATTTGAAATATATTTCCTATGAATACAATAGCAAGGGCCATATTTTGCATGATTAGATGGTCAGAATTTTAACCTTCATTTCTTTTTTATTGGAAAGAAGCCATTGAGATTTTTGGAAGCAATCTATATTTATTAATCAGTCATGCATTGTTTAGCATCAAGTCACATTCATTGGAAAGAAGCAATGGACAATCCACAAAAGGACTAACACTATAAATGTTTTTTCAAAGTAAAATGGTAACATTTAATTTGGGAACTATAAAAACATGAATTAGCAACGCTGATCCTAATTTACAATAAGAAATCAATACAAATTTGATCATGAAATACCAATACCATTGCAATGCAAACTGCTATGACAACATTGACCAAAATGTTACACCCCTATATATATATATATATATATATATATATATATATATATATATATATATATATATTATCACCTATCTCGGGTAGGTTTTTCTATGAAGTATGTTCCAAAATAATTATCTTGAGCATATACATGATTGTTGTAAGGTCAGACTCTGCGTCTAATGATTTGCATAGCGGTAGGATATGAATGTTTAGAATTGAAATATTTAAATATTATTATGAATGGTTTATTATTTTTTGTAATATTAAAACTCTTGTTGTTTCTAAATACATACATACATACATACATACATATATACATACATATATATATATATATATATATATATATATATATATATTGTGTTTTCTAAATAGAGATTTAAATATGATGATCTTTGGTTCTTGATGAAGATAACATATAAAATATACGATAAGAGAAATATATATCATAAAATTTATAAATGATGTGAGTATAAATATTATTAATTGTGTGAATAAATGTCATGGTTTTTAGATCTTAATGCTTTGAATTATTGTATTATGGTAGTGAAGGGTATTTAAGTACATATGATGCATAATTTAGGCATAGAAAACCTCCTAAAAAAATCAAATAAACTTTGCAACTAGTTTGTCTTATACTACATGCATGTACATTGTGAAGGGTGGATAGATCAAATGCCCTATCTGATAGTCTCACAATGACACTGAGAGGAGGGTGTGAATCAGTGTAGCTATTTAAATTCAAATCTACAACTCTTAATGCTGAAAAAATGAAAACTTAAAATCAAATAAAGCAAGTATAACAAGAGAGCATTTCACAACACACGATGTAACGAGGTTCACCAATTTGGCTACTCCTCAAAAATGACTGCTTGGACTCCCATCCAAATCTAGTCTTTGCAAAATACCAATTTTATAATCAATTTACCAGCACCCACTGGAAGGAGCACCAACCCTTGGTTTATCTGCATCAACAGAAAGGAGCACCAACCCCTGATTTACCAGCACCAACTTGGACTTCTGTTCTAAAACTAGAAGATTGACATAAATATGCCTTCACTTTTACAAGACCTTGACTGGTCTATTGCTTTCTCAACATTTCTTACTCTTCACACAACACACATTGTGCTCGCTCGGCTCTAGCGCACTCTCCTCGTGCTTCACATACCGCACACCTCTCTCACTCTCCTCTTGCTCTCTTCACAAGATTAAATCCGCCTCACGTTAATCCCAAGTGCTTTCACTCAGTTTCAACATATTTTTAATTCTCCACGCAGACCTCCTTTTATAACCTTTTCTCTGTAACTGCACCTATAACTATCGTACTGACTTCTCCTGTAACTGCACCTGTAACTGTTGTATCGACATCTTCTGTAACTACACCTATAACTGTCGTATCGACTTCTTCTATAACTGCACCTGTAACTGTTGTATCGACTTTAGTTAACTGTCACATATCTTCTTTCGGCTTATTTCTATTCTTAGCTCGTGCTGAAGCGACCTGTCATGAAATCGCGACACGTTTGCCTTTTTGTCCTCTTCTCGACTTGTACCCACGAAAATACAACATGTCGCAATATCGCATAATTTATTATGGTAGTGAAGGGTATTTAAGTACATATGATGCATAATTTAGGCATAGAAAACCTCCTAAAAAAATCAAATAAACTTTGCAACTAGTTTGTCTTATACTACATGCATGTACATTATGAAGGATGAATAGATCACATGCCCTATTTGATAGTCTCACAATGACACTGAGAGGGGGGGTGAATCAGTGTAGCTATTTAAATTCAAATCTACAACTCTTAATTTTGAAACAATGAAAACTTAAAATCAGATAAAGCAAGTATAACAAGAGAGCATTCCACAACACACGATGTAACGAGGTTCACCAATTTGGCTACTCCTCAAAAATGACTACTTGGACTCCCGTCCAAATCCAATCTTTGCAAAATACCAATTTTAAAATCAATTTACCAGCACCCACTAGAAGAAGCACCAACCCCTGGTTTATCTGCATCAACAGAAAGGAGCACCAACCCCTAATTTACCAACACCAACTAGAAGGAGCACCAACCCTTGATGCCAAGCACCAACTTGGACTTCTGTTCTAAAACTAGAAGATTGACATAAAGATGCCTTCACTTTTATAAGACCCTGACTGGTCTATTACTTTATCAAAATTTCGTACTCTTCACACAACACACACTGTGATCGCTCGGCTCTAGCACACTCTCCTCGTGCTTCACATACCGCACACCTCTCTCACTCTCCTCTTGCTCTCTTCGCAAGATTAAATCCGCCTCGCGTTAATCCCAAGCGCTTTCACTCAATTTCAACATATTTTTAATTCTCCATGCATACCTCCTTTTATAACCTTTTCTCTATAACTACACCTGTAACTGTCGTACCGACTTCTCTTGTAATTGCACCTATAATTGTCGTATCGACTTCTTTTGTAACTGCACCTGTAACTGTCGTATCAACTTCTTCTGTAACTGCACCTGTAACTGTCATACCAACTTCAATTAACTATCACATATCTTCTTTTGGCTTGTTTCTGTTCTTAGCTCGTTCTGAAGTGACCTGTCGCGAAATCATGACACTTTTGCCTCTTTGTCCTCTCCTCGGCTTGTACCCATGAAAATACATGTCGCAATATCGCGACATTTTTGCCTCCTTGCTGCTTTTCTTGGCATGTACCCGCGAAAATACATGTCGTGATATCGCGACACTTTTGCCTTCTTCCTTTATCTCTCCTTCGTTAGTCGCAAAAATGCGACATGTCACGATATCGCAACACTTTTTCTTCTCGGCCTTTCTGTTCTTTTCAAGTCGCGAAAATGCGACATGTCATGAAATCGTGACACTTTTCATTTTCTGCCTTCATCTTCGCTTTGGACCGTAAAAATGCTACATGTCACGATATCGCGACACTTTTTCCTCCTTGCATTTTCTCTTCGCTTTGGACCGCAAAAATGCAACATGTCGTGAAATCGCGACACCTTTTTCTCTCTCCTCTTTCTCTTTGCTTTGGCCCACGAAAATGAAACATATCGCGACACCTTTTTCTCTCTCCTCTTTGGTCCACGAAAATGAAACATGTCGTGAAATCGTCACACCTTTTTCTCTCTCGTCTTTGGTCCGCGAAAATGAAACATGTCGCGAAATCGCGACATCTTTTTCTCTCTCCTCTTTGGTCCACGAAAATGAAACATGTCGCGAAATCATGACTCCTTTTTCTCTCTCCTCTTAGGTCCACGAAAATGAAACATGTCACGAAATCGCGACACCTTTTTCTACCGTACAATCTTTCTTGCAATATGACGCGAAATCGTGACACTTTTTCTACTTGTCTTTTTCTCTTCCAATATGTCGCGAAATCATGACACTTTTTCTTCCGTACTATCTCTCTTGCAATATTTCATGAAATCACGACACTTTTTCTTTCAGAATATCTCTCCTGCAATATGTCGTGAAATCGCGACACTTTTTCTTTCGTACTATCTCTCTTGCAATATGTCGTGAAATCATGACACTTTTTCTTTCGGACTCTCTCTCCTACAATATGTCGTGAAATCGTGACACTTTTTCTTCCGTACAATCTCTCTTGCAATATGTCGTGAAATCGCGACACTTTTTCTTCCGTACTATCTCTCTTGCAATATGTCGCAAAATCATGACACTTTTTTTTTCAGACTCTCTCTCCTGTAATATGTCGTGAAATCGTGACACTTTTTCTTCTGTACAATCTCTCTTGCAATATGTCACGAAATCGTGACACTTTTTCTTTCGTACTATCTCTCTTGCAATATGTCACGAAATCGTGACAGTTTTGCTTGCTTGTGCTTTCTCTTCGAACATGTCGTGAAATCATGACAGTTTTGCTTGCTTGCGCTTTCTCTCCAAACATGTCGCGAAATTGTGATAGTTTTATTTCTTCCAACATGTCTCGATATCGCGACATTTTTCTTTCTTCCAACATGTCGCGATATCGTGACAGTTTTCTTCCTTCCAACATGTCGTGATATCATGATAGTTTGCTTTCTTCTCAACATGTCGTGATATCGTGACAGTTTTCCTTTCTTGTCAACATGTCGCGATATCACGACAGTTTTCTTTCTTGCCAACATATCGTGATATCGCAAAAGTTTTTCTTTCTTGCCAACATATCGTGATATCGTGACAGTTTTTCTTTCTTGCACTTTGTCTTTGAACATGTCGCGATATCGCGACAGTTTTTCTTTCTTTCTCAACATGTCGCGATATCGCGACAGTTTTCTTACTTGTGATTTTCTTTTGATTTTTAGCATATGGGTCACTTCAAATTTTTTGGATAATCACTGTACATACTCTGAAGAACCTCTTAACTCCTGTATACTTCATCAACTGATCTGTCTGACTTCCTGTACACTTCATCACCAGATCTGTCTGACTGTGTTGACAACAATGACAATACTTTTGCTGCAACTTGCTCAACAATCTCCCCCTTTGGAATTGTTGGCAACACTCATGCAATCTCTTGTAATTCATATAAGTCTTCTCCCCCTTTGACAATAATACCAAAGGGCTGCTACAGACTCCCCTTGAGTCCATGCACAACATTCTCAGGCACAAATTATTATAGTTAGCAAAAATTACAAACATGAGCAAAAAGATAATGAAATATATAATTGCTCCCCCTAAGAATGTGGTCCTGATTGCTAGTCAATGCTTGGGAAGCGTGACCACTCCCAACTTATTGTGAAGGTACCCGCTACTGACTGGTGGACCTCTCTCCACTTGAAGAATCCTCACTTAGATCTATCTTCAACTGTGTTGGCTGCTGGATCTCTATCCATTGAGACTCTGTCCTCTGTACTCTATCAATAGGCTCACACAGAACCTGCTTAACAAGATCACATAGAACTTGTCCAATGTTGAATAACAAGCTCACATAGAACTTGTTCGAAACTACTCTAGTAAGCTCACCAAGAACTTGCCCAAATCTACTCTAGAAATCTGTCCCAACATTGTCCTCAAATATTTCCCAAAGGCCTTCTCAAAGGCTCAATCAATCATGCTCAAGTAGTACTCAAAATGAACTCAACAATGAATGGCAATCTCAAATCAAATCCACTTCATAGAAGCATAAAGAGATTTGTTAGAGACTTTAAAATGTTCTAACCTCAATCTCAACTCAACATAGAATGATGGAATAATTTATTTCATAGAACTTTAAAAATCACTTCACACATAACTTGACTAGGATCAATCAAATAAACTCAACCAATCATCACAAGGGACAACTCTCTCTCACACAACCCTAGTCCAATTATGTATCAACCAACTCAATCATTTCCAAAAATGCTCAACCACAAATATCACATAACAATGATACTCACATTCTTTTCTAACTCAAGTTCTTTCACAACCAATGGGCTTCAACCACTATGCTTATAACTCATTGCTATTTTCTCAACGTCTCTGCCTTGCATGTGCCACTTGGCATTCTTGACCAACTGGGTGCTAGTACCACTGTTTGCTTTGACTCTGGCATCTCTTTGATAACAACTACTTCTTTAGAGAAAATTGATGCTCTCTTATACCAAACGATGTGATGTATTTTTGGTTAAGAACCTCACGCTTTCCACCTACTCTTTGGCAGTAATTTTCATAACGATCATGAAGATCTTTACCATAGTCCTCCATCGATATTGGTAGATGAATTGAGACATACTCACAACATGGATTCTATTTTATCTGCAGATTGGGAATGTTACAGGCTTCAAAACCAGCACCTGCCAGCTTATGCTTCCATGACACGTCGACCTGTGCTACATGTTCTATATCAGATAATGCCTATCAACTGCTGCATCGAAAACCTCTTCTTCAAGCTTCCCATTCAAAAACGTTGATTTCACATCTATCAAAAAAATTGTCAAGTCACTCACACTTGTACCAACTTTTTTCCAACATTGTATCGATACTGCAATTTTGCTGCCAACTCTGTGCAAGCATCAAACACTGTACTACAACATGAACCAAATACCTTTTTACATTTTCAACTTGGTCTATGTTTTCTACAGTCACCGCTGGTCACACCTTACTTTCAACTGTTCAAATCAGGAGACAACATTTTGTCAAACACTTCACGGCCAACTATAGTGCACCTTACTCAAACTCATACGTCTAGACCTCGGATAGGTATGATTCACAAAGCAAAGTTGCTCATGTTGATGAGCTAAACATGAATCAATAATCAGACTTCAATATTTTTCACCACAGCATCATAATAGATCTAACAATATTCATGTCAATGTGTAGTTCAAATACACACTACTTTTATCGAAAACACATATATGCGGCTAGGGCAACATTCTCTCACTAACCAAATTATTTGAACTGTTATAATCCTTAACTTTGGATAGTGGTAGTAAGAACCATCAACAGTACAACAATGACATATAGCAATACTTCCAATAATGACAACTCTCAATTTAATCACCACCCTTCATGGTACTTCCACAAACAACTACATGAACTAAAAACACACTTCGACAACTATATGACAACTTCCCTGACTACTTGCCTTTCATCCTCAGATAACCAAACAAATACATAGGAGCATTAAAATGAAACTTCAAGATTGCTCCCCTTGAGGATGTGCTACATGGAGTTGCTTAGTGCAATAGCGGAGTAGTCTCCTTCAGTCCAAGGAGATACGATTCCCTTCTTTCTTTCTCCACTCTGGTTTGATTACAGTTTTGGGCTCTTGTTTTGACTTTTCTTTTTCAGTAGCTTGTGCATGTTTTTCGGAAAATATTCTATTTTGTTTCATTCCATTTGGTTGAAATTTTCTTCCCTGAAATTGATTAGATGCAAATGTACTTCGACAATTTCTTGCAGTGTGCCCAAAATTATGACAGTTATAACATTCTACTGCATAATCCATCAAAGGTGAAAAACCATTTCTACTAGGTGGTTGTCTCTTGTGCATCCTTGATGGATGATTATTTTCCTTTCTTTGATGCACATGATTTCTTCCATGTCTGTGTTGCATTCTTTGTGTCTGATGAAATCTACTGTCTTGCCTTAGATTAGACACAGAAATTCTTGGACAAAAATTTGCTATGTGCTCATGACCATTACATTTAAAACATTGCACATGGTGTTCAACCGGAATAACAGATGTATTTCTACCAGCATAACTCTTTGATCTATTATTCAATCCACAACAAATTGCCTTGTGACCATAATGGTTGCATCTAAAACAATAGCCATTAAAAGCATTATTATGAATAGAGTGAGAGTGATAGAACCTCTTTTGTTGTGGTTGTTTTGTTGTAGATATCCTTTGAGATTTTCTTCCTTTTAAAGATTTAGCTTTAATATTTTATTGCTTTGATCCTTCAGCAGTGGACTTCTTCTCTGCAGACTTAGAAGATGAAGGTTGTTCAGCTTCAAATCCAAGACCAAGCTTAACCATTGGGCTTCTTTGTTGCCTTATCATTTTATCTAGTAACTCTATGCTCTTCTCAAATTTGAGATTTGTATTGGCCTCTTCTAGTTGTTTCCTCAATGAAATAATCTCCTCTTCTTGTTTGCAGCAGACAATATCTTTCTCATTGATCTGTGACCTGAGAGTTTCTTCGGTCCTTTTGGACTCTTCTACTTGCAGCTTTAGATCACTAATAACTTTGTTAGATTTCTCTTCACGTTTGCTACATACATCGCCTTTATCATCCATGCGTGACTTCAAGGCTTCTTCTATTTTCTTGGCTTTCTAAATTTGTAAGAAGAGATCTTCAATATTATCCCCATATTCTTCCAACTTCTTGGACAGTCTTTTGTTCTTTTTCTTTTCTATACCCAATTCTTCAAGTGCAGCGATCAACTCACCTTCTAGATCTACTTCAGGCTCAAGGTTTTCATCACATACTTTAGAATTCACTTCTTTTATTTTTTCTGGTTCAATTTTCTCTTCCACAGAAACTAAAACTGACTGAGATGCCTTATTTGAGGAGGATCTATTCTTCTTACCCATTGCGTACTAATCCAAGATCAACCCTAGCTGATTTAGGCTGATAAGGGAACTTTGCTCTGATACCAATTGATAGTCTCACAATGACACTAAGAGGGGGGGTGAATCAGTGTAGCTATTTAAATTCAAATCTACAACTCTTAATGCCGAAAAAATAAAAACTTAAAATTAGATAAAGCAAGTATAACAAGAGAGCATTCCACAACACACGATGTAACGAGGTTCACCAATTTGGCTACTCCTCAAAAATGACTGTTTGGACTCCCGTCCAAATCCAGTCTTTGCAAAATACCAATTTTACAATCAATTTACCAACACCCACTAGAAGGAGCATCAACCCCTGGTTTATCTGCATCAACAGAAAGGAGCACCAACCCCTGATTTACCAGCACCAACTAGAAGGAGCACCAACCCCTGATGCCAAGCACCAACTTGGACTTCTATTCTGAAACTAGAAGATTGACATAAAGATGCCTTCACTTTTACAAGACCCTTACTGGTCTATTGCTTTCTCAACATTTCTTACTCTTCACACAACACACACTGTGCTCGCTCGGCTCTAGAGCACTCTCTTCATGCTTCACATATCGCACACCTCTCTCGCTCTCCTCTTGCTCTCTTCGCAAGATTAAATCTGCCTCGCGTTAATCCCAAGCGCTTTCAATCAGTTTCAACATATTTTTAATTCTCCACGCAGACCTCCTTTTATAACCTTTTCTTTGTAACTGCATTCTGTAACTGTCGTACCGACTTCTCCTGTAACTACACCTGTAACTATCGTATCGACTTCTTCTGTAACTGCACCTGTAACTATCATATTGACTTCTTCTATAACTGCACCTGTAACTGTCATACCGACTTCAGTTAACTGTCACATATCTTCTTTTGGCTTGTTTTTGTTCTTAGCTCGTGCTGAAGCGACCTGTCACGAAATCATGACACTTCTGCCTCTTTGTCCTCTTCTCAACTTGTACCCGCAAAAATACATGTCGCGATATCGTGACATTTTTGCCTCCTTGCTACTTTTCTTGGCATGTACCCACGAAAATACAACATGTCGCGATATCGCGACACTTTTGCCTTCTTCCTTTCTCTCTCCTCCGTTAGTCGCAAAAATGCGACATGTCACGATATCGCGACACTTTTTCTCCTTTGCTCTTTCTCTTGCCTTCGGGTCGTGAAAACCCGACATGTCGTGATATCGCGACACTTTTTCTTCTCGGCCTTTCTGCTCTTTTCAAGTCGCGAAAATGTGACATGTCGCAAAATCGCGACACTTTTCCTTTTCTGCCTTCATCTTCGCTTTGGACCACGAAAATGCTACATGTCGCGATATCGCGACACTTTTTCCTCATTGCATTTTCTCTTCGCTTTGGACCGCAAAAATGCAACATGTTGCGAAATCGCGACACCTTTTTCTCTCTCCTATTTCTCTTTGCTTTGGCTTGCGAAAATGAAACATGTCACGAAATCATGACACCTTTTTCTCTCTCCTCTTTGGTCTGCGAAAATGAAACATGTCATGAAATCATGACACCTTTTTCTCTCTCCTCTTTGGTCTGCAAAAATGAAACATGTTGTGAAATCATGACACCTTTTTCTCTCCTCTTTGGTCCGCGAAAATGAAACATGTCGCGAAATCACGACACCTTTTTCTCTCTCCTCTTTGGTCTGTGAAAATGAAACATGTCACGAAATCGCGACACCTTTTTCTCTCTCCTCTTAGGTCCGCAAAAATGAAACATGTCGTGAAATCGCAACACCTTTTTCTACCGTACAATATTTCTTGCAATATGACGCGAAATCGTGATACTTTTTCTACTTGTCTTTTTCTCTTCCAATATGTCGTGAAATCGTGACACTTTTTCTTTCATACTATCTCTCTTGCAATATGTCACGAAATAGTGACACTTTTTCTTTCGGACTCTCTCTCCTGTAATATGTCACGAAATCGTGACACTTTTTCTTTCGTACTATCTCTCTTGCAATATGTCGCGAAATCGTGACACTTTTTCTTTCAGACTCTCTCTCATGTAATATGTCACAAAATCACGACACTTTTTCTTTCATACAATCTCTCTTGCAATATGTCACGAAATCGTGACACTTTTTCTTTCGTACTATCTCTCTTACAATATGTTGCGAAATCGTGACACTTTTTCTTTAGGACTCTCTCTCCTACAATATGTCGTAAAATCGCGACACTTTTTCTTCTGTACAATCTCTCTTGCAATATGTCGCAAAATCGCGACACTTTTTCTTTCATACTATCTCTCTTGCAATATGTCGCGAAATTGTAATAGTTTTGCTTGCTTGTGCTTTCTCTTTGAACATGTCGCGAAATCGTGACAGTTTTGCTTGCTTGCGCTTTCTCTCCGAACATGTCACAAAATCGTGATAGTTTTGTTTGCTTACGCTTTCTCTTTGAACATGTCATGAAATCGCAACAGTTTTCTTCCTTCCAACATGTCGCGATATTGCGACAGTTTTCTTCCTTCCAACATGTCGCGATATCGTGATAGTTTTCTTTCTTCTCAACATGTAGCGATATCGTGACAGTTTTCCTTTCTTGTCAACATGTCGCGATATCGTGACAATTTTTCTTTCTTGCCAACATGTCGCGATATCACGACAGTTTTTCTTTCTTGCACTTTGTCTTCGAACATGTCACGATATCACGACAGTTTTTCTTTCTTTCTCAACATGTCGCGATATCGTGACAGTTTTCTTACTTGTGATTTTCTTTTGATTTTTAGCATTTTTAGCATATGGGTCACTTCAAATTTTTTGGATAATCACTGTACATACTCTGAAGAACCCCTTAACTCCTGTATACTTCATCAACTGATCTGTCTGACTGCCTGTACACTTCATCACCAGATCTGTTTGACTGTGTTGACAACAATGACAATACTTTTGCTGCAACTTGCTCAACACTATCACATGGAGTATGATGGTGGTTATATCTTTTTCCTATAGTAGACCATACAAATCATGAGTTGAGTGGTTACTCAACTTATATAAATACCTACTACGTTGTAATAATTCCTAACATACCCCCCCTTATTACATCATAGTTAAAGCTTTATTTTAGATCCTTTGACTTGATGAAAATTTTCAAGGGTCATGTAGATACTTTGGAGTGTCGGATTCTACCAATAATGCACTCCAATTACAAAATACTTTATTCAAATTCTTGAACTATGTTTCTTAACTATCTTCAAGTGAAGCTTGTGTTACCATGCATCCACTATCATTTGTTGAAATGATTATCTCCTATTTGTTGTCTTGCATATGGTGGAATGAAAGTTGTGTATGGCTTCTTTTGCTACTTTTCCTTTCTCTATTTTTAATTGTGATCAAATCTTGGATTCTTTCCAAGTTCTCTTATCATAAGCTCTATGATATGATAAATGGGATGTATATTTTGAATGCAATCTCTAGCAATTGTGTGCACTTGTTTTAGTCCTTTGAATGATCCCATAGCTACTACAACTTTTACCTAAAGCAAAATGTAATAACTTATCAAATGCTTTATTATCTTTAAATTTTAGCAATTAGGTCCCAATAGTTGTTATTGTCTAACAAATTCATATTTATCACAAACTATGTTGTCAATCTTGATGATATAACAATGTATCTTATCATTCAATATCTTGATTGCTTGTTATGTTGGCACATTTCTTGATAATGGTCTTATGAGATCTTGGGCTTTGATGATGATGTATGAATCTCTTGTTCGAGTTTCAAAGATAGATAATCTGTTAGGATCCCATCCTAACATTACTTTGTAATTCTCATTATTAAGTAATAACCCACTTCCAACGTGGGGGATTCTATTATAATGTTAATTCCTCATAATGTATGTGGTAAATAAGGCACCTAGCCAAGTGATGCCATCGCATGTAACCGTTATCAAGATTGTAACCGATGGTGTCATTACATATAACCGTTATCAATATTGTAACCAATTTTTGGTAGAATATTCTAGCTCGAGTGGTATTTCACATGTAAGACAAGTGGCATTTTGTATGTAAGCCAACTCTTGAGCCTTTAGGTAGGATTACATGTAGATTTCTCTTTAAAATGCATGAAGCCATACATGAATGTATCTTTTCTCAAGCTAATGAAATATTGAAGGAGGTTGCCCCCTCGAAGAGGCCTATGATTCTGAGTTATTTGTGAGATTGTTTAAATTCTATAATTACTTTTTGCATAGTGTTATTCTGTTATTGCATGTATTTCAGTTATCTTTTAGTATTGTGTGTGAGCTTTATTTTAATAGTAGGTTCCTTACAAGTGGTATCAGAGCGCTTTCTAGGGTCGAGTTCTACTGTGACTACAATAATTCTTACTCAACCATTTTCACTTGTTAAGGAATAATGTTCCTGTGTTTTTATTTTGTCTTCCTTTATTCAAAATCCAAAAAACAAATCTACAAAAACCCAAAAAAATAGTCTTTTTTTTTCGTAGTTGAGTAGGCTAGAAACCCTATATCGGGGGTTTTAAAATATCATGAAGGAGTTATCATTATTGGCTAAGCTAGATAGCCCATAAAGCATCTAGTTAATTGAGGGGCGATCAGGCTCCAATATCCAGGCCTCAAATAGCACTTGCACACAAAATTAAGCTCTCACACATCTTTGAGTGTATCGAGAGACCATTCTAGGGTGAACAAAATTTTATCCAGTAGGAAGTTTTTCAACCTTGTATCATCCATAGTCTACAGGACATAGCATCCTGGATGATTACCCTCTAGTACTATCAGATATGCAGATAGTGTGCTCAAGGGTATGTGTGGAATCCTCCTTGAGTAGTGGCCTAAAATATTGGTCTGAGCACTATTATTCGTCACTGTGGTATAACAAAGGGCCTATGGGTGTTATATACTCCTCTACCTAGTATACCCTGGTTATGTTAAAAAACTTCAACTTGCAAAATACTCATCCCTGTTCTATTGAACCTGCTTTCACGATCACCAAAAGTGAGCATACAAAGAAAGACTTCCCTATCATAGAAGAATGCACTTTTCATGCATCAATAGTGAGGATTAAGTTTGTAAGTGTCTGAAATATTCTAGTACCAATCAGTTCAGTGACATTAATAGCCAGGTTAGTAATAGTAACAATAAAAATCAGATATAATAATAAGAAAATACAAGTGATCAGGGTCATAAACAGAACCATCAGTGTTAGTAACTGCAGTATAGGTGACAAGATAGTGACAGGGTGGTTAGTTGACAAAACGCACAGATCATAGATAGTTGATCCAGTTTGCAACTTTGAACTATAGCCCCAAGTCAAAAAAATAGAGTATTTTGCTACTTTTTGATTCTACACTCAAAAAATCAAAAATCGTGCAAATCAAAGCTATAATAAAGAAGTTATAGTGGTTTTATCTTTACTCTATTTTGAGTATTTTTAAAACCAAAAATGGAGAAAAATAACCCTAAAATAGTCATAAAAAGCCCTAGACACCCCCAAAAATCCTCATAATTGTTTTGTTATCTTAGTTAGCCCCTCTTGCACCTCTCATAGAATTCTTGAGTCTTAGCTCCTTTTTTCTCAAAATTCCTGAAATTTATCATTTTCCACGACTCCTCCTTGGACAAATATTCCACAAATACAAAATTTGATCCCAAATTTTTTTTTTCGAGTCCTAACCCATTGTGTTCAGCTCGTCGCACTAATAATTTTGATATATCACACCCAAGCACTTTTTTGGCCTCCTTACTAAAAATAGTAACCCCTGAAACCTACACTTTTATTTTTAGTAATTCAGTTACAAAGGTTCAAGGCTATCCAAAATGGGTAGTGGCACTCGGGGAAAACAAAAAGAGATCGATTTGATCATCTCATTGATTGCAAACTTCAAAATCACCCTTGCTGACATGAAACAATCAAGTTAAGATATGATGATAGAGCTTCAAAATCTTAGAACTGATCATACTAACTCCAGAGATCGCCTAGAAGAAAAACTTGCAGAAGTTGAGTCCATATTGGTCGGTGGTCCCAGCAAGACTAAGCACCATACTGAACACTCGTATTATAACAGAGGTAAAGGACGAAAACCAGATGACTCTCATTTTCCCTATGATCGTGATTCTACCTATAAGATGCCCAAATTAGACTTTTCTAAGTTCAATGGAAAGGATGTGGATGTGTGGTTATGTCGTTTTGCTCAATACTTTAGCCTCCATGATGTACCCATATGACACCAAGTTCAAATGGATTCTTTCAACTTGGAATATGAAGATTTACAGTGGTAATAATGGTTTCAAAAAACTCACCCTAACCCTTCATGGGAAGAATTTGAGTCTCAATTACTCGCTCGCTTTGGCCCTAGTGAGTATGATTATTTTACAGGACAGTTGACAAAGTTGAAACAAACTTCGACAGTTAGAGATTATCAAATACAATTTGAGAAATTGGCCAACAAAACCACGGGAATGAATGAAGCGTTATTTATGAGTTGTGTTAGTGTTTTGAGGGAGGATCTCCAAGTTGAGGTCACTATGTTCAAACCACAATCCATGATGGAGGTTATCAAGTTGGCTCGTTTGGCCGAATTCAAATTTGCAGCTTAGAGGCAGATATCTAAATTTCCATAGGCTAAAACCTCTTTTACTCCTAGATTCCAGAATCATAATGAACAAAAACATGTTGCAACCACTGCTGCACCCAAACGTCTAACCACTACTGAAATGGATGCGCAACACGCCTAGGGGTTGTGTTACAATTATGATTAAAAAATTTCTCATGGGCATAGGTGCACCCAAAATAATTTGTTTCTCATAGATGCTAATGAGCCTGACACCAGTGACCACAGTGATGATGACATAGAATCAGTTGAGGAACCATCCAATACAGTGGCAAATAACCAAGATGAACCACAGGCTGAAATTTTTGTTCATGTTCTTGCTGGCATTACTACTCCCCAAAACATAAAAGCTGTGGGGTATTTCAAGGACCTGTGTCTTACCATCTTGATTTATTATGGTAATATAAATAATTTTATTGATCCTCACATTACCCAAAAAGAAAATTGTTACGTACATTCATGTAATTCCTTTGAGGTGATGGTAGCAAATGGTGGGACCTTATCTTGCAATTGCAAATGTTATAATGTTAAGTTCAATATTGGGGACTATGAGCTCAAACAGGATATGTATACACTTCAACTAGGGAGATGTGATATCGTGTTAGGAGCACAATGGTTGGGCACATTGGGAGTCATCTCCTGGCACTTTGCCAAAATTTGGATGCAATTTTCATAGAATGGACATTCCTACACTCTCCATGGCTTAAAAATAGGATCTTCATAGATTATCAGCTCCAATCAGATGGAGTTGTTAAAAAAATCATCTCAGGGTTCATAGCTTAGATTTTTGCGATCCAACCTCATCCTTCAGAGGTGGATGTTGTTCCTGAAGATTTGCAACTCATTTTGGCCAAGCACAACTTTGTTTTCGTTGAAACAATAGAATTACTGCCTCACCACTCTCATGACCATGCTATTCCCTTGTTACCTGGAAATACACCACCCAACATTCGACTATACTAGTATTCTCATGCTCTTAAATCAAAAATCAAGAAGTTAGTACAAGATTTGTTACAATCCAGTGTCATTCAACTAAGCAACAGTCCTTACTCTTCTCTAGTTTTACTGGTGCACAAGAAAGACGGGTCCTGGTGGTTGTGTATCGATTACCAAGAGCTCAATAAATTCACCATAAAGGATAAGTTTCCTATTTTTGTGGTGGATGAATTATTGGATGAACTTCATGGGACTATGTATTTTTCTAAACTTGACCTTCGCTCGGGGTACCATAAAATCCAGCTCAAGGATGAGGATATTCCCAAGACTACTTTTCATACTCATGAAGGTCACTATGAGTTTTTGGTAATGCCATTCGGATTGACTACTACCCCTTCCACTTTCCAAAGCCTCATGAACAATATTTTTCATCCATTCCTTCGAAAGTTCATCCTAGTCTTATTTGATGGCATTCTGGTATATAGTCACTCATGGGAAGAGCATATTATTCATGTGAATCAGACTCTCCAACTGTTGGCACAACATCAACTCTATGTTAAGCGTTCCAAGTGTTCTTTTGGGTTGATAGAAGTGAAATATTTGAGACACACTGTCACTAAGGAGGGTGTCAAAGTTGACCCTAAGAAGATCGAAGCGATTCAATAATGGCCAAAACCTCACACTCTAAAAGGTCTTAGAAGATTTTTAGGGATTACAGGTTATTACTATAAATTTATTCGTAACTATGGTAAAATTGTAGCTCCTCTCACTTCCATGTTGAAGAAGTACTCTTTTACTTAGACAAAACCCACTAAATAGACTTTCCTAGAATTAAAGCATGTTATGACCACTACGCTTGTTCTGGCCATGCTAGATTTCTCCAAACTATTTTTCATTGAAAGCGACACTTCAGGTCGTGGTATTGGTGCAGTTTTGATGCAAGAAGGGAGACCCTTGACCTTCACGAGTAAAGCTCTCTCCAGCCAAAATTTGGAAAAATCCACTTATGCCAAGGAGATGATAGCAATTTTGCATGTAGTAACCCATTGGTTACCTTCTCTCATCGGGCATTATTTCTCCATTAAAACATACCATTAGAGTCTTAAATACTTTTTGGAGCAACGGGTTGCCACCCTTGAACAAAAAAAATGGGTATCTTAACTCATGGGCTATGATTATGATATCATCTATAAGAAGGGCAAGGAGAATTTTGTGGCTGATGCTCTCTCTCATCAATTTTAGGCTCTCAGTATGTTGTGTGTCATTTCATTGTCAGTTCCTCAATGGATCAATTCCTTACACCAGGAGGTACTTCAATATTTTGAATTGCAGACTTTGGTTGCTTCCCTACATACTGAGCCTACTTCATGTCCAGGCTACATTTGGGATGGCCATGATTTGTGTTACCACCAATGCCTTGTTGTTCCCCATAAGTCCCCACTATAGGAACTTCTCATTAAAGAACTGCATGCTGCCCCATCTGCTAGCCATTTAGGATTTCTCAAAATATACGAATGACTTAAACGGACTTTTTTTTGGAAGGGTATGAAAAAGGGCATTCAAGAATTTATGGCAGCTTGTGATACCTATCAACGGATGAGAGGTGAAATAGTGCATTATCCAAGCACTCTTCAACCCTTGTCCATTCCTAACCAGGTTTGGATGGATATTTCTATGGATTTTATTGAAGGATTACCTATGTCTAGAGGCAAATATGTTATCTTCGTGGTAGTGGATAATCTTTCAAAATATGATCACTTTTGTTCCCTATTCCATCCTTACATAGTATCCACCATTGCCCAAATTTTCCTTGATTCTATCTTTCGCCTTCATGGTCTGCCCTCCTCCATTGTGTTCAATCGTTACTAGTCACTTTTGGCAAGAAGTGTTTAATTTGCAGGGAGCTCAAATCAAAATGATTTCAGCTTATCATCCACAAACGGATGATCATACGGATATTGTCAACAAATGTTTGGAAACCTACCTTCATTGCTTTACCTCGGATCATCCTACGCACTAGGCGAAATGGCTTCCCTTGGTCGAGTGGTGGTACAACACTTCCTATCACACTGCAACCAAGGTTACCCCTTTTGATGTAGTTTATGGGCACCCTCCACCCATGCTTTCCTCCTACATTCTAGGTAGCTCCAAGGTTCATGCAGTCGTCACTACTCTCAGTCAGCATGCTGGTGTCCTCCATCAACTGAAGATGAATTTGGATGTGGCTCAAAATCAAATGTGCCAATAGACTGACCAACACTGTTTTGAGCATAGTTTTGATGTGGGTGATATGGTTTTCCTTTGCTTGCAACCATATAAATAGTTGTCCCTCTAGATTCACAAATACCAAAAACTTACCGTGAAATACTATGGGCCCTACCAGGTGTTATAGCGAATTGGTGCCACAGCCTATAAGCTGGCCCTTCCACCTACATCCAAGCTTCATCATGTTTTTCATGTTTCCTCTCTCAAAAAGGTTGTGGGAAATCAGGTACAGGTTTAATATGCACTTCTAGAGTTAGATGAAGAATGTTTTATCTTTCTTGAACCCGAATAGTTGTTGGATCATCAAACTCGCACTCTCCACAACTACACCATTACTGAAGTCCTTGTTTAGTGGCATGGACTCCAGCCAGAAGATGCTACATAAGAGTCTATCCATCAACTCCAGAACTAGTTTCCTCACCTCCAGCTTTGAGGATGAAGCTTTTTGAAGGGGAAGGACATGTTAGGATCCCATCTTAACGTTACTTTGTAATTCTCATTATTATGTAATAACCCACTTTCAACATGGGGGGATTCTATTATAATGTTTTTTTGTAATTCCTCGTAATGTATGTGGTAAATAAGGCACCTAGCCAAGTGGTGCCATCGCATGTAACCATTATCAAGATTGTAACCGATGGTTCCATTGCATATAACCGTTATCAAGATTGTAACCGATGTTTGGTAGAAGATTCTAGCTCGAGTGGCATTTCGCATGTAAGCCAAGTGGCATTTTGCATGTAAGCCAACTCTTGAGCCTTTAGGTAGGATTTCATGTAGCTTTCTCTTTAAAAGGCATGAAGCCATATACGAATATATATTTTTGCAAGCTAATGAAATATTGAAGGAGGTTGCCCCCTCGAAGAGGCCTGCGATTCTGAGTTATTTGTGAAAATTTTTCAATTCTGCAATTACTTTCTGCTTAGTGTTATTCTGTTATTGCATGTATTTCAGTTATCTTTTAGTTTTGTGTATGTGTGAGCTTTATTTCAATAGTAGGTTCTTTACATAATCTTATTTTCACAATATTTTATTTACAAGCTATTTTATGCCTTTTAAAAGCTTTCTTCATAATAGGACATTCATCCTATAGATGCTTTTCTCCATATTTGGAAAAGTGAGTAGAGAAAATGAATTGATTTAGAACTTAACATCTTGATTCCATGATGTATTAAACCTCTTGGCCTTATAGGTGTCCCATAGCTTGTACTTGTAATGGTTCCTTTTATATTAAGATGGTGTTACCTCCTATTGGTTCCTTGGCTTAAAATTATCAAACAGTAAAACTTTTCTTGTATGATGATTTGGATGTTTTCAAGTTTCTTGTTATGTTATATGTTTCAGATTATACCACACATTGTTGTATTATCTATGTTTGTGTGACAAACATATGTTCTTCTTCTTGAACCTCTTCTTTGACTTGATTCTCTTTGACTACATTACTTAGATTTGCCTTTCCAACTTTGATTTTGTTGTTTTGAAGATGATATTTTTTGTTGTTGATTCATCTCTCATGAAGGTGATCCACTTCTAAACAGAATATGCTAACAAGTTACAACCCTTCACATTGTATCCATTTCTTCCACAATGATCATATGTCTTTATGTGTTGAAAGCACTCATTTGAGAATCATTCCTTTACTCCTAAAATCTCTAAAAATTATTTCTTTGTTGGAAGTGTTGTTGAGGTCTCATGCCTCTTTTGAATGGTTGCTTTCTTCTTTGAATTATAAGTAGTAATTGTTCTTCTTATGTAGTATGAGGCCTCTACTTTCTAGAGTAGATTCACCAACTTCTCAAAACTTGGTGTTTGCTCAGTAATATTTAGTGTAGTCATAAAAACATTATACTTGGATGGGAGTGATCACAAAATAATAGGAACTAGCATTTCATCAGATACCTGAGTTCCTAGTGCTTGCAATGATGCTTGCAATTATGTTATTCTTCTCGTGAATGATTCCAGCTTTTCTCCACGCTTCATCTTCAGATAGTTGAGCTAGCTTTGGAGGAATAGAATTTGATTTTGATTCTTGGTTTCAAATACTATCTTCAACTTCTCCCATGCATCTTTGGTTGTGGTCATATCTCTAATGTATGCTTGGACCTCATCTTCTACTCCAAACATGATGATCAGTCTTGCTTTTTTGTTTGCCTTATCGAAATTTCTTGATCTTCTCCTTCTATAATAGGATCGATAATGTTTTCATCTACTACTTGCCAAACTTCAAACTCAACCTATGTCATGAGTTTGGTTTTCTAGAAAACGTAATTGTTTCCTCTCAATAATTGAGAATCTGGAAACAAGAACTTTGGTGCTCCAAAAGCCATGGTAATTTTTCACAATATTCAGATTTTCGTCTTTTATTGAGTCTACTTCAAAAAACTCTTTTTAATGAGTATATGTATGCCTACACTCGAATTTCAAATAATACTTAAAAAATGTGAAAGAATTCAAAAAATGAGAAAATTGTATTACGTTAAATAAACAAAATATTTTTTCTCTTATAAAATATTTCTCCAACATTCCCTTCTTTAATTTATATATTTTTTATTTTTATTTTTAAATAACATATTTTTCCTTTTTACTCAAATCTTTAAAAAGAATAATTTTTTTATTATTATAACCTTAATTAAAAGGACATTTCAATACCTTATACCTTTAGTGCTTTCAGGGCGTCCTTAGATCTTGATGACCTTTTTTTTTATATATCATGGAAATCGGTAACATCTTTTTATCTTTAACAATTGAGCATGGGGTTAAACATTTTCCCCAAACTTTTGTTTTTAAACATAGGTCGAAGCTCTCTCTATAACCCCTATCTCTCCTCAGTAAATGTGACTTGGAATGAGGGAGACCCCAGTGGCTCACACTACTACCTTTGCCCATATTAAATATGCCTCAAGTTTGAATCTAGATCTCTTCTTAGTTAGTGTACAAAATCATACCAATCCACTAACCTTGGAACGATTTTATGACTTATTTGTACCAACTTTATTTTATGACTTGGAATGAGGGAGACCCCAGTGGCTCACACTACTACCTTTGCCCTTATTAAGTATGCCCCCAAGTTTGAATCTAGATTGCTCACACTACTACCTTTGCCCATATTAAGTATGCCCCCAAGTTTGAATATAAATCTCTTCTTAGTAAATGCACAAAACCTTACCAATCCACTAACCTTAAAACAATTTTATGAATTATTTGTACCAACTTTATATGCGCTCCGTCCTTTGGAAAATGTTTTGCCTAATGATAAGCTCTTTGGCTAATTCTTATCGCCTTTTCAAAGACTAAGGTCACACCTTAATATATCGTCTGCGCAAGATTTAATGGAGACTGAAAACGTTTCCTTTGTCTTGTTAGCATTTTTTTTAATATCCAGCAGGTTTTAGACTGTTCCTTATAATCTTTGTGAGGTCTATCAAGTAGTTTAGATCAGACTATTATTTTTGTAAAAGGTTGATTTTCTTTAAGGTTTGAACCTAGGTTTCTGGTAAGTTCCCTTATAACCTTTGTAGGTCTCCTTTACATTAACCTGGCGACCTGGCGTGAGAAAGTGCACCCAGAGGATACGTATCGGACTACTACCTTTGTAAAAAGTTGGCTTCCCTTAAAAGTTTGCACCTAAGTCTCTTCTTGGTAAATACCCAACCACACTTACATTTACCAATCCACCTAACCCATTACCCTCGTTTTTGAACGAGACTATGAGCATGACACTGTTCAATGGCAACCTGTTCGAGCAGGGTACGGCAACGCGGAGCACGACACTGTTTCGACGAGGACTGAGTTGTGGAGGGTGCTCCAAAACTAGAATACCAACGCTTCACAAGACTTGTGACAACGTTCTTGGGCTCCTCTCCTGAAATTTTCTAGACGGCTTTGTCTCGTCTCTTCAATCCCCAAGCACGCAAATTCTCCTGGATTTAGCGCTCTAGACTGCACTCAAACTTCAAATTTTGCTTGACTTAGCGCTCTGGACTGTGCTCAAACTTCAAAATCTTCTTTACTTTGCGCTCTGGACTGTGCTCAAACTTCAAAATCTTCTTTACTTTGCGCTCTGGACTGTGCTCAAATTTCAAAATCTTCTTAATTGAGCTCAAAATCTTCTTAATTGAGCTCAAACTGCAAATCCTTCTTTTCTTTTTCCTTTTCTTGTTCGTCTTTAACGATAGTATATTTATCTCTGTTCACGTCTTCTGGAGATTTTCCTTTCTACTATCTCGTCTTTCTCTTATTCGAATCTGTATTAGATGGTCAAACAAGGAATGGCCCATGATATGCTATTTTTAATTTATGCATATACCATGTGTTAAAATGCTCTCCAAGCTATTCTAATTGTAGTTTTGTCTTTGCATGAGCCGTTCTAAAACAGTCTTCAAATGTTTTGAACTAGAAAACTGCTCCCATGGGCTTTATTGCTTTGTGCTTTCATGAGACTTTCGTCCACATTCTCTGTTTGGCGCTGGTCTTGCAGCGTCCCATGCTTATGGTTGTGTTTGCAGTCTTTATTCAATATTTTGAGGAGCCTTTGATTTTCTCTTTTCAGTTCAACTTATTTTGAATTGTGCCTTTCCTTCAGTTTTAACATGTTTGAGGAGCCTTTGATTTTCTCTTTTCAGTTCAACTTATTTTGAATTGTGCCTTTCCTTCAGTTTTAACATGTTTGAGGAGCCTTTGATTTTCTCTTTTCAGTTCAACTTATTTTGAATTGTGCCTTTCCTTCAGTTTTAACATGTTCTTTGGAATGTCTTATGACTCAATACAATCTTCTTCACTAGTTTGATTTTTCAAATGCTTGAATAGCTTCAATTTCATGAGGCTTTCAATCTTTTTCAAAATGCCTTTCAATGGGCTATATAAGTTTTATATATTTTTTAACTTTCTTCTTTCAAATGCCTTCCAGAAAAGGGTTATATGAGCATTCTATATTTTTTAACTTTTTCTTTTCAAATGCTTTTTAAAAAGTTTTTTTTTTTTAAAGAGGAACTATAATAGCTTTTTTCTCTTACTTAAATCTGATTCTAGTTTTTTCATCTTCAAACCTTTCAATAATTTAAATAATAAATTTGTGAAATTTTTTATTACAATTTTATATAGGATATTTTTGTCCTTGAAACTTTTTATCTCAAACTTGTTTTTTTATTTAAAACAAAGTGCACCTTGGTTTTCTTTGTATCAAATCTAAAGAAAGATCAAAAAGAAAATTTTCTCTTCCTTCTACGCTTTGATACTCCCATATTAGATCTTAATGCTTCGAATAATTGTATTATAGCAGTGAAGGGTATTTAAGTACATAGGATGCCTAATTTTAACAATGCAAACCTCCAAACAAAACCAAACAAACTCTACAACTACCTTATCCTATACTACATGCATATGCCTTGTGAAGGGTGGTTAGATCACATGCCCTATTACATGGACTATGATAGTGGTTATACCTTTGTCCTATGGTAGACCATACAAACCATGTGTTGAGTGATTGTTCAACTTACATAATGTAATAATTCCTAACAATGATATAATAAAAAAAAAATCTTTCAAACAGTTTTCCATTGTATATTTTTGCTTAAATTGTTGGATGGAAGTCACCAGTCCCAATAACTGAGGGCATACTTCATACAAAGAGAATACAACTTTCATTTATATTTTATAAATTTCTCTTCGATCTCTTGCTTAAAGGAAATATCATATCAAATTATGCTCTTTGTATTGTGGAGATACAAGCTATGAAAAATTGATGTAAGGTTACCAGCACCTTTCGTAATTATAATTGTAATTGAAGTATATTAGTTGCTTATAGGTATATAAGCAAAGACCGGCCTCTCATGTTGTTCTAGACTGCCCTAATTCCAAACCTCTCATGTTGTTCTAGATTGCCCTAATTCCAAACAAGGCTCTGTAATCTACCTCAAATGCAAATGATCATGATTGCTTCTAAAGAAAATTTTTGAATCTCTGCTGCTTGTGAAATGCTTAATACCACATCTGCATCAAACTTCTAAATAACCATTTCTCTGCTTGAAGATTCTGGTAAACTTTGTAATAAACTTTAATATATAAAGGCTAAAGTCAATTTCTTAGGTCACAAACAAGCCATCACACTCTTTGGGTGTATGAGATCCCTTTGTGAAAGGGAAAGTTAGTCTTATATTAATTTTCATAGTTCAACTGTGTTATGAATTTCAAGTCTTATTATAAAAACAATATTATTAATTCACCTATTTTATGAATTTCTATCCTTTGACCAAGGTCATTGTCGATCATGTTTTTATTGTCTTATACAGACTGCATCAATGAATTTCAAATTTCAATAACACATTTAATGCCACATGAAGATTTAACATTATAAAATGCTTTCTGCAACTCCCAAAGTCAGCCATCATTTTTTTAGACAGCAAAGAATAAATTCATCTGGGGTAAGTTTCGTGATCCTTTTCATAGAGATATTACCATCCTTACAATCCTGAAATATGGGTAACTGTCCTCTGGCTTCTATGGTATTATATCAGAGTTGCTAAGAGATGTGGGTACAGAAATGAGACAACACACTTGTCTTATACCCACACATCTTAGTGACTATACATACAATATTTATATCCCTCTCATTCATAAAGATCCTTACCCTGATTTTAAAAATGGCTTTCCCATCTCTGTCCCTGTATCTGTACCCATGTCTCTTGATGGCCATGATTCAAACTCAAAAATCACAGGTGCTTTCATCTCAAGAAACCTCGTATAAAAGCTACTTTGACTGATTAAAAATTCTAGATTACGACAATAATTCTGCTCTTTTCCTTAATGATGAAATTTTTTTATTATATATGTGCTTGCACACTCTGTAATGCAGAAGTAATGGTGCAATGTCACAATGAAGGCAATCCAATTCCTTCATTTAACCATTGACTCTTCATAATGGACTAAATCAAAGGGCTTGATGATAAAACAAAAGCAGATATGCCTGATGGGGTAGACCGATTGGAAGAAGCCGAATGTTGGCTAGCTTCTGGCCATAGTTCAAGTCCCTATAGACCAGTGGTCCACTTCATGTCGTATAGCAGCTGGTCACCGCGTTTAACGGAGAGTGGTAGGGGTTTTTGGCAGCAGTTTGAATTGAACAAAAAAAAAAAAAAATGACAAAAATAAATGTATACGTTAAAATTCAAGAACAGTAAAGGGTGTTGGCTAGTTGTTATTATTCCCTATTGCTCTTGCAATATTTAAGTATGCTTGAAACCCATATTTTTTCGATTGCTGAAACATGTACCCATTAATTTTTGGCTTCACAGTTGTTGAAGTTCTCTTAAACGAGATCAATTAACTATTGAACATTATGTATTTCAAAACCAATATTGAACAAGATCAATCACAACCAGATATAATTCCAAGGTAGTCTGATCACTCATGTGGTCTCTCTACAATCCATCTTTGTCTCTATTAATGATGCTGTTCTCTGGGAGTTGACCATATGAGAACAACCTAAAGATCATACTAACATACATTATATCCATCAATGGCCAAAGATGGAACTAGAATACAGGAACATAATCACACAACAGAAAGAGGGAACAAAATATGTAAGCTGCTCGCTGGTGCTTCTGTCTTGATTTATCCTATGAAGAAAAAACAAATGTGAGTCAGACAAACTGATAATTTCACTAATAAGGGGGTTTCAGACACAAGCACTGCCTTACGGGCCTTGTCTCTATAACCTAAATGGTGAATGTAAGAGTTGAGATAATAGGCATTCAAATATGTCTGCCTTGAGGGAGGGTGCATTACCAATTTTCCCGCAGGAGCAGAGCCAAAAATGTGTGGCCTCAAAAATCTTAAATATCTCTGTCGCCAATTTTGCTACTTTTCACTGGTGAAATTCATTTGGTTGATACAACTCACCCGAATTTCTTTGCAAGTTGAATACTATGCCTTTATAATTTTTTACAGCCATAAGGTTGGGACAAGTCAGCAGAATTTGGATGAAGAGTTACATTTTAGACCTTGGCATCAAGGTCAAAGGAAGGTACTGTAATTTGTGCAGAGCCTCTAACGTGCTTGTTTCATTACATATGTATATTATTAATCATATTGGATCATTGAACAGTATAGTCCCTTTGCTTCGGGAGACGTATTGGAAAAACAAATAAGAGTGTAGGACAGCTGATTCTGTCAGAAGTCAAGATGACCTAATGTTAGAAAGCGTCTGAATTTCTTATAAGTAAGGCCACCTAGATGTGACTCAGCTAAAAGTTATTTTAAACAAATCAATACTAAAAAAACTCCATAACAAATCTAAAAGATGGCATTCTCATTCCATTTGTAAAAAGCAAATTACAAATTAAAGCCTGGACCATCAAATAGCCAAATAGTAAATACTACCAAACCACTAGGTTCTATAAGCAATATAACAATTGAATCATCAACATTCGAGAGTACATAGTTGAAACTTGACAGTATGTTTAACAGGACTTATTTTATTGAAAGAAAGAGCTAACTAGACTGTCATGGTAAAGTACTAAATGACTCAATGAGTCGTCCCAGTTGTCGGATATACCACCAAGTGTGTGCTACCGATCTTCCAATGACAAGTCTCCAAGTAAGATTTATACTAAGTAATGTCTGAAACATCTGTCATGTCTCTATTCATGCATCCTATGGGAGATTTCTTCTTCTCAGCAATGGCGAGAAAATGGTCGTGCAATCGCAGAAATCCAGTTCTCTCAATTTGAGAAACACATAGAAAGCAATTCCAAAACCAAATCCCAAGGCAGCACTGGATCCTGTGAGCGACACAGCTGTGCACATGAGCATGACAAATGAATCCCTCTTAGAATTCATATCTCTGCAGGCCATAGCCAACTCAATGCCAGAAAAGAGTAGTAACACTCCAAGCAGCCCAATGGGGAATTGGGTCAGTATTTTTACTAGGGAGTTTCCTAGAAGCAAACCCAAGAGAAGTTTACAGGTTCCTAGAAATGCCACAGATGCTCCACTTCTAGCCCCAAATTTATACTGCCCTGCAAGGCCACCTGCTCCATGACAGACAGGCATTGCCCCAAACCAACACCCCACCAAATTCATCAGCCCCACACTCACAGACACCCAAGTTGCTGTCACTTCCCTGTTGGGAAACAAATCTGCAGATAACTTACAGACAGCAATAACAGAATTAAGGACAGAGAGAGGGATTTGAGGTATTGCAGCCCGGACAAATCCTGTTTTCCACTCATGCCTTGATATTTTGATCAAATGAGGCTTGGGTGGGCCTAATTTCAGCTGCCTGAGAACCTCAGGCTTTCTAACAATAGCAAGTACAATACCTAGGACAAAAACTATAAGGGCAGACGGAATTGCATGCAAAATCCTCATGTTCCATGCCTTCCTTACTTTGGCACTTTCAGATTCAACTGCTCTTACTGTGCTGATTGAAACTTGTGGAATTTCTTCATCCCTCTGCCTTAAATGATCATCATCATCACCCGAGCCATTTACAAGCAGAATAAAGCCAAGACACACAAGAGCCAACAAAAGGCCATCCAAGCCCAACCAAGGCCTTTGATGCCCGGCCTTGCTCTTGGCAAGGTCCTGTTCTTTTCTTATGTATTTTACTGCTGTGAATGCAAAGGCTAGTCCTTGTGAGAGCTGCACCCCTCTGATGACAGGCACGGGAATGAGCCTATACGCTAGACTCATTAAACCTGTGATTCCGAGCCCAAACAGGATTCCTGCAGTGCAGATTCCTGCTGCCATTATCTCTGGAATACTCAGATGCTTGCCTTCACTGATTGCCACTGCAGCAATAGATTTCATGGGCTGCACTGGCATTGGAATACCAAACAAGAGACCTGTTATGATGTTATACATCCCTGTGAAGATGAGGGTGGTCCCCAAATCCAGTCCATTCACCAATGTGAGAGCAATCACAATTGGAATGAAGGTTCCCAAGTCGCCCATTGATCCGTTCACTTCTGCCCATCTTGCTTTACACTGCACATTGCTCTTGAATTTTGTCCAACACCAATGGCTAGTGAGCTTCAATCTTCTGGATCTGCTTGGCTCTTCTCCCCCCATCTCCATGATCAAAACTTCTATCAGAAAATTGAGAATGTTGCTGTGGGACTTCTGCTGACATATCTAATTAACTCACAAGACCAATGGTATAGAAGCCCACCGTTGACTTGAAATGTTGATTCACACCACCATCCCCACCCGATGAAGAAGGTACTTGACACCACCAACTTGCATAGAATCTACAAAAAGAAATATCCCAGTGGGAAGACAAAACAAAAATTCATTCAAGTGCTGCTACATTAAAGTCCATATAAAGAAACAGCATATATTTCCACGAATCCATTAAATCCTAAAGAATGGATGAAAATGAGTCAAATTGCAAAATCTTCCACTATGAGCACCACCATGGAAGATCTCTCTTTGGGTGCATTTAACATTTACTCATCTACTCATCTATTTGACTAACGGATGATGTTATCACAATAAAAATTCTTGAAGTTTTGTTCCTGTAAGAAGGATGCTCTAACACTTCTAGATATTTCTAAGAAAGCGAAGAAAAATAATAGAAGCAAAATGATTACCCTCCATGTTTGTTCATTCATTCGTGTCGAAAGAATCAGGAGGAAGAAAACAAGAGCCACACCTTTAGGTAGGAAGAAAAATAGATATTTCTAAGAAAGCGAAGAAAAATAATAGAAGCAAAATGATTACCCTCCATGTTTGTTCATTCATTCGTGTCGAAAGAATCAGGAGGAAGAAAACAAGAGCCACACCTTTAGGTAGGAAGAAAAATAGTTGTTTTGGGTGGATTTTCTGCCCTCTTCTTGCGTCGACGTGGCCTTCATGCACCTTTTGAGCCAATATCACAATGCTTTGATAGGAATCAAGTTACATCAGAGATTTGGGCGTGGAATTTTCTTCGACGTTAACTATGATTTATAAATTTAAGGCATTTAAAGATACATATTTAAAATAGTTAATTGTGATAATATAAAAATAATAATTAAAAAAACTATGATTTATATGTAATTGACCCTAAAATCAGATATTTTATATATTGAACATCAGGTTAAATATAAAATCAGATATTTTGATACCTTGGGCACGCTTATTGTTTATAGGTTTAAATGCAAACGAGATAACAATGAACAATTTTTTTTTTTTTTTTTTTCGTGAATTGAATAGAAGTTTAAAGAGATATGAATGAGTGGAGATTATAAATCTCCTAATTTTTATTCTTTTATAATGTTTTTTAGTTGAAGAAGAATAAGTACAAGTGAGGTAAATAGAATTGATTTGAAAATGGGTATCAAAGATTGAGAATTTAATAATATATTTGAAAATGGGTATCAAGGATGAGAATTTAATAATATATTTGAAAATGGGTATCAAGGATGAGAACTTAATAATATATTAATGTGATGTTCATAATGCAATCAATTTTATGAATTAAATTTTTTTAATTATTATTTTAAATAAAATAATTAATTAAAATTAAATATTAAAATTTTTAAAATAAAATTATTATTATTAAATTATTTTTAAAAAATATTATATTATATTTAAAACTTTTAAATTATTTTAAAATTTTATTTTTTAATTATTTCGATAAATTTTAAAAAGGTGATTGAATACTTCCACTAGATATTTTGTTGTTATCCATTGGAAGGGGTTGGGTGTTCTATGAAATTAGATAAGTCATCTCGCAAACATATCTTGTTGTCTTGCTTACCTCGATAATATTTGGTTAGTTTCCTATATATTGAGGTGTTGTTATTAGCAAGTTTGAATTTATTAACAAAAGAACAGTTTTAAAAATATTTAGAAAAATTATTAGAAATTCTTAGAGTTTTAGGATTATCCCTATGACATTTTAATTTATAATTTTATTATTTAATATATTAAGGATAGAGAGTTTTCCTTATTTATATTGTTCTCGTTTGAAATACAAAAAAGTTTATCTATTTTGTTTAAAAAGATAATTTTTTAAAATTTATTATATAACATTTAAAATTATAATCTTTTCATTAGTTAGTGTAGTTTTGTTCTTGTTGTTGTATCCTTCTTTTTTAAGATAATTAGTATTATTGGTTCTATTTTAATAAGAAAATATATTAAATAAGAGGTTATCATTTGTGTCTGGTTTTAAATTAAAGTTTATTTCTATATTTATATGAAGTTTCTTAATACTATTTTGCTAAGATTTTGTTAATCTATTTATTTGTTCTTATTATAACATGTTATGACATAACCTTTGGTTACGAACTTAGATCCTTGTTTTCAAGGGACAATGAAACACTTGGTTCAAATACATATATCCTTCCATAAAATATTTAGGCATTAGCGAAGAGTGTTAAATCTCAAGTGAAAGCAATCAAAATGATAAGCAAGGGACAATTAAACACTTGGTTCAAATACATATATCCTTCCATAAAATATTTAGGCATTAGCGAAAAGTGTTAAATCTCAAGTGAAAGCAATCAAAATGATACAAATAGGAAGCCAACTTTGGTGATGAAAATCAATATTAAAGAATTGTGAAACACAAACAATCTTGAACAGGAAGATGGTTTGTAATAAACAATGCTCTAAATAGGAAATGTATATCAAACAACAACAAAGGAGACAAAGCATATCAGGTAGAAAATGGCCAAGATGGAAAAGAAAACTATAGTTCCATATCAATCCCTCTTACGTGATCATCTAACTTGTATGTGTAATATTTTATCTAATATATCGCTATCCAACCATACTTTAATTATCAAAACAATGTACAACACTACCCCTGTAGGATTTGAACGTTGGACCTCTATTCATAGTCTTAATGTCTCCATGTTGTACATAAAAAGAGACAAGAATGATAAAACATAAAGCGATATATAAAAACAAAAGATAAATAAATAAATTTGACCACTAATATGAAAATTAGAGTTAAAGAAACAAGTATTACACAAATCAAAAAATTGCAAACAATAATAACATATATGAAAAGAAAAAATAATATACGAAGTCAACTAGAGGAGGTCAATACTTTTTCATACCATCAACAATTGTTAGAAAGAATAGCATTTTATTTTTACATATTGACAAGATACACATCAAGAATACTAACCTACTATAAATTTGAGCAAAAACTTACAACACATTTGAAAAAATCATAATAAAAATCATTACCTTCAAGGTTAATTAAGGTATATTTCCATAACTACAATCTTACTATAATGGTAAGGTCTTTGGCCTCTCTTTAAGAGGTCCAAGGTTCAAACCCCACTCAGTATGAGGGGATCAGTACCCTTCATAAAAACTTGTATAGATTCATTGAAAAAATTAAGGTATCGTTAACTTACAAAACAAGTTGAAATATCAAAATGAATATCATTACCTTCAAAGTTAATTAAGGTATTTTTTTTGACCAAAAATAAAATTTGCATTCCACCACACAACCTAAAACAAGTTGAAAAATCAAAATGAATATCATTACCTTCAAAGTTAATTAATGTATTTTTTTTGACCAAAAATAAAATATGCATTCCACCACACAACCTAAAACATGAAAATGCAATCCAAAATGTTTTTTTTTGGTAATTAACCTTGGAATAGTTAAATATAACTCATTGTTCAAAATTTAAGAATGACTTTACTCCAACTTTGGTTGTCTAATATTTGTTCATAATGTTTATAACACACATATATAGAGAGAGGGTTATGCATAGTGGCAAATATTCATAAATTGGGAAAATATTAAGATTTCCAAAATTGGAAATTGGCGAATATGAGGACCCTCAACGTCGGCCATTTCACCTAAATTTTTTACGACCAAGTTTTTTTAGGGTCAATTTACCACAATATATATCCAAACATAGGCATATTTGTACTCGTTAGAAAGCTCTTTGCGAGCTTGATCCGATGGTGGTGTTTTTATGAATTTATAAGGTGGTTTAATAGGTCAAAATTGGTCCCAAATATGACCTTACTTTGTAAGGCTTCAAATGTCCCAAATTTTGGTGTGAAGATGATTGATTTGATTTTCTTAGGATTCGTCATGATTCACCTTGATTTCGATTAGGATTCGTAATTTTTTTACAAGTACACTTTGAGTCCAACCCCTTATGCATAACCCTAGAGAGAGAGAGGTAGATTTTGTTCTGAAGTATGTTCCAAAATAACTATCTTAACCATATACATGATTGTTTTTGTAAGGTCAAACTTTGCATCCAATGTTTTGGAAAGCACCAAGATGTGATTTTTTAGAATTGAAATATTTAAATATTATTGTGAATGGTTTTATTAATTTTTGTATTATTAAAATTATTATTTTTCATATATATAGATAGATAGATTGATAGAAAATAATTTGTTTTCTAAAGAGAGATTTAAATATGATATCTTTTGTTTGTGATGAAGATAACATATAAAATATATGATAAGATAAATGTATATCATAAAAATGTAAAATGACGCGAGTATAAACATTAGCAATTGTGTTAAGAAATGTTATGGTTGTTAGATATTAATGCTTGGAATATTTGTATTATGGTAGTGAAAGGTATCTAAGTACATAGGATGTTTAATTTAAGCATAGCAAACCTCCAAACAAAACCAAACAAACTTTGTAACTACCTTGTTCTATACTACATGCATGTACCTTGTAAAGGGTGGATAGATCACATGCCTTGTCACATGGAGTATGATGGTGGTTATATATTTGTCCTATAGTAGACCACACAAACCATGTGTATGCCCTATCACATGGAGAGTGAAAGGTTACTCAACTTATATAAATACCTACTATGATGTAATAATTCTTAACATGCCCCCCTTATTCCATCATAGTTAAAGCTTTATTTTAGATCTTTTGACTTGATGAAATTTTTTAAGGGGAAAGAGAAATCCCCCCTTATTGTTGCACTCCAATTACAAAATACTTTATTCAAATGCTTGAAGTGTCTTTCTTCATTGTCTTCAAGTGAAGCTTGTGTTACCATGCATCCACTATCATTTATTTAAATGATTATCTCTTGATTTATGTCTTGCATATGGTGGAGTGAAAGTTGGGTATGGTTTCTTTTGCTGATTTTCCTTTCCATGTATTTTATTGTGATTAAGTCCTGGATTCTTTCCAACTTCTCTTATCATAAGCTCTATGATATGATAAATGGGATGTATATTTCGAATGTAATCTCTAGCAATTATTTAGACTTGTTTTAGTCCTTTGAATGATCCCATAATTGCTACAATTTTTCCTTGAACTAAAATGTAGCAACCGATCAATTACACTTTGGTCTTTAGATTTGATTCATTAGGTCTCAATAGTTATAGCCTTTGTATAATAAATTCACCTTTATTGTATAGGAGGAGGTCTTCTTGTTCCAGTTGGACCAAGGGGCTCAATTCCTGATGAGTGAGATCCCTTGGATAAGAACGCGTTTCAAGGCAAAATTAGGACGAAATGCCTTGGGTTTGAATTTCTCAAAGGTTGTGTTGTTTCATTTGAATTTATTTTTAAACCCTAAAGTTTTTTTATTTGCATCAAAACACTAGACCAGACTATTGGTCCGCAGTCTACTCATGTGAGCAAGCGACCCACATGGATAGGCTAAATAGCCCACCTCCACAAAGGGAGGCAACCTGCCCACTGGACCGGCCACCGAACAACTATTTTTGATGATTAGCCCACTATAGGCACGAGGGCAGGCACGCCCTCTGATCGACAATCAGAGACTAGACTCCGACGATCGACTCACGGTGGCCCACCTCTATGCGAGGGCAAGAGCGCCCTCTCACTCAAACCTGACAGATGACACTCAAACTCAAACTAGTGGTACTGAAACTGTGATAGACCATACTAACACTGAGGCAAACACCTAGCACGCATATCGAGGATGGCACCAAGCCTGAGGCAAACACTTGGCATGCATTCCGAGGATGGCACTAGATACAAAGCAGACACATGGAAAAACCAGGACCTAACATGTGGCGAACAAGCCATTGGACTAGACTGACACATGGGCGACACATGGCGGATAGACCACGTACCACCCAGACATAGATCGACGAACACATGGGTGACACGTGGCAGACAGGCCACGCACCACCTAGACAGGACTCGACACAGGGGTGACACGTGGTGAACATACCACATGCCACCCAGATAGGACTCGACATGTGGGCGACACATGGCAGACAAGCCATGAGCCACTCGAACAGGCTTGCTGCAACACGTGGTCACAATAAAAGGACTCGATTAGACTCTGACTGCCCGTAGGCAATCATAAACAAAAGAGCACCTTTGCCCTTTTAAGGAACACACAATCGCTCATAAGGGCGATGTGGGATTAATCCCACAAAAAAAAAATTCCTGCTTGAAAGCGGGAAAGAGAACAAAGGGAAGGGCTTTCCCTTCCCTTCCTGTCAGGCGGGCTAGCCTGATTAGCACGAGCGTCAATATTAAGGCTAGACCCGCGGAGTCACGGGTTTGAATCCCAAAGGGGGTAAAACATACTTTTTGCAAAAGAAAACTTTTTAAAAAAACCAAAAGGTATATATTTTTTATTTTTTTGTATTTTTTTAATCATTTTTTTAATAATTTAATCAATATTTTGCATAAAATCAATTTTTTTTTAAATTTGATCTTAACCAAAATTAATTTTATTATTAATTAAATGGAATGATTAGAATTATTAGTATTTTGCATTAAAAATTGAATAGTTTAAGGCCATGTTGTTTGCAAATTTGTAAGAATGATGGTTTTTTGTTTTCTCCAAAATCGGGGATAAGAGACATGTGCACAATTTTTTTTGCAACAAATTGAGATTTGTAACACTTTGCTCCAATTTTTTCTAATCATTTTTTTTAGAGTATAAGTTTTGTCTCATGAAGAAGAGGCCTTGGATACAAAAAGCTCTTCGTCGTCTAAGAGTTATTCGAAAGAGGAACGAACTTCGACGACAAACAACAAGATCTCTTTTTCGTCGTATGCTTCGAGAGCATAGAAGAAGTTTACCTCGTTTCAAAACTTACACAAATCCTTGGAAGGGTTTGGACTAAATCTATGGTCCCATGAGGATTAGAGAATCTTTTAATCTTGATGCCCCTCCAATATTTGAGTATTGAAGCCTCAAAGGGTCCACTAAAACCATGTCGTGTGTCGACTGGTTCTGGAAAACCTTTCAAAATCTTGTCGTGTGTCGACTTGCCTTGAAAGGTGAGCTACTTTATTATATTTTTGCAAAACAAAGGGGGGATAATTGATCTTTGATGAATTGTATTTTTTGCAAAAATTGTAACACAAAGGGGGAGAATTTGAACATCAAATTTATTTTTTTGCAAAACACAAATCCATCTTTTATTGCAAAAACTTATAATTAGGTGCATTTTTGTATTACTCGATACCTTAATTAAAAATTGGCATTCCTAAATTAGGTGCATTTTTGGTTGCATCTAAAACCTATGTGATAAAAATTTTGTGGGCACTCTTTGATTGATTATTGCATTTACTTTCTTGTTTTTTTTGCAATTATAAGTCATCAAAATCAAGAGCACTCAAAACCCCAAAATTTCACAATAATTTGTGTAAACTCATTTGCACAGGTATAAAGCCAATTTTTTTCTTGAAATTCTCTTCTAAATCAAAATACCTCATTCACTCTTTTCTGTTTGTCTTAATTCCCTCAAACTAACTATCCTTCTTTGGGAGGATTTTTAGGCAGGTGCCATTAAATACAATAAAAAGTGAATTATCTCTCATTTTTTCTTGTTTGGCTTAAATATCCTCAAATTGATTAATCCTTCCTCAAATTTTTTTCAAGGAGGGGCCATTAAATATCAAGAAGAGAGAAAGAGAAATCATCTTGGAACCATTCTAGAACCTTCATCATGGCAAACTATCAAAAAATACCTAAATGATACACAATTGCTTAAAGGTCCTAATTTTTTAGCATGGAAAACCAAGATGAAAGCAATACTTACTATAGAGAAAATGTGGGATTTAGTGGATGGCACTAATACAAGACCCACATCAACAGGAGTGGATCAGAAAGCATGGGATAAAAAGAACAATCGTCTTCTCATGTTGATTCTCCTAGCTACTACTGATGAGATCCAGCCTCACATAAGTGAAGCTAAAAATGGTAAATATGCATGGGATGCACTTTGTACCATTTTTTAAGGCAAGAATCAATCGACTATTCTAAACCTTCAAACACAAATTCATACACTCCATATGAAGTTAGGATAATCAGTAGAGCTATTTCTTTGTAGAGTTCCAGAACTAAAGTCAAAGTTGAATGCTTTAGGATCCAAAGTAGAAGATACTATTCTGACTTCAGTAATATTGAGGGCTCTTCCTGAATCCTATAATATGCTAATCACATCCCTTAATGTATCTCAAAGAATAGTCACCTTTGTGGAGTTATTCAATTTGCTTCAAACAAAAGAAGCAAATCAGCTCCAAAGTGATGAAGTGTCAAACAATGCACTTTACACAAACAAACGGGGTGGAAAGAAGAAAGGTAACTTTCAAAAGGGAAGATCATCTTCAAGATCATCATCAAGAGATAAGGGAAAGCAATATCAATCATCAAGAGACAAGGGTAAGCAACCTTTCTAAATTCTTATTTTTATTTAGAAAGAGCACACAAAGTACTCATAACCCATACAACTTCTACCAGAAGGATTATGTTTGGTACATTGATTCAGGTACCAACAAACACATGACTGGCGACAAGCAGTGGTTTGAGATATTTGTGGCAAGAGAAGGCAAACCAATAACAATTGTTGATAATAAGACCTATCGTATCCAGGGAGAAGGTAGTGTAACTATTTCCCTTCCAGATGGAAAGTATCATATTCACAATGTCCTTTATATTCCAGGATTGACAAACAACTTGTTGTCAGTTCCACAAATCCTGGATAAAAACATGGTTGTCAAATTCAAAGTGGAAAATGGACTGAAACATTACTATATCACCAAGCGGGGTAAACACATAGCAATCGATTCTTACAAGCATGGCTTGTTCACACTAGATGATGTTTCAATGCCTTATGTTGCCATGGTGGTCAACACAAAGGAGGCCACTTCTCTTTGGCATAAGAGATTGGGGCATCTTAGTAAAGGGTATTTACTTGAGATAAGTAAATCTCAAATTGTGAAGGGACTTCCCATCCTTTCATCTACATTACCAATTTGCTCAGATTGCTTAGCAAGGAAGCAACACCAAGCACCATTCGAAGCTAGCTCTTCTAGAGCTAAGAGACCATTGGAGTTTGTGCACACTGATTTGTGTAGTCACATGTCACCAAGTTTTGGAGGCAAAAGGTATTATTAGTTGTTTGTATATGATCACTCATGGTTGATGTGGGTCTTCTTTCTTCAACTAAAATTTGAAGCATTTTCCTACTTTCAACAGTTCAAGCAACTAGTTGAGAAAGAGTCTGGATGCTACATAAAGACCCTCTACTCAGATCAAGGGGGAAATATACCTCAAATGAATTCTCTTAATTTTTGAAAACACATGGGATCAAAATACAGATAACCACAGCCTATTCTCCATATCAAAATGGAGTTGTTGAAAGGAAAAATTATTCCATCATAGAAATGGTTTGCAGTATGCTTAAGGGTGCAAATATTGAGCAATGCTATTGGGAAAAAGCTATCATAATGATAATATATATTTTAAATAGGGCACCCACAAAGGCCCTTAAAGAGATAACTCGACAAGAAGCATGAAGTGGTAGGAAGCCCTCCATCTCTCATCTAAGATTTTTTGGGTGTAAGGCATTATGCATATACCTAAAGAATAGAGAAAGAAACTAGATGAGAAAACCTTACAGTGTATTTTCCTTTTCTATGATGAATATTCTAAAGGGTAATGACCCTAGAACAAATAAAATACATGTAAGTATATATGTGTGTTTGATGAGGCTTTCACACCTGATATCACATCCTCTATATACCTGGAAGACGAGGAGCCACATAAACAAACTCCTACACCTCAAAAAAAGGTGCCAAAATGGTATACAAATACAGTGAGATATTCAAAGTTGACCTCACCTCCTGATATTACTCTAAATCATCCTCAAACTCAGCATGTCTCAGTAGAAGAGGTCAGAAGCATCACCAATAGTTGATGACCTTTACCAACATTTCGAAGAGCTTTCTATAGATAGAGATATTGATAGTGGAGAAGACATGGAGATTTATGATGAGAGGATTTATATGTCTTTATATGATGAACATGAACCCACCATGGTCAAATAAGCACTTAGTGAGCCATAGTGGAGGGCATCTATGAATATTTAATATAAATCTCTTATCAATAACAATACATTGAAGGCTGGTTAATTTACCTTCAGGTAAGAAACCCATTGGTTGTAAATGGGTTTACAAAATGAAATACAAGGCATATGGAACCATTGATAAGCATAAGGCCCACCTTGTGGTAAAGGACTATTCTCAAAAGTAAGGCATCAATTATGAAGATACCTTTGCACCCATTGAAAGGATGACCACCATTCATGTTCTTTATGCTATGGTAGCACAGTACAGATGGAAAATTAATCAAATTGATGTTAAGAGTTCCTTCCTAAATGGTGATTTGAACGAAGAAGTATACATGACTTAACCATAAGGATTTGTTGAGGAATGCCATGAGCAATAAGTTTACAAATTGGTTAAATCATTGTATGGGTTGAAACAAGTCCCTAGAGCATGGTATATAAAGATAGACAATCACCTTCTACATCATGGATTTAAGAGAAGTTCTTTATATGCAAATCTCTATGTTAAGAACATTGGTTCTGAGATAGTGATAATTGTACTCTATGTGGATAATTTGATCATGATCGGTAACTTAGAGATATTGATAAATGTCGTGAGGAATGACTTGAGAGATTCATTTGATATGATAGATTTGGGACTTCTCCACTATTGTCTTGGTCTAGAGATTGAACAAAAAAAGAATTACCTAAGGGTAACTCAAAATAAGTATGCCAAGACTTTGATCAAAAAGTATCGTATGACTTATTACAAGTCAAAAGCAACACTGATGGAACAAAGACTATCACGATACGATGATTCACCTCAAGTAGATTGCACTCTTTATCATTAGAGGATTGGGAGCCTTATATACCTGACAAAAAATAGACCAGATAACACATTTGCTGTGAATTATCTTTCTCGGTTCATGCAAGAACCAAAAGTTACTCACTGGAAAGAAGCAAAGTGTGTTCTCCACTATATCTATGGTAGTGTAGAGTATGGTTTAGAGTATAGGAAGAATGACAAATTCTTCTTATAGGGTTTCACAGAATTTGACTATGTTGGATCAGTAGATGATCGAAATTCAACATCTGGATATATTTTTCATCTAGGATCCAGACCTGTCTCATGGCACAACAAGAAGCAACAGAGACAAAATATCGCGTAGCACAGATGCAGTGTGTGAAGCAATATGGTTGAGTTGCATCATAACAAGTATGGGTTTATCCAAGAAACTTCCAATTTACTTGTACTACAATAACTAGGGTGTTTTGAACTTAGTGAAGAATCCAGTTCACCATGAGTGCACCAAACATATTGACACACAGTGTCATTTCATTCGTGATGAAGTTCCTAAACACAAAATCAAGCTCCAATTCATTCCCACTAACGAACAGGTTGTAGACATCTTCACAAAGGCACTTGGACGTGTCAAATTTGAGTTTTTCAAAAGTACACTTTGTATTTCAAAATAATGTAATAAAGAGGGGATGTTAGGGTAAAAAGTAGTATTTACTTTTACCATTAGGTTATTACATTAGTTACTTTGTTTTACTATTGTAAATGTCCTAACAATAACCTATTGTTATGATGTGAGATATTATTCACATTGTTTAGTGAAAAATATCTTGTTAGTAGTTAGCATTATTTCCTAATCTGTTAGCTGCCTTTAGGGGAAGGCTACCTATTACGTTGTTAGCTACCTTTAGGGAGGGTAACCTATTAGGCTATTCATAGCCTAAACCTATTGTTATTTAAACCCATTGCATATCAATATTATTACTAATGATTCAAGCTTAATTATTTTGCATATTGAATTTGCCAACATTTATCACAAACTATATTGTCAATCTTGATGATATCATAATGTATCTTGTCATTTAGTTTCTTGATTGCTTGTAGTGATGGTACACTTTTTGATAATAATATTATGATATCATGGGCTTTAATAATGATGTATGGATCTCTTGTTAGAGTTGCAAAGATATATAATCTTCTTTCTCTAGACATGGAAAATTGACCCACTTTCAGTGGGTAATCTTCCTTAGAGCCCCTAAGAGGTCTCTAACCCTTGCCCTAGGCAAGGGTAGGCCTCTTTTCCCCCTACCTTGCCTTTCTTTAGCCTTTTTAGTGAAATTGCACCCGATTGCGATGGGGCACGATTTCACGAAAGCGATATCGCACCCCATCGGCACGGGGTACGATTTTGCTATTTTAGGGTTTTAATTATTAAAACCCAGGTTTAACCTTTTCTAGCATGCTTTTGCATCGACCTGTGTTGTTTTCCCGCTCTTTTCACCCTGAATTTCATCTATAAAAGGAGGGGTTAATCTCACTCTTTTATAACGATGATTTTTGGACACACAATTATCAAGCTCAAAATTCTTATGATTGATTTATGCTCGCATTTTGCTCTGCTTCCTATTTCTTCTACAAGCTAACCCCGAAGTGCGAATTTTGGATTTGATCTTCTACTGCATTGATTGGATTGTTGTGTGGTTTGGTGGATTCGTGTTGTGGTTCGGAAGGAAAGAGAGTGCCCGTTCGGATACCTCGATCTCTTCTATCCTTCTGCATCATCCATCAGGTTTTGCGCACTTTGTTTTACATTTATTTACGTTTTGCATCTATCTTTTATTTTTCGTGTGTCTGAAGTGAAATCATGCTCGGTCCTAGCGAGGTGCGACTTCGCTAACCCTAATTTAGGGTTTTCACTCATAGAAGTGAAACCGTGCCCCATTCTGATGGAGCATGATTTTGCCTGTAGCGTTATCACGCCCGCTATCTATGAGGCACGATTCTACCTAGGACTAAACTAGGGGTATCTATCAATTTTTGATTGCATGAGTATTTTCTAAATTACATCTAGGGCATGTTAGCATAATCTATTTTCTATTTCTCTACTGTTGCATTGCTGTTTTATGATTAATTCTCCAAAGGTCAATTTCCACTTTTGTTTTCAAAGGTCATCTAAAGGACCTAGGGGGCTTGATTGCTATGCCTCCAAGCATTATTATACAGTGGCCTAAGTAGGCCCCCTAACGCTGATATCATTTTTTTAGTGTTTCTTAAGTTATCTTGCAGAAACAGGTATTTTTGATATCATTGGACAAGAGGCAGAAAAAGCTAGGATCAACCACCGGTCAAGATAAGTGTTCTATTTGTTCTATTGGTTATAAATCTGATTTGAATATCCATTATAGGCATCTAAAAAGTGAAAAGCATATAGTGTGCATCTAGGGTTAATATTGTGCATTTATCTTGTGCCCTTGCTTTAAAGGTTTTCTAGATAAAAACCCTAGGTTAGCAAACATTCAAAGAAAGAATCATATTAGGTTAGCTCTTGTATTCTTGCATTCTATTTTCTGCATTGTCCTTTATCTTTCATAGCATAGATCTAGAGAGGCCAAACTTAGGTGATTGCTTGAAACTGAACACATCAAACATTCCTAAATATCCTGAGGACTTGGAGCGAGTCCTTAAACCATTCCTGGTGAACCCTTCCCCCTAGCACCGAGTGTAGAGAACAACACAGCCCCTACGGTTCACCCCATAAGGCTTTCTATCTTTGTGGATCCAACCTTTTTGGGAATTGTACATGGTAGGGTAGTTTTCCCCCTCTACATATTTGGTGAACCCGATGTGAACACCTCCTTTCTTTTGAAAACTCTAAGCAAGATCATTAATTCTATTTGAAAACTCTTAAAGAGATTAAAATCTATGTGTTAGTGTTTTCCCCTAACTATTTTCACTACTTCTAATGGCTCCCTTCCTTAGAAGTCAGAGGAAATAATTAGAATCTGATTATGTTCCCTTGGAAGATGATCATATTGATAGGGAAGACCCTAATGTAGGTCTAGAAGAGCAAGAAGAGGTAGATATGGAAACTGAGACCAATCTTGATCCTTATGCTGGACCCAATGGTAGCTTTGTCTTTTCATCATTTGATCATATTTGGGAATTCATGAAAGCTCATAAGGAGAAGCTATTGGAATATGTAGAATGAGAAGCTCATCTTGAAAAAGAGGATGCTACTCCTTCTCCTCCCATTAGGTCTCCTATGCTTAATCATGATAATCCCACATCTCAATCTATGCATCTCAATAATCTGAAGAACCAAGTGACTTGTGCTACTACTAATATCACCAATGTTGGATGGAATCCACCTGTCCCTCCAACTAGTAGTGGCACCCAAAATTATTTTCAATTTCCTCCTTCATCTTCTAATGTCAACACTATTGCCTCTGTTCCACCACAAGTAAATCTTCCATTCTCACAAAGCACCACATATAACAATAACCTCCCCATGTCCAACCTAAGTCAAGGAAATATTGGGAACACACATAATCCAAAAATGCAGAACTTGGAAAATATAGTGAATCAGTTGGTTTCAAGGATGGATATGATTCAGCCTTCAGGGTTTACATACAATTATAAGGAAATGTGTAGTCAGCCATTGGATCCTATTGTTGCTGCTAGACCTTATCCCAAGCATTTTCCTATGCCAGTTTTACCAATCTATAAAGGGATAGAAGATCCAATAGAGCATCTAAGAGGATTCAGGATAGCTTACCATGATCTTGTTTATGATGATATGCTTCTATTGAAAATATTTCCAAAGAGTCTTGCTAGAGTTGCATTAGAATGGTATTATCGGTTGCCCAACTATTCTTTGAAGAGCTTTGAGAAGACTGCAAAGATGTTTGTTCATCAATTTAGTGCTTATATTGAAAAGGAAGTGACAATGAGAGATCTATATGATCTAAAGCAAAGTAAAGAAGAATGTTTTTCAGAATTCTTAGCTCGTTGGAGAAGTTTAGTTGGCCGATTAAGACAACCTGTGTCTCAGAAATATATGCTTGATATATTCATTGGTAATTTACAAGAACAAATATCTTATGCACTAGAAACTACTACTGTCACATCTCTTGATCAAGCAATTGAGTTAGCAAGAAAAGTGGAACAAGCTCTCATTAGAAGAGGTCATCTTAAGACTAAAGAGGAAAAGCCTACTAAGTCTCAACATAAGAATAAGCATACAGGAGGTGATAGTGATAGTAGGCCTGTTAATAATGTCACCAATAGCCTACAAAATATTGTACTTCAAAAACCTCCTCAAAGGAATTTTACCAGACTTAATATACCTATGGAAGTAGTTTTGAAGCAATTATTAGAAGCTAAGGCAATTGAACTACCTCCTATAAGACAACCAGATACTACAACTCATTGGTATAAGGTAGGTCAATATTGCACTTATCACAGAGTAGAAGGACATTGGACAAACTCTTGTAAGAAGTTGAAGCATGTGGTTCAAGATTTGATTGATGCAGGATGCATTGATTTAAGAAATTCCTAAACTTCAAGTAATCAGGCTTCTACTCAACAAGCCCCAATGATAAATCAAGATATGGGGATATTCAAGGATCCATTACCAAAGCATGATCAACAAGCAACCAATCAGGTGGCTCATCAAGATGATTCTCTACGCCATAGTAATGTGGTTGGTATGGTTGGGGTAACTACAAGGAAACAAGCTCAAAATCAGCAAGGATAGAGTTCAACATCGTAGCCCAATTTAGTTTTAAAGGAGAATCAGAGAAAAGATTCAGCTACAAGAATTCCACCTATAGTGTTGAGACCACAACCATAGATTTCATTTGATCTTCAGAAATAGTTAGCTAATACTCCAACAAAAATATCAGTTTTAGAACTTTTGCAGACTTCTCCTGATCATAGAAATGCTTTAATGGAATTTTTAAAACAACAATCTATTTCTTCAGACATTGCCTCGGATGCCATAGTTGATGCCATAGGTTCTTTTGGGATACATCATGTCTCATTCTCAGATGATGATAAACCTTCCTCAAACTTACATGGAGATTCATCACTTTACATCATCGCACTTATTGGGGATACCCTTATCAAGCGAGTTTTGATTGATAATGGCTCATCCCTCAACTTGTGTACATATCAATTCTTTCAAAAATTTGGATTAAAAGAGGAATATTTAACAAAATATGATATCATTATTAAAGCTTTCAACAATAAGTCCCAAGAGGCTTGTGGTGTCATATCTCTTCCATTAAAGGTGGGGCCTAGGATATTGGATACTTTGTTTTATGTGGTTCATTGTCCTACATCCTTTAATATTCTTCTTGGGTGACCTTGGATTCATGCAATGAAGGTCGTCCCTTCTACTTTTCATCAATGTCTCAAATTTGAATTCAAGAATCAAGTTGTCACCATTCCGGGCGATCCTCGACCATTTGAATTTTGTTCAAATATAGAGTTAGCTCAATCTGAATCTTACTCTTGTCCTTCTATTTCTTCAACAATTTCTCCATGTTCCTCATCTCAAATTTTAGAGCATCTTCAAAATTTAAAAGTGAGTGAGGAACGTAAACCCCATTCTTCCTCCTTGGATCATGATAATCAGTTTCTTCAAGAGCCTCTTCTGGATCTAGCCAAGCTACCACCATCACCTCGAACTATGGGTTTACCCCATAAGAAGGGTGATGTTGTACACATTGGCATATGTACCTTTGTCTTCGGAGGGACTGCCTTCAAAGAAAATATTCATGGTAGCAACCCATCTCCTAGTGAGCACTCTTTTTCTCAATGTTATCTCACTAATGATTATCCCCTTCCTAAGCAGATCCTATCTAGTATGGGATATGCAAGTAAAGGATTGGGACCACAATAGAAAGGTATTCAAGAACCTTTGGATGTTGAGATTTGGCCTGGGAGATGTGGTATAGGTTTTATACCTAATAAAAATCAACCTTTGCCTTTTGAGGATGATGACCATCTTATGACTTATGCAGAATATATAGAATATCAAAAGATGATAATAGCTAAAAATAAAAGTGTTAATTTTGCTTCTCCTCCAAAGCTAATGTCTTGTAATATGATTGATTCTATTTTTTCTAAAAATAACATTACTTATATGCAAGAGAGTGGTGGATCTTTATATAATGTTTGTTTTGCTAAAAATAATGGTGTTGTTAGAAGATGTGTTGATTATCATGCCATGGATGTCAAGAGAAGAGCCCTAGAGGAACTTTTCCATGATTTTTATCATCGATAAAATGCACTCCTTGGGGATATCTTCAATTTGACACCCCATGGCACACTCATTTATTTTAATAAGATGAATGGTGCATTTAGATTTTGCATTGATTTCAATTCTGTATAAAAATAAAAAATAAAAAAAAATTCATGTAGTTGCATTTGCATTTCCATTGCATCCACCTGCTTGCTCATATTGCATTGTTGCTTGTCATCCTTGCATGATTGCTTGACATCTAAAGAACACCTTGCATGATTGCCTATCATAATTGCATGATTGATTGTTCATGACTGCTTGCTCATATAGATTTTTGAGGATTTTACGACAATGGCATGTGATGATACCTAGTTAGGACATAGCTCACATGCATTGCACTTCTCACTAGGACTCTGATGCCTAGCAAGATCCCCCCTAGGGACTCTTCCTTTCCTTCTTCTTATGATTGCTTCTTCTCCTTCTCTCGATTTCTTTGTCATGATAATGCTTTCATTCACAAAGTATTTTTAAGATCCCTATCTGGGATAGCACTTGCATACTATTTATCTCCATATTACACCCCACATGGGATACTTATACATCCTAGTGGGTATTGCATTGTCTACGATCTTCTATCGGGTCATACTCTCTTTTGACTCAGTAGGCTTAACACCCCATTACAGGATAAGCTCCTTGGTCAGTTTTAGTAGACCTCGACATACATCCTAGTGGGTAAACACCTCATAGCAATCAATAAGGGAGCAACCACCCATAGCGGGTCAGACTCCACACATATTTTTACACTACTGCAAGTGCTAAACCTATAGCGGGTCTAGCTCTCTTTCTGAAATGATCTATGGTATCTAACTACACTGGTTCCTCACAACCTATGCTAGTTCCATACTATGGGTCATTAGTTCTTCTCCTTTTTATATGGTTGACCTTTGGATCCTTTTCTTCTTCTTCCTCTTCCTCTTTCCTCTTCTTCTTCTCCCTCTTTTTCTCTCTTCTTCTTTCTTCTCCTCTTTCTTTTTTGATTTATTTTCTCCTTTGTCCTTCTCCTTCTTCTCATTTCTTTCCTTTTGCATCCATCCATTTTCATATAGTTTGCATACATAAAAACACATAAATAAAAACACATTACACATATTACACATACAATAAAACAACAAAAGTAGCTATATATTACTCGAGAGAAAAATAGTACATCATCATCATGTCAGGTTGGTGTACCACAATCCAGACTCGGTACACTCAACCTAGGGATGCACACCACAATCCAAAAATTGGTGCATCATCCTGATCCCTAGTCCTCTCTCTCTCCTAGCTCTGAGAGCCAACTCCCTCTGGTCCACCCTGAGGAGGAGGCAACCTAGGCTGTGACATGGACTACCATGATACCGATGTCATCCATGATCGAGACCATGATCTACTCACTGACTATAGGGATGGAGGAAGTGGTATCCTTTGACCTGGTGGGATAGCTGCATAGTAAGCCATCTCATAAAACATAGCCCATTGAAGAGTTATCTCCAACCTCTCTCCTATCTATCATAGCTTTGCTTGAAGAAGTTGCATCACACCTCCTACCTGGCTGCTCTCAATGATAGCCATCCCCTCTACCCTAGCTCTCTGGCGCTCTCCATCTAGATGAACCATATCCCCTTGGAGTTGATTGGTCTCTACCCAAGTCACATCCCTCTCAGCCTCTATGGTGCTCAACGAACTCTATAGCTCCTCTAGCCTCTTGGCCCTATCCTCCTGGACCTAGGCCATCTAGCTCTATAGAGAGGCTACCTGTGCTCATAGCTCCTCTATCTCCCTCCTCTCTTGGCTCTCACTCATTACTACTATAGATGTAGAGGCCTCTCTAGGATATCTGATCTGTAGCCTCCCTGTCTGTGTGGGGGTATCTCTCACCCCCCTCTCTGGTCCCTACTGCTTGGATGGCCTCCTCTACCACTAGGATCCAAACATGAGTCAACCTCTATCTCAGAGTGGTAGGAGTCTATTGTGCCCTCTCTATGGCTCGATGAGCTACCTCTTGGAATGCTCATTGCATGCCCAGGTCCATCACCTAGTACCTCTATATCGGTACTAGTAGGGAGATCCTTTGGGGCATAACTCCTCTGTACCATCACTTGTACTTGATAACCACTCCTACATCATCTACCCTCAGGTTGATATAAGGAGGATCATCTATATCCTCCTCGGCCCATCTGGTGAGGTTTGGCTCACCTCCCACCCCTATTGGGTCCTGGGTCACCCTCCGGTACTAGTAGTCCCCTAGGTTTAGGACTCCCTGTAAGATCTCGAACTATCAAAGGACTCGATCAAATTTGAAGACCTTCGGCTCCCCCTTCTCTGACCTCAACCACCTGATCCTCCATATCCTGGCTAGCTCTATCCTATCCTCAGCCCACCCAAGGTGAAGCCACCATGGCCTCCTAGATGAGCTTCACCTCTTGAAGCTCATCAATCACCCACCTCGCTAGTGGTAGGTTCCTTGCATAGGCCCTCATGGTCCTCTCTAGGGACCTCAACCACCTGTATGTTGTTGGTCACTCTGGGCTGGGTAGTGGGCCTAGTAGTACCTCCAATCTTCGTACTACGATGTGCTCCTAGCACCACACCTGGAGCAATGTCATACATACCAATCTTGTATGTTACTTATACATAATGTTGTACAATATCTTGTATAGGTGGGCCAACACATATGGGCCCCATGCGAATCAAACCTCCTGATCATGCATGTCTACCACTACTCCCACCATCACCCATGGTAAGTATCACCTACTGGTATGGCACATCAGTAGCCCAACCACAACCCCATAGAGCATGGTGGTTAGAGGATCTACCCCATAGTGACCCACTAGATCATCGACTGATATGGTGCTCTCTCACACCTAGTGGGTAAAACCTATCGAGAACTATTGTAGTGTGGCCACCCATCCTCATGCTCTATAAACTATTATCCCTCTGATAGGGATTTACAAGATCTACCACACATCCTCTAGTGTGATGGTGAGCTCTCCTATGGGTAACTAAAAAGTAGAGGACTCTAGGTACCACCTCTCTGCCAGGGCTATCAACATAGCCCTATCTATCTCAATGCGAGGCATCCTCGCTAGGTGGTCTAGCCCCACCACCTCTAGTCGATCCCTCTCCACCTATCCTAGTGCATCCAACTCTACCGCCAGAGCACCTACCCTCCACTCTCGACTCTCAAGGATACCTAGCTGCATCCATAGACAAATAAAATCACATCAGTTTCATAAATTAAATTCAAATAAAAATAATAAAATCTATAATTTCAAATCAAAGCACAAAGTTGATCATAATTTTGTAATTCGCACTTCGTAGTTGCTTTTTTTCCCTCTTTTTCCTCCTGTGTTTTGTTTTTGCTTTTCTTTTTTTTTAGTTTCTAGAAAAATCATGCCCTCCATTTTAGGAGACATGATTTCATGAAATTGCGCTCGATTTTATCTAGGCATGATTTTATCACACTCCATTCGAAACAAAATCACGATTGGGCCACAAAATTATGCCTAGATCGAGCATAAATCTCATCATCAAAAATGGTGAAATTCCTAGATCCTACCCTTAAACTCATGAAAAATAGAGAAAAATTTGCATGAGGGTGGAATTTGGTACTTACCCACTCTCGTGCCCTAGCTTCACCCCTCATGATCACTGCTCGATGAACTGGTAATACCATCTCCTTTTCTCCTCAGAGCCCTTTCTCTGCCAATGTGTGATAAAAATAAATTAGGGTTTTACCCTTTTTCACCCTTTTTAAACTCTGGTTGTTACCCTTGTTTTTCTCTAGTTTTCATTCTTTCTCTCTCTTTCTTCTTTTGCATCAGTTCTTTCAAGTTTTTATGAGATATGTCATCTTCATAAAAACTCGAGGGGGCACCTAGCCTATAGAGGCATTAATGTCCCTAATGCCTCGATTTGCATGTAAAACAAGAAAGTGTCTAGAATGACATCATTTTTGCACCACCCCTTTCTTCTAAATTGGCCATCCCATTTTTGCTTGTTATCTTCTTCCAGTGAGTGTGCCTACATCCTTTCTTTGATGCATTTACTTGGCCTTAAATGCATCAAAGAGGGGGAAAATGTAGACATGAAAAATTGACCCACTTTTAGTGGGCAATCTTCCTTAGAGCCCCTAAGAGGTCTCTAACCCTTGCCCTAGGCAAGGGTAGGCCTCTTTTCCCCCTACCTTGCCTTTCTTTAGCCTTTTTAGTGAAATCACACCTAGTTGCGATGGGGTGATTTCGTGGAAGTGATATCGCACCCCATCGGCATGGGGTACAATTTTGCTATTTTAGGGTTTTAATTATTAAAACCTAGGTTTAACCTTTTCTAGCATGCTTTTGCGTTGGCCTGTGTTGTTTTCTCACTCTTTTCACCTCGATTTTCATCTATAAAAGGAGGGGTTAATCTCACTCTTTTAGAACAATGATTTTTGGACACATAATTATCAAGCTCAAAATTCTTATGATTGATTTATGCTCACATTTTGCTTTACTTCTTGTTTCTTCTACAAGCTAACCTCGAAGTGTGAATTTTGGATTTGATCTTCTACTACATTGATTGGATTGTTGTTTGGTTTGGTGGATTTGTGTTGTGGTTCAAAAGGAAAGAGAGTGCCTATTCAGATACCTTGATCTCTTCTGTCTACTTTTACATCATCCATCAGGTTTTGCGTACTTTATTTCTGCATTTATTTATGTTCTACATTTATCTTTTATTTTTCATGTGTCTAAAGTGAAATCGTACTTGGTCCTAATGAGGTGCAACTTTGCTAACCCTAATTTAGGGTTTTCACTCACAAAAGCGAAATCGTACCCCATTCTGATGGAGCATGATTTTGCCTGTAGCGTTATCACGCCCACTATCTACGAGGTACGATTCTACCCAGGACTAAACTAGGGGTATCTATCAATTTTTGATTGCATGAGTATTTTCTAAATTACATCTAGGGCATGTTAGCATAATTTATTTTCTATTTCTCTATTGTTGCATTGTTGTTTTATGATTAATTCTCCAAAGGTCAATTTTCGCTTTTGTTTTCAAAGGTCATCTAAAGGACCTAGGGGGCTTGACTGTTGCACCTCCAAGCATTACTATACAATGGCCTAAGTAGGCCCCCTAATGCTGATCACATTTTTTTAGTGTTTCCTAAGTTATCTTGCAGAAACAGGTATTTCTGATATCATTGGACAAGAGGCAAAAAAGGCTAGGATCAACCACCGGTCAAGATAAGTGTTCTATTTGTTCTATTGGTTATAAATCTGATTTGAATATCCATTATAGGCATCTAAAAAGTGAAAAGCATATAGTGTGCATCTAGGGTTAATATTGTGCATTTATCTTGTGCCCTTGCTTTAAAGGATTTTCTGGATAAAACCCTAGGTTAGCAAACATTCAAAGAAAGAATCATATTAGGTTAGCTCTTGTATTCTTGCATTCTATTTTCTGCATTGTCCTTTATCTTTCATAGCATAGATCTAGAAAGGCCAAACTTAGGTGATTGCTTGAAATTGAACACATCAAACATTCTTGAATATCCTGAGGACTTGGAGCGAGTCCTTAAACCATTCCTGGTGAACCCATCCCCCTAGCACCGAGTGTAGAGAACAACATAGCCCTCACGGTTCACCCCATAAGGCTTTCTATCTTTGCGGATCCAACCTTTTTGGGAATTGTACATGGTAGGGAAGTTTTCCCCCTCTACACTTTCCACAATATCTAGTTTACAAGTTATTCCATACCTTTTAAAAGATTTCTTCACAACGGGTCATTCATCTTGTAGATGCTTTTCTCTGTATTTGGAAAAGTGAGTGGAAAATGAAATGACTTTGAACTTATCATATTCATTCCATTATGTATTAAACCTCTTGTCCTTATAAGTGTCCCATGGCTTGTGCTTGTAATGGTTCCTTTTATATTCATGTGGTGTTGCCTCCTGTTGGTTCCTTGGCTTAAAATTATTAGCCAATGAAACTCGTTTTTATGATGATTTGGATTTTTCTAAGTTTCCTGTCATGTTATATGTTTCCTATTATACCAAAAATTGTTGTGTTATCTTATCTTCACTTGTGCGACAAACATATGTTCTTATTCTTCTTCTTGAACCTCTTATTTGACTTGATTTTCTTTGGCTACATTACTTTAATGTGCCTTTCTCTAAATTTTATTTTGTTGTTTAGAATATGAACTATTTTGTTGTTGCTTCATCTCTCATGAAGGGAATCCATGATGTGGGTAAAATCTACTAATGTTTACATTATTTTCTAGTGCTTAAATAAGCACAAAGTACAAAATAGAATTGGCTTATCTTTCATAGAATAATAGAAGCATGATTTGGACGATATAAGATACAACAAAAAGCTAACAAACATATTAACTTAAGCTAAGATATTATAAGCCTCTCAATTAACAAATTTTAGAAGTTATCTAACAAACTAACTCTAGAAATATACATGAAATTAGAGACTCACATTTACATACCATGTATTAATTAAGCCTAGGAAGGAAATTAAACACCTAAGCTAACTATTACATAGATTTTTATTTAGCAAAAATAAGCCTAATCTTGAATAAGAAATGATGTCTTCATAAATCCATTTCTAAATGAAATATGTTAACATGTAGAGGGGGAAAACTGCCCTATCGTGTGTAATTACCAAAAATACTAGATCTATGAGAGGTAGAAAACCTTATGGGGTGAACTATAGGGGTTGTGTTGTTCTCTACACTTGGTGCTAGGGGGAAGGGTTCACCAGGAACGGTTTTAGGACTTGCTCCAATTCCTTATGATTTTGGGATAGTTTGATGTATTCAGTTTCGAGCAATCACCTAAGTTTTGCCATTTTAGATCTATACTATGAAAGATAAAGAATAATACAGAAAATAGAATGCAAGAATACAAGAGCTAACCTAATATGATTCTTTCTTTGAATGCTTTCTAACCTAGGGTTTTATCCAAAAAACCTTTAAAACAAGGACACAATATAAATGCACAATATTAACCCTACATGCACACTATATGCCTTTCACTTTCAGATGCCTAAGAATAAATATCCAGATCAAATATTCAACCAATAAAATAATTAAAGCACTTATCTTGACTGATGGTTGACTTAGCTTTTTCTGCCTCTTGTTCAATGATATCAGAAATACCTATTTTTGCAAGATAACTTATGAAACACTTGAAAATGGGATTAGCATTAGGGGGTCTACTTAGGCCACTATATAACAATACTTGGAGGAACAATAGTCAAGCCTCCTAGGTCCTTTTAGTTGACCTTTGGAAACAAAAGCAAAAATTGACCTTTGGAGAATTAATTATAAAACAGTAATGCAACAACAGATAAGCAAAAAACAAATTATGGTATCATGCCCTAAATGCAATTTAAAAACTACTTATGCAATTAGAATTTGACAGATGCCTCCAATTTATTCTTAGGTAAAATTGTGCCTCGTAGATGGTGGGCACGATAAGACTACAAGACATGTCGCGCTCTGTCATAATGGGGTGCAATCTTGCTTCTGTGAGTGAAAACCCTAAATTAGGGTTAGTGAAGTCATGCCTCATTGGGATAGGGTAGGATTTCGCTTTAGAGACACAAAAAATAAAATATAAATGTAGAGCATAAATAAATGTAGGAAATAAAGTTCGCATAAGCTGATGGATGACGTAGAAGTAGGCAGAAGAGATAGAGGTATCCAAATAGACACTCTCTTTCCTTTCGAACTACAACATGAATCCACAAAACCACACAAAAATCCAAATCAATGCAATAAAATATCAAATCCAAAATTTGCACATCGAGGTTAGCTTTTAAAAGAAACAAGAAGCAGAGTGAAAGTAAGAATGTGAGCACTAATTAATCATAAGAATTTTGAGCTTAATTAATTTCAAGATCGATCGCATATATCTAGGAGTGGGATTAACCCCTCCTTTTATAGATGAAAATCAGGGTAAAAGAAGCAGGAAAACAAACACAAGTCGATGCCAAGCACACTAAAAAGGTTAAACTTAGGTTTTAATAAATTAAAACCCTAAAATAGTGAAATCGCACCCCATACCGACGAGGTGCGATATCGCTTCTGCAAAGTTGCACCCCATTGTAACCGAGCATGATTTTGCTAAAAGTCTAAAGAAAAGCAAGGTAGGGGGAAAATAGGCTTACCATTACCTAGGGCAAGGATTAGGGACCTCTTAGGGGCTCTAAGGAAGATTACCCACTGAAAGTGGGTCAATTTTTGGTGTCTACATTTTGCCCCCTCTTTGATGCATTTAAGGCCAAGTAAATGCGTAAAAGAAAGGATGTAGGCACACTCACTAGAAGAGGACAATAAGCAAAAGTGAGATGGCCAGTTTAGAAGAAAGGGGTGGTGCAAAAATAGTGTCATTCTGGACACTTTCTTGTTTTACACACAAATTGAAGCATTAGGGACATTAATGCCTCTATAGGCTAGGGTGCCCCCTTGAGTTTTTATGAAGATGACATATCTCATAAAAACTCGAAAGAACTGACGCAGAAGAAGAAAGAGAGAAAAAATAAAAATTGAAGAAAACAAGGGTAACAAACAAAGCTTAAAAAGGGTGAAAAGGGTAAAACCCTAATTCATTTTCACTGTGCGTTAGCAGAGAAAGGGCTCTTGGAGAGAAAAAGAAATGGTGTTACCAGTTCATCAAGCAACGATCACGAGGGGCGAAGCCGGGGCACGAGAGTGGGTAAGTACCAAATTCCTCCATCCTTATATACCTTTTCCTCTATTTGTTTTACAGATTTTAGGGTAGGATATGGGAAATTTCATTGTTTTAGATGATGATTTTTACGCTCGACTAGGGCGCGATTTCACGGCTTGGCCATGATTTTACTCCAAATGAAGCGCAGTGAAATCACGCCTAGGTAAAAACCAAGTGCGAATTCATAAAATTATGCCTCCCAAAATGGAGGGCATGATTTTACCAAAATGCTAGAAAAAGGAAAAAAGGAAAAGCAAAAAATAAACATAGGAGGAAAAAGAGGGAAAACAAGCAATTACGAAGTGCGAATTACAAAATTATGATCAATATTTGTGTTTTGATTTGAAACTATGGATTTTATTATTATTATTTTATTTTATTTTAATTCATGAAACTGATTTATTTGTTTGTGGACGCATCTAGGTGTTCTCGAGATTCGAGAGTGGAGAGTAGGGGCTCTAGTAGAGCTGGATGCACTAAGACCAGCGAAGATGGCTTGGCTAGAGGCGATGGGGCTAGACCACCTATCGAGGATGACTCAGATTAAGACGGATAGGGCTATGCTGATAGCGCTAGTAGAGAGGTGGTACCCGAAGTCCTCTACTAAAAATCCATAGGAGAGCTCATCGTCACACTGGAGGACGTGTGGTAGATTTTGCGGATCCCTATTAGAGGGACAATAATTTACAAAGCACAGGGATAGATAGCTACGCTACAACGATTCTCAATAGGGTTTACCTGCTAGGTGCGAGAGAGCACCATATCAGTCGATGATCTAGTGGGTCATTATGGGACAAATCCTTTGATCATCATGCTCTATGGGGTTGTAGCTAGGCTATTGATATGCCATACCAGTAGGCGATACTTACCATGGGTGATGGTAGGAGTAGTGGCTGACATATGTGATCAGAGAGTTCAATTCGCATGGGACTCATATGTGTTGGTCCACCTATACAGGATGTTATACAACATCATGTATAAACAACGTACAAGATTGGTGTGTACGACATTACTTTAGGTGTGGTGTTGGGAGTACATCACGATACGAAGACCGAAGGTACTACCAGGTCCATTGCCCAACTTGAAGCATCCAATAGCATATAGGTGGCCAAGGTTCTTGGAGAGGACAACGAGGGTCTATGCAAGGAACCTACTACTAGTGAGGCAAGTTATTGATGAGCTTCAGGAGGTGAAGATCATCTAGAGGATAGGACAGAGCTATCCAGGATACAAAGGATCAGGTGGCTGAGGTCGAAGAAGGGAGAGTTGGAGGTCTTTAGATTTGATCGAGTTCTCCAACAACATGGGGTCTTATAGGGAGTCCCAAACTTGGGGGACTACTAGTAGCGGAGGGTGACCCAGGACCTAGTAGGGTGGGAGGTGAGCTAGACCTCACTAGGTGGACCGAGGAGGATATATATGATTCCTCTTACATTAACCTGAGGGTAGATGATGCATGAGTGGATTTCAAGTACAAGCAATGGTATAGAGGAGTTGTGCCCCAAAGGATATCCTCACCAGTACCGATACAAAAGCACTAGGTGATGGACTCGAGCATGCAACAAGTATTTTGAGAGGTAGCTCACTGAGCCACAAAGAGGGAACAGTAGAATCTTTCCACTCAGAGATAGATATCAGCTCATGTTCGAATATTGGTGGTAGAGGAGGTCATCCAGGTGGTAGGGGCCAAATATGGGGTGGGGTATACCTCCATAGATAGGGAGGCCATAGATTAGAGATCCTAGAGAGTCTTTCGCATCTACAACAATATCTAGAAATATCTGAGATAGGAGGGAGATAGAGGAGCTACAAGTGTAGGTAGCCTCTCTACAGAGCCATATGATCTAGGTCCAGGCAGATAGGACCAGGAGGTTAGAGGAACTATGGAGGTCACTAAGCATCGCAGAGGCTGAGAGGGACTCAAATCAAGTAGAGATCGGTGGGGTCCAGGAAGATATGGCTCATCTAGATGGAGAGCACTAAAGATCTAGGGCAAAGGGAATGGCTATCATTAAGAGCAGCCAGAAAGGTAGCGCGGTACAACTTATTTCGATGGAGCTATCCTACGAGGTCAAAGGATACCACTTCCTCCATCCATGCATTCAGTGAGCAGATCATAGATGGCATCAATATCACGGTAGTTCGTGTCATAGCCTAGGTTGCCTCCTCTTTAGGACAGACCAAAGGGAGCTTGTTCTCATAGCTAGGAGAGAGAGGACTGAGGATCAGGATGATGCACCAATTTTGGTGTACATCCCTAAGTTGAGTGTACTGAGTCTGGATTGTGGTACACCAACCTGAAACGAGGACTATGCACTCTTTTTCTCTTGAGTAATATATAGCTACTTTTATTGCTTTATTTGTGTTTAATGTGTTTTTACTTAATTCATGTTTGCAAACTATTTTAATGCAAACTATATGAGAATGGATAGATGCAAAAGAAGAAGGAGAAAGATGAAGAATACAAACAAGAAGAAAAAAAAGGAGAATTAAGAAGAGAGAAAAAGGAGAGAGAAAAAGAAGAAGAAGAAGAAGAAGAATAAAATCCAAAGGTCAACCATCTGAAAAGGATAATAACTAATGACCCATAGCATGGAACTAGCGTAGGTTGCAAGGAACCAATGTAGTTAGATACCATAGATCATTTCAGAAAGAGAGCTAGACCCGATATAGGTTTAGCACTTGTAAGAGTGTTAAAAATATGTGTGGATTCTGACCCACTATGAGTGGTTACTCCTTTAATTACTGTTATGAGGTGTTTACCCGCTAGGATGTATGCTAGGTCTACTAAAATTGACCAAGGAGCTTATCTTGTAATGGGGTGTTGAGCCTACTGAGTCAAAAGAGACTATGACCTGATAGAAGATCGTAGACGATGTAATACCCACTAGGATGTATAAGTATCCCATGTGGGATGTAATATGTAAATAAATAGTATGCAAGTGCTATCCCAGATAGGGATATTAAGAAGACTTTGAAAGCATTATCATGATAAAGAAATTGAGAGAAGGAGAAGAAGCAATTATCAAAATAAAGAAGGAAGAAATCCCTAGGGGGGATCTTGCTAGGCATCAGAGTCCTAGTGAGAAGTGCAGTGCATGTGAGCTATGTCCTAACTAGGTATCATCACATGCCATTATCATAAAATCCCCAAAAATCTATATGAGCAAGTAGTCATGAACAAGAAACAATGCAATTATTACAAGAAATCATGCAAGGTGTTATTTAGATATCAAGCAATCATCTTGTTAGAGTTAAAGTGCACTATGCCTCTGTTTTGACACTTGTCAGTTTATACTGACACTTGTCAGTTTATCATATAGGCCTTCTGCCTATATATGTAACACATTTTTATCAATAAAACATACCTTCAAGTTTTACTCTTGACATTTGGTATCAGAGCTCCAGAATTTCTCTGGCCTTGTGATCTTGAGGGGGGGTTTCCCTCATGGAAATCCTCCCTCCCCCCTCATCCTTTTTTCCCCCTTTTTTTTTCAAGCCTAGGGAGTATGCTCTCCATACATGTGATGGATCAGAAACCAGAAGCTTTTAAAAAATAGTAATAATAATGGCTGTCCAATTTTTTTTGGAGCTTGCAATGTTCTAAGTTGTGATTGGTGATTGTGTTCATATCAGAGAAAAATCACTATTTTCTGAGAATTGGTGGTGCTGTTCCTACCCGGTTGCATGCTTGATGAAAGCGCTACGGGTCCGAGCTCGTCTAAAATATGGAGCTGTGTCTTGTCGATCTGTGCTGCGACGCACCCTTCTTGTGCTAATTTGCGGCTGCTGGTGCAGACTCTGGCGGCACTGCGCTCGCTGGCGAAGATTGACGTCGTTGCCCGCAAAGTCATCATGGAGGAAAGCGGTGCGCAGAGACGTTGTGGAATGCAGTTGAAGTAGGATGGAGCCCGCCGTCTTTCAAACGAAGGCGAAGAATGCCAAAAAATCATGAGAACTCAGAATGATTTGTTGAATAGCCAATTTTTTTTTGAAGTCATTTCCCGATCACGTTGTTGATAAGAGCTAGATTGTTTTGTTATGTCCCTATACATTATTGATGGAGGAGACAAAGCATGGAATTTCGACATTTTTTTTATTGCAACGTGATTGATAGAAAGAACTGTGCCAATATCGTCATCGAACTGAACGTCGTCGCCACCGTCATCGGAGACCCGTTGCTGCTATAGATCACAAAAAATGCTAAAAGTTGTTTGGGTCTGCGACTTTGAATGGTGTGATCTGCTTTATTGTAGCGCACGCTCATTTTTTTTTAATTTGGCCTCCTATGGGTGGAGGGCGTGACATCTTTGCGTGAGCAACCAGAACAGAGGACCAGAGACATTTTATTCTTATTCTCGTTGATTTTTCCAGTTTGGTTGATGTAAGAAGTTCGAGTCTTATCCTTCCAGCTAAGCACCCCGATTCATGTCACCAAGAGTAAGAGAAAGATTAATGTTAGTATTGGCGGTGCCAAGCAAAGGCCGTCAAACCCTCAGGGGAGTACGCTTCTTGTTTTTTTTCTACTGTAACTGCTGTATATGTTGCTTGTGGAATTGTTGGCATTGCAATTGTTGTTGTTGTGGCTGTTGTGGTTGAGCTCGAAACTCAAAATGTTGTTGCGGGGAATGGTAACTTTTCTGATCTACTTGTGGGGAGGATTATTGAGAGACTTGAGCAGGAGCTATCACCTGTTCAACTTTGGGAGCGTCAGCAGAGGTCAGGGTCATTGTCACCTGTTCTTCGGCTTTGGGGGTGTCGTATCCCTAATTGCAAGGTTTTGTTTTTGGTGAAGCCTCTATCGCATTGAGCCTCTACGGCACTCATTTAGCATGTCTATGTAAAATTGGCATTTTCTAATATCGTTTCAATAATTGTTAAGGCAGTCTTGCAATGCCTTGCTATGATTTCCACAGGAGTCTGTTCCACTCAGATTTGACATTACAGGGCCATCGCTTTGTGCTGCAGCAGGTGCTTGTGGGGTCACGTGCCCATGCTGCATAGTTCTTGGACCAACAACATCAACAACACGATGTGCAATGGCACTACCCGTCCCAAATGCCATACCTTCAACTATTGTAGAACCAATGCCACTAAGCATAGATCCACTAATATTATTGTAGAACCAATGCCATACCTTTGGTGTTTATTTGTGTTCCCGAGAAGCGCGTGGTGATCGTTGCATAATCAGCGGCATGATGGAGGCGCTGAAGTTTATTTTAAAGTGGGTGGGTATTTTTTTTAATGAGGGGTCACTTTATTAATTAAGCTTTTATCCACATAGAGAGTGGAAATGTAATTCCCCTGCGAGGGAAATTTTAAGACTATTTTTATGCCGCCATTGAGCGATGTTGTCTATTTTCTGCTTTAGATAGGCATGACATTTTTTTTCCACATGATGAAGGCCCCTTTGATGGTGGAATATAAGGGTATTTATAGTCGTTGGAAACGTTTTTCCATGATGGACACAATGCTGGTGTCATATTGTAATTTTGAGGTTGTTTCAATCAAGTTTTTTAGCCTCAAATTTTTTCTACCTTGGAGTGCACTTTCGGTTGTACCCGACACTCCCAAGGTACTTTCATATGTGATCCTTGTAACTAGTGATCTTTTCTATACACTTGGTGAATGCAGCGGCTAGTTACCCATACATTTCGATGGGATGACATGGTCACCATAAGGACACTTATACTAGGGACTACAGAAAAAGACACCCTAGATTCTATCTGAAGATTTTTCGGATCTACTTCTGAAGACTACATACGAAGACACTTCAGAAGATTCTCTTCTTTTCTTCTTCTCTCCTATTTTGATCTATGGCTCATTTTATTGTATTGAGTGCATTTTCGACAGAGATTGACACTCTTATATGGCTCGTTTTTTCTTTGTATTAGGTGCATTTTCGGTAGAGACCGACACCTTCTAGATTGAGTTCACCATGAGGAGGAATTTCATACTCATGGTGAATCTAGTCAGTGACCTACGAGAGGCAACATCCTCTGAGGATGACCTGCAGAGGCAACAGACCCATAAGTGGCTGACCTTGAGGCACCCATGATGACCCCGAGGCACTTAGACGGCTGACCCAGTGGCAACAGACCCGTGGAAGTGGCTGACCCTGAGGCAACAGACCGAGATGTATACACAGTGAATCTAGCATTATTCATAGTTGGAGAGCCAAGCGCAAAGAGCACGAGCCTAGACCAAATTAGCAATAAGCGAGGATGATAGGTTGTTTTAGAGAAGTCAACATTAAGGGGGAATGTTACCTAATGTTGACTTGTTTTTTTTCTTTAGTTAGGATAGTGCACTTTAAGGGGGAATGTTAGAGTTAAAGTGCACTATGTCTCTATTTTGACACTTGTCAGTTTATCATATAGGCCTTCTGCCTATATATGTAACACATTTTTATCAATAAAACATCCCTTCAAGTTTTACTCCTGACACATGCAAGAATGACAAGCAACAATGCAATATGAGCAAGCAAGTGAATGCAATGGGAATGCAAATGCAACTACATGAAAGATTTTTTTTTTTTTATACAAAATTGAAATCAATGCAAAACCTAAATGCACCATTCATCTTATTAAAATAAATTAACGTGCCATGAGGTGTCGGATCGAAGATATCCCCAAGGAGTGCATTTTCTCGATGATAAAAATCACAAGAAAGTTCTTCCAAGGCCCTTATTTGGACATCCATGGCACGATAATCAACACATATTCTAACAACACCATTATCTTTAGTAAAACAAACATTATATAAAGATCCACCATTCTCTTGCACATAAGCAATGTCATCTTTAAAACAAACAAAATCAATCATATTGCAAGACATTAGCTTTGGAGGAGAAACATAATTAATGCTTTTATTTTCATCTATTATCATCTTTTGATATTCTATATATTCTGCATAAGTCACAAGATGATCATCATCCTCAAAAGGCAAAGGTTGATTTTTATTAGGTATAAAACCTATACCACATCTCCTAGGCCAAATCTCAACATCCAAAGGTTCTTGAATACCTTTCTGTTGTGGTCCCAATCCTTTACCTGCATATCCCATACTAGATAGGATCTGCTTAGGAAGGGGATAATCATTAGTGAGATAACATTGAGTAAAAGAGCGCTCGCTAGGAGATGGGTTGCTACCACAAATATTTTCTTCGAAGGCAGTCCCTCCAAAGACAAAGGTACATGTGCCAACGTGTACAACATCACCCTTCTTATGGGGTAAACCCATAGTTTGAGGTGATGGTGGTAGCTTGGTGAGATCTAGAAGAGGCTCTTGAAGAAACTGATTATCATGATCCAAGGATGAAGAATAGGGTTGACGTTCCTCACTCAGTTTTAAATTTTGAAGATGCTCTAAAATTTGAGATGAGGAACATGGAGAATTTGCTGAAGAAATAGAAGGACAAGAGTAAGATTCAGATTGAGCTAACTCTATATTTGAATAGAATTCAAATGGTCGAGGATCACCCAGAATGGTGATAACTTGATTCTTGAATTCAAATTTGAGACATTGATGAAAAGTAGAAGGGACGACCTTCATCACATGAATCCAAGGTCGTCCAAGAAGAAGATTAAAATATGCAGGACAAGACACCACGTAAAACAAAGTATCCAATATTCGAGGCCCCACTTTTAATGGAAGAGATATGACACCACAGGCCTCTTGGGACTTATTGTTGAAAGCTTTAATAAGGATATCATATTTTGTTAAATCTTCCTCTTTTAATCCAAATTTTTGAAAGAATTGATATGTACACAAATTGAGGGATGAGCCATTATCAATCAAAACTCATTTGATAAGGGTATCCCCAATAAGTGCAATGATGTAAAGTGATGAATCTCCATGTAAGTTTGAGGAAGGTTTATCATCATCTGAGAATGAGACATGATGTATCCCAAAAGAACCTATGGCATCAACTATGGCATCAGGGGTGACATCTGGAGAAACAGATTGTTGTTTTAAAAATTCCATTAAAGCATTTCGATGATCAGGAGAAGTCTGCAAAAGCTCTAAGACTGATATTTTTGTTGGAGTATTAGCTAACTGCTTTTGAATATCGTATGAAATCTGTGATTGTGGTCTCAGCACTATAGGTGGAATTCTTGTAGCTGAATATTTTCTCTGATTCTCCTTTAAAATTGAACTAGGCTATGGTGTTGAACTCTGTCCTTGCTGATTCTGAGCTTGTTTCCTTGTAGTTACCCCAACCATACCAACCACATTACTATGATGTAGGGAATCACCTTGATGAGCCACTTGGTTGGCTGCTTGTTGATCATGCTTTGGTAATGGATCCTTGAATATCCCCATATCTTGATTTGTTGTTGGGGTTTGTTGAATAGGAGCCTGATTACTTGAAGTTTGGGAATTTCTTAAATCAATGCGTCCTGCATCAATCAAATCTTGAACCACATGCTTCAACTTCTTACAAGAATTTGTCCAGTGTCCTTCTACTCTGTGATATGTGCAATATTGACCTGCCTTATACCAATGAGCTGTAGTATCTGGTTGTCTTATAGGAGGTAGTTCAATTGCCTTAGCTTCTAATAATTGCTTCAAAACTGCTTCCATAGGTATATTAAGTCTAGTAAAATTCCTTTGAGGAGGTTTCTGAAGTACAATATTTTGTAGGCTATTGGTGACATTATTAACAGGCCTACTATCATTATTACCTCTTGTATGCTTATTCTTATGTTGAGACTTAGTAGGCTTTTCTTCTTTATTCTTAAGCTGACCTCTCCTAATGAGAGCTTGTTCCACTTTTTTGGCTAACTCAATTGCTTGATCAAGAGAGGTAACAGTAGTAGTTTCTAGTGCATACGATATCTGTTCTTGTAAATTACTAATGAATATATCAAGCATATATTTCTGAGACACAAGCTGTCTTAATCGACCAACTAAACTTCTCCAACGAGCTAAGAATTCTAAAAAAATTTCTTCTTTACTTTGTTTTAAATCATATAGGTCTCTCATTGTCACTTCCTTTTCAATATAAGCACTAAATTGATGAACAAACATTTATGTAGTCTTTTCAAAGCTCTTTAAAGAATAGTTGGGCAACCGATAATACCATTCCAATGCAACTCCAACAAGACTCTTTGGAAATGTTTTCAATAGAAGCATATCATCATAAACAAGATCATGGTAAGCTATCCTGAATCCCCTTAGATGCTCTATTGGATCTTTTGTCCCTTTATAGATTGGTAAAACTAGCATAGAAAAATGCTTGGGATAAGGTCTAGCAACAACAATAGGATCCAATGGATGACTACACATTTCCTTATAATTGTATGTAAATCCTGAAGGCTGAATCATATCCATCCTCGAAACCAACTGATTCACTATATTTTCCAAATTCTGCATTTCTGAATTATGAGTGTTTCCCATATTCCCTTGACTTAAGTTGGACATGAGAAGGTTGTTGTTATATGTGGTGCCTTGTGAGAATGGAAGATTAACTTGTGGTGGAACAGAAGCAATAGTGTTGACATTAGAAGATAAAGGAGGAAATTGAAAGTAATTTTGGGTGCCACTACTAGTTGGAGGAATGGGTGGATTCCATCCAATGTTGGTGGTATTAGTAGTAGCACAAGTCACTTGGTTCTTCAGATTACTAAGATGCATAGGTTGAGATGTGGGATTATCATGATTAAGCACAAGAGATCTAATGGGAGGAGAAGGAGTAGCATCCTCTTTTTCAAGATGAGCTTCTCGTTCTACATATTCCAATAGCTTCTCCTTATGAGCTTTCATGAATTCCCAAATATGATCAAATTATGAGAAGACAAAGCTACCATTGGGTCCAGCATAAGGATCAGGATTAGTTTTAGTTTCCATATCTACCTCTTCTTGCTCTTCTGGACCTACATTAGGGTCTTCCCTATCAATCTGGTCATCTTCCAAAGGAACATAATCAGATTCTAATTGTTTCCTCTGACTTCTAAGGAAAGGAGCCATTTAGAAGTAGTGAAAACAATTAGGGGAAAACACTAACACACAGATTTTAATTTCTTTTAAGAATTTTCAAACAGAATTAATGATCTTGTTTAAAGTTTAAAAGAAAGGAGGTGTTCACGTCGGGTTCACCAAATATGTAGAGGGGGAAAACTACCCTACCACGTACAATTCCCAAAAAGGTTGGATCCATGAGAGGTAGAAAGCCTTATGGGGTGAACCGTGGGGGTTATGTTGTTCTCTACACTCGGTGCTAGGGGGAAGGGTTCACCAGGAATGGTTTTAGGACTCGCTCCAAGTCCTCAGGATTTCGGGATGTTTGATGTATTCAGTTTAAAGCAATCACCTAAGTTTGGCCTTTCTAGATCTATGCTATGAAAGATAAAGGACAATGCAGAAATCAGAATGCAAGAATACAAGAGCTAACCTAATATGATTCTTTCTTTGAATGCTTGCTAACCTAGGGTTTTATCCAGAAAACCTTTAAAGCAAGGACACAAGATAAATGCACAATATTAACCCTAGATGCACACTATATGCTTTTCACTTTCAGATGCCTAAGAATCAATAATCAGATCAGATCTTCAACCAATAAAATAATTAGAGCACTTATCTTGATCGGTGGTTGACTTAGCTTTTTTTGCCTCTTGTCCAATGATATCAAAAATACCTATTTCTGCAAGATAACTTATGAAACACTTGAAAATGGGATTAGCATTAGGGGGCCTGCTTAGGCCGTTGTACAACAATGCTTGGAGGTGCAACAATCAAGCCCCCTAGGTCCTTTTAGATGACCTTTGGAAACAAAAGTGAAAATTGACCTTTGGATAATTAATCATAAAACAACAATGCAACAATAGAGAAGCAAAAAATAGATTATGCTATCATGCCCTAAATGCAATTTAGAAACTACTCATGCAATCAAAATCTGATAGATACCCCTAGTTCAGTCTTGGGAAAAATCATGCCTCATAGATGGCAGGCATGATAACGCTATAGGCGAAGTCGCGCTCCATCAGAATGGGGCACGATCTCACTTCTGTGAGTGAAAACCCTAAATTAGGGTTAGCAAAGTCGTGCCTCATCGAGATAGGGCACGATTTTGCTTCAGAGACACGAAAAATAAAATATAAATGTAGAGCATAAATAAATGTAGGAAACAAAGTGTGCACAACCTGATGGATGACGCAAAAGTAGGTAGAAGAGATCGAGGTATCCAAACATGCACTCTCTTTCCATCTAAAATACAACATGAATCCACCAAACCACACAACAATCCAAATCAATGCAGTAGAAGATCAAATCCAAAATTCACACTTCGAGGTTAGCTTGTAGAAGAAACAGGAAGCAGAGCGAAAGTAAGAATGCGAGCACTAAATAATCATAAGAATTTCGAGCTTAATTAATTTCCAAGATCGATCGCTTGTATATATCTCTAGGAGTGGGATTAACCCCTCCTTTTATAGATGAAAATCGGGGTGAAAGAAGTGGGAAAACAAACACAAGCCGATGCCAAGCACGCTAAAAAGGTTAAACCCAGGTTTTAATAAATTAAAACCCTAAAATAGCGAAATCGCACCCCATGCCGATGGGGTGCGATATCGCTTCTACGAAGTCGCACCCCATCGTAACCGGGCATGATTTCACTAAAAGGCTAAAGAAAAGCAAGGTAGGGGGAAAAGAGGCTTACCCTTGCCTAGGGAAAGGGTTAGGGACCTCTTAGGGGCTCTAAGGAAGATTTCCCACTAAAAGTGGGTCAATTTTTTGTGTCTACATAACAATCCTTCACAGTGTGTTCATTTATTCCACAATGATCACACATATTTTATATGTTGAAAATACTCCTTTGAGAATCATTCCTTTAAGCTTCAAATCTCTAAAAAATATTTCTATGTTGGAAGTGATGTTTAGGTCTCATACTTCTTCTGAATGGTTACTTTCCTCTTTGACTTGTAACTAGTAAGTGTTCTTCTTTTGTAGTTTGTGAGGCCTCTAGTTTCTAAGGTAGATTTACCAGCTTCTCAAAGCTTGATGTTTGCTCAAAAATATTCAGTGTAGTCACAAAACATAATACTTGGATAAGAGTGATCTCAAAATAATAAGAACTAGTATTTCATCAGATACCTAAGTTCCTAGTGCTTGCAATGATGCTGCAATTATGTTATTCTCCTCATGAATGCTTCCATATTTTCTTCGTTCTTCATATTTAGACAATTGAGCTAGCTTTGGAGGAATAAAATCTAATTTTGATTTTTGGCTTCAAATAATGTATTCAACTTATTTCATGTTTCTTTGGTTGTGATCATATCTCTAATATATGCTTGGACCTCATCTGCTATTATGAACATGATGACTAGTCTTGGTTTTATGTATGCCTTATCAAACCTTTTTTTATCTTCTCCTTCTACAATAGAACATGTAATGCTTCCATCGAATACTTGTCAAACTTCTTCAAACTCAAGTTATGTCATGAGTTTGGTTTTCTAGGCAGCATAATTGTTTCCTATCAACAATTGAGAATTTGACAATAAGAATTCAGATTTTCTATTTTAATTGAATCCACCTCAAAAAACTCTTTTTGTCAAGTATATGTATGCCTATTTAGATTTCAAATGATGCTTCAAAAATATGAGAGAATTGTGTCTTGAAAAATAGAAGGAATGCATATTCCTCTTATAAAATATTCCTCCAATACTCCCTTCTTTAATATATATATATATATATATATATATATTAAATAATATATTTTTCCTTCCTTTTCAAAATTTTTAAAAGAACAATTCTTTTGTAATTATACCTTTAATTAAAAGGATATTTCAATACCTTATACCTTTAGTTATTCCACTGTATACGCACCTTCCTTCGATCTTGATGACTTATTTGTACCAACTTTATATGTGTTTCGTCCTTTGAAAAATGCCTTGGCTAATTCTTAATGTCTTTTGAAAGACTAAGGCCACACCTTAATATATCATTGTCTATGAAAGAGTTAATGGAGATTGGAAACATTCTCATTGTCTTCGTTTTCAAACAAAACTTATGAGCTTATGAGCATGGCACTATTCAATGGCAGCCTATTCAAGCAAGGTACAACAACATTGAGTGTGACACTATTTTGGTGAAGGATTGAGTTGTGGAGGGTGCTCCAAAACTAGAATACAAATGCTTCACAAGACTTGTGACGATTTTCTCAGGCTCCTCTCTTGAAAGTTTCTAGATGATTTTGTCTCGTCTCTTCAATGCCCAAGCTCTCAAATTCTCCTTTGGATTGTGCTCAAACTTCAAATTTTCCTTGAATTAGTACTTTGGACTATGCTCAAACTTCAAAATCTTCTTTTCTTTGCACTCTAGGATTGTGCTTACTTTGTGCTTTGGATTGTGCTCAAAATATAAATCTTATTTTATTTTTCCTTTCCTCCTTCGTCTGAAAGGTCTTATATTTATTTATGCTTACGTCTTCTGAAGCTTTTCCTTTTTACTATCTTGAATTTATTTTATCGTCTCTTCTTTGAACATGTATTAGATGGTCAAACAAGTAATGATCCATGATATGCTATTTTTTAATTCATGCATATACCATGTGTTCAAATGCTCTCAGAGCTATTCTAACTGTATTTTTGTATTTGCATGAGCCATTTTAAAAATGGTTCCCATGGGCTTTGTTCCTTTGTGCATTCACGAGACTCTCATCCATGTTCTATGTTTGGCACTGGTCTTATAACATCCAATGCTTCTAGTCGTGTTTGCAATCTTTACTTAATATTTTAAGAGTTTGATTTTGTCTCTCTTCAATCCAATTTCTTTTGAACTTTACCTTCCCTACAATTTTACCATGTTCTTTTGGAATACCTTATGACTCAATATAATCTTCTTCACTAGTTTTATTTTCCAATGTTGCATATAACTTCAATTTTTATGAGGCTTTCAATATTTTAAAAATACCTTTCAAAAAGGCTTTAATGGGCTATATGAGCCTTCTATATTTTTAAACTTTCTTCTTTTCAAATGCCTATAATTTTTTTTTTTTTGTGATTTTTCAAAATAGCTACAATGGCTTCCTTTTCTTACTTGAATATGCATTGGAGTTTTCCACCCTCAAACCTTTCAACAATTTAAAGAATTTTTTTGTGGATTTTTTCTTCATGGATCACAATTTTATACAAGGTATTTTTACCCTTGAAACTTCTTATCTCAAACTTGAAATTTGAAGAAATCTAACACCACGTAATTGGAACAAAACATCGAAGCAATTCTCATTGATTCATGTGTTGGTTATATACAAGATTATAAGGTGGTTTGGTTGGTTGAACCACCTCAATTGGTTGGCTAACCACCTCATGAACTAGAGAGCGCTTATGACAGCGCTATTTTAATATATGCCACATAATGAAATATATCCTATGCAAAACTTTATGCTAACATCCCCCCTTATTACATTATTGGCAAATACCAAGGGTATTGCGAAACAATTCAAATTTGACACGTGCAAGTGCCTTGGTGAAAATATCTGCAACTTGCGCATCAGTGGGAATGTAGTGGAGCTGGATATTGTGCTTTGGAACTTCATCGTGAATAAAATGACAGCGAGTGTCAATGTGTTTGGTGCGATCATGGAAGATTGGATTCTTGACAAGATTCAAAACACCTTGATTGTCGCAAAACAAATGAAGTGGAAGATTCTTTGGAAGACCCATATTTGTAAGAATGCGACGTAACCATATTATCTCGTAGACTGCTCCACTAGTTGCGTGATATTCTGCCTCTATAGAAGAAATAGCAACCACCTGCTGCTTCTTGCTATGCCAAGAGACAGGACCAGACCCAAGATGAAAGATGTATCCAGAAGTTGACTTTCGATCATCAATGGATCCAACATAGTTCGAGTCCGTGTATCCTTGTAGATAGAACTTGTTATTCTTTTTGTATTCCAAGCCAAAATCTGTTGTACCATGGACATAATGTAAAACTCTTTTTGCTGCTTTCCAATGACTTACCTTGGGTTCCTGCATGAACCGTGAAAGATAACCCACAACAAAACTGAGATCAGGCCTGGTATTTGTGAGATATATGAGACTCCCAATCAGTTGGCGATAGAGAGTACCATCTACCTTAGGTGATTCATCATATCGTGATAACTTAAGTCCTTGCTCCATTGGAGTTGCTTTAGACTTACAATTAGTCATCCGATATTTTTCGACTAATGTCTTGGCATACTTCTTTTGTGTTACTCTGATATGATGCTTCTTCTGAGTTACTTCCAAACCAAGACAATAGTGAAGAAGTCCTAGATCTGTCATTTCAAAATATTGTTTCAAATCATCTTTTACTGCATCAATCATTTTCTCTGAACTTCCTGTTATGATCAGATCATCTACATATAACACCAGAATCACTATATCAGAACCATTGTTCTTAATATAGATATTTGCATCTGAAGGACTTCTTTTGAATCCATGTTGCACTAGGTGACTATCTATCTTGATGTACCAAGCTCGAGGAGCTTGTTTGAGCCCATACAAGGATTTGATCAATCTGCAAACTTTATGTTCTTGCCCTTCAACCACAAACCCTTCTGGTTGAGTCATGTATACTTCTTCTTGTAAGTCACCATTCAAGAAGGCACTTTTAACATCCATCTGATGCAACTTCCACCCAAACTGAGCTGCCATGGCACAAAGTACTCGAATGGTAGTCATATTTGTAGTAGGGGCAAAAGTTTCTTCATAGTCTATGCCTTCTTTTTGAGCATAGCCCTTTGCAACAAGACGGGCTTTATGCTTATCAATAGTACCATCTGCCTTATACTTTACTTTGAACACCCATTTGCAGCCAATGGGCTTCTTTCCTGTAGGCAGATTGACTAGCTTCCATGTATTATTTTTCATGAGAGATGTGTGTTCTGCCTCCATAGCAGCCTTCCACTGAGGCTCACTAAGTGCATCTTGAACTGTTGTAGGTTCATTTTCATCCAATGTTGTCATATAAACCCGTTCATTTTCCATATCTGTGTCTCTGTCTTCCTCTGCATCTACAGATAGATCATCAAACTATTGGTAAAGTTCATCAACCTCTGCAGATGAAGTCTCTGCTTTTCTCTGTTGTGTCATACTCCGAGTGCAAGGTCGATCTTGAGTTAGATCTGGAAGTGTATTTAGTTTAGAATCTCTCAGTGTACTAGTATACCATTTTGGAACCTTCTTCTTTGGGGATGTACCTTCTTTCTTAGGTTCCTCTTCTTCTTCAAGATATACATCTGTAGATGGGATATCTGATGTGGAAGCTTCATCAAATACTACATCTCTACTAATATGTGTTTTCTTGGTTATAGGATCTATCAAGCGATATCCCTTTGAATGCTCATCATAACCAAGAAAGATACATTTTAGGGTTTTCTCATCTAACTTCTTCCTTCTCTGTTTAGGGATGTGCATGAATGCCTTACATCCAAAAACTCTTAGATGAGAAATGGAGGGTTTCTTACCACTCCATGCTTCTTGTGGAGTTTTACCCTGTAGAGCTCTTGTGGGTGCTCTATTCAGGAGGTATGATGTTGTATTTACTGCTTCTGCCCAATATTGATCCTCAAGATGTGCTCCTTTTAGCATACATCGAACCATTTCCATAATGGAATGATTTCTCCTCTCAACAACTCCATTTTTCTGAGGTGTATAGGTTGTTGTCAGTTGTCGCTTAATCCCATGTTCTTTCAAAAATGATGAAAATTCTGTGGAAGTATATTCCCCCTCGATCTGAGTGGAGGGTTTTGATGAAACATCCGGACTCTTTTTCAACAAGTTTCTTGAAGTGTTGAAAGTATGAAAATGCCTCTGATTTCAATTGAAGGAAGAAAACCCACATTTTTCGAGAGTAATCATCAACAAACAATTGAAAATACTTCTTTCCACCATAACTGGTTGGCATAGGACCACACAGATCGGTGTGTACCAACTCCAAAGGTTTCGTAGCTCTGGAAGAGCTAGATTCAAAAGGTACTCGGTGTTGCTTCCCTGCTAAGCAATCCGAGCAAACTGGTAAGATGGATGAAAGATGGGGAAGGCCTCTCACCATCTCATATTTGCGTAATTCAAGCAAATATCCTGAACTGAGATGCCCATATCTTCTATGCCAAAGAGAAGTAGCCTCCTTTGTAGTTGCAGCCAGAGCAACATGAGGCATTGAAAGAGCATCTAGAATGAACAAGCCATGCTTGTAGGAACCGGTGGCAACATGTTTACCTTTCTTGGTGATAAAGCATCTTTTCTTGCCTTTCACAACTCGAAACACAACATCCATGTTTCTATCCAACATCTGAGGAATAGACAACAGATTATTGGCTAGTCCAGGGACATAAAGCACCTTCTCTATCTGACATTTACCATCTGGAAGAGTGACAGAAACATCCCCTTCACCTTTTACTTGGTAGACTTGATTGTCAGCAATTGTGACGGGCTTACCTTCTTTCTCCTCAAATGTTTCAAACCATGATTTGTCCCCTGTCATGTGCTTACTAGCTCCTGAATCAATATACCATACATCATCTATCTGGGAAGATGAAGTATGGGTCATGAGCACCTTGTGTGCTCTTTCAGAGTCAGAATCTGAATTGGACTCAGGGGAATCTGAGTCTGAGTTGGAGTCAGCATAAGCAACATGGCCCTTAGGTTGCTTATGTTTCTTTTTATATTTTTGTTTCTCTTTGCCTTTCTTCCTATGAGGTTGGTCATTTTGTTGCTTGTTTTTGAACCAACACCTATTGGTGTCATGGTTATTCATATCACAAATCTTGCAATATTGTTTATCCTTCTGCTGATTTTGTTTCCCTTTTCCCTTGGAAGAAGAACCCCCTTTTTGAAACTGACCTTGTTTCTTACCCCTTTGTTGGGTGGAAAGGGCATTATCTGGCACCTCATCTTTCTGAACCTGGTTTGCCTCCTCAGTCTGAAGCAAATTTACCAATTCCACAAAAGATACTTGTCTACCAGAAACGTTGAGGGAAGTGATCAACATCTTGTAGGAATCTGGCAATGCTCTCAAGATGACAGAATTCAAGATATCATCATCCACTGGTTTTCCCATAGCATTCAATTTGGCTTTCAAGTCCGCCACTCTGCAAAGGAATAGATCAACTGTCTCCCTAGAATTCATACTGAGAGTATGTAGTTGAGTTTGAAGGTTTAGAATAGTGGATTGATTCTTTCCTTCATACATAGTAATCAAAGCATCCCAAGCTTCCTTACTGGTTTTGGCATCACAGATATGAGGTTGGACCTCATCTGTAGTAGCAAGCAGGAGAAACATGAGACCTCTTTTGTCCTTCTTATCCCAAGCTTCTTGATCTGTTCCTATTGTTTGAGGGCGTTTTGTAGTGCCATTCACTACATCCCATAAATCTTCCACCTGAAGAATTGCTCTCATCTTTGTCTTCCATGGAACAAAGTTAGGACCTTTCAGCAACTGTGAATCTGAGAGATACTTGTGAACACTGGCCATTATGAAGGTTCCTTATATCACCAATTGGTCTCCCTTTCTTTATACCTACCAGATCTATATATCGTAACCACTCAAAAATATACCCGCCCTTACGTGAGGGAGACTATAAGTATATATGAACAATATACTACTCAGTATGTACCCACCCTTACGTGAGGGAGACTATAAGTACATATGAGAAGCATGATATATTGAACTTAGGCGATACTGAAAGGGCATCGTGTTGTTAATGACACCTACCATAGAAAGTTTATTCCTCATGCGTGGGGCGTAACTTCCCCTAAACACTTTGGAAAAACCTTCGTCAGGATTTACGCCTAACAACAATCACGATGTGGGTATGAAATGAAGTGAACAATAGAACTGGTTTGCCTTATTTCTCCCCGACGATTGATAGAGAACAAGCTCAGACGTCATTGTTGCAGCTATATTAGGCGGCGGATACAGTAGCCCAAAGCACGACAACATTACCTGTAAGTGTGGGCCAGAGGTATCTCAAATACCGAACGTTGTTGTGCAATTGAATTGCACAAGTAGGTTAAAAATTTGGGGTCTTGTTTGTTTGTTCTTTTTATGATTGTTAATGCAAGAAAACAGAATATTTAAATGCAATAAACACAATCACAAATGCCCACAAATTTGAACTATCTAGGTGTCGATTTCCACCGAAAATGCACCTATTACAATACCAGTTTTAATCACTTCCATCAATTTTGATCTCCCCCCTTTGTCTTATAATTTTGCAAAAGAATCATGTGAAGACTATGATCCCCCCCTTCTGATTGCAAAATAAACAAGGAAAAAATGAAAAATTGTACTTGAACCCCGACAAAAGTTGTTTTGGAGCCTTTAAGGCATCAAAAAATGACTTCATAGGTGTCAAATGACCTTTGCAGGGCATCAAAAAAACTCCTTAGGGTGTCAAATAATGTTCTCGGGCATCAACAGGGCATTATGGCCATCATCGAGCACTCCCGAGCGTCAACAGGGCATTCTAGCTGTCATCAGGCGCTCCCGGACGTCAATAGGGCTTTATGACTGTCATCGGGCGCTCCCAGGCATCACCAAGTCACTCGAGCCATCAACGAGCAGGCGCAGAGCATCAAATTTTTTTTTAATAACATCCAGGGTCCGTAGGATTCAAACCGAAGACCTTAGCGATAACACAAGGAGTGCAAATCAACCAAGCTACCAAGTTGGATGTGAAGGAGAGAGCACGAGCAATATCATAAACAAACAACAGTTGAATGTTTAAAAAAAAACAAGTGGGAATTATCCCACAAGCATCGCATGGATGCGTTGTAATCGATTTTTAAATCGAATCACGTCACTATCATAGTGAATGCCTTCGGGTAGTCACCCCCTGCCCTTTTGCCTCATGCTGGCAAATGCCAATCCGCCACGTAACCTTCATGCCAACTCAACGTCCACGTCAATGTCCAACTCATGCCTTGCCTGCCACATCATCAATTCTCTCGGTCTGCGTGTACACTATAGCCCATCCACATCAACCTCAGTCTGCGTGTCTCTACCTGGTCAACGTCTGCCTCGGTCCACGTGTTTTTTCTTGGTTAGTGTCTGCGTTCTCGAGCTTCGTGCGCACTGTCTGTGTTTGTCTCAGGTCCACCTGGTTAGTGTCTGCATTATCCTCATGCTTTGTACGTGTTGTCTGTGTCTGTCTTGGGTTCGCCTGGTCAGTGTGTTTGTGTCGGAGTGGTTACGAAAACCACCTTCTCCAACCGCCCATCACCTAGCTCTAATACCATGAAGAAATCTAACACCATGTAATTGGAACAAAACATCGAAGCAATTCTCATTGATTCACGTGATGATTATATACAATATGTAAGGTGGTTCGGTTGGTTGAACCACCTGAATTGTTTGGCTAACCACCCCATGAATTGGAGAGCGCTATGACAACGCTATTTTAATATATGCCACATAATGAAATATATCCTACGCAACACTTAATGCTAACAATTTTTTTCTTAAAATAGAGTGCACCTTGGCTTTCTCTATATCAAAGCTAGAGGAGGATCAAAAGGAGAATTATTCTTTCTTCTACCTACTCTGGGGGGGGTAAATTTTTTTTTTGTATTATTTATAAGCAAATAAGAAAGCTACATCGTCTGCCCTATCATGCAAACAAGACTCTCATCCAAAATTTTATAGAAGAGCAACAACTGTCTTAAGCTCATCTTGCTAACACAAAGACAAAGAAATCTGACTTTTTTTTTAGTCACAACAGAGTTATAATCATCAATATGTAGTATACAGTATAGATCTTCCCTAGTTTTTAGCATCTGCTATGGTGGAGGATCTCTATAACAAGTCATATCCTCATAGTCTAAAGCCCAATTCACCATAGCATTTGCAATCTTATTTTGTTCTCGAGGAGCATGAAGAAACTCTACTATTCTAAATCTAGACTGAAGTGCATGTATCTTGTCAATCACCCTCTATAACCTCCAATCCTGAGAGGAGGTTCTAGTGGATGCCTTTAGTTGATTAATGGTTACTTGTGAATCTGATTCTACTTGTACTGTAGACTAGCCAACCTTAGTAGCTTCTTGAAAGCCACGAAGGATAGCACATGTTTTCGCTAGATTATTAGAGAGGATGTCAAGATTCTCTGCAAAAAGAAAAGCATGAGTACCATCTAAGAATCTTCCTATGCCTCCTATACTTGCCCTTCCTGGATTACCTTTTGATGTGTCATCAATGTAGATCTTCTCTATACCTCTAGGAGGGACTTGTCATGGTCCATCCCTTTGAATAGTAGGTCGAGGACCTTGTGGATACCACATGTTAATGCTTCGAATAATTGTATTATGGTAGTGAAGGGTATTTAAGTACATAGATGCATAAATTAGATATAGCAAACCTCCAAACAAAACCAACCAAATTTTGCAACTACCTTGTCCCATATTACATGCATGTACCTTGTAAAGGGTGGTTAGAGTGCATGCCCTATCACATGGACTATGACGGTGGTTATACCTTTGTCCTATAGTAAACCATACAATGTGTTTAATGGTTCCTCAACTTGTATAAATACCTTCTATGATTTAATAATTCCTAACAATGATATAATCAAAAAAATATTTAAAATAATTATCCATTGTGTATTTCGCTTGAACATTGTTGGATGGAAATTAATAACCTCAATAATTAAGGGCATAAAACCCTATATTACATTACTTAATACAAAATAAATACAACTCTCATTTAAATTTTATAAATTTTCTCTCCTACCTCTTACTTAAAAGAAACATCAAATCAAACTATGCACTGTAAAGATGCAAGCTATGATGTAAGGTTACCTGCACCTTTCATAATTAACATTATAATAATAATATGACATTGAAGTATCTTGGTTGCATATAGGCATATAACCAAAGATTTGCCTCTCATGTTGTTCTGGACTGCTCAAATTCCAAACATGGCCCTGTAATCTACCTCAAATGCAAATGATCATGGTTGCTTAAAGAAAATTTTGGAATCTCTGTATCTAACTGCTACTTGTAAAATGATTAATACCACATCTGCATCAAACTCCTAAATAACCATTTCTCCTTCTTGAAGATTCTGTTAAATTTTGTAATAACCTGTACTATATAAATGTTAAAGTCAATTTCTTAGGACACAACCAAGGCAGGTGTATGAGATCCCTTTGTGTAAGGGAAAGTTAGTCTTATATTAATATATATTTTTTTAATTTATATGGTAGAATCATGGTGGAATCGGTAGCTGCCACGAATCCGGGTAGATTGTCCAGTTTTTAAGGCCGCCACAGTATTGTGCGCTGTCTGCTCCGCTCCAGAAACTGTCACACAGTTCTTTGCACAATCCTCCCCTCTAACCACCATGCCACAATCATTTTGAACCTTTTACGTCGCTGAAAGCACCAGGAATGGGACAAAACCCGATATTTGAACCTTGAACCGCCGCCCCTACGGAGTTTGGTCGAACCAATTGTTAATATTATTAGTTCAGCTGTGTTATGAATTTCTATCCTTTGAACAAGGTCATTGTAGATCATGTTTTTATTGTCTTATACACGACTGCACGACTGAATTTCAAATTCCAGTGAAACGTTTTATTCCACGTGAAGATTTAACATTATAAAATGCTTTCTGGAACTCCCAAATGTAGGCAACATTTTTTTAAAACGGCAAAAAATAAATTCATCTGAGGTAAGTTTACTTATCCTTTCATAGAAATACCACCATCCTTACAATCCTGAAATTTGGGTAAATGTCCTCTGGCTTCTATGGTATTATAGCAGAGTTGCTAAGAGACGTGGGTACAGGAACGAGACAACACTTGTCTCATACCCACACATCTTAGTGACTCTACATACAATATTTATAGCCCTCTCATTCATGAAGATCCTTACCCTGATTTTGGAAATGGCTTTCCCATCTCTGTCCCTGTATCTGTACCCAACCCATGTCTCTTGATGCCCATGATTTAAACTCAAAAATCACAGGTTCCTTCATCTTAAGAAACCCCATATAAAAACTCCTTTGACTGACTAAAAATTTTAGACTATGACAAAAATTCTGCTCTTTTCCTTAATGATGAAAATTATTTATAATATGTGTATTTGAACACTCTGTAATGCAGAAGTAATGGTGCAATGTCACAATGAAGGCAATCCAATTCCTTCATTTAAGTATTGACTCTTCATAATGGACTTAATCAAAGGGCTTGATGATAAAACAAAAGAAGATATGCCTGATGGGGTAGACCGATTGGAAGAAGCCCAAATGTTGTCAAAAGCAGATATTGCAGATATTCTCTTGCAATATTCAAGTATGCTTGAAACCCATATTTTTTCGATTGCTGAAACATGTAACCATTAATTTGTGGCTCCATAATTGTTGAAGTTCTCTTGAACTTGCAAGATCAATCAACTATTGAACATTTTGTCTTTCAATACCAATATTGAACAAGATCAATCACAACCAAAAATAATTCCAAGGTGGTCTGATCATTTCATGTGGTCTCTCTACAATCCATCTTTATCTCTATTAATGATGCCGTTCTCTGGAAGTTGACCATATGAGAACATCATAAAGATCATACTAACATACATTATATCCATCAATGGCCAAGGCTGGAACTAGAATACAGGAACATAATCACACAACAGAAAGAGGGAACAAAATATGTAAGCTGCTACCTGTTGCTTCTATCTTGATTTATCCTATGAAGAAAAAAAATGTGACTCAGACAAACTGATAATTTCACTAATAGGGGGGTTCCAGACACAAGCTCTGTCTTACGGGCCTTGTCTCTATAACCTAAATGGTGACTGTAAGAATTGAGGTAATAGGCATTCAAATATATCTGCCTTGAGAGAGGGTGCAATACCAATTTTCCAGACTTAAAAAGACTTAATATCTCTGTCGCCAATTTCGCTACTTTTCACTGGTGAAATTCACCTGGTTGATACAACTCATCCGAATTTCTTTGCAAGTTGAATACTATGTCTTGATAAATTTGTACAGCTATAAGGTTGGGATAAATCATCAGATTTTGGATGAAGAGTTACATTTTAGACCTTGGCATCAAAGTCCAGGAAGGTATTATAATTTGTGCAGAGCCTCTAACGTGCTTGATTCATTACCCTCCCCTAAACTAACAAACATATGTATATTATTAATCATAATGGATCATTGAACAGTATAGTCCCTTTGCTTCGAGAGTAGGTATTGGAAAAACAAAGAAGAGTGTAGGACAGCGCATTCCATCAGAAGTCAATACTAAAAGGTATTTTAAACACATCAATACTAAAAAAATCCATGACAATTCTAAAAGCTGGCATTATTATTCCATAATAAAACAGTCTCGGTTATGGTAAAAAGCAAATTACAAATTATACCCTGGACCATTAAAGGGCCAAATAGTAAATACTACGAAGACCACTATGCCTTATAAGCAATATCAAATGAAGCATCAACATTCGAAAGCACATAGTTGAAACTTGACAGTATGTTTAACAGGACTTTTTATTGAAAGAAAGAGCCTAGTTGCAGGGCAAATGACTAGACTGCCATGGTAAAGTACTAAATGACTCAATGAGACGTCCCAGTTGTCGGATATACCACCAAGTGTGTACTACCAATCTTCCAATGACACGTCTCCAAGTAAGATTTATACTAAGTAATGTCTGAAACATCTGTCATGTCTCTATTCATGCATCCTCTTGGAGATTTCTTCTTCTCAACAATGGTGAGAAAATGGTCGTGCAATCGCAGAAATCCAGTTCTCTCAATTTGAGAAACACATAGAGAACAATTCCAAAACCAAATCCCAAGGCAGCACTGGATCCTGTGAGCGACACAGCTGTGCACATGAGCATGACAAATGAATCCCTCTTAGAATTCATATCTCTGCAGGCCATAGCCAACTCAATGCCAGAAAAGAGTAGTAACACTCCAAGCAGCCCAATGGGGAATTGGGTCAGTATTTTTACCAGGGAGTTCCCTAGAAGCACACCCAAGACAAGTTTACAGGTTCCTAGAAATGCAACAGATGCTCCACTTCTAGCCCCAAATTTATACTGCCCTGCAAGGCCACCTGCTCCATGACAGACAGGCATTGCCCCAAACCAACACCCCACCAAATTCATCAGCCCCACGCTCACAGACACCCAAGTTGCTGTCACTTCCCTGTTGGGAAACAAATCTGCAGATAACTTACAGACAGCAATAACAGAGTTAAGAACAGAGAGAGGGATTTGAGGTATTGCAGCCCGGACAAATCCTGTTTTCCACTCATGCCTTGATATTTTGATCAAATGAGGCTTGGGTGGGCCTAATTTCAGCTGCCTAAGAACCTCGGGCTTTCTAACAATAGCAAGTACAATACCTAGTACAAAAACTATAAGGGCAGACGGAATTGCCTGCAAAATCCTCATGTTCCATGCCTTCCTTACTTTGGCATTTTCAGATTCAACTGCTCTTACTGTACTGATTGAAACTTGTGGAATTTCTTCATCCCTCTGCCCTGAATGATCATCATCACCCGAGCCGTTTACAAGCAGAATAAAGCCAAGACACACAAGAGCCAACAAAAGGCCATCCAAGCCCAACCAAGGCCTTTGATGCCCGGCCTTGCTCTTGGCAAGGTCCTGTTCTTTTCTTATGTATTTCACTGCTGTGAATGCAAAGGCTAGTCCTTGTGAGAGCTGCACTCCTCTGATGACAGGCACGGGAATGAGCCTATACGCTAGACTCATTAAACCTGTGATTCCGAGCCCAAACAGGATTCCTGCAGTGCAGATTCCTGCTGCCATTATCTCTGGAATACTCAGATGCTTGCCTTCACTGATTGCCACTGCAGCAATAGATTTCATGGGCTGCACTGGCATTGGAATACCAAACAAGAGACCTGTTATGATGTTGTACATCCCTGTGAAGATGAGGGTGGTCCCCAAATCCAGTCCATTCACCAGTGTGAGAGCAATCACAATTGGAATGAAGGTTCCCAAGTCCCCCATTGATCCGTTCACTTCTGCCCATCTTGCTTTACACTGCACATTGCTCTTGAATTTTGTCCAACACCAATGGGTAGTGAGCTTCAATCTTCTGGATCTGCTTGGCTCTTCGCCCCCATCTCCATGATCAAAACTTCTATTAGAAAATTGAGAATGTCGCTGTGGGACTTCTGCTGACATATCTAACTAACTCACAAGACCACAGTTCACTTGAATTCCTGATTCACACCACCATCCCTGCCCAATCAAGAGGCTACTTGACACTAGAAATATCCCAGTGGGAAGACAAAACAAAAATTTATTCAAGTCCTGCTACATTAAAGTCCATAAAAAGAAACAGCATATATTTCCACGACCCCATAAAATCCTAAACTATGGATGAAAATGAGTCAAATTGCAAACTCTGTCGTTATGAGCACCACCATGGAGAATCTCTCTTTGGGTGCATTTAACAGTTACTCATGTGCTTGACTAACGGATGGTGTTATCACACTAAAAATTGTTAAAGTTTTGTTCCTGTACGAAAGATGCTATACCACCTATAGACATTTCTAAGAAAGCGAAAGAAAAAACTAGAAGCAAAAAGATTACCCTCCATATTTTCTGATTCATTCACGTAGAAAGTATCGAGAGGAAGAAAACAAGAGCCACCCTTTCATAGGACCCATAAATAGTTGTTTTGGGTGGTTTATCTGCTCTCTTCTTGCGTCAGCGTGGCCTTTCATGCAACTTTCGTGCAAAAATCATAATGCTTTGATAGGAATCAAGTTACATTAGACGTTGCGTGTGGACATTTTGGATGTTAACTATGATTTATATATGGGACCACTGTGGTTGACCAAATAGAATAAAATGAAATATTTAGGAATCAAGTTACATCAGAGGTTGCGTGTGATTTTTTTGGGATGTTAACCATGATTTATGGCTAATGTATGGGATCAATGTGGTTTACCCAATGAAATATTTTTTTGGTTATATAAGTGAATTGGTTACAACCACAATTTTTAATAACTGCCAGCGCAAGATTCAAACCATCAATGACTGTTTTCAACAAATCTACCGTCTCGTTAACTTTAACCTGACGTGAGATGGGGACTACCGGTAACACAAGGTGTTGTCGATCTAACGCATCACTCACAGAAATCGCATCACTCACAGGAATCCGATAAGAGGTGATTGTTAATAATTAAATGCAAACGAGGGTACAATGCAATTTGGAATGCAATTTTTTTTGTCTTTGTTTTTTTGGTTATACAGCTTCAAACTCTTTGTGAATTGAATAGAAGTTTAAGAGATATGATTGTGTATTGGTTTAAATGCAAACGACGAACATTGCACAATTTTATATTATGTGTTTTTGGTTATAGAACTTCAGTTATTTATTATTAATCTTTGTGAAGGAAAATTGCACAATTTTATATCATGTGTTTTTGGTTATAGAACTTCAGTTATTTATTATTAATCTTTGTGAAACTCTTTATGATTTGAATATTTTCTGAAACGAAAGATTATTAGAAATATTTGGTTATAGAACTTCAGTTATTTATTATTAGAAATGTTTTATAAATTTTAGTTTATTAGGTAGAAACGAAATTCACCGGAACTCATCATCATATTTCTTAGAGCTTATAATTTTTTTTAGAAGACAAAGTATAACTGGGGCCACCTTTCTTGTGATTTGAATATGGATACTAAGGATGAGAGTTCAATGACATACTTGGGTTAAAATAGGGAAAGGTCTCATTATGACTATGGATTGGGCATATAAAGGTGCTTAGGATAGTCAAAGAAATTAGGATTTTTTTTTTTAAAGTAGCTATTGATTATTTAGCACAATTTAATTTTATTAAATATTAGCATGAGACAAATGCTAACATGACATTTTTTAAGTGTTTACATTTGTCCCTTTTCATACTGCATTGTGTAGTCACAATGCAGTACAAAAACCTATGATACAAGATGAATGGATTAACGATGTCAAGGATGAATGGATGATGGATGATGATGGTTGACCACGACCTTTAGTGTGTTGCCGCGACAATTACTGGGAAGACGTAAGGTTACCTCAAATCACGAATTCTAGGATTTTAGGATTGAGTGTTTGGATATTGATTATGTTCTTGACAACATTGATAGGTAATGTCTACCCCCTCAAGTCGTGAGTTGATGAGTGAAAAAACATAACACACCAATGAAGCACTTGACCAAAGGTCACTGCCCAACAATGGTTGACATGATGATCATGTGATGGGTGCCATGCTGGGATGTGATGGATGGATGATGTGATGAAGTGTAGATTGATAGGATGTTTTACAAATTTTTAGGGTGTTTTATTTTTTATTTTTTTGAGATTTTTTAATTTTAATTTTAATTTTTGATTGGTTGTTTGATTTTTGATGGATTTTTTAATAGATGGATGTATGTGAGTAGATAGACAAGATATGCTAAATGAAATTGAGTGAGGAATAATGATGCATTTATTTATGTACATGGTATAGAATCGCATGTATTTATATAATCACTTTTTGGATGTGTGTGTGTTTCTTAATTAAAATCAGTTTAATTAATCAATGACAAGTGAATGGTGATAAGAACACATTAACACAACACAAGACTAAGGATATGAATGATAAGAGAACATGGAATGAACAATGCGCTAAGCAAATGTACAATGAACAATGACACAAAGTGAGACAGACAATATATGTACAATGGATGATGGCTAGCCAAGATGCTTGTTCCCCAACTATATTAGGGTTGTAGTCGATAAGTATTTTAGGAAACTCAAACACCCTAGGCACGACAATCAAATGTATCTAATGGTTAATCAATATCCTAGAGAAATCTAGACCATCCTAAAAAGATCAAGCCAATCATAGACTAAAGTTTGATACATTGCCCATCGGGAGGAAGGTTGGACTAACCAATTGTGACTCAAGCCAATATAAGTTAGCTCATCCACAAGCATTCAGAGGTCTGTACAAAAGAATGTCGCTAATGTGACAGACATGTCACCACTCGAAGGGTATACTCCACTAATAGTAAGGAATCTATAGCCTCAATGGAGGTTATCCCCACAATCCTTAGACGTAGCTCCACTTCCAACCAAGCGTCTATAGCCTCAGTTGAGGCACATAAAATTCCTGAGAAAAAAATATATGGATCTCATGTTTTTTTTTGTAACTTGCTTTTGGATCCTCAAGTTCGAATTATGCAAATGATAGGATGAGCGAGAAAATTTTTCTCTTTTATGGCTAGACCACTCATGGCGATGTCTTCCCATAACTCAAAATATAATTAATGTATGATATGTGATTGCTCCAAGAGAATCCAAGTTAGCCAGAGGAGGCCTAACATCCCTTTAGAACATGATAACTTTTGACAAAGCATGATCAAAATACTAAGAATGGTTGAAGAACATAAACAAATTTCATGTCCAATTACTCGAAGAAGATGAGTGAACAAAAAATTATGACTATTAGGACAACTAGGACATGTAGACAAGTAAAACATGAAAAACAAAAAAAGAAATTATGTGCAAAATGGTTGATAAACGAGACATGGGGATAGTAGACAAGGGAACACAATACAGACAAAAACACAACACATACAAATGGGACTAAAATGTACATGTATGTCATTGATTAAATTAGCCAGGGGAGGCCTAACATCCCTTTAGAACATGACAAATTTTGACAAAGCATGATCAAAATACTAAGAATGTTTTAAGAACATAAATAAATTTCATGTATAATTACTTGAAGAAGATGAGTGAACAAAACATCATGATCATTAGGATAGCCAGGACATGTAGACAAGCAAAAATTGAAAAACAACAAAATTTAATGTGCAAAATGGTTGATAAACAAGACATGGGGACAGTGGAAAAGGGAACAAAAGATAGACAAAAACACAACACATACAAATGAGACTAAAATAGATATGTATATCATTGATTAATTACACCAATCTAGATTATTGAATAGGGATCCATGTATCTAAAAAGTGACCAAATAGCACATTATTAACCTTAGGTATGAATGCAATATATGAATCTATTAGATGAATGAAATGCAAGAGAAATGATGAAGAAGAGGCTCAAACAATTGTGAGCATCATGCATAGGTGAGAAGTGATAAAATTGAATTCAGACAAAGTTGGAACTCCCCTAAACACAAAATTGGTTGGAAGGATTGCGAACTCCTCTAGACAAAGTGGTTTTGAAAGAAGTGAAAAGAAACGATAAAGAAAATAAGTTGGAAAGAAAGAATAAGAAAATTAAATAGAGAAGCACATGGGGGGAAGATAAGGAGGAAGGAAAAAAATAACCATAGGTACATAGCTACTTGTAGTGTAACCAGACAACAATGACATGGACCCTATTAGAGAAAGAAATGAGAAGAAGGCAAAAGAGGTGAGGAAGGAGTAGCTAGAGCAGATTTAGTGAGAAAAATGGATGATGACAGTGGTTGATGGTGGCTTTAGATGGGTTGAAGTGACACTAGAGGGAGGATATATAAGATTATCTCAAGTCATGATCAATATGAGATGCCCCAATGATGGAAGGTGTGAATATATTTGAACCTTGTTAATAGATTGATGAGCTCATTTTGATTTAGCAAGCTAACCATCCAAGGGTAGGTATCTTCATGATGCAAGCATCGATTAGATAAGTGGAGTTACTTTGCCACCTTGATGCAATAAGTGTGTGAGTAACCATACATACATTGGTATGGAGCCTACAAAATCAAGATTGAATTGGAATTTGATTGAGAAGAGAAATTCTACTTTTTTTCCCTTAGTAGAGGAGGTTTAGTGATAGTCTCGAACAAAGCTCTTAGACACGTGATTCCAATATTAAGTATGTAGATATTGATCATGTTCTTGATAGCGTTGATAGATAATGTCATCCAACTCAAGCGTTGAGTTGATGTGTGATATGGTGTGATTTGGAACTCGCAAATGTGAGTGTAACCATTGATGAGGTGGAGGGGAGTTTACAAAGGAGGATGGGTGAAGAAAGACAATTATCTAGAATGGATAGGAGAGTGTAGACATGAAAACACACCATGGAATAAAACAAGCAAAGATGAAATATATTTTTCCAATAGAAGTTTTTGAATACAACGTGACCCTTTTGGAGGGTATCTTTGCAAATTTTCAGAGTTTGAGAAGAAAGGGGATGACCCATTTTACATCAATGATTCTTGGTGCAATCTCCTCATGCCACAATCAAGTTGTGGGTGGGTTTTATAGTGAGCCTCTTGGATCACCCTAGCGTTCTACCAGCTACATCACACCTGCACATATGCTCACAATATAGAGTCAGCAATATCCGATGGGCCATCCTTAGATGAGACCCTAGTCAAAATGGATAAACAATATTTTACAAAACTCATGAAAAAGGTTACATAATTTCAAAAAAAGTTTATAAAACCTAAAAATACAATGTTTTGTACCTTCTTTACCTACCTATTGTATGGAATGCTTTGTATGTTCTTCTTTGAGTAATCGCCAGCTACGGTTGGTTCTAGGTGACCATAGGTTGTAGTTGAAACTATGTAACCACCAATGGTAGTTGGGCTAGTATGGGAGATGGGGCTGAGTGCTTTTGTTGAGAGGTTTCGGTAGGGGCTGGTGTCCTCTAGTGCAAATATAGCGATAGGATGTTGACTGATCTGGGTGCAATTGTAGGTCAAAGTTGATTTGAATCCATGTAGAGTCCATGGTTGCAATGATTGGGCTCCTCAAGGTGGATGGAAAAGGTAATTGGGATCTCCAATAGCATCAAGGTAATCTGGTGCAATTTTAACAACATAACAATATATTCACATCTCTCTTACAAAATTAGGGGAATGGAGGGAAATTTATAGGAATCTAGTGAGGGGAGGGATATGTGACATGGCAATGAGATGGAGCTAATTTGGAGCCAAGTGGAAGGTGGTAAATATGGGTAGGACACATGGAGGAATGTGCAACCTTCCCATTTAATAGCCTTGGGTGGGATGATTTCTCACCCACCCAAGTGCCATAAATTGGCCTAGGAGATGATGATATGTGCACGGAGACAAATGTGCCTTGCAGTGCCAAAAAGGTGACATGGAGGGTGAGGAGGAGAAACCCATTAAATATTCCAAATTAATTCCTTTTGACTTAGGGCTTTTCGTTGTATTTTTTAAATCATCCAAATTTGGAGGGAAAGGGGATGGGGAGACAAGGTGGATTAAATGAGGGGTTTAAGTGGGGATTTTGGGCAGACCTAGGGATTTGAGGAAGATTTTTAAATTAGAGTGCAATCTCCTAGGGATATGGATTGGGGCTTAATATGGGGTTATGGATTGATTAGGGGGATGGATTAGGGGGATTAGATGGATAAGGTGGAATATAGGAATTTTCAGGGGAAAGGGGAGAATAAATGAGAAGGATTAACTAGAACTTAAGAGATTAAGTGAGGCTAAGAGAGAATTAAGATAATTAAATAGAGTAGGAGGAAATTAGAGAAATATTAGGAAGAATTAGAATAATTGTAGAAATTAGGGGGGAAAGGGAAATTAGAGGAAAAAAGGAGACTTAGGAAGACTTTAGAATAATTAAAAGAAATAGATGAAAGTAAAAATAATATTAGCAAAGCCTAGATAGGATTTAGAAGAATTTAGGGAAATAAAAGGAAGTTAGAGGGAAATAGATCCAACTAAAGGGGAAGAAAGGTAAATTAGAATAATTTAGGAAGAGTTAGAAGTATTGAGGAGGGATTTAGAGGAAATTACTAGAAATTAGAGGAATTGGGAGGAATTTTGTAAGATGAAGAAATTAGGAGAGAAAATGAGACAATTTGGATGAATTAGATGGAGAATTGGAATTTTGGGAGGATTTGAATGGATTTAGGAAGAATTTGAGGAATTGATGAGGGCTTTGTAGAAAATTAATATTTTGGTGAATTGATGGAGATTTGAAGGGCATTTTGAGGGTTTTGATGGGTTGGTTGTGAAAATGACTAAAATTTGATGTCTAGAGATGCCCCTTTTTGTACCACGTTATGTGAAAACACAATGTGATGCAAAAACAAGAGACACCTGGTCCATTTGGATGAAATTTTTTTGTTTGTTACCCTAGCAAAGGGAATTACATGAATCTTTAAAATTTTGGGTTTTTTTCTACCCCTTAAGCAATGAGCGGGTGGAAGACAATATGAATGACAATGGTGAGCCAATTGAAAAAAGGTGAATGGTAAATATACGATTGATGAGAAGTTATGGATTTATAGTAAACAAATGAGCAAGTATAATGAGGTGGCAGTGGTCTAGCCATCATTGGTGGTTGACTTTCCATCAGTGGTGGTTGATTGGTCGCCAATGGTAGTTGGGGATGCGCTGGTGACCACCAATGGTTGTGGGAGGTAAGTTGGGCAAAATATAGGCTATAAATAGGTAATAAGGGGGCTGCCATTGTCATTTCCACTCGGTGGGTGAAGCAAGAAAGGAGGAGAGAGAAGAGAGCAAAGGAGCAAAATGGTGAGCAAGAGCGCGACGATGGGAGTACTAGGGTGTGCGAGGAAGGTAGGTAATGTGATGCTACTATTTTAGGTAGTTTCATTTAATAGTTATAGGTGCCTTTGTGTGTTTGGTGTTTTATTTTTTTTATTTTTGTGCTCTTTTTTTCTTTTCTTTTTGAGGGAAACAAAGAGGGGGAAGAAATTTTTATTTTTTAGAGGAAAGAAAAGAGAAAGGGGGGAAGGGGATTTCTATTTTTTTAAGGAAAGAAAAGAGAAAGGGAGGAAGGGGAATTTTTTTTTTTAATTGAATTTTGAATTTTGATGAATGTTTGTGATTGTGTGTTTTTGGTTTTTGTTTTATTTTTTTAAGTTTGTTGTAATGGTGACTGATATGATGATGGGGTGGATTTGTGTGCAATTGAGGATGTTGTGACCACAACATAGGTTTAGCCTAGATTTCCCTAATATTAGGGATGATCTAAGTGAGGATGATTGGGAGTGGTTGGATACAACTGGCTTGGAGAGGGCTACACAGGTAGAGACTATCCAGGTAAATGCAACATACTTGTTGATCCTTGTAGAGATATGGGAACCTAATAGGGGGATATTCCACTTCCCTAAAGGGGAGATGATGATGACTTTGGAAGATGTCTAAAGATATTATGGTTACCAGTGGAGGATCTCATGATCTATGTAGCGATGGATAAGGAAAAAAAATTAGTTTTTTAGAGGAAAGAAAAGAGAAAGGAGGGAAGGGGATTTTATTTTTTGAGGAAAGAAAAGAGAAGGGGAGTAAGGGGAATTTTTTTTTTGAAAGTTGAATTTTGAATTTTGATGAATGTTTGTGATTGTGTGTTTTTGGTTTTTATTATTATTTTATTAAGTTTGTTGCCATGGTGACTGATATGATGATGGGATGGATTTATGTGCAGTTGAGGATGTTGTGATCACAGTACAAGTTTAGCCCATATTTTCCTAAAATTAGGGATGATCTAAGTGAGGATGATTAGGAGTGATTGGGGACAACTGGCTTGGATGAGGCTACACGAGTAGATACTATCCAAGTAGATGCAACATACTTGTCGACCCTTGCAGAGCGATGGGATATTCATAGGGGGATATTCCACCTCCCTACAAGGGAGATGATGGTGACTTTGGAAGATGTCTACAAGATCTTTTGGTTGTTAGTTGAGGGTCTCATGATCTATGTAGCAGTAGATAACGAGGATGTGATACCTTGAGATTACAACGATGATTGGAGGAACATAGAGACAGGTAGAGAAGAAATACCCTACTTGGGGGATTATGCGAGGGGGCACCTAAGACAGAGACATGTAGTTTTAATGTTTTTGATATTGAATGTGATCTTGCCAGACTCTTCAAGTGCATGGTTCTCTTAGAACCTGATAGGGTTGGTTCTATATTTGGTAGAGACACGATATATGCTTGGGCACTGAACTATTGACATAAACTTATGATGAGTTATATGAGGTGCGATAATAGGGGTGGAAGGGCTTAGGGTGTAGCTTGCTCTTGTAAATATGGGGATGGGATAACTTAAGCATATGTTACCTATTAGGACTACCTTACAAGAGAGAGATGGGACGATCATATGCTCTAAGGTGGTGAAGTGATAGAGAAATGATGAAGCCAATTGCACCAAGGGGACGAGGAGTACTATAGGTGGATGTGGGTAGGATTGGTAGCTAACCAATTGATATAGAGGCCATGGAGGGGAGTAGAGGCATGGGATGAGGATGGGTTACATTTGGCTCATGTGAGATGAGCGTGGTGGGTGATAAATCAACAATGAATGAAGAGTGAGTTGATTCAGTTCATGCGTATTCAGAGGTATTTTGGGTTGACACAGGGGGTGCCAAACCCACCTATGGTTTACAAGAGGTAAGGGGATGAGTTAACTTTTATAGTGTCATAGGTGGTGTCACTTGTGGAGGAGGTAGATGAGGTGATAGAGATTCTACACATCGACGATGCAAGGATGACTATAGAGTACAACATCTAGTGGATGACATAACAATGGTAGCCCTCTAGGGAGGAGAAGGAGGTAGTAGGTGAGGGTAGAGGAGAGGAAAATTCTAAGGAGGCTGAGGAGACACTATGATAATGAGTGCATCTTAGGACTAAAAATGAGGTAGGGACCTTGAAGGAGGCTAAGGTGGACCCTAGCGTTATGGGTGGTGATGTTGGCTTTGATGAGGCCAATGTTATGAAGGTGGTAGAGGAGAAAACAACAATGGAAATTGAGATGATGAATAGGAGGTCCAAGAGAGGGCGTGGTCGAGGTGAGGAGTGGGTGATGCTCTAGATAAACTGAGACATCTCAGAGGATGAGAGGAGGAAATGGTAGGAGGAGTGAGCATAGATGATGATCTAGAATGATAGACTAACACAACTATTATATAATATGCAAGAGGAGTGAATGGTCAAGGCTATGAATTAATATGGTTTGTGTCAATGATTAGACATGTTGATAGTAAAGAAAGAGTACCTATGATGGGAGTGAGATGTGGCCATGGTGGAGAGGGATGAGTAGAGAGATTACATGAGTAGCTAGAGGGGTAATGATAGGTAGAGGGTGGATATGGGGCTATCATTACATAGATACAAATAGAGGTGGGGAGTGTGCAAGAGCATATGGTGAGGAAAGAGCACCAATTTTGATAAGGGAAGGTATACATGAAGTTCCTGGAGAACTAGCTTATGGAGAGAGGCATAGGGATACTAGTGCGGTCTTCTTCTCAGGCTAAGTCTAGTAAAAAAAAGTTACAGGTTAAGGGTGATCTTAGTGCAACAGTGGGTGTCACAGTTTAGGGAGCCCTTAGCTTCATAAGCATAAGATGTAGGGTCATATCATAGAGGATCAAGGGAGCACAAGAGTGTGAGTGACTAGTCATAGAGAGGCAGGATAGAGTGGAGTAGAGAGAATAGTAATGAGCAACGTGGGTGAGATAGTGGTAGAGAGCTATATGGATTATACCAAATTTTTATGTCTATGGTGATGATGATGAGCCTAAGGAATTAGGAATATGTAGCCTATGGGTAATGATATTATGATGTACTATTATTTTGGTGGACATTCATTGGGTAATATGTGTTATGTGTGTGGATGAAATAAATTGATATGATGTGGTGATGTAATTTGATAATACTGTAATGATTTAGTATGATGATATATGTGTTAGATAACATAGATGGCATGGATTAGAGAAAATTTTATGAACACAAAATATAAATATGCCTATGTTTGTTTGATGATTATTTTAAAAACACATAGACATGTATCGACAAACTCACCTTTTATTGCTTAATCAAGGGTGTTGACATAATCATACTGACCCGATTGTGATGCAAATGGTAACATGGGAAGTGAAATATGGATGGAATGGATGAGAAGTTGAGATGATAATGAGACCACTTGTCAATGGGCATGTCCTAGGAAAAAAGAATCTAAAGGTTATTTCAAAACAATCAAACACCCTAATGACCATCAATAAAACTCATCTACTAATCAAACAAGCCCTCAAAAATATGAAGACTGCCCTAGGAAGTCAAGTCTCTCAAGGACCAATAATGTGTGCAGTGGATATTCATTTCTAATTTTAAGCAAGGTTGGATGAATCATTTGTAGCTTATCCCAATAATCTAGCTCACCCTTGAGCATACATAGGTCTATACAAAAGAAGGTCGCTAATGTGATAGACATGTTGACATGCGAGGGGCATACTCCACTACTAGTCAAGAATCTATAGTCTTGGTGGCATAACATTACAATACTTCAACGGTGATCCACTACCACCCAAGCATCTATAGCCCCAATGGAGACATCTTAAATGGCCCAATATCCATGATGAATAATAAAAGTAATTGTGTGCCATGAGTTGTACTTTTTTTTGCACAATGGATCCTTAGGCTGTGTTGGAACCGATTCTTGCATCCGTAGGATTTCGACTATCACGCTACAAGAATCTGTTTGAAACCAATGAGCTATTATAGGCTCTGGTTGACCTACCTCATTGTTCTACTAAACACAAATATTGCTAAAGAAAACTACAGAATGGGTAAGGAAACCCCAACGGTAATTCTATGGCTAAAACTCTAATTACACGCTCCAGATTTATATTATATTATATGTATTAAAATGACCAAGCATGAAAACAACCATTTGTTATGCCTTATGTAGACCGGTGCCTAGATTCATTGGGTTGTTATAGCAATTTAACAACAATTTTAATATGAAATAGAAAGAAGGGGAGAAGGAAAATTGGCGTTCTTAATCTCATTCGAATATCACAATAAAATCAAGAGTTAACCAATGAAAGAAACGTATATAATGTGTTCAAATAATGTAACCCATTACACAGTGACACACAGTACTGAGACAAAGATATGACAGGAATAAAATTCAGAATTGTATTGATTTCATAAAATATTACATGTAGAGTGGGCGGAATGCCTTTTAACTCTATTTTTCTCAAAGAAATACATCAATACAATGAAGAGGACTCTGTTCAAATAATGTAACAGGTCTCTCCAACTCTCCTTGTTCCAATCTAGTAACAGTAGAGTCTCTGAATCCTAGGCTCAAAAAGGTAGGAAATGATCTTAGCTTCTTGAGCGCTTTCCTATCACAATCCTGCAAAGCAAAGGGAAGAATAAGAAATGAGAAAGGAAAATAGACACAAAAGGGGATACAACAACACAACTAACAGGGCACTCAAGTATACCTCTTAGCAAAAATGCTATTCTCTAATTGCTTGATGCAGAATCTGTCCACAACTGCCTCTTCTTATAGCCTCTGGTTCTTGATTTTGTTATTTCTGGTTTATTTTTGGCCTTACACTTGTCTTCATCTGATTTGATCTCCAAAATTGGTACAGCTGGCTTCCACTATCTTTACCTGCTTGAAATGAACTCTTCTCCTTGACCTTTTCAAATAGTAGTTTATTTTAACCAGTGATGGTGGTCTTGGGAGAACCCGTTTCCTCTTGTACCACCTCCTTCACAACTGTTCCCAATGTTTCTTTTTGGACTGTCTCTTTAACTACTTCAAAGATTTTTTCTGTTAGCTCAGGATTTTGTTGTGATGAACCTATTTCCAGATGTTGATCGGGAGTTCTAATTTCCTTCCCTTTTTAGACTTTTTGCAGCTTTTCTATTTGCTCAGTCATCAATCTCCATACCTCTGTGTCAAATGTGGCTGCAATCCTCAACATATTCATTTCTTGCAGAATTATGTTCTTTTGTATGGTAATATTGGGTGCGTTTCTTTCATACTGAAAGAGTAACATCTCTACAGTGTTTACCATGAGTGTTGTTTGTCTAATCATTTCTGCTTCATCACCTGGTTCACACTCGAACCTTTCAATGATGCTTTTGAACACTTCTTCTATATTTGTGGCCACTAAGCACTGGTCTAAGGATAAACCAATGTCTGCCAATATGTTTGTTGCATCTTTTATCAAATCATCCATTTCATTCACAACATTGACCCATATTTCTCAGTTTGCTCCAAATAGGGCTGCTTTAAAGAACTCAAAATTGAGCTGGATTTTGCTGCCATCATTTGTTATTATTTCTTGTCCCTACAGCTCTTCAAAATGATCTCCTATAAAATCCAAGGTAGGGTGAATGATTTCAAAATCTTCTTCTCTTTCTTGCATCAGGGTGAGAATTTCTTGAGCAATTATTTGAATCACCCTTATTTGTCTGAACATTTCAGTAAAGCCCTTGGCATGAGCTCTTATCTTCATTGACATATTTTTCTTCATTGTATTAAGATAATAAGCATGATCTTGAATTTTTACCATCGAAGGGGGCTGGGTACTTGAGGCATCTCTTCGGTTTAATTCTTCCTATTGCTTATTTATTAATGCCTTTAGCTCTGCCTTTTCCTTCCCCTCTTTCTCCAATTGTTTCCTTAGCTCTGTAATTGTTCCCATGAATTGATCTATGGCTTGATTTTGCATTGCTTTGACAACTTTGGCCACTTCACCTTCTTTCCCTAGTACCGATGAGCCCCATGTTTCTTCATTGACTCTGAAGACTAGTGGGTCCTGCAGAGCAGGAAGATTTATCTCTGCAATATCTGATATAGGCACCTCTGATTTATATTCTTCTATGAACTGTCCTCCTATATTCCCCATCCCTACTACTAACTACAATTCTTGTTCATCTGCAGTAGTGAAGGTAGTATGTTCATCTGTTCTTTCCAGAACAACCTTTGTAGAGGGTAAAGACAATCTGGGTTTCTTCTTTTCCATATGAGTTACCTCTTCTTGGTTCTTCACTAAGTGACTTCGGAAAAGGCCACCCAATCCACCAGTTCTCCTAGGATTCATTTGTATTACTGATGGAATTTTAATCTCATGTCCCTTTATTGTTATAGTGGTAGGGATAGCCATGGGTGCCAATTTCTTTACACTTGTTATAGTTAGAACTCTATCAAAAATAGGAACTATGGCTTGTTCTGAGAGGGGAGACTCCTGAGTTGGTGTTGTTGCAATCTCCTTCCCTTTATCTGTATTCTAGTTTTTGGAAGCTTCTTGGGAAGTGCTTGGTGCTGCTTCTATTCTGAGGTGAGTACTTTTGAAAGGCCCAACCTATTGCTCTACTATATCTATAGTTTTGATAGTGACTTCCATTAGATCAATACCCTGTTCTTCTATCAACTCTAACAAGGGGTCTTCTTTGATCGCTTGGCTTGTTCCTGGTATAATAGGTGCCACAACATCTATTGAACCTTCTCGAAGCCTCCTTAACTCTATGGGGTAATCATAGGCTTCACAAACCTGTGTGTTGCCCCTCATTTCGGGAGGGAAATCATCCCATACTTTTTGCAAATCTAATCCTTTTTCCATAGCCTCTAATAAGATTTCTTCAAAAGCATCTTCGCGGTGTAGTATTCGGGCGTATTCTCTTTTCACCATCATTCTGTTGTATGTTCCTTTTGGGTCATAAAATATCCAAGTTACTTCATCGAATCCCCTGTTATCCAGCTCAAACATTCCTTTGAGCAAGGAGGGGTAGCCTACAAATATAAAATATCCAAAGCGATAGGGAACATCGAGCCAGGGAACCTTACCATGTTTCTTCACCAACCTCATCTTAGCCTCTTCGACCACTTGCCTGCATAATTCCAAAGCTGCTAGGGATAATGGGCAGTACCTCGGTAGTAATTTAGGGGGAATTTTAGCCCCATATAATATGATATAAGTAAAAATTTATGTAAAGAAAAAATCCCCAATTTCCTTCTCTTTGATAAAGGCTCTCACCCCTGGCCCTAACCTCTCAGGGACTAATCCTGTTAGAACCCAATGAATTTCTACCATGAAATGATCACAAAACCAGCCCATGTGAGTTCTTCCTTCATGTATTCTCCAGAAGCTATTCTAAACATAGGGGTTGTCAATGGCTCTTACTCTTTTATGGGCTTCTTCTCCCAATTGACCCGCTATTAGATGGATAAAAATTGAATATTGTGAAAAATGGGGCATCTCCTGCCTCTGTTCGAAAATTGCTTTCCTTAATTCTACCATTTCTTTATGCATTTGGGTACTTAATTCCAATTCCCAGGCATATATTGGAGTGTTATGTGCCCTATTGCATTGTGTAGCTAAATATAAAACCCTTTTTGTTATTCTATTGAGATCTTGTACTCCCAAAACTATGTTTATCATATCACAGAAATCTTGGACCCATGGCTTAAAGGCATTTTTCCTAATTGGGAATTTTTTGTCTATTTTCTCATGTGTATCAAACAAGTTTTTAAAGACTTCCATATCTATAAACATACGAGATTGGTGTTCGATTACCTGGTCTACCAGAAAGGTGGTATACGTTGTCAATTTGAAAACTTCCTAGATGTGCTTGACCTTAATGCTGAACATCGACCAATTTTTATTGTCCCAAAATGTCCTTGTTCTTTCATCATATGCCACCGCCAGCCATGCCATCAAATCTGAGGAGAAGTGCACTTTCGGACATACCAGCTTCCCAAGGTTGTTGTTCCATCTATTATTTCTAGGGAAACCCCTATATTGCAACCTATGAGCTTTATGAAATAAGTCAACCATTATCCATGGGGTCCGATCATCATTCTCCATTACATGAGAAAAACTATTTATACATGCATTGTCGATTTCGTACTGCTGGGCTAGAGTAGGTCTTTTATCAGCTCCGCACTTCTGAGCAAATTCATACATGGTGGTACCGAGAATAGGCGGTCCAGAGATCATAGAGTATGGTGACTTGTTTGTGATGAATTGTACGGCTTCTCTAGTGTCTTTGGGTATGAAAACATCTCCCCATGATGCCATTGTTCTTAAAGTAGCAGATAAGGTCTTTCTGTGAAGCTTGAAAATATTCTTCTCTCTATATTTTTTGTGTATCAACTTCTATTCTTAGCTCGCCAGGGTAGTGGCATTGACTATTTTTGGTGAGCTCATATACAGGGTGGTGGAATGGGTTCGATAATCTCACACATTTTGTCATTAACACGATGCCACCAACTGTTGTTTAAAATTGGCCAAATAAATCATGCCAATGCATCCTTTTTAGGGTTTAGCATTTATGATGGGTAACGTCCTTCATCCTACGTGTCCTGGGACCTTTTGATTTATGTGCCTATAATCATTAAAACCTTCGCTATTCATCGTTGGAACCTTTTTAAGCTGGCATGGAACTGATATGTGTAATGGGGGTGGTTTCCATTTTGAACCTCGTGCCACCTCAAACTTGAATGATAACTAAATTTTTGGGATCGATTATACTTCGCTTCAGGCAGCAATCACCCTTGAGATCTTCACAAGATTTGATCTTTGGTGTGAGTGCCTGTTGTTATTATCTCGGATGTCCTTAGCTCTTTTGAGTCAACCGTGATCAAGCGCTACCATTGGATCTGAGTGGAGGTGAGCACATCCATTAGATCTATTAGAAGATGCCTATCATTTAAGCTCTACTTGTTTCAACCTTGACTTGCTTGCTACCGTTAGATCTTCTTGCTCCCGATGAAGCGCTACCATTGATGTCCTAGAACCTGCATGATAATTAGTATACCTGTTCGCATATAAACCTTTGAAATAACGTGGTTTATTAATCCTTATTTAATCATGATTATCCAATGTTTATCCCCATGATTTTTGACCTTAACCACTCGATTTAAACCTAGGTATCATATAACATGTTTACCCTTCCTTGCGATCGCCGTTAGATCTTACCATGGTGAAGGCGCGACCGTTGGATCTTTCGACCATGTGCTCGGTTTAACATAAGATAGAAGGGACAAATAATAAAGTTCTTTAATTAATCAAAAGAAACCTTCTAGCTTAAACCCTGATCACCTTTGCCGATGCGCTACCGTTAGATCAGTGTGAAGATAGGCACTGCCATCAGATCTATGGATCATTTTTTACCTTCATTTTTGCTTTTGAATTTTTTCCACCATTATAGACCTTCGCATCCGTTGATCTTTGGGCTTGCTCGAGCACTGCCGTAGATCTTAATCAACCTACGGGTTAGTTTATGATGGACATATAATGTTAACATTGATTAAGCCAAAAGGGGGAATGATTATCTAACGTGTTTAGACCCTTGATAACCCTGTTTAATAATTTTAATTAATCTCTTAGGGCTTTTATCTTTTTAATGCTTCTTGCATGGGTGCGCCACCGTTGGATTAGATTTGGATCAAACGCTGTCATCCGATTTTCCAAATTAGCTCGATGGTTATTCCAAAGGGGGCGCATACCTTTAAAACATTTTACCATAGCATTTTAACACATGATTAAATTAAAACAAATGCAACCATCGATCTTGAGCTCGCTCGAGTGCTATCGTCCGATTCACTAGATTAGCTCACTGCTTAAATAGAATCTTTGACCCGCAATGACTCATTTAAAGCTTTGACTCCTTGGAGATTTGCATAGCCGTTGGATTTGGCCAGGATCAAGTGCATCCATTTAGATCCTCGGAGTTGCATGGATTTTAATCGATTCTATCCTTAGGTTATAACCTTTTTAGACCTTTTAACTTATCATTCGGGTTTCTTCATGAGAGCGCATCCGTCGGATCGGTTTAGATGATGCGCTATCGTCCGATTAAGCCTAATATGTAACCTTTTTACTTTGAACATGGCTTTGACTTGTTTGACTTATCTCTTGATTGATTTATTAACGCATCGTCGTCCGATTAGAACTGAGTCGAGTGTGGCCCTTGGATTGAATCTAAGGTGTTCGCCTTTTAGTTAAATGGGATGCATGCCCTCATGATTTTAATTAAAGACCTTATTGCTAATTTTAATTTTTTGGGTTCTAGACCAAGGTGTTTAATTAGAGTATTACCTTTGAAAACCTTAGGACTTAAGGGTTTATCTTTTGGTTTAGGCCCAAGGGAAATTTTTCTATGAGGATCGGATTTCGGGTTAAGTAATCTGATTAATAAAATATTTTGCCTTATTCACTTTTGAAGATAATTGAGCATTTATAAAGAGGCACATTTTAACAACCAAGGTTAGACTTTATCAAACCAACCAATGAGAAATTTGGATACTCACACCAATTTGAAGAAGCGACTAGCATTATTATCATTTTGATTGAAACCAAAAATTTAAATTTGGGGGTTTCAAAGTTGAGCCAAATTTGGCTCCAACAGGCTCAAATTATTCATGATAGGGTGGGTTGTTACAACCTAAATATATAGCTAGTCGGCTATATGGATTCTTCCAATTATTCACTCATTGATTATTATTAATTAGAGTATATTTATTTGTATTTGTATTATCTTTTATTTGAGAATTCATTTGCGATATTCGCAAGGACTGTGCCCTCCTATAGGCGAGGACGTAGCCCTCCTTAAGTGGCAAGGCATTTCATTTAAATATTTTTGATTTCATTTCGTATTGTCCTTGAATTCTAATTTTTTTACAAATTAGACGTCACTCTCTGTATTGTATAAGGAAGTGCGTCTCAAGTGGTATCAAATTTTATGATCCTATTGAAGTGGGGGTAGGATAGTTTATCTTCGGTGTTAATAGCTTAATTCATGAAGGTTATAGTAAGGAAACCAGGCGGTTCACACTAGTGAGCGCAATTAAAGCATAAGCAAGAATCCAAGATTATTAAAACATGTGATGCACTCTCTCCTTCGTTCATCAATTCCAGGAATACACACAAATTCTAGCTGGGGCTTTGGCCAGTGCGAGCGTGGCATCGTTTCCAGGGAGCATTAAATTTAAAAAAAAAATGTTTTCAAAGCTTCTACGTAAATATTGCTCGTTCGTCTAATCAACGCATAGGAAAAAATTTAAAGAAAACCCTAAAATTTTAAATACTCAGTTGGTGCTACATCAAAAAATTTGGCAAGCAATCTCACACGTCGTTTAATCTATATATTCGGGTACGTAACTATTGCACTATCTTCCTCTCTTTATAATTACAATTTTGCGCATCACCTGCGTGTTCCCAGGATCAAACAAGAACCTTCTTATCAATTAATTTTTTTTCTTTTCCTTTGCTTGAAACCACCTTGCTCCAAATTCAGTCATTTTTTGATCGATTGTAATTCCTTCGTCATTTTGAGTTTCTTCTGAGAGTTCTCTATCTATCATTTACCATTGTAAATAGTTCGCGTTGCTATCCAATAATAACGATGATATATTTTATAATCGACATTTAACTTAAGGTCAGATAAAATATATTTATATATTTTTTAGGTTGTAAAACAATTATCCCACATCGTGGGTGTGGTATTCATCCAACACTTTATATTCCATTCGATATTACTTACTAAATGTGACTTCGATCACACATAAGTAAGCCATTCTCTATCCCATCTCCATTGGTTCCCACGTGTCCTATTATCTATTCCTCAAGTTATGTCTAGCCGTTATCACCCTATCATCTTGTTGTGTAGCATATCCTTTGTATTTCTTATCACCTAGTTTTCATTATCTTATCGATTCTTTGTCATCATCTTGTTGTGTAGTGTGTCCTACATGTTGCCTATAATCTTGTCATGTAGTGTGTCCTTCATGTTGCCTATCACCTAGTCTTCACTGTCTTATCGAGTGTCCTTTAGAGTAGTTGTCTTCTAGTCTATATTCACATCGTGTCAAGTGGAGTCGTGTCTTATTGGTTGTCTAGTCGAAAGTCATTGTCATATAGTCTTCGCGTCGTGTCTATTTTGTTGTCATATCTTAGTGCGATCTATCGTATCTCATTAAGTCTATGTTCGTTCGATATTTTATGTCCAATCTGTACATGTCCTCCTATCATGTGTTGTGTATTTATGGTCATTCGATCTTCCATGTCCAAGTTGTACACGTCCTCCTATCGCGTATCGTGTGTTAGTTGTCATCATTCTATCAGTATAGCCATTAGTCACTTGTCATGTGTCAATTATTGTCATGTTGTTAGTCTAGCTATTAATCACCTATCATGCGCCAGTTGTCATCGTGCTATCAAGCCATTAGTCACATGTTATATGTCAGTTTTTGTCATGCTTTTGATCTAGCCATTAGTCACCCAATTCACCTTAACTAGACGTTAGTCATTCAAAATTATAGCCGTTGGTATTGGGTTAGTTGTGGAAATAAACGGATAAGCAAACTAGCTATTAAGATCAAATTCAACTTCAAACTCCATGTCACAGTTGGAGCGACAATTGAAGCGAAAAAAAAACAATTTTTTTGTAGAATTTTCAAGATAATTTTTTAAGCAAAAACTCTTGGCAAGTGCATGAGCGGAAGGTGGACTAAAGGACCAAACTGTCGATTATCAAGTTCAGATAATCCAAATGAAGGACTCCTAAGATCACCAAGAAGACCTCCAAGAAATAAAGGTACACAATACAACTCTCCTTTACGCATTAATAGTTTTGATCCCAATCATCCTACTATCAACCCTATGGCTCCTTCCAACTCATCCCATGAAAACATCACAAATGAGGAAGTGGAAAACACCAATGCTAATAACCAAAATCTCCAAACCAGTATGGCTCAACTAGTGAATAGTATGAATGACATAACTACAATGTTGCACCAAGTTTTAGGAAGACAAAACCAAGAAGCCCCTCATTCCCCTCATAACTACCATAGAAGGCATACTAGTGAGGATAGGGATACAGAGGAAGATTATCACCAAACAAGATGGCCTACAGGTGTTAATATCCCACGCATTGATATGCCTACCTTTGAGGGTAATGATCCACGTGGGTGGTTAGCTAAAATGGAAGGCATTTTAGATTTATATCGGGTCCCCAAATCTAAAAAAGTTCCTTATGCTTCCTCCAAACTAGGTACTAAAGCTTACCAATGGTTTGCTTGGAAAAAATGTGAGCATAGTCGACCCATCTTATGGGATGAATTCAGCACACTTTTTCTCAAGATATTTGATGAGGGATCTTCATCTTCATACATGGTTCGGTTGTTGGCACTTAAACAAATAGGATCAGTAAGGGAGTATATTTCAGAATTCACTAGTTTGCTTTCTTATGTCGAAAACTTACCATCCGATGTGGTGGTATCTGCTTTTAGACATGGGTTGAAAGAGAATATTCAGATTGAAGTTGACTTGCATGATCCATACTCTTTAGATGACTGTATAAAGGTTGCCAAGTTGGTTGAGAAAAAGGTGCAATATGGGACATCATCCAGACGAGATTCCTATAATCGTCCTCAATATCGCAACAACTCCTTTCGTAGAAATGATCAACCATCAAGATATTACTGCTATAAATGTCGCAATCACCATCCAAAATATCAAGCATGTGTACCAAGACAAAATTTTCAAATAGAATATGATTACAAGGAGGATGAAGAGGAAATAGAAGATATCAATTCACATGATTCTTCCATGGCCGAAGAACAAGTTGAACACAAGGAAGCAGTAGGTGAAGAAGACACTATGGCAATTTTAGTACATGCTCTTATGGGATTATCATCTCACCATACAATCAAGGTATCAGGATTCATTCGATAAAAGAAGGTAAATGTGTTGATCGACTCAGGGAGCACTCATAATTTTATCGACATAAAAACTGCTAGGGCATTAAACTTACACATTAACTCCTCCAATCAAGATAAGTTTCAAGTTATAGTTGCAAATGGAGGAAATGCTCAATGTATTGGTAGAACATCTCCAATTTCATTACAAATGGGAAGTTATACTTGGCATGGCACTCTCTTTGTTATGAATTTAGGGAATTCAGAGGTTATTTTGGGAGTTGAATGGTTAGAACAATTGGACACAATCAGTTTTAATTTTAGGCAGCGCTTTGTGGAATGGAAAGAAAATGGAAAGACCATTCACCTCCAAGGAATTCCAACCCCTCCATCAAGGGTAGTAAGTTCTCACAACATGGAGAAAATATTAAGGAAAGGTAGTTACGGATTCATAGCTCAAATTAATTGTATGGAGAGGCAAGCACAGGATATTCCAGAAATTCACTCAGAAGATCTTCAAAATATTATGGCTAACTATGATGATGTCTTCCAAGAACCAAAGGGACTACCTCCCAAAATATCTCATGACCATGCCATACACCTTGTCCCAGGAAGTCTTCCTCCTAATGTTCATCCTTATCATTACCCCCAACCTCAAAAAACAGAAATTGAGAAAATTGTCCAAGAACTTTTAGAACATGGAGTCATCCGTCACAACACTAGTCCTTATTCTTCACCAGTAGTGTTGGCCCATCGCAAAGACAATTCCTGGCGTATGTGTCCTGATTTTCGTCCTCTCAACAAAATCACCATCAAGGATAAATTCCCTATTCCTGTCATTGATGATTTATTAGATGAATTACATGGTGCAATTTTTTTTACAAAACTAGATTTACGCTCTGGTTTTCACCAAATTAGAGTTAGGGATGAGGACATTCCTAAAATAGCTTTTCATACTCATGAAGGTCACTACGAATTCTTGGTCATGCCTTTTGGTCTCACTAATGCCCCATCCACATTCCAAAGTCTCATGAACCATGTGTTTCATCCATTCCTTCACAAATTTGTCCTAGTCTTTTTTGATGACATACTCATATATAGTAAAACTTGGAAGGATCATTTGATGCATGTGGGGAAGGTTCTTCATATATTACACAAAGAAATTTTTTTGTCAAACGCTCTAAATGCTCTTTTGGTGTTCAATAAGTTGAGTACTTGGGTCATATCATTTCTCATGAAGGTGTTAAAGTGGATCCTAATAAGATAAAGGTAATTCAGGATTGGCCTTTACCTAAAACCATCAAGAAACTTCGTGGTTTTTTGGGTCTTACCGGCTACTATCGCAAGTTTGTGCGTAACTATGGAAAAATTGTAGCTCCTCTCATGACTCTTACAAAAAAGGATGCTTTTCATTGGTCGGAAGTAACCACTCAAGAATTTGAGGCCCTCAAAGAAGCAATGTGTACTACTCCAATTTTGGCAACTCCGAATTTTCACAAACCATTCGTGATTGAATGTGACGCTTCAAGAACAGGTATTGGGGCAGTACTAATGCAGGAGGGACATCCCTTGGCATTCGAAAGTAAACAACTTTCGAGAAATTTTTTGGGAAGGTCCACATATGAGAAAGAAATGTTGGCTATTCTACACGCGGTTGAGAAATGGAGACATTACTTAATCAGTAGTCGCTTTATTATTAAAACGGATCATAGTAGTCTCAAGCATTTTCTAGAACAAATATTTTCTTATCCAGAGCAAAACAAGTGGTTAACAAAATTATTGGGATATGATTTTGTTATCGAGTATAAGAAAGGGAAAGAAAACATGGTAGAAGATGCATTATCATGAAAATATGAAGATGAAGTGGTTATCAATGCTATTTCAGGTCCATGTTCCCAATGGGTTTCTCAGCTTCAAGAAGAATGGTTGTCAAATATAGAAACTACTCAAATAATTCAGGAATTGTTGTTGGGATCATCCAAGCATCCTCTTTTTTCCTATGATGACAAGGTATTAAGAAGAAAGAATCACATTTACATTCCTCACAATTCTACAATCAAATCCTGAATTCTGGACGAATCGCATGCTTCTCCATCAGTAGGACATTCAAGTTTTTTGAAAACATATATGTGGGTAAAACAATCCTTTTATTGGAAAGGATTAAAATAAGAGGTTAAAAAATGGGTGGTCGAATGCGAAGTATGCCAACACAATAAGGGTGAAACAGTCAAATCACCAAGATTGCTTCAACCATTACCTATTCCAGATCACCAATGGGAACATATTTCAATGGATTTTATTGAAGGTCTTCCTAAATCAGAAGGAAAAATAGTAATTTTTGTGGTAGTGGATCGCCTCTCCAAATATGCTCACTTCCATGCTTTACAACATCCATTTTTAGCAAGCAAAGTGGCTAAGGTATTTATGGATTCAATTTTCAAATTGCATGGAATGCCTAAAAATATTGTAAGTGATCGTGATCCCATATTTACTAGCAATTTTTGGAAAGAATTATTTCGTCTTAGTGGTACCAAGTTGAATATGTCTTTTGCATACCATCCACAAACAGATGGCCAAACTGAGATAGTTAACAAATGTTTGGGTACCTATCTAAGATGTTTTGCTCAAGATAAATAGTATCAATGGAGTCATTGGCTTTCCTTGGCAGAATGGTGGTACAACACTTCGTACCATTATTCCATTAAGATGTCTCCATTTGAAGCATTGTATGGAGTCAAACCACCAACAATAGCAGATTATGTTCCAGGTTCTTCCAAAGTGGCCCAAGTAGATGATTGGTTCCAACACCGATAATCAATGCTCAACATTCTCAAAGACAACTTGGTCCAAGCATAGAATCACATGAAGCAGCAACAAGACACACACCATTCTGAAAGATAATTTAATACAGGTGATATGGTGTTCCTACATTTGCAACCCTACAAACAATTGTCATTGAAGATCAAGACCAGTCAGAAGTTGGCTCCACGATTTTATGGTCCTTACAAAATAGTGCGTCGCATTGGAGAAGTGGCATATCAACTAGAGCTTCCTCCCTCATCTCGTATACATCTAGTATTTCATGTTTCCTATCTCAAAAAGGTGATCGGCCAGAAAGTACATTCTCAGTCAAAATTACCAATACTCGATGAAGAAGGACGTATATATCTCCAGCCTGAAGCAATTTTACAAAGCAGAACACGTATGCTGAGATCCCATCACATCAAAGAATTCCTCATCAAATGGTAGGACCTACCTGAAGAAGATGCTACATGGGAACCATAAAGTATTTTCCAGTCATTTCCATCTTTGAGGACAAAGCTTTTCAAGGAGGGGAGCCATGTTACAACCCCAATATATAGCTAGTCGACTATATGGATTCTTCCAATTATTCACTCATTGATTTATTATTAATTAGGGTAGATTGATTTGTATTTGGATTATCTTTTCATTTGAGAATTCATTTGCGATATCCGTAAGGACTATGCCCTCCTAGAGGTGAGGACGTAGCCCTCCTTAAGTGGCAAGGCATTTGATTTAAATCTTTCTTATTTCATTTTGTATTATCATTGAATTCTAATTATTTTACAAAGTAGATGTCACTCTTTGTATTGTATAAGGAAGTGTGTATCATGGGTAGGGGAAACCGTTCACTTTATGGCAATAGAAACTCATGAGTTTGTATTTCCTAGGCACTAAAATATAATTTATGTGTGGTACATGTACATGATCCAAAAAAAAATGAGAGTTAACTAGTAACGATCCTTAGCACTCAAGGACTGATTGACATTCCATAGAGATTTATTGAGACACTAACTATGGTTGAGTTATCGAAAGGACCTAGAGATTATTTGAACCATATATGTTATAAAAAGACAAGACATCATAGGAATGGTGTACGAATGTACACAATAATAGTGGTGGGTAACTATGAGTGAAATGAGCACTGTGGAAGTAGAAGTACAAAGGTTCAAGACAACTACAACAAGGAAGACACCCTTGATTAAGACAATGAAAGCAAGTTGAACAAACCAAACAAAAAGGAATCGAACGAGGATTGATGGAAGAATGCATACGAGAATAAGTGTGCAAAAAAGTGGTGATGGGGGCTAAGAGTCCATGAAAACATGACAAAGGACAAGGGAGAATAAGAAAGAAGGAAAAATAAGAAGAAAATATGAAAGAAATAAGGGAACACATTGGTCCAAGGTATGTAGTCATGCGAAGCGTGATAGTATAATGAGGAGTGATGTGTGGAGGAATGAGATGAGATGAAATGAAAAGAGTTGGGAAATAAATGTAAACTTAATAGGAAGTAAATGCAATTGGGATGTGTGCATGTGCTAGTGCAAGTTTTTTTTTTGATTGGGGGAGTCGACTAGCTTTTCTCATTTTCACTTGAGCATTTCTCAATGTCCACCAAGGTGTATTATGAGATCTTCGAGAGGGGGTGCTTGTTGATGTCATATCATTGTTTTATACCCTATAGGACTTTAAGGAATGGTTATATGAAAATGAGGAGTGATAGTGATGAGAGGTTATGAGCAATCTAGTGATGGAAGAGCAAGGACAAGAGTCAATGGTCATCTTTCATGTTCAGCCAACAAATCTACAATATTTGTTAGTGTCTTTATTCATGACTTTAGTAGTTCATGTAGGTGATATCTGATGTATTTGTCTACTAAGAGACATTGGATATTATTTGGATGAACACCAATGATTATGAAACCTCTGTTCAAGATTGAATGTGGCACATGTAAGTGAATTGGAGATTGAATGTGTGAAAAATGTGAGTGCAATGAAAGGAATTTTTTTAATTTTTGATTTTTAATTGATTTTTTATTGATAGGTCAAGCATAGAAGGATATTACGTGAATTATGTTAATGGGCTTAGACTCTTCAATTACCTCAAGGTTATAAACCTTGTAGGATCCTATCCAAAAAAAAAATAACAATGAATGGACCAAGTCAGTTGGCAGTAAACTTGTCAAAGAGATGTGAAGGAAGATGGGAATTTTGTTGGTTTTCTTTGAGGATAAGATCACCTACTTGGAACACATGTGAATGGAATTTGTAATTATAGGTGCGTTGGACCTGATATTGATATACACAAAAATTCCCAAGAGGTATGATTGCCTTAGCACCATAGACTAAATAAAAATGATTTGCCCCTATAGGCATGTGAATGCTTGTTCAATAAGCCCATAATGCTAGAGGAATTTGAAGGTACCAATATTTATGGTTTTCTTGAATAATTTTCTTTAGAATGACAATAATAGTCTTGTTGGTAGCCTCAACTTGTCCATTGCTCTATTAGTAGTAAGACATCGATAAATTATGTTGAATGTGATATTTATTATAGAGTGCTTGAATGTCATTATTTTTAAAGGAGAGACCATTGTCTAATATGATATTTGATGGGATACCAAAATAACAAATCATATGATAGAGTATGAAATCCATGATTTGAGGATACTGATAAGAGGGATTGTATCAGCCCATTTAGTAAAATATTCAATGGCAATGATGATGAATGTATGTCACCCTGAGGAAGGAGGTGAAATTTTTCCAATAATATTAAGGCCCCATTGAGAAAAGTTCCAAAGAGCCTGAATTGGTTGTAATGCTTGTGAGTGTATATGGGTTATATTGGCATGATGTTGGTATTTGAGACACTTCTTTACATATGCACAATAATCATGTTCCATGGTGGGCTAATAATACCCCATGCACAAGATGCATTTTGCAATGGCCCATTGCATGTGCCATCATGTTCTTGAAAAATCATCTTATTTTCTTCCTACAGGTTGAGACAACAAAGAAGAATACCATCATAACCACAATGATACAACACATCCCCCAAGAGAGTATACATAGTGGTTTTTTGATTAAAATTTTATTTAGTGGTTGGCATTAACTCTATAGAAAGAGATCCAGATTTAAGAAAGTACTTCACTTGGGAGAACCATGTATGGTATGGCTTATCTTGAAAAAAATGAACGTCCTATTCATCCTGGGAAGAATGGTGGGATATAACTGATTGGGAAATCCTAGTGACACAAGTGTTGGTGATGCTATCGAAGGGATTATGTGGAATAAGAGACCTAAGAGAGGCCATGGTGTCTATGAAATAATTGGTTGACCTTAGTAAAGTATCAATATCATACCAATCAAAGTTAGTGAGAACCTTGTCTACTATATCTTTGTAATAATTTAATACTAGGAACTTGTAGTGGTAAATCCCTTTAACTTGGTTAACAACAAGTTGGGAGTCACTGATGATTCAAATTCAATGAATGCACATATCCATAATGGTATGGAGTCCAAGAATTAGGGCTTTATACTTTGTGTTGTTCATATAAGAGAAGTTGAGTTTGAAGGAAAAGAGGATAGGAACCCCTTGTGATGTGAAGAAGACAACTATGGTGTCTTTATATTATTTGCACTTAGAACCATCAAAGAAAAGAGTAAGGTTGACTTTGTCCTTAGGTTCAATGTATTCTTCTTGATTAGTAATACTAAAGATAGAGTCATCAAGTAGCTCGAATATGAAAGATCTATCATTGGGAAGAGGAGCTTCTATGAGCTAGTCAGCATTTACCTATCCCTTTATGAAATTTTCATTGATAAATTTAAAATCAAACTCTGTTAAGAGCATTATCCATTTACGGTTCTACTATTGGTGTATGTGTGACTCATCATATAATGTAGAGGATTTTCCTAGGTAAGGACATAAGTCATGTGATTGAACATGTGATGGAGAAGATTTTTGTTGGCAAAGACCAAAAAGCTTCTCCACATATGTATACTTAACTTCATAGTTCACCAAGGCATGACTGATATAATTATATGATCTACTCTCAATTATTTTCATTATTTTGGGCGAGCATGGTCCCTAGGGAAATTAAAATGGTAGAAATGTACAAGTGGAAAGGAATGCCTAAGCAAGGTGGTGACAAAATAAGTGGTGAAGTTAAATAGCACTTAATAACATCAAAGGCTTGTTGACATTCTTGGGTCCATGTGAAAGCCACCCCCCTTTATAAAAAACATTTGAATGACTTGCTTTTGTCTAAACGTTGTGTAATAAAGTGATGATTTTCGTGAATCTTCCCTTGTAAGCTATGCAATTATTTGAGATTCGTAGGGGGAGGTATTTCAACAATGCATTTAACCTTGTCAGGGTCCACTTCAATAACTTACATGGAGATTATAAACCTTAATATTTTATCACAAGTGATGCCAAAGAAACACTTCTTAGGATTAAGCCTCACATTGTGCTCAAAGAAGTTGATCAAAAACTTTGCATAGCATGTCGAGGTGCCCAAGATGAGTTTTATATTTATCTAGAAGATCAATCATATAGTCTTTGATAATATTATGCTTGTAATCATGGAAAATGTACATCATGGCACACTGATAGGTAGCTCCTACATTTTTGAGGTTAACTGGCATGACCTTGTAACAAAATGTCCCCCAAGGTGTTGTGAACGATGTTTTGTGTTGGTCTATAGGACTGACACAAATTTGACTATATCTTGAAAAGCTATCCATAAGTGAGAGTATTTCATAGCCAGCAGTAGAGTGTACAAGTGTGTCAATGTTGGGCAAAGGGAAGTCATATTTAGGATATGCTTTGTTCAAATCATGAAATTCAGTGCATACATGAATTCCCCCATTAGGTTGGCTAACATAAACCATGTTCAAAATCCACTATAGGTAGTCAATGGGTTGAATGAAACCCATATCTAAAAACTTTTACAATTCTTCCTTGACCATGAGGGCTATGGTGGGGTGAAGTTTTTGTAATTTTTTCTTAATAGGTTTAGCATTAGGATGCAATATAAGGTTATGAACAATTAAATTTAGATCTAGGCCAAGCATGTCCCTGTAGGACCACACAAAGACCTATTTATATTCGATCAAAAAAGGTAGTGAATTTCTCCCTTTCTTCAAATTAAATACCTTGGCCAAGCTTGACAATTTAGGGGTTTGTGGAATTAGTACTAAGGTCTACATCAATACTATCCTCAGTAAGCATGTGGGAACCTTCTTCTAACTAATGAGTAGTAGGAATAATATGGATGTCATCATCAACATTTTTGAACATTGGGGGATCTATGTTAGTGAGGTCAGCTTGATAAATAGGAGAAGGGATAGCAAGGGAAAAAGGAGGAAGGTACATCTTGGCATCCTAGAGAATATTATTAGAAGGAAGGAAATCAAAGGTAAAAGGGGAAGAGGAAATACGATCAAAATTGATGATACTAGGATCAACATAAATAGGGTTATAAGGGCAATTTGTGTCATGGAGAGGGGAGAAGAGATCAATGGAAATCATGTTTATTTTAGGGAGGAATAAAGAGGTATATTAGAATATGGGTTCTTGTGCTCATGAGGGAGGAGTTGGGCTAGAATAGGAGGATGAGGATTTGGAGGAGCTAGTGGTGGATGGTGAATGGGGGGATCAACATGATCCAAAGGAAGGAGGATATGAATAATGGAATGGGGAATAGGAAAGAGATATAGGTAGAATTTACCATTGTTTGTAGGGTCCATTATGGGACCTACGAGGGATGATTCCTCCTCAAATATACAAGAAATAATTGAAAGTTGCTCAAATATCTCATCAAGATCATATTTTGAGGAGTCATATTGAAATACATCAATGGTGGCTACTTGGAGAGGATCTTCTAACAAAATATTAATGGATTTTGGATCAATGCAATCATCATCACTATCTTACTCAAGATCAAGAGTGATACATTAGAGCTCATCTTTGAGAAGGCTATTTGAAGAGGGATTGTGATACCCTAATCTAGATCTATCATTTGCTAATTGGTAATAGAGCTCAAGAATACTGTAAATACCTTTCTCATAGTGGCCAAGACCATATCATTGACAATTGAAGCATTGAAAATATCATATGGCAAAGTAGGGGTTAGACAAAAAGTGTGTATTACCATAAAATGGTGGTTCAGGTTCTCTATCAAGAGGTTTATTAAAAGTAATATCAATACCCCCAGATACAAAATTGATGTGACTGGGGGAGGAGACCATTGGATAGAATACACCTATGGTTATAGGAGGATCTTGTGGGTGAACATAATTCCAAATTGACTCTATGAGCGATGGAGCAAATGTAAAATTTTGGACAACTCACCTATACTAGGATTGGTCATGTGGATTGTGGTATGGGTGGGTTGAAATGTGGATTAGGAAGAGGAGTCCTATCATCCATGATATGAGTGACCTGGGAGGTGTTAATACTAGGGGTGTATGGATGGAGGGATTCTGAATGAGGAGGTGGTTTAGGCTAAGTGGAAGGGGAAATGATTTGGTATATTGTAATGGGAGATGATGTGGTAGAGGTTGTGGGGGGTGTGGTAACCTATCCAACTATGGATGAGGGGGGAAGCTCTAGTTGTGTGACAAGGGAAGTGATTTTAGATGTGATGATTATGTAAGGTGTGGTAGAGGCGATTAGAGGTGTAGTGGGGACTTGTCCATTTGTGTACAAAAAAGGTGTGAAGACTAGAGTGATGGATCTAAGATGATGAGCTATGGGTGTAGTTGATATACGATGGCAAGTAGGAGAGATATTGGAAGGGTGAAGTGGAGGGTAAAAGGAGATGGGTAATAGAGGGGGGTCAAGTGATGAAGGTTGAATAACAATGACAAATACAGAGGAAGCATAAAAAGGGAATTATAGGTATGAGAAGGGGTAGATTGAGCTACAAAGGGAAGAAATTGGTTGGGGTGAAGGTGTTGAGTAGAGGAAGGAGGAGTGTGGGAGTGCAATTGGGGAACAAAGGAGAAGCATGGATGGAAAGTGATGAAGAAGCATAAAAATAATGTGAGGGGATAGGATTTTTATCCACTAAGATGGGGGAGCATGATGTGAATTAGGTGGGAGGAGATGGTAATAATGCAATGGATTGAGTGACATGAGCATGTGATAGGGTGGAGTGAGAGGAGTGATAGGAAATTGGTTGGGCAGCCACATGGGTGACAGACGGGTGAGCCAAAGATAGGGGAGGATGTTACATATTGAGGCTCATGGACATATTCGAGGTAATGATGTAAGGTCAAGAGGACACACCACATATCCCTAATCCATAATTGATCAAGAAGCACATTATACTACATCTCTCCTTCAAGGATGTGGTATAGTGTATGGATAGTTTTTGTACCAACTTGGATAGGCAAAACAACTATTCCAAAAGTTGACCATAGGGCATTTTTAAATACCCAAAGAGTGGGAGGTTAAGATGTTGAAGAGCAATGAAAGTGATGATATTTATGGAGGTACCAATGTTGACTAGGAAACATTTTAAAGGCTTTCGATCAATATGAGCCACAATATGCAAACATGGGTCAACCATCTCAATTGGACTTGGCTTAATATCATAACTATAAAATGTGATTGATGGCTCCATACAAGTCTAAATGTTTCCCACTAAATTAGTGAAGGTATTTGGATCATGTGCTTGAAGGTCGATGTACTTGAGAAGGTCCATCAATGCCTCACGATGTGGGGAGACTGCTAAATGAGTTCATAGATTGAAAACTTGGTAGATGCTAATTTTAGGTGAAGAACACAAGCTTAGACTGAGATGGGGGGTGAATAGTATAAGACCACTTTTAATTTTTCTTCCAATTCAATATTATGTTGTGTAAAGATAGTAGTATTAATAGCAGTAATAAAATCAATGCATAGAAACCATACACAATAGAGACCACAATTTATGTGGTTCACCCAATGTGGGCTACTCCACGAAGAAAATATTTTACTAAAAATTTCTCAATCAATCTCTTTAGTAATCACTCCCAATTACAATGTTTATGGATCTTTGTCCAAAGGAGATGCTAATCCCCTAATCTCAAGTTTGTGGATATCTTCCATAGGAGAACTCTTTCCACTTCTACTCTGGCTATGTGATCTTCTAGAAGACTCTGTCTCTCTGTTGCACTGACTGGTGGACCTCTCTCCACTTGAAGACTCCTCACTCAGATTTGTCTTCAACTATGCTGGTTGCTGGATCTCTATCCATTGAGAGTTTGTATTCTATACTTTGTCACCTCCAAAGCTCTATCAATAGGCTCACTAAAAACCTTCTCAATAGGATCTCATAGAACCTGCTTAACAAGATCACATAGAACTTGTCAAATCTGCTTAACAAGCTCACATAGAACTTGTCCAAATCTGCTCAAGCAAGCTCACCAAGAACTTGCCCAAATATTCTCTAGCAAGCTCACCAATAACTTGCCCAATTCTTCTCTAACAAGCTCACCTAGAACTTGTCCAAAACTATCTACAAATATTGTCCTCAAATCTGTCCCAAAGGCCTTCTCAAAGGTTCAATCAATCATGCTCAAGTAGTACTCAAAATGAACTCAACAATGAATGGAAATCTCAACTCAAATTAACTACATAGAAGCATAAAGAGAATTGTTAGAGACTCAATATGTTCTAATCTCACTCTCAATCCATCTCAAATCAAATCAACTCATAGAAGCATAAAGAGAATTATTAGAGACTCAATATGTTCTAAACTCACTCTCAACCCAAATCAATCTCAGCTCAACTCAAATCAACTCATAGAAGCATAAAGAGAATTTTTAGAGACTCAATATGTTCTAATCTCACTCTCAACTCAAATCAACCTCAACTCAATTCAATTCAACCTCAACTCAACTCAAGTATTATAGAACCATAAAGAGAATTGTTAGAGACTCAATATGTTCTAACCTTAATCTCAACTCAACATAGAATTATGGAATAGTTTTTTTTATAGAACTTGAACAATCACTTCACACATCACTTGACTAGGCTCAATCAACTTAACTCAACCAATCATAACAAGGGACAATTCTTTCTCACACAACCCTAGTCCAAGTATGTATCAACCAACTCAAATTTTTCCAACAATGCTCAACCACAAATATCATATAACAATGATACTCATGTTCTTTTCTAACTCAATTTATTTTACAACCAATGGGCTTCAACAACTATGCTTATCAAAAAATATTTAGATACAAATCTCAATTCAGAAAACCTTGAAGCATTCAACCAACCACTTTCGAAAAGGAAACCACAAACAATACTTTTTACTCCAATGATATTTCAGAAATCAACCACCATAAACAATCAATAGGAGAATGTGCCCATACCTTTTATGAAGATGAAAAAAATCTCTTTGTAAATCTGCCACAATCACAAAATTCTTTTGCCAATATTCACAAGGGTTAGTAGATCACAAAATAATCAACATTACTCCACTTTTCAATAATCATCACCAAGGCCTTTAATTGCACAACTTCCTTATCTCTCCTAAAACCACTTGTACCATAAAATAAAATAAATCAAAACATTGCATAACCTTTTCACTCCCAAAACCACTTATACCATAAAATAAAATAAATCACAATATTGCATACCTTGTCACCTCATGAAAGAATTAATCCTCTTGAAAAAGAACAAGACAAACTTCACTTTTGGAACCCTTTTGTAAAATCAGAAATATCTCTTTACACATATCTTATTTCTCCTTCTAAATAAGTTATTCAAATATCCCTTTAAATTATCTTTCCGACGATATATAATATGCCCCATTTTCGAAATAAATTGAAACCTTTACATATATATATGCCAACCTCCATTAATTGCACATAGGTCGACCCTCCATTAATTTAAACTTAAACTTTAAACTTTAATATCTTCATCACCGGAGGTCATTTTTTGATGAAAAAAAATTCCACCTTGGCTTCTAAGAAAAGCCCTTTCCACATAAGCCCACCATGGTTTTAAATAAAACCTTTTATTTTGCCTACCTTGGTTTTCATAAAAACCCTGTAAATAGCCATGGTTTCCAAAATATCATAAATGCTTATTTATGAAATATTTTGGCCAACAAAACCAAGTTTGACATCAATGACAACATAAAATAACTTAAATTTCCAACAATCTCCCCCTTTGTCATTGATGGCAACACCTCTAATGCAAATCACTACAAAAGCCATCTCTGAGAATCAAAGCTGCTCCCCCCGACTCAATACTCTCTATGGAGGTTGCTCCCCCTAACTCAATACTCTCTTTGGAGGTTGCTCCCCCTAAATAAATGCTCTCCCCCTTACTCAAATTTCTCCCCCTTTTACATCAATTGCAAAAGGTACACCTATGGGGCTAAAAGATATAACTCTTAAGCTTAGCCCCCTCACCCCCTTCTCTTTTGAGGTGATTAATTTTGGGGTGGGAGTACTTTTACTCCCATATCACTTTGTTTCTTTCCTCTATCAACTTCCTTCCATGTTTTTATGATATCCTTCTCTTGATGAATTACTTTATCTTCTTGTCTAGAACTTGTTTGGAATTGAGTCCTACACCATCTTGCAATATGCCCAAAGTTATTGTAATTAAAACACTTGATATTGTAACCTTTGGATGGTGCCCATGTCTTGAAATCATTCTTAAAATAATTTCCATATCCATTCTTTTCTTGAACCCTATATTGTGAAGCTCTGTTTTCATGACCATTAAACCATGACTTCTAAAATGTGTAGCTCTAAAACCAAAACCATGTTGCGAATTTACTTTGCACTGAAAATCTCTATGACCAATCCTATTGCATAAGAAGCAATGTCCCTGAAAACCATACCTTCTTCCCTTGAATTTTCTTCTAGCAAAATCAAACTTCTTTGATCCATGGATCCTGCAATGTATAGCCCTGTGTCCAAATCCATTACAAGAAAAATAATATCCTTGAAAAGCCTTTTTTTCATGCCTTGGTTCCTCATACCTTTCTTGACCATTATCCTTATGATCATCTTCAACTTGTGCATTGCATTCTTGAACCTTCTTTGTAGCATCTAAAACCTCTTCCTTGCATTTCTCTTCAATAATTTCTTTTCCTTTTGAACTTGATTTACCTATCTCAAAACAAGAACCAAACTAAATATTTAGATCCATAGAAACTTTGGAACTTTCCTCACAAATATTAGGTGCTTCCTTGCTTTCATCTTTTAGAACTTCCTTTCATTTTGAGTGTGACTTTTCTTGGAATTAAGATACAACCTTAAAATAAGTTTCCACTCCTTTTTGAATATTTTCATCTAATGTATCATGTCTTGCCATTGTTACCCTTAGTTCTTCATTCATCCTCTCTTCTATCCTTTTTGCATTTTGAAGCTCTTCTCTGAGATTACTGATTGTTTGAAGTAGTTCTTCTCTAATTTTGACATCTGTTCGAATCTTGTTTTCAATATTCTTGTATTCTTATTTTAACCTTTTGATTTATGATTTTTGTTTACTTGGCTCATCCTCTTCCTTTTCTATTACCAAAAATGAGACTTCTTTGTTTTCACTGTTGCTAGAATTGTCACTAGAATTATTGCTTTCTTTTTCAAATACACTTTCCTTGTTGTAATTGTTGTAGTATGTGCAATCATCATCTATATGCCCAAAATCTCCACATATGAAGCATTTTAGTATCCTTAGGCCTTTCTTATACCTATCTGCTTGCTCAATGGCTATGGCAAGATCTTCATGTCTTTCTTCAATAGGCACATCCTCTTCTTTAACTTCAATACCTAGGAATAGGTATTATTGCTTTTCTTCACTTATTCCAAAGAATGTACATTCTTCTTCATCTGACTGATCTTTATCACTGTAATCTAAATTTTAACTTGCTTCTACAATGTAGTAAGATTTCTTTGCCAACTTTACCTTGGAATCTCCTTCATTAGTATTCCTCAACTTGGTCCACATCTCATTAGCTGAAGTACATACCATGAGCTTTGCAAAATCTATCTCACGTAGCCCACTCAAAATACAATTCATTGCTCTTGTATTTATCTCAACCAATTTCTTGGTAGTCTTATCTTCCTCGGGATAACCCTCAACCTTATGCTATTTTTCAAACATCTGCCATACCTCATATCCTTGTGATATCAAGTAGTTCTTCATCCTCATGCTCCAAAAAGCATAATTGTTACCATCAAACAATGGAGCCTTATTTGTAGATAATCCATTCTATGAAGCCATCTATGTTCTTGTAGAATTTTCCCTCAAGCTGTTATCCTTTCTGAAGGAACCTGCTCTGATACCAATTGAAGAACACAAGATTATACTGAGAGGGGGGTGAATAGTATAAGACCACTTTTTACTTTTTCTTCCAATTCAATATTATGTTGTGTAAAGATAGTAGTATCAATAGCAGTAATAAAAGCAATGCATAGAAACCATACACAATAGAGACACCACAATTTATGTGGTTCACCCAATGTGGGCTACTCCATGGAGAAAATATTTTACTAAAAATTTCTCAATCAATCTCTTTGGAAATCATTCCCAATTACAATGTTTATGGATCTCTGTCCAAAGGAGATGCTAATACCCTAATATTAAGTGTGCATCTCTTACACAGGAGAAATATTTCCCCTTATGCTCTGGCTATATGATATTATAGAAGACTCTATCTCTCTACTGCACTAACTGGTGGACCTCTCTCCACTTGAAGACTCCTCACTCAGATCTATCTTCAACTGTGTTGCCTACTGGATCTCTATCCATTGAGACTCTATCCTCTGTACTCTATCTCCTCCAAATATCTGTTAATAGGCTCACATAGAACCTGCTCACTAGGTTCACATAGAACCTGCTTAACAAGCTCACACAGAACTTGTTAAATTTGCTTAACAAGCTCACATAGAACTTGTCCAAATCTTCTCAAGCAAGCTCACCAAGAACTTGCCCAATTCTGCTCTAGCAAGCTCACCAAGAACTTGCCCAATTTTGCTCTAGCAAGCTCACCAATACCTTGCCCAAAAATATCTACAAATCTATCCTAACTATAGCACCCTAAAATTGGCACAGTCAAATTGGAATAATTACATTCACCTTAGTAAATAAATTTAAATTCAAATTTAACCTCCCAAACCGCCTCGTTAACCGTCGAGAAACCCGTTTCCCCTTTTTCCGTGCCATTTTTAGAGGTTGTTTTGACCGTTGGACGATATCATCGCCGATCAGACGATATCGCCCCAGATTTGACGATTTCGTCTGGACTAGAACGTCCAGACGATTTTGTCGCAAAACTGAATTTGCATAGATAGACTCTATTCCAACGGGTCTCCAATTCGGGCAGAAGCGTGTCTGCGCCATTGGGACCCTTCCCCCATTGGAGATCTCCCAAATTGGGATGATCTCCAACCTCCCAACAACTCCCCTATGCCTATTTAAACTCTAGGACATTCCCTCCCCAACCCCTGGCTGAATTTTATCTGCAAGTTGAATCCCTCTGCACTAAAACACCTTAATCTTATTTTTGCACTAGTCCTATAGCAGTTTTTATGTAGGTACACCACTGATTTTCAACCGGAGCCAGCACCCATCGCCGTCGATGAACCTGTCAAGATCGGAGGCGATCCTGTCAAATTCGAGATGATTTCGTACTGATGCGAGACGATCTCGACTATAGTCCACATCGAGGCAATCAGTGCCTGGAGTTTGCTTTTCTTAACTTTGCCTCAGTTATTTTGTTTTACAAATTAGATAATCTATTTAGTTTTTATCCTATTTTGCATCTGGAGTTCACCCATCTAGTCTAGATTGCATGTTAAGCTCATAATCCGCCATTAAAGTATAGCAATTTACTTTAATTTCTGTTTTTAAACTTTGTTCAGATATTCAGTTTATTATTTGGCATATTTTGCCTCTGTTTGCACAGTAGGAATTCTTGTATTTTGCATCCATTTCTCTGTTTTGTGGGTCTACGACGAATTCGTCGATTTCGACGATTTTGTCGGTCTCGGATCGAATCGTCGATTCGGACGATCTCGTCGGATTACAGGCGATTACGTCGAATTCCGGACGATCCAGATCGCTTCAAGCATCGAAACTTCTTCGGACTTCCGGATCAGGTAATCTCCATTGGCCTCCTGCAAATTCTCTATTTTTTGCTTTCTACTCTGTTTGCTGTATTCATTTAAATTGCATTTTCATATAGATTAAGTTAGATTCATTCGGCCAAACCTAGGATGAATGCTTAAGGATAAAATGAACTCATCAAAACACATTCCAAAAACCTAGGCGTGGAAACTGCCGCCAAATGTTTCCTGGTGAACCCACCATCCGTCGAAAAATCACCAAAACACACCTCCCTTGAGAGGCGGGACCTTCGTAAAGTCCTCTCGTCCGAGGTACCACACCATCCTTTTCCCATCCTCCTTCCGGATGCGGATCCAATAGCCTGAAGGTAGGGATGCGAAAAATTTGGAGCGATACATTTTGGTGAACCCGACGTGAATGCATCATAACCTTTTGAAAACAAAACAAAAAAAAAAACATAGTAAAAACTTAAACATTTCATTTCAAATATTGCATTAGGTATATATAAATATATACCTTTTAATTTGTTGCATATATATATATATAAATATATATATATTTGCTGAAATCAAAACTTAGCACCATGACTAGACTTAGGAATGGTAAAGAAACTTTAGGGGAAGGAGAAGATTGGTTGCAAGATACAACTGAAAACCCAAATGTCCTTCTTGGAGATACAAATCCGGAAGGAGAAACTCTAGGTCAGTCAGATGAAGACTTAGGTGAAGATAAGGAACAAGAAGGAAGTGTTAAAGAGAATGAATCCTCATCCCCTAGAATAGCTCCCAATGGGGGCATCACTTTTGACAACGCAGAACATTTTCAAAAATTTCTCAATCAAAATATCGACATCCTTAATGTAGCAGTCCGTATTGATAGAGGGGAAGTTAGTGACGCTCAAGCAGCTATAGAACGGGTGCTTGATATACACACTAATCCTTTATCTTTTGTTGATCAAGAGAGTGATAAGGGTGGACCATCCAATATGGATATGGTCACTATAGCCCAAGCCATGTCAAAACAATAGGTTACCCAACCTCCTAAGGAACCTGTTACTCAACCTAAAACCACTCCTGCACAAAAGAAAATTCCCTTCACTACTTTGTTCCGCCAAACTATTGAGCAAAATGCTTTAAATAAACAGAAATCTAAAACAAAGCTAAATACAAATTTTCAACAATCTGGAACACAACATAATCCAACTTCAAAATTCCTCCATAACATTTTTCCTACTAAAGTTTTACACAATAGTAACATGGCATCTAATCTACATGTTCCTCCATCCTATGCTCATAAAACTCATGTCAATGCCCTACCGAATCAATATGGGGGGCAAACTAGTAATCTGGAAGCTATGGTGAAACAATTGGCTTCACGTATGGACCAGATAGATCCCTACCGTCCCTCGTACAATTATCGAGAGATTTGTAGCCAACCATTGGATCCCATAGTGGTAGCTCAACCATACCCTAAACATTTTCCCATGCCCGTCCTGCCTATATATAAAGGAACCGAAGATCCCATAGAACATCTTCGCATGTTTAGGATAGCATGTCACGACATATCGCATGACGACTTGCTATTACTAAAAATGTTCCCCAAAAGTTTAGGTGGAATGGCATTAGAGTGGTACTATCAATTGCCCACTCACTCCTTAAGAAACTTTGAAGAAACAGCTGAATCATTTGTTCATCAATTTAGTGCCTACATCGAGAGACATGTAACTATTAAAGACCTATACAATTTAAAACAAGATAAAGATGAATGTTTTGCTGATTTCTTGGCTAGATGGAGGCAATTGACAGGAAAACTACACTTTGTGCTACCCTATAGGGAAATGCTAGACATTTTCATCAATAATTTACAAGAACAACTCTCTTATGAGCTATCAACAGCTACTTTGACTACCTTCGATCAAGCTATAGACTTAGCTCGAAGAGTAGAAGATGCCCTCATTAGGAGAGGCCAACTTAGGAAGAAGGATGATGAGAAAACATCTAGAAATCAATATAAAAACAAACAGGTTGTCGGTGATGGAGTCACTGACAGCAAAAATGTTGCTAATGTCAATGCAACAAAGACAACAGAAAAATTCATATTGAAACCTCCTGATAAGCCTCCTCGAGAATTCACTAGATTAAACCAACCCTTGTCAACCATTTTACCTCAATTGCTTGAAAGAGGTTTAATCCAATTACCAGCTATCCGGGAACCCGACCCAAGTATACCCGGATATAGAGCTGATTTGCACTGTGACTTTCATAGAGGACCCGGACATTCTACCAACGCTTGTAAGAGATTGAAACATAAAATACAAGATTTGATTGACAATAATGAAATGGAAGTGCAAGCCTTCCAACCTAAACAAAACCCTCCTAATAATACTCAAAAGACTGTTCCCCAAAATCAAAATCAAAATGCCAATCAAACTTTAGACATATTTCAACACCCTTTACCACGACATGGTAAAGAGGTAGCCAATCAAATCGAACATCATAATGTTCCCCCTCCTACCCGATATGTAGGAACCATTAGCGGACAATTACCTGTTCAGGATTCTCAAACATTTGACACAACCTTATCCCTGGTTACAACCAGGCCCTTACATAATTTTCAAACTTCTGATTCTAGTGATATAGAGTCAGATAGTGAAAGTGAAGTAGACACTATTCAATCGAATAGTTCTGAAAACGAATCAGATCCTATTCAACCTGTCATAGATGCTAATGTTCCAGAAGAACCATTTCCTAGAAGAGTCACTACTCGACCTTCTTCTAATGTAGTCCTTCCCTATGAACAAGCCATAAATTCTCAACCGAGACCGTTTCAACGTCGTCACTATAACATTGTAGGTACCATCGGAGTCGTTACTCGACAACAAGCTCAAAATTCTCAACAAGAACCAAACCAGAACGATGGATCAGCTCCATTCATTTTGAAAAACCCCAATAAAGGGAATCATGCTCCTATTGTTCAACCCAAACCTCCTTACAGCATTAATGAGCAATTGTCTAATACCACGGCTAGAATTTCCCTTCTAGATTTATTAAGATCCTCTCCCACACATAGGGATGAGTTGATGCTTACATTGAGCCAAATGATGGTACCTCAAAACATTCAACTCGAAGCTATGGCCAATACTATCATCACTCGAGAGATTGATTGTATTGACTTTCGGGATAAAGATATCCCACAACACAGTTTACACAAGGATAATCCCTTGTACATTACTCGAGTCCTGATTGATAATGGCTCATCTCTAAAAATTTGCACCTTTGACTTCTACCAACGATTTGGTTTTAGAAGTGATGAAATGAAGAAAACTGATATGATTATCAAAGCTTTTAATGACGAAACACAAGAAACGTGTGGAGTCATTACCCTCCCATTACAAGTTGGCCCTAGAACCCTAGAAACAACCGTGTTTATTGTGCATTGCCCAGCATCGTACAATATACTTTTGGGTCGCCCTTGGATTAACGCCATGCGAGCAGTCCCGTCAACTTTACACCAATGTGTGAAATTTGAGTTTAAAAATCAGTTGGTCACTATTCATGGTGACCCTAGACCTTTTCATATGTGTGCTTTGGCAAAACTCGTTGGAGTGCAATTTTGCCCTGCTCTATCATCCACACATTCTAGTTCTTCTTTTTCATCTAAAACTGTGAAACATAAACCCATAACTTCATCTATTCCTCCTCCATTAACTTCATCTTCCTATAAAGACCAACAACCTTCTAAACAAATTTTAGAATCTCAAAAGGATCTCAAATCTACAACTAATCCTTCAACTATTATTCCTATAAATTCAAAACCTTTAGACACATCCATCATACCTTCCACATCTCAAGACATAAGTAATAAACCTTCTACATCTTATGCCCTTTCTGATGAACTTTTACCGCATTTATCTACAACCTTAATATCAGAAAAAATGAATGCTTTCATGCAAGATTCAAACCTTTTAAATAAATTACCGCCCTCTCCTCGTACTTTGGGCCTCCCACAACCTATGGGAAGTACTTACCAAGTCGGGAGTTGTGCCTTCATTTATAAAGGATATGACTGGGGAAGAATCCCTCGGAATATCAAAACTCATCATGAGGGATACGCTCGTTGTTATTTTACCAATGATTATGTTAAAGCTAAACCCATGATGCTTAAAATGGGATATAAAGGGAAAGGCTTAGGACCTTTCCAAAATGGCATGAAAGAACCTTTCGAGGTAGAACCGTGGCCTGCCCGCTGTGGTGTGGGCTTATTTCCTAGTAAGGGACAACCCTTTCCTTTTGAGGATGATGATCACCTCATATGCTATCAAGATTATTTGGATAGGCATGTTGATTTGCCTCTTAAAAATCAGTCATTTTCATGCAACATGCTATCCATAGCCTACCCGAAAATGATTGTTGACCCCGATGAAGAGTTGGAAGGAGATATCTTCCATGATGTCTCTGTTGAAGAGATGTTGCACAATGGATTCTATTTTGATGGTTCTATACCAACCATAGCTCAACTTGAGACCACTAATCCTCAAGATGACTTATCTAAATTAACTTTACAAGAATTACAAGAGTTGGGCGTTTCACCCGCCCCACCTAATTTTGAAAGAGATCTACACATGGAGGTAGAAAATGTCATTAAAATTAATATTGGAACTGAGGACAATCCTCACATAATCAATATTGGAGCAGAACTAAGTCAAGACAAATAAGAACAATACATTGCATTCCTTAAAGAGTATGAAGATGTCTTCGCTTGGACATATGAAGATATGCCAGGTCTAGACCCTTCTGTTGTCATGCACCATCTAGTGGTCCATCCGGATGCTAAACCGGTTAAACAAAAACTTAGAAAAATGCATCCCAAAGTGGCTCTGCTAGTCAAAGGGGAGTTAGAAAAACTCTCGAATGTTATCTTCATACAAGCTATTGATTATGCTGAATGGATCTCAAATGTAGTTCCAGTCACTAAGAAGGAAGCTACCAAAGTTAGGGTTTGCACCGATTTTAGAGATATTAACGCTGCATGCCCTAAAGATGACTTTCCTCTTCCAAATATGGATCAAATTATCGACTTCACTGCCGGAAGTGGGATGATGTCCTTAATGGATGGATTCTCCGGTTATAATCAGATCAGGATAGCTCCTGAAGACCAGGCTAAAACAGCCTTTATTACCCCCTGGGGTACCTTTTGCTGGAAAGTGATGCCCTTTGGCTTAAAGAACGCCGGTGCAACTTATCAACGGGCTATGACCTACATTTTTCATGATATGATGCATGATATCTTACATGATTATGTAGATGATATTATAGCTCGCTCTCTTATTGAAAATAATCATTTAGATGATTTAAGAAAAGTTTTTAATCGATTACGAGAATATCTCATTCGATTAAATCCAGCAAAATGCATATTCGGAGTTAAATCCGGCAAACTATTAGGGGTTTTAGTTTCTTTACGTGGTATCGAAATTGACCCTCTCAAAATTGCGGCCATCACTGATATGCCCGCACCCACTAATATATCTGAACTACGAAGTTTACAAGGTAAACTTCAAGCTATCCGTCACTTCATTGATAAGCTGGCGGACAAAACTGGTCCCTTTCTCAAACTTCTTAAGAAGGATGTCCCTTTCAATTGGGACACAAAATGTAGAGAAGCTTTTGAACTTCTCAAACAATATCTCCTTAACCCGCCGGTGCTTTCATCGCCTAAATCTGATCGCCCATTTCTTCTATATATTTTTGCTTCAATTCTCGCCTTAGGAGCTATGTTAGCTCAACTTGATGATGAAAAGCGAGAACGTGCTAATTATTACATTAGCCAAACTTTCGTCAGTTATGAAACCCGCTATACAGCGTTAGAGAAGTTATGTCTAGCAGTCGTGTTTGCTACGCAAAAATTACGACATTACATGCTTAGCCAAAAAATGTATGTCATTGCCAAATATGATCCTTTAAGATATCTCATGAGTCGACCTTATTTATCGGGTCGCACAACCAAGTGGGTTCTTGCTCTAAGCGAGTTTGATCTCACCTTCATAGGACAGAAGTCTGTTAAGGGTCAAATCATAGCAGATCAATTAGCTGTTGCACCCTTAGAGTCTACTCATCCTCTCATCATCGAGTTTCCTGATGAATGCCTTCAATTAGAGGCAGACCATCCTGAACAATGGTCCTTATACTTTGATGGAGCCCGATGTATGAGTGGGGTCAAGTGCGGGTATTATTTTAATATCTCCACAAAAACATCTTATTCCTCTGTCCTTCAAACTGACCTTTGCTTGCACCAACAATATCGCTGAGTATGAAGCTCTAATCCTTGGATTACGAGCTGCTTTAGCGCTAAAAATTAAAAACCTCTTAGTTTTTGGGGATTCCCAATTGGTTATAAACCAAATTAATGAAGTTTATCAAACCAGAGATGATAAACTTCGCCCATATAAGGCCTATGTTTTACAACTAATGTCCTTGTTTGATCAAGTTACTTTGGAAGCCATTCCTCGAACTAGCAACCGTGCAGCTGATGCCATGGCCGCCGCTGCATCCCTCTTGCCCTTGGAGTTAGACGACGAATATGCCACTATCATCATTCGTCGACTCCAGGAACCCGCTTCAAATAAGTCATGCTTAGAGCCTTTGGATGTGTTTCTAATCAATGAAACTACTCCTGAACCTTGGTATACGTGACATATTTGATTTCCTCCAAAATGGGACTTTCCCTACTAATTCTAATAGAAACCAGCATCGGTTATTACGTCGACGAGCAAGTCGATTTGTAATAATTGGCAATACTTTGTATAGGAGATCTTTTGAAGGTATCCTATTAAGATGTCTAAATTTCGAAGAATCTAAATCAGCCTTGAGTGAAGCCCACGATGGATCTTGTGGAGGACACTTTAGTGGTAGTGTCATTGCTAAAAAGCTCCTTCGGATAGGATACTTTTGGCCTACCATGGAAACGGATGCACATGAGTATGTGCGCCATTGCGACAAGTGTCAAAAACATGCTGACCTTGTCCATGCGCCTGCACAAGAGCTGCAGGCTATTTCGTCTCCTTGGCCCTTTTCTAAATGGGGCTTGGATATTATTGGTAAAATCAATCCTGTGTCTTCTGATGGACACAAGTTCATCATAACCGCCACTGAGTATTTCACGAAGTGGGTTGAAGCTATGCCTTTAGCTTCTTGCACTGGTTCACAGGTCTCTAAATTCATTTTTAATCAAATCATTTGCAGGTTCGGAATTCCTGCCAATCTCATCTCTGACAATGGAACTCCTTTTAAAAATAAAGATGTTAAAAAATTATGCCAAAAATACAAGATTCAACACCGCTGGTCCACTCCCTATTATCCTCAGGGTAATGGTCAAGCAGAAGCTTCTAACAAAACTTTAATCAAAATTCTCAAAATATTGGTCAATAAAACTGGCCGTGACTGGCATATTCAATTATATCCAGCCTTGTGGGCTTATCGAACTAGTGTTCGGACTCCCACGGGCACTTCACCATTTGTTTTGGTATATGGTGCCGAAGCAGTTTTTCCATTTGAATTGGAAGTTCCTTCTTTGGCTCTGCTACTTCAAGATACCGAAGTAGGAGATGAATATCGTGCCCGGCGCACTCGATCACTGGAACTCCTAGATGAAAAACGCATCAATGCTTTGGAGCATCTCCGTGCATACCAAAACAAGCTTAAAAGAGCATATAATAAGAAAGTTCGTCATCGATCCTTTGAGATTGGCGACCTTGTTCTAAAAGAGAATCAAAAAAATACAAATGCAACCAAAGAACTTAAAGGTAAATTTGAGCCCAACTGGCTCGGACCATACATCATTACTGCAAAATTTGAATCAGGAGCATATAAATTATCTACCTTAGATGGTAAAGAACTTAAAGAACCCATGAATATTTTACATCTCAAACGTTACTATGCATAAATTTGGTCATTTCATCCATGTATATATTTGTTCAAAATTACTCTCTTATATTTCTTTCAATTTATAAAAATTCAAAAAACATCAAAAACATTTATAAATCTCCAAAAATCTTCAAAACTATCTATTGCATTTATTTAAAGCACTTGTTAAGTTCTTTTTGCTCAAAAACAAAAATCTAAATAAAAATCTAAAAACAGACTATATGCTTGACTCTTTCGAAACCAAAACAATATACGTAAGAAAGAGAGAGTCAACATTCTCCCAACTTCTCAAAAAATCATGTATATATATTTTCTTACAATTATTGCAGTTATATGTTTCAACTTATTTTGGATACAATTAGCATTTATTTGGCATCCCTCACTTGCACACTCACAACAAATAAATATCTTGATTTTATCTGGCATGATTACTAATCTCTCTTATATCAAAGTTCACAAAATTCAATTAAATAAAGTTTGAGCATAGAGAATTGATCTTGTTATTTACTTAAACCAAGCACATCTTTTCACAATAAAATGATTATATTTGTAATTTCCATGTTTTGCTACATAGTAGAACTGATTTCTTGGGTGAAAAGTTTCCCCGCTATCCTATCATGCACATGGTCTAGAATCTTTGAGAATTGGCAAAAGGACAAGCTCACCCCTACCCAGAATAAAAATCCCTTGCTCTACAGCTAATCTGAGCAAGTATCCCTAGCAAAGAAAAAGAAAAAGGAAAAGAAAAAAAAAATTCAAGAAAAAGAGAAAAGAAAAATGTTATTTCAGCAATGTTCCAAGCATTATCAAGCAAAAGAAATACAAAAAGCAAAAGCAAGAAAGCAATAAAATCCCTTTCCCTACCCTTTGAAAAGAAAAGAAGGGTTGATGAGCTTGAATCCCTGGAATTCTCAATTATTCGAAAACCGTGAGGTAAGCCCCATAACAGGTGGTTTGTGCCCAACCCGCTTGGCCTTGGGTAACTCCTAGCGTGGCGATATGTCCGTCACATTAGCGACCTTCTTTTGTACAGACCTATGTCTCGCTTATGGATTAGCTAGCTCTTGATAATCCGATCTACATAGTAGTCTAATATGGTTATATGCATCTACATCATGGTTAATGAACACTTATTTGGTTTCTTCAAATCACTTGTATCATAGTATCTTGCTCAAACCTGGTAAATGAACAATACAATTGCACACACATTTGTATTTGAGAGATTTTGTCTATCATTATGATAAATCAAGATTGGAAATGAATTCACATATGCACATGGGATTCCTTATAAATCTAATTTTTGTCTTCAAAATACTTTGAAATATTATTTTTGCAACTTGTTTGGAATAATCAAGTACAATTATTTTTTAAAAGACAACTATATAATAGAAAAATCACAAATTTCTTTCAAAACATATCATACATATCATATCGACTTTCGTGATGATGGTATAGTTCTAAAACCAAAATTGGAATTTTATGCCTAGCGCAAGTCCTCATTTTCATATTTTCTGTTCATCAAAAATCAATCATGCAATAAAACTATCTATTTTCTTTGATTTTCGCGATGATGGTATAAGTCTATACCTACATATTCTATGCCTAGCGCAAACCATTGTAACAATTTTTATTCCCCCATTTATCAAAACTCATAAAAACCATATGACTTCATTTTATTACACAAATTTTGCTTTTCAAAAGAATGCACATTTTCATTATTTCATGTCATTATGTCAACCTCCAATTTTGCAATGACGGTATAATTCCTAAGGAATTATTCAACAATTTTATCACACTTAGGAATTTATGCCTAGCAAAAATCATTTTTTACAAATATTTCATGCATAATATTTTTATGGAAATCTGAAAACAAACCATCATCATCATCATCATTTGCATCATCACAACAAAGTCTTAAGACAGTCTCTTAAGCACTCTTTCACTTTTCACAATATTTCTATAAATGGGATTAGCTTGACGACCGAGTGAGCAGTGACTCCATGAAATGGTCTATAATAGCGACAATGTCCTTTGAAATTATTGTTAAAAGTCCCCTTTTCTTTTATCAAATCATTGCATCACAAACAACCAATTTGTTACATCAGATTATTTCATCAATATTACAAGCATGACATCAAAAGGTATAAATTCTTTTCCAACGACATAATTACAAGCATTATCAAAATCAATCAATCAAAGCATCATCAATATACTCATAACATAAGTCATATGACCAAAAATATCTCATCTATATATATATATATATATCTCAAAAATATATATGTACATCATATCAGATAGATTGGTATGCCACAATCGATATCTTGGCATACTCAATCAAGTGTCCTCCGAGCAGTGTCTCGAGAGCCCCTAGAGCTCTCAGCCTCATCTCCTCCCCCGCCCTGTGGAGGACGAGGTGGTCCCATCGCAGTATGTGTGGTACTGCGAGTCCTCATCGTCGATCGGGATGAGCTCCTCGATGACCCTGTCCTGATCGGATCTGCTATGGCAGCCGACAGCTGTACCCTCTGGCCCTCCGGCACCACCTGGTAGTATAGAGCCTGATAGAATGCGGTCTGAGAAACCGACCGTAGCAGCTCCTGAGTGCTCACCCCTCCACCCCGTGCCCTGAGACGTGCATTCTCGTCTCGCAGCTGTGACACCTCAGCCTGGTGTTGTGCGGCCGCATCCTGTAGTGTCTGCACCTGAGTCTGCAGATGATCTCTCTCTTCCCGGAGAGTAGCCATCTCGCTACTCTCTCCTATATCCATGCCCTTGCCCTTATCGGGCGATGGTGGCCTCTATGGAGATGGGGGTCTCGCCTCCCTCCTCTCCCTCTCTCTCTGTTGCGGCCACTCCTGTGCCTGTGGCCTCCTCTGATCTCTCCCGCTGCAACCCTGGGCTGCCTCTATTGCCGCCTGGTGCCACCTCCCTATCCGACACACGACTGCGTGGATCAAACCCTGTGCCCTCGTCATCCAAGGAGGGTGGATGCCTGCATACCAGGCATCGTAGCCGTCAGCTACCCCTGAGTCGTCTCCATCCACTGGCTGGATGGGGGCATCATCCGAGTCCTGGCTCTAGAATCGCTGCATGTCAGGAGCCCCACTAACCATAGTGTTATCCCGGACGGTCCAGAGAAACTCATAATCCCCGAGATATGGGATCCCCTGCTCGTAGACCGAACTCGTCACAAAACTCGGTCGTAGCGGTGGAGCTCCACCTCTCCCCTCTCCATCCTCGGCCAACGGACTCGCCTCGATGTGAGCCAGCTCCTGTCCGTCCTCTGCCCACCCCGGATGCTGCCTCCACGGCCTCCAGGTGATCCGGTCCGGGACAAGGTCATCCAGTAGTCTCCGGGACACCGGTAGGTCGATCCGTCGTTGTGCCCCTCTCCGGAGCCACCAGTAGAAGACTCGGGGCCTCTCCTCGTCTACCCTCGTCAGTGGAAGCCCTACCGGCCTCCGCATCGCAATGTGCTCCCAGAACCAAACTCGTAGTAGCGATGTCATCACCAGACATCGCCCGCCCTTGTACACGACCCCGTAAAGGATCTTGTACAACCGACATAGTACAAAGCTGCCCCATGAGAACCTATAGCCGTGGTCCCGCATGTCGCAGATCACATCTGCCAGCATCCACGACACCCTGCACCCGCTCTGGTGGCACAGCAGAAGTCCACCAACTACTCCAGCCAGAACCCGTGTGAGCCTAGATGCCCCAGGCATCTGGCGTAGTGCCTCGATGTTAACTCCACCCTTCTCCAGGGTGAAGCTCGGGTCACCACACAGCCGTCCCATCGCGTGGCCCTGATTGGCCGCAGGTGTGATCATCCGTCCTTGTATGGGGATTCTCAAAATCCTCCATACATCCTCCAGTGTGGGAGTCATCTCCCCTGTCGGTAGCCGAAAACATGAAGACCCCGGATACCATCTCTCTGCTAGGGCTGTCAGTAGCCCCATGTCTGTGGAAACCTACGGCATCTCTGCCACATGCTGCAATCCGGCCTGTGCCAATAGATCCCGCTCTGCCTGGGTGAGAGCGGCCAAGTCGTCTCTCAGTCCGCCGTACTTCCACTCTCTGCTTTTTAGTAATCCTCTCTGCAAACATAAACAACAAAACAACAAACAATAATTAATCAATAAATTCCAGTAATTAATAATGCAACTTAAAGATCAATTTTTTGTAATTGATGATATCGCCCACTATTGGACGATATCGTCCCCAATTTGAGCACGATCGTCTCCGATTTTGTAGTTCGAAATCGTCTCTAATTTGACGAAATCGTCCCCCTTTCGACGATTTCGCCCTCGGGAAAAATTGCCGAAATTGAGACGATTTTGTCGAAATCGGGACGATTTTGTCCCGATGACGTCGACGGCCCAAAACGGCCGCGATGCTCCAAATTCACTTAAAAATTCATCTAGAAAGCATGTAAAAGCAACTTAAATCAATCTAAATTGAGTTTAGACCCTTACCCGTAGACCGCGTCGGACCTCTGCAGATCTGTGCACTGTCTCAACCATTTTTTTGCTCCAGAGCTCTAAAAACAGTAAAATGAACAGTAACAATGAATTAGGGTTTTACCCTATTTTTCTTAATTTTATTCAAAAACAATAATTTTTTGCTTTTTCGCGTTTTTACCTCAAACGTTCGATTTGGGTAAAAACACAGAGGGGGCACCATAGTAAGCTGTCGTACGATTCGACCAAGAATCGTCGCCTAAAAATGGGAATAATTTTTTCCTTTCTCGTAGATCGAGAAGAACTCTTCTTTAACGCATTTTCTTCGGAAAATTTGCTAAAGAGGGGGCAAAATGTAGCACCCTAAAATTGGCGCAGTCAAATTGGAATAATTACATTCACCTTAGTAAATAAATTTAAATTCAAATTTAACCTCCCAAACCGCCCGTTAACCGTCGAGAAACCCGTTTCCCCTTTTTTCGTGCCATTTTTAGAGGTTGTTTTGACCGTTGGATGATATCGTCGCCGAACAGACGATATCGCCCCAGATTTGATGATTTCGTCTGGACTAGAACGTCCAGACGATTTTGTCGCAAAACTGAATTTGCATAGATAGACTCTGTTCCAACGGGTCTCCAATTCGGGCAGAAGCGTGTCTGCACCATTGGGACCCTTCCCCCATTGGAGATCTCCCAAATTGGGATGATCTCCAACCTCCCAACAACTCCCCTATGCCTATTTAAACTCTAGGACATTCCCTCCCCAACCCCTGGCTGAATTTTATCCGCAAGTTGAATCCCTCTGCACTAAAACACCTTAATCTTATCTTTGCACTAGTCCTATAGCAGTTTTTATGCAGGTACACCACTGATTTTCAACCGAAGCCAGCACCCATCGTCGTCGATGAACTTGTCAAGATCGGAGGCGATCCTGTCAAATTCGAGACGATCTCGTACTGATGCGAGACGATCTCGACTGCAGTCCACATCGAGGCAATCAGTGCCTGGAGTTTGCTTTTCTTAACTTTGCCTCAGTTATTTTGTTTTACAAATTAGATAATCTATTTAGTTTTTATTCTATTTTGCATCTGGAGTTCACCCATCTAGTCTAGATTGCATGTTAAGCTCACAATCTGCCATTAAAGTATAGCAATTTACTTTAATTTTTGTTTTTAAACTTTGTTCAGTATTCAGTTTATTATTTGGCATATTTTGCCTCTGTTTGCACAGTAGGAATTCTTGTATTTTGCATCTGTTCTCTGTTTTGCAGGTCTCTAACGAATTCGTCTGACGAATTCGTCAGATTTCAGATGATTTTGTCAGTCTCAGACGAATCTGTCAGATTCGGACGATTTTGTCAGATTACAGATGATTACGTCGAATTCCAGACGATCCAGACTGCTTCAAGCATCAGAAACTTCTTTAGACTTCCGGATCAGGTAATCTCCATTGGCCTCCTGCAAATTCTCTATTTTTTGCTTTCTACTCTGTTTGTTGTATTCATTTAAATTGCACTTTCATATAGATTAAGTTAGATTCATTCGACCAAACCTAGGATGAATGCTTAAGGATAAAACGAACTCATCAAAACACATTCCAAAAACCTAGGCATGGAAACTGCCACCAAATGTTTCCTGGTGAACCCACCATCCGTCGAAAAATCACCAAAACACACCTCCCTTGAGAGGCGGGACCTTCGTAAAGTCCTCTCGTCCGAGGTACCGCACCATCCTTTTCCCATCCTCCTTCCGGGCGTGGATCCAATAGCCTGAAGGTAGGGATGCGAAAAATTTGGAGCGATACACTAACAATGTCCTCAAATATTTCCCAACACTGTCCTCAAATTTGTCCCAAAGGCCTTCTCAAAGGCTCAATCAATCATGCTCAAGTAATACTCAATAATGAATGACAATATCAACTCAAATTAACTTCATAGAAGCATAAATAGAATTGTTAGAGACTCAATATGTTCTAATCTCACTCTCAACCCAAATCAATCTCAACTCAACTCATAGAAGCATAAAGAGAATTGTTAGAGACTCAATATGTTCTAAACTCACTCTCAACCCAAATCAATCTCAACTCAACTCATAGAAGCATAAAGAGAATTGTTAAAGACTCAATATGTTCTAATATCACTCTCAACTCAAATCAACCTCAACTCAATTCAAGTCAACCTCAACTCAACTCAATTCTTATAGAACCATAAAGAGAATTGGTAGAGACTCAATATGTTCTAACCTTAATCTCAAATCAACATAGAATGATGGAATAGTTTATTTTATAGAACTTGAACAATCACTTCACACATCACTTGACTAGGCTCAATCAACTCAACTCAACCAATCATCACAAGGGACAACTCTTTCTCACACAACCATAGTCTAAGTATGTATCAACCAACTCAAATATTTCCAACAATGCTCAACCACAAATCTCACATAACAATGATACTCATGTTATTTTCTAACTCAAGTTCTTTCACAACCAATGGGCTTCAACAACTATGCTTATCAAACAAGGTTTAGACACAACTCTCAATTCAAAAAACCTTGAAGCATTCAACCAACCACTTTTGAAAAGGAAACCACAAACAATCCTTTTTACTCCAATGATATTTCAGAAATCAAACACCATAAACAATCAATAGGAGAATGTGCCCATACCTTTTATGAAGATGAAAAAAACCTCTCTGTAAATCTGCCACAATCATAAAATTCTTTTGCCAATATTCACAAGGGTTAGTAGATCACAAAATAATCAATATTACTCCACTTTTCAATAATCATCACCAAGGCCTTTAATTGCACAACTTCCTTATCTCTCCTAAAACCACTTGTACCATAAAATAAAATAAATAAAAACATTGCATAAAATTTTCACTCCCAAAACCACTTATACCATAAAATAAAATAAATCACAATATTGCATACCTTGTCACCTCATGAAAGAATTAATCCTCTTGAAAAAGAACAAGATAAACTTCACTTTTGGAACCCCTTTGCAAACTTAGAAATATCTCTTTACACACACTTTATTTCTCCTTCTAAATAATTTATTCAAATAGCCCTCGAAATAAGCTTTCCGACGATATATAATATGCCCCCTTTCCGAAATAAATTGAAACCTTTACATATATATATGCCAATCTCCATTAATTGCATATAGGTCGGCTCTCCATTAATTTAAACTTAAACTTTAAACTTTAATATCTTCATCACCGGAGGTCCTTTTTCGATGAAACAAAATTCCACCTTGGATTTTAAGAAAAGCCCTTTCCACATAAGCCCACCATGGTTTTAAATAAAACCTTTTATTTTGCCTGCCTTGGTTTTCATAAAAAACCTATAAATAGCCATGCTTTCCAAAATATCATAAATGCTTATTTATGAAATATTTTGGCCACCAAAACCAAATGTGACATCAATGATCCATGTGACATCAATGACAACATAAAATAACTCAAATTTCCAACATTAGGTTGTAAGTAAGACGAATCCTCAATGAGAGAATTGGTCATGGAGGTGGAGTGATGAGATGGATTGGAGGAGGTGGTATGGGTTGAATTGGTGGAGGTAGGGAGGTGGAAGGTGCATTAATAGGGGAACTTGGTTACTGTGGTTAGTCAAAGTGTCATTGGTTTTGCATGACCACATGGATCATACTGATAAAACCCTTGTAATATGGGACATTGGTAATATGATTCACTTGATTTAGGGGAGTATTCAAGGTTGATGACCCACTAGTTGATTGTTTCATCCCATGATAAGGTAAAGGGGTTTGATATATACTCAAATTTTGGTTAGGGGGAGTGAGAGGATTATCAACTTGAATAGTTCCCTTGTCGATTAGATCTTGGATCAAGTGCTTGAATTGGATGCAACCATTGATATCATGACCCCTTTGACAATGGAAGATATAGTGGTGATACTTATTTTGTGATTTGGATCAAGGTTTGTTAGGATCCTTTGGCTTGATTTGTTGTAAGGATATTTCTTTTGTCTCATAAAGCCTCTGGAAGATGACATAGAGGGGTCAAAAAGGGTTAAAATTACAACGAGGTATATTATTGGAGCATCTTGCATGATTATCAGATTAAGTGGTATTTTGAGTTTGGGTTGTGTTGGTCTTAAAATATACCTATGGAAAGGTTTGTGCATCCATAGACCTTGACCAACAATGAATGGTCTCAAAATTGTGAGGCTTTGAGGTCAATTTTTAGAAAAGGCCGGTTTTTTGTGAATCATAGCTAACTGCTATTAAAAACTATAAAGGGGAAAAGGGTGCTAAAAGAGACAAATAGAGTTGAAGCTAGAAATTATAAGGGTATATATTTAGCCACATCAAAACGCATGCATCATCAAACTTCAACCATTGCAAGAAACTAAAATAGATTACCTAATAGACCAACCACTCTGTTCTTATTTAACATTGATCACATTCATTTTGAAAGTATATTCTAGGACTAGAGAATGAATGCATAGAATCTATTTTGTAAAATTAAAGCTAAATCATTCAACCATTTTTAATAGAAATAAATAAAAAAGCATTCATACATATGCGAGACAATATGGAGGCCAAACAGTAATCCACTTGTATTTCTTAAGCAGTAGAAGTTTTACATGTAAGTTATAAAAGCTAAAGAGTTGACCCTTTAAACACCTTACATCCTACTATATATAGCCTTTATTTGCAAGGGATTTTTTATTCATGATCATGATTTTTGATCAAAAAATGCGGCTATGTTAGGGGAGGGGCCTGGCTGTATACTCCTTCTGACATCCTACAACTTTAATTGAGCACTTGTGTCACATGAGAGTGGGCTTTGTTGACTCCATCTGGTCCCCTTATCCCTTTGATACACTTGAAAATTCTATTATTCCATGATATGTATACATACAACTAGAAGTAGTGGGTAGTTACAATCACTCGTATAGCCTACATTCTGTCATGACCCACTCCTGATACACCAGATAATTATCCTCTACCTGTTAGATCAATGCCAGATCCAACATTTTAGCTTGGTGTCGCATCCTTTGATCATTCTCATATTCCAATTAATAATTTCTCTTTTTCTATTGAACTCTACATACCTTAGCATAAGATAAAATTTTGGTAGTGATAGGTTTTTGAGATCCACCACCAGACCCTAATTTTCCTCTTTTGCTATGATGGGTTTGTAGGGTCTGTACAGATCTTGATTGATTTCTATTTTACCATCATATGTTGCTTCTCTCCCACTTGTGATGAGATTTTGAGGCACTCCTGGAGTTTGACATTAGCCCATTTTCACTAAATTTAACTGCTTCATATCCACACAAAGCCCCCAAGATTGTTAGACAAAACATTTGGTTTCATTCATGATGGGTTTTTGAGATACATCTAGGGTCCGCTAGCTTCCCATTTTTCTTCCAGACTCAACTCTTAGCTACTTTTTTGCACTTTACCATGATGGATTTTTTTGGCTTTGTTCAAATTCTGATTACTTCCTATTCCTTTGTTAGGTCCAGTACTTGCCAATTTTTGGGTTTTTGCACAATGGGTTTTTGGGACCTATAGGGAATCCAATAGCTTCTTGTTTTTTTATCAGGCACCCCTTTCTCTTGCTTTAGTGGCAGGTTTTTGGGGCCCATATATAATATGATAGCTTCCCACTTTTTCATCAAGTTCAACACTCAGTCATTTTTATACTTATTTGTGGTCTTTAAGGACCCTCCCGAAGTCCGATGCCGACCCATTTCTCTGATAAGCTTAATACTTAGCTATTTTTAGAACTTTTTGTGTTGGGCTATGGAAATAGGTGGGTGTAAGAAAAACTATCCACATTCTTGGTGACTTAAAAGGATTTTCACTTTCTAAAAAATAAAAAACCCAAATAAAAATAGAGAGACAATTACCATGCATCAAAAAGGAAAAAAAAAGTGGCTCATAGGCTTCGTCCATTGGGCCACAATGTCATAGAAAAAAGGTGCCAACATGGTCTATTGTACAAGACTTAGTCACATTTATCCTTTCCCTTGTGAGTCATGGTGCCCTTTTCAATTATTTTTGTTGCTACACCTATGCTTCTGAACCGATTGTTGAAGACTCAACTTGGTGAATTACCTCCTGAGGGACAAAGATTTGAAGCTTTTCACATATTTGGTCCTAATTTTTTATATGATGGATATGAAAGCCTCTAAGATAAGGAGTTATGGACCTCAACCTACAAGTATCCTTATAGGGAGGATCCCTATACATTTTGACTGCTTCCTCTGATTTTACAAGAAGATAATAGAACTTGTGAAATATTTCAAACACCTAGTCCACTATTACATGTTATTTTAGTATCACAATCTCACTCTCATCCACTTCTAGGGATTAAAGTAGTTCTATAAGTTCTCAATCTATATAAATGTGCTTACCACTATCCCAAAATTTTGGGGAGTTGAGGGCTTTGAGTTCCCCATTGATCTTGTTCATCCTTTCCAACTCCTTCTTGAGGGTAGCATGAAGATCCTTCACTTCATAGTAGAAGTTTATGGCATATAATACTTGCTACATAAGCGATTTACATTATTCAATAGCCCTTGCTGAGTGCTTCTATAGTCATGGATCCCTTTCATTTATCATCATTCTAATCATTAGTGCTTGCGGACCCTTTCTCAACACATCTTTATTTTTATCCTCCAGTTTCATTCTTGCTTCTCTAGAGATTGCCATGGTTTCTTTTATTTTTTACATAAAGAGACAGAAAGTTTGCAAAATTAACCCTTTTATCTTCTCCTAATAGTGGGACTTGATCTTATTAAGGCACTCTTTTGATATTATGGATCCCAAGGGATTCTCCTTTTCCTTCTACAACTTAGCTAATGCAACAGTATTATTGCATATTAGCCTTGAACTCTGCATCTTTTTTTTGTAGTATACTTTGTGTTGCTTGCAATTCACCCTCCAGGATAGAAATTAGTTCATGTCTCTATTGTATCACTTTCTTAGAGGGACCCCTGTTGAGGATTTCTTTCAGCATTTTCACCTCATTCTTCAAGATCTCCTAATCCATTTTTTCTCTATTTACTTGGGCCTCTAGGGTTTGTATCCTCTTCTCTACAACTTTCAACTTCCTATTGGTAGTTCTTCCTTACGCAAAAAGTGTATCAGATTCTGTGTGCAATGCCTAAAGTGTCTTAGTCTAGGATATTTTGGGGATATCCCTGGTGTGTACATCAAACTATTAATCTTTAGGTCTCATTTCTGCAATGGTCTTCTTCACTTTAGATTGTGTGGTCATATTGATTCTATTTTCATTGATAAATAAAGGTCAACATAGGTCATGGCAACTGCTTATTCCCTATCATCATACAACTACTGCAACTTTTTCTCAATCTATTTTTTTTGGTTATCTTGCATAGTTTTTCATAATATCGAATACTTCTAATAGGTCTTGTTTTGTAGCTTGGGGCATGAGGGTTGCAACCAAGAAGGATAGCAATGGAGTCAATGGGTATGATGCCACTGCTTGAGCTAGAGTTACACCAGTCACTTTGACTTGGTGCTTTCATGATGATGATGGTGATGGTGGATGGGGTGGCCGATGTGGAGACTATGCTAGTGGTGGTGGAACAAACAATGACACAAATGAGAAAGGTGGTCTAGGTGGAGGAGGTGGGATGACAAATGGATTGGATGCAAGTGGAGGCAATGGTGGTTCTAGTAAACCCTAAGGTAGGCTAAACGAATATGTGGAACGTAGAGGAGAGCTAATGAGGGACTTGTGGTGCTCATCCTTGAGCAAGGCGATAATAACTTGTATCACCCTTGAATATTGAGTCAAGTGGGAAGGGGAATCCTCCAGTATTTTAATAGAAGAGGATCAAGATTTAATGAGAGGAGAATTAGGTTTAGAAATCATACCTTATCCTTTCACTTTTTTTGGTGACTCCTCCACTACATGCTTCCCTTTTCCAACTTGAACGATTTTTGCTGCTTCGACCTTCATGTGCCTAAGAGTCATCAAAGCTAGGGTGATATTTCTTTTCTTGCTTGATTTTGACCTTTGCAATGGAGGACTAGACAATCTCTTCGATTTTATTCCAAAAGGTCTAGTCGATCTCATCCTTTTGGTGCACATGACTTAATGATGCTATGAAGGGAGACTTCTTCCCTCAACTCTTCTTTCATGGACTGGGCTCTATTGCAGTCAATGCTCGCTTTGAATGTCCTCCTCATCATTATCATCCTCTTTGTCTTCTTCATTTTCTTCTTCCTCTTCTTATTTTGGGCCTTTAGCATCTGACACTCTCAGTACTTCCAAGAACAGATCCTCCTCAATCAATATCTTCCAACTAATAAAATTGACATCAAAATTTGCCTCAAAATTTTTATCTACCCTACCCAAGAAGGCCTTCTTGATGTCATCCTTCTCACATCGCAATATACACCATTATTTTATTTTATCGTCAGTCCACCATTTATTCTTGTCAATATATTCAACCAAATTTGAGCTCAACCATTGTTCAGGGTTCCTTTCAGGATCAAAAACCTTATTGTATGGGTAGCAAGCTCTCCATGGTGATTTCTTGTATATCTCAAGGCGTGTGAATGGTGCAACCTGATCCTGCAATAGATTTTTGTACTGTTGGATTTTCTCATTCTTTTGGTGTTTGAAAGGTGGTGGTCTTATGTTGTTTGCATCAAGATTCTTGAGGATGTCATTCAAATCATAATTCCACCTATGAGGTACCACTAGGAGGTTCAATATGGATAACTTACTTTCTAGCTTTCAGTATGGAACATTTTCTCTCTTGAGTATATTTATGGGCCTCTTTGCTCTAGTACCTAGTTATGCATACTTCTATATCAAATATCTAGTTTGTAACATAGAAATATAGTAGGTAGATAAAACTATAAAAATCATACAATTGTATGATGGTGCCTTAATTTAGGTAGTACTAGTACCATGTTTCCTATAGAGGACCCCTCAAGAATTCTTGTATTGCATAAGATAGGCGTGGTCAAAATTCATAAAATTGTGCAAGGGTGGGCCCTAGAAACCTTTTATTGAATTCCAAGTAGCAGTTGCTCTTCTTGAACATATGTGTCCAATCAACTACTGGACGTATCTGGTCATGCTCATCCTTTTCTTGAATTTGCACACAATGCTTTGTGTGGGGCATGCAATAGAAAAAAAACCATGTGAGATAGGAAGGGTATTGAAATTCTATCCCTTTTGTAAGCTATCAACTGTTCTCTGATACTTCTATCCAAGAATTTAGCCCAATATAGTCTTACATAGTTGCATGTCTTTATCACTATATGGGTCATCACAATTTTTGGTGGATAAACAGTGGCATCTATAGGTAAACCTATCAGAATTACAAGCATAGAAAGGATAAGTTGGTCTTCCTCCTTAAAATTTACCAACTATCGTGACCTCTCCATTAGCATATCATTATTTTTCAACGTTCCCAGTACTTCAATCAGCCATTTCTTAGGGCCTGCTTCACCCAAAATCATTATTTGGTCTTCTATATTGATGGTTTTTAGATTCTCCTTGAAAGATCTTTAGCAGGGACATCTTCAACAACAAATGCTAGTCTAATTGTTCGTGTGTCTATATGGAATAAACATTATGAATTTGATTTTTGACCACACCTATACTATATTCATAAAAATGGGAGACAACCTTAATTAATTCTAGGAAAGGATGCATCAGGATTGGCATGAAGAGACTAAGATGGGTCCTCCATGCAACACCCCCTAGATGATTGTGAGGGAGATTTTTTGCCTTGGCCTCTGAGCCTTCGTATAAGCTCTTTAATCTGGATTTTATTATGATGACAGTATCAAAAATTCCCTCATATCTATATGTTAGCTGCTTGGAGGGATTTGACTTTGTCATTCTACTTCATTCATGGGCTTGAGTTTGTAGCTTTCTTGCAACACCTTTGGATGGCACTACGTGATTTTATTTTTAATAAATGCACTTGTAGTATTCAGATAGTTTGAGACCTCCACTTGGTTTGAAGAATCCCATTAGTAGTTCTATGCCAAAAGAGCATAAGGAAAGTAGAAATAAAATGAAGCAATTGCTTGTTTCCATTTATAATTCTTGGCGACAAAGGAGGGAGTGACTGTCATGATCGTTAAAGAAAACTTGTGCAAAATGAGGGAGATATTCTTGGGCCATGATTTTTTGATTGGTGACTTTGTTAGTTTTTCTTGGGAGCACAAATGATTAGCTGATGACATTTATTAGGAGTTTATGCATATATAATTTATGTTAGTTGAGCATGCCACCTTTAAAATACTCTTTTCTTATCTTCACATCTTCTAACAATTGTGAGCTCATCATCTATTAGAGTATGATTGATCCTAGGTAGATTGCATTTGGGTTCCCACCTAACTTATAATTTAAGATGCACTTTCACACTACTGTGCCTACACTACTGTTGACATGGGAAAAAAACAACCGGTACGCTCGACTATATGCTACCAACTAAATTGATTTATCCCTTTCATATCCCTTTTCAATGATATTCTTGATATTCAAGCCATTTGTAGTTAGCATGGCTAGTCTATGTAGATATCATTGGGCCGAATGTTGGCTCTTCACCCACTATTCATTTATGACATACCCCTTTGTTAGTTGCAAAAGGTGTGCCTCTATCATCATTTGAATGGAGCAAAACTGTCAGACCAAACTGGAGGTTGCAACCTGGATGGTCCTGTATGTCATTAGCAATGAAAGGTTTCCATTAAGGTTCTCTACGATGAGGCTTTGAGACCTTCTCAAATCACGATAGTCTCCCATTTTCTCATTATGTGTCATTGCTCCTTTTATTTGTGATGGAATTTTGGATCCCAATTAGAGTTTGACGCTCACCCATTTTTTTGTCGGGCTCAACACTTAATCATTTTACTCATCTAGAAAAAATTGGTATATGCATGGCGTTTCGATGCGATTTTCTATCACAATGGGCCTCGGTTTGCTATTGTTGACCTTGAGTATTTATAGCATGAGGCTGAAAGAAAAGAAAATAAATTAAACTATGTACATATATACAATTTCATCATTAGCGGAGCTAAGAATAATGTTTTAGGTATTGTCCATTCACTGGAATTGGGAGTAGTCATCCATCAAGATCCCATAATTGATAGGCATTCATGCACTTGCAATTCTCAATGAGATATAATCCTAACCACATGGAGTCAAATTTATCATGTGCACTTGGTTTTGCTCTATCTGCATCCCACTTCAAGAACATGTCTCCTTTATTAAATACTTTTGATGCCACATTTTTATCAAACTAACATTTTACAATATTTTGGTATTGGCATAGATTATTCTACACTTTCTTGTGTTTTTCCTCCAATTGCATCAATTCCATTTCCATTGGCAAAAAGCCTTCCATCTCTATTTCACTTATAAATTTGAGTGGTTGAAGCTCCAAATTGATCGGGATCAGAACCACATCTTTTTTGTATACTAGAGTGTATGGTGATGTCTTCTAGGATTTATTAGGAGTTATTTTATCCACCCAAAGTGCTTTATCAAGCATGAGGTACCAACTTCTAAGATTGTGCTCAATGCTCCACTTTATTATCTTTAGCAAACTTTTGTTAGTGGATTTGGCCAGATCATTTTCCTGTAGGTAATAATTTGAGGAAGCATTCTAGTAGATACCATACTTCTTGGAAAAATCCATTATTTTGGTACCTATGAAAGATGTGCCATTATCATAAATAATTGTGGCAAAGATTCCAAGCCTGGTTATCAATCTTTATAAAAATTCAATCATTGTTTTTTAGTCTGTATGCTTGGTAGTTTCAACTTTTGTCCAATTTCAATTGTGGTAATGTGTTTTTCTCAACTATTAGGTTAGTGTGAGAAAACTCTAGGAGTTGGAAATCTACCTTAGTCCTTTTAATAGATGCCTCTCATATAGTAGCTTCAGCTTATGTTAATGTTGTTGGAGCAAGGAATGGCACCAAGGAAGAGACCCCATAAGTTCATGTTGAAACTTTTCCACGAGGTAACAATGCCAATCCTATTGTTGAAATTATTGTTATTGAGTTTTATAATGCATGTACGTGGATAGAAGAGCATACACTGATAGGATACTTCCTATGTCATATCCCGAATGATACTCTTATCCGATTTTATATTCAGCAGTATTGACAACCTTATGGCATTAAGATAGAGAATATCCAAAATTTATCAAAAGGGTTTTTCTTTTTCACTTTGCTGATGCTCAACATGTGCAAGAAGTTTTTAGTTGGGGTCCATGGCATGTTTGAAGCTCTTTTCTTGTATTTCAGTTGTGGTCCAAATATTTCTCTATCAATGATGAGGTTTCTCTGGAAGTGCTTATTTGAGCTAAGTTCCCTGGTCTTCCGATGATCTTTTGGTCATTCCTGCAAAGTATTGCTTTCACTCTTGGGAAGGTGGTCTACTTAGAACCAAGTAAATTCTATAATGTCCACCCTAATAGGTATGTTTGTGTCAAATTTGATCTTTCCAAGGACATTATGAGTTTATTAACTTAAATATTGGTGACAAGGTATTTACATAGCATGTTGTGTACATTAATTTTTCCACCACCAACTATCATTATCAATTAGTAGAGCACAAAATTAAAGATTATCCTCTTATGGCTAGTAAGTTCAAATTGTGCAATGTTGTTGTTCCTCTGCCTACTTTGATAGCTCTAGCTCCATGAGCCAAGAATCATCTAGATGAATGGACCACCATGACAAATAGGAAAAACCATCAACCTAAGAAATAGATGTTGCAGGGAGGTTCTAGTCCCAATCCTCGGGTGCAATAACCCTTGGCACCACACATGCTAGCCCTTTTGGCTCCCACTGATCCGATGCAACCATCTCCCTCAACACCAAGAGGATCCTCTTCTGTACCTGCTTCAAATGAAGTTTCACCACCTCTAGTATCTTATTTCGATGATTTTGCTACTTCCATTCTTAAGCAAGTGTTACCTGAGATGTGTCATTCTCTAGGTCCCACCATTCACATAGTCTATATTATGATGGGTTACATCAAGAAAAGAGATGTAAAACCAAATTTCTTAGGGAAATCATGAACGATTTCTCATTAATTCATTCACTGCCCTAGGAGAGTTGGGAGATACTGGAGAAATTCCCAAGGGAATGAACCTCGATCATCCTCAGTGATTTTTTTGTCACTGACGGATCTAGTTCAAAAATATCAAGTCCGTAGAGAGATTCAGAATGTTGCTCACCTATATGGTAGTTTGAATTTTTTGTGTTTGTAAGAAGTTAAAGTTGCTAACTTCATTTTGGACAATACCTGTACTTTTTTATGGCCGAAAAGTAAGTTTTTCTATTTCCATCATACTCCTGGTAGAGGAGGAGTTGTCACTTTCATTTATCCTAGATGGCATTTTCATATTGTCACATGGGGATGGAACCCTCAAATCAAGCAATTTGGATTCATTTTGAAGTTGGTGGTATCCCTTTTGGTTTGATTAATGTGTATGTTTCTAATAATGGACTGAAAAGGTATGTTTTATGGTGATGGCTTGCTCTTTCCTTTCCTGAAGAAGTTTGGGTGGTGTATGGTGACTTTAATATGGTGTGGTATACCTATGCATTGGAATATTGGAGAGTGGGAAGCATGGTTTTTTCAAGAATAAGATTGGTCTGAGTGACCCTAATTCCTGCTTTATATACTCCAATTTTCCTAAGTTGGTGTGGTATACTTGGTCCAACTTTCAAGCTAGCAATGCCCATATTGAAGTGGCTTGATAGAGATATGTTATCTAAACATTATCATTCTCATTTCCATCACTTGTCGACTTCTCTACCCTTTGTTTCAACTATTCTTGATACCATCCTTTATGATCATGCTCCCATTGTGTTTTCCATTTCTTGTTCTTTGCCTCCGCCTCATCAATTCAAGTCTCAGTTCTATATGAATGTTTATTTTTTGAAACATCAAGCTATGTCTGCTCATATTCATAGGATTTGGAATCTGATTCCTAGACCAACTAGAATTCATGGTAGAATTTCTTGGTGGAATTTCTTGGTGGTATTTCTTGGTGGAATGCAGCTATCTCCAAATTCTCAAGAATTTAGGAGTTGAAGTTGCCAAGAAGATATGAATCTCTAATGTAACCCTTAAATTTGAACTAGCTCAAGCTTATGTTAGACTAGAAGTGAGCCCTCTAAAATCTATTCTTCAAGACAAAGTTGCAAATATTAGGCATGAGTTTAAAAAAATTGAGCTTTATGAAGCAAGGGGAGATTAGCTTCATGCTCATTGGCTAAAAATTGACGATAGTGTTTCAAAAGATTTTTTTCAAAAAATAAAGCCCTTGAGACAATTCATTCATTTCAATGCTATTCAGGATGCAAGGGTTCATTAGACGTTGCTTCCTGATATTATTAAAGTTTTTTTCCAAGCATTATCAATTTTTTTATTTCTCAGGAGTTAACTCCTAAAAGACAGGTTGCAATTCAAGCTTGTTGTGCAGTTGTTCCTGAGAAGCTTTTAGCTCTTCAAAAGGAATCTTGTGAACATCCTTTGTCATTGGATGATCTTGCTAAAGCCCTATCCAAGATGGCTAATGATAAAGCTCTAGGATTAGATGTATTTCCTTGTGAACTTTATAAGGAGTACTAGGACATGGTTGGCCTGGATTTATTGTATGTTTATTAGGAAGAAATGGCTTCTGGCTCTTTATATTCTATAATTAATATGGGTAATATTAAATTCATTCCTAATAAGGGGGATGTAGAAGTGCTCACCAACTAGAGACCTATTACTTTACTCAATGTGAGTTAAAAAATTATTCTAAGGCTTTGGCCTTATGCCTTAGACCTCTGTTGCCACTTATTATCTGCCCTGAGCAAATTGGGTTTGTGCAAAGTAGATATATTTTGGATAATGTAATTTTGTTTTGGAGGGCATGGAATAGGCTAGATCCACTCAACAAAATACTCTTTTCATCAATATTGATTTTGATAAAACCTATGATAGGATTGAATGGAATTTCATCCTTACCATGCTTTGAGATTTTTGTTTTGAGCCACATTTTTGAGCTCGGTTAGTATGATTTTTGTGGATGCTTTAGTTGTGCTTAATTTAAAAAAGTGTCAGTATGAATCAATTGGATTGTTTAGATCTATCAGACAGGGCTATCCTTTGGTTCCTTCTCTTTTCATATTGGTAGTTGAAGCTTTTGGATACCTTCTTGATAACCAAGTGAGTCAAGGTAATAGCAAGGGCATTTATTTACCTAGAGAATATTCTCAACTCATAAATGGATATTTTGTAGATGATTATTTTTTGACACTTCATGAGGATGAATGCTCTATCAAACAGGCACTAGATTGCCTAGATAGTTTTTCAAAGCATCAATATCTAGCATTCAATGGAGGAAGACCTCATGCTATATGTAATCCTCTTTGGACCTTCCAAGATGGCTTGAAAGCTTCAAATGGCATTGGATCCAACAAAAGGATATATTTAAATTCCTTGGCATCCCATTTACATTCCAGAGTTCCCTTGTTGTCTTGTGGAATTATGTTTTACAAAAAATAGAAAAAAAAATCTTTTTGGATCACCAAAAAACTTACTCTAGCTGGTAAGTTTTAGGTGTGTTCCAAAATTATTGCTACTACTTATGTGTATTATTCATCATTTTGGATCCCTTCTCAAGCCTACTATAAAAATTTTGAAAATCTTTTAAGGGATTTTATTTTGGCTAACTCCTCACATAAACAAGGGTTTCATCGAGTTGCCTAGGAGATTTGTTGTCTTCCCAAAAATTAGAAGGTATGGGACTACATGATTGTCAAAGATAAGTTTTTGCTTTGTTTTCTAAATGGATTCTTTGAGCCTTAAGTGGTTCTAATGCTTAGAAAGTTCAATTTCAGCACTACATTTCCACTAGTTTACCTCTTGGTAGGAAGGCTTGGAAAGATATGAATATTCAATCCCTCTTGGTTGCTCCTATCCTAGTTAAAATTCAAGGATCTTTTGTCATTTAGATTATACAGAGGGCTTGGGAGAAAATTAATCCCTGGTTGTGTTGTCTAGGGCATGGTCATTAAAAAGGTGCTTCTATTTCCACTTATAATTTTTGGTGGTCACATTTTATTACTTTTCAAGGTTCCCATCTTGCTTTTGTGCAATGGATTCATTCTCAGTGGTTCTTCAGGAAAGGTTTTTTAATAGTAGCAGACTTTTTTTTTGGGACATTCCAGGGATTGGATCCCATGGGATGATTTTAGGAGATTGATTAGTTTGCAACCAGATGATAAGAATACTTATGACACTATTTTGGATTGTATCCCTTTTTCTCTTTGGGCCATGATCTGTAGACATTATTAAAAGCCTTTGTGGTTTGATTGGGGATGGTTTAATAAAACCTAGCTTCTTACTTACAAATCTATGTTAGGTTATGCTTGACTTACTCCCAATGTCCCTATGGTTTAAAGACTCAATGAGTTTTAGGATCTTCTTTCCACTCAGAATAGTTGGAGTCTAAGATTTAAAATGACTTGGGTAGGATATATTGAACCCAAATAGGCTTTATTTTCCTGGAGCTTATTATCCTATGGTCTTCCTCTTGGAAAAATATTAAAATACCTTGGAATAGATAATCCTTCCTACCATTTTTATGGTGCTCCAGAGGACCCTCTTCATATTTTTTGGTAGTGCAGGAAAGATCGAATGGCTTGGGATTGGATTGAGTCCTTCTTTCAACCTCATATGGCCAATTCATTCATCTAGCATCATGCTTTTCTTGGCAACCCACCAAATTTTTTCTTACCTTTTTTGGAAATATGGAACATTCTTCGCATCAGTGTGCTCTTTCATATTTGGAAAACTCATAATAAATTTCTCTTTTCTCAAAAACATAGTTCAGATGAATTTTCAATTACTGATAAGTGCACGGTTTATTCTAGTTTTTGGCTTCATATTTCATTTCAAGTGAATAAATTTCATATATATGTGGAGAATCTTCACGCTCTTATGCAGCACTGGTGTAATACCCCATGTACGGTCAATTGAATGCCTTCTATAGAGCCTTCTCGGTATTGCAAAATTTCTTGATCACGTTCTTGTTGGTGACTTTCCTCCCAATCTACAAAAGGTATTGGTATCAGTTATCTCCTATTCATTGAACCCAAGGAAATATTGGTATTAGTACATCTAATCATGATAGTGGCTAGGAGGTTCACCAGGTGGAGCTAGAGCCAGTTGTTGGTTGGGGAGATCCCATTCCCACGTGCCAAGTCGCTCCAACTAATGTGGTGGGTTGGGGTGTATCTGATGGCATTGATGGCTCTAATATAGGTGATAATGTTTGCACACCTAGGGAGGATGGGTGGCTCATTTTCATTCCTTCTAATATCGGTTGGCAGCATATGGAGGGTGAGGGACATTCACCTCGTGAGCATACCTCCCATGATTGACATGATTTAATGCATGCTTTTTGGTGTTGTGGTTGGTGATGAGTTTAACCCTATATTTTTTGAGTAATTACTTCCTAACTCAACCTGAGTTAGTGTGACTACCTATTGGGGTGTTCCTATCCACCCATTTATTTTTGGTTGTAAAGACTTGTATTTTTAAATTAATTAAAATTTTGGCCTTTACATTCAAAATATTATCCATCACTATCAAAATATACTTGTGTTCGGCTAACAAATTTGGATTGATTATGCCAATGAAATTCAATATCCATTACTAAAATGGTTCTTCTACAATTATTAGTAAAAGTGGCATAGTGGGATGCTTATTTTTTCCAACAAACCTCAAGAACTTGTTGCATGTTTTGAGCAAATTTGAATGCATCCGAGAATATGGATGACCAATAGAATCCTGCTCTCAAGACCTTGGCCAATGTAGTTTACCCTAATTAATATCCTCCTAAGAATCTAGTATAAAATTCTTCAATGATCTTCCTAGCCTTTTTTGGAGGTATGCATCTCAACAAAATCCCATCAAAATTCTTCCAATAGAGAACATTATAAATTAATGCATATTTTTTAGACTATAGCCTATACCTTTGTCTTTGGGATATCGTCAACCCTTTTGGACATCTACTAGAGTTGAATTAATGTATTAATTAGGTAATCCATGTATCTATATAATGCCTCCCCTTCTTTCGGCTATGTTGGACTTGCTTCTTCAATGAACAGGTTAGTATCTAATATTGCATATTTTGCGAATTGTTGGTAAAGTGCTCTTCCCCTTGCCAAATTTATCAGCTTAATTTCAACATCATATTCCTAAATTTTCATCATCCAACCTGCTCTTCTATCACCCAAATTCCCCTTGAATCACAAAGTTCCTCACATCTATATGCACTACATATACAATTTTTTTATTCCAAGACACAAAATACCTTAATTTTTTCAAGGATTTCATGATGACATATACTTGTTTTTCAATGAAATTGTATCTTTCTTCATGATCCTGCAATGTTTGTCTAAGGAATGTGATGGATCTCTCACTGTCATCTTCTCCTTTTTGGGTGAGGACTACTGCGTAGCTTTCTTCTGCTTGAAAAGCATACAAAATGAAGTCCTTGGAATAGTCTGGGTTGATAAGCACCGAGTCTCATGAAATGACTTCCTTGATATTTTGAAGGTATCCTTTCATATATTCTTCCATTTAAATTCCACATCATTTTTTAGCATCTTTGTCATAGGCTTAACTATTTGAGCAAAATCCAACATGATTTTTTGCACAAAGTTTATCTGGCCAAAGAATGATTGCAGTCCCATTTTGTTCAATGGCAAAGAAAGATCAAGAATAGATTTCACCCTATCTGGGTCAATAGCTAGCCCTACTTTAGATACATGTCCTAGGAGTTTCCCCTCTTGCACAATAAATACGGATTTATTTGGGTTTAGTGACACCTTGAACACTTTATATTTTTCTAAGACCAGCCTAAGATATTCCACATGGTCCTCCTTCTTGTGAGAAAAAATAGTCATATGATCCAAATAGATGATGATTACCTTGTTCACAAGTTCACCAAAATCCAATTACATTGCTCTTTGAAATGTAGCACTAGCATTAGATAGCCCAAATGGCATCCATTGATAAGAAAAATTTCCCCACTTAGTGGTGAATGCTATTTTGTGATGGTCTTCATCTCGAACCCATATCTGATTAAATCCAAAGAAATCATCCAGAAATGAGAATATCTTTGCTCTAGCCATTATTTCCTTCAAAAATATCTTGTTCAAATTTTGGAAACCAACACAAAGTTGAATATCCCCATTCGTTTTCTCATCGGGACTAGATTCACCACCCAAATGGAGTGTTTAATGGGATAGATTATCTTGGAATTCAAAAAATTTAGAAGCTCTTGTTTACTTAGGACTTCTATATTTGGATTAATCGACCTCTATTTTTTCCAGAAAGGTTTTGTATCAGGATCCAACTTAATGGTTTGTTGTATAGTATTCTTGCTATACACCTTGAGATCATCATAAGTCCAGGTTATGGTATCATATTTTCTACACAATGCCTAAATTTGGCCTTCTTCCTCTGAATATTGCATCCCTATTTTGAGGATCCTTTTAGGTAAAATTTGAACCCCTTTGTAGCCTTTGGTGTAAACTTTTATTATATGAATTACTGAAATATCACTACTATCAAATAGGATTTCAAGGGTTATCAACCCCTTTGGTATATGGTTATTTTTTAATTGGATGAGCTCTCCTTATTCTTCCTCATCTTCATCTTTAGATGATTTGTTAGTTGAACAATTCATTTCATGAATCAAGAATTCCACTATCTTCTCATCATGCTCGAATACTTGCCAAAAGACATATTTGTCTAGAATAAAAGATCTATACACCAATCTCACTATCTTTGCCATGTATATGACATTTGATATCAAGCAATAATTAGCCCCCATGGATGTTAGTATGTCAGCGTGAGTGTTTTGGTCCCTTGGAATTTTCTTGATATTCAAGGCCTCAAATATATCTAATAAATTCCATACTCTATTTTGGTAATATTTGAGATAGTATTGCTTGCTGATACATTTTTTAGTAGTTTGATTTATCATTAGTTCTAAATCTCTAGATATTTGTAGTTGCTTGGCTCCAATTTTTTCAGTATTTATTAAGCCTACGCACAATGCTTCATATTTTGTTGCATTGTTTGTGTAGCCCCATGTCAATCTATATGAGAAATATTTATCAAATCCTATGGGTTAGATCATGACTATACTAGCTCCAGTGCCATTTTTGCATCTTGCTCTATCAAAATAAAGCTTCCAAATCTGATTTTATGTGGGAACTCATTCATCCTGAACAACTAGCTTCTTTGCCTTTGGTTTTTTAATGATGTATGTGTCAATTCCAATCTCAATCATGGTGTTGAAGTCCTTTAGGAAGAACTAGTCCTCTATTTTAAGTTCTTCCAATACCTCTTCCATCAAATATGCTTCTTCAATCATTATACTAACTATATTGGCTTGTTGATTCCCTTCTTATAACCTCTCTATATGAAATGATGAGGATTTTTTAGAGTATACCTTGACTCTTCTACCTTTGTAAGGTATTTCCATGCGATAATAATCAAGGGAGAGGTAACCACCCTATTTGGTAGTAAACTCTCTAGATAAAAACATCCCAAAATATGGTTCCAAATCTATAACCACAATGTTTTGGATGACAATAACCTAAGGAAGCCTATGTAATACCATAGGGACGTCTTTGATTACTCTGATGGTTTTCATTGGAGTTTCATTTAATTGCAAAATATCAAGGTAGTTTCTTATATATTCCATATCCATGGCATCACACATAACTTTGGGTATAACTATAGTGGCATTCCCTGAATCAATCATGCAATTGTGGACCACCCATCCCTCCATTTCTAAGGATAAATAGAATGGAGATGGTATGTTTTTACCTACCCCTAATACAAGATTTTCTTGAGATAAATTTAGCTCCGAATGGATTTTGCTTTGATTCTTGATTGACCTGATGGAAGCTTAGATCAAACAAATCTACTCGAGGATGAGTAGAGCATCAGACATGTTGGCTTTTGAAGGAGTCTTCTTTAATTCTTTAACAATATTGAAGGTGCACATCTTAGACTGATTTTACTTATTCCTTGGAGGTTGCTCAAACTTGATCCTATACTCATGAGTGGATTTGATATACTAATGCTTGGTTAGATAAGGTTATCTTAACTTATCCCTGGCCTCTTCCTATGTCTCAACCCTCTTTTATTGAGTTTCAATCTGTTTAACCTCCTTTTGCTACTGGGATGGCTTATAGACAAGGCCCTTTGAAGGGTCTTCAATTTTAGTCTCCCTTTTATCTTTAATGTCCATAGGGATTTTAAAAAGGTTCAACTCCTTAGGGTTCACTTGTAAAGTCTTCTTTCGTGACCTTGTTAAGACATAAACCTATTCAACAACTGACATCATGAAGTTATGACTAATTTCTATGATCATATTGATATATCCCTTATGGGTCCTTTTTGCTTTATCAGTAGCTACCTTCTGTACATAATTTTGGTGCATCATACAAGTATTTTCCCCATGAGGATCATTACATGTGGAACACCAATAATTTGATTTATATGTAGATGTTTAAGGTTCTCCCTCTTCATCTACAAATATTGTATTGGATTTCTCAGGAGGTTTGCTAGTAAATACAGCTTGGTCCCTCACTACATATGGGAATATTTTGGGTAATTTCTTTCAACTTCCCTCCTCTTAATTTAGGTGATTTCATTAGTCAAACATTTCATTACAGTTTGTATTTCTTGGATAAGAGCAGCTTGTGGATTAGGGGTCGATAGTGCAGGTATTGCAAGAGGTGCAGGTAATGCTGGAAGAGTAGGCACAAATGAAAAATCCTATACCGCATGAGGATTGGACCATGGAGGTAAGTTTATAGTGGGTGTGATAGTAAGATAAGTGACACCTAAAATAGATGGCTGAGGCTAACTCTATGAAAACTTAGAAAAAAATTGGGTATTATAGGTTTGGGAGGTAGTCTTCCTACAACAATAAGAACTTTCTCTACCTTTATAGCTTCTTGGAATATTTGGGGAAATATTAAAACATTTTATTGCCTTATCATTAGACCTTGATTCGAGCTAAAATCTCTTAAATAATAATATAGGGATTGTTCATTTGATGCTCAAAGACCATCAAACACTCTCTTCCAAGTGCGGTTGAATCTGATATTTAAATCCACTATTTTCTCTTATAGATGCTTTTGTATCATCGTGAACTGAGTAAGCAAAGAGAATGGATTTTCTTTCTCATTGAACTCTTCTATTAGCTTGTCAGCTAGATTGGCCCAAGTGGTTATGTTGCCACTGGGAAGAGTTCTATACCAACACAATATTTTCTCTTTTAAGGATATGACTAGTAACCTTATCATTACATCCTCCTCCTGAATGTCGTGGATGGTTTCCAATGATGCAACATCCTGACAATGCTCATATGTTGTCTTCATAGTGCCGTCATACATTGGTAGAGATTTAAGAACCACTTGAGGAATAGGTTTTTTATTCAGGAGATTTAGAGGTCTTGTATTGTTCTAGTTAGGGAATTTTTTGTTCTCATTTTGAGCCATTGCTACTTGAGAAATAGTAGATGCTATAGGCGTAAGGTTAATATCACATTTATCCTCTATGAGGGATGAGGATGGGGTTGATTCAAATGTGAAAGGCTACTTTCTACCAAAGGATAGTTCAACAAATTCAACTGGTTATTTATATTGGCTAATCTTTTGCTTTGTAATCATGAAAAATAAGACAAAATTAGTATGAATTTCTAGGTTTATGCTTTAACAAAATCACCAGGTGAATTGAGAATAAAATTCACTATTGTGGGAAATTTGGATATCCTTAATAAATGATTGTCACACTATCAAATTTCCTATATCACAAAATAGTATGCAAGATCTGGTAAACTTGCCTCTTTAACCTGAAACTATGAACTCTTAAATGGACTAGGTTGGTTCAGGATACCCCATTATGAGCCTTATCTATGATTGTTGTTAAAATTTATGCTCAACCAGATTTTAGTGGTGTGTTATTATTTTTAAATGATGACCAAGATTTCTATGATGTAGACCGGTGCCTAATCTATAGGGTAATTATATCAGAAATTAAAATTATCAAGGAAATAATGAAAGAGAAAAGATAATTTGATTTGTTTATATCCATTTAAATTATGTAATGAATACAAACGATTAACTAATGAAAGAATGCGCTATTCATATATTCAAATTATATAACATATAAATAGGTAACACACACATTGTACAACATAATGCAAGAAGGAAGAGATCAAAATTTGTATTAAATTTCATGAAAATATTACAATAAGAGTCTGTCAGAGTACCAAGATTTCGATGAAATCTAATATTATTATTTTCTTTGCTCAAATAATGTAACAGAGGAACCAACTACTCTCAATCCTAATGAAGTGATTAACAACTTCAAATATATGATCTAGTCACCAAAAATAATCTCAACTGGTTGGATGCATCCTTTGGGATTCCTGCACAAATGGGGAAATAATAATACTAGGACAAAGAAAAGATAAACTTTAGGAATACAATGACCTAAAGATAGGGTACTCTAGTATACCTCTATTGCAAAATTTTATTGTAGATGCTTGATGATGAATTATGGTCGTTGTAGCTCCTTTTGTAGCCTAGTTGTCCAAAATTCAGTTACAAGTACTTGGTGCAGGTTCATCCATGTGTGGTTATATTGTATTTTCATATCCTTGAGTGTGTTACAATAAAAACCAGTATGTTACAGGTTGTCAAAATTCGTATCAAACTACCATATGTCTCAAATTGTGTCATTTGTTATTGCGACTCATTGTCTCGGCTTCCTCGACTCTGACTATTTTTATTTGAATGGAGCTCCTAGGTGAGTGACTATTTAGATTTTTTGTGCTTTGTTCTATGGTAGACCAGGCATTGGCTTTGGTTTTGTCTTATTTTATGAGCAAAATATAATACTTTTTTTATTTGTAAAATTTAAACTCCTATTTGTCCTAGTCATCATATTTTCTAGTCTGTAATTGAGTCTGGACAAGTTTTATCTTATTGCAAACATCCTTTTAAAGTGAATTAAAGGGTTAACCAACACACTCGGAAAGGGAGAAAAGAAGAAACAAGATATAACTAAACAAGGTGATTGTGATATTATGAATGGGAGATGAAATATTTGAACACAATGGACCTCATATTGTACATAAAATGTGTTGTAATCACAATGACACTGAGAGGGGGGGTGAATCAGTGTGTTCTTTAAAAACTTCTAAAACAATTAGATTATAAAACCAGCAGCAGTTTAAAGCAGATAAAAGAGATACTAAATGCATCAAGAAAGCATCACACATAACACAGCATTTTAACGAGGTTCACCAATGTGGCTACTCCTCAAAAATACTTCTTGGACTACCATCCAAATCCAGTCAATGCAAAGCTACAACTTTACATAATCCTTTACCAGCACCAACTGGAAGGAGCACCAACCCCTTAACTTTATCTGCTTCAACATAATGGAGCACCAACTCCTATTTTACCAAGCACCTCATCGGAAAGAGGCACCAACCCCTTAATTTGCCGAACCAATCGGACAAATTGTTTACCAAACACCAACTGGAAAGAGGCACCAACCCCTTAATTTGCCAGGACCAACTGGACTTCAATATTGAATAAAAAAAATGTTTGACATATACCTTTGTTATTGCAAGACTCTAACTGGTCTACATCACCTTTGCAATCTCTATGCACTTTGCTCTCTCTTGCACAATCACTTCACACAGTCTGCTGCACTGCTATAGCCGTACTTTGCAATCAACTTTGCCCTTCGCGCTTCTCTGCACACTCTGCTTTCTTTGTGCACACGCTTCGCACACTCTATGTCATTTCACATTCTGCTCTCTGCTCAACACGAACTTCACTTTCACAAACACTATGCTCGCATTCGCACTTTATCTTTACACCCCTCTATATCTCTCCACGTTCTCTGCTGCAACTTCATAGAAATATTACTTCTACAGCCAGCACACTATCATTTCACACTCGAAACACGACTTCTGCATACCGCGTTCTTATCTTCTCTTTGCACCACTCACTCTGTTGCACCTTCCATGAAATCTCACTTCTACCATCTACGTATTTTTGCCTCGGACTTTAAACACGCCGTCTGCATATCGCTCTCTTTGTTCTCGATCAGTCGATATGCACTCACTCACTATCTCATCGTTGTGATCTCTTTTCTTTAACTCCAAAGAACTATCACCGACTTACACTCTGCTGCACATGAACTTCATTCGCATATATCGCATCACGCCCACACTCTTCAACCTTGCAACAGTCCCGCATTTTTATAGAAGAGAATATCCCATCAAAACATTCTCAAACATGTCGATTGCAACCCTAATTAGGTCAACATGAAACCCTAGAATTTTTCGGTTGCTTAACCTTGCTTTGTCAGCAGGAAACCCTAATTGATCCGTTGCAAAACCCTAGCAACGTCGGCTTTGAAAACAAGCCGGTGAACGCATTTAATTTAATTTTAAAATATTAATTTAAATTTTAAATAAATAAATAAAATTTAAACTGGATATTTAAAATTAAATATCTTCATCATCGGAGCACCTTTTTCAACAAAACAAAGAGCTAACTTGGGTTTTAAGAAAAACCCATTTCAAAACTACTGACCATGGATTTAAACAAAACCTATAATTTAGTCTGCCTTGGTTTTCACAAAAACCCTTCCACTCTTTGACATCAATGACAACATCAACACTTGAGCAAGGGCAATGTACCCAAGGTACCCAAAATTGCCAACAATCTCCCCCTTTGTCATTGATGGCAACCCTTTACTAAAAACACATCTTCAAGAGCCAAAACTGAAATCAATCTCTTTGAAGTTTTGCTCCCCCGACTTGAAGCTTTCCTCTTCACTTGAAGCTCTCCCCCTTACTCATATCTCTCCCCCTTTGTCATCAATGGCAAAGGGCCACCTTTGGGGCTCGAAACTAAGAATGAGCCTCTTAGCTTAGTCCCTCCCCCACCTCCTGATGAGGTGATTAATTATGGGGTGGGAGTAAAACTCCCATTAGGCACTAATCAACATCAACGTCTATAACTTCCTTGTCGGGTCTTCTCTTGAACTCTTTGACCATATTCTTGTTCCCTATCATTGTTCTGATCCTTGGACCTGATCATGCCATTGTTCCTGTTCCTATAATCTGGAATTTCAACTCTGCACTCGTCCGACAAGTGTGACTTTTATTGTTGCACTTATAACAAGTAATAGTGTTGTTTCTTTTAGGCATACTTGTTCTTTGAATCCACATGTTTCGACTAAGCCGCTTCGACTAAACCTGTTTTGACCAAGCCTGTTAGTGTGATGTTCTTTTGTTTTAAACGAAACTCTGGTCTGTTTACCCTTCTGACATGAAGCACACATACTATTTGTAGGTTTTTTAATGATTGGAATATCTCTCACTGCTTGTTTAGCGCTAATTCTTACCAGATTATCAAAACTTATGTGTCCAAGCCTCTTATGCCACAACCAGTTCTCTTCTTCTTGTCCCATGAAGCACATACCTTCTAAAAACTCTGAGAGTGTGTACATATTTCCAGACGTCCTTGAGCCGGTTGCTATTAATTTCCTACTGTTTATTTTTTTGACTTCACAACCATGCTTCTTGAAAACTACTTCATGTCCTTTGTCACGGATTTGACTCACACTCAATAGATTATGTTTCAAACCATCCACATATAAAACTTCCTCTGACTTGATCTTTCCTTCACTAATTTTGACCGTTCCTTTACCTATTATTTTGGCTCCGTCATTGTTGCCGAATTTTATAGAACCACCCTCATACTTTTGTAGATTTTTGAATTTCTGTTTGTCACCTGTCATATGACTTGAGCAACCACTATCAAGAATCCAAGGAACATGTTTATTCTGAGCTCTAAAAGCTGTCTGCACTATTAAAGAATCTTGTTCTTTCCTAAGCTATTCTTTTTGTTTCCATTCTGTTTTAACTGTGGTATTGGGTTCTAGCTGTGACTTCCCCTTTTTAGAATTTTGCACATATCCTTCAGTATAAATTCTATTTTGTTTTGCTCTATACGGTTGAAATCTGCTTTCATGAGGTTGATATGAAACGGACATACTACGACAATTTCTGGCAATATGACCAAAGTTGTGACACTTAAAACACTCTACTGCATAACTCATTAAAGGAGCAAACGCATTTCTACTAGTGAAACTTCTTGGACCTACGTTGTATTTGCAGTCAACAATTTTATGCCCATAAACATTACACTTGAAACAAAAACCATAGAAATAATGATTAAACCTGAAAGATGGTCTTGGCCAGGTTGTTGCTGGAGCCTTGGATCTTCTATTCTTTTGATGTGTGACCTTAGTAAAGCCATCATTGTCAGCTGCTATTTCAGGTCTGGCATTATATCTTTCTTTTGCCTGATTCTTGTCTTTGTTCTTTTCACTTTCAACATTGCTTGCTTTTGGTCCAGTTGATGATTCTCCTTCAGAAAAGCCGAGACCAAATTTGATACCTGTGGATCTTTGATCGCTCGAATTTTGTCCAATTTCATCGAGCTTTCTTCACAGTTTTACATGACAGTTGATTTTTTGATCCAGCTCTTGTATCTGTATTCGAAGACTCACATTTTCTTCTTCCAATTTGTCTGCAGTGGTCTATCTTCATGGATACCTGTATTTCCAGATCTTTCAAACATTTTCTTGTATTCTTCAGTCTGTATTTTTAAACTGGCAATAATGTTGTTTGCATCCTTAAGTTTCCTTGACAATTTTTCATTCTTCTTTTTCTCCGATTCCCATTCCGTAAGGGCAGACACTAGCTCACCCTCTAAATCAACTTTAGCCTCAACTTCTTCAACTTCAGAGTTCATTCCTTCTACCATTTTTGGTTCAATTTTCTCAACCATAGGAACTAAAACTGGCTGGGATGCCTTTTTGGATGAGGATCTATTCTTCTTAGCCATTGTGTACTAATCCAAGATCAACCCTGACTGATTTAGCCAAAATTGGGAACCTGGCTCTGATACCAATTGTTGTAATCACAATGACACTAAGAGGGGGGGTGAATCAGTGTGTTCTTTAAAAACTTCTAAAACAATTAGATTATAAAACCAATAGCAGTTTAAAGCAGATAAAAGAGATACTAAATGCATCAAGAAAGCATCACACATAACAAAGCATTTTAACGAGGTTCACCAATGTGGCTACTCCTCAAAAAGACTGCTTGGACTACCATCCAAATCTAGTCAATGCAAAGCTACAACTTTACATAATCCTTTACCAGCACCAACTGGAAGGAGCACCAACCCCTTAAATTTATCTGCTTCAACAGAATGGAGCACCAACTCCTATTTTACCAGCACCTAATGGAAAGAGGCACCAACCCCTTAATTTGTCCAGAACCAACTGGACAAATTGTTTACCAACACCAACTGGAAAGAGGCACCAACCCCTTAATTTGCCAGCACCAACTGGACTTCAATATTGAATAAAAATAATGTTTGACATATACCTTTGTTATTGCAAGACTCTAACTGGTCTACATCACCTTTGCAATCTCTGTGCACTCTGCTCTCTCTTGCACAATCACTTCACATAGTTTGTTGCACTGCTACAGCCAGACTTTGCAATCAACTTTGCCCTTCGCGCTTCTCTGCACACTCTGCTTTCTCTGCACACACGCTTCGCACACTCTGTGTCGTTTCACATTCTACTCTCTACTCAACACGAACTTCACTTTCACAAACACTATGCTCGCATTCGCACTTTATCTTTACACCCCACTATATCTCTCCGCATTCTCTGTTGCAACTTCACAAAAATATTACTTCTACAGCCAGCACACTGTCATTTCACACTCGAAACATGACTTCTGCATACCGCGTTCTTATCTTCTCTTTGCACCACTCACTCTGCTGCACCTTCCATGAAATCTCACTTCTACCATCTACGTATTTTTGCCTCGGACTTTAAACACGCCGTCTGCATATCGCTCTCTTTGTTCTCGATCAGTCGATACGCACTCACTCACTATCTCATCGCTGCGATCTCTTTTCTTTAACTCCAAAGAACTATCACCGACTTACACTCTGTTGCACATGAACTTCATTCGCATATATCGCATCACGCCCACTCTTCAACCTTGCAACAGTCCCGCCTTTTTATAGAAGAGAATATCCCATCAAAACATTCTCAAACACGTCGATCGCAACCCTAATTAGGTCAACATGAAACCCTAGAATTTTTCGGTTGCTTAACCTTGCTTTGTCCACAGGAAACCCTAATTGATCCGTTGCAAAACCCTAGCAACGTCGGCTTTGAAAACAAGCCGGTGAAAGGCTTTAATTTAATTTTAAAATATTAATTTAAATTTTAAATAAATAAATAAAATTTAAACTGGATATTTAAAATTAAATATCTTCATCATCGGAGCACCTTTTTCAACAAAACGAAGAGCTAACTTGGGTTTTAAGAAAAACCCATTTCAAAACTGCTGACCATGGATTTAAACAAAACCTATAATTTAGTCTGCCTTGGTTTTCACAAAAACCCTTCCGCTCTTTGACATCAATGACAACATCAACACTTGAGCAAGGGCAATGTACCCAAGGTACCCAAAATTGCCAACAAAATGGTGATGAGGGGGTGTGTGAAAATAAAATATAGCAACAATCAAGAGAGAATGCCTAAAAATAAGAGGGCTATGATGTATTTATAGGTGGGAGGTTGAAGTAGCACTAGGGTGTTGGGAATGGGAGGAAAAAGGGAATGGAAAATTAGAACTGGAGGTACACAAATTAAGAAAACCATAAAAAATAAAGTACCTCCATAACTATATTTTATCATAGTGCTACCTCTGTAACTATATTCTATCGAGGTGCATGTTTACTTCTAATGTAGATAGATTGCTAAAGCTTAGACATCCATCTATCTTTGTTGCACCCTTTGCATCTCTTATCCTTATGGCACAAGAGCTATACCACTCCCCTTTCATTCTTTAACTCTCTATTTGCACACTATGATCCATCTTCATTACTAAACTCTTTGCTTGAGAAACTTCCTTCATATAGAGTTGAATGAAAAAGAAAGATTTCATAATCTAATAATGAAAAAATCATGTTATATAAATTTAAGGATATTTGGCTTACTTGAACTGGTACTAGTACATTGGTTAGGCCCATCATTCATGTAAGCTTTCTTTGTGCACTCCTTGTTAGCTTCAATATGACTTAGGATTTTGAGTACTTTCTTTGTGCCAAAGGTATCTTATATCGAGGATGAACTGTAGAGATCTATGATTACAGTTGATTATGGATTGCAATGCCTATGAGAACTAAAAAATCCTCCTTACTAGTATTTAATTATATTACTTGAGTTTTTGACACATGTTTTCTCTCATTTGGGCACTTTGGTGTTGTCATCAAAATTCATTATTATAGTTGATCTACTACTTTCAAGCGTAGGCAAGTAGCACTCACATCTAAACCATCTATTTCTTCTTTGGTGGGCTTGATTTGAGCCATTCAATTTTGGTAGATCATTGGATAATGTTAAGGCTTTAGCACTCAAATTGAGTATCACCACGTACAAACAGGGCCTTGACATCATTGGCTTAGATTAGGTATTTGACTGAAAGGGATCTGAATTACTTATTAAATAGGAATGAGACCTATTTCATTTCACTTTACATCATGGTATAATTCATGGAATAGTTTTTGTGATGGTCCTTTCCTTGTCCTCTACTGTTGACCAATCACCGAAGAATGCCAAATTCTAGCGAACCAATCACGAGTGAGCATCAAATGGGCGGGCAAGTCACACTTTACACTCGAGTCTCCTTTATTTTATTTTATTACCTTCTCCTTGTGCCTCTGGTACAAAATTTTCAACTTCCTTTATCATGTTGTTGACTTGCTTGTATCCTAGTACTATCCAATTGTCCTCGTTCACCATGGCCTAGTGAACCAATTGCTAACAAGCACCCTTAGCTAGCAACCAATGAAGAATTACTTTTCTGACCTTAAAGTAGGAATTATAATTTTTTTTTATCTTTAGTAAATGATGGATGTAGGGGTGGATTTTATTAAGGTCTAATCCTAGGTAAAGGTAAAGAAACTATTATGTATTCAAAGCCATTGAAAACTTAGGAGGATGGAGGTTACACATATGTTATGAATAAAATACGACAATGTAACATAGGCTTTAACATAGGTGGTTTTAATGGGTATGGTGGCAAAAGGGGAAATTTGGCTAGCGATTAACCTCAGGTATATGTGAATACTAATTAAATATTATATGGGATCATGGTCTAACCAAGGGGAAATATTGAATGGTTTGATGTATTTATGAAAATGATATAATGTGGATTCAAATTTAATGTTTATGGGGTAAAATATGATACTTTATGAATGGTTAAGGTGATGTGATATGAAGGGAAATTATTTAGAATTGTGTACCTTATTATTATTTTTGTGCACCCTGGTGAAACCATACTCATGGTGTTTGCTATTTTTTCCTCATGCATCGACCAATTGCCATGCAATACTACTTCAACGACCAATCACCAAAGAGCGCCCAAGGTTGGTGAACCAATTCCTTTCGAGCATTGAGGTCAAAAAAAATTATTTTCTTTTCCTTTTTAGTTTCGTCCTACCTGTGGTACAACCTTGATCATTTATATTCTAAGAAGCCACCTCATTTTTATTCTAGTTTCAACCAATCGTTGGAGTACGCCATGACCCGATGGACCAATCGTTGGAGAGCGCTACTAGTTGGCGGGCCAATGAGATTTATTCATTAATTTGGGTACTTTTGTTTTATTTCTTCCTAGCTTTTTTATGGCACAACTCAAGGTGAGTCACTATGGTGCCACCTCGTTTATCCTTTAGTGCTAACCAGTCACCAAGCTATGCAGAGAGAGCGGGCTAATCATTGAAGTGCGCTAGCATGGGATAGACGAATAATTGTCAAGCACTTCTAGCTGATGGACCAATAGGAAATTTGCCTTTTGATATTAGGGAGAATTAATAAAATTTTAAAACTTAGGTTTAATGGAGTTGACAAAAATAGGTGCAGACATGAATTCTCCTAAAGAAAATTCCTAGGTGAGATGAAGTCATTATAAGGTTGAAAAGGGGGAAATATTCACTACGTGGTCATGACCCTCAATACCTTAGAAAAAATAAAGATGAGGTGGATTTAGGGAATATCGTGGTCAACATCAAGACTTAGAGAGAATGAAATAGCTACTATAGGTAAACTTAGGGAAAATGGTATGGGTGTTTAAATTTTTTTGTTTGGTCAGACCTAGGTAGATATGAACATAGAAGAATATTTAAAGGGATGTGATTTTATGGGTACGAAGGCCTAATGGAAAATGTAGTGATTTAATATTTGGTGTGATGAATACATGTGACATATCTTATGAAACTATGATCTAACAAAATAAATTATACAATGGTTTAATAAATTGATGAATTGATATAAAATGAAAGCCTAGTGAGATGGATTTAATGGGTAAGGGATTTTAGGAAAACATGAAATGAATGATGAAAATATTTGCTAATGTAATGGATTAGGGGAATAATCCTCAATGAAAGTAGGTGAATGAATTATGTGTATATATAAGAGAGTGTTAATGTATGGAGTAAATATAGACATATTAATAAATTTGAATGGATGGAAGTAGATTTGGCAAGATGGATGGGTATTGAATGGTTTCACAAAGGGAATGTGGGGTGGATTTCATGAATCATGAATTAAAATAAATATAAAAAAAAGTAAAAAAAAATCTTAATCACCTAAAGGACTAGACACAAACTGAGATAGACTGATCTATAAAATAAAGACATGACTAGAATAAAAACAAACTAAAATACCAACTTTTTTTTTGGTAAAAGGTAGACACAAATAGTTCATTTTAACTATTCTCAATCATTGGGGTGGTACAATTTTAGGTGTTGGCCATTTATTGGAAACTGCATTAGTTTCCTTTGTAGGGTTTGCAACCTATAAGTATGTCGGTCCACTTTCTGGATGATCTGGTAAGGGCATAACCATTTTGGTTCTAGCTTTCTTTATCCCCTAGCTTATCATTCTTTGGGCCCCAATATAACACTATATCTCCTTCTGAAAATAGCTTTCCTGTTAAATATCTAAACTATTTTTTGAGTTTCTTAGATCATTTTCATCAAGGCATCTCTTCTATCCTATTTTAGTTTGACAATATGATCAAGCCTTATCTACAATAGTTATAGATTCTTATGATTTTGAAGCAATAAATACAAGGCAGGTCTTTCTACTTGTGGAGGTAGCAAATATTTTTCTCCATAAACCAGTTTGTATGGTGATTCCTATTGCTCTTTTAATGGAAATCATATCTCTCCACAAAGCATACTTCAGTTCGTTATCCCAACTTCTCTTATTCCTACCTAAGGATCTTTTGATTCTTGTGATGAGATTCTTATTAGAGGATTTGGCTAAGCCATTTTATTGAGGATAGTAGTTTGCTAAGTGTGATAATTTAATGTTGTATTTACTATAAAAATCAACCATTTTAAATGATGTAAAATACTTGACATTATTAGTTACTAATTACTCTAGGTACACCAAACCTGGTCAAAATATTCTCTTCTAGAAATCTGATGATCACCTCTGTGGTTGACCTTTTCAATGGAGAAGCCTTCACCCAATTGGTAAAATAATTAGTTGCAATTATTATCCATCTAGGACCACTGAATAATTAGGATTAATTTCCCCTATCAGGTCTATCCCCTATTGAGTAAATGGAGCTTCTACCACCATAGGTATTAATGGCATGGCAAGCAACTTCTTTTTACCATCAAATATTTGGTAGATTTGGCACTTTCTCATAAACATGTGTACATACCTAAATATGGATGGCCAATAATAGCCTGCTCTCATTATGTTGTTAATTATTTATTTAGGTGTAAAATGCCCCCCATAAAATCTAGTATGGAATTCTTCAATAATCCCAGGAACTTCATTCTGAAAAAGACAGAGTAATAGTACACCACTTGGGTGCTTCCAATATAATTTATCATCCTGAATATAATATGTTTGTGCTTGCTACTTAATACTTCTCATTCTATTTTGTGAAGTACTAATTGGAAAGAAAAAGGACTTCATATAAACGAATATGCCTTTGTACCACTCATCTTCAAAACACTTTGTTCTAGCATTTTATTGTACAATTGTTGTTATAATAGTATTGTTGAAATCTTCTCCACCTTTGAAGAACACAAGATTATACTGAGAGGGGGGGGTGAACAGTATAAGACCACTTTTTACTTTTATTTCCCAATAAATATTATGCAATTAATATATAGCAATATCAACAGTAGTAATCAAGTAATGTACAAAACACCATATTGTAGCACCCTAAAATTGGCACAGTTAAACCCTTAGTAAAAAGATAAAAATTTGAATTTTAACCTCGAAACCGCCCGTTAACCGCTCCCCCCATTTTTCGTGCCATTTTTAGGAGTTGTTTTGACCGTTGGACGATATCGTCGCCGATCGGACGAAATCGTCCCCGATCGGACGAATTCGTTCGAAACAGAATGTCCAGACGATTTCGTCCCAAAACCAAATTTTCATAATTAGCTTCTGTTTCAACAACCTCTCCAACTTGGGCAGAAGCGTGTATGCGTAGTTGGAGATTCCTCCGTTGGAGATCTCCCAGATTGGGATGATCCCCAACCTCCTAACCTCCCCCTAATCCTATATAAACTGGGATTTTCTCAGTTTATCCCCCTACCTGGATCTCCTCCTAACTCTCTCCCTGGTTGATTTTCCCTACCATTTAGCTTTACTATGTTAAGACGTCCTATCTATCATTTTTGCACTCGTAGTTTTAAGTTTTCATTACAGGTTTTCACTGTGCTTCAGCTGGAGGAAGCTCGGATCGTCGCAGGCGATTCCAGATGATTTCGGATGATCTTGTCGTAGATCGGTGATGATCTCGTACGATTGGAGGTGATCTCGACTGCAGTTCAGATTGGGGGCAATCAGAGCCCTGAGTTTGCATTTCTCATCTTCCTTCCTTATTTTATTATGCATTAGCTTGATTATTTTCATTCTGCATCCTGGAGTTCACCTCATTTAGCATAAATGCATGATAAAGTTAAAATAAGTTATTAAAACAATGCATTTCCTTTAAATCTGGTATCTAGATTTATCAGTTAAGCATTTATACTCTCATTTCTATCATTTTACATTATTCTTGCAGTTGCATTTTTGGTTTTTGGTGTCTATTTCTATGATTGCAGGTTTCTAAGAATTCATCGAATTCATCAGATCGACGATGATCTTGTCTGATCTCAGATGATCACCTATGATCTGGGATGATTCTGTACAATTGCAGATGATCCTATCATATTCAGGATGATCTGGACTCCTACAAGCTTCAGAATCTTCATCAGACATCCGGAATCAGGTGCATTCTTTCTCATTTAACATATTCCTTATATTTAGGATTCATTCATGCTTTCTGTATTCATATAAATCAGCATTTTCATATAGAATAGCTTAGATTCATTTTGGCCAACCTAGGAATATGAATGATTGAGTATAAAATGAACACATCAAACCCATTCTCAACCTAGGCATGGAAAGCGCCACTCAAAGTTTCCTGGTGAACCCCACCATCCGTCAAAAATTCACCCTTATACCCCTCCCCGAGAGGCACGACCTTCAAAGGGCCTCTCAGTCCGAGGTATTGTCCCATCCTTCTCGCATCCCCCTTCCGGGCATGGATCCTATAGCCTGAAGGTAAGGGTACAAAAAATTTGGGTCAGTACATTTTGGTGAACCCGACGTGAAACTAAAAGCCTTTTGAAAACAAAAAAAAAAAAATTATTATTAAGTAACATCTAGAATCATTAGACAAACAATTAAAGTTGCATGTCATATTTAGATGGTAGATTATAATAAAAGATGAGTTGTCACCATAAATGTTGAAAATCAATTAACAGCCATAGAGATTACTTCTGTACTTAGAGTACCTCAAATAAATAGGGTCCAACCTTTGTGGGACGAACTTGATAGGAGATTGGGTATCATTGAATCTAGATCTGTAGAACTTAGGCAAATTAAGAGGTTTGTCCTAGATAGAATCTTGGATCCCGATCAGGTGACTTTGTACCATGAACTTCAGAGAGCTTGCCATAGGTGGTTAGCAGATAAAAGAGCACTTGTGTCTTCAGAATTGTACACCTTTGAGGAATACCTTGAGAACGCAGTTGTAGTACATAAGTTTCTATCTCGTATAGAGGATCAAGAAGTCATTCTTACGGATAGAAAAATATGGAATAGAGTTCCTAGAGCTATGTTATATCGAGAGTATTGCCATGAACTTTATTTCTACAAGTTAGAGTCCGAAACAGATCATATTACTATAGCACACTTTGTCAAATTCTTGAAAAACCATTTCCAATTTGAAGAGGAGCATTTCATGACTCCTCGATGAACTTGATCCTATTAATGATATCCATAAACTATTTATAGAAAACTAAGTCATTCTTTTTACTATTGTTATTCTTTTTGCAACTAGAATGCTATTTGTTATCTTTATAATAATATTATAAAACACAAAAACAAACAAAAAAAACATTTCCCTTTTAAGTATTATAGTAGGTATATAATTAAAATATATACCTCTCAAACCTATCGCATATATATATATATATATATATATATATATATATATATATAAGTATATATATTTTCTGAAATCTAAGTTTAAGCACAATGCCTAGACTTAGGAATGGAAAACAGACTGAAGAAGAAGAAGATTGGTTAGGAAAACCATTAAATAACCCAGATATCCTTCCTGAAGACCAAGTTCAGGAAGAAGAAACCCTAGACCAGCAAGAAGAAGAGCTTGCTGTAAGAAATGAACAAGAAGAAAATGTTAGAGAGGAAGGATCCTCATCCCCTAAAATGTCTCCGGGAGGAGCTGTCACTTTTGAAAACATGGAACAATTCTGGAAGTTCATTAATACTAATATTGGTGTTCTTAATAGAGCAGTCCATATGGACAAGGATCGAATTAGTGACACTCAAGCAACTCTAGAAGACGTATTTCACACACGCACTAATCCCTTGTCCTTTATTGATCAAGAGAGTGATCAAGCTGGACCATCCAATTTGGATATGGCCGCTATAATCCAGAACATGCAACAACAACAGGTTACCCAACCATCTAAAGTGCCTGTTAGCAAGCCTAGGGTTATTCCCACACAAAAGAAACCATCATTTACTACTCTATTTCGCCAAGCTATTGAGCAACATACTTCAAATCAACAAAAGCCCAAAACAAAACCAAACACCAATTACCAACAATCTGGGATACAACATAATACTATTACAAATCCCCTTCATAATGCTCTTCCTACCAACACTTTGCATAATAGCAATATAGCATCTAATCCTTATGTCACACCGTCATACACTCATAAATCCCATGCCTATGTCCCACCGAACCAATATGGTGGACAAACTAGTAATCTTGAAGCCATGGTGAAACAGTTAGTTTCCCGCATGGACCAGATAGATCCCTACCATCCCTCGTACAATTATCGAGAGATGTGTAGTCAGCCTTTAGATCCTATAGTTGTAGCACAACCATATCCTAAACATTTTCCTATGCCTATCCTGCCCATATATAAAGGAACGGAAGATCCCATAGAGCATCTTCGTATGTTTAGGATAGCATGTCATGATATATCACATGATGACTTATTATTGCTAAAAATGTTCCCAAAAAGTTTAGGAGGAATGGCATTAGAGTGGTATTATCAATTACCCACTAATTCTTTGAGGAATTTCGAAGAAAAAGCTGAGTCTTTTGTTCATCAATTTAGTGCCTACATCGAAAGGCATGTGACCATTAAAGACTTGTACAACTTAAAACAAGACAAAGATGAATGCTTTGCTGATTTCCTAGCTAGGTGGAGACAGTTGATAGGAAAATTGCACTTTGTGTTACCTTATAGGGAGATGTTGGACATCTTTATTAATAATTTACAAGACCAACTATCTTACGAATTATCAACTGCTACCTTGACCACCTTCGATCGGGCTATAGACTTAGCCAGATGAGTGGAAGATGCTCTCATTAGGAGAGGACAGCTTAAAAAGAAAGACGATGAGAAAACATCCAGAAATCAATATAAGAATAAACAAGTTGTGGGTGATGGAGTCACCGATAGTAGAAATATTGCTAATGTTAATGCTGCGAAGACAACGGAGAAGTTTATACTGAAACCTCCCGATAAACCTCCTCGAGAATTTACTAGGTTAAATCAACCTTTATCAACCATTCTACCACAATTATTAGAATGAGGTTTGATTCAATTACCAAATATCCGGGAACCTGATCCAACTATACCCGGATACAGAGTTGATTTACACTGTGACTTCCATAGAGGACCTGGACACACTACCAACTCTTGTAAAATATTAAAACATAAAATACAGGACTTAATTGATAACAATGAGATGGAGGTGCAAGCCTTTCAACCTAAGCAAAATCCTCCTAATAATGCTCAAAATAACATCCCCCAAAACTAGAATCAGAATGCCAATCAGTCATTGGACATATTTCAACATCCTTTACCAAAACATGGCAAGGAAGTGGCTAATCAAATTGAACATCATAATGTTCCCCCTCCTACCCGATATGTAGGGACTATTAGTGGGCATTTACCTATTCATGATTTGGAAACCTTTGACACAACTTTATCCATGGTTACAACCAGGCCTCTATATAATATGTAGATACCTGATCTTAGTGATACAGAATATGAGACTGAGAGTGATATGGAAATCACATCAAATCAATCGAATAGCTCTGAAGATGAATCGGATCCTATTCTCCCTATCACAAGTTATATGGTTCCAGAAGAACCATTTCCAAGAAGAGTCACTACTAGACCATCGTCTCACCAATTCCTTTCTAATGAGCAAGCCATAAATGCTAGACCAAGACCCATTCATCATCCGTAGAATAATATTGTGGGTACCATCGAAGTTGTTACTAGACAACAGGCTCAAAACTCTCAACAAGATCAAATGCAGAATGATGGATCAGCTCCATTTGTTTTGAAGGTTCCTAATAAAGGGAATCAGGCACCTAATGTTCAACCTAAACCTCCTTATAATATTAATGAGCAACTATCAAATATTATAGCTAGAATTTCTCTTTTGGACCTTTTAAGATCTTCTCCTACACATAGAGATGAATTAATGCTTACATTAAGCCAGATGATGGTACCACAAGACATTCAACCCGAAGCCATGGCCAATACTATAATAACTCGTGAAGTTGATTGTATTGACTTTCGGGATAGAGACATACCGCAACATAGTTTACATAAGGATAACCCCTTATATATTACTGCCTTAATTGGAGATGTAGCAGTTAAACGAGTCTTGATTGATAATGGTTCATCTTTAAACATCTGCACTTTTGACTTCTACCAAAGATTTGGGTTTAGAAGTGAGGAAATGAAAAGAACTGATATGATCATAAAAGCCTTCAATGACGAAACACAAGAAACGTGTGGAGTTATTACCATCCCATTGCAGGTTGGTCCGAGAACCTTGGATACGACCGTGTTTATTGTACATTGCCCTGCATCATACAATATACTCTTGGGTCACCCTTGGATCAACGCGATGCGAGCCGTTCCCTCAACTTTACATCAATGTGTTAAATTCGAATTTAAGAATCAGTTGGTTACCATTCATGGTGATCCTAGACCCTTTGATATGTGTGCTTTGGCTAAACTTGTTGGAGTTCAATTTTGCCCTGCTCTGTCATCCACACATCCTAATTCTCATTATCCATCTAAACATGTGAAACACACACCCACAACGTCATCTACTTCTTCTCCATCAGTTCCACCCCTACATACAACTCAACCATCCTCTAAACAAACCACATTAGGACCTCAGAAAGATCCTAATCCCACAACCAATGCCTCTTGTTCTACTCCTATAACTTCTATACCTATAATAGACCCATCTATCGACATCTCTACAACATCTACATCCACCAAAGGCATAGTTTCCGCATCAGAAGATGTAGGAAATGTTCCTTCTACCTCTTATGCTCTTACTGACGAGCTCTTACCCGATTTATCTAAAATTCTTATATCAGAGAAAATGAATGCTTCTATGCAAGATTCCCTTATTTTAAATAATTTGCCACCATCTCCTCGTACCTTGGGCCTCCCATAGCCTATGGGAAGTATTTACCAAGTCGGGAGCTGTGCTTTTATTTATAAGGGATATGACTGGGGTAGAATACCCAGAAACATCAAGACTCATTATGATGGATATGCTCGATGTTATTTTACTAATGAGTATATTAAAGCCAAATCTATAATGCTTAAATTGGGATATAAAGGGAAAGGTTTAGGACCTTTCCAAAATGGTATGAAAGAACCTTTTGAGGTAGAACCGTGGCCCACCCGATGTGGTGTGGGCCTATTTCCTAGTAAAGGTCAGCCCTTCCCATTTGAGGATGATGACCATCTCATATCTTATCAAGATTATTTAGATGAACGCGATGCTTTGCGTTTAATGAATAAGCCATTCACATGTAATATGCTATCTATAGCTTACCCTGAGATGATCACTGAATCCGACGATGAGTTGGAGGGAGATATCTTCCATGATGTCTCCATTGAGGAATTATTACATAATGAATTTTATTTTGATGGCTCTATACCTAGTATAGCCCAACTTGAGGCCACGACTCCTCAAGATGAATTATCCAAGCTAACCTTGGAAGAATTACAAGAATTGGGCGTCTCACCCGCCCCACCTAATTTTGAGAAAGATCTACACATGGAAGTAGAAAATGTCATAAAAACTAACATTGGAACCGAGGATAATCCTCACATAATCAACATTGGATCAGAATTGAGTCAAGAAAAATAGGATAAATACATTGCATTTCTTAAAGAATATGAAGATGTCTTTGCTTGGACATATGAAGATATGCCAGGTCTAGACCCTTCTGTAGTTATGCATCACCTAGTAGTCCATCCGGATGCTAAACCTGTTAAACAAAAACTTAGAAAAATGCATCCTAAAGTGGCCTTACTAGTCAAAGGGGAGTTAGAAAAACTCTTGAATGTTATTTTTATACAAGCCATTGATTATGCTGAATGGATCTCGAATGTAGTTCCAGTAACTAAGAAAGAAGCTACCAAAGTTAGGGTTTGCATAGACTTTAGAGATATTAATGTTGCATGCCCTAAAGATGATTTTCCTCTTCCCAATATGGATCAGATCATTGATTTTACTACTGGGAGTGGAATGATATCCTTAATGGATGGATTTTTTGGTTATAATCAGATCAGGATAGCTCCTGAAGATCAGGCTAAAACAACCTTTATTACCCCTTGGGGGACCTTTTGTTGGAAAGTGATGCCATTTGGTTTGAAGAATGCAGGTGCAACCTATCAACGAGCCATGACTTATATCTTTCATGATATGATGCATGATATACTACATGATTATGTAGATGACATTATAGCTCGTTCTATTAACGAAGATGACCATTTAGATGACTTGAGAAAAGTATTTGATCGGTTAAGGGAATATCTTATCCGATTGAATCCAGCCAAATGTATATTCGGAGTTAAGTCCGATAAATTATTGGGGGTTATAGTTTCTTTACGTGGCATCAAAATTGACCCTCTCAAGATTGTGGCTATCACTGATATGCCCGCACCCACAAATATATCTGAATTACGGAGTTTACAAGGTAAGCTTCAAGCTATCCGTCGCTTCATCGATAAGCTGGCAGATAAAACCGGACCCTTTCTTAAGCTTCTTAAGAAGGATGTCTCTTTCCATTGGGACAATGAATGTCAGGAAGCATTTGAACTCCTCAAACAATATCTTCTTAACCCGCCTGTGCTTTCGCCACCTAGACCTGATCGCCCATTTATCTTGTATATTTTTGCTTCATATTTTGCCTTAGGAGCTATGTTAGCTCAACTGGATGATGAGAAAAGAGAGCGTGCCAATTATTACATTAGCAAAACATTAATCAGTTATGAAACCCGCTACACAACATTAGAAAAGTTATGTCTAGCAGTCATATTTTCTACACAAAAACTATGCCACTATATGCTCAGTCAGAAAACATATGTTATTGCTAAATCCGATCCTTTGCGGTATCTCATGAGTCGACCTTATTTATCTGGTCGCACAACAAAGTGGGTTCTTGCTCTAAGCGAGTTTGAACTCACGTTTATAGGACAGAAGTTTGTTAAGGGTCAAATCATAGCAGATCAATTAGCTGTTGCACCCTTAGAGTCTACCCATCCCCTCATCATTGAGTTTCCTTGATGAATGCCTTAAACTAGAGGCGAGACCATCCAGAGCAATGGTCCTTATACTTTGATGGAGCCCGATGCATGAGTGGGGCTGGTGCAGGTATTATTCTAATATCTCCATAGAAACATCTTATACCTCTGTCCTTTAAATTAATGTTTGCTTGTACTAATAATACTGCTGAATATGAAGCTCTAATCCTTGGCTTACGAGCTACCTTGGCACTAAAAATTAAAAATCTATTAGTTTTCGGTGATTCTCAACTTGTTATAAATCAAATTAATGATGTTTATCAGACCAGAGATGATAAATTGCACCCATATAAAGCATATGTATTACAATTAATATCTTTATTTGATCAAGTTACCTTGGAAGCTATTCCTAGAACTAATAATCGTGCGGCTGACGCTATGGCTGCAGCTGCATCTCTTTTACCCTTGGAGTTAGATGACGAATATGCTACCATCATTATTCATCGACTCCAGGAACCCGCTTCAAATAAATCATGCTTAGAACCGTTGGATGTGTTTCTAATCAATGAAACTACTCCTGAACTTTGGTACACCGATATATTCAATTTTCTTCAAAATGGGACCTTCCCTGAAGGTTTTAATAGAAACCAAGCATCGGTTATTACGTAGACGAGCAAGTCGCTTCGTAATAATTGGCAATACGTTATATAGGATATCTTTTGAAGGTATCCTTCTGAGATGTTTGAATCTAGAAGAATCTAGATCAGCTTTGAGTGAAGCCCACGATGGATCTTGTGGGGGACACTTTAGTGGTAGCGCCATTGCTAAGAAGCTCCTTAGGATAGGATATTTTTGGCCTACCATGGAGAATGATGCACATGATTACGTGCGCCATTGCGACAAGTGCCGAGAAACATGCTGACCTTGTCCATGCGCCTGCACAAGAACTGCAGGCTATTTCATCTCCTTGGCCCTTTTCAAAATGGGGCTTAGACATCATTGGAAAAATCAATCCTGTGTCATCTGATGGACACAAATTCATCATAACCGCCATCGAGTATTTCATGAAGTGGGTTGAAGCTATGCCCTTAGCTTCTTGCACTGGAACCCAAGTTTCCAAATTTATTTTTAATCAAATTATTTGTAGGTTCGGAATTCCTGCAAATCTCATCTCGGATAATGGAACTTGTTTCAAAAATAAAGATGTCAAGAAATTATGTCAAAAATATAAAATTCAACATCGTTGGTCCACTCCCTATTATCCTCAGGGTAATGGCCAAGCAGAAGCATCTAATAAAACATTAATTAAAATCCTCAAAAGACTGGTCAATAAATCTGGTCGAGATTGGCACATTCAATTATATCCTACTTTGTGGGCTTATCGAACTAGCGTTCGTACTCCCACGGGCACTTCACCTTTTGTTTTGGTTTATGGCGTTGAAGCAGTTTTTCCCTTTGAATTAGAAGTTCCTTCTTTGGCTCTACTACTTCAAGATTCTGAAGTAGGAGATGAATATCGTGCTGGCAGATTTAGTCAGTGGAACTCCTAGATGAGAAGCGCATCAATGCTTTGGAACATCTTCGAGCCTACCAAAACAAGCTTAAACGAGCATACCTCAAGAAATTTCATCATCGATCCTTTGAGATCGATGACCTTGTCTTAAAAGAAAATAAAAAAATACTAATGCAACTAAAGATCTTAAAGGTAAATTCGAGCCCAACTGGCTTGGACCATATATTATCACTGCCAAATTTGGATCGGGAGCATACAGATTAGCTACCTTAGATGGTAAAGATCTTAAAGAACCTATGAACATTATGCATCTTAAACGCTATTATGCATAAATCTGGTCATTTCATCATTGTATATATTGTTATTTTGCATATTGTTTCATTTTAGTAATTCATATAAAAATTTCAAAAAAAAACAATAATATTATTTATTCTTTCAATTCATAAATTAAAACCAAAATATAACAAACATCAAAATCATCAAAATCTTCAAAAACATTTTCTATTTTTGCACCTGTCAATTCTTGAAGTATTGCAGTCATATTTTCAATTATTTTGGATAAATTAGCATTTATTTGGAATCCCACACTTTCACACTCACATGAATAAATATCTTGATTTTATTTGGTATGATTATTAATCTCTCTTATATCAAAGTCCACAGTTGAATTAAATAAAGTTTTGAGCATAGAGAATTGATCTTGTTATTTACTTGAACCAAGTATATCTTTTCACATTAAAATGATTTCATTGCAAATTCAATATGATGCTACATAGTAGAAGTGGTTTCTTGAGCGAAAAGTTTCCCCTGCTATCCTATCATGCACATGGTCTAGAATCTTTGAGAATTGACAAAAGGACAAGCTCACCCCTGCCCAGAATAAAAATCCCTTGCTCTACAGACCAATCCGAGCAAGTATCCCTAGTATAGGAAGAAAAAGAAAAGTCAAAGAAAATGAGAAAAAGAAAAATATCATTTTGTACCATCGCAACAATATTTCAGCATTATCTCAGTTCCAAGCAAAAATACAAAAAAAAAAGAAGAGAAAGAGAAAAGAAAAAGCAAAAAGCAATAAAATCCCTTTCCCTACCCCTTGAAAAGAAAAGAAGGGTGAATGAGCTTGAATCCCTGGAATTCTCAATTATTCAAAAACCGTGAGGTAAGCCCCATAACAGGTGGTTTGTGCCCAACCCGCTTGGCCTTGGGTAACTCCTAGCGTGGTGATATGTCTGTCACATTAGCGACCTTCTTTTGTATAGACCTATGTCTGCTTATGGATCAGCTAGCTCTTGATGACCCGACTTACATAGTAGTCTAGTACGGTTACATGCATATAAATCATGGTCAACGAACACTTATTTGGTTAATTCAAATTACTTGTATCAAATTATCTTGCTCAAAATTGGTAAATGAACAATACAATTGCACACACATTTGTATTTGAGAGATTTTGTATCATTATGATAAATCAAGATCGGAAATGAACTCACATATGCACATGAGGGTTCCTTATAAATCTACATTTTGTCTTTGAGATAATTCAAAATATTTATGCAAATATTTTGGAATAATTTCATCTTCTTATTTGAGAACATCTGTTTAGTATAAAAACAATTACATACATTTTTTTCAAAATCCAAAATTTCTTTCAAAACATACAATAAAGTCACGTTTATATATACTTTCGACTTCCGCAACGATGGTATAGTTCCTAAAACCTAAACTAGAATTTTATGCCTAGCGCAAGTCCTCATCTTATATATTTTTTGTTTATCTCAAAATCAAAAATCAATTATGCAAATTATTTTTGGATTTCGCGATGATGGTATAAGTCTATACCTATAATTCTATGCCTAGCGCAAACCATTGTTCTAATTTTATTTCCCATTTATTTTAATTCATAAAAACATATGGCTTACATCATTATGTTACACAATTGTGCTTTAAAAAGAACGAACACCTTTTTCTATTTCATTTCATTATGTCAACATTCAATTTTGCAACGATGGTATAATTCCTAGGGAATTGTTCAAAATATTATCACACTTAGGAATTTTATGCCTAGCAAAAATCATATTTTTAATATTTCATGCATAATATTTTCATGAAAATCTGAAAACAAATCATCACCATCATCATTTTTCATCATCACAACACAAAGTCTTAAGACAGTCTCTTAAGCACTCTTTTACTTTTAGCAATATTTCTATACTTGGATTAGCTTGACGACCTAGCGAGCGGCGACTCCATGAAATGGTCATATAACAACGACAATGTCCTTTGAAATTATTGTTAGAAGTCCCTTTATTTTTCATCAAATCACACCACAAACAACCAATTTGTTTACATCAGATTATTTCATTTAAATTTTATAGCATGACATAAAATTATACTATTTCCAACGACATAATTACATGAATAATCAATCAACAATTCAAAATTTAAAGCATCATAAAACATATGGACAAGTCATATCACAAAAAGAATATATATATACAACATTTTTTTTTTTAATTTTGCTTTTCGCGCTTTTACCTCAAACGTTCGATTTGGGTAAAAACACGGAGGGGGCACCATAGCAAGCAGTTGTACGATTCGACCTAGAATCGTCGTCTAAAAATAGAATAAATTTTTGCTTTCTCGTAAAGCGGGAAGAACTCGTCTTTAATGCATTTTCTTCAAAAATTTGCTAAAGAGGGGGCAAAATGTAGCACCCTAAAATTGGCATAGTTAAACCCTTAGTAAAAAGATAAAAATTTGAATTTTAACCCCGAAACCGCTCGTTAACCGCTCCCCCCATTTTTCGTGCCATTTTTAGGAGTTGTTTTGACCGTTGGACGATATCGTCGCTGATCAGACGAAATCATCCCAGATCGGACGAATTCATCTGGAACAGAATGTCCAGACGATTTCGTCCCAAAACCAAATTTTCATAATTAGCTTCTATTTCAATAGCCTCTCCAACTTGGGCAGAAGCGTGTCTGCATAGTTGGAGATTCCTCCGTTGGAGATCTCCCAGATTGGGATGATCCCCAACCTCCTAACCTCCCCCTAATCCTATATAAATTAGGATTTTCTCAGTTTATCCCCCTGCCTGGCTCTCCTCCTAACTCTCTCCCTGGTTGATTTTCCCTGCCATTTAGCTTTGCTGTGTTAAGATGTCCTATCTACCATTGTTTGCACTCGTAGTTTTAAGTTTTCATTGCAGGTTTTCACTGTGCTTCAGTTGGAGGAAGCTCGGATCGTCGCAGGCGATTCCACACGATTTCGGATGATCCTGTCGTAGATCGGTGATGATCTCGTACGATTGGAGGCGATCTCGACTGCAGTTCATATTGGGGGCAATCAGAGCCCTGAGTTTGCATTTCTCATCTTCCTTCCTTATTTTATTATGCATTAGCTTGATTATTTTCATTCTGCATCTTGGAGTTCACCTCATTTAGCATAAATGCATGATAAAGTTAAAATAAGTTATTAAAACAATGCATTTCCTTTAAATATGCTATCTAGATTTATCAGTTAAGCATTTATACTCTCATTTCTATCATTTTGCATTATTCTTGTAGTTGCATTTTTGGTTTTTGGTGTCTGTTTCTGTGATTGCAGGTTTTTGACAAATTCGTCAGATCGACGATGATCTTGTCTGATTTCAGATGATCGACTATGATCTGGGATGATTTTGTACAATTGCAGATGATCCTATCATATTCGGGATGATCTGGACTCCTACAAGCTTCAGAATCTTCATCAGACATCCGAAATTAGGTGCATTCTTTCTCATTTAACATATTCCTTGTATTTAGGATTCATTCATGCTTTCTGTATTCATATAAATCGGCATTTTCATATAGAATAGCTTAGATTCATTTTGGCCAACCTAGGAATATGAATGATTGAGTATAAAATGAACACATCAAACCCATTCTCAACCTAGGCGCAAAAGCGCCACTCAAAGTTTCCTGGTGAACCCCACCATCCATCAAAAATTCACCCTTATACCCCTCCCCCGAGAGGCACGACCTTCAAAGGGCCTCTCAGTCTGAGGTATTGTCCCATCCTTCTCGCATCCCCCTTTCGGGCATGGATCCTATAGCCTGAAGGTAAGGGCGCAAAAAATTTGGGTCAGTACACATACACAATAGAGACACCACAATTTACGTGGTTCACCCAATGTGGGTTACTCCACGGAGAAAATATTTCATTAAAATTTTCTCAATAAATCTCTTGGGAATACTTCCCTATTATAATATTTATGGACCTCTATCCAAAGGAGATACCAATCCCCTAAATTAAGTTCATGGATCTCTATCCACAGGAGAACTCCTTCTCCTCTGCTCTGGCTGGTGATCCTCTAGAAGAATATTGCCTCTACTGCACTGGCTTGTGGATCTCTTTCCACTGAATACTCTTATCCCCACAAAGAATACTTGTCTTCACTGCCCTGGCTGATGGATATCTATCCATTGGATTCTATTGTCCTCTGCTCTGTCACCTCCAAATCTCTATCTCAAATCTTCTCAATAGGTCCACTCAGAACTTGCTCAAATATTCTCTATAGGTCTACTCAAAACCTGTTCAAAATTGCTCAACAGGTCCACTCAGAACTTGCTTAAATATGGTCAACAAGTCCACTCAGAACTTGCTAAAATTTTCTCAACAAGTCCACTCAAAACTTGCTCAAATCTGTTCAACAAGCTCACACAGAACTTATCCAAAACTGCTTAACAAATCTACATAGCACTTTTCAAAACTACTCAACAAATCCACTCAGAACTTGCTCAAATATGCTCAACAAGTCCACTCAGAACTTGTCTAAATCTACTCAACAAGTTCACTTAGAACTTGTCCAAATCTTCTCAACAAGGTCACTCAAAACTTGTCCAAATCTGCTCAACAATCTCACTTAGAACTTGTCCAAATCTCATAGAAACATAGATAGAATTGTTAGAGACCCAATATGTTCTATACTCAATGCTCAATCACTTTTCAACTCAAATTAGAATATAGAATAGTTTGTTTTATGGAACTTGAACAATCACTTCACACATCCACTTGACTAGGCTCAATCAACTTTACTCAACCAATCACTCAATGAAACAACCTTTGCTCACAAAACCTAGTCCAAGTCTATACCAACCAACTCAAAATGTTTCCAATAATACCCAACAACAAATCCCACATAATAATTATGCTCATGTTCTTTTCAAACCATAGTTCAAGTTCTTTGCACAATAACTCACTTCAATAACAATGCTTATAAAACTATATTCACATAACAATGATACTCATTTTCTTTTGCAAAACCCTAGTTCAAGTTTTTTGCATAACAACTCACTTCAACAACAATGCTTATAAATCAATCTTCACATAACAATGATACTCATGTTATTTTACAAAACCCTACCTCAAGTTCTTCACACAAGCAATGGCTTCAACAATAATGCTTATAAAACAAGGTTTTAACAACTATTTATTCTAGAAAACCTTGAAGCATTAACTCAAACACTCTTGAAAAGAAAACCCTAATCAAGTCCTTTTCACTCCAAACTTATTTTCCAGAAAAACAATCAATCAACTCAACTATGGAAGAATGTGTTCATACTTTTTTCTTGATGATGAAGGGGTCTCATAAATCTGCCACAACCACAACAACTTCTTTGCCAATCTTAAAGAGGTTAGAAGATAAATATTTTTCATAATATAATGTAAATACTCAATTACACCTTATCATTCCACATTTCAAAAACAATCATCAACATACATAAAATATTTATCCAATAACACCTTATAAACTCCCAACTAAAATAAACTTAACATCCACCAAAATTAATTCAAACCTCTTTAATTTAATTCAATGGCAAGAGAAACTTTGATAAATATCAAATCAACTTTCTTTATAATTCCAATCACTCATCAATAAAAAAAACTCTCATTAACCCTTATTACTCCACAATAGTATAAATCAATTATCAAATTAACAACCTTTCTTAATCCCTTATAGCTCCAACAATAATATAAATCAAACTCTTATTAGTCCAACTATATCCTTTTCAAAAACCTTAGGCAAAAATTAATTATCAAAAATTACCTTTACCTCTTAGTAGGTTTCGAACCCTTAACCTCTACCTCTGCGAAATCCCTAGCTATGGACTCAACAACCACATGCACTATATGCATGTTAAGAGCTTAAAAGCTCTTCGTGCAATTTATTCCTCTCCTAGTGCCCGAACGAAAAACACAACCCAAAAACTTTTCCCTTTGGCACTACCACTCCACGGGATTCTATCGTAGGCTATTTCTCCACCAATGCCTTTGCAAAAATGTGCACTGCCAATGGACCACCGTGTCCAACATGTCTTAAGAAATAAACCCTCTCTATTTTAAACTTGGTGCATAAGACAAAAATCTTTTTGTCTTCTTCCTCAACTGAAATAGTGAATCGCACGAAATAGTTCACCTTAGTCGCATTAATCAAATCGATGAGGGATGAATTCAAATTTTTTTTTGCCACCATTTATACACGATTCCTCCATAGGCTTCGAATGTCGGTGCTCCAATATTCTCAATGACATTGACATATTAAAACAACTTTATGTTTTATTATTTCTTTTCTGAGGCATGCAAGCTATTGCTGGGGGCTTCCCTTGATGTGAGCGCATGAACTAGGGTTTTTGGAGCTAGGGAAAAACTAGGGCATCAGTTGGGTAGCCGAAGAGATTTCTGGTTACTGTGGATTTGAAGGCAAGATTGCTGCCCCAGGGGGTCCAATGGGGACACCTCCGGATCCTCTCCTAGAGAGAAATAGCTCTTATGCAGATTTGTTAAAAGATAAATCTCCATCCAAGACTGACGAAGCACAAAGAACTGCATTAAAAATGCTCTTTACGGCTGCTGGAAATAGATCAACATCTCAACGAGTTAATGGATGCTTGTCGCAGTCAGAATCAAGGCCAAAGATTGTCATTGAGCCAAGGATGGTTGAAGAAACAGTCTTATATAGAGCCAATCACGATTTGATCTGTAAATTCATGGGTATTCGCCCTACCCTAAATTTTTTGCATTCCTGGGTCCGGAAAAACTGGGAGCCTCTTGGTGAGTACTCTTTATGGTTTATTAGCAATGGGTATTTTATTGTTAGTTTTTCTTCATTGGCCGATAGAAATAGGGCTTTCGAATCAGAAAAGAGGAATCATGGTCCGACAAGATTATTTGTTCAACCCTGGAGAGTGGGATTTGATCCTCGAATTGAACCCACTTGTTGTCCCGGTTTGGATCCGTTTGTATGCACTTCCAATGGAGTTTTGGAGTGAGCGGGTTTTGGAAATTATCGGTAATTCCCTTGGAAGACATTTGGGTGTCTCCAAAGACACAATAGAAGGAAACACAACTGTTTATGCAAGAGTATGTGTGGAAATGGATCTTAGCCAGCCCCTACCGATAGAGGTGGAACTTGAACTTGCAGGACTATCTTGGATTCAACAGCTGGATTATGAGGCTCTGCCCTTCAGATGCAGAGTTTGCCACAAATATGGGCATTTGGCCCGATCTTGCCCAAATAATATGAACACAAAAATGGAGGCTCCTCTAGGAATGTCAACTCTTCCTAAGGAGGGTAAGTCAACAATAAACAAAGAACCAACCAATATTTCTCAGGGTAAAGAAGCACAGAGAGATGGTTTTGAACAACCCAAAAGAAGGAGAAGGCAAAAGAAAAAATATGGTAAAGAGCAAACCCATCTCAAGCCCGCCAATAGGTATGAGATATTTAAGACACTAATGGACCAAGAAGATCAATTCATGGAAGGAGTGGATGGGAATAATGAAAATAATAACATCCACGTTCAAGCTCCTCTTTCATCTCCCCCCGTCATAGAGCAGGTAATTGAGCACAGTGAGTTACCTCAGTCAGAGAGTGCAGGGGCATTGATAGTGCATAACCAAGAGCAACCAATAATTAAGGATGTCAGCATGGGAATAGCAGAAAAGAATAGAGAAAGGCCAACTTTAGGGATAACTCAGGTGGAAAAGAGATCAAAAAATAGCAACTCTCAAGGAGTGGGTAGAAAATCAAATAAGGAATTGCTAGCAGTTCAAGGAGACAAACTGATCTCTGGAGGATCGGTGAGGCCAATAGATTCTTACTGCTCTCAAGGTAACCAATGATTATACAATCATGGAATGTTAGGGGTTTAAACAGTAGAACCCATCAATCTGTTGTTCGAAGACTCTTGGAAAACTGTAAAACAGATTTTTTGCTTATCCAGGAGACAAAAATGTCGTTAGATCTTATGTGTAAAACAGTTAACAAAATTTGGAGGGGTGCTGGTCATATGGAAGTGGCTGCCCAAGGTGCCTCAGGGGGGATAGTTACTCTTTGGAACTCTCTAGAATGGACTGCAATAGAACATATAGCTTGGAGGGGTGTTCTCACATCACATTTTAGAAATAATGTCACAGCTGAACATGTTTTAATCACAAATTTTTATGGGGCTCAAAACCTAGATGGTCAGAGGCTTCAATGGAAAGTTGTGCATAACATGAGAGTCTCAAGGGAAGATTTAGACTGGATTATTGCTGGGGATTTTAATGCTAAATTATCCTCTAGAGATCAGGAAGGGGGAACCCCAATTTTGGACCCAGGGGATCGACTTATGATTGCCCAAGTCCAGGCTTTACACTTGGTGGATATTAAATGCCCTGGAACCAACTATACTTGGACTAATAAGAGGAGGGAGCCACATAGCAGGAAGGTAAAGTTAGACCATTTTTTGGTTTCGGAGGAGGCATTTGTAAAATGGAATACAAAATTTCAGATTTTGGAGGGTCCAGTTTCAGATCACTTTCCCATTTTGTTGGAAGGAGGGATTAAGACAAGGCAGCATCACAAACCATTTAAATTTGAAAACTTTTGGTTACAAAAAGAGGAACTTCGAAAGAAAATTCCACAGTGGTGGGAAGAAGGTCGCCCAGCTTATGGGACAACAATGTTTAGATTCCACAAACAACTTCATTATGTCAAAGATCAACTGAAACAATGGAGGCGAGCTAACAAGATAGACTTCCAGGTCCAAAGAGCTCCTTTGGTGGCCAGATGGGATGAGGTTCAAAAACACTTTAGGGAAGGAACAATTACAGAGCAGCTCAAAGATGAGGATGATGCCTTGCGTAAAGCGGTTGAGGACATTGACAACCAAGAGGAGACCTACTGGAAACAGAGAGCAAGAACCACTTGGTTATTAGAAGGTGATAGAAATACCAAATTTTTCCATCGGACTGCCTGTGCTAGGAGACAGATGAACAACATGGAAGCTCTTCAAGATGAGAACGGACACTCCTTTGATACACTTCCAGGTATGCATTTCCATTCAATGGATTATTTTTCTAAACTATTTAAGGAAAGTATGGTGCAAGATGAAGAGGCTCAAAACGACGTTATTGCTGTCATACCTTCCATTATCTCTGAAGAAGAAAATCAGACCCTTCTTAAACCCATTGATAGAGAGGAACTGAAGAATGTGGTCTTTGGAATGAGCACCGAAAAAACTCCAGGTCCAGATGGCTTTCCAATTGAGTTTTTTAGGCCTTTTGGGATAACTTGGAGGAGGATGTAATGGTTGTTATAGAGGAGTCCAGAGGTAGTAAAAGAATGCTTAAAGCATTAAATCACACTTTCATTACCTTAATTCCAAAAGGGGAGGAGGGGGTACATATTTCAGATTATAGACCTATTGCCTTATGCAATGTTATATATAAAATAATCACAAAGGTAATGGTTGAGCGGCTAAAACCTCTTTTACATAACATTATCTCCTCCGAGCAAGGGGGTTTTGTAGAGGGTAGGCAGATCTTGGATGGTGTGGTTCTAGCTCAGGAGGCAATCCATTCAATGCAAACATCTGGTAATAGAGGAATGTTCATAAAATTAGATATGTCAAAGGCTTATGATAGGGTGGAGTGGAGCTTCTTGTCAAAGATGATGGCAGCCTTTGGTTTCTCTCGGGATTGGATAGAATGGGTCATGAGTTGTGTTTCTACTCCGACATACTCAGTGTTAATCAAGGGTCTTCCCTCGCAACCGTTTGGAGCCACTCGTGGCCTTCGTCAAGGAGATCCTTGCTCTCCCTATCTTTTTCTCATATTGGCTGAAGGATTAGGTAGACTTTTCTTGAGGAGAAGACAACAAGGTTTGCTAACAGGTATCAAGGTGGGTGAGGAAGTTTTGACTCACCTACGGTTTGTGGATGACACAGGATTGGTGGGAGTGGCCAGCTTCAGGGAAGCAAGAATGATCAGAGATACTCTTAATGTCTACCTTAGGGCTACAAACCAAGTCATCAATGATAAAAAATCCAAAGTGGTCTTTTTCAATCTTGATCAAAGGCTTCGGGACAGAGTTTTAGAGATCTTGGGATTCACAAGGACTTCTCTCCCAGTGGTTTACTTGGGGGTCCCTTTGCATTTTAAAAAACTAAAAATAGATATCTGGAGGAATCTTTTGGATTGTATCAAGGATAGAATTAATCATTGGTCTCACAAATGGTTAAGCTATGGGGGTAGATTAACTTTTTTACAATCAGTCATTCAGGCCATGCCAATTTATAAATTCTCTATCCTGGCTGCCCCACATACTATATGGAAAGAGTTGGACAAGATGGCTAGAAAATTTTTATGGGAAGGAGTAAAAGGAGAGAGGAAATGGGCCTTAGTAGGTTGGGACAAAGTAACCCAGCCCAAGGTAAAAGGAGGTTTGGGACTGAGAAGATCAAAGTTAAATAATAAAGCTTTGGCTGGAAAGCTTTACTGGAGGTGGATTTCCCAACCAACTTCCTTTTTCAGTAGAATCCTCACTAGTAAATATTTGGGACATGTAAACCCAAATGAGGTGGGTCATTTCCCTTTGGATGGTAATGGATCCTTAGTGTGGCAGGCTCTCAAGTTAGGATCTCAGGTAGTAAAAGATCGCTTATTTTGGAAAGTGGGGAGAGGGGAGAAGGCACGATTTTGGACAGATTCATGGGATCAATACCCACCTATCATTGTTGAATTTCCTGAATTGCAACCAATAAAAATAGCCATAGAAACCAAGGGATGGGTCCAAATTGAAAGTTATTTCACCACTAGTCAGCTGGGGGATTATAAGTTTAAGCAGTTTAAGAAGTTGGATGAGTGGCCAATTTCAATCCCTCCGGATTTGGCACCCATCATGACTAAAATCTTGACAGAAATATTTCTCACAGGTAGAGACGAGGAGGATGAATTAGCTTGGGGCTATGGGAGCCTTGGTGTCTACACGGTGAAGGACGGATATGATAAGATCCTTCCAGAGCCTCCCCCTCATACATATCGAGGTTGAGGATTGGAGAAAGATTTGGCGAGTCCAAGGGTTGGCCGAAAGTAAACTTTTTTGCCTGGCAGTTCATGCATAATGGAATTCTCACTTTTGATAATCTCAGATGTAAAGGAATCATCGGTCCATCTCAATGTGTCTTATGCTACAAGAGCGAGGAAACAACTGATCACTTGATGTTTGAGTGCCCATTCACGCGCCAGATTTGGGAGAGATGGTTTTTATATTATAAAATTCAAGTTAATGGTGACTTGAATCGGATTAATATCTGGGAAAGATGGAAGAGGGGTAGATTTAAATCTAAAGCTCTTTGTATTGGTTGGGAGCTTGGATTAAACTTTATTTGGTGGCAAGTGTGGTTGGAGAGAAATGCTAGAATTTTTAGAGAAACTTTTTCTTCTTTAGATGGAGTTTGGCAGGTCATTTGGAGCAAAGTCACAGAAACTGTGGCCGTCTATGCTAAAGAGGAAACTCAGGTTGTTATTGGGGCAATGGAAGAGGAAGTTGAAGTGCAAGAGGGACAGGACAGAGCTAGTTGGAAACCACCCCCAGAAGGTTGGATTAAAATTAATACTGATGGAGCTGCAAAAGGCAATCCGGGTAGAGCCAAAATTGGAGTGGTTTGCCGAAATCATGTTGGAACAGTGCTCTATTGGGAACTGCAAGGCTTGGGAAGAGCCACAAACAATGAAGCAGAAGCCATAGCTATCAAATCTGCTTCTATTTGGGCAGTAAAATAGGGCCATAGGAGGATAATACTTGAATCAGATTCTCAAATAATGGTTGGAGCTCTAGATTGCATGAGGAACTTTGCTTTGAAAGCATGGAGGTTGAGGATTCTTGTCACTCAAATTAAGGAATTATGGAGGGAATTAGATGATGTGATTCCAGTTTATGTGAGTAGAGATTTAAATAAAGTGGTTGACTTCCTGGCTAAGATGGGTGTTGAGAAGGAGGTAGGGGTTCAGTTGCATAGTGACATGGCTATTGAGGATGAGGTGATTAGGCAGGGTCTTGAAAGGTCCCTGAGCTAATGATCAAAGAAAAAGCAAAGGGAGGAAAGGTGTCATGATATCGCGACATGTTGCTTCATCACGGCCAAGGGAGGAAAGGTGTCACGATATCGTGACATGTTGCTTCATCGCGGCCAAGGTTGGAAAGGTGTCATGATATCACGACATGTTGCTTCATCACGGCCAAGGTTGGAAAGGTGTCATGATATCGTGACATGTTGCTTCATCGCGGCCAAGGTTGGAAAGGTGTCACGATATCATGACATGTTGCTTCGTCGCGGCCAAGGTTGGAAAGGTGTCACGATATCGCGACATGTTGCTTCGTCGCGGCCAAGGTTGGAAAGGTGTCACGATATCGTGACATGTTGCTTCGTCATGGCCAAGGTTGGAAAGGTGTCATGATATCGCGACATGTTGCTTCGTCACGGCCAAGGTTGGAAAGGTGTCACGATATCGCGACATGTTGCTTCATCGCGGCCAAAGGTGGAAAGGTGTCACGATATCGTGACATGTTGCTTCGTCGCGGCCAAGGTTGGAAAGGTGTCGCGATATCGCGACATGTTGCTTCGTCGTGGCCAAGGTTGAGAAAGGTGTCGTGATATCGTGACATGTTGCTTGTCGGCCAAGGTGAGAAAAAGTGTCACGATATCGTGACATGTTGCTTCGTCGCGGCCAAAGGAGAAAAAGTGTCATGATATCGTGACATGTTGCATCATCGCGGCCAAAGGAGAAAAAGTGTCGCGATATCGCGACATGTTGCATCGTTGCGGCCAAAGGAGAAAAAGTGTCATGATATCGCGACATGTTGCATCGTTGCGGCCAAAGGAGAAAAAGTGTCGCGATATCGTGACATGTTGCATCATTGCGGCCAAAGGAGAAAAAGTGTCACGATATCGCGACATGTTGCATCGTTGCGGCCAAAGGAGAAAAAGTGTCGCGATATCGCGACATGTTGCTTCATTGCGGCCAAAGGAGAAAAAGTGTCATGATATCGTGACATGTTGCATCATCGCGGCCAAAGGAGAAAAAGTGTCACGATATCGTGACATGTTGCATCGTCGCGGCCAAGAGAGAAAAAGTGTCGCGATATCGCGACATGTTGCATCGTCATGGCCAAAGGAGAAAAAGTGTCACGATATCGTGACATGTTGCATCGTCATGGCCAAAGGAGAAAAAGTGTCGCGATATCGCGACATGTTGCATCATCATGGCCAAAGGAGAAAAAGTGTCACGATATCGCGACATGTTGCATCATCATGGCCAAAGGAGAAAAAGTGTCGCGATATCGCGACATGTTGCTTCGTCGCGGCCAAAGGAGAAAAAGTGTCACGATATCGTGACATGTTGCATCGTCGTGGCCGAAAGAGAAAAAGTGTCGCGATATCGCGACATGTTGCTTTTTCATGGCCAAAGGAAAAAAGTGTCGCGATATCGCGACATGTTGCATTTTCATGGCCAAAAGAGAAGAAGGAAAAAGTGTCGCGATATCGCGACAAGTTGCATCAACAGTCCAAACCGATCCCCCTGGCAACATCTCACATTGTGTGAACATTGAATCCTGTTGGATCGTGCCTTAGGCCATTGGGGAAGGAGTTTCTCCACTCTTGAATGTCAGATTCGCCGTCTCCCCTGTTAGCTAGTTAATGGTTTAAGAGATTTGGCTCCATTGCAAATCTTCTTTTACTGTTGTAAGCATGTGTTCTCTCTGACTATGGCTGGGAAAAGTCTCTTCCCATCTTGTAAATGATCTTTGTTTTAATACAAGTTTTTTCAAATTTTTTCAAAAAAAAAAACAACTTTATGTTTTATAAATGGTGCTTTATAATTTTTGATGATGTCAGCACATTTAAATCTTTATAATTTATAAATTATTTAAATTCTAAGGAATTTAAATTTTATAAATTATATTTATAAACTTTAGCTTTAAAGAGATTAAAGCCTTCCTTGGGTTTAAACTTAAACCTTTAACTTGTAAATATTATTATGCCACCGTGGGTAACTTTTAAAATATTAATTTCCATCTCAAAGTGTAAGTATGGTTTTAATGAAAATAAATTTAATCTTCCACCATGGGTTTACCATAAACCCTCATAAAATATTATTTTTCCAACTTTCTCTTCAACTCTTCGCATTGTTCCTGGTGCTATTGATGGTGTGCTCCATAGTATTAATGATGAATTTTCACCTTGACATCAATGACAACTAAATAAGCTCAAAATGTCCAACAATATCCCCCTTTGTCATTGATGGCAACCCAATTTCCTTTTACTAAAAACTTGACCTTTCCTTTGTTCTGCTCCCCCTGGGACATTGCTCCCCCTAGCTCAATGCTCTCTCAAATATCAAATCTCTCCCCCTTACTCAAATATCTCCCCCTTTGACATCAATGGCAAAGGGTCACCTTTGGGGCTCGGGGCTAAGAATGAGCCTCTTAGCTTAGCCCCTCCCCCACCTTCTTTTGAGGTGGTTAATTCTAGGGTGGGAGTATTTCTACTCCCAGAAAGCATTGTTCTTTACCTTTATCCTCTTTTCTTCTTATCTAAATTTTTTGATTCCTCTGACTATTTCTATCCATGTCCATGTTCCTATCCATGTCTACATTCCTATTCTTGTTCCTGTTCATATCCATGTTCCTATTCTTGTTCCTATTCATATTCATGTTCCTGTTCTTGTTCCTGTTCCTGTTCATATTCATGTTCCTGTTCTTGTTCCTATTCATACCTATTTCTAGAATGTCTGCTCTACACCACTTTGTTGTGTGACCATCATTATTGCACTTATAACACTTAATGTTATTATTCCTTGGAGGTGCAAATGTCTTAGGATTTCTCCTAGTGAAGCCATATCCTCTTCTGTCATGAACCCTGCAATTCATTGCCTTGTGACCAAACTGATTACATGAGTAGCAATACCCATGGAAAGGTTGTTTGTTCCCATATTCCTATCTTTCATGTGTTCTACATTGTGAAGCCATGTGCCCAAACCTGTGACATGAAAAGCATCTTCCATTGAAGTTTCCTTGTCTTGACCTCATTGGTCTCTTGGTCTCTCTTGACCTATTCTGATTGTTGTTCCATATGTATCTTCTTTGTGCATTGTTCCTATTTTTTTTGAACTCTCTATTGTCCAACTCATCCTCAGATGTCTCACTATCTTTTACACTATCTTTTTTTGAAGTATCTTCATCTGAAGTTTCTTCTCCTCCAAAACTTGAAGTTGACTCTCCTTCCCATTTCTTTTGAACTTGTTCAAATCCAAGACCTGTTTTGCTTGATGTAGGCTTTTGTATCTTGATGAACTTATCCAAGTTCTTTGAGCTATTTTTGAACCCTTTCATCTTGACCTTGGAGTCTTCTAAATCTTCTCTTAGTAGTGCCACTTCTTGTGCTAACTTCTCACATTCCAAGATCTTTGCTTCTAACTTATCTTTGAACCTCTTTGCCTTAGCCTTTGATTTTTCTAAATCCTCTATAAGCAATCTTCTCTCTTCATCACATTCTTGAAACTGAATTTCAAGTTTAGAGTGTTGCTTTCTTACCTTCTTTACCATGTCAAGGGCATAAATAAGTTCTCCCTTGAGATCATAACCATCCTTTTCTGAATATTCCTCTATTTTTTTACCTTTGTCCACATCTTTATTTTCTATTGGCTTGTCTTCTATAGGATCACTTACTTCTTCTTCTAATGCCATTAGAAGATTTTCATCTGGTCCTTCAAGTGCATTCTCATATTCATCATCACTGAAACTATAACCATCCCTTGTACAATCATCTTCAAGATGTCCAAAGTTACCACATCTAAAACACTTGAGAATTACTAGAGTCCTTTTCTTAACTTGCTCTTTTTCTTCAATCATAAATAAGACTTCATCTCTATCATTGTCTGAAAAACTAGCATCACTATCACTTGAGTACTTACTTGCCTTATCCGCATAGTAGCTCCTCTTTTGCCTTTGAAAGAACTTCTTTCCTTGTCTTTTTTTGTCCATCCTTGCTTTTCTTTTGGTGCCTATATCTTTCTGATTCCCTGTACCTGTGATCCTATTTTTCTTCACCATTGTTGTTCTTGGGTTCTTGAAAATCTATTGCAAAATGTCCATACTTTCCATAATTGAAACACTTAATAGATCTTAGATCTCTGGATCTTCTAGAATATTTATCTCTTCTACCATAATTAGCTTCTTCATCACTAGATGACTCATTGCTTGATTCTGACTTCTTACCTTTTGCCTTATTGATTGCTTTGAAGGTTGCTTCCTTCTAGGGAATGGGATATTTTATTCTTATCTCAAAAGTTGTAAGCATACCAAGCAACTTATCTCTTGTCAAAGTATCACCATCCATTGACACTTCTATAGCAGAAACCTGTTCACTAAATCTTTTTGGAAGAGTTCTTAAGACTTTATCACAAACATCTGATTCATCAATCTTCATTCCAAGTCCTTGCATATCATTAACAACCTCATCAATTCGAATTAGATAAGCACTAATATTTTCCTCTTCATTCATTCTTAATGCTTCAAGTTGTCCTTTGAGATTTTGCATCTTTGCTTTCTTGACACTTTTATCTCCTTCATATATATTTTGCAATTTATCCCACATCTCTTTTGTAGTTTTACAATGCATAACTTTCATAGACTCTATTCTATGCAAACCTCTCACAAGTGCATTCATTGCTTTTGAATTATAGTGTTGTAGAAGCTTACCTTCCTTATCTGTAGGAGGATTGATTAAGGGATCGTATCCAAATTCCATCGATTCCCAAATTTCATTGCCAAGTGCCATTAGGTAGATCTTCATCATCATACTCCAATACATATAGTCACTTCCATCAAATACTGGTGCTAAATTATTTGAGGACACCTCCTTAGGATCCATTGTGTTCTTGTTAGCTTTTCCTTCAAGCTGTTAAACTCTTCTGAAGGAACCCGCTCTGATACCAATTGAAGAACACAAGCTTATACTGAGAGGGGGGTGAACAATATAAGACCACTTTTTACTTTTCTTTCCCAATCAATATTATGCAATGAATAGATAGCAATATCAATAGTAGTAATCAAAGCAATGCACAAAACACCATACACAATAGAGACACCACAATTTACATGGTTCACCCAATGTGGGCTACTCCATGGAGAAAATATTTCACTAAAATTTTCTCAATCAATCTCTTGGGAATCCTTCCCTATTACAATGTTTATGGACCTCTATCCAAAGGAGATATTGATCCCCTAAATCAAGTTCATGGATCTCTATCCATAGGAGAACTCCTTCTCCTCTGCTCTAGTTGGTGATCCTCTAGAAGACTACTACCTCCACTACACTAGCTTGTGGATCTCTCTCCACTAAAGACTCTTGTCCCCACTCAGAAGACCTATCCTCACTACCCTGGCTGATGGATCTCTATCCACTAGAGACTACTGTCCTCTCTCTATCACCTCCAAAGATCTATCTCAAATCTTCTCAATAGGTCCACTCAGAACTTGCTCAAATCTGCTCAACAAGTCCACTCAGAAACTTGCTCAAATCTGCTCAACAAGTCCACTCAGAACTTGCTCAAATCTGCTCAACAAGTCCACTCAGAACTTGCTCAAATCTGCTCAACAAGTCCACTCATAACTTGCTCAAATCTTCTCAACAAGTCCACTCAAAACTTGCTCAAATATGCTCAACAAGTCCACTCAGAACTTGCTCAAATCTGCTCAACAAGTCCACTCAAAACTTGCTCAAATATGCTCAACAAGTCCACTCATAACTTGTCCAAATTTGCTCAATAAGCTCACTCAAAACTTGTCCAAATCTGCTCAACAAGCTCACTCAAAACTTGTCCAAATATGCTTAACAAGTTCACTCAAAACTTGTCCAAATCTCATAGAAACATAAAGAGAATTGTTAGAGACTCAATATGTTCTACACTCAATGCTCAATCACTTTCTCAACTCAAATCAGAATATAGAATAGTTTGTTTTATGGAACTTGAACAATCACTTCACACATCCACTTGACTAGGCTCAATCAACTCTACTCAACCAATCACTTAATGAAACAACCCTTTCTCATAAACCCTAGTCCAAGCATATATCAACCAACTCAAAATATTTCCAACAATACTCAACAACAAATCTCACATAACAATGATACTCATGTTCTTCCAACCCCAATCCTATCCTTTCACAACAACCCACTTCAAAATAAAAGCTTAAAAAATATTATATAACAATGATACTCATGTTTTTCAAACCCTAACTCAAGTTCTTCACACAACCAATGGCTTCAACAATAATGCTTATAAAACAAGGTTTAACAACTCTTTATTCCAGAAAACCTTGAAGCATTAACTCAAACACTCTTGAAAAGGAAACCCTAATCAAGTCCTTTTCACTCCAAACTTATTTTCCAGAAAACCAATCAATCAACTCAACTATGGAAGAATGTGCTCATACCTTTTTCTTGATGATGAAGGGATCTCATAAATCTGCCACAACCACAACAACTTCTATGCCAATCTCAAAGAGGTTAGAAGATAAATCTTTCTCACAATATAATGTAAATACTCAATTACACCTTATCACTCCACCTTTCAAAAACAACCATCAACATACATAAAATATTTATCCAATAACACCTTATAAACTCCCAACTAAAATAAACTTAACATCCACCAAAAATTAATTCAAACCTCTTTAATTTAATTTAATGGCAAGAGAAACTTTGATAAATATCAAATCAACTTTCTTTATAATTCCAATGATATAAATCACTCATCAATAAAACAACCTCTCATTAATCCTTATTACTCCACAATAATATAAATCAATTATCAAATCAACAACCTTTCTTAAACCCTTATAACTCCAACAATAATATAAATCAAACACACAACTTTTACAAACCCTTATTACTCCAACTATATCCTTTTCAAAAACCTTAGGCAAAAATTAATTATCAAAAATTACCTTTGCCTCTTAGTGGGTTTCGAACCCTTAACCTCTACCTTCATGAACGCCCTAGCCATGGGCTCAACAACCACGTGCGCTAGATGCACGTTAAGAGCTTAAAAGCTCTTCGTGTAATTTATTCCTCTCTGGCACCCGAACAAAAGTGCAACCAAAAATTTCCCTTTGGCACTACCACTCCATGTGATTCGATCGTATGCTATTCTCCACCCAATGCCTTCATAAAAATGTGTCTGCCAATGGACCACCGTGTCCAATGTGTCTTAAGCAATAAACCCTCTCTGTTTTAAACTTGGCGCATAAGACAAAAATATTTTTGTCTTCTTCCTCAATGAAACAATGAATCGCACGAAATATTTCACCTTAGTCGCATTAATCAAATCGATGAGGGATAAATTTGAAAGTCTTTTGGCCATCATTTATACATGATTCCTCCATAGGCTTCAAAGTCGGTGCTCCAATATTTGATGACGTACTTAAACCTTTATAATTTATAAATTATTTAAATTCTAAGGAATTTAAATTTTATAAATTATATTTATAAACTTTAGCTTTTAAAGAACCTTCCTGGGTTTAAACTTGAACCTTTAAATTGTACTAGATATTATTCTGCCACCATGGGTCTTTTAAAATTTTAATTGCCATATCAAAATGTAAATGATTTTAATAAAAATAATTTAATCTTCCACAATGGGTTTACCACAAACCCTCATAAAATATTATTTTTCCCACTTATTCTTCAATTCTTCGCATTGTTCCTGGTATTGAAATAGGTGTGCTCCATGGTATTAATGATGAATTTTCACCTTGACATCAATGACAACTAAATGAACTCAAAATGTCCAACAATCTCCCCCTTTGTCATTGATGGCAACCCAATTTCTTTTTACTAAAAACTTGACTTTTGTTCTGCTCCCCCTGGGACATTGCTCCCCTAGCTCAATGCTCTCTCAAATATCAAATCTCTCCCCCTTACTCAAATATCTCCCCCTTTGACATCAATGGCAAAGGGTCACCTTTGGGGCTCGGGGCTAAGAATGAGCCTCTTAGCTTAGCCCCTCCCCCACCTTTTTTGAGGTGGTTAATTTTAGGGTGGGAGTATTTCTACTCCTAAAAAGCATTATTCTTTACCTTTATCCTCTTTTCTTCTTATCTAAATTTTTTGATTCCTCTCATTATTTCTATCCATGTCCATGTTCCTATCCATGTCTACATTCTTGTTCCTATTCTTGTTCCTATTCATATCCATGTTCCTATTCCTGTTCCTGTTCATATTCATGTTCCTATTCCTATTCATATTCATGTTCCTGTTCCTGTTCCTGTTCATACCTATTTTTGGAATGTCTGCTCTACACCACTTTGTTGTGTGACCATCATTATTGCACTTATAACACTTAATGTTATTATTCCTTGGAGGTGCAAATGTCTTAGGATTTCTCCTAGTGAATCCATATCCTCTTCTATCATGAACCCTGCAATTCATTGCCTTGTGACCAAACTGATTACATGAGTAGCAATACCCATGGAAAGGTTATCTGTTCCCATATTCCTATCTTTCATGTGTCCTGCATTGTGAAGCCATGTGCCCAAACCTGTGACATGAGAAGCATCTTCCATTGAAGTTTCCTTGTCTTGACCTCATTGGTCTCTTAGTCTCTCTTGACCTATTCTGATTGTTGTTCCATCTGTATCTTCTTTGTGCATTGTTCCTATTTTTGTTGAACTCTCTATTGTCCAACTCATCCTCAGATGTCTCACTTTATTTTACACTATCTTCTTGAAGTTGAGTATCTTCATCTGAAGTTTCTTCTCCTCCAAAACTTGAAGTTGACTCTCCTTCCCATTTCTTTTGAACCTGTTCAAATCCAAGACTTGTTTTGCTTGATGTAGGCTTTTGTATCTTGATGAACTTATCCAAGTTCTTTGAGCTATTTTTGAACCCTTTCATCTTGACCTTGGAGTCTTCTAAATATTCTCTTAGTAGTGCCACTTCTTGTGCTAACTTCTCACATTCCAAGATCTTTGCTTCTAACTTATCTTTGAACCTCTTTGCCTTAGCCTTTGATTTTTCTAAATCCTCTATAAGCAATCTTCTCTCTTCATCACATTCTTGAAACTGAATTTCAAGTTTAGAGTGTTGCTTTCTTACCTTCTTTACCATGTCAAGGGCATAAATAAGTTCTCCCTTGAGATCATAACCATCCTTTTCTGAATATTCCTCTATTTTTTTACCTTTGTCCTCATATTTATTTTCTATTGGCTTGTCTTCTATAGGATCACTTTCTTCTTCTTCTAATGCCATTAGAATATTTTCATCTGGTCTTTCAAGTGCATCTTCATATTCATCATCACTGAAACTATAACCATCCCTTGTACAATCATCTTCAAGATGTCCAAAGTTACCACATCTAAAACACTTGAGAATTACTGGAGTCCTTTTCTTAACTTGCTCTTTTTCTTCAATCATAAATAAGACTTCATCTCTATCATTGTCTGAAAAACTAGCATCACTATCACTTGAGTACTTACTTGCCTTATCCGCATAGTAGCTCCTCTTTTGCCTTTGGAAGAACTTCTTTCCTTGTCTATTTTGTCCATCCTTGCTTTTCTTTTGATGCCTATATCTTTCTGATTCCCTATACCTGTGATCCTATTTTTCTTCACCATTGTTGTTCTTGGGTTCTTGACAATCTATTGCAAAATATCCATACTTTCCACAATTGAAACACTTAACAGATCTTAGATCTCTGGATCTTCTAGAATATTTATCTTTTCTACCATAATTAGCTTCTTCATCACTGGATGACTCATTGCTTGATTCTGACTTCTTACCTTTTGCCTTTTTGATTGCTTTGAAGGTTGCTTCCTTCTAGGGAATAGGATATTTTGTTCTTATCTCAAAAGTTGTAAGCATACCAAGCAACTTATCTCTTGTCAAAGTATCACCATCCATTGACACTTCTATAGCAGAAACCTATTCACTGAATATTTTTGGAAGAGTTCTTAAGACTTTATCACAAACATCTGATTCATCAATCTTCATTCCAAGTCCTTGCATATCATTAACAACCTCATCAATTCGAATTAGATAAGCACTAATATTTTCCTCTTCGTTCATTCTTAATGCTTCAAGTTGTCCTTTGAGATTTTACATCTTTGCTTTCTTGACACTTTTATCTCCTTCATATATATTTTGCAATTTATCCCACATCTCTTTTGCAGTTTTACAATGCATAACTTTCATAGACTCTGTTCTACGCAAACCTCTCACAAGTGCATTCATTACTTTTGAATTATAGTGTTGTAAAAGCTTACCTTCCTTATCTGTAGGAGGATTGATTAAGGGATCATATCCAAATTCCACTAATTCCCAAATTTCATTGCCAAGTGCCATCAGGTAGATCTTCATCATCATACTCCAATACATATAGTCACTTCCATCAAATACTGGTGCTAAATTATTTGAGGACACCTCCTTAGGATCCATTGTGTTCTTGTTAGCTTTTCCTTCAAGTTGTTAAACTCTTCTGAAGGAACCCACTCTGATACCAATTGAAGAACACAAGCTTATACTGAGAGGGGGTGAACAGTATAAGACCACTTTTACTTTTCTTTCCCAATCAATATTATGCAATGAATAGATAGCAATATCAATAGTAGTAATCAAAGCAATGCACAAATCACCATACACAATAGAGACACCATAATTTACATGGTTCACCCAATGTGGGCTACTCCATGGAGAAAATATTTCACTAAAATTTTCTCAATCAATCTCTTGGGAATCCTTCCCTATTACAATGTTTATGGACCTCTATCCAAAGGAGATATCGATCCCCTAAATCAAGTTTATGGATCTCTATCCATAGGAGAACTCCTTCTCCTCCTCTAGTTGGTGATCCTCTAGAAGACTACTACCTCCACTACACTGGCTTGTGGATCTCTCTCCACTGAAGACTCTTGTCCCCACTTAGAAGACCTATCCTCATTACCCTGGTTGATGGATCTCTATCCACTAGAGACTACTATCCTCTCTCTCTATCACCTCCAAAGCTCTATCTCAAATCATGCTCAACTAGGTCCTTGAATCTAGCTCAAATTTGCTCAATAGGTCCACTAAACCTACTCAAATAGTCCACTAAATTCTTAAATATGCTCAACAAGTCCACTTAGAAACTTGCTCAAATTTCTCAACAAGTCCACTCAGAACTTGCTCAAATCTTCTCAACAAGTCCACTCAAAACTTGCTCAAATCTGCTCAACAAGTCCACTCAGAACTTGCTCAAATCTACTCAACAAGTCCACTCAAAACTTGCTCAAATCTGCTCAACAAGTCCACTCAAAACTTGCTCAAATCTTCTCAACAAGTCCACTTAGAACTTGTCCAAATCTGCTCAATAAGTTCACTCAGAACTTGTCCAAATATGCTCAACAAGCTCACTCAAAACTTGTCCAAATCTGCTCAATAAGCTCACTCAGAACTTGTCCAAATCTCATAGAAACATAAAGAGAATTGTTAGAGACTCAATATGTTCTACACTCAATGCTCAATCACTTTCTCAACTCAAATCAGAATATAGAATAGTTTGTTTTAAGGAACTTGAACAATCACTTCACACATCCACTTGACTAGGCTCAATCAACTCTACTCAACCAATCACTTAATGAAACACCCCTTTCTCATAAACCCTAGTCCAAGTATATATCATCCAACTCAAAATATTTCCAACAATGCTCAACAACAAATCTCACATAACAATGATACTCATGTTCTTTTCAAACCCTAGTTCAAGTTCTTTGCACAACAACTCACTTCAACAACAATGCTTATAAAACAATCTTCACATAACAATGATACTCATGTTCTTTTCAAAACCCTAACTCAAGTTCTTCACACAACCAATGGCTTCAACAATAATGCTTATAAAACAAGGTTTTAACAACAACTCTTTATTCTAGAAAACCTTGAAGCATTAACTCAAACACTCTTGAAAAGGAAACCCTAATCAAGTCCTTTTCACTCCAAACTTATTTTCCAGAAAACCAATCAATCAACTCAACTATGGAAGAATGTGCTCATACCTTTTTCTTGATGATGAAGGGATCTCATAAATCTGCCACAACCACAACAACTTCTATGCCAATCTCAAAGAGGTTAGAAGATAAATCTTTCTCACAATATAATGTAAATACTCAAATACACCTTATCACTCCACCTTTCAAAAACAATCATCAACATACATAAAATATTTATCCAATAACACCTTATAAACTCCCAACTAAAATAAACTTAACATCCACCAAAAATTAATTCAAACCTCTTTAATTTAATTTAATGGCAAGAGAAACTTTGATAAAAATCAAATCAACTTTCTTTATAATTCCAATCACTCATCAATAAAACAAACTCTCATTAACCCTTATTACTCCACAATAGTATAAATCAATTATCAAATTAACAACCTTTCTCAAACCCTTATAACTCCAACAATAATATAAATCAAACACACAACTTTTCACAAACCCTTATTACTCCAACTATATCCTTTTCAAAAACCTTAGGCAAAAATTAATTATCAAAAATTACCTTTGCCTCTTAGTGGGTTTCGAACCCTTAACCTCTGCCTCCATGAACGCCCTAGCCATGGGCTCAACAACCACGTGCGCTAGATGCACGTTAAGAGCTTAAAAGCTCTTCATGCAATTTATTCCTCTCCTAGCACTCGAACGAAAAATGCAACCCAAAAACTTTTCCCTTTGGCACTACCACTCCACGGGATTCGATCGCAGGCTATTTCTCCACCAACGCCTTCGCAAAAACATGCACTGCCAATGGACCACCGTGTCCAACGTGTCTTAAGCAATAAACCCTCTCTGTTTTAAACTTGGCGCATAAGACAAAAACCTTTTTGTCTTCTTCCTCAACCGAAACAACGAATCACACGAAATAGTTCACCTTAGTCGCATTAATCAAATCGATGAGGGATAAATTTGAAAGTCTTTTGGCCACCATTTATACACGATTCCTCCATAGGCTTCGAACGTCGGTGCTCCAATATTCTCAATGATTTAAAAAACTTTATGTTTTATAAATGGTGCTTTATAATTTTTGATGACGTCAGCACATTTAAACCTTTGTAATTTATAAATTATTTAAATTCTAAGGAATTTAAATTTTATAAATTATAATCATAAACTTTAGCTTTTAAAGCCTTCCTTGGGTTAAACTTGAACCTTTAACTTGTACTCCATTGGATATTATTCTGCCACCGTGGGTCTTTTCAACTTTTAACTGCCATCTCAAAATGTAAGTGGTCTTAATAAAAATAATTTAATCTTCCACAATGGGTTTACCACAAACCCTCATAAAACATTATTTTTCCCACTTATTCTGCAATTCTTCGCATTGTTCCTGGTATTGAAGATGGTGTGCTCCATGGTATTAATGACGACTTTTCACCTTGACATCAATGACAACTAAATAAACTCAAAATGTCCAACACCCTTGGGTTTCCATATATTTAGCTAAGTCTTGCCCTTTGATAGTTCTCATAACCTTAAAATCAACATCATATTATTGCAGTTTAACCATCCACCTGATTGAACTGTTTGTAGGTTCATTCTGTGTGAATACATCCTTGATGGTTGTGTAGGGAATGCAGACTATCACTTTGTTTGACCCAAAAATTCCTTTGAAATGTTCTAAGGCTCTTATTAAGGAAAAATCTTGCTTTTCAATCATGGTATACTTCAACTGGGCTCCTTTCATCCTTTGAATAATATAGGTATACCAACATAGGGGCTTGTGTAATTGCATATTTTTTCTTTGTAAGGCTTCCATATTTTCTTCTGTCCATGTGATATTTCCATCCTTCTTGATCATTTCATTTATTGGTTTTAAAAATTGAGCAAAGTTTGGGACAAATATTCTGATAAAATTATTTTTTCTAAAGAATGATCTGACTCCATTTAGACTCTTGGGTGGAGGGATTTTTTCTATAGCCTCAACTCTTTCAGGATTAGTACTGATTCCTTCCTTGGATAAAATGTGTCCTAGCAATTTTTCTTACCTTGCATCAAAAATGCACTTTTTGAGATTTAAAGAGATATCGAATTCTTTGCACCTTTCAAACACTTGGGTTAAATGTTTAAAATGATCTTCAGGATTCTTATATAAAATAGTTATATCATCCAAGTATACTACCACTATTTTGAACATGAGGTCTTTAAAAGCAAAATACATGGCTCTTTGAAAGGTGGCTCCTACATTCATTAAACCAAATGGCATTTTGAGGTATTCAAATGTTCCTCATGGGGTGGTGAATACTATTTTATACATATCTTTAGGGTTAACTTGAATTTGATTATAACCTAAGAATCCATCGAGTAATGACATCCTAGTTGACCTTTTAACTACCTGTAAGAATTGCTCCATATTGGATAAGGGATAATTATCTTTTAGAGAATTCTTGTTGAGGTTTCTGAAGTCTTCACACAACCTTATGTCTCCATTTTCCTTTCTAATAGGTACTAAGTTTGATATCCAAGTAGAAAACTCACCTTTCTGATAATTTTAGCATCCAATAATTTATGAACCTCCTTTTGCATTATGGGGTGCAAGGTTGGATTAAATTTCCTTTGTTTTTGTCTAAATGGCTTGGTACCTTCTTTCAATGGGATTATATGATTCATTACCTCTGTATTGAATGTTCTGAGATCCTCATAGCTCCAAGTGAAGGCTTCTTTATACTTCTTTAGGTAGTTTATATAATATTTCTTTTCTTTGTCTAACATATGTTGAGCAAGGTGCAGCAAAAGCATTGCAAAAGTATTGTCATTGTTGTCAACACAAACAGATTGATGCAGTTGATGTAGTTCAGAGGTCAGTCAGAACAAGTACAGTGAATTTCCAAGAAGAAAGAAGTGGCCCAGATTCAAAAATTTGCAGAAAAAGACAAGTAAGAAAACTGTCGCGATATCGCGACATGTTTTCTGTCACGATTTCGCGACAAAACTAAGGAGAGAGAAGGCGCAGCCAAAAATGTCACGATTTCATGACAAAACTGAGGAGAGAGAAGGCACAACCAAAAATGTCATGATTTCATGACAAAAATGAGGAGAGAGAAGATGCAGCCAAAAATGTCACGATTTCGCGACATATCGAAGGAGAGAGAAAAAGCTAGAGAAACTATCACGATTTCGCGACATGTTGGAAGGAAAGAAGCAAAGTTGAAAAACTATCGCGATTTCGCGACATGTTTGGAGTAAAGGCGCCAAGGATGAAAAGTGTCACGATTTCGTGACAAATTCGGAAGAAAAGCGCTAAGGACGAAAAGTGTCACGATATCGCGACACGTCGGGTTTTCGTGACCCGAAGAGGAGAGAGAATGCAAGGCACAAAGGTGTAGCGATTTCGCTACAAGTCGAAGTTTCGTGAACCAAAGCAAGGCTGGAAGTGCAAGGCACAAAGGTGTAGCGATTTCGCTACAAGTCGAAGTTTCGCGAACCAAAGCAAGGCTGGAAGTGCAAGGCACAAAGGTGTAGCGATTTCGCTACAAGTCAAAGTTTCGCTGGCCGAAGCAAAAGAAAGTGCTAAGTGAAAAGTTGTAGCGATTTCGCTACATGCTAGATTTTCGGAGGCCGCAGCAAAGGAAAGTGCAAAGGCAAAAAGGTGTAGCGATTTCGCTACATGATGGATTTTCGGAGGCCACAGAAAAAGAAATTGCAAAGGGAAAAAGGTGTAGCGATTTCGCTACATGTCTTGATTTCGCTAGTGCATGAAGAGAGAGTTGTACGGATGCGAAAGATGTCACGATTTCGTGACATGTTGCATTTTTGCGGGCGAAAGGCAAAGAACAGCGCTAAGGCAAAAAAGCGTCGCGATTTCGTGACATGTTCCGATTTCGCTGAGGCATGCAGAGAAAAGTGTACGGCAATGAAAAGTGTCACGATTTCGCGACGTGTTCCATTTTCGCGAGTGCAAGCGAAGTAGAGTGTAGAAAAGCGAAAAAGTGTCACGATTTTGTGACATGTTCCATTTTCGCGGGTGCAAGCAAAGTAGAGTGCAGGAAAGCGAAAAGTGTCACGATTTCGTGACATGTCCCGTTTTCATGGGCAAGAGGCAGAAAAGAGCTAGAGGCAGCAAATGTGTCACGATTTCATGACATGTCCCGTTTTCGTGGGTAGGAGACAGAAAAGAGCTAGAGGCAGCAAATGCGTCGCGATTTCGTGACATGTTTTATTTTCATGGGTGCATGCTGAGATAAGGACTAGGAGGCAGAAAATGTCGTGATATCGCGACATGTAATAGCTTGGCGGGTAAATGCCAAGAAGCATGCACGGTGAGGTTGTCGGGAAAGCGCAAAGGAAAATCATGCGACCGATTACGTAAGAGTTAACTGGAGTCAGATCTGTAGTTACAAGTTATAGTTGTTGGGGAAAGCACAGAGGAAAATCATGCAGCCAACCATGTAAAAGTTAACTGGAGTTACAAGGGAAGTTATGGAATAGAGCATTAAAGATAGAATAGCTGTTACAGGGGTGGATATACTGAGAATCACAATTACAGAGAAATTCATTAACAGGTTGCGTATATCAAGAAGTCAGTCATGCGCAGAAGTAAAAGGTAGCACATAATTCAAAAGAGAAGAAAGAAGAATAATAGAGCGTCGAGATACGCAAAAAGTTGTCAGGATACGCAGAAAAAGGTTGTCAGAAAAGGCTGTCCAGAATGTGCAGAGAAGAATGTCAGAATAAGTCAGAAAGAAAGCGGCTAAAAGACAGAGCGCGTCAGAGAGGGTTTGACAGATTGAACTTAGCCGTAAATGCATGAAAAAATTGGAGGGAAAATTAGAGCCATTTTGAAAAGAGTCGTTCGAGTAAACCGAGTATAAAGAATCGAAAAGGCGCAGTAAGAGAGGTTACTGCAACCGTGTTTTATTTTGAAAAACAAAAAGTGTGGTTGAGTAAGAGTGCTGTAAGAAAAACAGCTACAGAACTGAAGCCTGGTTATTTTTTGAAAAATAGACAGAGAGGTTTTAGTATGCAATAGAAGATATTGAGTTTCTAACAATTCTCTTTATGCTTCTATGAGATTGATTTGAATGAGCAATAGACCAGTGAGGGTCTTGTAAAAGAGAAGGCATTTTTATGTCAATATATTTTTCAAAATAGAAATCCAAGTTGGTGCTTGGTATAAGGGGTTGGTGCTCCTATCTGTTGTTGCAGATAAATCGGGGGTTGGTGCTCCTTCCAGTTGGTGCTGGTAAACTATTTGTAAAGATTGAATCCTTGCAAAGGCTGGATTTGGATTGTAGTCCAAACAGTCATTATTTGAGGAGTAGCCAAATCGGTGAACCTCGTTAAATCTTGTGTTGTGTGATGCTCTTTTGTTATGCTTGCTATATCTATTTTTAAACTTGCATTTTTAAGCATTAAGAGTTGCAGATTTAAATTTTAAATAGTTACACTGATTCACCCCCCTCTCAGTGTCATTGTGAGAATATCAATTGGTATCAGAGCAAGGTACCTGAACAAGCTTAATCAGCTAAGGTGATCTTGGAAGATACACAATGGCCGGTGGTGAAGGATTTTCTTCCAACAAAGCTCCTTTGTTCGATGGAACAAATTACTCTTTCCGGAGACTCGGGATGCGGACATATCTGTGTGCATTGGGATATGACATTTGGGAATCTGTTGAAAATGGATACACAATACCCTCTGCTCCTCCATCGAGATGCGGCTGAGAAGAAAAAGTTTGAGAACAACTCTAAAGCTAAGAATGCTATTATGTGTGGGTTAGTAGACAGTGAATTGATAAGGATCATGAGCTGTAAATCGACAAAAGACATATGGGACAAACTGCAGAGCATTCATGAAGGAGATGGCAAGATCAAGGAAGCCAAGCTGCAAACACATCGAGCCCAGTTCGAAGCATTAAAGATGAATGATGATGAGAACATAGAGGCCTATATTTTGAGAGTAAATGGAATCATAAATGCTATTAGAGGACTCGGTGAGGAAATAGAAGATGTAGTTGTTGTGAAAAAGGTATTAAGAACTCTCCATAAAAGATTTGATGCTAAAGTTTATGCCATAGAAGAAGCTAAAGATTTAAATTTTTTTAGTATGGATGAAATGGATGGTTCTTTAACTAGCATATGAAATGAGAATAGGACAAACTAAGCCCTCAGACAGAGAAGCGGCTTTTCAAGCTCAAAAAAATATAAGAGCTAAACAAGAATCTGATGAAGAAGAATCTTCAGATGAAACTGAAGCAAACTTTGTTAGGAAACTAATAAAGGGAAAAGGAAAGTATAGAGGTAAGCTACCGTTCAAGTGTTTCAACTGTGGAGGCATCGGGCACTTTGCAGCTAAATGCCCAATGAATGAGAAAAACAAAAGTGATGAAGGGACACACCAAGAAAGAAGTGTCTGGAAGAAGAAACCACATTTTAGAAAAAGGAACTTCAAGAAGAAAAGTTTCATTTCCAAGAATGTTGACTCCTCTGAAGACAGCTCCAGTGAGGACTCTAAAGAAGAAACTGGTGAAGCCTTGTTCATGGCTTTTGAAGAAGAAAGAACGAGAGGAAACCCAGGAGTGTGATGAAAAATTAGAGGATGAGGCTGAGGTAGATCTGGAAGGTGAGTTGGTTGCTGCACTTGAAGAATTAAGTACAGAAAGGAAAAAGAATAAAAAGATTTCAAGAAAATTTGAGGATGCCAACGAATTAATAATCAGTTTGAAAGTACAGACTGAAGAATTTAAGAAAAAGTCTAAAGATTTTGAAGCGTGAAAATAAATGAGTGCAATAAGCTAGAAGAAGACATAGTTGGATTAAGGCTGCAGCTAGAAGAGATGAATCGAAAACTGAGTTGTCATCATAAATTTGAAGACAGTTCTGCGAAGCTGAATAAAATGTTAAATAATCAAAGGCCTACGGGCATCAAATTTGGTTTGGGCTTTGATGAAGGAGAATCCTCAAAGGATTCAAAGGCTATAACTATAGAACCAATAAAGAATAAAGATAAGATCCGGGTTGATCAAGAAAAACCGTATCATGCAAAAGAAAACCATAAGGCCAAGCATGAAAGAAGTACTGCCAATGATGGATTCACCAAAGTCACATATCAAAGAAGAAGAAGACCCATGGCTCCTACTACAACATGGCAACAACCATTACCCAGGTACACTCGTTCCTTTTTTGGTTATTGTTTTAAATGCAATGCATATGGTCATAAAATTTCAAATTGTAGATATAATGTAGAACAAAGGAATTTCACTAGTAGAAATATTTTTTCACCTTTGATAGATTATCCTTGTAGAATGTTATAACTGTCATAACTTCGGACATATTGCAAGAAATTGTCGTAGCTCTTTTGCAGGAAATAAATACCAGGGAAGAAAGTTTCAACCAACTGGATTGAAACAAAACAGAAAATTTCCCGAAAAATAGGCACAAGCCAATGAAAGGGAGAAGGCAAAACAAGTGACCAGATCTGCTTGTCAAATCACAGTGGAAAGAAAAGGAACAACCTAAGAAAGATAAGGAATCCTTGATCGTTCAAACAACTCTCAAAGCCCAGAACAAATCTGCACCATGGATTCTGGATAGTGGATGCTCCAGTCATATGACCGGAGACAAACAGAAGTTTGATAAGTTACAGACTTACGAAGGTGGTTCTATAAAATTTGGAAACAATGATGGAGCCAAGATAGTGGGTAAAGGATCAGTTAAGTTAAGTGATGGAAAAATCAACTCTAAAGAAGTCCTTTTTGTGGTGGGTCTGAAGCATAACTTACTGAGTGTAAGTCAAATTTGTGACAGAGGTCATGAAGTAATTTTCAAGAAGCAGGGCTGTGAAGTAAGAAAGACAAAAAATGGGAAGTTGATAGCTACCGGACTGAGAACTTCTGGAAATCTGTATACTCTCTCAGAGACTTCAGAAGGAGCTTGCTTGGTTGGACAGGAAGAAGAAAATTGGCTGTGGCACAAGAGACTCGGTCACATAAGCTTTGATAATCTGGTAAAAATCAGCTCAAAAAGGGCAATAAGAGACATACCCACTATTGGTAAACCTTCAAATAGTATTTGTGAGTCATGCCAAAAAGGGAAGCAAACCAGAGCCACTTTCAAAGCAAAAGAGTACTTCACGAGCAAGCCGTTAGAACTAATTCACACTGATTTATGTGGACCCATGAGAACGGAAAGCATAAATGGATACAAATATTTTATGCTGTGTATAGATGACTATTCAAGAATGACATGGGTACTATTTTTGAAACTTAAATCAGAAGCCTTTGAGATGTTTAAAACTTTCAAAAATCTTGTTGAGAATCAATCAGGAAAAAGGAATTAAATGTTTAAGATCAGATAGAGGAGGAGAGTTTATTTCAGATGAGTTTGCAGAATACTGTGAAAAACATGGGATTAGAAGACAGTTTTTGGCAGCAAGAACACCTCAGCAGAATGGAGTAGTAGAAAGAAAGAACAGAACTATGCAAGAAATGGCACGGACCATGTTGACAGAGAGCAGAATTGCTGACAGGTTTTGGAAAGAGGCAGTTCATACTACAGTTTACATCCAGAATAGGTGCATGTTGAGGCCGCATGAAAGCAAAACACCTTATGAACTGTGGTTTGGCAAAAAGGCTACAACAAAATACTTCAAAGTGTTTGGCAACAAGTGTTACATTAAACAGACTGAAGACAATCTTGGCAAGTTTGAAGATAGAGCTGATGAAGGAATCTTTCTTGGTTACTCAACAAAAAGCAAAGCCTACACATGCTACAACAAAAGACTAAAGAAAATTGTGGAGAGTGCGGATGTCAAGGTTGATGAAGGTAGGAAACAAGAAATCAGCCATAATGAAAACTACCCGACTTATGAAGAATTTATTGAAGAAGATGAAGATCAAGAAAAAGAAGAGAGACAGAAATCAGATTCAGATGATTTAGAAATAGAAGAAAACAGGAAATTCAAAACAGGAAGCTGGCAAAAAAATCATCCCAGAGAGCAGATTATTGGGGACCCAACGGTTGGTATTCAAACAAGAAGAAGAGTAGTAAACAACTACTCTCTGTTATCCAGCATTGAGCCCAAAAATATTATTGAAGCAAGCACAGATGAAAGTCTGGATGGAGGCGATAAATGAAGAACTAGATCAAATTGAGAAAAACAAAACACTGGGAATTAGTACCAAGGCCTAAAAATAAAAACATAATCGATACTAAATGGATATTTCGAAACAAACTGAATGAAGACGGACAGGTTGTAAGGAATAAAGCAAGATTGGTCTGTAAAGGATATGCTCAAGTTGAGGGGATTGATTTTGAAGAGACTTTTGCACCAGTGGCCAGACTTGAAGCAATCAGACTATTTTTGGCTTTAGCAGTTCATAGGAATTTCAAAGTTTATCAGATGGATGTGAAATCAGCATTTCTAAATGGAAATCTTGAAGAAGAAGTGTATATTGAACAGCCTGATGGTTTTCAACTCTGTGATAATCCTAACTTTGTTTGCAAGCTGAAGAAAGCATTGTATGGCTTGAAACAAGCACCTAGAGCTTGGTATGCAAGATTGGACAGCTATCTCACTAAGCAAGGATTCAAGAAAGGTATGGTGGATAGCAATTTATATATCAAAGCTGAGAATGGCAATTTCATTGTCCTTGTTGTTTATGTAGATGATATAATATTTGGGAGCAGACAATGATGAATCATGCAAAGACATAGCAAATAAAATGCAGAAAGAATTTGAAATGTCTATGATTGGTGAACTTTCATATTTCCTCGGACTGCAAGTTAATCAAACTGAAAAGGGGATTTTTATTTCTCAAATTAAATATGTGAAAGAAATGCTGAAAAAGTTCACAATGGAGGATAGTAAGCCTGTTAGCACTCCCATGACAACAGGCTGCAAGTTGAGCAAGGATGACAAATCTCCAGATGTTGATCAAACAATGTACAGATCTATGATTGGGAGCCTACTGTATTTGACAGCCACCAGACCGGATATCTTACAGGCAGTTTGCATGGTTGCAAGATTTCAGGCTAGTCCCAAAGAGACTCATGTGACAGTTGTGAAAAGGATTTTTAGGTACCTCAAGGGTACTATGGAGTATGGGCTATGGTATCCAAAAGGAAAAGACTTCACTCTTTTTGCATATTCTGATGCAGATTGGGCAGGATGTATTGATGACAGAAAGAGTACCGGTGGAGGAGCATTTTATCTTGGAGATAAGCTGGTAGCATGGCACAGCAAGAAACAAGAATCAGTCTCTCTATCCACAGCAGAGGCTGAATACATTGCAGCAACAACATGCTGTACACGGATATTATGGATGAGACAAACACTGAAAGACCTTGGTATTCACTTCAATGAGCCAATTTCGGTTAAATGTGATAACACTAGTGCAATCAACATATCAAAGAATCCGGTCATGCATTCCCGCACCAAACATATTGCAATCCGGTATCATTTTTTGAAAGATAAAGTTGCAGAAGGAGAGGTCAAATTGGAGTTTGTTCCAACTACAGAGCAAGTAGCAGATATATTCACAAAACCATTGCCCAAGGAAGTTTTTGAGTACCTTCGAAATAAGTTGGGAGTAGTCACACTACCCAAGCACTGACTAGCTATGGGGAACACATTCTCAGGGGGAGCATTAAAATTATTTATGCCTGAGAATGTTGTGCATAGACTCAGGGGGAGTCTGCAGCAGCCCTTTGGTATTATTGGCAAAGGGGGAGAAGAAATTGAAATTGCACATGTGTTGCCAACAATTCCAAAGGGGGAGATTGTTGAGCAAGGTGCAGCAAAAGCATTGCAAAAGTATTGTCATTGTTGTCAACACAGACAGATTGATGCAGTTGATGCAGTTCAAAGGTCAGTCAGAACAAGTACAGTGAATTTCCAAGAAGAAAGAAGTGGCCCAGATTCAGAAATTTGCAAAAAAAGACAAGTAAGAAAACTGTCGCGATATCGCGACATGTTTTCTGTCGCGATTTCGCGACAAAACTGAGGAGAGAGAAGGCACAACCAAAAATGTCACGATTTCGTGACAAAACTGAGGAGAGAGAAGGCGCAGCCAGAAATGTCATGATTTCATGACAAAAATGAGGAGAGAGAAGGCACAGCCAAAAATGTCACGATTTCGTGACATATCGAAGGAGAGAGAAAAAGCTAGAGAAATTGTCACGATTTCGCGACATGCTGGAAGGAAAGAAGCAAAGTTGAAAAAATGTCATGATTTCGTGACATGTTTGGAGTAAAGCGCCAAGGATGAAAAGTGTCACGATTTCACGACAAATTCGAAAGAAAAGCGCTAAGGACGAAAAGTGTCGCGATATCGCGACATGTCGGGTTTCGGAGAAGAAGAGAGAGAATGAAGGCACAAAGGTGTAGCGATTTCGCTACAAGTCAAAGTTTCGCGAAACAAAGCAAGGCTAGAAGTGCAAGGCACAAAGGTGTAGCGATTTCGCTACAAGTCGAAGTTTCATGAACCAAAGCAAGGCTAGAAGTGCAAGGCACAAAGGTGTAGCGATTTCGCTACAAGTCGAAGTTTCGCGAACCAAAGCAAGGCTAGAAGTGCAAGGCACAAAGGTGTAGCGATTTCGCTACAAGTCGAAGTTTCGCTGGCCGAAGCAAAAGAAAGTGCTAAGTGAAAAGTTGTAGCGATTTCGCTACATGCTAGATTTTCGGAGGCCGCAGCAAAGGAAAGTGCAAAGGCAAAAAGGTGTAGCGATTTTGCTACATGATGGATTTTCGGAGGCCGCAACAAAAGAAATTGCAAAGGGAAAAAGGTGTAGCGATTTCGCTACATGTCTTGATTTCGCTAGTGCATGAAGAGAGAGTTGTACGGATGCGAAAGATGTCGCGATTTCATGACATGTTGCATTTTCACGGGCGAAAGGCAAAGAACAGCGCTAAGGCAGAAAAGCGTCACGATTTCGTGACATGTTCCGATTTCGTTGAGGCATGCGGAGAAAAGTGTACGGTAGCAAAAAGTGTCGCGATTTCGTGACGTGTTCCATTTTCGAGTGCAAGCGAAGTAGAGTGCAGGAAAGCAAAAAGTGTCACGATTTCGTGACATGTTCCATTTTCATGGGTGCAAGCGAAGTAGAGTGTAGGAAAGCAAAAAGTGTCACGATTTCGTGACATGTCCCATTTTCATGGGCAAGTGATAAAAAGAGCTCGATGCAGCAAAAGTGTCACGATTTCGTGACATGTCTCGTTTTCACGGGTAGGAGACAGAAAAGAGCTAGAGGCAGCAAAATGCGTCATGATTTTGTGGCATGTTCTGTTTTTGCGGGTGCATTCCGAGATAAGGACTAGGAGGCAAAAAATGTCACGATATCGCGATAGGTAATAGCTTGGCGGGTAAATGCCGAGAAGCATGCACAGTGACAGTTATCAAGGAAAGCGCAAAGGAAAATCATGCAGCCAGTTATGTAAGAGTTAACTAGAGTCAGATCTACAGTTACAAGTGACAGTTGTCGGGGAAAGCATAGAGGAAAATCATGCAGCCAACCATGTAAAAGTTAACTGGAGTTACAAGGGGAAGTTACGGAACAGAGCATTAAAGACAGAACAGTATTACAGGGGTGGATATACCGAGAATCACGATTACAGAGAAATTCATTAACAGGTTGCGTATATCAAGAAATCACAGTCGCACGTAGAAGTAAAAGGTAGCACAGAATTCAAAAGAGAAGAAAGAAGAATAACAGAGCGTCGAGATACGCAAAAAGGCTGTCAGGATACGCAGAAAAAGGCTGTCAAAAAATGCTGTCAGAATGTGCAGAGAAGAATGTCAGAATAAGTCAGAAAGAAAGCGGCTAAAAGACAGAGCGCGTCAGAGAGGGTTTGACAGATTGAACGTAGCCGTAAATGCATGAAAAATTGGAGGGAAAATTAGAGCCGTTTTTGAAAGAGCCGTTCGAGTAAACCAAGTATAAAGAATCGAAAAGGCACAGTAAGTGAGGTTACTGCAACCGTGTTTTATTTTGAAAAACAAAAAGTGTGGTTGAGTAAGAGTGCTGTAAGAAAAACAGCTACAGAACTGAAGCCTGGTTATTTTCTGAAAAATAGACAGAGAGGTTTTAGTATGCAATAGAAGATATTGAGTTTCTAACAATTCTCTTTATGCTTCTATGAGATTGATTTGAATGAGCAATAGACCAGTGAGGGTCTTGTAAAAGAGAAGGCATTTTTATGTCAATATATTTTTCAAAATAGAAATCCAAGTTGGTGCTTGGTATAAGGGGTTGGTGCTCCTATCTATTGTTGCAGATAAATCGGGGGTTGGTGCTCCTTCCAGTTGGTGCTGGTAAACTATTTGTAAAGATTGAATCCTTGCAAAGGCTGGATTTGGATTGTAGTCCAAAGAGTCATTATTTGAGGAGTAGCCAAATCGGTGAACCTCGTTAAATCTTGTGTTGTGTGATGCTCTTTTGTTATGCTTGCTATATCTATTTTTAAACTTGCATTTTTAAGCATTAAGAGTTGCAGATTTAAATTTTAAATAGTTACACTGATTCACCCCCCTCTCAGTGTCATTGTGAGAATATCAACATATATTTCTCCATCTTCACCATTTTAGGCTCCTATTCAGTTCCAATATTGATCTCATCTACGTCTAATCCTTGAATATCAGGTTTGTGAGCCCTATCAAAATCATCAAACATGCTTTCTAAGTAAATCAGGCCTCTAGGTAGTTTATTTGTCTTTATATGTATGACCTCTATAGGTCCCCCAATGACATATTTCAATTTATCCTCATCTTCTTCATCACATATGATATTAGCATAGTGATTTTGTAAAGTCATAAAGTCTTTAATATCTACATCATCTTGGAAAACCTGCAAGTATATAATATTGTCTGGCATAGATGGGTGGTAAACAGAAATAGTTGGGAACTTCTCTTGATATTCAGTATCTATTTTTGGACTATATGAACTAGATGCTTTTATGCCAACAAGTTGACCACATAATTTTGATCTCTAGGAACATAATATATATTGAAGACCAAAAATTTATTAATTTCATCTTGAATAGCTTGTTTATACTGCTTCAACCTCAAATATTTGGTCTGATATTTTCCTTTTATCTGGTGTATTATTAGTTCTGCATCTCCATAGACATTCAAATAATTAATTCCAAGCTCTTTAATCTTTCTCAATCCTAACAGCAAGACCTCATACGCTACTATGTTGTTGGTACATGAAAACTATAACTTGTAGGGTATGCCTAAATAGTTTCCATTGGAACCCAGGTGTCGTAGGTGAGTTGGAGAGGAGAGGGTAATCCTCCAAGGAAGGTCCGAGGTTCAAATCTCCACCCTACCAAAAAGCTGAATTGGGTATCCAAAATCCAATTGATAATGTTGATGCGAGTAGGGTCAGGTACGAATCTCGAGTGACTTTGACGGTGTAGAACCCCCTGTTCATGGTCTCTCAAACCAAGGCCACCCCACAAGGGGTTTTTTGCTTTAAAAAAAATGGTTTCCATTGATTTCAGTAAGGTTGATCCTAGCCCCTGCATCGATTTATGATTTTGCTCCATCAAATGTCATGGTCCATATTTTAGCTGTCAATATTCTATCAGACTCAGCATCAACCTCAGCTCTTGTTTGTGGATCCATGTCTACAAATTTTGGTATCTCATATAGGAATGGTGAATGCCATATTGAATAAACTCGCATTTCTTTTTCTTTGATATAATTGACTAATTTTACCATGGCGTTGTTAGACTTCTTTAACTCCACTAAATTTCTATGGAAAGGTTCTCTTCTAAGTGTGACATGTTCTTTAGTTGTCAAGGGGATAGTGGCATGGGATCAGTCCAATTGAATAGATCCTCCTAATTCTTCAGCAAAATACCTAGATAATAGTAGTAAAAAGAATGGGTCTACATCAATAATAGCTATGTCCATAACTATTCCTTTTTTAGGATACTGATCTAGGAATACAAGTAATCCTGTAATTATCCCTACACATGGCACTTTTCTACTATCCATGACTGATATTGGGAGAGAATCTCTAGTGCACATTAGACCAAGCTAATATGCTATTTTTTTGGGTATGATATTATGTGATGCTTCATTGTCTTATATACAATTGTGAATTACATACTAATCTCCTAGTTCAAAATTATACCTTAGAGATATGTAAAAAGGTCTGACTAAGGATGGATTCTTGGGTATGGGCATAGGCTTATCTACTACTAAAATGATTTAGATATGATTATTTGTCTATTATACTAGACCAAATACTTTACACACCCGATCCTTGTATTTTGGGATGGTCATTAGTTATCCAAAGATGATATTGATTTTTTTTTGCCAACTCTTGACTAGCATCAAATTCAATTTTCTTAGTTTTTGTATTTCTATCAGAATCCAACTATCTTTGGGGATCATTTTCTACTTCAACCTCAAGGGCTACTTGTTGCTTATTACTATTCTATTTCTTGGATGGTTTGTCCTTATTTTGGTTTTGTTGACTTGAATAAGTTCTCTTTGGTATTGACTTTCTCAAGTTAACAGTATGAATCCTTTCTAAGGCCTCTATTTCTTCTATTGTTGGTGTTATCTTACCATGTTTCATCCTCTCAAATATGTTGTCCTAGGGCCTTTTCAAGATTTCTACAATTTCTAAAATAAATGCTTTAGGCTCCTTTTTAGACATGGGAAACTCATTCATTTCTTTTTCAAATTGAATCTCTCTTTCCTCATCATCCAAAGTCCATTAGAAATTTACCCTTATTTCTTCATCTGATTCTTCCTCTATATTCACATTAGTATGCATGCCTAGATATATGTCACAGTCAGCTGGGTTGTGGGAAGCATCACATGCAGGACCGAAAAATAGGAAGTCTAAAACTACATTGGCTGAAGCCATAGGATTTGGAACCAAATCTATATCTTTTTGTACTTCTTTCCTTCTCCACCCATTATTGTTATTTACATTTCTATTTCCCTCGTCTGTGTTATTTCTATCGTATTTTTGTTTAAAATTTCTTTTAAATTGAGGTCTATTATCATTATGTGGTTTGGTTGATGATTCAGCATTCTCTCTCTCAATTCTAGATGATCTATTGTTCATAGTGTTGAACTTTTTGGTAAGTTGAATGGACAATTTCACTATGGGATCCTGGTCAATTTCCTTTAATAATGAGAAGCAAACCTCTTTGTATTTCTTATTTGTTTGACTAGAACTTGGTTCTGATGAAAATGCCTTTATTTTCCAACTATCAATCATGTTTCTTTCAATTTTGATGACCCTCTTCGTGAATTCATCAATGGTAGCAACCCTCTGTTGTCTTAATTCATAATTGAACTCCCTAGGGAATGCATTCTTATAAAAAATAAATATATTTGTTGTCATTTGGCCTTAATTTTAGTCTTACAATGACACTGAGATGGGGGGGTGAATCAGTGTAGCTCTTTAAACTTAAATTTACAGCTCTTAATACCGTAGCAATTAAAACTTATTACTAGATACAACAAGTATAACAAAAGAGCATCACACAACACAAGATTTAATGAGGTTCACCAATGTGGCTACTCCTCAAAAATTGACTTCTTGGACTACCATCCAAATCCAGCCTTTGCAAAGCACCAACTTTACAATCAATTTACCAGCACCCACTGTAAGGAGCACCAACCCCTTATTTATCTGCACCAATAGAAAGGAGCACCAACCCTTTATTTATCTGCACCAATAGAAATGAGCACCAACCCCTTATTTATCTGCACCAACAGAAAGGAGCACCAACCCCTGACACCAAGCTGCAACCTGGACTTCAATTTGAATCTATAAGTTTAACAGTAAGATACCTTTACTTTTGCAAGACCCTGATTGGTCTTCTTCACCTTTGCATTCTCTGCGCACTCTGCTCTCTCTACGCAATCACTTCACACACTTTGCTTTGTTACAGTCAAAATTCACGATCGTCTTCTCCTTTTTGCGCACTCTGCTCTCTTTACAAATTTCACACTTAGCACGATTCGACACGACTTGCTCTCTGTGCACAATGACCGTATTTCACACACATTCAACATCACTTCAATTCTCCAAACAGCCCTCCTTTTATAACAATATTTTTATGATGAAAACTCTAATCTTAGTCGGTTGTAAATCCTAATATTAGTTGACTTTCATAACAACTGTAAACCCTAATTTTAGTCGCTTGTCATCGGTCTTCGTTGGCTTCAACTCAAGAAGATGTTTGGTTTATCCATCGCTTGATGATTTCATTCTGGATAGACCCTGTAACCACCATAGTGATATCGGTCCATTGTCATACTTCTCATTTCAGTCGGGTTCTCCTTCTTGACTTGCGCATTTACGACCTATCGCGAAATCATGACATTTCTGCCTTTGTAGCTTCTTTTGTTGTTGTTGTCATGAAAATACATGTCACGATATCACGACACTTTCACCTCCGTATGCTTTCTCTATTCTTTTGTCACAATATCGCGACATTTCTACCTTCGTAGACTTCGTCTTTTCTTTTGTCATGATATCGTGACATTTTTGCCTCTGTATACTTCGTCTTTGCTTTTGTCATGATATTGCGACACTTCTGCTTCCATAGACTTCAACTTTGCTTTTTTCATGATATCGCGACACTTCTGCTTCCATAGACTTCAACTTAGCTTTTGTCGTGAAATTGCAACACTTTTGCTTCTGTACTTAGCTTCTTTACTTTTGTCGTGAAATCGTGACACTTCTACCTTTGAAGTCTTCTTCTCTACTTTTGTCGCAAAATCATGACACTTCTGCTTTCGTACTTTACTTCTTTTCTTTTATCACGAAATCGTGACACTTCTACTTTCGAAGTCTTGCTTTCTGCTTTTGTCGCAAAATCGCGATAGTTCTGCTTCCGTACGCTTCCTCTCTTTCTTTTGTCACGAAAATGTGACATGTCACGATATTGCGACACTTTTCAAACTTACTTTCTCTCTCCTATTTTAGTCGTGAAAATGCGACATGTCATGAAATCGTGACACTTTTCCAACTTACTTTCCCTTTCTTCGAACTTGTCACGAAATCGTGACACTTTTTCCTGCTTTCTCTTTCTCTTCCAACATGTCGTGAAATTGCGACAGTTTTTCCACTTGCCTTTTTCTCTTCTAACATGTCGCAAAATCATGACAGTTTTTTCTGCTTTTTCTCTCTTCCAACATGTCATGAAATCGTGACAGTTTTTCTTGCCTACTGTATATGTCACGATATCGCGACACTTTTCTTACTTGTTTTTTTTTTTTTTTGATCTTTTGCATATGGGCCACTTTGGTCTTCTTGGAAAATCACTGTACATACTTTGAATAACCTTTGAACTCTTGTCTTATACATCTGAATAGCCTTTGAACTTCTTGTCCACTGCATCAACAGATCTATCTGACTGTGTTGACAATAATGACAATACTGTTGCTGCACCTTGCTCAATAATCTCCCCCTTTGGAATTTTTGGCAACATATGTGCAATTTCCTGTAACTCTTCTCCCCCTTTGACAATAATACCAAAGGGCTCCTGCAAACTCCCCCTGAGTCCATGCATAACATTCTTAGGCAAAATTTATTACACTTAGCAAAAATCATGAACATGAGCAAAAAGATAAACAAATACTTAAATGCTCCCCCTGAGAATGTGATCCTTGTAGCTAGTTAATTCTTGGGAAGTGTGACCACTCCCAATTTATTGCGAAGGTACTCAAAAAATTCCTTGGGCAATGGTTTTGTGAAGATATCTTCTACTTGCTCTGTAGTTGGAACAAAATCCAACTTAACCTCACCTTCCACAACTTTCTCCTTCGAAAAGTGATACCTGATAGCAATGTGTTTTGTGCGTGAATGCATAACTGGATTCTTGGAGATGTTAATGGCACTGGTGTTATCACACTTAACCGATATTGGCTCACTGAAGCTAATACCAAGATATTTTAGGGTTTGTTTCATCCACAATACCTGCGTACAACATGTTTTCACTACAATATATTATGCCTCTACTATCGATAAAGAAACTGACTCTTGTTTCTTACTGTGCCACACGACTAATATATCTCCAAGATAGAATGCACCTCCACTGGTACTCTTTCTGTCATCGACACCTCCTGCCAAATCTACATCTGAATACGAAATAAGGGTGAAGTCTTTACCTTTCGGATACCATAACCCATACTCCATAGTACCCTTGAGGTATCAAAGAATCCTCTTCATTGCTATCACATGAGTCTCCTTAGGATTAGCCTAAAATCATGCTACCATGCATACTGCCTGCAAAATATCTGGTCTGGTAGCTATCAGGTACAGTAAGCTCCCAATCATAGATCTGTACATAGTTTGATCAACAGGTCGAGATTTTTCATCCTTGCTCAACTTGCAACCTATCGTCATGGGAGTGCTAACTGGCTTACAATCCTCCATTGTGAACTTTTTTAACATCTCTTTCACATATTTAACTTGAGAAATAAATATGCCCTTCTTATTTTGATTAACTTGCAACCCGAGGAAATACGCAAGTTCACCAATCATTGACATTTCAAATTCTTTCTGCATCTTATTTGCTAAATCTTTACACGACTCATCTTTTTTGCTGCCAAATATGATATCATCTATGTATACAACAAGAACAATAATATGCCCATTTTCTATTTTGACATACAAATTACTATCCACCATACCTTTCTTAAACCCTTGTTGAGTGAGATAGTTGTCTAGCCTTGCATACCATGCTCGAGGTGCCTGTTTTAAGCCATATAATGCTTTCTTCAACTTGCAAACCAAGTTGGGATCATCACCAAGTTGGAAACCATCTGGTTGCTCAATATAAACCTCTTCTTCAAGTTTCCCATTCAAAAATGTTGATTTCACATCCATTTGATAAACTTTGAAATTCTTGTAGACTATTAAAGCCAGAAACATTCTAATTGACTCTAGTCTAGCTACTAGTGCAAAAGTTTCCTCAAAGTCAATGCCTTCAACTTGTGCATAACCCTTACATACCAATCTTGCTTTATTTTTGACTACCTGTCCGTCTTCATTCAATTTGTTTCGAAAAATCCATTTAGTCTCGATTATATTTTTATTTGCAGGTCTAGGTACTAATTCCCAATTTCCGTTTTTCTCGATCTGATCTAATTCTTCATTTATTGCCTTCATCCAACTTTCATATTTTCTTGCGTCAGCAACATTTTTGGGCTCAATGCTGGATAATAGAGAGTAGTTACTTACTACTCTTCTTCTTATCTGAACACCAACTTTGGGGTCTCCAATTATTTGCTCTCTAGGATGATTTTTCTGCCAGTTCACTGCTTTTGAATTTCTTATTTTCTTCCACTTCTGAATCACAACTTAAATCATCTAAGTCAATTTTTTGTATCTTTTTCGTTTCGTTTTCCTCATCTCCTTCAATAACCTCTTCATAAATTGGGTAGTTCTTTTCATAGCTAATTACTCGTTCTCTACCTTCGTCAAATTTAACATCGGCACTGTCCACAATTTTCTTTAGCCTCTTGTTGTAGCATTTGTAAGCTTTGCTTTTTGATGAATAACCAACAAAAATACCTTCATCCGCTCTATCTTCAAACTTACCAAGATTATCTTCAGTTCTTTTTATGTAGCACTTGCTGCCAAAAACTTTGAGGTATTTTGTTGTTGCCCTTTTACCGAACCACAACTCATAAGGAGTTTTGCTTTCATGTGTTCTCAGCATGTACCTATTTTGGATATACACCACAGTATGGACTGCTTCTTTCCAAAATTTGTCTGCTACTCTGCCTTCATCCAACATAGTCCGTGCCATTTTTTGCATTGTCCTGTTCTTTCTTTCTACCACTCCATTTTGTTGAGGTGTCCTGGTTGCTGAAAACTATCTCCTAATACCGTATTTTTCACAGTACTTTGTAAACTCCTCTGAAATGAATTCTCCTCCTCTATTTGATCTTAAACATTTGATCCTCTTTCCTCGTTTCATTCTCAACTTGGTTTTTGAAAGTCTTGAACATTTCAAAAGCTTCGATTTATGCTTCAAAAAAATATCCATGTCATTCTGGAATAGTCATCAATGCACAACATAAAATATTTGTCACCATTTATGCTTTGTGTTCTCATGGGTACACATAAATCAGTGTGTATTAGTTCCAAAGGTTTTCTTGTGTAGTACTCTTTTTTTTTTAATGTGACTCTAGTTTGTTTCCCCTTTTGGCATGAAGCACAAATGCTATTTGTAGGTTTGTTGATGGTGGGAATATCTCTCACTGCCCTTTTTGAGTTGATTTTTACTAGATTATCAAAATTGATATGACCGAGTCTCTTGTGCCACAACCAATTTTCTTCTTCTTGTCCAATAAAACAAGCTCCTTCTGAAGTCTCTGAGAGCATGTACAGGTTACCAGATGTCCTTGATCCAGTTGCTATCAATTTTCCACTGTTTATTTTTTTGACTTCACAACCCTACTTCTTAAAAACTACTTCATGCCCTTTATCACAAATCTGACTTACGCTCAACAAGTTATGTTTCAAACCATCCACAAACAAGACTTCTTCTGACTTAATTTTTTCATCACTAATTTTAACTGAACCTTTGCCAACTATGTTAGCTCCATCATTATTTCCAAACTTTACTGAACCACCTTCATATTTATGTAACTTCTCAAATTTCTATTTGTGACCTGTCATATGACTGGAGCATCCACTATCAAGTATCCATGGTACATATTTATTTTATGCTTTAAATGTTGTTTTTATGATTAAGGATTCATTTTCTTCCTTAAGTCGTTCTTTTTCTTTCCACTCTGTTTTGATAGTAGTTTTGGGCTCTTGTTTTGCCTTTCCCTTATCAATAGCTTGTGCATGTTTTTCGAGAAGTTTTCTATTTTGTCTTATCCTATTTGGTTGAAATTTTCTTCCCTAAAACTGATTTGATGCAAATGTACTTCTACAGTTTCTTACAATGTGCCCAAAATTATGACAGTTATAACATTCTACACTATAATTCATCAAAGGAGAAAAATATTTCTACTGGTGAAATTCCTTGGTCTTACATTATATTTGCAGTCTGAGATTTTATGTCCATAGCCATTGCATTTAAAACAAAAACTAGAAAAGGGATAATTGAACCTAGGTTATGGTCTTTGCCATGTTGTCGTAGGATCAATAGGTCTTCTTCTTCTTTGATGTGTGACATTGGTGAATCCATCATTGTCAATTCTCCTTTCGTGCCTGGCATTATTGCTTTCTTTTGCATGAGACGTTTTTCCTTGATCAACCTGTTTCTTATCTTCATTCTTTATGGATTCTACATTTCCGGCCTTTGATCCATTTGATGGTTCTCCTTCGACGAAACCCAAACCAAATTTGATGCTACCTTTGGTCATTTATAATCTTATCCAACTTCATAGAACTTTCTTCGCTTTTGTGATAGCAACTAATTTTGTGATTCATCTCTTCTATCTGTGTTCGTAAACCAACATTCTCTTCTTCTTGTTTGCAGCAATAATCTATTTTCATGGTAATTTGTACTTCGAAATCTTCAGATATTTTCTTGTATTCTTCTGTCTTTACTTTCAGACTGGTTATGATTTCATTTGCATCCTCAAGATTTTTTGAAATTTTCTTATTCTTTTTCTTCTCTATTTTCCACTCTTCAAGTGCAAAGATCAACTCACCTTCTAGATCTACTTCAGCCTCAAGGTTTTCACCACATACTTCAGAGTTCACTCCTTCATTTTTTGATTTTACTTCTTCAAATGCCATGAAAAGAGCTTCACCTGTTTCCTCTTCAGAATCCTCATTGGAGTTGTCTTCTGATGAACTGGAATTCCTAGAGATGAAACTTTTCTTCTTGAAGTTGTCTTTTCTAAAATTCATTTTCTTCTTCCAGTCACTTCTTTCTTGGTGCGATCCTTCATCATTTTTGTTCTTCTCATTAAGTGGACATTTAGTCGCAAAATGCCCAATGCCTCCACAGTTGAAACATTTAAACGGTAGCTTTCCTCTATATTTTCCTTTTCCCCTTTTTAGTTTTCTAACAAATTTTGCTTCCATTTCATCTGATGTCTCTTCTTCCTCGAACTCTTGTTTTGTGTTTTTATTTTTAAGGGCTTTAAAAGTCACTTCTCTGTATGTGGGTTTAGATCTTCCTATCATCATCTCATATGCAGTCAAAGAACCATACATCTCATCTATACTAAAATAATTTAGATTTTTAGTTTCTTCCATCGCTGAGACTTTAGAATCAAACCTTTGAGGAAGATATATTAATACCTTTTTCACAATGACAGAGTATTCGATATCCTCGTCGAGTCCTCTGATCGCATTAATGATTCCATTAACTCTCAACATATATGCCTCAATGTTTTCATCATCATTCATCTTTAATGCTTCGAACTAAGCTCGATGTGTCTGTAACTTGGCCTTCTTGATCTTATTGTCTCCTTCATGAATACTCCTCAGTTTGTCCCATATTTCTTTTGTCGTTTTACAACTCATGATCTTTACTAGTTCACTATCTACTAATCCGCACATGATAGCAGTATTTGCTTTTGAGTTATTTTCAAACAATTTCTTTTCGTCAGCCTCTTTTGGAGGAGTGATGGGTATTGGTATCCACTAACTACTGAATCCTAGATGTCGTATCCCAAAGCACAGAGATATGTCTGCATCTTGATTCTCTAGAACATGTAATTAGATCCATCAAACAATGGTGCTTTGTTTGATGAGAAGCCTTCACCACCTGCCATTGTGTTACTTCCAATATCACCCTAGCCGGTTAAGCTTGTACAGGAACTTAGCTCTGATACCAATTGTTAGTCTTACAATGACACTAAGAAGGGGGGTGAATCAGTGTAGCTCTTTAAACTTAAATTTATAGCTCTTAATATCGCAGTAATTAAAACTTATTATTATATATAGCAAGTATAACAAAAGAGCATCACACAACACAAGATTTAACGAGGTTCACCAATGTGGCTACTCCTCAAAAATTGACTGCTTAGACTACCATCCAAATCCAGCCTTTGCAAAGCACCAACTTTATAATCAATTTACCAGCACCCACTGTAAGGAGCACCAACCCCTTATTTATCTACACCAACAGAAAGGAGCACCAACCCCTTATTTATCTGCACCAACAGAAAGGAGCACCAACCCCTGACGCTAAGCTGCAACCTAGACTTCAATTTGAATCTATAAGTTTGATAGTAAGATACCTTTACTTTTGCAAGACCCTGACTGGTGTTCTTCACCTTTGCGTTCTCTATGCACTCTACTCTCTCTACGCAATCACTTTACACACTCTGCTTTGTTACAGTCAAACTTCATGATCGTCTTCTCTCTTTTGCGCACTCTGCTCTCTTTGTGAATTTCACACTTAGCACGATTCAACACAACTTGCTCTATGTGCACAACAATCGTATTTCACACACATTCGACATCATTTCAATTCTCCAAATAGCCCTCCTTTTATAACAATATTTTTATGATGAAAACCCTAATCTTAGTCGGTTGTAAATCCTAATCTTAGTCGACTTTCATAAAAACTATAAACCCTAATTTTAGTCTGTTGTCATCGGTCTTCGTCGGCTTCAACTCAAGAAGATGTTTGATTTATCCATCGCTTGATGATTTCATTCTGGACAGACCCTATAACCTCCATAGTGATGTTATTCCACTGTCATACTTCTCATTTCAGTCGGGTTCTCCTTCTTGACTTGCGCATTTACGACCTATCATGAAATCATGACATTTTTGCCTCTATAGCTTCTTTTGTTGTTGTTGCCACGAAAATACATGTCGCGATATCGTGACACTTTCACCTCCGTACGCTTTCTCTATTCTTTTGTTGTGATATCGTGACATTTTTGCCTCCGTAGACTTTGTATTTTCTTTTGTCATGATATCACGACATTTTTGCCTTTGTATACTTCATCTTTGCTTTTGTCATGATATCGCGACACTTCTGCTTCCATAGACTTCAACTTTGCTTTTGTCGTGATATTGTGACACTTCTACCTCTGTAGTCTTCAACTTACCTTTTGTCACAAAATCGTGACACTTCTGCTTTCGTACTTAGCTTCTTTGCTTTTGTTGTGAAATCGTGACACTTCTGCCTTATAAGTCTTCTTCTCTACTTTTGTCACAAAATCATGACACTTCTGCTTTCATACTTTACTTCTTTGCTTTTTTCATAAAATTGTGACACTTCTGCTTTCGAAGTCTTGCTTTCTACTTTTGTCATGAAATCATGACAGTTCTGCTTTCGTACGCTTCCTCTCTTTCTTTTGTCGTGAAAATGCGACATGTCACGATATCGCGACACTTTTCAAACTTACTTTCTCTCTCCTATTTTAGTTGCGAAAATGCAACATGTCGCAAAATCGCGACACTTTTCCAACTTACTTTCCCTTTCTTCGAACTTGTCGCAAAATCGTGATACTTTTTCTTGCTTTCTCTTTCTCTTCCAACATGTCGTGAAATCGCGATAGTTTTTCCACTTGCCTTTTTCTCTTCCAACATGTCGCGAAATCATGACAGTTTTTCCTGCTTTTTCTCTCTCTTCCAACATGTCGCGAAATCACGACAATTTTTCTTGCTTTTTCTCTCTCTTCCAACATGTCGCAAAATCACGACAATTTTTCTTGCCTGCTGTTTTTTTTTTTTTGATCTTTTGCATATGGGCCACTTCGGTCTTCTTGGAAAATCATTGTACATACTCTGAATAACCTTTGAACTCTTGTCTTCTGCATCTGAATAGCTTTTGAACTTCCTGTCCACTGCATCAACAGATCTATTTGACTATGTTGACAACAATGACAATACTGTTGTTGCACCTTGCTCAACACTTAAAGTGAGAGGGATATTATTTTTGGTTTTGAAAAACCTTATGTTAAAGTCCTCTACATATTCATTTTCATTTTTCTTCATGGTTTCCAATTCAGTTAACAAGGACTGCTCATTTTTGCTTTCACCATATTTCTTTAAGAAAATTTTCTCCATGGTCTAAAAGTCAGGTATAGTATGTTCTAGGAGGTTATTAAACCAATCCCCAACATCCTTTTCTAAATTTTGCAAATATAACCTGAGTACTACATCATCTTCTTCTACTTCCAGACTATCTAAGGCATATATGAAACTTTTGACATGCTCTTCTCTTGCGACTGCACTACTTCCGTAGAACTTGGGTAAGTATTTGTGTGCCTTACTGGGCAAATCATGTAAAACTAAGGGTAGTTGGAAAGCTCTATACCTATTAGTTCTCTAAGTCTGAAGGTTTTGGTTTTGATTATTTTGGTTTAGCTAGGCCATGTTGACTATGGGAGTAATAAAAATAAAATTGACAAGAGTGTTAACAACCGGTGCTCTAGTATAATTATTTTGGAGAGAATTATCTAGAAGTGTATATCCCCTAGCAAAATTTTCTACCAAAAAAATAATATTTATTCTTATACATAGATATTTTAGGAACTAGAACTTTTTGAGCATGGCTAAATACCTCTAGATCTTCAAATTCTAGGAAGAGTTGTTTATCTCTTTGTTTGGTATGCACCAGGTTACATTCTCCTATCTTCTATTCTTTGGGTTCATTCAGAGTTGTCAACACTTTCAGTAAAATAGAATCCCACTCTGGCCAAGATTGCTCAACCCGTATATCATCACAATCTCTCAGATATGAATAGAGGTATCCCAGGATAGGAAATTATAGAAACTCATTATACACACAATTTTTTTAGAAAAATTATGATGATTATGTTGTGAGGAGACAGACTACAGAAACACATAGATAGTAAAACAATCTATCCCTAAAAACGGTGCTAGTTAACTATTATGGGAAATTTTTATATCCTTAATAAACGGTTGTCACGCTATCAAATTTCTTATATCACAAACATAATGTAAGCTATGGTAAAATTACCTCTTTAACCTAAAACTATGAACTCTTAAGTGGACCAGGTTGGGTCAGGATACCCCATTATGAGCCTTATATATGATTGTTATTAAAATTTATGCTCAACCAAATTTTAGTGGTGTGTTATAATTTTTAAATGATGATCAAGATTTCTATGAGTGTAGATCGATGCCTAATGTATTGGGTAATTGTAGAAGGAATTAAAATTATCATGGAAAAATCAAAATAGGAAAGAGAAATTGGTTCGTTTATACCCATTCAAATTATGTAATGAATACAAACAATTTACCAATGAAAGAATGCGCTATTCATATATTCAAATTATGTATCATATAAACAGACAACACACACATTGTACAATAGAATTTGTATTAAATTTCATCAAAGTGCCAAGATCTTGATGAAATCTAATACAATTGTTCTCTTTGTTCAAATAATGTAACAGAGGAACCAACTACTCTCAATCCTAATGAAGTTATCAAGAGCTTCCAATCTCTGATCTAGTCACCAAAAATAATCTCAAATGGTTGGATGCATCCTCTAGGATTCCTGCATGAATGGGGGAAGAATAAGACTAGGATAAAGAAAATATAAACTTATGAATACAATGACCTAAAGACAGATTAATCTAGTATACCTCTCTTGCAAAAAAAATTGTAGATTCTTGATGATGAATTATGGTCGTTGTAGCTCCTTTTTTAGCCTGGTTGTCCAAAATTCTATTACAAGTACTTGGTGCAAGTTCATCCACATGTGCCTCTATTGTATTTTCATCTCCTTGAGTGTGTTACAATGAAAACCAGTTTGTTATAGATTGTCAAAATTCGTGTTGAACTACCATCTATCTTAAACTATACCATTTGTTACTACAACTCATTGTCTTAGCTTCATCGACTCTGACTATTTTGATTTGAAGGGAGCTCCTGGGTGAGTGATTGTTTGGTTTTTCTATGGCAACAAGTTAGAGGAGTTTCAAAGCTACAAATTGGTGAGTTAAAGAGTTTTTTTGGACAATAAGTTAGAACTATAATTTCATCTATTACAAGGTAGTAATTAGATGAACCGAATCACCTTGAAATCCTTCATCTACAGAGGTCATTAAGGTAAGTAACTTTGGTGCAAAAGTTTCATTACTTAAACATTAGTTACTTGGTTCATTATTAAGTTTCCTTAAGCACCATATTAGAGTTTAAAAGTTGCAAAGAGAAGGTTGCATATCAAGATCTTTAAGGGAGTGTAGAATATAGTTTCTTATAAGGTTAAAATTTGCACATTAAATAGGAGTTAGATATATTTTAAAATAAAGAAGAATATCAACTTCATATTATCTAGTTAAAGCAAAGAAGACATTACTCTTAAGTGGAAGTGCATAATACAAGTTACTTTTAAGGAGCAATAAGGTGAGATTAATAGTGCACTATACTAGTTATTCTTAAGAGATATTAAAGGTGCATTAAGTATTTAAGTCAAGGTGGAAAATTAGTGCACAAGCAGGATTAAGTTGGAGTGTCAAGAGACACTATTGAGCATACAAAACCTACACCATGTCTTGGTGAAGGAAATTCACTAAAGAAGTTGCCTCATAAAAGAAGTTAGAAACCTTCAAAATAAGACTTATAGACTCAAAAATTTGGTGCAAGTTAAGGTATTTTATCTTAACTATTACAACGTTATTTTCATTATAGAAGAAGCACTAGTCTTATCATTTTCAATACAGCAAAGGAGGACAAAAGATATATTGTCTTAAAGGCATTACAATGGACAATATAGTAATATTCGAGTGGCCACATCATCAAATAAAGTAATAAATCCAACTAAGGGCTCATCAAATAAGTTTACAGGCCACTAGATTCAGCATTTTTGATCTCATGTAAGCATCGCTCACAGTGCAAGATAAATCTATAATGAAAGGAGACAAAGTTGATCAACATAACATCATTAGCAAAGAAAACAATGATAGCAAGGTGCAAGTAAAGAAGCTTATTACCTATATAGTTATCATGAATAGATTGGAAGAACATCATTAGGGCTGAAGCAAGCACCTTAGAGCCATCAACAATGAATCACCTTGGAACCACTTGCATTGGAGAGTGCCACCATTCACTGGAGAAAGCTAAGCAAGAACAACTAGCAATAGTTGGTAAGATTTGTTGAGAAAATAAGGGCATTGAGAGCGTAGCTACATGCAAGTGTGAGAGCATCCACTTGCCACCTTGAGTGAAGGATTATGGTACCACTTTGAATAAGGGAGAAGGACCATAAGAGCATTTTTTAACACTTTGTAGCATCTTCTTTGTATAACACTTGCAAAGGAAAGTGAGTGCTCAAGTAATGCTCAACTTGGATTCAAAATTTTTGGTCCTCATTACTCAACATATTCATGTTAAAAAAATGACTACGTTACCAAGAATATAATCTTCTAACATACCTCACATACCAACACCACCTAGAAAGGAGTTACATGTTCAAAGATAATGCATATTCAATTTGGCATACGTTGCAAAGAGAGGTAAAGACCATTAAATACCTCTATCCAAAGGAGAGAAAAAATGCAATTACATACTCAGTTAATTAACATTAAAAAAGGAGGCGATTGTAATCTAAGAGTGCTGAGAATGTTGTTGGGGCAAAAACATTGGTTAATTTCTACGTTGTTGTCACAACTTTTTCACTTAATTATCAATCCAAGGATTTCATAAGCTTGTGATGTACCTAATAGAGATGTGATTACAATACCTCTGAGGTGAGTCTGCCTAAATTATACAGTTTAGATTTGTTTTTCATATAGCATTCATTCAATCCAAACCTCTTTAATTCTTAGAAAGTAAATAACTAGAAAGGAAATCAAACCACACTTGCGAAAAATAAATAAAGCAGTAAATAAATCAATTTGCAGGAAATAACCAAATACAGGAAAACAAAACTAAAACTAAAATGAAATTGTAGGAAAAATAAAGGAGATGGGAGGAATACTATCTAGGAGTGGGCCTGGGATCTAGCATATTTTTCCCAGTCAACTATGTATGCAAAAAAATAAGTAAAAGAACTTCAAATGAATTTATTGCATAAAAATGAATTACAATACAGTCTGATGATTCTGTTATTTTCTCCTCTTCTTGGAGAAGTCCTATGCATTTATATAATCACACATATCTCTCTATTACAATGATGTTATAGCTACAGATATGATTACAATGATTGCATGCCAAATTGAGGTAATTCGGGCATGCTCGGAGCACTCTTACACTACGTATTTTATCCGTGGTTTACCAACTTATCGTTCATCTTTCATCTTTGCTAGAAATAGTAGATTCTTTGTTACATATCATCATCGTTATTCGTGTTCTTTGTATCATAAATCATTACTATATTTTGTCGGAGTAATAACCAGGTTTGTATTAATCAAAGAGCATTAAATAGGATATTACATGCCCTAATAGGCCCGAAGGTTACGAAACCACCCGTGGCTGAAATAGGCCTTGTTATAACTTAATAACAACATGCTAACAATAATGTAATAATAATAATGCTACGCTAACATCCCCCCTTATTACATTATTTGGGCAATAATATAACTACTAGCTACACTAAACATCCCCCCTGATTACATCATTTTGCAATACAAAGCGAGCTGCGAAACAATTCAAATTTGACACGTCCAAGTGCCTTAGTGAAAATGTCTACAACTTGAGCATCGGTGGGAATGTGCTGAAGCTGAATTCGATGCTTCAAAACTTCGTCTCGAATGAAATGACATTGTGTGTCAATGTGTTTTGTTCTTTCATGATGAACTGGATTCTTGACTAGGTTCAGAACACCCTGATTGTCGCAAAACAAGTGTATTGGAGATTTGGATGGATGACCCATACTTGTCAGAATGCGATGCAACCATATCACTTCGCACACAGCATCACGTGCGACGCGATATTCTGCCTCTATTGATGAAATAGCAACCACCTATTGCTTCTTGCTATGCCAAGAGACAGGACCGGATCCAAGATGAAAAATATATCCTGAAGTTGACTTGCGATCATCAAATGATCCGGCATAGTCGGAGTCCGTGTATCCCTGTAAGAAGAATTTGTTGTTCCTCTTGTATTCTAGGCCATATTCCATTGTGCCACGGACATAGTGAAGAACACGTTTTGCTGCTTTCCAATGAGTGGTCTTAGGCTCCTGCATGAACCTCGAAAGATAGTTCACAGCAAATACGAGATCTGGCCTAGTATTGGTCAGATATATGAGACTCCCAATCAACTGTCGATAGAGAGTACCATCTACCTGAGGTGAATCATCATATCATGATAACTGAAGTCCAGTCTCCATCGGAGTTGCCATTGGCTTGCAATCAGTCATGCGATATTTTTCCAAGCAATGTCTTGGCATATTTTTTCTGAGACACTTTGATGGAGTGCTCCTTCTGGCTGAATTCCAGACCAAGACAGTAATGGAGAAGTCCGAGATCTGACATCTCAAAATATTGACACAAGTCTCTTTTGACAATAGAGATCATAGTTTTTGAACTCCCTGTAATGAGCAGATCATCAACATAGAGTACAAGCAACACTATCTCAGAACCCTGTTTCTTGAAATAGAGGTTTGCATCTGACGGACATCTCTTAAAACCATGTTGCAGGAGGTGATTGTCCATTTTTATATACCAAGCTCGAGGAGCTTGTTTCAGGCCATATAAGGATTTGACCAATTTGCAAACTTTTTGCTATTGGCCTTCCACTACAAATCCTTCTGGCTGAGTCATATAGACTTCTTCTTGGAGATCACCATTCAGAAAGGCACTTTTGACATCCATATGATGAACTTTCCGCCCAAACCGTGTTGCCATAGCACAAATAACTCGAATTGTTGTCATCCGAGCAGGAGGTGCAAAAGTTTCCTCGTAGTCAATGCCTTCCTTTTGAGCATAGCCCTTTGCAACAAGATGGGCCTTATGCTTATCAATTGTCCCATCTGCTTTGTACTTGACTTTATACACCCATTTGCAGCCAATGGGTTTCTTTCCGTGTGGCAGATCGACAAGCTTCCAAGTTTTGTTTTTCATCAAAGACTTATACTCTGCATCCATAGCAGCCTTCCACTGAGGCTCACCGAGAGCAACTTGTACTGATGTAGGTTCAAGATCGTCTATGGAAGACATAAACACCTTATCACTATCAATATCCATATCTTCTATATCTCTTGCTGGATCTACAGAAAGTTCTTCAAAATATTGACACAGATCATCAACCCCAGTATTCTCTGTTGCAGCTTTCTCCTGTCGAGCCATGCTACGAGTACGAGGCCTATCCAAAGTCAAATATGGTGGAGTAGATAGCTTAGAGTCTTTGATTGTATTTGTATACCACTTTGGATTCTTCTTCTTAGGTGTTGAAGAAGATCCAAAAGAACCTCCAACCTTTGATGAAGGAGATTTAACAACCTGAGTTTCCACAAGGTCTAGGTATACATCTGATGTGTTTGCTGATGTGAAAGCCTCATCAAAAACAACATCTCTACTTATGTGAATCTTCTTGGTTAAGGGATCAATCAAACGATAACCCTTAGAGTGCTCATCATACCCAAGAAGAATACACTTCAATGTCTTCTCATCTAGCCTTCTTCCTTTTCTCTTTTGGTATGTGCATGAAAGCTTTACATCCAAAAATGCGTAGATGAGAAATGGAGGGTTTCCTACCACTCCATGCTTCCTGTGGAGTCATTCCTTGTAGGGCCTTTGTGGGTGCCCTATTCAACAGATATACTGCTATGGTGACAGCTTCTGCCCAATATAGTTGCTCAAGTCTAGCTCCTGTGAGCATGCAACGAACCATTTCCATGATGGAACGATTCCTCCTTTCAGAAACTCCATTTTGCTGAGGAGTATAAGCAGTAGTTAACTGTCTTGTGATCCCATTTTCTTTCAAGAATGCAAAAAATTCTTTAGAGGTGAACTCCCCCCCTCGATCTGAGCGGAGGGTCTTTATAGAAGTCCCTGACTCCTTCTCAATAGATTTCTTGAATTGCTGAAAGAAGCCAAATGCTTCAGATTTCAGTTGAAGAAAGAATACCCACATCTTTCATGAATAATCATCCACAAATAACTGAAAATACCTCTTACCCCCGCAACTGTTGGGAGTGAAGGGACCGCACAGATCGGTATGAACCAACTCCAGAGGTTTCTTTGCTCTTGTAGAGCTCTTTTCAAAAGGCACTCTATGCTGCTTTCCTGCCAAGCAGTCAGAGCAAATTGGTAAAGTGGTAGAAAGGGAAGGAAGACCCTTAACCATCTCATACTTACTTAGCTCAAGTAAGTAACCAGAACTCAAATGTCCATATCTCTTGTGCCATAGGGAAGTTGCCTCCTTTGTAGAGACTTTCATGGCAACATGTGGAGTAGAGATAGTATCTAAGGCAAATAAGCCATGCTTATATGAAGCGGTTGCAATGTTCTTACCCCTCCTGGTAATAGAACAACACTTCTTGCCTCCCTCAACACTAAAGTTCACAACCATATCTTTGTCCAGAATTTGTGTGACTGACAACAAATTGTTTGCCAATCCTGGAACATAGAGAACTTTATCAATCTGACACTTGCCATCAGGAAGAGTGACTGAAACAGTGCCTTCTCCCTAAACCTTGTAGGTTTTATCATCAGCAATAGTGACAGGTTTGCCCTCTTTGGCCTCAAAAGACTCAAACCATGATTTGTCACCAGTCATATGCTTACTGGCACCAGAATCAACATACCATATAGGATCCGTCTGCTTGGACACTGTGGTAGTCATGAGAACTTTGTGGGCTCTCTCATAATCCGTGTCATATTCTTCAACAACAACATTCACTTGTTGTTTGTTCTTTTGTGGTTTGTTTCGGCCTTTCTGTTTTGATTGCTTATTCTTATGCCAACATTTGTTTGTATCATGACCTTCTTTGTCACATATCTTGCAATATCTCTTTTTTTGTTGAGGTTGTTGAGTTTGTTTCCCTTTTGAATCCTTTTGTGAATTCCCTCCCTTCTAAAAATTACCCTTCTTCTGGTTCTGCCCTTTCTTGTTGATGTAGAGAGCAGTGTTAGAAGAATCATCTCTCTGTAGTTGGCGTGCTTCCTCCTCTTGAAGCATATTAACCAATTCTACAAAAGTAACTTTTCATTGTGATACCTGAAGGGAAGTGATCAACACCCGATAAGAATCAGGTAAAGCTCTCAATACAACTAAAGTAAGGAGCTTGTCTTCAACTGGTTCTCCCAAAGAATTCAACTTTGCTTTCAATTCAAAAACTCTGCAAAGAAAGAATTCAACTGTCTCACCCTGCTTCATGCTTAGACTGTGTAATTGAGATTGAAGAAATAGAATGGTGGAATCATTCTTTCCCTCATATATAGTATTAAGGGCATCCCATGCCGCTTTACTAGTTGCACGATCAGCAATATGGGGTTGGACTTCATCACACATGACAAGCAAGATGAGCACTTTTGCTTTACTGTCTAGCTTATCAAAGTCTCTTTGAGCATTAGATGGAGTTGTAGCACCAGCAATAGGTGAAGGTCTGGTTGTTGCTCCAGATACAACATCCCATAAATCATCCATTGCTAGGATGGCCTTCATCTTATTTTTCCATGGTGTGTAATTAGGACCTTTCAACAACTGATGAGAATCAGTCATTAGTTTTGCAGACATGATGAAGGTTCCTTATAACACCAATTGGTCCCCCTTTCGATATACCTTTTTGCTAGGCCGTTATACCATACAAAATACCCGCCCTTACATGAGGGAAACTATAGGTATTTTGAAAGATCAACAAAAAATCACCCGCCCTTACGTGAGGGAAACTATAGGTGATCTTTAGAGATCATACGATACGTGGAACATAAGCAGTACTGAAAGGGAATCGCCTTGTTGATGGCACCTACCATAGAAGATTCTTCTCATGCATGGGGCGTAACTTCCCCTAAACACTATGAAGAATACTTCGTCAGGATTTACGCCTAAACACAAGAACGATTAAGGGTAGTGGATGGAGTAAAAAAATGCAAAATGGCAAACTTATCTCTCCTCGACGATTTATAGAGAACAAGCTCAGACATCGTTGTAGCAGCTATATTAGGCGACGGATATAGTAGCGCAATCACGACAGCTTTACCTGTAAGTGCTGGCCAGAGGTATCACAAATACCGAACGTTGCAGTGCAATAAATTGCACGGATGGGTTTTAATTATTCTGGGGACTTAGGGAGTGAATTTGATTTTAACTTTTAATGTTATAGTGCAAGAAATCAAATATGCAACATACAACAGAAAAAGTGCCCACAGGAATAACCCACTAGGTGTCAGGCACATTGAAAATGCACCTTTTACAATTCGCCAAATTGCTATTTTTCAAAAAAAATTACTCTCTCTATCCCCCCTTTTTATGGTATTTTAACAATTTATAAATTTTGAAAAAAGTAAAATTTAATATTTTAATAAAAATATTTCATATTTAATTAAATAAGTTTCTAATTAAATTAAAAATAATAATTAAGAAACAACTTAATTAATATAAAATATTAATTATTAAAAAATTAAAACTTTAATCAAAATTAAATAAAAAACTTATACCTGAATTTTGTTGTCGGTGGGGTCGGCGGGATTGGAACCCGTGACCTCAGGGCTCCCCGAGCCCTACCGCGTAGCTCACTGCCAGGTGAGCTCGCGGGCTGATCCGCTTGGATCAGGGGGCGCCCTCCTCTTTCTAGAGAAGGCACGAGCCCGAAGCTCGTCCTGGCCGTGCCTCCACCATGAAGGTGAGCAGATAGCTGAGCCCCACCTTCGTCCTCAGCGGACTCAACGTACTTGACACAATGAAAACCTTTTAGGTTGCGCTTCTCCACATAGTCACGAGCCGGGGATTCTGCGATTTTGCGTTTGAACGGTGATTCTTACAATCATCGGACGATAGGATATTCTCCACACAAACACCGAACGACGCACAATATCTCTTCTCAGCGTGTATCTTCCTCTTCAGAGTGAATGTCTAACAATCAAATAACAACATATCTTTTGTGTTGTAAAATCACGTTCACAAATCGCACCAGCTACGTCTCTGCACAGCGTATCCTCAGCGTCCTCATGACCTTCCATGCAATCTAAAACAGGCTCAAACACGGCTTCTTCTACGTGCTCCACGTCATCGTAGCCTTCGCTCCTTCCTTTCAAATCAGCACAGCGGAGTCTCTCTCCAATGCTGGGGATTTCAAACTAACGTTGCCCTCTATTCCCTCATAGTGATTGACTCTGTGCTGATAGATTTATTGCAGTTTCTTATCGTAGCGCAGCGTCTTACTGTCTTATGAAACCACGTCTTGGTCTCCTCTCACGCAAACCAGTTCTTGTTGTCAATGCTCATCACTTCGGTGCCAACGCTCATTACCGTAGCACAATCACAGCTCCTGCAATCGCGCCTATATCTCCACCTTCAGTGCAGATCCTCCTATTGCAGCTTCTAGTGGATCATAATGTCTTCCAACGATCGTCTCAGCCTCACAGCATTTGCAACATCAATCTACCCCTAAAAATATAGGTCGGACTGAACTCACAATTTTTGTGATGGGCAATCGGGACTAAACAAATTTGAAGGCACTCCCTGGGCTGAACTCATGAAGATGGGCAACCTACATGATTCAAGCTCTCCTACAAGGCTCTGATACCATGTCGGAGTAATAACCAGGTTTGTATTAATCAGAGAGCATTAAATAGGATATTACATGCCCTAATAGGCTCGGAGGTTACGAAACCACCCGTGGCTGAAATAGGCCTTGTTATAACTTAATAACAACATGCTAACAATAATGTAATAATAATAATGCTACGCTAACATATTTTATGTGGAAATAGGGTAGCTGACGTGTTTTTTTATTAATAGAAGTTAGGCACCTATTTTTCTAGAGTTAGGCACTTCATTCCACTTACATGGAGTCAACTACCTTTGACTATGTCATAGGAAGTAAGGCGCTTCATTCATCGTAAGATGGGAGTAAGGCACCTTCCATAAAAATATGGGATTAAGGTATCTTTCCATCGAAATATGGGATTAAGGTACATTCCCATTAGAATATGGGAGTAAGGCACATTCCCATCAGAATATGGGAGTAAGGCACCTTCCTATCAGAAGATAGGAGTAAGGTGCCTTCCCCTTAAGACCATACTCCTTTCTCAACTCCTTCGAAAGCACATCATGCCAGGTCTAGAAGGGACCTCGATGTAATTTATGCAAAAACTAATAAAAATAGTTAAATCTACATACAAAACACGCTTTTCACACAACTTAGGTAATATACACAATTTACAATTAAATACATATAAATATTCGTAAGAAGTACAAATCTGATATAACAATGTCAGCAAAACATTAGACATATATGCAAAAATATGAGCATTTTTGGTGTTCATCATCCCCCCATGCATAAGGATTATCATGTCCTTGTGGCACCTTGTATTGGTAGTTCTCGGTTCTATCCACGGCCTCCTAGTAGGTTTTATTCCTCTACTTCCTCTTCTTGGCAGTGGCCTTGTCTCTCTTTATCCTGGGGCTTCCTTTTCTTGATCGTGGTCTTGATGCGTTCCTCATTCCCAAGATTAGAGAAAACTGAGGTTGAGAAGCACTGGTCTCTTATTGTGGCTTGTGTTGGCATAAGCTATACTTGGTTGTTATGCTAGGCTTGTCACTCATGCTTGATGGTTCTATGACACATTTTTTGGCCTTCTTCTTCCTTCATCTAGTATCCTGTGAAAGTACTAGCCCCTTTTTGGAATACAAACTCTACCTCCTTTCATAACTAGTGATATTAAGGTGAGGGCTTTGTATTTGGGATATTTAATTTTTCCCATAAATGTATTTGGGACTCATCCATTACTCTGACCTTGTGCGATTGGGCCACTTTCATAGGAAGCTTAGCATCTCTTATGTTGGATAGCTTTGTGCTTCCTCCAAAAAAAAAATTCTTTCTATCTTTTTTATCTTTGGTTGTATCTGTTACTGGGCCCATTATCCCCATTTCCTATATGTATCTCTTCATATTGGAGGGTTGGTATCCAATGGACCCATATATATTCTAGAATTGCTTCTTAGGAGTAGGATTCACACTAATCCCAGGCTCTCTGGTTATCTTCTTGAAAGTATTCCTTGTCATCTTCGCTTCCTTCAACTCTGTTTGAAGCTTATCAAATTGCTCTTGTTGTTTGGAAAAATCTTTTAGGGACCCAGTCCACTTTTCATCTGAATCAAGGGCTGGCTAGGCCTTTACTTTTGCATCTCTTGCCTTAGTCCTATGCTTTTGTTGTGGTGCTCTGGTCACTCTCCTTGTAGACCTCAGATGCATAGAGTGCTCCAAGGCTATTGTGTGAGGAGAAGTGTCATCCTCAGGTGCATGCAGTGTCATTTTAGGGATGCCAGAGGTTTTAGGTCCTTGATTCTTTGGTTTTGCCTCAGCATCTTACAGATCAGCTACTGGTATCTTGATAGGTTAATATCCTATCAATTCTTACGTTGTTTCTACCTTGAATTCCTGCATCACCTCCTCAAGTTTTTGATTGGGGGATGATTGCTCAACCTCATATTCTGAGACCTCGATGACAAGAGGTTCTATCTATAAATTAGGGTCCCCTTATCCTTCATCAACTATTTTGGTAGAAGTGGATAAAAGATCCTTTGCCTTAGCTTCCATGTTTCTAGCATCTAATTTGAATGAGCCAGAAGAAGTGACCTTCTCCATGGGTCTGGAGAAGTTGTGGGTACTTCTTCTACCCAGTCTTTTGGGTGGCAACGTCCATCTTCTCTACCTTATTGGCCTTCAACTGCTGATTATCTAGCTTGAACCATTGCACTTCTTCCTATAGCTAGAGAATGGTGCAACCTAGTTCCAACTGCTTTTCTGCAACTACCTTCCTATACACTTCAATAAGTGTTTCCTTTACCTTTAACTTTCGTTCCTAGTTTAAGACCTATTATTTTTCCTTCTAGAGTTGCTCTTGTAGGATTCTCTAAGTCTCCTAAGCAAGGGGTTTGCTACTAGCCAGATCCTACAGTACCTATGACATTGCCTCTGTTATGATGATCTCAATTTCCTCATCCCTACAAGGTGGACTACGGGTGACCAAGGCTACTAATTACCTCTTTCTACTCCTAGTTCTTAGGTAACCAGCTGCCTAAATAGGGTTTGGTATGCTCTTTCTCATTTCCTAGTGAGTTTGTGGAGAAGCAAGTGATGAAATTTACCCTATATCTCCTTCACGTAGGTCATCCTAGAATTTATGGGTCTATTATGCTACTAGCTCCCTTGCAGTGGATAGCCCTTAGAAGTTAGGTGCCTCAGCCTATTCTTTCTCTACCTTTGGCACTTCTTTGTGTACCCCTACAGTAGACTGTTGTGGGGAGTTAGGCACCTAGGCCCTTTCCTCCCCTACTTCTATCACTTCCCTAGGTGTATTTGCACATTGAATTAGGGTCGTAATTAGCCCATGGTATGCTAGGGCAGAGGCTTCCCCTACATGGTACCTCCTAGCCTCATCGTGGAATGCACAGGACATGTAGAAAAAGACATTCATTTTTACTCCATGCAATAGGTGGCTTAGGAACCGCATGTGATTGGAATTTAGGTGGGTATACTTACCTATACAAGTAAAGAATCTAGCCACTTGGTTGAAAATATACTACCAAATTTTTGGGAGGTAATGCTTTGGAAACCCTGAGCATGTTAATTCTAACGATAGGTTCTTGAGGAGTTGTTTTGCACACTTAGTCGGTGATTTTTTCTTGTAGATACGATCCCCTATTTGAGGGAGACTAGTAACGGTTGTAAAAAACTCCTTTGTGACTGAGATTTCTAGTCTATGCAGTTGAGTGATGTCCCTATTTATAGATGTAGTGAATTCCTTGGTTGTGTCCAAATCCTAGTTTTAGATGACTAGGCAGCAATAGCCCATCCACCCAATAGCTTCAAATTACACCTGAACCTCCTCATTCATTCCTGCCACATTTATTATCTAGTTAGACTTGTAGCCTAGCCTTCTCAAACATAAATATTTGATGTCCTTGGTGTAAATTGGGACATCTCTTATACCTTGAAATAATGGAATTGTTACAGTAAAATTTTTTAGACTTGAAAATATGTCAAACTTCAGTCGTACTGGCTTCCTCTGCTCTTGTAACCTTTTGGGAAACAGAGGAGCTTCTTCTTCTATTTTCTTAGCAATTTTTCCTTCCTCTACATCTTCTATTAGAGATGATCCTCCTATTGAAATAGGTACATCCTCATCCTCTTCTATTAGAGGAGGAGGTTCTACTGCTATCTATCTACCTAACCTCAATTGTACAGGATTACAATTCCTAATATTGTACATAGGAAAAACCTCACCTTCCAATTGGTAGGCTTATTGGTTTATCTTGTTGATGTTGGGATTGACCATAAGCTATGTTGGGAGTTGTGCAGGTCTCACTATAGGGGGGGCTAGTAAGCTTTGTTGTAGTGGAGCTTGGGCTACATTTGGTGGAACTGCATTCCATGGACTGTAGTTTCTCCATTGCTACCATGGTTGCTGATATGACATTTATGGGTACTGGTTGGGAAATGTAGCTCCTTGGGAAGTATTTATCCAGGGTGGTTGTCCCCACCATCCCATATTGGATTTTTTGACCTGCCCTTGTGGCATGTAATTTCCCCCTCGATAAGGTGGTATTCTTACTGGCATATTCCCATAAGGGGTTGTTGCCAGTTTTTCTAGTTCCCCAAAAAATAAGCTTTTGAAAATTTAGCATTTCCTTGGAGGTCAGTAGTTGTGGGCACAGTCTGGTCTTATGATTTTTTTGACAAACAACACATACCCTAACCTTATCTTTAGGATAAGAGTTCTTCACGTGCTTTCCTCTGCATTTTAGATAAAATTAGGCCAATATTGCTTCATTCTCTTATTTTTGTTTTGCTAGTAGGAGTGTGTCCATTTGCAGTGCTAGGGATGAAAGCATATCACTATTTAGGTCCTCCAACATGTGGTCTATATCCATTTTTGTGACTGAGGCTATTGACTTCATGGCTCTAAGGGTTGGTTTACCTTTTCTCTGTGAATAATTTTGACATAACTATCAGATGTTTGACATCTGGTGCTAGTAAATGTCTCCTCCATAGATCATATTTAACACTTCAAGATACTAATTGGTTAGTCCCTTTAATAAAATGATTTTGAGGGACTTTTCACTCAGCTTCACATGGGGAGATATCTATAGGTTGAAATTTAATCTATCCCAATATTCCTCTAGGGATTCATCCTCTTTCTATGTCATATTCAAGATCTCCTCTTTGGAATCCCAAGCCCTATTGAAGTCCAAATATTGCTCTAGGAAGAGCTTTTTCATCTCCTCCCAAGTGGTAATCAGCTTGTTCCCTAGGCTGATGAACCAGCACACAGTTGAATCATCCAGCATTGATGGAAGCAACTTCAAATTTTGGGCATCCGATTTGTAATCCACGGAATTGCACAAAACATCAAAATTGAATAAAAATAGGTTAGGGTCTTCTGTTGAGCATCCTTTAAAGGTAGAAATATGGGTAGAGGATATTTTTTTCATTTTAGTGCCTCCCCTAGCCTTTTCTATTGGAAAGCTAAAGTTGGTTGAGGTCTCTTCTCTCTTAGCTATTTTTTAGGGAATGTGGTCTCTATTGTCCTTGAAACAATTTCTAAGGCCTTATAGTCATTCTAAATTTTTTGTAGAAGAGTCTTTAGGTCAGCTAGTGGAATGGTTTCATCTTCCTCAGCTTTCCATAATAGATCCTATTATGATTGTGTTCTCCTAAACAAAGGATTTTGTATTATTTACCCTTCTCTCATGTCTGGTGCTTAGGTGTGGAAGAGTTTTGTAAAAATTTGGTGTTTAGACCAGTGCACGCCTGGGGGTGACCGAGGGGATACTACCTTAGGTTCAAAATTTCTAGCTAGCTCAGAATCAGTCTGTGGGTATTTCCCCTTTAGAAATGATCATTTGGTCATCTATTTCTTTGTGGACTCATGCAATATTAGATGCAAAAGGTTCTGCTGATTGGATTAGATTTTCTACAGAACTAGGTATTGTAACTATATCTACTATAGGTACATCATCAGTAACGATGCCAAAATTTTGGGACAAAAACATTGGTTAATTTCTATGTTGTTGTCACAGCCCTTTCACTTATTTATCAACCCAAGGGATTTCGTAAGCTTATGATGTACCTGATAGAGATGTGATTACAATGCTTCTAAGGTGATTCCACCTAAATTCTATAGTTTGGGGTGTTTTTCGTATAGCATTCATTCAATCTAAACCTCTTTAATTCTTACAAAGTAAATAACTAGAAAGGAAATCAAACCACAGTTGCAAAAAATAAATAAAGTAAATAAATCAATTTGCAGGAAATAACCAAATACAGGAAAACAAAACTAAAAATAAAATAAAATTACAAGAAAAATATAATAGGGGAGGAATACTGGCTAGGAGTGGACCTAGGCTCTAGCAGATTCCACCTGGTCAACTATGTATGTAGAACGCTAAGTAAGAGAACTCCGAATGAATTTATTGTATAAAAATGAATTACAATATAGTCTGATGATTCTACTATTTTTCTCTTCTTCTTGGAGAAGTCCTATGCATTTATATAATTGCACAAACCTCATGTTACAATGTTTGTATAGCTACATATATGATTACAATGATTGAATACCAAAATGATGTAATTCGGGCATGCTTAGAGCACTCTTACACTACGTATTTTGTTTGTGGTTTACCAGCTTATCGTCCATATTTCATCTTTGCTGGAAATAGTAGATTCTTCATTACATGTCATTGTAGTTATTTGTGTTCTTCATACAAAAAATTGTTACTCTATTTCATGTGGAAATAGGGCAGTTGACGTGTTCTGTTATTAATAGGAGTTAGGTGTCTGCTATTATAAATTTTGGTGCTTCATTTCGCTTACATGGAGTCAACTGCCTTTGACTACATCATAGGTAGTAAGGTGCTTCATTCATCGTAAGATGAGAGTAAGGTGCCTTCCATCGAAATATGGGAGTAAGGCATATTTTCATCAAAGGATGGAAGTAAGGCACCTTCCCATCGAAAGATGGGAGTAAGGCAGATTCACCTTAAGACCATACTCCTTTCTCAACTCCTTTGAAAGTAGATCATTCTAGGTCTAGAAGGGACCTCGACATAATTTATGCAAAAATCAACGAAAATAGTTAAATCTATACACAAAACCACTTTTCACACAAGTTAGGCAATATACACAATTTACCATTAAATAGTTATAAATATTCATAAGAAGTACAATTCTGATATAACAATGCTATGCAAAACATTAGATATATATGCAAAAATATGAGCATTTATGATGCTCATCATCCCCCCATGCCTAAGGATTATCACATCCTTGTGGCACCTTGTATTGGTAGTCCTTGGTTCTATCCATGGCCTCCCAATAGGCTTTATTCCTCTGCTTCCTCTTCTTGGCAGTGGCCTTGTCTCTCTCTTTATCTTGAGGCTTCCTTTTCTTGGTTGTGGCCTTGTTGTGTTCCTCATTCCTCAGCTTCAAACCAAACTAATTTTGAGGGGCGCTGGTCTCTTACTGTGGCTTGTGTTGGCATGGGTTACACTTGAATGTTCTGTTAGGCCTAGAACTCGTGCTTGGTGGTTCTATGACATATGTTTTCTGGCCTACTTCTTCCTTCATATAGTACCCTGTGAAAGTAGTGGACCCTTTCTGGAATACATACTCTACCTCCTTTCATAACTGGTGATATTGAGGTGAGGGCTCTATATTTGGGATATTTTATTTTTTCCATAAAGGTATTTGGGACTCATCCATTACTCTGACCTTATGTGATCATGCCACTTTCGTAGGAATCTTAGCATCTCCTGTGTTGGATGGATTTGTGTTTCCTCCATAAAGTGGTTTCTTGTTGTCTGTTTTATCCTAGGCTATATCTATTACTGGGCCCATTACCCCCATTTCCTATAGGTATCTCTTCATCTTGGAGGGTTGGTCTCCAATGGACCCATATATCTCCTAGAACTGCTTCTTAGGAGTAGGATTCACACTAATCCCAGGCTCTTTGGTTATCTTCTTGAAATATTTCCTTGCCATCTTCACCTCCTTTAGCTATATTTAGAGCTTATCAAATTGCTCCTATTGTTTGGAAAAATATTTTAGGTAGCCAGCACATTCTTCATCTAAATCAGGGGCTGGTTGGGCCTTTACTTTTGTAGCTCTCGCCTTGGTCCTACACTTCCATTGTGGTGCCCTGGTCGCTCTCCTTTTAGACCTCAACTACACAGAGTGCTCCAGAGCTATTGTGTGAGGGGGAGTGTCATCCATAGGTGCAGGTGATGTCATTTCATGGATGCTAGAGTGTTTAGGTCCTTAATTATGTGGTTCCACCTTGACAGCTTCTAGCTCATCTACTATTGTCTTGGCTGGTGACTGTCGTATCAATTCTTGCATTGTTTCCATCTTGGCTCCCTACATTTCCTCCTCCTCAGGTTGTTGATTGGGGGCTTATTGCTCAGTCTCATCTTTTGAGACCTCAATGATAGGAGGTTCTATATGTAAATTGGGGTCCCCCTATCCTTCATCAATTGTTCTTACAAGACTGGATAAAAGATCCCCCACCTCAACTTCCATGTTTCTGGTATATTATTTGAATAGGCCAGAAGAAGCAACCTTCTTCATAGAGTCTGGAGAAGTTATGGGTATTTCTTCTACCTAGTCTATTTGGGTGGTATCATCTACCTTCTCTACCTTATTGGCATTCAACCACTGATTCTTTAGCTTGAGCTACTGCATGTCTTGTTGTAGCTGGAGAATGGTGCAACCTAGTTCTAGCTACTTTTATACAACTACCTTCCTAGACACTTCAAAAAGTGTTTCCTCTACTTTGAACTTCCCTTCCCAGTTGAAGGCCTACTATTTTACCTTCTACAGCTACTCTTGTAGGTTTCCCTGAGTCTCCTGAGTAGGGGGTTTGCTACCGACCAGATCTTGTAGTACCTATGTTGCTACCTCTATTGCGATGATCTTAATTTTCTCATCCTCACAGGGTGGATTATGGGTGACCGAAGCTTCTAATTGCCTCTTTCTACTCCTGGTTCTTGGGTAACCAGCTGCCCAAATAGGGCTTGGTATGCTCTTCCTTATTTTTTGGTGAGTTCGTGGAGAAGCGGGTGATGAAATTTGCTCTATCTCTCCTACATCTAGGTCATCCTAGAAGTTAGGTGTTTGTTCTACTCCTAGCTCTCTTGTAATGGATGGCCCTTAGGATTTAGATGCCTCAACCCATTATTCCTCTGCCTCTGGAATTTCTTTGTGTGCCCCTATAGCTAACTATTATGGGAAGTTAGGTACCTCAGCCTTTTTCTCCCTTACTTTTGGAACTTCCTTGTGTGTCTCTACATGTTGAATTAGGAATGTAATTATCCTATCATGCACTAGGGTAGAGGCTTCCCCTACCTGGTACCTCCTAGCCTCATCTCATAATGTATATGCTAGGTAGAATGGGATGTTGATTTTTACTCCATGCAGTAGGTGGCTCAGGAACCACATGTGATTGTCTTTCAGGTGGGTATACTTACTTTTGCAAGTAAATAATCTAGCCATCTGGTCAAAAATATGTTGCAATATTTCTGGGAGGTAATGCTTGGGTAACCCCGAGTCTATTAATTTCATCAGCAAGTTCTTGAGGAGTTGTTTTGCACACTCAACCATTTATTTTTCCTTGTAGATATGGTCCGCTATTTGAGGGAGATCAATAATGGCTACAAAAAACTCCTCTATGACTGGGATTTCCAATCCACACAGTCAAGTGATGTCCCCATTTATAGACGTAATGAATTCCTTGGTTACGTCTAAGTCCTAGTTTTGGCTGACTAGGTGGCAATAGCCCATCCACCCAACAGCTTCAAATTACGATCAAACCTCCTTGTTCATTCCTACCACATTGATTGTATGGGAAGGCTTACAGCCTGACCTTCTCAAACATAACTCTTTGATGACCTTGGTGTAAATTGGGACATATCTTATGGCTTGAAATAATGGAATTATTACAGTTAAATTTTTTAGACTTGACTAGATGTCAAACTCCGATTGTACTAGCTTCCTCTTCTCCTGTAACCTTTTCAAAAAAGGAGGAGCTTCTTCTTCTATTTTCTTAGTTGATGTTCCTTCCTCCACCTCATATACCAAAGGTGATCCTCATATTTAAATATGTTCATCCTCCTCCTCTTCTATCAAAGGAGGAGCCTCTACTCCTATCTGTCTACCTGACCTCAATTATACAAGATTACAATTCCTATTATTGTACATAGAAAAAACCTCACCTTCTTATTGGTAGGCATGCTGGTTTATATTTTTGTTGTTGGGATTGACCATGGGCTATACTGGGATTTGTGTAGGTCTCACTGCAAGGGGGACTAGTAAGATTTGTTGTAGTGGAGCCTGGGCTGCATTTTGTGAATCTACATTCCACAAACTATAGTTTCTCCATTGCTGCCCTGGTTGCTAATATGGCATCCATGGGTATTAGTTGGGGAATGCAACTCCTTGGGAAGTATTTATCTAGAGAGGTTGTCCCCACCATACTATATTGGGTGGTTGGACCTACCCTTATGGCATGTAATCTCCCCCTCCATAAGGTGGTATTCTTTCTGGCATATTCCCCATAGGGGGCTGCTACCAGTTTCTCCGATTCCCCAAAAAATATGTTTTTAAAACTTCAACATTTTTCTTGGTGGTCGACAATTGTGGGCACAGTCTAATCTTATGATTGTTTTGACAAACAACCCATACCCTGAACTTGTCTTCAGGATATGATTTCTTCACATTCTTTCCTTTGCATTTTGGACAAGAGTAGATCAATGTTGCTTCATTCTCTTATTTCTTTTTTGCTAGTAGGGGCATGTCCATTTGCAACACTAGGGATGAAAGCTTCTCAATTTTTAGGTCCTCCAACATGTAGCCTATCTCTATTTTTGTGACTGAGGCTATCAACTTCATGGCTCTGAGGGTTGGTTTACCTTTTCTCTATGAATAATTTCAACATAACTGTTGGATGTCTAACAATTGGTGTTGGTAAATGTCTCCTCCATAGATCATATTTAACACTTCAAGAGACTCATTGGTCAGACCCCTTAAGAAAATACTTTTGAGGGACTTGTCACTCAGCTTCGCATCGGGAGATCTCTGCAGGTTGAAACTAAATCTATCCCAGTATTCCTCTAGGGATTCATCCTCTTTCTATGTCATATTCAGGACCTCCTCTTTGGAATCCCAAGCCCTACCAAAGTCCTGGTATTGCTCTAGGAAGATATTTTTTGTATCCTTCCAAGTGGTAATCTGTTTGTTACCTAGGTTGATGAACCAGCATAAGGCTGAATCACCCAACATTGATGGAAACAACTTCAACTTATTAGCATCCAATTTGTAATCTATAGACATGCACAAAATATCAAGTTAGGGTCTTCTCTTGGGCATCCTTTAAAGGTAGGAATATGCGTAGGGGATATGTTTTCATTTTAGTGTCTCCCTTGGCCTTTTCTATGGGGAAGCTAAAGCTGGTTGAGGTCTCTTCTCACTTAGCCATTTTTTTAGGAAATGTGGTCCCTACTATCCTTGAAACAGTTTCTAAGGCCTTATAGTCATTCTAAGTTTTCTACACAAGAGCCTTTAGGTCAGCTAGTGGAATGGTTCCATCTTCCTCAACTTCCCATAGCATATCCTCTTATGATTGTGTTCTTCTAAAAAAAGGATTTTGTTTGATTTTTCCTTCTCTCGGGTATGGGTTCTTAGGTGTGGAAGAGTTTTATGCAAATATTAGGTGTTTAGACTAGTACACGACTGGGGGTGACCGATGGGATACTACCACAAGTTCAAAATTTCCAACTAGATAAGACTCAATCTGTGGGTCTTTCCCCTTCATAAAATGATCATCTAGTCCTCTTTTTATTGGTGGACTCATGCAAGATTTGATGTAATGATAATCAACAACCCAATGTATTCAATGAATAATATTTAAATACAAATGCTATAGACTATAGATAGCTTTAGGAAATATTCACGGTAACCACTAACCTATTAACCTAAATCAATTTGCCTACTACTTGTCATCCATAATATCGGTCGAACAGATAACTTAACCTAGGTGAATAGTAAATAAAGATTTACCTAGTGGTAAAAAGTAATTAATTACTTTTTACCATGTGGTAACTAAAAACTACCTAATGTAGGAAATGGGGAAATATCCCAAATGATGGAATATTATTCTAACATCCCCCCTTATTACATTATTTGGGTAATACATACATATCCTCCTATACAACAATATTTGGGTAAAGTATATAACTGCCCCAATACAGTGGAAGAAAATGTCGATCTATTGGTTCTTTGCTCTGTCACAGTGCTCTGGCTGCTCCTAAGCAAAAAGTGGGTCATTCCTCACTTTGTCTTCATGCCAATGAATGTCCTTATGGTAATCACATCATCCAACCGAATTGCATGGGTAACCAACCGCTGCAATCGCTAGGTGTAGTAGAATAGATCACTTCATACGAGGTTCATCCATTTTACAATATGAGTTTTGCAAAAGATAAGGTAGCTAAGGTGTCGGTCACTGCCAAAAATGCACCCTTATAAGTTCCCCCCTTCTCGTTGCAAAACATAGTGTATTCAATTTCTGAAGGAAGTGTGACTAAGGTGTCGGTCGAAGCCGAAAATGCACCCTTATAAGCCATCTTCCCTGTTTACAAAAATTGTGAAGAAAAGAAATTTATATCCCCCTTAATTGCAAAAAGTGTGCAACTCAAGAGTGTTGTGAAGGATTTTACAAATATTGCCTCCTAGACAATTTTACATCACAAAAAATCGCTCCTCTTGTTACAAGTACTTCAAACACCTAGAATTTGCTATTTATGAAGCCTAAAAGAGGTACAAGCACCCCTTATTGCAAGGTCTTCAAACAAAAACTTATGCTATTTATGAAGCCTAAAAAAGGAGAGAGAGAAAATGGTGCTTTTGCCCAAGGGACACATGTGTTTTCCCTCTACAAAACTATTCTAGCAATTAGCACTCTGTGTGCTTTCTCTGAACCAGAATCAGAATCTGTATTAGACATCTCATTTGCAACATTGCCTTGGTTTTTCTTTTGACCTTTCTCTTTGGGAGGCTTGTTCTTAAACCAACATCTCTTGGTTTGATGAGTGTCTTTATCACAGATTTTGCAATACTGCTTCTTCTTCTTAGTGTCTTGGCCTTGACCTTTGTTTTTGTTAGAAGAAGACCCTTGTTGTTGATTCCACTTTTTCTTTCCTTGTTGTTTATGTGAGAAAAGTGCATTGTTGGATGCCTCATCTCTTTGGAATTGATTAGCTTCTTCAGTTTGAAGCATGTTCACCAACTCTACAAAAGTCATTGTCCTACCAGAGACTTGAAGGGATGTAATCAACATTCTATAGGAGTCAGGAAGAGCTCTCAAAATAATTGAGATTAAGACTTTGTCTTCCACAGTTTCTCCTAGGGCTTGCAGTTTTGTTTTCAAATCGGCCACTCTATAGAGGAATAGCTCTACTGTTTCTCCAGATTTCATGTGAAGTGTATGAAGCTGTGTTTGAAGGTTAAGAATCGTGGATTGATTCTTTCCCTCAAATATGGTAGTTAAGGCATCCCATGCCTCCTTTCCAGTTTTAGCTTCACTTATATGAGGTTGGATATCATCAGTAATAGCTAGCAAGATCATTAAGGATAGTTTTTTATCCTTTTTATCAAAGTCTCTTTGATCTGCTCTAGGTGATTGAGGTCTAGTGACACTTCCATCCACTATTGACCACAAATCCTCTACAGTTAAGATAGCTTTCATCTTAGTCTTCCAAGCTGAATAATTTGAACCTTTGAGCAGTTGGCTCTCAGTGAGATACTTGTGTATCATGGCCATGGTTTAGGTTTCAAATTTGATAGGACTAAGATGGTTCTATCTTGCACTATACCCTCAAAAGAGTATATGGAAGTTGTTTTCAATTTGCCTCTATAAGATATTTAATGGCACCTGCCTTAACACCCTTACCAAGGGATGAAAAGTTGGAGGAAATTAAGCCAAACAAATAGAGCAAATAAAAAAGGGTAGGTTTGTGAAAAACTTTTGATTTTGCCCTCTAGGATATTTAATGGCACCTGCCTTAACACCCTTCAAGAAGGATGAAAAATTTGAGGATATTAAGCCAAACAAAGAGAGTGAATCAAGGTGATTTTGGATTTTTGACCTTTTGATGGGGAGTAAAAAAAAATGACTTGTTTTAACCTATGCAAAGTTTAGCATGGTTTTTGAGTGAAGTTTGGGTTTTGTGAAATGCTTCTTCTAATGTTGTATTTGACTGTTTAATTGCACACAAAAACATGAGTGTTAGTGCAATAATCAAAACATGAGAGCAACCCAAATTTTTATCACTCTAGGTGTCGGATGCAACCGAAAATGCACCTAGTACAAGCAATTTTTAAGAGAAGGTGTCGAGTACAATCGAGAATGCACCTTTCTTACTCTGAAATATCCCCCCTTTTTCGTTACAATTTTGCAAACAATAGAATAAAAAAAATGAATTCTATCCCCCCTTAATGTTTACAAAATGTAGAATTTAGAGCACTCCTTTCAAGACAAGTCGACACACGACCCGCGTTTGAAAGGCTTCCAAAACTAGTCGACACACGACTTAGTTTTTATGGGCCCAAGGTTACAAGGTCTTCTCAATTTTGCAAAAAAAAATAGATGTGCAATTTTATGTATTATATCTCCTTGGAGAAAACAAATGCACTCTTTGAACTTTTGATTCTTACAAAAAATTTCAGGCTCCTTGTTGTCTAATTTGCAAAAAAAAATCAAGGGTGATCCTTTCTTGTATGCTAAATTAACAAGGTTGAGAAGAGTTGTCTAATTTGCAACAAAAAATGTGCTCTTGCTATGTCTCATATCTCCATTTTGTGAGAAAATAGTAGCACCATTAAATTTCAAAGTTGCAAAAAAAATATATTTCTTTAATTTTAATTTGCAATATTTAAGAAAAGTTTAAGTAAATCATTTTAATTAATAATAAAAAACTAAAAATATATGTTTTAAATAAATCAATTTAAATATTAAATAGAAATTGATTTAATAAATAAAACAATATTTTAAAGTTTAAATTATTAAAAAAAATAATACAAAAAAAAACTTTAATTAAAATGCAATAAAAAATAATAAAAAAAATTAATGTACCTGGGAATCAAATAAGGCAAAAAAAATTGGCCTTCTGTACCCGATGGGAGTCGAACCCTGGACTCCCCACCTAGGGCCTTAGCTCGACCCGATCAACCGATCGGGCTAAAGAGCCCGATGGGTACTAAGGCACACTACGTGCCTCTTAAACTTAGCGGACGACGGGAGTTTTTTTTTTAAGTCTCTAGACTTTTATCCCACATGCATCCTGCAGTGGGATGCAAAGGGGTTTTTAAGGCGAAGGCCTTCCCTTTAATTTTGATTGCCTTTGGTAAATCAACCAGAGTCGCCTGCCCTTTTAGACGTTGCCACGTGGTGCCAGGGGTAGGCCAGTCAGTTCGGGTCGATCCTGTGGCGATGTGCCACGTGTCGAGTCATGTCCGATCAATGTCAGTTAGGTGGTGATGTGCCACATGTCGAGTCATGTTCAGTCAATGTCGATCAGGTGGTGATGTACCACATGTCGAGTCATGTCCATTCAGCATCGATCAGGTGGCGATTTGCCACATGTCGCAAGTTGATTCATTCGTAGTTTAAGTAGGTTAGGCTTAAAATGGTGCCACGCATCGGTCAGGGATTGGAGGGCCGCCTACCCTCTCAAATATTGATGTAGGGCTAGTGTTCATGGGGAGGGGAGGGTGCTCCTGACCTCTCTGCTCTCCTAGGAGTGGGCCAGGTGGATGTTGTCTCCGACATCATGGTAGATAGTGGAAGATCGAATGCCGCTCTTCGACAACGCAGTCGATCATGGAAGATCGAACACCTTAGCTCCGGTCGATGCCGTGATCGATCTCCGATGGTCGTCGAACATAAATTTTTCCCCAGATGGCCAAAATGTGGGCCAGAGGAGCGTCGTGCAGTCGAAGATCAAATAAAGCTCAGCTCCAAGTGATTCGGCAGAAAGACTTGCACATCAGGATCCGTCAGGCTCAAGATCCATCAGGTCCAGGTGGAACGAGCAGCTCGCTCGCGTTGTCCACCCCAGCGGATGATACCAATGATGTAATGATAATCAGCAACCCAATGTATTCAATGAATAATATTTAAATACAAATGCTATAGACTATAGATAGCTTTAGGAAATATTCACGGTAACCACTAACCTATTAACCTAAATCAATTTGCCTACTACTTGTCGTCCATAATATCGGTCGAACAGATAACTTAACCTAGGTGAATAGTAAATAAAGATTTACCTAGTGGTAAAAAGTAATTAATTACTTTTTACCATGTGGTAACTAAAAACTACCTAATGTAGGAAATGGGGAAATATCCCAAATGATGGAATATTATTCTAACAAGATCAGATGAAAAAGGTTTTGCAAATTTGATCATATTTTCTGCAAAACTAGGTATTGTAACTATATCTATTATAGGCACATCCTCGGCAATGACACCAAAATTTTGGGGTAAAAACATTGGTTAATTTCTATGTTGTTGTCACAGCTCTTTCACTTAATTGTCAATCTAGGGATTTTGTAAGCTTACGATGTACCTGATAAAGATATGACTACAATACCTCTAAGGTGATCCCACCTAAATTGTATAGTTTGGGGATGTTTTTAGTATAGCATTCATTCAATTCAAACCTCTTTATTTCTCAAAAATTAAATAACCAAAAAAGAAATTAAACCACACTTGAGAAAAATAAATAAAGCAGTAAATAAATAAATTTGCAAAAAATAACCAAATATAGGAAAACATAACTAAAATTAAAATGAAATTGTAGGAAAAATAAAGGAAAGGGGAGGAATACTAGCTAGGAGTGGGCCCAGGCTCCAGCAGATTCTGCCTGATCAACTATGTATGCAGAACACTAATTAAAAGAACTCCGAATGAATTTATTGCATAAAATAAATTACAATATAGTTCGATTATTTTGCTATTTTTATCCTCTTCTTTGATAAGTCCTATGCATTTATATAATCACACAGACCTCTCTATTACAATGTTATTATAGCTACAAATATGATTACAATGACTACATGCCAAATTGAGGCAATTCAGGTATTCTCGGAGCACTCTTACACTACATATTTTGTCTGTGGTTTACCAGCTTATCGTTCATCTTTCATATTTGCTAGGAATAGTATATTCTCTGTTACATCTCGTCATCATTATCAACGTTTTTCATACCAAAATTTTTTACTCTGTTTCATGTGGAAATAGGGTAGCTGACGTGTTCTGTTATTAATGGGAGTTAGGTGCCTACTTTTCTAGAGTTAGGTGCTTCATTCCACTTATGTGGAGTCAACTACCTTTGACTACATCACAGGGATTAAGGTGCTTCATTCATCACAATACAGGATTAAGGCACCTTCTATCAAAAGACGGGAGTAAGGCACCTTCCCATCGAAATACAGGAGTAAGGCACCTTCCCATCGAAATACAGGAGTAAGGCACCTTCCCCTTAAGACCATACTTCTTTCTCAACTCCTTCGAAAGAAGATCATGCCAGGTCCATAAGGGACCTCGACGTAATTTATGTAGAAACTAACGAAAATAGTTAATTCTACACACAAAACATATTTTTCACACAAGTTAGACAATATACATAATTTACCATTAAATACATATAAATATTCATAAGAAGTACAAATTCGATATAGCAATATCACGCAAAACGTTAGACATATATGTAGAAATATGAGCATTTTTTGTGCTCATCAAATGTCATCCAAATTAATGTTAAGCATCATACCTTATGGATCGTGAAGATACAACGTTCAATAGTTCGAAATCATAGTCAAAGTCTAAGTCAAACAACAAGCAATGCATCATTAAGAGGTATACGTACATACTTTATTAGTTGCTTTCTATAATACAAGGAGTTATAAGGTCATTTAATCTCTAAGGTTGATTATTAAATAATAGGAGATATAAGGAGCTAAAACCTTATATTATTAAAATTTTAGAAAGCCAATTAAAGGGTGAATTTTATATTGAAAATATCTTTTTCAAATTACATTGCTTGAAATTCTAATATCATAATATTTGCAAATAATCAAATTAGGAGATATAAGGGTTTCTACCTTGGATAATTAAAACATTATTTTGCAAATATTATTATTTTCTAAAGTTTCAAATTAGGGAGATATAAGGAGTACTACACCAAAATTTAGTCTATTGGAATTTAGAAAATTAAACCATTGAAAATTAGAATTGAAAGAAGTTCTTCATAGCATTGATTAAAGAGTTGGAAATTACTACTTGTACTATTTTCTTAAATAAATTAAAGGAACTAAGGAATCCAACCATAGAGTCTTGAAGATCATATAAAACTCTATTAAATTAAAAGTACATATTTTCAATAGGGAGAAATAAGGTGAAATAGGAGTTGATCATAGTCTTCAAAAAATTAGGGAAATCAACTCAAAAGGAAATATAATAGATGCTAGGTACTTTATCAAGACTATAGCATATTCTAATCACTTGGGAGACAAAATAATTTCTATAAAACTCTCAAATTTAAATATTAGGAAGACAAAAGGAATACTACCTAGCAAAGTTACAAAGCATACTTCTTAAAGAATTTAAAGTTAGTAGTTTGATCATAAACTCAAATTAGGGAGTCATAAGGTAGACTACTTCAAAGGTTCTATCAAAGTATATTGATTAATCATATACCACTAAATTTGAAGAATCAAAAGTTAGAATTTGATCATATACTCAAATTCAACTTAGAATATAAATGGGGAGATACAAGGTTTTCAAGTGACAATAGTCTATTAAAGCAAGAAAGAAGAAAAATGTCTACTTCAAATAATATAGTAAATAATGATATGGACAACACCATTAGAAAGGAAAGAGCAAGTGTTATTAAATTTGGAATCAAGAATCTACTTACAAAAATTGGAAACTTAGATCTTACCTCAAAAGTGATCTATAGTGAAGCCTTAGAAGAAAACTTTACAACCATGGAATATTATCTTCATGCTAGAATCATTGAAGCAATTGATAATGGAAAGGATGATATTTTAGTTCCTCTAGATTTTGGGAGCATATTGTATATGGCTTTACTTACACTTCAAAATTACAAAGAAGAGAATGTAAAGCAAAAATAATTAATTGAATTACTTAAAGAGAGGACAAAGATAGATGAATCCTTCTTAGAGAAGATATTTCAATCATCATGCAGTATTGATACTTCAAGTTCTTCTAATTCAATATCTTATCATGATGCTTTAAGTAGTTGTACAAAATATTCTATACTAAAGAAGAATTGTGATGAGAAGGACAAAGGCAAAGAAAAATTTATATTGCAAGAATCTGACGACAACATAACAACTTATGAAAGCACAAAGACTAAATTTAATGAAGACAAGGAAGAAAAAGATGACCCTAACAAAGGAGGCATACAGTGCAAAGTAAATTGAAGAACATAAATTCCAGAACCAGATCAATTTGAAGAATATTTAAAAAGATGAAGATTCATATTGAAGACTAAAGTCTTCAATACTCAAATAATGTAATACAAGTGGGTGTCAGAGTATATTACATTATTTGGTACATATCAATGTACCACCTTGGGTACATAACTAGAGTAGGAGTTTACTTTAGAGTAAGGTTGAGTAGTTACCTTATGCAATGTAATAAATGCACAAGTGTTAGAATGTGTAATGATGTAAATGTACATGGATTCCACATGTACATGAGTCATAGGAAAGGTAGATGAAGAGTCATAAGCAGAGAAAAGGCAAAGGAACATATATTACTATATATAGGCCTTAGAGAGAGTGAAAGTGACATGTGGTAGATAGTATAGAGTAGTAGAATGAGTACAATATAGCTCTTTCAAAAATAGTTTGTGGAGTGTTCATGTCCTCCATTATATTGCATTGTACTATTTTCATGAGTTTTCTTTAATGACATAATTATGAGTTATTGTAAAATTTTCTCTTATAGTTTCCCTACATATTACAGTGTCATTATCATAGCTTGCTTATCTTACATCTTGTGGTTGTATTTCCTTTATTATACATGATCAAAAGCTAACATCAACTAGAATACTCAAACACATTACACCAGAAGAAGCATGGTCAAAACATAAACCAAATATTGAGAAGCTGAGAATATTTGGATGTAAAGTTTATATACATATTCCAAAATAAAAAAAGGAAATAATTAGATGATAAAACTATGGCTAGTATATTTGTTGGCTATGATGATGAATCTGTAGGATCTAGAATAATAGATCCAAGTACAAAGAATGTTGAGGATACTTAGGCTTATCCACTTAAGCCTAAGTTAATATTTCATTATTTATTATTATTTCTTATTTTTGCACTTTGTATGCACGTGAGGCATAGTATACCCACATAAGACATAAGTTGTTATGTTGTTAGATGTTTAGTTAGTTATTAGTTGACACCCATGTTGTCATTTATCCTCTAGCAGTTAGTTGTCATCCATAGTTAGCAGATTTGTTATATGTTAGTTAAGTGGTTGGCCATGTTTGGCAAATTGTTGCAACCACTTAACCACGTGAGATTCTTTGTATTGCTTATATATTCTATGCATTTGAATAATAAACCAACTTCACATTTGGTTTCTACATCACTGGTATCAGATTGCCAAGGACAAGTTATGGTAGAAAGGAGGGCAAGTTGATCCACTTTTTGCTAGGTGTCTAGTTGGAGTTCACAACTAGTTCATCAAGATCCTAGGTAGGTGTTGTTGGAAATTGGCTTGAAGCCATCCACAGCATCAGGTGAAGCTGAGGTAACAAAGGGCAGAAACTACCCCTGCATCAAATATCCTTGGCAGAAACCAGAGGGTAACATTAATTTTTCTTGGTTGTTTATTTTTCTACTTTGAAGATCAGAGATCAAAGAGAAAGGCAAATTTTTTTTAGGAGAATTCCATCAGTTGACCTCAAGTTGATTCACTTACATATTTGCATGGAAAATTAAAATCCTTTGTATGCATAAAAATATTTTTTTATAAAATGTTAATATTATATTAATATTTTATTTAAAAAAAGCATGCAAACTCAACATAAATATTAATAGTAATATTACTATTACTATTAATTTGGGTGTTTTAGCCCGATAGTGGCCTGTCATCATATGACGGCCATCGATGCTGATGACAACCGTCTGATCACCTTACTACCGGCCACCCCCAGTGCTGGTCGACCACCGGATCTCGACAGCCACCATTCATTGAAGGGGGCCAGCTCCTAGCCACTGGCCATCACAACCACTGGCACCCACCAAAGGGCCATTTTGGCCAACGATAGCAACACCAGCGGCTAGTTGACGTAAGGCCAACACTGACGACCATTTGACGTCACATCAACTGGGACCCACGATGTGGTCGACCATTGGAAACATCCTCTGGTGTTCACAGCACCACCCTAACGTAGGTTTCTGATAGCAAGTTGACATCAAATTTTGATGATTATTGAGAGATAGTTGTAGTTTTGGTGTGAATTATTGATTTTCGGCAATGCATCCAGTATTCAACGATGGTAAAATTACTGACAGTAGTTTTTTTGGCCATGGGAGGCCCTCCGTAGGTTGTTCAAAGATGATTTTTTGACTTGCAAACAACGCGTTACGGATTTCAAAACATAGCGGATGTACGTGGACGAAGAATTGATGCTCCAGGTGGTATGGTAGGTGATTTCCCCTTTTTCCCTTTTTTCCCTTTTTTCCCCTTTTTCCTCTTTTTTCGAAGCAATTTTCGGGACTCCCATGGTTGGTGGGTGGTTGGTGGGTGTGGGTGGTTTAGCCCACGATGTTGTACCCATTGTATTCTAATACCACATAGTGGTTTAGGGTTGTAATATTTTCCTTTATATTTTATTGTAATGTCCCATTTTCGAGCAAGAAAGAGAATAATAATATCAAGGAGGAGTGGCTCTTGTTTTGCTGGAGTAGCCCACATCGGGTGAACCAGGATAAATCTCGTGTGTCATATGTGCATGTTTAATGTGATTTCTAATTTTTCCTTCTAAGTTATTTAATTATGCTTTAGTATTCTGGAACAAGTTTTTGTAAATCTCTTCAAAAGAATCCTTAGTCTAGATAACATATTTTCTTGCTTTCCTAGGCTAAAAGTATATCACATGTAGCTTTGAATTAGGATAATTTGCATGATTTTCTCCTTCTTGCACCCTTGTCTTCATTAGAAATAAAAAGAAAAATAAATATTTTTTCGTAATGTAGATAATGGAATCATCAAAAAGTAAAATCGAAATTGCTTTTTTCATATTGCATTGCATTGCACTCTCATCTTGCATATAATATCCTAGGATAGAATACCAAAACCTAGGTGCTTGTCAAAACTAAACATATCAAATAAGATTAGGGAATATATAAATCCCTTGGTGAACCCAAATATATCCCACCAAAGATAGCACTGCAAGCAAAACATAATCATCATAAAAATGGTGGGTTAGTAACAACGCTCTCTTTCCTGAGTGTGAACGAGGCCAAGGAAGAGAAAAATCACCTGGGGCCAGTGCCCCAAGATAGGTGTGACCTCTTTAGCATCCCATAGAACCACACCTTGGAGTCTGCTAAGTCAAAGAAGGGTCAAAGGCATTTGTTTGATTCTAAAATTTTTATTTTTATCATGTAGGTATTTAGAAGGAAAAGGTTATTATTTTGATTAACCCTAGAAATAAATATGATTTCATTAATATTATTTTGGCCAAGAGGTTACAAGTTCAAAGTAACAAAAATTACTATCATACAACTGGACGATGAGAATGTTGATATTTTGAAAGATTGAAGGTCACCATAAATAAATATATTTTAATTTCTATTTTTAGATTGTTGAGATGGATGATGTGGATATTATTCTTGGTTATCCTTGGTTGGATTCTTTGTGTACAGTTAACATTACTGTGCAAAATAATTTCATGAAGTTATGGACAAAAAAAATAATATAACATTTTAGGATATTTCTCAATTTAAGTATCAAGGATCCAAGGAGAAGCAAGAAGAAATTATGGAAGGGTAACAAGTTGAAGAACCAATCAAGGAATCAAAAGCTAAGTCTATAGTAGAGGCAAAACAAGTTCCAAGGAAAAAGCAACAATAAAGTCTAAGGACACATAATTAAAAGAAAACAAGGATACTAATAAAGGGTATAGGAGAATAGAGCATGAGGAGGAATTTAAAACAAATTAATAGAATGTGGAAGCATCAAAGAAAGTATAATATTAGGTTAAGGTTGTAACATATCACCACCCATGCCACCATGAGAAGCATAGCATAGGGTATCAATATTATTATAAATCTTTGTGGAATCAAAAAGGCATAAAGTATGGTAGTGTATGTCAAAAACAAAGTAGTAACTATAGATGTTAGTGGGGGGAAGCAAACACACAAAACCACTAGAGCAATTAATTTATATATCAGTGTAGTGCAACATAAGCATGGAGCTAAAGGAGCACTTATAGATATCAAAGTGGTACAATAGCAACTTTGCATCAACAAATATTACCACCAATCAAGATTTCACTTGGAGGGATGGATGATCAAGATTGGTAACTATTTTCAATAATGCTTAGATTGTATTTTTAGTTTCTTCTCATGTTTTGAGAATGAAACATTTATAAGGAGGGTGGAATGCTATGGTACCTAGCAACAAGCATATTAGGATATTATATTATATTGTATGAGGGTGTTATGGATAGTTGGCATGCACCACACATAACCCAATGTTCATTGTATTGAAATATTATACTATAATATTGAGTTATATAAGGTTTTAAGAGTTGACTATGGTTAGGATTATATCATCCCCAAAGTATATTTAGAATATGGGTGTATAAATAAGGGATATTCTCATTATGACAATCATCAATCATCAAGTATATCAAGTATTATATTGTAATCATCTTTACCTGCAGAGTGCCCTCTCATGTTGGAAGATCTTATGGAGTTATTCCTTCCATAAGAAGTATTATTAATTTTGTCCTGCATTAAGTATAATGTCTATATTTATCTCATAATATTTTTTTTTGGTATAAGGTAGAGGTGGTTATAAGGTCCACAAACCTTTTACAAAGTCAAAATGGGCTGGTTCTAGCATCAAGCCCGTATAATCAAAATACAAAATGGATCTTTCTAAGACTCACATTAAGCCATACTTAGAGTCCAGAGTCCTATACTTGTCGCTTGACTATTCAGGATAAAACAAAAACCAAACAACACCTAGCACTTACTAACACTAGGTTGCTGTACTGTACACTTGTCACCTCCCAGGCCCCAGCAAATGGGATGCCTTTTTTGCCTAATTCCATCCGTCGGATTACTCATCATCGACCCCCTCCGATCTCTCGATGCTCTAACGAGTTTGATCTTAGCTCTTCTCTAGCAACCAACACCAATAGTTCTTGAGGGAAGTTATCCTTCCAAATTTGCATCTCCCCAACGAAGCGCAATATTTGCCATTAGATCCGCTGCTTTGGTTCCCTTCTCTCGAAGGTGTGTTGGATTCGGGCATTAACCAAATGAGATTTATGAATCCTTGCTTCTAGGATAAGCTCCAATATGGTCCAGCTGGGGTCTTTATCCTCCTTAATTGCCTTGATTATATTAAGCGAATCCCCTTCAAAGATAACTTCCTTATAACCCTCAAGTCTAGCAATTCTCATTGCCTGCATGCAGGCTCGGGCTTCCGCAAAATGATTTGTTTGAGTTCCCAAAGGCTCTGCAAAGGCAAGGACCACTTTTCCTTCCTCATTTCTCAAAACTCCTCCTGCTCCTGCGACCCCGGATTTCCTTTAGTCTGCCCCGTCAAAATTAAACTTAACCCACTTTTGTGTGGGGGGTATCCACTTGACACCATCCCGTGGGTTGGTTGTAATGTCTAGGTCCGGAAGTTCCTCTCCCCGGTTCCGCAAAATCCTCCTTTCCCTTAGAGACATGGTCTCATTTTTGAAGAAAGAAAGTTTTCCGAGTTTTCTTTCAAAGCTACGATTATTTTATTGCCACATAATCTGGGATCTTTCTTACGTCCTTTAAATACTCTCTTATTTCTCTCATTCCATATCCCCCATAAAAAATGGGGTAGGCTCGAGCTTCCGAGCCAAGTCAAAAGCTTTGCCGGAAGGGGGAAGCCCACCGTATGCGAAGTCGGACATGCTATTTTGACAGACCCAATCTATATGAAATTTGGACAGGATCATTTGGAAGATTGTACAAGAAAAATCACAAGTTAGAAATATATGACTTACAGATTCTATTGCTTTCTCACACAAGATACATCGATTGATGAATTGGAAACCTCTCCTTTGCGGATTATCCATTGTCGGGATCTTATTTTGAGCTGCCAACCAAAAGAAGAAAGCTATTTTTGGGGTTAAATTATTTAACCAAATAACATGAGTCGGAGTCCGACCATTGAATCCTGAGTGGATTAACTTATAGGCAGTTTTTACTGAATAGATCCCACTTGTAGTTTTGCCCCAAATCGCCTTGTCTCTTCCTCCCCCAGGAATGATCGGGAACACCCTTAAAGCATCATTGAGTTTGGTTAGGGCCACCTTCTCTTGCTCGACTGCATTATGAACTGTGATTTTCTTCCAAGAAGAAGTTTCTCGTGCTACTGGCAATAAAATCCCCTACTTTTCCTCCCATTTCCTTCGAAAGTTTATGTTGGAGGACTTGAAGGTCTAAGTTATCTTTCAGAGGGGCCTCTTCCAACCACGGGTCTTTCCAAAAGTCCACTTGTCTTCCATTACCAATTCTCCATGACCTCCTGACATTCGAGCAAACAATTCCAAAATAGGATCCTCTAGGAAGATTATCGACTTTCGGGAAGTCTCGATTATTTCTGATATATTTTGCCTTAAGAAGTTTTACCCATCCCAATTGATCATTATTGATAAATCTCCATACTTGTTTGCCAATCAGAGCTTGATTCAATTCTTTCATTCTCTTTAACCCCGAGGCCCCCAGATCCTTGCTTGCACACACCGATTCCATGCTACCAATGAAATTCTCTTTCTCTCCTCCGAACTCGACCACAAGAAGTTGCGTTGAATTAGCTCCAATGTAGCTCGGACCTTTGCAGGCATTCTAAATAGAGACATGCAGTAAATTGGAATGCTCGTAAAGTAGTTTGAACTAATAAGGCTTTTCCTGCGGAGCTGAGAAGGCTGCCCTTCCACCCTGCTAACTTTTTGGAGATCCTGTCAATGACTGAGTTCCACAAAGTAGCCTTCATTCTTCCTTCGAACATAGGCATGCCTAGATAAGTTCTTTGGTAGAAGCTCCTTTCCACAACCGAAGAGGTTAGCTATTCTTTCCTCCCTCCCACCGGGCGTGTTAAAGAAATAGATGCTACTCTTCTTATAGTTTATGTACTGTCCTCCTTCTGTCTCATACTTGGTTAGAATTCTCTTCAACTTCCTAGCTTGAGGCACCGAGGCTTTGGACACAATGATTGTATCATCCACAAACTGTTGGTGAGACATTGGCTCTGCTGTTGAGGCTGGTTTAAAACCTTCCAATTGACCATCTGCCACATTGCTGAAATGTTCCTACCCAATGCTTCCGCTAAAATAATAAACAAGTATGGAGACAAAGGATCTCCTTGTCGCAACCCCTTTCACTCTTAAAGTAACCGGAGGGTGACCCATTCACCATGACAGAAAATCTTGTAGTAGAGATACAACTAAAAATCAACTTAATCCACTTGGGACAGAAACCAAACTTACCCAAAATCTTGGTGAGGAACCGCCATGAGACCCGGTCGTAGGCTTTATTCATATCAAGCTTTAGTAACATACTTGCTTCCTTACTAGTCACCATTGAATGAATAACCTCATGAATTGTGATGATACCATCCAATATTTGTCGCCCTTTCACAAAGCCACCTTGGTTCATATCAATGATGAAAGGAAGGATAACCTTCGACCTATTGGCGATTGTTTTTGTGAGAATCTTCATCGAGTGTTACATAAACCGATAGGGCGAAACCGGAAAATTCCATTGCTCCCACTAGTTTAGGGATGAGGACTAAAAAAGTAGCATTAACTCCTTCCGGGATTTCCATGTCCTTTTGAGCCTCAATTATAGCTTCCACTACATCATTGCCTAGGATATCCCAAAACTCTGGAAGAAAGCTTGCCAGGGAAGCCATCCGGTCCTGGGGAGTCGTTACCATCCATGTCAAAAACGACCTTCTTGATTTCCTCCTTTGTGAAAGGACTAAGTAAGAATCCATTAAGATTATCGATTACGAGGGTGGAATGGCTACACGAGCAGAGTCCTCTTCTTCAATAGTCGGATTTACATCTTCTAGCAACGATTTAAAGTACTCAACCGCTTCCCTCCTTATGTCTTCCATATCTTTGGTGTTAGACCCATCGGCCATCTTGATATCCTTAATTTTGTTAGTACTCTATGGCGAAGAGTAAAGACATGGAAGAACTTTGTATTATCGTCACCCTCCTTTAACCAACGCGATCTGAGTTTACGCCTCCAAAAGGTTTCTTCAAATCCTAGCATCGTGTGGTATTCGGCTAATGACTCCCTCTCTCCGGTTTCTCGGATCCTCCGTAAGTCTGCTCCGACTTCAACTTCTCCTCGTAGTTCATTGATCTTGTCTTTTAGTTCACGCCTTTTTAACAAAAATATTGCCAAAGGAAGTTTTGTTCCACTCTCTAATGTTAGCCTTCACATTCCTTAGTTTACATGCCACTTGGGCCGGTTTCGAACCATTATACTTTTTGTCCCACCATTGGGCAACCGGATCCTTGAGATCCCGATGTTGGAACCACATAAGTTCGAATCGAAAGGGTCGATGTATCTTTTCTTAGAGTCCTCCCCTGTTTCCCATAGAATTGGGTTGTGATCGGACCCGATTCTTGGGAGTGTCGTTAATGAAGAGTCCCCAAACCTCTCCAGGGCATTCTTGAGAAAGAAGAAACCTATCTAATCTTATCTGAATTTGGTTTTCCTTCAATCTTTTGTTAGACCATGTATAGGAGAATCTACGCAGTCCACATCCATCAGCTCATGTTGCTCAACAAAATCTCTAAACTCGTAGATATCAGGAGTTATTCTTTGAGAGCCCCCCAATTTATCTACGGGATTAAGGTAGCAATTGAAATCCCCCGCCACAATCCAAGGGTAGTTGGGGACCGTCTCCCTCAATTCAGCAAGCTGACTCCAAAGAACCCTTCTCAGTCCCTGTCTAACTGGAGCATATACATTCGTTAAGATCCACTCTTCTACGTGGTTTTATCCACACATAAGAGACAAATAAACCAACTAGACATTCGAATCACTCTACTATCAATCACATTTTTGTTCCACATAACTAGTAACCCTCCTGTTGTTCCAGTGGCCTCTTGGCCTACTACTTCAACTTCTCGCCAAGTCCTATTCTTAAAAGGAATAACTCTACTCTCCTCCATTTTAGTTTCTTGCAGTAAAATCATATCCGGTTTGTGTTCTTGTCTAAGAGCATACAAAGCTCTTATTTTTGGAGGATTACTCCCACGAATATTCCATGAAAGAATCTTCATTTATGGGCTTTGGATCCTCGAGCCTTTGCCCCAAAGAGCAATATCGCTTGAGTGCCATCGACCACTCCTCGCTTCTGCTTCTTTCGCCTTAAGGCGGCATTGCTAGGTTTCCCTCTTCCTACCGAACCATATCCCCATACATCCGCTCTAGGTTGAAGTTCCTTAGGATTCACTTGGCTTCTAGTAACCATCTTGGGTAGGTCAGGTCTTGGTATTTGGGGTAACAATCGGCTTTCCGGGTTAGCTGGTCTTTTGATGAGTGGAGATGATTCCGTGCTCTTAGCTTCTTGATTAGTAGATTCTTTTTCCCTGCTTTGGGGTTACACCGATCTTGGTGGTTCACCTCTTCCTCCCGAGTATCCTTGCCTGTATTATTATTATCCCGCTCCTTCCTCCCGATTTTTCTCCTCTAAATCCTTCTCTTGAGTCTCCTCTACCTCGGATTCCACTTCTTGGCTGTCCATCCGATCTCCCTTCAAATGATTTAATGCATCAAAAACTGTTCTCCACTGGGATGTTGATCTCCTTGGAATTTCTTCCCATAAATTCCTCTGAAGTACATGGGACCACTTCCACCGAGCCTCCATAGGCCTCCCGTATCACCCAATCAAACTTACTTTTCCCAGGGCGTTGATCTATGGGGTTCTTTCCTTTGTTATTTGGCTCTGAGGCTTGTCGTATCATCTTAGGAGCAGGTTGAGCTTGAGGGTTCCCATCAAAGGGACCAGCTCCCCCGTGAGAGGGTTTTGGGGCATAGGAATTTTTGGGAGGAGGGTTAAAACGTTGCCTCTTGCTTACAATAGGGCGAACAGGGTCTCTGATATTCGGATTTTGAGCTCCACGTCCTTGAGGCCCAGGTTGGGTAGGAATGGAGATCTGCGGGGGAGGGATATTATTCTGGGTTTGAGGATCAGTATTTTGGAGTGGGGGCTGGTTCTTGGAAATGCAGTGGATACCCTGGTGCCCTACCTTCCCACAAACACTACACTTAAAAGACATATTTTCATATTCAAATACCCGAGTATGAAGGCCAAACATAGACGACAAAATAATGGATTTAGGGAGCTCTTTACTCAAGTCCGCCAACACACACATGCGAGCGACATGAGTCTTGTTTTGCTCAAGGTTGCAGGATCAATAGCTATTAGTTCTCCAATCTCGTAGCTATCCCACCAATATTTGTTCGTTCCAGAAAGCAGAGGTAATCCCGGCATCTTAACCCAAATAGGAGCCAAATCCAGCACCTGAGTCCAGGGGTTGAAATCGGGGACCAACGCTTCAGATACAAGCCCCTTTTCCCAAAAAACCAAGGACCTCCTTGGAGAGTCCTTTCCATGTCCTGTTCACATTGAAATGTCACCAAAAGAAAACTCTTGGGTAAAGCCTTAATCATCATACCGGCCCTTGGCTGCCATTTTTGGATGGCCCATCTCCTTATGACTTCCATGTCTGGCCTCACCCCCATAAATTTAGCCACCAAAGATGTTCTGCCCTCCATAGCCACATGCTGAGCTAAGGAATCTGGGACGTGCAACCTACCATTGACAGATTTTAGATTAAAACAAGAGTCGGATAATTTTTGCTTACCGCGAAGAGCATTAAGATATGAAGGTCTCCAGTTGCCAGGTTTCTCTTTGTCTCCTTCTTGGTTCTTCCTTTGATCCTGACGCATAGAGTCCTGGTCCCCCTCAGAGAAATCTTCAACCGCATCCGCCCAACGCCCTTGGACCGGTTCCAAAAGAACTTCCTTGTCCACATCCTCCCCTCGGGGGCTCGCTATCTCGCCGAGCCCCCACCCACGCGTCTGCCGATCCGCCTCTCGAAGTCCCACACCTAGGGTTTGATGCCCCTAGACCTCTCGCTCCTCCTCCTTGCTGCTCCATCCGTCCCAATGCTTCAAATGAATTTATATTTATCTCATAATATTGATTATTAGTTGATAGTTCTTATATATGGATGAATTATTTATTCTTTCAATATGTGATGAATGATTTATGCTTATAAGAGTAAAGTTGTGTAACAATCAAATGATATGAGCTTAATTGATTAAATTCCTTGAATTTGAAGGAGGATATCTAGGTTCGAATCTTACCAAGTGATACATGCATAATTTCCAAGTTGTGATAATACCATTGCATGATCACAATGTAATATAGGGGGGCCATTTCACTCTTATATAGTTGATTAAAAAATAATAATTTAATAATGGGAGTTTCCATAAGGTTTAGAATAACTAACATGGAGTGAGGAGTTTTCCACCCTAAACCAAGCACAAAATATAATGGGTAAACCTTATATTTATTCAAATAGTATGAGCTCAATTCGTTATATACCTTGATTTTCAAGGACGAAACCCAAGTCTCTATCTTGCCAACCAATACATGTATAATTTTTAAAAGTATTATTATAATACCATTATATGGTCACAATGTATGCAGGTAAGGCCTATCTCAATCATGTATATTTTTAATGAGTTTACACGTGTTTTTATGAGGGGTCTTGGTCCCCTCATACTAAGTGGGGTTTGAACCTTGGATCTCTCAAAGAGAGGCCAAATTCCTTACCATTACAGTAAGCTTACAACTTAGTCAATCTTGTATATTCAATTACATGATAATAATAATAATAGTCATAAATATGGGATGTTATACTTTCGAATATGTTTGAAATATAATTTTAAAATTTATGGCAAATAGATTGAAAAAAATTCTAGATTGTGTTGTCTTAGTGAACAACATGGTTTTATTTATCGCAAATAAAATTTGGATAGTGCAATCATCACACAAGAGACCATACATTATCTTTATTCCAAGAAAAAGCAATTTTGTGCTTATAAAATCATATATATGGGTAAAGTTTATGATAGGGTTTATTGAAGTTTTCTTCATGCTATTCTCAAAAAAATTGATTTTGGTCAAGGTTGGTATGAACGAATTAGATGTTATAACAATCCAAAATATTATATTTTGATTAATGTACAATTTTAATCATCTCATGGACTCTATTAGGGTGACCCACTATATTTTTATCTATTTACTATTTTGTTGAGGCATTGAGGAGAGCTTTCTAAAAGGTAAAACTGGAAGGAAATATCAAAACTATTTACATTGTAATAAATGGTCACTTCAATAAAATTGCATTAGCTCAATCGATTATACCCCTCAACTTTAAAATAGAAGACCTAGGTTTGAATATTTCCAAGTGAAAGATTTATAATTTTCAAACTACTATAATACCACTATGTGTTCATGAAGTAACACGGGTGGGGACTATTTCAATCCCATATAACCAATTCACAAAACAAATGGTCACTTAACATCCTATTTTCAATTATTTCATGATACTTTTCATTTGGCTCATCCCTCAATTAGAAAATTCATGGATTTTTAATCAATATTATTATGCTATGATAAGGTTGGTGGGCAATTAAAAATATCTCATCTTTTAGGAGCCATATCTTCGCGAAGGGTTGTCCGATTCAGCTGATTCTTGGACCACTTTGTGCGAAATTTGAAGAGCTTTAAAATGAGTGGTCATATGAAGGAATCTGAGCAATATTGAGGGAGATACGACCCTATGAAGTCAGCCATCCGAAACAAGGGTAGTGACAATTTTTCAAGTCATAAAAAACAAAATTACAAATATCTATCAGCCAGGGTTTGGATGATGGGAGGAGCAATGGAGGGCTAGGGATTCAATGAGGCAAGACATTTTGTCTGGGCATAGAATTTTTCAGCTAAGTTTCTTTTTTCCTTCTTTATCTTAGAAATTTTGCTTGCAAATTATTATAATTTTTTTATCAAATATTATATTTGCTATAGGATATTCTGGTAAATTTTAGTAGATTTTGAGTTTTAGTTTCCTTCCCATGGACCGATTTATAGCTAAATCCTTAGAATCATCTCTAGTAGTAGAGGTTAGTGAGAAAACCATAGAGGATCGATCCTTGCTACTCAAAGATAGGGTGATTTTTGGTAAATTTAATGGGTATTGGCCAGGGGCTTCAACCTTGAGAAAATGGATTGATAGGAGTTGGAAGTCTCCAGGAGTGATTCTATCCTTTCTTCCCAAAGGTTTCTTCCTAGCCATTTTTTGTTCTAGGGAAGAAAGAGATAGAATCCTAAAAGGGGGTCCTTGGTTTATGGGAAGAGCAAGACTCTTCCTTACCCACTGGTATGAAGGCTTTTCACCTGAAAATGTAAATCTATCCCTAGTACCAGGATTGTATGGGTTGCCCATTGAGTTTTGGGAAATGGATACCTTCAAGGCAATAGGCAACACTCTGGGAGAATTCCTTGAGATTTCAGAAACTACAAAAGATGGATTCTTGGCTATTTATGCTCGGATATTGGTCATGATTGATATAAGTAAACCTTTACCAGAATCAATCATTCTTAAGTATGGGGATAAGATGTGGATCCAAACCATAGATTATGAAAATATATCTTTTAGATGTAGAAGATGTCATGAGGTGGGGCATATTGAGAGATCATGCCCTAAGAAGAGTCCAACAGAATCATATGTAGAAAACCGCAAGAGAAACTTACAAATGGATATGGATGAGGATGGTTTTCAACTTCCAAAAAATAGAAATAGATAAATGAAAGTAAATAAATAATGGAGACCAATAAGGAAGGATATTGGAAGAAATACCAACTCTTTTGAGGCTTTAGCCTATGAAGAAAAAGTAGATCAAAGCTTAGAGGACACAGTACAACATGTTCAACATATTAACAAGGAACCATCTATTCAGTATGATCTTGATTTAGGGATGAACATTCTTGATGAACCTAAGGAATGTGTCAAATCAGATTTTGAAGACTCTCTTGAAGTACCATGCACCATTCAAGAGAAAAAAATTGGTAAAGAAAATGCAGTGTTAGATGTTAATACATCTACCATTAATAAGGAAATACCAAAAAATGAGTAAGACAAGTCAAAAGCTTCCATAGTAGAGCTAAGAGAGGATAAATCTGAGGAAAAATAAAGTTGTGAAAGAATATTGAGGAATAGAATAATAAGACCTACTCCTGATACAGGCAAGGCAAAAAGAGGAAAACCCTCAAATTATCAAGCGAGATCCAGGGAAGCAAGAGCAAACATAGAGAAAGGAACACAAACTAAGTTGGTTGAACTTCTCTTTACCAAACAACAAAATGATATTGGTAATTCGTAGGTAGGGCCAATAGCCCCTAATGAGACATGATTACCATCTCATGGAATATAAGGGGTGCTAATGCCCCCTCAAAGCAGAGGTGTATCAAGGACCTTTGTTTAAGTAATAAGCCTGATATCCTTTGTATCCAGGAAACTAAAATGACAAAAGAAGAAGTTTCCAAAACTATGAAAGCAGTATGGGCGAGATGTGAATGGGATGCTATAGATTTTGAAGGAGTAACAAGGGGAATTCTAACTTGTTGGAATCCTATTAGAACCTCCTGTGTAACCATTCATAAAACTAGGCATTGGATAGCCTCTTTAGTCACATGCTTCTTTGCAGATATTCATTTCATCCTTATCAATGTCTATGGACCTACAACTCAGTCAAGCAGATTAGAAGTTTGGAGTGGGATTGAAGCCTTTATGAGAAGTAAAGACCAAGAAACCCGATTCATGATCATAGGAGATTTTAATGCCATAACCAAGTTGGATGAAAAATTTGGGGGAATTAGGAAACTAACCCAAAGTATGAGAGATTTCTCAGCTTTTATTCAAAACAATAATCTATGGGAGGTTGAGTTTGAAGAAGACAACTATACATGGACCAACAACAGGAGAGGCCAGAACCTAATAGCAAAAAATTAGATAGATGCATTCTCTCAGATCATTGGCTAGATGAAGGGACTTGTGCTAAAATTAATACCTTGACAAGGATTGGTTCAGATCACTAGCCAATAAAAGTTAAAATGGTGGTAAGTGAATTAAAAAAATATCATATTTTAAATATGAGCAGATGTGGGAAGACCATCCTCAATTTGTTGATATGATAGCACAAACATGGAATTCTTCAGGAAATGATGGGTTGTATACACTTCCAAAACAAATTAAATCAATGACATCTAGATTAAAAGAATGGAACAAGAACACTTTTGGAAATATTTTTGAGAAGAAAGAAGAACTAAAAGATAAACTTTCAAAATTCCAAAAAGGTGATCATAATAATCCAAGCTCAGAGGAAAGGGAGTTACTTAGTGAATATCATAATATTTTGAGTAAGGAAGAGAAATTTTGGAGATTAAAATCAAGATAGACTTGGTTAAAAGGAGATAAAAACACAAAGTTTTTCATAGGATGGCAATAGTACAGAGATCAACATCCAGAATTAGTAGAATTAAATCAGTAGAAGGGGTTTGGATTGAAGACCAGAGTGAAATCAGAAAGGAGGCAAGGTCTTTTTATCAAAATATTCTAGGATCAGAGGAGTTTGAAGTTCTTAATGATAAACTTCTACAAGAAGTTCCTTCAGTTATAATAGATGAAGACAATAGGAAACTGATGGAGCCTATTACTCTAGAAGAAGTTCATCTAGCTCTTTTCTCTTTTAATAAGGATAAATCCCTAGGTCTAGATGGGCTCTCTACAACATTCTATCAACATAATTGGGATATAGTGAAGGATTCTTTATTGGTGGTAATGGAACAGTCTAGGGTAAAATAATACATACCTTATAAAATAAATGCAATATATCTTACCCTGATTCCAAAAAGAAGGATGCAAAATTGTTTGATTCATTTCGACCCATAAGCCTATGTAATATGGCATATAAGATTATTTCCAAAGTGATGGCGAATCGATTAAGACCATTGTTAGACAAAATTATTTCAGAAGAGCAAGGAGGATTTGTGAAAGGGAGATAGATTCTGGATGGGATCATAGTAGCTCATGAAGTTATGCATTCAACAACTTCAAGAAAAGAGAAAGCAATGATCTTAAAACTTGATATGAGTAAGGCCTATGATAGGGTTAAATGGGATTTTCTTTTTGTAGTATTAGAAAAGTTTGGATTTGGGAAGAAATGGGTCAGATGGATTAAAGCTTGTGTCTCTATAGTTTCATATTCAGTGTTGGTCAATGGGTTAGTAACAAAATCATTTAAAGCCAAGAGAGGCCTTAGACAAGGAGATCCTCTATCACCATATTTGTTCATTATTATGGCAGAGGTTTTGGGTAGGAACTTGAAGAAGGCTTACAAATATGGGCTTATAAGTGGACTTAAGGCTAGTAATAACATCGACAACATCACCCATCAATAGTTTGTAGATGATACAACCCTTTTTGGGAGGGCAAGGATAAATGAGGCCAAAGCTTTGAATAACTTATTAAAGGAATACGAAAGAGCATCAGGGCAAAAAGTTAATAGGACAAAATCCAAAATTTACTTCCTAAACACCCCAACTAAAATCAAAGCAAGGATATGCAGGTTACTTCAAATGGAGGAGGCAAATTTGCCAGCAACTTATCTAGGGATGCCCTTATTTGAGGGGAGAATGAGGATAGAATTATGGAATCTAGTTATAAGTAAAGTTTAGAATAAACTACCAACATGGAAAGGTAGATGGTTATCATTAGCAGGAAGAGTGCAACTAATTAAATCAGTCTTACAGGCCATTCCAACATATTATATGTCCTTGTATACTATGCCAAAATCAATAGAAAAAGTTTAATCTTTATTATGCGGTCATTTTTGTGGTCAGGATTACATGATAAAAGGAAATTTCCTTTGGTGAAATGGAGCAAGGTGTGTGATGATAAAACTAGGGGAGGTCTCGGTTTAAGAGTTCTTACGGATGCAAACTTAGCTCTTAGGGGAAAAGTAATTTGGAGATTGTACAAAGAGAGTCAAAGACAATGGGCAAGAATTCTTCTAAGTATGTTGAGCCCAATGACCCAAGCTTAATATTTACTGCATTCTCTCTACCAAATGGTTCTGCACTATGGAATGGTTTAAAAAATTAATTGATCTAGTGATTAAAGGTTATGCATAAGAGGTAGGCCCAAAAATGTATATATAATAATGGGGCAAATCAGTTTTGAAACCAAGGTGAATACGGTTTAAAGTCATGTAGAAGACATGGTTAATTACCTTAATTTTTCACTAAAAAATTAAAAAAAAGTTGTAAATTTGACACTTTTAACCGAAGTGGATGCAAAAAAAGATTCGGTTGTAAACCGGTTGTAAAATAGGGTTTGACTGTAAATCAGGTGTAAAAAAGAGCCCAGATGCGAACCAAGTGCAAAACATGGTCCGGATGAACTTGGGTTATAACCGAGGAAACAAATCTAGTTTAGAGGGTGGAAAACTAGGACTTCCTAGGAGGTGACCCATCTGAGTACTACTGTAGTCAAGGATGCTTAATTGTGGAGTTTTTAATGGGTTGGAAAACATCAAATCATACTATTTTTTTGAATTTTTGGTTGTGGTTGTGAGGTCTTAAAAAAAAGAGAATTTTTTGTTGCTTACCTTGGAACTGCCCCTTTTCGCTTTTCCCCTTATTTTTATCTTTCCTCTTTTTTCTTTTCCTTTTTTCCTTGCCAACACCATGTACAAAAAAAAAATCCCCCTCATTTTTTCCTTGCCTTGGAACTGTCCCCTTTTCACTTTTTCCCCTACTCTTTTTCTCCTCCCTCTTTTTTTTTGGCATATCAACACCATGTGTGGATTTTTTCTCGACCCGCAAAATGCAGTCTATCGACTCCAAAGAATTATTTTTTCAACCCCTAAATCCTATTGACACCCTATCATAGACTACCCGCAAACTGCAGCCTATCGACTCCACAAATGCCTTTTTTGCTTTTCCCCATGCTTTTTCTCTTCTCCCTTCTATTTGTAGTCTTTCCACACCATGTGCATATTTTTTTCCCTTATTTTTTTACAACCCTGAAAGCCTATCGACTCCATGTGCAGGATGACCCATAAACTACAATCTATCGACTCCAAAGAATTATTTTTAATCCCTTAAGCCTATTGACACCATGTCAAATATGACCCGTGAACTTAGTCTATCAACTCCACAAACGAGACAATGTAGTTAGTTAAAACCTATCGACACAATAGACGAGATGTCGTAAAAAGACTCTCATCAAATTGACAATGGGGTGACTTCATACACACCATCGGTTCCCTACCACATCTCGGTATGTCGATCAACAATGCCACATGTCAACATCTTGTTCAACACTTTTCATGCAAACGCTTATAAAAGGCCATCAACACTCATTTTTCTTATTCTGCACAAAGCCCAAAAAAAATCCATAAATGCCTCAAAATAATTCCAAAATTTGTAGAAATAGCCACAACGTCTTCCATTCAACATAAATTTACTTTCAAAAACCTCTTTTGCTTACTCATCTTTGACATTCTCAGCGATCCCCATTACGATTCAACATAGATGAAAAAATTTGGACTTCTAGGGCTAGCATTAATGCCCCAATTCAAGACAGGTGTTTATTTGTTGGATACAATTGTTCAATCCTATGACAATGATGATTCAATCGTTACAATGATGATCGACAACCAAACCCTATCCTTCTTTGTTAACCCGTCTGATATCCATTGATTGACAGGCCTTCCCTACCAAAATTGTAAACTTGTCTCATCAAAATTTAGCCTAACTAAAGATAAAAAATATATATGGAGACTTATTACAATCTCTCATCGACTGCATTACAAGGTAAGTCTTTGAAATTGCAAGTTTCCTCTTCCTTATACAATCTTTAAATATAATTATTAATTGTGTTATAATCTTTTTTGCAGTGCAATCAAATGCAGGTAGAAGAGGCCTCAGTTTTAGGTTGTTTTCCACAGCTTCCTTCGTGTGATCGTGGAGTTCTTCCAGGCATGTATTGTTTTGCAGGGGATAACATCAGCTATTCCTTTTTGGGCTTTGGTATATATTGTGTGTTGTATTGGAAAGAACAAATATGATTGGTCCTCATATGTTTTTGATAAAATAAAAATGATCGTCACCACACGTGCACAAATATTTCTACCTGTCTTGCCATTATTGCTACTACCAATTACTTGATTATTTTTTTTATGAAGCATATTATAATGTAAACAATGCCCCCATCCCCACCTCACTCCATGCAAAATTGAAGTTAATTGGATTAATTGCCAAAGAGGTGCAGGTAATTTGTTTTCTACATTCAAATTTACAATAAATTTATGTTTGTTATATTATAGTGTTTATGTTTTTAATTTTAAAAATTATTTTAATGTAGAAAAGAGTGACATTAGCTTCGAACAAAAGAGAGTTTGCAATTAGAGGAATGCACCCAGAGGCTAGTGGAGATTTAGAGACTGTGTCACCACAACCTCCACTAAAAAGGTCTGTGAAACGCATTAGGTCTTCTGCAACTCCTCTTGTTCGTGCAACTACCACTTTTGTTCCACGTCAAGAGCTCATCGATGTTGATGAAGTTAGCCAGCTTTATAGGTAAAGTTTATTTTTCTAAATTTTTTTTGATAAGTAGCTATTGTATTTACAGCGGGTTTTAACTAGGATCCCAAAACCTGATTACATAAGAGTTGGAAATAACATGCCGAGAATAAGCCATTACAACAAAATTATGGGCCCAAGGCACCAATACCCTAAAAATGAAAAACAAACAGAAATCCCGCCCAGCGGGAACAGGTAAATTTGAACAATCCCGCCTAGCGGGAAACCACCAATTTCGAAGGAAGGTAAGTTTGAAGATCCCACCCAGCGGGGAGCAGCTGAAAACCGCCATCGTGTAAATCTCGCCCAGCAGGAAGCAACAAAAAACCATTATAATATAAATCCCGCCTAGCGGGAAGCAGTCGAAAAACCACCAAAGAGTGAATCCCGCCCAGCGGGAAGCAATTGAAATCCATCCCAGTGTAGATCCCGCCCAGCGAGAAGCAGCAAAAACCTCTACCAAGTGAATCCCGCCTCCCGAGAAAACCAGCAGGAAATGAGAAAAACCCACCCAACGGGAAACCCAACGGTTTTGGAGAATCCCGCCCCGCGGGAAACCATCCTGCCCAAAAAAAAGGGGGAATCCCACCCAGTAGGAAGCAGCTAAAAACCAACAAAGAGGAGATCCCGCCCATCGGGAAGTAGCCAAAAAGCACCACCAAGAGAATCCCGCCCCCAGGACAACCAGCAGGAAAAGACAACAGGTTAAGGGACCAGGGATACAAGGACTGGGGATCCCAGGCGGGAAGAGGTAACATCCACAAATATGGGATCCCTAGGAGCCTAGCCTGGGGGATCCAGGGTCTGCATGCATAGATCAGATCCCCCCATGATTTGAAAAATGCAGCAGAACCCAGAGAACCCCAACAGCAGGGGCCAAGAATCCCATCCTTGCACAGGAGAAACTTCAGGGAACTGGGACTGAGGCTGGGAACAGCCCAGGCAGAGAAAAAGCCCCCCCAAGGCCAAACAAATGCCTAGGGTGTCCACCAAGGAGCAGAACCAGCACGAAGAAGCCTCCAAGGGGGAAATCGAAGAGGGCCCTCCCCACAGGGACGGGACCAACAGCAGCCACAGGATCCCAGAGAGGATTCACTAGCAAAAGGGGGAAAGAGGCCCCCCAGACCACCCCCAAAGCAGTAAGGACCTCAAAGGAAACCCCAGGAAGCCGTCAAAAACCCAACCAATCACCCCCACCACCCAGAGAACCGCAGGGAACCAGATCCATGCCAAAAACCTGTAGAAAACCCCAGGGGGAAGCCTGAGGGAAAAAAAAGGGAAGGGATCCCAAAAATAGCAAGGAACCCTAGGAAGCACCAGGCCAAAAACTCAAACAAGGGAACCCTGACCGACTGGGAGAGGTGCAGAAAGAGGAGAAGGATCTCCCTCAAGGAGATCATCTGCAACAAACAATCCCAGGGAGGGATGACCTGGGATGAGCCAAGGACTGGGCAGGAACCAGGGGAGGGGGAGCAGGGAAGGGATCGGGACCCTCCCCTCTCTACTTTTATTAATTTTCTGAAATTGGGTTCTGTAATTTATTTCTATTTAATTTAGTATTTTCAATTACTATTAATTACTATTTTTTAAATGTATTCAGGGTAACATTCCAAATATACTTTACAACCGACCCAATCTGAACAAGCCACAACAACATCTCGTATGGGCAATTATAGTTAATTATTCATTTGATAATAAATATTATTATAATAATTTTTTATAATAAATATTATTATAATTTTTTGTAGGGTCAACTCAATCTCATCGCAGACAGCAAATGATGGCACCTTCGCTACAATACACAAAACCTTCTGAACAATAGATTGAATCAGGGTAAGAGACCATATCAACACACGGTATGCATAATTGAATATTTTAACAACTTATAACAATATTTTCTTTAAAAAAATTATTTTATTTTATTTATTTGACCTTAGGTCTATCACAATAGTTGATGCAGCATAGGATGCCACCACCACCTCCACAATGACAACAGTTGATGAGGGGTCATCAAATGCATGGAAAACAATTATTTTCTGCAAGGATTTCAAGAGACCAGACACAAACTATTTCAGGCTTTCCCACTTTTTTGATGGGGAATGTTTCCAATATTATGCATGAATTTCTTGGGTTGCCTAATCCTCCTCTGGATCAGGATTATATTTCCCAAGGTTTTTTTCTAAGAGTTTTAAAGCTTCTGATGTGCTTCAAACTAAAGCATTACAAACTAGAGGAAGAGTAACCACTACTCACAGCTCCTCTCCCTATCGTCAAACTGGTCAAGATGCTCCTCTTATTGAGGATGAAAATTTATTTTTTTCAAAAATAATTTTATTCGAAAAAAATTTGGAAGCCATAGTAAAGGACAGTGTGCTTGCGGATATTTTAAAACTCAAATATTGGGAGTATTGAGCCAAAGTTCTAATCAAAGAAATTAATGCCCTATACAAAAATTTTCAAATGGACAGACTTTATTTTCTTTGGTTCAGCAACACCCTAAAAATCTTGATGCTTTATTACATCAAGCAATTCTAGGAAATGTAAAGGCCACTAATGTTTATGGTGACAAAATTATAGATCTCCTTTTGAATAGGCTGGAGAATCTGGATGCTGAAGCTCAAGCATATTTCAATAAGTAGACAATTGATAAGAAAAAAGTTAAAGTGGAAAAGGCTTCCCGAGTAGTTGCAGAGGTAAGTCATCAATATTAATTAAATTTATTTATTTGTCACACATTTATGATCTTTATTGACTAACATATTTTAAAACTTCTGGTGTGCAACCCAATTTTGAGAATATCAAGAATTAGGTGGAAAGCATGAAGTTGTTTTTGGCCACATCAAAGTAGAGTCTACTAAATGCTATCGAATTCAAATAACAATTTTATGAGACCATCAGACAGAATAATACCCTCACAAGAATAATTATTAAACATAATATGGAGAGGGCATTGGTAGATAGTTTGAATATTGGTCAAGCGAACTTGAGGAGAGCTAGCGTTATACAAGGATAAACTTTTGGAATAGGGGGCCATGAAGAAATTTTAGCTCAACCTACAATAGAGGGAGCATCTGGGTAAGGTCATGAGGAAAAGCAATCGAATCCTTCAATTGGGTAGACACCTAAAATGGACCCTGGAACCGAATAGTATGAAAGTGGATGCACAGTTCACTTGTTTGTAAAAAACATTTATTCGAAATAAATAAATAAATGAATTTTTCTAAATGTATGATATTTTTGCACCATTTTTTTGTTTTATTAAATCTTTATAAATATTTACAATTTCTTGCTTTTGCAACTATCGAAATAAGTGTTAAGAGTTGAATAGTTCATTTGCTTATTATTTTCTAAAAACTTGTTGATTGAATAAGATACAATTTCTAATATCTTTAAGGATTATTTCAATTCAACACAAACGAATGTGTCATTAAGAAGTTTAAGTTTCACTTTATTATCAATATGCCATCCAATGTTTAAAATACTCAATAAAGCAAAGCAAGGCTATAATATAAAATATATAATTATGTGAACAAAGGATCTGATATAGAATTAAAAATTTCATTACAAAAAAGGGTATATTATTTGAATATCATATCAATCCAATGAAAAAGTTAATAATTATGAACAAAGGGTATGACATTATTTAAAAAACTCATCAATGCAATGAAAAAATCATAATCCTGAACAATGTACATGTATGACATTATTTGCAAAACTCATCAATCCAAACAAAATTCATAATCCTTATTCACAACATCAGGATTATATTAGAACTATCCAATATGTGTAAAATTCAACTATCCAATAAATTATCCTAAAGAAATTTCTTACAAAAATAATGCAAATATTACATTGGAGGAAGTTGAAACAAACACTTCACATCTTGTCCTAAACCACTTGTATGCATAGTTACTCTCTATGTCTCGACAATCTAATCATTGTAGTTATCATTTTTCTCATTATCATCATCAATATTCATGATACCTCTTTTATCTGCAATAGATTTCCAATAGGCTAGAGCTCTCTCATAAGGAAACGTGTCCACCTCATAAGATGAAACATATATTCTCAAACAATTTTCCAAATTTTTATCCAATCTATTACAAACTTTAGATTTCATAAAATATAATGCACTAAAAACCCTTTTAGCTTCCATTAATCCCAAAACCATTGTTTGACACAATTCATATAAGTGAAAATATTCGATCATCGCATGATGTAAAACACTACTAGGGTACAACTTTCTCTACAAATGTATAATAGAACCCGGTTCACTAGGATTAGTCAAATGTGGAATTTAATCAACCATTGTCATTCCAAAATATGAGGATTGATTGGTCAAAAGTTCTTTATTTAAAATACCATTGACTTTCACACGTTTAGCAAAATGTTGGATAAGTGTACCCATATATTTTATAAAAAAGTCATTTTTATTGTTATTATATGTTCCTGAATCCCAAAACATAAGGTTAACCACACCCATTGCTTAAACCAACTCATCTCTTTGAAAATAGTTTTTGATTTATTTTGTTAATTTTTCTGCTATTTTTCTCAGTTTAATCTTTGTATTCAGTAAAACTTCATCAAATATATTGTATGTGATTGAAATATGTTCAACATCTTCAATAACTATATCCAATCGCTTATCAAAATAATATAAATATATCTCTTTTTCGTGAACATTAATACAAAGATTATCATTAATATTGAACTTCAACAAACTATTTTGTTCATTGACATTTGTTAAAGTTTTCCAATCATCAAACAAAGCATCCATAAAATTTTCACTTGAAAAGTATAAATTATCAATATGCATACAAATTTGTTTTCTAACCCTGATGAAATCAACAATATAAATGGATATTTGTTGTGCAAGTTTTATCAATGTATTCATTTCATGCAATATTGGAAGAATATCACATAAAGTGAATAGCATTTCCAAATCTCTCATACGATATAGTAAATATTTTGCTTTATCAATTGTCCTTTGGTTATCATACATAAAGCCTACTAAGAATTTATATTGTTTGAAAACCTTGATACAGGTTGAAACAATGAAATCCACCTAGTATATATATCTTTCAATAATTTTTTACCTTTTGTAAGTCCTAGAGCAAACAATTGAAACTCTACAAAGGTTTTTGGACTACACAAAAAATAAGAATGTATTTCATGAACAAGTTCTTTAACTCTTGCAACATTTTTAAATGTGCTCACAATTTTGTATGCAAGATTCATTCTATGAGCCATGCAATGAATCGAGATCAAATATGGGGTAACAGATGTTTGAAGTTGAACACAAAGACCATTTCTATTACCTTACATTATAGCAACACCATAATCTCTGACACATATTAACTTACTGGCTATTGCTGCATCATCCATTCCAACAATATTCTTTAAGCTAGTAACAACAATATTGTAAAGATTTTCAGCATTACAGTTTTCCATCATCTTATGTATTGCTAGCAAATGAGGTTGCCTTACATGATTTTAAAAGGTGTAAACATGCATGCAAATCCAAGATGTATTATCAACAGTAGTCACCTCATCAATAGAAAGTGAATTGAAATTAGAATTTTAACATTCTCTTTCAAGTCCTCCTTCTCAACCAAAGATAGATATTTTGTCATTTCCCAACCCCTTCAATCTGACCAATGGATATCGGGGAGGTTTTGTACATCAGTTAGTCGAAAGAGATGCTTAAAATCAATAAATTCTAACATAGGTTTACCTTTTTAATAATAATAAATATGACAGGTTGAATTGAACTCTTACAAGAAATACAAAGATATGAAACTCAAACACTAAAGTGCATCAACTAAATAGAATCTCACTCCGAAGAAAAATAAAGATAAGCCAAACACTCCAAAGTAAGGAAGCACAGATTCCAGCTAAGACCTGAATAATCCTGGGATGAAGCTTATATAGTTACATTTTTAGGATGACATTTTTGTTATGTTTCTTTGCTTAATTACAACATATGTAATTCTTATAATAGCTATTTTGGCTCATTCACTACTTTCTTCTTTGGAAGCATTACTGCCTACTTCAAATTATTGTACTTGGCTATATATCTACTCCACTAGTAGCTTATATAGGTATGGCTACATGATAGCTCGAGCATATGCTTATTATCAGCTTTTGGCTCTTGGTCATGGTTATACCACATATTCATGGGGAATTCAATTTTTATTTTTATTTTTAATTTACATGGTGGAATCGGTAGCCGCCATGAATCCGAGCAGGCTATTCGACTTTTTATGGCTGCCATAGTATTCTGCGTTGTCCGCCCCGAAAGTCGCCATACAAGTCTTCACGCAGTCTACCCCTATAACCACCATGCCACAATCAATTTAAACCTTTTATGTCGCTAAAAGCACCAAGAAAGGGATAAGTGTTCAGTCCAATGAATGGGGAATAAATACCTAATTTTTCAAATTGTCAACTTTCTTTTTGGAATGAAAAATAAGAGGTTGGTTTTTCTATGAAATTTGACTTATTTCCTTTTTCAGTTGTCATTTGTCATTATTTTCTCGCAGAGGAGTCATAGGACCATATTTTTACATATGCTGCTAGTGTAATAAAAAAATCCTTCTTTGTGTAATTATAACAAAACTCTGATTTTATTTCCTTGTAGAGGAGTCATAGGACCAGGGTGCTACACATTTAGTGGTAATAAAGGGATCAACCTACCCACCATTAATTCTAAATAAAAAATGGGTTTTGCTAAAATCAGTATTACTAAAATAGGTTTTGCTAAAATCAGTATTACATTATTGAGGATGGATTGTAGCAAGTGTTGTAAAACATACCTTGAAATTCAAGACAATAGTAAAAGGCTTAGTGGTTTGAGAACTTGTTAGGTTAAGAGGAGATTGATGGTCAATTTCACCACCCGCAACCTCTGACTTATTTTTACATGAGCTTTGAACCCGAGACTGCCTCCCATGTAATTTTTAACTGCATTTGTTCCTTCCAGCCTCCACCCTAGGGCAAATCCATGATTTTTATCATTAAGGTTGTCCAGTCATGCTCTAGGGTTTCTACCACCAGAGAAGGATGGTTAGTATTACTAAAATGGGTTTTGTGTTAGAGTATATTACATCATTTGGGTCATGTAAATGTACCACACTTGGTACATAACTATAGTAGTAGATTACTTTAGGGGATAGTTAGTTAGTTGCTTCAAGTAATATAATAAATGCACAAGTGTCTATGTGCAAGTTGTAAATGTGCAAGGTGTCCCCTTGTACAACTAGGTAGAGTGTTGGCCAAGCAATCCATATTTCTATATAAAGGGCCTCATAGTGAGTGATTATATATCATTGTAGGTAGTAGTAGGTTTACTGTGTGGATCACCATATAGATTGGTGATGGGATACATTGTAGTTCTTTAGTATCTGTTCTGGAGTGTTCACTTCCTCCATATTGCATTGTATCATTTTCATCACTTTCCATTAATAGCATATTTTTAGCATCTTACATTTCTGCATATTTCATATCCTGTGATTGTATTCTCCCTTGGCATACACTATCAAAAGCTAATAGTGGTATCAGAGCTATGGTAGATCAAGATAGGAATAGGGAGAGCCACTAGAGACCACCATTACCAATATAGGTCTGAACTCTACTGCATCTTTGCAAACCGGATCTACCATTGTGCATCATGCATGCAAACGTTGTCAAGGAATTGCTGAATAGGAAAGTCACAAGAGAGATTGTGAGGAGAAGCAAATCTTAGTTCCAAAATTTTTGAGATTGCATTTGGCTAGAGTCTTTCCATAGAGTTGCAAAAAACTCGTGAAGACTAGGACTCAACATTCGTTCCACTAGATTGACAAATCAACTAGTGAAGATTCATCATTGACAATATTTATAATCATCTTACTAATATCTTGTTGCAGAAAAAGGAAACTAAAGGAAGCCCTATTGCAGACCTACACATTGCAGAAGAGAAGGCCACAGAAGCCTCATTGTAGAAGAGAAGGCCACAAAAGCCTCATTAGAAGAGAAGAAGAAGCCTTATTAGAAGAGAAGGCAAAAAGTTTGAGGAAAAAAAAAGTTGAAGAAGAAAAGGCCACAATAACCTTATTGAAGAAGAAAAGGCCACAACAACCTTATTGAAGAAGAAAAGGCCACAACAACCTTATTGAAGAAAAGGCCATAGAAGCCTTGAACCTGAAGAAGACTCTAGAGAAGAGTCCATGAGAAATAGAAGAAAGGAGATTGGTGATCTCCATTGAAGACTATGAATTGCAGATTAGCTAGAGTCTTTCCACAAGACTGTGAAGACCAGGACTCAACACAAAACTCATACCACTAGTTTCAAGAATAACTAGTGAAGTTGAAAAGGTCTGAGAAAAGACCCCATTGGAAACAATAGGCTGAAGATCTGTTCTAGAAGAAGTTGAAGAAGACCCATAGAAGGTCTCATTGAAGAACTTCCAATCTTGGAAGATTGAAGAAGGACTAGCAAGGTCCTATACCTAATTTTAGAAGTAGCAGACTTTAGAGATCCAAGAAGAAGATCTCATTGCCAACACTTCCACAATAGAATGTTGAAGGAAAGGTCTCATTGAGAAGACCAAAGAAGCTACAAGATTGAAGACCTTGGAGAGGTCTCAAGGAGAAACAAGGAAAAGGCTTGGAGAGCCTTATTGCAGAATTTATTGAAGCTAGAAAAGAAGTTCCTAGAAGAACTCATTGGAGAAATTCACTACAAAGATAGTGAAAGATTTGGGACAATTGTCGCCATCCGACAACAAGCCCAAAAGAAGAAGAATTTGGCAAGGAGTGCCAAATCCTGAAGAAGAATATTGAAGACCTCAAGACCTTCAGATTCTTGAGAAGAAAGCTCTGTTTGAAGAAGATCTCAGATAGAAGAAACCTACCAAATCCAAGAAGATTTGGAGATTGTCCTTCATAGCTAAAGAAGGCACATTTCAAAGAAAGAGATTTGTTGGATTCACAACAAAATATTGAAAGGGTTCTAGAAGGACAACATTTCAGTGAATAGATTGACTGCTAGAGAACAACAATCAAGATAGCATTACTAGCTACAAGACTTCGAAGTTCTAGGCTAGATCCTGAAGGAGAAGCTGAAATCATCTACTACAATTTTAGAGCAGCAGACTAGAAGCATTCACAGCTGCAAGCAACCACCATTCCAGACAAGAGATTTGGTGAATCAATTCATCAAGATATTCATCATCAAAGGTAAGCAACTTAGGTGCAAAAGGTTCATTACTTGAACACTTAATTCGGATTACTACTTAACTTCATTAAGCACCTTATTAGAATTCAGAAAGTTGCAAATTAGAAGGTTGCATTTTAAGTCCTCAAAAGTGTAGAAGATAGTTTCTGTTAAGATTCATTACCTGCACATTAATAGGAGTTAGATACATTCTTCCTATTATCTAATTATTGAGAAAAGGACTACATTAAGAAATTAGCAATGATCATTAAGTGCATTTGAAACTACTTTGAGAGGTTATTTATAGGAGCAATAAGGTGAGATTATTGTTATCTTTAAAGTGCATTAAGTTGAAAGTATTATTGATTCATTGCACTATACTAGTTGTTCATTAACTAGTTACTCTCAGAGGGTTATTTTGTGTTATTGATTGTTAAGATCAAGGGCACAAAACCAACATATTATCAAGTGTCTAGAGACACTATTTGGTGCACAAAACCTGCAGCACTTCATGGCCAAAAGAAGCCATCAAAGAGTGGAGAAGGAATCCACCATTAAAATCCTTGAAGGAAGCTTAAAAATCGAGACTTGGTGAGTCTCAGATTCAAGGAATATATAAGGGTTTCATTTAAAAGTAAGTGCAGAAATCCTTACTTCAAAAAGGAGCATATTATGTGCATATTATTAGCTTGGATCTATTCTTACTAAACTATCCAAGCAAAAGGATTAGTGAAGGCAAGGAGCAGCCTCATCAAAATTAAAAGGTATTTCAGAAAAGGGAGACATTCGGTCCATCATATTGGTGCAAATCTAACCATTACAAGCACCACTTTTGTTCCTTCAAGAAGGGCAAAAGATCTCATATTATAGGAAAAGCTCGATCATCATCCTAGTAGGTATAAGGGTAGAATTCGAGCAAGAGAAGAGAGCCACCGAAGAGCTCATATTGCTCAAGATTCAAGGTGCCTAAAGACACCATTGCTCCACGTCAAATCAAGCACCCAAAAGCAAACATCCACCTACAATATTACAGCCAATACAAGAAGGCTATCATCTACGAATATCTACGTGGAGAAAGGACAACATTAAGGTCTACATTTGAAGGTGCTTATCTACATAAATCAACATCAAGATATACGTCTATCTACATGGATAGGACAACATTATTAAGCCGAGTGCAAGGAGCCATCACAAAGGCATTATCTACATCAAAGAAGCAACACTCAACCGACACATTGGAAGCATAAGAGAACAAGGGAAAATGTGCTATACCCAAAGCTATAGCTTGAAGAGAACGTCCACCTAGGAGAAGCACTCAGACCACCATTCGGAGCTCCATAGAACCTTAGAGTATCACAACTGGAGCCACCCATCATCTTCATCAAAACAACGTGCAAAAGAGAGATTGCTTGTTGTCCAAGAAATGAAGCAAGCCAACAAATAACTTGAAGGTTATAACGTTCATCCTTGGAGCATTAAAGAAAAGGTCTACATGCAAATACCATGAGTGCCACTTGGCACAAATATTCTAAGCACCATCTCAGTCCTCAACGCTCAAGGAATAATCCAACACCTACTTTGTGGAGTTACAAAATCATCAGGGAGGTTACTTATCTAAGTTCTCATCGCACAAAGAAATGAACATTGAAGGAATCTCAATGCCTATCTTCATTGTAACTCCTAGGACACTTGTCCAATGTCAAGTGATATCTATTCTATTTAAGGCGTCAAAGCTCAAGGAGAACAATGCATTCATAGCAAGCAATAGAGCGCAACGTGTAAGAGGAGATAAGAGCATTAAAAGCTCATGGTCAGGGAGAGTCAAAGCAACATAGATTGAGGCATCCGATATCCAAAATTGTAGTCAAATCCTGCCACCATTATCTACAATAGTGATAACACCCACTAATTTAAGAGAAGCATTAAAGTCTATTGTCATCACCTACGTCCATACATTGAAGAATACAATACCATACAGTGAAGAACACAACGCCCATACGATTGGAGAATACAACGCTCACAGTATTCATACGTTGAAGAATACAACATCATACAAGTGAAGAACACAACACTCATACGATTGGAGAACACAACGTCCATACATCGGAGATCATAGTGCTCATACGTCGAAGACTACAATGCCCATTTGCAACATTATAAAGGTAAGGATTTACCTTAATTAAATTTGCTTTCATTAAGGAGTTATAAGGGGTATATTATAAGGTTGAAACCATAGCAAAATCAACCATATTTGAAAGCATTATCTATACACCTAAATAGATCAATATTTGCAATTTATAATGTAGGAGATATAAGGATTTCCACTTGGAAAATTAAAACTTTATTTGCAAATATTATTGTTTTCTAATATTCCAAAAAGTAGGGAGATATAAGGCATACTACTTCAAACTATATACATATAATTGGAATTTAGAAACTATTGGAAAGAGTAGCAAATCAATTGCCTACACATAGAGTTGGAATTAATTGGTAAAAATTATCTCATACTCATTCTAAGGAGACAAGAAGAAATCCAACTATCAAAGCATACTCCATTGAGAAATATTAGGCAAAATTAAAAGTTGATTATTCTCAAAACATTACAAAATCAACTTAGAAGGTGAACTAAATATTAGGGAGATATAAGGAAGCCTACAAAACCTAATTCTAAGAAGGTTTTATCAAAATTAGTTCACATATTTTAACTAGGGAGATATAAGGAATTCTACATAAAGCTAAGACTTGAATAGTTCTATCAAACCAACTCATATATTTTTAGCTAGGGAGTTATAAGGTAAACTACTCAGAATACTCTCAAACCTCTAGATCAATCAAACATGGATGAAATACTAAGAAATGCTTTTAACAATGAAGAACTATTCCATGAAATAGAGTTCTACTCTCAAAACCTAATAGATACTCTTGAAAGATATGAGTATCTATCTACCAGTGATAAAGAAATATTCTCATTATTTCTTAAGGAGGCAAAAGAGGGCAGCTTTACAACATTAATTGGATATCTTCATGAAGCTCTCTTCACAACATGGTGGAATTCACAAAAATTGGTCATATTTACATCAGAGGAATGTTTGATGATTTACCTATCATTAATTGTTTTTGTACTTACCCAACACATGAATCAAACTAGCAATACAAATCAATATTACTGTGATGATAGACTAACTCATCATGAAATAGAGATTCGACAAGTGTCAATACAAAATTGTAGGATAAGAAGGAGAAAGAGGAATTAAAGGTACACTAAGAGAGAACATAGTAGAGAAGGCATGAACAGAGAGGAAACCACAAAGACAAGTCTAGATAGACATGCTCAAACTCGAGCATTGGAGGACTCTTCAGCCAAAGCATTCTATGTCTTGTGTGAAGATGCAAATTACTTACCTGGATAGATTCTTGCAAACAGAGAAGAAGAATACAATCTAGACTACTCAAGAGAAGAAGATCCATATTGAAGACTAAAGTCTTCAATACCCAAATAATGTAATACAGGGGGTGTTAGAGTATATTACATCATTTGGATCATGTAAATGTACCACACTTGGTACATAACTATAGTAGTAGATTACTTTAGGGGATAGTTAGTTGCTTCAAGTAATATAATAAATGCACAAGTGTCTATGTGCAAGTTGTAAATGTGCAAGGTGTCCCCTTGTACAGCTAGGTAGAGTGTTGGCCAAGCAATCCATATTTCTATATAAAGGGCCTCATAGTGAGTGATTATATATCGTTGTAGGTAGTAGTAGGTTTATAGTGTGGATCACCATATAGATTGGTGATGGGATACATTGTAGTTCTTTAGTATCTGTTCTGGAGTGTTCACTTCCTCCATATTGCATTGTATCATTTTCGTCACTTTCCATTAATAGCATATTTTCAGCATCTTACATTTTTGCATATTTCATATCTTCTAATTGTATTCTCCCTTGGCATACACTATCAAAAGCTAACATTTTGCTAAAATATGTATTACATTATTGAGGATGGATTGTAGCAAGTGTTGTAAAATATACCCTGAAAGTCAAGAGCAATAGTAGAAGGCTCAGTGGCTTGAGAACTTGTTAGGTTGAGAGAAGAGTGATGGTCAATTTCTTCACCTGTGACCTCTGACTTATTTTTATATGAGCTTTGAACCTGATATCGATTCCCATGTAATTTTTGGTTGCATCTATTCCTTCTGGCCTCCACCCCAGGGTAGATCTATGATTTTTATCATTAAGGTTCTCTAGCTGTGCTTTAGGGTTTCTACCACCAGAGAAGGATGGTTAGTACTACTAAAATGGGTTTTGCTAAAATCAATATTACATTATTGAGGATGGATTGTAGCATGTGCTATAAAATATACCTTGAAAGTCAATAGTAACAATAAAAGGCTCAATGGTTTAAACACTTGTTAGGTTGAGAGGAGAGTGATGGTCAATTTCACCACCTACAACCTCTAACTTATTTTTACATGAGCTTTGAACCCGAGACCGCCTCCCATGTAATTTTTGGCTGCATATGTTCCTTTTGGCCTCCACCCCAGGGTAGATCCATGATTTTTATAATTAAGGTTTCTTAGATGTGCTCTAGGGATTCTGCCACCAGATAAGGATGGTTGTCCCAGCTGAAACCATCCACCAAAAAACTATATTGCCCTCTCACCACTATTTTTTTTATGACAGCGGTTTATAACCACTATCTTTTTTTCTTTTAATATATTTTTTTTTTAAGATGGAAGTTTATAACCACCATATTTTATTTCTTTTAATTTTTATTTTTTTAAGACGATGGTTTATCCCTACGAGGGCAGTGATAAACCACCCTCTTAGGTCACCCTAAGACTACAGTTTATAACCATCGTATTAGTTCTAAGAGGGTGGTTATCCTAAGAGGGCAATTTAAAAATACCCTCTTAGGGTCTATTAGTGCGGTTTTTATCGTCGTTAAAAACTGCCTTAATTTAGATGCCATTAAAGCCCTTTTTTGGTGTAGTGTTGATCGGGTGGAAAGGGATTTGATAGCAAGGATGGGGCTTCTCTATATAGTAGAGATGGCCAAATTGAATGCAAACTACGAGATATGGTACTCATAATCATCCATATTTTGGTTACCTAAAGGTGAAATGATCATGACTCTAGAGGATGTATGGAAGATACTTTGAATTTCAATCAAAGGTATGGGGGTGTATTAGTATTTGGTACAAGATAGAGCCTTGGAGCAATTGATCAAAGATCCAATCTTTTTGATCAACTAGAGTGGCATTAGTGTAGAGTGCATGGTAGAGATAGAGGGTACCTCTACACTGGCAGTGGTCTTGAATAGGATGGTTGCTACATTATTGACCTATCATATGAGCATACAGTATCTACCATGGGCCTTAGGTAGGGTTATGGCTGAAATGAGGGAGATAGGGAGGTGCTTTGCATGGGGTCCTTTTGTACTACATTGTTTATACATGATATTATACAATGTTGTGTATAAATCCAAGAGTTGTATTGTCCTCACCATCCTGCATTAGGTATGGAGTTGGGAGCATATTACAGTGAGGGGACCCAACGGACTGCCACGACAAGAGGCGGATGTGGAGCGATTGGTTGTATATCAATGGGCTCCCCTAAGGGGAAGGTGATTGATAGGTGGTGGGCTAGATGCAGCTAGATAGGTGATAAATGACCTGCATCCTCGTCGGATCACATGGAGACGTTAGAGGAGGCATTCACAGTGGTATGAGGATAGCATAGAGTTGATTCATATGCAGTGGGTATGGTGGTTGTGGTTGGAGAAGGGAGAGGTGGAGTTGTACTATTTTGATCAGATAAAAATGTAGTTTGTTCTAGTGCAGAGGATACCAGAGTTGTATGGTGTCTATCTTTGACAGGTGATTAGAGATCTACCATGCGTTGGTGGTGATCATGATATCACACAATTTAGAGAATTTGATAAGGATGACCTTCTTTTGGTAGATCCTAGGTAGGATGACGTAGGGGTGGAGGATGGATACTAGAGATGGTATAGGGATATTATACCTCATAGATTACTCTTGATTTGCCACAACCTCCACGACCAATGGTTGATCATCGAATGTAGTTAGTTATACAGGAGGTTACTCATCGAAGGGATGTACGTGGAGCCCAGCAAGGAGAGGCACCTAGGCAGGTGGAGGTATAGAGACGTGGGAAAAGGATAGCATCTATGCCTAGATAGAGGGGTGCACCTAGGTAGTCTAATGTACCTTAAAAGGAGGATGCACCGATGCAGGAGTATGCATCGATGCAGGAGGATGTACCTAGACAGGAGGGTGAACCTCAGTAGGAGGATGCACCTCAGTAGCCATGCAATGAGACAAAGGTGGTCGGTGAGGTAGGGATGGTTGATGTCGATGGAGGGGAATATGGAGGAGATAGGTAGTGAGTGGTGGTATTATAGGTTATGGTGGATTCTTAGAGGGTGCAGATAGTGACTCAAGTATTATATATTCAATCCTTAGAGACTCGGGTGCAACAACTTCGAGCTTAGGGGTAGCAGCTAACGAGAGTAGCACCCTCCATGAGTAGTGAAGGTTAGCGACTATTGGATGAGCTTTTAGTAACACAGGTAGAGGTAATGAGGGCTTCACAATGAGAGACATTTTACCAGACTCTAAACTATCTGGTAGTGCTTGAGGGATAGAGGATGGCTATGCTAGAGTCACTGAGAAGACAAAGTCATACATGATCAAGGTCATGGATAGTGACTAAATTTGTGCACATGCCCCCATCGAGACCACCACAAGATATGGGTGAGGGTTAGGGATCTAGGAGTTAGGGGATGACATGTCAGGTTTTGTTTTTGTGGCGTGCTTCCTCTATGAGTGTGCCAAGATTTATTATTATGGCACACTAATCCGACACTATGTATATGTGACTCTTTGAGATATATATATACCATACTGTATTTTGGTATTATTGCTTGTGTTATGCATTGTATGGATGTTCTATTGATGATGATGTATGTTGTGAATAATCTAAATGATGATGAATGATGGTGCTTGTAATTATGTTGGTTTTGATGCATTCTTATCATGCTAGTCAAATGTGGTTTGTAAAAATATGAGATGTGGAAAGAAATAAATATGAATGAAAAGAACTGAGAGAAAATATCCAAAAGATGATCAGAATGTGTTGAGTGACATGTCCTTACAACATCAAGTTTTAGGCAATAACCTGCGAGGATGTGCATTTGTGTATGATCAAAATGGAGGTTTCCCCTCACGTGTGGTCATGAAGAAAATATTGTATGAGGTGATTTGTTATGCCTGAGTCAAAGGTATGAAACCCAATAGAAAAATGATCAAAGTTGATGGTCAAAATGATGGTTTGAAGAAGATGAATGAGAAATGGTCAAAATGACTAGTCATGAAAGATGCAATTTTCCCTATGGGGGGATTTTACTAGGCATCAGAATCCTCAATTAAATGGAATGCATATGGGTAAATCCTAACCAAATATCATCCCATACTATAGTCGTGAAATCCCTATGCAACTATATGATCAACCAATCATGTATGAGCAAGCAAGATATGTACGATATGTCAAGCAATCATGTATGAGCAAGCAATATATGTACAATATGTCAAGCAATCATGCAATGTGATGAAGCAATCATGAAAATATTTTATGCAAAAAGTGGATGGATGTGAGATGCAAAACTAATTAGTGATTTGGCACCAATTATCTATGACAATGGTCATACATGTCCAAGGAAGATATTATGACATTAGCCAATCAAGGTTCATCGGGAATCTTGGTTGTCCTTGTAATGAGATCAAGTCTATCAAGATCCTATGTGTGATTGTGAGTTCATTTCCAATCTTGAGCTTAATTATTACGTAAATCTATCAAGAACCAATGTGTGTGCTTTTTGAAGTTCATTTACCAATTTTGAGCAAGGTAATGACATAAGCCAATTAGGAACCATTGTGTGTGCAAATGATGAATTCATTTACCAATCTTGAGCAAGTCAAGATTAAACCAATCATGAAGAGAACCAAAAAAGCTAGTTTGTCCTTATTTGTGATCAAAGGTCTCTTCAAGAAAGATGTGTCACCATGCATGAGCATAGTCCAATAGTAGGGTCTCCAAGCTTTGGGGAACCGAATTCTCAACCACTCGAATCGAGTCCTAATGAGAATTACACCCTATCCTTACTACTTGGAGCCTAATTATTATTATTTATTTTATAAAGAGATTTAGATCTTTGGGCAATCGGATTCTCAACCACTCGAATAGAGTCCTAATGAGAACTTTACCCTATCCTTACTACTCACTCTATTATTGCATGCTTTTGTGAAAAAATTTAGAGCTTTGGAAATTGGATTCTCAACCACTCGAATCGAGTCCCGATGAGAATTTTACCCTATCCTTACTACTCACTCTTTTCATTTTTGTAAAATTTTGCAAAGATGTATATTCATTTGAAGAGATCTACATAAAACTTATTGCAAAAATAAACAACTTAGAAGAAAAAATTAGAACTCACAATAAACATGCACATATGACACACGAGATTTACCCTGGTTCATCCTATGTGGGCTACTCCAGCAAAACAAGAGCCGCTCCTCCTTGATATTATTATTCTCTTTCTTACCCAAAAATAGGACATTACAATAAAATATAAAGTAAACTTTTACAACCCTAAACCACTATGTGGTATTAGAATACAATGGGTACAACTCCATGGGCTAAACCACCCACACCCACCAACCACCCACAAACTATGGGAATCTCAAAAATCACTCTGCTCCATAAATCGCTTCAAAAAAAGGGGGCACAAAATTCATAATCTAATGGTGTAAGACATGAGAAAATATGCTCATTATATTCATAATCATAAGAAATTACAATGCTTTTATAGCACTCCAATCAGTTTAAAATCTCTACTATTATGGAGATCTTACTTGCTCCTACTATGTTTAGAAACACTCTAAACAATTCCCTATATGCTCTCACAAAAAAACTAATTTCCTCTCAAATAGTAAAGTTGGTGCAACTATATTTAAATGAATTTTAAATATTTAGAACCTATATACTTTAGGGAAGATACTCTAAAGTATGCTCTAGAGTCCAACATTCTCCCCCTTAAAGTTAAGAGGACTGACTAGACAGTCTCTCAACTTTATATACCGAGCTTTCGCAACTCCTTTGGTGAAGATGTCCACTATGTTGTCCAAAGTGCTGCAATGTTGTAGCTCAATCACCTGTTTCTCCACCATGTCTCGAATGAAGTGATACTTCATGTCAAAGTGCTTTGACTTGTTGTGGTGGATAGGATTATGTGCCAATTGGATGGCACTCATATTATCATAGTACAATCTTGTAGGACCACTTTGTCTTTCTCCTATTTCTTCAAGTACTTTTCTCAACCATAAAGCTTGGGTACTAGCATTTGTGATTGCTATGTACTCAGCTTCAATAGATGATAATGCTACAACAATCTGCTTTTTGGAACTCCAAGTAATTAGTCCTAACCCAAGACTAAAATAATTCCCTGAAGTAGATTTTCTATCATCTATATTGCTGCCCCAATCACTATCACTAAAGCCAACTAATTTTACATAATTACATTTGTGGTAATGGATCCCAAAATCCAATGTACCCTTTACATATCTCAAAATTCTTTTAGTTGCTTGTATATGAAGTTCAAATGGATCAGCCATATACCTTGAAACAAGAGAAATAACATATTGAATATCCGGCCTTGTGTTGGTGAGGAACATTAGACTCCCAACCATGCTCCTGTAAGTGGTCATGTCAACTTTTGGTGCTCCATCATCTTTGCTCAATTGGATCCCATGACCCGTTGGAGTTGCAATAGGCTTGCATTGCTCAACCTAGATCTTTCATTTCAAATTCTTTCATCATGGAGTGTTTGAAATCCTCATTCATATTAGCACTACTACCCATGAATATTAGATCATCCACATATAAGCATACAATGAGAATATCTTTACCTTGTTTCATGTAGTAGAGGGTAGGTTCACTTTTGCTCCTAGTGAATCCATACCTTTGAAAGTAGCCATCAATGCATGAGTACCATGCTCTTGGTGCTTTCTTGAGGCCATACAATGCTTTCTTTAGTTTGTAGACAAGGTGCTCCTTACCTTGTTCTTCAAATCCTTGAGGTTGTTGCACAAAAACCTCTTCATTCAAGTACCCATTGAGAAAGGCACTCTTTACATCCATGTGCTGAATTTTCCACCCTTTGTGGGCAGCCAAAGAAAGTATTGATCTGATTGTCTCCTGTCTAGCAACAGGAGCAAAGGTCTCCTCATAGTCAATCCCATACTTTTGAGTGAACCCTTTTGCTACAAGTCTTGCCTTGTGTCTTTCAATGCTTCCATCAACATTGAATTTGGTCTTGTAGACCCATTTGCATCCAACACATTTCTTGCCCTTAGGAAGCTCCACTAGCTCCCAAGTATCATTCCTTTTTATAGAGGTCATTTCCTCTTTCATGGCTTGTTGCCATACATCATGAGCACTTGCTTTTTCATAGCTAGATGGCTCTAGCTCTACACTAGTCATTAAAGCATAATTGACTACATCTCCCTTAGGCTCTTGGGAGTCATCATCACCATACATATGCATATTTTCAAGTCTTTTCAAAATTGCATTCATTTCACTAGCTTGACTTCTAGTGTATCTTTTCTGGAAATTCTTATCCAACATTTGAAAATATGGATGGTGCTGAAGTGTTCTTTTACCTCTATATGGAGAATCAATATCCATAGGTGAAGAACTTACTGATCTTTGTGGAGAAGGACTTGGAGTAGCATTTGTTGTACTTGAAGTAGTACTCATACTTGGGCTTGGAGGACTTCCTTTGCTATTTTTGGGCTGCACTTGCTGCACTTGAGAGGAACTTGCATCATGAGATCCATCATCAACAAAAAGTTTTTGATGACCCCATTCTCCCCCTTCATCAAAAATTACATCCCTGGAGAGTACAATTTTATGTGTTTTGGGATTGTAGAGCCTATATGCTTTGGAAGACTCACAATATCCAACAAAAATACATGCTTGAATTTTGGGGTCAAGTTTCTTTCTTTGCTCATCAGGAATGTGGGCATATGCAAGACAACCAAAAACCTTAAAGTGTTTTACATTTGGCTTTTTGCCATACCATCCTTCATAAGGAGTAATACCATCTAAACTAGAAGTAGGACTCCTATTCAAAATGTAAACACTAGTTCTAACAACATCAGCCCAATACATGTTACTTAGATGCTTAGTTTGCAACATTGATCTAGCCATTTCTACTATAGTGTGGTTCTTTCTTTCAGCCACACCATTTTGTTGTGGGGTGTAGGCAGTTGTGAATTGCCTTTTTATTCCACAATATTTACAATATTTTAGAAATGCATTTGAAGAATACTCTCCTCCTCTATCAGTCCTGAGACTTTTTACAACAAACTCACTTTGATTCTCTACATTATTTTTGAAATCTATGAAACAATCAAAAGCTTCATCTTTAGTTTTCAAAAAATAAATCCAACACATCCTAGAGAAATCATCAATGAAAGTGAGAAAGTAAGAGTTGTTACCAATGCTTTTGGTTTGCATTGGACCACAAATGTCCGAATGCACCAATTGTAGTGGATGGCTTGCTCTCCATGCTTGTCCCTTTGGAAACTTTGATCTTGAGTGCTTTCCCAAAGCACATCCTTCACACACCTCCTTGTGTTCTTCAACTCTTGGAAGTCCACTTACCATAGCTTGAGAAGTCAACAACTTCAAGCTTGCAAAATTAAGATGACCAAATCTCAAGTGCCAAAGCACACTTGGATTAGCAATAGCTACACTAGCAAGTTGAGCACCTCCTTGTTCCCCAAACTTAAGAGGAAACAACCTATTCTTTGTCATAGGTACTTGTGTAATAACTCTATTACAATTGTTTTTATCAAAAATGACACATTTTCCTTCATCAAAAACAAGCCTATAGTTCTTCTCCATCATTTTTCCAACACTAAGCAAATTATGTTGGAGTTTGGGGGTGTAATAGATGTCATTTACCTTCTTGGTGCCTTCTTTTGTTGGAACCTCCATGGCTCCAATACCTTCAACTTGTAGTGCCTTGTCATCTCCCAATTTGATCTTTGATTTGTAGGAGGAATCCATTGTAGCAAAGAGCTCCTCTTTGCCACTCATGTGATTGGAACAACCAAGTATCCAAAATCCAAGTTTCATTAAGATTTTGATCTGATTTTCCATAGGTGAGGAACATATTTGAAGAAGCTCCTTCCTCTTCTCCATAGTTTCCATATTGACCTCTCCCATCTTGAGAAGTCTTGGACCAACAATCTCTAGCAAAGTGACCAACCTTGCCACAATTGTAACAAGATTTCTTTGATTTGTCACCTCCTCTTCCTTGATTGCCACCTCTTGATCTACCTCGTCCTCTTCCTTTACCTCTCCTTTGGCCTCTTCCTTGTCCTTTTCCTTGTCCTCTTCCTTGTGCATTATCACCTTCTTTGGATGAGAATGCTTTCTCATCACCTCCATAGCTTGTAGATGTAGCACCCTGCAATATTTCTTCATGAGACATCAAAGAACCAATTAGAGCATCAAAAGTTAGAGTAGACAAATATTTAGACTCTTCAATAATGATAGCAATATGGTTCCATTTATGAAGAAGTGTTCTCAACACTTTCTTCACCACTACTTCAGTTTTGATGTCTTCTCCAAGGGTTTGCATTTTGTTTACAATGGCTTTCACTCTCACACAATAATCTCCCACTCTTTCATCATCTTGCATCTTGAGATTCTCAAAATATCTCTTCAAGGTTTGAAGCCTCACTTGCTTCACTTGATTTCTCCCTTGATAGCTATCTCTCAAGGTTGTCCATGCTTCTAGGGTTGTTGAACAAGAAGCAATCCTTGGAAAGATGCTTTTCTCCAAAGCTGCTTGGAGATGGTAGAGAGCAAATGAGTTTTTCTTTTGGGCATCCTTTTTATTGGTTCTATCAGCTGCACTCAAGGTGGTCCAATCTGCAGGTTCATTGTAGCCTTCTTCTACAATATCCCATAACCCCTTGCCTATGAGTAAGGTCCTCATCTTGATGGACCAATACTCATAATCTAACCCATTAAATTCAGGAATGGGAAGATTGTTATTGGCAGCCATTGATGCTAATCAAAAAAACTTTGGAATAATGTAGATAGCTTCTAATACAATTTTTTTGCAATAAATAACAACAAAAGATCTTCTTTTACTCAATTGACTCAACTTGTTAAGTCAATCTCTCAAAATTAACCTCTAATTGCAAAAATACATGCTTCTTTTTATTTACCAAAGTCTCAAGCACCAAATTTATCATAAATCGGCCAATACTGATTGAAACAAACTGAAATTTTTCCTGTAGACTTCTGATATATGTATCTGAAAATCCACTAAATTTCAGAAGCAAATTCACACAAATGAGAAATATGTGATCAATTTACTTTTGCCCTTTCTAGATCTTAGAGTGTTTTTGAGACAACCTCAATGTTTTTCACATAAATCAATCCATACAGCTCCAAAATTTCTAAAAATTAAACTCTGTATTCCTGAGACAATAATATGAAAACCCTCTAAATTTTAGAAGAAAATTTGCAAAGGTGAAAAATATGTGATCATTTACTTTTTCCCTTTTTATCACAATTTCGGATCTAGGATTTTTGAAGAAAAAATCAATATTCACACAAATAGATCAATACAGATCCAAATGACCTAAAATTTTGTCTGAATTATTATTTTATCTAAATAATATTTCTCCCAAAATTTGAGAAGCAAATACCCTTTCTTCCACCTTATACAACCATTTTATTGAAAAACTCAAAATGCTAATAAAATCAGAAAATTAGCTCCAAATCACCTGAAATTTTGACTGAATCCTCTTTATACAATTATCTAACAACCCTCAAAATTTCATAAGAAAATACCTCAGGATGCATGAGATATTAATGATTTACTCGAGCTCTTCCTTGCAACTCTGCTGAGTGTTGGCCACTTGAGTTTCTCTGACAAAGTGCGTGCTTCAGATCTCTTCACACCACTCTCCACAGGTTTTGATCCATCCGAGAAAACTCTATCTCGATACCAAAATGAGAAAATATGCTCATTAGATTCATAATCATAAGAAATTACAATGCTTTTATAGCACTCCAATCAGTTTGAAATCTCTACTATTATGGAGATCTTACTTGCTCCTACTATGTTTAGAAACACTCTAAACAATTCCCTATATGCTCTCACAACAAAACTGATTTCCTCTCAAATAGTAAAGTTGGTGCAACTATATTTAAATGAATTTTAAATATTTAGAACCTATATACTTTAGGGAAGATACTCTAAAGTATGCTCTAGAGTCCAACAAGACAAACTTGGATGAAGTAGGTTCTCATAGTTGTAGAATGATAATGGTAGCATGATCATATTCTAGCTCCAAGAAATTAGTGAAGCAATGACTGCCATAGCATCCGTAGAGTGATTTTTGGAATGTAGAATGGATTCTATAGTGACTTTTTTGAACAAAGACAAAAGTTTAAGAACAAAATCCTTGTAAGGGTGAAGCTTCTCATCATGAGTTTGATACACATTATTGATTTGATTCACCACCAGTTGGGAATCCTCGAAGATTAATAAGACCTTAATTTGCAATGCTAAGGCTACATGTAGACCTAGAATCAAAGCTTCATATTCTATCATGTTGTTGGTGCAAGCAAATTGAAGTTTGAATGATAAAGGAATTAATTGCTTTTGTGGAGACACCAATATAATACCTGCACTAGCACCACTCATACAACGGGCTCCATCAAAGAATAAAGACCATGAATTAGAGTGGTCAACCTCTAGGTTAAGACATTCATCAGGGAATTCCACTACAAGAGGGTGAGTGGACTGGAGAGGAGTAGTAACGAGTTGATCGGCTATAACTTATCCTTTGATGGATTTTTAGTCAATGAATGTCAAATCAAACTCGCTAAGGGTGAGAACCCATTTTGTGGCTCATCCCAATAGGTAAGGTTTGCTCATCAAATAATGTAGTGGATCAAATTGAGCTATGATGAAGGTCCTTTGACTAAGCATGTAATGGTGGAGCTTCTAAGTAGAAAACACAATGGTGAGGTAGAGCTTCTCAAGGGGAGTATAGCAAGTTTCATAACTCACTAAAGTTCTACTAATATAGTAGATTTCTCACTCTTTCTTTTCATCATCATGTTGGGCAAGCAATACCCCCAATAGGTGCATTGTAGCAGATATGTACAAAATAAAAGTTTGATCTGGCCTAGGTGGGACAAGTATAGGTGGTGTGAGAAGATAATGCTTTAGGGCTTCGAAGATCTTTTGGAACTCTTCATACCAACAAAAGGGTGTACCTTTCTTAAGTAGTTTAAGAAAGGGTTGGCATTTATCAACTAGTTGGACGATGAAGTGATGAATAGATTAGAGTTTGCCCTATAAGATTCAAAGTTTAGTTATGTTAGTAGGTGGCAACATATCTACAATGGCAACTATCTTAGTGGGATCTATCTCTATGCCTCGTATGGATACAATAAATCCTAACAATTTTCTAGATTTGACTCCAAATACACACTTGTCAGGATTTAGATGGACTTTGTATTCGCAAAGTCTATCGAATATCCATCTTAAATCAGGGATGTGGTCCATTGGATCAATAGAACGTCCAATAATATCATCCACATAATCCTACAGTATGTCATGCATCATGTCATGGAAAATATATGTCATGGCTCGTTGATAGGTAGCACCTATGTTTTTCAAGCCAAAGGGCATTACTTTCCAACAGAAAGTACCCCATGGTGTAATGAAAGCAATTTTAGGTTGATCTTCTAGCACAATGTGGATTTGGTTGTATCCTGAGAAGCCATCCATGAGGGATAACATCCCACTCCTAGCCATAAAGTCGACAATTTGATCCATGTTAGGTAGAGGGAAGTCATCTTTGAGACAAGCAATGTTAATGTCCTTAAAATCAATACATATCATGATTGTACCTTATTTTTTGGCTACTAGAACAATGTTGGATATCCAATCAGAATAATCAATGGCTTGGATGAAATCCATATCTAAGATATTTTGAAGCTCTTCCTTGACCAAAAGGGTAATTTTGGGGTGCATATTTTTAAGTTTTTATTTTACAAGATTGGTGTCAAGTCGAACCACTAGGTGATGCATGACTACATACGGATCAAGGTCAGGCATGCTCATGTAAGTCCATGTGAAAACATTTGGATATAAAAAATTTGTAAACTCAATTTGTTGTTCTTCACTCAAAGTAGCTCCTATATTAAGCATACAAGGACTAGCCTCAGTGCCAATATTAAGCTTTAAGGTTTCCTCGATTACAATGTTTGAATCTCTTTCAAAATTAGGAGTGGGTGAAACACCCATTTGTTTGAGATCTTCTAGAGAGAAATCAACATATTCATCCTGTAAACTAGATGCTTCAACATGTGCTATACAAGGGATAGACCCATTGAAAAAGAAACCATTATGTACAATATCATTGTGTGCTATGTCACAAAAGACATCCCCTTCAACACACTCATCAGGACTTGCGATCAAGTCAAGATAGACCAATGAAAGCATGTTGCAGTAAATATTTGAGGGAGAAGGGGGTCCCTCATCCTCTTCGGTCCATTCTAAGTTTTGATGACTTAAATATTTGGCATAAGTGATTAGATGGTCATCATCATCGAAAGGTAAAGGTTGGTTCTTTGTGGGGATGTAGCCAAGGCCACATCATCCAGGTCAAATGTTAGCATCAAGTGGCTCACATATACCATTTTGTAGGTGACCCAAACCTTTACCTTTGTAACCCATGCTACACATAATTTGCTTAGGAATTGGAAACTCATTCGATAAGTAGCAATGGATAAAAGTACTCTCTTCAATAATTAGGTTTTTTCCAATAATAATCTCATCTGTGGTATATCCTGTAAAGATAAAGGTACAACTACCAACATGGTACACATCTCCTTTCTTGTGGGGTAACCCCATAGTTTGGGGAGACGGTGGTAGTCAGGACAATATGAGGAAATCTTGTATAGAAAAATTATTATGATTAGATGGCAGTGGTATGATGGATGAATTGGCTAACGATTGATCCATGAGAGAATAAGATGTAGATGGATCAATTATATGAGAAGATGAGAGTGTACTAGAAGAAAGTGCATGATGAGTGGATGTAGAAGTATGAGATGAAGAAGGTTGGTTTAGTGTAGATGAAGATGGACAATGAGTAGAAGTATCTAATGATGATAATGAAGGACAAAATGGAACACCGATTGGCTCAACCATTGCACATAACTCAAATGGTTTGGGGTCACCATGGATGGTGACTAGCTGATTTTTAAATTTGAATTTAAGACATTGATGTAATGTAGACAAGACTACCCTCATCGCATGAATCCATGGATGACCTAGAAGAATATTGTATGATGTTGTACAAGGTACAACATAAATACATGTGTCCAAAATTCTAGGGCCAACCTGAAGCGGGATGGATATCATGCCACAGGCTTCTTGAGATTCATCATTAAAGGCTTTAATAATCAAATCTGATTTCCTCAAGTCCTCATATTTAAATCCAAACCTTTTAAAAAAGTCATGTGTGCAAATATTGAGTGAAGACCCATTGTCTATCAACACTCGTTTAACACAAACATCTCCAATCAATGTTGTTATGTAGAGAGGATTATCTCTTTGTAAACTTTGAGGAGGGATGTCCTCATCATGAAAATCTATGTGATCCACTCTATGAGATGCTATGACATTGATTACAGAAGTTGGATTGATATCTTGTGGCACCATCATTTGACTTAAGGAGTTCATCAACTCCTCCCTATGGATGGGGGAGGATCGAAGAAGTTCCAAAAGAGAAATTTTGGTTGGCGTATGAGCTAGTTGATATTTGATGTCAAAAGGTAAATTTTGTTGAAGTTTAGTTGCACTATTACCTTTTTGAGGTGCCCTTAATATCAAAGGAGGTTGAATAGGGTCACTTGATTGTGGTGAAGATGATTGAGGTTGAGTTGTTTATGGTTGAGATTGTTGTGATGTTTGGGCTTGAGCCTGTTGTCTGGTTGTAGCTCCAATCATGCCCACTATATCATTAGGTTGTGGAAGAAGTTGAATGAGAATGGGGGGAGAAGATGGATTGGTTTGAGTAGGATGAGCTTTGTGATGTGTTGGTTGCTCTAAGGGAAGCAATCTATGCATAGGTGGGTGAGCTGGCAAAATACCCACATATGGACCCTCAAGAGCAAAAATATTCATGATGGGCATCACAGGATCAGATTCTTCCTCCAAACTATTGGAGGTAATTGAAATGGTGTCGGATTGGGTGTCCGACTCACCTTCAGAATGATCAAAGGATAAAAGTTGAGATTATTTCTCTTGATCACTCTCAATTATAACAAGAGATTGTACAGGCACAAATGCATTTGGTGGAGATTGTGGTTTTGAAACACTACTAATCATGCCTACATAGCGTGTTGGTGGTGGCATATTTTGGTAGTCCACTTGATGTACCGCTTGCTTACCATGATTAGGTAGTGGATTTTGGAAAATATCCAAATCTTGGTTTGCATTATGTGTCTGTTGTGTCTAAGGTTGTGTGGTTGGAGGAGGATCAGAAGTCATGGTGGATCCCTCAATGACTAACTGACCATTGTCAATTAAGTCTTGTACCACATGTTTCAACCTCTTGCATGAGTTTATCCAATGGCCATCAACTCTATGATAATCACAATGTTGTCCAGGCTTATACCACTCATCAGTGGTATTAGGTTGTTGAATTTTAGGTAACTCTATCATGTCTGTATCCAATAGTTGTTTTAGGACCATTGATAATGTTTGGTTGAGCTTGGTGAAATTGCATGGTGGGGGTTTTTGGATGCCTTCAATATCATTTTTTTTAGAATATTAGCTGCATTGACATTTGTGGAAGGCCTATTATCTATGACCCTATCACCACCACATGCTTGTTTTTGTATTGGTTTTTAGAGGTTTTATCTTCTTCTTTTATTTTTAGCTAACCTCTTCTGATAAGAGCTTCCTCTACTCTTCTTGCCAAATCGATGGCTTGATCGAAAGAGGTTAGAGTAGCAGTGGCTAACTCGTAGGAGAGTTGCTCTTGTAAGTTTCCAATAAAAATCTCCAACATCTCTCTAGGAGGTAAGGTAAAATGTAATTTTCCTATGACCTTCCTCCATCGTGCCAAGAATTTAGAGAAGCTCTCATCCTTTCCTTGCTTAAGGTTGTACAAATCCTTAATAGTTACATGCCTCTCAATATAGGCTCCAAATTGGTACACAAATAGTTCAATTATTTCTTCAAAATTCCTTAGAGAATGTGTTGGTAGTTGGTAATACCACTCTAGAGCCATACCCCCAAGACTCTTAGGGAACATCTTCAATAATAGCATGTCATCATAAGCGATGTCATGGCATGTTGTTCTGAACATTCTCAGATGTTCAATAGGGTCTTCAGTTCCCTTATATATGGGTAGAACCATCATAGGGAAGTGCTTGGGATATGGTCTAGTGGCAACCATAGGATCCAAAGGTTGGTTGCACATTTATTTATAGCTATAAGTAGGGTGATATGGGTCCATATGGTCCAACCGTGCAACCAACTATTTTACTATAGCTTCCAAATGTTGATTTTGAGGATTGTGAACAATTGGTGCTACTATATTTGTATGAGGAGGATAGTAGTTTGATGTTGAGGCATGATAAGGATTCATGTTTGGAACTGTGATACTATTGTGTAAAGGATTAGAGAAGGAAGTATTAACTTGTTGATATGGATGAGTTATGTTGATAGTAGAAGATTGAAGTGGTTGTGAGTGAAATGTGGATGTATAAGGATATGGGATGGAAGTTTGTGGTGGAATTGATTGAAAATGTTGTGAAGAAAATGATTGAGGATGAAGATTAAGTCATGATAAGAAAGTTGTTGCATGTGGATTATGAAATTGATGGGGAGGTTTATTGTGATCAGTCAAGTAGATTTGCAGATTTTCCCTAGCACTTATAGTCATGGAAGTGGCATAAATAGGTTGATATTGTGATGTTCTCTAGGCCTCAAGGATCAGAGAAGTATCATGAATTATTGTGTATTGATCAAGATATGTGGGATTGAACAATGGATTGACATAGATGTTATTGCATGGTGGGAGGCTACCTGAAGCCTCCATCGAGGGTGCCTCAAGGAGAAGTTGAGAAGAAGTAGAGTGAGGTTGAGAAGCCTCACCCTTGAGGTGAGCTTCTTCTTCTATTGCTTGACCAAAGGTGGCATGATTATACTTTATGAAGTCCCAAAAATGATCAAGGGACTTGAATTGAATGTTCCCACTAGGTCCTATTAAAGGATCTAGATCAATTTCTTGTTTATTTTCTTCATGTTCAATGGTTTCAATGTTGGGATTTTCCTTGTCAACTTGGTCCTCTGGAGGACCTGCAATTTATTTTCCACTTCTTAAAGTCATAGGCATGTTTTTGAAAAGAAATACAAGAACCACTCAAAGAAAATATCACACAAAATATTTTTTTCTTACTTCACCAACTAGTTTCTTCTTAATGTGGTCTTGATTTAGTGAAAAATAAATATAGGTGATGAAAAGAAAGATGTCCCTTCTAACCAAAATCCTCTCTCCAAGTTATTCTAGAGTGGTCTAATATTAATTGCCTAGTTGTCCTAGGAGTAAGAGGTGTACACCACTTAATACCCAACTTAACAAGTTGGAGGGTTCGACCTCAAACCCTCACCAAAACTTGGCACCACCTGATGCCAAGGGTGGGATGGAACTAGGACAAGGTTAGTACAAACCACCAAAGGAAAACTAGAAGGGAAGAAAGTGATAAGAAGAGAAGTGTGAAAATAATGATATAATATTTTAAACCCTTAAGCACAAAATTCACGTCGGGTTCACCAAAGAATGTAGGCTACAAATTTTGCACCCCTTTCCCTTAGGAAAATGGATTCATGCCTAGAAGGGGGATGGGTCATTTGAAGTCTACACCTCGATGTGAGGGGTATCTGGTGATATACCTCCTTTGGTGATGGTTGGATAGATCTAGGGTTCACCAAGAAGTGTTTTAAGACCACTTCTAAGTCTAGCCAAGGTGTATGTTTGATGTGTTCTTTCAGTTTACAAACACCTATGTTTAGGTCAAATGCAACTAGATCTAAGCTATATGCACTTTAAATTTCCTTGCAAACAACACACAATAAACAATTCTTCTAAGCTACATGCATTGTAATTTCATTTTTTTTTATACCTTTTATGTTTTTCATGATGATCTATGAATAAAATAGATATGAAATTGATAGAAAGTAGAAATATGAAATTGAAATAGATCAAATTAGACACCTACCTAAACCGGATGGTTGATCCAAGTGATTTCATGGTCTATCTGGAGAATTTTTGACCTGCAAGAAAATTTGTGATCTTTGAGCGAATTTGCGGCTCTAAGCACAAATTCATGGAAAAACCTACAATAGTTGCATAAAAACACTAGAAATTGTAATCAACATTTGGGGATCTTCTTAGGCCATTATAAGGTTGATCTTAGTGATGTGACAATCAAATCCCGTAGTCTCTTTAACAAACCATGCATGAAAATATGGAAATTGTAGATCTATTATAAATGATGAGAGAAGCTAAAATAAAGTGAAATAGACAATGCAAAGAACAAGAAGTTATCAAAATCAAGTGATTTAGGTGTAATATGCAAATAAAAAATGAATTTGGAGACATAAAATTTACCCCCAAGCCTATAGATCTATGAATTCGTAGCCTATGAGCGAGTTCACGACCTATGAGTGAATTTGTAGATCTACCCATGATTTCGCTAGATGTGCAAAAAAAAGAACTTGCTAATGCATAAATGATGTGTAAAATACTGAAAAATATGAAATGATTTGCTTACAGTGATGGTATCGCAAGTTGATTCGTCTAGTCTTGTATTTATGAGGATAGTAATACAATCCTTTAGCTATAATATGAGTTCAAAAGCATTCCTTAGCCTGCAAAAACTTGTTATTAATATTCAACCTGCAACAAATTCATCAGTCCTTAGCTCTTCTCTCGATCCAAAATGCAATTCACTCCTTAGTTTTCCAATAGTTTTCTCAATTCACCATTAGCCTCATTTTGGAGGCAGAGTGCTCATTTTAAAGTACTTCGATGGATGAAAGATAACCATAAATGTAAGATTTGAGGTGACTGTTTGAGTTTGTTAGTCAGATTGGGAAAATTCCCAATCTTAGTGAATTCGCGAGCTAAAAATAATGGCTGCAAATTCATGAAAGGTGGTGTTGTTACACCCATTTTGGAATGAATATAAACGATATATAAGTAGTTGGCAAGTTTACTATTTCGACGAATTCGTGGACTAATTTTAGAAACCACGAATTCACCAAAAAATAGAGAAAAAAACACATGATGGTTAGCAAAAAGTTTTGACGGTGCGAAGAAAGAGGTGGGATGATAAGAGGTAGGATTACGTGTGTTAGAGGGATAAAGAATTATGACATGGGTCAAAATTCTTTGGCTCCACTTACAGTATTCCTATTTTGTTAGTGCTTTATATTATATATGCTTCTTGTTGTCTATTCTTTCGAGCTATTCAACTCCCAAATTAGGTTATCCTCAGCTCCCCTCATAAAAATTGTTGTTATATTTTTGCTCAACTGCCTCCTAACATCAATGTCTTGTATACTTATAAAAAGATCTTCTTTCCATTTGTATATTTCTTCTTGATCCTTGTGCATAATATTTGAAACCCTATCATCATATTTATCTTGAAGTAGTCTCATCCATGGTTTCAAAATTAGATCTAGATTGAGTGGTTTTTTTATCACACCAAGTATCCATCCAAATAGTTTCCTCTAAGTTCGTACCACCTATCTTAGACCTTTAATCACTAAATAAATTGATTATTTAAAAATTTTCTATACTAAAAAACCATATGGTAGTGAGAATGTAGTAAATATTAAGCTTGGGTCATTAGACTCAATGTACTTAGAAGAATTTTTGTTCATTGTCTTTGATTCTCTTTGTACAATATTACTTTTTCCCTAAGAGCTAAGTTTGCATATGTAAGAACTCTTAGACATAGAACACGCCTAGTTTTATCATCACACACCTTGCTCCATTTCATAGAAGGAAACTTCCTTTTATCAAGTAATTTTGACCACAAATATAGATTAAACTTTTTTCTATAAATTTTGGCCATACAATGACATACAATATGTTGGAATGACCTATAAGACTAATTTAATTAGTTGCACTCTTATTTCTAATGATAACCATCTACCTTTCCATGCCAGTAGTTTATTTTAAATTTTACTTATAATTGGATTCCACAATTCTATCCTCATTCTCCCCTTAAATAAAGGCATCCCTAGATAAGTTGTTGGCAAATTTTCCTTTTCTATTTAAAGTAATTTGCATATCCCTGCTTTCATTCTAGCTAGAGTGTTTAGGAAGTAAATTTTAGATTTTGTCCTCTTAAATTTTTGTCTTGCCACTCTTTCATATTCCTTTAATAAGTTATTCAAATCTCTAGCCTTGTTTATCCCTGTCCTCCCAAAAAGGGTTGTATTGTTTACAAAATTTTGATGGGTGATGTTGTCGATGTTATTACTAACCTTAATCCCACTTATTAGTCAAAATTTGTTAGCCTTCTTCAAGTTCCTACCCAACACCTCTACCATAATAATGAAAAAATATGGTGATAGAGGATCTCCTTGTCTATGCTCGGGCTAACCCAAATATTTCTCCATGTTCTTGCAATATTCCTATTTTGTTGGTGCTTTATATTATATTGCTTCTTATTGTCTATTCTCCTAAGCTATTCAACTCCCAATATATGTTATCCTTGGCTCCCCTCAAAATAATTATTGTTCTTATCTTTCTACTCAACTTCCTCCTAGCATCAATGTCTTGTATACTTGTAAAATTATATTCTTTCCATTTGTATCTTCCTTCTTGATCCTTGTACATAACATTTGAAACCTTGTCTTAAAGTAATATCATCCATGGTTTCAAAATTAGATCTAGATTGAGTGTTTTTTTATCACACTAAGTATCAATCCAAATATATATATATTTTTCTTTAAGTTCCCACCACCCATCTTAGACCATTAATCACTAGATCAATTGATTTTTTAAAATCGTTCCATACTACAAAACCATCTAGCAGTGAGAACGTAGTAAATATTAAGCTTGGGTCATTGGACTCAATGTACTTAGAAAAATTCTTGCCTATTATCTTAGTCTCTCTTTGTACAATCTCCAAATTACTTTTCCCCTAAGAGTTGAGTTTGCATGTGTAAGAACTCTTAAACATAGAATCCCCCTAGTTTTATCATCACACACCTTGCTCCATTTCACAAAAGGAAACTTCCTTTTATCATGTAATTTTGACCATAAAAATAACCATATAGTAGAGATTTAACTTTTTTCTATCAATTTTGGCTATACAAGGACCTATAATATGTTGGAATGACCTGTAAGACTGATTTAATTAGTTGCACTCTTCTTGCTAATTATAACCATTTTCCTTTCTGTGCCAATAGTTTATTCTAAACTTTACTTATAACTAGATTGTACAATTCTATCATCACTCTTCCCTCAAATAAAGGCATCCCTAGATAAGTTTCTTGTAAATTTGCCTCCTCTATTTGAAGCAACCTGCATATCCCTACTTTGATTCTAGCTAGAGTGTTTAGGAAGTAATTTTAGATTTTGTCCTATTAAATTTTTGTCTTGATGCTCATTCATATTCCTTTAATAAGTTATTCAAAGTTGTAGCCTCGTTTATCCCTGCCCTCCCAAAAAGGGTTGTATTGTCTACAAATTTTTGATGGGTGATGTTGTTGATGTTATTACTAACCTTAATTCCACTTATTAACCAATCTTTGTCAGCCTTCTTCGAGTTCCTACCCAACACCTCATAATAATGAACAAATATGGCGAGAGGATCTCCTTGTCTATGCTTAGGCTAACCCAAATATCTCTCCATATTCTTACAATATTATTATTTTGTTGGTGTTTTATATTATATATGCTTCTTGTTGTCTATTCTCCCAAGCTATTCAACTCCCAAATTAGGTTGTCCTTGGCTCCCCTTGAATAAATTTTTGTTGTTATCTTTCTACTCAATTGCCTCCTAGCATCAATGTCTTGTATACTTGTAAAAAACTATTTTTTCCATATGTTTCTTCCTTCTTAATCCTTGTATATAATGTTTGAAACCCTATCACCATATTTGTCTTGAAGTAATCTCATCCATGGTTTCAAAATTAGATATAGATTGAGTGATTTTTTATCACACAAAGTATCTATCCAAATATAAATTTTTTCTCTATGTTCGCACCACCTATCTTAGACCTTTAATCACTAGATCAATTGATTTTTTAAAATCTTTCCATACTATAGAACCATCTGGTAGTAAGAATGTAATAAATATTAAGTTTGGGTCATTTGACTCAATGTGCTTGGAATAATTATTGCCCATTGTCTTTGACTCTCTTTGTACAATCTCCAGATTACTTTTTTCCTAAGAGCTAAGTTTGCATTTGTAATAACTCTTAAATATAAAACTCCTCTAGTTTTATCACCACACACCTTGCTCCATTTCACCAAAGGAAATTTCCTTTTATCATGTAAATTTGACCACATAATACATATTTAACTTTTTTCTATCAATTTTGGCTATAAAAGGACATATAATATGTTGGAATGACCTATAAGACTGATTTAATTAGTTGCACTCTTCTTGCTAATAATAACCATCTACCTTTATGTGTCAGTCATTTATTCTGAACTTTACTTATAACTAGATTGTACAATTATATCTTCATTATCCCTTCAAATATGAGCATCCCTAGATAAGTTGCTAGCAAAATTGCCTCCTATATTTGAAGTAACCTACATTTCCTTGCTTTGATTCTAGCTAGAGTGGTTAAGAAGTAAATTTTGGATTTTATCCTCTTAAATTTTTGTTTTGATGCTCCTTCATATTCCTTTAAAAAGTTATTTAGAGCTATAGCCTCGTTTATCCCTGCCCTCCCAAAAAGGGTTGTATCATCTACAAAATTTTGATGGGTGATGTTGTCGATGTTATTACTAACCTTAAGTCCACTAATTAGCCTTCTTCAAGTTCCTACCCAACACCTTTGTCATAATAATGAACAAATACAGTGATAAATTATCTCCTTGTCTATGCTCGGGCTAACCCAAATATCTCTCCATATTCTTATAATATTCTTATTTTGTTGGTGCTTTATATTATATCTACTTCTTCTTGTCTATTCTCTCGAGCTATTCAACTCCCAAATTAGGTTATCCTTCGTCCCCCTTAGAATAATTGTTGTTGTTATCTTTCTGCTCAACTGCCTCCTAACATCAATATCTTGTATACTTGTAGAAAAATCTTCTTTCCATTTGTATCTTCCTTCTTGATCCTTGTACATAATGTTTGAAACCCTATCACCATATTTATCTTGAAGTAATATCATCCATGGTTTCAAAATTAGATATAGATTGAGTGGTTTTTTATCACACCAAGTATCCATCCAAATAGAAAATTTTCCTCTAAGTTTCTACCATCTATCTTAGACCTTTAATCAGTAGAATTGTCCATACTACAAAACCATAGGGTAGTGAGAATGTAATAAATATTAAGCTTGGGTCATTGGACTCAACATACTTGGAAGATTTCTTGCCCATTGTCTTTACCTCTTTTTGTAGAATATCCATATGACTTTTCCTCCAAGAGCTAAGTTTGCATTTGTAAGAACTCTTAAACATAGAACTCCCATAGTTTTATCATCACACACCTTGCTCCATTTCACCAAAGGAAACTTCCTTTTATCATGTAATTTTGACCACATAATGTAGATGAACTATTTTCTATCAATTTTGGCTATACAAGGACATACAATATATTTTTATTTAACTTTTATTTTTCATGGTGGATTTGGCACCTGACATGGTGATCTAGGCACGTTGCTCATATTTTATGGTTGCCATAGTATTTTGCGTTGTCTGCCTCGGAAGCCACCACATAATACTCACACAGTTTACCCCTATAACCACCATGCCACAATCATTTTAAACCTTTTACTCCACTGCAAGCACTAGGAAAGGGAAGGACATACGATACGATGGAATGACCTGCAAAACTAATTTAATTAGTTGCACTCTTATTGGTAATGATAACCATCTACCTTTCCATGCCAATAGTTTATTGTAAACTTTACTTATAATTGGATTCCACAATTCTATTGTCATTCTCCCCTTAAATTAAGGCACCCCTAGATAAGTTGCTGGTAAATTTACCTCATCTATTTGAAGTAACTTGCATATCCCTACTTTGATTTTAGTTGGAGTGTTTAGGAAGTAAATTTTGGATTTTATCCTCTTAAATTTTTGTCTTGATGCTCTTTCATATTCCTTTAATAAGTTATTCAAAGCTCTAGCCTCATTTATCCCTGCTCTCCCGAAAAGGGTTGTCTCGTCTACAAAATTTTTAAGAGTGACGTTGTCGATGCTATTACTAACCTTAAGTCCACTTACTAGCCCATCTTTGTTAGCCTTCTTCATGTTGCTACCCAACACCTCTACCATAATAATGAACAAATACAATGATAGAGGATCTCATTGTCTAAGACCTCTCTTGTTTTTAAATGTTTTTGTTACTAACCCATTGGTCAACACTGAATATGATACTGTAAAGACACAAGCTTTAATCCATCTGACCCATCTCATTCCAAATCCAAACTTTTATAATACTCTAAAAAGAAAATCCTATTTAACCCTACATAGGCTTACTCATATCAAGTTTTAAGATCATTGCTTTCTTTTTTCTTGAAGTCGCTAAATGCATAACTTCATGAGCTAGTATGATCTCATCTAGAATTTGTCTCCCTTTCATAAATCCTTCTTGTCCTTCTAAAATATTTTTGTCTAACTTTCGAGACTATCTTACATGCCATATTACATAGACTTATAGGCCTAAATAAATCAAACAATTTTGCAACCTTCTTTTGTGGAATCAAGGTAAGATATGTTGCATTTATTTTATAAGGTATGTACTGTTTCATCTTAGACTGTTCCACTACCACCAATAAAAAATCCTTTGATATATCCCAATTATGCTGATAGAATACTATAGAGAGCAAATCCAAACCTGAAGAATTATCCTTATTAAAAAAGAAAAGAACTAAATGAACTTCTTTCAGAGTAATAGGCTCCATTAGTTTCCTTTTATACTGTTTGTAATAGTTTATCATTAAGAACTTAAAGCTCCTTCAATCTTAGAATATTATGGAAGAAAAACCTTGCCTCCTTTTTAAATTCATTTTGGTCTTCAATCTATACCCTTCTATTAATTTAATTCTACCACTATCTAATTTATTTATTTAAATGTAATGGTAACAATTTATCAATGTGACCAATTAAAAAATAAATGTAAAAGACAAACAAATAATTAAATATATGATAAATATTGTAACTTACGTCCTGGTCCCTATTTAAGTTGAAGTATGATAGAGGTTTCTATTTAAGTTGAAGTATGATAGAAGGAGGTAAAGTAATTTTTAACGCAAACTAGAGGCCATAGGTCGCCATAAATCATATAAAGTGAGAAATATCTTATTTACCTAAGATATACATGTTACTAGTTATATAAAATAAAAAATATCTTATTTACCTAAGATATAATCATACTACTATATAAATACTTATTAAAATATATTGTACAACCCTAACTCTATAACATTAAAACCTTAAACCTCTATTTAAACTTCAAATTCTCTACAATTATACCACTCAAGTTGCCACAATCAAACCTTAATACATTATCAGTGATTTTTTTTTTAATTTTATTTTAAATATAAATTTTAGGTGAAAGGCAGCTGATATGAGATTAGGGTTTTGGAGGAAATAACTTTAGGGTCGGTTACCCCAGATCAGTCGGCCTAGCGGAGGAGAATAGCAGCAGCAGAAGAGGAGAGGGAGGGGAGATCTGCAAAAGTAGAACAAAAATGGTGAAGTTTTTAAAGCAAAACAAGGTGGTGGTACTCCTGCAGGGCCGCTTTGCAGGGCGAAAGGCGGTCATCGTCAAGAACTTCGACGATGGCACTGCCGGCCGCCCGTACGGCCACTGCCTCGTTGCCGGCATTGCCAAGTACCCTAAAAAGGTGAGATACACAATGTGTATATGTCTATGTTGTGTTTTTGTGTGTCTGTATGGGGTTTCGATCTGAGGTGGTGGTTGGGCTGGTTTTAGGTGATCAGAAAGGATTCCGCCAAGAAAACGGCAAAGAAATCGAGGTTGAAGGCCTTCATCAAGGTCGTCAACTATAACCACATCATGCCCACAAGGTAAAATGATCGACCTTTAATTTGTTAGTGCCCTAGGGTTTTAGCTATTTTTATTTGTTCATGCTATTGGGGTTAGAGTTTACTTTTATTTTTTTAATATTTATTTTGTGAGATCTAATGGTTTATGTTATTTTGGCATGAACAGGTATACATTAGATGTGGATTTGAAGAGCCTGATAGGACCTGATAAGCTGGACTCTCGTGATAAGAAGGTGGCAGCAGCAAAGGTTCGTTCAATATCCCCAACATAAAGGATTATAATTTTCAAACTATTAATTAATTAATTTGTTTCTTTTTTGGGTCGAGGGGAGTGGAGTTTCTTATTCCAGTTGGCTCTTGATAAATATTTTGGAAAATGTAATAGTGTATATACATTTGCTTGTTTTTTCAAATGGTAAATCTTGGTAGAAGTTATTGCCTCTGTCTTTTACAGTGGAGTAGGGTGAGCTTGATCTCTTAGAATATGTTTATTTGGGTATGGGCTACAAACGGGGTTATATATATATATATTTTGAATTTGGGTCGCACTTGAATGTCTACTATATTTGCCAATGGATCTGCATAAACTTTTGGATTTGGTTCACACTTGAATGTCTATCATATTCGCTAGTAGATTTGTCTGCTTTTTGCCTTGTATGTGTTCCGTGCCAACAATACACAACTAACACCATCTATTGCAATATTCAGATATGCTTTCTGAATACGTAGTACTCTTAGGAGAGGGTGAGATTTAGAGTACTGCTAGGTTAGGATTAGGTTAGAGTTAGAGTAAGGGAAAAATTGAGGTGGCTGATTATTGAAGGTGGCTTGGGTGGGCTAGTGCTATGGCAGGTAGCATTAGAGCTAAGCTACAATGAATAGGTGTTGTGACAGAATCCATTTGACAGGATCTGTCCAGTATTGAAAAGACGGGTACCTTCCAATTTATTCGGGTAAACACGGAAGATGGAAAATTGTTGCTTGCAGTGAACATTCAAGCTCCCTTATATGCTGGAATGTCTTTCTGTTGTGATAAATGACTGCAAATTGTCAATAGAAGTGTTTTTAGATATAAAATTTTAAATGCATTTAAGACATTTGGTTTACAGGCCTATTTTTCATTTGTATAGTTGTAGATTTCTTCTGTTTAACAAAATGATGAACTCATGTCGTCTTCACCGGTGCACCAGTTAATGAAGTCATTTATGCAAATGGTTTTTATGTTGGTCATTTTCAATTGCAATTAACTTTGTGTCTCAAGGCAGTTGCAGTCCTAATTCTGTGATGTGATGGGGTAATCATTGACATGTTTAGTTCTAGTTTTATTCTTGTGGTCTCATGGTTATATCCTGCCAACCTTAAGTAGGATAGATGAGATCAATCAGAAAGAAAGAGAGAGCAAGTACAAACAAGGACACACTTTGTAAAGGAATATATGACTTTGTGCAATGGTTTGGGTGGTGTGATTGCATCCTTGCCATAAACCCTAGACCCTAAGTGCCAATTCTAAATATGTTCAATGATCTGAGCATATATATATATTAATATGAATGCTATCCAGGAGTTAAGAGTTATCATAGACCTTATTTAAATCATCCTTAGTAGAAACAGCAGTACAATATCCATTAATGAAAACCACATTATTGCCTCTTTCAATACCTAAAAACCTTTTATCAACCATAGGTGATAAATAGGAAACATAAAGTTAGATTCCACAAAGCCTATGAGTTTACAAGTGTATAAGCAAGGGTTCAAATGTGTACCTCTGATTACACACCAACCATATATTATGAATAAACATATTCTTTAAGTAATATTTTGTTGCTACTTCCATTTAAGCGGTAGGCATATGAATGAGATTGACAGATTTCCTTGATTCTCACATTATTTCATTCCTATGCCAACTTTAAAATTGAATATCAATGACCAACAAAAGAAAAGACTGCAGTGAGCAACAAATAGCAGCAACTAAGTGGCAAAAATTTTTGAGGGCACTTGGCAAAATGAATTATCATATCAAGTAATAGAAAGACCAACCAACTTGTAGCTTATTAGGAAATTGTTCAAGCCTCAAGTAAAAATGAACTCAGCGGCATGAATCTGATGAACTTTTTCATGAAACATTGCAAGTGATAATATGACTGATCATCCTTCTAGCTTATTAGGGAATTATTCAAGTCTCAAGCAAAAATGAATTGAGCAGATGTGTTATAATCATGACTAACATCAAACAATTCTTTCAACAAAAAAAAGCCAAGTCAAAATCTTAAGTAATCTTTGCAAAGTGCAGAAAATAAGGTTTATTTTTCATTTTTCGGGGTCAAAATAAACTCCCAAGTTATATGTTGCCTCAGCTTATTTGTGAGTTGATAAGTCCAGCTTGACATATGTATCCTTTCATAAATACGAAAGAACATCGACGAATTTGATCACAACAAAAGCATATAAATAATCCAAGTCCTTTCATTATCCTAAAACAACATTTGGATCAAATAAGTTAAATTTTCAATGAATACATGCTACAAAACTATGGAAAGCATGGATGACTGATACAGCATGAAGAATCGATGAATAGAGGTTAAAGTGTAGGTGTAGAATCTGATTGTAAGAAGCCATTGTTTTGAGGGGGTTGGCAATGTTAGTGGCATTGGATGGCACCACCATACTGGAGGAGCCTTGTTTTAAGTTTGGGGTGATTTTATTCAACCTTGGTGATGAAAGACTTGTGATGTTTTTGAGGAGGCTGACAACTTGAAGAGATAACTCTAGTACTGCTATTCTAATAGCCAAGACAAGTGATGTGGCACATTATAGTTGTTAGATTATTAGTGAAGAATTTATTGATCACTTATGATACTCTAGTAGGTCGTTTAGAGATTTTATATGTTAAAACGATGCAGCGTGCTGAGTTGTCAGGATCTTACTTTGCAAATAGACATGACATTGCTAGATCATAGCACACAGCAACCCACAAAACAAATGGTAGATAAATTGTAGAATAACACCACCAACTATAAAATAGATAACTGTTTTTTATTTCTTCTTTTACAAAGCAACAAAAATCATTACACAATTAATAATGTTCTCATAGATTACCAACAACTAGAGTACCAACAACATTCTTTTGAGGTTACTATACCCAATAAACCTCTTGCAAACATTCCATAGAATACCAATATCTGGCTCTAACTCTAGACTTTTGCAATGTTGTTTTGAGGTTATACCCAACAAACCTCCTGCAAGCATTGTATAGAGTGCCAAATTTCTTCTTTTGAGGTTATAAACAGTAAATCTCTTGCAAGCATTGTATAGAGTGACAATTTCTTCTCTTGGGGTTATAAATAGTAAACATCTTGCAAGCACTTCCTAGAGTGCCTATTTTTTCTTTTGAGGTTATAAACAATAAACCTCCTGCAATCACTGCACAATTTCCATTTTCTTATCCTATCCTCTATTTCCTTCTTCTCGTACTTCACTTTACTTCTCTCTTTTCCATGTGCACATATTTATAGTGATAAAAGAAACATAAAACAAAAGGCACAAAAACCATGTGCCAAAATCTATGTTCTAAAACCATGTACAAAACCCATGGTCTAAAACCATGTGCAAAACCCATGGTTTTGAAAACCATGTACAACACCCATGGTTTTGAAAACCATGTGCAAAACCAATGGTTTGAAAACCATGTTCCCCAAACCATAGTTTCAAACACCCCACTCAGATGCTCCTGCATCAGACACCCAGGTAACAAGAAAATCAGAAAATGTGAGCTTATGCTCACAAAGTTCTTATAACTAGGTTTGTTGGTTGTTCTTATGAGCAAACTCTACTTTTGACAACCACTCATCTTCTTCGGGTCCTTTTCTTTCCCATTTTCCAAGAATCATCCTTGGGCTTTGATACAACCTAAAGGAGTTTGCTTAAGTCGTTGGCATGGTTTACTCTGCAAACTGTGTAAGGTGGTATCAGAGCCCAAGGTTGATTTTTAGGCAGATTGTGTTAGGTGGGTATTAGAGGTCAAGGTTGATTCTTGGAAAATGGAAAGGAAAAGGACCTAAAGAAGATGAGTGACTGTTAAAAGCAGAGTTTTCATAGGGGAGCAACCATCCAACCCAGATATAAGAGTTTTGTAAGTAGGAGCTCAGATTTTCTTGTTACCGGAGGTGTTTGATGCAGAGGAGCATTTGAGTGGGGTGTTTAAAACCATGGTTTGGGGAACAAACCATTGGTTTTGTACATGTTTTTTCAAAACCACGAGTGTTGAACATGGTATTCAAAACCATGGGTGTTTGTACGTGGTTTTAGAACATAGTTTTTGGCACATGGTTTTAGTGCCTTTAGTTTTGTATTTTCTTTTTCATTGTAAATGTGTGCACAAGAAGTAAAGTGAAGTGAAGGATGCAAATGATGCAGTAGTGGAGAGGGGGTCAATTGAACAACCTCCTCCTCAACACTAACGATTCACAATACCTTCTTACCACATTGTATGATTTGATTATGTTGCGGTTCTTCTACCAAAATGATACACCTGCTTTGTATGATTCACATGCCATTTTCAACCGTACAATTGTACGATCTATTTGCAATTTTCAGCCCTTGTATGGTACCGTACAACCCTTTCCGCAACCATACAATTGTACAAACCTATTTAGGTTTGAATGATTTGTCTTTTTGTGCAATTGAACAGGAAAATAAAATTATTTAGAGTTTTATTCTCTGGAAACTCCACTCCTTTAATTATACGATCTCTTCGTCGTACGATTACTTCCACTATGCCAGTAACAACCAAATCCTCTCGTGCAAGGGCGTAATATTGTTCTTTCCTTTTGAAAAGGATTTCTTCGGGGGCTAATAGTATTCTTTTATTGGGAACATGTTTTCTTTTGGGGTAAGAGTATTCTTTCCTTGGGAACAGGGTTTCTTTGAGCTAAGAGTATTCTTTCCTTGGGAACAAGGTTTCTTCCATTCTTCCGGCCTTCTATGCCTTCAAATCCTTAACGCCTTCCAATCTTCAATATGCCTCTTATGACCTGCACACACGGAAAAACAACGAGACATACAAGCTCCGCTACAGAATGGCTAAAATTCACTCACAAAAATAACATGGGGCTATGAAATAAAAAACTTTAATTTTATTTTCTTTGTAAGTTTACTAGTCAGATTTTTGACAAAATAACCCCTTCGCTCTCCTCTTGTATCCTCTCTTGTCTCTGCCCCCCTTTCTACCTATGCTCTACTTTTCACTTCTTATTTATAAATATAATAAAAACGACGACTTGCTAGCTATTCATGTCGGTTGAACTACCAGTGCCAGTTAAGCATTCTTATCTACAGATTAAGTTTTTTTTTCTTCTTAAATCTTTCTCATGAAGTTTTCAGCTTTTTGCATGGCATGGCCAGCTATTACTCTCTTATCCATTTGCCACATGGATGCTCCTACATCATACTCACAGTACCTTCTTATCACATTGTATGATTTGATTATATTGTGGCTCTTATACCAAAATGATTCAACTGTATGATCTGCTTGCAATGTTCAGCCTTGTACGGTACCATACAAGTCCTTGTAACCGTACAACCCCTTCCACAACCGCACAATTGTAAGATCCTATTTAGGTTTGAACAATTTGTCTTCAGGAAAATAAAATTCTTTAGGGGTTTCTTCTTTGGAAACTCCATCCCTTTAATTGTATGATATCTTCGTCTTACGATTAATTCCACTACACTGGTAACAACCAAATCCTCTTGTGCAAGGGGGTAATATTGTTCTTTCCTTTTGAAAAGGATTTCTTCGGGGGCTAGTAGTATTCTTTCATTGGGAATAGGTTTTCTTTTGAGGTAAGATTATTCTTTTCTTGGGAACAGGGTTTCTTCGGGGTCAGAGTATTCTTTCCTTGGGAACAGGGTTTCTTCGGGGTAAGAGTAAACTTTATTTTTATTTTCTTTGAAAGGTTACAAGTCAGATTTTTGACAAAATAATCCCGTAGTTTCCTCTCTTCTCTCTGCCCCCTTTCTACCTATGCTCTACCTTTCACTTCTTATTTATAAATAATTAAAAAACAATGACTTGCTAGCTACACAAACTGGTTGAACTGCCAGTGCCAGCTAAGCATTCTTATCTACGCATTTGCGACATGGATGTTCCCGCATCAGCAAAGAAGGAAAACAAAGGATAGGAGAAAAAATTGATGTTATGTGCAATGCTTGCAAGAGGTTTTACTGTTTATAACCTTGGGAGAAGAAATTGGCACTTTGTGCAGTGCTTGCAGGAGGTGTACTGTTTATAACCTCAGGAGAAGCACTCTGTGTAGTGTTTGCAGTAGGTTTACTGTTTAACCTCAGAAGAAGAAATTGGCACTTTGTGCAGTGCTTGCAGGACTTATATTGGGTATAACCTTAGAAGAAGTAATTGGTACTCTGGGAAGTGCTTGTAGGAGGACTATTGAGTATACCTCAGAAAAAAAGTTGAAGTCTAGAGTTGGAGCCAGAAATTTGGTACTCTTTGGAGTGCTTGCAGGAGGTTTACTGTGTTTTGTAACCTCAGAAGAATGGTGTTGGTATTCTGTGATAACATTATTAACTGTGTAATTATTTCTATTGCTTTGTAAATAGGAAATAAAAAAAATAGTGATATGTTTTTAGTTGGTTGTGTTATCAAATTCATATGACACCAGAGCACGAGTTTTTTACTTTGATGGGCTTGCTGTTAAAATGTTTGCTCTTAAATTTGAATACGCGCTTGTATCTCTGAGTATCTCTGATTAAGGTTTGCCTCGTAAAATTTCTTGCTTGTGAATATGCACTTGTATTTGTGGTTAAGGTTTCTACCTCTTTCATGTATTGACAATTTTGAAATTGAAATGGAGCGTTGTATTTTTTCTGTTTTGAACTATCATCTTGGCTTCTCTCGCTTTCTGATAGATGGACTAAGATGTATTGATATAAACAACTTCATGTTATGCATTCCATTTCCAGTGTCTTTTCTTCCTACAGGATAATAACCATGATTGTTGGTATAGTTTTATATCTTTCACAGTTGTAGACTGCTAATTATTATTATTATTTTTGGGCAGGGAGTAAAAGCTGCATTTGAGGAGAGGTTTAAGACTGGAAAAAATCGTTGGTTTTTTACAAAGCTTCGGTTTTGAGATTAGATTGACTCTGTCTTGTAGGCACTGCTACATTTTTGCTACTAGTGAAATTTTCAAGGTAGTCAGGAGTTCTTAGAGGTAATTTAATCTTAGGCTGGGTTATGGTAATGTATTTACTTATTTTAACTTTGACTAACATCTCGAAGGCAAAACACGTGTGAAAAATTCAAATATTAGACATAATTGAAAATCAATCAATGGAAGAGGTGGTTAGTATTTTTTTACATGCTATGAATGATTGGCTGAATACCTAAATTCCTCGTTGGTCATATATATATATATTTTAATTGATTAAATGGGATTAAAATGAATACCATGTCTATTACATGATGATTATATAATGGTATTACAAGGGTTTGATTATATCTATATATCTTATAGAAGATTTAAACTTATTTTCTTTTTGAAAATAAAAAATTTTAACCTGTTGAGCTAATGGTTTGATTATTATGTATATATCTTATAGGAAGATTTAAACTCGGATCTTCTTGAAAATAGAAGATTTTAACCTATTGAACTAATGCTGTTTAATGATTATTATATTGTTTATTAGGTAAGAAAAGAGTGTTTGAATGATAATCTATTTTTGAAAAGCTTGGTATTTTTAATGTTAGGAGTTGGAACCTAATAAAAGAGTGTTTGAATGATAATCTATTTTTGAAAAGCTTGGTATTTTTAATGTTAGGAGTTGGAAGAGTGTAAATTTATAATCTATTTTTGAAAAGCTTGGTATTTTTAATGTTATGAGTTGGAAGAGAGTAAATTTATAATCTATTTTTGAAAAGCTTGGTATTTTCAATGTTATGAGTTTACTTGGAAGAGAGTAAATTTATTGTGTAAATTTAAAATCAAAGAAAACTGAAGCAAAGATGTGAATAAAGTTTTTTTTGGTAAGGGAGATGAGAGAAGCGTGATATTATTTAACTTGGAAACACTTAGGCTGCCAGGATTTCTTGTGTCTTCTGTTTTAGTCTCTTGATTGCGTATAAGTGTGTGATGCAGTTGCTGTAAAACAGTACAAAGCTTGAATTTTGAAATATAAATTATGTATTATTGTAGTTTTATTTATTATTGAATTTTGAAATATAAATTATGTATTATTGTAGTTTTATTTATTATTTTTAATAGATTATATGGTATTGAAATTTGTTTATGTTTGTGTTATATAGTGATTGTTTCTAGTTTATTTCAACCACGATAATAGTTTGACAGTTGATTATATGTTGCGACAAGACTTGAACTTGGTTTTCTGCATTTGAAGTCGGTCTTTTAACTAGTCGAGCTCATGCCATTTGTTTCATCTAAATTTAATTTATGTAATAAAAAAATCAAAAAAATATTTGTGCATTTTAAATATTTTATTGTTTGTATAGTTTTTGGTAAAATCTGGGTGTGGTTTCTAGCACTCTAATACGGAGGTCAAGTTAGTTCCTATTTTTTTAATTGTTGTCGGTAAATAGTTATTTGAGGGTCAAGCACCCACACATGCATACGCAGCCTGGCTGTGACCCATAGTTCTTAATTTGCATGGGTTGATTATCTCGTGGTTCCCACTATGATTTTAAATTTTTATATGTAATAAATTTATTTATAAAAACAGTTTTTCTATTATATAATATAAGACTACAAACAATAATTAGTAGACTGGTTAATTATTTTTCAAAAATTGTTCTTGATTATGAATTGTATTTTCAACAATATATATATTTTAATTGGTTATATCCGATTGAAATAGGTTTTTCTTATATTATATCATTATCATATAGTGGAATTACAACAAAGATTGGATATTATCTATGTGACAATATTTGAACCTTGGTCTTCTCTTTAAATATTGAGGAATCTAACTAGTTGAGCTAATGCAACTTACTGTTTCTTGATGATGATGCACGTTTTTGAAATCCAAAATAACTAGTTTTTCTTGATGCCTTTTGCATGTAGATCCATAATATTCAAGCATCGGTATGGTGCAACTTTAACTTTGACTTTTTTTCTGTTCAACATTTTTTTTTTCTTAATTTCTTCTTCACAATCTTCTCTCTTGTGCCCTTCTTTTGGTGCTTCTTTTTGCACTCAGAGCAGCTTTCTTGAACTTTGCTGATGCTTCTTCCATGGATTGACTAACGCTGTTGCAATTGTAAATTAACTTTGGAGTTTTTTCTTTGTTCTTCTACTTGTTCCTTTGTCATAATTGTTTCTTGCTTCTCAAGTTTTTTCTTTTGAATGCAACCATGAACTTGCACATTGTCATGTATTTTTGTCTTATATTATATTCTCTTTATTCATTTCAATCAGTTCGCACTAAAGCTTTTTTATTTCTTCTTTGTATCCATTGACGGTGAACTTCAAACTAACTATCTTTTTATATGGGTTCTATTGACTCAATTTATTTTTTTTCGTATCCTTTGATGGTGACCTCTTTTTATATGGGTTCCATTGACTCAAGAAAACATTTTCAACTAAACATTTGCTTCCTCTCTTAAAATTTTGCAAAGTTGGCATGGCGCAAAATGGCCACTAGAATTTAGAGATCTAAACTTAATCCACCATTCTTGAAAATTGTCAACTCCATGACCTCAACCCAAAGTTTTCTCTTAAAGTAGTCAAAACAAGCATAAAACATATAGGGGAGATTTATAGTTAAAAAGTAGTCAAGCTGATTCGACAACAACAAGCATCAATAATAGGGAAAACAATTCTCCCTACAAAGACGAGCTAAAATGTTCACTGCCTCAGTTGCAGCTTTGGGTCTTCTTGCCACTAGGACATTCGAAGTTTACTCCAAATAAAAGTTGCAGCTTTGGGTCTTCTCGCCACCAAGCGATTCGAAGTTGACTCCAAATAAATGTTTGGTAAAATGAGTGGATTCAACCCTTGTAAAATGCTGATGGGAAAATTGTTGAGTTGGCTTGAGCAAGTTTGGTTCTTGCTTCTACTCCATGCCTTCAAGGGGGCCATTTTGTTTTGCCCCACACACCAATGTAAAAGCCTCTAGAGTCCATAATCTCTTTCCTTGTTAACTCTGATGAATGCCACCTCTAATCTCCTCTCTTGTTGTATCTTCAATAATTGGAATCGGCAAGTCATCCTTCTAGGTGGTGAAATCTTCAACCTCCACCCCTATATTCACCAAGATAACGACAACTCTGTTCCCTTCATGATATACATGATTTAACTGAAAATTTTGAAGAGAACATAAGATTTGTTTCGTTTCACTAGTCATATCCTCAATACTCCATCCAACTTCTTGGTTGCCTTTCAGAATGTTGATCAAATTTAATGAATCACCTTCTACTATGATGTTCTTAGAATTAATATTGCTCATCAATTTAGCTCCTAAGTAAAAGGCTCGAGCCTTTGCAAAGTGATTTGATTGAATTCCAAGGGGCTCAACAAAGATTGAATTCCAAGGGGCTTAACAAAAGCCAGTAGGATCTTACCATTGGAGTCTTTGAAAACCCCTCTAGCCCTTGCTTGCCTTGGATTTTCTTTTGTTGCGCCATCCACAGTTTTATCCAACCATGGGGTGGGGCATCCATTTGGTATCACATCTAGAAGGTCTTAATCTCTTTTTAGGGCGAAGAGGCAAAAGGTGGCATCTTAGAGCAATCGCTTCTTCCTCTTTATTTTCCAAAACCTCCTTAAAATTGAGGATTTTTATATTTTTTTGCTGCACTTAGAATATGAAGAGCCACAAAAGATGCTTCCCTCTTCTTGTCTTTAAAGATTCTATTGTTGTGCTCCTTCCATACCCCCAAAGGAAATGAGGGAGGCAAAAATTCCATAGAGCAGTAAGCTTTTCTCTTTGATGGTGACTCTCAATGCAGACACTAATCTATCATTTTGTTTGGGCAAATCTAGGAGACATGGAAGTCGTCCAAAATTTGTCGAGAGGAGCATTCAAGGAATAGATGATACACTGATTCCTAGCTTTGCTCACACAAGAAACATCTATTCACTACAAGAATACCCTTTTAATGGAGATTATATTGTCAAAATTCTGTTTTGAACCACCAACCAAAAGAAGGCTACCTTTGGTAAGAGGTCTTTGATTCAGATTTTGTAAACTAGCAGCCACCCCCTTCCTTCCTGCTCCAACATGTGATACCCTGATTTGACAGAGTAATAACCATTGTCCTCCCTTTCCAAATGACAAAATCAATAGATCTAATGTTACTTAGAGGGTTTAGTTGGAGGAGTCTTTGCAACTTCTTAACCACTAATAACAAATTTGACTCCAAACCTGGGATAGCCAAGTCCTTCCATATTTTACCATCATCTTTGACTAACATGTAATCAGCCACAACATTCCCAAATTGCTGAGAGAAGGTTGGTTCAAGAATCTTTACCTCCGGGTCCTCTATCAAAGGCACATCTTTCAGCCATCTATCCTTCCAAAAACTCACCAGCCTTCCATCATCGATACACCATTGGAGACCCTTCAAGAGAAGATATTTGATCTCCACCAAACTATTCCATAAAGAACCTTTTGGCAAACTTTCAGAGTGGAGAAAGTTGCTCACATTTCTCAGGTATTTAGCTTTGAGGATTTTGATCCAATCTAACTGATCATTCTTCAACAGTTTCTAGCCTATTTCCTCCATCAACACTTCGTTCATCTGCTTGATTCTTCTAAAGCCCAAACCCCCCACTTATTTCCTTGAGCATATCCGATCCCATGCCACCAAAGAAAAACACTTTCTTTCTTTTGAACCAAACCATAGGAACGAACTTTGGATTTGTTCCATTCTGTCTTTGATTTTAGCTAGAACTTTGAAGAGAGACAAAGTAAATGGGGATACTTTGGAGGGTAGATTTGACTAATTGAGCTTTACTTGCTTGGCTAAGGAGGCTTCCTCTCCAACCAGATAGTTTTCTAGTCAACCTGTCAATTATTGGATTCCACAAGCTTGTCTTCATCCTTCCTTTGAACAACGACATCCCCAAGTATGTTGTTGGGAGATCTCCAATGTCACATCCAAAATTTTTGGCAATCCTCCTCTATCTTATGACAGGGGTGTTAAGAAAGTAGACTTTACTTTTAGAAAAGTTTACCTTCTGTCCCGCTGTTGCTTCCTACAAATCCAGAATAATCTTTAACTCCTTTGCTTGTGGGATTGGGGATTTCGAGACTAGGATGGTATTATCAACAAATTGTTGATGTGAAATGGGGTCTGATGTAGATGCTGGTTTGAAACCTCCCACCTTGCCTTCCTCCATTGCAACCGAAATGGTTCTACCCAAAGCTTTTGCGAGGATCATATTTGAGGAAATCTGCAAAAAATCTTGGTTTGAGTTGATTTTTCCTGATTCACAACTTGGTCATTTTTTTGCTGATTTTGTCGATTTTTTTCCAAAAATTGTGATAATGCATGAAAACGCTTTTTTAAAATGAAAATTTGCATTTTCTTCGATTTTTTCAATGAAAAATTACCGATTTTCCCCATTTATTTGTCGTTTCTTGATTTTTTCCCAATTATTTTTCCATGCTGATTTCGATGCGATTCTGATTTTTCAACTATGGCAAGGATAATAAATAGGTAGGGTGGAGGGTTACCTTAGCGCAACCCCTGATGGTTACTGAAGTATCCTACTGGAGCACCATTGACCAAAATTGAGAACATTGTTGAGGAAACACATTTTTTAATTAGCCCCACCCATCTAGCCTGAAAACCAAATTTCAGCAAAACCTTGGACAAGAAATCCCATGAAACTCTATCATAAGCTTTATTCATATCCAGTTTCAAAAGCATCCTTGCCATTTCACTTTTCTCCATCGAGTGGATAACCTCATGAATGGTTATAATGCCATCCAGGATTTGACGACCTTTAACGAAGCCACCTTGTTCGCCATTAATGATGAAAGGCAAAACCACTTTCATCCTGTTGGTAATAGTTTTTGACAATTTTTTATAGTGTTACATAAACTTACTCGACTAAAATCCTTTAGGTCTATGGCTCTTGCAATCTTTGGAATGAGAGCTAGAAAGGTTGAGTTCACATCCCTCGGTAAGTAATGAGATCTTTGTACTTCCATAACAACCTTTGTAATATCAAATCCTACAATGTTCCAAAATTTGTGGAAAAAGGCCGCAGGAAAACCATCCGGCCTTGGGGCTTTCTCCCCTCCTAAACCAAAAGTTGCCTTCTTAATCTCCTCTTTAGTAAAAGGGCTCATGAGATAAGTGTTCAGTTGCTCCGTAACCAATGAGGGAAAGTTCCAAATTCTTGCATTCCTCTGGAAGTGATAGGAGATCCCCCCCTTTCTTGTCATATGGATACAACGAAGAGTTGAAGTCCCTAGCTAGGACCCAAGGGATACCCTTGAAGGTTGATTTGAGTTGATATAACTCCGACCATAGTTGTCTTCTTTCCATCACCGAAAACGGAGCATAAACATTCGTTAGTATCCAACACTGTTTTGTCTCCAAATTATGACAAAACAAGGAAATGAAATTACTATTGCTAACTATATGTCTTCCTTCAATTTTTTTTTTATTCCATAGGCACATAAGACCCCCAAAGAGCCCATTTGCCGAACTCACCAAGCATTATGCCTCCTTCCAAATAACATGTTTTATCCTTTCTAAATTTTGAAGATCCATTTTAGTCTCTTGCAGTAAAATCATATTTGGTTGACGATCCTATCTTAAAGCAAAAACCACCCAATGTTTTGAGGGGGCATTCAACCCCCTAATGTTCCAAGACATTATTTTCATTACTTAGATTTCGAAGGGTGTTTCTTCCCCAGAGTTAAGGATCGCTTGAGTGCAATTCACCACCTCAATAGCCGTTTCCTTCTCTTTGACTTCTACCTTCGATGGTCTTCCCCTATGTGAATTTGATCCAAGATATACTTTTCCTTTCTTTTGGCTTGTAATCCTATGAGGATTATTACTCTCCCCTCCTAATTTTAATATAATTTCCATTTCTTTCTCAAGAGATCAGGGGGTGATACTCAGATCTGCTTTGTTTCATTCCATTCGAACTGGTTCCTCAAAGGAGGATTCCAAGTTTACCTTGCTATGTTCACCAAAATCATCCACTCGGGTTGTTTCGTTTTCTAAATCTTGTAGAAAGCTAAAGAGTTTGTTCCAGCAATGGCATTATCCTTCATAGAAGGTTCACAAACTAGGAGGCTTACCTCGAGATTTTCTCCTACAAACTCGACTTCTTCAAGAGCAACCTCTCCTTTCGTTGGAGCCTTAGATTGAGTCTTTTTTGGAGCATCTCCATTGTTTGCCAAATTGATACCTGTCTTTGGTTGTCCCCACCTTAGAAGGATGAAGGTTTGGGTTTTGTTTACGTTGCCACGTCAAGGATGAGGGTTTGGGTTTTGTTTACGTTGCCACGTCTTTTTCCCTGGTTTCCTTTCTTTTCCATGGCACAATTGAAGCTGGAGTGTTCGACCTTCTTACATAGAGAGCATTTGACTACAACATTCTCGTATTCTAAAGGTTGTGTCCATATGCCATGCTTTGATTCAATCTCAATCAACTTTGAGAACTCCCTTTCCATATTTGCATTCACACACATTCTAGCAAACATCAACCTAGACTGAGCTAGGGTTATCAGATCTATCGTAATCAAATACCCAATTTCTTGAGCAATGCCATCAAGAATCTCTTCATGCCATAAATGGAGGGGAAGGCCCGGAAGCCTAACCTATATCAACACTTTTGCAATACTCTGTGTTTGGATCAAAATTCGATGCCCATTTTCTCAAGAAGAGTTCATTGCGACCATAAAACCATGGTTCCCTTGAAGAATCCTATCTCGATCCTGCTCATAGCTTCACAAGAAAGAAGCTCTTAGGCATGACCACAATCTCCATGAACCCTAAGGGTTTCCATTTGGACCTTGCCCACTTTCTAATAGTGTCTAACTCAGGCCGAACACCCAAAAAATTTCCAACTAATGCAAGCTCCCCTTGTGTAGCAGCCATGTCTGCCAAAGAGTCTGGTATCGAGAGTCTTCCAACAAATGGTTGTAAATTTAAACAAAAAATTATTCACCTTCTGCCTGCCCTTTAGAATGTTTACCCAAGACTGGACCCAAAGTCAAAGGTTCTAAGTCTGCCATCCTTGCTACCCACCTGCAACTATTCTCTTGACCCGTGATCAGCATTCTGCATGGTAAGGTTTTGTTGGGACTCGAAACCAGCACCACACCCCACTGAACATCACCTCCCTGAACCAAGTCCTATTTCAATTTTCAATACCAGACCATGTTTGGTTCAATCCCTTATAATCCATTGAAAAAAAAATTATTTTTTTACAAAATTTGGTGGTCTTATAGCCATTATCTTTTCATGGTCCCTTGGCCCCACCAAAGGGGGACTTGGAGGAACATAGGTATCAATATAACCTTGGCGGGATGCAGAAGAATGAACCTGCAAAACTTTAATAAGTTAGAGTTAGAGTTTTCTACCCGTTTGCCTGAATGTATTTTATGTTTTGTGAGCCTCTTATTTTTTGTATTTTTTCTGTTATTTTTAATGAATGGCTATAATGGGCAAGACAATGCAGTGCGCTTTTTTTTTTTTCTGGTTACTTTTAATGAATGGCTATAATGGGCAAGACAATGCAGAGCTTTTGACAACTGCTAATTTAGGAGTTACCAATAACTTAAACTGATATTGACGCATTTATGGGCTGCAACAAGGTGTGCTCTACACTTTTTTTTACTGGTTGTGCAATGGATGTAATATGGTAGAGTATGCATGGGAATATGGTTATGCCTAATTATGAATTGAATCCAATCCATGGACTGACTTACATGGATTACACATATACCACACATGGATTTATTATTAGGTGCTCATGAAGGGCCTGGAGTTCTTTGTATATAAGGGACGTTTGTATCGTCTTTAAGTTGTCTTGGAAAGATACAGAAAATTTGGGGAGCATGGCATTTACTTTCTGCCATGGCATGAGCCAATATTAGTTTATTTATTATTATGGATCTGCAGGCTTCTTTCATGGTTAGGTATTTTGTTACCATTTAAAAGCTCCCTTGAAGGTGCTTAGGTGTTCTTTGCTTGGTTTCTTTTTCATTTTGATTTTATATTGCAGAGTTGCAGATGTTTTTTTAATCCGGAGACTCAAGTAATTTAAGTTGTTTTTGCATCATTTATAATTTCTCAAAACGCTTCACTACAAGGTCTTTTGTTCTGTTGATTGTTCAAAGTAGATTTATTTTTATTTTTTAATTAATATAATGATGGTCCAAAAGGCTGTGATCCATTATTGATGTGATCATTTGGTTCTTACTGCCATTGTATGTATTAAAGTAAGTCTTTTTGCAAGCCTGTACTACAGAATAGTTGTTTTGTTTCCTGTCTTTTTCCAAGCCTGTACTACAGAATTGGGACCATTTAGGTGTTGTTGCTTACGTTCTATTGTTCGTTTTGGTTTGATCTTGTTGAAAGGTTTGGATGTTTGCTCAAACTTGAGGTTAATGAGGAATTTAGAATACTTGTGTTTATAATCTCTCAAAACGTTATGTGGACTCACCATTTGTTTTGTGTAAACAGTGTAAATAATTTTTTTTTATTTGCTTGGTCCTTAACCTACCCATTTTCTTTCTTGAGCAAACTTTGCATAGTTGCAATGCAAATGAATCTGCAGTGGCCAGCATGACCATATTGAATTTGTCAAAACATAAACAATGAAATGTAAGGAAAGGCTAGTTTTTTCTTTTTGGTGATAACTAAATTGATGTGAGCCATATTTTCTCGGCATCTTTTGATTCCTGTTGGCAATATTAAAATGTGTGTTTGTTTTTGCTAGCTTGTCTTACATAATGGTCTTGTTAGTCTCTTGTACAGAATGGTTAATCTCTATCAAGGCCTCTGAAACAAAATGGAGCCTCACAGCAAAAACAGGGAATTTTAGAGGAGGTAAGCTTTGTGCCCATTGTTTGGCTGTGGTAGACATAAAGGCACAAAAATATAATATTTTTGAATATTATTATAATTTTTAATAATTCAATAATTATCCATACAAATGGCCCTAAGGATTAATCTTAAACATTCAAAATCTTAAGAAGAAAAAAAAATCCAAGTAAACATTCAAAATCCTAAAAGGAAAAAAAATCCAAGTAATTTTTCTTGTTCTAAAATATAAAGAATATTGTTACCCCTATTTTGTCCAATTGGCAATGAGTGTAAAAGAATATGGGTATTGGGCATTAAGGTGAAAGTTTTCATTAATTAATGTAGTGTAAGTTTCTATTACCAATTTAAATAAATTTTGAAGTCATGAATAAATCAATGAAAATGATAATTATAGTAATAGTTTTTTTTTAAACAAGTTCACACAAGCACACATACATAGTAATTGGAAATGACAGTTTGAACAATCATAAATATATTACTTTATATGAAATGCTAACAATAGTTAGTGAGAGATAAAGGAAAGGTGGATTGAAAAGGAAGGGCAGGGTGTTGCATTTTGTAATGATTATGTACAAATTTACAGAATCACAAATCAATCATCGAAGAATCTCGCCTGCAATCTGGTATCAAACTGGATATTTTGTATTAAATGGACATTAGGAGTCCATCTAGCTATGGATCGCCCATGCTCTTTTATAGAAGAGTACCTCTATATCCAAAGGTTGTACAAAACTCCAAAACATGGGTAACATAAGAAACAAGATACCAAGATTGTATCCCATATGACAATGATCCAAAGACTTCAACATCCTCCATTAATCTTAACTTGGGAGAAGGAAGGAGGAATTCTACAATACTCCCATTGAAGAACTACTTTCTTTACTTCAAAACCAAAGGAAGTGAAATGATTCAAAACCGATGCAATATAGAAGTAAGGTTTAGTGGATAAAACTGAAGTGCTTGACAAAAAGTTGCTTGGCCAAAGCAAAAATGTTGAACCAACTTTAGTGCTCCCATCATACGAAGTGTTTCAAAATAAAGGAGCAAGCACAAAACACCATAAAAAGCGATGTGATCCAAGTGACAAAGTTGTTCAGGTAAAGCATAGGGGTACCATGTCTATAAAATAATTCCAATAATAAAATTAGTGTGAGGATGTTGGGTCCCAAGCGACGTGAAAATCAATGGCATGAGTTACCAACATCATGAATGTCAAAACATGCTTATAAAAGTGCATCAAGAAATGGGCAAAATCAATAATTAAAGTGGCATTACAAAGTAGTCCATAGTCGATCATGCATTCATACTATGGAGAAACATATTTATTACGAGTAAATAGGGAAAAACCTTTACAAGTAAATAGAGGAAATAAAAATCAATGGGAGGAGGATAAAGCTTAATCTTTTGTCTTTATAACTACACTTAAACTAGAAAATTCTTTTCATATCAATCACCCAAGTGTATGTAATTGTTGAAAAGTTGCAATAAATGGTACACATGAAAACACATATAAACTTACTTCCAATACAAATTCTAACCCCACATGTGTCCGAGATAGGGTGTAAACCCATATAATGAGTGGTTGTATGAAAATTTTGATCACCAAATGACAGTCACAATCCCATCATATATTGCAATTATCGTCCATTTGCTTTGTGAGAAATAGGCCTTAAAGAGGAACCAATTCAATATGATGGAATTAGATCCTGGAATGTATTCATAGACAGATTGTTGTAATTTTGGTTGAAATTTTATTTTTGGAATTTTTTCTAAAAATTAATAAAAACATCATATCTAACCATTAGAAGACTTCAAGAGGCTCTTATAATAGCAAAAAATATTGTATGAATACTTTGGTCACCTATCAAATGTGACCACACCTTGTAGTTGAAAGAAACCTTTTTTAAGTTTGCAAACGAATATATGTTTAGATATTGAGATGTATACAATTAGATATGCTCATGCATTCAAAAATTTAGATTTAGTTTTGCCCAATTGTGAATAAATTAAAAAAGATCTCTCGGTTTAAAGAAACCTTAATTTAGATTTAGTGAACAATTTAAACCTTAATTTATATTTAGTGAACAAATTAAAAAAAAATCTCTCGGTTTAAAGAAACCTTTAGTTTACAAATAAATAGCATGGCCAAATATTGAGCAATATGGCATTAGATATCTCATGCATCCAAAAACTTTAGATCTGCTTAAATTTTGAATAAATTGTAAAAATAGAATTAGACCTTATTTCCCTAAAATGGAATTGCTTACTGGAGAAGGCTAGTGAACTATATGCTATGAAGCAACCAAACTCAAATTTTATTACAATATATTGCAATTCAATTGTTGGCAACAATTGATGAAATAATTTCAACTTCTAGAAATGGTAGTGGCAGTAGAAATGTATAAAATAAACACACAATTATTAGCAACACAAAAAGATACAACTATTCCAAATAGCATGACATACATCTATTCCAAATAGCATGACAGACAAGCTACTATTGGCAAACATGAAAAATTAGTCACAACACAAAAGATAGAACTCTTTTAGATAGTTTGATGCACAAGTTGCTCTTGGAAAAGTTATTCCTACTTTTTCTCTTGATACATGATTGTTGTCGCTACAACCTATTGTATTGTGCTCAAGATGTAAAATTATTATTGCTTCATTTGACACACATCCAATCTCTAGTTTGCCAATTCTTTGCCTCTTTGCTTAATAGTGTGGGCATTGCTGTCAATGGTGATTGCAGATAAAATTGCTCTTATGTTCAAGCCTAGAGGTTGTTCCAGAACCAATTGTCCTCTTTGAAGTTGTTCTTTCATTATTAGAAAAAATCATCAATGAAAGCTTCATGCATGTTAAGCTAGTATTTATAGAAATCCATTGGGAAAGAAGCTAAAATTGTGATTTTATTGAAAGAAACAAATGACAACAATATTGAAGCATTACATTGTTTGTTGATTGCTTGGGAAGTCTAATTATAGTAGCCACATACAAGTTCAATCATGAGTATGCCAACGTTTGAAACTTAGAAAGGATGCATTTCGAACACAATTGCTTAGAGCCCATTAGTATGTTACTATTAAATGATCAACTTGAACCTGAGGGAAGACCATGATAAGACAAAATGGCCATTTTCAAACTTGAATCTAGTCCTCCCAAAAACTTTGAAAAATAGTTCCTCAAAACTAGGTAAGCTTTATTTGAATAGGATAACCAAAGACCATCGAATTGATTGCATTAGCAACATAGCATGAGCTCCAATAGATGGTTTGAGCTTTGGATGACAATCTAGTGATAACAATATAGTTTTCTTTAGAAAGCTTATACTACCAACATTGGCATAGGCCAAACAACTTCACACGACCTAGTGGGGAGGATATTCAATGTAGCTAGACTATTCATAGATGGAATGCATTTTCTCATGAAAATGTATGTTGAATTTTAACTTAAAAACTTTACCATTGTTTTTAATCTTAATTTATTTTTTGATAAATTTGGAGCTTAAATCTCATGGATCTTGCTCTAATACCATGTTGTATTATACAATTTTGCATAAATTACAAAATCACAATATCAACCACTTCAAAATCTAGCCCACAATCAGGCATATATGTGTGTGTATGTGTGCGCATGCACACATGTGTAAGAGAGATAAATCCTTATGTTGCAAGGGGATCCCCATTCCAAGAATTATATTGACACTATAAGTCCATTTAGCTATGGATCTTCAATGTTTTTTCTAAACTATAACAAGAAAATATTTTCCAAATAAAGCTTCACCTTATTTGGATTGTAACTAAAAGAACAAATTTAGTTACAACCAAATCTAAAAAAAACTTTTCTTTAAATATAGAAGTTGTAAAACAAGAGTAATATAAGAAACAAGATTGTGCTTAGTAGGATCACCACCCAAATACTCTAATAGAAAGTGAATTATAACGTTGAGATTTATGCAAACATAGACATAAAGTTTGAACTTCTCAAATTTTAACCTTAACATTAATATTAAAAATTTCATATAAATCTTTCATCAAGTATTTTTCCAAAGACTTTCAATTTTTGACCTTAATATTAATATTTTGAAAAATCTTATAAATATACTGTATACGAACACATTTTAAATTTAAGTTCTATAGGATTGTTCGAGCCTCTAGTATAGACTAAAGAGAGAGGACAACATAGAAAAGCGCCTCGAAATTATCTATGTCACATTTCTAATGTCTTTTTTTTTTACTTTTTTTAGTAATATCAAGAGATGTCTATAATGATAGTTGCGTTTTATGTCACAAATATAAATGTATAGTGTTGTATTATTAAATTTTATTATTTTTATAGACAATTTTTTCAATCTCTAAATTTAACTTTAATTAAATTTGACATCCCACAAACTATCAGTGACCACTATTAGACATTGGCTAACAAAGGTCACCTTGAATTTTGATATCATGTACAACTTCAAATATTGATTGATTGCATACATAAGAAAAGACTTCCTAAACATATGTATATATTCATTATGATTGGAAGCATGTTAGAACAATACTACACTAGTTGGAGTAAGGGAATATGGGATGCATAGTGGGATCTTGAGAAGTAAAGAATAATGATTACAAAGGTTATGCAAAGTAGTGAGCAAAGAGAAAAATAATACATTTCATCTAGCCACATAAGGGTGAGGTCAAGTGGGAGTATGAAGTAACAAGAAGCAATCTTATTAGCCATATGATTTATAATGTATTAAGTGAATTTTAAAATATTGCCAATAGGATTAGTGATGTTAAAGTGGATGGTATCCCTCGTAACAAACTAAATAATAACTTAACACAAATATATGCCCATTATACATAGCTAGACCCTTGCACCTTGACATATAATGTCTTTGTGGAATTAACATGAGTTTGATGATTTTATTTTATTCAAATAACAATATTTATACATATTTGCTTGCTAAATACAGACTTTATCAAACTCAACTAATCTCTTAGAGGATTGCCATATTTTTACCTATTTTAAATGTGAAAATATCATGATTGAATTTCTAAACAAATTCTATCCTTCCTAGGCAAGTGGTTTCTTTTTGAATTCACACATATTTCCAAAAACAAATAGAAACAACCCATTCACTCAAATTTTATATAATAAGCACAAAAGGATGAAAAAGAAAAGTGGGAGAAATAGAAATTGTGGGTGCCCTTAAGCATCACAAATCATTATTGTATTATCCATGGATAAGGATCACAACCCTTTGATATAATGGATGAAGTGGTGGGGATAATTGTATCAATACCAAAGCTTCAATTTCATTAACAAGGTTTACCTAAGTCAAAATGACAAAAGGGATTTAGGTTAATTACAAGTTATAAGGTAGGTTTAACCATAACAATGTTAACCAAGGCCCACAAGGCTTATATAATAATATAGTATTATAAATTAATTACATTTATACAATTATTTCCTGAAATCATATACAAGATTGCATCATACAATGTCAACCTTGGCCATAAGTCAAATTACATTTTCAACACTAACTCATAATTTGAACTAAGGCACCAAGGAGAAAAGACATTAGTGATAGTAACATATTTCCTCATAATATATTTTCTAGTGGGTTGCTATAGTTGAGGAAGACCCATCTAAATCCCCTCACCATATAGAAGACGATCACCCATCTTAAGAAACTTAGCTTCATTCCATTGTAAATTTAGCAAACAACTTTTGGTTGGATGTCCTTCCTTCTTATAGTATCCACAAATGATCTTTGACTTCTTTGAAGACTTAGCCTGGCCCTTGGATGCTTGGGTCTTATCTCCTTAGGTTTGAATTCCTTTGCATGAGCCTCTTCTTGAGATGTGCCACCACTATTCCTTATTACTACTTAAAAATGAACTAGAGAGAAAAAAGTTAACCAAGAGAGTGCTTTTTGTGTTTCCAAGAACATAGGAACCACATGAACCATGAGGTTCAACATCTGAAAGGAAGGAGAGAGATTAGAAAGGATAATTTTGATGCATTTTGCATCATCTTTCTTTTTGCCTCTAGAAGATGTAATATTTGCTCTAATTTCTTAAAACTTGCAATATAGTTCTCAACATTATAAAACTCAACTAGTTCCAAGGAAAAAAGATCTAATTCCAAACAAATTATTTTAGTTGTATTTACTTTCCTAAACAATTCATGCAATTTTGACCATATCATAAGAGGTGTGTTCTATTATCTGATATGAAAAGCAATTCTAGTTCAATTAGTAAGGAGAATAGACCAATAATTTCTTCTTCCTTATGTTGGCAAGTTGCTTCATCAAATGATGTTGCTTTCTCCTCTTGAAATATGCACTACAGGCTCTTATTGCATAGTAAATCAATCATTTGAGTTGACCATATGCTATAATTTCATCCATTAAGATGAGTAACATAGGCTTGAGAATCCATCTTACACAACTTGACTTCTAACATTGTAACAATCCTTGAATTGATGTCACCAATGCAAAGAGCTAAACAAATTATGTAATTTGAAAAAACAGGCTCAAAACGCCTCTGTATACAAGAGTTATGGCCTCTAGAACTTTTTCCCCAATGGACCTCAAAAAATTAAAAAATCAATAGCCCAAATTTTGAAGTAGTATTCAATCCTAAGCTACCACTTTTGGAATTGGTTTGACAGTGTTTCAATACTTGTTTTTTCCCATTAGCTAAAAGGTTATATATAAGTAAAAATTGGTAGTATTTGGCATAGAATAAGGCCGCATCAACCCATAATCTATTTTCCTTGCAAAACACATGGGAAGCATAAGAGGGGTTCGACTGTGGTCTCTTGGGTTAGCCAACTTAGCAACCATACAGTTGGAAGGAGAAGCCAACTCCCATATAAATGAACTATTTACAAAAAAAAAAAAAAAACAAATGTGTGGTTTGAACATACAATATCTTCTTTGAAAGCCTTTTTGTTGACCATCCTACCATCACATGCATTGGCGTTGAAGATTTCATTGCCTCCATAGAAGACCAATCACTCATTTGACTATTTCGAAAAGGACATCTAGCATGATTTGTGTTAGCGTATTTTGTCTATATTACATTATTTAGCTTACTGTTACAACTCTTGTAACAGTTTTGTTTACGCCGGTGCTATTCCCGGCATTGTAATCTCTATTTAATTTGCTTAATACAATGCCTCCATTAGTTCGCTGTTTTAACATGGCATCAGAGCCTGGCTGGAGATTGAAATTTTTTTTTTCGTCGCTGAAGAACTGACGGAAGCAGCCTGGCTGGAGATTGAATTTTTTTTTTCCGTCGAAGAACTGATGGAAGCAGCCTGGCTGGAGATTGAAAAAAAAAAAAAAACATTTTGTTTCCGCCACTGGAGACCTGCACAGCAGCGGAGGCTGGACTGGAGCTTGCACAACAGCAGAGGCTGGACTGGAGACCGCCACCCCGCGCAGCCCCTGCTCCCTGCTCCACGCGTCACCCCTCCTCCCCGCGCCACCCGCTCCCGCGTGCCATCCCCCCCGTGTGCTACCTGTGACGCGACAACCGCGCGACTCCCGTGTGCTTGCGACTCGACAGCCCCCCCTCGTGTGCTGCCTGCGGCGGGACAGCCGCGCGACTGCTGCAGACAGCCGCCTACAGCAGTGGACGTCGCGGCCCCTGCCGTCGCTACAACAGTGGACGTCGCAGCCCCTGCCACCGCTGCAGCAGAGGACGTCGTGGCCCCTGCCGCAGCCTGCAACAGAGGAAGCCGTGGTCCTTGTCGCCGCCATCAGCGGAGGAAGTTGCGGCCCCGCGTGCCCACTGCCGCGGCCCAAGTGGCATAAGGGCCCGACCTGGGTTCTTAGACCCAGATCAGCCCACGGGCTCACTGGCAAGTGAGCCGCGTGGTGGGTTCTGGGAACCCAGAGGTCGCGGGTTCAAAACCCGCCGACCCCCCCTGCCAAGGTAATATTTTTTTATTAAAGTTTTTTTTTAATATTTTTGTAAGGTTAATAATTTTTTTTAATTATTTTTATATAGTAAAAAAAAAAAAAAATTCTTTTACTATATGAAATAATTCTTTTTTTTATTAACCTTACTAGAAAAATATTTAAAAAAAAAGTGCTTTATTGAGAAAAATTTTAGGGGGGGTATTTTTTCAAAGGGAGGGTATTTTTTCCGAAGAGGAAGAGTGAGCATTTTCTTTTGGGGGGCATTTTTTCAAAAATCAAGGGGGGAAAGTGAGTAATTTTTTCAAAGGCAAATTTGGCATTATTGTAAAGGTGCATTCTCGGCAGCGCCCGACACCTAGAGGTTTATTTTTGTGGGCACTTTTATGTTGTATGTTGCATTTTTTTCTTGCTTTGCACTACATCATTAAAAGTTAAAATCAAATTCACTCCCTAAGTCCCCGGAATAATTAAAACCCATCCGTGCAATTTATTGCATTTCAGTGTTTGGTATTTGTGATACCTCTGGCCAGCACTTACAGGTAAAGCTGTCGTGATTGCACTACTGTATCCGCCACCTAATATAGCTACTAAAACGACGTCTGAGCTTGTTCTCTATAAATCATCGGGGAGAGATAAGTTTGCCATTTTGCATTTTTTACTCCATCCATTACCCTAATAGTTCTTGTGTTTAGGCGTAAATCTTGACGAAAGTTCTAAAATCCAAAGTGTTTAGGGGAAGTTACGCCCCATGCATGAGGATTGCAGACTTTCTATGGTAGGTGCCATCAACAAGACTATTCCATTTCAATACTGCTTAAGTACCACGTATCGTATGATCTCTAAAAATTACCCAAAGTCTCCCTCACGTAAGGGCGGGTGATTTTTTTTTATCTTTCTAAATACCTAGTCTCCCTCACGTAAGGGCGGGTATTTTGTACGGTATAACGGCCTAGCATAAGGTATATCGAAAGGGGGACCAATTGGTGTTATAAGGAACCTTCACCATGTCTACAAAATTAATGACTGATTCTCATCAGTTGTTGAAAGGTCCTAATTACACACCATGGAAAAACAAGATGAAGGCAATTCTAGCAATGGATGACTTATGGGATGTTGTATCTGGAACAACAACAAGACCTTCATCTGCTGCTGGCGCTACAGCTCCATTTACTATATGAAATATATATTTTTTATTAACCTTACTAGAAAAATATTTAAAAAAAATGCTTTATTGAAAAAAAAATTTAGGGGGGGTATTTTTTCAAAGGGAGGGTATTTTTTCCGAAGAGGAAGAGTGAGCATTTTCTTTTGGGGGGCATTTTTTCAAAAATCAAGGGGGGAAAGTGAGTAATTTTTTCAAAGGCAAATTTGGCATTATTGTAAAGGTGCATTCTCAGCGCCTGACACCTAGAGGTTTATTTTTGTGGGCACTTTTATGTTGTATGTTGCATTTTTTTCTTGCTTTGCACTACATCATTAAAAGTTAAAATCAAATTCACTCCCTAAGTCCCCGGAATAATTAAAACCCATCCGTGCAATTTATTGCATTTCAGTGTTTGGTATTTGTGATACCTCTGGCCAGCACTTACAGGTAAAGATGTCGTGATTGCACTACTGTATCCGCCACCTAATATAGCTACTAAAACGACGTCTGATCTTGTTCTCTATAAATCATCGGGGAGAGATAAGTTTGCCATTTTGCATTTTTTACTCCATCCATTACCCTAATAGTTCTTGTGTTTAGGCGTAAATCCTGACGAAAGTTCTAAAATCCAAAGTGTTTAGGGGAAGTTACGCCCCACGCATGAGGATTGCAGACTTTCTATGGTAGGTGCCATCAACAAGACTATTCCATTTTAGTACTGCTTAAGTACCACGTATCGTATGATCTCTAAAAATTACCTAAAGTCTCCCTCACGTAAGGGCGGGTGATTTTTTTTGATCTTTCTAAATACCTAGTCTCCCTCACGTAAGGGCGGGTATTTTGTACGGTATAACGGCCTAGCATAAGGTATATCAAAATGGGGACCAATTGGTGTTATAAGGAACCTTCACCATGTCTGCAAAATTAATGACTGATTCTCATCAGTTGTTGAAAGGTCCTAATTACACACCATGGAAAAACAAGATGAAGGCAATTCTAGCAATGGATGACTTATGGGATGTTGTATCTGGAACAACAACAAGACCTTCATCTGCTGCTGGCGCTACAGATCCATTTGCCATTCAGAAAGACTTTGATAAGAAAGACAGCAAAGCAAAAGTGCTCATTTTGCTTGTTGTGTCTGATGAAGTTCAACCCCATAGTGTTGATCGTGAACATAGTAAAGAGGCATGGGATGCCCTTAATACTATATATGAGGGAAAGAATGATTCCACTATTCTATTTCTTCAATCTCAATTACACAGTCTAAGCATGAAGCGAGGGGAGACAGCTTGAATTTTTTCTTTGCAGAGTGTCTGAATTGAAAGCAAAGTTGAATTCTTTGGGAGAACCAGTTGATGACAAGCTCCTTACCTCCATAGTATTGAGAGCTTTACCTGATTCTTATAGGGTGTTGATCACTTCCCTTTAGGTGTCACAACGAAAAGTTACTTTTGTAGAGTTGGTTAATATGCTTCAAGATGAGGAGGCACGCCAACTACAGCGAGATGATTCTTCTAACACTGCCCTCTACATCAACCAGAAAGGGCAGAACCAGAAGAAGGGTAATTTTCAGAAGGGACGGAATTCATAAAAGGATTCAAAAGGGAAACAAGCTCAACAACCTCAACAACCTCAACAGAAAAAGAAATATTTCAAGATCTGTGACAAAGAAGGTCATGATACAAACAGATGTTGGCATAAGAATAAACAATCAAAACAGAAAGGCCAGAACAAACCACAAAAGAACAAACAAGTGAATGTTGTTGTTGAAGAATCTGACATGGATTTTGAGAGAGCCCACAAAGTTCTCATGACTACCACAGTGTCCAAGCAGACAGATCCTATATGGTATGTTGATTCTGGAGCCAGTAAGCACATGACCGGTGACAAATTGTGGTTTGAGTCTTTTGAGGCCAAAGAGGGCAAACCGATCACTATTGCCGATGATAAAACCTACAAGGTTCAGGGAGAAGGAACAGTCTCTGTCACTCTTCCTGATGGCAAGTGCCAGATTGAGAAAGTCCTCTATGTTCCAGGACTGGCAAACAACTTATTGTCAGTAACACAAATTCTGGACAAAAATATGGTTGTCAATTTCAGTGTTGAGGGGGGCAAGAAGTGTTGTTCTATCACCAGGAGAGGGAAGAACATTGCAACCGCTTCATACTTATTTGCCCTAGATACTATCTCTTCTCCAGATGTAGCCATGATTGCCTCTACAAAGGAGGCAACTTCCCTATGGCACAAGAGATATGGACATTTGAGTTATGGTTACTTACTTGAGTTAAGTAAGTATGAAATGGTAAAGGGTCTTCCTTCCATTTCTACCACTTTACCAGTTTGCTCTGACTGCTTGGCAGAAAAGTAGCATAGAGTGCCTTTTGAAAGGAGCTCTACAAGAGCAAAGAAAACTCTTGAGTTGATTCACACCGATCTGTGCGGTCCCTTAACTCCCAACAGTTGTGGGGGTAAGAGGTATTTTCAATTATTTGTGGATGATTACTCACGAAAGATGTGGGTATTATTTCAACTAAAATTTGAAGCATTTGGCTTCTTTTAGCAATTCAAGAAATCTATTGAAAAGGAGTCAGAGACTTCTATAAAGACCCTCCGCTCAGATCGAGGGGGGGAGGTCACCTCTAAAGAATTCTATGAGTTCTTGAAAGAAAATGGGATCACACGACAGTTAACTATTGCTTATACTCCTTAGCAAAATGGAGTTGCTGAAAGGAGGAATCGTTCCATCATGGAAATAGTTCGTTGCATGCTCATAGGAGCTAGTCTTGAGCAACTATATTGGGCAGAAGCTGTCACCACAATAGTATATCTGTTGAATAGGGCACCTAAAAAGGCCCTACAAGGAATGACTCCACAGGAAGCATGGAGTGGTAGGAAACCCTCCATTTCTCATCTACGCATTTTTGGATGTAAAGCTTTTATGCACATACCAAAAGAGAAAAGGAAGAACCTAGATGAGAAGACATTGAAGTGTATTCTTCTTGGCTATGATGAGCACTCTAAGGGTTATCGTTTTATTGATCCATTGACCAAGAAGATACACATTAGTAGAGATGTAGTTTTTGATGAGGCTTTCACATCAGAAAACACATCAGATGTATACCTAGACCTTGTGGAAACTAAGGTTGATAAATATCCTTCATCAAAAGGTTGGAGGTCCTTCTTCATCTTATTCAACACCTCAGAAGAAGAATCCAAAGTGGTATACAAATACAATCAAAGACTCTAAGCTATCCAATCCACCATATTTGATATTGGATAGGCCTCGTACTCGCAACATGGCTCGACAAGAGAAAGCTGCAACAAAGAATACTGGGGTTGATGATCTGTGTCAATATTTTGAGGAACTTTATGTAGATCTAGAGAGAGATACAAAAGATATGGATATTGATAATGACAGGGTGTTTATGTCTTCAATATACGATCTTGAACCCGCATCAGTGCAATATGCTCTTGGTGAGCCTTAGTGGAAGGCCGCTATGGATGTAGAGTATAAGTCTTTGATGAAAAATAAAACTTGGAAGCTTGTCGATTTTCCATACGGAAAGAAGCCCATAGGCTGCAAATGGGTGTATAAAGTTAAGTATAAGGTAGATGGGACAATAGATAAGCATAAGGCCCGATTTGTTGCAAAGGGCTATGCTCAAAGAGAAGGCATTGACTACGAGGAAACTTTTGCACCTACTGCTCGGATGACAACCATTCAAGTTCTTTGTGCTATGGCAAGCACAATATGGGTGGAAAGTACACCAAATGGATGTCAAGAGTGCTTTTCTAAATGGTGATCTCCAAGAAGAAGTCTACATGACTCAACCGAAAGGATTTGAAGTGGAAGGCCAACAACAGAAAGTTTGCAAATTGGTAAAATCCTTATATGGTTTGAAACAGGCCCCTCGGGCTTGGTATATAAAAATGGATAATCACCTCCTATAGCATGGATTTAAGAGATGTCTGTCAGATGCAAACCTCTATTTTAAGAAATAAGGTTCTGAAATAGTGTTGCTTGTACTCTATGTTGATGATCTGCTCATTACAGGGAGTTCAAAAACTATGATCTCTATCGTCAAAAGAGACTTGTGTCAATATTTTGAGATGGCAGATCTCGAACTTCTCAATTATTGTCTTGGTATGGAAGTCAGCCAGAAGGAGCACTACATCAAAGTGTCTCAAAAAAATATGCCAAGACCCTATTGGAAAAATATCGCATGACCGATTGCAAGCCAATGTCAACTTCGATGGAAACAGGAATTCAGTTATCGCGATATGATGATTCACCTCAGGTAGATGGTACTCTCTATCAACAGTTGATTTGGAGTCTCATATATCTGACCAACACTAGGCCAGATATCGTATTTGCTATCAACTATCTTTGGAGGTTCATGCAGGAGCCTAAGACTACACACTGGAAAGCAACAAAGCGCGTTCTTCACTATGTCCGTGGCACAATGGAATATGGCCTAGAATACAAGAGAAACAACAAATTTTTCTTACAGGGATACACAGACTCCGACTATGCCGGATCATATGATGATCGTAAATAAACTTCAGGATATTTGTTTCATCTTGGATCTGGTCCTGTCTCTTGGCACAGCAAGAAGCAACAAGTGGTTGCTATTTCATCAACAAAGGCAAAATATCGCACCGCACGTGAAGCTGTGTGCGAAGTGGTATGGTTGCGTCGCATCTTGACAAGTATGGGTCTTCCATCAAAATCTTCAATACACTTGTTCTGCGACAACATGGGTGTTTTGAATCTTGTCAAGAATCCAGTACATCATGAAAGAACCAAGCACATTGACACACAATGTCACTTCATTCGAGACGAAGTTCCAAGGCACCGAATTCAGCTTCAGTACATTCCCACAAATGCTCAAGTTGCAGACATTTTCACTAAGGCACTTGCACGTGTCAAATTTGAATTGTTTCGTAGCTCTCTATGTATTTCAAAATAACGTAATGGTGGGATGTTAGTATAGCTAGAAGTTATTCAATTATCCAAATAATGTAATAAGGGGGGATGTTAGCGTATTTTGTCTATATTACATTATTTAGCTTACTGTTACAACTCTTGTAACAGTTCTGTTTACGTCGGTGCTATTCTTGGCATTGTAATCTCTATTTAATTTTCTTAATACAATGCCTCCATTAGTTCGCTGTTTTAACAATTTGAACTTGTTCCCTCCTATTTCTCATGAGCAATTCAAATCATCATGATGCAACAATAGTTGTTGTGGAAGTAAAAGCTTAAAAAAATGCTATTCCTCTAAAAATTAATTTTTTACTTTGGCCAAAAATGACCCTAATAGTGATACGAAAATGATTTCTAGTGAGCCATCATCCTAAGAGGAATTCCCCTAGATATAATGGCCTACCTTTTATTTGAGTGGAGGTGTACCCCTTCTCCTTAAATAAGGGTGTTGCATGCTTCTATTTGAAAGGGCACCAAGACAAAACAGAGAAAGCACATTTTCAAATTTCAAAAAGCGCATGTGCCAATTTTTAATCTCAACACAATTTTCTACTTGTTTTTGAGGATCTTTAGCATTATGAGATCATAATCCCTCCAAAATTGAATTTTGAAGGATTTTTTTGGAATAATCAAGGTATTTCTCTCTAATAATTTTAGAAAGATGAATGGTAAAAAATAGAATACTTTTTTTTTGTCCCTTATGCGGAAATGACTTATGAGACTTTGACGAGGAAATCGTCCTAGAATCCAAAAGAAAGATCAAAGGCTCTAAATGACATTTTTGCATGACAAAGTGAGGGGGCTCCATATTAGGTTTGATACCATTTTGGAATTCACAACTATATCCAAAAACAAACAAAATCAATTCATTCACTAAAATATTATACAATAAGCATAAAAAGATAAAAAAAGAAAGCCAAAGATAGAAATTTTGGGTGCTCTTGATCACCATAAATAATCACATTATTATCCATAAATAAGGATCACAACACTCTAATACAATGTATGAAGTGGTGGTAGGTATTTATATCGATATCAAAACCCTAATTACATAAACAAGTTTTATCTAAACTAACATAATAAGAGGACTTCAACTTAATTACAAGTTATAAGGTGAGTTTAACCATAACAAGATTAACCACAACCATAGGGATTACATAGTAAAATAATAAAATAGATTAAATATATTTGTCCAATGATTTCCCATAGGCCTATATAATATTGCATCATACAATGTTGGCATTGGTCATAAATCATATTACACTTTCAATAGTTTCAAATACTACTTAGTTTTTCTTTTTTTTGAACATTGCATGATGTAATAAATTTCTAACATTCTTCTCATTACATCATGTTCCAAACAGGGACATAAATATTAGACTAGGATAAACCTAATCCATACATTGCCAATCACTTGATTTACTAGGATATATTCATAGTTCGCCAAGTATTTAATGGTTCAAGGACTAGGACATATGCCATAATCCATGACTTACATCATCATGAACATGGATGCACTCAACTATTCACATTGGTGGGAATGACCTCACTAAACTCCCAACAAAGGATAGGGATAAACTCAATTATTTGTGATCTTACAAAAAATGTGATAGGGACACACAAACATACTATCCATTATCAAAGTTGTAAACAAAGAAACACACAACTATCAACAACTCTTATTATCACAAACACAAACAATTAGTCATAAATAATCAATCAAATTGGGCCTTACTAACTTATATCATCTTGTAAATAGAAATATACATAACTATTCACAATAAGTGTGGCATAGGGCTGCACTTTTTTTTATAACCAAGCATTATCTTTAATGGCAATAGACAATGCATTCTTTCTCACCTTCAAGAATTTGATGCTTGAAATGCTCCATTGCATAAATCTAATCTCATGCATGGGTCATATGTATGACCCCCAAATATAAATAATTGCTTGACTTTATTAACATAATTTTGAGGGATGTGTATCACCAATCATGTCTTGGAAGTACATATGATATGATTACAACACCTTTTTTTAAATTAACTCAAACAAATCTTCATGACACTTTTGTTTATGCATTCCGTTTCTTGATGGTTAACCCTTCAAAAAATATATAGCCTTTGTTTTTCATAAAGACATGTGACTTTTATATTTTATATTGATAATTATTAATAAAAAAGGACCGACATAACATTAAATATGTACCATTTTATTTATTTATTTGATAAACCCAAACTTTTATTTTTTATTATCTTTGAACAAGAGATTCACCTAAAACTCAAGTCATACTAAGACTTTGACACAAAACCAATTTTACCTTATGTTTTGCATCCATATACTTAGATTTCACAACTTTTATTTTTGCTCTTATCACTTACAAATAAACCACTTGAACCTTTTCTACATTACACTCAAGAGGCAAATACAATATATTATCAATGATCAAAACCATATATTGTTATTTTTCCTTAATGCTCTTTACCATTTATTGGATTTTTTTTGATTTTTTGATTTTGAGAACATGCTCCTTACCTTAGGGGATATAAGCAAAGCCTTCATAAAAAAATGCTTATCTATGTGGGTACTTAACCTATAATTTACTACTCTAATGAAAATAGAATTTGTTACTCCATCTAATAGGAATTACTCATTGCATTTATCTTAGAATTATGCTCCTACAATTATTACTTTTTGCTTATCTTTTAAAAATAAAATAACACCCACAATTATCTAAGTGTGTTGGTAGCATTGAATTAATGACCATGCTCTGTTCATGGAACTAAGAAGTCTTCACATTTTAAAGAACCATTTCAAGCAAACACATAACCTTCATCTCATATTATCTCACCTACCAAAGCCTCTAAAAAGTGTTTGCGCTCAACATGAATACAACCAATAATTTATGACATGACTAACTAGAAGAAACATAACAATACAATCTCTTTGATATAGACTATAGTATAACTTTTAAGACATCTCACTTTTGATACCACTTTCCACCTTAAAGAATAAGATAACATTTATAGAAATAAAAGACTAATTCTCTATCACTCCAACCATTTGTAAAGAATTTTGTTGCTTTTACCAAGATGTATTTAGATTAAATGTCTTTGGATTTTTAACAAGTTATAGATTTCTTTAATAAATAATATATACCTTCAACTCATTCTAAATGTTGCCTTAGTCCACTATGTTGTGCATTTTGGCACCTCCTTGCATGGAAAATATCTATAATATTTTTCACCAATCCAATTTTGTGCCCTTCAATTCAGTAATAAAGCAAGAGAGATGGCAAACCTCAATATGGACTTTGCACCAAATATTCATATTGCATAGCCCAGTCTCCCTTATAAATGACATCAATTCCTTACACAATCATTTTTATCCTTTGGAGGTGGTGAATGATCCAAACAAAGGGGGTGATGGATAGAGCTTAGAAGAAATGACCTCACATGTTCATGCATAATATTACTCCAAAGCAAAATTGATCATATCCCTTGTAGATTCTAGATTTGGGCCTTTGGGATTAAAATGAAGGCCTTGGCATGACAATCTTTATTCTTAATTAATATCACATGCGTTCTTGAAATGCTCCTCTTTGAAATATGCTCAAATCCAACTTTTACCAAGTTGCAAAACTAAATTCTCTTTTCTTTGTGCATCCTTCACAATGATTGCATATGCCTCCATTGCATTCTTCAATCTTGCACACATGTAACCCATCTCATCAAATTCAATAGTCATAGCATTACACAACAAAGCCACATTAGAAAATTATAGTAGAAATCACACAACAACTCGTATCAAGTACCCATGCCCATTCACTAGCAACTCTAATACCACTAATATCAATGGAACATAAATGATTTATTTTTTTCAAATGACAATACCTATACAATTTTAATTTCTAAATATGGACTCTATTAAACTCAACTAATATCCTATTAGACTACCACATATGTACCTATTCTAAGATGTGAAAATATCATCACTAACTTCTTAAATAAATTCTATCCTTCTTGGGTGAGTGGTTTCAACTACCAATCAATTATTTATCTTTTTTTTAAACACACTATATGATGTAATAAGTTCTTAATCTGACATGATGATGAACATGAAGGCAATTTATACAAGTTCTTATCTTTGACCTTGAATGATTTGATTAAGGAAATTCTATTTTTCTTCCTTAGAATACCTCATGACCATGAGAAGTCATGGTCTAATGATCCTTCAAATTCAATCCTTTGAAAAACATTAGAAGTTTTAGCATTAGTCATCCATTCCTCCTAGCTTACTTAATTCATACTAGAGTAGAGCAAGAGATAGTTTGAATAACAATTAAGTATTCATATTTCCTAGAGCAGCATCTACTACTAATATTTATTTTCCATTTTCTATTTTCAATCTCAAAAACATACCCTAATAATTATGTCAACCTCTTACTTTATTCTATATAAAACAATTCTTGATCCAAAAATTTGAGTTGCTATGATTATTTTTAATTGTAAAATGTATGCCCAACAAATAAGGTTCTTATTTATCAATTGCATGTAATATAGACCTATTTTCATTCTTATAGGTTGACTTGCCCAAATTTTTTCTAGAGGGTGACCATTTTGCATCATCATTGTACCAACACTTGTTCTTGATGTATCACACTCTACGAAAAATGATTTGTTGAAGTTTGAAGTAATCAAAATTGGAATTAAGCATAGTCTTTTTTAAAGCATTGGAAGACTACAAATATTATTCTATCCTAGTAAATGCATCTTTCTTGTAAGTGTTATCAAGGATAATGTAATTTCCCATAATTTTTATAAACTTCTTGTATTATCTCACGAGATCCATAAATATCCAAAGAATAGGATTTTTGGAGCTAGCCAATCTTGCATTGCCTAAATTTCTTTGGGATCAATATTTACACATTTTATATATACAATGTGACCCAAATGCTCCACTTAAAAATAACTATAGGAGCACTTGAGTTTGTTAAGCACCTATTTTCCATGCCACAAAAGCTCTTCTCAAGATTTCCTATAGATAAAAATATTATAGAAAAATATTTACTTTTCTCAAAAGTGGCCATAATACCAAATTTATGAGTCTTTGAAATGGGGAATTAGTAAGACAAAATAGTATAATAAAAAAACTTATAATGAGTAATATGAATTCCAAAATATATTTTGGGTATATCTTGCTCTTTAAATCTTACGATATGAAATCCTGATCTCAAATCGAACTTAGTGAAAAATTGAGCCCCCTATAGTTCATCCAATAAATCATAGATAATATGAATAGAAAACTTATCTTTGATAGTAATCTTATTGAGCAAACAAAAATATAAGCACATCCTCCATGATCCATCCTTCCATATGACCATTACTATTAATGATGAATAAGGGTTGGACATGGGTCTAATGATATCTTGTTATAAGATGTCATGTACCAACTTATTTTTCTAGTTTTCAATGGATGAGAATATTGACAAGGCTTGATAGTGGACGGATGGCTACTTGGAACTAAATGTATAACAAAACCATGAAATATTTTATGATGGAGTCAACTTTAACCTACATAGAGAAAGTTGTGTTACTATGCCCTTACCACCTTTGTGTAGAATGTTTTTGATTCAATGTGAGCCTACCGCTTTGGAAAGAGATGAATGTATCCTTTGGAACTTAATTAGCTTCACATTATCTAAGTCCATTTTATATATAATTTTAAGAGATTCATAGTTATGTCTCCCAATTGAGACATCCATTAGGAATTGAGGACTACAACTACACCTATTAAATCCATCACATACCAAGTTTATATCTATGTATAACTATCCATAGTAATTATGATATTTAATGCTTTTCCCATAAAATAAGTGTTCCCACTAGTGGCATTCAATAAATTGAAAATTTCCAAATTGTACATATATAGCCTCAACCTCTTTGCAACAACTCTACTAATAAAATTTTAAATACTATGAAAGATAATAAATATAGATACTTAATTTTTAGTAGATATTTGTACCTTGATGATTTGGTGAGTTTGATAACTGATAAGCCTAAATGGTCATCATCCTTTATTTCCTCAATTAGGTTTACCTCTTCGTCTTAACTTTTTACTTTCATATGGAGCCCTTTGATATTCCTTTTTTATGTCCATGTGTAAAGAATTCTTCTATCAACATGCTTGATCTATAGGATGCTTTGAATTACAGTTGAAATAGAAATACCTCATTATCCTATCTTCCTCTCTTAGGTTGAATTATATTCTTCTTGTATTACAGTCTCTCTGTGATAGACACATTCATACATTGAGTTAGTTTTTTTTTTGTCTTCACCAATCTATTTACCTCATGGTTTGTACAAGGATTATGTATGTCTAGTTCCCTTTGATATCATACTTAAGTTATTTCTACATGCCAAATGTACCTTTCCTAGATCCAAATCCTATAAGCTCAAAGTGATCAGGAATTTTGTAGCATATTTTTAGATCTACTAATCTAGTTTGTAATAGCCTTAATGCATAAGAGGATGAACAAATATTTTTTAATTTTTTTAAAAATATAGTATTGAATTATGTCTATGAAGGTTGACAACCCTTGCTACAAATATCGATGTTGGTATTTAGTTAGAGGTAGTTGGGTTCAATTGTAATTGAGGTGATTACTAATGACATATCCTCTCTCTTGTATATAAGATATATTTTTTTGTGTGGAAAACATCCTAGAAGGGATGCCACTTTCGGGTAAGACCCAAGGAGGTAGGGGTATCTCTTCCGCCAAAATCACCCAGGGCTCGCACCTGGCCTACCACCTTTGACATACTCAAGGAGAAAACCTAAAACAACAAAAAACAAGAACACACAAACACAAACACAAACACAAACACACAAAAATATTAAAAGAATAAAAAATAAAAAATATAAAAACTTGCTCCTTGAGTGTGTCAAAAATATAAAGCACAACCAAACACACACACAATAAGATTAAAAAAACACAACACCAACCACACAAAAAAAACACAAGAACAACATAACAAAACACACACAAAACAAAAAACAACAGAATGCTACAAAGACACAACCAACAAAAAAAAGAAAAAACAAAAACAACCAAAACCTAAATAATAATAATAATAAAAATAAACAACCAACAACAGACAACAGAGAAAAATAAAAACATAGAAAACACTCACACACCAAAATACAAAAATACCAATTAACACAAACATACAAAAACACAAGCACAAGAACATCAAAAACACAAGAACAACAAAAAACACAAAACAACAAAAACACAAGAACAACAAAAAACAACACAAAAAACACAAAAACAAAACAACACAAAAAACACAAAAACAAAACAACACAAAAAAGTACACACATAAATAGAAAAGAAAAAATAAAAAATAGAACACAACAATGATCTTTCTAGACCAAAAGACTATTACGACAAGAATCAACAGAGGAAAAAAAGAAAGATTAGTTTGAGCTAGGGAACTAAAAGACCCTGATCGAACTAAAGAGAAGCAAAAATAAAGCAAGAAGAAACTAGGTAGCTTCAGAACTGGAGCCATCCAAAGAAATGATAGAAAGAAGAGCTTTCCTTATTTGTGAAGCCCACCATCTAGGAGGGTGGCCATAACAAGTAAGATCCCCCTTTTCCAAAGCCCAATTAGCTAAAGCGTCAGTACTCTTATTCTGATCTCTGACCACATGATTGTAATCAACTTTCAAAAATACCATCTGGATTAATTGAATCTTCTCAATTATTATTTTTATCCTCCAATCAACCTTATGATTCTTAGGAGTCTTCAAAATATTAACCATGAGGAGAGTCAGACTCAACTAGAACCTTTTCCCATCCAACCTTAGTAGCCTCTTGAAGGCCTCTAAGGATACCATACCCCTCAACAAGGTTATTGGATAGAATACCCAAATTCTCAGCAAAAGTAAAAACTAAGGAGTCATCTAAAAGTCTACCAATTCCTCCCGCACTAGCTTTTCCAGGGTTCCCTCTAGAGGCTCCATTAGTATTGACTTTTCCAAAATCCTTAGGAGGAGGTTGCCAATTCCTTGTTCTATCCATCTTGCAATTACTCACATTCCCTTTAAGCTAGTTTCTCTTAGAATATTAAAGCTTCAGTATTTGCATCATTTGATCCCATATTTGGTGGGAGTTTTGGGGGTGATTAAGGAGTTGATGGACTAATTCAACTAAGTTGGCAATGGTCTTTTTCCAGATGTAATGAATATCCTCACTTTCTTGATTAAAAAACTGGATATTCCTTTTTTTTTTATTTGTGGAAAACATCCCAAAAGGGATGCCACTTTCGGGTAAGACCCAAGGAGGCAGGGGTATCCATTCCGCCAAAAACACCCGGGACTCGGACCTGGCCTACCACCTTTGACATACTCAAGGAGCAAACAAACACACAAAACCAATTTAAAAATAAGTAAATAACAACAAAAATAATAAAATAAAATAAAAAACATGCTCCTTGAGTGTGTCAAAAACAAAAGCACAACCAAACACGCACAATAAGATAAAAGAAACCACAACACAAACCACATAGAAAAACACAAGAACCACATAACAAAACACAAACAAGACAAAAACAACAGAACACTACAAAGACATAACCCAAAAAAAACATGAAAAATAAACACAACCAAAACCTAAAAAAAAAATAAAAAAATAAAAATAAAAAACAACCAACAACAGACAATAAACAAAAACAAAAAACATAGAAAACACTCACACATAAAAACACGAAATAACACAAACAAAGAGAAACCCAAGAACAAGAACGAAAAAAACACAAGAACAATAACAAAAAACATAAAAAAAAAAAAACAAAACAACAAAAACACAAGAACAACAAAAAACAACACAAAGAACACAAAAACAAAACAAAACAAAAGAACCCACCCACCTTAAAAAACTAAACAAAAAAAAAAAAAAAAAAAAAAAATGAACAAAACAATGACCTATCTAGACCAGAAGACTATTAAGGCAAGAATCAACAGAGGAAACAAAATAAAGAATAGAATGAGCTAGGGAACTAAAAAAAACTGAATGAACCAAAGAGAAGCAAAAAAAAAAACAAGAAGAAACTAGGTACCTTCAGAACTGGAGCCATCCAAAGAAATGATAGAAAGAAGAGCTTCCCTAATTTGAGAAGCCCACCATATAGGAGGGTGGCCATAACAAGTAAGATCACCTTTGTCCAAAGCCCAATTAGCTAAAGCATCAACACTCTTGTTTTGATCTCTGACCACATGATTGTAATCAACTTTCAAAAATCCCATCTGGATTAACTGAATCTTCTCAATAATTCTTTTTATTCTCCAATCCACCTTATGATTCTTAGAAGGAGTCTTCAAGAGATTAATCATAAGTTGAGAGTCGGACTCAACTAACACCTTTTCCCATCCAACCTTAGTAGCCTCCTGAAGGCCTCCGAGGATACCATACCCCTCAGCAAGGTTATTGGAAAGAATACCCAAATTCTCAGCAAAAGTAAAAACCAGGGAGCCATCTGAAAGTCTACCAATTCCTCCCACACTTGCTTTTCCAGGGTTCCCTCTAGAGGCTCCATCGGTATTGACTTTTCCAAAATCCTTAGGAGGAGGTTGCCAATTTCTAGTCCTATCCATCTTACTAATACTCACATTCCCTTTAAGTTGGTTGCCCTTAGAAGATTTAATCTTCAATATTTGCATCACTTGATCCCATATTTGGTGGGAGTTTTGGGGGTGATTAAGGAGTTGATGGACTGATTCAACTAAGTTGGCTATGGTCTTTTGCCAAATATAGTGAATATCCTTCCTATCTTGATTAAAAATTTGGTTGTTCCTTTCATTCCAAATATTCCAAAGAAGAATGGTAGAACCCATCCAAACTAACCGCCTAATAAAATGATCAACACCCTCTTGATTAGGCCAATCCCTCCAAAGTTGTTCAAAAGTAAAAAAATTGGACCACTATAAGCCAAGTAAAGTGGCCATTCTCCTCCATAGCTCGGAGGCTAAAGTACACTCAATAAAAATATGGTTGATATTTTCTACATTCTCTTCACACATTTCACATCTAAAAGGGCCATGAAAACCACGCTTCATAAGTTGCTCACCGGTAAGCACCCTACGATGCAATAAAAGCCAATTAAAGAACCTCACCTTAGGCCAGAGCTTTTGAGCCCACAATCGAGAAAATATGTCAGAAGAATGGTTGGGATTATTATGGCATAAGGTCAAATAACCTTGAGCAACTGAATACTCACCCTTAGTAGTGTTGTTCCATCCAAAACAATCTTTTTCATGGGACCAAGAGAGGGATCTCATATGAAGGATGCCTTGGATATCTTGTCTTTGCCTTTATGGGATTTGAATAGGCCAGTCCTCAATAGGGATCCAATATCTACCAACCTTTGAATTACCGAGTATGGTACCGACAGTAATTAGCCACCTTTATCCAATTAGCTCGGTGAAGCTCCTCCATCCAAGGCCTCCAATCGGGAAGCCGAGTTATCAAAGGCTTGTGACCATCCCAAGAATCTGTCCAAAAATTTGCATGTTGACCATTATGAATGATCCAAAATAATTTTTTCTTTATCAAATCCTCACCGAGTCTTAAGAACTGCTAAAATGGGAGAACCTTTGGTAGGAAGTTGATAGCGAACAAGGTCTTCTAGGACTTTTGTTCTCAGCATATTTAGCACGGAGATTATTGGCCCAAAGAGCATTGGGGTTATGCAACATCCTCCAATATAATTTAGCAGCTAAAGCTTTGTTGTTATTAATTGAAGACCGGAATCCTAACCCCCCTTCACTCTTAGGAAGACATAAAGTATCCCATTTCACCAAGGCCCATTTTCTTTTCTCCTTAGTACCACTCCAAAGGAAACGATGACTGATTTGATCCAATTCTCGAAGAACAACCTTTGGGATATTCAAAATGGAAGAAACATAAATAGGAATAGCTTGAAGGACTGATTTTACCAAGGTGATTCTACCCCCAGAAGAAAGCCACTTGTTGGTCCACTTTCCAATTTTCTTCTTGACTTTGTCCAACAACCAATTCCAATATTTATTTTTCTGCCTTTGAATATTTATGGGAATACCTAAATAAGTGATTGGAAGAGAGGTCTTCTTATATCTTAATTTATCCAAGACCATGGATTCCTGTCTAGCAGAGCGGTGAAAGAAAATAACTTTAGATTTGTCTTCATTGATCAACTGCCCAATAGCCTTAGAAAAATAGCTAATGATTTGCTTAATATTAGAAGCTTCCTTAACTATAGCTTTACCTAAAAGAGTAGAGTCATCCACAAATTGAAGATGAGAGATAGGTCTAGCTCCATGAGCAATGGTAACTCCCTCAAGGGTTTTGTTTTCCCTCTTTTTGGTTATAGTCCTACCCAAGCATTCAACAAGAATGATGAATAAATAAGGGGATAGCGGGTCACCTTGCCTAATACCTCTAGAAGCTAGGAAATACTGAGAAGGCCTGCCATTGATAAGAACTAAGTAGGAAACTGAAGAGATACATCCCATAATCCAATCCATCCAATCCTTAGAGAAACCAAATTGCCTCAAAACTTTGATAAGGAAGTGCCAATCCACTCTGTCATAAGCTTTGGATAAGTCTAACCGAATGAACATGGAAGGAGAATTTTGCATATCCATGGAATGGATGGCTTCTGAGCAAGAACTATCTCATCTACTATTTGACGTCCTTCCACATAACCCCCTTGCTCTGGGGAAATAATCTTATGCAAAAGAGGCTTCAACCTTTCTGCCATGATTTTAGTAATGATTTTGAGAAGAACATTACATAAAGCAATAGGTCTAAAAGCTGAGATATGATCAACCTCTTGAGCTTTTGGAACAAGAGTAATATAAGTTTTATTGATAACCTTCAAAATTTCTTTGGCTTTCCTGGCTTCTTCCACCACCTCTAATAAATCAACATGAAGGATATCCCAGAACTCTTGGTAGAACTCAATGGGAAAACCATCGGGACCTGGGGTTTTCCCTTTTTGCATTTTAAAAACTACTTGTTGAAGCTCATTGATAGTAACAGGAGCAGTCAAAATAGAGTTCTCCTCAGAAGTGATAAGAGAAGGGATTGCTTGAAGAACATTTTGTTGTGAAGCTGAGTCAAGAGGAGTAGCAGCAAAAATATTGGAAAAGTAATCAACAACAATAGAGTTCATGCCATCCCAAGTATAAACAACATCTCCAGAATCTGATTTTAAGGAAGAAATAAAGTTGTGAGATCTTCGAGCTAGAAGAGATTTGTGGAAGAAATTTGTGTTTCGATCTCCTTCTTTGAGCCATTGAATTCTAGATTTTTGCTTCCATAAGATTTCTTCTCTTTTTTCCCATTCCTCAAGCTGAGTTGTGAGTTTAATTTCATCTGCACTTCTCTTCTCTGTGAGGCCATCTAAATGGATTTTCTTATTCAAATTTTCAATATGAGCAATAACTTCATGTTTTTTTATGAACATCCCCAAACTCTTTCCAGTTCCAAGTCTTGATTTTGGATTTAATGTATTGCAGTCTTTTGGCAAAATAGAACATCTTAGTCCCATGCCTAGGTTTACCTTCCTTCCACCATTGTTGCACATGAGGTCTGAAGGAAATGTCTCTAAGCCACATTAATTGAAAATGAAAAGGAGAGAAACTCACATTGGTTTTCCACATTTCCACCATGATCGGCCAATGATCCGAACCAACATTATTAAGAGTCTTCACTTTAGGAATGTGACCATGGATTAAGAAATTTTTAGAGAGCAAAAACCTATCCAATCTCTCCATTATACAAGCTAAGCCTTGCCTTCTGTTAGACCAAGTCATAAGGCCATTATCCGGTTGGATATCCACAAGATGGAGGTTTGCAATATATTCGCTCATGAGGTCAGTGCTTTTGTCCAAATTTCTATTTCCCCCCTTTTCTCATCCAGAGAGAGGATGGTATTGAAATCTCCTCCGATCAAGATCCAAGATTTAGGAAAATGAGAGATAATATGAGTAATATCCTTCCACTATCTTCTTTTTTCCTCCAAAGAAGTCGGAGCATAAACAGTAATGCAGAGCATAATCTGGTTGGAATGTCTACTTTGAATAGCTATAGCCAACAAACCCCAACTGCCAACCATATGGTGAATAACTACCTCTTTTGGGTCCCAAAGACAAGCAATGCCACCCGAAGTCCCTTGGGAGCCGAGGGAAACCACTTTTCCAGTGGCCAAATTTTCTTGGCAATTAAGTCCATATCCTCCATTGACATCTTTGTTTCTTGAAGGAAAACAAGATGTGGATGATTTATCTGAATCATTCTTCTAATTTCATTTTGTTTTGAAAGACTCCCTTTGAGTCCTCTAATATTCCAAGTGATGATCTTCATTAATACCAGGGCTAAAAAATTTGGGAAGGGCATTAATCTTACCTTCCTCTACAAGCTTTTCACCTTCTTTTACCATATGATATTGATTGGTCTTGCGACCTACTTTTTGATTAGAATCCATCTTCAATTTTTTTCCCTATTTCTTGACTTATTCCAATTGAATCTGAGATGGCTTCTAACCTTGAAGAATGCTCGTACACAGCCAAAATTTTACTAGATGGTTCAACGGAGTCTATATTGGGACCTGCATTATTTGAAGTTTTGACATTTGAAATATTGTTTTTCTTGTGTAAATTTTCTCCTTTTTTTCTGTTGAAAACCTTTGATTTGTTGGTTTGTCTCTGAGTTCTTCCCTTCATATTTAAATTGTGTTTCTAAGATTTCAGTTTCCATTATTTCCTCTTCCTCACTTGGGACATCATTTGTGGAAAGGATTTCAAACATATTAGCAGATGACTTTGATTGATCCTTCATAACTGGTTTTTTCTAAGTGTTCTTCTTCTTAGGTATTTGGAAACCTGCTGAGTTTATATCTTCTTTCTTTTGATCAGGAATTTTATTTGGGCAAGCACTGGCCAAATGACCATATTCATGGCAAATTCTACAATGAAAAGGAATGTTCTCATAGTCCACTACTTGCTCCCAAGTGTCTTCCCCAAATTGTAATGTGATCTTTTTAGGTAGGGGTTTGTCAAAATCCATTAAAACACAAATCCGAGCATAAATAATATGTTCAAAATTTTGAGTACAATCAACGAGTCATCATAAAAGTTCCTAAAGAGTTTCCAATTGAAGAAAAAATAGTAGGATTCCAAAATTCAATAGGGAGGCCAAAGAGTCTAACCCACACGGGAGCTATAGAAGGCATCTCTTCTTCGGCTTTAAATTTAGTATGCCGGGGCTTCATGAAAAGCCCTGCCCTTCCAAAAAACCAAGGACCCCCTTGAAAAGTTTTCTCTCTATCTTCATTATTAGCAAATAAAACAAGAAAATAACCATTTGGATAAATAGAGATTTGTAACTCACCTTTAGTTTTCCAGCTTTTTGCAGCCCAGACTTTGAAAGCGAGATAGACTCAGACGAAAACCCACGAACCGACAAATTAGTCCTCTTTTTTCCAAATCTTCAATGCCAATCTGAATGTTACCCATATCAAGCTTAACAATAGGAGTTCCATCAGCTGCTTTAAGACATCCTGACTCCGTTTTCCTGGGATCAATATTAGGCATTCTTAGAGGTTTATGGGAAGCCCTAATATTGATATTAGCATTGGGCTGAGGCTGTCCACCATGAAGGGCATCCCTAAAATTCATTTTTGGGACTGAGTCTTCGAAATTCTTACCCTTGACAGGGGTTTTCATAGTAGAATTATTTTGTGGGTGCACCTTAGCACCAGATTCACTTGAGATATGAGCCATTTTTTGATCAACTACTTGAAACTTGTTTCGTGATCTCTTTAATCCTTGCCCTAGACGTCGTGGAAAGGTATGGTTTTCACTTTTCTTTTGTGCAACAAATTGGAAGCCATTGTCACTCAAGTTCACAGTATGATCTGTTGAAAGATAAATTTCTAACCCATCTTGTATCCCCTGCAACATTTCTTGCTAAAATATTGAGCATAAACCACAAAAATATTATCTAGGGCCCGAAGGCCCTAAAAACCAACCTCTGGAGCTGCTTGCACTCAACCCAGATGAAACCCTCGCATAGCCACTTGCCAAATATCTCGTTCACACATAGGGATGCGCTAGGATCTATGTTGCTCCAAATGATATGAAAATTGGTGGAGATGTTCTAGGGTTTTTCAGGCATCTACCCTCAAAATTTTAGCTCAATCCGAGTCCGGATGAGTGAGATATGGCCGAAACGAGTTCGATAGTTTGGGCAGTCCTACGAAAAACGTCTAATCAATTTTGCAAATGAAAGTTTATTCGAAGCATGGTGGTCTTGGTATGAGGAGACTCAACCTAGTTAATAGTGTTATGGCATCCAAGGTGGGATGGAGAGTTCTAAGGGATGGTCAGACTCTTTGGGTAAGGATTCTTAAATAAAAATATCTTGATAGCCAAGAGGATACTCGGCTATTCCTTTCATTCCATATATTCCAAAGAAGAATGGTAGAACCCATCCAAAATAATTGCCTAATAAAATGATCAACACCCTCTTGATTAGGCCAATCCCTCCAAAGTTGTTCAAAAGTAAAAATATTGGACCACTATAAGCCAAGTAAAGTGGCCATTCTCCTCCAAATATTAGAGGCTAAAGTACACTCAATAAAAATATGTCTGAGAGTTTCCACATTCTCTTCACACATTTCACATCTAAAAGGGCCATGAAAACCATGCTTCATAAGATGCTCCCTAGTAAGCACCCTGTGATGCAATAAAAGCTAAGTAAAGAACCTCACCTTAGGCCAGAGATTTTGAGCCCACAACTGAGAAAATATATCAGATGATTGGCTGGGATTATTATGGCATAAGGTCAAATAACCTTGAACAACTAAATAATCACCTTTAGTAGTGTTGTTCCATCCAAAATAATATTTATCATGGGACCAAGAGAGAGATCTCATATGAAGGATGCACTGGATATCTTGTATTTACCTTTATGGGATTTGAATAGGCTAGTACTCAATAGGGATCCAATATCTACCAACCTTTGAATTACCAGTATGGTACCGACAATAATTACCCACATTTATCCAATTAGCTCGGTGAAGCTCCTCCATCCAAGGCCTCCAATCGAGAAACTGAGTTATCAAAGGCTTGTAACCATCCCAAGAATCTATCCAAAAATTTACCTGTTGACCATTATGAATGATCCAAAATAATTTTTCTTTATCAAATCCTCACCAGTCTTAAGAATTACTAAAATGGGAGAACCTTTGGAAGACAATTGATAGCGAACAAGGTATTTAGGATTTTTGTTCTCAAAATATTTAACACAAATATTCTTGGCCCAAAGAGCATGGGGTTATGCAAAATTCTCTAATATAATTTAGCAGCTAAAGCTTTGTTGCTATTAATAGCAGACCGGAATCCTAACCCCCTTCATTCTTAGGAAGACATAAAGTGTCCCATTTCACCAAGGCCCATTTTATTTTCTCCTTAGTACCACTTCAGAGGAACCGATGATTGATTTGATCCAATTCTTGAAGAACAACCTTTGGGATATTCAACATGATAGAAACATAAATAGGAATAGCCTAAAGGAATGATTTTACCAAGGTGATTCTACCCCCAGAAGAAAGCCACCTATTGGTCCACTTTCCAATTTTCTTCTTGAATTTGTCCAACAACCAATTCCATTTTTTTCTGTCTTCGAATATTGATGGGAATACCTAAATAAGTGATTGGAAGGGAGGTCTTTTTATATCTTAATTTATCCAAGACCATGGATTCATGTCTGGAAGAGCAGTGAAAGAAAATGACTTTAGATTTGTCTTCATTGATCAATTGCCCGATAGCCTTAGAAAAATAGCTAATGATTTACTTAATAATAGAAGCTTCCTTAACTGTAGCTTTACCTAAAAGAGTAGAGTCATCACCATATTGAATATGAGAGAGAGGTCTAGATCCATGAGCAATGGTAACTCCATCAAGGTTTTTGTCTTCTTTCTTTTTGGTTATAGCCCTACCTAAGCATTCAATAATAATTATGAATAAAGAAGGGGATAGGAGGTCACCTTGCCTAATACCTTTGCAATCTGAGAACAACTGAGAAGGCCTACCATTGATAAGAACTAAGTAGGAAAATAAAAATATACATCCCATAATCCAATCCATCCAATCCCGAGAGAAACCAAATTGCCTCAAAACTTTGATAAGGAAGTGCCAATCCACTCTATCATAAGATTTGGATAAGTCTAACCGAATGAACATGGAAGGAGATTTTTGCATATCCATGGAATGGATGGCTTCCTGATGGAAGCACGAGATTCCGAAAGCAAAAGGAAAACTATAACTATGCAATATAAGACGAAATGTAACGCTTTAATCCTATGCACAAAAACAAGGAAAGGAGATAAATTGGAGACGAAAGAAAAGATGTAAGGAAATCACAGCCCTCTTTATTCAAATTTCTTATCCTCGGTTACATAGACGTCTCCTCCCTTTTTAGGGGCTAGGAGCGTTAAATTGGTCTTTGTTACAATTTGTGACTTAGTCTTCCTCCTTCCGCATGCCCACGTTTGGAATGGGCGGGCCAAATGTTGCCGCCGCTTGCGTTGGTAAGGTAGACTCCTCGCCGCTCCTCTAATGCTGCAACTCTGCACTCAAAGAAACAAACAAGAAAGTCGGTAGCACCTGTGTATGAAAAATAAAAGATGAATCTAACGATGGTTGAAATGAATCTAAATGAAATGAAAAACTTGACAAAAGCATAAACATGAAACTAAAAGAAATACCACGATTATGAAAGCACAAATCGCCCATAAGTGAACTAGCGACACTTCGTCGCTCAAAATGCTCCTTCTCTGTATATCCTTTGGGTGAGGAAACTCACCATTTTATAGACCCAAGGGGTCTCTTTGAATTAACATGCAAAAGTGTTTCTTTGCATGAATGCTTTTGTTTGTGAAGAGAAGACTTCTTCTTGATCAAGGGCTTCTTAACTGCCTCTGTGCATGTCTTTGTGTGTTTTAGAAAAACTCACTTGCACTCCTATGTCATGCATGAAAAGCTGAGTGGTAGTTCTGAGTTGTCATGCGCTGAGGTCTGACTTTTTGCTGGTCAAACCTGGCATTCGTCCCACCCAGAGCGAGCGCTAGTAATCGTCCCTGGGTGAAACGAGTACAAATCCATACTCGTCCTTGGGTAGGACGAGTACAAATTCGCACTCGTCCCTGGGTGGGACGAATAAGAAATAAAGTGTCTAAAAGGTGCCAAACTGATTTTTGACTTGCAAAACTGCTGTGTAAGTGGTTAGAACCACTGTTTAACCTCTGGGGGCTACCCTAGGGGCTGTGTGTGTTAATGTGATCAGTGTTTGTAGTCACATAATCGGATTGGTGCTGTTTTGGTGTCTACAGATGCCCCTTTTTGGGAAGCGTTGTGCATGGCACAACGCCGAGCAAAAATAGATAACCAAAGCACTAATGATTAGGGTTTCTCAGTAACCTAACCAACTCTTGATGCCCCAAGCATGGAAAGGGCATGCATTCTTGAATCCTTGCTTCTGACGAGCTAAGGAATTTGATTTCAAGTATTAACCTGTTTTGGTGAGGTGTGACTTGAGCTTGGACATTGATCGAGTCATGAATAGGCAAAGGGCGCAACCTTTTATCCACGGGGGAACCTTGTGTTCATGCTTCGGGAATGCCAAGTGTTTGATCAATTTTGTGATAATTGCTTGTTTGCTGCCCCAAGCAGGAGCGTGATTGTCTTTGTCAATGATTCTTTGAATACATGCCATTGCCTTGATTGGGTGTGTTTTTGTTGATTGGTGACTTAAGTGTGACTACCCCCTCAAGCGACGAATCGATGAAGGAATGACTGACATGAGAAAAGCGACGAGTCGCTTGACCCAAGATGACTTAAGTGAGGGTGCCTTCGGATGTTGTCCGTTGAATGCGCGAGCAATTTCTCAATTTTTTTGTGGACCTATTTTTGGTGGGTGTGAACCCATTTTGGGATGCCATTTGGGGGTAACATTGGCGAAAATCCGTCTTCCCGTGGAGCGGTCCGGCTATGGTAGCCTTCTTGGGGAGTAGGATAACGACAAGGTAGACCCCGACATCAATTTTCTAATGCGAAGAGGTTAAGTGCAAGAGCACTTTTGTCCGGCAATTTTTAGTGTTTTTGTTGGCATTTGTCATTTTTATATTTTGGTTGTTTTGTTGTGTTTGTTTGTTTTTTTTTTTTTATATTTTGGTTGTTTTGCGTGTTTTTATGTATGTGTTTGATGTATGCAGAGGCGATTATGAATGTGATGTTTTTAATTTGTATGATGTATGGATAGGGAATGAATGAAATGAGGTGTTGATGATGTGTCGATGCACCATAGATTGTACAAGATTTGACTGACTTGCTATACTAATGGGATGACTTTGTGAAATGACTTTGCATGTGAAAACTTTGTTTTTGTATTTTGCATATATTTTGATGGTGATGTACGGAATAAAATGTGACAGTTGTTTTTAAAATGTAGTTAAGCTTTTCTTAGATTCAGATATTTTAACTAACTAGCCAAGACTGTACATTTATCTCGCAAGACTTTTGAACAAGGTATAAATTCGACTTGAATTTAACCAAGTTATTTCACATCCCTGTGTGTGCAATTGAGTTCGTTTATGTGTTATTCATCAGGATACCGCCAATGCCAGATGAGCTTTCAACCGAACCTGTCATCGAGGATCACCTAATTAGCTCCACTAACTCCTTTATTGTATTTAGTTAGATTAATCTGCGATGCTATCTAGGATACCATAAGCTAGCTCATCCACATGCAAACATTGATCTATACACAAGTTAATGTGACAGATATATCGTCATGCGGGAGGTTTACTATCAGTGATCGATAGGCTATCAACCAAACCGATGCTTGAAGCTTGCCTCATGACTCGTCGAAATGCTGAGAATTCCAGGGATTCAAGTTCGACTCCCTTCTTTTCTTCAATTGTATTGGGATACTTGCTCTTTATAGTGATAAGATCACTGTTTATTTTGTTTTATTGATGTTTTTTTTTTTTTTTTTTTGAGCAAGGGATTTGAATATGGAGTGACGAGAATCACTATTGTTTGTGCCTTTTGATGTGTGCACTGTAGGATGTCAATTTTGAATGTTTTGACGTTTTGCAAATTTTTGATGTTTTGCAACTTTTGAGAACTTGGGATTCATGGGGAATTGGGTAGGGAGGATGCTTGTCCTTTTGCCAACTCTCAGCATTCCTAGGGTCATTCGCACGGGGGATAAGCAAGATAGTCGTTTCGCTTATGGTGACCTGGATTACGGTGCAGGTTTCATCTTTCGTTCACACAACTTAGGAATTATTTTATGTGTGTTAATTTGTGTTGGGATGCTACGTAACAAGGTGTGATCCAAGTAAAACTTTCCCGTGTAAAATCTGTTTAACTGTGTACAGTTTTTGGCTAGAAATTTAAAGACATCTGAATGACGAAAACCCTATATACATTAGGAAACAATCGACTATGCTAAAATAAAAAGGTGATATGCTTGATGTATGCGTTTATGAAAATGGATTTGAGGTGGAAATGATGGAATTGCCAAGTAATGACAGCCTATGGTGCTTTTGACTTGTATGACCTATCGAAGTATGCAAGGGATGGATGCAATGTTTAATGCAACCTATATTTTTGTATTTTGATTTTTATGAAAATGCATGCAAATGTTTTGGTGATTTCATTTTTTTTTTTTATGAGAATGTATGGAAAATGCAAATGTTTTTGTGATTTTGTTTTTTTATGAGAATGCATGTAATTGAAATGCAATTGTTTTTGTGATTTTGATTTTTGTTTTTTTTTTTTTTATGAGTATGCATGGAATTGAAATGCAATTGTTTTTGTGATTTTTGATGATTTTATGAGAATGCATGGAATTGAAATGCAAATGTTTTTGTGATTTTGATTTTTGTGTTGTTTTTGTTGATTTTTGAATACTTAGGTTGACCAAGCGGTTATGGTAACTCTTGGAGCTTTTGGGTTGACCAAGCGATTGTGGTAATCCTTGGAGCTTTTGTCTTGACCAAAGGGTTTATAGATACCTTTGGGGCATTTAGGGTTTGACCAAGCGATTATGAAAATCTTTGGAGCTTTTAGGGTGACCAAGTGATTGTGATAATCCTTGGAGCTTTTTTGGGATGACCAAGCGATTGCGATAATCCTTGGAGCTTTTTGGGATGACCAAGAGATTGCGATAATCCTTGGAGCTTTTGGGATGACCAAGAGATTACGATAATCCTTGGAGCTTTTGGGGATGACCAAGAGATTGCGATAATCCTTGGAGCTTTTTGGGATGACCAAGAGATTGCGATAATCCTTGGAGCTTTTGGGATGACCAAGAGATTGCGATAATCCTTGGAGCTTTTGGGATGACCAAGAGATTGCGATAATCCTTGGAGCTTTTGGGATGACCAAGCGATTGCGATAATCCTTGGAGCTTTTGGGATGACAGTGTATTTGGTTTGGTGACCAAGGATTGCGATAATCCTTGGAGCTTTTGGGGTGACCAAGAGATTGCGATAATCCTTGGAGCTTTTGGGTTGACCAAGAGTTTGAACAACTTGGAGCTTTTGGTTTGACCAAAGGGTTTATGGACACCTTTGGAGCGTTTGGTTTGACCAAAGGGTTTATGGACACCTTTGGAGCATTTGGTGTAACCCACTGGCTCTTCAAGGAATAGAGGTACCCCTAGCGTGATGATCTTTGTGCACCGGATCTGGCTCTGTAGGAATTGGCACGAATGGATCGGCCTTATGCATGGATAGGAGGGCAAGGTCTGCCTTCGGCACTGATGGTGCTATGATATCTCTGGGTGGAAGGTGCTCGCGATCTTCCCAAAGGAGTGGGATCAACATGTGATGCCAGTGGGCTGGGTCTATGCGCCACTCATGCCCTAGTCTTATGCCTAGTTGGGCCATTAGTTCGTCATGGGTGACAGGGTGATTGTGTCGTCGTGCATGATTGAGATAAGCCATCTCAGTTTCATCTTCGTAATCATTGTCAGTGATCCAAAGGCCCTCGTTGGCCTCGATAGCTATCTGCGACATGTTAAGCTCTTCTTGTTCGAGCAGATTGATGTGGTCCTCATGGAGTTGTTTCACGCTTTGCGGGGGGACCTAATTTTTTGGCAATGGCACGGGCTCGATGGGAGCCTCCAAAGGGAGTAATGTTAGGAGAATTTTGTGATGCTCATCCATCGGGACCACCTGTGAATTAATGTTGTCGGACTCGAATGGGTCCCATGGCACTATTGCATATGGTCGACTCGTCTTTGGCGAGAGAGTCAAGCTCATCAAAATCTGGTGATTCTAAGATATGGAAGACCTCATCATCAGGTAGCTCTACAACTAGGGGTTGATCCTCTTTGAGAGGAGTTTCACGTGAGTTGGGCTTTTGGGGCCCCAAAATCTTGGTCTCTACCGACTCTAAGTGCTTGGGCGAGTGCATTGCTTGTATCGAGGGATTTGAGCTCCTCTGCTTTGATTTGTTCCCGTTGCAAGTTGTGGGAAACTTGATGCCTTGAGAGGGATGACTGAATAGCACCCCCATGCTTTGGTATTTCATTTTAGTCCACTCTTTTTCTAGCTCAGGTTCCTCAGAGGCTTCTTGAAGAATTTTTGGGGGTGGTCCATGAACCTGGGTGGGCGCTTGAAGAAGGCACCCGTCATTGGTCTTAGGATTGGCCTCCCGCTCAAGTCTAGGAGGCGTCGAGGGCAACGTTTGATAAGGTCGTAGAGACCTGTCTTGCACCCAATTGTGTTTCTCATAATGTTTTGTCTTATGCATGCGAGGGGTTGGAGTCTTCGCCCGCATAGTGTGTTGTAACAACTCATCCTCCTGGCGCTGAAGGCACTCTTGATTTAAAAGATATTGTTGCTCTAACTGTTGTTGTTCCAGCTCAAGTATCGTGAGTTGCATCCGACGTGCAATATGCTTGGCGGATTCTAAGATAGTTGGTCCTGTCGTCTCATGTCTAGAAGGCCTAGATGCCTCTCCTAGATATCTATCTCGGTCATGGTGATCCGAGATCTCTATAGGTCGCCTCCCTCTCGTTGGGGGTAGCGGCATTCCCCTGAGGCTTTGGCCTCAATAGGTAATCCTGAAAGCTAGCAATTGCGGAGGCGTATTGCTCTCGCGATGTATATTGTTCTTGAGGAAGGTAAGGGTTTTCCTCGTGCTCTCTTTTGTAAGTGAAAGAGGAACGGGAAGAGTTGGCTCGCCCCGCCTGAGGAGCCTTGTGCTCTGTATTTGTCCTTGTAGTCCTGACAACTAGAGGGGGTGAAGGAGGGATAGTGTAATCATGTGGTTCCTCCCGTCGAACCCTATGTTGACCTAGTGCTTCATTGCGTGGTGACCACTCATAGCGAGCATCTAAGGGAGCTCTCCTATGGATGTACCCCTCATGGGAGGGTGCGTGTTTGGGTGCTATGCTTGAGCAGGAGTGCCCCTAGAAGAGGTACCCCTATAGTCCCTTTCTAGTTAAGGTGTGGAGGGGACTGCCTTGTGTGTTAGGTCGCCAAGGTGGTATGACTAAATCTTGGGGATTGTAACGGAGGTGACTCGTGCTTCTTTGGACATTCTCCACAGCGTCTGCCCGTGAGTGGGCTTGACTACGGGTGAATACCATGGCGATGTCTCTCTAAAAACCCTAAAAATTGAAATGAGTCAGATGGGGCCCAAAATTGGTGTGCGCATCCCTCTTATAGTAGATAAGACAAAAATGAAGTTTCAAGTCCTAACTCTAAATACATTAGGAGATATTGACATCCGAACAGCTCAAAAAGTGCAAAAAATTGCGTGCCCAATTTTAAAACCTAATTTTGGGGCACTAGATGATGGAATTTGGCCCCGAAAACTGACTTTTCTTGGGCAAATAGAATTCTAGGGAATTATATTTGTTTAAAATTATCCCAACTAACTCCCTGTAAAATTTCAAGTCAATCGGAGCTACGGTTGAGAAGTTATGGCCCCGACAAGATGCACTAAAATTTAGAGAAAAATATAAAATTTCCCATATTTTGTTGGATGGTCCTGCATCACTTATGGGAACCTTAGGGCGCTTTTGGGTTGACCAAAGGGTTCATGGACACCTTTGGGGCATTTTGGAGTGACCAAGCGATTGCGGGAATCCTTGGAGCTTTTGGAGCGAGTGACAAAATGCGTAGATTTTTATCTTTGTTTATGATTTTTTTGATTTTTGATTTTTTTTTGTCTAAACAGAAAATAGCATACACACACAAGCAATGTTTATCTCTTTTAAAGATTAATAGTGTGCCCTAAATCTGGTTTAGTGTGTTTTTGTTGTTTTGTTTTGTTTTTGTAGGTTTTGAAGAACGTTTAAATGCATTATGACGGCTCATATAACTCCCAAAATGGTCGCCCCTTCAATATACCAACCAAGCCGATATACCAACCTCTCTATATACCCGCCCTTACGAGAGGGAGACTATAGGTACGTGAGAGCAGATGGTACGTGGTACGTAGGCGGTACGGAAGGGGGATTGTCCTGTTAATGGCACCTACCATAGAAGACTTATCCTCGCGCGCATGGGAATCACCCCAGCGACACTCGGTCAGCTTTCGTCAGGATTTACGCCTAACAACTGTTGACAATCGGGGAATGGATGCAAAGCTAAGCCAAGGTGGTGATGAACCCACCGTTGGTCTTGCTCAAGGGTTGGGGTCTTACGACCAACGCCTTGGTTTAAAATGTAACGTGATGTGTGGGGTTCGTTTTAATTTTGCGAAATTGAAACAAGCAAACGAAAAGAAATCTTTCCCTAAGCCATTCAAACTGAAAACCAGAAACAGAAAAACAAAAATTTAACAGAAGCTGTAAAAAACAACCCCTACCTCTTCTCTGCCTAATCGGAAATTTCTGATTTGCTCGAAAATTTGCACAGATCTATAATCGTCCCTGGGTGAGGCGAATAACAGAACCGTAATCGTCCCTGGGTGGAACGAATAGTTTATTCGTCCCGAGGTGAGACGAGTAACAATTCTGTAATCGTCACTTGCAGAGACGAATAACAGTCCGATTGTTGAAAAATAGGTACCTGTAAAAAAAAAACAAGCAATTTTAGATCAGTAATTTAACCTAAAAAAAACAGAGGACAGAGGTCCCACCGTGATCGCCATTGAAAGCACGAGATTCCGGAAGCAAAAGGAAAACTATAACTATGCAATATAAGACGAAATGTAACGCTTTAATCCTATGCACAAAAACAAGGAAAGGAGATAAATTGGAGACGAAAGAAAAGATGTAAGGAAATCACAGCCCTCTTTATTCAAATTTCTTATCCTCGGTTACATAGACGTCTCCTCCCTTTTTAGGGGCTAGGAGCGTTAAATTGGTCTTTGTTACAATTTGTGACTTAGTCTTCCTCCTTCCGCATGCCCACGTTTGGAATGGGCGGGCCAAATGTTGCCGCCGCTTGCGTTGGTAAGGTAGACTCCTCGCCGCTCCTCTAATGCTGCAACTCTGCACTCAAAGAAACAAACAAGAAAGTCAGTAGCACCTGTGTATGAAAAATAAAAGATGAATCTAACGATGGTTGAAATGAATCTAAATGAAATGAAAGACTTGACAAAAGCATAAACATGAAACTAAAAGAAATACCACGATTATGAAAGCACAAATCGCCAGTAAGTGAACTAGCAGCACTTCGTCGCTCAAAATGCTCCTTCTCTGTATATCCTTTGGGTGAGGAAACTCACCATTTTATAGACCCAAGGGGTCTCTTTGAATTAACATGCAAAAGTGTTTCTTTGCATGAATGCTTTTGTTTGTGAAGAGAAGACTTCTTCTTGATCAAGGGCTTCTTAATTGCCTCTGTGCATGTCTTTGTGTGTTTTAGAAAAACTCACTTGCACTCCTATGTCATGCATGAAAAGCTGAGTGGTAGTTCCGGAGTTGTCATGCGCCGAGGTCCGACTTTTTGCTGGTCAAACCTGGCATTCGTCCCACCCCGAGAGCGAGCGCTAGTAATCGTCCCTGGGTGAAACGAGTACAAATCCATACTCGTCCTTGGGTAGGACGAGTACAAATTCGCACTCGTCCCTGGGTGGGACGAATAAGAAATAAAGTGTCTAAAAGGTGCCAAACTGATTTTTGACTTGCAAAACTGCTGTGTAAGTGGTTAGAACCACTGTTTAACCTCTGGGGGCTACCCTGGGGGCTGTGTGTGTTAATGTGATTAGTGTTTGTAGTCACATAATCGGATTGGTGCTGTTTTGGTGTCTACACCTAAGCATTCAATAAAAATTATGAATAAAGAAGGGGATAGGAGGTCACCTTGCCTAATACCTTTGCAATCTGAGAACAACTGAGAAGGCCTACCATTGATAAGAACTAAGTAGGAAAATAAAAATATACATCCCATAATCCAATCCATCCAATCCCGAGAGAAACCAAATTGCCTCAAAACTTTGATAAGGAAGTGCCAATCCACTCTATCATAAGCTTTGGATAAGTCTAACCGAATGAACATGGAAGGAGATTTTTGCATATCCATGAAATGGATGGCTTCCTGAGCAAGAACTATCTCATCAACTATTTTATGCCCTTCCACATAACCCCCTTATTTAGGGGAAATAATCTTCTGCAAAAGAGGTTTCAACCTTTCTGCCATGATCTTAGTAATGATTTTTAGAAGAACATTACATAAAGCTATAGGTCTAAAATATGAGATATGATCAACTTCTTGAGCTTTTTGAACAAGAGTAATATAAGTTTTATTGATAACCTTCAAAATTTCTTTGGCTTTCCTAGCTTCTTCCACCACCTCTAATAAATCAGCATGAAGGATATCCCAAAACTCTTGGTAGAACTCAATGGGAAAACCATCAGGACCTGGTGTTTTCCATTTTTGCATTTTTAAAACTACTTGTTGAAGCTCATTGATAGTAACATGAGCAGTAAAAATAGAGTTCTCCTCAAAAGTGATAAGAGAAGAGATTGCTTGAAGAACATTTTATTGAGAAGTCGAGTCAAGAGGAGTAGCAGTAAAAATATTGGAAAAGTAATTGACAACAATAGAGTTCATGCCATCCCAAGTGTAGACAACATCTACAGAATCTAAATTTAGGGAAGAAATAAAGTTGTGAGATCTTCGAGCTAGAAGATATTTATGGAAGAAATTTGTGTTTTGATCACCTTCTTTGAGCCATTGAATTCTAGATTTTTGCTTCCATAAGAGTTCTATTTTTTTCCATTCCTCTAACTGAGCTGTGAGTTTAATTTCATCTGTACTTGTACTCTTTGTGAGGCCATCTAAATGGATTTTCTTATTCAAATTTTCAATTTGAGCAATAACTTCATATTTTTTTTATGAACATTCTCAAACTCCTTCCAATTCCAAGTTTTGATTTTGGATTTAATGTATTGCAATATTTTGGTAAAACAAAACATCTTAGTCCCATACCTAGGTTTACCTTCCTTCCACCATTGTTGCACTCGAGGTTTAAAGGAACTGTCTCTAAGCCACATTAACTGAAATAAAAAATGAGAGAAACTCACATTGGTTTTCCACATTTCCACCATGACAGGCCAATGATCCGAACCAACATTGTTAAGAGTCTTCACTTTAGGAATGTGACCATGGATTAAGAAATTTTCAGAGAGCAAGAACCTATCCAATCTCTCCATTATACAATCTAAGCCTTGCCTTCTGTTGGACCTAGTCATAAGGCCATTATTTGTTTGAATGTCCACAAGATGGAGGTTTGTAATATATTCGCTCATGAGGTCAGTGCTCCTGTCCAAATTTCTATTTCCCCCCATTTTCTCATCTAAAGAGAGGATGGTATTGAAATCTCCTCCGATAAAGATCCAAGATTTAGGAAAATGAGAGATAATATAAGTAATACTCTTCCAATGTCTTATTTTTTCCTCCAAATTAGTCGGAGCATAAACAATAATGCAAAGCATAATTTGGTTGGAATGTTTGCTTTGAATAGCTATAGCCAAAATATCCTAAATGCCAACCATATGGTGAATACCTACCTCTTTTGGGTCCCAAAGGCAAGAAATGCCACTAGAAGTCCCCTGGGAACTGAGGGAAACCACTTTTCTAGCTGGCCAAATTTTACTAGAAATTGATTCCATATCCTCTATTTACATCTTCGTTTCTTGAAGAAAAACAAGACGTGGATGATTTATTTGAATCATTCTTCTAATTTCATTTTGTTTTGAAAGACTCCCTTTGAGTCCTCTAATATTCCAAGTGATGATAGTCATTAATACTAGGGCTAAAAAAGTTGGGAAGGACATTAATCTTACCTTTCTCTACAAGCTTTTCATCTTCTTTTACCATATGATATTGATTAGTCTTATGACCTTCATTTTGATTAGAATCCATCTTCAGTTTTTTTTTCCCTATTTCTTGACTTACTCCAATTGAATCTGAGATGGCTTCTAGCCTTGAAGAATGCTTGTACACAGTCAAAATATTACCAGAAGGTTCAACAGAGTCTATATTGGGACATGTATTATTTGAAATTTTAACATTTAAAATATTGTTTTTCTTGTGAATATTTTCTCCCTTTTTTTCTATTGAAATTCTTTGATTTGTTGGTTTGTATTTGAGTTTTTCCCTTTATATTTAAATTGTGTTTCTAAGATTTCTGTTTCCATTATTTCCTCTTCCTCACTTGGGACCTCATTTGTGGAAATAATTTCAAACATATTAGCAGATAAATTTGATTGATCCTTCATAACTAGTTTTTTTTAGTGTTCTTCTTCTTAGGCATTTGGAAACCTGCTGAATTTATATCTTATTTCTTTTGATCTGGAATTTTATTTGGGCAAACACTAGCCAAATGACCATATTCATGGCAAATTCTACAACGAAAAGGAATGTTCTCATAGTCCACTACTTGCTCCCAAGTGTCCTTCCCAAATTGTAAAGTGATCTTTTTAGGTAGGGGTTTATCAAAATCCATTAAAACATAAATTCGAGCATAAATAATATGTTCAAATTTTTGAGTACAATCAACAATCATCATAAATATTCCTAAAGAGTTTTCAATTGAAGAAAAAACAGTCGGATTCCAAAATTCAATTGGGAGGCCAAAGAGTCTAACCCACACGGGACTTGTAGAAGGCATCTCTTCTTTGGATTTAAATTTAGTATGCCAGGGCTTCATGAAAAGCCCTGCCCTTCCAAAGAACCAGGGACCCCCTTGAAAAATTTTCTCTCTATCTTCATTATTAGCAAATAAAACAAGAAAATAACTATTTGGATAAATAGATATTTGTAACTCACCTTTAGTTTTCCAGCTTTTTGCAGCCCAGACTTTACAACCAGATAGGCTTGAATGAAAACCCATGAAATGACAAATTAATCATCTTTTTTCCAAATATTTAATGTCAGTCTAAATGTTGCCCATATCAAGCTTAACTATAGGAGTTCCATCAACTGCTTTAAGACATCCTGACTCCATTTTCCTGGGATCAATCTTAGGTATTCTTAGATGTTTATGGAAAGCCCTAAGATTAATATTAGCATTAGGCTGAGGCTATCCACCATGGAGGGCATCCCTAAAATTCATTTTTGGGGTTGATTCTTCGAAATTCTTACCCTTGACAGGGGTTTCCACAGTAGATTTATTTTGTGGGTGCACCTTAGCACCAGATTCACTTGAGATATGAGCCATTTTTTGATTCGCTGCTTGAAACTTATTTCATGATCTCTTTAATCCATGCCCTAGACGTCGTGGAAAGGTATGATTTTCACTTTTCTTTTGTGCAACAAATTGGAAGTTGTTGTCACTCAAGTTCACAACATGAAGATCTATTAAAAGATAGATTTCTAACCCATCTTGGATCCCCTGCAACATTTCATGCTAAAATATTTAGCAAAAACCACAAAAATATTGGCCGTTAGGGCTCGAAGGCCTTGAAAACTAACCTTTGGAGCTGCTTGCACTTAACCCAAATTGAACCCTCACACGGTCGCTTGCCAAAAATATCGTTCACACATAGGGATGTGCTAGGATCTGTGTTGCTCCAAATGATCTAAAAATTAGGGGAGACGTTCTAGGGTTTATCAGGCATCTACCCTCATAATTTCAGCTCAATCCGAGTCCAGATGAGTGAAATATGGCCAAAAAAAGTTTGGTATATTGGGCAAACCTACGAAAAACGTCCCCCTAATCCATCACCAAAAAAAAACCATCTAGAAAATGAAAGTCAAGAATTCAAACTTTTTATGAGATTTTAGTGTTTTATCTGTATATAGGCTATATGGATAAATGTGTACAACTAATATTATATAATATTTGGTATCAAAGCAAATCATTTTGTAGATGAGAAGAAGGCATAGGAGAATGATGTGAATAGATTGTTGTATCAAATTGATTTAAAGACAAGGTGAATGATGCTAGCAAATAAGAGAGAAAAAATTTAAACTATTATTTATTTAATATTTTTCTTGTTGTTTTATAGGAGTTACATTGCAGATAAACAAGCATTGAAATCCTTAAATTAATTTGATTACATAAGTTGTAAAGATGCGACAACATTGCATGTTGTAAAATGAAAGAGAAATATAAGTCTTGCATGGACTATTTGAAGTCTTTACATAGGGCCATCTAAATGTGTTTTATTTCAAGAGTCAATAGAAATTACCTGACATGTTATGCAAATTATCTCATGAGAGCAATCCAAGTGTAATGCCATTATACAGTCTAGACACAAGTTGGACCATCATAAAAAGCTAGAAGATTTGTCTTGGATTTATAAAGTGGAGGTGAGGCATCAACAAAGAATTTTTGTTTGCCATCATGCTAAAGGAAAAATATTAATTTACAGGTGAGATACTGAAACTTCCATAAACCATTATGTTGGATGAGGAAGCACTCAATTTTGGATGTCATGATAGTTTTAGAAGTGTGATGTTTGAAGTGAAACCAAGCCCAAAGAAGATACTTGTTAAAGTTACATATTATTTGAATATTATGTTTGAGACTATTATTGTTGCAAGGAGAGATCCTTCTGATATGAAATTCTTGTGAGGAAAGCCACTATTATCACTACAAGGAGAGGACCACATGACAAAGCTTTTATCTTTAAATCTAAACAAAAAAATATCCATTCAATTGATAATAATTCAAGAGAGAAATGCTTTATTTTATTGTTGTGATGTTGACATTTCAAGAGTTCACATTATCTTTGTGCCAAGGGAGGCACTTTTGATTGGAGAAAATATTAGACTAAAACCCCACATGTATTGTGGGTTTTTTATTTTTAACTTGAAATATTATATACCTTTGCTAAGTAAATAAAAACATAAATGTGGAGTGTTATTTTATTTATACATGTGCAACTTTACAATCTTTTCCAAAATATTCCTTAATTTAATTGTGATTTGGTGGGATATTGACTTGAAATCTATACATTTTGCTTGACAAGATATTATTTTTTTCTTGTTAATTGAGGCATTTATATTTATGCATGTATGGGCATATTTATACTCATTGGAAATATTTTTTTGAATATGATGTTTCTACACTATTTTAACTAAGGAGGGAGATATTTTTGTAGCACATGAAATGATTATTGAGAAATTTAAAAGATGAGACTTTCATACATGGCAAGTCAAGACCCAATTAATATTAATAAAAAATTATTTGTAGGATGTCATCGATGGGAATACCCCTAAGTCACTGGATGTCGATGAAGTAACTAAATGAATTATTAAAGATCCAAAATCAATGGTTGTTATTGGACTTGGGCTCTCTTATACCTATATTCATCACATAGAACTCTCAAAGGCTGCAAAAGAGGTTTTGGATGGACTCAATGCTTTGTTTGCTTCATAATTATCAAGTGCAAAGATGGATCTTAAGCAATTTGTTTAGACTAAATTTAAGAGAAGGTCAAAATATTGTTTACCACATAAGTAAGTTCTGTTCTCTATTAATTTCACTTGCTAGATTTAATGCCACAATGGACAATGATGATGTCAAAGCTATTTTTTTAAATAACTTGCTTACTAATTATGCTGGTATGGTATTCACATTGAACAAGATTAACCCCAAACTTGAAAATATAATTTCTTGATTAATTGATGAAGAAGATCAAATCAAGAAAAATGATTTTCTTACAAAAGAAAATATGTTTCTTACAAAGAATAAGCTTAATGCTACCTCTGGAGCAAGTCAGTCATCCTCAATGACAAAGAAAATTTAAAAATCTAAATTCATGTGTTTTTATTACAAGCAAAGAGGACATGTTGTACTAAATTTAATTCAACGAGCAAAGAATATCATGGAGGATAAGTTAAAAAACAAACAAGGTAGCAATGGTTATTGATGAAAGTGATGACAAAGGATTTTGTGACATATATTGAAGACCCTCACCATGAGGATAATGAGGATAATGAGGGGAATATGTTTGTTGAGTTGAAACAAGGATTGTACTTATGGATAGTTGTGTCCCTATTGATAACTTAAGTATTTCAATAAGACCTATTGCTTACTTGTGATTGGTTGAGTATGTCCCTAATCACCAAGACATTGTAGACATATTTATGTAACCTTGTTTGCAACCTCTATAATGGATAGTGGTTGTCGTTATGCATATTTTATATAAGACCTTGGATAGTTGTGTTTTTTCTTATCCTTGGTTACAAGGTCAATGAGATGCATAGTTTAGTATGTCAATATAACTTTGTGTCCTAGTCCATAGACTTTGGATTTCTTGATGAACTATGGTGTGTCCTAGTTCACCATCTATTTTTTAAATTGTTATGTCTACTTCTTCATTGATATAATAGGGGAAATATTACGAATCTTGATGTTGGTGTTTAGCTATAGGTATTAGATTTAGTTGTAAACAATGTTGATACTAACGATATATTTTCTCACTTGTATATAATCTCTTATACCAATAAATAAAGGTGTTCAATTGATTTTATTAAACAATGCTTCAATTCCTACATAATATAGTTTAACACTTGATTTGCCAAGGAATGATACTCTCAAATATACGTTCTTATTGTTACGAATACCATGTAACCCGAATAAACATTTTATTTTGGAAATCCAACCCCTAGCATTTTATCCATGAAAATAGATTGAGTAAGTTTTGGTAGTTGTATATGAGGAGACCCAAAAAGTAATTCAAATGCTCTTGATACATCCACTTCCATATCAGACTTAAATTATAAACCATAATTCTCATAGATGTTTTCATGCTTTCTATAATTTAAATGTGCTCTCAAAGGATAAAAATTATGTTCATTTTTTTCTCTCTTATATTTTGGTCTTCTATGTTCTAAAATTTTACATCAAGTTTATACTTTATATTTTGGAATTCATTATGACAATCTAGCTACATACAAGTCCAGTCGTCTCCAACAATTATTTGACTTGATTTATATTAATTAATAAATTTTCTTCTAAACTAGATTATCAATGATCTATAGCATCCCAAGATATAAATCTAATACCTCACGGAGTGATTGGGTGCTCATGGTGACTCGTCATTATTGACTATGGATATTGTAATTGTTTTCAAAATGTTACACTACATGCCTTGATTTTTGAGGTTTTTTTGTGATCCATACGCTACATCCTTCTTTGTTGTCCTCATAAATCTCCTTTGGATTATTTTTCAACATGTTATGGTAGGCAAAATCATAGATTTGCTACCATGATGACCTAACACACTCAAATTATTGATCAAACTTTTCTTGAACTATTATCATTGAAGATGCTATTATTTTTAATTATCAAGTAATGAGATGGTCAATATGTGATAGATATATTATGGGGCCATAACATGTTTGATACCTTTTGTAGGTACTACTATAATAAACGATTTTGGGGAGATCATATTATTATGAAAGAAAATTGAGTTGAGCAATGGGAATAGGAGAAACATATTTGACCAAAAATACCTATATTATAGATTATTGGTTATAGATTATTGATTACTTGAATTTTATTTTATTTTCCTTCAATAGGTAGTTCAAATTGTTGATCTCATAACACTTGTTAAAAATAATTTATAAATCAAGCAAACCTAATCCACAATATTACAAAGTTTGTAGGAAAACTATAGTAAGATATATTTATAATGTAAAAAACATCAAATATACTAAATGAATTAATAATTAAGTAGATCATACCTCTTACTATATATAAACTTCTAAACTACTAACCCTAACCCATATGCTTAAGAATTGAGTCAATCATAATTTATAAGCCTAGGTGAATTAAATGAAAGATAGCTGGCATGGATATCTTGGGGTCATTATAAATCCATTAGGCTATGCTCCTAGATCTTAGAAGTTGGAAATAGTAATTATCAAGGAATTACAATATGAGTCAAGCTTAACAATTCTTGAAGATTAGATTCTACCTTATCAAGCATTGAAAGAATATGTGGGTATGGTGAATTTAAATCAAATAATTTTTACTTTTAAAAGTTTAAGTCAAGTTGATGTTTGGGATCTAGAGGAACTACTTAGGATAAATTATATTTATGTTTTTTTGCTCAATCTCAATCTTAGATAGAAATATTGGATTGAAGTAGTATTTGGAAAAATACATAAATTGGCTTTGTTTGTTAAAAATAAATTAGCAACAAAGTCTTTAAATTTTTGGTTCAAAGAATATTAGTTCTTCCTCCAAAATGTTTATATTTAAGATTCAATACAACTGTAATGGATAGTTGAAGGGTTGATTCTATCCATATTCATTTGATAGCAAATATATTTGATTTTTAGTTAATATAAGAAGTTTAATAGAATAATATGGCCAATCATTAAAAGAATAAAACATTAATTGGAAAAATAAAGTCCATAAAATTTTGATAGATCAACAACCTCATATACATAAGGAAATTAGAACTCATAATCCAAATGATCTAGGTTTGTAGATTAACATGATTAAATATTATTAATCTAGTCTAAATAAAACATTCTTCACTCAAATTGTTAGGTAAAGAATCAGTTGGTTTTTCTTTTTATTGATATTGACAATTAGAAAACCCAACATCTAAATGTTTGGCTGTAAATTGTTAATTTCTCATTATAACACACTATGACCCCTATAATTTAGGTATGATCAAAGATCAAATCCAATCTTGCTACAAGGACAATGTACTATTACTTTTTTCATTTAATTTCTCATTATAACACACTACAACCCCTATTACTTGGGTGTGATCAAAGATCAAATCCAACCTTAGTACAAGGACAATGTATTCTTATTTTTTTCATTTTCATTATATATTTTAAGGATATAATCATGCTTGTATATTCTTGTTGAGAGTTGTGATATTAAATATGATAAAAACCAAAACACTAGAAACTTAGAATAGGACAAAAACTGAAACATGACAAAATTAGGGTTGGAAGCAAAAATTAGAAAATATTTTCGCCTAAATTGGAAGAGAATATGAAGCATCAAGAGTCTCTTGAGAGAACCAAGATACACTCTTTTATATGTATATAAGTATAGTGTATTTATATTGAATATTTATGTGAAGATTTGAAAAGTACAACTATTTTCTTAAGGGTTTTTGTGGAAATTTATTTTTGATCATTTTTTTATGTTGTATTAATCATTGATTTAGAGTACCACCATAGTGAGAATACTAGTATCAAAGATTGGATCTTGGAGATTGCAAAAGTAGAACTATTAAGGACTTGATTATCTTTAACCAAAAAATTTAGAATTCAAGTTTATGGAGGAAAACTTTATACATTATTGTTGTATTTGTCATGGCTCATAATAATGCTTCATTTTCCATCCCAAATTTTAAAGGAGAAAATATGACTATTGGTGCATAAATGTGAGGATTTTTTTGATTTTCAAATAAGTGTGGAGTGTTTTGGACAATGGACACAAAATATAGAAAATTGAGGAAACACAACGAAAAAAGAATATGGAGGAAACACAACGAAAAAAATGCATTGGCATCGTATTACATACAAGCAACTATTGAAGCAAGTTTTATTCCAAAGTTTGAAGATTTCCAAAGGAGGTTGAAACACCTTAAAAAAATCCTATTAATTGTCTGATAAAGTGAAATTAATTAATTTATAAACATTAAAGAGATAATATGAAAGTCTGAGAATGAAGAACAATGGAAATATAGGAGGTTATTATGTAAGCATATATGTGATCATAAGCTGGGTAGCTATTATGAAAAACCAATACAAAGGAAATATTGTCAAAAGGGTGTTAAGAAAATTGAAACCAAAGTGGTACAACTATGCAATAATTATTGAAGATATTAATGGTTTGAAGAAGTTGGAGTTTGATGAATTGGTCAAATCACTTATGTGCCATGTACAAAGATAAGAACAGTGAAGAAGAAAACTTGGAATAAGCTCTTGCTTCTAAGGAGAGAGTATCATGCAATAATGGGGCTAGATCAAGCTCTAGATCTCAAGTAAAAATAGAGGAGCATCAAAATAAATATTCTACAAGAGGAAGAGGCCAAGGTATAAAAGGAAGCTATAATGGAAGAGGTAGAGGAAGATTTATGGATAAGAGAAATGTTGAATGTCACTAATGTAGAAGATATGATCATTGTGAATAGAATGTAGAATAAAATTAACCATTAAGGAAGAAAAAATAAAATTTTCATATGAAGAAGATAAGAGCTAAAAAAATATGTTATTCTCATGTAATTTGGTAGATATTTCATATAAAGAGTCTTGGCACTTAGATTCTAGTTATTCAAATCATATGACTAGTAATAAGAAGTTGTCTGTGGAGTTCGAGGACTCATACAAGAGCAAAATGAAATTGGAAGACAATCAAGTATTACATGTTAAAGGAAAAGGAACCTTGCAATTTGACACAAAAGATAAAAAAGACATTCAAAATTCTTATTTTACATCTAGCTTGTAGAGAAAACCTATAAAGTGATTTTTGAGAATAAGGAGTGCATCTTTTGTGACAAACGAAAGAGGAAATTAGTTGTGGATAATGTACTTCTGAAAAAAAATATAATATTTTCTTTGAAGCTTGAAGAAGGGAGCAATTTATAGAATACAACCATTGAGTGCAAGAGCTAGTTATGGAACCAAAGGTATGGTCATCCAAATTTTGAAAGCTTGTATTTGTTGGACATTTTGAGCTCATTTAGTTGTCATTGATGTCAATGTGAAAATTTATCATTGATGCCAAAGTGAACACATGAAGCTATCATTAACACCATGGAGTACATCATCATTAACACCAGGAAGCAATGCAAAGAGATGGAGAAAAGTTGTCCGAATATGTTTTTATAAGGGGTTTTGTTAAAACCATGGTGGCACATTAAAAGGTTTTTTATTAAAACCATAATGATAGTTCTCTAATATTGTGATGGCAGAATTAAGGTTTTTGTTAAAACCAAGGTGACAAAATTATTTTTCATCAACCCAGTGAAGTGCAAGTGATAAGTTGATATTAACTCAAAGAGGGATTTAATATTTTATTAAAGTCTAAAGTTTATAAATTAAATTTATAATATTTAAATTCTTTTGAATTTAAATTAATTATAAATTATAATTTATACAAGTTGACGTCATCAAGTCGAATCATCCATCGATGTTGTATGTAAAGCAAATGAAGGGTATTTAAACCCTAAGACGAACCTTAGGGAAGAGCATCGGTTCAAATTTGAAAAACGATAAAAAATCCGAAGCCTTTGAAAAACGTGAAAGAGAGATATTGCAGAGCAAGGCAGTGCATCGTGTTTCATGTTCGAGCAAGGATCAAGGCAAAAGGTACAACGCTCGTGGTCTAGCTTGGCGCTAGACGTGAGAGAAGGTCAAAGGCTTTGAAGCCTTTGTGGAAGGCTTAAGCTACCTTGGTGCTTAAGCTAAGCACGTGGAGCGCTTAGCTCACACGACTAGCTTGTCACAGCTAAGGCACCAGCCGAGGAAGAAGGTGCAGGTTCGAAACTCCAAAAATCGTAGAAGGGGATTCACCAAAGGTTTTTATAATTTAATTTTAATTTTTGCATATTGCTAAGGTTTAGGAGGCATAAGGGAATGTTTGTGGAATTTGATCATTGTGATAAGGTTTTAAGGGTGTTTATGATATTTGATTAATTGTGTTAAGGTTAGGGAGTTATAAGGTGATATTGGTTTATTTACCTAAGTGGTAAATAGGTGCTTTATTAAGGTAAATATTATTTTACCTTAGGAGATAGAAATTAAGTTGGAATATCAATTTTGTGAAATATAAAAAAATGAAAAGGAAATTTCTGTGAAGATATTATTGTCAAATATTGCTATTAAGAAGGAGATATAAGGTGTATTATGAAATTGAGCTATTCTTATATTTTGTGAAGAATAACACTTGTTATATAACCCTTGGCACTTGGCAAAGAAGAAGATATTCCTGAAGGCAGTTTTTGAAGATCATCCTCCAATCAAGAAAAAAGTATGAGCATATTTCTCCATAGTTGAATTGATTGATTGGTTTTCTAGAAAATAAGTTTGGAGTGAAAAGGACTTGATTAGGGTTTCCTATTGAGTGTGTTGAGTGATTGCTTCAAGGTTTTATGGAATAAATAAGTGTGGTTAAAACCTTGTTTAATAAGCATTGTTGTTGAAGCCATTGATTGAGTGAAATAACTTGAACTAGAGTTTGAAAAGAACATGAGTATCATTATTATGTGATATTGGTTGTTGAGCATTGTTGGAAACATTTTGAGTAAGTGATCATATACTTGGACTAGGGTTTGTGAGCAAGGATTATCTCATTGAGTGATTGGTTGAGTAGAGTTGGTTGAGCCTAGTCAAGGGGATGTGTGAAGTGATTGTTCAAGTTCCATAAAACAAACTATTCTATATTCTAAATTGAGTTGAGAAAGTGATTGAGCATTGAGTTGAAGCATATTGAGTCTAACAATTCTCCTTATGTTTCTAAGAAAGTGATTGAAAGTTGGTGAGCATATTTGAGCAAGTTATGTGTGGAATTGTTGAGCAGATTGGACAAGTTCTATGTGGACTTGTTGAGAAAATTTGAGTAAGGCTTGTGTGGACTTGTTGAGTAGATTGTACAAGTTTTGTGTGGACTTGTTGAGCAGATTGGACAAATTCTGTGTGGACTTGTTGAGTAGATTGGACAAGTTTTGTGTGGACTTGTTGAGCATATTTGAGCAAGTTCTATGTGGACTTGTTGAGCAGATTTGAGCAAGTTTTGTGTGGACTTGTTGAGTAGATTGGACAAGTTCTGTGTGGACTTGTTGAGCAGATTAGACAAGTTCTATGTGGACTTGTTGAGCAGAATGGACAATTTTTGAGTGGACTTGTTGTGCAGAATGGACAATTTTTGAGTGGACTTGTTGAGCAGAGTTGTGGTGCATATTTGAGGACATATTTGTACCATACCAGATATAGAGATTGAGCAAATTTGTACTAGATCGAAGGACTATGTTTAGTGTAGATTTGAGATAGATTTAGAGGTGACAGAGTAGAGAGGATAGAAGTCTCCACTGGATATAGATCCATCAACCAGGGCGGTGAGGATAGGTATTCTAAGTGAGGATAAGAGTCTTCAGTGGAGAGAGATCTACAAGCTAGTGCAGTGGAGGCAATTGTCTTCAAGAAGGATCACCAGCCAAAGTAGAGAAGGAGTTCTCCTGTGGATAGAGATCCACAAACTTGATTTAGGGGATTGGTGTCTCCTTTGTACAGAGGTCCATAAACATTGTAATAGGGAAAGGATTCCCAAGAGATTGATTGAGAAAATTTTAGTGAAATATTTTCTCTATAAAGTAGCCCACATTAGGTGAACCACGTAAATTGTGGTGTCTCTATTTGTGTGTGGTAATTTTTACATTGCTTTGATTACTGCTATTGATATTGCTATATTTACATTGCATAATATATATTGGAAAAGAAAAAGTAAAAAGTGGTCTTATACTGTTCACCCCCCTCTCAGTATAAGCTTGTGTTCTTCAATATTCACTGAATGCTAAAGAAATGGTCAATGGATGCCTTGTGTAGAAGCAAGAAGTGAAGGGTATGAAGGTTGCACAAGTAGTAAGATTTAAAATATACTAAAGGACTTGGATGAAAAATAAAAAAGCATCAACTACCATTTTTTGTGAAAACATAAGTGTCTTTTTTTGGGAGGTTTTATACAATTTTTTTTTTCTATTTATTTTTTCTTTATTGTGTTATATCAAATTTAGAGCATAATCACATCCCATAATTGCAACAAATAAATTATCAATACTCCTTATTGTGCGAGTGTCCATCACAACATAGATACTTTCACTTAATGAAATACAATTATTAAATAAAAATTGGAAAGTCAAGCAATATGTCAGATTAAGTTAAGATTGAACACATGGACAAATACTTTATTATGTTGAGGTAAAGTGGCTGAAACAGGTTTCCTTCCATGGAGAAGGATTAAGTTCAAGTATCAATGACCATATAAACCTAATGTATGTGACTAATAGTTGCTTGACCCCAAGTGAATTGTCTTGGAATCACTATAAACTAAAATGTATGGTATCCCACCTAGGTGTTGTAGGTGAGTTGGAGAGGAGAGGGCAATACTCCAAGGGAGGTCCCAGGTTCAAATCTCCACCCTACCAAAAAGCTGAATTGGGTACCCAAAATCCAATTGATAATGTTGGTGCGGGCAGGGCTAGGTGCGACCCCCGGTGACTTTGACGGTGTAGAACCCCCTGTTCGTGGTCTCTTAGACCAAGGCGGCCCCGCAAGGGGTTTTTCGCTTTAAAAAAAAAAATGTATAGTATCCCATAAAAAAACTTATCGATAAAGGATCTTGGGAGGAAACGACAATATTATCTTAGTAACTTTATCTTACATATAAACATCAACAAAACATTTATATAGAAAACACCAAATGGAGATAAAATTTAACTATGTCTCATCCTAAACCAATTATTACTGGTTAAAATGTAAAACCATTAGGTGAACAACACAAAATAAAAAGTGTGAATAAATATTATGCACATTTTGTATAGCAAGGATTATAGAGGTTGGATGATACTTTATCATAGGATATGAGGCATATAGTGATGCACAAACCAAATATGTTGAAATCTTATAAACAGAGGATATGGTGACTATATTTAAAGAAACAAATATTAAAAGAGTATGAGAAATTTTATCAAATTTATAATTAATAAATACTTTATATAGGAAAATACCATGACAACATGATCCTATATGAGGATTAAAAAACTTTAGTAATGTAATAGTATCGACAATACTTGTACCTTGTTGATTCTGTAGATTTTTTTCTTGTATATGTTAATAAAATTATTTCATTGGTTATACAAGTCATCTCTATAAAGGGATTAGGAAGATAATGTTTTGATCATTAGTTAATTGATAGTGATGATAACTAGTGGTGTTCTATTATGACACAATGCTTTTTTCCCCTTTACATAGGACATCTTAACAAACCCTTTATTTTGATTAATATCATTAGCTCAACTAGATAAATTCCTCAACTTTCAAGGAGGAGACCTAGGTTTGAACCTTGTCAAATGATATATGCATAAGTTTCAAGTTGTTATAATACCACTTTATGGTCATATGATGTAATACATGTGGGCCCATTTCAATCCCATATAATCAACTCTTTAAAAATAAACATTTGGTATGAGCCTTTAGGCTACATCGTGTATTAAGATTTTTGCTTGATGTTTTGAGACATCATATGTGTCCCATTAGCAAGAATAAGAAGTCTTTGGTGTCATAAAAAGTAATAAGTCTTTGGATTATATCATTCATTGGGAGTTTTACTCAATGTTTCGAGATAATACACATGTCTTGTGTCCCATCAATAGAAGACATGCTATCTTCAAATGTAGAGTGAAATCCTAATGATAGGACATATTATCTGGAAACATCAAACAAAAATCCTAATGCATAATAAATCCTAAAGACAACCAAATATGACACCTCATCAATTTTTTTATTTTGAAGTAATGCAAAGTATAACAAGTGGCACAAGTGGGGCCACACTCCTCGGAGGTATAACAACAAGGGACCTCCCTCCCTATGATTCAAACTCAGGTCACCCAAGTCACCGAGATGAAACACCAATGACATACCATTAGGGTATCCTCACAAGGACACCTCATCAAAATTTGAAAACACACTTAACAAATATTTATTTATTAATATTTTCACATTAAAAATTCTATAAAACTTATCTTGGAATAGAAGTATTTGAATATCAAATAACATGATCTCAAGATTCTCAACTATTAAATTTCTTGACTTTTATGGAGGTATCTTATGTTCAAATCTTGCTAAGGGATACATACATAATTGTCATTGTTATAATACCACTATATTGTCATTATGTATTACTAATATGGTCCAATTCAATCCCATATAATCAATTATAAAAATAAATAATCTTGAATGAGAAATCTTTCTCCTATGTTTATAATATATGTAAATGGTCGCCTCACATTAGTAATAATTTTAAGATAGAATGAAAGTAAACTTTAGATGAAGATTCTTAAATTACTGTGTCAACATCTTCTCTCTAATAATATAAATATTAATTAAATTATTTGTATGTTTTGTGAGTTATAATTATTATTAAATTAAAGAAATTAGTTCATAGAATTTAATGAGCATTAATGAAAAGGTCATTCACTAACCAAATAAAAAATAATAATTCCATGAAACTTTATCTTATTGTAAAGATTCTTGCTTATAAAAAATCTTATTTTTTAGGTTTCCATCAGTTAAGTTTGCCAAATTAATAAGCTCATGTTATAAAGGTTATACACGTGAAAGACCATTATTTTTTTAATAGGTTATATGGGATTGAAAAAGGCTTCACCTGTATTACATCACTACCACATAGTTGTCTTACAACAAATTTTGGATATATATTTTTATTAGGTAGTAAAACATAGAATATCGAAAGGATCTTTAACCTTTTACAATGAGAGATTGAAGGAGTTTTGAAAGGCTCTTTAGGCCTTTTAAAAAGCAATAAAGGTGATTGAAAAAACCCCAAGCCACTTACAAAAAAACAAAGCCCTGTCCATATATCATTTGGCAAGATTTTAACCTTAGTCTCCTCGAAATGTTGAGGAATCTAATTGGTTAAGCTAATACCACTTAATATTTTTTCAATGAGTCTATATAGATTTTTATGAGGGGTCTTGGTCCCCTCATACTAGTGGGATTTGAACCTTGGACCTCTCAAAGAGAAGTCAAAGCCCTCACAACTGCATTAAGGTTGCAACTTGTCAAAGATCATTATTAATTATGAGATAAGTCCCCGAGGGCTAGGTGAATTGGTAAGTGCTTGTTTGGCTAGACACTTACCAAGAAGACACCGAGGTTCAAACCTTGGGGCAACCTGTTTACAAAGGCAGTAGTCTGATCTGAATCCTTTAAGTGAATACCATACTGACGATGATGGTATGAATCCCAAGTGACCGATGGTCCCTTTGTGTCGGGTCAACAATAATGAAGCAAAATAGGTTTGGTGGAAGCAGCCCTATGGCTTGAACCATTTGAACCATGTGCTTATTGGTTACTAAAAATAGTGTGGTTGTACCAACTCTCATATGTAATCAAAGAAGGAAAAAAATCATGAGATACATTAAGATTACAAAATTTATATAATAATAACTTATAAGGTATGAAATGCAATAATTAAAAAAAAAAAATAACATTGTAGTAATAGTTTTTGAGATTGATTTATTAACATTTTTCTTCTCTTTAGTATCTAATTATATAAAATATTTTATTCAAAAGGGATAGGCTGGTAGTGGCTAAGTGCTTGCCAATAGATTATTCCTATTTGATTCCTTGAATGGTTGAGATGTTAGCTTCATCTTTATCTAACAAACTAGAGTTTATAAAGGTTTTCCTTTTTTATATATAAACAAACAAATAAATAAAAGATTTCACATTGATATGTTAACATCTTACTTTTCTTTAATATTAATTATATTGAAGTACTTGTCTATTTTATGAATAATTATTAATCTTACTTTTCTTTAATAGTAATTATGTTGAAGTACTTGTCTATTTTATGAATAATTATTAATGAATGGGATTTTATTTATTTTTAATAATTATTCGTTAATTTTAACGATTTAAATAAATAATATATAACAAAAAGTTGCATACTATAAACTAAAATTTTAATTCAATAAGTAAACTTTAATATTTTATCCACTTTTATTTTTTTAATATTTTCTTACTTTAAAAAATTTATTAATAAAAAATTATAAAATAATGATTAAAAAAACCTAAATTCAAATCTTTATATAATAATCAACGCTCCTATAGTAAAATAACTTAGGATAATAAGGTTTATTAAAATACCAACCACTTCAATTTAAATAAATAATATTACTACAATAAAATTTTTGTAAAGTTCAATATTTGTCATACTCTTTGCCAAAAGAGTAGCAGGCTTAAAGGTGCAAGTTCTTGGTCCCACTTTGTAGGATTCCTAGCAGGCTTAAAGGTCTTGGTCCCACTTTGTAGGATTCCTAGCAGGCTTAAAGGTGCAAGTTCTTGGTCCCACTTTGTAGGATTCCTAGCAGGATTAAAGGTGCAGTTCTTGGTCCCACTTTGTAGAATTCCTCACCTCTATTAAAATTGAGTTTGGGTGTCCGTGGGTCTAGGTGGATTGGTAAGTTGGGGCACTTACCGAAAGGAGACCTAGGTTCCAATTCTACGGGCGTGCTCATGCATAGCCAGTAGCCTGATTTGACTCCTCTACGTGTTGCACTTGATTGATGATGGTGATCTATTTCCTGTTCGACGGTCCCTTTCATGCCACGTGTTGAACTAGACTATGATTTGTTTTCTGCTCGATGGTCCTCTTCATACCACGTATTGAACTAGACTGATGAAGACGGTGTGAACCTTGTGCATCCGACGGTCCCCATCTCACGTCGGGTTACCATTAACGAGACTGTGGATGTGTTGGAAGCTTTCGTTATAGTTTGAACCTTGACAATTGCATTGACAATTACTAAAAATTATGATTGTAACCAATTCATCTGTGTAACCAAAAAAAACATCGAGTTTGGGCATGTGTGTGGGGGACTGGCCCTCGCTTTCTAATCGGTTAATGTGATGATGCAAGTCTAGTGACATATTCCATGTGATGATGCAATTCTAGTAACATATTCCATCATTGAAATCTGTCACATTAATATCTATCTATTTTTCTACCATATACACTATCAGTAAGTAGTAATGCGTGTGAGATATACATAAAAGTTTTGATTTTTTTTTTCCGTTTGGTCTTGAGATTGCTTTAAAAAATTCAAGTTCAAACAATAGTAAGGTATGGTGTGTAAGTGAACGTGTTTAAATTTATTTTTAATAGTGTGAGTGACGATGTTCAATTTTTTTTTTTTAATTTGAAAATAGATTATGAGATCAAAATTAACATTTATGTGTTTTATTGAAATAACTTGAAATCAATTTGAAAAATAAAAAATTTAAAAAAATATTTAAAATTAAAAGTAACATAATAAATTTGAAATTAAAAGTAACATAATAAATTTGAAATTAAAAGTAACATGTAATATCTTACAAGAAAATATGATTGATTGATTTATTTAATTGATTAAAAAACATTTAAATTAAAAATAATTTTATATGTTTTTAAAATAATTAAAATCAAATTTTTAGATATTTAAAGAGGAGATCAAAATTTCAATGGTGTTAAAGATACATATATAATGATTAAAATGTTAAAAATATCTTGATAGATTTTGAATGGAATTGGAAATGGATTTTTGTTAGGGTTTGCACACAATGTTGCTATCATTGCATGCAAAAGCTTCAATAAGGTGAAATGAATGTGGATTATGGGGTTTAAGTTTGACTTTTTCATATCTAACACTATTTGAAAAATTGCATATAATTTTTTTTTTGTATCTTGTTAAATAAACATCATAGATTAAAACCGTTTTCTACCTGTCCATGGATGCTAGTGAAGGCCCTTCAAGGCCCCTCCCTTTGCCCCTTCTCCTAAGCGATCCTTTACAGACGCAATGAGGGAGAGACAAAAGCTGAGAATGAATCTTTGAGCAATGATGCTTTAAAATACATCTTCTCTGTTGTTGCAACCAAGAAGTCGATGGATAAAGGCTTCCACTCCAGAGTTAATGGTTATCTTCCCTAGGCTGCCCACCATCCTAAACTTGTTATTAAACAAATTTTGGTGACTGGAAATATTTTTTACAAGAGTAACCATGAAAACAAAGTTTATTGGCATGAGAACCTCTCTAGAGTTTATGACCTCATGGATTCAAAAGAACTAGGAGCCTTTAGGGGATATTTCAATATTCTTCATTAGTAATGGATATTATATAATGAATTTCTCTTCTCAAGCAAATAGACAAAGCTTTTGAATCAAGGAAGAGAAGCTATGGAGTACCAAGTCTTTTTGTGCAACCCTAAAAGATAGGATTTGATCTACATATGGAACCCACTCCAATGATTTTTTGGGTTCAATTATATGATCTACCAATGGAATATTGATGCGAACCAATTTTTGAGAGATTGGGTAATTTCTTAGGACGCTATATGGGAGTAGCTAGATATACGATGATGGGAGCTTCAACCATTTATGCTCAAATATGTGTTGAGATGGATCTTAATCACCTATTGTAGCTGAAATAGAAATAGATATGGGCGATTTAACCTTGGTCCAACAAATAAACTATAAAGTGATCCCTTTTTTGGTGTAGGATTTATTATAAGCATGGACATCTTGCTCGATTGTGCTACAAGACTTCTAAAAGGAGCCCATATCATTTAAGGCTAATGGTAATGATGAAAAGATGCTTGAGAAGAATATAGAAGATTAGCCCATAACCTTGAGCCTAAATACACCAGAAGAGGGTGTTGAAGCATCTACGAGAAATAAAATCAAAAGAAGAAGGCAAAATGATCAAACTAGATAGAAGAGAGAAAACTAAATAGGTATGAAATTTTTAATATCCTAATGGGCATGGAGAATGGGATAACTATAATGTGAGAACCACAAGGGGAGAATATTCCCCCTAAAAATGTAGTAGTATAATAGAGGATAACTAAACCAGTGTTGGATACCAATATCCAGCCCATCCCAAACCATTTTGGCATATTAGCTTCAGATAACCTCAACCTTACTATGGTCTTGGTTGATAGGGATATCTCAATGAAAGATAGAGATAAAGACATAAGGAATCCTACTCTTGGAATTCAAAAATTAGATAAATGATTAAAAAATTCTCAAGCCAAGAGTGTGGGACTCAAATCAAACCGAGAGCAATTGACAATGGAAGGTGACCAACTAGTAAATCATGGAAGAGTAAAACCGATTGATACTTACTGGGTTCCAGATTCTCAATGATTATACAATAATGGAATATTAAAGGCTTAAAAAATAGGTCTCATCAAATTTATTTTCACAATTTAATTGAAAGTCATCATTCAGATTTTGTTCTCCTTCAAGAGATGAAATCTTCAATTCAGATGATGGATAGAATAACCAAGAAAATATGGATATAGGCAAAGCATATGGTTGTAGCATCCTAGGGTGCTTTAGGGAGTATAGTGACTTTGTGGAATCCTTTGAATTGGACAACAATTGATCATGTTGCAGGAAGGGAGGTTCTCGTTTAAGATAACTTTTGTTGATTTCAAATTTCTATAGTTCAATTTTTTGGGGGAGCAACATCTCCAATGGGTAATTTTACAAGCAATTAGGATAGGAAAGGATGAGGTGAATTGGGTAGTGGCTAGCAATTTCAATGCTAAGCTTTCAACTAAGGATTAGGAAGAGGGCATCTCATCTTTGGATCAAGGGAAAAAAATTATGATTTCTAAAGTAAATCAACTCAATTTGAATGATGTCCAATGTGCAAGGCTTTCTCATACTTGGACAAACAAAAAGCAAGGTTAGAAAATAGGAAGGTAAAGATGGGTATATTGTTGGTGTTTGAAGAGGATTTTTTGTGATGGTCACTTAGGTTGAAAATTCTCAATCATACAAAATTATACCACTTTCCAATTCTCTTGGAATGGGATACAGGTCATAAATATTTCTCTAGACCATTATTTTTTGAAAATTTTTGGCTAGAAAAGGAGGAGATTAGGGATAAAATATTAGTTTTGTGGGAGGAGAGATGCCTTGCCCATGGGACAACATTTTTTAGAGTCTTTAAACAACTCCAAAATGTCAAAGCTCAACTCAAAATCTAAAAAAGAAATAATAAATTAAACTTTTAACTTCAAAGAGTTTTGTTGGTTGCAAGGATGAAGAAGCTAGACACACTCTTTCAGACTAAAACAAACATAGAAGACTTGAAACAAGAAGATGAGCAGGTCATAAATGGTTAGAGAGTATAGATAAATATGAGGAGATCTATTAGAAAAAAAGAGCCATAACTTCTTGGTTGTTGGAGGAGGACAAAAATACTAAGTTCTTACACTGCTTGACCTCAACAAGAAGAAACTTCAAAACACTGCCTAACCTAAAATATCTTCATGGTAATGTGATGGAAACTATCCTAGGTATGCAACAAGCTACAAATTTCTACTTTGAAAATATTTTATCTACTTTTTTGCATTCAAATTTTGTATCACAACAAGAGATACTTAATTGTATTCCACAAATTATAACAACTAAATAAAACTAGACCCTCTTTAGAACTATAGATATAGAGAAGGTGAGACACATAGTTTTCAACATGATAATTGGGAAGTCCCTATTTCTTGATGGGTTCCAAATTGATTTTTTTTTAGGATTTTTGGGATGACATAGGGGAGGATGTAACCAGGGCAGTGAAATAATCTCATGCGAATAAAATCATGTTATGGGTTATGAACCACACTTTACTTACTTTAATTTGTAAGGTGGGAGAGGCTTCCGACCTTGGATGCTTTCACATAATTGTACTTTGCAATGTAGTCTACAAGATCATTACCAAAATGATGGTTGAAAGGATCAAGAACATACCGGATAGTATTATCTCTTTAAATCAAGAAGGATTTGTAGAGGGTTGAAAAATTTTAGATGGAGCAATCTTGGCACAAGAAGTAGTTCACATGTTGCATAAAAAAGGTAAAAGAGGTATGTTTATCAAATTAGACATGTCTAAGGCCTATGATAGAGTCCCTTGGCAGTTTTTGAATCGAATGCTAGAGAACTTTAGTTTCTCTTAAGGCTAGAGAGAGTGGATCATGAGTTGTGTCTTTTCAACCTCTTTCTCAGTCCTCATCAATGGTATTCCCTTGGTTTCCTTTCAATCCTCTAGGAGAATTCTATAAGGAGATCCTATATCCCCTTACCTATGTATTATTCTTGCTAAAGGTTTGGGAAAATTTCTTTGAAATAATAGGAAACAAGGAGTTATTATAGGAGTGGAAGTGGGAGCAATGAATCTAACCCATTTACAATTTGAGTATGACATAGGGTTGCTTAGGGCGACCAATGTTAGAGAGGCAAGAGCTCTCAAAGCTCTCTTAAATACCTATCTAGAAGCCACAAGCCATGAAGTGAATACAATAAAGTCCAAGTTAGTGTTCTTTAATATCGAAAGGGGAATCCAAGATCAAATTCTAAACATCTTAGGTTTCTCTCAAGGCTTCCTCCCATCGGACTACCTAGGGATTCCACTCCATTATAAGAAGATGAAGGTGAAAAAATGGAAAATATTGGATAAAATTGGTGGGAAGGTAAATCATTGTACACATCACTGGATTTATTTTGAAGGAAGAGTGACTCTTCTTCAAACAAAGATTCAAGCAATGTCAATTTATGAGTTCTCTATCCTTGTGGCTCCAATTGGAATCTTGAAGGAGCTAGACTATCTCATGCAAAAATTCCTTTAGGATGGCCCAAGGATGGGTAAGAAATGGGCTCTAGTAAGTTGGGTCAAAATTTGCTAGTCTAAAGCAAGTGGAGGATTAGGAATTTGAAATGCAACATTGAATAACCAAGCTTTAGCAGTAAAGCTTTATTGGAGATGGATCTCTAATTAGAAAGTTTTTTTAGCAAAGTTATTACTAAAAAGTATTTGGGTAACATTCCCCATGAGGAAGTAGGTCACATTCCTATGAGTGGCCAATATTTAGTTGTTTGGAAAGTGTTGAAATTAGGAGAGAAATTAGTAAAACAAAGACTATTTTGAAAAGTGGGTAGAGGGAATAAAGAAAATTTTTGGAATGATTCTTGAGACCAATACCCTACTTAATTTTAGAATTTCCAAAGCTACAACCCCTTCAATAGAGCTTGGAGGCTAGAGGTTGGATAAAGACAACATGCTATCTACATACAAAGCAGGTTGAGTCTCTATTATGTAACTAAAGCACTAGGAAGAGTGGCCAGCTTCGATATCTTAGAATGTGTTGTCACTTTTAGGGAGGATACTAAAGCAACACTAACTTACAAGAAATAAGAAAGAGAATAAGATAGATTGGGGTCATGGGAATTTAATATTTTATATAGTCCAAGATGGTTATAATGAATTCTCCCTCCCCCTCCAATATTGTTGGATGTTCCATGGGATAGAGTATGTTGGCAAAGGTTTGGTCAAAAATCAATTTCTTTGCTTTGTAGGTAATGCATGAGAGATTCCTTAGCTATGGTAACTTACAAAAGAGGGGTTTTCATAACCCTTCTAAATGTATCATGCACAATACTTAAGAGGAGATAATATATTATTTGCCCTTTCAATGTGACTTTACCCTGAAGTTATGGAATCAATGGGTTGATATCTTCAAGGCTCGTCTCAACTAGTAGCACATACTAATATATGGGAGGTCTGGAAATGAAGAAGGTTAACAAATAAATAAATTCTATTGGGTTGGTCTCTAGGTTTGAGCTTTATTTAGTGGCACGTATGATTGAAATTTAGAATTTTCAAAGAGGAATATACTCCGATAGAGCTAGTTTGGTAAAAAATATTAAACAAGGTTATAAAAATAGTAAAAGTTCATGTAAGGGAGCATAAACACCAACAGGAGAGAATGATGCCATGAGATGGACTCATGGGCTTGGCAACCCCCACCCCTAGATTAAAAAAAATTAACATGAATAGAGTAGCCAAGAATAACCTAGGGGTAATAGACATTGGTTTCCTTAGAAGAGACTACAAGGAGAAGGCTTTTCATTGGGAATTAAAAGACCTAGAAGTAGCAACAAATAATGAAGCAAAGGCTTTGGTAATCATAGAAAGCCCCATTAATGCTTGGGAAATAGAGTTTGGAAGATCATAGTGGAGTCCGACTCTCAAATTTTGGTGGGGTTGCTAGATGAGATTAGGAATTTTAGACCAAGTGCATGGTGGATTAAGAACATAGTGAGTTAGATTAAAGCCATTTGGCAGTAGTTTGAGGATACCATTCTGGTTTATGTAGACAGAGCGAAGAATGTAGTGACTACATTTTTGACTAAAAGGGAAGTGAGCATATTTTGGATACCCGTTGAAATCTAATCTAAACAAGTATATTGTAGATTGGCTAGAGATGAACAAATACATTTTATTACTAGCCAAAAATGACTTAGATAATGAAGTGTTTGGGACTAGGGTAGATGTTTATCATGATTAGCCTTTGGTCTAGCATCATGTTGTTTTTTGTAGCATTCTTAGTCTCAATTTGGAATAGCCCTCAAAGTTATGGCAAGAGAGAGAAGCAAATCCAGGTTCTCTAGAATAGTATTAATGAAATTTGTAATCAAGATAGGATTTTCTGCTCTATAGATCACACTAAGAAATTTATGGTCCAAGTATATGTTAGAGTTAATTTTATTAGGATCTTGGAACTAGCCAAAAGTGGTAGGTCGATTATTGTAACTTTGAATCTGTCTTAATACAATTTTCACATTTTTTAATTTTTTTATCAAATGTTGTAATACCACTATATGATTATGATGCAATAGAGGTGGCATGTTTTAGTCCTATATAACCCATTTTCTCTAATAAGCTAGGTGTGGCTTCTATTGGGATCCACTTCCATTACAAAAATAAAATATTACATTGCTCTCATTACATTTATAACAAGTTAATTAAAACATATCCAACTTTACCTTTCGATCAAAGATGTTCTTCATTTGCCTTTCCATCATCTCCATATTCCTCAAACTACTAAGTTTCCACAATCAACTCCTTTATATTAGATGCCTTCTAAAATTTAAATTCTGCCAAGATGAAATTCAACACCGCTAATGGCTAAAATATTTGCTACCCAACTTCTATATCTATAAATATCATGTCTATAACAACCTCACAATTTATTAATACCTTTTTTAGGGTTCTTATCCATTCCCCTAATATTTCAAGATATTATTTTTATTATTATTTTTTGATTTTATTTTTGGGTTTAGCTCCACTTCTTGTTAGCACTTGTGATATTTGCTTTTGTTTTCCCATATCAATATCCCTTTGGGTTTCTTTTTCTCTTTGTTTTTGCTTCTTGGGTCTTCCTCTCTTTTTTTCATTCCCAACAATACTTTCATCTTCATCAATATCTTCAATCTTCTCACACTACTCATAGTAAGACTTATCATCTTTAGGTTTACCTTGTTCTAAAGGATTTGAAGTGCAAGAAATAACCTCAAAAGCACAATCTTCTTTATGTTTCCCTAGAAACCCTAAAGTGCAAGGATGCTCTTATGTAGCAATTACCTTCTTATTTTGCTCTAAAAATCCAAAATTATTATGGGTTTCCTCCATCCTTATTTATTTATTATGTTGCTTTTAAAACCTTAAAGTGCAAGGGATAACATCTTCATCCCTTACACTCTTATTACTTGGAGAGGATTCTATACTAGTTGAGGAAAATGAAGATGATTTACCTGGAATAAATTTGACCTCTTTTGTCGTCTTTGTTTTAGAATATCTCTTTGCATCTTTTTTTGTACCTTTAATTCCTTTTGAACTTGCCAAATAATCTGTAGATATGTTTTCTTTACCTCTTCTTTTGGAGTGGAATATCCTTGATTTGATCTAGCTTCAATTATTGTATGATTTCCTTGCTTTATCTTGAAGTTTATCTCATGGCTAAATTTTTTCTCTTTCATAGTTTTCACTTTGCAAACTCTTTCCATGTGTCCAATATCATAACAATTATGGCAACAAAATGCAATATTTTCATAATCTACTTGTTGATCCCATTCTCTTGATTCAGATTTTATCTTAATGGATTGTGGAAAAGGTTTTAAAATATCCATAAAAACACATATTCAAGTATATATAGCATGTTTTCTCTCCTTAGTAGTTAGTCCTTCCTTGATGAATTCCCCTAAGGTATTTTCAATATTCTTCAGAATATCCTTATTTATAAGCTAATATAGAAGTCCAAAAAGCCTAACCCATACTAGAAGCTTATTAATAGTTTCTATCTCAACAAAAAAAAATTTATTCCATGGTCTCAAATAAAGTGCATCTATTCCCCTAAACCATGGGCCACCAACCATTATTTTATCCCTAATTTTTGAAACCTTTAGGAAGAAAAGTCACAGAGTGATTTGAATTTAATCCCCACTTCCACTTGATCCAATTTTGAATCTCCACAAACCCTGGCCATGATCTATGGAACTTAAATATTAACCCTCTACTTTTAAGAACCACTATATCATGCTCAATCATCTCATCCTTGATACTCACTTTTAGTGTAGCATCTTCTACCTGGATCAAACTTACCATGTATTCGCTCTTCTGCTTATCTCCAACTTGAACCTCCTTACTTCCAACTAGGGCATCCTGACTTCCCAGTAGAGATTTAAAATATGAATTTCCTTCCATACTAGCTAATGGAGCTTGCTCTTGGATTGCACTCCCTCTTGGCTCACCTTCCCTCTCATCTTGCACTTGCTCCCAAGTTGCACTCTCTTTTGCCTCACACTCACTCTTGACTTGCACTCCCACTTGACTCACAATAGCCCTTGTCTCTTCTTTTTCCTGGTGTTCCTTGCTTTAGCATTTTTTGAAAATAATGTTCCACGCATTCGTGGTAAGGGTTTAAAGCATTGATGCACTCTGGATGAACTCATTGCTCTTTCGCCATGACTGAATCGTGGCTTACACTCCCTCTTAGATTGCACTTCCTTCTAGCTTGCACTAGATTTTCTTCAACTGTATTACACTTTGCTTTCTACTTCCTACTCACACTTCCTCCTCACTCCAAACTCATACTCGCACTCGCTTCTGGATACATCACTCTCAACTCATATTTACACTCAATTTCAGCTGCACTCACTCCTAGCTCGCACTCGCACCCGCTATTGCACTCACTCCCAACTTACACTCGCACCCGCTGCTGCACTCACTCCGACTCGCGCTAGCACCTGTTGCTGTGTTTTTTTATTTTATAATCATCTTTTTTAAGTGCATGACAATTTTTTTAATAGGTTATATGGAATTGAAATAGGCCCCTCCTATATTATATTATCACCACATAGTTGTATTACAACAAAGCTTGTATATTATCCATGTATTGTTTGGTAATATTAGAACTTGGGTCTCATTGAAATGTTGAGGAGTCTAATCGGTTAAGCTAATACCACTTGATAGTGCATGGCATAGTTGATAGATACAAGTTCAAGCAATTGTATAAGTGTAATTATCAGTTCTATATAACCCATTAAAATATAATAAATTTAAAATTAAAAATAATATTTTTCTTCTTAGAAATGCTAATATAAATCTTGTGTTAAACATGAATATATATTTACTTATTTAATTTATCATAATAAAAATAAAATAATAATATAAGTTTTATATTAAAAATGTATGTAATTATTTATTTAATTAATTATAATTAAAGATCAAATGATACTAGCTCAAGAGTACACTCATGGATAAGAATCCAGGTTTGAATCTTGCGAACAATACCACTCTTTCTTTAGTAAGAGTGTAATACAATAAAACCTATTTCAATCTATATCACCAATTTAAAAAATTAATTATAATTAAAAATATTAATTTAAAAATTAGTTTTAATGTAATATATGTTTTAAATAACTTGAGAAATAATTTTTTATCAAGTTATATGTGGCTTTTATTGAGGGTCACTCCCATCAAAATACCAAATTATTACATTTGATGCAACATATCTTTTTATCATAAAATTTTCATTTCTTTTGCTTTTAAATATATTCTTCAATTTCCTCAAAGTATAGTATTGTGTTTCCACAATCAACTCTATTATTTTTATTAAGAGATAAAATCTCAATTGTCCGGTTGCTTTTAAAAATTCGATTTCATGAAGATGACAATCAACACCACACTTTGTTAATTGATCTACTACTCGATTTTCTCTCTTTAAATATGTTCATACTTCCAAGAGATTCCCTTTAGTAATAGATGATGAACATCAATAATAATATTATTTTTTTTATATAGTTTTCACATCTATTTTTGATAATAGCATTGATGATAATTTGTGAATCCCCTGAGGTGAATTATATTTCCATATTATTTTAAAGAAAATTTTAATCCATGTAATAAAAAGTGCCATAGCTTGGAATAAGTGAAAATAATTTTGCCTTCATTATTTTTTAAAATACCACCTCCAGCATCTTTTCTTAGATTTCTTTTAGAAGCACAATCAAAATTAATTTTGATAAACTCGATATTTAGACATTTTTACACCATATTTACCATCTTTTCATAGATTTCTTTTAGAAGCACAATCAAAATTAATTTTGATAAACTCAATTTTTAGACATTTTCATTTTATCTTAGATCGAAGTAGATATTTTGTTTTAGTTTTTTAATGTAAAAAGTATTATATTAAAGAACAAAATACATTTAAAAAAAACAGATAAACATACCACGTGGCTAATGCCATGAGCCAAAAAAACATCATTGTCAATAGAGCAGAAACACAGTTATTTAACACCCCTTACAAAATGAAACCCCTAAAAGGATGAATACATAGAAAAATAAACTAGAAACCTTAAATTGTAGAACTGTAACTCTAGGCCTTACGTCTGGCGAAAATTTTGGGCCAGATCAGTGTCTTCCCAACGCAAAATTATTAGAAATTTTGGACCATAAGGGTGAATTTTTTTTTAGGTAAAGTGTCTATATCTTCTTTTCCTTGTCGAGGACTACGAGCACTTCGAAATCACACAGAAGGGGATGGAACTTTAGATTTTGCTTCCTTTGGAGGAACTATCAATTGCATCGATGATGGCTCTGCATCCAACAATATATCCTCACCATCATTAAGATAATCAGTATCACATTGTAGTTGTTGCCCAACTGAACATTGATCATCTAAAGTCACTTCTTTGGAGGAACATTTTCTTTTGCAGATCCCCTTCTCGGGCTACGAGAGCACCTGGTGTTAGCTGGGGTGGAGAACTCTGAAACTAGCACTGCTGCATCCCTCTGTTGAGACTAAGGAGCCTTAGCTACAGGATAAACTTTTTCCTTTTCATATATTTTTTTATCGGTTATGAGACATATGCTGACTTGGACTATGTACCTTTAGAAGCAGTCAAATGTGTATTTTTATGCCCTTTCACAATCAGGTGCACTCGGTGTGGTGGGGCACCGGTCATCCCTGTTATGCGGTATCAAAGAACAGTCTGTGATCTTGTGTGTTAAGGATTAGCATCGAAAATAAGTGTTCGACAAGTTAATGTAGAGGACTTGTTGGGATAACATAGAGTTGCCAACTAGTATTTCAGTAGACTCCTTGAGCTCTCGAGAAACATCAATCTCAACACAAACACATTTTTGAGGGCGTGCATGGAAAAAAAATTGTCCGCCTCCACCAAAATGACATGCCCAAGAGGGGTTGTTATGCGACTGAGAAAAGGCCACAAAGGTAGAGAGAGTCTTGGGAATTACACCCACATAAGGACTTTGGTAGATCTTTTCTTAGGAACAAAAAATTCACGGGTCCAAGGAGAAAAAACAAGTAGAGAGCTTCTCATGTACCAGGGGCCATGCTCGTAAATCACCTTAGCATGGGTTGTTTTTGCAAAGCAAAATAGAAAAAATCCCTTTGTAAGGTTTTGAACCATCGTTAGCTTGACTCCATGAGGAGTCCAAGTTGTGTTAACCCATGCCCTAAGGGAAGACTCATTAGAGATGCATCCAATGAAATACCCGATAAGGGTGAGTGATTCTAAACTGTAACATGCAGAATCAACTTGTAATATACACCCTAGGTCTGCCCTAATTTTTGCAATTTCTTCTTCACAGTAATTCAGAGTTTCATTGATATGACAACATATACTATTCTGCAATTAAGGGTTGATAACAATTCTAATATGTAAAGATTGTTCCTTATCAAGATTTGGTTTGATTCCCAATAACAAAAACAACTATATAGCTGATTACACAAAATCACCAAATTATATTTTTTCCAATACTCATACATGCATATAATGATGAACATCAATGAGCAACTTACATGAAAATGAGAATCAGATTTATCTTCAGAACTGTGCTCATATGACAGTCATAAACCATTCAGAACATCCACAAAATTACATAGCTTTTTGGTATTATCATGCAACATTACAAGACTACTGGTGCTGCTGTCATACCAGTCATGACTGAGTGCTGATTAAGGGACCGTCAATGATGCTACGGGTCTGGAAATTCTCCAATAATGAGCTACAGACTGCTATTAACAGTCACAGGCCCAAACAACAACAAATCACTCTTAGACTTCCTCCAACTGGGTCTGAAATAACTTCAATAAATCTGCTAGTCTGAATATATTTGTATGTTGCTGAAGAATAGCTGATCAACTCCTCAGAATGCTTCCAACCCTTCAACACAAGATTGCTGGTTAATGAACAACTCCTTTATTAATGAACAAATCCTTTATTAATATGGTTAATGAACAAATCCAATAATGCTGACAGTGATAAAAAACACTTGCAACTTCACCAAATGATTAGCATTATGACTGATTATAAAGGACAGAGTTCCCAACAACCAATAGACATGCTAATATGTCATATAAACCCTGAAATTGCAGGACTAATATTTAATAGATTGTTGTAGCTTATCAAACTGCCAATGAAAGTGATTTATTTCTTCAATTCACAGGTACAGCTGATATGGAAAGTACGACACCCTAAAAAACAATGAACCAAACTCAGAACATATGAGAAATTACTCCAAAATTCCCTGCAATCACTTTGAAATCTACAAACACAACCAAAATCTTCTACAAGATATTTTTGATTCAAAACCCCAAAATCAACAAACTGATCAATTCTTTATTACCTCTGAAAATTCTTCAGTTGAATGCACAAATCCCGATCTCTGAATGAAATCGGTAGATAATCAACTAGGGGTGATCTCTCACACCCGAAGATGATGATACTGAAGGAGGGTTTCGTCCCCAACAGCCGATAGAGTCTGCAACCAGAGCTCCCGAAATCTCCTCAGAGAAAACCAAATATCAAAATGTCTAGAATATCCAATATGAGAGCAAGCAATCAAATAAATAGACTTCTCATTGAGAAATCTCCTCCTGTGGGCTCAATGTGGGATAAAACATAAAGTCACTTTATAATTAAAACTTCTTTTTTCACTAAAGACCACTTTTAATTAAAAATATAGACTTATGATGTGCAAAGCTCCAAAATAAAGCGTCTATGATTTAAAACTTTTAATTCCCTTTCCAACGAGCTATAACACTTAGGTGCCCATTAAATTATTTAATTAAAATGACAACCTTAGAAGAAAATAATTAAATATAGCTCATAATAAAACCCAAATTACGAAAACGGTAAAAAAAAATCGAAATCAAAATCTAACTGCACAGGAGTGATACCAATGATGAATAATGATGATCAGATCTTATTGGGTGACTTACTATAAATAGACGCTCTCTCCAATAATATTGGAGACCAAACCAAAAGCTAGGTACAACCTCGAAAAGTGTCATCGGGGTCCTCTAGACCACCTGAGCTCATTACCATCATCAAAAATCCCCTCTGACATGTCTGATGAACTCCGAGAGAGCCAGGGCCAACTACAATGCTAAAGTGACCGAAGATGGGGATATTACAAGTAAGTGGCATCAAAGAACAATCTTTGATCTTGTGTACTGAGGATTAGCATCGAAAACAAGTGTTTGGCAAGTTAATATAGAGGACCCATTGGGATAACATAGAGTTGCCAACTTGTATGTCAATAGACTCCTTGAGCTCTCGAGAAACATCAATCTCAACACAAACATATTTTTGAGGGTATGCATGGAAAAATTTGTCTACCTCCACCAAAATGACATGCCCAAGAGGGGTTGTTATGTTACTAAGAAAAGGCCACAAAGGTAGAGAGAGTCTTGGGAATTCCACCCACATAAGGACTTTGGTAGATCTTTTCTTAGAAACAAAAAAGTCATGGGTCCAAGGAGAAAAAACAAGTAGAGAGCTTCTCATGTACCAGAGGCCATGTTCGTAAATCACCTTAGCATGGGTTGTTTTCGCAAAGAAAAATAGAAAAAATTACTTTTTAAGGTTTTGAACCATCGTTATCTTGACTCCATGAGGAGTCCAAGTTGTGTTAACCCATGCGAAAGACTCATTAGAGATGCATCCAACAAAATACTCGACAAGGATGAGTGATTCTAAACTATGACATGCATAATCAACTTTAGGCAATGAAATAATTACATCAGGAGAACGAGGGTTACCTTGTGGACCATTCTCAGCACAAACCTGCATAGTTGAATGAGAGGAGCCATTATCGCATGCATTCTCTTCTATGGTACCAATGTTGTGCATTGGTCTGAACCTGCACAATTAAATGAGAAGAATCATTATCGCATGCATTCTCTTCTACGGTGCCAATATTATGCATTGGTTCACCAAGGTTGGAGCCCTTAATTAAACTTAAAACCCTAGCATCCATTCTCTTCTACGATGTCATGCATTGGTCTGTCAGGGTTGGAGACCATAATGAAACTCAAAACCCTAGCATCCACTACAAGTGCATAATAATTCGTAATATTCAATCATCATTGAATTCAAGTTTTCAGAGGTACTATCTTTCGCTTCATTATCATGCTCATAAGCATAAGTACTATCTTTTGCTCCACTACAACAACTGTAGAGGATCAACATGAGTAACGCCTACTCCATTCGACCTGTAATCCTAACTGCAACGCGATGGCCTAATCAAGAAAACTATCCCAATGTTATAATTTTCATAACTGTTTTTTTTTTTTGATGAAAGGCCATTTTAATTATAAAAATAAAAGTCCTTTACAACCAAAAAAAGTGTGGGTGGAGAAAAAATCACACCCCGAGTGCCACTAACTTATCCTAATAGCGGATAAAGAAAAACAAACTACACCACACGGGCACCATGGCCATCAAAAACAAAATAGAAATATTCTACAGTCAGAAAGGATTTAAAGAAGGGGGCTCGTGGCAGACAGAGCCTTATCCATTTGAAGTGGGTGGTTCCACCCACCCATAAAAGTGCTCCTCGCCCTAGCCTAAAGCATGAGTAATTGGAGGACGGGACCAACCAAAAATATGCTCGTGGCTGCATGAAGCCCTCCAACCATCAATAGGCACAAGCACATATTGCGAAGTGATCACAAGCACAGAATGCTGGGAGGTGTACACATCTGACTGTTGCAACAGGCCTCCATAGTCACAGTATCTACTTCGAGGAGGCTAACACAGTGCACGATCAGGGCATCGATGTGAATGAGATCTGGCAGGGTGAAGAGGTAAACGATCAGGGGTCTCCTTATTGATAGCACAAGGGGCATCATCCCAATATTTTAGTAAAGCCTGCAAATGGTCCAACTCCATAACCACATTTTTAGCTTGGTCACAGATCTAAAACCACACATCATGAAAAACTTCGAGCTTGTCAACAAATAAAAAATCCTGAGATGGATCAACCTGCTTGAAAATAATCTTGTTTCTAGATTTCCAAATGTGAAACAGGAGGCTGACTCTAAATATTTACCACACTTTCCTCAGTGGGAGAGAAAACTGAATGGGATCACCTAGGAGGACATGATGCTAGGAAATTTATAACGAGATAAATATGGTAAAGAAAGAACCCACCCAACTCCAATCAAGACTAGACCGTCTACATGCACAAAAAAGATGCATATAAGACTCTGGTTCTTGAAAAAATGGACATTGGGGCTCAAACACCCCAATATAAGAAAGTCTGTGTCCAAGGGGTAAACCCTGACACAGTAAGCTCCAGGTGAAAAAAGCTTTCTTTGGCTCTAGATAAGATGCCCAAACTAAATAAAATTTGGTTTTCCACCTAGAGGGAGATGAGAGAAGGCATTTGACATTGAGTTTGGGCACCGTGGGGGCAATTGGCGTAAGCCAGTCATAACCTTGCTTGGCTCTGTAGCTAAGCAAGGAAGTTCTCTTATACTAGGCCCAATATTTCCACCAGGGTTTTTGGGATCTAACACCTAATTTATGCCATAAGAAGAAAGGTGTATGGTCCAGAATAACATCATATGTAGCCTTGTTAGTATTGGACAAGCGGAACATCCTTTTAAAATAATTCCAAGGAATTCTCTATTTTCCCTGGAGTAAGAATCTGTAATGGCGACAATGCCTTGCTTTAAAAAATTTTGGGCATGGACCCAGGGAACTTGGCCCAATGACTTACCCTGAAGCTTTAATATAGGGGACCACCAGACATTGAGAATATTAATGAAAATGCCTTTATGTGAACGAACCCCCTTCCAAATAATACAAGGGTTTAATTATTGCCAAGCCTTCCATATGCTTTTGATGACAAAGGAACCAAGAATTTTAATATAAATTAGGGCTAGCACTAGAGAGGGCAAATCCATTCCTGCCCAAGCTCGAAGATTGAGGGGAAGCCCAACTGAGATGCAATGTCTGATAAGAACTTTCCATGCTTCAAGTACTTTGAGAGCCCATACAATCCATTTAGCACAAAGAGCTAACACTTGACGCTTACAATCCAACAAACCCATATCCCCTGCTTACCGTGGAAGACATCAAATATCCCAAGCCACTCTATGAAAGCTCTTTAGCTCAGACCCACTAGACCATAGAAAATCCCATAGTAATTTTTCAAGCCGTTTGTAACAAGCCTGGGAAGGGACCCAACAAGACGAGTAATAAACATGTGTGGAAGCCAACACTTTTGAGAAAATTTGAAATTTTCCAGTAAGAGAAAAATTCTTAGCAATCTAATATTCTAGCTTGCTTTCCACTTTGTTGATGACATAAGACCATAATTGGGACAAAGAGCCTTGAAAGGCAAAAGGAATGCCCAGGAATTTGAAGACTTCTCCAGGCTGAATCCAATGGGGAAGAGGCTGCAGGGATTACCTGTAACATGAGGTTTTCCTCCATTGGATATTAGACCCGGAGGCTTTGTAAAAAATATCAAGACAAGATAGAGCTTTAGAAAGGGATTGCTCATCCTCATTCAGAGTAAGAAATAAATCATCAGCAAAGTGGTCGTTAATGAGTTGACCAACATTCCCAGGAAGGAAAATACCTTGAAGCATCCCAAGAGAAGCACGATGAGCCAAAAGATAACCAAAGGCTTCTGCTGCTAAAATTAATAGTGAGGGGGCCAAATGACAACCCTGACTTACTAACCTATGCAAGCCAATAGCGTCAATTTGAAACTTGTTTAGAGAAAGCACAGCTGACACATCCTGAAAAAACATTTTAACAGAAATAAATTGAGGACCAAATCCAAGAGCTTCTAGCATGAAAAGAATGAAAACCCACTCAATTCGATCATAAGCCTTTTCAAAGTCAAGCTTGAGGAAGAGGGCCTATTGACTGAACCTGTGATCCCATTCCATCCCTTCCCAAACAACGAGAACGTTGTCCAAAATATACTAATTTTGAATAAAGCCAGTTTGATCAGACCTCACAATAGAGGGAAGCAAGGGCCTAATCCGTAAAGCAAGCACTTTGGCAATGATCTTGTAGCTGACATTAAGCAAAGTTATTGGCCTTAAATTTGTGATGATTTTTGGATCCTCGAACTTTGGGATAAACTTGATATTTCCCTTATTGATAATAGCACCTAAGGATCCATACTGTAGGGCTTCTAAATATACTTTATGAAAGTCAGGACTAATAAACTTCCAGCAAGTTTTGTAAAATTCACAGGGGAAGCCATCAAGCCCTGGGGCCTTAGCATCTACCATTTGAAATAGGGCATCCGCAAGATCCTACTTGTAGACACCTAAAATGCATCATGTTGATGGCGACTACCCATATGGACATGATACAAGACCATATGAAAGATCTTGGATAGACTCCAAGATAGAGCAGTGGTTCTAATCACTCAATTTGGGCTCCTTGGCCTATTCAGTCTGAACCGTAGCTGAGACCTACGGTCTACAGATTGAACCATGACTGAGACCTACGGTTTATAGTCTGGACCATAGTTGTAACCTGTGATCTTAACTAAAGTTCAGTTGGTCTTCATTTGAGCCAAATCGGTTTGAACGACCATTTGTTCTAGAAGAAGGTGGTTAAAGGACGAAATATTCCAATCCAATTGTCCTAACCACCCCTTCTTGATCTTGGCTTCTCCATGAAGTCGCCATTAGCCTTGGGACATCCTATAAGTACCCCTTCAAATTAGGGCAATGATATAGAGCATTTTGATAGCGAAGCGCTGTTGAAATAGTGAATCAATGGAGCATTGGAGTTTAGAGCAGCGAAGCCCTGACGAATTGTCTATTCACTTGAGTGCACTAAGAGAGAGATTTATTTCTATCTCTTTGCCAACCTAAGCATCATGACGAATTAGGCCATGGATGCCCTAAGGAGTTAGAACGCCAAGAAACACCAATTTGGGCAAATAGAGGCCCTATTCAACAATTCAACCACCAAATATATCAGAGGACACTAAGGCGACCCTTGATCATCAATTTGATAAGGAGGATCAAGCCCACTACCCTTAAAATTGGAGGGTAAACCTACTTGGTTGCTCATCACGACTTTTAGCTACAGTTTACAGTGCAGACCACTCATCAGAGCTGCGGTTTGCAATAGGCGTAAGATCTCCTTACCATTTCTTTTGTAGATTGTTTAATTAGGTTTAGATAGATACTTGCACGATTTAATTAGGATTTTAGATATTTCTAACTGGTAAATTTAGGGTTTAAAGTAATTTTGGTACATTAGTGTAGAATATGCAAGAATGGTTTCTTTTTATGCTTTCATGCTGTATTTCATCTAATTAGGTCATTCAATACTTAGCTGAAATATTCCTTTATGCATTTACATGAATATTTATCAATTTGGTATAGTTTAGATACATTTTACATGCTTTATTGATTATATTATTTTCATGGCTTTTTCATGTTTTAATCCTTCAAAGGGCCTCATCACGAGAGACTGCCTATTTGTATAACTTTCTATTGTTGTTTCTTAATCGTAGGAAATAGGTTTAAAGGGAGCTTCAATTGTTCAAAAACCTTCCTCAACGCGAAGAAGAGGGTTAACTCCACCCTAGAGCAGTTTGTGAATATTTGAAAAAGCATTAATAGTGCGCCTACCCCATTGGGGGCTTTGGCAATTGTATTGATTGTATCAACATTTTGGGTGACCCTAAGAGGGGAAATATTGTAACTGAGATTCATTGGCTATATCAATAAAGAAACACACATTTTCTTTGATTCATGCAATCTTGTTATCTTGTCATGCTTTTATGTTGATTTCCATTAATGCAATAGCTAGGTGTATGCTTTTTAGGATAGGTCAAAATGTGATCACGATGGAACTCCGCAAAATAAGCGATCTAACTGTTGTTTCTTGAATTTTTGGAATTGCATGTACAAACCACAACTATTAGCTGCGGGCCAACAATTGCACCGCAGGTTCAACATGCAGTTTACAATACAGACCGTAGACCAGACCTGTGGTTTATAGCAGGAACAATAGACAACATGGAGCCAAATATTAATCGGATGAGGACCTAAGGTAGGCCCCATTTTCACCCTCTATCATTTTTCTCTCTGCCTGTGTTTTTCCAAAATTATGAAAATAGAAATTAAGTAGGATAATAAAAAAAGAAGGTTAAAAGGAACTAAGTCCTTAGGATTATCGCTTTCTTAGTTTTTGATAGGTACTTCTAGGAATAGCGGACATATGATTGCAGTACACCCTAGAATCCAACGTGCTATATTAGAATTGTTTGTGGGTTTGTATGTTTGAGGCCCAAGTAGTCGCCAGTTGCATATTAGTTTGCATTGTCGAAAAATCATGTAGAGTATAACATGCATCTCTGAATATAAAATGTTTCTTTTTACATTACATGTAGGAAACAATCATTGTGTTGTATTATGCATTTTTATTTTATGCAAATTAAAACGAACCACACACACCATGTTTCACTTAAACTCTAGTGAGTTGGGCTTGACATCCAACCACTAGTAGGGTTCAACGACGGTGGAGGTGATTTCCATCCGTTGGCCCAAATCCTACATACCCTTGGATACTAGACCAATATCGAATCCGAGAACCTTTCGTACCTTGGAAAATTTGCATGTATTCTCTTTGGATGGTATAACGTTGAATGGGGGAAACGGGTGAGGATCTGGGAGGACATGTGCTCCTTGTCTGGGTGTGGACTTTCATCACCACACACGAGGGATTTACGCGGCCTAGAAGTCACATCCAGGTTGTCGAGCTATGAGAATATAGGTGAAAGCTAATTTAAACTGAGAATATCATTCAACGCTTTTCAAAACACGATAAGGAGTTCTATACTGATACAAAAAATCATTGAAATAACATCAAACAGTCTAGGGCTCACTTTTAAAAATTAATACGAGATAAACACCATTGTATACCTTGTTTGCTTAATAAAGAACAAATCTAGACACTAGGTGCACCATGGTGGAGACACGGGGCGGTCGGCAAAGGCACAAGCCTGAAGCCCATGACCAAGCCCCAACAAATTCACATCAGCATATGTCAAATCCTCGCCCACATGTGCTTCTCGAATGTCGTTCGATGAGCATTAGAGGAGATAATTTGACAATAGGGGAAACTATTGAGTGTACCCCCGTTAGAGGAGATTCTGTGCATTCCTCTAGACACAGAATAGAGCATGAAGCCTCTCAGCATGAGGGTGTTCCACTCAAAATCCATTACTAGGATTGCATTGCACATGCATCCACAGGATCGGTTGAAGAGTATGTTATACAGGGATCCAAGTTGGTACCCCTACATCATAGGTCTACAGGAGGATCCGTGGCTCCACCTTCGGAGTACATACGTGATCGAGACCCACCCATTCAGGGGCATGCAGATAGGGTCGCCATTGAGCATAGGCTTATGCAGACTCTCGCACGTAGTGAACCTCAAAAGATCACTATTGAGATAGCTAAGGTGGGAGCCAATGGCACACCACCGCATGAGCGATGGATATACAGAAAATTGGATGAATTAGGTAGCGTCCTAGAGTAGCTAGGCTATAGGTCTTAGGCTCCACCCACTCGTGCTCTGAGTGAGCATAGTGGAGGTTATATTAGGACTTCTAGAGAGCATGGAGAGGATTCTAAGCACCCTCATGTGATACATCCACCATCAATGCATGGTGGCACAGAGCATAGAGCTCAGCAGGACACCAATGATATCTTTACATACAAAGGCAAAAGCATCACAAATCAGTCAGGTGGGTATAGAACCCATAAGGTCGCTCGCATAGAGCATGTATACCAGAGGCCTGTCATGACCAATGACCTTGATAGATCACATAGACTAGTATCTGAGCAGCGACGATAGATCCTCTAAGACCAATTGGGGGATGCTCACCTAGAAAGGCAACGTATTGAAGATGAGAATCTTTAGGCACAGAGGCTCATCATACAAAGGCTATATGAGCAGCGCATGCATGAGTAATATGCGTGAGTAATGCATCCTTACCCAAAAGGAGTGCATAGAGTAGGAGGATAGGCTATCCAGGGATGGTCTATATACTCACGTAGAGAACAAAGAGCACATACATAGAAAGACTTTTTCACAAGCCAATGTGTAGCAGGAGCGCAAAGACGCTCACACTCATATTAGTGCCCAACAAAGAGAATGACCACCACCATTTGAAAATGAGAGGCAAAAACAATATGAGGAAGAAGAGGGAGAGGAAAACAATCAAGAGTATCCTAAAGAATACTAAGTTGAGGAGGAGGAAGAGCAATGACCTCCACCTCGACAGAGGAAGAATGTACCTTCGATACCACCCTCACGTTAGCTTAGGGAGGAGGACTTATTATCCTCAAAGGCTTATAAATTCCTAGCTGAGAAGGTAAAAGTGATTGAGAGGCAAGGCGCGACACTTCAAAAACTGACATTAAGAAAGATTCATAATGAGCCTTTGGACCCCTCGATACTTACTCTAGCATACATTGAACATTTTTTTATGCCCAGGTTATACAAATTTAAAGGTGATGAATATGCATAGGAGCATGTCACAGGATTTTTGGACGCTTGTTTCTAAATTGCTAGCAATAATGCCTTGCTTTTGCACACATTTGTCATGAGCCTCTAAGGCCTAGCCTGAGAGTGGTTCAATCAAAAAAAGAGGCACAACATTACCAGTTTGAGCAACTGGTTGATGTTTTTCTTGAATGCTTTTATTTTGGCATCAAAAATTAGGCTAACCTTTCCAATTTGGCTGCGCTAGCTCAGCGCGATGATGAGCCAATTGAACAATACGAAAAGAGGTGGAGAAGATTGATGGCAAAGCTACCATTCCCTATTTTTGCTATGGAATTAACCTGAATGTTCACCAAGAGTTGTGCCAAGCACATCTCACTATTGTTGCAACTACATCAGTATCCAAAATTTGAGGAGGCTTTAGCGCAAGCCAAGGTAATTGAAGACATCTAGTTGTAGGAAGGCAATTTGAAGCTTAATAACAAGAAAGAGGGGCCTAAGAAGAGCTCCATGAAGCAAAATGGCAAGCAAGACCATGTCAAAAAGGCAGTGCTAAACCTCTAGAAAGAGGATAAAGGGCAGCAAAAACAAAATTATCAGGCCCAACCTCCTCCTACGTAGTACAAAAAGTGCAATAATAACTATAAGGGCAAAAACAAAGAAAAACGCCTGCCTCACCAATTCACACCTCTAATGCAATCATTGATGTCAATATTCCACCAGTTATGTGAGGCTAAGGTGATCAAACTACTCGAAGTTAAGCTAGTCGATCCGAATTAGCTCAAGTCAAAGGGGTATCAGGACGACTTATTTTGCATCTTCCATCGCACGAAGGGCCACAACATCGAGGTATGTTGGTCCTTCAAGCATATTATGCAAAATATGATTGAAAAGGGCAAGCTTGTAATACAAATTAATCTGCAAGCACCTGAAAACCAAAACATGGGGATTTACAAAAATTCGTTACCAAACCATGAGGTACCGTGCAACAACGTTGGCCAGGTCAACCAAGTGCGCGTCAAACCGCCTACCCAAGGGTTCATAGGCATGGTGAATGTTGTTAAAAGACATGAGAGATATGAGAAGCCGCATGCTCCTATAAGAATACAAGCCATTTTGAATCAACGACCACCACATAATATTCCAATCCCACCAACGAGACCGATGGTGACCATATGAAGCAGGCTAGTCCAAAACTTGTAGACAGCTCCTACGAAGTTGTCTATATATGAAATAATACAGTAGTCCACTAGGCACAGGGAGAATATTATGGACATTCTAAGGTCCATCGAAGTATAGTATTAGGATGTGCAAGCATTTACCAATTTTTTGGGACATGTATAGCAGTGTCAGGAGCCCATGATACAATTTTATGATCATAAAATTAAGATGTTTCCCATAGTTACGGCTGACCCACCATTTCATATCATTGCATACATCAATCATGTACCATTCAAGAGGGTCGTGATCGACACTAGTTCATCGATTAATATAATAATGACCAAGACATTGAATCATCTAAAGCTACCAAAATCACACATTATGCCCACCACCTTCACATTGAGAGTGTTTAACGACACCCTATGCTCAACGGTTGGCACAATTATCCTACCTGTGTAGGTAGGCCTAAAGACCATATTTGTAATGTGTCATGTGATCGAGGGGGCCATGCAATACAACATCCTACTTGGAAGGCCTTGGATTCGTGAAATGCATTGTGTTCCCTCTATATTACACCAATGTGTAAAATATTTGCATGAGGGACGAGTTCATGTAGTGGCGTCAGATGAAGAACCTTTCAAGTTCATGAACCTAGTGAATTTGTTGATGGGTTTCATACTCCCATCAATGCACTTGGACATCCAACCTGCATCGTCGATTAAAAATCTAGGAGGTAAACCAACAGTATATGCTCAACCATCGATATCTATATCGCACATATCTGAGCGCACTATCACTACTTTGCTAAAACTGACTACATCGATGATGCTTCAATATGATAGGAAGTTAAAGGTGAAGATGGGCAAAAAAGAGAAGAAAAAAATACCTGAACCAGTCGCTAAGGATGCTCCCATACCCATGGAAGTGGAGGAAGCCCAAGATATAGCTGAGGAGGTACCCCAGCCTACCTCGCCTGCATCGTCAGCAGGGTCATCCGCATTGTGGGTGACCGTACATCTCACCAACACTAGATTAGGTGAGTACATTATGTAGAATGTAACCTTCAGAACTATTTTAGAGACTACACAAGATATGGGCCGACCGCCTGCTCATAATTATCCGATTGGATTGGTGGTATTGTTGGGAGAGCCACCTAATTAGACTAACTTCATATACGTTGGGCTGGATCAACTTCCAACACGAGAGCCCATGGATGAAGATAGTGATGAACCTTTCATAGTAAATGTTCATTATTTATCCAACCCAAAGTACTCCATGCGTATTTTTGAGTTGTATCACTGGTATGGGTACAAACTTGGTCTGTTTGAGCAAGGGTGTAGAACTTCGTTCGAGCCATGTTATCAGCTAGCAATTGATAGGTTTGGGCTGGGGTTACAGATACAAGGACAAGATGATTTGCTCATAGCATCTTTAGATTGCTTTTACCTTAGTTTGGGGGATGATGTGGACTTCAACCCATAGCATCCTAATATTTCTAGCTTCTGGAGGACTAACCCGATGGTATCTGTCGTCACTTTTGAGCCACCTAAAGAGCATCATGAAGGGCTCCTAGAGCAAACTAATACGAAGCAGAACCCTAGAGGCAACCTGGGTCATCAAATCTGTAATGCAACCAACAACATAGGTGTGCAGGGGTATAACCCCATAGTTTTAGGTGATATCGAGTTAGGAGATCTCTATAGCGATGATGGAGAGGAGTCCACATCTAAGATAAGTGGACCAAGTTATAATACCGAAAGCGAATCCTCAAACAATGATCAATTTGAGGAGGAAGCTAAGGGGGGCTATTTAAGGCCTTTGTATGTGCATCACCGATTGCCTACATAGTCGATACATGTTATCGAGGAGATGCTTCCCAACATTGATTATTTGAGGGAAGAAGCAGAGCCAGTTTTCTTGGCAGCGTCATACATACGGACTAATTATCCAATTTTTTCGGATATGGGTGATAGCGACCAGGAAGTAAGATTCATGGGACCGCACCTACCATAGCATCCCCCACCTGTAGGGGCAAATGAAGGACTGTACTATGACAAATATGAAGAGGATGAAATGGATAGAGCCTACTTAGAGCCTCCTTACCTACATCACCACCATAAACCATATACGATCGAGGACCTACGAAGAGAAATCAATCTTGACCCTCGTCTTAGGGGAATACCACCGAACTTTAATGTTATTTATCACATATTATTTCCCCATCCACCTACCTACATGGAGCTCCGTGAGCTGAACGATCCCATATTGCAACCACTACATAGAGAGGATCTAGTAGTTCGTAGTCCTCATAGAGAGGACCTGTTTGTGCCAGTGCCATTAGAGCCAGATCTCGAGTATGAGAGTTGTATCGATGATATAGAAGTTGGTCCATGTGGTCCTGGAGATCAATTCCATTCCATAAATATGGTCTCCATTGATTTGACCACCCCACTTCGTAATCCAGCAGATCCGTCCAAACTGTTGTATCTCAACAAAGATGCTATCGATTGGGATCGCACTGAATCACCCATAGAGCCTGAAGATTTCTTCCCTAATGAAGAAATGTTACAACCATTCCATTTTGTGCCAGGCTGTGCATATGATGTCTATCATACCGAAAATGCTTCCAACATGAAACCTATCAACCTGGTCGATGACATCCATTTGATCCCTATGCCTCATCATCTTGAGGAGGGATCGCATATGTCAATAGAGGAAACCTTCGATGTGGATATCAGTAATGATCCCACCAATTAAAAAAAGGTTAAATTTGGAAAGAGTCTCACTCCAGATGAGCGGGCCTCCCTCATCCCTCTGCTGAAAGAGTGACCAAATTTTTTTTCTTGGATGTATAAAGATATGCCAGGTCTAGACCCAAAATTGATTATGCATAACCTTCGTTAGATCTGACGAAAAAGCTGGTCAAGCAAAATCTTAGAAAGATGCATCCAACAGTAGCTTTGATGGTGAAATATGAGCTACAAAATCTATTGGATGTAGAATTTGTAATCTCCATCGATTATCCGGAATGGGTATCCAATATGGTGCTCGTAGGAAAACCTAATGGAAGAATCCGTATTTGTACAGATTTTAGAGACCTAAATAAGGCAACACCCAAATATTCATTTTCGTTGCCCAATATTGATGCTCTTGTAGATGCAACTGCAGGTCACGAAATGCTCTCCTTAATGGACAGTTTTTATGGTTACAATCAAATTCGGATTAAACTCGAACACCAATATAAAACCACGTTTATAACACCGTGGGGAATGTTTTGCTATAAAGTTATGCCATTTGGCCTCAAAAATACTGGTGCCACATATCATCGGGCCATGACATACATTTTTCATGACTACATGCATAAAATTCTAGAAGATTATATCAATGACTTGTTGGTCAAGTCATTGCTACGAGAAGAGCATGCAGAGGTCTTAAGGAAGGTCTTTGATCACCTGATAGAGCACAATGTCAGGTTGAATCCTAAGAAGTGCGTATTTGACATAACTTCTGGTAAAATCCTAAGATTCATCGTTTCCAAACAAGGCATCGAAGTTGACCCATAAAAGGTCAAGGCTATCTTAGAAATGCGTCCTCCCTCCAATATTAAAGAGTTAAGAAGCCTTTAGGGCAAAGTAGCATTGATAAAGCAATTCATCACTCAGTTATTGGATAAATATCGACCCATGAATCGACTACTACATAAAGGGGGTCCCATTCAACTAGGATGAGGACTGTCAAGCAGCTTTCGCTGAAATAAAGCAATACCTGGTGACACTGCCAGTGCTAGCTCCACCAAGGCCAAAGGTGCCTTTTCTATTATATATATCGACAACTAATTTTACACTGGGAACCATGTTAGCCCAAAAGAACGTGCAAGGCAAATAGCAGGCCATATATTATATTAGTCGAACCTTGGTGAGCTATGAGCTCGGGTATGCATATGTGGAAAAATATGTTTAGCAATAGTGTTCGCTACAAAGAAATTGTGATACTATATGTTAAGTCATATGACATATGTTATATCCAAACAAAATTCTTTGCAGTACATGATGAGTAAGACGTATCATAATACACATACTGCAAAGTGGATCATGCTACTGATAGAATTCAATCTGGAATTCATAAGCCAGAAGTCCATTAAGGGATAAGTCATAGCTGATCAATTAGCTGAGGCACCACTGTTGAATAGTAGACCTCTTACCATAGAGCTTCCGGACGATGCAATCTTCATCATATTTGAAGCTCTCGAACCCAAATAACCAAAGAACAATGCTGATATGACTTTGTCCTTTGACGGTTCGAAGTGCGAGCAAGGGGGTGATGCAAGAATAGTGTTTTTTATGCCGCAAGGAGCTCCTATGCCCTTGTCATTTAAACTAGACTTTTCGTGCACCAACAAAAATGCTGAGTATGAAGCCCTACTGCTGGGCCTCCACACAGTCATCGTCATGAATATTAAAAGATTAAACATCTTTAGCAACTCCTTGCTCATAGTAAATCAAGTTAAGGGGCTCTTCTAGTGTCGATGTCCCATATTGAAAGCTTAAAAGGATCTTGTTGCTATATATCTAGCTAAATTAGAATGGTATGACATCGATGCAATCCCTCGATTTTCAAATAGGTTCATCGACACCATGGCCTCTTTAGGATCCCTAATCCCTTAGAATGACTACCATTCATGTTAAAACGCTTTTGCACCCTACAGTGGAACGCAAAGCCTTTGATAATAGAATGTCAATTAACATGATCAACGTAGAACCAAAAGTTGAATGGTTCTACAGAGCTGAAGACTTTATGAAGAAGGCACCCTGGGGGTCATTAACCTCTCAGAGTCTGATGGGGAGTGGTACCACCATTCACCATAATGTTGTTTCCCAGTTTGCATTTGAAAAAGTAAATACGTAGGGGGAGCAAGTCATCTTGGCAGTCGAAGCTGAGGCTTATCAAAGCTGGATGTCACAAATCCATGACTTCCTAAAGCTTGGTGTAATCCTAGAGGGATTACCGCCTACCGCAAAATACACATTTAAACATAAAGCAGCTAAATATGTATTAATAGGATACATCTTGTATCGATGAGGCTACGATGGAGTTCTCCTTCATTTCTTAGAGCCCCAAGAGGCATCATGGGCAATTTCACAAGCTCATGATAGTACGTGTGGTGGCCATTTCAGTGGCATGGCCATCGTCAAGCACATCCTTCGAATGGGCTACTATTGGCCCACTATGGAGAAGGAGTGCAATGTGTATATCAATAAATGTGTCAAATTTTAGCATCATGCTAATCTTACGCACTTTCCATCACAGAAATTATAGCCCATCCAAGCGACTTGGCCATTTTCTTAGTGGGGACTAGATCTTATAGGCAAGATCTCTCCTTCGTCATCGGGTCGACATACATTTATAATCATGGCTACTGAGTATTTCACAAAGTGGGTGGAAGCAATACCCTTAACAATGACAACTGGATCTCGTATAGCAGAGCATATCATAAGTTATTTTGGGATTCCATCCAAAATAATATCGGATACTAGAACGTTATTCAAGAACAAAACTATAAGAGCTTTGATATCTAAATACAGAATCAAACACAATTTTGTGACTCCATACTATCCGCAACCAAATGGATAGGTTGAAGCTTCAAATAAGACAATGGTGGCCATATTGAAAAATATGGTCCAAGAAAACCATAAAGACTAGCATATCCAGCTACCCCTTGTATTATGGGCTTACAGGACTAGTATTTGGACACCCACTAGGGCAACACTGTTCTCACTAGTATATGGTGCTGAGGCCATTATGCCCTTGGAATTGGAAATTCCAATGCTGCATGTCACATTGAAAGAGTTCATCGATGACGACACCGCATGACAAGCTCGACTGGATCAACTGATGTTGCTTGATGAACGTCGCATGAATGCCCTGGAGCATCTTTGCGTTTATCAAGAGCGACTAAAATGAGCTTACAATATCAAAGTCCACCAGAGAGAATTTGAAGTTGGGGATATTGTCTTGAAAGAGAACCAATAGAACTCTAATTTACCACCAGATATGCAAGACAAATTCATGGCTAATTGGCTAGGACCCTATATCATATTTGAAAATATTGGTCTGGGTACCTATCGCCTAACGTCGCTAGGAAGTGTTGAAGAGCCTGAACCTCTCAACATCATCCATCTTAAGGTGTTTTATGCTTGAGGGCATAGTAAAAGGCTCTGAAGGTTTGCTTATAATCGCTCGATCATTCGAAAAGGCTCAAAGAGTTGCTAAAACTGCTTGGTCATGTCAATCAAAGGCTCCGAGGGTTTGCTTATAACTGCTCGATCAATTCCAAAAAGGTATTAAGGATTTTTGAGAAATCGCTTGGTCAACCCAAAGGCCTTGAGGGTTTGCTTAAAACTGCTCGGTCATCCTAAAAAGCTCCAAGGATTTTGCTAAAAAATCGCTTGGTCAATTTAAAGGCTCCAACGACATTTCCTCGCCGTTTGGTCACTCTTAAAGGCTCCAAAGGCATCTAATCGCCGTTTGGTCAAATAAGAGGTTCAAAAATCAATAAAATTTATAGAGTCAATAAAATCCAAAAAAATTAGGTCCGAGGTGTAGACCAATTGGTTCATCCAAACCCCATAAGGGGCGGAGGTCCAAGGTTCAAATCTCGGGCCTCGTTGAACTGGATGCTTATCCCTTTCTTGGTGCTTTCAGCGGCATAAAAGGTTTAAAATGATTGTGGCATGGTGGTTATAGGGGCGGACAACATGAAGATCTGTGTGGCGGCTTCTGGGGTGGACAACACAGAATATTATGGCGGCCATAAAAGCTGGACAGCCTGCCCAGATTCATGGCGGCTACCGATTCCACCATGTAAATTAAAAAATAAATAAATAAAATAAAAAAAAAATTGGTAAAGCATAAAATCCAAAAAAAACATTTGCATTTGCATTATGCATTTTTCATTTGTATTCACACATGCATCTGTTGCATTATTGCATTGCATATAGGCATTCGTCATCCGTTGCATTCCATAGTAGGAGGGATTGTGTTTGTTAGTATTACAAACGACACCACATTTATGTCTAAATAATGCATCTATGCATTTATCATAAATCCATCATTCATGTGAGTAATTGTGTTTGTCAACACAACTCATTTTGTTGCTATGGAAAATATATTATAGTTTTCTGGTCACTCAACCATACCTAGAGGTCTTATCAAGAGTTGATAGAAAGCTTGCTTTGCTTTTGTAGTTGAGGTATAGTTAGTATAGCCCTTAGCATAGCATAATCCTATCACTAATCAACAAATTAACCAATCCTAACAAGGACTAGGGGAAGATGAAAGTCGCGAAGCAGGACCAGATATCCTGAGGTGAAAAAAGTTATTCTTGCTTATCCCCCTGTACGGACGGTTTGGGAAATGTTGGAAATTGGAAAAAGGACAGGTTAGTTCCCTATTCAGAATCCTTTGCTTACAATAAAATGAGCAACATCCTAGAGTGATATCCCACATCAATCCTCAATATTGATACCCTAGATCGATATCATAGATCGACTTCCCATATTGATATCCCATATTGATATCATAGATCGATATCCTAGATCAATATACCAAAAATAGTTTTCCCAAAGTCAAATACCCAAAGGGATGTTTCTGAAGAAAATTATCACATGTAAATGCCGAAAAGTGAAGATCAAATGAAGATAAGAAAATAGGCTCAAGTCAAGATCAAATGAAGATCATAAATCAAAGTTCGAGTGGAGATCAAATGAAGATCAGAAATCTAGTTCTAAGAGAGATAAAATGAAGATCTAGAGACAGTTCAGAGCCAGAAAAAAAATCTAATCCCTTGCTTCACTACACATATGAGCAAGTATCCCAAAAATTGAAGGATAGAAAGGAATGAGCCTGAATCCCTGGATTTGTCAACACTACTGTACCTTATGTATGATGATATATCTAATACACTTGTATTTTGTTTGTGTGCAGACCAATGTTTGAATGTGGAAGAGCTAGCTTCAGGTGTCCTGCATTTTCTAGTGGCTTAGTCCAACTAAAATATAAACTTGGGATTGGATAAGACATTTGTGGAGCCCCTATCTTAGCAATGGGCTGAAAGAATCCCACCTGAAATCAAAGAATGCTCATGTCTTATCTTAATATACTCATGTGCACACACAGGGATAATGAATAGTTAGGGCCTATCCTAGCAAAAGCCTTACACTTCAAAAGTCTAGTGTGGTCAGTATGAAACTTTTGATAAGTATACTAGGGTGTTTGAGTCTCATGGAAAACCTCAAAATTTTATCTAATAGCAACAAAATACCAAATATCACAAACCATATAGAATAAAATCATCAAACTACAAAGTATCGAATCCATGATACATCATTATATAAAACACAATCAAGATATAGGATAGATACCGAATGGATATTAGAAATAATATTTAGATGACCACTGACTATATTGTGCATATTTTTTAAAACTTGCAAAAAAAATAGAATAACATATTGCATCATTCTCATCATAACATCGCACATCATGGCATTTCATATATGGGTGATTAATTGATCAAATTCTTATTATGAGGATTTCCAATTACATTCATGATTTTTATACATTATGTGGTCTCGTCCATTAGGTTGATAAACACATATCACATTCATTCTTAATGTTTTAAGTGATTAAAGCATACAGGTTCATTTACATTAGATTACCATCATGTAAATAATGCATTACATACATTGCATTAGCATATCGTGACAGTGTCATAAAATTAAATGCATGCAATAAAGCAAAATCAAATATACATTTAAGTAAACATCACATCCATATACATCCATCATATAGCACATCTAAACATCTAGATCACTACATATCATCATCATCATAAATAAAATAGCTATGTAGTTCATGTCATCTATACATCACATCATATAGCATCAAATTAACATAAGCATTGCATCCATGTGCATAACATAAAAAAAAATTAAAAACATATATGAGTACACATAATGAGCCAAAATGATAAAATCTCATATATATATATATATATATATATAGTGTGTCCAAAATGAGTACATAGAGTATATAAAAAATGCTCGCAGGCTACATCCGTGTAGGTCCTCGACCTTACATGAAAAATAGTACATCAAAATATCAACCCCTATGTATGCTATGGAGTGCCTGCACCCCTAGCCGGAGAGTCACCAGTATCACCTTTGCCATCCCTGTGCCTCCCATACAAGCTAGCACCGTGTGTACTAGAGGACCTGTGTGTCCTCTCAGTCCTCTCAGTCCTATGAGTCCTATGACTCGAGCTCGTGGATGATTGCCCTGTAGTCCTAGATCTGGTCCACTAGGACCCTGAAGCATGTGGATCCTCTAGAACCTGCCCACCTGTCAGTATAATCCATCCCTCTAGTTGAGAGATGTGAGCTGCCCTCGCATCGCATAAATCATTCCCCTATTGTACGAGGGAAGTAAGCCACCTAATATCAGTCATAGGGTCATGGTATTTTGGCAGTCCGAATGCTAGTGCTGAAGGTGGTGCCATGACGACACAAGAAGATGACATATCACCTCTTTAAGCCTGGGACTGAGCCAAGTCCCTCTCTACTGCAGTCATTGCTCATCGTACCTTTTCTAGCTCAAGTGCTTTGGTCAGCTCCTGAACTCACCCCTCTACTACTGTAGCATGCTTTATCATATTTGTGGCCTAATATTGGAACTCCTGGAGTTGCCTCTCCCTATCTAATAACTTTACCTCTAACATGGCGATGGATGTATCCTGCTGTAACTACTGAGACTGTAGCCTCGCAACCTGGCTTTGCAAATATGCTACCTGGGCTAGCAGCTGCCCAACCTCACTATTTGGAGGTACCTAACCCTCATCTAGGACCTCATACTCAACCTCCACTGGTGGTGCATACTCTACACCCCATTAGCCCTCAGTCTGTGTGTGCACATTGCGCCCTTATGGATCAGCCTTTGTCGCCTCCTCAACCCGACCGAGAGGCCTAGATCCTTGCCACCAAAGTAGGGACCACTAGGTATCATACGTTGGGGTGGTCCAACAACAGCAACTCCAGACTCCTGGAAATCATCTGCGGTGTCACCCAGAGCTATAGGCAGCACCCACTATTAATGAGTCTCTAGAACTAGCTGTCTATAGATAATAGGCAGCTCTAGAATGTCTTGTACCAGGCTGAACTATCGTAGGACCCATGAGTAGAACTGGTACTCATGAATCTCGACCTTACGTCCGAGTAACCATCTATCCCATCGAGCCTGGTGCAGCCGCTCGTCAACCTCTACCCATGCAGGGTAATCCATGTATGGATGCCACTCAATGTCCCTAGGGCTTAGTGCTACAAACTGGCTGATGTAATAATCAATGTCCCCAGCATGGGACATGCGTCGGAATCCCTCCTCCTCACGAGGCCAACATGCCACATAGCACTAGCGTACGACAAGAATAGAAGTAATCTCTAGGGGCAAATCTGCTGGTCGCTCAATTCGGATGTGCTGCCAACCCCATATCTATAGTAATAGACTATAGCTGATTCCAACCTGACTTTGATAGGTAATTTGGTATAGCTCATGGTACAACTAGAACAGTAAGGCACTCCCCCAGTCTAGGACTAATGGCCATCATGTGGAGCTTTGAATGACTCTCCTAACATAGGCTAGAAGGTTCTAGAGAATCCTTGCGCCTGAGGAGTCTTGAAGCACAACCTGAATGACTAGGTGCATGAAAAATACCTCGCAAACAGAGAAGACCTACTCATCATACCACTCCTTGATGTGAACACCACCATGATTGATCTTACGTTGGGCCTCTTGGCTTTGATCGTCGAAGATCTCATCAAACATAACTCCCTTGATCCGATAGGTAGAGGAGGTGATGGGCTCGCCATCAATAGGGATCCGAAAGATCCTGTAGACATCCTCAAGTGTGATAGTCATTTCACTTGTCAATAGGGATCCGAAAGATCCTGTAGACATCCTCAAGTGTGATAGTCATTTCACTTGTCGGTAGGTGAAATGTGTTGGTTTAGGCATTTCAGATCTGGACCAACGTAGTCATGTAAGCTTGATCTACCTTGATAGTGGGTAGATCCAAGATATAGTTAAAGCCTACGACTCCAAACCACTCTCGCTCCCCGTCAGTCAACAGTGGGTAGAGAGTGTTAAGGAGCTCTGGCTCCCTAGCTCTAGAGGTCAGTCTTTGCAAAGAAATATAGTATAAGGAAAAGTCTAACTAAATGCTAATTAAATAACTAAAAACAACCTAAAAATATATATATCAAGCAAAAAATAGCTAACAATGTAAAATTATGCTAAGCATGATCAAAATTTTTACAAGTACATCTCATAGGTGCAATAAAATGACATTAACTAATAAGAAAATCACAAAAAAATTGAAAAATTTGAAAATTTTCATTAAAAAATGAAATCGCAGGTCAAACACGCAGTCCACCCAACGGTCAAATTTTTTACCGTTGTAATTCAAACCTAACCGTAGCTGATACATGCGGTCCCCAATCAGTCAAAGGGGAACCACAACTGGCAGCTGCGATCTAGGGATACGATCCATTTCGGGTCTTTTCCTAGTTGAAAAACAAAAAAAATTATTATTAAAATTAATCTAAGCTAGCCTAACCTAGGGTGTGGTTCATTTCCAACAGTTTAGTGTGATTAATTAACCAATTCATTAATTTGGTTTGTTTTATTGGTAATGAATGTGAGGTCTTGGTTTCGAATTACCTTGCTCGCATCGAGGCCTCGGCTAGAAGAAGGTTGTTCGTGGTCTGCCATTCTGATGTGTGAAAGGTAATAGGGTTTCAATTGCTTCAAGTTAAACTGTCACACCTCTCAGAGCTCTTCAAATGGCAGTGACTGTCAAGGAATAATGAGGAATTTTGAAAATGACAAATTTTTAAATCTTTTTCGATTTCTGTCGGACTGTAGCTAACACCCGCGATCTCGAGATTAGGGTTTTTTGCCTACGGGTCTGACCTGCGGTTCCCAAAATTTGAAATTTCCAATTGCAAACTGCACCTGCGGTTTGCAAATGGTATTAAAAATAGCAAAATCCCACCATGGGAGGGTATTAAATGATAAATTAATGTCTCTTAGCAAATAAAATGTTAATAAAAGCAATCAATTTGCAAATTTGATTATTTCTAAGCACCATGATTAATCAAAAATTTAAAATTAACAAAAAAAATCAAATATTCAAAAGCCAAATGCACCTTGTAGTCAGTTATTTACTCTATACACTGGGCGGTTGCAGCGACTTGCGTTCCATGCAATCTGAAAAGATGAGTAAATAACCATAAGGACATTTAGGGTAAAATTATCATCATTGATCTGATATGCTTATTTTCAATCTCGAAGAAGGCCTTTGAGGCTGGACTGTTCCACGGGAACAAGGCATTTCATGTCATTTCCTCTATGACATCTTTTTCAGCAAATCATCGACGAATTGATTCAACACAAAACTAATTGGATTTGCATAATTTCGATTCCCTAATACGACTATTGTAGCTCGACTGCTCCATGGGATATGAGTGTGTAATTACTATTAACAGTTGGAATCATAAACTGAACTAGGTTTAGCCAAGTAATTAAATGCTTAATTATAAATTTGTTCAGATCATTCATTGTGGTCAAGCGACCTCAACGCTTCATACATTGTCATTACCCTCATCAACTCGTCGCTTGAGGGGGTAGTCATAATATCAAATCATAATCAAAATCAGCAGAAGATCCTTGAGATAGTAGATCCCTTGATCTTGTCAAAATTGTGTTTGTCCTTGCGAATCATTGTGAATAGCTATCATAAGCTTACCCCTTTGCTTGGGGAAAATAGCAAATATGAAGTTTGCTTGTTGTTATCCACATTTCGGATCTATGGGTCAAAAGATACCTATGGAATGCATAGTTGCACAGATGAGATGGGCACAAGCTTTTCAAATGTAAGCCTTTCAACCAGTTGGAAGCAATGATTCTAGGATGCACGTCCTTTTGCAGGAACTGGGGCATCTAATGTTGATTTGACTAATGATCATCATAGAAACTTCGACATCATTTTAGGAGGTCTATTTTTGCTCAACATTGTTCGATATCACAACGCATCTCAAAAGAGGCATCTGTAGACACCTAAAACGCATCATGTCGATGGCGACTAATCATATGGACATGATACAAGACCATACATAATATCTTGGAAAAACTCCAAGATAGAGTAGTGGTTCTAATCATTCAATTTGGGCTCCTTGGCCTATTCAGTCTGAATCGCAGCCAAGACCTACGATCTACAGATTGAACCACATCTGAGACCTACGATTTATAGTTTGGACCATAGTTGTAACCTGCGGTCTTAACTGAAGTTCAGTTGGCCTTCATCTGAGCCAAATCGGTTTGAACATCCATTTGTTATAGAAGAAGGTGGTTAAAGGATGAAAGCTTCCAATCCAACTGTTCTAACCACCTCTTCTTGATCTTGGCTTCTCCATGAAGCCACCCTTAGCCCTGGGATATCCTATAAGTAACCCTTCGAATTAGGGCAATGATATAGAGCATTTTGATAGCGAAGTGCTGTCGAAATAGTGAATCAATAGAGCATTGGAGTTTAGAGCAGCGAAGCCTTGTCGAATTGTGTATTCACTTGAGTGCACTAAGAGAGAGATTTATTGCTATCCCTTTGCCAACCTAAGCATCATGACGAATTAGGCCATGGATGCCCTAAGGAGCTAGAACGCCAAGAAACACCAATTTGGGCAAACAAAGGCCCTATTCAACAATTAAACTGCTAAATCTGTTAGAGGACACTGAGGCGACCCTTGATAATCAATTTTACAAGGAGGGTCAAGCCCACTGCCCTTAAAATTGGAGGGCAAACCTACTTGGTTGCTCACCGCAGCTATAGTGCAGACCGCTCATTAGAGCTGCGGTTTGCAACAAGCGTAAGATCTCCTTACCATTTCTTTTGCAGATTGTTTAATTAGGTTTAGATAGACATTTGCATGGTTTAATTAGGATTTTAGAGATTTTTGATCGATAGATTTAGGGTTTAAAACAATTTTGTTACATTAGTGTAGAATATGCAAGAATTGTTTCTTTTTATGCTTTCATGCTCTATTTCATCTAATTAGGTCATTCAATACTTAGCTGCAATATTCCTTTACACATTTACATGAATATTTATCAATTTGGCATAGTTTAGATACATTTTACATGCTTTCTTGATTATATTCTTTTCATGGCTTTTTCATGTTTTAATCCTTCAAAGGGCCTCATCACGAGAGACTGCCTATTTGTATAACTTTCTAGTGTTGTTTCTTGATCGTAGGAAACAGGTTTAAAGGGAGCTTCAATTGTTCAAACACCTCCCTCAACGCAAAGAAGAGGGTTAAATCCACCCTAGAGCAGTTTGTGACTATTTGGAAAAACATTAATAGTGCGCCTACCCCATTGGGGGCTTTGGCAATTGTATTGATTGTATCAACATTTTGGGTGACCCTAATAGGGGCAATATTGTAACCGAGATTCATTGGCTATATCAATAAAGAAACACACATTTTATTTGATTCATGCAATCTTGTTATCTTGTCATGCTTTTATGTTGATTTCCATTAATGCAATAGCTAGGTGTACGCTTTTTGGGATAGGTCACTACTTTGATAGGGGCCGTTCATAATCATTCTGTTGTGATGGGGAGAGGCAAGTTGGGATAACCTCTTTACAACATTGAAGGGCTAATTCTATTTCAGGGGTGTATGATTGAGTAGCAAAAACATGAGAATAATGTCATGTAAATTCAACTGCTATCTCAGGAAAAGAGGTGGTGCGAACCCCAATAACCAATAAATATTTATTTTGAGTGGAGTGATGCAGAGGCCAAAGCCTCTGGAAAAACTCTTTAGAAATGTGGTCACCCACTTTGAGCGAATGCATCCTGGCTTTGATATGAGCCCCTCTAGCCTTGTACACTTTAGCCACTTTGAACTCATGCTGGAGCTGAGCGACATGGGCTTGAATGGCAGAGTCAAAAGGAGATGCCTCAATATAGAAGGAGGCCTACGCATGCTCATTACGTAGAGCAGTATTAGAGTGATGACATATCTACGCCACCTTCTTCCCTAGGCTTCTGAGCAGAGCAATGGTACAAAAAATGACATCATTCCACCACTCAATCCATCCTGAATCTCTATTGGTTCTAGGTACAATGTTCCAGATCCTTTGGATGTGACAAAAAATGGTATCATGTTGCAAGAAAGAAGTGTTAAGAAAAAATTGAGCATGAGTAGGCCATTTATGGGTGGAGGAAACATGAACAAAGAACATTATGGGGGAATGATCGGATGAGACCATACCAGGAATGGTTTCAATAAAAGGGATTGAAGGGATCCAACGAGAAAAAGAAAACTCATGCTGGTCTAACAACATAGTCTTGTCCAACATTTTTAAAACTCTTGCGGGGCTTGCCTGAAAATTAGACCATGTGAACCACAAATGCTCAGGAAACTAACCCATAAAGAAACAACCATTGGGATCGAATACCCCTAGTTTATTTTTCATAAAATACCAAGCATGTCGCTCTCCCAAGGCCCACCTATTGGGGAGTTGGCCCATTTTATCATGATGCTTCTCGACCATAATGAAATCCCCACACATCAACCAGATTACGATAGGTAAGGACAAAGCACACCATCTCCACAGTGCACATCTATCTTAGACCTCATTAGAGGCGTAATTATTAATAATACCAAATGAAATATCATCGACTTTGAGCAGAATCCAAACCGCATGGTGAGAGGGTTTAGAACCCCATGTGACAAAATTTCTCATCCACCTATTATTAAGCAAAATGATAGCACCTCCATTGTCGTGATTGTGGTTGATAGCATACATTTGATTGCCAGGCCATAACATAGAACAACCAGATTGCAAATTGAAACCTACCACTTTGACTTCTTATAAACATACAAAATTTGGACGACCATAGAGACTGGAATAGGTAGTAAGTTCATCCTGAACCATGTAACGATGAACATGATTCATCAACCCACACATATTCCAGGAGAGAAACAACATTAAAAAGAGTCAAGTTGCATACCCCCACTAGCCTCAATCGCATTATCCGACAACAGGTGATAGGGGTTATTCCTGAAGGTGTCCATGGTGGCGAAGGAGAGAGAAGTTTATCGTCACTTGTCTAAATGAGCAAGCCGCTCACCTTGTAGGGGGCTACAAGACCGTCTTCCTAAGTTTTGAGAGAAACTTCCTTCAGTCCTTGCCTCGTTTGGAGAACCCAAGGGTATAGTGGAACAAATTCCTTTATCGTGGTCTACAAACTCTATGACCAGAGGAGGAGAGTGGATAGAGGTTGACTCCATGACCGACGATTGCATGGGAGGCTTAGGCATTACGACCTGAGCATACGTGGCCACTGTGTGCCCCGCCTGAGTGGGCTTACTACCTTTCCATTTCTTGCACGAAACCTTAGTCCATTCAAAATCTTATGCTGGAGGGTGCGAGGTAGTGGGAGATAATACAACACCAGCTGCTGGGGTAGACGTCTTGGCCTTGATTTTTTTAGCCATCAAGGGGCAATCCTTAATGCGGTGGGAGGCTGACTAACAATGGTAACATGTATTAGGGAGGTTGATATACACCACCCGCTGATGAATACGGGTAGAACCAACCTGAATGCCGATATACTCCTTTAGGGTTTTAGCTAGGTCAACCTTGATACATATTCTCCTACTATGGCGGACCGACATGAACCGAGAGAGTTCATCACAAACAATTTCACCAAGGGTGGACACCAAAATTTTTATAAAGGGCCAGCATGCAGTGGGGAGGTTCGGGAGTTCTACCCAAACAGGCACGACCAGGGAAATATAATTAGAAACTATGAACTCCCAGCTCTACGATTGAAAAATGAGCAGTGAACTATTAATGTAACTAGGACCCTTATTGACGACCTTCTGGGCTTGGTCGGGACTACCAAATTAGAAATGAAAAAACCCTTAGAGAGATTTTGGACATGGTCAACTTGAATCCCATACGGATGCCAATACTGCTCAATCCAGTTCCTAAGGACATGCTCAAGGGGAATTCGACCCAAAAAATACCCTATAAGAGTATTGTTTTCAAACCAAGAACATGCCTGATTGAATTCATGTAGAGGAATCACAAAATTAGGTTCAAAATTACCTCGTGGTACACCTTGGGAAAAAAATTCCTGGGCCGTATGTTCACCTTTGGAGTCATTCCTCTTGCCACCAGCTTCAGATGAAGCCGGAAGGGAGAAGCCAACATAATAACACCCACTGAGCAAGCGCAACACGAAGGCCAGCACAAGCTCCCAGAGAATGAATGGAAACAAATTCTTCTTTAAATAAATTACATGTCCTTCTATCACATGTTCCAAAAGATGATAGTTGTTTGAGTTATTGAAAAGCGACGTGGTTTTAATCATATCTGTTTTAATTTCATTGTCACATATAACTCTTTCATATATGTTCAAATCCTCTAACCAAATTATTAACATTTTTTTACAACTAAAACTTTTCATGATAAACACATAATATAATTCTAAACTTAAGTATAATTTTAAAATTAATGTTATTCATTAAAAAAAATTAAAATACTATATATATTAATTTTATATAAAAAATAAATATAAACTTTATAGCATTTATTTTAAAAATAATTATATAAAATTTAAACAAGTTTCATTATATTATATTTAGATTATATAATATTGGACACCAAATTTTGATTAAGGTTTCTTCTTCTCTTCAAGAAATTTGAATCAAGCTTTTCTATAGTTGAACCTATGTCATTTTATAATTTGATAGTATTTTTAAATTAAATTAAAGATACAATTATGTAAATTTGGTTGAATTATATGAATTATATTTATAGTAACACTTTTTTAAAATAGTTTTAAAATATAGGTTTTGATTTTTTTAGAAGGTTCGAGGTTTAAATTATATAGTATATTTTTATTGATAAATTCAATTTTTTATAAAAGAATCATAATAAAATAAAGATATGATAATAAATTTTTTTCACACTAACCAAATTTAAAAACAAAAAAATTCCTTTTAAGGATTTCAATCCTAAAACCATTAAAATGAAATTCAACTCCATACATACATATATATATATATATATATATTCGATTGCATAATCACAACTGTTTACTATATTATCCCTCCTCAAACTAACATTCCCCATGGATGCACCATTCAATAAAGAAAAAGCAATAGGTAGCAATAGGTCTGCAATCGGTTACTCTCTATGCCACAAGGAGATTTTTTTTTTTTAATTTTCTATAAGTAACTCTACTAAATTTTAAAAGTTTAATTTTTCTTGATTTTTTATTAAAAAATATTTTTAATTAAAGTGAAAGGTTTAAATTTAGGTTTGTGTAATTTTGTGTGGTTGGAGCTTTGGTGTGTATAATTATATATGATTCCAGTTTTGTTTCTCGTGTACATCATATAATGGTACGATGGTATGTAAAATTTTGTGTGGTTGGAGCTTTGGTGTGTAATTTCTTATAACCTCAACATATGTAATTTTGTGTCAATGGAGCTTTGGCGTGTGTAATTTTATGTGATTCTAGATTTGGTTTTTGAGAATCACTCATTCAAATATGATGGTGTGGCCTGTGTATAATTTTGTGTGTGGTTGGAATTTTGGTGTGTAACTCCACATGGTTTGAGCTTTAGTTCTCATGTACATTATGAGAATCACTTGTGTGGTGTGTATAATTTTGTGTGGTTGGAGCTTTGGTGTGTAATTCCTTATAACATCGGCATGTGTAATTTTGTGTGGTTGGAGCTTTGCTCACATGATTCGAGATTTGGTTCTTATGTATATCATGAGAATTACTTGTTCAAATATTAATTTTGTGTGATTCTAGATTTGGTTCTAATGTATATCATGAGAATCACTTGTTCACATATGATGGTGTGGGGTGGGTATAATTTTATGTGGTTGGAGTGTTGGTGTGTAACTCTGCATGGTTAGAGCTTTGGTTCTCATGTACATTATGAGAATCACTTCTATGGTGTGTATAATTTTATGTGGTTGAAGCTTTAGTGTAGGTATAATATGGTTCTAGTTTTTTTCTCATAATCACTCGTTCAAATATGATAATATAAATTATGTATTAAAAAAAAAAAACATCTCGTCAATTTAAATACATCGTAAAAAGATCCACAACATTAGTTTGCGAAATAAAAACAAACAATCAAATCTAACACTTTTATTTAAAATATCTCTAAAACCTTAATTTGACCAGAAACAAAACTAACTGTTCTACTAATAGGAGCATCAATAGACCTCTCGTTTCAAAAACGCATGTACCCTTTCGATCATCAAATTATACGTCTAACTCTTCAAATTTGTGAGATAAAATGTGATTAGTTTTGAGAAGGTCGATTATGTTGTGTTTTCTTTGCATAAACTACTTTGATAAAAGAAGAGGACGGTAAAAGCAATCGTTGCTTTTAAGACCATTTTAATTTTCCCGTTAGAATAAAAAAGATTCAAATGAATAGTTAATTGGAGATTAATACCGATGAAATCATCCAGTTTGGCGGGAGAAAGGAAGAAAGGAGAGAGGTAACAAATACAAAAGATTGACCAATTTTTTCACCGGAGCTGTGATTTAAAAAGAAACCGAAACTTTACAATGCAGGGAAATTTTAGTGTATAATTTGTTCAGGTTGGGCAAAACTATGTCGGCGCTGCTTTTGTTTTCAATGCTCTGCTGTAAAAGGCAAAAGATTTGCTGGAGCTGATATTGTGAATACAAAAGCGTGGAACATTTCCTTTTTGACTATGACTTGTTTTGGGGAAGTTCGAAGCTGCTGACTTGTTTCCTGATTTAATCCCCCAGAATTTTTCCTCCGATTCGGTTATGGAGCATTCACACAGCTCTTATTTGTAGGAAAGAACACAAATAAAGAGAGGATATTCAAAGATAAGCAAGCAACTCAATTGACTGTGAATCAACACTTTCAGAGCATACCAAATTGACTGAAGAGAGAGAGTGGGTCTAGTTCAAATAACTGAAGACTCCTCATTTCCAACTATGATTCCTCTGATGAAAGAATTATAGGGGTGATACACCTAAGGACTAATCTGGACCCCTCTAAAGGGGTTGGGGTTGTTGATGGAAGTGTTATGTACACCTGGTTCGCGAGATTATGAGGGAGTTATAATACGTGTGGCTGAACGAGAACTTCGGTCGATTTCAACGAAGAGGGGTCCAAAAATAGAGCGGTTGGTTAAGAGCGGTTTCGTGGGATCGAGTACAGTTTGACGCGATAAAAGTGGGATTTGAGCTGGGTTTTAGCTGGCCTGACGTGGGTCGAGAAAGATTCGAGCTTGAAGGGGTCTTGAAATGCGGGGAGAGAGGGATGGAGGGTGTGTGGATCTTCTAGTATTAGTATAGGTTGTGAAGTAGCTAAGCACAAACGGTGCAGCAAGCATTGGCATTGGTATTGGTCCACTGCATGTTATATCAAGGCAGCCCAACTGGCAATTGGTGTTGGATTTTCAGTCGGAGGACACAAGGTCCAGGCGGGTGTGCCTTGATTGGCCCCTTCGACCCAGCCCTTTTTGCCCTTGCGTTGCAATAAGATTGGGAAAAGGTACAATTTTGATACCGACTTTGTGTTTTTAGTCTAATTTTGACACCTTGTGGTGATAGAATTTTGATACCCAGTTGGTGTTTTTGGCCTTTAGGTGATAAATTTGTGATACCCAGTGGTGTTTCGGGTCTAGGGGTGGAGTAATTCTGACACCCAATTGGAGTTTTTTATTTTTAGGCGATAGAATTTTGATTCCCGATTGGTGTTTTTGATCTTTAGGTTATAGAATTTTGATACCCAATTGGTGTTTCTGGTCTTTGGGGGGAGGAAATCTGATACCCAATTGAATTTTCTGGTTTTTTTGGAGGGGGTATTCTGATATCCAATTGGTTTTTCAGGTCTTTTTGTGACACAGAATGTGTGAATGTGGATAAACATGAGCATGAGCAGGGGGAGGAATAGGGCTCCTGCAATGAGGGAGGTTGGTTTTGTGGTTTTGCTTGTTTTGTGTCTTGCAGCCCTTACACAGTCTTCTGGACCTGTTGTGTCCAAGAGGAGGCTATCAGATGCGGAGGCGAATTTCATCACGAGGAGGCAGCTGTTGTACTACAAAGATGGGAATGGGGAGAAGGTGGAGGTTGATCCAAAGTTGAGGTTCCCGAATCCAAGGTTGGAGAATGCCTACATTGCCCTTCAGGCATGGAAGCAGGCCATTTTTTCAGACCCACAGAACCTAACAAGGAACTGGGTTGGGGCTGATGTATGCAACTACACTGGTGTGTTTTGTTACTCTGCATTGGATGATCCCAATGTTATTACCGTGGCAGGCATTGATCTGAACCATGGAGACATTGCAGGGTATCTGCCTGGGGACCTTGGGCTGCTCACAGATCTAGCATTGTTTCATATCAATACGAACAGGTTCTGCGGGATTGTGCCTCGTAGCTTTAAGAATATGAGCCTTCTGCATGAGTTTGATATCAGCAACAACAGGTTTGTTGGGCCATTTCCAAAGGTGGTGCTTTCCATGCCCTCATTGAAGTTTTTGGACATCAGGTTCAATGACTTTGAAGGATCCCTTCCCGAGGAGCTGTTTGAAAAGGATCTGGACGCCCTCTTTGTGAACAGCAACAGGTTCCAGACTCAAATCCCTTCTAACCTTGGAAACTCGCCTGTTTCCGTTATTGTTTTTGCTGACAATAATCTGGAAGGATGCCTGCCTCCCAGCCTTGGTAAGATGGCTGCTACCCTCAATGAGATCATCCTCATTAATAACAATTTATCATCGTGCGTGCCATCTGATATTGGAAAGCTGAAAAACGTGACTGTGTTTGATGTGAGCTATAATAAACTGGTTGGATCTCTGCCTGATGTCATTGGGGGCATGACCAGCTTGGAACAATTTGATATTGCTCAAAATAGGCTATCTGGGAGGATCCCTGAGAGCATTTGTTCACTGCCCAACTTGCAAAATTTTACGTATTCCTACAATTACTTCACTGGAGAGGCCCCTAATTGTCTGGCCCTTCCTTCCAGAGGAGTCACCTTCAATGATAATGAGAACTGTATCCTTGGCAGGCCTGATCAGAGATCATTCATGGAATGTGGTAATGTGCTTTTGAACCCAGTGGATTGCTCTGCATCTAACCCGTGTAATCCAGCCAGAATTTCACCACCACAATGCATTCTACAACCATCTCCGCCACCTCCATCCCCACCCCCACCTTCGCCTTCTCCCCCACCTCCATCTCCTCCTCCATCTCCCTCACCACCACCCCCTTCTCCTTCTCCTCCACCTCCATCTCCCTCACCACCACCTCCTTCTCCTTCTCCCCCACCTCCATCTCCTCCTCCACCCTCTCCCTCACCACCACCCCCTTCTCCACCACAACCATCTCCTCCTCCACCCTCTCCCTCACCTCCACCACCTTCTCCACCAAGATCGTCTCCTCCTCCACCCTCTCCCTCACCTCCACCACCTTCTCCACCAAGATCGTCTCCTCCTCCGCCCTCGCCCTCGCCCTCACCTCCACCACCTTCGCCACCAAGACCGTCCCCTCCTCCGCCCTCGCCCTCGCCCTCACCTCCACCACCTTCGCCACCAAGACCGTCTCCTCCTCCGCCCTCGCCCTCACCTCCACCACCTTCGCCACCAAGACCGTCTCCTCCTCCTCCCTCGCCCTCACCTCCACCACCTTCGCCACCAAGACCGTCTCCTCCTCCGCCCTCGCCCTCACCTCCACCACCTTCGCCACCAATACCGTCTCCTCCTCCGCCCTCGCCCTCACCTCCACCACCTTCGCCACCAAGACCATCTCCTCCTCCCCCATCTCCCTCACCACCGCCACCGCCATCTCCTTCACCACCACCTCCTCCACCACCAAGAACATCTCCTCCTCCACCATCTCCTGTACCACCACCACCACCACCACCACCCCCTCCTTCTTCACCAAGACCATCTCCCCCACCACCATCCCCATCGCCCCCACCACCTGTTCAATGCACCCGCCCACCTCCACCCCCTTCTCCTTCTCCTCCATATCCTTCTCCGCCACCCCCTCCATATCTCCCCTCGCCTCCTCCACCAAACTCCCCACCTCCTCCTACATGCATTTGTCCCCCACCTCCACCTTGCTTGTACCCACCTCCACCGCCTATATCATCTCCTCCACCTCCTTCTCCTTCTCCACCTCCGCCACCTCCTTGCCAGGAAGAAACACCCCCACCTCCAAAACAAGGATATCTTCCCCCACCTATGTAGTGAGATGTACACTTCCGTCTCATACAAGACCTCCATCAGCATATTGATTATTTTTGAGACCTTCCATTACTCTCTGTCACCATAATATTTTTTTGAGTGTTAAGGTATCTTGTCTGGTTCCTTGAATGGGCATAGCTTTCTTTTGAGATTTCAAATGCCGAAGTCTCTTTCTCGTGATTTCAGTAGCGAGGACAATCTGCACTATGAGTAGGTGGGTAAGGTTCTAGTCTAATATTGCTGCAGGAAGAGGGACCTTCATTTGCATTTCATGATTAAGGTATCATATTACAGAAAGTCACATTTACTGGAAAGAAGCTATTGAGAATGCCAATAAGCCATTCAGGGACAGATTTTATTACATTATTTCTCATATTGGATTTCCAAGTCCATGACAAGAATCTCAAAAATGAGATTCAGTTTAATATGTATAGAGTTATGTGATACATGATGGTGGATGTGCCACTCTTTGGTATTTTTTATTCAGCATTCAGCTATGGTGGATTTAGATTTTATTTTCAGTATGTGTCCAGTGTTGGAAATTTAACTTTCATTTAATGTATGTGTGATATTTTTCTTCTACTTGAGTAGTGTGATGCCTATTCAGAGACTTTTTGTATGCTGGAAACCAATGCAATTGCAGAGGAATTCTAGCTGGAGATGAGTTGTGGTAGCACCTGGATATTGAGAGGTCTACCATATTTATTTCTTTTGATAATATGATGAATGAGTTTTAAACTTTGTTCTGAATAAATTCTTAAGGGTATTTATATTAGTAATGCATATTATACATACGAATTGTCACTGAGATCAGGCAGCTTGGGCTGATTGTGAACCAAAATTAGATCCTTCTATAAACTATATCATTACTAGAGTCAGTTCTGGTAATAGTCAAAAACTAGAAGAACAATGTGGAATGAACAAAACGTTGTCCTAGCCAGGCACAAACTGTACGAAAAACCACAGTTCTATGAAGATGTTCCCATTAAAACATTTTAAGTTCACTACAACAACACACTCAGATTCAGTGAGAGTTGGCAAGTTATAGTATCCGGACCCAAACTTAACTTTACTGTAGTGCACCACATCTGCAAGAGCAATCGAAACATATGACAAAACAGTCAATGCTGTTCCTCTTTGATGATGATTGGATGGACTAGTTGGATGTGTTTTAAATTGGATTGGCTCATATTTTGAGCTTTCTGCCAAACATCGTTGGAATTGATTCTTGCTAGTTTCTTGGGTGCCACGCGCTGATTATATATTAGTCATTGTGTTGAGCCTTGTGGAAGTTAGACCTAGGCTTCCTATACAAGGTATAATAGTTTAGAAACTTTTGGGCTTAAACTTATGGATTCCAATCTCATCGTTCAGATTATCTCTCACCTATTGCTTAGCCAGATATGTATGGGATTGTGCTTTGTCAATTCTCAACTGTTATGTAACCTTAACATGCATGGGGCCACACTTCCTTTTTGTTTGGTTTTGAAGACTCAGTCGTTCTTATTTCAATGATAAAATATGCATTATTCCATTTTGGTGCAAAAACAATAAAGGTTAGATCAACTTTGATTTTTATGTCACATGCTCTTATTGTAACTTCAAGAATATAAATATACACAAATGATAAAACTCATTATTCTGACTGTCTTAAAGAGGTTTTATATTCTTAAGTAACTCTGGTTAAGCTAGAAAATCTTCAGGAGCCAGTAATAGTATCCTTCTGAAACTGGTTTTAGGGCATCCATTTGAGCAATAAATAATACAGGGTATAAAATGTTTTGTTCTAATAATGCCCTTGCTGCAGAAGCTTCTTAATCAAGAGTCTGATGGAAACTATCAAACTGAATACTTAGGAGCTTACTTTCTGAGAAATGTTTGAAGATGTAAATGGAAAAAAAATTCAGCAAGCAAAGGTGTTTGCTGAATTGCTTGTTTAATCAAACGCAATGTAATAATTTTCATCTTTGTCTACAAGGGGATATGTACATGCACAATAGTGCACCAGCTTTGTTATGAAGAAGCAGAACCTCTTAGATATACTTGAAATAAATAAACTGTGGCATCACAACCAATTTGTATAAAGCATGCATACACTGTTTCAATCAGTTTGCCTAGAAAATGTACACCATCATTTTCCAGAATGAAGCATGGACAGCCTAAAGTGTCATGAGCAACAAACCATAAGAACCACCTGATGGATGCATAGTAAATATGACCCCAGGCTTTTCAAACTTCCTCATCACATGTCATCAGTATTTTTGCATGCAAAGGATAAGGCAATAAAGTCCTCAAGATTACTAAGGCGTCCATTTTGACAGTTTGCCTTGGAAAAAGGAAAAAGTCAAACTGTGAAAGTAAGGAAACCGTTGCTTTGGGCTTTAGAAACCGAGGTCTAAGGGGTATATTTTCCTCTAAAATTTGCCTGGGACGTGCACTCAGCCTTATCACTTCTTCCTATTTTCAGGTACACATGTCAGCACAATCTAGTATTCTGCTGAAGTGGAATCCTCGTGGGCTGCAGGGCAGCTAACTAGCTTCCGCACTAGAGGATGACCCCACACATTTTTTATCTATGCTTTTTCTTTAGAAGTAGAGCACACGTAGTTTTATCATCTTTTTTGCTAGAAAAAAGATTGTCCTCACAAAATTACAAGCTTGAAAGTTTATATACAGATTTAGATTCAATTTTATCTTAATTGAGTTGCTATAATTCAATTTTATCTTAATTGAGTTGCTATAGCTTAAATATCTTTCCATATTCTTATTATATTCCTATTTTGTTGGTGCTTTACATTACATTTGCTTCTTGCTATGTATTCTCTTCAACTATTCAACTTCCAAGTTACCTTATCCTTAGCTGTCCTTGAAATAATTACTCTTAATCTTTTTGCTCAATTACCTCCTAGCAATAATGTCCAATATACTTGTAAAAAAATCTTCTTTCCGTTTGTATGTTCCTTCCTGATCCTTGTACATAATTTTCGAAACCCTATCACCATCTTTGTCTTGAAATAATCTCATCCATGGTTTCAAAATTGGATCTAGATTGAGTGGTCTTTTATCACACCAAGTATCCATTCAAATAAATATTTTTTCTCCAGTTCTCACCATTCGCCTTAGACCTTTAATCACTAGATCAATTGATTTTTTTAAACTGTTCCATGAAGCAAAACCATTTGATAGTGAGAATGTAGTTAAGATTAAACTTGAGTCATTGGGCTTATTGTACTTATTTGAAGAATTCTTGCCCATTGTCTTTGATTCTTTGTACAATCTCTAAATTACTTTTCCCCTAAAAGCACAATTTGCATATGCAAGAACTCTTAAATGAAGACCTCCCCTAGTTTTATTATCACACACCTTGCTCCATTTCACCAAAGGAAATTTCCTTTTATCTTGGAATCCTGATTGCAAAACTATCCACATAACATAGATTAAACTTTTTTTTACCCATTTTAGCATAATATACAAGGATATATAATATGTTGGAATGGCTTGTAAGATTGATTAAATTAGTTGTACGCTTCTTGTTAACAATAGCCATCTACCTTTCCATGTAGGTAGTTTATCCTCAACTTTACTTATAATTGGATTCCACAACTTTATTCTTATTCTCCTCTCAAATAAGGGCATCTCTAGATATGTTGCTAGCAAATTTGCCTCCTCCATTTGAATTAACTTACAAATCCTTGCTTTGATTCTAACTAGAGTAATTAGGAAGTAAATCTTGGATTTTGTCCTATTAACTTTTGACCTGATGCTCTTTCATATTCCTTTAATAAGTTATTCAAAGCAATGGCCTCATTTTTCCTTGCCCTCCTAAAAAAGGTTGCATCATCTACAAACTATTGATGAGCGATGTTGTTGATGTTATTACTAGCCTTAAGTCCACTTATTAGCCCATCTTTATATGCCTTCATTAGGTTCCTTTTCAATACCTCTACCATAATGATGAACAAATATGGTGATAAATGATCTCCCTGTCTAAGATCCCTCTTGGCTTTAAATGATTTTATTACTAACCCATTGACCAACATTGAATATGATATTGTAGAGACACAAGATTTAATCCATTTGACTCATTTCTTCTCAAATCAAACCTTTACTAATACTACAAAAAGAAAATTCCATTTAACCCTATCATGCACTTTATTCATATCAAGTTTTAACATCATTGCTCTCTCTTTCCTAAGCTGTTGAATGTATTACTTCATTAGTTACTATGACCCCATCTAGAATCTCTCCCTTTCACAAATCCTTTGTGCTCTTTTGAAATAATTTAGTCTAATAGTGGTCTTAACTGGATTTGCCATCACTTTGGAGATAATCTTATATGCCATATTACATAGGCTTATGGGCATGAATGAATAAAAAAAAATTGGATCTTTTTTTTTGGGGAATTAGGGTAAGATACATTGCATTTATGTTATAAAGTATGTATTTTTTTATCCTAGACTGTTCCACTACCACCAATAAAGAATATTTCACTATTTTTAAGTTACCTTGATAGAATGTTACAGAGAGTCCATCCAAACTTGGGGATTATACTTATCAAAAGAGAAAAGAGTTGAATGAACTTCTTCTAGAGTAATAGACTCCATCAAATTTGCTATTGTATTTATCTGTTATAATTGAAGGCACTTCTTGTAGCAGCTGATCATTAAGAACTTAATCTCCTCCAATCCTAGAAGATTCTGGTAAAAAATCCGTGCCTCCTTTATGTTTGCTTTTATCTTCAATCCAAACCCCTTCTATTGATTTAATTATATTAATTCTAGATATTGAACTCTGTACTATTACCATCCTATTGAAACACTTTGTGTTTTTATCTCCTTTTAACCAAGTTTGTCTCGATTTTAATCTCCAAAAATCATTTTCCATACTCAAAATACTATGATATTTGTTAAGCAAATCTTTTTCCTCTAAGCTTGGATTATTGTGTTCATCTTTTTAAAGTTTCTTTTTTAGTTCATTCTCAAAAATGTTTTCGAAAGTGTTCTTGTTCCATTCTTTTAATCTCGATGTCATTAATTTAATTTTTTTTGAAAGTGTATACAACTCACTATTTTTTGAAGAATTCCATGTTTGCACCATCATATCAACAAATTGAGGATGTCTTCCCACATATGTTCATATTTAAAGTATGATATTTTTGGAATTCACTTACCACCATTTTAATTCTTATTGGCTAGTGATCTGAACCAATCCTTGTCACGGTATTAATTTTTGCATATCCCTTCATCTAGCCAATGATATGAGAGTATGCATCTGTTTTATTTTTTTGCTATCAGGTTTTGGCCTATCTTGTTGTTGGTCCATGTATAACTGTCCTCTTCAAACTCTTTCTCTCATAGATTATTGTTTTGAATGAAAGCTAAGAAATCTCTCATACTTTGGATTATTTTTCTAATTCCCCCAAATTCTTCATCTAGCTTGGTTATGGCACTAAGATCTTCAATGATCATGAATTAGGTTTCTTGGTCTTTAATTCTCATAAAGGCTTCAATCTCACTCCATACTTTTACTTTGTCTGACTGAGTTGTACGTCCATATACATTGATAAGGATGAAATAAATATCTACAATGTAGCAAGTGACTAATGAGGCTATCCAATGCTTAGTTTTATGAATGATTTCATAGGAGGTTCTAATTGGATTCCAACAAGTTAGAATTCCCCTTGTCACTCCTTTTGAATCCACAACATCCCATTCACAGTTTATCTATAATGCTTTCATAGTTTTGGAAACTTCTTCCTTTGTCATTTTAGTTTCTTGGATACAAAGAATATCAAGCTTATTACTTAAATAGAGGTCCTTGATACACCTTTTCTTTGAGGGGGAATTATCACCCCTTATATTCCATGAGATGGTAATAATATCTCATTAGGGGCTGTTGACCCCTCCTATGAATTACCAATATCATTTTGTTGTTTGATAAAGAGAATTTCAACCAACTTAGATTGTGTTCCTTTCTCTATCTTTGCTCTTGCTTCCCTAGATCTCGTTTGATAAGTTGAAGGTTTTTCCCTTTTTCCCTTACCATTATTGGGGGTAGTTCTTATTATTTGATTCCTCAATGTTCTTTCACAACTTTTCTTTTCATTAGATTTATCCTCTTTTGGATTTGCTAAGTAAGCTTTTGACTTATCCTACTCATTTTTGATATTTCCTTGTTAATGGTAGAGGTATTAGCATCTAACACTAAGTTTTTTCTACCACTTTCCTTCTCTTGAATGGTGCATGGTGCTTCAAGAGTATCTTTAAAATATGATGAGGCACATTCTTTAGATTCAACATGAATGTTCATCCTTAAATGGGTTCAACTTAAGTAGAAAGTTCCTTGTTAATATTTTGATCCTATTGTACCATGTCCTCTAAGCTCTAATATGCTTTTTCTTCATAGGCTAAAGCCTTAAAAGAATTGGTAATTCTTTCAATATCCTTCCTTACTGGTCTCCATTGTTTATTTACTTTAATCTATCTGAACCTATTTTTTGGAAGTTGAAAACCATCCTCATCCATATCCATTTGTAGTTTCTCTTACGATTTTCTACATATGTTTTTGCTAGACTCTTCTTAAGGCATGATCTCTCAATATACCCCACCTTATGACATATTCTACATCTAAATAATATATTTTCATAATCAATTGTTTGGGTCCACAAATTACTCCCATACTTAAGAATGTTTGATTCTACTAAAAGTTTACTAATATCAATCATGACCAATGTTCAAGCATAAATAGCCAAGACTCCAACTTTTGTAGTTTCTAAAATCTCAAGAAATTATCTCAAAGTGTTGAACGCATATATTTCCTAGAATTCAATGGGCAACCCATACATAATGACTGTTGGTCTGAAATCTTCCTCAGGATAAATTTACGCCTTAATATTTTGACCAAGATTAGAAGAGAATGAAGAAGTGACACTTCATGCATCATCCTCCAAAGTAGGCCAATTCCTTATGAATTCTAAGGAAATGGGAGGAGGGTGAAAAGAGTGCCAAAAGAATTAGAAGATATACCGCTAGAATTATAATGGTGTGGTTTTAGCCACATAAAAATACATAATGCATAAAGATAAGTGCATTTCAATCACAAATAGATCACCTAACTAACCAGATTGTCACTGCTACTTAAGAAATGATTTGTCAAATAGTAAATCATTTGCTATGCATTCTAAGATAGAGAGAAAAGATCTAATAAGAAATCTAGGAAGCATAATAACTATTGTATTCATTCAACTAGCTTTTAACAGAAATGCACAACAATTATAAATATACATACATTTTCTGCAAGAGTTTGGACAAGAGGCTAAACAACAATCCAATATTTATTCCTAAAAGGCATAGAGTGTTCTCATACATTGATGCAAATTGTAAAAGCTAAAGAGCCAACCCTTAGAATCTATTACATTCTAGTATATATCTTTACAACGAAATTTGTTACTTGGATATCATTGCCTTAAGAGTAGATTGTTGTTATGTCATAATAATTGCCAACCTACATGTGTGCTTAACAACATGCTTTGTTATAACTAATTGGGTCAGATTGTGCTGATGTGGCTTGATCATATTCCATCTAAAGAAGTGAAGGCTATGTTGTTTGCTTATGATCACTAGGATTCTATGACAAATTTATTATGTTGTTAGCTATCCCATGACTGCATACCTGCATGAGCGTTAGCAAGTGGTTTGGCCATTGGTATCCTTTGTTAGCAAATATTAACCACCTAAGGTGCAATGGATAGCATCAACCTATGTCATTGAGAATTTTGGAGTGTGTCGACATCTAAGTTCTTGTTGCTTTTGTTGGGCATTGGCTACATCAAAATTTTGATAGCTTTTGCACTTAGCCAAATTTACAATTCTTGATGGTTGTCAAACGATGAACTTTTGGTACCCCTATGTTGATGTCACTAGTACAAAATATTCGACAACACCCATGCTTAGCCAAATTTGATATTATCCATTACTATTGGGCGATGGGTTCTTGGTATCCCTCTATTGATATCACTTGTACAAAATCTCTAGTGGCTTCCATACTTAGGTAAATCCATGCTCTGATGATTTTTAGGTGATGGACTTTTAGTCCTATTTTGGTGTCACTGGTACAAAATATATTAAAGCATCCATACTTAGTCAATTTTGAAAGGGTGCATAGTTATCGGGTGATAGACTTTTAACCCCCCTCTACTGACGTCAGTGGTATAAAATATTTGACAACATCCATACTTAGTCGAATTTGCTCTTATCCATTGTTGTTGGATGATGGATTTTTGATACCCTTCTACTAACATCACTGGTATAAAATATCTAATAGCTCCCATACTTAACCAAATTTTCTCTTATCCACTCTTGTTTAGCGACAGGATCTTGGTACCCTTCTGCTAATATCACTAGTACAAAATCTTTGACAACTTTCATACTTAACCAAATTTGCAATGCTGCTTGGTTGTCAGGTGAGAAAATTTTAGTCCCCCTTTGTTGACGGTAGCTACTTCAAAAGTTTGACAACATCCATTCTTAGCCAATTTTCTAAGGTTCATTACTCATTTTGTATCCCATTATCTCACAAGGAGATGAATGTGGGTAATCACAAAAATTACTCACATTATGGGTGACTTAGAGGAATTTCCATTTGTGAAAATGAAGGACTTAGATAGTCTTCTAACTTATGAAACTTATGATGGAGAAGAACAAAAAAGAACTAAAATATAGGCTGATAAAAGAGAGGGAAAATGGGAAGGTAATACCTTCGGTATTTTTCGAAGGAAAAGCAAGGGATATGCATTATGGCAATTGAAAGAGATGAGACAATCAAGAGATATTTATATAAAAAAGGGAAAAATTTGGGTAGAAGCAAGCAAAACTCGTGTAAAAAGAGGGAAAAATTGAGGTATGCAAGGGATGACCCAGGGTAAGGAAAGGGACATAATACTATATGAAATGCTTACACAAAGAAACAAGGAAATAAGGGGAGGATGAAAACACAAATGAAAGAGTTTGTGGCACAATTTACAAGTGAATATAATAGGATAATATACTATGAAAAGAAGATCAAGAAGGAAATAGGGGGAGACAATGCAAAGGAATACTTGGAATATGGGATATCCCAACAAAATTATACTACCATAAGCATACTTTCCTAGAGCTAAAAGTTGTTTCAGGTCCAAACAAGGTGTCTTAGGTTAATATTCCAGATGCTTGTACGCTAAAATTTGCCATTTTTCTATTCCTTTCTCTTCTTCATGCAGTTGCATAGGAACATCTTTTTTTTATCACCTACAACCATGTGAATATCCACTTATGCTCTCAGACTCATTCTTAAACTAAATAGCACTTCTTTTGATTTTAGAGGTAAGGAAGGCTTTATATAGAAGAAAGCATCCAGCTTTGACTATGCTAGCTAGAATTTCTATCATAATTGCACAATTGTGCCTTTGATAGGGCAATTTTTTTCAACCAATCCTAAAGTAAATTCTTGCATGCTTTATCTGATGATTCTTATCACATTAAACTATTCAGCTATGCTATTCAACACTTGGCTTGTATCATACTTTAAACAAAGTTTCTTATACCATCATTTGTCAAATTTTCTTGTCTTGTCCATTGGCTATGGAGTCAAAAAGTAAAAAAGACACAAACAACTAAAAGTTATACAAATTAAAGCTTATTATACATCCCCCATTCTTAGAGAGTGGATTGGCTCACTTGCTTGTTCATGTCTTTCTCCTAAGAAAAATCCTGATGATTCACACTGTTGTATCATTGACTAAGCTAGTAGGGGTATTACAATATGAAATAGTTGGCACATCTTATTCCATGTATCCAAGAGAGGCACAAGAATCCCTCTGAGCTTGTAAAGGATGTCTTGCAACTTGTAATAGTGCTGGTCATAAGGATTGTTGTATCTTATGGCTATTTCTTCAGCTTTGTACAAGAGATAGAAGAGCTATTTATTTAGCTTTGTCTAAGAGATATGAGAGGTTGTGAAATAGAGAGAAGACTTGTCCTATCACAAAAGTTTCCAACATCGACTTGATTTTGCTCTCATCCTTGAGCCGTTGATCCAATAATTGGTTGATCTACTCCTCTATATAAAATTACCCCTTTTCATCCCAAAATATTGGAGAGTCGAGTGCTTTGATTTCTTGAGTAACCTTTCTCATTTTGTCAGTGATTTTTCTAAGAGTATTGATCACTTATCCTTCATAAATCAATTCACTTCCTAGATAAACCTAATGAATTCAAAATCTACATTCATCTAGATAATCTCTTCATTTGTCATTCTAAATGAGGATGCTTTTCTCTATTTATTAGCATTCATATGGATACCTATGCTTTCACACTCTTTCTTAACAAATCTCTTCTTCCTTTGGTAAAGTCTCCTTTTGCCTCCAAGGACACCTTGGAAATATTTTTTATTTTCTTAATAAAGGGATGAAAAACCTGTAAGATAACCTCTTTGATTTTCTCCCAATATTGACCTCTAATATATTTGAGCAATTCTTTAGATATTTCTTGGCCATGGGGCTTCTACTTTTCTTGTTTTAGCTCTTCTTGAGCAATAACAAGAGCTTCCTCTTCTTGTTGTAGATTAGATTTTATCTCTTGCAACATTGTATCTTGCTATTGAATTTCACTGTAAGTGGTTTGTAGCTTCTCCTATAAGTTCCATATTCTCTCATCCTTCTATTGCAACTGCTCCTCAGAAGGAGATCCTTCAATGACCTACTTCAGTTCATGGATTTCTTGTTTAAGAGCCTCTTGCTCTATGTTTTCGCTACTCAAATTCAGTTTTAGGACTTAAATCTCTTTTGTAGCAGCTTCAAGCTTTTTATATGTTTTACAACCTTATAGAAATAGTGCATCTGCTTCAATGTGGAGCCTTGAAGTGTGTCTACTATTGAAATTTTGGATATGTTTTGTCTATATACTTCAATATAATAATCACTTACTCTCATTTCTATATCTACCTTATTAACCCTTGGGTGGGCAATCATCTTCACCCTTTACTCAATAATAGGGTCTACTGCATCATATGTTAGGCTACCCACCTCATTTACTCTGTCTTGTTGTTGCTACTCTTTTGCCCACTTCTTCTTATTATCTTCTAAATTCTAGATGATGAACACCTTCGATAGTGGATTTTTAGAAATAGGTGGTGGATTAGGGGTAGCTAAAAATGAGAAGAAAATAGTCAAGGGATTTGATGATAAGATGCTGATTTTTACAAGAGTGAGTCTTTCTTGGACTATTTACCTCTTATGTATGACAAATGGAGGAGAAGTTTGTGTTGGGGAGTTATATAGGGGGAATTTTGGTGCTTCATGGGAGGATGGTGAGGGCTGCAGTTTTGATGGAGGTTGTGCTATAGATAAGATTATTTCAAGTGAAGGAGAGGATTGAGAAGATGAAGGAGAGGAGTGAGGGGATGAAGGAGAATATTGAGGAGACGTACTTGGTCCTTGCGCCTCCCATTTTGGTTCCATATTTTTGGCTGATTTAGCTTTAACTACTTTAATTGCTATTTTATATCTTTATACTCTCTATATATGAATATCTAGGGCTTGGATGATTCTTTTATTTTGCTCCCTATGTGGTCTTTTTCTAAGAATATCTGGGTTGATTTTATGAACAAGGCTTGAAGGGTTTAACAACACTCATTCCTATTATATAGTTGGTTGACTAAGATACTTCAATGCCTACAACATGTTCAACAGTCACTTGCTTAGCATATTCTATGGCCCTTGGACTTGTTGAAAGGACTTCTACGTGTTGTCTTATTTGGATTTGGGACTCTTCTATACCCGTTTATTCCTTATAGTCATCATAGGCTACCAAAGCAATTACTTGTAGAGGAGGTTGAGTAATTTCCTCCGCTGCTTCTTCCTTTGAGTCTTCTATTATTTTTATCTCCAAAAATCCTTCTTTTTCATGTTGTTTCATCCAACTGATATAATTTTGTTCAAATTTTATAATGAATATTATATCGACATCATTAGGAATAACATCTATATATGCTTATCTCATTCATAGTATGAAATCAACCATTCATTTATATTGTGCTTTTACCATCCTAGTTCGTCTTTGATATTTTGTATAAGTTCAAATTTTATTCACTAGCCTTCATTTCTTCTTTCAAGATCGAAGATGCACATGTACTCATACCATTTCCTCCATGGTGACCTTTCTTGCATCACCTTAATGTCCAAATATGCTTCCTAGTTATCATCAAGATTTTTGAACATCTTAATGTTTAGTCTTGACACATGCTCAAACACAGGGGACCCTTTATTCAAGGTTGACAACCTAGCCTTAAATATACCTTCTAGGTCATAATGTCATCTATGAGGTACTATTGTCAGCTAAAGCATGCCAAGATTTTCATCCAAAACTTTGTATTGCCCCCTATTTTATCATTATTATATCCTCAAACTTGATAAGAAGGCAAAAGATGATAGTCTTCTTAACTTTGGGTCCATAATGTTTCTCCACTTTGTCAATTTTTCTGTAGAGTTCCAAGCCAAATATCCAGTTTGTAACATAATACAAAAGCAAATATGGGGTGCTTGAGAATCCATATATTATAATTATTTTGGACATTTTTAGTTAAAGTTGTCATTGATGTCAAGAAATAAGCTACAGTTGATGTCAAAATGTCAAAAGGAATAATGCGAGAGGTTGATTGAAAAGATGTCATAATATTATTTTTATATTATGTGAGGCAAAAATAAAGGGTTTTTATTAAAACCATGGTGGAAAAATGATTTTTTATTAAATCATTATGAGAAAAAAAAGTTTTTATTTAACCCCCAAGGAGGCTTTAATTTTTATAAAGCCAAAGGTTACAAAGTTAATTTATAAAATTTAAATTCTAAAGCCAAAGGTTACAAAGTTAATTTATAAAATTTAAATTCTAAATAGAATTTAAATGATTTATAAATTAATTATGCATATTATAAAGGCGCCGACATCCAAGTTTAATACACCGTTGACGTGCAAGATTTGGAAGGCAAAAGGTATTTAAACCTTTGCCTAAGTTCAAAACCAAGCATTTCGAATTTCCTTCGATTATTTTCGTGTCAAAAATTGTGCTGAGATTCGTGGAGAAAGTGCCAAGGAGCAGCAAACAAAAGGCTTGTGCATTCAGTGAGAAAGGAACACATCGAACACACTACGTGGCAAGAGGAGAAGGGAGCCAAGGGATCTAAAGGATTCGACAAAAAATTAAAGTGCCTTATGCACTTTTAGTGGGCACATGAGAGCTTGGCTCACACGGCTAGCAAGTCGTGGGCAAGGCACTAGCAAGGGAGAAAGTGCAAGATCGAATCCCGCGAAACGCAGAGCAGCAGATATAAAAATATTTTTATATTTTTGATTTAATTTTTAATTAAGTTGCTAAGGTTGTGGAGAGATAAGGGTTGTTAATAGAAATACAAATTATTCTTTGCTTTGCTAAGGCTAGGGAGAGATAAGGGGTAAATTGGTTATGATATTTACCTAAGTGGTAAATGGAAATTTACTAGGGTAATACGGTTTTTACCTTAGGGAATTAAAAATTGATTTATTGCATATATTTGGTAAAGTGACTTAATCAATTATTGCAATATTGAGAAGAGTAAGGTGTGTTTGGTCAATTATTGTTGATGGATGATTTATTTAAGATGGAGTAATAAGGTGTATGTAAGTTTTGATATTTACATTATATCTTTGAGAGAGTTTATCACCTTATAACTTCTTTGAGCTTGGCAAAGAAGTGTTTGTGGTTGTGGCAGATTTTTGAGGTTCCTTCATCATCAAGAAAAAGGTATGGACACATTCTTCCATAGTTGAGTTGATTGGTTGGTTTTTTGAAAAACAAGTTTGGAGTGAAAAGGACTTAAGTAGGTCTCCTTATTGAGTGTTTTGAGTTAATGCTTCAAGGTTTTCTAGAATAAAGAGTTGTTGTTAAAACCTTGTTTTATAAGCATTGTTGTTGAAGCCATTAGTTGAGTTAAGAACTTGAACTAGGGTTTGAAAATAACATGAGTATCATTTTTATGTGAGATTGTTTTATAAGCATTGTTGTTGAAGCCATTGGTTGAGTGAAGAACTTGAACTAGGGTTTGAAAATAACATGAGTATCATTGTTATGTGAGATTGGTTGATAAGCATTGTTGGAAACATTTTGAGTGAAGGTTTATATTCTTGGACTAGGGTTTGTAAGCAAGGATTGTTTCATTGAGTGATTGGTTAGTAGAGTTGGTTGAGCCTAGTCAAGTGGATGTGTGAAGTGATTTTTCAAGGTTTATAAAATAAACTATTCTATATTCTGAATTGATTTGAGGAAGTGATTGAGCATTGAGGTGATTGTGAAGCATATTGAGTCTCTAATAATTCTCTGTATGTTTTTGAAAGAGTGATTGAAAGTGATTGAGAATTGAGGTGAATGTGAAGCATATTGAGTCTCTAACAATTCTTTGTATGTTTCTAAAAGAGTGATTGAAAGTAATTGAGCATTGTGATGAGTATAGAGCATATTGAGTCTCTAAAAATTCTCTTTATGTTTCTATGAGATTGGACAAGTTCTAGTGTGGACTTGTTGAGAAGATTTGAGGTAAGTCTTTGAGAAGACTTGTGGAAAGATTTGGGTAAGCTTTTGTGGAAGCTTACAATACATATTGAGAACATATTTGGATAAGTTCTTGTGAGAACTTATTGAGCAGATTGGACAAGTTCTGGAGAGGACTTGAGGACAGATTGGTGTGAGATTTTGTGGAAGCTTACAAGGCAGATTTGAGATAAGTCTTTGAGAAGACTTGAAAGTAGACTTGATTTATCGATTTGTTCAAACCTTGATTTAAGGTATGGGTCAGATATAGTAGAGTTGATTTGAGATTGAATTAAGGTTTGAGTTAAGGATTGAAGATAGATATTTAGGATAAATTTTTGCTATACTGAAGACTATGTTTAGTACATATTTGAGGATAGATTTTGGTGTAAATTTGAGGACAAGTTTGTGCCAGACTAGAGACAAATATTGAGGATATATTTGTGCTAGACCGAAGGACTGTGTTTAGTACATATTTGAGATAGAGCTTTGGAGGTGATAGAGTTGAGGACAAAGATCTCCAAACAGAGCAGGGAAGACAAGTTTCTTCTATGGATAGAGTTCCATTTGCTAAGGGCAGTGGAGGTAGAGGTCTTCTAGAGGATCACCAACTAGAGCAGAGTTAGGATATTGGTGTCTCCTTTGGATAGAGATCCACAAACTTTGATTAGGGGATTGGTGTCTTCTGTGGATAGAGATCCAAAAACTTTGATTAGGGGTTTGGTGTCTCTTTTGGATAGAGATCCATAAATATTGTAATAGGGAAAGGATTCCTAAGATATTGATTGCAAAAATTTTAGTGAAATATTTTCTCTGTGGAGTAGCCCACATTGGGTGAACCACATAAATTTTGGTATCTCTATTGTGTGTGGTGATTTGTGCATTGCTTTGATTACTGCTATTGATATTGCTATCTATACATTGCATAATATTTATTGGGAAAGAAAAGTAAAAAATGGTCTTATACTGTTCACCCCCCTCTCAGTATAAGCTTGTGTTCTTAAAATTATTGTGTTTGTCTTCAAAAAATACCAGTCACCTAACTCTCACTTCTAACCTCTTAAACTGTCCAAAAATTTTGAGTTGAGGTATGGGTATTGCCCAAAAACACCAACAAGTGCAAGGTCAAAAATTCTTTTGTTGAATTGCATATATGATGTACTTTCTCTAAGGGCATGCGTCTAGTCTACAATAGGGCAAATCTTGCCTTCTCTGTCCCATTGTCACAATTCTAGGCCATCCAAGTTTAGGAGCATGTTGAATAAAAATGACTAGGCCAAGTAGGATGGATAAGTAAACTCTTCACTTTGGTCAGTTTTGAGTGCCACCAATTAGCTATGCATTCTATAGCTCAAAAAATTAGTCCACCCCAAAAAATAGGGGCATGTGCACTAGATGAAGTATAGTTACATACGTTTGTGACCACATAGGCTAACAATAGATGATATAGATAGACCATGGCATATGTATCTAGCCCTAAAATTATAGCCAACATAGACAACACCATTTGCACTACACCATTAAAATTTTATATCTTTACAGTTCTCTATATAATCACTTGAGAGCAATCATAGGAAATTTTCCATCCAATTTTTAAGAGTTATCTTGATGAGAAAGCTCCTTAGTTTGTCTACATCTATTGGTTTTGGCTTGAAATATGGCACAACCCCTACTGTGAAAGCCCTAGTGATTTCTTCCTTTGTTATTATAAGCAACTTCTCTTGCTTTGAATTGCACATTATTGCTATTTCTAGGTCATAAAATTATGCAATTGCTTTCACTAGCTCTTGGCATGGGTGAACATTCCTGGGTATTTAAAGTGAAAACAATGAATTCCATGGAGTGGAGTCCAAATGGTTTGTTGATAATCTTATTCCTTTCTCTTCTACAATTTCTATGAAATTTCTAATTTTGGCTTAGTTATCAAATTGGGGGCATGAATACCAACCAATTTATCTTGGAGCTCCTTGGTAGACTTATGTAATTTTTGCTTTTCTTTGCTTGAGCCATTCTATAGACTGAACTTATTACGTTATGCAATAATGATCCTCGATAGGCTACTTGGGATTTTTGCTTTATAGGAAATTGATTTCTTATACTGTGTAGCATTTACTTTTAGTTTATTTTATAGAGCGATGAAGAAGCGCTTTACGCCTAATCATTATTAATTGCATGCCCATAATTTTGCATATCTAGGCATCTTTTCTCATAATTGAAAATATTAAATTCAAGCTTCTACAACAGATTATGACACATGCAAACCATAAGCCAATGGTGTTATAGCAATTTTAAATATTGGCAGCCAATGGGTATTTCAAAAGCTACTTAGGTATTTCCACCTATATGCAATTCTGATAGCTTACACTTACATATATTTACATATATAACTATATACATACATAAAAGTAAGTGTAGCACCCTAAAATTGGTGCAGTAAAACCTTAATAATTACAATTACTCTAGTAAATAATTCAAATTCAAATTTTAACCTCCAAAACTACTTCCAAACCATCGCTTAATTCGTTTCCTCATTTTCCACACCATTTTTAGAGTTTGTTTTGACCATTTGACGATATCGTCGCCTATCAGACGATATCACCTTAGATCGGATGATTTCGTCTGGGCTAGGACGTCCAGATGATCTTGTCCCAAAACTGATTTTTCATAATTAGTCTCTGTTCCAACGACGTCTCTAATCTGGGCAGAAGTGTGTCTGCACCGTTAGAGACCTCTCCCGTTTGAGATCTCCCAAATAGGGATGATCTCCAACCTCCTAACCTCCCTCCTAAGCCTATTTAATCCTAGGCCCTCCCCTTAGCATCCCCCTGGCTGATATTTCCTATAAATTGACTTCATATGCATTAAGACATCCTAAATTGCTATTTGCATTAGTTCTATTCAAATTTTGTTGCAGGTACCTTAGTATTTTTTAGCCGGAGCAAGCTTACATCGTCGTAGACAATCCTGTTCAGATCGAAGACGATCTTGTCGAATCAGAGATGATTTCAACTACAGTTCACATTGGGGGCAATCAATGCCCAGAGTTTGCATTTCTTCATCCCTTTTCTGTTGTATTATTCCGCATTTAGCTAATATTATGATTATTTCTTATTATCTTGCATTTTGGAGTTCACCCATCTAGATCAAATGCATAATTATGTTATAATTGTCATTAAATTAGTATAATGCATTCATGTTTCTGTTTATAATTTTTAGTTTGATATTGTTATTGTCATTTTACATTGTTTACCTATGTTAGCATTGCTATATTTTCTATGTTTTGCACCTAATTCTCTGTTTGCAGGTCTCTGATGAATTTGTTTGACGAATTCGTCAGATCTCAGATGATCTTGTCTGATAGCAGACGATCCTATCAAATCAGAGGCGATCTTGACTGCTTCAAGAATCAGAATCTTCATTAGACATCCGGATCAGGTATGACTTTTTAATCTTTCTTAATTTCTCTATTTTCTACCCTAATTTGTTCTTCTGTATTCATTTAATCTACATTTTCATATAAAGCAATTTAGATTAATTTGGCCAAACCTAGGACTTGAATGTTTAAGGATAAAACTGAACACATAAAACACATTCCCAACCTAGGCGTGGAAACTGCCATTAAATGTTTCCTGGTGAACCCACCATCCATCGAAAAATCACCTTAATACACCTCCCCTGAGAAGCGGGACCTTCGCAAGGCCTCTCAGTCTGAGGTACCGCGCCATCCTTTTCACATACCCCTTTCGGGCACAGATCCTATAGCCTGAAGGTAAGGGTGTGAAAAATTTGGAGCGATACATTTTGGTGAACCCGACGTGAATGCATTTAAAACCTTTTGAAAACAAAAAAAACAAAAAATAAAACATCTAAAACATAGATGCATTTCAAATCATTTAAAATTAATAAGTTGCATATCATGTTTAGATGGTAGCTCCTAAGAAAAGATTAGTAGTTACTATAAATATTGAAAACCAATTGGCAGCCATAGAAATCAATTCTGTGCTTAGTGTGCCTGAAACAGATATAAATCAACTTTTGTGGGACGAACTTGATAGAAGACTTAGTGTCATTTCATCTAGGTCAACAAAACTTAAACAAATCAAGAGGCTTGTCCTAGATAGAATCCTGGATCCTCATCAACTCGTCTTTTATCATGAACTTCAGAGAGCCCGCCATAGATGGTTAGCTTATAGGAGAGCTCTTGTGTCTTCAGAATTGTTCACCTTCGAGGAATACCTCGAGAACACAGCCATTATACACCAGTTCCTAGGTCGTGTAGAAGACCAAGAGGTCATTCTTACGGATAGGGAAAGATGGAATATAGTTCCTCAAGCTGTGTTATATCGAGAGTATTGCCACGAGCTTTACTTCTATCAACCAAAATCTGAGACAGATAATATCACTATAGCTCTTTTCATTAAATTTTTGAAAGAAAATTTTCAATTTGAAGAAGAACACTTCATGACTCCTGAAGAACTCGAGCCCATTAATGACATTTATAAATTGTTTATAGAAAACTAGATCATTACTTTCAGTCTTATTTATTGCATTTATTGTGTTGTTTGTTATCTTTACAATATTATTACAAAAAACAAAGAAAAACTAAAAAAAAAACATAACAAAAACCAAAACATTTCATTTTAAATATTGTAGTAGGTATATAATTAATATATACCTCTTAAGCTTGTTGCATATATATATATATATATTTGTTGAAATCTAAATTAAGCACAATGCCTAAACTTAGGAATGGTAAACAAACTAAAGGAGAAGAAGAAGATTGGTTAGAAGATAAAACTAGAGACCCAAATGTCCTTCCTGAAGATCCAATTCTAGAAGGAGAAACTCTAGATCAACCAGAAGATGACCTAGGTGAAGAAAATGAACAAGAAGAAAATGTTAAAGAGGATGGATCCTCATCCCCTAGAGTAGCTCCAGATGGAACTATTGCTTTTGACAACGTAGATCATTTCTGGAAATTTTTCCATAATAACATTGGTGTTCTTAATATGGCAGTTCATATTGATAAAGGGCAAATTAGTGACACTCAAGCAGCCATGGAACATATGTTTGATGTGCGCACTAATCCCTTGTCTTTCATTGATCAAGAAAGTGATAAGGCTGGACCATCCAATAGAGATATGGTCACTATGATTCAAAACATGCCAAAACAACAGGTTACCCAACCTCCTAAGGAACCTGTTATTGAGTCTAAAATCATTCCCACACAAAAGAAAACTTCCTTCACTACTTTACTTCGCCAAACTGTTGATCAATATGCTTCAAGTAAACAAAAACCTAAAATGAAGCCAAACACCAATTTTCAACAATCTGGAATACAACATAATACAACTTCAAAATTCCTTCATAACACCTTTCCTACCAAAAATCTACACAATAGCAACATAGCATCTAATATGCATGTCCCTCCATCATATGCTCACAAATCCCATATCAATACCCTACCAAACCAATATGGTGGGCAAACTAGTAATCTGGAAGCCATGGTGAAACAGTTAGCTTCACGTATGGACCAGATAGATCCTTACCGTCCCTCGTACAATTATCAAGAGATATGTAGTCAACCTTTGGATCCCATAGTTGTAGCACAACCGTACCCTAAGCATTTTCCCATGCCCATCCTGCCTATATATAAAGGAACCGAAGATCCCATAGAGCATCTTCGCATGTTTAGGATAGCATGTCATGATATATCACATGATGACTTGCTATTACTAAAAATGTTCCCAAAAAGTTTAGGTGGAATGGCATTAGAGTGGTACTATCAATTGCCCACTCATTCTTTGAGAAACTTTGAAGAAACAGTTGAATATTTTGTCCATCAATTTAGTGCCTACATTGAGAGGCATGTAACCATTAAAGATTTATACAACTTAAAACAAGACAAGGATGAATGTTTTGCCGATTTCTTAGCTAGATGGAGGCAGTTGACAGGAAAACTACACTTTGTGCTACCTTATAGGGAAATTTTAGACATTTTTATTAATAATTTACAAGAACAAATATCTTATGAGCTATCAACTGCTACTTTAACTACCTTCGATCAAGCTATAGATTTAGCTCGAAGAGTAGAAGATGCCCTCATTAGGAGAGGCCAACTTAGGAAGAATGATGATGAGAAAACATCCAAAAAACAGTATAAAAACAAGCAAGTCATAGGTGACGGAGTCACTGACAACAGAAATGTTGCTAATATCAATGCAACGAAGACAACAAAAAAAATTATATTAAAACCGCCTGATAAACCTCCTCAAGAATTTACTAGATTGAATCAACCATTATCAACTATTTTACCTCAATTAATCGAAAGAGGTTTGATCCAATTACCAGCTATCCGGGAACTTGATCCAACTATACCCGGATACAGAGCTGACTTACACTGTGATTTTCATAGAGGACCTGGACATTCTACCAACGCTTGTAAAAGGTTGAAACATAAAATACAGGATCTGATTGATAATAATGAAATGGAGGTGCAAGCCTTCCAACCTAAACAAAATGCTCCTAATAATCCTCAAAAGACCATTCCCCAAAATCAAAATCAAAATCAAAATGCTAATCAATCATTAGACATATTTCAACACCCTTTACCAAGACATGGTAAAGAGGTGGCCAATCAAATCGAACATCATAATGTTCCTCCTCCTACCCGATATGTAGGAACCATTAGTGGAAATTTACTTAATCATGATCCTCAAATATTTGACACAACTTTATCCATGGTTACGACCAGGCCCCTACATAATATTCAAACTCCAGATTCTAGTGATGTAGAATCAGATACTGAAAGTGAAATGGACATCACTTCAAACCAATCAAATAGTTCTAAAAATTAATCAGATCATATTCAACCCATCACAGATGCTATGGTTCCAGAAGAACCATTTCCTAGAAGAGTTACTACTCGACCCTCTTCTAATCAATTCCTCCCAAATGAACAAGACATAAACGCTCAATTGAGACCAATTCAGCGTCCTCAATATAACATTGTAGGTACCATCGAAGTCGTTACCCGACAATAGGCTCAAAATTCTCAACAAGAACCAAACTAGAATGATGGATCAACTCTATTTGTTTTGAAAAATCCCAATAAAGGGAATCATGCTTCCAATGTTCAACCTAAACCCCCTTACAATATTCATGAGCAATTATCCAATACTACATCCAGAATTTCCCTTTTGGATTTATTAAGATCTTCTCCCACCCATAGGGATGAGTTGATGCTTACATTAAGCCAAATGATGGTACCTCAAAATATTCAACCTAAAGCCATGGCCAATACTATCATCACTCGAGAAGTTGATTGTATTGAATTTCGGGATAAAGATATCCCACAACACAGTTTACATAAGGATAATCCCTTATATATTACTGCTCTAATTGGAGATGTAGCTGTTAAATGAGTCCTGATTGATAATGGTTCATCTCTAAACATTTGCACTTTTGACTTCTACCAACGATTTGGATTTAGAAGTGATGAAATGAAGAAAACTGACATGATTATCAAAGCTTTCAATGACGAAACACAAGAAACGTGTGGAGTTATTACCATCCCATTGCAAGTTGGTCCTAGAACTCTAGATACCACCATGTTTATTGTACATTGCCCCGCATCATACAATATACTCTTGGGTCATCCTTGGATCAATGCAATGCGGGCTGTCCCATAAACTTTACACCAATGTGTTAAATTCGAATTTAAAAATTAGTTGGTCACTATCCATGGTGACCCTAGACCCTTTGATATGTGTGCTTTGGCAGAACATGTTGGAGTGCGATTTTGCCCTGCTCTGTCATCCACACATCCTAATTCTTATTTTTCATCTAAAACTATGAAACACACACCCATAGCTTCACCTATGTCCCCTCCATTAATTTCACCCTCATATATAGATCAACAATCTTCTAAACAAACCACTCTAGAACCTCAAAAAGATCTTCAATCTACAACCAATCCTTCATGTTCTATCCCTATAATTTCAAAACCTATAGACCCATCTATTAACACTTCCACATTATCAACATCTATCATACCTTCCACATCTAAAGATATAGGAAATGATCCTTCTACATCTTATGCTCTTTCTGATGAACTTTTACCAGATTTATCCACAATCTTAATATCAGAAAAAACAAATGCTTTCATGCAAGATTCAATTCTTTTAAATAACTTGCCGCCATCTCCTCATACTTTGGGCCTCCCACAACCTATGGGAAGTACTTACCAAGTCGGGAGTTGTGCCTTCATTTATAAAGGATATGACTAGGGAAGAATCCCTCGGAATATCAAAACTCATCATGAAGGATATGCTCGATGTTATTTTACCAATGAATATATTAAAGCTAAACCCATAATGCTTAAAATGGGATATAAAGGGAAAGGCTTGGGACCTTTCCAAAATGGCATGAAAGAACCTTTCGAGGTAGAACCGTGGCCTGCTCGTTGTGGTGTGGGCCTATTTCCTAGTAAGGGTCAACCCTTTCCTTTTGAAGATGATGATCAACTCATATGTTATCAAGATTATTTGGATAGGCATGATGATTTGCCTCTAAAATAAGCCATTTACATGTAACATGCTATCCATGGCTTACCTCGAAATGATTGCTGACTCCGATGAGGAGTTGGAAGGAGATATCTTCCACGATGTCTCCGTTGAAGAGATGGTACACAATGGATTTTATTTTGATGGTTCTATACCAACTATAGCCCAACTTGAGATCGCTAATCCTCAAGATGAATTATCCAAATTAACCTTACAAGAATTAAAAGAATTGGGCATTTCACCCACCCCACCTAATTTTGAAAGAGATCTACACATGGAGGTAGAAAACATCATTAAAATTAACATTGGAACTGAGGATAATCCTAACATAATCAATATTGGATCAAACTTAAGTTAAGAAAAACAAGAACAATACATTGCATTCCTTAAAGAATATGAAGATGTCTTCACTTGGACATATGAAGATATGCCAGGTCTAGACCCTTCTGTAGTCATGCATCACCTAGTAGTCCATTCGGATGCTAAACCTGTTAAACAAAAACTTAGAAAAATGCATCCCAAAGTGGCTCTGCTAGTCAAAGGGGAGTTAGAAAAACTCTTGAATGTTGTTTTTATACAAGCTATTGATTATGATGAATGGATCTCAAATGTAGTTCTAGTTACCAAGAAAGAAGCCACCAAAGTTGGGGTTTGCACATATTTTTTAGATATTAACGCTGCATGCCCTAAAGATGATTTTTCTCTTCCAAACATGGATCAAATAATTGAATTTACTGCCGGGAGTGGGATGATGTCCTTAATGGATGGATTCTCCAATTATAATCAGATCAAGATAGCTCCTGAAGATCAGGCTAGAACAACCTTTATTACCCCCTGGGGTACTTTTTATTGGAAAGTGATGCCATTTGGCTTAAAGAACGCAAGTGCAACCTATCAACGAGCTATGACTTATATTTTTCATGATATGATGCATGATATCCTACATGATTATGTAGATGATATTATAGCCCACTCTATTAATGAAGATAATCATTTAGATGATTTGAGAAAAGTTTTTAATCAATTACGAGAATATCTTATTCGATTAAATCCAACAAAATGCATATTCGAAGTTAAGTCCGATAAACTATTAGGGGTTTTAGTTTCTTTACGTGGTATCAAAATTGACCCTCTCAAGATTGTGGCTATCACTGATATGCCCGCACCTACTAATATATCTGAATTACGAAGTTTACAAGGTAAGCTTCAAGCCATCCGTTGCTTCATCGATAAGCTGGCGGACAAAACTGGTCCCTTTATTAAACTCCTTAAGAAGGACGTCCCTTTTAATTGGGATGACGAATGTAAAGAAGCTTTTGAACTTCTTAAACATACCTCCTTAAACCACCTGTGCTTTCATTGCCTAGACTTGATCGCCCATTTCTCTTGTATATTTTAGCTTCAGATTCTGCCTTAGGAGCTATGTTAGCTCAGCTTGATGATGCGAAGAGAGAACACGCTAATTATTATATTAGCCAAACCTTCGTCAGTTATGAAACTCGCTATACAACATTAGAAAAACTATGTCTAGAAGTTGTGTTTGCTATGCAAAAATTACGACATTATATGCTTAGTCAGAAAACTTGTCATTGCTAAATATGATCCCTTAAGGTATCTCATGAGTCGACCTTATTTATCGGGTCACACAGCCAAGTGGGTTATTGCTTTAAGCGAGTTTGATCTCACATTCATAGGACAGAAGTCTGTTAAGGGTCAAATCATAGTAGATCAATTAGCTGCTGCACCCTTAGAGTCTACCCATCCCCTCATCATTGAGTTTCTTGATGAATGCCTTCAATTAGAGGCAGACCATATTGAACAATCGTCCTTATACTTTGATGGAGCCCGATGCATGAGTGGGGCTGGTGCGGGTATTATTTTAATATCCCCGCAAAAAAATATTATTCCTCTGTCCTTCAAATTAACATTTGCTTACACCAAAAATACTGCTGAATATGAAGCTCTAATCCTTGGATTATGAGCTGCATTGGCGCTAAAAATTAAACATCTGTTAGTTTTTGGTGATTCTCAACTAGTTATAAACCAAATTAATGAAGTTTATCAGACCAGAGATGATAAAATACGCCCATATAAAGCCTATTTTTTACAATTAATGTCTCTATTTGATCAAGTTACCTTGGAAGCTATTCCTCAAACTTGCAACCGTGCAACTGATGCTATGGCCGCAACTGCATCTCTCTTGCCCTTGGAGTTAGATGACGAATATGCCACTATCATTATTTGTCGACTCTAGTAACCCACTTCAAATAAGTCATGCTTAGAACCTTTGTATGTGTTTCTAATCAATGAAACTACTCCTAAACCTTGGTATACAGATATATTTGATTTTATTCAAAATGGGACTTTCCCTACCAATTCTAATAGAAACCAGCGTCGGTTATTACATAGACGAGCAAGTCGATTTGTAATAATTGGCAATACTTTATATAGGAGATATTTTGAAGGTATCTTATTAAGATGTTTGAATTTAGAAGAATCCAAATCAGCCTTGAGTGAAGCCCACGATGGATCTTGTGGAGGACACTTCAGTGGTAGTGTCATTGCTAAAAAGCTCCTTAGGATAGGATACTTTTGGCCTACCATGGAAAAGGATGCACATGATTATGTGCGCCATTGCGACAAGTTCCAGAAACATGCTAACCTTGTCCATGCGCCTGCATAAGAACTGCAGGCTATTTCATCTCCTTGGCCCTTTTCAAAATGGGCTTTAGACATTACTAGAAAAATCAATCCTGTGTCATCTGATGGACACAAATTCATCATAACCGTCACTGAGTATTTCACGAAGTGGGTTGAAGCTATGCCTTTAGCTTCCTGCACTGGCACACAAGTTTCTAAATTTATTTTTAATCAAATCATTTGTAGGTTCAAAATTCTTGCAAATCTCATCTCTAATAATGGAACTTGTTTAAAAAATAAAGATGTTAAAAAATTATGCCAAAAATATAAGATTCAACATCGCTGGTCCACTCCCTATTATCCTCAGGGTAATGGTCAAGCGTAAGCATCTAACAAAACCTTAATCAAAATTCTTAAAATATTGGTCAATAAAACTGGCCGCGACTGGCACATTCAGTTATATCTAGCCTTGTGGGCCTATCGAACTAGTGTTCGAACCCCCACTGGAACTTCACCTTTTGTTTTGGTTTATGGTGCTGAAGTAGTTTTTCCCTTTGAATTAGAAGTTCCTTCTTTGGCTTTGCTACTTCAAGATACCGAAGTAGGAGATGAATATCGAGCTGGCAGACTCAGTCAGCTGGAACTCCTAGATGAAAAATGCATCAATGCTTTGGAGCATCTCTATGCCTACCAAAACAAGCTTAAAAGATCATATGCTAAAAAAGTTCGTCATCGATCCTTTGAGATCGACGACCTTGTTTTAAAAGAAAATCAAAAAAATACTAATGCAACTAAGGACCTTAAAGGTAAATTTGAGCCCAACTGGCTTGGACTATACATTAGCACTGCTAAATTCGAATCGGGAGCATACAAATTATCTACCTTAGATGGTAAAGAACTTAAAGAACCCATGAACATTTTGCATCTTAAACATTACTATGTATAAATTTGGTCATTTCATCCTTGTATATATTTGTTTAAAAATCACTATCTTGTATTTCTTTCAATTTATAAATTCAAAAACACCAAAAACATTCATAATCATAAAAATCTTCAAAACTACTTGTTGTATTTATTTATGGCACTTTGTTAATTCTTTCAAAAACAAAAAACAAAAAAAAAAAAAAAAACAAAAGCAATATTCTTGACTCTTTCGAAACCAAAACAAAATAAAGAAGAAAGAGAGAGTCAACATGCTCAAAACTTCTCAAAAAGTATCTATATATATCTTCTTACAAATGTTGCAGTTATATGTTTCAAATTATTTTGGATAAATTAGCATTTATTTGGAATCCCTCACTTTCACACTCACAAAATAAATATCTTGATTTTATCTGGCATGATTACTAATCTCTCTTATATCAAAGTCCACAAAATTAAATTAAATAAAGTTTGAGCATAGAGAATTGATCTTGTTATTTACTTAAACCAAGCACATCTTTTCACAATAAAATGATTATATTTGTAATTTCCATGCTTTGCTACATAGTAGAAGTCGTTTCTTGAGAGAAAAGTTTCCCCTGCTATCCTATCATGCACATGGTCTAGAATATTTGAGAATTGGCAAAAGGACAAGCTCACCCCTACCCAGAATAAAAATCCCTTGCTCTACAGCTAATCCGAGCAAGTATCCCTAGTATAGAACAAAAAGAAAAAGCAAAGTTCAAGAAAAAGAAAAAAAAATAAATGTTATTTTATATCATTACAACAATGTTTCAAGCATTACAGCATTATCAAGCAAAAATACAAAAAAAATACAAAAGAAAGCAAAAGAAAGCAAAAGCAAAAGCAATAAAATCCCTTTCCCTACCCTTTGAAAAGAAAAGAAGGGTTGATGAGCTTGAATCCCCGGAATTCTCAATTATTCAAAAAGCGTGAGGTAAGCCCCATAACAGGTGGTTTGTGCCCAACCTCGCTTGGCCTTGGGTAACTCCTAGCGTGGCGATATGTCTGTCACATTAGCAACCTTATTTTGTACAGACCTATGTCTGCTTATGGATTAGCTAGCTCTTGATAATCCGACTTACATAGTAGTCTAGTACGGGTATATGCATCTACATCATGGTTAATGAACACTTATTTGGTTCATTCAAATCACTTGTATCATATTATCTTGCTCAAAAATGGTAAACGAACATAGCAATTGCACACACATTTGTATTTGAGAGATTTTGTGTATCATTATGATAAATCAAGATTGGAAATGAATTCACATATGCACATGGGATTCCTTATAAATCTAACTTTTGTCTTTAAAATACTTTGAAATATTTTTTGCAAATTGTTTGGAATAATTCATTTTCTTCTTTAAAGTACAGTTGTTTAGTATAAAGCCAACTACATGCATAATAGGAAAATCAAAAGCCAACTACATGCATAATTGAAAAATCAATTTTTTTTTCAAACCCATACAATCAAAACACACACACACACACACACACACACACACATATATATATATATATATTATTGACTTTCGCGACGATGGTATAGTTCCAAAACCAAAATTGGAATTTTATGCCTAGCACAAGTCCTCATCTTCATATTTTTTGTTTATTAAAAATCAACCATGCAATAAAACTATCTCTTTTGGACTTTCACGATGATGGTATAAGTCTATACCTACATATTCTATGCCTAGCGCAAACCATTGTAACAATTTTTATTCCCCATTTATTTAAAAATCATGAAAACCATATGACTTAAATCATTCTGTTATACAATTATGTTTTTTTTAACACAAAGCATGCACATTATCACTATTTCATGTCATTATGTCAAACTTTAATTTTGCAATGATGGTATAATTCCTAGGGAATTATCCAAAAAATTTATCACACTTAGGAATTTATGCCTAGCAAAAATCATTTTAACATTATTTCATGCATACTATTTTTATGAAAATCTGAAAACAAACCATCATCATCATCATTTACACCATTGCACCAAAGTCTTAAGACAGTCTCTTAAGCACTCTTTTACTTTTTAACAATATTTCTATACTGGGATTAGCTTGACGACCGAGTGAGCGACGAATCCATGAAATGGTCTATAATAGCGACAATGTCCTTTGAAATTATTGTTAGAAGTCTCTTTTTATTTTTTATCACATTACATCACAAACAACCAATTTGTTACATCAGATTATTTCATTTAAAAACTTACAGCATGACATTCAACCATAATATTTCCAATGACATAATTACATGAATCCTCAATCCAATCATCAAATCAATTAATCAAACATTAAAGCATCATACAAATACATAAGACACAAGTCATATGATAAAAAAACACCTCATCTATATATATCACAAATATATATACATCATCTCAAAACAGTATTGGTATGCCATAATCTGTACCTCGGCATACTCAATCCTCTATCAAAAATAATAAAAACTATGTATCAATCTGTACAGTACAATCTGTAGTAGCTAGCCTCGAGAACCCCTTGAGCTCTCAGCCTCATCTCCTCCTCTACCCTGAGGTGGACGAGGTGGCCCCATCACAGTATGTGTGGTATTGCGAGTCCTAGTCATCGATCGGGACAAATTCCTCGATGACCCAATCCTGATCGGCTTTGCGATGTTAGCCGGTAGTGGTAATCTCTCCTCCTCTGGCACCATATAATAGTATAATGTCTGGTAAAAAGTGATTTGGGTGATAGCCCATGCTAGCTCTTGAGTGCTTGCCCCTCTGCTCCATGCTATGAGGTGTGCAATCTCATCTCTGAGCTGTGTAACCTCAGCTTGATGTCGTGCAGCCTCCTCCTGTAGGGTCTGCACCTGTGCCTGGAGACAGACTGTCTCTGCTCAGAGAGTCATTGTCTTGCTGCTCTCCCCAATGTCGACACCCTTGCCCTTATTAGGCGATGGTGGCCTCTCTCTTTATGGAGAAGGGGGTCTCTCTGCCTTCCTCTCCCACTACCATGGCCTCTTCTGCACCTGTGGTCTCCTCTGCCCTCTCTCGTTGTGACCTTGGGCCATCTCAATAGCCGCCTGGCATAGCCTCCCCATCTGATGCACAACTACGTGAATCAGACCCTGACCCCTCATCATCCGAGGAGGGCGGATGCCTGAATACCAGGCATCGTAGCCGTCGGATACCCCTGCGTCGTCCCCATCCACTGGATGAATGGGGGTATCATCCACATCCTAACTCCAAAAGCACTGCATATCTGGAGCCCCGCTAACTGTAGTGTTATCCTGGATAGTTTGAGAAAACTCGTAATCCCTAAGAGATGGGATCCGCTGTTGTAGACCGAACTGTCACAAAACTCAGTCATATTGATGGAGCTCCACCTCTCCCCTCTCCATCCTCAGCCAGCAGGTTCGCCTAATGCGAGCCAGCTCCTGTCTGTCCTTGGCCCACCTTGGGTGCTCTTGCCATGGCCTCCAAGTGATCTGATCCGGGACAAGGTCATCCAGCAGTCTCCGGGACATCGACAGATCAATCCACCGTTGTGACCCTCTCCGGAGCCACCAGTAGAAAGCTCAAGGTCTCTCCCCATAAACCCCTGTCAAAGGAAGCCCTATCGGTCTCTGCACTGCAATGTGCTCCCAACACTAAACCTATAGAAGTGATGTCATAACTAGACATCGGCCGCCCTTGTACACGACCCCATGCAAGATCCTGTACAGTCGACATAGCACAAAGCTGCCCAAATAGAACCTATAACCACGATCTCGCATGTTGCATATCACATCTACTAGCACCCATGGTACCCTACACCCGCTCTGGTGGCACAGCAAAAGTCCACCTACCACTCCGACCAAAACCTGTGTGAGTCTGGATGCCCCAGGAATCTAACGCAGCACCTCGATGTTCACTCCGCCCTTCTCCAGGGTGAAGCTCGGATCGCCACACAACCGCATCATAGCATGGCCCTGATTGGCCGTAGGAGTGATCAACCGTCCTTGTATGGGGATTCTTAGAATCCTCCATACATCATCTAATGTAAGAGTCATCTCCTCTGTGGGTAACCGAAAACAGGAAGAACCCGGATACCACCTCTCTGCCAGGGCTGTCAATAACCCCATGTCTGTAGAAACTTGTGGCATTTCTACCATATGCTGTAAGCCAGCCTGAGCTAGCTGATCCTGCTCTGCCTATGATAGAGTGGCCAAGTCATCTCTCAACCCCCCATATTTCCATTCTCTGTTCTTTAGTAAACCTCTTTGCAACATAAACAACAACACAACAAAAAATCATTAATAACAACTCAAGTGATTAATAATGCAAGTAAAACCAATTCAATTTTATATAAATGATGATATCGCCCACTATTGGATGATATCGTCCCAAATTTGAGCAAAATTATCTTCGATTTCGCAAGTCGAAATCGTCCCTAATTTGATGAAATTGTCCCCCTTTTGCCGATTTTGCCCTTCGACAAAATCGACGAACTTGAGATGATTTCATCCTGACAACGTCGACGGCTCAAAAACGGTCACGATGCTCAAAAATTGATCAAAATTCATCTAAAAAGCATGTAACTTCAACTTAAACATTCTAAGCTAAGTTTAGACTCTTACCCGTAGCCCGCACCGGACCTCTGTTGATCTGTGCGCTGTCTCCACCATTTTTGCTTGCAGAGCTCTAACAACAAGAAAAATGAACAGTAAAAAATGAATTAGGGTTTTACCCTATTTTTCTTAATTTTATTCAAAACACAATTAAAAACATTTTAAAATTTTGCTTTTCCGCGTTTTTACCTTAAACATTCGATTTGGGTAAAAACACGGAGGGGGTACCATAGTAAGCTGTCATACGATTCGACCAAGAATCGTCGCCAAAAAATGGAAATAATTTTTGCTTTCTCGTAGATCGAGAAGAACTCATCTTTAACGCATTTTCTTTGAAAAATTTGCTAAAGAGGGGGCAAAATGTAGCACCCTAAAATTGGCGCAGTAAAACCTTAATAATTACAATTACTCTAGTAAATAATTCAAATTCAAATTTTAACCTCCAAAATCGCTTCCAAACTGTCGCTTAATTCGTTTCCTCGTTTTCCATGCCATTTTTAGAGTTTGTTTTGACTCTTTGACGATATCGTCGCCTATCAGACGATATCGCCTCAGATCGGATGATTTCGTCTGGGCTAGGACGTCCAGACGATATTGTCCCAAAACTGATTTTTTATAATTAGTCTCTATTCCAACGACGTCTCTAATCCGGGCAGAAGCGTGTCTGCATCGTTAGAGACCTCCCCCATTGGAGATCTCCCAAATAGGGATGATCTCCAACCTCCTAACCTCCCTCCTAAGCCTATTTAATCCTAGGCCCTCCCCTTAGCATCCCCCTGGCTGATATTTCCTGTAAATTGACTTCATACGCATTAAGACATCCTAAATTGCTATTTGCATTAGTTCTATTCAAATTTTGTTGCAGGTACCTTAGTATTTTTCAGCCGGAGCAAGCTTACATCATCGTAGATGATATTGTTCAGATCGGAGGCGATCTTGTCGAATCAGATATGATTTCGACTGCAGTTCACATTGGGGGCAATCAGTGCCCAGAGTTTGCATTTTTTCATCCATTTTCTACTGTATTATTCTGCATTTAGCTAATATTATGATTATTTCTTATTATCTTGCATTTTGGAGTTCACCCATCTAGATCAAATGCATAATTAAGTTATAATTGTCATTAAATCAGTATAATGCATTTATGTTTCTATTTATAATTTTTAGTTTGATATTGTTATTGTCATTTTACATTGTTTCCCTATGTTAGCATTGCTGTATTTTCTATGTTTTGCACCTATTTCTCTGTTTGCAGGTCTTTGATGAATTCATCAGATCTCAGACGATCTTGTCTGATAGCAGACGATCCTGTCAAATCAGAGGCGATCTTGACTGCTTCAAGAATCATAATCTTCATCAGAAATCCGGATCAGGTATGACTTTTTAATCTTGCTTAATTTCTCTATTTTTTGCCCTAATTTGTTCTTCTGTATTCATTTAATCTGCATTTTCATATAGAGCAATTTAGATTCATTTGGCCAAACCTAGGACTTGAATGTTTAAGGATAAAACTGAACACATAAAACACATTCCCAACCTAGGCATGGAAATTGCCATTAAATGTTTCCTAGTGAACCCACCATCCGTCAAAAAATCACCATAATACACCTCCCCCGAGAGGCGGGACCTTCGCAAGGCCTCTCAGTCCGAGGTACCGCGCCATCCTTTTCACATCCCCCTTTCGGGCACGGATCCTATAGCCTAAAGGTAAGGGTGTGAAAAATTTGGAGCGATACAGTAAGTTACACTTTTCTCTATGCATAATGATTTATATATTGGTTGTTTAATAGTATAGGTAAAACATGACCTTGTAAGTCTTATAGCTCAAATGCATGTGAATATCCTTTTTGAATTATTAAATATGACCCAAGCCACAAGGATTCTAGTTTATCGTGCCCCCTAGATTGGTTCAATCCGTATCCCACTTAAGTACAATATCTCCTTCCCTAAATGATTTTAGAGCCAATTTTTTATCAAACCATCATTTAACAGTTGTTTGATGTTGCCAAAAATTATTGTAAGCCTTTTCTCTCTTCTCCTGTAGCATCATTAACTCTACCATATTTTTTCTAATGACTGGGCATCTTCTAATTCCATTTTATTAATAATTTTAAAGTTGACAATTCTAAGTTGATATTCAACATTGCTTCTTTTTCGTACACCAAAGTGTATGAAAATGTTTTTAGTGCCTTCTTAATTATTATACTATCAATCCAAAGTGCTTGATTAAACAATAAATACCAACTTTTTGGATTGTCATTAATGGTTTGTTTAATTATCTTCATCAAATTTTTGTTCATAGATTCTGCCAATCCATTAACCTATGGATAGTAGTTTGAATATGCATTCCAATAGATGCCATATTTCCTCATGAAATCCATGGTCTTTGCCCCAATAAATGATCCTGCATTATCTGATACTATCATGGCTAGGATTTCAAATCTGGTGATGAGTGTTTCTAAGAATTGAATAATGGTATATTGGTCTGCATGCTTGGTAGCTTTAGCTTTAGACCATTAGTGAAGTAGTCAGTTACCGTTAGTATGGAGTTATACCCAATGAATGAATTGGTATTAATTACCCAATTAAAATCTAAGCCCCACCATTGAAAGGACTCTTATGTAATTATTGGTTGGAGAGGCATGGATGAATGTTTATTTCTACCCATAAAACTTTAACATTTATCGTATGATTTGGTCAATTTAAGTGCATAAAAAAAGCATAGGCCAATAGTATCCAACTTTGAGAATTTTAGCTGCTGTAGTTTATTTGGAATAATATCCACTTGAGAAATCAACATGAAACTCATTTAGAACTTCTTCTTCTTTATCCAGATGTAAACATCTCAGCAACACACCATTAATTTTTTTTGGTATAGAATGCCATCAATTACTACATATTTTTTTGCTTGAAACTTAAACCTATGTCTTTGGGAGGCTATAAAATTGTTTGGACACCTACTAGATTTAAAGAAATGTATCAACTACTCAAACTAGGTTTCTTGACTTGTTGGTATTCTTTTTGACTGAGAACTTTGTGACTCTTCCAATAACATGTTAATATTTTGTAATGTTGATTCTAATAGTTGCTGACACAATGCTTTACCTCTGACGAGCTTAGTTGACTTGATCTCAACATCGTATTCTTGAATTTTTGTGATACAACCAACCTACTTATCACCCAATTCTCCTTGTATTACAAAATTTTGGATGTCTACATGTACTACATATGTCATTGCTTTTTTCTATAATACAAATTTCCTAAATTTCTTCAAGGATTTCATTAGAGCATAGACCTATTTTTCTATGAAATTGTACTGTTCCTCATGATATTGCATTGTTTGACTTAGAAAAGTTATGGGACGCTCATCATTTTTTCATTATTCTGAGTGAGCATAGTTGCATAGCTTCCTTCTAACCCAAATACATAGAGAATAAAATCTTTGGAATAGTTTGGGTTAGCTAGTACTAGAGCTTTGGCGATAGCCTCCTTTATATTTTTGAAAGCAATTTTTCTATCATCCGTCCATGCAAAATTTACCTACTTCTTCAACATTTCTATTATTAGTTTAACAATTTGAGCAAAGTTCGATATGAATATTGGAACGAAGTTTATCTGCTCAAATAATATTTGTAGATTCTTCTTATTTCTAAGTAATGGGAGTTCCAATATGGGTTTTACCTTGTCTAGATCAATTTCTAGCCCTTTTATTGACACAACGTGTCCTAGAAATTACCTTCTTGAATAAAAAAAATATCAATTTATTTGAATTTAATGACACCTAAAATTATTTGCATCTCTAAAACACCAACATGAGATGTTCGACATGTTTTTCCAATAAGTCAATATAATATTATTCACTAATTCTCTAAATGCTAAATCCATTGCTCTTTGAAAGGTTGTTCTAGCATTAGAAAAACCAAAGGGCATTCACTGATAAGCAAAATTACCCCACTTGGTGGTGAATGTGGTCTTATACTAGTCTTCATATTGGACCCAAACTTGATTAAAGTTAGAGAATCCATCCTATTTACTTCGGTTACTATATACAATATTTGGCCAATTTTGGGCAAAGCATAATGGTCCTTTAATAAGGTATTTTAAAAAATTTTAAAGTCTACACAAAGGAAAATGTTACCATTCTTATTTATTAGTGGCACCTACCTGTAGACACCAAAACAACACCAATCCGATTATGTGACGACAAGCACTGACCGAATTGGCATACATAGCCCCTAGGGCAGCCCCCAAAGGTTAAACAGTGGTCCTAACCACTCCCAAAGCAGTTTTGGAAGGTCAGAGGTCAATTTGGCACCTTTCAAGCACTCTGCTCCCTATTCGTTCCACCCTGGGATGATTAGATTGCTATTCGCCCCACCCCGGGACGATTAGCAACAATCGCTCCAGGGTGGGGCGAATAGCAGGTTTGATGGGAAAAAGGTCAAACCTTGACAAATGGCAGCCCAGATCCACCACTCAACTCCACCTTCAATGCATGGGAGTGCGAGTGAGCATTTTTGAGCTCAAAGAGGCAGTCATGGAGCCCTTAATCAGGGAGGAATCTTCTCTCCCCTGGGAAGGCATGATGGCCAAGTGGCGCCCCTGCATGCACATTCAAAGGAGACCCTCAGGTCTATAAAATGGTGAGTCTTCTCACCCCAAAAAAAAAATGGAGCAGGAGCATTTGGAGCAATGGAGTGTTGTCGAATTATACCCTCACCCTCATTGTGCTTCCTACATCCTTGATCTCTCTTTTGGAAGGGAGGTTATTGGGTGAACATTAGGAGCGCAATCTGGACCCAAAACCCAAAAAATTGGCCACAATCCCACACCCAATTTTTTGACACAACCCCCTAGGAGGTTTTGGACCCATCCCAAGTGGATTGGTGTCAAAACCAAGCCCCAAACGACGGGCGTCCTGCCCCTGGGTGCCCCCCGCACTATTGCAGTCCTAATCGCCCCACCCCGGAGCGATTAGAAATCTATAGTATATTTCTTCACTATTTATTTTGCATCATGTTTTGTGTGTTTCATATATGCTGCGGTTCAAATTTCAATGCATTCTGACTTGTTTTGACTGTGTTTTCATGGTTTTACGCTTTTACTAACCTACAGGGAGCGCTTTCAGATACAGGGCAATATGGGTAGAATATACAAAATCCGACCTTCTGGGTCATCTCAAAATGCCCCATTTTTCCTAACCCCAAGTTTGCAGGTGTTTTGGAGGCCCCTGGATGGGACATTTGGGAGGTCACTTTTGTACATTTTATGACAGTCCTAATCGTCCCACCCCGGAGCGATTAGAAATATACAAGATATTTCTTGACTGTTCTTTTTGTAGTGTGTCCCTGATGATGTTTACATGCTTCTATCCAAATTTCATTTCATTCTGATAAGTTTTGATCACTGTTTTAATTATTTCATGTATGCATTAACCGGAGGCCTTGGGGATTGCATGTTTCCCTCCATCCGCATGTGCTATTAATCATTTGATGTTTCTCTATACGTAGGATCTCGACACCGGAGGGGCAGAAAGGAATGATAGATGCACTCACACAAGTGGCGGTGACGTTTGGCCCACCCATTTTGAATGTGGGCACGCGAAAGATCCCGAAGGGAAGCGTACCGTCCGTTGGTGTAACAAAATTGTATCGAACGCTCCTAGCCCATGAAAAGGGGGGGAGACGTATTGTAACCTGATCTCAAGCAAGATTAATAAAAGAGGTTGCACCTTTGCTTTTTCTTTACATCTCGTTTCATTTCGTTCATTTTCCCTTTTCATGCACTTTAAGTTCTTCGCATCTTCGTAGGACTTAGCGTTTCCTTAATACATCTGCTTTTGTTTGCATCGCACCCGGTACGCCAGTGCTTCCGTAGACATGCTTTCAGTGGTGATCATGGTGGGACTCTATCCCCTGCTATTGGGATCAAATTTTTGATCAAAAATCTTGTGTTTTTCTTGCAGGTGTTAATCCTTCAAGCGCTGGACTGCTGCTCGTGCCACCCTGTGACGAATACAGACTGGAATTCGTGCCACCCCGGGATGAATACATATTCGTCCCACCCTATGATGAATACAGATCTGCTATTCATCCCACCCCGGGATGATTAGCTCTCTGTGCAGTTTCTGAGCAGAAACTCAGGGGCATCTGGTGTGGGCAGAGAAGAGGTAGGTTTTCTGAACACCCTATGTAATTTTTTGTTTCCTGTTTCTATAATTTTTCTATTTCTTTGCTTGCATGGAAAATTTTATTGCATGTTTTCTTTCTTTGCGCAAGTAAAAAGAACCACACACACCACGTGATAATATAAACATCAAGGAGTTGGTCTTAAAACCCCAACACTTGATCAAGACCAACGGTGGATTTCATCACCACCTTGGCTTGAATTTTGCATACATAACCCTGATCACGACTGTTGCTAGATGTAAATCCTGATGAAAGCTGACCAAGTGTAGCGGGGGTGATTCCTCATGCATGAGGATAAGTCTTCTATGGTAGGTGTCAAAAATAGAGTGATTCCCCTTTCGTACCGCCTATGTTCCATGTACTATTCTGCTCTCGCGTACCAATAGTTTCCCTCACGTAAGGGCGGGTATATTGAGAGGTTCGGTATAATGGCCTGGCAGTGGTATATTGAAGGGGTGACCATTTTGGAGATATAAGAGCCCCCATTATGCATGTTTTCATTACAAGGTCTTGCACAACAAAAATCAAAACACACTAAACCAGATTTAGGACACACCTTTAATCTATAAATGAGATAATCATTTCTTTGATTGTGTGGTCCCCTTTGTTTAGTGTAGCATAAAAAATCGTAAAGAAGATAAAAACATACGTATCCCTTAGAAAACCACCACCATGGTGTACACCCGTAGCCAAGCCCAATCACGGGCAGAAGCGGCGAAAAGTGTACAAGGAGGCACAAGTCACCTCCGTTATAGCCCCAAGGACTTGGTCATACCACCTTGGCGGCCTGACCCACAAAATAGTCCACATCATACCATGACGGAATAGGACTATAGAGGCACCCCTTCGAGGGGCACTCCCATTCAACACAGACCCTTTCAGGAGGAGTACATACATGGGAAGGCCCCCTTAGACACTCATTATGAGTGGCCACCATGCGAGGAAGTGCTAGAACAACATAAGGTCCATAAGGAGGGGCCACATGATTATATCATCCCTCCTCTACCCCTCATTACTGTAAGAAACAATAGGCCAAATCCAGAGCGCAAGGCTCTTCAGACAGGGTGAGCCAACTCTGCCCGCCCCTTTCACATATATGAAAGGGAGCATGAGGAAAACCACTATATTCCTCAAGAGCAATACACAACGTGGGAGCAATGCACCTCCGCACCTGCTATTTATCAGGATCACCTATTGAGGCCAGAGCCTCGGGTGAATGTCGCTAACCTCGATAGAGGGAAGTGACCTATAGAGATCTCGGATCACTACGACCGAGATAGATATGTAGGGGAGGCATCTAGGCCTCCTAGACCTAAGACGATGGAACAAATCGACTTGGCATTTGCCAAACATACCACCCACCAAGCGCAAATCACGTAGCTTGAGCAAGATCAACAATAGTTAGAGCACCTGTACCATCTTAGCAAAGAGCGCATTCAACGTCAGACGGATGAGTTGCTCTAGAACACTATGCATGAGAGGATTCCAACCCCTCACACACATAGGATAGAGCTTTATGAGAGGCATAACCCCTTGGTACGAGACAGGTCTCCACGACCTTATCAAGCATTGCCTCCAAGACCTCCTAGACCTGAGCGGGAGACCACTCCCAGAACCAATGATGGGCGCCCTCCTCGGGCACCCACCCATGTTTATAGGTCACGCCCAGGAACTCCTCAAGAAGCCTATGAGGAATTCGAGCAAGAAGAAGAGCGGGCTGAAATGCCCTACCAAGGCAGGGGGGCGCTATCCGGCTACCCCTCCATAGGCCTCAAGTTCCCCGTAATTCACAATGGGAACAAACCAAGGAGGAAGAGATCAAATATTTTGATGCATACAAAGCACTGCTAGAGCGCTTAGAGTCTATGGAGACCAAGACTTCTGGGCCCCAAAAGCCCACTTTACGCCAGCTTCGTAGTCACCCTATGCATCCTTCAGTGCCGGCACCCCCATACCCTGAACACTTCAAAATGCCTCAATTGGCAATTTTTAGAGGGGATGAGGATGCCCAAGAGCACATGACAAGATTCTTGAGTCAATGCTTTGGCATTCAGGACAATGATGCTTTGCTTCTAAGAACATTTATAACCACGTTCGTAGGCCCTACCTCGGATTGGTTTACCCAGTTGTCGAAGCATAGCATCAACAACCTAGACCAGCTAGTGGATGCGTTCCTCGAACATTTCACCTTCAACACCAAGAAGAAGGCATCATTAAGCGACCTAGCTAGCCTCAGGTAGTATGAGGAAGAGACCATGGTGGCTTATGGAAATCGGTGGAGGACATTGCTTTCAAGGCTACCTTACCTCCCTCCCATGGCTGACCTGACCCAAATGTTCTCGAAGAGTTGCCTAAGGTCGATCTCCGTGCTATTGTAGCTGCAGCAATATGCCACTCTCGAGGAAGCCCTGGCGCAAGCCAAAATAATTGAGGAGATCAAGATACAGGATGGCGAGATTGCCAAGCCACGCAAGAAAGAGTGGCCCAAAAATGCCAAAACTGGGTCCACGCAACCGAAACCCGCCGTAGTCAATCAGGTTGCCATAAACATACCAAAGCCTGCACAGACGACACAGCCCCCAAAGGCTAATTATCAGGCAGTTCCTCTTGACAGCTATGAGAAGGAAAATCATAGGCAAGAGCAAAATCAATAGCGTCGCCCTAGGCGACAATTCACACCCTTCACAGAGTCTAAAGACTCCTTGTTTGACCGCTTGTCCATGGCAAACTTGATAAACCTGCCAGAAAGTCGACCCGTAGACCCCAACGCGCCAAAACCCAAGGGCTATAGGGAAGACCTATATTGTAGATTTCATCGACAGAAAGGACATGACCTTTACGCATGTTGGAAGTTCAAAAGCTTAGTGCAGGACCTAATAGACAACAAAATGCTAGCGATGGATAATCCCGTAGCACCAAGCAACCAACAGATGGAGGTCTTCAAAGACCCCCTGCCTGCCCATGATGCGTAGGCAAAGACTCTACAAGTAAATGAGGTGACACAAAATTGCCCCATGCAGGGGTATGTAGGGATGATAAGCATAGTGACACGGAACAAGAGGTACCCAAACACAGCTGCCCCCGTTGCAGCTACAGGAGATGTTCCATCAACGTCACAACCTCCACAACACCCTACACAACCTCCCCCGCCTAGACCAGTGGCCACGATTCGGACTAAACTTACCCAAAGTTTAAGGACCACGTCGGCTAGGCTCTCCATCTATGAGCTCATCCAACAATCACCGCCCCATCGGGAGGCTCTGATGGAGATACTCAAAGCCATCGAGCTACAACCCCACGAAGCAAATTCTTTCAACAACTTTGTGGGACATGTAAAATGATGTACAGAACCAGTCATCACCTTTAGAGAAGATGAACTAAAATCGATGACTGGTGATATGGCGGATCCACCCCTGCACATCATTGCATGGGTCAACGGGATTCCATTTAAGAGGGTGTTGGTGGACACTGGCTCATCCAGTAATATAATCACAATGACGGCATTGAAACACCTGAAGCTGCCAACATCTCATATTGTGGCCTCCACCTATACTCTTCGAGCATTCAACGACGCGATATGCTCGACGGTTGGCACAATTGTCCTACCCATCCAAGTGGGACAAAAGACTATTCCTACGTTGTGCCACATCCTGGAAGGTGAGATGGCCTACAACATCTTGCTAGGCCGACCTTGGATCAGGGACATGAAGTGTGTCCCTTCGATAGCCCATCAATGCCTAAAGTACACATACGAAGGGCAAGTGCATGTAGTCCCAGCAGACTTAGAGCCCTTCAAGTATTGCAATACGATGCAACTGATGCCACAGTCGACCCTCCCATCGACACATTTGGACTTTCAGTTGAATCCATCCAAATAGGGTCCGATTCTGCATACATCCCCACTGTTAAGTCCATCAAATCACCAACCGGGCCCATCTTCATCATCTGTTCCTTCACCAACGATGCCACCTACGGTGGCCACATCGAAGGACAATGGGAAGAAGCCCTTGGAAGAGGTACCACCATTAGTCTCAACCATCTCTATCGAAGAGGTGCCCAGCCGAATGGAAGTCGAGATGCCTGGTTCACCCAACATGGAGTGGACTCAGGAAGAACTCCCATTCCCTCCCCCTCAATCGCCAATGATCACCATTGAGATGGCCAATACGGGCCTGGGGGAATACCTAGTGCAGAACATTGTGGCAACACCCACGCTTGAGTCCATGCAGGACATGGGGAGACCTCGCCTCCCCATCGACACTATTGTCCCTTTAGGCTACCCATCGAATCAGACAAATTTTGTATATGGGGGCCTCGATAATGGCATTGAACCTTACCTACAAGAGGAAGAGGACGAAGAGCCCTTTGTTGAGAATGTCAACTATTTGTCCAACCCAGACTTCGCTTTGAAATACCTTGGCCAATGTAATTGGAACGGATATGGATTGGGCAGATATGAACAAGGAGTGCGCGTTCTTTGCCAACCAAGATATCAAATGCCATATGATAAATCAGGAGTAGGGTTCAACCACCCTTTGCCCCTTGACATCTTGGTAGAGAACATGCAAGGCCTAGGGCTAGGCAACAAGGATGGGTTGGCACAAGATCCATATGCCAATCCTAACACAACATACACATTGGGGGATTATCTCCCATTGTTAACAACAAACCTTGTTGACCTCAACAACCCCTTCCCTTTGATCGAGAAAGGGGAAAGTTCAAGAACTTACCTCCAAGAGGGATATAAACAAGGTCAAGAAGGATCTTTTGAAGATGAGTCATGAGTATGAGGTAGCACCTTGGGACCCTTTCGAGTCCGATAGCAATCACTCGCAAGTGACACCCATAGATGACTATCAGGAGAACTTCATGGCAATGTTCCCCTTGAATGCTCCAATCGAGCGATTGCCACCCCAAGAGAATCAGGTCCTCCCGTAGAGAGCGAAACAACCCCGATGGGACCAAATCAACTTGCTCAAATAGAACGAGCCTCACATGCCACAAATAGTTGTCGAAGCCAATGAAGGCCTATGGATCTTCGATAGCGATTATGAAGATGAGACTGAGATGGCATATCTCAACCATATGTGGCAGCAACAATACCCCATGGACATTGATGACATGTTTGAATAGCTAAACATGGGGCCAAGGCATAGGTGGCATTTGAACCAAGCATAGTTGGACCAAGTGCTGCATCCGCCACTTCAGGCATACAGAGAGCACCTTCCACCCGGAGACCCTATAGAGCCATCAGTGCCAAAGGCAGACCCTATCCTTCTATCCACACATAGGGCCGATCCGTTTGTGCCAATACCCACAGAGCCAGATCCGGAGCACAAAGATCACCAAGGATGTCCGAGTCACCACCCACACGGTAATGGAGACCAAATTCACTTCATCAACATGATCTCCATTGACTTAACCACCCCCATCCATAACCCAACCGATCCAACATGACCATTGTATCTAGACCTAGATGCCATAGATTGGGATCGCGCTGACTCACCACCATCCCCATCAGAGTACTGGCCTTGCGGTGAGATGCTTCATTTCACCCCAGGACCAACTCAGGATATCTTCCATGCCGAAGAGGAACCCGACGTTCCAAACGTAGATCTAAATTCAGCAAATGATATCCACCTGATCCCAACTCCACACCAGTTGGAGGATGGGTCCCACATGTCAATCGAAGAGATGACTGACGTAGACATCGGCTCTGATCCAATGAATCCACAAATCATCAAGCTAGGGGTAAGTCTATCCCCCGAAGAGCAAGCCGATTACATTGCCCTTCTCAAAGAGAAGAAGGAGGTTTTTGCATGGTCCTACAAAGACATGTCGGGGCTAGACCCATAGCTAGTCACGCATAATCTAACGCTTGATCCGACAGTCAAGCCAGTCAAGCAAAAACTACGTAAGATGCACCCAACAGTGGCCTTAATGGTCAAATACGAGCTACAAAAGTTGTTGGATGCACAGTTTGTCATCTACGTAGATTACCCACCATGGTTGTCCAACATGGTGCCCATCAAAAAGCCTGACGGGAGGATTCGCATATGCACCAATTTTTGAGATCTAAACAAAGCGAGTCCCAAGGATGATTTCCCCTTGCCTAGCATCGATGCATTGGTAGACGCTACAATAGGCCACGAAATGCTTTCCCTCATGGATGGTTTCTCGGGATACAACCAGATTCGTATCAATCCCGATGATCAACTAAAAATGGCGTTCACAATGCCTTGGGGGACATTTTGTTATAAGGTCATGCCCTTTGGCCTTAAAAATGCTGGCGCCACCTATCAACGCGCTATGACGTACATCTTCCATGATCACATGCATAAAACTTTGGAAGATTATATGGATGATTTGTTGGCCAAATCTCTTTTGCGCCCAGATCATCTCGATGACTTACGCAAGATCCTTGATCGCCTCATCGAACACAAAGTTAGGCTAAACCCCAAGAAGTGCGTATTTGGCATCACATCTGGAAAACTCTTGGGTTTCATAGTCTCAAAACAAGGCATCGAGGTGGATCCAAATAAAGTCAAGGCAATCCTTGAAATGCTTCCCCCAACCACCATCAAGCAGCTCAGAAGCTTGCAGGGTAAGGTCACGTCGATCAAGCGCTTCATAGCGCAACTATCTGACAAGTGCCGACCCATGAATAAATTATTACACAAGGGGGTAGCATTTCATTGGGATGACGAGTGCCAGTCAGCCTTCGATGACATTAAACAATACTTGGCTTCATCGCCAGTATTGGCACCACCTAGACCAGGAGTGCCGTTCTATTTATACATCTCAGCTACTGAGGTGGCACTGGGCGCCATGCTAGCCCAAAAAAATGAACTACATAAAGAATAGGCTAATTATTATCTTAGCCGCACCCTGGTCAGTTATGAACTTAACTATGCATACGTCGAGAAGCTATGCTTAGCAGTGGTATTTGCCACCAAAAAGCTATGCCATTACATGCTGAGCAATACGATGTATGTTGTGTCTAAGGAGAATCCATTGCGGTACATGATGAGTCATACTTATCATAGTAGCCGCACGGAAAAATGGATCATGTTGTTGATGGAGTTTGACATCGAATTCATTGGACAAAAGTCCATCAAAGGTCAAGTCATCACCGATCAACTAGCAGAGGCTCCTCTCGAAGACGATCAGCCTCTGACCGTAGAGCTACCCGATGATGGGGTCTTCCATGTCTCAGAATCGCCAGATTCTGATGAGCCTGAGTCACAGGTCGACATAACCCTATTTTTTGATGGTTCTAAATGTGAGCAAGGGGGTGGCGTGGGAATCATATTCTTCACACCGCAAGGGGCTCCAATGCCTCTATCATTTAAACTTGATTTCTCGTGCACCAATAACAATGCCGAATACGAAGCCTTGCTCATAGGTCTTCAGACAACCATCACCATGAACATCAAATGCTTGAACATCTTTGGTGATTCGCTGTTAATTGTCAACCAAGTGAAAGGGGTATTCCAATGTAAATGCCCAGTTCTACAGGCCTACAAAGCCCTTGTGGATAAATTCCTGGCAAATCTTGAATGGTACGACATCGAGGCACTCCCTCGATCATCGAATCATTTTGCGGACACTATGGCCTCCTTGGGGTCACTAATCCCGCAAGACATTTTTGGTGATATGACAACCATTCAAGTCAAAACATTATCACAATCCATGATGGAGCGTGCAAGCTCTGACCTAACGCCAGGAATCCACCTGATCCAGATTGAACCATCTCAGGATAAGTTCTCTCGAATCCACGATAATCTGAATCACGCCAACTAGGGGTCCTTGTTCTCCCCAACCCCTCTTAATAGCAACACAATGCTATTCTTACAAGTTCTTTCCCGCTCAACTTTTGCTAGGGATGAACTTCAAGAGGGATTGGTCGTTCATACCATCAAGGTTTCTGATCAGCAGGATTGGTACACACCCATAAGAGACTACCTCAAGTTAGGTAGCCTCCCACTTGGATTATCGCATGCCACAAAAATATCATTCAAATAGAAAGCGGCAAAACATGTCTTGCTAGGAGACATTTTGTACCGTCAAAGCTACGAAGGAATCCTCCTCCATTGCTTGGACCAATAGGAGTCCACTTGGGCGATCACCCAAGCGCACGATGGTACATGCGATGGCCACTTCAGTGGTATGGCCATCGCAAAGTGCATCCTTCGCATGGGCTATTATTGGCCATCTTTAGAGCGAGATTGTTGCACGTATGTGAGGAAGTGCGTGAAGTGTCAACACCATGCTAACTTGACACACGTGCCTTCTCAGGCCTTGCAGCCGATCCAATCGGCTTGGCCATTTTCGTAGTGGGGCTTAGATCTAATCAAAAATATCTCCCCTGCATCGTCAGGCCATCACACGTTCATCATAATGGCCACAGAGTACTTCACCAAGTGGGTGGAAGCAATTCCGCTTACCTCTACGACTGGACCCCGCATTGCGGAGTTTATTTTACATAACATCATATGTCATTTTGGTATTCCATCCAAGATCATCTCGGATAATGGGACGTCATTTAAGAACAAATACGTGCGTGCTTTGACCACAAAGTACAAAATCCAACACAGTTTTTTGACACCTTATTATCCGTAGGCAAATGGGCAAGCAGAGGCGTCAAACAAAATGCTAGTTGCCATCCTTAAAAATATAGTCATAGATAGTCATAAGGATTGGCACATTCAAATACCACTTGCTCTTTGGGCTTATCGCACTAGCATTCGGATGCCCACTGGGGCAACTCCATTTTCTTTGGTGTATGGCTCCGAGGTAGTCATGCCTCTCGAGTTGGAAATACCTTCCCTATGCATATCAATGCAAGAGTTCATCGATGATGACACTGCATGGTAGGCCCGGTTAGACCAGCTTATGTTGCTCGATGAATGATGTGTCAATGCTCTCGAGCATTTACGTATCTACCAAGAGCGACTTAAGAAAGCATACAACATGAAAGTTCATCGGAGGGACTTTCAAGTTGGTGACCTAGTCTTAAAAGAGAACCAACAAAATTCTAACTTGCCACCCCATCTAAGGGACAAGTTCATGGCAAACTGGTTAGGTCCTTATGTAATCGACAGTAAAATAGGACCTGGAACATACCGGCTCGCCTCTCTTGATGGAATCAAGGAACTAGAACCCTTGAACATCAGTCATTTGAGGCCATTCCACATTTAAAAGAGCCATAGCCCACCCCAAAAGCTCCAAGGATTCCCGTAATCGCTTGGTCAACCTAAAAAGCTCCAAGGATTCCAGTAATCGCTTGGTCAACCTAAAAAGCTCCAAGGATTCCAGCTATCGCTTGGTCAACCCCAAAATTCCCCAAAGGTATCTATAATCCCTTTGGTCAAACCAAAAGCTCCAAGGATTCCAGCTATCGCTTGGTCAACCCCAAAATATCCCAAAGGTATCTATAATCCCTTTGGTCAAACCAAAAGCTCCAAGGATTCCCATAATCGCTTGGTCAACCTAAAATGCCCCAAAGGTATCTATAATCCCTTTGGTCAACCAAAAGCCCTAAGGATTCCTGCAATCGCTTGGTCAACCTAAAATGCCCCAAAGGTCTCTATAATCCCTTTGGTCAAACCAAAAGCTCCAAGGGTTCTCACAATCGCTTGGTCAACCTAAAATGCCCCAAAGGTATCCATCATCCCTTTGGTCAAACCAAAAGCTCCAAGGATTCCCACAATCGCTTGGTCAACCTAAAACGCCCCAAAGGTATCCATAAACCCTTTGGTCAAACCAAAAGCTCCAAGGGTTCCCACAATCGCTTGGTCAAAAACAAATACACAAAAAACAAAAGATAATAAAAAATAACATAAAAATTGCATCTCACTTGCATGCATATTCTTAACAATCAAAACACAAAAACAAAATGAAAACTGCATTAGGCATCGCATACATACATTGCATATTTGTTGGTCATACATGTCAAAAGCACCATAGACTGTAATTACTCGGCAATTCCATCATTTTTCCAAATTCAGTCCATTTTGTAAAAAGATCCATCAAAAATAACACCCTTTGCATTTTCGCCATATCATAGTCAGTTGTCTGCTAATGTCTTTAGGGTTTTTCATCATTCAATTGTCTTTAGATTTCTAGTCAAATGTTGTACAAAGTCAGACCGATTTTTACAAGGTAGAGTTTTACTTGGATCACGCCTTGTTACATCACATCCCAACACAAGCTTAAAACACATAAAAATTCCCAAGTTGTGTGAATGCAAGAGAAACCTACAAAGCAGTCTAGGGTACCATAGGTGAAAGGTTATCCTGCTCATCCCCCTGTGCGAATGGTTCAAGAATGCTGAGAATTGACAAAAGGACAAGCTCTTCCCCATCCAATTCCCCATAATAAATAGTGGTTTTCACCACTATCAAAAATTCCAAACACCTTTGGTCCCCAAAGTCGTAAGGATTCGTACTACACGTCCTTGAGAAGGATGGGTAGTCATCCCCAAGGCCTAAAAGGATCAATGCCATTCACAAGAAAACTCCCAAAATTTATCTATCAAAAATCCCAAAACACCTTTGATCCCCAAAGTCGTAAGGATTCGTACTACACATCCCTAAAAAGGATGGGTAGTCATCCCCAAGGCCTAAAATATCAATGCCATTCCAAAGCAAAATTCCCAACCACCTTTGACTCTCAACGTCGTAAGGATTCATACTACATGTCCCTGAATAGGATGGGTAGTCATCCCCAAGGCCAAAAGGATCAATGCCATTCACAAGCCAAAACCCACGAGCTCAACTTGGAAATCAAAATGCCAAATCTAAATCCTCAAAAGGCAACCATAAAATAATAATAGTGGTTATCACCACTACTCAAACCCCTTGCTCAAGAAAAAAACAAAAGAGAAAAATAAACAGTGATTTTCATCACTATGTATGAGAGCAAGTATCCCAACAAGTTGAGCAACCGAAAGACGCCTGAGCTTGAATCCCTAGAATTCTCAGCATTCGAAAAACCATTTAGGTGATCCTCATTACGGGTTTGGTGGATAACCTACCTAGCAATGGCGGTATCCTAAACGCATGACGATATGTCTATCACATTAGCTTTGCATGTGAGTAGACCAATGTTTGCATGTGGATGAGCTAGCTTATGGTACCTTAGATTGTCCCATGGATTAATCTTACTAAATACAACAAAGGAGTTAGTGGAGCTAATTAGGTGATCCTCAATACAGGTTTGGTGGATAGCCTACCTGGCACTGGCGGTATCCTTACAAATACCACATAAACAAACTCAATCGCACACACAGAGATGTGAAATAACTTGGTCAATCTCAAGTCTGATTCGTACCTTGTTCGAAAGTCTTGTAAGATAATGTACAGTCTTGATTAGTTAGTTAAAGCAGCTGAGTCTCAGAAAAACCTTCACTACATTTTAAGAAACAATTGTCGTACATTTCATTATCACCATCAGAAATAACAAAACAAAATTACAAATACAAAGTCATCTCACAAAGCAATCACATAGTACAGAAAGCCAGTAAATCCTATACAGTCTATGGTGCCACCACCTGCATACCAACAAATCATTCCATCCATTCCATATGCATACATCCATATCATATAGCTAACATCATCCGTATTCATAATAACATATGCATACATAAACATAAATAAAGGTGCATAAAAAGAACAATAAACCATAACAAAGTCAATAATCCACAAAAAAAAGTCATGTATATATCGAGTCAAAATGCCCGTAGGCTACAATAAGACGGTCCTCTGACCTCACAAAAAAATCAAAAACTCAAAATCCCCAAAGCCTAGGGAGTCGGCCACCATGATCACGTAGGATCGGTGCGACTGGAACTACCCCGATGGTGTGGGTCCTATGGGACCTCTCAGGGCGGCTGCTACCAGCCCTCGCATCATGCCCACTAGCGCTACCCTCACCCAACCACCTACGATGAGAGGATGCTGACTGCTCAGTCTCGCTACCTCTCGTACGATGTGACGATCCACCTCTAGTGAGCTCAGGTAACTATCCACCGAGGTGGATAATCTCTGCCTCCAACTCCACCCGACATCGACCCCACTCCACATCCCATCGATGGTACGCAGCCAATGCGTCATCCCGCTGCGCCAACTGAGCCCGTAGGAGATCCCTCTCGACTTTGTGCTCCTCATCCCATCTCTGTAGTAGCTCCTCCAATTGCACTATCTCAGCATGATACCTAGCCTCCATATCTCCTGGGACTGCTTGAGGCATGGGCATCTCCGGGATGACATGCTACTTCGGCACCCACTACTCTAGGACGTCCTATGTATCCGACTGCTCTGAAACCCCTAAATCATCCCTAGTGAAGTCATCAACCTCCACCATATCTGCATCATCGAGCGGAGCCCCCCAACCCTCCCCCGGTGCCTCCGCAACCCCATCACCTACTGTTGCCGCATCTGGACCTCCTAGAGGCCCCTCACCCCACCATCGTAGCATCGTCCACCATTGGTCATACTCTATAGTCACCCCGACATTGTCCATGTCGGGGACATCAATCACTGCATCCGACTCCTCACCCAGTGGCTCAATAATCGTCCAAGCTAGAGTCCTCTCATCGCCCCGACGTCGATAGATCAAGGGCTCACCAGGAAATCCCTGGCGCACCCCAAACTGTCGAGTCACCCGGACGTACGGGAAGTACTCCTGCTCTGTCCCATGTCGCCCGATCAACCATCTCCCCTTGTGCACCCGTCGAAGCCACTCTCCAGCCTCAGGCCAGGCTGGACAGTCCCGGTATGGCTGCCAGAACACCTCCCCTGGAGCAAGATGAGAGAAGGCATCAGTATAGTGCCCTACGACACCTGCCCACCATCGACTCTGCCCTACTCCTCTGACCTCCGCCATAGAGCACCATACCCAATCTCCCTATCCACCATCTCACCCCGAGTGGTCCAAGGCAACCCCTATGGCCGCTCCATAGCTATGTGCTGCCACCCCCAACACTGCAAGAGATAGCTACACCCGATCCCCTTCCACCTCCGACAACGGACCTCGTACAACTCATCATATAGCTATGCCAATAGTGTCTGACCCCACCTCATAATAAGTGGCACTATTGTCGGGCACTCCACCAGTCTGAACACTACCTCAAGCAGGTTCCAAGGGAACCTCGCACCTGAGGAGTCGGGAAGCAACATGTTAGAGATGAGGGTCATCATCAGAGCATGCCTCACCCCTAACACGCCCTTCTCCAACCACCACCGCACCAAAATCCCACCAATCAGGCAGTCCCCCTCTGCCCTCTCCACCGCCCTATCCACCCCCATCTCCGTCGCATGCCCAAAGCACCATGTCAGCACTGCCATCCATTGATCACGAGGAGTCGTCCGAATGGGCAGCCCGTCTATCGAAATCCATAGAATCTGATACACGTCCTCCAGAGTCACTGTCATCTCCCCTGTTGGGAGATGAAAGGTGTTGGTGCGGGGATCCCACAAATTGATCAGGGTAGTCAGATATGCCCGATCCCCCACCATAGGCTCCAACCGCGTCACTTGCTTGAGCCCAAGGGCATCAAGCCAATCCCAATCCGCCATAGTCAGCGCATCCCGTGCATCAAAAAATACCGTCGACTGATGGTACCGACTCTTCACAACCTAAAAAACAAAAACAACACAAAAACATTAAAACATGACAACAAAAAAATTGTACAACAATAAAATGAATGTACAACAATGTATACAAACAAAAACAAAAAAACAAAACAAAAATTAACTAGGGCTTAACATTAGTCTAAACGAAAAACAAAAAATACAAAAAACAAATTTAAAACTAGGGTTTTAAAACAAAAATTAACTAGGGCTTAACATTAGTCTAAACGAAAAACAAAAAATACAAAAAAAAATTTAAATAGGGTTTAAATTAACTAGGGTTTTAACATTAGTCTAAACAAAAAACAAAAAAAACAAAAAATAAATTAACTAGGGTTTTAAATTAGTCTAAACGAAAAACAAAAAAACAAAACAAAAATTAACTAGGGTTTTAACCTTAGTCTAAATGAAAAAAAAAAAATAAAAAAACAAATTTTAAACTAGGGTTTTAACCTTAGTCTGAACACAAATACTAAACAAAAAAAACATTCAAAAAATCAAATAAACAACACAAAAAATACAACTTTTAAACTAGGGTTTTTAATCTTAGTCTAAACGAAAAAAAAAAAAAATTAAAACAAAAAAAACTGCATCCAAAAATGCACCAAAAACAACAATAAAACTGCCGAATAAAGGTGCCTTTGCACTTGAAATTCTTGGCATGAAAAATAATGTCGGGGTCATAAATTATCACTATCCTACTCCCTAAGAAGGCTACCATAGCTGGACCGCTCCACGGGAGGACGGATTTTTGACAATTTCAACCCCAATAGGCATCATAAAAAGGGTCAAAACCCACTCAAAAACAACAATAAATCTGCCAAATAAAGGTGCCTTTGCACTTGAAATTCTTGGCATGAAAAACCGATGTCGGGGTCACAAATTATCACTATCCTACTCCCTAAGAAGGCTACCATAGCTGGACCGCTCCATGGGAGGACGGATTTTTGACAATTTTAACCCCAATAGGCATCATAAAAAGGGTCAAAACCCACCAAAAATAGGTCCGATTGTTGGGAAACTGCATAAGCGTTCAACGAAAAACAACTGAAGGCACCCTTACAAAAGTCATCTTGGGTCAAGCGACTCATCGCTTTTCTCATGTCGGTCATTCCCTCATCGATTCGTCGCTTGAGGGGGTAGTCACACTTAGTCACCAATCAACAAATACACACCCAATCAAGGAAATGGCATGCATTCAAAGAATCATTGACAAAGACAATCATGCTCCTGCTTGGGGCAGCAAACAAGCAATAATCACAAGCTGATCAAACACTTGGCATTCTAGAATCATGAACTCAAGGTTCCCATAGACAAAAGGTTGCGCCCTTTGCCTATTCATGACTAAACAATGTCCAAGATCAAGTAACACCTCACCGAAAAAGGTTAACACTTGAGTTAAGCTCCTTAGCTCGTTAGAAGCAAGGATTCAAGAATGCGTGCCCTTTCCATACTTGGGGCATCAAAATTTGGTTAGGTTACTGAGAAACCCTAATCATTAAGTGCTTTGGTTATCTATTTTTGCTCAGCACTGCGCCACGCACAACGCATCCCAAAAAGGGGCATCTATAGACACCAAAACAACACCAATCCGATTATGTGACGACAAGCACTGACCGAATTGGCATACATAGCCCCTAGGGCAGCCCCCAGAGGTTAAACAATGGTCCTAACCACTCCCAAAGCAGTTTTGGAAGGTCAAAGGTCAATTTGGCACCTTTCAAGCACTCTGCTCCCTATTCGTTCCACCCTGGGACGATTAGATTGCTATTCGCCCCACCCCGAGATGATTAGCAGCAATCGCTCCAAGGTGGGGCGAATAGCAGGTTTGATGGGAAAAAGGTCAAACCTTGACAAATGGCAGCCCAGATCCGCCACTCAACTCCACCTTCAATGCATGGGAGTGCGAGTGAGCATTTTTGAGCTCAAAGAGGCAGTCATAGAGGCAGTCATGGAGCCCTTAATCAGGGAGGAATCTTCTCTCCCCTGGGAAGGCATGATGGCCAAGTGGTGCCCCTGCATGCACATTCAAAGGAGACCCTCAGGTCTATAAAATGGTGAGTCTTCTCATTCTGATAAGTTTTGATCACTGTTTTAATTATTTCATGTATGCATTAATCGGAGGCCTTGGGGATTGCATGTTTTCATCCATTCACATGTGCTATTAATTGTTTGATGTTTCTCTGTACATAGGATCTCAACACCAGAGGGGCAATAAGGAACGACAGACGCACTCATGCAAGTGACGACGACGTTTGGCCTACCCATTTCGAATGTGGACACACGAAAGATCTCGAAGGGAAGCATACCATCCGTTGGCGTAACAAAATTGTATCGAACGCTCCTAGCCCATGAAAAGGGGGGGGAGACATATTATAACCTGTTCTCAAGCAAGAATAAAAGAGGCTGCACCTTTGCTTTTGCTTTACATCTTGTTTCATTTTGTTCATTTTCCCTTTTCATGCACTTTAAGTTCTTCACATCTTCGTAGGACTTAGCGTTTCCTTAATACATCTGTTTTTGTTTGCATCGCACCCGGTATGCTAGTTCTTCTGTAGACATGCTTTCACTACCCATGTGGAATGTTTAATTGGGTAAATAATTTTAGCATTTAAAAGCTTTAGCAATTCTTATTTCATCAACACTTCTATCTTTGGATTGACAGGTCTTTGCTTTTGTTGAAAAGATTTAGTATCAGACATGAGCTCAATTGTGTGCTAAATATTATCTTTACTATATGCCTTAAGATCATCATAAATCCATGCAATAATATCACTGAATTCATTGCATAGGTTTAAAATTTGTTGAATTTCATCTTCAAAACATTGCATTCCAACCTTAAGGTGTTTACCTAGTTCAATATGAATTTCTTTGTATCCCTATTCATCAATTTTCATCTTATGAGCAATTTATTGATCATTACTATCAAATATATTTTCGAGGGTGATCAATCCTTTTGGGATATGATTATTCTTGTTACAGAACTTTATTATTATTGGCATAAATCATTCACCATTATGCAAAAATATCACATCATTCATACATAAATAATATCCACATTAACAATCCATAAATTAGAGAGATAAATAATACCCTTAAGGTGGGAAAACACCAATAATAATACTTAAGGAAGGAATAACTCCACATGATCTCCCACGATGAGAGATCTACTTAAGGAGGACAAATTACCATAAGCCACTTCGTGGGTAAAGATGATTACATATGATTTATCTCCCTGATAATTACAATGACCAATATCTCTTCTTTATATATCCATCTTCTTATTCTACTTTGGGAAGCCTACTACGAATATAATATAATATTATAATACAAACAACCTTGGGTTATGTGTGTTTCATGCCAACCCTTATACAATATAATAATATATCCCTAAATATCTATTCCTAGGTATCCTAACATGCCACCCTCCTTACAAATGTTTCATCCTCGAAATATGTGAAGAAACAAGATAATATGATTTGATAAGTAATGTTAGCAACTGGTACCAATATCGATCATCCATCCAAGTGAAACATGTTGATGTTGGTATGCCATTTTGTTACTTGAGTATCCAAATCTGCTTCATTGGCTCCATGCTTCTACTGTTGTATTTTGATAACTTGAATGATGGGTCCACTTGTTCCTTGATGCTAATGAACTGCTATGAAAACTAGGATCACTATGCTTTCTCTACCAAAAATGACCATACTTGGTGCCTTTTTGATTCCATTTAGAACCATAATAATGTTTCCTTGATCCATACCTCCAAGATTGTTGTTGTTCATGGTGGTGTGGATGGTTATATGGTGCAACCTTAGCTTGATGTTCTACCTTATTTGACTCTTCAACATTTGGCTCCATTGTTTTAAATTCTTCTACATATTGTTCTTTCATGTTCCCCTTGTTTGGTGTGTCATTGTGCTCTTCTATAAAAGCTTCCTTGGACTCTACTACTATTATTTCCATGGACTTTATTGTTTCTACTTCCTTATTGGATTCTATTTCAGGTTCTTATCTTTGTTCTTCAATTTGTTTCTCTATAGCCACTTCTTATTTTTCCTTGGATCCTTGCTCCTTAAGTTGAGAAATATCCTAAAATGTTATCTTATTTTTCCTGTACCATAACTTCATAAACTTATTTTGCACATTAATATTAATAGTACCCAAAGAATCTAACCAAGGATAACCAAGAACAATATCCTCATCATCCATCTCAATAGCATAGAAATATGAATGTAAAACATATTTATCCATGGTGATTTTCAAATATTCAAAAATCTGAACATGCTCACCATCTAGCTGTATGTCCTTAATTTTTTTTGCTTGAACTTGCAACTTCTTAGCCAAAGAAATATTAATAAAATTATATTTGCTACCAGGAAAAATAAAAATAATAACCTGTTTCTTTTGAATGCTTCCATGAACCTGCAAAATAGAACTTTTAGCTGAATTTAAACCTTTTTTATTTTTCTCTTTATTTTGTAGATCCAAATATGTGCCTTCTGCATTCCTCCCATTATCTTCTTTGAACTTTTCTTCTTTTTTTCCTTGAGTAATTTTATTTTATTTTCATAGTCTTCATTCTATTTCTTGAGAAATTCCTGCTCACTTTTAATTTTCGTTTGTTTGTTTTGAAGCATGTTTATTTTTTCTTCATATCCTTTGATGGTGACCTTCAAACTAGCTAGATTTTTATATGGGTCCCATCTACTCAAGAATACATGCTCCATTGTTTCCCAAGTTAGTTCATCTTTATGGGCACGAGGAAATTTACAATACCAAAAAAGAGCTTCTCCTCTAAGACAACAAGAAAGCATACATTTCCAAAGAGGATTACGATGATACAAGGATTTAAAATTTTACCACCAATCCCTAACATCAATATCATCTTCTCCAAATTTTTTTTGGAGTTTCATAGTTGATGCCTTAATGCAAACTAGGGTTTTTTTAACAATATATATCATGCCCTAATGCAAACTAGGGTTTTATGGAAATAAACATCTTCCCACTGAGTTGAAGCTAAAATTCCATAGATACAACTAGATATGCAATTTTTCTTTCAAAAAAATAAATTGCAATTGATTTTCTTACCCGAACTAAACAAATTTTGTCTTTCAAAAAAATTATGAATTGAAAATTTGTTACTGCCCTTGTTCTAGATGGCTAAATTTAGAAAGTCGTATCTCCCTTAATACGACTCAAATTCCTTTATCTGACCACTCATTGTAAATATATTAAAATTCTACACAAACTAATCTAAGAATTGTTTAAATAGAATAAAATTTCACAGAGATATAGCTCCTGAAAGATGAGATGTTTTTCTAAAAAAATATGCAAAATTTGTCACTATCCTTGTTCCATATGACTGAATTCAAAAGGTTGTATCTCCCTCAATACTACTTGGATTCCTTCATATGACCACTCATTTTAAAGCTCTTCAAATTTTGCACAAAATGATCTAAGAATCACCTGAATTGGATAAAATTTCATAGAGATATGGCTCCTGAAAGATGAGACATTTTTCCAAAAATATTTGCCCTAATTCTGCAATCCCCCCCAAAAAAAGAATCCCCACTTTGCCAAAATTGTTGCTCTGATACCACTTGTCTCAAAAATTTATTATTATTAGCATAAATCATTCACCATTATGCAGAAATATCAAATCATTCATCTATTAAAATATCCACATTAACAATTCACAAATGAGAGAGAGATAGATAATACCCTTAAGGTAGGGAAACACTCATAATACTCCTTAAGGAAGTAATAAATCCACAAGATCTCCCTAGATGATAGAGCCACTTAAGGAGGGTAAAGTATCATAAGCCACTTCATGGGCAAAGATGATTACATATGATTTATCTCCCTGATAATTACAATGACTAATATCTCTTCTTTATATATCCATCTTCTTATTCTACTTTATGGAGTCTACTACTAGTATAATATTATATTATTATAATATAATATAATATTATAATACAATCAACCTTGGGTTATGTGTGGCTCATGCCAACCCTTATACAATATAATAATATACCCCCAAATATCTATTCCTAGGTACCCTAGCAATTCTTCTATTGTATTACATCACCCCCATCCTCATTTTCTAGTGACCTAATAGTTTCGTTTGCATAATTTCTTGTATCAAAAAATTAACAATTTGTTCATAATTGTTTAATATTTGCCGATATGTGTCTTTATTTGGCACTAATAGTCTATGCACAAACTTAATTGTATTGGATTTACTTATTGTATTGGACATCCAAAAAAACTAGCTCCATTAGAAACCAATGTATCAACATGAGCATTCTAATCCTTAGGAACTGCTTTTATGTTAAGCTCTTCAAATATTTCAAATAGATCCTACACTCTTTTAATTAGCTTTGATATAATGTTGTTTACTATTGCAACGCTCTTAACCTATTTGACGATTAGTTCTAAATCCCCATGGATTAATAGTTGCTTAATTCCTAGCTTCTCAACCTTCTTGAGGCTAAGGTAGAGTGCTTCATATTCTGCTGCATTATTTGTGTAGCTCCAAGTTAGGATGTATGAGAATCCTTGATCTACCCCAATGGGTGAAATTAATACTATGCCTACTCTAACACCATTTTTGCATCTTTCTCCATCGAAGTAGAGCTTCCACATTGTAGATGTCTACAAATCTTGATTTACCATAGCTAGAATTTTCTTTTCTTTTGGATTGGTAATTGAGTATGTAGCAATCCTAGTCTTCACCATGGTGTTGAAATATTTAAGTGAGAACTGATATTCCAATTGCAATTCATCCATAATATCCTTAATTATATCAATTTCTTCATCAATCATGCCAACTGTATTAGCTTGTTGATTTTCTTCTTCAATCTTCTCTATGTGGTAGGTGGATGGCTTCTCCACATAGATTTTCACTCTTTAATTCTTGCATGGAATATCCATATGTCAATAATCTAGAGAGAGGTATCCCCCTAATTTAGCTATAAATTCACCATAGAGGCACATTCCAAAATAAGGTTCAAAATCTACCACCATTACCTCTTTGATAACTGTTATTTGGGGTATCCTATGTAAAACCATATGTATATCTTTGACTACTCCAATAGTCTTCATGGGAGTACCATCCAATTGCAACACACCAAGATTACTTTGGGTATATTCCATGCCCATTATTTCACACACAACTTTGGGTATTACTATCGTTGCTTCTCTAGAATCAATCATATAGTTGTACACTATCCATCCTTCCATGCATAGAGACAAGTATAATGGTGGTGGTCTATTTTTTTCTCCTCAAGTGGGATTTTCTTGAGCTATATTGAGTTTTTACTGTTGTTTTCATTCATGTTTGATAGATTTTAATGATGCCTAAAACAAGTCAATTTGCCCCAAAATCATCAGAGCATCATACATGCTAGCTTTATATGTTGTTTTTTTTAATTCATCAACTATATTGAAGCTATGAGATTCAAACTGTTTCATATGCTCCTTTCTAGGTTTATTAAATATTATCTTGTATTCATGTGCTACTTCTAATCTCTCACTTGGTGATAGAAGGATACCAAAGCTTATCTCTAGCATGTTCTTGAGTTTTAGCTTCTTTTACTAGATTTTGTTGTTCTTAGGTAGGCTTTTGAATTGAAGGTTGATTTACTTTATGAGTAGATTGAGGATCATCCTTTTTTTGTTGACCCTTTTGCTAAAAATTTACATTAAAATGATCTATTTCTTTAGGATATACTTGTAACGACTTATTTCCTGATCATACTAAACTGTCATTTGCTCAATTATAGGCATCATGAAGTTGTGATTAAATTCCCTTAACATATTTACTTACCCTTTCTGGATTTATTTCTTTTTCTCAATTATAATATTCTATATGTGATGTTGGTGCAACATACAAGAACTTTCACCATGCAAATCATTATAGGTTGAACACCAATAATCTACTTTAGAAGTCATAGTGGAAGACTCACTTTCCTGATTACTATACACTATATTAGATTTCTCAATGGTTTTGTTGGTAGAGGATGCTTGATATTTCATCACATATGGAAATATTCTAGGTTGGAAGTTTCTCTTAGCTTATTTCCTTTTCATAATAGTGAATTCATTTGTCAAGTTATTCATAGTGGTTGTTATATCTTGCAGGGTGACCATTTAAGGGTCTAGGGTTGGTAATGCAGGTATAAGAGTCGGATCTAGTAATATTTGAGTTGGTGGATGAGTTGGCAGTGTTGGGAGTTTAATAGTTGGACACACAATTGGAAAAGAGGCATCTGCAATAGGTCCCTATGTTTGTTGTTGGGATATTTCTATGAAAATTGGAATTATAGTCTTGGGAGGAAGTTTGCCTATAGCAATTAAGTCTTTTTTACCTTTAATGCCTCTTGGGAAATCTCTAAGAATGTACACATATTGGATTGCCTTATTAACATGCCTAGATCCGAGTTAAAAGCCCTCAAGTAATAATAAATTGCTTGTTCATCAGTTGGCCTAAGACCTTAGGGCACTCTTTTCCACGTACAACTAAATCTAATATTGAAATCCATTATTTCCTCATGTGGATGCCTTTTTTAGAGTGAACTATGTTAGTAGTGAGAATGAATCTATCTATTCATTAAAATTTTGTACTAGCTTGCTTGCAAGTTGTGCCCATGAATTTATGGAATTATATGATAGGATCCAATACCAATACAATACTTTCCCTTTAAATGATATGACAAAAAACTTTATCATAACATATTCATCTTGGATATTGTGTATGACAGCTAAAGCAACCACATCCTAGCAATGCTTGTAAGCAGTATTTCTTGTACCATAATATGTAGGTAATGATTTTAATGTTTCCTGAGTGATAAAATCTTGGTTAAGCAGATTCAAAGGTCCCGTATTATTCCAGTTTGGGAAGTTTTGTGGATTCTGATTATTGGCCATTGGTGATGATATATCTCAAGATATTGAGAGTTTAATGTATTTTTGATCTATTATACTTGAGGGTTATGAAGATCTAGACAATGTGATGTAATTTTATCTTCTGAATACAAGTGGATGTAGTTCTAGAAATCCCATTGGTTCATCCAACCTTTTAGCTACTTGTCTCGTGATCATATAGCCTAGGAATCAAATCAAATAAATTTCTAAAGTCTACTTGAAGCTTTTGTAGATATCTAGGTTTTTATATGGGAGGAGTTTCCAAGTGATTGAGGGGTGATCTATTAGAGCAGAGTATCACCAAATATTTGATCTATCAGTATGATGAGGTTTGCATCCCACCGAACATGCTAAAAACTATTGGTCTAAAAATTGCCTTAGGATAAATTTATACCCTAATATTTTGACCAATATTGAAAGATCACGAAGAAGTGACACTTCGTGCATCAATCTCTGGAGTAGGCAAACTCCTTATGAATTCTAACTAAGGAAATAGGGTGTGAAAAGAGTTTCAATATAAGTAGAAGACAAGTAGCTAGAATTATAATGACATGGTTTTAACTGTATCAAAATACATAATACATAAAGAGAAGTGCATTTTAGTCACAAATAGATCACCTAACAAACCAACTGGTCACTGCTACTTATGAAATGATTCATAAAATAGTAAATCATTTGCTACGCATTCCACAACTAGAGAGCAAAGATCTAATAAAAAATACAAGAAGCAAAATAAATATTGTATCTATTTAACTATATTTTAATAGAAATGCATAACAATTATAAACATACATACATTTTTTGTAAGAGTCTGGATAAGAGGCTAAACAGCAATCCAATATTTATTCCTCAAAAGTACTAAGTGTTCTCATACATTGATGCAAATTATAAAAGTTAAAGAGCCAACCCTTAGAATCTATTACATTCTAGTATATATAGCTTTACAATGAATTTTGTTACTTGGATATCATTGTCTTAAGAGTGGATTGCTATTATTTTAGAATATTTGCTAGCCTACATGCATGCTTAACAACCTACTTTGTTATAAATAACTAGGTGAGATTATTCTAATGTCGCCTGATCAGATTCCATTTGAAGAAGTGGAGGTTATGTTGTCTGCTTTTGATTTCTAGGATTCTTTGACAATTTTTTATGTTGTTAGCTATCCCATGGTTTCTTACTTGCACGAGTGTTAGAAAGTGGTTTGGCCATTGAGATTCTTTATCAGCAAATCTTAACCACCTAAGGTGCAATGGAGAGCATCAACCTATGTCATTAAGAATTTTGGAGTGTGTCGAAATCTAAATTCTTGTTGATTTTGTTGGGCATTGACTACATCAAAAGTTTGATAGCTTCTACACTTAGCCAAATTCACAATTCTTGATGGCTATAAGGAAATGAACTTTTGGTACCCATATATTGATGTCACTAGTAAAACATCTTCAACAACACCCACCCTTAGCAAAATTTTATCTTATCCATTACTATTGGGCGATGGGTTCTTGGTACCCCTCTATTGATGTCACTAGTACAAAATATTTGATACATTTAATATTTAGGAAAATCTATGCTCTGATGACTGCTGAGCGATAGAATTTTAGTACCCCTATTTTGATGTCACTAGTACAAAATCCTTGACAACATCCATGATTAGCCATTTTTGCAATGCTAATTGGTTGTCAGGCGATGAAATTTTAGTCCCCCTTTGTTGATGTCATTGGTATAAAATCTTTGGTAGCACCCATACTTAGCCAAAATTGTTCTTATCCATTGTTTTTGGGTGATGGGTTTTTGATGCCCTTTTCTTGATGTCATTGGTACAAAATCTTTGATAACCCTTTCTATTGCTGTAGAGTGATAGGTTCTTGGTACTCTTCTACTGATGTCATTGGTACAAAATCTCTAATAGCATCCATACTTAGCCAAATTTGTAATGTTGCTTGGTTGTTGGGTGATAGACTATAAGTCCCTCTTTGCTAACAACATCTGCCTTAAACATATGGAAACATCCATACTTAGTTGATTTTTTGAGGTTCATCACTCAATATGCTATCCCATTATCTCGCAAGGAGATGGATGTGGGTAATCATAAAAATTACTCATAGTGACTAGACTAGTACTTGGGATAGATTTACATTTTTAGCTACAAAGCCTTCATATTAGTGGGTAAGGAAGAGTGATGCTCTTCCCATAAACGAAAGATCCTATTTCATTATTCTATCTCTTTCCTCCTTAGGATAGAAAATGTCTAGGAAGAAATCTTTTGGAAGAAAGGATAGATTCACTTCTAGAGACTTTCATCTCTTATCAATCCATTTTATTAGAGCCAAAGCCTCTAGCCAAGGCTCATTAAATATACCAATGAATACCTTATCTTTAAAAAATGAGGATAAATTCTATATGAGGTTCTTCATAACCTCTACTACTAGGGATTTAGCTATAAATCAATACATGGGAAGGAAACTATAACTCAATATTTATTGAAATTGATCGATATATCCTATAGCAATTATATTATTTGAAAATAAAGGGATAAATGAAACTTAGCTAAAAAATTCTATGCTCAGATATAATTCCTTACCTTGTTGATGCCATAGCACTTCATTGCTCCTCCCATCATCTGAATCATAACTAAGAGATATCTGCATTTTTATTTTCTTGTGACTTGAAAATTTGTCAGTGCCCTTGTTCAAAATGGATGATTTCATAGGGTTGTATCTCTCTCAATACTATTTAGATTCTTTCATTTGACCACTCATTTTAGATACCTTCAAATTCCACACAGGTTAATACAAGAATAATATGAACTAGATAATCGTTTACAAAGATATGGCTCCTAAAAGATAATATATAAAAAAAATTACCCTAATGTTACCCTTATTTTGGATGGTTGTCTTCATATGGATGTATCTCCTTCAATACTGCTTGAATTCTTTTATATTACCACTCATTTAAAATCTCTTCAAATTCCACACAAAGCAGCACAAGAATAATCTGAATTAAAAACTCTATACAAATATATGGTTCTTGAAAGATGAGATATTTAACAAAATTACCCTAATTACAACCAAATAAATAATCTTTCATAAAAATTTAATACTATTATCTCTTTTTTGTTTTCATTCTTTGAGGAAAAAAGTTCTTGTTTTTACATGTCTCTCTTCCTCACATAATTTTTATCATTTATTGTAGTGTTTATCTCTCTTTTTTGTTTATTAACACAATAGGTATAGTTACATCAATGTAAGATTTAATCTTCATTATCATGTAATACTAATTAGGCTTTTGGTCAATAAAACACATAGTTCATATATGCATGCATTTTGCTTTGCTTATTATGCTTAAAAATACCACATACTTAGATATAATTATGTATGAAATGCATTTTCCTAGATTAGATGAATGCATTTTTGCGAATATCTATTATCAAAGTTTACTGAGATCTTAAAATAGCATTAAGAATCTCAAACCAATATTTTTGCTTAAGATTTCATTAGACTCACTGTAATTCTGAATGATAATGTGAGGTAGCAGGTTGCCATTATTACATGGATTCATTTTTAATATTGTGATGTTTTATGGTTTGAAATTTTGAACTAGCACTACCTTTCATATTTTGCTTAAAAAAACTTGATTTTGTTCCATGCAAAGGAGAAAATTAAGTTTAAAATTTGAAAAATTCTTCATGAATAAAATCTAATAAAATTAAGTGAGGGATATTTTTATCTTGTTGGTTTGTGCTTTAGTGTTAATGTTGTAATATTTTATGGTTTTTAAAATTTGGTTGTGCATTATCTTGTTTGGTGTTTAGGAGGAAAGCAAGTTTAGAATTTAACAATCCTTTAAAATCTAATGAACTTAATCCAAAATATTGTGGAGCAATGGTTAATGGGATGCAATCATATGAACACAATATACATTCAAATCCTTCATTATGCAATATAGGTGGGACATGGTGGTAAGTTGGAGTGTTTACCGCCAAAATGACAAGTTCAAATATTGGTGACAAATATACATTTTAGGCAAGATTTGAGCTAATTAAAAAATTGTTAGCCAAAATTTGAACAAATTTAAAAAATATCATAATCTCACATGGGAAATATTTCCAGCTTGTTTATTTATGGCCTAGAAGTAAGTGGGAATGTTTATCACCAAAATTATAAATTTAAATTTTGGTGAGATCATGCCTCCAGAAATGAAACTTTTAGCAAGATTACCTAATCCATTGACTTCATTTCTCACCGTTAACTAGAAATTTGAACCTTTTGCTATTAGGATATTAAATTGTTAAAGTAAGAATTCAACATATATTATGCTATACTAATCTTTTATAAGATGAAAAATCTTGACTATTTTACCAGAATTTGGACAAGCCAAACTTGGCTAAATATCCAAAAGGGTGTAATCATAATAAGATTGTGATTGAGAATGATTTGGTCAGATTTGGGATGTGGGCAATCCTAGAAGTAAAAGGGTATAATAGAGGTAAAATATAAAAAATATGACTAAAAAAATAGGGCAAGAAGCAAGATAGTACAAGCAATTTATCTAAGTATACAATAAAGTAAATAAGTAAGTGTAAAAACCCCATTGCATGATAATAGTAAAGTACAATAAAGAAGAGCAAGAGAAAAGGTAGTATTAACCTTGAAACACATACCTAATGTGCTTTATGAGGATGATTAATATTTGAGAGTATTATCGAGACTTTTTGATCTTTGATCCTCACCAAATTAGTTGATGAAGAGGCCTAACCAAGCCTGCTACTTGAGGGAAGAAGAAGAGTTAAGTTCTTCTCAAGTGACTAATGCTACTATTATTGAGTGACGAGGGGTGTTAAAGAGTCTTGTATGTTATGTTTGATAAGGAAGAATAAAGTGAAGACGTAAGGGATATCTTCTTCTGGTCTAAGGAAGTAGGAAATACATCGAAGTATACAAAAATAATTATTTTAATTTATCTTATCAAATAAAATTGAGCAAACCAAGGTTCAAATATTGCCAAGTGGTACATGCATAATAACCAATATCATGTAATACCATTATGTAGTCATAATTTAATATAGGTGGGGCCTATTTTAATCATATATAACCAATAAAAACAAAAAATTTTGTCTTTGAAATATTAAAAAATTCTCTCTAACATTATTTTGACCAGTGTTGGCCAATGATAGCTACTCTTATCAACCATGCCAAATTGGATCATAATTGAGGTGAATATGTGATTCTAGGATACCTATAAGAGTTTATTACATAATTAAAATTGATAGTACCTATGTTCAATGAGAACATTGGCCTATGATAGGTGGTGCTCTTGATGAATGCTTTAGGGTAACACATTGGGTATTTAAGCTATAATTCCTATAATTCCAAAAACTAGTTTGAGTCTTAATAGAAAAGGGGTCTATCTCGACCCTTCAAAAATCACCCTACCTATTATATATTCAACATGACTAGTCCCCAAAGTCAACAAAAATAAATTTTATATTTGACTCTTGTTGTATCTCCATTAGTTTCCTCAACAAGTTCCAAAAATAGAACTTTTCTTGGGTTGAAGCGAGAGGATGTGGGGTTAACCAACATTGAAACCATCTATAGTTAGGTATCTTGGGATATAAACCTAGTTAGAAACCTACATGGTAGTTCCCATCACATCCCAATGTAGGAGGAATCACCCCAATCCATACACTAGAACTAGAAGCAATGCTTTGATTTAATAAGGTGACTCTCTTGTTTATAATGAAAATAAAAGAAAAATTGAGGGGTTCCGTGGATGGATGTGGCTGTCCTAGGCAATAAAATGTTCCTATAATCCAAATAGGGGATATAAAAATTCCTAATCCTAGTTGTCTTAATCAAGGGATAGGCACATAGGGGTATTTGTATCATTCTAATTTAAGGCCTTCTTACCTAACCCACCTATGTTTATTCCTAGGTATTCATCAACAAATTATAATGTTGAATTCAATTATCTAGTATACATATTTTCCCCATGAGGCTCCTATTTTGGCATAAATTTTAGGGAAGATAAAGCACCTTGAGAAAAAGAGATATTGAATCTTCAACATGGAAAAGCATAATACAATCAAAGTTTCAAGTGTCAAAATACTATCATAAATCACTAGAAAGATTTGATTGTATATGAACTTGTAGGGTAGAATAGGTGGGTTAAATTGAATCATATGAGGAAGAGAAGTGTCTCAAGGTGCTCAAAATTGAAGTTTTATCCCCAAGGTATAAAAGGCTCAGTGAGATAGTAGTGGGACCTTCATTTGAAAATATGAAAATTTCAGCTTAAGCACTCTAGAAGTGATTGTGAGTGGTCTAAGTGAATCATTATTATGATTAAAAAATTTGAGAGAGTTGATTGTGCTTATCACTTAAATGTGAAAAATATGAGTTGAGGACAACAATAGTGCTTAGACGTTAGCCCTTGCTAGCTAGAGCACACAATTTTGAGGTAATGATTTTAAGGTCAAATTTTAAAATTGAATCCAATAAAAAGGCTTGAAATTTAATTTGGTTTTTATTTTTTGTAGATTCAAAATTGAATTTGGATGTAGAAAAGGCATAATTTAGTAATGCCTTAGGTTTATCCACAACCAAAGGCTTGCATTAGAACAAGTGAATCTTACATGGAAATAGACTCTGCTTACATAGGGTAGATTGCCTAGCCTTGTAAAATAGGATTGCATGATTCTTTTTGCAGTATTTGCTTAGTTGAGCACACTTTTAATTTTTGCACAATTTTTCATGAGTATTGGCATGTGATAGATGATGCTTTCATAAACTATAATATATTGATGCATTAGGATGAGTCTCTATGAATTAAAATGACACCTCACTTGGGTAGTGCTCCTCAACATCATTCTCACTCTAAATAGAGGTGCTCTCATTGGCAATGCATGGAAAAGTCAACTTTTTTACATTTTTTTATTTTGATGCCTAATTATAAGCTTAGATAGATATTTTAGCCTTTGATGACCACCACATATGACTAGATGGAATGGAGAGGTGGAAATTCTCTTGAGGGAGACCTTGGGAGGGTGGAGGCAAGACTATGGAGGTATTGGGATCCCACTTGGTTAGAAAAGGTATTAGAGAGTTTTTATATGATAATTGAGAGACAATTAAGTAGTCTAGTTTGGTAAATATTGTGCAAGAGTCTATGTTTAGCCGTGCAGTGATGTGGTGATATAAGTATTGAGGCATTGAGAGCTTAGTTGAATACCTTTATAGATGGATTATGTTAAGGGGTGTGACACACAAGATAGGGATATCATTGGAGGATGTGTGGGTGATATTGGGTGCACCCGTCATAAGGAGATCATGGAGGAATGTTGTAATGGTCATATTGATGTATCCCGCATATGTGGGATAGATGATAAATAATGAAGAATGGGCTAATTTCATAAAATTGTTGATATGAGATGTGGTGGTACTCTAAAACATAGATTAACACAACATAAAACTAAGAAAATGAACAAAAAATATAATTATACAAAAACCCTCCAATAAATACTTCATCAATATTTAATTCCATACATACTACTTCAATAGAATGCTCTATACTTATAAATAAATTGGGATGTAGGTCCCAAAGGTAAGTTCACAAAATAATCATGAAATTAATTAACATATGCTATAGTTTAGTCTATGCTTAAATAATAGACTAACTAACAGTTTGTAGGATATAGCGCTAACTACCCTCTAACAATAGAATAGGGAGGGAGTTGCGTGATGCTAACCACTAACCTAGGTAGAGAGTTCTAACCATAACACTAACCTAAATATCTAACATAGGATATTTAGGTACTTACCTAGTTTAACCATGAGGAAAATATCTCATGGTAATTACATAATTACATAGAAAAGTAAATGTAATAACCCCACGTAGTGTAATGCAATACACTACCTTATTTTACCCTAACATCCCCCCTTTATTACATTACTTTGATATACAAAGTTTGCTCCGAAACAGTTGAAATTTGACACGTCCAAGTGCCTTTGTAAAAATGTCTGCAACCTGTTCGTCGGTGGGAATGTGTTGGAGCTTGATTCTGTGCTTAGGAACTTCATCATGAATGAAATGACAATCTATATCAATATGCTTAGTTCGTTCATGATGCACTTGGATTCTTGACCAAGTTCAAAACACTCGAGTTGTCACAAAACATGTGAATGGGAAGTTTCTTTGGTAGGCCCATGGTAGCCAAGATGCGACTTAGCCATATCGCTTCACACACAACTCCATGTGCAGCATGATATTCTACCTCAGTTGAAGATAAAGCAACCACCTGTTGCTTTTTACTATGCCATGAGACAGGACCAGATCCAAGATGAAAAACATAGCCTGATGTTGATTTTCTGTCATCTATGGATCCAACATAATCAGAGTCAGTGTAACTCTGTAAGAAGAATGAGTTATTCTTCTTATACTCTAGACCATAATCAGCACTACCCTATATGTAGTGTAGGACTCTCTTAGCTGCTTTCCAATGGGAGACCTTTGGTTCTTGCATGAACCGTGAGAGATAGTTTACAACATAAGTAATATCTGGTCTAGTATTAGTCAGATAGATGAGGCTTCCAATCATCTATCTATAAAGTGTTCCATCTACTTGTGGTGAGTCTTCATATCATGATAACTGTAGCCCTGATTCCATCGATGTTGCTTTGGGTTTACAATCAGTCATACGATATTTTTCTACTAAAGTCTTGGCATACTTTGTCTGAGTCACCCTTAGATGATTCTTTTTTTGTTCTATCTCAAGGCCAAGATAGTAGTGGAGAAGTCCTAGATCTATCATATCAAATGACTCTTTCAAGTCATCTTTCACGACGTTAATCAAGTTCTCTGAATTTCCAGTGATGATCAGATCATCTACATATAACACAAGAATCACTATCTCAGAACTTGTGTTCTTGATATAGAGATTTGCGTCAGATGGACTTCTCTTAAATCCATGCTGCAGTAGGTGACTATCCATTTTTATGTACCATGCTCTTGGGGCTTGTTTTAGCCCGTATAATGATTTGACCAATTTGCAAACATGTTGCTCATGGCCTACCTCTACAAATCCAGGAGGTTGAGTCATGTACACTTCTTCTTTTAAGTCACCATTAAGAAAGGTGCTTTTTACATCCATCTGATGTAATTTCCATCCAAACTATGCTGCCATAGCACAAAGCACTCGAATGGTGGTCATCCTTGCTGTAGGAGCAAAGGTTTCCTCATAGTCAAGTCCTTCCTTTTGAGCATAGCCCTTTGCCACAATATGGGCTTTATGCTTATCTATAGTGCCATCTGCCTTATATTTTACTTTGTAAACCCATTTGTAGCCTATGGGTTTCTTTCCTTTAGGCAAATCCACTAGCTTCCATGTTTTATTCTTTATGAGGGAGTTATATTCTGCATCCATAGCTGCCTTCCACTGAGGCAGTCTAAGTGCTTCATCAACTGTAGAAGGTTCATTCTCATCACATGCTGATAAGTAAACCCTCTCCTCATCTATGTCCATCTCATCTTCCCTTGGTAACTCTCTATCAACAGAAAGATCTTGAAAATCTGCACAAAGATCATCAACTGAAGTGGATGCTTCATTCTTTTCTTTTTGTGTCATGCTTCTTGTCTTTGGACGATTGAGAGTAAGATCAGGTGGGGAAGTGAGTTTAGAGTCTTTCACTGTGCTTGTATACCATTTGGGTGGCTTTTTCTATTGTGAAGAAGGAAGTTGATGTTCCTCCTCATCATCTAGGTATACTGATGTAGTGTTGGGTGTGAAAGCTTCATCAAACACTACATCTCTACTTACATGTATCTTCTTGGTAAATGGGTCTATCAACCGATAGCCTTTTGAAAATTCATCATATCCAAGAAATATACAAGGTAGGGACTTCTCATCTAATTTCTTTCTTTTCTCCTTAGGTATATGCATAAATGCCTTACACCCAAATACCCTTAGATGAGTTATGGAGGGTTTCCTACCACTCCATGATTCCTGAGGAGTCATACCTTCAAGAGCCCTTGTGGGAGCCCTATTCAGAAGATATACTACAGTTTGAACAGCTTCAGCCCAGTAAGTTTGCTCAAGGTTGGCCCCCTTAAGCATACATCGAACCATTTCCATTATGGACCGATTTCTTCTCTCAACAACCCCATTGGATTGAGGAGTATAGGCTGTTGTTAACTGTCTCTTTATCCCATGTGTCTGTAAAAATGAGGAAAATTATTTTGATGTGTATTCCCCCCCTCGATCTGAATGGAGGGTCTTAATAAAGCATCCTGATTCCTTCTCAACAAGAGTTTTGAACTGTTGAAAATAGGAAAATGCTTCAGACTTCAACTGCAAGAAGAAGACCCACATTTTTCGTGAGTGATCATCGACAAACAATTGAAAATACCATTTTCCTCCACAACTTGTAGACATGGGACCACACAAATCTGTGTGAACCAACTCCAAAGGTACCTTAGCTCGAAAAGAGCTAGGTTCAAAAGGTACTCTATGTTGCTTTCCTGACAAGCAATCGAGCACACTGGCAAAGTAGATGAAAGAGTAGGCAGTCCTTTCACCATTTGATATTTACTCAACTCTACTAAAAATACTGAACTCAAATGCCCACAATGCAAAAGAGAAGTGGCCTCTTTTGTTGTTGCCCTTGCATTGAGTATGGGTAGAGGTAATTGCATCTAAGACAAACAAACCATGTTTGTATGAACCTGTTGCTATCTATTTTCCCTTCTTAGTGATAAAGCAACGTTTCTTTTCTTTGTCCACTATGAAATTGACATTCATGTTATTGTCCAGGATTTGTGGAACTGACAAGAGATTATTTTTCAATCCTGGTACATAAAGAACTTTTTGAATATTACATTCTCCATATGGAAGGGAGACAGAAACACTTCCTTCTCCCTAAACTCGATAGGTCTGATCATCAGCAATGGTGACCGGTCTACCTTCTCGAGCCTCAAATGTTGCAAACCAAGATTTATCGCCAGTCATATGTTTACTAGCGCTTGAATCTATGTACCACATAGAGTCCTTGTGGGAGGAATCTATATGTGTCATGAGCACTTTGTGTGCTCTCTCAGAATCTGAACTAGAATCTTCAGCTGCTATGTGTCCCTTTTGTTGTTTGTTCTTGTTCTTAGGTTTGCCTTGGCCCTTTTTGTTTCCTTGTTCATTGGGTGATTTGTTCTTAAACCAACATCTTTTGGTTTCATGAGTGTCTTTGTCGCAAATTTTACAATACTGCTTCTTCTTCGAAATCTCTTTGGCTTTACCCTTTTCTTGATTAGAAGAAGAACCTTTCTGTTGATTCCACTTTTTCTTACCACCTTGTCTTTTTGAGAAAAGAGCATTGTTGGATGCCTCATCTCTTTGGAGTTGATTAGCTTCTTCTGTTTGAAGCATGTTTACCAACTCGACAAAAGTTACTGTCCTACCAAAAACTTGTAGTGAAGTGATCAACGTTCGATAGGAGTCAGGAAGAGCTCTCAAAATGATAGAGTTCAAGACTTGGTCTTCCACTTTCTCTCCTAAGGATTGCAGTTTTGTTTTCAATTCTGTGACTCTGCAGAGGAATAGCTCTATTGTTTCTCCTGATTTCATATGTAGAGTATGAAGTTGTGTTTGAAGGTTAAGAATCGTTGATTGATTCTTTCCCTCATAGATGGTATTTAAGGCATCCCATGCTGCCTTACCAGTCGTAGCTTCACTGATATGAGGTTGGATATCATCAGTAATAGCAAGCAAGATCATTAAGGATAGTTTTTTATCCTTTTTATCAAAGTCTCTTTGATCTGCTCTAGGTGATTGAGGTCTAGTGACACTTCCATCCACTATTGACCACAAATCCTCTATAGTTAAGATAGCTTTCATCTTAGTCTTCCAAGCTGAATAATTTGAACCTTTGAGCAGTTGGCTCTCAGTGAGATACTTGTGTATCATGGCCATGGTTTAGGTTTCAAATTTGATAGGACTAAGAGGGTTGTATCTTGCACTATACCCTCAAAAGAGTATATGGAAGTTGTTTTCAATTTGCCTCTATAAGATATTTAATGGCACCTGCCTTAACACCCTTACCAAGGGATGAAAAGTTGGAGGAATTTTAAGCCAAACAAAATAGAGCAAATGAAAAAGGGGTAGGTTTTGTGTAAAACTTTTGATTTTGCCCTCTAGGATATTTAATGGCACCTGCTTTAACACCCTTTAAGAAGGATGAAAAATTTGAGGATATTAAGCCAAACAAAGAGAGTGAATCAAGGTGATTTGGATTTTTGACCTTTTGATGGGAGTAAAAAATGACTTGTTTTAACCTATGCAAAGTTTAGCATGGTGTTTTGAGTGAAGTTTGGGTTTTGTGAAATGCTTCTTTTAATGTTGTATTTGAATTTTTAATTGCACACAAAAACATGAGTGTAAGTGCAATAATCAAAACATGAGAGCAACCCAAATTTGTATCACTCTAGGTGTCGGATGCAACCGAAAATGCACCTAGAACAAGCAATTTTTAAGAGAAGGTGTCGAGTAAAATCGAGAATGCACCTTTCTTACTCTGAAATATCCCCCCTTTGTCGTTACAATTTTGCAAACTATAGAATCCAAAAAAAAATGAATTCTATCCCCCCTTAATGTTTACAAAATGTAGAATTTAGAGCACTCCTTTCAAGACAAGTCGACACACGACCCGCGTTTGAAAGGCTTCCAGAACTAGTCGACACACGACTTAGTTTTTATGGGCCCAAGGTTACAAGGTCTTCTCAAATTTGCAAAAAAAATAGATGTGCAATTTTATGTATTATATCTCCTTGGAGAAAACAAATGCACTCTTTGAACTTTGATTTTTACAAAAATTTCAGTCTCCTTGTTGTCTAATTTGCAAAAAAAAAATCAAGTGTGATCCTTTCTTGTATGCTAAATTAACAAGGTTTGAGAAGAGTTTTCTAATTTGCAACAAAAAATTTGCTCTTGCTATGTCTCATATCTCCATGTTGTGAGAAAACACAAGCACCTTCAAATTGCAAAGTTGCAAAAAAAAATTCTTTAATTTTAATTTGCAATATTTAAAGAAAGTTTAAGTAAATCATTTTAATTAATAATAAAAACTAAAAATACATGTTTTAAATAAATCAATTTAAATGTTTAATAGAAATTGATTTAATAAATAAAACATTATTTTAAAGTTTAAATTATTAAAAAAAATAATAATACAAAAAAAAACTTTAATGAAAATGCAAAAATAAAAATAAAAAAATACCTTGGGTTTTTATAAGGCAAAAAAATGCCTTTTATACCCGGTGGGAGTCGAACCCTGGACTCCCCGCCTAGGGCCTTAGCTCGACCCGATCAACCGGTCGGGCTAGAGAGCCCGATGGGTAATAAGGCACAATACGTGCCTGTTAAATTCGACGGGAGGCAGGAATTGGAAGGAATTTAAAATTCCTTCGGGACTTTAGTCCCACATTGCCTGTGCGGCAATGTTTTTGCTCTTTAAAAGAGCAAAAGCGCATATAGCGCTTTGACTGCCTTCGGGCAGTCTGTCCACCGCGTGACTGGTTTTGCTGCCAGTCACGTGGACCGTCTGAGTCACGACACGTGGCTTGTCCGCCACTTGTCGCCAGTGTCAGGTCCTATGACACGTGGCTAGTCCGCCATGTGTCTCATCCATCTACGTCGGGTCATCGTCCAATGGTTGTCCGCCATGTGTCCGATCTCGGTCCAGTCTAGTCAGCACCTCGTGTCACATGTCGTCTTGGTCCAGTCTAGTCAGCACCTCGGGGTGCATGCCAGGGGCAATCCACATGTCCATCGGGGTGCATGCAGGTTAGGCACAAAAATGTGCCACATGTCGATCAGGGATTGGAGGGCCGCCTGCCCTCTCAGATCCTAAGGTCTGGGTGTCCACGTAGGGAGGGGAGGGCGCTCCTACCCTCTCTGCTCTCTCGTGAATGGGCCACGTGGCCTGCTTGGCCTACGTGGCTCTACGGGCCCTGGGCCGACGTGGGAGCCAAGGATTTGTGGCCTCGAGACGTCGACCATGGCCGGTCTAGGGGATTGCGGACCCTTGGCCTACGTCGAATGCGTTGGCCAGGTCTACGAGCCAATGCGTGGGCCCTGGTCGACGTCCAAGGCATCGACCATGTCGGGCCTGACTAGGAGCACTGCGGCTGCTCCATTGGAGAGAGTCCATGTCGAGCGTCACGGTTGCTCCGTGAGGGACTCCCCGCGTCGAGCACCTCAGCTACTCCGTGGGAGTCCGTCCAGTCAATGGGGAATGAGCGAAGCTCGTATTCTCCTCCTACGAGTGATACCAATGTAGGTCCCGAAGGTAAGTTCACAAAATAATCATGAAATTAATTAACATATGCTATAGTTTAGTCTATGCTTAAATAATAGACTAACTAACAGTTTGTAGGATATAGCGCTAACTACCCTCTAACAATAGAATAGGGAGGGAGTTGCGTGATGCTAACCACTAACCTAGGTAGAGAGTTCTAACCATAACACTAACCTAAATATCTAACATAGGATATTTAGGTACTTACCTAGTTTAACCATGAGGAAAATATCTCATGGTAATTACATAATTACATAGAAAAGTAAATGTAATAACCCCACGTAGTGTAATGCAATACACTACCTTATTTTACCCTAACATGGGATGCCTCTTGGTTATCTCAAGAGTCTATTGGTGTTTCACATTATCTCAAAATCTAGGTGAGAATATTTTTTTTTCATCTTTTAATTTTTACTTACAATTCCAATTATGTCCTATTCTAATTTTTATCTTATTCTTGTCTTGATATATTTTTTTGTCTCATTTATTTCACAATTTTAAATATTCTCCCCTTGAGACTAGATGGAAAACATTTCATTCTATCCTTGAGTAAAATAAATTTCATTGCCATTATCTTTGTAGAAGTGTCTACATATTGATATTTTGAATTGTAGTGTTTCAATTCAGCTTCCTTGTCATGAATTAAGTCTCTAATAAAATGATGCTTTAAATCAATGTTCTTAGATTTTATATGAGAAAAAAATCTTTAGTCAATTAAACTACATCAAGTTGTAAAAAATGTTAATTATCTTTTTGCTCTTCACTAAGGTCTTCTAGTATTTGCCTCAACCATACTACTTGTGTTCTTGTTGATATAATTGCTATATACTCTACCTCTACTATCGAGAGTGCAATTGTTGCTTGTTTATTTGAACTCCAAGTTACTAATCCATTTCCCAATGAAAAATAGTTTCTTGATGTACATTTCCCATCATCAACTGAGCAACCCAAATCTAAATTACTATCTCCAACCAACTCAAAATTATTGGCCAAAGTATAATAGATTCTATAATTTAAAGTTCCTTTCACATACCTCATAATTATTTTAGTTGCTATCATATGATTTTTTTTATGGATGGATCATGAATCTTGAAACCATGGAAATTATATATATAATATTTAGTCTTGCTATTGTCAAGTCATAATATGTCCAATCAAAGATTTATATTTTCTCTTATCCACTCTTCCACTTATATCATCATTGCATATTATTTTACCTTTTGCAAGTGGGGTAGCAATATTTTCATAAATTTTCATGCCAAACTTCTTCAATATATCATGTGCATATTTAGATTGTCAAATGAATATCCCATCATGTATTTTATGTACTCCCATGCCAAAAAAATAATGCATCAAGCCCAAATCACTCATTTAAAATTCTTGCATCATGGATTACTTGAAATCTCTCCATTCTTGATGAACTTCTTATGAAAATTAGGTTATAAACATAGAAGCAAACAATTAAAATATCAATTCCTTCTCTTTTATAGTACAATATTGTCTCATTGTATGCATCAATTCTTGAATACCATGTCATTGGTGCTTGTTTGTGTCCATATACATTTTTAAACTTGTATATATATCCTTATTTATCTTTCACTTCAAATATTTATCGATGTTCCATAAACACTTCTTCAATTTTACCACTCAAGAATGCACTGTTTAAATAAATTTGATGTATAGTCCATATTTTTTGGGATGCCAAGGCTAAGACCATTTTTATTATGTCTTACCTTGTAACAAATGCATATGTATCATCATAATCTATGCAAATTTATTGTGCATTTTCCACTTGTCTTGATTTGTGTATTTTAATTGATCCATCACTATTGTACTTGGTCTTGAGCACTTATTTCACTCCAATCACATTCTTGTTCTTTAGAATTTCACATAACTCCCAAACATTATTCTTTTCAATTGCATTCATTTCTTCATTCATGGATTTTGTCCATACCTTGCTTTGGGTTGGTTATTCAAAACTTGAGGGCTCCACTTCAATCTTGGACAATAATGCATACTTCACCATATTATATTCTTGTTCTTTTACATTTGTTATTGGAATTATGCTTATCTTCTTGTGAATATTCTCTCTAAATTTTGATCCAACATTTGGTAGTTTGGATGTGATTGTAATGTTCTCTTCCAATTTATTCTGGTTTTTATGTAAATTCTTGTGCTTTCACTTGGTGTTTACCACACAATAAAATATTCAATAATGGTCTTAGTATTTTTTACTTACTATCCATGTATTTCACCTCCATAAAAAAATCACATATCTAGATACAATGAATAGTCTATATATGAGGTAATAACATTTGTATGCCTTAATTTCTTCAAAATAAACAACAAAAATGTATGCTTCAATATTTGGGTCTTACTTATCCTTTTTTATATCTTCAACATGAACATAAGCCAAACAACTAAACACTCTTAAGTGACTTATCAAAGGCATATTTCTATACCATGCCTTATGAGGAGTCATATTCTTTACCACGATTATGGGATTTTATTAAGGATGTATAATATACTGCAACTACTTCAACTCATAAATACTTTTCCAAATATTTTGTTAGTGCCATGCTTCTTACCATTTTTATGATTGTCCTATATTTCCTTTCTACCATTTTATTTTGCTTAGGTGCCTATATTGTTGTCAGTTGTCTTATTATCCAATGCTCATAGGAAAATTGATTGAATTTCTTAGAATAATACTCACCACCGTGATCAATATATATATTTTTATTTTGTATTTGTGTTCTCTCTACTATGGATTTGAATCTCTTGGATACTTAAAAATCATCATTCTTATTCTTCAAAATATATACCCAAGTTTTTCTCTACAACCTGCCCCACACTTAATAAATTGTGCTTCAATCCTCGCATGAAGTAAGTATTTTGGATATTTTTATTTCCACTTTTGTGTTAATTCATAAGGTTCCCTTTCATTCAACCTCCAATGATTTATTTTCTTTAAATTTTACTTTAATCTTGTATGATTCATTCAAAATCCTTATTATCAATCATATTGTTTGAAAAACTAGAATCTAAATAACAAGACTATTTAGTTGAAACGTTTTCCATGTTATATGATAAGATTTTTTTTGAGCTTTCACCTTCTTAATTTAAAATTTTAATTTTTCCTCCTTTAATTGGTTGTCTTTATTCTATTGATTTTTTTGCTTTAGGTTATAATATATTATTAAAAATATGTGAATTTTCTAGGTGATGGAGCAAGAAAATGAATTCTCTTTCATGGTGGTCATACCTTTTGTATCATTTTTCTCTTATCCATACATTTTCCTTTACTTCTTCCACTATAGCCTCCTCTTCTACCATGGCCTCTTCCTATTGTATAATATATATTTTACTGGTCCTTTTTGAACTTTGGAATTGGAGCTTAAGCTAGCCGTATTATTGTTTGACACTATTGCCTTGGAAGCAAAACTTTACTCCAAGTTTTCTTCTTCACTATTTTTAATTCTTTCTTCATGGGGCACAAGTGATCCCACAACTCATTAAAGCCCAACTTATTCACGTCTTTACTTCAATAATAATTACACAATTGTTCTACTTTTGTATCAAGGTTCCCAACACATTTTTGACAATCCCTCCTTGTGTTGGTTCTTAATTGTAAATACATAATTTGTCATATTTTATAATAGTTTCTAGAAAAAAATAAAATCAAACATTACCCAATATTTATTTGTAAAAAAAAATTATATAGCATATAAAAACACAACATATGATGGGGTGTCAAATACCAAAATATCTTCATGGAAAGAGAATCAACATTACACTTGTAGCACCCTAAAATTGGTGCAGTGAAACCTTAGTAATTACATCTACTCTAGTAAATAATTTTAATTCAAATTTTAACCTCCCAAACCACCCGTTAACTGTCGGTTAATCCGTTTCCCCATTTTTCGCACCATTTTTAGAGTTTTTTTTGACCGTTTTACGATATCGTCGCCGATCAGATGATATCGCCCCAGATCTGATGATTTCGTCTGGGCTAGGATGTCCAGATGATCTTGTCCCTAAACTGATTTTGCACAATTAGCTTCTGTTCCAATGGGTCTCTAATCCGGGCAAAAGCGTGTCTGCGCCATTAGGGACCCTCCCTCGTTGGAGATCTCCCAAATAGGGATGATCTCCAACCTCCTAACCTCCCTCCTAAGCCTATTTAATCATAAGCCCTCCCCTTAGCACCCCCTGGCTGAAATCCTTTGTAAACTGACTTCATACGCATTAAGACATTTCAAATTCATATTTGCATTAGCTCTATACTAATTTTGTTCTAGGTACCTTAGTGTTTTTCAGCCGGAGCAAGCTTACATCGTCGCAAACGATCCTGTCTAGATCAAAGGTGATCCTGTCGAATCAGAGATGATTTCGTACCAGTGCGAGATGATTTCGATTGCAGTCAACATTGAGGCAATCAGTGCCTAAAGTTTGTATTTCTTCATCTTTCAATCTGTTGTTTTATTCTGTAATTAGCTAGTTTATTCAGTATTTTATGCTATTCTGCATTTTGGAGTTCACCCATATAGCTTTAAATGCATAATTAAGTCATAATTATTATGAAATCAGTATAATGCATGCACGTTTCTGCTTATAAGTTTCAGTTTGATACTGCTACTGTCATTTTACACTATTTCCCTTTGTCATCATTGTTGTATTTTTTGTGTTTTGCACCTATTTCTCTGTTTGCAGGTCTCTGATGAATTCTTCTGATGAATTCATCAGATCTCAGATGATCTTGTCTGATCTCAGACGATCCTGTCAAATTAGAGGCGATCTTGACTACTTCAAGAATCAGAATCTTCATCAGACATTCGGATCAGGTATTTTCCTTTAAATATTCTCTAATTTCTCTGTTTTCTGTCTTAATTCTATTTTCTGTATTCATATAATCTGCATTTTCATATAGAATAGCTTAGACGCATTTTGGCCAAACCTAGGACTTGAATGCTTAAGGCTAAAACAAACACATAAAACACATTCCCAACCTAGGCGTGGAAATTGCCATTGAATGTTTCCTGGTGAACCCACCATCCATCGAAAAATCACCAATATACACCTCCCTTGAGAGGCGGGACCTTAGCAAGGCCTCTCAGTTTGAGGTACCGTGCCATCCTTTTCACATCCCCCTTTCGGATACGGATCCTATAGCCTAAAGGTAAGGGTGTGAAAAATTTGGAGCAATACATTTTGGTGAACCCGACGTGAATGCATTGTAAACCTTTTGAAAACAAAAACAAAGTAAAACAACTAAAACATAGATGCATTTCAGATCATTTAAATTTAATATCATGTTTAGATGGTATCTCCTAAGAAAATATTAGCAGTTACTATAAATGTTGAAAACCAATTGGCAGCCATAGAAATCAATTCTATGCTTAGTGTGCCCAAAACAGATAGAAATCAACTCTTGTGGGACGAACTTGATAGAAGTCTTAGTGTCATTTCATCTAGGTCAACAGAAATTAAACTTAAACAAATCAAGAGGCTTGTCCTAGATAGAATCCTGGATCCTCATCAACTAGTCTTTTATCATGAACTTCAGAGAGCCTGCCATAGATGGTTAGCTTATAGGAGAGCTCTTGTGTCTTCAGAATTATTCACCTTCGAGGAATACCTCGAGAACATAGCCATTTTACACCAGTTCCTAGGTCATGTAGAAGACCAAGAGGTTGTTCTTATGGATAGGGAAAGATGGAATAGAGTTCCTCGAGCTATGTTATATCGAGAGTATTGCCACGAGCTTTACTTATATCAACCAACATCTGAGACAGATAATATCACTATAGCTCTTTTCATTAAATTTTTAAAAGAAAACTTTCAATTTGAAGAAGAACACTTCATGACTCCTGAAGAACTAGAGCCCATTAATGATATTTATAATTTGTTTATAGAAAACTAGATCATTGCTTTCAGTCTTATTTCTTGCATTTATTGTGTTATTTGCTGTCTTTACAATATTAGTACAAAAAAAACTAAAAACTAAAAAAACATAACAAAAACTTAAACATTTCATTTTAAATATTGTAGTAGGTATATAATTAATATATACCTCTTAAGCTTGTTGCATTTATATATATATATATATATATATATATATATATATATATATATATATATATATATATATATATATATGCTGAAATCAAAATTAAGCACAATGCCTAAACTTAGGAATGGTAAAGAAACTGTAGGAGAAGAAGAAGATTGGTTACAAGATAGAATTGGAAACCCAAATGTCCTTCTTGAAGATCCAATTATGGAAGGAGAAACTCTAGATCAACTAGAAGATGACCTAGGTGAAGATAATGAACAAGAAAGTGTTAAAGAGGATGGACCCTCATCCCCTAGAGTAGCTCCAGATGGAACTATTGCTTTTGACAACGTAGATCATTTTTAGAAATTTCTCAATGATAACATTGACGCCCTTAATGTGGCAGTTTGTATTGATAAAGGGCAAATTAGTGACACTCAAGCAGCCATGGAACATGCGTTTGATGTACGCACTAATCCCTTGTCTTTCATTGATCAAGAAAGTGATAAGGCTGGGCCATCCAATACAAATATGGTCACTATGATTCAAAACATGTCAAAACAACAGGTTATCCAACCTCCTAAGGAACCTGTTATTCAACCTAAAATCATTCCCACACAAAAGAAAACTTCCTTCACTACTTTATTTTGCCAAACTATTGAGAAATATGCTTCAAGTAAACAAAAACCTAAAATAAATCCAAACACCAATTTTCAACAATCTGGAATACATCATAATACAACTTCAAAATTCCTTCATAACACTTTTCCTACCAATAATTTACACAATAGCAACATAGCATCTAATCTTCATGTCCCTCCATCATATGCTCACAAAACCCATGTCAATGCCCTACCGAACCAATATGGTGGGCAAACTAGTAATCTGGAAGCCATGGTGAAACAGTTAGCTTCCCGTATGGACCAGATGGATCCTTATCGTCCCTCGTACAATTATCGAGAAATATGTAGTCAACCTTTGGATCCCATAGTTGTAGCTCAACCATACCCTAAGCATTTTCCCATGCCCATCTTGCCTATATATAAAGGAACCGAAGATCCCATAGAGCATCTTCGCATGTTTAGGATAGCATGTCATGATATATCACATGATGACTTTCTATTACTAAAAATGTTCCCAAAAAGTTTAGGTGGAATGGCATTGGAGTGGTATTATCAATTGCCTACTCATTCTTTGAGAAACTTTGAAGAAATAGCTGAATATTTTGTCCATCAATTCAGTGCCTACATCGAGAGGCATGTAACCATTAAAGATCTATACAACTTAAAACAAGACAAAGATGAATGTTTTGCTGATTTCTTAGCTAGATGGAGGCAATTGACAGGAAAACTACACTTTGTGCTACCTTATAGGGAAATGTTGGACATTTTTATCAATAATTTACAAGAACAAATATCTTATGAGCTATCAACTGCTACTTTAACTACCTTCGATCAAGCTATAGATTTAGCTCGAAGAGTAGAAGATGCCCTAATTAGGAGAGGCCAACTTAGGAAGAAGGATGATGAGAAAACCTCCAAAAATCAATATAAAAACAAACAAGTTGTTGGTGACGGAGTCACTGACAGCAAAAATGTTGCTAATGTCAATGCAATGAAGACAACAAAAAAATTTATATTGAAACCTCTCGATAAACCTCCTCGAGAATTTACTAGATTAAATCAACCCTTATCAACTATTTTACCTCAATTACTCGAAAGAGGTTTGATCCAATTACCAGCTATCCGAGAACCTGATCCAACTATACCCGGATACGAAGATGACTTACACTGTGATTTCCATAGAGGACCTGGACACTCTACCAACGCTTGTAAAAGGTTGAAACATAAAATACAAGATTTGATTGATAATAATAAAATGGAAGTGCAAGCCTTCCAACCTAAACAAAATGCTCCTAATAATGCTCAAAAGAACATTACCCAAAATCAAAATCAAAATGCTAATCAATCATTAGACATATTTCAACACCCTTTACCAAGACATGGTAAAGAGGTAGCCAATCAAATCGAACATCATAATGTTCCTCCTCCTACCCGATATGTAGGAACCATTAGTGGACAATTACCTATTCAAGATCCTCAAATATTTGACACAACCTTATCCTTGGTTACGACCAGGCCCTTACATAATATTCCAACTCCTGATTCTAGTGATGTAGAATCAGATACTAAAAGTGAACTAGACATCACTTCAAACCAATCGAATAGTTCTGAAAATGAATCAGATCCTATTCAACCCATCATAGATGCTATGGTTCCAGAAGAACCATTTCCTAGAAGAGTTACTACTCGACCCTCTTCTAATCAATTCCTCCCAAATGAACAAGCCATAAACGCTTGACCGAGACCAGTTCAGCGTCCTCAATATAACATTGTAGGTACCTTTGGAGTCATTACCCGACAACAGGCTCAAAATTCTCAACAAGAACCAAATCAGAATGATGGATCAGCTCCATTCGTTTTGAAAAATCCCAATAAAGGGAATCATTCTCCTAATGTTCAACCTAAACCCCCTTACAATATTAATGAGCAATTATCCAATATTACGACCAGAATTTCCCTTTTGGATTTATTAAGATCTTCTCCTACCCATAGGGATGAGTTGATGCTTACATTAAGCCAAATGATGGTACCTCAAAACATTCAACCTGAAGCTATGGCCAATACTATCATCACTAGAGAGGTTGATTGTATTGACTTCCGGGATAAAGATATCCCACAACACAGTTTACATAAGGATAATCCCTTATATATTACTACTCTAATTGGAGATGTAGCTATTAAAAGAGTCCTGATTGATAATGGCTCATCTCTAAACATTTGCACTTTTGATTTCTACCAAATATTTGGCTTTAGAAGTGATGAAATGAATAAAATTGATATGATTATCAAAGCTTTCAATGATGAAACACAAGAAACGTGTGGAGTTATTACCATCCCATTGCAAGTTGGTCCTAGAACCCTAGATACAACTGTCTTTATTGTACATTGCCCAGCATCGTACAATATACTTTTGGGTCGCCCTTGGATCAATGTGATGCGAGCGGTCCCATCAACTTTACACCAATGTGTTAAATTTGAATTTAAAAATCAGTTGGTCACTATCCATGGTGACCCTAGACCCTTTGATATGTGTGCTTTGGCAGAACCCGTTGGAGTGCAATTTTGCCCTGCTCTGTCATCCACACATCCTAATTCTTATTTTTCATCTAAAACTATGAAACACACACCCATAACCTCACCTATTTCCCCTCCGTTAATTTCATCCTCATATATAGATCAACAATCTTCTAAATAAATCACTCTAGAACCTCAAAAAGATCTTAAATCTACAACCAATCCTTCATGTTCTATCCCTATAATTTCAAAACCTATAGACACATCTATCATACCTTCCACATCTAAAGATATAGGGAATGATCCTTCTACATCTTATTCTCTTTCTGATGAACTTTTACCAGATTTATCCACAACCTTAATATCAGAAAAAACAAATGCTTTCATGCAAGATTCAATTCTTTTAAATAACTTACCGCCATCTCCTCGTACTTTGGGCCTCCCACAACCTATGGGAAGTACTTACCAAGTCGGAAGTTGTGCCTTCATTTATAAAGGATATGACTAGGGAAGAATCCCTTGGAATATCAAAACTCATCACGAGGGATACGCTCGATGTTATTTTACCAATAAATATATTAAAGCTAAACCCATAATGCTTAAAATGGGATATAAAGGGAAAGGCTTGGGACCTTTCCAAAATGGCATGAAAGAACCTTTCGAGGTAGAACCGTGGCCCGCCTGCCTGTGGTGTGGGCCTATTTCCTAGTAAGGGTCAACCCTTTCCTTTTGAAGATGATGATCACCTCATATGTTATCAAGATTATTTGGATAGGCATGATGATTTGCCTCTAAAAAATTAGCCATTTACATGTAACATGCTATCCATAGCTTACCCTGAAATGATTACTGACTCCGATGAGGAGTTGGAAGGAGATATCTTCCACGATGTCTCCGTTGAAGAGATGTTACACAATGGATTTTATTTTGATGGTTCTATACCAACTATAGGCCAACTTGAGGCCACTAATCCTCAAGATGAATTATCCAAATTAACATTACAAGAATTACAAGAATTGGGCGTTTCACCCGCCCCACCTAATTTTGAAAGAGATCTACATATGGAGGTAGAAAACGTCATTAAAACTAATATTGGAACTGAGGATAATCCTCACATAATCAATATTGGATCAGAATTAAATCAAGAAAAAGAAGAGCAATATATTGCATTCCTTAAAGAGTATGAAGATGTCTTCGCTTGGATATATGAAGATATGCCATGTCTAGAACCTTCTGTAGTCATGCATCATCTAGTGGTCCATCCGGATGCTAAACTTGTTAAACAAAAACTTAGAAAAATGCATCCCAAAGTGGCTCTGCTAGTCAAAGGGGAGTTAGAAAAACTCCTAAATGTTGTTTTTATACAAGCTATTGATTATGCTGAATGGATCTCAAATGTAGTTCCAGTTACCAAAAAAGAAGCCACCAAAGTTAGGGTTTGCACAGATTTTAGAGATATTAACGTTGCATGCCCTAAAGATGATTTTCCTCTTCCAAACATGGATCAAATTATTGACTTTACTATCGGGAGTGGGATGATGTCCTTAATGGATGGATTCTCCGGTTATAATCAGATCAGGATAGCTCCTGAAGATCAGGCTAAAATAACCTTTATTACCCCCTGGGGTACTTTTTATTGGAAAGTGATACCATTTGGCTTAAAGAACGCAGGTGCAACTTATCAACGAGCTATGACTTATACTTTTCATGATATGATGCATGATATCCTACATGATTATGTAGATGATATTATAGCTCGCTCTATTAATGAAGATAATCATTTAGATGATTTGAGAAAAGTTTTTAATCGATTACGAGAATATCTTATTCGATTAAATCCAGCAAAATGCATATTCAAAGTTAAGTCCGATAAACTATTAGCGATTTTAGTTTCTTTACGTGGTATCAAAATCGACCCTCTCAAGATTACGGCCATCACTGATATGCCCGCACCTACTAATATATCTGAATTATGAAGTTTACAAGGTAAGCTTCAAGCCATCTGTCGCTTCATCGATAAGCTGGTAGACAAAACCGGTCCCTTTCTTAAACTCCTTAAGAAGGATGTCCCTTTTAATTGGGACGATGAATGTAGAGAAGCTTTTGAACTTCTCAAGCAATACCTCCTTAATCCACCTGTGCTTTCACCACCTAGACCTGATCGCCCATTTCTCCTGTATATTTTAGCTTTAGATTCTGCCTTAGGAGCTATGTTAGCTCAGCTTGATGATGACAAGAGAGAACGTGCTAATTATTACATTAGTCGAACCTTCATCAGTTATGAAACCTGCTATACAACATTAGAAAAACTATGTCTAGCAGTCGTTTTTGTTATGCAAAAATTATGCCATTATATGCTTAGTTAGAAAACTTATGTCATTGATAAATACGATCCCTTGAGGTATCTCATGAGTCGACCTTATTTATTGGGTCGTACAGCCAAGTGGGTTCTTGCTCTAAGCGATTTTGATCTCACATTCATAGGACAGAAGTCTGTTAAGGGTCAAATCATAGCAGATCAATTAGTCTGCTGCACACTTAGAGTCTACCCATCCCCTCATCATTGAGTTTCCTAATGAATGCCTTCAATTAGAGGCAGACCATATTGAAAAATGGTCCTTATACTTTGATGGAGCCCGATGCATGAGTGGGGCTGGTGTGGGTATTATTTTAATATCCTCGCAAAAACATCTTATTCCTCTGTCCTTCAAATTGACATTTTCTTGCACCAACAATACTGCTGAATATGAAGCTCTAATCCTCGGATTACGAGCTGCCTTGGCGCTAAAAATTAAACATTTGTTAGTTTTTTGTGATTCTCAACTGGTTATAAACCAAATTAATGAAGTTTATCAGACCAGAGATGATAAACTGTGCCCATATAAAGCCTATGTTTTACAACTAATGTCTCTATTTGATCAAGTTACCTTGGAAGCTATTCCTCGAACTTGCAACCGTGCAGCTGATGCTATGGCCGCAGTTGCATCTCTCCTGCCCTTGGAGTTAGATGACGAATATGCCACTATCATTATTCGTCGACTCTAGGAACCCGCTTCAAATAAATCATGCTTAGAACCTTTGGATGTGTTTCTAATCAATGAAACTACTCCTGAACCTTGGTATACGGATATATTTGATTTTCTCCAAAATGGGACTTTCCCTACCAATTCTAATAGAAACCAACGTCGGTTATTACGTAGATGAGCAAGTCAATTTGTAATAATTGGCAATACTTTATATAGGAGATATTTTGAAGGTATCCTATTAAGATGTTTGAATTTAGAAGAATCCAAATCAGCCTTGAGTGAAGCCCATGATGGATCTTGTGGAGGACACTTCAGTGGTAGTGTCATTGCTAAAAAGCTCCTTAGGATAGGATACTTTTGGGCTACCATGGAGAATGATGCACATGATTATGTGCACCATTACGAAAAGTGCTAGAAACATGTTGACCTTGTCCATGCCCCTGCACAAGAACTGCAGGCTATTTCATCTCCTTGGCCCTTTTCAAAATGGGGTTTAGATATTATTGGCAAAATCAATCTTGTGTCATCTGATGGACACAAATTCATCATAACCGCCACTGAGTATTTCACGAAGTGGGTTGAAGCTATGCCTTTAGATTCCTGCACTGGCACACAAGTCTCTAAATTTATTTTTAATCAAATCATTTGCAGATTCGAAATTCTTGCAAATCTCATCTATGACAATGGAACTTGTTTCAAAAATAAAGATGTTAAAAAATTATGCCAAAAATATAAGATTCAACATCACTGGTCCACTCCCTATTATCCTCAGGGTAATGGTCAAGCGGAAGCATCTAACAAAACCTTAATCAAAATTCTCAAAAGATTGGTCAATAAAGCGGCCGTGATCGGCACATTCAATTATATCCGGCCTTGTGGGCCTATTGAACTAGTGTTCGAACCCCCACTGGAACTTCACCTTTTGTTTTGGTTTATGGTGCTGAAGCCATTTTTACCTTTGAATTAGAAGTTCCTTCTTTTGCTCTGCTACTTCAAGATACCGAAGTAGGAGATGAATATCAAGCTGGCAGACTCAGTCAGCTGGAACTCCTAGATGAAAAATGCATCAATGCTTTGGAGCATCTCCATGCCTACCAAAACAAGCTTAAAAGATCATATGCTAAAAAAGTTTGTCATCGATCCTTTGAGATCGGCAACCTTGTTTTAAAAGAAAATCAAAAAAATACTAATGCAACTAAGGACCTTAAAGGTAAGTTTGAGCCCAACTGGCTTGGACCATACATTATCATTGCTAAATTTGAATCGGGAGCATACAAATTATCTACCTTAGATGGTAAAGAACTTAAAGAACCCATGAATATTTTGCATCTTAAACATTACTATGTATAAATTTGGTCATTTCATCCTTGTATATATTTGTTTAAAATATTTCAAAATCACTATTTTGTATTTCTTTCAATTTATAAATTCAAAAACACCAAAAACATTCATAATCATCAAAATCTTCAAAACTACTTGTTGTATTTATTTATGGCACTTGTTAATTATTTCAAAAAATAATAAAAATAAAAACAACAATATTCTTGACTCTTTCGAAACCAAAACAATATAAAGAAGAAAGAGAGAGTCAACATTCTCAAAACTTCTCAAAAAGTATTTATAGATATCTTCTTACAATTATTGTAGTTATATGTTTCAAATTATTTTGGATAAATTAGCATTTATTTGGAATCTCTCACTTTCACAAACACAAAAATAAATATCTTGATTTTATCTAGCATGATTACTAATCTCTCTTGTATCAAAGTCCACAAAATTCAATTAAATAAAGTTTGAGCACAGAGAATTGATCTTGTTATTTACTTAAACCAAGCACATCTTTGCACAATAAAATGATTATATTTGTAATTTCCATGCTTTGCTACATAGTAGAAGTGGTTTCTTGAGCGAAAAGTTTCCCCTGCTATCCTATCATGCACATGGTCTAGAATCTTTGAGAATTGGCAAAAGGACAAGCTCACCCCTACCCAGAATAAAAATCCCTTGCTCTACAGCTAATCTGAGCAAGTATCCCTAGTATAGAACAAAAGGCAAAGTTCAAGAAAAAGAAAAAAAAAATGTTATTTTATATCATTACAGCAATATTTCAAGCATTATCTCAATTATCAAGAAAAAATACAAAAAGAAAAAGAAAAGAAAAGAAAAATAAAGCAAAAAGCAAGAAAGCAATAAAATCCCTTTCCCTACCCTTTGAAAAGAAAAGAAGGGTTGATGAGCTTGAATCCCTGGAATTCTCAATTATTCGAAAAGCGTGAGGTAAGCCCCATAATAGGTGGTTTGTGCCCAACCTGCTTGGCCTTGGGTAACTCCTAGCGTGGCGATATGTCTGTCACATTAGCGACCTTCTTTTGTATATACCTATGTCTGTTTATGGATTAGCTAGCTCTTGATAATCCGACTTACATAGTAGTCTAGTATGGTTATATGCATCTACATCATGGTTAATGAACACTTATTTGGTTTCTTCAAATCACTTGTATCATATTATCTTGCTCAAAACTGGTAAATGAACATAGCAATTGCACACACATTTGTATTTGAGAGATTTTGTGTATCATTATGATAAATCAAGATTGGAAATGAACTCACCTATGCACATGGGATTCCTTATAAATCTAACTTTTGTCTTCAAAATACTTTGAAATATTTTTTTGCAACTTGTTTGGAATAATTCATTTTCTTCTTTCAAGTACAGTTGTTTAGCATAAAGACAACTACATAATAGAAACATCAAAATTTCTTTCAAAACCATCCAATAAAAACATATATATATATATATAACTTCTTATCGACTTTTGCGACGATGGTATAGTTCCAAAACCAAAATTGGAATTTTATGCCTAGCACAAGTCCTCATCTTCATATTTTCTATTTATTTAAAAATCAACCATGCAATAAATCAATCTATTCTCTTCTTTGATTTTCGCAATGATGGTATAAGTCTATACCTACATATTCTATGCCTAGTGCAAACCATTGTAACAATTTTTATTCCCCATTTATTTAAAATCATGAAAAACATGACTTAAATCATTCTGTTATACAATTATGCTTTACAAACAAACAAACACATTTTCATTATTTCATGTCATTATGTCAACCTTCAATTTTGCAATGATGGTATAATTCCTAAGGAATTATCCAAAAAATTTATCACACTTAGGAATTTATGCCTAGCAAAAATCATTTTAACATTATTTCATGCATACTATTTTTATGAAAATCTAAAAAACAAACCATCATCATCATTTGCACCATTGCACCAAAGTCTTAAGACAGTATCTTAAGCACTCTTTTAATTTTAACAATATTTCTATACTGGGATTAGCTTGACGACCGAGTGAGCGGGGACTCCATGAAATGGTCTATAATAGCGACAATGTCCTTTGAAATTATTGTTAGAAGTCTCTTTGTATTTTTTATCACATCACATCACAAAAAACCAATTTTTTACATCAGATTATTTCATTTAAATTTTACAAGAATGACACTTAAACCATAATATTTCCAACGACGTAATTACATCCAATCATCAAATCAATCAATCAAACATAAAAGCATCATAAAATTACATAACACAAGTCATATGATCAAAAACATATCTCATCTCATATATATATCACAAATATATGTACATCATATCAAAACCTGGATTGTTATGCCACAATATACATCTTGGCATACTCAATCCTCTCAATCAAATGTCCTCTGTGCAGTGTCTCGAGAACCCCTCGAGCTCTCAGCCTCATCTCCTCCCTCGCCCTAAGGTGGACGAGGTGGCCCCATCGCAATATGAGTGGTACTACAAGTCCTAGTCGTCGATCGAGAAGAAGTCCTCGACGACCCAATGCTGATAGGGTCAGCAATGTCGACTGGTAGTTGTACCCTCTGACCCTCTAGCACCATCTGGAAGTAGATGCCCTGGTAGAACGTGGTCTGAGCAATCGACCGCACCAGCTCCTGTGTGCTTGCTCCTCCGCCCCATGCTCTGAGGCATGCAATCTCGTCTCTGAGCTGTGTCACCTCAGCTTTGTGGTGTGCAGCCTCATCCTACAATGTCTGCACCTATGCTTGGAGACGAATTGTCTCCGTTCGAAGAGTTGCTGTCTTGCTACTCTCCCCAGTGTCGACACCCTTGCCCTTATCGGGCGATGGTGGCCTCTCTCTCTATGGAGAAGGGGGTCTCTCCTCCCTCCTCTCCCTCTACCATAGCCTCTCCTGTGCCTGTGGCCTCCTCAACTCTCTCCTACCGTGACCCTGGGCCGCCTCAATAGCTGCCTGGCATCGCCTCCCTATTCGACGCACAACTACGTGTATCGGACCCTGAGCCCTCGTCATCCGAGGAGGGCGGATGCCTGCATACCAGGCATCATAGCCATTGGCTACCCTTGTGTCATCCCCATCCATTGGATGAATGGAGGCATCTTTCGAGTCTTGACTCCAGAAGCACTGCATGTCTGGAGCCCCGCTCACCGTGGTGTTATCCCGGACAGTCTAGGAAAACTCGTAATCCCTAAGAGATGGGATCCCCTGTTGTAGACCGAACTATCACAAAACTCGGTCGTACCGATGGAGCTCCACCTCTCCCCTCTCCATCCATAGCCAGCACATTCACCTAATGTGAGCTAGCTCCTATCCATCCTCGGCCCACCCTAGGTGCTCTTGCCATGGCCTCCAGGTGATCTGATCTGGGACAAGGTCATCCAGTAGTCTTCGAGACATCGGTAGGTCAATCTACCGCTGTGACCCTCTCTGGAGCCACCAGTAGAAAACTCGGGGCCTCTCCCCATCAATCCCTATCAAAGGAAGCCCTACCGGCCTCCGCACTGCAATGTGCTCCTAGCACCAAACCTATAGGAGTGATGTCATAACTAGACATCAACCGCCCTTATACACGACCCCATGCAGGATCTTGTATAGTCGACATAGAACAAAACTACCCCAAGCAAATCTGTAACCATGGTCTCGCATATCGTAGATCACATATGCTAGCATCCATGGTACCCTGCACCCGCTCTGGTGGCACAACAGAAGTCCACCAACCACTCCGACCAAAACCTGTGTGAGTCTAGATGCCCCAGGCATCTGGCGCAGTGCCTCGATGTTTACTCTACCCTTCTCCAGGGCGAAGCTTGGGTCACCACACAACCGCCCCATAGCATGGCCCTGATTGGTCGTAGGAGTGATCAACCGTCCTTGTATGGGGATTCTTAAAATCCTCCATACATCCTCCAAAGTGGGAGTCATCTCCCCTGTGGGTAGTCAAAAATAGGAAGAACTCGGATACCACCTCTCTGCTAGGGCTGTCAGTAGCCCCATGTCTATAGAAACTTGTGGCATTTCTGCCACATGTTGTAAGCCGGCTTGTGCTAGCTGATCCCGCTCTGCTTGTGTTAGAGCGGCCAAGTCATCTCTCAAACCTCCATATTTCTATTCTCTGCTCTTTAGCAAACCTCTCTGCAACATAAAACAACAACAAAACAACAAAATCATTAATAACAATTCAAGTGATTAAAAATGCAAGTTAAAATAAGTTCAATTTTATACAAATGATGATATCGTCCACTATTGGACGATATCGTCCCAAATTTTAGCACAATCATCTCCGATTTTGCAAGCCGAAATCGTCCCTAATTTTACGAAATCGTCCCCCTTTCGTCGATTTCGCCCTTAGACGAAATTGGCGAACTTGAGACGATTTTGTCGAAATTGGGATGATTTCGTCTCGATGACGTCAACGGCCCAAAAACGGCCGCGATGCTCAAAATTCATTTAAAATTCACCTAAAAAGCATGTAAATTCAAATTAAACCATTCTAAACTAAGTCTAGACTCTTACCCGTAGCCCGCGCCGGACCTCTGTTGATCTGTGCGTTGTCTCCACCATTTTTGCTTGCAGAGCTCTAAAACCAAAAAAATGAACAGTAAAAATGAATTAGGGTTTTACCCTATTTTTCTTAATTTTATTCAAAACACAATTAAAAATATTTTAAAAATTTTGTTTTTTCGTGTTTTTACCTCAAACGTTCGATTTGGGTAAAAACACGGAGGGGGCACCATAGTAAGCTGTCGTACGATTCGACCAAGAATCGTCGCCTAAAAATGGGAATAATTTTTGCTTTCTCGTAGATCGAGAAGAACTCATCTTTAACACATTTTCTTCGAAAAATTCGCTAAAGAGGGGGCAAAATGTAGCACCCTAAAATTGGCGCAGTGAAACCTTAGTAATTACATCTACTCTAGTAAATAATTTAAATTCAAATTTTAACCTCCCAAATCGCCCGTTAACCGTCGATTAATCTGTTTCCCCCTTTCCCATGCCATTTTTAGAGTTTGTTTTGACCGTTTGACGATATCATCGCCGATCAGATGATATCGCCCCAGATCTGACGATTTCATCTAGGCTAGGACGTCCAGATGATCTTGTCCCTAAACTGATTTTGCACAATTAGCTTATGTTCCAACGGGTCTCTAATTCGGGTAGAAGCATGTCTGCGTCATTAGGGACCCTCCCCCGTTGGAGATCTCCCAAATAGGGATGATCTCCAACCTCCTAACCTCCCTCCTAAGCCTATTTAATCCTAAGCCCTCCCCTTAGCACCCCCCTGGCTGAAATCCTCTATAAACCGACTTCATACGCATTAAGACATCTCAAATTCATATTTGCATTAGCTCTATACCAATTTTGTTGTAGGTACCTTAGTGTTTTTTAGCCGGAGCAAGCTTACATCGTCGCAGACGATCCTATCTAGATCGAAGGCGATCCTATCGAATTAGAGACAATTTCGTACTAGTGCGAGACGATTTCGACTGCAGTCAACATTGAGGCAATCAGTGCCTAAAGTTTGCATTTCTTCATCTTTCAATCTGTTGTTTTATGCTATAATTAGCTAGTTTATTCAGTATTTTATGCTATTCTGCATTTTGGAGTTCACCCATATAGCTTTAAATGCATAATTAAGTCATAATTATTATGAAATCAGTATAATGCATGCATGTTTCTACTTATAAGTTTTAGTTTGATAGTGCTACTGTCATTTTACACTGTTTCCCTCTGTTATAATTGTTGTATTTTCTGTGTTTTGCACCTATTTCTCTGTTTGCAGGTCTCTAACAAATTCGTCTGACGAATTCGTCAGATCTCAGACGATCTTGTCTGATCTCAGACGATCCTGTCAAATCAGAGGCGATCTTGACTGCTTCAAGAATCAAAATCTTCATCAGACATCCGAATCAGGTATTTTTCTTTAAATATTCTCTAATTTCTTTGTTTTTTGTCTTAATTCTATTTTTTGTATTCATATAATCTACATTTTCATATAGAATAGCTTAGAGGCATTTTGGCCAAACCTAGGACTTGAATGCTTAAGGCTAAAACGAACACATAAAACACATTCCCAACCTAGGTGTGGAAACTGCCATTGAATGTTTCCTGGTGAACCCACCATCCATCGAAAAATCACCAATATACACCTCCTTTGAGAGGCGGGACCTTCGCAAGGCCTCTCAGTCCGAGGTACCGCGCCATCCTTTTCACATCCCCCTTTCGGGCATGGATCCTATAGCCTGAAGGTAAGGGTGTGAAAAATTTGGAGCGATACAACACTCAACTGATAAATACATGATTGGTGAGGAGTTTTTATACCCAAATACACATTGCATTTAGGTCAAGGTTATGAGACCAACCCTAGGGAAAAATATAAAAAATACCTTTTTTAATGTTTACATGGGCCCAAAGGAAAAATATAACAAAAATCAGTCATGGCCTCAAGAGAAGCTTAACGACCACATATTTGAACATCCCTTCCTTAAGATAAATTAGTGACATATAGATAGGCCCTTACACTAGATCTCCCTTATGGGACACTCTCCTACTTCAAGAAACTCTTGCATGCACATAAATGTGACCTTGGGCATGATCTTGGTCGAAATATCGAAATATCTACTGTCTACTCTAATGAAGGAAAAAACACTGGATCTAACATCCTATGAGCATAAATCCATAATATAAAGTGCATCCACATATCATATATTGATTAAACACTAGATTGTTGATAGGCTGGATAGTATTGTAATTGTCATAATGAAGAGGAACAAGAGAACTCTAAGGAATTTCAATCTCCAAAATTATGAACATTGACCTATGATACTTTGTTGCCTTATTGGTAGCACAATGTTCAACCTCCGCAAAAGACTAAGAAATGGTGGATTGGTGTTTGGAACACCATGAAATCAGGATGGATCACAAGTAGAACACAAAGCCTATGGGGTACCGTCACTCATCAAAATCTCTTGCCTAATCAACATCTAAAAAATCTATCAAAATCAAAAGAGAACCAACAAAGTAGTGAATGCATATCTAATATGTCCCTTTGATGTATTTAAAAATTTACTTCACTATTATTGAATGAATTTTTCAAGGAGCATGCATGTACCTAAAATAGTAGCTAATAATAAAGTCTATATCCAGTCTAGTGTGAGTGAGATAGAGAAGACTTCCTATAAGATATTGGTATTATATGGCATCTACCAAGGGTGTGGTACAATCAATATATAATTTTAAACCTAAAGCAAATGGGATTTGAGTAGGCTTAAATTCTACCATCCTAAACCATTTAAGAAGATCCAAGGTATACTTAGGATAAGAAATGGTAACACCTAAATCTGACTGATCAATATAGATTCCTAAAAAATAGTAAAAGAGTCCCAGGTTTATCATTTCAAAGATAGAAAAAATTCATGACTTCATATATTGAAATAAAATAGTGGAGCTACCTATGATAAGAAGATCATCAACTTACAATAAAACCACAAGTAATGAAGAAAGAATGGATTTTATCATACCATGCCCAAGGAGATTGCGTAAGACCATATAAATATTGAGTCAATTGATATACAAATGGAGTAGGACCATATAACTCAAATTGATACTACATTTATATCTCCCCCTAAAGCTAAGAAAAAAATACACTTCATATCCATATGATGTACCTTCTATCCATAGGAAGCTACAATAAAAATAATTATTTTGAACGAGTCCATCCTATGAAATGTCTCAAAGTAATCCACTCCTTATTGAGAGAAGACCTTGGCAAGAAGGGTGCCTTATTATTTTCATTCTAACCATTTGATTTGTTCTTGGTATTATAGACCCACTTACACCCCATAACATTCTTCTCTGCTAGAAGAGGAACCAACTCCCATGTTTTATTTTTCATCAATGCCTTATATTTTGCTACCATGGCATCTTCCCATTTAGGCTTCCCTTAGCTTGAGAGTAGGTGATAGGATCCTATGAATGTGCTATCTTAAATGCTCAAGGAGTGTTATGATATCACTTAAGAGATAAAATAGGTTGTGCATCCTTCATAAGTTTCTTAACCCACTCATGGGTAGGAGATTCAAAAGAAGCATGAGTATCCTATTAGGACTGATCAAACTGAAGGGATATATTATTGATAAAAATGGTTACAATATATAGGCATAAGCCTATATTCAACACATGACACTTGTCAAGAGAAATTGACAAGTGTCAAGGTGAAGGCATAGTGCACTTTAACTCTAACATTCCCCCTTAAAGTGCACTATCCTAACTAAAGAAAAAAACAAGTCAACATTAGGTAACATTCCCCCTTAATGTTGACTTCTCTAACAAAAATTTACATCCTCCTTTATTGCTGATTTGGTCTAGGCTCGTGCTCTCTGCGCTTGGCTCTCCAACTATGAATAATGCTAGATTCACTGTGTATACATCTTGGTCTGTTGCCTCAGGGTCATCCACTTCCATGGGTCTGTTGCCACTTGGGTCGACCATCTAAGTGCCTCGGGGTCATCATGGGTGCCTCAGGGTCAGCCACTTCTGAGTCTGTTGCCTCTGCAGGTCATCCTCAGAGGATGTTGCCTCTCGTAGGTCACTGACTAGATTCACCATGAGTATGAAATCCCTCCTCATGGTGAACTCAATCTAGAAGGTGTCGGTCTTTGTCGAAAATGCACCTAATGAAAGGAAAAATGAGCCATATAAGAGTGTCGGTCTCTGCCGAAAATGCACTCAATACAATAAAATGAGCCATAGATCCAAATAGGAGGAGAGAAGAAGAAAAAAAGAGAATCTTCTGAAGTGTCTTCGTCTGTAGTCTTCAGAAGTAGATCCGAAAAAACCTTGGATAGAGTCTAGGGTGTCTTTGTCTGTAGTCCCTAGTAAATGTCAAGACTGATCAAACTGAAGGAATATATTATTGATAAAAATGGTTACAATAAATAGGCATAAGCCTATATTCAACACATGACACTTGTCAAGAGAAACTGACAAGTGTCAAGGTGAAGGCATAGTGCACTTTAACTCTAACATTCCCCCTTAAAGTGCACTATCCTAACTAAAGAAAAAAACAAGTCAACATTAGGTAACATTCCCCCTTAATGTTGACTTCTCTAACAAAAATCTACATCCTCCTTTATTGCTGATTTGGTCTAGGCTCGTGCTCTCTGCGCTTGGCTCTCCAACTATGAATAATGCTAGATTCACTGTGTATACATCTCGGTCTGTTGCCTCAGGGTCAGCCACTTCCATGGGTCTGTTGCCACTGGGTCAGCCATCTAAGTGCCTCAGGGTCATCATGGGTGCCTCAGGGTCAGCCACTTCTGGGTCTATTTCCTCTGCAGGTCATCCTCAGAGGATGTTGTCTCTCGTAGGTCACTGACCAGATTCACCATGAGTATGAAATCCCTCCTCATGGTGAACTCAATCTAGAAGGTGTCAGTCTCTGTCGAAAATGTATCTAATGAAAGAAAAAACGAGCCATATAAGAGTGTCGGTCTCTGCCGAAAATGCACTCAATACAATAAAATGAGCCATAGATCCAAATAGGAGGAGAGAAGAAGAAAAGAAGAGAATCTTCTGAAGTGTCTTCGTCTGTAGTCTTCAAAAGTAGATCCGGAAAAACCTCGGATAGAGTCTAGGGTGTCTTTGTCTATAGTCCCTAGTATAAGTGTCCTTATGGTGACCATGTCATCCCATCGAAATGCATGGGTAACCAGCCGCTGCATTCACCAAGTGTATAGAAAAGGTCACTAGGTACAAGGATCACATATAAAAGTACCTTGGGAGTGTCGGGTACAACCGAGAGTGCACTCCAAGGTAGAAAAACTTTGAGGCTAAAAAAACTAAAGTGAAACAGCCTCAAAATTACAATTTGACACCACCATTGTGTCCATCGTGAAAAAAGCTTTCCAACGACTATAAATACCCCTATATTCCATTATCAAAGGGGCCTTCATCATAATGAAAAACAACATGCCTCTCCAAGATAGCAACTAAAACCTCGCACTGTGGCGGCATCGCTCTCTGGCGGAAAAAAAACAGTCTCTCAATTTTCCCTCACAAAGGAATTACATGGGCCTATATAAACCACCCACTCTCATGTTTGTCTTACATCACAGCACAGCCGCGACATCCATGCAATGATGCTGCGCACCTGCACTTTCATTGCCTCCCATGACTAGACGACCGTGACCTTCCGCCATCCGACCACCTTTGCCACGCTGTCGCTTGAGCTCTTACGTGTCGCCAACGTTGGAAACATTGCCATTAATGAAACTACTTGATACATGCATTTATAAAGAATTAATTGACCCAAAATGTGGATCTACCATAGTTCCATATTTGGCAGAGATGGAACAAACAACACAAGCACATCACAAGACCATAATTACAGGAACTGTACATCGTGGCAGAAGGTGGTATGTTTGGTGGCCATTTGTAGTAGTCATCTAATCTCTGTACTCAAGCCCACTTCAACTTTAGTAAAAAATAACCATCTCATAGGCAAAATTTAAAAACAGACAACAGTGCAAATGCATTCAGGCCTGCGCTATGCTTGAACATTCGAACTCACTCTGACATCTTTGGAGGGTGAGCGAAATGAGGCACCCATTATGGAACAAATCATTGGCCAGGGACACTTAGTGTAAGACCACATTAGCCAAAAAATGAAGACACATTTACCATGTTGGAAGATGGAGGTCGTGTCTCGCCCCGCCAGAATGAAATTAAGCGTTACGTCCCTCAAAAACTTGTCTGTCAACAGACATCCCTTGTCATCTTCCTGGGCGCTACATAATATGATAGACAGTACAAAAAAAATAGCAAAACTACAGCATACAGACATGCAGATTGGCAGTATTTCATCATCATAATTTTTTTTCTGATTAGAATGGGCACGTCTTTAAAAAATAGCAGATCTGGGCATTTTAGCATCCAGTTGCTGCATAATGGTTCATGGTTCACTCTTTCCAAATGAAATGAAAGCCACGGAACAAACATGCACAATCCAGAAACTTCAGTGGCAAATCTCCGGTTAGCACCTCAAACAGGTAAAGAAAAAATTGATTCTCCATGGAATGCAGCTCCCATTCACCAGCTTCGTCACTTTGCAGGAGCTTCACAAGTTGAGCAACAACGCTGATTTCCACCTGCCTATCGTACACACAAAGCCCCTCCACCGGCAGAAAATCAGCACATGCAGTGGGAAAAAAATGCAAATTCTCAGCACGAAACACAGCAATGGAGTTTGATTACTCGTCTGAGGGTTTCTCAACGGCCTGGGTTCGAATCTCCCTTTCGAACAGCTTTGCGCAGCACAATGCGGCAGCGAAACCTTCACAAAAAAAAATCTTGTGGGCAGATAAAATCTTGCTTCCTCAGAAACCTCCTATCGCAAGCCCCCCACTTTCAATTGAAGCAGAGGAATCAAACATGCTATTGATTGCCAAAAAAATTGGTTTCGGATCGCTGTTGATTTTTTTTTTTGGAAGATTTGACTGCCGAAGAGGGCCGATAAAGACCATCCGTTCTGCATAGTTAACTCAGTCTTAGCAAATATTGGACGCGGAAGTAGTTTTCCTGCCCACTGTGATAGCCGAAGGGATTCGATCGCACCCTTGGCACTCCATCAGCCAAAGCTCTCAAACCCGTCGCTTCTTCTTGGCCTTCTTCGTTGCTCGTCACGGCCCCTGTGTCTTCGAAGATCGCACAACAGTGCTTGCTGACAGTGTGTAGCGCAGGGTCCGTAGCCACCAAATCCATGGTGTTTGTGGGCGACAAGATCTTGGAGGCCACGCTAACGTACGTGGACAGCGACGACGAACTCGGCCCCCTGTATTAAGCACAGCAGATCTGGTGCACTTATTTTGTCCCCCATCCGGTGATATTACAAGTAGCAGCGCCGCTGTTACAGTTTGATGCAGCTCAGAAAAACGGGTCGGTTTTAGTTTGCACTGCCCGCCGATTGCAAAGGGCAAATCGTCTCAGGCTAGAAAAACCCCATTATTTTTTTTTGAATCTCTACGGCGCTGGCATTGGAGTCAGCATTATTGATTTTAGTGTCGTCGACGCTGTAGGAATTTGGCATCGGCGTCATTATGGGGCCAAAATGTTCATGGCGGGGGCGGTGGTATTCAGGCCAAATCCTCACGACCATTTATAAATTCCTTCATTTCAGCAAGGAAAAGGGTCCAAAACTCTATTAAAAAAAAAACAGAGGCACGACCGACCTTGCCGACAGTCTTCTTTTCCCCTTCACATCCTCCAGCAGCCGCCTGTTTTCTTTCGTCAAATTTTCACAGCACCGCTTTGCTTTCAGTCATTGGAAGTATTGTTCATGTTCTACAACAATGGATCTAAAAAAATTTGGGGGCAGCCATTAATTTTCAAGCTATCTGGTTTCTGATCCATTTTTAAAAAATGGAGAGCATACTCCCTAGGCTTGGAGAAAAAAATGGGGGGAAAAATAATGGGGAGAGGGAGGATTTCCATGAGGGAAATCCCCCCTCAAGGGTTTTCACAGGGCAAGGAAAGCCTGCTCTGATACCAAATGTCAGGACTGATCAAACTAAAGGGATATATTATTGATAAAAATGGTTACAATATATAGGCATAAGCCTATATTCAACACATGACACTTTTCAAGAGAAACTGACAAGTGTCAAGGTGAAGGCATAGTGCACTTTAACTCTAACATATCCTACACCATATCAACATCAAAATAGAAATAGAGGAATCCAACTCATCACCACTCACCTCATCATGTAAAATTAGAAATTTTTGAACTAAACCTTCCTACTCATATTGTATTGCTCTAGGGGAAGAAGAAATACCAAAGAAACTATGCATAATGGAGTCAAATTGATAGGCAATGAAAAACCACTAGAAATAGAAGATGCTCTAATAGGAATGAAAGCAACCAAGATAGTCAAAGAATCTATTGGATTTGGAATAGACAAAAAGTAGGGGAATCATAGCCTAAAATATCAAGAGTGGAAGTACCTAGAAGAACCTCATCGAAGATGGTATCTCTTCTAATCAAATATTCATGTCTCTAAGGATCATAAAGATGATATGCCTTTGAGATGTAAAATATCTCATAAATATACACTTTTAGCTCTTTGTTCCTCCTTTTTTTAAGATCCTTAGGTATGCAATTCCATGTTGAAGATCTAAATATACAAAACATAGGAATATTTGGCTTATCCCTTGATAATTTATCAAGAGGTGTCATGATCTAGTCCCTTGGCATGAATCATATAGTGATCCATTTTCATGATTACCCTATTTTTATTTTTGCTACATCATTTTGTTTAGGAGTATATTGAACAATCCTTTGATGTGATATTCCATAGGTGGCCAAGAAATAATGGAATGGATGACTGAAATATTCACCAACCCCTTATACTCTTAAATACTTGATCCTTTATCTAACTAGTTTTCAATAAGATTCTTGAAATTTTTGCACCTATCAAACACTTCATCGTTATAACATATTGTCTATATCCACACAAATCTAGAAAAGTCATCATTAAAAATGAAGTACCTATTTCTTGAAAGAGAAGGTGTACCATAGGTTCAAAAATATCACTATGAATGATATCCAAAGGGTGATATGCCCTTTTGATAACTCCTTTTAGAAAGGTCTCCCTATGTTGCTTTCTCATAATGCATCCCTCATATACATAAGTTGAAGGAGATATGCATAGAAGCCCAATAGCCATCTCATGCTGACTCATGTATCATAAGGAACCATAACTGAGATGTCAAAGTCTATGATGTGAGTTCAGACTCTCATCAACAACATGCATTATCATTGTAATAAAATTCTTCTTACTATAGTGGGAAGAAGAAAGAGTGGGTCTTTCACCTATATTATACATATGATTAGATTCATCACAATATCTAGAAGCAACAATCCTAAACCTATTATCTATATCCTTAATCACCCATATAGCAGACTATAATTAAGTTTTTTTATCTATGTGACTAACGCAGTAAATAGACAAAATGTTAGGACCAACATTATGAACATGAATTACCTCATAAAATGATAAAGATCCAATCATGATGTCTCCACTTCCATCTACTTCCAATGAAGAGCCATATTCAATTATAACACATTCTCCTACACGAGTCTTATTATAGCATTAAAGTAGGCACTTATACTTTTTCATTTCTTGTTGTCCTTGAATCAACTATCCACTCACTCAAGGAGGTAAATATTCAATATGTAGAATGGAATAAAATATGAGCCTTTAGGGTTTTCCTTCAAATACTTCCTTACTTTGAAATAGAATAGATCAACATCAACACCCCATTTCTTGCTACTTCTTATCACTTCTTGATCCGAAGCTCACAAAATTTTTGCCTTATGTCATTTTTTACAAAACTCATAGGTAGGTTTATTGAAGGGCTTATTTTATTAATTCTAATTCCATTTGGCATTCTTGTCATTATTATTTTTACCATAGATTCTTTTGGATGTACCTAATTAAAAATAGAATTGCCCTTATGTCTATTTCTCCTAGCTTGATGATGTAAGAAATATTTAAATACCTCATCAATAGGTAGTGTAGGCGATTATAGGAAGTACACATGCAAAGTTTTGAGGACCATAACTATGTTATATATTTTTGACACATTGTTGAATATAATTATAGTGATTTTTTACTATACACAAAAGATGTACCATTTTAAATGACAAGAAGAGAAAGTTGAAGCTACAAACAAATGCAGATGAAATTTTTGATCGAAAAGTTTTAAGAATTGAAATGAAAAAGTCCCAAAAGGTACAAGAAGTCTAAAATATAAAAGTCAAATATTTAGTTGAGTTCTAATCAAATATGAAAGGCCAAGGTTTTGATGTGTGAAATTCTACGGTCATGTGGTAAAGAGTCTCGAGGTCAGGATATGGCAAAATACTTGAAGTCAGATGGTGAGGAAAATTTTGAAGGATAAAACCATTTCAAAAATTTAGGGGACCAAATTTTCTTTTGGAGCTCTTTCCCCCAAACCATTGCATGAAGGGTAATTGGCCCCCATACTCCTAGTCGAGGTCATGATCCTATACCCTGCACATTATGCTAAGGTGTACAATATTATAGGGAATATAGTCATTTCCTACAAAAAATATGGTGTATCTCTTGGAAAAGACAACAAAAACATGGAAAAAATAGTAGAAGCACCCCCTAAATATAAAGATTTGAATATAAAAATCTTCTACCCCTAGATTAAAAAAATCTTGAAAAAGAGGATAGATGGAAATAATGGTGGTAGTTGCTCATCCAAAGACTCAAAACCATTTGAAATTTATGATTCCAGATCCAGAGACCTTAGGGAGACCAATAATTTAAATGAAGATATGACTTGGCACCCAAAATAATAGTCATCTTGAAATATCTACATGAATTTTGGAGGGAAACTCTCCTCGTAATCTATAAATAGTATTATTTTTAGCATTGTAAAGGAAGGCAAGTTTGTATAAGCATTAGCAAGTTTGTATAAGCTTTCCCTTCATTTCTCTTTGTATAGTAGTACACATATTTTTGAGTGGTCTTACAGGCAGCCTTTGCTTCTAGAATTATTCTTTGTAATACTTTCTACATGCATATACATACATACATATAGATATATATATACTAGAGGTCTACATGTGTACTTTGGGTCCATCTCTAGATATCATACCTTGACCCATATCTTTTATGTGTGTGTGCTTGTATTTTTATATTTTTATGCTTATATATATTAAGGAGAGGAAGTGTTCATGTTGGCATATTGCGGTTAGAGCTATTATGCAAGGAATCTTATTTGATCTTTGGGACATCATCAACTTATTATCTTAAGTTTTTTATTCCTGCTTATTTTTTATTTCTTTAACTCTTTTTCCCCTAGCTATTAGATTAGGAAAAGTGCACTCGGGATCACATCTTTTAAAGGATCTAATATTTGTCAAAATATCAAAGGCCCCTAACTAATTTGAACCCTGTGCTTTTAGGACTGACCGTACTATGTTGCTCTGCATGAGATATGATCTATCCCATCCATATGGTCCACACCATGCCTGATATCTAGGATAATTAGAAAGGACAAAAATAATATTGATTAACTTTGTATTCCCTTATTTCTCCAATGCCTCATGTCTTTCCCTTCTTTCTTTAGATAGTCCTATTGAGTTTGGATATCCTCTTTGTAGCCATGGAATTTTGACTCACCTCAAAATCCTAGTCCCTCTAACAATGGGACTCCCCTAAACAACATAGCTTCCCTCCCTTAGCCATCCACCTCAATTTTCATACTCCTTAAAATCTATTTCTATATTTTTCCCTTTTTTTAGAAAATTTGGATGACCGAATTAAATTTGGATGTCCGAATTTGTGCAAATAAAATGTGTACCTAAATTAGTTAGCGGATCATTTGGATTTACCTCTAATCTAGAAAAAACCATATTCCTAGTGAATTCAGAACCGTTCGAATTCGCCCAGATTGGGAAATTTCCTAATTTCCCCTAACAACCCCCACCCATCTTCGTCCTCCTTGATTTTTATTCGATCTACTCTGGTTATTAAAATTTGTAGGCTATCTTCAGAGGAAACTAATGGTGATTTTTATAGGATATTGGAGTGAAGAAAATATTTTCATGTCTTGCTACATATTTTGAGGGAAGATATTACCATCCTATCACCATTCCAATGGTCATATGAAATGACAATTGGAATGGTCAATCCATATGCTTTGATCTAATGTCTTGATTTTATCATTTTGCATTATTAGATTATAGTTTTATTTATCTTTAATGAATTCAAAAGTTTCAAAATATTTTTGAATTTGTTCTGTAAGTTTCGAATTTGCATGAATATACCTAAGAAATAAATTTCCTATCTTGTGATAATCTTGATAATGGGTACTCTTAATCCTAACATCCCTTGAGTGATATTTAGCACAGATCTATCAAATTATAGGTTTTAAATGAATTCTAAAACTATTTTGATTGTCTAAATTCGCTAAAGGATTTTTGAAATTGCTCTACGACTTTCTAAATTTGACCATTGCAGATTTGAACGAATTCAAAAAATACCAAGATATTTTCAAATTCGCTAAAAGCGTTCGAATTCGTGCAAACACATACTGAGGGTAGAATCTTGGTCTTAGGTTCATTATGGTATTTCAAACTATGTTTTTGTTATCCTAGTAATTATTACTTACTGCATTCCATACTATTTCATTGTTTTCTTATTGAATACATATGTTTACATTAGATCTATAAAATCGATCATTGTGTTTATAATTTATTGAAATAACCAAGGGGATATAACTGCCACATCATTGAGGATCAAACTTGCAGTGGCTTAAGTAGATCCCTCACCACTAATTATAATTTTTAGTGTCTCATTTGTGAAACTACAGGTTTTAAACGAATTTGGATAGTTGTAGAATATTTTTGAATTCGCTTTCTGAGATCCGAATCTGCTCTATGTTTCCAAATTTGCTCTGACAAATCCGAATTCACCTAAGATCAACCATCCAAATCAGGTAAGGGTTTGATTTCTATTTCCTTTTGGTTTTTCATATTTCAATTTTTTAGTTTCCTGTATTTAAGCAATTTTTATAAAAGAAAATAAAAAAGAAAAGAAAAAGAAAGAAAAGACAAAAACATAAATTTAGTTGCATTGCTTTTGCATCAATTGTATTAGTTGGAAAACACAAATATATATATATATATATATATATATATATATATATATATATATATATATATATATATATATATATACATACATAATAGCATAGAATTTACCTTTTTATTTTAGTATCCACAATAATCATTGCATTGTAGTTAAATTTATAAGCTTTTTAGTTAAACTATATACTACTGCTTTCATGGAAAATTGAAATGCATATCCAACTCTAGGTGTATGCTTGAAATAACACATCAAACTCTCACCCTACCTAGGTGTGGAAACCACCAAAAAGTGTTTCCTGGTGACCCCTACCTAATTCATCGACAAACACCAAGGAGGGCACAACTCAAGTGCTTCTCGTCTGAGGTGTAGGCACTTTATTTTCCCTTCCTCTTTTAGGCACAAATTCATTAGCCTGAAAGAAAGGGGTGCAAAAATTTTGGGTCTACATTCTTACAATTACTTGAATTGACTAATGTATTCATCAATGGTGTCAAATGAGTCCATGGATAAGGTTGTAATATCTACCTCTAATTTTTTTATTTGAGTGGAATCAGTCCAATAATATAGTCCCTAAAAGTAATCAAGAAATGCCTTGGGATGTTAGCATATAACATGTTATTAGAGCATGTTATATTACATTATTAAGCTAGGTAAAATAGCGCATCTAGGTGTTCTCCAATTTGGGTAGTTATTCAACTTATTTGGTGGTTCCTTAACCATATTAGAACCGCATTCCATTGTATTTAATTCAACTTCTTTGCAATATCAAGTTACTGCTTCGATTTTGTAGACACCTAAAAGTCACACATTGCTATTTCTGCATATCTTTAGGTGATTCCAGACATACCTAGGATATTGCAGACTATTATATACTACTGTAGTCATGCCTAGACATGCGTAGACACACATAGAAATGCGTAGACTTCCATAAGTTCACCATAGTAACGTGTAGACTTCCACAAATGGATTTTGGGTCCAAAACCCCAATAAGCCCTCAAAACTACACTTTATGCATCAATATACCTTCAGACGGTAACCCGAGGTGATGCATAGCCCATTTACACTCAATTGACACCCCCATAGGGTATTAATTTGCAAAATAAATTAAAATTCAATTATCAAATTCTATTTTAATGTTAACTTTGCTTAAGCCCCTTTTTAGGGCAAAATTGGATTAATTAACTCTTAATTCATAATTAGTGTTAATAAAATCCTCCCACATGTGCCAATTTAGGGTTTCCTAGGGTTTTCTTTTAATCTTCCCCTAAACATGCTTAAGGCCTAATTAGGATTAGCACTAATCCTTCCTCACACATGTGTGAGGATAGGATATTTCCTACTTAGAATGAGATGTTGCCACATAGCATCTATTAACCTAACCCTAGTCATAATCAAACCTAGGTTTAGTCTATCTAATCCCCCCTGCACCTTGTATTTGCCTATAAATAATGGGTCCCAAACCCCTAATTAAGTTTGATTCCCAAATTCAACAAAGTACTGTTACTCTACAGAAATGGAAAGCCAATAGCACAAAGTCCATTCCTAAAGCATACAGATGGATTCTCACAGCATACAGAGGCACCCTATCCACCTTAGGATTGATTCACCAAAGAGATTTCACCAGAAAAGCATCACAACTCAATTCACAACCTGCCCTACGAATTCGGCCCCAATTAGTGACCCGGGTTGTGAATTGCATCTGCAAGACCCAAATAACTCTAGATTTGGGAGGTAAGCTCTATTTTAGGATGCTATTATATTTTGCATATTTCATTTTAGTTTCAATTACAGTTTTACATTCGTTTTTATCTTCCTAAATATGGGGCCTGACTAAGGCAAGTCCCCCAACTTATTGACCCTTTATTGCAAGTTTCTTTTAGGTTATGCAATAGATTTGAAGGAAAGGAACACCAAAAAACAACAACCCAATGGTGGCCTACATACATCAAAGCCCACCTACACTGAGGGATGCTAGAAGAAGACATCAGATTGATTATAACCTTGTTAGGAATAGATATGGATAAAGGGCATCAAGACCCTCTTGTAACACATGCTCATTAATATCAATGGAATACAATTTCTCTATTTAATGCATCATTTATGTTTGTTTTAAATTATCAAATGTCATTTTCTACCCATTTCATTCTGGCACGCTCGGTGGGACCCCCACAACGGATAGTGCTAGATTCACTTTTCTTGTAAATCTGACATTATCTTCTATTTTTGTGTTTTGCAGGTACCAAAACTGTGTTTCACTAAAACCTCCAAAGTCCTGGGAATTGTCCTAGGCCAAAAAAATTCTGATTTGAAGTCTCTGCACCTGATTTACGGTCCACCCTACGATTTAGGTCAAATTCATGACCCGAGTCGTGATTTGAGCACAAACACCTCAAAAACCCCTAAATCACCTGGGGTGATATTTTCAAGGGCCAAGCAAATCCCCCTTAGCATCCAAATGCAGGTATTTTCACTTTTTATACCTTTGTTGCAAATTTTTGGAAGTATAAATGCATTAATTAGTTGAATGACCATTACTAGGCCTAGTTTTGGGTTCATTGCAAAGTAGTTAAAGCATTAGGGTTTCTAAAATTTTTAGGACCTGCAACTTTCTAGCAAGTGTATAAAATTTATTTCTCAAGTAAATTTGCATTTTCTTTTGTCTTTACATATAGCATAAGCCTAAGTTGTTCTTCCTTCGTTCATAGCTTACATTGCTAAAAGGAATTTTACATTCCAAAGTGAAATTAGGGTTTCTAATCCCCTCTTATATTTTTGAAAGTATTTTTACATTCTGAAAGTGCAAGTTAAGGTTTCATAATCCCTTTTACTCCATACACATTTGGATTGCATGTTTCTATGTTTTGCAAAGTAGATTAGTTTGCTTCACAAAGGCATTTAGGCTAGCTCATTTCTTTGCAAATATTGTAATCCATCTAATAATTTTCTTTCAAAAAGGCATTAGGATTAGTTTTCTTTTGAAAAGGCAAGTAGTTAGTTTCTTATCTTGTAAACATCGTTAGAAAAACACAAACCCACACACATTCACGTGGTACTTAAACAAGTGGTGAGATTGGATTTCATCCCCAATCCATCACTTGAGACTGGTGCCAGTGGAGTTTTACCCTCCACCAAATCTCAACCCCCTAGACACCTAGTAGCCCCATAGGAGCGGTTTTCTAGATTTCATCACCAAAAAATCCCCCACTTTTGTGATTGGGCCTTGGATTTCATCACCAGTGGTTACCTGCGGAGTGGGACAGGATTAGCGCCTTCATCCACAAGGCTTGTATAATTTATGGAATTGGTAACTATCGTTCTTGACTAAGCCCACCCGAGGATGAAGCGAAAGCATGAGTATGCCGGTAGCAGGTCTCAGACAATGCCACCTATTCTCGTGAGAGGATATTTCAAACTTGCTTCAGCATAGTGAGTTCCACCCCTTTAGGATACCATTTTACTATGCCTTCCATATAGGTCACCATTCACACGTTGCGGTACCATTCTATCTTGTGCATATTTGGGTGTTGCAGGAGGTTTATTATTGATGAAATTCTCAATTTGCTAGAGTATTCACTCCATTACCTATGATTCTACATAGGGAGTATCAACATTATAACACACAAAATGAACATAACACTTTATTTTCTCAATATTTAGAATTGATTCTGGTCTACCATTGTTTGCATGATTATAGACCGATATCAACACATCGTACTATATATTGTTTTTCTACACACAACATGTCACTTATTTTACACTCATAGTAGACACACTTGAGTCTACATCACACAGGGTTTATTCTCAAAAACCCCTTTGACACATGCCACTATGCATGTGGTCACCCGTAGTAGAGCGGGTGAGAAATCACGCTCTATGTAGGAATGGCATCCCCCTTCCTCTAGTAAGTATACTATTACTCCTTCGATCATGAAGGAGAGGATTATAGATACATCTAATTCATGCATAGAATATGATGCACAATTCACACACATGTTACCTCATGTCGAGATGTAAACTTTGAGTGAAATTCTCGCTACTTCACTTGTAGAGGATTAACTACTCTTTATAGCCCCATCCTCATCTAATCCCTCGACCACGTTCTGTGACCATGTAATCTACATGGCAGCAGGATAGTCTCCTTTAGCCTTCATCGTATATGAGGAGGTCATGCCTACATCACCCACCTTTGCACACCCCTTTTTCCATAATCTATCTCAATACCTATTTGAGAATGATTCCTCCCTTATAAACTATACCCGTCCTAAGGTCACATCATTCACCCCTACCATAGGAATGGTGTCGGACCCATCCTCATCAACTATAGGAAGATATAATCCATCCTTCCAAACTATACAACAGATCCCTACCCAGCAGGAACCACAAGCATTCCCACAAACCTCACGCCCATATTCCTCATAAGAGTACCAACCATCCTCTTCTTAAGATTTGTTCTTCACCATATCTGAGGGTACCTCCCAAAAACCTCTTTAGGAACAAGATATGCAAACACAAGTGGGAGTATACACTTACACTTTCCCTCAACCCAAGCTTCTACCTCGACAACTTGTCCCACCTTTTTAGCAACATTCCTGCCTATCTCACAGGTATCCAGAGTGCATGACACCCAAACCTTGGAGCCACCTTTGCCTATGAAAATATTTAGGATACAACCACCTATGCCTTTTAAGGCTCCCACTACCCATATCCATCCTACCTATGGACTGACACCAGTAGCGTATGTACCTACTCAACCAAATTATTCTACACAATTTAGCTTTCCTACTTCCTACCCTCTAGGGTAGAGATAGATCTCGTATTTTGATACCTCATCTCGACCACCCCTAGCACCAGTAGCACTGACACCTACACCACCACTAGCTACACCTAGCTTCTTTACACCTCCTCTAGTTTGGTCATTGCCACCCATGGTCCAACTAGTACAGCAGGATCCAAATCAACAAGTACTCATGCCACAACCGCATGTTGCTTAGTCACAGTATTATTATCCTCAATAGACACCTACAACACAACCTAGTGTGCTTATAGACACGACAACAAATGTCACCCAATACCCACCTTATCATGATTAGGAACAACAGTATTCCCCATAGTATTATGAAGAACAACAATACCAATACCCACCACATCCATAGGGTCAGCCTACCATAGCTCAACCCTTGACTCCTATGACACCAAAACTTCAACTCTTGCGAGATGAAGTCAAAATGTTGAACCTATGCACCTCTAGCTACAGGCCACAAAAGCCTTGCTATGATGAACTGTGCAATGAGCCAGTACATCCATCAGTCCCTATCCTTCCTTATCCCTATCACTTCGAAATACTAAAATTCGATAAGTATAAAGGTAAGGAATATCCCAGAGAACATGTGAGCAACTACCGCTTGTCCTGTTACCAAATTCATAGTTGTAACCCTCTTATGTTGCATACCTTCTCCCTATCCCTCCCTAGGCTAGCATTAGATTGGTACAACATGTTACCACACCATAGCCTATACACCTTTGAAAATATGACCAATTCCTTCTTAGAGCACTTTTCCATCAACATCAAGAAAAAGACCACATTTTTTGATGTCTATGCCTTACGATAGATGGATGACGAACCCATCACTAAGTTTGTTTCCATATGGAGAGCGATTATTCATGATCTTGCCCATAGCCTCCCTACCTCAGAGCTTGTGACACTCTTTTCCAATAGCTACCACAAACACATTTCCACATCCCTCCAACTTCATCAAAGTTGTACTTTTAAAGATGCTCTATCACAAGCAAAAGTGATCAAAGATATCAAGGTGCAATCTAGGAAGATTAAGTTGAGAGCTAAAACCAACTATAACTCCAACTTTCGATTCAATAGAACCGCACCGAATCAACCTTACCCATGACCACAATAGACCAATCAAGTCGTAGCTGCTACTATAGCATTAGTACTGACTCCTCCATCCTATACACTACAATCGCAAGTGCTCCAAGCTAATGTGCCTACCCCACCTTGACCATAGCAATATAATAGAATGTGCCCATAGTGTCCACCGTATAACTTTACACCTTTATTTGAACCATTACCAACCCTGTTCCATAGATTGTATGAGGGTAACCATCTTGTTCTATCCGACATTCACCCATTGGATCCAAATGAACTTAAATATTGTGACTACAATGAGCAGTTATTTTATCCCTTTCATAGGAAACATGGCCATAATATCGATTCATATTGCTCCTTTTGGGGGCAAGTTCAAGACCTAATCAATAGGGGTATTATTCAGGTAGCAAACCCTTTAGCCCCGCAAAATTAAAACCTAGGGATTTTCCAAAATCCTCTACTAGATCACAGAGTACCCAATCCCCCTAGACCTCCAAATAATACTCTAGTACCCCCTCACCAAGTCAACAATGTCTAGCGTGATCCTCCACAATGTGGAGTAGTAGGCATGATCAACCTTATTACGAGAAACCAATGGTACCCTTCACCCTAGACAACACCTATTGTTTCTCCCCCTATCCAGTTTACATCCTTGCAAGCATCCCAAAGGCTGAACGCCATACCGCCACCACCTTAAAATATGATTACCATATGTGGTAGTCTAACCCATCAGCTACACAATGCCCCCGTGTAGCTATCCATATTCGACCTCCTACAACAATCTCAACCCCATTGTGAGGCATTGAATGACATCCTACATTCCATTGACTTGGAGACACATGACACAAATAATTTTTTCAATTTCATAGGGAACATCCCATGATGCATTCAACCATAAATTAGCTTTCATGACCATGATATAATGAAACTCGTTGGTGAAGGAGACGATCCTCCCCTCCATATACAAGCTAATATCAATGATATTACCTACAAGCGGGTACTCATTGACATGGGCTCATCCATCAGTATCATATCCACAGTAGCATTACATCACCTACATCTCCCTCCAACATATTTTACCATACCTTCCCTAGACCTGCGTGCTTTTGATGGTTCCATGAGACCTACCATAGGATACATAGTGCTGGCCATTCACGTGGGCATCCGTATGATTCTCATCCTCTTCCACATCATTCAAGGATAAATGCAATACAATATTCTGCTTGGTTGCCCTTGGATCAGATACATGTAGTGTGTCCCATCTTCATTGAATCATTGCCTCAAGTATGTCCATAATGGACTTGTTCATTGTGTCCCAACCGATGGAGATATCTTTAAGTTTTATAATGTCACAGACATTCCCCTTGCACCTTCATTCTCATCTTCTCAACTATTCCCTGTATCTTCTCACCAGTCAGTAGGATCATTAGTATTTTCTCCAATTTCCACCCCAACATCCCAGTGTTCATCAACAATACAAGCCTTGATATCTACACCATTAGCATCACATACTAGGGAACCTAAAACTGATACTATGCATTCTCCACCACCATTTTCATGGCCTCCATAACCCTCTCAATCTATACCATTCCAATTTCCACCCGCGGTGTCACAACCATCATTGCCACCCATTACACAACCGACTACATTACCTTCTTCACCCTCGCATATGGAAGTCCTTATCCTTCCTACACCACAGACACTACCTCTTACCTTCTGACAAAAACCTATGACATTCACATCTCCATGCATCCCTGCACATGCACCGATGCCATCCCATACATAGAAAAAATAACCTGTTCAACCCACAACAACCAAACATCATGAACCTAAATAAAAAACATCCAGCTTGGATGAACCTTCGCACCCTTCAGCTGCCACCATTAGGGAATCCTAACTCTCTCCTTCCTCATCTAACTCGGATATGCCACCCCAATCGCCAGAGTGTACCACACCATGCATATCCATTTTCATGACAAACAATGGCCTATGAGACTATAATGTATGTGATTCCCGTGTGTGTGACACCCCTCTCCAATATACCCAAGATTTTGGCCATCCCTTAGCCTCTGTATTGACTATTGGAACTATCATACAGTTAGGAAGTCCCGAAAACCATACCAACTTTGTGTATGTAGGACTAGACTCTTCAATCCCCTCATAAAATTCTTCACCAGCACAAAATAGCTCTGGTGATGCAATTACACACCTAGCTAACCCTCAATTTGCCTTGCGCTACCTACAGTGCTTTCGTTGGCATGGTTTTGGATTAGGTCATTATGAGCAAGGGCTATGTACACCCATTAACCCTCATGTCCGCTCAGCTACCGACAAAACTAGTCTAGGTTATTGCCTAACCACCGCCTATACATTAGAAGATTAGATACAAGATCTATCCTTACATCCTCCCTCGTGCCCAACACACACCTTGGAAGAGTACATTTACATGGACATGATAGAAGACACACCTTCGCCCACATCAACCATCACCACCCCTACAATTTCTTCCAAGAATCTCCTATGCCCGATACCTCTTTGTTCTGTGATATTCAATGATTGGCAAAACCCTTTGCTACTTTATCTCTAGCTACACCACCAATAGAGTCAGACGCACTCCTGCATGATCCACCACCTATAGAGCCAGACCCGGTGCCATCTGATCTGCCATCGATATGCCTGCTAGTATTCCTGCCTATACATAAGCAATTACAAAGAGAAGTCTCTCATCCTTGTTCACCATCGGTCGTCCTACGGCCTCCCGTGAGCCTTTTAGGATGTGTAAACCTATACAAATTCCATCATAATATTCTACCCCATCTACTTCACCTACAACATCGATTAACATGGTTGAGTTAGATTTACGTTCTCCCCTCCGTTACAACCACCAGCAAATTCGAGATGACACCCTAAACTCAAACTTTATCAATCTCACACAATTTCACACATACCAGCACCTGGAGACTTTCTTCTCTCTCCTCACATCTTATGAATAGAAAATACCCCTTTCTCATCCATGTCACACCAAATCCCTCAAGTCCATCACACAGGCATTTACGTAGATGATGAATTCAAGTTCAGCGAGGCCATAGATGACTTCAATCTCATCCCTATCCCTGAATAGTTGTACGATGGATATCGCATGCTCATCGAGGACACGATCGATGTAGACATAGGTGATGATCCAAAAAATTCACACATTCTTAAATTAGCCACTAGCCTCTCACTCGAGGAGCACATCGCCTTCACGAACTTCCTACGCAAGTATATAAAAGTGTTTGCATGGTCTTACAAAGACATGTCGGGACTTGACCCTACTGTGGTAGTGCATAATCTTATACTAGATCCCAATGCCAAACCAGTAAGACAAAAGTTGTGATGCATGCATCCAACTATCGCATTGATAGTAAAATTTGAGCTCCAAAAGCTCCTAGATGTTGATTTTATAATACCCATCGACTATCCCAAGTGGGTATCCAACATGGTCCCTGTCCCCAAACCATCTAGTGATGTTCGTATGTGCACACACTTTCATGACCTAAACAAAGCTTTTCCCAAAGACAACTTCCCTCTGATCAACATTGACTCCCTTGTTGACTCCATCGCAAGTCACGAGATGATTTCCCTCATGTATGAATTTTTTGGATACAATCAAATTCGGATCAACCCAGCTGATCAACACAACTTCCTTCACAACACCCTGGGAAAATTTTTGCTACAAGGTCATGCCCTTTGGGCTTAAAAACATTAGGGCAACCTATCAACTAGCCATGACCTACATATTTCACAACCTAATACACAAAAATGTGGAATACTATGTAGATGACCTCATAGCCAAATCAAAGAAACGTGCTGATCATCTCGAAGATATCCGTCAGAATTTTGATCAACTGCTAGAACACAATGTGCACCTCAATCCAAAAAAGTGGGTGTTCGATGTTACATCTGGAAAGATACTAGGATTCATTGTCTTCCAATGAGGTATTGAAGTAGATCCTAGTAAGGTGAAAATGATCATCGAGATGCCTCCTCCTACCACCTTAAAGCAATTACACAGCCTACACGGCAAGATTACCTCTATTCACAAATTTATAGCACAATTTTCAAACAAATGCCAACCATTCAATCATATCCTACAAAAAGAAGTACACTTTAAATGGGATGAAAAATGTCAAGCCATATTTTATGCCATCAAAACCTACCTCACGTCATCGCTGGTTATGTCACCACCGCATCCACAATTACCACTGAATCTATACATCATTGCCATAGAACTTGTTCTAGGTACACTCCTAGCTCAAAAGAACGCTCTCGACAAAGAGCATGCTATCTACTACATCAGTCGCATGCTAGTTAGTTACGAAATTAGTTATGGGTACATGGAGAAGCTATGCCTAGCAGTAGTATTCGCCACCCAAAAGCTAAGACATTACATGTTAAACCACACAAATTTTGTCATAACTCGAGACAATTCCCTACTGTATATGATGAATAAAAGTTATCACAACTCTCGCACAACTAAATGGATTATGCTCCTAACCGAGTTTGACCTAGAATTTGTACTTCAAAAGTCCATCAAAGGGAAATTCATTGCTGACCAACTGTCTGAAGCCCCTATAACTAACAACTAACCCCTACTCATCCAAATCCCCAATGACTATCTTTCACATAATCAAATACAAGGATTACATCGAATCAAAATTCATGGCTGACCTCACCATATTCTTTGGCGTGTCCAAGTGTCTCCACGTTGGGGGTACAGGTATTATTTTCTTTACACCAGAAGGAGAACCACTCCCATTTTCATTCAAACTTGATTTTACCTGTACCAATAACAACGTAGAGTACGAAGCCCTAATCCTAGGACTAAAACAAGCCTATGCTATGCACATCAAACACCTCCATATCATATGTGATTCACTTTTGATAGTCAATCAAGTGCAAGAAATTTGGCTATGCAATTGCCTAGTCCTCCAGCAATATAAGATCACCCAACAACTCCTATTCCAATTCGAATGGTATTACCTCAAAGCCGCACCGCACTTATCTAACCATTTTGTAGACACCATGGCCTCCTTAGGGTCCCTTATCCCACAAAATCCAATATTTAGCACAACATCTGTATCCATTCATATGCTTACACAATATACTATATCACCCACACCTCCCACAGACGATGGTGGTGTATATGTGGTAAACATCGAACCTCACAACCTATGGTTCTCATAGATCAAGGAATACATCAAACTAGGCTTCCTATCATGTGATTTGCCCCACACTCAGTGTCAAACCTTTAAAAAAAGAGTGATCTGCTACACCTTGCTAGGGGACATCCTTTACCACTGTAGCTATGACAGTATACTCTTGCATTGCCTAGAATCGTAAGAATCACAATAGGTTGTACAAGAAATCCATGATGGAACTTGTGGTGGCCATTTTAGTGGCATGGTGATTACCAAACACATTCTCCTAATGGGAAACTACTAGCCTCAAATGGAGCAAGACTGTTGCGAGTATGTCAAACATTGCATCAAATGCCAACAACATGCCAACTTAACGTATTTACCATCCCAAGCAATTCAACCAATCCAATCCATGTGGCCCTTCTCCCAATGGGACCTAGATCTAATTGGAAAAATTACACCTGCATACTCTAACAATCATAAATTTATCATTACAACAAAAGAATATTTTACAAAGTGGGTCGAAGCCATCCCACTGGTCCAAACTATAGAAGCCAAAATTGGAACATTCATCATGGAGAATATCATATGCCGCTTTGGAATTTCCTTCGAAATTATTTCAGATAATGGAAAATATTTCAAAAAAAAAACTATCTGAGCCCTATGTAATAGATTTCACATACATCATAGCTTTTCAACCCCGTATTACCCTCAAGGAAATGGCCAGGCAGAAGCTACTAATAAAACCATCTATTCTATTCTTTGTAAAACGATAGCAGAATCTCACCGGGACTGGCATAATCAAATGCCCTTAGCCCAGTGGGACTATCATATGAGCATTCATACTCCCACTAGGGCAACACCTTTTTCACTTGTCTACAGAGCAAAAGCTATCATGCCCCTCAAGCTAGAGATACCCTCTTTATGGATATCCATGAAATATTTCATTGACGATGACACTACTCACCAAGATCGTCTAGATCAACTAACACTCCTCGATGAACGTTGCATCCATGCCATCAAGCACACACAAGTATATCAATATTAACTTCACCATGCCTACAATAGTAAGGTACATCAGTGCAAATATCAAATTGATGACTTGGTTCTCAAAGAGAACCAGCAAATCACAAGTCATCCTTGCCAGTAGTGCGATAAATTTACCCCAAATTGGTTGGGTCTATTTATTATCACACACAAATACGATTCAAAAGCATATCATTTCGAAAATATGGAAGGCCTTAATGATCCTGAACCCATCAACATCCTGCATCTTTGTGCTTTTAATGAATGATTCATAAATACAATCACCATCACAAGTGTCACATGGTATTAGAAATAAATCATTACGCACATCACCGTATGAATCTATTATTTCTACTTATTATTTCTCTATACATGTACATTTCACATTTTTGTCATTTTTATGCTTGGGGTATTCGTTTTTCCTTTTGCAGTATTCATGTCATCAGTAGGAAAGAACTACAACGACTTCACCTACTACCATGCAGGACCATCTGTAGCCACAACAAAAGCCCATTACACTGGCTGATATCGCCTGACCACCAACCACCCTTCATACCAGGTGCTCCTCGCACTCATCCCTTTTAGGTCATCACACTTCATATCGACACCATTCCCCTCACCAGTGAGGTTCGTCCTATTCACCACACTTTGGTGATAGCCATATCACCATGTCCTCTTTTGATGACAAAGAGGAATCCAACCAACCGCAAGCACAAGGATCATCCTCCCACACCTCATAGGATATTATCACCCACCTAATAGGGAATACACACCTCATCAACCTCACCCTACATTTCTACCTGCTCCCATTCCCAATGGTGAGTCTACCTACGCCTAGGCTCAGCAAGCCTGCGTGGCCCAAGCTACTCAATCTAGTTGCACAAACATCCCTCTTTCTCATTCACGTCATCACCCAAGGCCATCACCTATGCCACTGGTACTCAAGACACCACATTCACCACTATGAGGCTTACCGCCCAAAAAAATCTTACAATCATCACAGTTGTTTCATTTTGCTGCTTCCTCATCGTAGTCCTATCATTTTTCTACCACGCATCGAGCTATTCCATTTGTCTTGGAATCCCGATCACCCCCTTCTCCAATACCATCATCTCCATACCATGATATACAACATCTCATCTCCCGTATCGAAGCTCTAGAGTTGCATATGAGCCATTACCATTGCCACGTTCACCCACAATAGTATTCCATGACCCATCCATCTTCGCCACCATGCAGATCCCTTCCTCGACCATAGACTCGACCCATGCTGGAACCCAGACCCATACCTCCATTATTGGATCATCTTTCACTCAGACCTCGCTCACCTCCATCAGAGCCATACGTCTATCCTATGCCTATTCCACATATGCCACTTTTCAAAATATTCCATCATATCATGCACCAGGGGGTCTTATTTACCTACCCGATATTCGACCTACTGACCCCTCGCATCCTAAATCACATAATTACAATGAGAATCAATTTTGCATCTATCATCACCAGCCAGGTCACGATATCAAAGAATGTAGATCATTCAAAACCCTAGTGCACAACATGTTGCACAACAAGCGTACCCCATAACCAGAGCATTCTTTTCCATTTAGCCGACTTGTCAGTCCTTCACGCCGTGTCACTCCCAGGACTTTACCACCCCGTAGTACCCTAACAGCGCCCACCCACTATATTCATAATATTGCCAACTATGGCTCTAGCCGCAACTCTAGCCATGTTATCACTTCACCATCCCACTTCTGCCCAGATCTATGCTATTTTTCTTGATAGTAGTGTTAGTTACTCGTCTTCTTCTATCTCATTCTTCTACTTCTTACATACATTGATTTATTTCTTCTCTTCTATCATTACCAACTATTGGTGATACCCTTATCTTGATTGGTCACCAAAGCTTGTTTCTTCTCACTTCTTCCACTTGTACATTCCATTTTTACATCTTGTTTCTTCTTGGCGACTATTACATACACTTATACAGCTCACAAGCTTATACATCTACTACACATACACACCCCACACGTTGGGGAAACCATGATCATAGCATTGCGCTTTTTTTTGTCATCATTACACACCTCACTTATCTGTAAATAGGTTCTTCTAAAAATTCTCTTCCTAAACAACATAACTTTCTTCTTGTAAATATCACATTCCTCCACTTGCATCACTTATAGTTACATGCATTGCACATATCCATATGCTTTATAGTTAAAATTTTAATTCATGTTTGTACATTCTTCCCCAAAATGTGCCTCAGCAGGAATAATACATGCACTTATTAATATCACCACCTGGATGTCCATTCCCCATTTTTCAGGATTAGGGTATACAAAGGTGTCGTGTTTAATTTTGACTACTCTGTAGTTTAGGAAATCAAGTGTCACTTGGAGCTACTGAGTCTTGTACATTCTTCCTATGGTCTTTTAGGTTGTTTCAAATTCTCTCATGAATCACTCACAACAGGTTACACATTAACAATTTTAAGCCTAGGAAAAAGGACATCTTGAGTAGATATTGCCATCTAGCGAACGATATCCCTTGTTCATCCTATCGCCTGCATGGTCAACATACGACCTAGGGATAAAAAAAGGGATCAAGCATAATAAAAATGCAAGAACAAAGCATAAAACAAACACCAATGCTCTTAGAATAGATGAAAAAAAATCATAGAATAGCAAAAGGAAAAAAATAAGAGAAAATAAAAGAAATGAAAAGAGCACTACCACAATCATATAGGTCAACACTAGAATAGGGGTAGAAAACAAAAGGAAACACCTCTTGATATCACACATGTTATGCTTATCACCTTTGGTCCTTAGGTTCAATATAACACTATGGAATAATTCCAAAAACCTACCTACCAGTGGAATAATATTACAGGTGACAACACATCTCTTACATTAGCATCTCGCTTTTGTAGAAATCATTGTTGTGGATGGATGAGCTAGCTAGTACGGTAGCATCTACAATGGGTTAATCCTACCTCCCTCAAAATGGATAAATGAACATTACACATTCACACACATAGGTCCAAGACAAACTTTGAACCAACCCGATCATGTTATAATTTGCCATAAAACTTGTATAGCTAAGGGTTTTAGATTTGATTGTCATAACTATTTTAGTCAAAACCATTACACATGCCTTGCATTATCCACCAACCCTGAAATCATGGAATGGATAGCATCCATACAGGTAAATGCAATGATACAAGTGCTTCCTTGGCACATTTTAGTAAGTTCATACATGCATACATGCATCTATGTTAGATACACTTGATACACATTATAGTATTGCACTCAATCTACATGCATTTCATATCAAATTACATTCATCCCATATGCATTTAAATATCACATCATAGTATCACCATTACTATACATACATTCATTACAAAATCATATTTGATATCACATCATATCATATTGGAAATACAATCATAACACTACTCTACAATCCATTTATACCACAACACGATAATAGATCTAAACCATGTCATACATGTATATCTATTCATCAGACATATCTACAAATTGTTACGTTAATCCATGCAAACATAAAAAAGAATACATTTCAAACCATCAAAATAACACATGTATATAATAGCCAAAATCAACAAGATATATATATATATATATATATATATATATATATATCATCCATACAAAATACCTGAAGGCTACAACCTAGGATCATACCCATCATCGCCTAGCATCAAAACAAAATGCCCGTAGGCTACAATCAGTAATAGCTATCCTAGCTCCCACTAGGAATATCTTTGAGGACCTCACGTCTCACTCGCATGCCTATAGCTTGACTCGACTTTGCCCTAAACTCTGGCACTAGATCTATAGTAGACTGATCCTGAACCTCAGCCCTAGTACTTCTATGTCCCATAGTAGCCGCACTATGCTGACTCTGATGTGATGATGCCCATACCTATGACTGTGATCCAGACTGCACCATAATATTACCATAATCGGGTAGAGGGATCCCACGCACCAACAAGGTAGTCTTGCAAATCATCTTCTTAACGACCTCGACCACCAATTGATTAGTCAGAGTATCTATCGCTTGATCCTGCTTAGACATAGCAGCCCTCATCTCTACCATATATACCTCCAACTGCTAAATCTTATCATGCAACCCCTGTACATCCTCTGCAACTAACCTCTCCAAAATATCACTAGGAATTTGTTGTGTTATATCAGCAAATACCCCAATATCAATGGTATCATCGATACCACCCATACCGACCATCCTGCCTCCCTCATCCTAAGCTCCAACAGTCTCCTCCATCCCAACCTCTACACCCACATTCACCTCCTCTGCCCTCACACCCTGGGTGCTCACCGAGGCACCTATGCGATGTCGTGACCATCACAGAGAAACATCCTCCTCAACAACAATCATACTCGTTCCCCCAGCTTGAGTCATCCTACCCGTCCTCTTCTCTAGCGAAAATGCCCCAACAACATGTGCCACCCACCCATCCACCACACCTCTCCCAGGCTCCCAATACTATAGCACCCACCAAGTGTCAAACTCTAGTGTCGTCCCTGCATCCCCTACATCTAAGATATCCATAGGAGGGTCTCTCTCCTGAACCCAAGGTGGTACAACATGGCACTCTCCCCTATCTCCCTATCGCCTAAAATAGATAATAGGAGTCCCTAGAACATCCTGTCATAATCCAAACTGACATGTGCCAATTAACACCACTTGCAAACACACATGGCATTTTATTGACAAACCTGTCACATTCATACTTTTGGATCATGTTGATCTGGTCACAAAAGCACAATAGATAATCATTTCCATTCTCAAGCAACTAGTATGGCATCGTAAATATGATACAGATGCAGCAAAAACACAACATTGCATCCGCAATCATCCATTTCATTTTATTAGCATTACTTTTTATTTCTTTCCTCTTATTCTCCTTCCCTTCTTTTTTCTTCTCCTTCTTGGATATCTAGTCAATGTTGTATGGTCACGCTTCGAGCGACTACATACCTTTTATTAGATCCCATTCTTTTTCCTTCTCCTTCTTGGCTATCCAGTCAATGTTGTATGGTCACACTTCGAGTGGCTACATACCTTTGATTAGATCCCATTCTTTTTCCTTCTCCTTCTTGGCTATCCAATCAATGTTGTATGGTCACGCTTCGAGTGGCTACATACCTTTGATTAGATCCCATTCTTTTTCCTTCTCCTTCTTGGCTATCCAAGTCAATGTTGTATGGTCACGCTTCGAGCAGCTACATACCTTTTATTAGATCCCATTATTTTTCCTTCTCCTTCTTGACTATCTAGTCAATGTTGTATGGTAACGCTTTGAGCGGCTACATACCTTTGATTAGATCCCATTCTTTTTCCTTCTCCTTTCAGGATCTCCAATCAATGTTGTATGGTCATGCTTTGAGCAACTACATACCTTTTATTAGATCTCATTCTTTTATTTTCATACTAAGCAATCATATTCATCATGCAATGGTATCTTTATCAATCGTTGCATCATCAATTCACCACATTCCATTCACCTCATTGTTGATTCCTTGTTTGAGGGGGTATTCATATCCAAAGTCAGCTTTGCATGCAACCACAACTTTGAAAATCCAAAAGTGCGATTAGCGCATTTGTCTACGAATTTTTTTGCTGAAGATTATCATACGATTATAATCTCAATCCCAAACAGATATGGGTTACATCAGGAGAGTTACACGTTACTATGGAGAAATCAATCTAGCATTCATGTACGTCGAGTACACAACGGATGATACGTTTGATCAATCCTAGCACAACATTTGGAAATGGACTTTGTGACCATGCTGATATGGTCATGACTTGATGATCCAGATGTTAAACTAGCTCAAATGGTTTGACACTTGTCACCATGTTCTCATCAATCAATCAACAACAAATATTTAGTTAGGCTTTTGTCCTAATCATACTTTTGGACCACGTTGATCTAGTCGCAAAAGCAAAGCAGTCAAAATTTGCCATTCTCAAGCAAATAGTATGGCATCATAAATATCATATGGACTCAAAAAAATCACATCATTACATTCATAATCATTTTATGGGTTGTATTTAAGCACATTATTAATTCTCAATGAATTTGTCAATCCAGGGCAGTGTACAAGGCTATCTGCAAAAGGAGTGAACAAGGCTATAATTTAAGGTCAATTGGGAGCAGCAAGTCTTATTGGTGGAACTGATTGTGTGGGGGTTTTTAGGTCTCTTCTACCTCTAAATTGCATAAATTGAACTTTAATATAATTGCAAGAATGAAGACTAATTTTTTATTATAGAAATGAAACCTTAGTTGCAGTTGCAAGAATGAAATATGATTAAATTGCAGAATTAAAAACCTAGTTACAGTTGCATAATTGGAAACCTAAGTACAATTGCAAAATGAAATTCTATTTACTCTTGCAATAATGAAAACTAAAATTAAGTCCTGTCAATACTCTGTAACAAAAGGTTGTCAATCTTTTGTGCAAGAGTTGAAAACAAAAACAATAATGCAGGAAAATTGTAAAAAACTGTAAATTATTGGAAATGGAAATTACAGTAAATTGGAAAGTTGTTGGAAAGGAAAAATACTAATTAGATCTACTACTAATCACATCACAAAAGTATCTTGAACATAAAATAAATTATTACGACTGAAATGGATGTTAACTACTTCAAAATAATGAAATTGACAAGTTTCACATCTTATTCTATTGCAACAAAATCAAAACAAAACCTGTCTGTTAGTCCTCCTCCTAGGTTTGGAAGTGGCCAACCTCATTTTCTAGAAGAAGTTATGAGTTCCTCTCTCTAAATATTACTCACACTCAATAGAATGAATAGAAAAACTTGTACTTTATTGATTCAGAACATGATTACAAATCTGCTTGCTAAAACCTATTCTGAAGCGTATGCAGTCTCAATTTTCTCACTTATTCTCTATCTATATTTTCTCTACTACCATTTATACTATTATTATTATTATTCTTAGCTCAACCTAGATGGGATCTATATTTTATAGATGCCTAAAATCTAATTATAACAAAAAATATACTCTGCAAATCAATTCCTGTTATTCTGTAGTATTCCCTGGGTTTATCCTAGACGAGGATCTTTTCCATAAATTATGGCTTTGGATGACAAGGACGTCAAAGTTAGATGGGAGATATTTTTGTTTAACCTCCTTAGCTTTCTTTCCCTTTTTCCATCATCAAAAATCAGTCAACAGGTCAAAAAGTGCTTTCTGTTCTCAATCCAGAGCTAAGTGCCTCAATCCGAAGAGACTGTATTTCTCAATCTGAAGATCTTCAAAATGACCAACTATGTACTCTTCAATTTATTTCAGCTGCATTTATCAGGTGGATTAGTCCTCAGGATCAGATTGCAATAGCCTTCATTCCTCTTCATGTGTGAATTTCATGCCTTGTCATTCATTGGTAGTTGGCTGGAATTTACACAGGAAAACTAGTTTCTGCTGCACAGTAACAGTTCTTTGCACTATTTGCTAAATTCAAAGAAATTAATACCTGAGAAACATCAAAATAAGAATAGTAAAGTGTTGCTCTCATCCTAAGCATATCCCTTATGTAACAGGTCATGGCAAAGTGACATAAAACTACACAAAAACTGTAAAAATCAGCATATAATATTCCAAACACATCAATCATGCAAACAATTAATACACAACATATTAGATCAACTTAACTAGTATATAAATTAAATCACGGAGTTTTAGGCAAGTTTTAGTTGTTCAAAACATGCTATGATGGAGGCATTTCCAAGCCTCATCATCATTCATTTTCCCTTACTAGCATTGTTTTTATCTCTTTCCTCTTTTTCTTCTTTCCTTCCTCTCTTCTTTCCCTGTGGACATACTATTGATGTTGTATGGTCATGCTTTGAGCGACTACATACCTTAGATTAGATTTCATTCTTTCTCTTATTTTCCTTGGATACCCGATTGATTTGTATGGTCACACTTCGAGCGGCTACATACCCTTTGATTGGATTCCATTCCCCTTTTATCCCTTTTCCTTCTACACAAACCCTTCATATTTTTGTATTAAACTGTGTTCTATTTTGCTATTTTTGCATATCTGTAGGTGATTCTAAAAATCCCTAGGATATTGTAGACTATTGTAGACTATTGTATTCATGCATAGATATGCATAGACATGCGTAGACACGCGTAGACATGCGTAGACTTCCATAAGTTCACCATAGTAATGCGTAGACTTCCACAAATGGCTTTCAGGTCCAATACTCTAATAAACCCTCAAAAATACATTTTATGTGTCAATATACCTTCAAACGACAACCTGAGGTGATGCATAGCCCATTTACACTCAATTGACACCCCCACGAGGTATTAATTGGTAAAATCAATTAAAAGTCAATTATCAAATTCTAATTTAATGTTGACTTCACTTAAGCCCCTTTTTAGGGAAAAATTGGATTAATTAACTCTTAATTCATAATTAGTGTTAATAAAATCCTCCCACATGTGCCAATTTAGGATTTCCTAGGGTTTTATTTTAATATTCCCCTAAACATGCTTAAGGCCTAATTAGGATTAGAACTAATCCTTCCTCACACATGTGTGAGGATAGGATATTTCCTACTTAGAATGAGATGTTGCCACATAGCATCTATTAACATAACCCTAGTCAGAATCAAACCTAGGTTTAGTTTATCTAACCCCCCCGCACCTTGCATTTGTCTATAAATAATAGGTCCCAAACCCCTAATTAAGTCTGATTCCCAAATTCAACAAAGTATTGTTACTTTGCATAAATAGAAATCTAATAGCACACAGTCTGTTCTCAAATCATACAGACAGATTCTGACAGCATATAGAGGCACCCTAGCTACCTTAGGATCGATTCACCAACGATATTTCACCATAAAATCATCACAGCTCAATTCATAGCCTGCCCTGCGAATTCGGTCCCAATTAGCAACTCGGGTCGTGAATTGCATTTGCAGGCCCCAAATCACTCCATATTTTGGAGGTAAGATCTGTTTTAGCATGTTATTATCTTCTGCATATTTCATTTTAGTTTCTATTACAATTTTATGGTCATTTTTATCTTCCTAAATATGGGGCCTGACTAAGGCAAGCCCCCAACGTATTGACCCTTTCTTGCAAGTTTCTTTCAGGTTATGCAATAGATTTGAAGGAAAAGAACACCAAAAAACAACCCAACGGTGGCCTGCATACATCGAAGCCCACCTACACTAAGGAATGCTAGAATAAGACATCATATTGATTGTAACCTTGTTAGGAATAGAGATGGATAAAGGGCATCAAGACCCTCTTGTAACACATGCTCATTAATATCAATGGAATACAATTTTTCTATTTAATGCATCGTTTATGTTTGTGTTAAATTATCAAATGTCATTTTCTACCCATTTTAGATTCATAACATGGTATCAGAGCCAGAGGTGGGACAAGGATGATAACATGTTTCCAAATACTGAGGACACTAGACCTTGATAGATGAGATGATAGCACTTTTCCCAACACTGAGGACATCGAACCCTGATAGACAATATGAACCAGATGCATCCTGCCATAGGATATGCGAACATCGGATCCTAACTAGACACTGATGTGGACCAGATAGAGGACATGCATACCCTAACCAGATGCTTACATGGACCTAATAGAGGACACGCAAGAACCTAACATTGACTAGATGCTGATTTGGATGTGATATAGGACACGTGGTGGGCTTAACGGTTTGAAGGTTGACGTGGATGTCATGGAGGATACATGGTAGGCTTGACAGTTTGAAGGCTAATGTGGACATGATAGAGGACACATGGCAGGTTCAAGGGTTAAAAGGTTCAATGTGGACCACACTCAGGCAAAAGGGTTGGGATGGGGTGACCGCCTGAAGGTAGTCACCTTCAAAGGTGGCTCTCCCATATTTTGAAGAGTCGATAGTGCATCCACTGGATGCATGTGGGATTATCCCACTTATTATTTTTTTAAACTCCCACCCATCATCTTTAAGACCAAGTTGTTGGCCTTCCATTTCCAGTGCCCTTGGTAGTGCAATTGGTTCGATGCACTCAATACTGCGGATGAGGTCTACTGTTTGAATCCCGTGGAGGGATTCCAAAGATTTTTTTTATGCCACCATCATAGATTGATGCTCGACACGCACAATTGATGCCCAACATGCGCGATTGATGCTTGACACGCGCGATTGATGCCCGACATGCGCATTTGATGCCCAACACGTGTGATTGATGCCCAATGAGCACCAATTGATGCCCCATGAGCCCCGTTGATGCCCAAAAAGAAAAGTTGATTTCCAACAACTTTTTTTGATGCCTAGCAAGAAAATTTTGATGCCAGCAAGAAATTGATAACTTTTTGTCAATTTTTGCAATTTTTTGACAACTTTTGCCTAACCTATTTTTGACCACGGAGGGTCTTTTTTTTGTAAACCAGGGGTATTTCTTTGTCAAAGGAGGGCATAGGAGAATTTTTTTTCTGCCACAAGCCATAGGAGACGCAATTTGTTTGAGTATTTTTCCGTACTTCAATTTTTTTTTCCTTTCAAAGCAATTTTGGAGGGATAAGTTGTTTTTTTTTGGAATTAGAAAGGGTCCAACTACAATTTTTTCATCCTTGTTTATTTTGCAACAAAAAGGGGGGATTTCAAGCATTCTTTTTACAAAATTCTAAGACAAAGGAGTGAAGAAAAATTGTTGCTCTGTGGAAAGTGAATATTTATCATTTTAAAACTGACATTGTAATAGGTGCATTTTATGTGGAAATCGACACCTAGAGTAGTTAAATTTGTGGGCATTTGTGGTTGTATTTTGCATTTAAATTTCTTGTTTTATTGCATTATCTATCATAAAATAAAGCAAAATAAAAGACCCCAAATTTATACACCTACTTGTGCAATTTATTAAACAGTAGCATTCGATATCTATGATACCTATGGTCCACACAGGTAATGTTGACGTGTTTGGACTACTATATCTAAAACCTAATATAACTACAACAATGATGTCTGAGCTTGTTCTCTATAAATCATCGAGAATGAATAAGGCAAACCAGTTTTGATATTCACTACATTTATATCCTAATCATTATTGTTATTAGACGTAAATCGTGACGAATTTATTTTTGAAATGTTTAGGGGAAGTTATGCCCCATACATGAGGAAATACCTTCTATGGTAGGTGTCATAAACAAATAATTCCATTTCAGTATCGCCTATGTTCCATGTATCATTATGCTTGTATATACTTATAGTCTCCCTCACGTAAGGGTAAGTATATATAGAGAAGTTTGGTATAAAGGCTTGGCATGTATAAATAAAGGAAGACCATTTGGTGTTATAAGGAACCTTCACGATGACCACTATTCACAAATATATTTTAGATTCATAGTTGCTGAAAGGTTCTAACTTCGCACCATGGAATAACAAGATGCGTGTTATTCTTCAAGTGGAATATTTGTGCGATGTAGTGACTAGAACTAAAAAACACCCTGGAATAGTAGGAGTAGATCAAGATACTTTTGATAATAAGGATAAAAGATACCTCATGTTTATTCTGCTTGCTACCATAGATGAGGTCCAGCCTCATATCTGTGATGCCAAAACTAGTAAGGAAGCTTGGGATGCTTTGATTACTATTTATGAAGGTAAGAATTAGTCCACTATTCTACACCTTCAAACGCAACTACACACACTCAGTATGAAATATGGTGAGACAGTGGACCTATTTCTATGCAGAGTGGCAGAATTGAAAGCCAAACTGAATGCTATTGGATAACCAGTGGACAATGCTCTCTTAACCTCTATCATCTTGATAGCATTACCATATTCCTATAATATGTTGATAACCTCACTTAATGTATATGTTATACAAGTATCTTTTATGAAATTAGTGAATTTACTACAAACTGAAGAGGCAAATCAGTTTTAGAAGGATGAAGTTCCAGATAATGCCCTCTACACCAAATAAGGGGGTAAGAAACACGATTAGTTTCAAAAAGGAGGATCTTCATCAAAGGGAAAAGGGAAACAACATCAGCAGAAAGACAAATAATATTGTAAGATTTATGATATGAATAACCATGACACCAAAAGATGTTGGTTTAAGAACTAACAACAGAATGACCAAGATCATAAGAAGAAGGGCAAAGGAAAAATAAACCATAGAAGAATAATAAGCCATCCAAGGGGAATGTTGCTTATGTCAAATCAAACTCAGACCCATATTCTATCAAATAAGACTCAGACTCAGATTATGAGCAAGCACACAAGGTGATCATGACTCATAATTCATCTCAACAAAAATATGCAATGTGGTATAATGATTCAGGTGCGAGTAAGCACATGACTAGCGATCAATCATGGTTTGAGACATTTGAGGAAAAGGAAGGTAAGCCAATAACAATTGTTGACAATTAGACCTACCAAGTGAAGGGTGAAGGTGATGTTTTTGTCACTTTTCCAGATAGCAAATATCATATTGAGAAGGTACTCTATGTTTATGGATTGGCTAACAATATATTTTTAGTCCCTCAGATCTTGGATCGAGACATGGATGTTATATTTAGTGTTGAGAAAGGTAAGAAGAGATGTTTTATAACCAAAAAAGAAAAACATGTAGCAACAGGATCATACAAGCATGGCTTGTTCATTTTAGATGTTATTTCAATGCCTCATGTTGCCCTGGCAACAACTACGAAGGAGGCTACTTCTATATGGTACAAGAGATATGGGTATTTAAGTTTAGGATATTTGCTTGAGTTGAGAAAATATGAGATGGTGAGAGGACTTCCCACCCTTTCATCCACATTACCAGTTTGCTCAAATTTCTTAACAAGGAAGCAACATCGGGTATCATTTGAAGTTAGCTCTTCATGAGCTAAGAAACCTTTGGAGTTGGTACACACTGATCTATGCGGCCATATGCCAACAAAATATGGTGGAAAGAAGTATTTTCAATTGTATTTTGATGATTACTCATGAAAGATGTGGGTTTTCTTTCTTCAATTGAAGTCAGAAGCATTTTTGTACTTTCAACAATTCAAGAAGCTTGTTGTGAAGGAGTCGGGATGTTCCATCAAAAGCCTTCACTCAGATCAAGCGAGGGAATATACTTCCAAATAATTTTCATTATTTTTGAATGAACATGGGATTAAGAGACAACTGACAACAACCTATACTCCACAGTAAAATGGAGTTGTAGAGAGGATAAATCATTCCATTATGGAAATGGTTCGATGTATTCTTATAGGGGCACACCTTGAGCATGAGTATTGGGTAGAAGCAGTGAACACATTATCATACCTCCTGAATAGAGCACCCATAAGAGCTCTACAGGGTAAAACTCCACAAGAAGCATGGAGTGGTAAGAAACCCTTCATTTCTCATCTAAGGGTTTTTGGATGTAAGGCATTCATGCACATACCAAAATAGAAAAGGAAGAAGTTAGATGAGAAAAACTTGCAATGTATGTTTCTTGGTTATGATGAGTATTCAAAGGTATATCGATTGATAGATCCTATTACCAAGAAGACACATATAAGTTGAGATGTATTTTATGAAGCTTTCACATAAAATAACACTTCTACAACTGTATACCTTGAGGACGATGAGCCTAAGTAAGGGGCTCCTCCCCCACATAACAAGATTCTAAAATGGCATACCAGTACATTAAGAGATTCCAAGTTAACATCACTTCCATATCTAAATCTAAATTGACCTTATACTTGTAGTATGACTCAACATATGAGAGCAGAAGCATCAAATTTAGAGGTTGACGAGATTTACCAACAATTTGATGAACTATCTGTAGATGCAGAGGAATATAGGGAAACATATATTTAGGATGAAAGGGTTTATATGACAATATTGGATGAAAATAAACCCACAATAGTTTAGGATGCACTTAGTGAGCCTCAGTGGAAGGCTGCTATGGAAGCAAAACATACATCTCATAAAAAATAATACATGAAAGCTAGTAAATCTGCCTTCAGGAAAGAACCCCATTGGCTAAAAATGGGTGTTCAAAGTGAAGTATAAGGTAGATGGTACTATTGATAAGCATAAAGTCTATATTGTTGCAAAGGGCTATGCACAAAAAGAAGGTATAGATTATGAAGATACTTTTACCCCTACTACAAAAATGACTACCATTCAAGTACTTTATGCCATGGCAACACAATTTGGATGGAAGTTACATCAGATGGATGTAAAAAGTGCTTTCTTGAATGGTGAAATACAAGAAGTATACATGACCCAACCATAAGGATTTGTTGTTTAAGGACAAGAACATAAAGTTTATAAGTTGATCAAATTCTTGTATGGGCTGAAACAAGCTTCTCGATCTTGGTACATCAAAATAGATAGTGAAGAACACAAGCTTATACTGATAGGGGGGGTGAACAATATAAGACCTCTTTTTACTTTTTCCTTTATACTTCAAAATAGTAAAGCAATATACCGAAAGCAATATCAAAGCAATGCACAATATCATCCACAATGTGACACCAATTTTAACGTGGTTCACCCAGAATGGCTAGGCTACGTCCACAAAACTTTTCTCTAAAATTTATCTCAAAGTTCTTTGGGAATCCTTCCCAATTACAATGTTTATGAGCCTTGGCCCAAAGGAGATACCTTCCCCCAATCATAATTTATGAGCCTCTGCTCAAAGGAGATACCTTCCCCCAATCAAAATTTATGAGCCTCTGCTCAAAGGAGATACCTTCCCCTCTGCACTGGAAATGATCCCTCAGAAGATCAACCGCCTCTACCTCTTGCCGGCATGTGGAACTCCTTTCCATCGAAGACCTCCTGTCCTCAATGCTTAGCCTAAGAGACCTTCGCCTTCTATGATCACGTCCACAACAGCTCAGCAACCTCGTACCAAACACAATCAGTCGGTCTAGTACAAGTCTTCCTCTATCTGTCAGATCTGTCCTACTCTTGAACAAATCAATCCTCTACATACAAGCCTTCTCAAAGACTTGCCAAATCTTTCCTCAAGTTCTTCTCATAGAACCAATGCACCTATGTCCTCAAGTTATCTGATAGAACTATCAAACTCAGCTCACAAGTCCTCTTCTAGGACCTGTCCAAATTTGCTCACAAGTCCCCACCGAAACCTGTCCAAAACTGCTCACAAGTCCCCACCGGAACATGTCCAAAAACTCAGCAAGCTCACCAAGAAAAAATTTCTTAGTAGGAAATCACAAAGTGAATTTTTAGAGACCCAATGTGATTTGTAAAACTCATAGAAGCATAAATAGAATTGTTAGGGACTCAATATGTTCTATACTCAAATCCCAATCTCAAAACTCAACTCAAATCAACTCAGCTCAATCTCAATCTCAAATATGAAAACTCAACTCAATATTTGAAATGGATAGGATAGAATGTTTTCTTTCAAGAACATGAAACCCCAACAATTGCCAACTATGCAAAGAATCACATAACAATGATACTCATGTTCTTTTCACCATAAATTAGGGTTTCAACAACAATGCTCATCAAACAAGGTTTAGTCAACCAACACCATTCAACTCAACATCAACCTTGAAGCATTCAACCAATCATCACAAGAAAAGGAAACAAGTAGAAATCCTTTTCCCTCCAAAGATATTTGAAAAAAATAGCCACCAACACAATATTACCAAATGCAAAGAATAACTTGCTCAAATCAACTCAATGGAGTAAGCCCAATATCATGAATCAAGTAAAGCAATAACTTGATCAAAAAATCTCTATGGAAGCAACTCAACCATCAAACTCAAAACAGCCAACCAAGGGTTCCACCAACTCAATGCAAGTAGCTAGACTCACAAATATAAACCCTAGTACACAAAGCTTCCACTATCTCAAACCAGAAATTATGCATTCACCAAAAACTCTCCTTAAGGATAACAATGCATAAGTAGTCTTCAACAAACCAGAAAATAGGATTTACACCCAACCAAAGGAAACCTAGTTGAAAACCTTTTCATTCCAACCTTATTTCAGAAAAACATACACCAATCATACTTATAAGAAAAATGTGCCCATACCCTTTTTGAATATGAATAAGCCCTTGAAAATCTACCACAATTAATAATTTTGATCTTCCCTAAAAATTATTAACCCAACATTGGCATGTCAAAATAACTCAACCACCATGGCAATTATTTCCCCTTTAATTTTCAATCCGACTATAGCAAAAATATTAATCTTGCATTCCTTATACCTCCCAAAGCTAACTTTATAAAACCTTAGCAAGCAAAATATTAAAATTTAATTTCCACTCTTTCTGCAAAAATTGGAGCGCATACCATTGGTAAATATCCTACAAATTTCAGAGTGCATATACTACCATCAAAAGGGTCTTCGGTGATTCAAACCATCGACAACCATGCTACTAAGTCCTTTGGTCATGCCGCGTGGGCTAGGAGAGCCCACGTGAGGGAGAAGGGAATTATCTATTCTTATCACCGCATGTGCCTCCTCCTTGGTGCCAAGACCAACCCGTCACACCTTTGACCACGCAACGCTTGTCTTCCTCCTTCGCTGGCGCAGGGGCTTCGATGTCAAAAATGAAATGCTCAGGGATTAATGTCAAACTCTTGGCCAAACATAAATGAAATAATTTGCCTCATTTTATATGCACTTGATGCATTTCCAAACACATCGGCTGAATTCGAAAATTAATTTCAAATTTAATCGAAATTGCTTTCTAAAGGGTTTAAAAACCCTTAAAATAAATTAAAAATAATTTCTCCCTTAATTAATTAAATAATTAAATAATTAAAACCTTGAAGGGTTTTAAATAATAATTAAATAAATAATAAAGAGAACCTCCATTGGTTTTAATAAAAACCATTTAACTTGGTTTTAATGAAAAACCCTTGCCAATGGAATCTCTCCAGATTCTCTTGGAATATTCCACCTTTGAAGCCAACACATCCTCTTAACATTAATGCCATTTCCTTTTGACATCAATGACAATTCATAGACAAGAATCTAGGATCTCAAACCCAAATTTGCCAACAATCTCCCCCTTTGTCATTGATGGCAAACCATGCTTCTCAACAAAACAAAAACTCAACATAAACAGCTCCCCCTATCTTGAGGCTCTCCCCCTTACTCAAATCTCTCCCCCTTTGTCATCAATGGCAAAGGGTCACCTTTGGGGTTCGAGACTAAGAATGAGCCTCTTAGCTTAGTCCCTCCCCCACCTCCTGATGAGGTGATTAATTCTTGGGTGGGAGTAAAACTCCCATTAGGCATTGATCATCATCAACATCTATAACTTCCTTGTCGGGCCTTCTCTTGAAATCTTTGTCCATATTCTTGTTCCTGTTCCTGTCACTGTTCCTGTTATTAACCATGCCTTGATCCTTGGACCTGTTCATACCACTGTTTTTGTTCCTGTACCTTAGAAGTTCAACTCTACATTGTCTAGCTATGTGACCTTCATTGTTGCACTTATAACAAGTAACAATGGTATTTCTTTGAGGCATACCTATTCTTTGAATCCACCTATTCTTACTAACCCTGTTCTGGCCAAACTTGTTCTGGCCAAACCTGTTCTGACCAAACCTGTTCCTGTTATTTGCCTTGCAATGAACTGCCTTGTGCCCAAACTATTGACAAGAGTAGCAATACCCTTGAAAGTAACTAGCACTTCTGAAACTTTCATTTATGTCCTTCACTTGAGCCATGCAATGTGAAGCCATGTGACCAAACCTGTGACAAGAAAAATATCTGCCTTGAAACTTTCCTTTAATTGACCTCTTAGGTTCTGAAAACTTCTTCTTCTCATTCTGAATTCTATTTTCTATTCCTGTGCATCTATCATTCAAGAACTCATGATCTAAAATACTTTCTTCATCAAAACTCTCTTCCTTTTGGAGTCTCTTACTAGACTCTCCAACTTGTTCCTTGTGTGGCTTAACAAAACCAAGGCCTGTTTTGTCTGTTGTCTTTCTTTGACCTTTGATGAGAGACTTAACCTTTTTGGAGCTATCTTGAAATATGTAAATCTTATCCTTGTACTCTTTAGTTTCCTCTTTCAAAGAAGCCATTTTTTGTTCTAACTCACTATACTCAAGAACCTTAGACTCTAACTCATCCTTGAGTTCTTGTGTCTTAGCTATAGAGAAGTCAAGACTTTCTATAAGATCATCTCTCTCCATACAACATTCATCTAACTTATCCTTGAGTCTAGCATTCTTCTTTCTTTCATTTTTCAAAGCACTAAGAGCACTAATAAGTTCACTTTCAGGATCCTTTATTTGATTGCTTTTTGAATCATCAAAGCCTTTTTCAGATTTCTTATCACTAGAGGTGCTACCCTTTTCAAAAACATACATGCATCTTCCTTATAGTTTTCTGAAGCATCCTCATACATACTAGAAACCAAATCATTATTTGTGCAATCATCCTCAAGGTGACCAAAATTTCCACATCTAAGACATTTCATGATAATGAATCTATGTTTCGGTTCTTCCTCTTTTTCTCGATATGAACAACATCTCATTTTCATTATCACTTGAATAACTTTCACTATCACTACTAGAACACTTACTTGCTTTGTCTAGGTAGAAACTCTTCTTGTGCTTGTGAGAATACCTCTTTACTTGATTGTTGTGCTCATATTTGTTTTTCCTGTGATGCTTGTGCTTTTCAAAATCCTTGCTCTTAGAATCCTGTTTATCTTCATCACTTTCATTCTTGGGAACAATACAGTCAGTAGCATAATGACCAAAATTTCCACAATTGAAACATCTTATATTTTTCATACTTTTGTGCTTTCTAGAGAACTTGCCTTTCTTGCTGTAATATGCCTCTTCATCACTAGAAAACTCATCACTATCTTGAAGCTGTTTACCTTTGGAATTCTTGGTAGCCTTGAAAGTCGCCTCTTTCTTGACATCAACCTTCACTTGAGTTCTCAACTCAAATGCTGCAAGTATACTATGGAGCTCATCCTTTTTCAACTTATCCAAATCTTTAGCTTCCTCAATAGCAAAAATATTTTCACTAAATCTATTAGGAAGAGATCTTAAAATCTTATCACAAACATCATTTTCAGCAAGCTCAAGACCTAAGTCTTTCATTGAGTTAACAACCTCATCCATACAAAGCATGTAGTCACTAATATTTTCATCATCATTCATCTTGAGTTGTTCAAAAATACCTTTGAAGTGTCTCAACTTGGCCTTTCTGACATTTGTATCACCTATATGAACCACCTTCAATTGTTTCCACATTTCACTAGCTATCTTGCAGTGAATCACTTTGGTGAGATCTACTTTCTGTAAGCCTTTCAAGATTGCATTCATTGCTTTTGAATTGCTGTGATGTAGGAGCCTTTCTTCTTTAGTATTAGGACCATGTATAGGAATAGTGTACTCATCTTCAATTACTTCCCATACCTCATTACCAAGTGCCATTAGATGAACCTTCATCCTTGCACTCTAAAGACCAAAATCTGACCCATCAAGAAAAGGTGCTGCATTGCCACTTGAATAATCCATTGTGTTCTTTACTAGCTTTTCCTTCAAGCTGTCAAAATTTTCGAAGGCACCCGCTCTGATACCAATTGAAGAACACAAGCTTATACTGAGAGGGGGGTGAATAGTATAAGACCTATTTTTACTTTTTCCTTTATACTTCAAAATAGTAAAGCAATATACCCAAATAAATATCAAAGCAATGCACAATATCATCCACAAAGTGACACCAATTTTAATGTGGTTCACCCAGAATGGTTGGGCTATGTCCACAAAACTTTTCTCTAAAAGTTATCTCAAAGTTATTTGGGAATCCTTCCCATTACAATGTTTATGAGCCTTGGCCCAAAGGAGATACCTTCCCCCAATCAGAATTTATGAGCCTCTACTCAAAGGAGATACCTTCCCCCAATCAAAATTTATGAGCCTCTGCTCAAAGGAGATACCTTCCCTCTCGCTCCGGAAATGATCCCTCGGAAGATCAATCGCCTCTACCTCTTGCCAGCACGTGGAACTCCTTTCCACCGAAGACCTCCTGTCCTCAATGCTTAGCCTAAGAGACCTCTCGCTTCTATGATCACGTCCATAGTAGCTCAGCAACCTGTACCAAACACAGTCATTCGGTCTAGTACAAGTCTTCCTCTGTCTATCAGATCTGTCCTACTCTTGAACAAATCAATCCTCTACATACAAGCCTTCTCAAAGACTTGCCAAATATTTCCTCAGGTTCTTCTCATAGAACCAATGCACCTCTATCCTCAAGTTCTCTGATAGAACTATCAAACTTAGCTCACAAGTCCTCTCGCTAGGACTCTGTCCAAATCTGCTCACAAGTCCCCACCAAAACCTATCCAAAATTGCTCACAAGTCCCCACCGAAACCTGTCCAAAAACTCAGCAAGCTCACCAAGAAAAACTTTCTTAGTAGGAAATCACAAAGTGAATTGTTAGAGACCCAATGTGATTTGTCAAACTCATAGAAGCATAAAGAGAATTTTTAGAGACTCAATATGTTCTATACTCAAATCCCAATCTCAAAACTCAACTCAAATCAACTCAGCTCAATATCAATCTCAAATCTAAAAACTCAACTCAATATCTGAAATGGATAGGATAGAATGTTTTCTTTCAAGAACATGAAACCCCAACAATTGCCAACTATGCAAAGAATCACATAACAATGATACTCATGTTATTTTCACCATCAATTAGGGTTTCAACAACAATGCTCATCAAACAAGGTTTAGTCAACCAACACCATTCAACTCAACATCAACCTTGAAGCATTCAACCAATCATCACAAGAAAAAGGAAACAAGTAGAAATCCTTTTCCCTCCAAAGATATTTGAACAAAATAGCCACCAACACAATATTACCAAATGCAAAGAATAAATTGCTCAAATCAACTCAATGGAGTAAGCCCAATATCATGAATCAAGTAAAGCAATAACTTGATCAAACAACCTCTATGGAAGCAACTCAACCATCAAACTCAAAACAGCCAACCAAGGGTTCCACCAACTCAATGCAAGTAGCTAGACTCACAAATATAAACCCTAGTGCACAAAGCTTCCACTATCTCAAACCAAAAATTATGCATTCACCAAAAACTCTCCTTAAGGATAACAATTCATAAGTAGTCTTCAACAAACCAGAAAATAAGATTTACACCCAACCAAAGGAAACCTAGTTGAAAACATTTTCACTCCAACCTTATTTCAGAAAAACATACACCAATCATACTTATAAGAAAAATGTGCCCATACCCTTTTTGAAGATGAATAAGCCCTTGAAAATCTACCACAATTAATAATTTTGATCTTCCCTAAAAATTATTAACCCAACATTGGCATGTCAAAATAACTCAACCACCACGGCAATTATTTCCCCTTTAATTTTCAATTCGTCTATAGCAAAAATATTAAGCTTGCATTCCTTATACCTCCCAAAGCTAACTTTATAAAACCTTAGCAAGAAAAATATTAAAATTTAATTGCCACTCTTTCTGCAAAAATTGGAGCGCATACCTTTGGTAAATATCCTGCGAATTTCGAAGTGCATACACTACCCTCAAAAGGGTCTTCGATGATTCGAACCATCGACCACCATGCTACTAAGTCCTTTGGTCATGCTGCATGGGCTAGGAGAGCCCACGTGAGGGAGAAGGGAATTCTCTGTTCTTATCACTGCGTGCACCTCCTCCTTGGCGCCAAGACCAACCCGTCACGCCTTTGACCACGCAACGCTTGTCTTCCTCCTTCGCTGGCGCAGGGGCTTCGATGTCAAAAATGAAATGCTCAAGGATTAATGTCAAACTCTTGGCCAAACATAAATGAAATCATTTGCCTCATTTTATATGCACTTGATGCATTTCCAAACACGTCGGTTGAATTCGAAAAGTAATTTCGAATTTAATCAAAATTGCTTTCTAAAGGGTTTAAAAACCCTTAAGATAAATTAAAAATAATTTCTCCCTTAATTAATTAAATAATTAAAACCTTGAAGGTTTTTAAATAATAATTAAATAAATAATAAAGAGAACCTCCATTGGTTTTAATAAAAACCATTTAACTTGGTTTTAATGAAAAACCCTTGCCAATGGAATCTCTCCGGATTCTCTTGGAATCTTCCACCTTTGAAGCCAACACATCCTCTTAACATTAATGCCATTTCCTTTTGACATCAATGATAACTCATAGACAAGAATCTAGGATCTCAAACCCAAAATTGCCAATAGATAGTCACCTAGTACACCATGGTTTCCAAAGAAGTCCTTCAGATGCAAATCTCGATATCAAGAACAATGGTTTTGACATAGTGATTTTGGTGCTATATGTAGATGATTTGATCATAACAGGGAGCTCAGAGAGTATGATTGATGCAGTAAAATATGATTTGAAACAATATTTTGAAATGATAGATCTAGGACTTCTTCACTATTGTCTTGGTTTGTAAGTGACTCAAAAAAACATCATATCAGAGTAACACAAAATAAGTATGCCAAGACATTGGTTGAAAAGTATCGCATGATTGACTGTAAGTCTAAGGCAACTCCAATTGAGCCTGGACTCAAGCTATCTCGATCTGATCAATCACCATAGGTAGATGGAACTCTTTATCGCCAACTAATTGGGAGTCTCATATATTTGACAAATACCAGGCTAGCTCTCAATTTTACTGTGGGTTATCTTTCAAGGTTCATGCAAGAACTAAAGATGAGTCATTGGAAAGCAGAAAAGATAGTTCTTCATTACGTTCGTGGTACTACAAATTTTGGCTTGGAGTACAAAAAGAATAGAAAGTTCTATCTACAAGGATACACAGACTCAAACTATAGTGGATCCATTGATGATCAAAATTTAACTTTTGGATACATTTTTCATATTGGATTTGGTCCTATCTCTTTGCATAGTAAGAAGCAACATGTGGTTGCTATATCTTCTATAAAGGTAGAATATTGCGCAGCCAGTGGAGCAGTCTGTAAGATAATATGGTTAAGTTGTATTCTTACAAACATGGGTCTTCAAAGAACCTTCCACTTAATTTATTTTGTGGCAATCAAGGTGTTTTGAATCTCGTCAAGAATACAATATTTCATGATAGAACCAAACACATTGAAACTCAATGTCATTTCATTCATGATGAAGTTCCAAAGCATCACATACAACTCCAATACATTCCCATTGATGAGCAAGTTGCAGATATTTTCACCAAGGCACTTGCACGTGTCAAATTTGAATTGTTTCGCAATGCTCTTGGTATTTTCCAATAATATAATAAGGGGGGATGTTAGCATATAATATGTTATTAGAGCATGTTATATTACATTATTAAGCTAGGTAAAATAGCGCATCTAGGCACTCTCAAATTTGGGTAGTTATGCAAATTATTTGGTGGTTTATTAATCACCTTAGAACCATATTCCATTGTATTTAATTCAACTTCTTTGCAATATCAAGTAACTACTTCGATTCATAACATGGGATTGATGGTGCTACTTACATGGGTGTCATAAAAATTAACCACATGTAGAGTTATCACACCATGGTATTCATCCTTCTTATCCCTGTACAACTATTTTATCTCCTTAGAATTAATATCTTTAGGCTACTCATTTACATACTGAGTAAGCTCTTACTTTGGAGTAGAGCTTCAATATTATTATTCCATGTAGCATAGTTTGGACCACTCAATAGGTGCACATAGTGATCCATATATTTTCTACTAAAAATAAAAAATATATAAGTAGTATAGACACTTAAAATGTGTCATGTCGATGGTGACTACTCATATGGGACATGCTTCAAGACCATATGGAATATCTTGGATAGTTTCCAAGATAGAGCAGTGGTTTTAACCACTCAATTTGGGCTCCTTGGCCTAATAAGATCAAACCACTTTTGAGACCTATGGTCTATAGGCTGAACCACTACTAGCACTCATGGTTCACAGTCTAGGCTGCAACTATCACCCATGGTTTATAACTAAAGTTCAGTTGGTCTTCATCCGATCCAAATAGGTTTGAATGACTATTTTTTCTAGAAGAGAGTAGTTGAAGGACGAAATATTTCAGAGGCTTCTAATCCAACTGTACCAACCACCTCTTCTTGATATTGGCTTCTCCATGAAGCCACCTGTAGCCCTTGGGTAATTCTATAAGTACCCCTTCAAATTAGGGCAAAATATATAGTGCATTTTGATAGTGAAACACTATCGAAATAGATCATACAAGGCATTTTATAGCGAAGCACTATCGAAATAGGAGAAGGCATTGTGATAGTGAAGCCCTGTCAGATTGTAGACTCACCTTAGTGTACTAAGAGAGTTTTATTGTTATTCACTTTCCAATTCATCAAGAATCATTTCAATTTGTGTCATGGATACCCTAAGGAGCTAAAACGCCAAGAAACGCAAATTCGAGAAAACGAAGGCCCAATTGTGCAATTCAACCGCCAAAATAGTTAGAGGACATTAAGGCGACCCTTGATCATCAATTTGACAAGGAGGATCAAGCCCACAATCTTGTATTTGGAGGGAAAATCTACTATGTTGCTCTCCATGGCTGACAACAACGGTGTACAGTGCAGACCGCTCATTTGAGCTATAGTTTGCAATCGGTGAAATATCTTCTTACTATTATTTTTGCATTATATTTCATTAGGTTAGATTAAGCATATTAGTGTTTTATTTAGTATTTTAGAGACTTTGATTTATAGAATTAGAGTTTTCATTAAGTTTACTTCATTATGGCAAATAGGACATAATTAGTTCATTTTCATGTTATCATGCTTCCCTTCATGTAATCAATTCATTAGATAGATAGTTGTACCTTTTAGTTATGTGTTTCAATTAATATTTTAAAGCACTACATAGGCTTAACATGATTTATTCATTTTCTTGATTTCATTAGTGTTATGGCATCTTTATGTTCATATTCCTTAAAGGGCCTCATCATGAGAGACTACCTATGTTTTGGATGCTTTTATGTTGTTTCTTGACTGCAGGAAAGCATATTCAAAGGAGATTCAACCTTCCAATTCCTTCCTCAACGTAGATAAGAGGGTCAAATCCACCCTAGAGTAGTTCGTGTAACCCCAAAGGGCCTAAAACTCACATTTACCCTTAATAGGGAACATTGCTTTTTCCTACTGTAATAAGAGTATCAAAATGGTATCCCTAAGAGGGACGTAATTGTAACCAGGATTGGCTTTATAATGGAATAAAAGTGTTTTTCTTCTTCCCATTTGTTGTCAATTTTGCATGTGTCTATTTTATTTCTTTTATTTCATTTATGCAGTAGTAAGCATAGGTGTGAGGCCATTTTGGTGGTCATAGAAGGTGATCACGGTAGAACTCCGCATTTTTAGCCTCTTATTTCTAATTTTTTTATGTTTTTTGATATTAGGTGCAAACCACGGTTGATAGTTGTGGTCTCATTTTTGGCCCATGGTTTCAAGATGCGTTCTACTGAAGCAACCATGCAACAGAGCTGCGGTTTACAACAGACACAACATACAACAGGGAGTTAAAGCTATATTAGATGAGGACCTGAGGTAGGTCATATTCTCAACTTTTGTCTCTGTTTTCACTTCCTGTGTTTTTCCAGAATGCATAAAATGAAATTTAATTAGGACACCTTAAAGAAAAAAGGAAAATAAATTAGGTCCTAGGATTTTGTTCTTTTTACGTTTTAGCTAGGCACTTCTAGGAACAATGAACCTCTGAGTGCAGTTCGCCCTAGAATCTAGTGTGCTATATTAAATTGTGTGTTTTTTTGCATGTCTAAGGCTCAATTAGTGGCCATTTACATTGTAAGGTGCATTTTCTAAAAGAGCATGTAGTATGTAGCTTGCATTTTATGAATTTGAAAAGTTCTTTCGTTGCATATCACATAGGAAATGAGCATGAATGTTGTATGATGCATTTTCTTTTCATGCAACAATTAAAATTAACCACACACACCATGTTTCAATTAAATTATAGTGGTTTGGAAGTGACATCCAACCATTAGTAGGGTTTCAATGACGATGGAGGTGATTTCCATCCATTGGCCCAAATACCACGTACCTTTGTTCTAGACCAATACCAGATCTGAGAACCTTTTGTAGCCTAGAAAATTTGCATATACTCCTCTTTGGAGGGTATGACACTGACTGGGTGAAAATGAGTGAGGATCTGGGAGGACCTGTGCTCCCTGACCATGTGTGGGCTTCATTACCACACATTATAGGTTGGATTACGTGACTTGGAGTTCATAGCCAAGTTGTCGAGTTACGAGTATATAGGTGAAAGCCAACTAAACTGAGATTATCATACAACAAGCTTTCTAAAACGATAATATTTTCTAATACTGATACAAAAAATCATGAAACAACATCAAACATTTTAGGGCTCACATTTTAAAATTTAATTTGAGATAATCACCATTGTATACCTTGTTTGCATAATAAAATATAAATTTAGACACTAGGTACACCATGGTGGAGACATGGGGAGGTCAACAAAGGTTATATCCTGATGCGAATGACCAAGCTCCACCAAATTCACAATAAAATGTGTCGAACCCTCACCTACATGCACTTCCCGAATGTCGTTTGATGAGCATCAGAGGAGACAATTCGATACGAGGGGACACCATTGAGTGTACCTCCAATAGAGGAGATTCTATACACTCTTCTAGACATAGGATAGAGCATGGAGCTTCTTAGCATGAGGGTGTTCCACTCAAAAGCCATTACCAATATCACAATGCACATGCATCCATGGGATCAGTCGATGAGTATGTCATACAGGGAGCCAAGTTGGTACCCCTATGTACTAGGTCTATAGGAGGTTCCATGCCTCCAAATTTAGAGTATAGAAGAGATCGATATCTACCCATTCAGGGGCATGTAGACAGGTCCACTTTTGAGTATAGATCTATTCACACTCCCATGCATAGTGAACCTCGCAAGATCACTATCGATATATCGAAGGTGGGAGCCAATGGTATGCCACCGCATGAGCCATGGTGATCTAGACAGTTGTATGGTTTAGGTAGCATCCTCGAGTAGTTAGGCTATAAGCCTTTAGCTCTGCCCACTTGTGCCCCGAGTGAGCATGGTAAGAGCATTATCAGGACTATTAGATAACATGGGGAGGCTTCCAAGCACCCTCATGGTTCACATCCACCATCCATGCATGATGGCACACAGCACAGGACTCAGCATGAAACCAATGTCTTCTTCACAGGTAAAAGCATAGCAAATCTTCCAAATGGGTATAGAACCCATAAATTCACTTGCACGAAGCACACATACCAGAGGCCTCTTACGGCCGATCACATCAATAGATCACATAGACTAATATCCGAGAAGATATGACAACTCCTTCAATATCAATTGGAGGATGCATGCATAGAGAGGTAGCACATTGAAGATGAGAATCTTCAATCAAAAAGGCTCATTAGACAAATATTATATGAGTAGTGTATGCATGAGGAACGCATACTTACCCAAAAGGAGCATGTGGAATAAGAGGATAGGTTAGCCAAGGCTGGTTTATTCACACATGCTAAGCACGAATAGCGCATTCATAGGAGGGTTTTTTAACAAGTCGACGAGCATCAAGAGCGTAGAAATGCTCACACTCATGTCAGTACCCAACAAAGAGAATGAACACCACCATTCGAAGATCAGATTCAAATAAAATATGAGGAAGAAGAGGGATATGGAGCTGATCATGGATATCCTAAAAGCTCCCAAGTTGAGGAGGAAGAGAAACATCCTCTACCTCGACAGAGGAATAATGTACCTCCAAGATTACCCCCAATTCAACTTAGGGAGGAGGATTTTCTATCCTCGTATGCCTATAAGGTCTTAGCAGAGAAAGTGAAAGTAATTGAGAGGCAAGGTGCGGCTAAAGCCAACATTGAGCAAGATTCATAATGAGCCTTTGGACCCCTCGGTGCCTACTCCAGTATATCCTGATCATTTTGACATGTCCAAGCTAGATAAATTCAAAGGTGACAAAGAGACACAAGAGCATGTCACAATATTTTTGCACATATGATTTCAAATTGCAAGCAATGATACCTTGATTTTGTATACATTCATCACAACCCTCTCAATCCTAGTCAACTAAATATCACTTGAAGAAGCACAAGAAGCACCATATCACCAATTTTGAGCAACTGGATAACACCTTTATTGAATGCTTTTCTTTTGGCATCAGGAAGCAAGCTAATATTTTTGATTTGGTTGTGTTAGCTTAGCACAATGATGAGCCAATCCTAGAATACAAAAAGATGTGGAGGAGATTAATGGTAAAGTTGCCATTCCCCATTCCCACTACAGAACTGACTTGTATTTTCACAAAGAGCTATGCCAAGCATATCTCATTATTGTTGCAATTGCAGCAGTACTAGACATTCAAGGAAGCTTTGGCACAAGCCAAAGTAATTGAGGATATCAAGTTGTAAGAAGGCAACTTGAAGCTCAAAAATAGGAAATAGGGGCACAAGAAGAGCTATATAAAATATTAGGGCAAGCAAGCCCACGTCAATCAGGTGATGTTAAACCTCCAAAGAGAGGATAAGGGGCAAAAAAAGTAGAACTATCAAGCCCAACCTCCTCCTACGTAGTACAAGCAATGCAAGAATAATTACAAGGGAAAAAATAAGGAGCAACGCTTGCCTCATGAGTTCACACCTTTTATAGAATTATTGACATCGATATTCCATCAATTGTATGAGGCTAAGGCAATCAGGTTGCCAGAGATTAAACTAGTCGATTCTAACCAGCCCAAGTCAAAGGGGTATCAGGATGATCTATTTTTTATCTTCCATCGTGCGAAGGGCCATGACATTGAAGTGTCTTGGTCCTTCAAACATATAGTGCAAAACATTATCAATAAACATATAGTTTCGAATAATCTGCTAGAACCCGACAAAAACATGGGGATTTATAAAAATCCATTACCAAACCATGAGGTGCCACACAACAACGCTGGTCAGGTCAACCAAGTGTGCATCGAACCACCTACCCAGGGGTTCATAGGCATGGTTAATATTATTACCAGACATGGGAGATATGAGAAACAAAATAAACATCGCACTCCCATAAGGATACAAGCTACACCGAATCAACAACCAGTTCAAAATATTTTAGGCCCACCAACTAGATTGATGGTGACCATACAAAGCAGGTTGGTTCAAAGCCTGCAGAAAACTCCTCCAAAGTTGTCTATTTATGAGTTGATACAACAGTCCCCTAAGCACGAGGAGAATATCATGGATATTTTGAGGTCCATCGAGGTGCAGTCCCAGGATACCCAACCATTCACCAATTTAGTGGGACACATAAAACCATGCTAGGAACCTATGATCCAATTTTATGATCATGAAATCAGGACAGTTCCTATAGATACGGCTAACCCGCCATTACATATCATCATGTGTGTTAATCACATGCCATTCAAGAGGGTCTTGATCGACACTGGTTCATCGATCAATATTATAACGACCAAGGTGTTAAGTCCTTTAAAGTTGCCCAAGTCACATATTATACCCACCATATTCACATTGAGAGCATTTAACGATGCACTATGCTCGACGATTGGCACAATCATCCTACCTATTTAGGTGGGCCTAAAGACCATCCTCGTTATGGGTCACATGATAAAATGTGCCATGCAATATAACATCTAGGAGACCTTGGATCTGATAAATACATTGCATTCCCTCTATACTGCATCAATGTGTAAAATACATTCATGAGGGATGGGTTCACGTGGTACCGTCAAACAGAGAACCCTTCAAATTTGTGAACCTAGTTGATTTGCCAGGAGGTTTCATACTCCCATCAATGCACCTAGACATTTAGCTAGTGTCACCAGTTAAGAATCCAGGAGGTAAACAAAATGTGTGTGCTCAACCATCGACATATGTATCGCACAGATCCAAGCATACTACAACAACTTATTTGAAATCGAGGACATCAGCCATGCTTTAGGATGAAAGGAAGCTAAAAGTGAAAATGGGTGAGAAGGAAAAGAAGCATGTTCCCAAACTAGTCACAAATAAGGGTCCCACTCCCATGGAAGTGGAAGAATCCCAGGACAAAGCCAAGGAGGTACCTTACCCTACCTCGCCTGCATCATCAGTAGGGTCATATGCACCACGGGTGACTGTTCGTCTGGCCAACATAATGTTAGGTGAATATATTGTGAAGAATGTAACCTTTGGACCAATCCTAGAGACTACACAAGATATGGGTCGACTGCATGCTCATAATTTTCCAGTTGGATCAATAGGACCATTGGGAGAGCCACCCAGTAAAATGAACTTCATCTACGCTAGGATGGATCATATTTCTACTTGAATACCCATGGATGAAGATGATGATGAACCATTCATCGTGAATGTTTGTTACCTATCCAACCCTGAATATTCCTTGCATATTTTTGAATTATATCATTGGCATGGGTATGACCTTGGTCTTTTTGAGTAAGGACGTAGGACTCCACTTGAGCCACATTATTAGTTAGAAATTGATATATTTGGACTAGGGTTGCAAATGCGAGGATAGGATGATTTGCTTGTAGCATCTTTAGATCACCTGTACCTTAGTATGGGGGACAATGTGGATTTTAACCCATATCACCCTAATCCTTCTACATTCCAAAGGGATAGTCGGATGGTGTCTTACATCACCATAGCACCACCCGAGATGTATCATGAGAATATCTTGGTGGATAGTGAGTCCTCACCCAAAAATAATTTGAGGAATGAGGCTAAGACAGTTTATGAGATAGTATCATATTTACGATGTTTATACCTGATTCTATCAGACAACGATGATAGTGATCAAGAGATAGCCTATATGGGGCAACATTTGCCAGAATGTACCATTCTATAGGGGGTGAATCAAGGATTGTATTACAATAGCAATGAATGAGACAGATAGAGACTACTTAGGACCTCCCTACTTACGTTATTGCAATGCACCTTATACGATTGAGGACATGCATGAAGAGATAAATCTCAATCCTCACCTTAGGGGAAGACCATAAAAATTTGATGTGATCTATCACATGGTGTTTCTTGACCTATCTATGTACATAGAGTTTGTTGAATTGAATGATCCAATATTGCAATTAGTGCATAGAGAGGACCTAGTCATCCGTAGCCCGTATAGAGAGGACCCATTTGTGCTTGTGCTGATAGAGCTAGATCTTAGGTATGGGGGCTGCATTAGTGATGGAGATGTTTGTTCACATGGTCCTGGAGATCAATTCCATTTCATAAATATGGTATCCATTAATTTAACCACTCCACTCCATAATCGAATTGATCCTTACAAACCATTGCATTTAAATATAGATGTTATCGATTGAGATCATGTTGACTCACCTATTGAGCTTGAATATTTCTTACCTAACAAAGAAATACTGCAACCATTTAATTTTGCATCAAGATGTGCTTATGATGTCTATCATGCTAAGGATACTTCCAATGTGGAACCTATAAACCCAACCGATGACATCCATTTGATCCCTACACCTCATCAGTTTGAGGAGGGATCATACATGTCAATAGAGGAAACCTTCAATGTGGATATCAGTAATGATCCCACCAATCCAAGGAAGGTTAAATTTGGAGAGAGTCTCACTCTAGATGAGAATGTCACCCTCATCCCTCTACTGAAAGAGAGACCTAATATTTTCACTTGGACTTACAAAGATATGCCATGTCTAGATCCAAAATTGGTTACCCATAACCTATTGCTATATCTATAGAAGAAGCCAATCAAGCAGAAGCTTACAAATATGCATTTAATAGTAGCATTAATGGTGAAGGATGAATTGCAAAAGTTGTTGGATTTAGAGTTTGTTATCTCCATCGACTATCCAAAATGGGTATCTGTTGCAAAACTTGTATTATTAAACATGAACCATTCACCAATATGTAGAAATATCAAATCATTCATCCACAATACATTATCCACAATAACAATCCACAAATGAGAGAGAGATAGATAATACCCTTAAGGTAGGGAAACACCAATAATAATCCTTAAGGAAGGAATAACTCCACAAGATCTCCCAAGATGAGAGGCCACTTCATGGGCACGACGATTACATAAGATTCTTCTTCAATGATATGAATCCTTACAATGACAAATATCTCTTCTTTATATATCCATATTCTTATTCTACTTTGGAGAGCCTACTACTAATATTATATTATATTATAATATAATATAATATTATAATACAATCAACCTTGGGTTATGTGTGGCCCATGCCAACCCTTATACAATATAATAATATATCCTCAAATATCTATTCCTAGGTACCCTACCATGCCACCCTCCTTACAAATGTTTCGTCCTCGAAACATATGAAGAAACTTGATAGTATGATTTGCTAAGCAATGTTAGCAATTGGTACCAATCTCGATCATCCATCCATCCAAGTGAAACCCGATGATGCTGGTACACCATTTTGTTACTTGAGTATCCAAATCTGCTTCGTTGGCTCCATGCTTCTGCTGTTGTATTTTGATAACTTGAATGATGGGTCCACTTGTTCCTTGATGCTGATGAACCATGCTGAAAACCATGATCACTATGCTTTCTTTGCCAAACACTGCCATAGTTGGTGCCCTTATGATTACATGTAGAACCATAATATTGTGGCCTTGAACCATGCCTCCAATGTTGTTTTCGCTCATGGTGGTGTGGATGGCACTATGGTGCAACCTTTACTTGATGTTCTACCTTCTTTGACTTTTCAACCTTTGGCTTCATTGTTTTAAATTCTTCTACACCTTGTTCTTTCATGTTATCTTTGTTTGGTGTGTCCTTGTGCTCTTCTATCAAATATTCCTTGGACTCTGTTGTTGTTATCGCCTTCTTGGATTCTGTTTCATGTTCTTCAATTTGTTCTTCTACAACCACTTCTTGATTTTCCTTGTATCCTTGCTCCTCAAGCTAAGAAATATCCTGCAATGTTATTTCCACTGAATTAGTTACTGCTACTTCTTTCATGGACTCTGTTGCTGCTATCGCCTTCTTGGATTCTATTTCATGTTCTTCAATTTGTTCTTCTACAACCACTTCTTGATTTTCCTTGTATCCTTGCTCCTCAAGCTGAGAAATATCCTGCAATGTTATCTTCTTTTTTTTGTACCATAACTTCATAAACTTCTTTTGCACATTAATGTTAACAGTACCCAAAGAATCTAACCAAGGATAACCAAGAACAATATCCTCATCATCCATCTCAATAGCATAGAAATCTGAATGTAAAACATATTTATCCATGGTGATCTTCAAATCTTCAAAAATCTGAACATTCTCACCCTCTAGTCGTATGTCCTTAATTTTTGTTGCTTGAACTTGCAACTTCTTAGCCAAAGCAATATTAATAAAATTATATCTACTACCAGGGTCAATGGAAATAATAACCTGTTCCTTTTGAATGCTTCCATGAACCTGCAAAATAGACTTTTTAGATTTAAACAAATTCCTTTGTCCATTTTCTAATTTATCTTCCACCAAAGGTATGGTTTCCTCTGTCTGCATACTGACATATTTTTTATCTTCCCTGACCTTTTCCTCTTTCTTCTTGAGTAATTTTATTTCTTTTTCATAGTCGTCGATCAAATCCATTAGGCGATCTACATAATATGGGTCCCATTTACTCAAGAATGCATGCTTCACTTCCTCCAAAGTGTATTCATTATTTGTTTCTTGACAAAAATTTATCCACCAAGACAAAGCTTTCCCTTGAAGAGATAAATTAAGGAAGGATTTCCAATAAGGATTATTATGATGTCGATAGACAAACTTTTTCCACCATTCCATAGCATCAATATCATCTTCTCCAGAAAAACTTTGGAGTGCCATTGTGCATGCCCTAATGCAACTAGGGTTTTTTTATAATAAATATCATGCCCTAATGCAAACTAGGGTTTTATGGAAAAAAAATATCTTCCCACCAAGTTGAAGCTAAAAATCCCATAGACAACTACATCTGCAATTTTTCTTCCAAACAAAATAAAGTGCAACTGATTTGCTTACCCGAACTAAACAAATTGTCTTTTGAAAAATTCGCGACTTGAAAATTCGTCACCACCCTTGTTCCAGATGGCTGACTTCAAAAGGTTGTATCTCCCTCAATACTACTCGGATTCCTTCATATGACCACTCATTTTAAATCTCTTCAAATGCTGCACAATCTGATCCAAGAATCACCTCAATCGGATTAACTGTCGCAAAGATATGGCTTCTGAAAGATGAGACGTTTTTCCAAAAAAAATCTGTGAAATTTGTCACTATCCTTGTTTTGGATGACTAACTTCAAAAGGTCGTATCTCCCTCAATACTACTCGGATTCCTTCATATGACCACTCATTTTAAATCTCTTCAAATTCTGCACAATCTGATCCAAGAATCGCTTGAATCGGATAAACTTGCACAGAGATATGGCTCCTAAAAGATGAGACGTTTTTTCCCCAAAAAAAATTGCCCTAATTCTAGGGTTTCACACAAAAATCCCCACTTTGCCAAAATCGTTGCTCTGATACCACTTGTTGCAAAACTTGTATTATTAAACATGAACCATTCACCAATATGCATAAATATCAAATCATTCATCCACAATACATTATCCACAATAACAATCCACAAATGAGAGAGAGATAGATAATACCCTTAAGGTAGGGAAACACCAATAATAATCCTTAAGGAAGGAATAACTCCACAAGATCTCCCAAGATGAGAGGCCACTTCGTGGGCACGACGATTACATAAGATTCTTCTTCAATGATATGAATCCTTACAATGACAAATATCTCTTCTTTATATATCCATATTCTTATTCTACTTTGGAGAGCCTACTACTAATATTATATTATATTATAATATAATATAATATTATAATACAATCAACCTTGGGTTATGTGTGGCCCATGCCAACCCTTATACAATATAATAATATATCCTCAAATATCTATTCCTAGGTACCCTACCAAGATCCAATATGGTGCTTGTAGGAAAACTTGATGGAAGGATCCGTATTTGTATGGATTCAAAGACCTGAATAAGGCAACACCGAAGGATTCATTTCCATTTCTGAATATTGATGCTCTTGTATATGCAACTGAAGGTCATGATATGCTCTCTGATGTACATTTTTTTTGGATACAATAAAATTTGGATTAAGCCCAAAGACGAGCATAAAACCATGTTTATAACGTCATGGGGGACATTATGCTATAAAGTTATGCCATTTGGCCTTAAAAATGTTGGTGCCACATATCAGCGGGCCATGACATATATCTTTTATGACTATATGCATAAGATCTTAGAGGATTACATTGATGACTTGTTGGCTAAGTCATTACTGCATTCTGAGCATGTTGAGGTCCTAAAAAAGGTTTGCGATCGCCTAATAGAGCATAATGTTAGGTTGAATCCTAAGAAGTGTATATTTTGTGTAACATCAAGAAAGCTCTTAGGATTCATCATTTCAAAACAAGGCATTGAAGTCAACCCAGCAAAGGTTAAGGCTATTCTAGAGATGCATCCTCCCTCAAACATCAAAGAATTAATAAGCCTATAGGGCAAAGTATCATCCATAAAGTGATTTATTGCTCAATTATCGAATAAATGTCGACCCATGAATCAACTGCTACACAAGGGGGTCCCATTCAACTGGGACAAGGACTGTCGAGCAACCTTTGATGAAATCAAGCAATACCTAGTGATGCCTCTAGTGCTAGCCCCACCAAGGCCATATGTGCCATTTATGCTATATATATATCGGCAACCGACTTTGCATTAGGGACCATGTTAGCCCAAAAGAACATGCAAGGAAAAGAGCAAGCCATATATTATATTAGCCGAACCTTGGTGAGTTATGAGCTAGGATATGCATATGTGGAGAAGCTATGTTTAGCAGTACTATTCACTACAAATAAATTGTGGCACTATATACTAAGTCATACAACATATGTAATATCAAAACAAAATCCTTTGCAGTATATGATGAGCAAGACATATCATAATACACGTACTGCAAAGTGGATCATGCTACTGAAGGAATTCAACTTGGAATTCATAATCCAAAAGTCCCTTAAGGGACAAGTCATAGTTGATCAGCTGGTTGAGGCACCACTGTTAAATAGTAGGCCTCTTACCATTGAGCTTTTGGATGATGCGGTCTTCATCGTATCTGAGGCTCTCAAACCTGAAGAACCTAAAAATAATGCTGATATGACCTTTTTCTTTAACAATTTGAAGTGCCAGCAAGGGGGTGGTGCAGGAATAGTGTTTGTCATGCTGTAAGGAGCTCCAATACCCTTGTTCAAATTATACTTTCCTTACACCAACAACAATGCTAAATACGAAGCCCTACTATTGGGCCTCCACACAATTGTCACCAAGAACATTAAAAAATTAAACATCTTTGGTGACTCCTTGATCATAGTCAACCAAGTTAAGGGACTCTTTTAGTGCCGATGTCCCGTGTTAAAAGCTTATAAAGATCTTGTTGTTACATATTTTTCTAAGTTGGAATGGTATGACATTGAGGAAATCCCTCGTTCTTCAAATAGGTTCGTAGACACCATTGCATCTTTGGGATCCTTAATTCCTTAGAATCCATTTGCCAATTTTACTACCATTCAAGTTAAAATGCTCTCGCATCCTACAACAGGACGCAAAGCCTTTGATAATAAATATTCAATCAACATGATTAGCATGGAACCAAAATCTGAATGGTTCTACAGAGCTGAAGAATTTCTAAATAAGGCACCTTGGGGGTCATTAACCTCTTAGAGTTAGATGAGGAGTGGTACTACCATTCACCACAAGGTTGTTTCCTAGTCTACATTTGCACATAAAGATACGTAGGGGTAGCAAGTCTTCTTGGCAGTCAAAGCTGAGGATTACCAGAGCTGGATGTCATAGATCCAAGACTTATTAAAACTTGGTTTGATCCTAGAGGTATTGTCATGTGTCGCAAAATGCACATTCAAGTAGAAAGTGACTAAATATGTCTTGCTAGGAGAAATTTTGTACCGACGAGGCTATGATGGAGTTCTCCTTCATTTTCTAGAGCCCCAAGAGGTATCTTGGGTGATTTCACAAGCTCATGACGGTACGTGCGATGGCAATTTTAGTGGCATGGCTATCGTCAAGCACATCCTTTGAATGGATTACTATTGGCCCACTATGGAGAAGGATTGCAATGTGTATGTCAAGAAATGTGTCAAATGTCAGCATCATGCTAATCTTACGCACTTGCCATTGTAGGACTTACAACCCATTCAACAAATTTGCCACCTAATATGCAAGACAAATTTATGGCTAATTGGCTAGGACCCTATATCATATCTAAAAATATTGGTTTGGGTACCTATCGCCTAACATCGCTAGGGGGTGTTGAAGAGACTGAACCTATCAACATCATCCATCTTAAGGTGTTCTATGCTTGAGAGCATAGAAAAAGGCACCAAGGGTTCCAAAAACCACTTGGTCATGTTAGTTAAAGGTCCCTAGGGTTTGCTTAAAACCGCTCGGTCATCCCAAAAGGCTCCAAGGGTTCCTAAGAACCGCTTGGTCATCCCTAAAAGCTCCAAAGATGCTCATAATCCCTTTGGTCAACCTAAAAGCCCCAAGGGTTTTCTAAAAAATCACTTGGTCAATTTAAATGCTCCAAAGGTGTCTGTTAGCTCTTTGGTCAATCCAAAAAGGCTCCAAGGGTTCTTAAAAACACTTGGTCAAATTCAAAAGGCTCCAAAGGCATGTACTCACTGTTTGGTCAAATATAAAGGCTCAAAATCCATAAAAATTTAAAAAAAGCAATAAAATCCAAAAAAATTGGTAAAGCATAAAATCCAAAAATATTTGCATTTGCATTATGCATTTTTCATTTACACATGCATTCACTTCATCACATTGCATGTAGGTATTCTTCATATGTTGCATTCCATAGTAGAATGGATTGTGTTTGTCAGTCTTACAAACGACGCCATGTTGTGTTTCAATCATGCACCTCTGCATTTATCATAATCCATCATTCATGTGAGTAATTGTGTTTTTCAACACAACCCATTTTGTTGCTATGAAGAATATACTAGGGTTTTTCGGTCATTCAACCATACCTAGAGGTCTTCTCAAGAGTTGATAGAAAGCTTTCTTTGCTTTTGTAGTTGAGGTCTAGTTAGTATAGCCCTTAGCATATCAAAATCCTATCACTAATAAACAAATTAAACAATCCTAATAAGGACTAGGGGAAGATGAAAGCCATGAAGCAGGACCAAGTATCCTGAGGTGAAAAGAGTTATTCTTGCTTATCCCCCTATGCGGACGGTATGGGAAATGTTGGCAATTGGCAAAAGGACAAGTTCATTCCCTACCCAGAATCCCTTGCTTACGATAAAATGAGCAATATCCCAGAATGATATCCCACATCAATCCTCAATATTGATACCCTAGATCGATATCATAGATCGACATCCCAGATTGATATCCCATATTGATATCATAGATCGATATCCTAAAATCGATATCCCAAAAATAGTTCCCCAAAGTAAAATCCCCAAAGGAAGTTTCTGAAGAAAATTATCAAATGTAAATTCCAAAAATTCAAGTCAAATGAAGACAAATTGTACAAAGGAAGAAAAATCAGTATCAAATCCCTTGCTCAAGAAAAAGAAAATAAAGTACAAAATAAACAGTGATTATTGTCACTAAAGTACAAAAATAAACAGTGATTTTTATCACTTTATATGAGCAAGTATCCCAAAAAATTGAAGAAAATAAGGGAGTGAACTTGAATCCATGGAATTGTCAGCACTATTGTACCTTATGCATGATGATATGTCTAATGCATTAGCACCTCGCTTATGTACAGACCAATGTTTGAATGTGGAAGAGCTAGCTTTAGGTGTCCTGTATCACCTAGTGGTCTAGTCCAACTAAAATCTAAACCTAGGATTGGATAAACATATGAGGATCCCCAATATTAGCAATGGGCTGAAAGAATCCCACCTGACATCGGGGTATGCTTATGCCTTATCTTAATATATTCATTTGCACACATAGGGATAATGAATAGTTAGGGCCTATCCTAGCAAAAGCCTTACATTTCAGAAGTCTAGTTTGGTCAGTATACAACTTTTGATAAGTCTACTAGGGTGTTTGAGTCTCATGGAAAACCTCAAAAATTTCTCTAATAGCAACAAAATACCAAAGATCACAAACCATCAAAAATAAAAGTCATTCAATCATCAAATTGCAAAGTATCGAATCCGTGATACATCATTACATTGAGCACAATCAAGATATAGGATAGATACCAGATGGATATCAAAAATGATATTTAGATGGCCACTGACTATATTGTGCATATTTTTCAAATTGCAAAAGGAATATAGAGTGACATATTATATCATTCACATCATACCGCTTCATATCATTGCATTTCATATATGGGTGATTAATTGATTAAATTCTTGTAATGAGGATTTTCAATTACATTCATGATTTTTACACATTTTGTGGTGTCATCCATTAGATTGTTAAACACATATCGCATTCATTCCTTATGTTTTAAGTGATTAAATCATACAGGTTCATTTACATTAGATTACCATCATGTAAATAATGCATTACATACATTACACCAACATATCGTGACATCATCATAAATTAAATGCATACAATAAAGCAAAATTAAATATGCATTTAAAAGTAAACATCGCATCCATATGCATCCATCATAAATAGCACATCTAAGCATCTAGATCACTGCATACCATCATCATCATAAATTAAATAGCTATCTAGTGCATGTCATCCATACATCACATCATATAAGCATAGCATCAATATGAACATCTGCATCCATGTGCATAACATAAACATAAAATCAAAAATAAACAAGTACACATAATGAGCCAAAATTATCAATCTCATATATATATATATATATATGTGTGTGTGTGTGTGTGTGTGTGTGTGTGTATATATGTGTGTCCAAAAAGAGTACATCGAGGGTATATCAAAAATGCTCGTAGGCTACAACTATGTAGGTCCTCGACCTTACACTCAAAAATAGTACAAAATAAGCATCTCTAAGATCTATACTAAGGGCCTACACCCCTAACCTATGAGTCACCACCATCACCCCTGCCATCCCTATGGATCCTCTACGAGCTGGCTCCATGAGTGCTAGAAGACCTGTGTGTCCTCTCGGTCCTGTGAGTCCTACGACTAGAGCTGGCAGTAGACTGCCCTATCTCTCTAGTCTGGGATCGGCTCCGGTGGGTCCCTATAGTCTGTGTATCCTCTAGAACCTCCCTACCTATCAGCCTGATGTAGCCCTCTAGCTAGGAGATGCGAGCTGCATGACTTGTATCTCACTCATTACCCTCCTCCATGAGGGAATGAAGCCTCTTGATCTCTGCCATGGGGTCATGACCTACTGGCAGTAAAGAAGATGGTGTTGCTAGAGGTGGCATCACAGCATGTGTAGCAGAGGGGCCCTCCATCTATGTCCTCAGTAGGTCCCTCTCGATAGTAGCTGCACTCAGTCATGCATGCACCAGATCACGCTCACTAGTGAGCTCCCTAAACTATGTCTCCACCACTATAGCCCATGCTGTGAGAGTTGTCCTCTCCTCCTAAGCCTATTGTAGTTGCCTCTCACTATGAGATAGCTTCACCTCTAAAGTGGTGATATATGTGTCTCTCTATAAAATATGAATCTGCAATCACTCAACCTGGCTCTAGAGGGCGACAATCTAGGCTCTCAGATACCCAATCTCACTATTAGGAGGTGCCTCACCCTCCTCAGCTATGTCCTCCTCTACCTCAACTTGAGGAGCCTCCCCTACGGTGGCCTCTGTGCCCCATATTCCCTCGGTATGCTGGCGTACATTGCACCCATCTGGATCAACCTCTGCTCCATCATCTATCTAACCGAGGGGTCCCTCTCCCTACCACTATAAAAGTGACCACCAAGTGTCATACACTACGGTGGTTCCAACCCTAGCCATGCTCGACTCCTAGAAGTCATCGGCCTCATCCCCTAGCGGTGTCAACTGGACCCATGGTAAATCTCTCTCTAGTACTAGGTTCCTATAGATGATAGGAAGCACCAGAATATCTTGAGCAATACCAAACTAGCGTAGGACATGTGAGTAGTACTGGTACTCATGAATCTTGGCCTTGCGGCCAAGTAACCACCTGTCCCTCCTCGCTTGGCGTAGCCACTCACCAGCCTCCTACCATGGGGGAAATCCATGTATGGGCACCACTCTATATCATCTACCCGAAGCTATGCAAATCTAGCAATGTAGTGGTCTAGGTCCCCAGCGTGAGACCTACTCTGAAACCCCTCCTCCTCATGGGGCCAACATGCCACATAGCACTGGCATGCAATAGGAATAGTAGTAATGATGAGCGGTAGGTCTGTAGGCCACTTGATCCGAATGTGCTGCCAGCCCCAAATCTAAAGTAGTAGGATGCAACTAATGCCGACCCAAATCCTATGGGTAATTTGATATAACTCATGATATAGCTGAGCTAGCAACATGCTCCCCTAGGCTAAGAGTAGAGGCTATCACGTAGAACTCTGAGTAACTCTCTTGATGATGGCCAGGAGGTTCCAAGGGATCCTCACACTCGAGGAGTCTGGAAGCACAATCTAAATGACTAAGTGCATGAAAATGACCTCTCAAACTAAGAAGATGCCCTTATCCTACCAATATCCGACATGGACACCTCCATGATCAATCCTGGTCTGAGCATCCTCACTCTGATCTCCAAAGATGGCATCAAAAATAGCTCCTCTACTGGTGAATGGAGTGGAGGTGATGGGCTCCCATCAATCGAGATCTTGAAGATCCGGTAGACATCCTCTAGTGTCACAGTCATTTCACCTATGGGTAGGTGAAATGTGTTGGTCCGTGCATCCCAGCGTCGGGCCAACGCAGTCATGTATGCTTGGTCTACCCTGATCGTGGGTAGATCAAGCACGTATCTGAAGCCAACCGCATCGAACCACTCCCACTCCTGGTTAGTGAGCTATCTATAGAGGGTGCAAAGGATATCCGGCTCCTTAGCTCTAGAGGTCAACTTTTGAAAAGAAGCAATGCATAAGGGAAAAGGTGACTAAAAATAACTAAAAATAGTTAAAAAACAACCTAAAAATGTCAAACAAATCTAAAAATTGCTAAAAATACAAAAACATGCAAAAAGTGATCAAAAATTCCAAATAAAAATTAAAAATGCATTTCAAAAGTGCAATAAATGGCATTAATTTCCAATAAAAAAAATCAATAAAAATTGAATTTTTTTTCAAAATCTAGGAACCGCGGGTCAAATATGTGGTCCGCATGATGGTCAAAATTTGACCATTGGGATTTGAATCCCACCATGGCTGACAACCACGGTCCCCAATATGACAATTCGATGTTGCATCTGCTAGCTACGGTCTAGGAACGTAACCCTAAAAGGGTCACTTCCTAGCCTGGCACCCAAAAATTAAAGCCCTAATCTAGCCTAAACTAATGTGAGGTTCTTTACCAGCAGTTTAGTGAAGTTAATTTGACCCATTACTTAATGTGGTTCATTTTTTAAGTTGGTAAGGAGTGCGAGGACTCGGTTTTGAGTTACCTTTCCCACATCGATGCCTCAGCTGGATGAAGGTTGCACAGGGTCTGCCATCGGGATGTGTGAGAGGTCGTAGGTAGTTGTTTCAGTAGCGTTTCACGTCAACTTTTGCTTCCTCACCTCTCAGAGCTCTCTAGTTGCAAATCACTTTCAAGGAATAATAATAAAATTTTCAAATGGGAAAAATTTATATACTTTTCTTAATTTCGACGGACCGCAGCTGACAATCATGGTCCCAAAATTAGGGTTTTCCAATCGCAGCTCTGAGCCACGGTTCCCAAATTTTGATATTTCTAACTGCTGCCCGTGCGTGCGGTTTGCAACTGGCATTAAATGCACCAAAATCCCACTGTGGGAAGGTTTTAAATGATAAATTAATGATTCCTAATGGATCATAATCTCAATAAGAGCAATCAATTTAGCAAATTTGGTGATTTTCAAGCACCAGGATCAATTAAAAACTCAAAAAGTCAAAAAAAATTATTAAACAAATCAAAAGCCAAATGCACCTCGTATTCAGTTATTTACCCTAGACACTTGGCGGTTGCAGCAACTGACACTCCATGCAATCCGACGAGATGAGTAAATAACCATAAGGACATTTGGGGCAAAATTATCATCGTTGATTTGATATGCTTCTTTTCAATCCCGAAGAAGGCCTTCGAGGTTGGACCGCTCCACGGGAATGAGGTGTTTCATGTCATTTCTCCTATGACATATTTTCAGCAGATCATCGAAAAATTGATTCAACATAAATCTAATTGGCATTGTATTATTTTGATTCCCTAAGAAGGCTATTGCAGTCCGATCACTCCATGGGATAGAAATGTGCAATTACTATTAACAGTTGCAATCATAAGCTAAACTAGGCCTAGCCAAGTAATTAAATGCTAAATTATAAGTTTGTTTAGATCATTCATAGTGGTCAAGTGACCTCGTCGCTTCATTCAATTGTCATTACCCTCATCGACTCGTCGCTTGAGGGGGTAGTCATACTTTCATAATCATAATCAAAATCAGTAGAAGATCCCTTGATCTTGTCAAATTGTGTTCGTCCTTGCGAATCATTGTCAATAACTATCATAAGCTTACCCCTTTGCTTGGGGTAAATAGCATATATGATAGTTTGTTTGTATCTCTCCTCCTTTCGGTTATATAGGCCTAACTCCTATTGTAGCACCAAAGCTACCCAAATTCCTGATGATGAGTGCAAACCCTTTCAAATTAAGCCTCCAATGAGTTGGAAGCAATGATTCCAGGATGCGCATCCTTTTGCAGGACCTGGGGCATCTAATGTTGATCAGATCAATGATCATCATGCAACCTTCGACATCATTTTAGGTGGTGTATTTTTTCTCACGCGTTGTTCAATCTCACAATGCATCTCAAAAGGGGCATCTATAGACACCTAAAACGCGTCATGTCGATGGTGACTACTCATATGGGACATGCTACAAGACCATATGGAAGATCTTGGATAGATTTCAAGATAGAGCAGTGGTTTTAACCACTCAATTTGGGCTCCTTGGCCTAATCAGCTCAAATCGATTTTGAGACCTGTGGTCTACAGGCTAAACCATTGATGACACCCATGGTTCACAGTCTAGGTCGTAGCTATCACCCATGGTTTAGAACTAAAGTTTAGTTGGCCTTCATCCAAGCCAAATCGGTTTGAACGACCATTTGTTCTAGAAGAGGGTAGTTGAAGGATGAAATATTCCAGAGGCTTCCAATCCAACTATCCCAACCACCTCTTCTTGATCTTGGCTTCTCCATGAAGCCACCCCTAGCCCTTGGGTAATCCTATAAGTACCCCTTCAAATTAGGGCAAAATATATAGTGCATTTTGATAGCGAAGTGCTGTCAAAATAGATAATAGTGGGCATAAAATAGGAGAAGGTATTGTTATAGCAAAGCCCTATCGGATTGTAGACTCACCTGAGTGTACTAAGAGAGATTTTTATTGCCATTCACTTGCCAATTCATCAAGCATCATGTCAATTTGTGTCATGGATGCCCTAAGGAGCTAGAACACCAAGAAACACAAATTCGGGAAAACAGAGGCCCAATTGTGCAATTCAATCGCCAAACCAATCAGAGGACATCAAGGTGACCCTTGATCATCAATTTGACAAGGAGGATCAAGCCCACAACCTTGGATTTGGATGGCAAAGCTACTCCATTGCTCACTATGACTGACAGCCATGGTGTATAGTGCAGACCGCTCATTTGAGCCACGGTTTGCAATTGGTGAAATATCTCCTTACTATTCTTTTTGCATTGTATTTCACTAGGTTAGATTAAGCATCTTAGTGGTTTATTTAGCATTTTAGAGAATTCGACTGATAGAATTAGGGTTTTCATTAAGTTTACTTCATTATGGCAAATAGGACATAATTAGCTCATTTTCATGTTATCATGCTTCATTTCATGTAATCAATCCATTAGATAGATAGTTGTCCTTTCTAGTTATATGTTTCAATTAATATTTTCAATTATTGCATAGGCTTAACATGCTTTATTTATTTTCTTGATTTCATTAGTGTTATGGCATCTTTATGTTCATATTCCTTAAAGGGCCTCATCATGAGAGGTTGCCTATGCTTTTAATGCTTTTATGTTGTTTCTTAATCGCAAGAAAGTAGATTCAAAGGAGATTCAACCATCCAATTCCTTCCTCAATGCAGAGAAGAGGGTCAACTCCACCCTAGAGCAATTTGTGTCACCCCGAAGGACCTAAAACTCACATTTACCCTTAAGAGGGAACATTGCTTTTTCCTACTATAATAAGAGTATCAAAATGGTATCCCTAAGAGGGACGTAACTATAACCGAGATTGGCTTCTTTATAATGGAATAAAAGTGTTTTTCTTCTTCCCATTTGTTGTCAATTTTGCATGCGTCTATTTTGTTTCTTTTATTTCATTTTACGCAGTAGGAAGCATAGGTGTGAGGCCGTTTTGGTGGACAAAAATAGTTGTGACCAGAACCAACACTATCAAAGTAGAAATCTCACAATTTTTTATGATTTGAAAAAAGGAGCTCAAAATTTTTTTGAGTGTATAATTTATGGACTCACAAATTTTAGCCCTATAAAAACAATAATTCACCCCAAAACCTTTGAAAGATTTTTTTTAGTACCTCTAGTGAATGAGAGGCTACCACTTGTCATAATATTATTAGTTGAGATGATTCTTATTGTGCATTAACTATACAATGTTCCTCCAAATCCACCCAGCCATGGCTTTGAAAAATATATTACTATGACCATGGAGCCATAAATCTAATTGATATGCAATGAGCTATCTTCCCTTATGGTGTTGCCAACATATAATTTTGAGATCTAGGTTTGCCAAATTCTCTGGTTCTTGAATCAACAAAGTCTCTAGGTGAACAAGTGCTCTCTACTCATGAGGTCAAAACTATTCACCAAAATATTGAGTCCTCTAGGTAAATGAAATGATATCAATGAAATCCATCTCATTGGGCATGCTAAAAAATCTTGTTCCAAAATCTTCCTAGTTTATGAGATAAGCCCTAGACTTTGTCTAATATTGGATGACTAGGAATATGTTCTCAGTCAACCTCCAGAGAAGGCCAGTTCTTGTATTCTAGTTAAATGAAAATTAGGGTTGAATACTAAAGAAAGAAATGAGAAGGGTTATAAAGAGTGTAGAAATAAAACTAGCTATAATTCAACTAACGGCAATAAGCTTATATTGCACAAGAGTCTTACACACACAATATAAAAGCAAGGCCTAACAAACCAGCTAACACATGAAGTTACAAAAATTCATCTTAAATTAACTCATAAATATTTGAACATTCCAAAATCTTGAATGAATAATAATCCAAGTAACAAGCCAAATATCAAAATTAGCTTTAGCAGAATTGATCATTCATCAAGCAATTAATAAAATGCATAAAATAACATCATTCACATTACTATAAATTTTGCAACACCATGGTTAGATCCCAAACAACACTTGATTTGTATTAATAAACAATATTCATTATACAACATATTAAAAATGTAGATACTAAATAGCCAACCCTCTTACTAAAGTATATTGAGTTATTTCTACAATTACATTGCATTCTTCATTATGGGAAATTTGTCTCTAATTCTTAACATCTGATTTTAATCCTTTCCAATAAAAGGATTGGTTCATCCATTGGTACATTTTTAAGAATCTAGAATGTCTAATCAAAGGAGATGTATACAATTCATAGAGGACACTAGTATTAATATTTGAGGATTGGGTAAGATAAATGTGATCCTTCTTATGGAGAACCCCAAAAACATATGAAAAAAAAAGATGATGAAGAGATAAACTCCATGAATGATGCAAGTACTCTTTGGGTTATAAATCCATACCTTCCAAAGTTAGGAAGCCATTGTGGAAGAGGACTAGAGATAACATTAGTAGTAACAAAAGCCTCATGTTTATGAGATAAAGCATCAATCACCATATTCTCCTTCCTCTTCTTATATTCAATAACAAAATAATATCCTAAGACCTTTATTATCTTCTTATATTCAATAAAAAAATAAAATCCTAAGACCTTTATTATCCATTTATTATTTGGGTATGAGAGATGCTATTCTAGGAAATGCTTAAGACGACTATGGTTAGCCTTGATGATGAAATATCATAAGATCACAATTTCTTTATAGCATGCAAATCAACTAATATTTCCTTATAATAAGTGGATTGACATAAATTCTTGCCAAAGAGTTGATTGCTTTCATAGGCCAATGGATGTCTATCTTTCATCAAAATAACTCCAAACCTATGCCTAAAGCCTTACTTTCAATGAAAAAGGGTTTTCTAAAATCAAGATTTGCCAATATAGGGGTTTTACACATAGCCTCCTTTAAGGCATGGAAGGCTTTCGAAGCTACTTTTGACCAAACAAAGGAACTTTTCATAGTGATAGCAATGAGAGGAGCAGAAATTTGTGAGACATTTATTAAATTATTGTATGTTTTATTATTTCTTAGAGTGGATGTAACCTACTAGATTGTTAGTTGGGAGGTTAGACTATTAGTTATAATCAAAATATGATATTTTAACATTGGAGGAGGGACCTTACTAAAAAAAAAATCTTACCCCAAAGATATCCAATAGAGTTCCAAGACACTCAATATTGCACTCTCCACCTATTTCATTTAAAACACTCCCTAGTATCTCATCTCATAAATTTGGGATTTACAATGAGCTCAAGATTAAGAATAATATCCTATTAAGGTGGAAGTTTGAGTTTATAAGCATGCAATATTATAATGGTAGCATCCCAAAATTATTCTACACCAATGGTGGAAGTGCATGGTATCATGCTTTTTTTATTATTATTTGTGGATATTGTAAATTGATTTTTTTATAATGTTGTGCAACATGAAAGCAGAGACCCAAAGCATTAAACTTACTAGAATCTAATAAAAATATTATTCTCAACCAAGTCCAAGATCTGGAGGCTATTTCAACACTATGAATCAATCACAATGTTGAATCTACATTGTTTTAAATAAAACAATGCCACATATAACAAAAATTAGGCTTTAGACATTTAAAAAGTTGAGGCTTACCACATTTTGATGGAGGTATTCCAATGGTAGTTGTACTTGGAAGTAGAATATTTTTCTATTTTGAAATCATACATAGTCTAGAAGTGTTGGTAAATAATTATATTTTTTAATTATTTGTTGCTACAAAATTTGACTTCAAAATCAATCAGGGACAATATAGAAAGAAATTACATGCATAGTTGAATTAGCATAAGGGAAAATTTGAAGACTTTCAAGGCTAGAGGTTTTAGATGCAGTTCCTCCTTTTACCTTTTTGCTTTAAATTATAAAATTTAAAGGGTTAAAAAAAATCTTTCCCTTTTTTTAGTGCAAGAAGCATCAAGTAGGGAAGTTAGAAATTAGCAACAAAGTAAATTTTTTTCTATCTAAACATCAAGGGGTTGAAGCCCAAACAAAAACATTACTACCCTACAAAACATACAAAAAAAAAGCATTTTCATATAGTTTTATTTTTTTTAACTATAGTGAAAATAATATAAATTTAAGGGGATAGAAGGTTATTTTAAAGATGCATTTTTAGCTATGATCAACATCTTAAAATTTTGTAATTTTTACCTTAAATTTTCAAAATTTGTTTTAAAATTCATGCTTTGAATACCTCTAAAACAAGTGCTTAGGAACACTAGCAATATTTGATATCAAGAACTACTCTAGTTTATGTTTATAGGTAAAAATATCATGTTCAACTACTATTCCTATAGCCTAACAAAGCTATCATAACTATGTTGAAGAACACAAGCTTATACTGAGAGGGGGGGTAGGGGTGAACATAATAAGAGCACTATTTACTTTTATTTCCAAATCAATATTATGCAATGTATAGATGGCAGTATCAATAGCAATAATCAAAGCAATGCAGAAAACACCATACACATTAGAGACAGTTTTAATGTGGTTCACCCAAAGATGGCTACCTCCACGGAGAAAATCTTTCCCTAAAATTTTCTCAATCAATCTCTTGGGAATCCTTCCCAATTACAATATTTATGGACATATGTCCAAAGGAGATTTTGATCCCCTAAATCTTGTGTGTGGATCTCTATCCATAGGAGAACTCCTCCTCTGCTCTCGTTGGTGATCCTATAGAAGACTACTACCTCCACTACACTGGCTTGTGGATCTCTCTCCACAGAAGACTCTTCTCCCCACTCAAAATACCTATCCTCACTACCCTAGTTGATGCATCTCTATCCACTGGAGACTCTATCCTCTCTGATCAGTCACATCCAAAGCTCTGTCTCAATTATGTACTAAACATAGTCCAGTCGGTCTAGCACATCTCTGCTCAATATCTTGCACTAAACACAGTCTAGTCGATCTAGCATAAGTCTTCTCAATAAGCTCACTCAAATCTACACTAAACACAGTCCATTCAGTCTAGCACAAATCTACTCAATTCTTGCACTAAACATAGTCCAGTCGGTATAGCACAAGTTCACTCAAATATGCACCACACTCCAATAGTTCTAGCACAAATCTACTCAATAGGTCCACCCATAACCTACTCAAATCTTCTCAACAGGTCCACTCAGAACCTGTCCAAATCTGCTCAATAGGTCCACACAGAACCTTCTCAAATCTGCTCAATAGGTCCACACAAAACCTGTCCAAATCTACTCAACAAGTCCACACAGAACCTGCTCAAATCTGCTCAATAGGTCCACATAGAACCTATCCAAATTTGCTCAATAGGTCCACACAGAACCTGCTCAAATTTTCTCAATATGTCCACTCATAACCTGCTCAAATATGCTTAACAAGTCCACACAGAACCTGCACAACTCTGCTCAACAGGTCCACACAAAACCTGTCTAAATCTGCTCAACAGGTTCACACAGAACCTGTCCAAATCTGCTCAACAAGTCCTCTCTAGGACTTGCTCAAATTTGTATTGTAAGATTCCACAAAATCTCACACAAAATCAGTCCACAAGTCTTCTCAAAGACTTACCTCAAATTTGCTTAACAATTCCACACAGAACTTGTCCAATATCATAGAAACATAAAGAGAATTTTTAGGGACTCAATATGTTCTATACTCAAAACTCAATCACTTTCTCAACTCGATATCATAGAAGCATAAAGAGAATTATTAGAGACTCAATATGTTCTATTCTCAAAACTCAATCACGTACTCAACTCAATTTCATAGAAGCATAAAGAGAATTGTTAGAGACTCAATATGTTCTATTCTCAAAACTCAATCTCAACTCAAATAAGAATATAGAACAGTTTTTTTTATGGAACTTGATCAATCACTTCATACATCCACTTGACTAGGCTCAATAAACTCTATTCAACCAATCACTTCAAGAAACAACTCTTGCTCACACACCCTAGTCCAAGCATGTATCATCCAACTCAAAATATTTCCAACAATTCTCAACAACAAATCTCACATAACAATGATACTCATGATCTTTTCAAACTCTAGTTCAAGTTATTTGTATAACAACTCACTTCAACAACCATGCTTATCAAACAAGGTTTTAAACACAACTCACAATTTCAGAAAACCTTGAAGCATTAACTCAAACACTTACCTCAACCAATGATCTCAACAACAATGCTTATCAAATAAGGTTTAATCACAACTCTCAATTTAGAAAACCTTGAAGCATTAACTCAAACACTTTTGAAAAGGAAACCCTAATCAAATCATTTTTGCTCCAAACTTAATTTTCAAGTAAGCCAATCAACCAACTAAACTAAGGAAGAATTTGCCCATACCTTTTGTTTGACAAGGAGTTGATCTCACAAATATGCCACACTCACAAATTTCTCTTTTCCAATCTCAATAAGGGTTAGAAGACTTTGATCAAATCACAATACAAAATAATGACCCAAAATACACCTTATTACTTGAAATCAAAAATAACATTCACCATAGTCTTCTTTATATGGAAAAATCCTTATACAAAACTAATGCTCAAAAGTCTTAATAAGAAATTAATAATACTTTACTAAAATTCCTTATTACTCCTAAAATAATAAATCTCAAATATTAATACCTCCACAATAATCCTTAACAAACATTCACCATAAATTTCAAATATCAAATTGTAGACACCTAAAACGCGTCATGTCGAGGGCGACTACTCATATGGACATGCTACAAGACCATATGGAGGATCTTGGATAGACTCCAAGATAGAGCAGTGGTTCTAACCACTCAATTTAGGCATTTTGGCCTAATCAGTCTGAACCATAGCCCAGACCTACGGTCTCCAGTCTAAACCATGGTTGACACCTACGGTCTGTAGTCTGGACCACAACTGTGACCTACGGTCTTAACTGAAGTTCAGTTAGGCCTTCCATCCGAGCCAAATTGGTTGGAACGGCCAAAATATCTAGAAGAAGGCAGTTGAAGGATGGAATATTCCAGAGGCTTCCATCCCAACTATCCTAACCACCCTTCTTGGTCTTGGCTTCTCCATGAAGCCACCCCTAGCCCTAGGGGCATGCTATAAATACCCCCTCCAAATGGGGAGAATAAGAGAAGCAAGCATTGGATATTTGAGCAGCGAAGCCCTGGCGAATTGTACACTCAAACTGAGTATACTAAGAGATAGAGCTATTGCACTTAATCCCCGACCCTTTTGCCAACATTCATGATGAATTGCATTATGGATGCCCTAGGTGCTTAGGAGAGTCAAGAAGCACAAATTCGAGAAAACGAAGGCCCTTCACATCGAATTGACCACCAAATCAGTCTGAGGACAATGAAGGTGACCCTTGAACATCAATTTGGACAAGGAGATCAAACCCACTACCCCTGATTTTGAGGGTAAATCTATCAGAGGTCAAACCATGGCTGTCAGCGCGGTTCACAGTGCAAACCGCTCACCAGAGCTACGGTTTGCAACAGGTGATAGATCACCTTACTCTTTTCATTTTTGTCTAGTTAAATAGGTTAGATTAATCATTTCTTAGGTTTAATTGCAGTTTAGAAGAATTCTGACCATGGGAATTAGCTTAGAATAGATAGTTTATGCTTTGCATTAATTAGGACATTTGTGGATCTTTTATGCACCTTTATGCTTCTATTTTGTTATCTGATCCATGCATTATTTGTCTAATGATCTCCTTTATGCTATATTACAAATCTTGATTCAATTAGCATAGTTTAAAGGTTTTTCTTTATGTTTTCTTGATCATTAGTTTAATGGCATTATCATGTATGTTTCTTTAAAGGGCCTCATCATGAGAGGCTATCTATATTTTTGATCATGTGCTGTTGTTTCTTGATCGTAGGAAGATAGGTACAAGAGGAGTCTATATCATAATCCTTCCACATCACGAAGAAGGGGGTCAACTCCACCCCAAGGCAGTTTGTGACTAGTCAAAGGGCAATATTAATGCGCCTACCCTATTGAGGGCATTGGCAATTGTATAGACTGTATCATCATTCAAGTGACCCTAAGAGGGGCATATTTGTAATAGAGATTCATTCATAATCAATACAAGAAATATCATTTTGTTGAATTTATGCAATGTGTCAAGCTTTTACGCTTTTATGATGACTATAGACTAATACAGTAGATAGGTGCATGCTTTTTGGTTATGTCAGAAGGCGATCATGGTGGAACTCCGCATTTGTAGCCCCTGAGTGCTGACATTCTTGAATTTTTCTTATCTCAGGTGCTAACCATAGCTAACAGCTATGGTTATTTGTTGGCCCATGGCTTTCACCCACGGTTCACACTGCAGCCCATAGACCAGAGCTACGGTTTACAGTAGAAGCAGCAGACAACAGAGAAACCACTTGGCATCAGATCAGGAGCTGAGGTAGGCTCTATTTTTATTCTCTGTTCTGTATTTTCTTCTCTGTGTTTTTACAGTAAGCGTTAAATCGATTGCAAATTAGGTACACTAAAGAAAAAGGGTGAATGAATAGTCCTAGTTTGCTTTCGCATTCCTTCCATTAGAAAGGCGCTGCTAGGAACAACGGACCTCTGATTGCAGTCCACCCTAGAATACAATGACCTTGATAAAAATTGAGTGGTCGTTTGCATGCTTGAGGCCCAATTAGAGGCCATGTCATCGTAATCACATTGTCATAACATCATGTAGGACATAGCATGCATACCTTTCTGAATTTGAAATGTTCCTTTTCTTTTTATGCATATCATGTAGGAATGATCATATGAATGCTCTTTTATGCATTTGTCTTTATGCAAAGTAAAAGGAACCACACACACCACATGCAACTAAATGCTAGTGAGTTGGGCCTCATATCCAACCACTAGTAGGGTTCAATGATGGTGGGCATCATTTCCATCCGTTGGCCCAAATCCTACGTACCCTTTGTTACTAGACCATACCGGATCCGAGAACCTTTCGTACCCTAGAAAATTTGCATGTACTTTCTTCGAAAGGTATAACGTTGACTAGGGGAAAATGGGTGAGGATCTGGGAGGACCTATGCTCCCTGACCATGTGTGGGCTTCATTACCACACATTATAGGTTGGATTACATGACTTGGAGTTCATCACCAAGTTATCGAGCTGCGAGTGTATAGGTGAAAGCCAATTAAACTAAGAATAAAATCCAACAATTTTGCAAAACATGCGAGAGTTTCTCATACTGATACAACACATTTTGAAACAACATCAAACAGTTTAGGGCTCATTTTAAAATTTAAAAATAAGATAAGCATCATTGTATACCTTGTTTGATAATAAAAGATACATCTAGATGTTAGGTACACTATGGTGGATACACGGGGTGGTCGACAAAGGCGCAAGCCTGAAGCCAATGACCAAGCCCCAACCGATTCACAAATACACGTGTCTAGTCCTCAACCACATGAGCAAACCGAACATCGTTCGATGAGCATTAGAGGAGACAACTCGACATGAGGGGATCCCATTGAGCATACCCCTGATAGACTAGCATCAGTGCATTCTGCTAGACGTAGATTAGAGCATGGAGCTTCTCAACTTGAGGGTGCTCCACTCGAAAGCCATTATCGAGACCGCATTGCACGTGCATCCATGGGATCGACCAAAGAGTATGTCATGTAGGGGACCATATTGGTACCCATTCACACTAAGTCTATAGGGTGTACTATACCCCCACCTTCTGAGTATAGAAGGAATAGAGATCCACCCATTCAAGGGCAAGTAGATGGGCTCCCTACTGAGCGCAAGTCTACCCATACTCCCATGCGTACTATAGCATGCAAGATCACCATCGATATATCGAAGGTGGGAGCTAATGGAACACCACCCCATGAGAGGTGGAGGTCTAGACAACTAGATGGTCTAGGTAGTGTGTTAGAGCAGCTAGGCTGCAAGCCTTCGGCTCCGCCCACTCGTGCTCCAAGTGAGCATAGCGGGAGCACCATTAGAACTACTAGAGAGCATGGAGAGGCTTCTAAGCACCCTCATGTCTCACGTCCACCATCCATGCATGGTGGCATGTAGCATAGGACACAACATGATGTCGATGCCATCTTCACAGATAGAGGCAAAGGCACAACACATCAGTTCGATGGGTACAGAACCCACAAGGTCGCTCGTACAGAGCAAGCATACCAAAGGCCTCCTACGGTTGACCAGGTTGAAAGATCATATCGACTGGCCTCTGAATAGAAATGCCAACTCCTCCAAGATCAATTGGAGGATGCTCACCTAGAGAGGCAACGCATTGAAGATGAAGATCTTCAGGTGCAGAGGCTTACTAGACAGAGGTTGTATGAGCAGCGCTTGTGCGAGGAGCGCATCCTCATCTAGAAGGAGCATGTAGAGTAGGAAGATAGGTTGGCTAGGGCCGACCTATATTCTCAGGATGAGCATAGAGAGTAGGTGCATAGGAAGGCTCTTTCACAAGCCGACATGCACCATGAGCGCGTAAGCGTTCACACTCATATCACTGCCCATCAGAGAGAGCGACCACCTTCGATCGACAATCAAAGGCAACAACATTATGAGGAACAAGAGGGGAATAGATACAACCAAGAATATCCTGAGAGTTCTCGAGTTGAGGAGGAGGAAGAGCAATGCCCTCCACCTCGATAGAAGAAGATTGTACCTCCTAGACCGCCTCCATGCCGACTTAGGGAGGAGGACTTTCTCTCTTCTGAGGCTTACAAAGCTTTGGTCGAGAAGGTCAAAGCAATTGAGAAACAAGGCACGGCTGTCCAAAAGTTGACATTGAGGAAAATTCACAATGAACCTTTAGATCCCTCGGTGCCTACGCCCCCATACCCTAAGCATTTTGAGATGCCCAGGTTGGACAAATTCAAGGGTGATGAAGAGGCGCAAGAACATGTCATGAGCTTTCTGGATGCTTGCTTCTAGATAGAGAACAATGATGCATTGTTATTGCGTACGTTTGTCATGACACTCTCTGGTCCAGCCCGAGAGTGGTTCAATCAGCTAAAGAAACATAGCATAACAAATTTTGAGCAATTAGCTGATGCCTTTCTTGAATGCTATTCCTTTGGCATCAAGAAATAGGCCAACCTTTCCGATTTGGTTGTGCTAGCTCAGCACGATGACGAGCCAATAGAATAATATGGGAAGAGATGGAGGAGATTAATGGCAAAGTTGCCATTCTTGATTCCTACCACAGAATTAACCCGAATGTTTACAAAGAGTTGTGCCAAGCACATCTCGCTACTATTGTAGCTGCAGCAGTATGCTACATTCGAAGAAGCTTTGGTGCAAGCCAAGGTAATTGAGGACATCAAGGTGTAGGAAGGCAACTTGAAGCTCAAAACCAGGAAAGAGGGATATAAGAAGAGTACCTCAAAGCAACAAGGCAAGCAGGCCCATGTGAATCAGGTGGTACTAAATCTCCAAAATGAGGATAAGGGGCAAAAGAAATAGAATTATCAAGCCCATCCTCCTCTTGCATAATACGACCAACGCAAGAATAACTACAAGGGCAAGAACAAAGAGCAACGCCCACCTCACATATTTATGCCATTGACAGAATCATTGACATCAATTTTTTGTCAACTCTATGAGGCCAAGGCAATAAGATTACCCAAAGTCAATATGGTTGATCCTAATCAGCCCAAGCCCAAAGACTATCAGGAAGATCTATTTTGCATATTTCATAGAGCGAAAGGCCATGACATCGAGGTATGTTGGTATTTCAAACATATTGTGCAAAATATGATAGAAAAGGGAGAGCTTGTGGTACCAGGAAATCCCTAGGTACCGAACAACCAAAACATGGGGATTTTTAAAAATCTGTTACCAAACCATGAGGCACCCCATAACCACATTGGCCATGTCAATCAAGTGCGAGTCGAACCACCTACCCAGGGGTTCATCGGCATGGTCAATGTCATTACCAGACATGGGAAGTATGAACAACCGAATCAACCTCGGGCCCCCATTCAAATATAGGCCATGCCCTAGTAGCGATAGGCACAAAATATTCCAGGCCCACCAACGAGACCGGTGGTGACCATTAGGAGCAAGTTGGTTCAAAACCTGCAGATGACTCCTATGAAGTTGTCGATATATGAGCTTATACAGTAGTCCCCTAGGCACAGGGAGACTCTTATGGACATTCTGAGGTCCATTGAGGTATAGTCCCAGGATGCACAGGCATTCATGAACTTCGTGGGGCACGTACAATAGTGCCAGGAACCAATGATCCAATTCTATGATCATGAAGTGAAAATGGTTTCTACAAGCATGGCTGACCCACCACTACATATCATTGCATGTGTTAACCATGTGCCATTCAAAAGGGTCTTGATTGACACTGGTTCGTCGATCAATATAATCATGACTAAGGCACTGTACCATTTGAAATTGCCTAAATCACTCATCGTACCAACCACCTTTACATTGAGAGCATTTAACGATGCACTATGCTCTATGGTTGGCATGATTGTCCTACCTATTCAGGTAGGACTGAAGACCATTCCCGTAATGTGTCACGTGATAGAGGGCACTTTGTAGTATAACATCCTACTAGGGAGGCCTTGGATTCATGAAATGCATTGTGTTCCCTCGATATTGCATCAGTGTGTCAAGTATATACATGAGGGACAAGTTCACATGGTTTCATCAGATGAAGAACCATTCAAGTTCATGAACTTAGCAGAATTTTCCAGGGGCTTCGTACTCCCATCAATGCACTTGGACATACGACCCACATCATCGATAAGGGTTCCAAGAGGTAAACAGGTGGTGCATGTTCAACCATCGATATCTGTATCAAACAGATCTGAACATACCACTACAACTTCTCTGAGATCGAGTGCATCAGCAATGCATCGGGATGATGAGAAATTAAAGGTGAAATTGGGTAGGAAAGAAGCAAAGAACATGCCTAAACTAGTCATCATTGAGGCTGCCACTCCCATGGAGGTGGAGGAAGCCCAGGATCAAGTCGAGGAGGCACCTCAGCCTGCTTCTCCTACATCATCAGTAGGGTCATCCGCACTACGGGTGACTGTTCACCTAGCCAGTATAGGTCTGGGTGAGTATCTTGTGCAAAATGTGACCTTTGGTCCTATTTTAGAGACTGCACGAGACATGGGCTGATCGAAGGCCCATCGATATCTAGTTGGATCCATAGTACCATTGGGTGAGCCACCCAACCAAACAAACTTCATCTATGTTGGGTTGGATCAAGTTCCAACATGAGCACCCATGGAGGTGGATGATGACGAACAGTTCATGATGAACGTTCGGTACTTGTCCAACCCAAAGTATGCCATGCACATTTTTGAGCTCTATCATTGGCATGGATACGACCTTGGTATTTTTGAACAAGGATGAAGAACCCCTCTTGAACTACGTTATCAGTTGGCAACTGATAGGTTCGGATTGGGATTGCAGATTCAGGGACATGATGATTTACTCATTGCATCATTGGATCATTTATACCTGAGTCTGGGGGATGATATGGATTTTAATCCATATCATCCTAACATGTCTAGTCTTCGGGGTAGCAACCCAATGGTGTCAGTCATCACCATTGAGAGACCAGAGCTTGAACATGAAGAGTTCTCAGAGCAGAACCCTAGAGGCAACCTGGGTCATCAAAACCATACCACAACCGATGATACAGGTATGCAGGGGCACAACCCCACCATTCTAGGTGATCTCGATTCAGGAGATCTTTGTAGTGAATATGGAGAGGAGTCCACCTCCAAAATAAGTGGACCGAGTTATGATGCAGATGGTGAGTCCTCAAATGATGATCAATCTGAGGAGGAAATTGATCGAGCCTTCATGGTTCCGATATTTCTATGCCATTTACTACCTAGAGAGCAATTAGATGAGATACAAGAGCATTTCATAGTCGATAGTGATTATGAAGATGAGATAGAGTAGGCCTACTTAAGGCCTCATCCAACTAATCTCCCAATATTTGTGGACACGATAGAGTGGTCTACTCATAATAGCAATCATAGCGATGAAGATGAGATGACCGATCCGAGGCTTGTATATCCGCTACATCTATTGTCTACGGAGTCAGAGTATGTTATAGAAGAAGTGCCTCTTAACACTGATCACTCTGAAGAGGAAGCAGAGCTAATTTTTGCATCGGTGTCATATATACGATCGTTCTATCTAATTTATCCGGATAGTGATGATAGTGACCGTAGAATCAGATACATGGGGCCACATCTGGCAGATCACCCCTTGCATATGGGGGGAAGTGAAGGATTGTATTTGGCCAGTGATGATGAGGATTCATTGGAGATGGCCTATTTGGGGCCTCATCACCTACGTAATCAGAATCCACCTCGGGGTCCACCACCTATCATAGCTATGGGCTTGCATCGAGAGATTAATCTCCATCGCCGCCTTAGGGAAAGAGTAAATCTGGAAGAGGAATATCAAAGGATCTTTCCCCATCCACCTACTTATGCTGAGCTACTTGAGCCAAGAGATCCCATTTTGTAGTTAGTGCATAGGGAGGATCCAGTTGTCCGGGCATCCCACAGGGAGGACCCATTCATCCCCGTACCATCTGAGCCAGATCTTGGGTACGAAAGCTACATAGATGATGTAGAGTTCAGTCCATGTGGTCCTGGAGATCAATTCCATTCCATCAACATGGTCTCCATTGATTTGACCATTCCACTCCACAATCCAACAGATCCATCCAAACCATTGCATCTAAACATGGATGCTATTGATTGGGATCACGTTGATTCACTAGTAGAGCCTGAAGACTTCTTCCCGAATGAAGAAATGTTGCAACCATTTCATTTTGCACCAGGCTATGCTTATGATGTCTATAATGTTGAGGGTGCTTCCAATGAGGAACCCATAAACCCAGCTGATGACATCCATTTGATCCCTACGCCTCATCAGCTCGAGGAAGGGTCACATATGTCAGTAGAGGAAACCTTCGATGTGGATATTAGTAAAGATCCCACCAATCCAAGGAAGGTAAAATTTGGAGAGAGTCTCACTCCAGATGAGCGTGACAACATCATCCCTCTACTGAAAGAGAGACCTAAACTTTTTGCATGGACATACAAAGACATGCCAGGTCTAGATCCAAAATTGGTTACCCATAACCTTTCGCTAGATCTGTCAAAGAAGTCGATCAAGCAGAAGCTCAGAAAGATGCATCCAACAGTAGCCTTAATGGTGAAATATGAATTGCAAAAATTGTTGGATGTAGAATTTGTCATTTCCATCGACTATCCAGAATGGGTATCCAATATGGTGCCTGTAGGAAAACCAGATGGAAGGATCCGTATTTGTATGGATTTTAGAGATCTCAACAAGGCAACACCCAAAGATTCATTTTCGTTGCCCAATATCGATGCTCTAGTAGATGCTACTACAGGTCATGAAATGCTCTCCTTAATGGATGATTTTTTTGGTTACAATCAAATTTGGATTAAGCCCGAAGACCAGCACAAAACCACATTTATAACGCCATGGGGAACATTTTGCTACAAAGTTATGCCATTTGGTCTTAAAAATGTTGGTGCCACATATCAACGGGCTATGACATACATCTTTCATGACTATATGCATAAGATCTTAGAGGACTACATTGATGATTTGCTAGCCAAGTCATTACTACATTTTGAGCATGCGGAGGTCTTGAGGAAAGTTTTTGATCGCCTTATCGAGCATAATGTAAGATTGAATCCTAAGAAGTGCGTATTTGGCATAACTTCAGGAAAGCTTTTAGGATTCATTATTTCAAAGCAAGGCATCGAAGTCGACCCAGCGAAGGTCAAGGCTATTTTAGAGATGCGTCCTCCCACAAATATTAAGGAACTAAGAAGCCTTCAGGGCAAAGTAGCATCCATAAAGTGATTTATCGCTCAACTATCGAATAAATGTCGACCCATGAATCGACTACTACACAAGGGGGTCCCATTCAATTGGGATGAGGACTGCCAAGCAGCTTTCACTGAGATTAAGCATTACCTAGCGACGCCACCAGTATTAGCTCCACCAAGGCCAGAAGAGCCTTTTCTGCTATATATCGGCAATAGACTTTGCGTTAGGGACCATGTTGGCCCAAAAGAATGTACAAGGCAAAGAGCAAGCCATATATTACATTAGCCGAACCTTGGTGAGTTACGAGCTAGGATATGCATATGTGGAAAAACTATGTTTAGCAGTAGTGTTCGCTACCAAGAAATTATGGCACTACATGTTGAGTCATACGACATATGTGATATCAAAACAAAATCCTTTGCAGTATATGATGAGCAAGACATATCATAATACACGTACTGCAAAGTGGATCATGCTATTGACAGAATTTGATCTGGAATTCATAAGCCAGAAGTCCATTAAGGGATAGGTCATAGCAGATCAGTTAGCTGAGGTGCCACTATCCAACAGTAGGCCTCTAACAATCGAGCTTTTGGATGATGCAGTGTTTGTAGTATCCGAAGCTCCCGAACCCGAAGAACCAGAGAACAATGCTGATATGACTCTGTTCTTTGATGGTTCAAAATGTGAGCAAGGAGCTAGTGCAGGGATAGTGTTTTTCACGCCACAAGGAGCTCCAATGCCATTGTCATTCAAACTAGACTTCCCATGCACCAACAATAATGTTGAATATGAAGCCCTACTTTTGGGCCTCCATACAACCGTCACCATGAATATCAAGAGACTAAACATCTTTGGTGATTCCCTACTCATAATTAACCAAGTGAAGGGACTATTTTAGTGTCGATGTCCAGTACTGAAAGCCTACAAAGATCTTGTTGCCACATATCTAGCTAAACTGGAATGGTACGACATCGAGGCAATCCCTCATTCATCAAATAGGTTTGTAGACACCATGGCATCTTTGGGATCCTTAATCCCTCAGAATCTATCTTTCGACTTCACTACCATCCATGTCAAGATGCTCTCGCATCCTACAGTAGAGCGTGCAACCTTTGATAACAAAGAATCAGTCAACATGATTAGTGTGGAGCCAAAATCTGATTGGTTCTACAAAGCTGAAGACTTTCTCAAGAAGGCACCCTAGGGGTCTTTAACCTCCTAGAGTCCTATGGGGAGTGGCACCACCATTCACCACAAGGTTGTTTCCCAGTCTGCATTTACAAAGATAAATACGCAGGGGGAGCAAGTCGTCTTAGCAGTCAAAGCTGAGGCTTATCAGAACTGGATGTCACAAATCCAAGACTTCTTAAAACTTGGTTTGATCCCTGAGGGATTGTCGCGTGCCGCAAGGCGCACATTCAAATAGAAAGTGACTAAATATGTCTTGATAGGAGATATTTTGTACCACCAAAGTTATGATGGAGTTCTCCTTCATTGTCTTGAGCCCCAAGAGTCATCTTGGGCAATTTTAGAGGCTCATGATGGTACGTGCGGTGGCCATTTCAGCGGCATGGCCATCATCAAGCGCATCCTTTGAATGGGTTATTATTGGCCCACTATGGAGAAGGATTACAATGTGTATGTCAAGAAATGCATCAAATGTCAACATCATGCTAATCTTACGCACTTGCCATCATAGGCCCTACAACCCATCCAAGCGGCTTGGCCATTTGCTCAGTGGGGGTTTGATCTAATTGGCAAGATCTCTCCTCCATCATCAGGCCGACATACATTCATTATTATGGCTACTGAGTATTTTACAAAGTGGGTGGAAGCCATTCCCTTAACAATGACCACTGGAGCTCGCATAGCAGAGTTCATAATGGAGCATATCATAAGTCATTTTGGGATACCATCCAAAATAGTTTCGGATAATGGAACTTCTTTTAAGAACAAAATTATGCGAGCTTTAACATCTAAGTACCACATCAAACATAGTTTTGCAACTCCATATTATCCATAGGCAAATGGGCAAGTTGAGGCCTCAAACAAGACTATGGTAGCCATCTTGAAAAAGATAGTGCAAGAACACCACAAGGATTGGCATATACAACTGCCCCTTGCATTATGGGCTTATAGGACTAGCATTCGGACTCCCACTAGGGCAACTCCATTTTCACTAGTATATGGCACTGAGGCCATTATGCCCTTAGAGTTGGAAATTCCAATGCTGCGCGTCGCATTGAAAGAGTTCATCGATGATGACACCGCACGGTAAGCTCGACTAGATCAATTGATGCTACTGGATGAACATCGCGTGAATGCCCTGGAGCATCTCCGCGTCTATCAGGAGTGATTAAAATGAGCTTACAATATCAAAGTCCACTAGAGAGACTTTGAAGTTGGGGATCTTGTGCTGAAAGAAAACCAACAGAACTCGAATTTGTCGCCCGATATGCGAGACAAATTTATGGCTAATTGGCTAGGACCCTATATCATATCTAAAAATATTGGTCCAGGTACCTATCACCTGACGTCGCTAGGGGGTGTTGAAGAGCCTGAACCTCTCAACATCATCCATCTTAAGGCGTTCTATGCTTAGAGAGTGTAGCATAAAAGGCTCCAAAGGCATCTGTAAGCCCTTTGGTCAGTCAAAAAGGCACCAAGGATTTCTAAAAAATTGCTTGGTCAACCCAAAGGCTTCGAGAGTTTTTTCCAAACTACTCGGTCATCCCAAAAGGCTCCAAGATCTCATTCGAGTGATTTGGTCATGTCAAAAAAGCTCCAAAGGCATCTGTAAGCCCTTTGGTCAATCAAAAAGGCACCAAGGATTTCTAAAAATTGCTTGGTCAACCCAAAGGCTCTGAGGGTTACTTAAAGCCACTCGGTCATCCCAAAAAGGCACCAAGGATTTCTAAAAAATTGCTTGGTCAACCCAAAGGCTCCGAGAGTTCCTATAGCTTCTCGGTCATCCTAAAAGGACTCCAAGCTCTCTTGTTGAGAGTTTGGTCAACTAAAAGGTTCCAAAGGCATCTGTAAGCCCTTTGGTCAATCCAAAAAGCTCCAAGGATTTCTAAAAATCGCTTGGTCAACCCCAAAAATCTCCAAAGGCATATATACTCATCGTTTGGTCAAATATGAAAGCTCAAAAATTCATAAAAATTTGAAAATATATAAAATTCCAAAAAAATTGGTAAAGCATAAAATCCAAAAATATTTGCTTTTGCAGTTTGCATTTTCATACATGCATTCACCTCATCATATTGCATTTAGGCATTTTTCATCCATTGCATTCCATAGTAGAGTGTAATGTGTCTATCAAAATCTTACAAATGGTCGCACGTTTGTGTTTCAATCATGCACCCTTGCATTTATCATAATTCATTGCATTCATACACGATACCTATTGTGGAGAAATATGTATGTATATTAAGTTTTCCAGTCACTCAAACATACCTAGTGGGTTCTTCAGATATTGTAGAAAGCTTGCTTTGCTTTTATAGATGAGGTCATTAGTTGGGATAGTGCTTCAACATATCAGGATCCCATCACTAAGCAAAACAATATAAAATCTTGCTAAGACAAGAGATGATGAAAGCTACGAAAGCGGTCTTAGGTATCTAGAGAGATGGGTTTCATGACCTGCTTATCTTGCAAATAGTTCGGTCTAGAGTGGTGAACCTTGGCAAAAGGACAAGAATTTCCCCTACTCGTACATAGATACAAAGTTAAATTTCAAGTTCAAAAGTGGAAAAATTTCAAATCTCAAAGGTCAAAGTTCAAAGTTTACAAGTCAAAGTTCAAAATCCCAAGTAATATAGTGAATCAAAAGCACTATAAAAATCCCTTGCTCAAAGTAAAGTGTAAATGAAACGTAAAAAAAAATAGTGACAAGAATCACTACATATGAGCAAGTATAAAAAAAAATGGGGTGAGAACTTGAATCCCTGGATTGTTCACCATCTCGAAAACCATAGAGTGAACCCCGATCGCAGCAATGGGTTGAAAGAGTCTCGCCTGCTTTCGGAGTAGTAGTTCTGTTGGGTGATCCCTAATCGCACCAATGGGTTGAAAGAGTCTCACATGCTTTTAGAGGGGTAGCCCTGATCAATTTGCAAGATGAGCTAGCTCTAGGTGCCTAGGTTTGTCTAGTTGTATAAGTCTAATCAAAGCTGAAACAAGGATGGTACGATCGTATGAGGAACCCTATCTCACATATGGGTTGAAAGAGTCTCGACCGACATACGGGGTATGCTTATGGTCTATCTAAAAATACTCACATGCACACACAGGGATAATGAATAGTTGGGTCTATCACGGCAAAAGCCTTGTCCAATAAAAGCCTTGTACAGTTAGTATGTGATTTTTGGAGAAGTCTACTAGGGTGTTTGAGTCTCATGGAAAACCTCAAAAAGTTCTCTCATAGCAACAAAATATCAAATACCACTAGAAAAAAAGTGAAAATATCAAGAAAAAGAAAAAGAAAAGAGTCATCCATTTATCAGAATGCATTTTACAAAGCACAATCAAACATATAGGATAGATACCGCATGAATATCAAAAATGATGTTTAGACGACCACTGACTATATAGTGCAACAAAGAAAAATATACAGAATGACATATTCATTCATTAGCATTATACCAATCCATTTTACTACATTTCATATATGGGTGATTAATTGATTAAGTTCTTGTAATGAGAATTATCAATTATTTTGCATGATTGTTATACATTCTGTGGTGTCATATTTTAAAATTGATATACACAGTTTACATTCATTCCTTATGTTTTAAGTGATTAAAGCATACAAGTTCATTCCCATTAGATTACGATTATGTACATAATGCATTACCATACATTGCATAGCATACCATAACTTCATAAAAATAAATGCATGCCCACAAAGCAAAAACAAATATGCGTTAAAAATAAATAGTGCATCCATATGCATACATCATATATGGCACATCTAATCATCTAGATCACTGCATCTCATCAACATCATCATAAATAAGATAGCTATCTAGTGCATGTCATCCATACATCACATCATATAAACATAGCATCAACATAAGCATTGCATCCATGTGCATCAAATAAACATAAAATCAAAAATAAATATCGGTACACATAATGAGCCATAAATGATCAAGTCATATATATATGTGTCCAAAAGAGTACATAGGGAGTGTATCAAAATGCCCGTAGGCTACAAAGTGTGTAGGTCCTCGACCTTACACCCAAAATAAATATGGCATATCAAAAATGTAGTCTGCATCTAGCAGAGCCTAGATCTAGTCTGCTCCCCCTGTATCGGAGCTCTCGTCGCCTCCCTCAGCATTGTGCTCTGGAGCCTGCTCTCCTGTCTACTCTGGCACCCATGGTGGGTCCTGCTATGGATCTTGCCTACCTCCAAATCCTAAGGCACCCAACACATGAGAAACTAGTAACTAAAGTAGGCTAGTCCTCTGACCGGTGGCCCCTAAAGTCTACCCTGCATCTCTAGTCCTGGCATGCGATGTCACACCATGTGTGCTAGAGGACCTGTGCATCCTCTCAGTCCTATGAGTCCTATGACTCAAGCTCACCATAGACTATCCGAAGGTCCTAGACCTGGTCCATTGAGACTCTAAAGTGAAAGGATCCTCAAGAACCTATAGCCCATGCATCTCAATGTAGCCGACTAGTTGATCAATGCGAGCAAGCCGGGATGCATGCATCTCATTGGTCCTCATGACCATGCTACATAGTCACTCTACCTCGGCCATCAGATCTTGACCACCTATTAAAGCTATCATTGGTGTTTTTGAAGGCCCCATAGTAACCTGAGGAGGTAGCATAGCCCCCTCGATGCTCGAAGGAGATCCCTCTCTACCTCTTCTGTAGTCCGTTATGCTTGTGCTAACTCTAGTGTAGTCTATAGTCTCTGAACCTAGGTCTCTACATCTATGGCCTACATAGTGAGATCCTGTATCTGATCCTACACCTCAGTCAGGTGCCTATCCCTGTCAGCTACCTTCACCTCTAGAGTGGTGATAGTAGTATCTCGCTCCAGCTACTATGTATGGAATCATCCAAGTTGACTCTGCAAGTCAGCCACCTAAGCTAAGAGCAGCCCCTCTACACTATCGAGAGGGACCTCACCCTCCTCTGGAGCCTCCTCATCTGGGTCAATCTTGGGAGTCTCCTCGATGGTGGCCTCTATGCCCCAATCACCCTCTATCCGCTGGCGCACCCTACGCCCATCGGGATCCACCTCTACCTCTGCCTGATCTGGCTCTCGACCTAGAGGCCCTCACCCATACCATCTAAACATGGACCACCACCCATCATACTCTAGAGTGGTCCTAGCAGTCTCAACTCTAGTCTCCTGGTAGTCATCAGGAGCATCTCCTAGAGGCTCAAGAATGATCCACTGTAGATCAGTCTCCGTGACCAAGCATCGGTATCTAAAAGGGATCTCTGGAATGTCCTACACCATGCCAAACTATCATAGGACATGAGAGTAGAACTGATACTCTCTAATCTTGGCCTTTCGGCCGATAAGCCACCTATCTCGGTGAGCCCATCGAAGCCACTCATCCACCTCAGGCCATGCAGGGAATCCATGTAGGGGTGCCAAACAACGTTCCCACTGAGTGATGCAAATCAAGTAATGTAATGCTCGATGTCACCAGCATGGATCCTACTATGGGTACCCTCCCCCTCATGAGGCTAGCATGTGGCGTAGCACTGATGATCGATGTCTATCTCAGTAATGCATAGTGGAAGATCTATAGGATGCTCGATCCGGATGTGCTGCCACCCCTAGATCTACAATAGAAGACTATAGTTGATGCCCTTATGGCTATGCTCAGTAATCTGATATAGCTCCCTGTAGAGCTGACATAGTAGGGTGCTCCCCCATGATAAAAGTAATGGCTCCTCTGTAGAACTCTGAAGAACCCTCCAAGCAGTGGACAAGAGGTTCTAGGGAATCCTCATGCTCGAAGAGTCTGGAAGGACAATCTGTACTATCAGGTGCATGAAGAGGGCTTCCCATGCAGAGAAGACATCCTCATGATACCAGTCACCGATGTGCACCCCTCCATGGTCAATCACCTCCTGAGCATCCTCACTCTGGTCATCGAAGATAGCATCAAAAATAGCCTCCTTTACCCCGGAGGTAGAGGAGACGATGGCCTCGCCATCGATGGGGATCCTGAAGATCCTGTAGACGTCCTCTAGGGTAATAGTCATTTCACCTATAGGCAGGTGAAATGTGTTGGTCCGCACATTCTAGCATCGGGCCAACGTAGTCAAGTAGGCTTGATCTACCCTAATAGTGGGTAGATCCATGACATAGCCAAACCCGATAGCTCGGAACCAATCTCGGTCATCATCAGAAAGAGCCTCATGGAGAGTCTTCAGAATGTCAGGCTCTCGGGCTCTAGAAGTCAATTTCTAAAATAAAAAGCATAATGTAAGACAAAATCTAGCTAAACAGAGCTAAAAACAATGCTAAAAATGACAAAAACATCTAAAAAAAATTAGCAAAATTAGTCAAAATTTTCTAAAGTTGTCGAACCACGGGTCAACCCTACGGTTCGCATGCGGTCAATTTTGACCATTGGGATTTTTGAATCCTAATCGTAGCTGAAACCTATGGTACCCAATTTTCCAATTGGGAACCATAGCTACCAATTGCGGTTTAGGAGAGGCACCCATTTTGGGTACCCTCCTAGTCCACTAAATCAAAAAATTAAAAACCTAAGCTAACCTAGACTAGTGGGGTTCATTACCAGTAGTTTAGTGAGGTTCATTATCCACATTACTTAATGTGGTTCATTTTACTGGTATTGAGTGTGAGGTCTCGATTTTGAGTTACCTTTCCCGCACCCTAGCCTCGGCTAGTAGATGGCTGATCAGGATCCACCATCGAGGTAGACGAGTGTAATTATGGTAGAGTGTGGTAGCATTTCGGGTCAGGGAATGTTCTCTCACTCTCAGAGCTCTCAAGTTGCTAGTGCTTGCAAGAAAATAATGAAAAATTTCAAATGGGAATTCAATTTATAGGTTCTCCTAGTCTCGATGAACCGTAGCTGACACCTATGGTTTCGAAACTAGGGTTTTCCACCCATAGGTATGACCCACGGTTCCCAAAATTTGAAAAATTAAATCATAGACCGTACCTACGGTCCATAGCTAGCATTAAATGCACTCAAAACCCATCGTGGGAAGGTCTAAAAAAATAAATTAATGACTCCCATTAGATAAAAATTCAAAATCAATGATCAAAATTGCAAATTTGGTGATGTTAAAAGCACCAGGATCAATCAAATAAATGCAAAATTAAAACAAAAAAATCAAATAATTAAAAACCAAATGCGCCTCGTATTCAGTGATTTATCCTATACACTTGGCGGTTGCAGCGAGTTGCGATCCATGCAATCCGACAAGATGAGTAAATCACCATAAGGACATTTGGGGTAAAATTATCATTTCTTTTATGACATCTTTCAACAAATCATCGACAAATATGATTCAACACAAGTCTAATTGCATTTGTATCATTTTGATTCCTTAAGACGACTATTGTAGCCTGATTGCTCCATGGGATAGAAATGTGCAAATACTACTAAGAGTTGCAATCATAAGCTGAACTAGGCCTAGCCAAGGCATTAAAAGGCTCGAATCTAAATTTGTTCAGGATCATTCATTATGGTCAAGCGATTTCGTCGCTTCATACATTGTCATTACCCTCATCGACTCATCGCTTGAGGGGGTAGTCATAATTTCATAATCATAATCAAAGTCAATAGAAGATCCCTGAGATCGTAGATCCCCTGATCTTGTCAAAATTGCGTTCGTTCTTGCGAATCATTGTCAACAACTATCATAAGCTTCCCCCTTTGCTTGGGGTAAACAACAAATATGATAATTGGTTTGTAACTCTCATCCTTCAGATTTATGGGTCAGAAGATACCCATACTTGGCATTGATGCTATCCGAATGTCTGATGACGAGTGCAGACTTGTCAAAATGTAAGCCTTTCATGAGTTGGAAGCAATGATTCCAAGATGCGCATCCTTTTGTTGGACCTAGGGCATCTAATGTTGATCCAACTAATGATCATCATAGAACCTTAGGCATCATTTTAGGATGTATATTTTTGCTCAACATTGTTCGATCTCACAACGCATCTCAAAAGGGGCATCTGTAGACACCTAAAATGCGTCATGTCGAGGGTGACTACTCATATGGACATGCTACAAGACCATATGGAGGATCTTGGATAGACTCCAAGATAGAGCAGTGGTTCTAACCACTCAATTTAGGCATTTTGGCCTAATCAGTCTGAACCACAGCCCAGACCTACGGTCTCCAGTCTAAACCATGGTTGACACCTACGGTCTGTAGTCTGGACCGCAACTGTGACCTACGGTCTTAACTGAAGTTCAGTTAGGCCTTCCATCCGAGCCAAATTGGTTGGAATGGCCAAAAGATCTAGAAGAAGGTAGTTGAAGGATGAAAGATTCTAGAGGCTTCCATCCCAACTATCCTAACCACCCTTCTTGGTCTTGGCTTCTCCATGAAGCCACCCCTAGCCCTAGGGGCATGCTATAAATACCCCCTCCAAATGGGGAGAATAAGAGAAGCAAGCATTGGATATTTGAGCAGCGAAGCCCTAGCGAATTGTACACTCAAACTGAGTATACTAAGAGATAGAGCTATTGCACTTAATCCCCGACCCTTTTGCCAACATTCATGATGAATTGCATTATGGATGCCCTAGGTGCTTAGGAGAGTCAAGAAGCACAAATCCGGGCAAACGAAGGCCCTTCACATCGAATTGACCACCAAATCAGTCTGAGGACAATGAAGGTGACCCTTGAACATCAATTTGGACAAGGAGATCAAACCCACTGCCCCTGATTTTGAGGGTAAATCTATCAGAGGTCAAACCATGGCTGTCAACCATGGTTCACAGTGCAGACCGCTCACCAGAGCTACGGTTTGCAATAGGTGATAGATCACCTTACTCTTTTCATTTTTGTCCGGTTAAATAGGTTAGATTAATCATTTCTTAGGTTTAATTGCAGTTTAGAAGAATTCTGACCATGGGAATTAGCTTAGAATAGATAGTTTATGCTTTGCATTAATTAGGACATTTGTGGATCTTTTATGCACCTTTATGCTTCTATTTTGTTATCTGATCCATGCATTATTTGTCTAATGATCTCCTTTATGCTATATTACAAATCTTGATTCAATTAGCATAGTTTAAAGGTTTTTCTTTATGTTTTCTTGATCATTAGTTTAATGGCATTATCATGTATGTTTCCTTAAAGGGCCTCATCATGAGAGGCTATCTATCTTTTTGATCGTGTGCTGTTGTTTCTTGATCGTAGGAAGACAGGTACAAGAGGAGTCTATATCATAATCCTTCCACATCGCGAAGAAGGGGGTCAACTCCACCCCAAGGCAGTTTGTGACTAGTCAAAGGGCAATATTAATGCGCCTACCCTATTGAGGGCATTGGCAATTGTATAGACTGTATCATCATTCAAGTGACCCTAAGAGGGGCATATTTGTAATAGAGATTCATTCATAATCAATACAAGAAATATCATTTTGTTGAATTTATGCAATGTGTCAAGCTTTTACGCTTTTATGATGACTATAGACTAATACGGTAGATAGGTGCATGCTTTTTGGTTATGTCACAAACCTTCCACAATAATCCTCAACAAACATTCACCATAAATTTCATGCCTTAATGTATAAAAATAATAATCACTTATGCACCCTTATTCCTCCAACATTAGGCAACTAACAAAATTTAAATCAAAATTAAATACCTTGTCCTTGGAGGGAATCGAACCCTCAACCTCGTCTCACCACAAGTGCCTTAACCGTGGCCAAAGTCGTCGCACGAGCCAAGCGCTCGCTTGAGATTAAAGAAGCACCATGTGCTTCTTAATCTCACACCACCTTCCACCAAGCAAAAGGTCGTGCACCTTGGGCCCCTCAAACAACACACCAAACAATGCACGCGGGGATTCAAAACTTCAACCACCTTGCTGCCAACACCTTTGCACTTTCCCAACTACCACTAGGCCATGCTTGCCCAATGAAACTTGAGGATGGAACCTTCCTCCTCTATGCCTTTCGTTGCCACATTTTAGTAAATCACAAGCTCTCTTTTTTGCATGCCATCGATTTATTAATTCGAGCAAGGGTAACTTTCCAATGGTTTTGGCAAAGTATTTATATGCATTATATTTGCTTTGGACACGTCGGTGCTAGCTCCTCCATGATGACATCGATAGAAATATAGAGGCTTCGAAAGCCTTTTTCTTTAAACCCCAAATTTGGGTTTAATTTACTTTAAAATTTGCGCTTTGAAATATTTTTCCCTCCAAAACCCAACCTTAGGGTTTTATAAAAAATAATTAATTGTCCTTTGTAAACCAAATAATATTATAATTAAAATTATAATAATTTATTTGGGTTTTTCACCACCTTGGATAAATATTATAATAATATATCCTTCCATTGCTTCGGATATATTTGCTTCCAAAGGAGAACTGAAACCATTTTCTGAACCATTCTTTTGGGTGTAAAATAAAAATATTTTAACCCATTACAACTTCCATTGAACTTTGCACTTGAACTAGAGAAGAAATATCACTGGCATCTTGACATCAATGACAACTTTGGCTTAGGGACTCAAAATGTCCAACAATATCCCCCTTTGTCATTGATGGCAACCCACATTATTTTTACTGAAACCTGACCTTTATTTTTCTTTTGCTCCCCCTGGGACATTGCTCCCCCTGGCTCAATGCTCTCTCAGATATCAAATCTCTCCCCATATCAAATCTCTCCCCAATACACAAATCTCTCCCCCTTTGACATCAATGGCAAAGGGTCACCTTTGGGGCTCGGGGCTAAGAATGAGCCTCTTAGCTTAGCCCCTCCCCCACCTCCTTTGAGGTGGTTAATTCTGGGGTGGGAGTATTTCTACTCCCAAAAGGCATTGTTCTTTGCCTTTATCCTCTTCCCTTATTTTCTGAATTTTTTGATTCTTCTGATTGTTTCTATCCGTGTCATCATTCCTATTCCTATCATCATTCTTGTTCCTATTTATGTTCCTGTTCTCATCCATGTTCCTATTCCTATTCCTGTTCATGTTCCTGTTCCTATTCCTATCATCATTCCTGTTCCTGCTCCTATTCTTATCCATGTTCTTGTTCCTGTTCATGTTCCTATTCTGTTCATATTCCTGTTCCTATTCATATTTATGTTCCTGTTCATACCTATTTTTGGAATATTTGCTCTACACCATTTTGCTGTGTGACCATCATTATTGCACTTATAACACTTAATGTTATTATTCCTTGGAGGTGCAAATGTCTTAGGATCTCTTCTAGTGAAGCCATATCCTTTTCTGTCATGAACCCTACAATTCATTGCCTTGTGACCAAACTCATTACATGAGTAGCAATACCCATGAAAAATCTATCCTTTCCCATATTCTTGTCTTTCATGTGTCCTGCACTGTGAAGCCATGTGCCCAAACCTGTGACATGAAAAACATCTTCCATTGAAGCTTCCTTGTATTGACCTCATTGGTCTCCTGTTCTGATTGTTGTTCCATATGTATCTTTTCTATGCATTGTTCCTATCTTTGTTGAACTCTTTATTGTCCAACTCATCCTCTGATGTCTCACTCCCTCTTACACTATCTTCTTCTGATGTATCTTCATCTGAAGTTTCTTCTTCTTCAAGACTTGAAGTAGACTTTTCTTCCCATTTCTTTTCAACCTGTTTGGAACCAAGACCTGTTTTGTTTGTTGCTCCTCTTTGTATCTTGACTATTTTATCCACACTCTTTGCACTGTTTACATACTTGTATAGCTTATTCTTGGAGTCTTCTACATATTCCTTTAGTAGAGCCACTTCTTGTGCTAACTTCTCACATTCCAAGATCTTTGCTTCTAACTTATCTTTGAACTTCTTTGCCTTAGCCTTTGATTTTTCTAAATCCTCTATGAGCAATAATATTTCTTCATCACATTCTTGAAACTGAATTTCAAGCTTAGAGTGTTGCTTTCTTACCTTCTTTACCGTGTCAAGGGCATAGATGAGTTCTCCTTTGAGATCATAACCATTCTCTGTTGAATAATCCTCTATTTTTTTACCTTTGTCCACATCATTACTTTCTTTTGGCTTGTCTTCTATAGGATCACTCACTTCTTCTTCTAATGCCATTAGAAGATTTTCATCTGGTCTTTCAAGTGCATCTTCATAGTCATCATCATTGAAACTATAACCATCCCTTGTGCAATCATCTTCAAGATGTCCAAATTTACCACATCTAAAACACTTGAGAATAACTGGAGTCTTTTTCTTAACTAGTTCTTTCTCTTCAATCATAAATAGGACTTCATCTCTATCATTGTCTGAAAAGCTAGCATCACTATCATTTGAGTACTTACTTGCATTATCCGCATAGTAGCTTCTCTTTTGTCTTTGGAAGAACTTATTTCCTTGTCTGCTTTGTCCATCCTTGCTTTTATTTTGATGCCTGTATCTTTCTGATTCCCTGTACCTGTGATCCTATTTTTCTTCACCATTGTTGTTCTTTGGCTCTTTACAATCTGTTGCAAAATGTCCATACTTTCCACAATTGAAACACTTAACAGATATTAGATCTATGGGTCTTTTGGAACCTTTATCTCTTCTACCATAATTAGCTTCTTCATCACTGGATGACTCACTACTTGATTCTGACCTCTTACCCTTTATTTTCTTGATTGCCTTGAATGTTGCTTCCTTTTTGGAGGGATAGGATCTTTTGTTCTTATCTCAAAAGTTGTAAGCATGCCAAGTAAAGAATTTCTTGTTAGAAAATCACTATCAATTGATGTTTCTATAGTAGAAACCTTTTCACTGTACCTTTTTGGAAGAGTTCTCAAGATCTTATCACAAGCATCAGATTCATCGACCTTCATTCCAAGACCTCTCATCTCATGTACAAGTTCATCAATCTTACTGAGATAGTCATGAATGTTTTCATCATCCCGCATTCTTAAGTTTTCAAATTCTCCTTTGAGATTTTTGATCTTAGCTTTCCTGACACCTTTATCTCCTTCATATATGTTATGCAGTAGTTCCCACATTTCTTTTGTTATTTTACAATCCATAACCTTCATAGATTCTGATCTACGCAAACCTTTTATAATTGCATTCATAGCTCTTGAATTTGTATGCATTAGAAGCTTACCTTCCTTATCTGTAGGAGGATTGACTATTGAATCATATCCAAGTTCCACTGCATCCCAAACTTCATTGCCAAGTGCCATCAGGTGAAATCTCATTAGCATACACCAATACAAGAAGTCACTTCCATCAAATATTGGTACTGTATTATTGATGGACCCGTCCCTTTGATCCTTTTGATCCATTGTGTTCTTGACCACTTTTCCTTCAAGCTATCAAACTCTTCTGAAGGAACCCACTCTGATACCAATTGAAGAACACAAGCTTATACTGAGAGGGGGTGAACAGTATAAGAGCACTTTTTACTTTTCTTTCCAAATCAATATTATGCAGTGTATAGATAGTAGTATCAATAGCAGTAATCAAAGCAATGCACAAAACACCATACACAATAGAGACACAGATTTAACATGGTTCACCCAAAGATGGCTACCTCCATGGAGAAAATATTTCACTAAAATTTTCTCAATCAATCTCTTGGGAATCCTTCCCAATTACAATATTTATGGACCTCTGTCCAAAGGAGATGTTGATCCCCTAAATCTAGTTTGTGGATCTCTATCCATAGGAGAACTCCTTCTCCTCTACTCTGGTTGGTGATCCTCTAGAAGACTACTACCTCCACTACACTGGCTTGTGGATCTCTCTCCACTGAAGACTCTTGTCCCCACTTAGAAGACCTATCCTCACTACCCTGGTTGATGGATCTCTATCCACTGGAGACTCTATCCTCTCTACTCTATCACCTCCAAAGCTCTATCTCAATTCTGTACTAAACATAGTCTAGTCGGTCTAGCACAACTCTGCTCAATCTCTTGCACTAAACATAGTCCAGTCGGTCTAGCACAAGTCTTCTCAATAAGCTCACTCAAATCTACACTAAACACAGTCCATTCGATCTAGCACAAATCTGCTCAACTCTTGCACTAAACATAGTCCAATCGGTCTAGCACAAGTCCACTCAAATCTGCACTAAACATAGTCAATAGGTCTAGCACAAATATGCTCAATAGGTCCACTCAGAACCTACTCAAATCTACTCAATAGGTCCACTTAGAACCTGCTCAAATCTGCTCAATAGGTCCACTCAGAACCTGCTCAAATCTGCTCAATAGGTCCACTCAGAACCTACTCAAATATGCTCAATAGGTCCACTCAGAACCTACTCAAATCTACTCAATAGGTCCACATAGAACCTATCCAAATCTACTCAATAGGTCCACACATAACCTTTCCAAATCTTCTCAATAGGTCCACATAGAACTTATCCAAATCTGCTCAACAAGCTCACACAGAACTTGTCCAAATATGCTCAACAAGCTCACACAAAACTTGTTCAAATCTGCTCAATAAGTCCTCTCTAGGACTTGCTCAAATATGTATTGTAAGCTTCCACAAAAGCTCACACAAAATCAGTCCACAAGTCTTCTCAAAGACTTACCTCAAATCTGCTTAACAAGTCCACACAGAACTTGTCCAATCTCATAGAAACATAAAGAGAATTGTTAGAGACTCAATATGTTCTTTACTCAAAGCTCAATCACTTTCTCAACTCAATCTCATAGAAGCATAAAGAGAATTGTTAGAGACTCAATATGTTCTATTCTCAAAACTCAATCACTTTCTCAACTCAATCTCATAGAAGCATAAAGAGAATTGTTAGAGACTCAATATGTTCTATTCTCAAAACTCAATCTCAACTCAAATCAGAATATAGAATAGTTTGTTTTATGGAACTTGAACAATCACTTCATACATCCACTTGACTAGGCTCAATCAACTCTACTCAACCAATCACTTCAAGAAACAACTCTTGCTCACAAACCCTAGTCCAAGCATGTATCATCCAACTCAAAATATTTCCAACAATTCTCAACAACAAATCTCACATAACAATGATACTCATGATATTTTCAAACCCTAGTTCAAGTTCTTTGCATAACAACTCACTTCAACAACCATGCTTATCAAACAAGGTTTTAAACACAACTCTCAATTTCAGAAAACCTTGAAGCATTAACTCAAACACTTCACTCAACCAATGATCTCAACAACAATGCTTATAAAACAAGGTTTTAATCACAACTCACAATTCAGAAAACCTTGAAGCATCAACTCAAACACTTTTGAAAAGGAAACCCTAATCAAATCCTTTTCACTCCAAACTTAATTTTCAAGTAAGCCAATCAACCAACTCAACCAAGGAAGAATTTGCCCATACCTTTTGTTTGACAAGGAGTTGATCTCACAAATCTGCCACACTCACAAATTTCTCTTTTCCAATCTCAATAAGGGTTAGAAGACTTCAATCAAATCACAATACAAAATAATGACCCAAAATACACCTTATTACTCCAACTCAAAAATAACATTCACCATAGTCTTCTTTAAATGGAAAAACCCTTATACAAAAATAATTCTCAAAAGTCTTAATAAGAAATTAATAAGACTTTACTAAAACTCCTTATTACTCCTAAAATAATAAATCTCAAATATCAATACCTCCACAATAATCCTCAACAAACATTCACCATAAATTTCAAATATCAAACCTTCCACAATAATCCTCAACAAACATTCACCATAAATTTCATGCCTTAATGTATAAAAATAATAATCACTTATGCACCCTTATTCCTCCAACATTAGGCAACTAACAAAATTTAAATCAAAATTAAATACCTTGTCCTTGGAGGGAATCGAACCCTCAACCTCGTCTCACCACAAGCGCCTTAACCATGGCCAAAGTCACTGCACGAGCCAAGCGCTCGCTTGAGATTAAAGAAGCACCACGTGCTTCTTAATCTCACACCACCTTCCACCAAGCAAAAGGTCGTGCGCCTTGGGCGCCTCAAACAACACACCAAACAATGCATGCGGGGATTCAAAACGTCAACCACCTTGCTGCCAACGCCTTTGCGCTTTCCCAACTACCACTAGGCCACGCTTGCCCAATGAAACTTGAGGACGAAACCTTCCTCCTCTATGCCTTTCGCTGCCATGTTTTCGTAAATCACAAGCTCTCTTTTTCGCATGCCACCGATTTATTAATTCGAGCAAGGGTAACTTTCCAATGGTTTTGGCAAAGTATTTATATGCATTATATTTGCTTTGGACACGTCGGTGCTAGCTCCTCCATGACGACGTCGATGGAAATATAGAGGCTTCGAAAGCCTTTTTATTTAAACCCCAACTTTGGGTTTAATTTACTTTAAACTTTGCGCTTTGAAATATTTTTCCCTCCAAAACCCAACCTTAGGGTTTTATAAAAAATAATTAATTGTCCTTTGTAAACCAAATAATATTATAATTAAAATTATAATAATTTATTTGGGTTTTTCACCACCTTGGATAAATATTATAATAAATATTATAATATTATATCCTTCCATTGCTTCGGATATATTTGCTTCCAAAGGAGAACTGAAACCATTTTTTGAACCATTCTTTTGGGTGTAAAATAAAAATATTTTAACCCATTACAACTTCCATTGAACTTTGCACTTGAACTGGAGAAGAACTATCACTGACATCTTGACATCAATGACAACTTTGGCTTAGGGACTCAAAATGTCCAACACTTATGTCTAGGCACTAACCCTATTTGTCACTATCGCTCGACATAAACCTTAAAATTAAGAAATTTAAAGTATATTGGGAAGTAATTCCCATGTATAAGGATTTATCTTTCAGTAGGTGTCATTGAAAGGGTAAATTCATTTCCATACTACCTTGGTACCTTGTACCATTCTCTTTCATGTACCTTAAATTCTCTCTCATGTATGGGCATGTATATTGAGAATACTAACTTCTTCCATGCACAAACAATATATAGGAAGGGTAGGTATATAGAAAGGCTTGGTATATCAGTTTGACATCATATTGAAATGAGGAACATTTGGGAGTTATAAAAAACCATTGCCATGGCTGTACCCAAATTTTTTCTTACAAAATTTTAGCTACTCAAAGGCTCAAACTTTTGATCTTAGAAAAATAAGATGAGAATCATTTTGGAAGTTAGAAAAATTTGGACATTGTAACCAAGAAAGTCACTTGACCTATAGAGGATGAAGATGGAAAGTAAAAATTTGATGATGAAGGTGCTAGAGCATTGATTATCATAATCCTTTCCATAACATATACCATTTAGACACACATTTGTAAAAATAAAACATCCAATGAGGCATAGGACATACTTTCTACCATTTATGAAGGTAAGAAAGAATCAATAATACTTCACCTTTAGTCTCAATTTTACATGTTGAGAGTTTAGAGAAAAAATGAATGCCATGGGAGAAATTGTGGACAATAAGCTCTTGGTACCCATCATACTTAGAGCTCTACCAAATTCATTTTGAGTGTTGATCACTTTCTTACAAGTTTTAAATAGGAATATGTCCTTTGACGAGTTATTAAATATGCTTCAATAAGAAGGGGAAACCAACAAGTTGAGAGATCAATTAATAACTAATTCACTTATTTTCAAGAATCATGGAAGAATGAATGTGTAGAATGAACCTTTTCCATTATCATCTTCATAGAAATAACCTAAAAACCAAAAGAGGATTTGTCACATCTATGGTAAATATGGACATAATACACAAAGTTACTGGTATAATCCTATGACTTAAGGAGATCAAGTCCAAAAACTTTCTTAAAATAAGACAATACAAACCACATCCTAAGTAGAAGCAATAACAAGGGCATGTTATACATGAGGATCATATTTAGAACCTAAACAAGCACACAAGGTGCTAATATCCAAGGTGATAAAAATATTGAAGGATGAAGTTTGGTATATTGATTTAGGTGCTAGCAAGTACATGACTAGAGGTAAAACGTGGTTTGATTCATTATAAGCCAAATATCATAGGAAACTAGTAACTATTTTTATGATAAAATAAATGTTCCTCTCAATATTCATGGAGATCGTTGCACAATACAAAAGGTGCTATATGTATATAGACTGGAAAACAATTTGTTGTCCATACCACAATTTATGGATCAAACATTGTGATAGAATTCTTTTTTGTTGATAACAATGACAAACATTTTACTAAGAGGGATGGAAATATTGTGTCCACTAGTTCCTACAAGAATGACTTATTTGCACTTGATATCATATCATCTCCTAATATCATATTGTCAACAAAAATAATAGATGTTGCCTCCCTCTAGCATAGAATATATGGTCATATGAGTTTAGGATACTTACTCTAATTAAGTAACCATAAAATAGTTTTAGTTTTTCCTTATCTTTTACCAATATTTTTGGTATGCTTAAGTTATTTAGCAAGAAAGCAACAACAAGTACCTTTCAAGTTAAGCACTCACAAATCAAAAGAATAATTGGATGTGATTTACACCAATTTGTGTGAACCCATGCCAACCAGTTTCAATGAATATAAGTACTTTTAGTTGTTTATGGATGACTACTCATAGAAAATATAGGTGCATTTCTTGACACTAAAGTCATACATGCTCAAGTATTTCCAATGCTTCAAAAATCTTGAAGAGATGAAAATTAGGCATTCTATTTAAGTTCTCTTCTTATATTGAAGAGGTAATATACATCAAATGACTTTTCAAAGTTTCTAAAGCAAAATGGGATCAAGCAATAGATCACTATGACATGGACTCTATAATATAATGGAGTTGCTAAAAGAAGAAACCATTCCATTATGGAAATGGTTTGCTAAATGCTCATAGGAGCAAATACTGAGTAGTAGTATTGGTATGAAGCTATTTCCATAACTACGTATCTTCTAAATAGAGCATCCAAAAAGGAACTACGAGTACACCTAAAGAATATTTATTTGGGATAAATCCTTCAATTATGCATATCATAATCTTTAGAAACAAGGCATATATTCATGTGCCAAAGTGATAGAGGACCAAGTTGGATGTGAAGGCCCTACCATGCATATTTCTTAGGTATGATGATGATTCAAAGGCTTATTAACTGATGGATACAATCACCAAGAAATTTCTTATAAGTAGATATGTGGTGTTTGATAAATATTTTGAAACTATGTCAAATACTAAGGATTCTAAGGCATATAAAGATACCACATATTTAGGTGTGAGCATAAATGATGATATGAAGTTAGATGAGGAAGTTTATAAAGGATTTTAAATAGTTATGGATGAACCTATAGCAGTTGGTGAACAAGAAGTTATTGTTCCTATAGCTCCATCACAATGGAAAAAGACTAAAAAATGGATCACTAATAACATCAAATATGATAAACTTGATGCAACTCTTGACATCACTTCCACATGTCCACATAATCATAGTACTATATGTAAAGAAATAAATCTAGGATTGATGACTTTAGTGATGGATAATTTAGAACTATATTTTGTGAATGAAGTGCTAAGCCATAGTCGAAGGAAGCTATGGGTGTAGTCTCTAATGAAGAACAAAACATTGGATCTTGTCGATCTACCAAGAGGAACAAATTCCATATGTTGCAAGTGGATATTAAAAATTAAATATAATACAAATGGATCCATTAAAAAGTATAAAGTATGACTCATTATAAATGGCTATGCATAGAAGGGAGGAATATATTATGAAGAGACACTCATTATTATAATGAATATTAAGATCATCCATTTAATATATTCATCACAATACAATTTGGTTTGAAAATTCAACAAATGGATGTCAAGATTACCTTAATGAACTAAAATAAGAGGTGTACATCACACAATATAAAGGCTTTGTTGTTGATTATTAACATTGTAAACTCTATAGATTGATAAAATAATCATATGGATTGAAGCTGGCTCCCAAAGTCTTATACATAAAAATTGATGACCATATATTGTAACATGCTTTCACTAGGAGTCCCTTTGACACAAATATCTATAATAAAAAGTTGGATATGAGATAGCAATACTTGTGTTGTATTTTGATAATCTAGTCATCACTAGGAGTTTTGATGTTTTGGTTAATGGAGTGAAGAATGGCTTAAAAAATTATTTGAAATGACAAATCTAGGACTTCTATACTATTACCTTGGATTAGAGGTATGAAAAAGGTAGAATCATAGTGTGGTCTCATAGATGAAGTATTCCAAGACATTGCTTGATAAATATTAGATGACAGATTGTAAATCAAAGGCAATACCAATGGAGCAAGGTTTAAAACTATCCTGATATGATAATTCACCATAAACATTTAGTACTCTTCATCATTAGTTGATTGGGACTCTCATATACCTAACAAAAACCAAATTGATATCAACTATGCTATAGATTACATTTTGAGGTTCATGTAAGAACCTAAGAAGTGTTTTTGGAAGAATCAAAGAGGATTTTACATTATTTGCATGATACAATGGAGTATAGATTGGAATATAAGAATTATTAATTCTTCTTGCAAAGATACATGGTCTTGGATTATGCTAGATATATAGATGACAAGAGGTCAACATTAAGATATGTATTTTATCTTGGATCTAGACCTGTATTGTGGTATAATAAGAAATAAAATATAGTGGAATTATCATCCTTGGAGGTCACAAGGAGCTATGTGCAAAGTGATATAGTTACATCACATATTTCCAGATATAGGTGTTCCTAAAACATTAATTGATAGTATTGAATTACAACAATTAGGGTGTTATGAAGCTAATCAATAACCTATTTTTTATGATATAATAAATCACATTGAATTTTAGTGTCATTTTATTCAAGGCCAAGTTTAGAATAACTAGATTTAGCTCTAGTACATTCCCATTGAAGAACAACTTACATATATTTTACAAGGGTACTTGCATGTGTCAAATTTGAATTGTTTTGTAGTTCTCTTTGCATATAAAATGCTATAATAAGGATGGGATGCTAGTAATTTTTTCATTATTATGCTTTTTCTTATTTGTTAGAGTGAATGTAACATACTAGACTACTATTTGGAAGGTTAGACTATTAGTTATAACCAAAAGGTTATATTTAAATATGGTCATAATTAGTGTTGCTACAATTATCACCGATGTGAATGTATTTAAATATTTGATATTGCTAGAATGAAATTGGATATTACCCAGCAAAATCTTGTAATAGTTGGAGATAAATTTCTTGTAGTACTTACTTAGACCTAAAAATCCATGAAGTTGCTTGAGGGATTTAGGTACGGGATAATATTTATGGATTTGATCTTGTTAAGGTTCACCTTGAATCCTTTCTAGGATACTATACATCCCAAGTATTCTCCTCATGGATCCAAAGGAACAAATTGTTAGCTTTTGAGGATGTATATTAAAGGAAATGCAACCACAAGATGTGAAATAAGTAAGCTATGATAACTATATGATAATGGCACTATAATATGCAGGAAAATAATGAGATAAACTTTTGCAATAACTCAGTAATATACCATTAATGAAAGCTCACAAAAATAGTACAATGCAATATAATGGAGGACTTGAACACTCCAAAATTTTCAATGAAGAACTACATTGTACCTACTCACTACTATAGTAACATTGTCTCTCTCACTCTCACTATTCTCACCTCTCCTCTATCATATTTCTATAAAGGCCTATATATAGGAAGATATGTGCCTTGGCCTTTACTCTACCCATGACTCTTCATCTACCTTATCCTATGACTCATGTACATGTGGACTACATGCACATTTACATCATTGCACATTCTAACACTTGTGCATTTATTACATTGCATGAAGTAACTCAAACTTTACTCTAAAGTAAACTCCTACTCTAGTTATGTACCCAAGGTGGTACATTGACATGTACCAAATAATGTAATATACTCTAACATCCCCCTGTATTACATTATTTGGGTATTGAAGACTTTAGTCTTCAATATGGATCTTCATCTTGGTTCTGGAATTTGTACTCTTCTTTTTTGCTTTCTTTATTCTGCTCCCTATTTGTATCCTGTTCAAGCAAGTAGTTAGTGTCTTCATAAAATGCTATCTTTGTTGAGAGAGCTTTAACTTCATGTTCCTCTATAGGTTCTTCTAGTTCTTGAATTTCTTGAATTTTGTGAACTAAGTGCCCTTTTTTATTCCCTTCTCGATATTGCAATTGAGGATAATTGTATTGATTCTGAGAAGGATATGAACACTGAAATTGTTGTTGATGTGGACTATACTGATTCTGATATTGTCTTGATTGGAATGGCCTGTTTGGTTGGCTTCCATATTTTGTCTGATTTCCTTGATACTGATTTCTAGGATTGAATCTGCAGTAGTTGGTACTATGTCCTTTCTTCTTGCAGACTTGACAATATCTGTTATTCCATGGTCTTCATCCTTTTGAGGATGAGGTAACATTTCCCTATGGATTATCTTTTGAAACTAATGCATTGTTAGTCATTTCATCTTTAACTATATTTTCCACCTCATATTCTTGAAGAATATTGACTAACTCATCAAAATATGTATCTTTACTTAGGATTTGTAAAGATGTAACTAAGTGCTTGTAGTTGTCTGGAAGTGCTCTCAAGGTTACTTGAACAAGGAACTTATCTTCAACCTTTTCTCCTAAGGTTAATAATTTTCCTTTTATATCTACTACTTTCCTTAGGAATAGTTCTATACTTTCACCACTATTCACTTTTAGAGAATGTAATTGAGTTTGAAGATTTAAGATAGTGGCTTTATTCTTCCCTTCAAATATTTTGGCTAAGGTTTTCCATGCTTCTATAGATGTTCCTGCTAAACTAATGTAGGGTTGTATTTCATCTGTAATGGCAAAAGTTATTATCATTAATGCTTTTGCTTCATTTTCTTCAAACTTTTGAATCTCACTATCACCTGAAGTAGGTTTTTCTTTTGTTCCTTTGACTATTTCCCAAAGTTTTTCAACTATCAAAATTGCTCTTACTTTGTTTTTCCATGAAGAGTAATTTGGACCTCTAAGTAGTTGGGATTCAGTGAGAATGAATTTATTCATTGTCATGATGATATTTGTAGACTACCTTATACCTCCTTAGTTTTAAGTATATGTCTGTTTTAAGTATATGCTCAACCTTGCTAAGAACTTTTCAATTTTACAAGTTTTGTAAAATACCTTCTATCTAGCAAGTGTTTGAATGCACTATGAAACTTGATAGTATGCTTAGCTTTCTTAGTTTAAGTTGAATTCCTTTTGACTCCCTAATGTTCAACTTTACTTTCTTGCCTTATGTCTCCCTATTGATTAGTAAGTAGAAAGCTAAAGATAAATAGTGATGCACCTTCAAGTTTTAATAAGGTTCTTTTCCTTCAAGACCTTTTAGTTGGATTAATGTCTCATAAATTAATGTAAGAGACTAATGTAAGATGCAATTTCCAACTTCTAAGCAATTAATGGTTTTGCTCCTTCAATTTTGAATGGTTCAATTTTCTAAATTCCAAGAAACTAAAATTTGAAGTAGTATACCTTATAACTCCCTAATTTGGAATTTTAGAAAGTAATAATATTTGCAAATTAATATTTCAATTTTTCCAATGTTGAAAACCTTATATCTCCTAAATTAATTATTTGCAAATATTGTAATGTTTAAATCTCAAGCAATTTATAATATCTTCTAGGATATACTCCCTTTGCTAAAATTGCTTTCTTACTCTCTAAGGTTGATATTTCAATGCATTAATAAATAACTTTCAACCTTGTATTAGGCACCTTATAACTCCCTAAACTTAGGAAAGCAAATATTAAATAATGTAAAGCTTTTACCTTCCTTGTAAAGTGTATTGTGCAAGTTGATTGGTCTATGGAGTGACTCTTTAATCCAAGCATATTTTTGGTCTCCTATGTATGACAGAGATCAATCAATGTTCATGGATGCCTTCTTCTCCTCCTTAATGGTGCTTTGACTCCCTTATTTAATGCTTGACTGCGTGCCTTCTATTCTCTCTCTCTCTGCTTAGACTTGGGCACTTTAATAGATGTTGTCCCTTCTTGATATTTTGGTCACGTGGCGCATACGTTGCTTGGGTGAATGTCGGTTATATTCTTGATGAGCACTCTTATCTTCCTTGCAATAATTATGATTCCTTCTATCCTTCGAATGATGTGTTCAATGCTCAAGAATGGGTGTTACTTTATCATGGGTGCTTCTTTCCTATGCAGGCATTAGAAGAAATATGGGTACCTTATTTTGTTGTGCCAAGTGGCACAAGATGCCTTGGCTCTAAATTGCAAGTGGTACTCCTTTCCCTTGCATGTAATGATACCTTCAACATCTTTTATTCCTTGAATACTTCTTGCCAATGAATGCACTTTGTGTCTTATCTTCAATACTTTCTTCCCAAGTGAATGGTGATGCTATGAGGTTGGCTCCAGCTATGGTGGTTCTATGGTGCTCCAATGGTGGTTCTATGGTGCTTCAATGTTGGCTCTTAGGTGATGATTCTTCTTAGTTGGCGGTTCATCTATTGCTTGGGTAATACACCTTTGTTTTCACCTTGTAACTTGCTTCTTAATGCTTGCAATGTGCTATCCTTAGTGCTTATCCTTATTCCATAAATATGTAATGGATGATAGCCTTCTTTGTAGACCTTTGTGCTATTTTATGTAGATATGCAATGGATAATGGTCTCCTTATGTAGGTCTTGATGTTGTAGGTTAATGTTACTTGTAGGTATTAGATTTGATGATGGATATGGTGTCTTTAGACACCTTGAAACTTAGCTAATGTGAGCCCTTCGTTGGCTCTCTTCCCTTGCTATAAGTTTGCTCTATAAACTTGATAATTTGACTACTTTGTAGATGTATTTTGCTTGGTTGTTTTAGTGTCTTTGAGACACTCTATCTTTGTCCTCTTTTGCTATATAGGATAAGAGAGATATGGTGCAATAATGTAATGCAAATAGTTAGAATAGAATACCTTAAATTTGCACCTATATTTTGAGATCTTTAAATCTCCTTTTGCAAGATTTCTTTCTTCCTTGATATGGTGGCTCCTTTGCTCTACTTCTTGAGAGTAAATAATGATATAATGTTGCCCTCCTTACTAGACAACTCTCTCATATCTCCTTTGCTTGGTTAACTTAGCAATAATGAATCCAAGCTCTTAATCATGCAACTAATATGCCTTTTGAATGGCTTAACTTTGCACTAATTTTCACCCTTCACTTAAATACTTAGTGCACCTTTAATAACTATTATAATGCAATAGTAATTTCTCCTTATTGCTCCTGTAAATGAACTCTTAATCTATGCAACCTTCACTTAAGAGTAATGTCTTCTTTGCTTTAACTAGAAGGTAGGATGTTGATATTTTTCTTTCTTTCAAAATATATCTAACTCCTATTTTTGATGTGCAGGTTATTATCCTTGTAAGAAACTATCTTCTGCACTCCCTTGAAGACTTTAATATGCAACCTTCTCCTTGCAACTTTTAAACTCTAATATGGTGCTTAATGAAACTTAATAATGAACCAAATAAGTAATGTTCAAGTAATGAACCTTTTTGCACCAAAGTTGCTTACCTTAATGACCTTTGTAGATGATGGATATCTTGGTGATTTGAATCACCTAATTGCTGCCTTGTAATGGATGAAATCGTAACTCTTCCTTGTTGTCCAAAATAACTCTTTAGCTCACCTATTTGTAGCTTTGAAACCCTCTAACTTGCTGCCCTAAAACTGTAGTTTGGTGGCTTTAATTCTCCTTCTTGATGCTCCCTTGAATTCTGTAAATTAGTAGCTAGTAATGCTACCCAAATTGCTACCTTTTCATAGTCAATTTCTCCTTCGAAATGTTGTCCTTGAATCTCTCAAATTTGGTAGGAAACTCCTCCAAATCATAATTGAGATTTATCTCCTAGAGACCTTCAATTTTCTGCTATAAAATCAACAATCTCCTATCTCTGAAATAACCTTCAAGCCTTCAATGGCAATCCCCAAATCTCTCAGATTTGGTGGCTTCTCTATCTCCTTTCTCCTTCAACCTCCTTGTCGAATTCTGACTTCAATATTGGCCTATCTAGTGGCCTTCTTCTCAAGATTCTGATTGTCTTGAGGTCTTCACTATTCTCCCTCAAAATTTGGCAAACTCCTTGCCAAATTCTTCTCCTTTTGGGCTTGTTGTTGGATGGCGACAATTGTCCCAAATTCTGCTCTATCAAGAACTCCTCCTTGCTAGTAAATTTCTCCAATGAGTTCTCCTAGGAACTCCTTCAATGGCCTTCTCTAAAATTGGCTTCTCAAACTTGGTAATAAGGCTTTCCTAGCCTTCTCCTTCTTTCTCCTTGAGACCTCTTCTCTAGGGTCTTCAATCTCGTAGCTTCTCTAGTCTTCTCAATGAGACCTTTTCTTCAATCTTCTACTGTGGAAGTTTTGCAATGAGATCTCCCTCTTGGATCTCTGAAATCTACTGCTTCTGGAATCTAGAACAGGACTTTTGCTAGTCCTTCTCTATCTTCAATCTTCCAAAATTGGAAGTTCTTCAATGGGACCTCTTGTGGGTCTCTTCAACTTCTCAGGTTGATTTCTCTTCTCCTTCAATCTTGATTTGTAGTCTTCAATCTTCAATGGAGATCACCAACCTCCAATCTTCTCCTGGACTCTTCTCTGGAGTCTCTTCTTCCTTCAATCTACAATAAGGCTCCTCTAGCCTTTTCTCTCTTCTACAATCTATAGGTCTACAATCTGGTAATGGGACCTTTTTCTTAGGCCTCCAAATCTTCAATCTTTCATTTGTTGCTTTAGCTACTGGATTGATTCCAAAGAAGATATTCTTCCTAGCTCTTTGTAGGAAGCTTCCCAACTTTCTTTGAATCTCCTTTTCCTGCAACAAAGTATTAGAAATTGTAATGGAAGAAACTCTAAATCTAGAGATAATCAATCTTCACTAGTTGATTTGTCAATCTAGTGGAATCAATGTTGAGTCCTAGTCTTCACGAGTTTTTTGCAACTCTGTGGAAAGACTCCAGCCAAATGTATTTTTAGAAATTTTAAAAATGAGATTTTTGAACTCCTCTCAATCTCTCTTGTGGCTCTCCCTATTTCCTATCGATCTACCATGTGCTCTGATACCACTGTTAGCTTTTGAGGATGTATATTAAAGGAAATGCAACCACAAGATGTGAAATAAGTAAGCTATGATAAGTATATGATAATGGCACTATAATATGCAAGAAAATAATGAGATAAACTTTTGCAATAACTCAGTAATATGCCATTAATGAAAGCTCACAAAAATAGTACAATGCAATATAATGGAGGACTTGAACACTCCAAAATTTTCAATGAAGAACTACAATAAAAATGTTGGCTTAGATCAATAATAATTTTAATTAGATTGTCATTGTTCATGAAGTTATACCCTTTGGATTAAAAAATGTTAGTACAACTAAGAAGAGTAGCAGAAGGGTGAAACCAGCAGCCGCCAAAAGTCGGAGAGTGGAGCAGCAGTCTCCAAGTGCAGGGAGGGAGGAGATGTCGATGGGCAGGAAGTCGTCTGCAGGGGAGCTCAAGAGCAGCTATGGTTCATGTCTTGGGCGCAGCGGAGCAATCTAAGGGCACCAGGGATCCGGAGGTGCGAAAGCATCCGAACCCATTGAAGAAGATCGGGTTGTTGACGGTGTCAGTCGGGGTAAGGACCCACCAGACAAAGGGGGTGGTGGGGCTCAAAAGTCTTATGCCCAGGCAGTGGCCTCAGAAACCCTAAACGAGTTTTTTACCAGAGTTGTTTCTAGTTGGGGATGAGCTAGACATCCCGACAGAAGTTCTTTCAAGCTTCATGGAGTTTGATAAATTTACACTCATAGGCAAATTCATTGGCGACTGTCCCAACATGGAAACTATCCGAAAGTGGGCAGCAAGCAAATGGAATAATTTTGGTCATATGGAGCTAGCGGCCCTATCTCGAGGTTTTTTTGCCATTAGATTGAACAATAAGGAGGATTACTATAAAATTCTAGCTGGCGGGCCATGGTTTCTGGGCCGTAGAAGTTTATTCCTTAGGAAGTGGGACATGGATTTCAGTCCTGATACCTAGAACATCAACATTTCCCCAATATGGGTTAGGCTCCCGAATCTTCCCCTATTTGGTTGGCATGAAAATGTCATAAGGGGTATTGCGCGCTCCATTGGGGAGTTGGTCACCATTGACCCACCCACCCGAGCTCAAACAAGGTTTGTCCAAGCCGTTTTTGCGTTCTGATATATTTGGAGGCGAAACTCCCAACTTTCATCACTCTTCAGTCTGGAGGTACCTTTCTTCATAAACAAGTTATTGTCTATGAAAATAGACCAGCTTTCTGCCCCCAGTGTCGGTCCCAAGGGCACCTCCAATCCCAATGTCCTATTCAAAAATCGGGTAAGCAGAAGCGTGAAAATGACAACCCCCTGGAGCATGGGGAAGGTCAGGCGAAGTAGTCAAATATTCCAGATGCGAAGGGTCATGAATCTCCAGGCGCCTCTAGAGTCTGCATCAGACTCTCTCAACCTGAAGAGAATCCCACTCTCCAATCGGACCCCAAGCAACTTGAGGCTGACAATCAGCAAGGAGCAGACTCCCACTTGGAAGTGAATCGCAGGAAGAGAAGGAATGGACCCCATCCCAAATTGTGACTCAGACTTTTTCTCTGCCCCAAGATATGGGTCATCCCGATTTCAGCCAGTCGCAGACGATGCTAGAATATTACCTCTTAGGAAGGAGGGGTGAACAATTTGGTCACATTAGCCCCCGAAACACAAGGAGCTAAAAGCAAAGTGTGGATTTTGGTAGTGATAGGAAGCAGGGTCGTCCTCCTAACAAAGACAGATGGGACAAAGAGATAGCAAATGACATTGCAAATGGAACCCAGTGTTTGCTAGTTTTGGATGACTGTGGCACTCAGACGGATGAAGTGCATGCATCAAAACCTCCCCCTCAACAAGGAAGGGGAGGAAATAAAAACCTCAAACTATCCAGATGAAAGTCCTCTCATGGAATTTGAGAGGACTGAACGGTGCAGCCAAACAAAGGTTAGTGGCTAATCTCCATAGGAGGACTAATCCTTCCATCCTTATTTTGCAAGAGACCAAGGTCGATGCTATCTCCTCTGATAAAGTTGTGAATAGCAGGAGGACTCATGGTTCTATGGGACCCTTCGAGGTTTGAGGGTAGCCTGCTATCAACTTCCAAAAAAATCATCAATGTACTGTTCTAGTCCAAAACCACCAATTTTTCCTGGATTTTGTCCAACATTTATGCTTCAAATTCTACCATAGAGAGTAGAAATGTGGAAAGCTATCTCTCAGATGAGGGAGAATTTTAGTAATTTTCCTTGGGTTTTAGGGGGTGACTTCAATTGTCCCCTTCATCCTTCGAAAAAAAAAGGAGGATCCGACCACTTCAACCGCAGCTTGGAGGACTTCAAGGATTTTGTCTCTAGTAATGGCTTGCTTGACATCGAACTCAAAGGGGCTTCCTTCACTTGGAGTAACAGAAGGATTGGGAGTGGTTTGATTCAAGTCAAGCTCGACAAATTTTTTATGTCCCAAGAAGCCATTCCTATCCTTGGCGGGTCTATCCTTTTGGATCTTCCAAGGATTGGGTCTGACCATAACCCTATTTTCTTGGAGGCGGATGATGGGTCTATTTTTAAAACCCCCTTCAAATTTGAATCCATGTGGATCTCTCAAAAGGACTTCAAAGGTTTGGTTTCAGCATGGTGGCAATTGAAGGTGGAAGGAAATGCTCCTAAGAGGGTGGCTCTAAAGCTCAAAATGGTCAAAGAAAAGCTGAAAGTTTGGAATAAAGAGGTTTTTGACAACATTTTTGAGTCCAAAAAATCCATCTCTGAGAACCTGAAGGTTTTGGAGGAAAGGATGGAACTCGAAGGTTACACTGAGGGTCTCAGGGAGGAAGAGCGGAGTCTTTTGGTGGACTTTCATTCTATTCTTGCTAGGGAGGAAACGTTCTGGCGCCAGAAATATCGTGACATTTGGTTGAAGAATGGAGACACCAACACGAGGTTTTTCCATGCGTCTACTATGAGGCACAGAGGGGCCAACAAGATTAGATAAGTGGCTTGTAAGGATGGGCGCATTACTAGGGAGATAGAGGAAATCAAGAGCAAAATAGTTGACTTTTTTCAGGATTTTCTTGGCACTCCTCCGAACAGCAACCTTCAGGTCCAGAAATCTCTGCTCGCCAATTTTTTGACTAAAGTCCCCCATGAGGTAAGCATTAAGATTCTGGAACCTTTTTCCTCATCCAAGATTAAGGAAGCATTGTTCTCCATGCAACCATATAAGGCCCTTGGCCCCAATGGTTTCCCCCCTCGATTCTTCCAAGTCATGTGGGAGGTCGTGGGTTCGAATGTGTGCGATGCTATTCGGGTTATTCAAGCTTCCAGATCCATCCACCCAAAACTCAATTCCACCTTTCTTGCCCTCATTCCTAAGTCTCCTACCTACAAAATTTTCTCTGACTATTGGCCCATTATCCTGTACAATATTTTTTACAAGATTCTTACCAAGTCTATAGCCAATAGACTCAAAACAGTCCTCCCCATCCTGATTGATCCTTGTCAAGGAAGCACTATTAAAGGCAGAAACATTCTTGATGGTGTCATCACTGTCCATGAGACCCTTCATTCCGCTTATCGCTCCAAGAATGTTGATATTTTTCTTAAGCTCGACATGAACAAAGCCTTTGACCGGGTTGATCAAAATTTTTTGTGTGCAGTCCTCCTCAAGTTTGGCTTTCATCCCCACTGGATTGACCTTGTCTACAGTTGTATATCCACTCCCTTTTTTTCTATCCTATTCAATGGGTCCCCAGCTGGGTATTTCCAAAGTGCCAGAGTCCTCATATAGGGCGATCCTTTATCCCCCATCCTTTTCATTCTTCTGGCGGAGGTTCTGAGTTGGTCCATGAAAGAGGCTCTTCGTCAGAAAAAGATTTTTGGCATTTTGTTGACTTCTAGAGTTGATCCTATCACTCATCAGCAATTTGTGGACAACACCCTCATCTCCACTGGGGCATCCATTTCCCAAGCCAAATCGCTAAAGTGGATCCTATCCTGTTATGAGTAAGCTACAGGGCAAAAGGTCAATTACATCAAGAGCAAAATCTATTTTATTAACACTCCCCTGTGCAGGCAACTTTGGATTGCTAGAATTATTGAATGCACTATTGATTCCCTGCCTACGTCCTATCTAGGGTTGCATCTATCTTATAGCGGGCGGGCGAGTGGGGATATGTGGAACATGATTCTTGAGTGCCTTCATAAGAAACTCAGAACTTGGAAGGGCAAACTCTTGTCGCAAGCTGGAAAAGCCACCCTTACCAAAGCTTGTCTTCGGGGGATCCCGACCTACTTCATGTCGGTGTTCATGCTTCCAATTGTAGTTCACTCCAAAATTGAGAAGATTTAGAGGACCTTTCTATGGTCTAGCAGCAAAGAGAAATCTAGACTCCCCCTTGTTGCCTGGGATAAGGTGTGTTCAAGGATAGACCAAGGCGGTCTGGGGTTGAGAAGATCAAGACTTATGAATTTGGCTTTGATAGTAAAGCATGCTTGGAGGATTATATCTAGTGACCCGGTGGAGTGGGTTAAGCTGGTTAAAAAGAAGTATCTTGGCCCCATTTCCTTCTTGGATGCTGAGACCTCCTCTGTGGCATCGACATTTTGGAAATCTGTGCTCCAAACCCAGAATTTAATCATCCTGGGAGCCCACTGGATTTTAGGTGATGGCAACCTCATTTTCTTTTGGAAGGACAGGTGGGCGATAGAAGAATCCCTTGGTTCGAGGGTGGATATCGCTAGGCTGAGAGGTTTGACTGACCCTAACTCCCAACTCAGGGTGGCAGAGTTCATAGACCAGAGCACCCATTTTCCTTGATGGAAGATTACAGTTGTGGAGGGGTTTAATAATGAGGTTACCTTTCTTGCAAATATCCTCCAATCGGTTTTAATTCCTTCTGCCAGGAGGAATGACAGAATCATCTGGAGTGGTATGGAGGATGGGCTTTTTTTGTTAAATTAGCTTATGAGTTTCTTACCACCAAGACTGCTCTGGACTACAGGTGGAATACTGTGTGGAGGAAAGGAGTCATCCCTAAAATCAACTTCTTTGTGTGGATTACTTTCCACAACAAAGCCTTAACAATTGACAACCTTCACAAGAGAGGTTTTGCCTTCCCCAACAGGTGTTACTTGTGTCTTGCAGATTGTGAGACGAGGGATCATTTATTATTGCATTGCCCATTTTCCCACTCTGTTCTTAGTATTGTCCTATCCTTCTTTCAAATCCTATGGTGCTCTCCCCATTCCCTCAGAGATGCTTTCCACCAATGACCTAATCCTTTCAAGAATCCCAAACTCTGCTTCCTCCTCGAGGCCTCCTTCCATCATTCAATTTGGCAAATTTGGTTAGAGAGGAATTCTATAATCTTTGGTAGAGCTCCTAGAGGGCCCCCTTCTGTTGCTCAAATGGCGTTGTCCTATGCCATCAAGAATTCTATTATCGTTCCCAGTCCCCGTCCCTACCTTTCGAGCGAAGAAGCGATTCTCAAAATGATGAATCTCTGGCCATTTCTAGAGGTTGTTAAAGGGCCCTGTTGAAGGAATATTGTTTGGACCAAACCCCCTGTGGGGTGGATTAAATTAAAATTTTATGGAGAGGCTAAGGGGAATCCTGGACCCACTGATGCTGGGGGTGTTGTCAGAGATCATGATGGGAATCTTGTGATGGCCTATTGTGAAGATTTGGGCTCCCAAACAAATCACTATGCCAAAGCTCGAGGTGCTCTAAAAGGTATTCGGATACTCTCTGAGGATCATCGGCCTATTATTATTGAGGGTGACTCACTCAACATCGTGAATTACCTTCTTGGCACCAAAAATCCATCTTGGAAAGTCTACAACATCATCCTCGAGGCAAGAACGCTTCTCTCCTATCATGGTAGGTGGAAAGCAAATCATACTTTGAGAGAAGGTAATCATGTGGCTGACCACATGGCCAACAAAGGGCTCACGACCACATGTCCAGTCGTGTGGCGGTCTCACTTCCCATTCGAGGTGGAAAGATTGGCCAGAGCAGACATCCATTCATGATGCTTTCCTTGCACAGTTTTTGGAAAGCCCCCTCCGACGAGTTTTGGTGTGGCATGGCAATTTTGTCTACTTAGCTATCCATGGTGTCTTGTCTGTTTTTCTTTCCTCATTTCATTTCTTCGGGCTCTACTTGGTGTTCCTTCGGTTTTGTCCTGTTTCTTTTTCGTTGGGTTTCCAGGCCTAAAAGCCCTTTTTACAGTTTCCAAGTCTTTAGCATTAGGATGGCTTTACTTGCAATTAGACTTATTGTTATAGCCAAGAGGTATGATGCATCATTAGAAATATGGCTAATTTTGTACATAAGGTTTTGGGATCCTCTATAAAAACCCACTGTTAATATATTAAAATAATTACCAAAAAAAAATAATAATTTTAATTAAACTGAATGTATAAATATACAAAGTTGGCTAAACTTAGCCATAATAATATCCCTAATGAATAGGGTTATTGTTACAACAAAGTAATGATCTCCTATTCTAAGGGATATGAGTAATTATCCCAAATAAAGGAATATTACTCTAACACTCATTACCATAGTAACATTCTTTCTCTCTCATTCTCACTATTTTCACCTCTCCTCTATCCTCTTTCTATAAAGGCCTATATATAAGAAGATATGTGCCTTACCTTTACTCTACCCATGAATCTTCATCTATATTATCCTATGAGTCATGTACATGTGGACTACATGCACATTTACATAATTACACATTCTAACACTTGTGCATATATTACATTGCATGAAGTAACTCATACTTTACTCTAAAGTAAAATCCTACTCTAGCTATGTACCCAAGGTGGTACATTAGCATATACCCAATAATGTAATATACTCTAACACAAATGGATCTTTTTACAAAGATTTTTTCCTTTTGTAAGAGGTGGAGAACTTGGCCAACATTAATTAAATGAGCATCCTAGGACTTGTTATAAACTAAGGTATAATCAAATAAGTCTAGTACAAAGTTATTTCTAGAAAGATAAAATATAAAATTCATGAGGATTTAGAAAGTGGAAGGACCATTAGTAAGACCAAACAATATTTCTAAGAACTCATAATAACCCACATGTGTGCAAAAAAAATCTTTGGGATATCCTCTTATTTAACCCTAATTTGATTGAACCTAGAGCACAAGTCAAGTTTTATAAAGTATTTAGCACCATGCAATTCATCCAAAAAATCATCTATAATAGGGAAAGGAACCTTATCTTTGATGGTTATATTATTAAAATGTCAAAAACTAGAACACATGCACTAAGAGTTATTCTTGTATTGAACCATAACCACTAGAGAGGAATAAGGATTGATACTAAAAATTCCTTAATATAATACTTCTTCAACTAAATTTGAGGACACCACAATGGTTAGGGTTTGTCCTTTTATTTGAGGAGGTACAAGGTTCAAACCATGGCATACCCAGACATGGATATGATGGATAGTAGTAGTTGAGTGTTTTCTAGTTGATTATCGTACTTTTATACCTTTAGGGTCAAGGGTACCATTGAATTTGTATAATCCAACAAGATAGGTTTATAGTGGTAGAACCCAATGGTGTTACTAATTCCTCTGTATTAAAAAAATACTTCTTGGACTAGATTCTGAATCTTAGGGTTTTAGGATTGGTGATAGTGGTAAGGATGACCATTCAAATGTTGACTACCCATAATTAGGTGGATGATATGATCATGTATGTGCTTAGGGAAAATCCATGGGTTCACCAAAGACATATATATAACAATCCATAATAGTCTACAAGACTAAAGAAAGAGATTGGAAAGGCAACTTCAAAGGTTAAACTTTCATGCAATTGACCTAGGTAAAGAATCCATGACCATATTTCTTCAATATACTTTGTATGCTATGGGAATTAACCACCTTGTATGGTGAAGGTTAGATTCCTTGAAAACAAATGACCTTACCATTATTCATATATTTGATATATAGTCATTACATATTAGTAATAACATCATTGATCTAGGATTTCCATTATGCTCCCAAGATAACATATACATTTCCTAGATTCATGCTGAAGAGATGGATAGACCAAGTATAATCACCCATATATATGTTAACCTTAGTCACTCCACCCACACACTAAGATATGTCCCTATATGAAATTAATACTTGAAATTTATCCCAGGTCAATATGTTGATATATAACCCAAAAGACTATTGTTTTGCTATCAACAATGTTGTGTATGCTATATAAATTGATCAACATATTGATGCACTAACATTTAATAAATACTTGGAGCTTGATGGTATGGTAAGCCTAGATCCCCATTTTAAAAAATATAGAGAGAGATATGGTATCAATCTCATATCAAAATCTACTTCTTTATGTGATGTCTATTGCTATGTAAAATCATTATCTTCATATTCTGATGTGACTACTTCCTTGTATTCAAGTAGGAAGTAATGAAGTTATTCATAGGCTTAGAATTGGAGATGGAATTAGTTAAATTTTTAACAAAAGAATACCTAGTGGAACCCATCATTGCAATTATTGAATAAAGGCCATCAAGGATTGAAATAATACTATGGTTGGATATAGGACAATTGGAGCTTCTTTAATATCACTAAAGCTTCATTTTTAGCATCCTTAAGGGTGTATGGAACATACATATTGACTTACCACTTGATTTAATCCTAAATATCATAGTAAAATTATGAACTATCACCACTACATCAAATTTATAGGTGTGGGTGAGAATATTTTTGAATCTATACAATAATTCTTAACTTATCTTGTTTGCTTAGTTTGCATCATATGACCATATATAAGGTAGAATATCCCTTGTTGAACTTACAAAGGAATAATTACTTGGAATTTGGCCACATAGGATAGGTCCCATATCTATGAATCTCTCATAAAAACCATTGGTTTGCATGGGTTCCCAACTTAGTAGAAACTAATGTAACATGAATTTCTTTAGGCACATGGTATAGATGAATGATGCTATCAATCTTAGCTAGCCAACCAAATGGATCCATACCCTTAAAGGTTGAGATGCTAATTCTTAGAATAGGAACATCATGAGGCCAAGAAATAAAATTGATAATGCCTTTGATAGAGGGATAAATATTAGTAGCAAATCCTAAGTAGTTGTGAGGGTGTGGAGGGGTTCCCTTGTTGTGGAACTCTATTGTTGGGATTGTGTTTGATGTGCCTATGGGCTTCTAGCCCAGAAGGATTGGTGTGGCTCTACCTCATAGGTTTTTGGTATTTTCTAGGATATTACTCTAGATATCTCAACTATGGAGCCTATCCTAGGTGGGTTTGATGTTCTACTCTTGGTCAAATTTTTGGAGTAGTCTTTAGCTTTTGGAGGGGAGTATGTTATTTATTTGGGTGAATCCTTATCACACAATGTAGTTGTGCACAGGATCTTGGCTAATACTAGATCTGCTTTGCCTAATAATATTGATCCTACATGTTGGGACCCTAAAATTTTCTTTCAATCTTTCCTTATCATAGCTTTGGGATTGGATAGGAAAATATTTTAATTTTTTTTGTTGATATAAATAGGTTTTTTGTGGATCTTTGCTTATTTTTTGGTCGTAGATCTATCTTGTTTGAGACTATGAATATCATCATGGATCCCTTTAGGTTCTTGTAGGCTATCTTCTAGGATTTAGGTTGTGTGGGGTTCAATGACAGTTCCTAGAGGTTTTCTTCCTGAATTTGTGGATCCAATGTTTGTGGGTCTTGAGCTTTGTTTGTAGGAGATCTATATGTTGACAAGGATAATGATTCTAATGTTTTTGGGTGTTTCCAACTAGTTTTTGGTTTTTATTTTCTCTCCCCTAGATCCTTATCTCAATGATGGTTTCTTGATGTTAGAATATTTAGATCTTGCTACTGTGGGGATGGAGCTAGTTTTGCTTATGTCAATGGATCTAAGAAGTCTTCTTAGAAGATATTTGCCTTGGTTTCATTCATGGGATTTTTTTTTTTATTTATTTATCTAAAAATAGTTTAATATATTGGTTGTGAATGACATGTATGGTGGAAATACCTTCTTAGTGGTTTCTTGGATTGGATCAAAAAAAATTGTATTGTTGGTTTCTAGGTTTATTTTTTCTATTTTTTAATGATACTAGACCCTTCTGTTTCTAGGGAGATTATGTTTTCCCCTAAAACTATGGTTTTTGCATCAACCCGTATGGAATCCTTGGATTATTGGATGCACGGTTGCTCCTCTTTGAACTAAGCAATAAAATCTTTCAAATTCTAAGTTTAAATTTGAGTGGGACCTTGGTGGATGGTGGCTGAAAATTGGATTCAAGCTAGTACCTTCTTAGATAGGCAAGAAGACACTTCAAATTTTAATTTAAAAAATCAAGCGAGATCTTTATGGTTTTCAAATTTTATTTAAAGCACTTATGGTTGTAATGGTAATTATTGGATCTCTTCTCAAAATTCTTGCTCTTTTTAGATTATATTTTACTAAAGGATATCCAAATATTTCTTTCACTAAGATGTTCCTAGATCCTTCTGATGGATCCCTTTGTATCTCCTTCTAATCCTTATTTTTTTCCTCTTGTGCCCATCCTTTCAAGGCCCTTTTATATTGTTAAAGGTTTGAGGACCCTCAAAACCCCTCTATAAAAGGTTCAAATATACTTTCTATTGTAGTCCAGTTTGTCATCTAGCTAACGCTAGAGCTATGATTATTATATTTCTAAATCTGAAGGTGAGCACCCGCTAATCATAGCCCAAACTAAACATTGGAAGAATCAAATTAATTTGATTTGACCTCTAGAGAAGGTTGGTATACCTTGTCAACTTAATCAATGTTGAAATATTAGGGATAGAAATGGTAGGGTTAGAAATGTATGAACATAAGACGGACGGGTGAAGCTAATAACATAGACATACACACAATATCTCTAACAAATGATTTTAGAAGTGTTGGCAGTTAAAAAAAAATAAATGTTACATCTTACCCCACCTTTCACCTTGGTTGGACGATAGGCGGCTAGGGTGGACGACAAGCAACAAGTCGGCAGGATGTTGGCATAGTAGGAATAGAGTTCTGTTTAAAAATTTTTGTAAGCTCTATTATTTCTCCAACAGACTAAGGGCTACTATATAAGCTTTGTAATTTAATTATTTCAAACTAATGCAAATTATACATTCACATCTGGTATCAGAGCAAGGCAGGGAGGCGAGGCTAACTAAAGCCCACAGAAGCCATAAAAGTTGAGGACGGCCCACATACCAAAGTCAAGTGAAGGGCCTACATCCCGAGGTCGAGTAGGAGGACCCAGGCTCGAAATTGAAGGCCAAGCCAAGGAGGGATCACTAGCTCAAGAGCCAACTGGTAGACGAGGAGACAAGGCAACAAACCAGAGAACCTAACTGATGGACCAAGGATAGCTAGCAGACCAGCAAAGGTGGACCAGGAGACAACTAGCAGACAAGTAGCTAACGAGGCTATGTGGTAAATCAGGAGAGGTGGAGACAGCATGATAACTTACAGACAAGGAGCTAACCAGGTTATGTGGTAGATCGTGAGAGGTGGAGACAACAGGTGATGTGGCGATTGAGGAGAGGTGGACAGAAGGCCAAATCAGTCAAGAGGCCAATGTGGCATGAGTGGATTGGGGTAAAGAGACCAAAATGTGGGTGGTTGATTTCTTGAAGGCAATCGAATAACTTAACGCATCCTGAGGGTTTTAAACACCTCAAATGCTCCTCATAGATAGCATGTGGGACTAAAGTCTCAAAAATATTTTAAAAAAATAATGTGTGGATTGCCTTCATATAGAAGGCATTTCCAACGCCTTCTCGTCGAGTGCCTAGCTTGACTAACTCGAGGAGCCAGCCTTAAAGCGCCTGCCCCCCACCTGGTCGCGGGTTCGAAACCCAACGACGACAAACAAAGCAATTTTTAATTTTTTTATATAAAAATGCTAAGGGCGAAGCTATAAGGTATAGTGGATGTGCTTGTTTTTTCATAGGCCAAGGTTGTCGAGGTGGTAAGGAGACTCTGTGTTATTGGCTAGGTCGCAGGTTTGAGTCTCGGTGGCTCTTTTTTTTTAAGTCCTCCTCCTAAAGTCCTTTTTATTAAATTTTGCAAATTTTTATTTACTTTATTAAATTGATTAATAATTTAGTTTAATATTTTTTATTAAAATATATTTTTTAAATGTTTTAATTAAAATATTTACTTAATTATTAATTAATAACTTAGTAAAGTTTTATAAAATCTTTTTTTTGCAACTTTTATGGAAGGATATAAATATTTCCTAAGAGGAAATATTTTGTAAAAATCTTGAGAGGCTTAAAAATTTCTTTGTAAAAATTTGAGAGAGGCAAAAACATAAAAGACTTGAAATTTGTAAAGGCACATTGAAAGGCAAAAATTCATGATACGATCCATAGGTTGTTAGCATGCCCTTTGTGCGCTTTTGGTAAGATAAAATGCCAAAGGGTTTGATAAAAAAGTGTGAACTTATGGACTACATACTGTGTTTAGTCAATTGTAGAACATAGTAATAGCCCATCAGAGACATACAGACTCATGATACGAGGCAGACTCTGAAGATAACTCTTTCGATAGCAGATTTTAGCAGTCAGGAATTTGCACCACAAGCACCAATAAATCCATAATTTAGTAATAACGACTCCATTGAAATTCTAGAACTAGAATCACCAGAGATAATCTTGATTAGTGACAACGAAGAACAAGTAGCAAACAACTTCGTGAATCAAGTGATAGAAGCACCCCAGTAAGAAGAACAAGATATCAGTGAAAGGGTGAATCAAGACAGATTTGATCTCAATTTGTAATTTCTTCTTCTTCTTCTTTCTTATTTATTTGAAAAGTAGAGTGCTTTATTTTAATAAAGAAATAAAAGGGGTGTTTTTTATTTTATAGCAACCATGGCCTCACATAACAATCTACCTATTCTAGAATTCAATGAGTATGATTATGACTATTGGTCCATCAAAATGAGGGCCTTACTCATAGGCAAGGTATTTTGGGACATAATTTAAGAGGGTTACATCAAACCCATAGACTGGACAAAATTAAGTGCCGCAGATAATAAAACAAAGAAATAAGCGCAAAAGAGCAACTCTTCTGCTCTTTATCATCTCCAAGCGGCATTGGAGAAGAGTATATTCCCTAGAATAGCTGCTTGTACAACTGCACAAGCTGCATGGAAAGCTTTGAAATATGGATTCCAAGGAAGTTATCAGGTGAAGCAAGTGAGGCTTCAAACCCTAAAACGAGATTTTGAAAATCTCAAAATGAAAGAAGACGAAAAACTTGGTGACTACTACGTCAAAGTAAAAGCAGTTGTTAATAAAATGGTTACTCTTAGCGAGGAAATTAAACCTAAAACAATTGTAAATAAAGTGTTGCGAACACTTCTTCAAGGTTGGAATCACATAGCCATAATCATAAAAGAGTCAAAATACCTTTCCACTTTAACTTTGATGCATTAATCGGTTTGTTAATGTCTCATGAAGAGAGGTTACAAGAATCTCCTTCAACTAGTTATTGAGGTAATGATAAAGCCTTCACATCCCATGAAATTGTTGGAAGAGGATGTGGAAGAGGTCAAGGTAGAGGTCAGAGAAGAGGTAGAGGCAGAGGCAAATTTAGAGGAGGCAATCCCAGCAGAGGAGGAAATCATAATAGAGGCAAAAACCAAAATAGAGGTGGAAATCCAGGTCAAAGTGGAAATCAAGGGTGAGGAGGTGACAAGTCCAAAAAGGCTTGTTTTAATTGTGGCAAACTAGGTCACTTTACTCGTGACTGTTGGTCAAAATCTTCTCAAGGTAGCAACAGTCAATATGGAAATTATGGTGAAGAAGATGAAACCTCTAATATTTTTCTTTCATATGGACAATCAGAACAAAATCTAAATGATACATATATTTTGGATATTGGTTGCTCCAACCATATGAGTGACAAAGAAGAACTCTTTGCTACATTAGATTCCACTTATAAATCCCGCATCAAGTTAGGGGATGATAAAGCCTTGCAAGTTGAAGGTATTAGAGCCATGGAGGTTCCAATGAAAGAAGGCATAAATAATGTGAATGACATCTACTACACTCCAAATCTCCAACACAATCTGCTAAGCGTTGGGCAAACTATGGAGAATAATTTTAAACTTGTTTTTGATGAAGGAAAATGTATCATTCTTGATAAAAATAATTGTAATCGTGTCATCACACAGGTACCAATGACCAAGAATAGGTTATTTCCCCTCAATTTTGGAGAACCAATGGGAGCTCAACTTGCAAATGTAGCTATAGCAAATCCAAGTGTGCTTTGGCACTTGCGATATGGTCACCTTAATTCAACCAGCTTGAAATTGTTAACTTCTCAAGCTATGGTGACAGGACTTCCTAAAATCAATGAACATAAGGAGGTCTACGAAGGATGTGCTTTGGGAAAGTACTCCAGGTCTAAGTTTCCAAAAGGACAAGCATGGAGGGCCAGCTATCCACTTCAATTAGTGCATTCAGACATCTGTGGTCCAATGCAGATAAAGATTCTAGGAAATAATTCTTATTTTCTCACTTTCATAGATGACTTCTCTAGAATGTGTTGGATCTATTTATTGAAACACAAAGATGAAGCTTTTGATTGCTTCATAGATTTCAAGAACAATGTAGAGAAACAAAGTGAGTTTTATGTAAAGTGTATTAAGACAGATCGAGGAGATGAGTACTCCTCAAAAGAATTTTTAAAATATTGTAAAGCAAGTGGGATCAAAAGGCAATTCACCACCGCCTACACCCCACAACAGAATGGTGTGGCAGAGAGAAAGAACCACACCATTGTCGATATGGCAAGAACGATGCTTCAAACTAAGCATCTAACTAATATGTATTGGGTTAATGTTGTCAAAACCATTGTATATATTCTAAATAGGAGTCCTACTTCTAGTTTAGATGGAATCACTCCTTATGAGGGGTGGTATGGAAAGAAGCCAAATGTAAAACATTTCAAATTTTTTGGTTCTTTAGCATATGCACACATTCCTAATGAAAAATAAAGAAGCTTGATCCCAAGAGTCAAGCATGTATTTTATAGGATATTGTGAGTCTACCAAAGCATATAGACTCTACAATCCAAAGATGCACAAAATTGTACTTTCCAGGGATGTAATTTTTGATGAATGGGAAGAATGGGTTCATTAAAGAATTTTTTTTGATGATGAATCCCAAGATGTAAGTTCTTCACAAATATAGTAGGTGTCTCCCAAGAAAAACAAAGGCACACCACCCCCTCCAAGCCCAAGTAGGAGTACTACTTCGAGTACATCAACAACCACTCCAAGTCCTTCTCCATAGAGATCAGTAAGTTCTTCACCTATGGATATTGATTCTCCATCAAGAGGAAAAAGAACATTACAACATCATCCATCTTTTCAAATGTTGGATCAAAATTTCCAAAAAAGATACACTAGAAGCCAAGCTAGTGAAATGAATTCAGTTTTGCAAAAACTTGAAAATTTGCATATGTATGGAGATGATGAATCCCAAGATCCTAAGGGATATGTAGTTAATTATGCTTTATTAACTAGTTCACAGCTAGAACCATCTAGCTATGAGAAGGCTTGACCTCATAATGTATGGTAGGAAGCCATGAAAGAGGAAATAACCTCTATAAAAAATAATGATATTTGGGAGCTAGTAAAGCTTCCCAAAGGAAAAAAAAAAGTGTTGGATGTAAATGGGTCTACAAGACCAAATTCAATGCTGATGGAAGCATTGAAAGGCACAAGGTAAGACTTGTAGCAAAAGTCTTTACTTGGAAATATGGCATTGACTATGAGGAAACCTTTGCTCCTATTGCACGATAGGAAATAATCAAATTTGTTCTTTCCTTGGCTGCCCACAAAGGATGGAACATTATACACATGGATGTGAAGAGTGCCTTTCTCAATGGGTAATTGACTGAGGAGGTTTATGTTCAACAACCTCAAGGCTTTCAAGAACAAGGTAAGGAGAACCTTGTTTATAAATTAAAAAAAAACACTTTATGGCCTCAAGCAAGCACCAAGAGCATGGTACTCTCGCATTGACGACTATTTCAAAGAGTATGGTTTCACTAGAAGCAAAAGTGAACCTACTATTTACTACCTAAAGCATGGTGTAGACATTCTCATAGTTTTTTTATATGTAGATGATCTAATATTTATGGGTAGTAATAATAAGATGAATATGGAGTTCAAACACTCCATGATGAAACAATTTGAGATGAAAGCAATACTTCCAAAATACTATGTGATGGCTTTCGGGGTGGACAACGCAGAATACTATGACGCCCATAAAATTTGGATAGCCTGCCTAGATTCATGGCGGCTACCGATTCCACCATGTAAATTCAAAATAAATAAATAAATAAATAAACAAAAAAAATTTTAAAAAATAAATAAATAAATTGATGCAACATCAGGACTCGTCAGTGTTTCACAGTCTCCAAGACCTAAGAAGGTTCAAAAGAAAATGATGTCGTGAAGTTGCAACTTGTTCTAGTTTTATTACTATAGGAGAAAATAAGATTTCCAAATGGTAAGAGTGTTGCAATATCGTGACCAGTTGCCATTTCAACTTTGCACAAGAAAGAAGAGCCCAGAAATAGAAAAGTGACTCAATTTTATGACATGTCGCTCTATCGCGATCGTCATGAAGTTAATATGAACAAAATCTTTCGTGAGTGTTTCTAGTCTGACTTTACTATTACGAAATCAACAATAGCAAGAAACCGTGAACAAAGAACGATGGACCAAATTTTGAGTTTGCCTCCACTACCTGTTCACATGCATGGAGTATTAGCTTACAATTGAGAATCAAACATGTTGTTCCATTTTAATCCAATAATACTACATGATATTCTACCAGACTGGCCATTTGGCACACTGTTATAAAAGTTTTTGAATGTAACTATTTTTATATTTTGTATATTTGAACCATTGAGATATTATAAATAAGAGCAACAAACTCTTGTTAAAGGGTCAGCTCTTAGGCATTTACAAGTGGAATGTATAAAGACTTTTGAAGGAGAAATACAATAAGAAACCTTTGTTTGGCCTCTGGTTCAACATTTTGCAGTCAAATGTATGTATGAATGGATGAGTTCTTCTATTTAGCTACTTAAAGTTACATGGCATTAATTTTGTTCTTTGGATTCTTGCATATGTTTCTTTAATAGTTCTGGAGTCAGTAATATATGGATTTGATTATTGATTTAAGATTAGTCTACATATGAAAAAATTGGTTGGTATGTTAGGGGGTTTTGAAGGTTGTTCTATTCATTTTCTTTGTTCATATTTTTATTGTTGCCTAACCCGTACCACATAAAGTTATAGAACTAGCTATATTTATATCTCTTTTAGCACTCTTTACTTCCCCATTTTAGTTTTAGAAAGTTAGAACATTATAAGGACTAGCCTTCTCTGGAGATTGAACTGGTGAAACACTACAACTTTCTCGATATTTCAATGTTGGCCATGTCTTGGATGCAATAATTAACCATAAGAAAATTTTAGACCAATAGTTTTTGACATGCCTGATGGGACCAAATACCACTACCCATGCATTGCAAATATTTGGTGTTTATCTTTGCTTCGTTTAAATCTAAATCACCTGGAAACTTTGTTTAAAAGACCAAATCCAAAAAAGCTTTCTATCCATTTATTGGTGAATATCAAAATATATGAAAACTAGATCAAAAGCAAAAAATTTAGAAGAGCCTATTGAGTTCCTAGAACTACCTCTTGGTAGTCTTAGGATAAACCCTATTCTAACCTCTAGACTAGTGTCTCCCTCTACCATCACCACAGGATCAATCAGTGCTACAAATCCTACCCCTGCAATTCCTCCTAGCACAACTATCAGTGGATCTTCCAACACATCCAATCCTACTCCTATAAATTCAATTAGCATAGTATCAATAATGGCCACTAATCATAATTTCCAACCCTACCTAACATGGAATCATGTAGATCCCTTACATCTGGTTTTTTAGAATCCTATTTGTCTATGAGCATTGAAGACACTGTTGAGAAGCAACACACCCCCACTGAAAAATGAATTTCCACCCTTTGAAAACTTTGAGCTTTCATTTTTACAGTAGGGACCCTCTTGATGATTTTCAGTTTGAATCCCAGATTTTACTTGCCTCTTTCTTCTTCAAGTTTTGCCTGTGTCAAAGCATCCAAGTTTTCTTGCATTCTGGATTTGTTATCTCAGACTTCACTTTTTACATGCTAGAATCATTCATGGATAAAGAAAGTCTTACACCGATATGAAAAAAATGCAGAAAACAGATAGATAAATTCATTGAAAATCAAAACTTTCCTTTTTTGGAAGTGTCGCGATATCGCGACGGGTTTTTGAAAAATCAGCTAAGTCATAAATGCGTAGCAAAATCGTGACACTTTCCAAAAATGGAAATGTCACGATATCGCGACCAATTAGGAGAGAGAAATCCCGATCGTACGGAACGTCGCAATTTCGTGACATGTCGCAAAATCGCGACAAGTTTTGGAGAGAGAAGGCAAGTCGTACGGAACGTCGCGATTTCGCGACATGTCGCGAAATCGTGACAAGTTTGAGGGAAAAATCGACTAAGGCATGAAATGGTCGCGATTTCACGACATGTCATGAAATCGTGACATGTCGCGTTTTCATGGCAGATGGAGGCAGAAGGAAGCAAGTCTAGAAGCAGGTCACGATTTCGTGACACATCGCAAAATCATGACGTTTTCGGCAAGGAGAGCCCGGGGCGTACGGACTGTCGTGATTTCATGACATGTCACGAAATCGCGACAGGTCCAAGGTCAGCAAGCAAGAAGTCTGGAAAGAGAAGTTAAATCAAAAATGACTAAGGCATTAAGAGTGTAGCGAAATCGCGACGTCGCGATTTCGCGACGTCGTGAAATCACGACAAAATTGGTGGAAGAAGCCCGGGTTGTACGGACTGTCGTGATTTTGCGACATGTCACGAAATCGCGACAGGTCCAAGTCGCATGAAGAAAGAGTTGCAGCCAAAGAAAGTCTAAGGCAAGGTTGGCCAGCAAGAATGAGAAAAGTCTAAGGCAAAGGAAACAAGAAGAAACCGAAGGAAGAGGCCAAGGCAAGAACATGTCGCGAAATCGCGATTTCGTGACGTCACAAAATCGTGACATGAAGGAAGAAAGTTGTACGATGTCAGGAAAGGTCGCGATTTCGCGACATGTCGCGAAATCGTGACATGTCGCATTTTTGCGGCTGACGGAGCAGAAGAGTGTCGAAGGGGGAGAAGGGTCGCGAAATCGCGACATGTCACGGTTTCACGGCTTGTCAACAAGAAAGGTTGCCAGCGCTGGGGATGTCACGATTTCGTGACATGTCGCGAAATCGTGACATGTCGCATTTTCGTGACTTGCACAGAAAAAGAGCCCGTAAAGGAAAACAACTGGAAATGGACACGTGTCACGATTCTGTGACACGTGTCAAAACACTGCAAGCCACGTATCAGATAAATAAGGCCAACATGCAAGTAAACATTAGGGTTTTAATATGATTTAATAATTAAAGTTTTGATTTAATATTTTAAAAATACTAATCCATATTTTGTCCTTTCATGCAGGAAGCCATCTGGCACTTACATAATAGCGGAGAAATGGCCATAAAGGTAAAGCTTAGTGCAAATTAATCAAAGACAGCCATATTGAAGGAGATGTCAGGAATTGCTGTTTCATCCAATTTTTACAGATCTGGCCGCAAAGAGACTTTACGGTGACTAAGCTGCTGCCCATAGTGGAATATGTTGGGAAGTGGCCAGGAAGTGAAAATATATGCACATAGTTGCCGGATTTTGTCGGTGAATGCTTTTAATGAAGATTTATGGCAGAATTAATGGCTTGCAGATATTTTCAACTCGGGGATGGCTCTGCGGAGATGAAATGTCATAGAAGTGGTGATTCATCCAAATTACCCGAGGGCATTAATGAAGACATTTATTTACAGTTGCGGGTGAATGCAAGTGGCATTCGAATTCTATCTTCTCCATTTATGGCAACTGACTGCACTGATTTGTAGAATGGTTAAGTTTTATCCGGACTTTGTTTTAAATGGCTTTATGTTGTAAAACCCGAGTCCTAGGGTTTAAGATGATAAGATTTACGATTGGAGAAGAAGATATTTCTGAAAATATCAGGGTCTGTCTTGAGTCTATAAATACTTCTTCTCAATGTAATCGTAGGAGGCAGAAACTTAGAAATAAAAGACTATTGAAGCAATTTCTTGCAAAGATTGTTAAATACTTTGTTTCTGGACTTGGAGTTGATGTGCTTTTCTTTTCTGTGACAGCATGGCCAGGAGCCTAATATTTTGCAGATTGTGACAAGTTCATCTTCTTTTGTTATTCGTTTCATTAAATTTTATTAAATATATGTTGTGAATCTGTGTTATCAAGATTAAATATGTTGTTGGGCTTCATTTGTTCTTTTGTATGCTAGGGAAAATTACAGATTTGAGGTTCAGGTCTGTTCTAATTGCTCTGTCCTCACTATGCGAGCTAGGATGTCGGTGAAAGATATCGGTTTTAACTGACTTCCCTTCGGTTTATAATTTTTTGTTAGATCTGTTCCATCTCTCGCCTTATGCTCTTAGTAGAAAGTGATCTTAGAAAACTGGACACTTTCTTCTTTGATTTGTTCTGTTGTGAAGTCGATAGTATAAATAAAATTGGTAGTTTTGTTTTACGACTAAGTTTGATAAACTTCTATTTCTGCCTTACCCTACCCTCTTTGTTTTACCATGAAATGATCCATTTTTATTTTCTTTAATTTGTCCTTTATTTAAATCTATTGACCCATAAGAGCTAGATCAAAGAATTAACTTTAAATATGATTGTCAACAAGTGACAACTCCTAAACACTACTGAGCAAGTTTAGAGCCCATTGTAAGGTAACAGACAGTCCATATTGAAGACTATTCCAGAAGCAAAAAAGAGTGAATTGACATTCGACCCGACTCTGTAACTCACACCTTGGATAACCAGCTAGATCCTAAAGTGAGTGGTATTTATCCCGTATAAGTGTTATCAGATTATCATGCTCCTTCTTCACAGGGTGTGTATGAAAGTCGGACCAAAAGACACTACCCACTTACAATGGTACATATAAGACTGCTTATGAGCATTGTTAGGATCTGGAATCACTAGCAACTATACATAATATAATAGAGAAAAATGTAATATTTATGTTATTGATTATATCCTTGAGAGGGAAAAGGTAATACTAGTATAGAAATATCCTTAATAAAATCATAACCACATGGGTAGGCCTTGCTAGTAAACTCATAGAAGTATTCAACAAGTAAACAAACCCTTTATCCTTGCTTACACATTTTACTATTATCAAAAAGCATCCTCAGGAAGAAATAGTTGATTTCAATATCAAGTTCATCGACACCTAGAAGAGGGTTCCTGATGGCCTCATTCTTACAAATGAGCAAGCAATGTATTACTACCTAAGAGCTTTCAACTTAGACTTAGGCATGATAATAAGGTAGTCTCAGGTGTTCACCTTCCCAAAGATCTTTTAGGAAACCCTCAAAGCATAAAATACCTTATAGTTATTGAGATATTACCACCTAAAATGATAATGCCTATCTTTCCAAATTTCTCTTAAGTCCCCAGTGCAAGATTAACTTATCCCAATGTAGTTTCCACAGTGGATCTTCTAAAATGATCTAGAATTCTTGCTATCCCAGTAATACGTATCCCTCTTGTATTTCTAGCTCTACCTCTAATACCTACATTGCCTACTTTACCTACCCTCGATCCTCATCTTGCAGTGCTCCTAGAAATGAATACAACCATGAATAATTTAACAAATTAAATCACCTCAATGAATAGGTAGGAAGCTAAGAGGACTTTCTAACCAAGGATATTTCCACAAGTCTCGAAATACCAATCTGCTTCAATCAACAAGTATCCAGAGAGTTCAGGTACAATAAATGCAAATCAAGAGGATGAACCATCTACATCCTTGTGAAGCTATTTATTGGTTTTCTAGATGTAATGATCTATTAGCTTTTGATGTAATGTGCAATGGGAGATAGCAATCACAAGATGTAGAATAATATGAAAGAAAGTAAATTTGTGAGATGACTGAAATATGCTATAAATAGAAATAACATAAATGAATACAATGTAGCTATGGAGGAAATGAACACTCCATTAATAAAGCTACTGAACTACATTACACCCATCACCAATATATGGTGATCTACACAACACTATGCTACTACCTACAAATGTGCTCTAAGCAAATTTCTCTATCTATGTCCCCGACTCTATATCTGTATTACAATGAGGCCCTTCTTATATAGGAAGATAGGTTCCTTGGCCAACACTCTACCTAGTTATGCAAGGGATAACTTGCACATATACAACTTGCACATTTACACTTGTGCATTTATTACATTGCATGAAGTAACTAGATAAATTCCCCCTAAAGTAATCTAATGTCCTAAGTATGTACCTTGGAAGATACATTTACATGACCCAAATGATGGAATATACTCTATTTCTAACACCCCCCTGTATTACATTATTTGGGTATTGAAGACTTTAGTCTTCAATATGGATCTTCTTCCATTGGATAATGGAATTTGTATTCTCCTTCATTGCTTACTATGTTCAGGTTCAACAGGTAATATGTGTCTTCATATGATGCAAATTAAGTTGTAGCTAAAGCTAAAGATTCTTCTTTCAATTGACTTTGCATTGTATTCCTCCTTTATCTACTTTGTCTTCTTCTTCATCTCTAGCTTTGCCTTTGATTCTGGTTTCTGTGCTCTCATAGGTGGTTGTGCTACTACTTGGTTCTTGTAAGGAAGATTCTCCTTTCCTATATTCAATCTGTACAAAAATTTTTGAACAACCACTTAAGGCATCATGATAAGATCTTGAGTTAGTAGAACAGGAAGTGTTGATGCTGCATGAGGATTGAAAAAGCTTTTCTAGATATGATTCATTAAGTTCTACCTTCTTTTTGAGTAGTTCTATCAATCCTTTTTGTTCTACATTTTCTGCCTTGTAGTGTTTATATGTGAGCAATGCCATGTATAATATGCTCACAAAGTCTAAGGAAAGTGAAATGTCACTTTTTCCATTATCAATTGCTTCATTGAGATGGGCTTGAAGATAGCATTCCATAGTATCAAAATTATCTTCTAAGGCTTCACTATGGATTACTTTTGAAGTTAGATCTAACCTTCCTTCCGATTTCTTGAGAAGATTCATGATCCCAAGTTTTATGGCACTAGCTTTTTCCTTTCTAAAGCAATTATTCTTAGTGGTATTTTGAGAAGTAGACATCCTTATAGCTCCCTAGTTTTAGAATATATGATCCCTTATTGAATTATATAAGCTTGATTTGATAAAACCTTTATTAATACTTAGGTTTGTAGGCTTCCTTATGTCTCCCTAGAAATGAGAGTATGAACACCTAATTTTAGGTTTTGAAGAAAGCTTATATCTTCCCAACTTGATAATATTTGATAGATATTATTATTATCAAGTTTTTTAGAATGCCTTATGACTCCCTAGATATTTTTGGAATATGATATAGTGCTTTTGTAAAATATAGTTCAATTTTGGTTGATTTTGTACAGTTTTTGTAAAGATCAAAAATCAACTTTTTTAACACCTTATTACTCCTATTGAACTAAGCACTTTTCAATTTTGAAGAGGTTTTAATGTTGGATTTCTTTTGTCCCTTTTGAGAAATTTTTGAGACAAGAATATTATAAATTTCCAACCTTAACAAAAAATCTTAATAACCTCTTTTTGTATCCCTTAGGATTTTATTTAAGTGTTTCTAATTTCCAATAACCTAGTTTGGTGTTGTAACCCTTATAACTCCCAAATTTGGAAAATTAGAACACATTAATATTTACAAATATTAAATGGATTAATTCCAAGTAGTATCCCTTATTTCTCCTAGGTTGTGTTTTGCAAATATTAGTCTACTTTGATATTTAATTTCCCTAAGTTTTGCTTTCAAATAAATATTGATTTTCTTTAATACTTCAACCTTATAATATAACCTTATAAATCCCTTTTTAATGAAATAAAATTAGATGGGGGAAATTTTACCTTAATAAGGCTTTGCACCTTTATGAAATCGATGGTAGTCTATCCTTCTTGGGCGCTGTGAGTAATGACAGATTCTCCCACTTGCTATTGGCTTCAACACTCTCTTTAATGCTTCCTTGACCCATTTGATCGAGAGTACTATTCTTCGTTGCTTTTGAATACTCCCAAATTGCTCTTGAATTGCTCTTCGAGTTGCTATCGATTTGTTGCCATGTTGCTTGTCGAGTTACTATCGAGTTGCTTGCCGAGTTGCTTGCTGATTTACTTCCGCATTGCTTGCTACGTTGTTGCATCCAAGTCATATTTAATAAATGGTCAATAGAGTGACAAGTGTCACAATAATTTTTTAAATACTCCAAGAATGCTTTGGGTGTTTGGTGGAGACACCGATCTTGTTCTAACGCTTGTGACAAGTGTCACCTTCGCTTGAGATGTTTTTATTTACTCTCTCTTCATGTGTTGTCCAAGAGACATTTTTGCTTCAACGTATATCTTGTTGTAACACTTCTAGCTATACATAAATCCTCTACTACATGGAGTATGGATGCCAATATAATGTTGTAATTTCTCCTTCATGGGAATTTTATAGGATTATTTTGGAGAATGACAAGTGGCACGCTCTCTCCTTTGCATACCCTTGTCCTTATCAATACCTTCTTGCAAGCCTTTCAATGTATTTTTCCACCTTGTTCTTTGTTGTACTTCGTTGGTGCTGAGATATTTCCAACCAAGCAATTCTTATGGTGGAGCTTTGGTGGAGATATGGAGGATCTTTGGTGGAGCTTTGGTGGAGATATGGCAGCGCTTTGATGAATACTCCATGATGCTCCGCTTATGGTAGGAATGCTCCTTGATTGAACATATGGTTTCAATTGCTTGCTTCAATTTCCTTTGCTTATACACTACTTGATTTCTCCCTGGCTTTGTGCCTTGTCTTTTGTAGGTTTAGCCATCCAAGATATGTAGAATATGAGCCTATATGAGTGGCTCTTTGCTATGCTTGGGAGAATGCTAGCGTTCGACCGCCTTTGGTTGGTTCAACCTACTTATATTGTGCCTTTGAGGCACTTTCCAATCTGTCTTTTTTTCTTCATAGAATGAGTTAGAGAAGTGCAATACAATGTAACAATATTTGTAAATAAGATGCCTTTTGCACCCTTTCTTGCACTCCTTTTTGTAGGTCTGATATTCTTGTTTATATGGCAGAATTTTTGAATGCAGTGTAGGGGTTTTGAGGTTGTCTCTTTTGCTTAGACACCTTCCCCTTTTTGCTTGGATATTATGATGACAAATCCAAGCTTAGATAGAAGTAGATAGAAGCTCTTTATGTGATGCAATTTTCTGCACTTTTCTCCTTGCAACTAACCCTGTAATGCTTTGGATTTGAGACTCACCAAGTCTCAATTTTTGAAGCTTCTATTTCTGATTTTGGTTAGTCGTCTTCTTCTCCAAGTTTTTAGAGGATTCTAACCTGTTTTGATGGCTTCACTTGGCCACTATGTGTTGCAGATTTTTGTGCACTAATAGTGTCTTTAGACACTTTGACAATTTCTGATTTTGTGCCCTTCTCGAGAACACAAAAAATAATCCTTTTGAGAGTAATAGAATAGTGCAAATGAATCTAATAATCTTTCTTTTAATGCACTAAAAATTTCACCTTATCACTCCAATCAACTCTCAAATTAATGCACTTAATCAATTTAATGCAACTAATCAAGAATAATCTGAAATGAATCTTCAAGAGTTATTCTACAATTTCACTACAATTAATATTGTAGGGCTTAGTCTTATTTTTTTCTTTTCCAAAGTAGATGATAGGTAGTTGATAGATGCAATTCTGAAATCTAATCAACTCCTAATTAATGTGAAAATGAACCTTAAAAATAACTTTTCTCTTTTTGCACTTTTGAAGACTATAATCCAATTTTTCTTCTTGCAACTTTAATCCAAATCAAGGTGCTTTAACAAATCTGATAAGTAATCCAATTAATGAATCTACTTGCACCAAAATTTGCTTACCTTTTTGAAAGCTTCTATAGCTCTTTTTTTGCTTCTATAGAGGATGTAGATCTTGGTGTCTAAGATCACCAAGTTGCTACTTCGAGTAGGATCTTGCAGCTCTTTGTAGACTATCCTAAATAGCTCCTTCTTCACCAAAATATGGTCTCAAACTTTCTTTCACGAGCCTAGGATTTTGTGGCTTGTTTTCCTCTTGTAGTCTCCTCCTACTGTAGATTTGGAGAATTATTTCTCTCTAAAGCGGTGCCTTCTTACTGTGAGAGGCAATATTTAAATATCCAAGATTTGGTGAGCTTATTTTGTCTTCAATTCTTCTTAGGATCAAGGCTTTTGTGGCCTTTTTTTAGTATCTAGGCTTATGTGGTCTTTTCAATATCAAAGATTCTATGGCCTTTTCAGTATCAAGGCTTTTGTGGCCTTTTCAGTATCAAGGCTTTTGTGGCATTTTCAGTATCAAGGCTTGTGGCCTTTTTAGTATTAATGATTTTGTGGCCTTTTTAGTATCAAGGCTTTTGTGGTCTTTTCTTCTATTATGAAGTTATTCAATCTAGCAATGGATATATTTAGTCTCCTAAATTCACTATGACTCTTCTCTAGAAGTCTTCTTTCACAGTATTTTTCTCTTGCATAAGGAACTAATAGCTGCACTATGAAGGCACACCGACCTTCGGGTAACGAAGTTGAAGTCTCCTAGCTTTTTGTTGTAGGAGTCCCAATCATCTAAGAATTAATTTTCTACAACAAAAGAAACTTTGGGTAATAGTTAACAAATTCCAAATATCATGAATGATATTCACTAGATGATCTATCAATCTAGTGGATTGAATGTTGAGTCGTGGTCTTCATGAGTTTTTTCTGTAACTATGTTGAAAGACTAGTCAAATGTAATCTCAGTATTTTTGGAACTGAGATTTCTTTCAGCCCTCACTTGTGGCTCTCCCTAATTCTATCACCTAGACTCTTTTGAGAGTTTTTTATAATGGTTGGTCCAGTAGTGCGCCAGGTTGACAAAAACTCAGGCTCAATAATAATGGTGGTTTTTCTAGTGATCTATTGTGGTTAAGATCTATCGTATATCTGATATCATTGTTAGCTTTTGAGCTAGTGAGTGTAGCTAGCACTTTGAAATGCCACTCAATGTACCATAGAGCGACAACAAAGGGGGACATACCCATCAATACTAACCTAGGCATAGGTTCGGGTGGAGATAGTGAGGACCACAAGGGGACCATCACCATATTTGAATCAAGGGGAGGGAAAAAATAGGAGTTGCCTCCATAGCAGCATAGGTGATACCTAGTGAGGCTTTAGATCCAAGGGAGTAGGTTTTGGTCGGTAATCTACACCTAACAGAAGGATTGTGCACCCTATGAACTAGACCAACATTGAGAGGCCACAAGATAACCAGATCCCATGACCAATATTTAGATAAGGTTGGTTTCTTATAACTTGATAAATATTTTTATGGTGTTTAGGGAAAAAAAGGAATAAAGTAAATAAAATTTATGATATTTTATTAAGGCGAGAGGATAAGCCGCATCAAGATATATGCAGGTCAAAAGCAGAAATACATTCATATACACAAACCATCTAACAGACCAACCAATAAAATTTAATTTTTAACATTGACATTCATCCTATGTTTGTAAATTCCAGAATTGATAACCCAACAGTCAGAATCTATATAGCATAATAACAACTAATTTTTTTATCAAATTTAGTAGAAAAATACATACATGCGCAAAATAATCGGAAGGCCAAACAATGCTTTGCTTATATTAATATATTCTCAATATTGCATACAAATTGTAATGGCTTAGAGCCAACCATTTGAATAGGCCTCGGTAGATTGATTGTAAAGTTTGATGACCAACATAAATTGCAAGTGATGATGCCTCAAATATAGGCCTGAGACCTAGGCTAGCACCATCCTTGAACAGTTCTCACCTTTTATTATCATATTCCAGTCTTGGACAGGGTGTTTTGGAGCCTTTGTAGGTGACATCTCAACTCCCACCTTTATTGCCTCCTTCGGGTGACACTTTTAGAATGCTTCCACCCTAGGGGGTTTTTGAAATAGCCACCCTAGCTAGGGTAGGAATCTCTAAATGACTCTGTCCTTGAGGCTATTTAAACCACCCACCCAATTTGGGGTGGGATAATCAGGACAGCCCCGTTCCTTTTGGTCTCACAAACTTCCACCCATGTTGGGATGGGCTACTTTGGGACTTTCCTTTATTTTGCACTTTTACCCATCCCTCGAAACTTTCTGCACTTATTCTGAGTAGGACATCAGGATAGGATTTGCTCTCCAGAACATAGTATTTATTGCTAAATCTTGGGACCCCATGCCATGGACCACTTTCCCCTTTTTTACTGCTTCCACCTCCACCCATTTGGATATTGTCAGTACATCTATGAGCCTTCTTGTAAAGGTAGGGAGTACCTTAATCATAGCATATTTTACCTTATCCAGGTAAAAAATTTTGACATCTCCTATCCAGGACTTGGTGATCATTGACCCACGAGGCATATTATTTTCTCTTTTGAGCTCACCTAGAGCCCTATCCAAGGTGCTTTGTAGTTGTTGTGATCTGACTTGGGCCTCGACCTCTTGTTTCTTAGCCGATTCCTGAGCAACCTAAAGCTTCATTTTCCATACCTCAATCTCTTCATCTTTTTCTTGTAGTACCTTCTAGGAAGTGGCCTTGTTTAACCCCTCCTGGAGTTGCTTCACCTGTAGCTCCAGAGCTCATTGCCCTACCTTTGCCTACTTCAATTTCTCCTCAAGGTTGCTGATATTTTTCTTGGCCTATTTTAGGTCTCTCTCCTCCTTGTTGCTCTACCAAAATAAGGTGTCAGCCTATACATGCAGGTTTTTGAGGGTCTACACCTTAGGTATTTTTGTAACATCCTTGGATGTTACCTAAAAATCCTAGTCTTTTCACTCCATTTCAACAAGAGCTTTGTTGACCTTTGGTATAGCTATCACCTCATGAAGCATTCCCTCTATAGGATCTAGCTCCATGCACATTGAGGGGGTTATCGATGTGCGCTCTTCTATAAACATCTCCCATTGCTAGTTCTCCCATCTCTTATGGTTCTCCTGAGTTTTCCTTAACATAGAGTAAGCCTCTAGTAAGTCTTTCTCTGTTACCTGCACAACAACTAGGTTAGTCAAAAATGATGGCAAGGGGGTTATAGGACATAGAGCTAGGGCACGATCTTGGAATGAGCACACAGACTTGCTTAGTTATTTCAGGTCGGGTATGGAAGGGGATAGCTTGTTGGGTTGAACTTGATCTGGTTGATGTTGGGGGTGCCAAACAAGGGTTCCCTTTCTAGTGGGGATTGCAATGGTAGAGGATTTCCACTAGAGGGATTGATTGATAGGGGTGGTAAATAGCTCTGTGACCCTTTAGGTGGTGAGTTTTAGGGATGAAGAGGTATCATTCTAGCTATAGTGGGTGTTATCTCAACAAATGGGGTTTGGGACATGATGGAGGAATCCTCTATCACCTGTGGTGAGGGGGCTTTTTGGGGATATGGTGTTCGTGAGTCCACGTCCTCCACTACAACTTATTCTTGAGCTATCTTTGATATCTCCCTTGAGGCTATTTGTTGCTTTTGAACTTTTCCTAAGGCCACCATCCCTTCTATATTTGGTATCTTCAGTATTAACACTTGTTGCAACTAATTTTGGTCGGGGCTTGGGGCACTCTTCCGCTTCTTGCTAGTTTGGACCCTTTGCGACATAGAGGTCTAAGGTTTTTGAGGTTGCACCCCACTGGATTTAGATGACCTGGTCACCTTGGCCTCCATTGAAGGGCCTATGTATAGTACCCTCTTCTCATTGACTCTTGCCCCTTATGATCCTGTTGGTGCTTGGAAATCACTTAGAGCTTCTTGCTCTTCATCATCCTCTTATGAATATTCCTAACTATACCTAGGATTTGGGGGACCTTCCTTCTTCGTAACCTTAGGGGTGAGGTCTTCTACCTCCTTGTCCTTTTTTGGTGGCTCATAATTGGCATTGTATTTAGTAAAAAAATCCACATCAGACCTTCCTAGGTATGCTTCCTTGGTGTCATCCCGCTCGTAGTGCATAATTCACCATTGTTCGGTTTTATGTTTTGACCAGTTATTTTTTCTAACTATGTCATGAAATAGAGGTCCTCTTATCATTTGAGAGGGGTCTTTCTTTGGATTAAACACCTTTTCATATGGATAGTCCACCCTCCACACTGGTTGGTTGTGCATGTCAAATTTGGTAAAGGGAGACACTTGATCCTCTAGTAGATTTCTATAGTTTAGCATTATTTTGCTACCTTCATTGTCATGGTGTCTGAACTACCTAAGCCTATTGTTATCCATGAGCTTTTTCTGTAGAATATGGTTAGGATCATAGTGCCATCTGGGCGGCACTTGGAGAAGCTCCAGAACTGATAGCTTCTGGTCTAATTGGTGGAAGAGAGCCCAGTTCTTCCTAGGTAGGAATATGGGTTCAAATAATATGGTCTATGGGAAAATTACTCTCTTCTTGGTCCCATTCCCCCACCTCGCTTCAATGTAGCAAATTTTTCAACATACTTCCATGCTAAAAACCCAATCCATGACATAGAAGGGTAGCAAATATGGGAAATCATAGAAGCCATACAACCTGATGCAAGTGCCCTCCTGCATGAAGTAGTAATCCCCAATCTCCTAAGAGTTGATCTACAGAAAATCCTTGGCTCTCTGAGAGAGACACAGATAGGATTGATTGATATACAAAAGGGTGGGTCCCAGGAACTGTTTGTTAAACTCCATGTACGAACTGCTTTTCCTAAGTATGTGCATCCATTAAATGGTTGGGCACATTTCTCCTCTTTCATTCCTCTCTTGGATCTGCATAGAGTGTCTATCATGGGGTATATGATAAAAAATTAGCCAAGCTATATGGGATGCATATTGATATTCCTTGCTCGTTTCTCCTTGATACTTCGCTAATTGTTTTTGTATGTTTTGGGCTAAAAACCCTACCCAATCGAATATGATATTTTTATACGCCTAGGAGATGGCGTAACCCATTGCCAATTGATATGGTTGCACCTCCTCATCTAATGGAAAGCCTAACATGGTGGCCAAAAAATATAATATGGGTCGGTGTTCTTCTTTGAAATCCACCAGTGGTCGAGGATTGACCTCGTAGCCTTCTGGTAACCCACCAAGGATTTTAGCCACCCATTGCTTGGGACCTTCATTGAGCAACTACATTCATTGCTCCTCCTTGTCTACTCCAATTACTCTAGGTTTGGTGTTCCCCCAAGGGTCCCAGAGCATAGCGACTTCAAGAAAAAAGGTCTCCCAAATGGTGCTAGCATTGATAATGAATAGCACTCGACCTTGAGCATCTCAAACTGCACCAGTGGTAGAGTCGTATAGTTTTGCTACTACATGCACCAACTCTGGGTAGGGATGTATAGGAAAAGGCATGAAAGGGCTGAGGTGGCTCCTCTAAGACACCACCACTAGTCCATGATTAGAGTGGTTCACCACCAAGACTACTGCAGCTTCCCTCATAATTTTGGTTTTGCCTCTGATCATTATCTCAGTGTCTCTGAGCTCCTCGTAGGAGTCCTCCAATTTTTTCTCTGCCTTCATTTTTTCCATTTTGGAGCCCTTTCTTCAGATACTATAGGACTATCGAGAGCAGAAACTTTTAATACTTTATAAATTTTGAAATGAGCACTATTGTCATTGCTAGTTTCTATTAGAGCTTTAGACAAGGCCGAGAGAAACTAGTTGGCTTCCTCCTTTACTCATTTATAGCATGTGATTGGGGTTGCGTGTGAGGCGGTGACAGGACCATTGGAAGAATTTTACCCAAAATGAGGCAAATATCTTGAGCTGAATTCCTTCTGATGGTTGACGATCATTGAATTATCTAGGAATGATCCAGTAACCAATGAAATGGAGGCACTCATCACCTCATCATCTTGGCATAGTAGGAATCATACACCCTTCTAAATTGGCTTTCCTCGTATATTATGCCATTGTATTTTACCATTTCCTCATTGGTAATGAATTATTAGGAGCCAAGATATTCGATATATGTCAGCCAACAACCCACCTAGAGGAGTATACTTTCCTTTTGCAATGCCTTAAATACCTACGTTAGGATGTGCACCCGTAGTTCACCTTCTTTTCTTTTTAACTATCATTTTTTTGGTGGTCTTGGGATGTGGTCCGACACATGTGTTGAGCGATGATTCAAACCTCTACTACAAGTATCATGACCATGATTGCTCCCATGCTTCTTCATTAATAACACCCATTCATAGTTGAAATATGCAAAGGTGCTCCTGCTCATTGATTGGCGTGTAGCCATTTTAGACCAATGTTTCCTCCCTCCTAAAGGGGATAGTTGTACTCAACATTATTGGGTGCAAGTCTTTGTGGTGGGACTTGAGGCTTTTTTGGGGTGGTGGGTCATGATTTAACTATTCTCTCAATTTCGAGTGATGGTGGTTTTGTTAAATTTTCCTTCCTTTGTTGCACATTCCTGCCCGCCTTACTTCCACTTGTTTGTCAGGGTGGGATTTTGTATTTCCACCTTGACTCTAAGTTTCTTCTTTTCTCCACCCAAAGTGGGTGGGATTTTTGACTTGGCGGGTTACATGGTTCTTTTGCCATTTTCCACCCTACCTAACTCTTTTAGCATCTATCCCCTTCTTCTTATCCGTCGTAATGGCCATCCACTACTGTGATTGCAATTTGGCCGAGATGATGATTTTGTAGGCTAGATGCGGGCTTGGGTCAAAATTTGCTAGGCCACCTAAATGCTTTGAAAAGGAATAAAACACAAAGACATACAAGACTATTTACATATGTACACTTTGGCCTTGGGTAAGATCAAGCATAGTGTTTAAGATACTGACCATTCATAGGAATGGGCAGCAACCTCCCCTCCAAATCCTGTAGTTGGTATGCATTTGAATGCTTGCAGCTCTGGACCAGATATGGGCCTAACCAGAATGAATCAAATTTGTCATGGGCCCCTGGTTTTGCTATTTGACATCCCATTTTAGGACCAGGTCCCCTTCATAGAATATCCTGGGCATGGCATTTTTGTCAAACCAACGCTTGACAATGCCTTGATGATGACATAGGTTATCATATGTTGTATTCCATTCTTCCTCCAATTGGAATAGTTGGGCTAACATTTTTTTGATGGTAGGGAAGTCCTCCACTTCCATCTCACTCATGAATCTTAGGGTTGGGAGTTCTATGTTGATTGGAATAATTGCCTCCCTCCCATATACTAGTGCATAAGGAGATGTCTTTAATGCCTTCTTAGGTGTGATCCTATCTACCCATAGTGCTTGATCAAGTAGAAGGTGCCATGTTCTAGGATTACACTCTATATTGCGCTTGATTATCTTCAAAAGATTTTTATTGGTAGATTCGGCTAGACCATTCCCCTGTGGATAATAATTTGAAGATGCGTTCCAATAGATTCCATATCTTTTGGTGAAATCCAAAGTCTTGGTTCCTATAAAATGAGTACCATTATTAGATACAATGGTGGAGGGGATGCCAAACCTGGTTATCAGCCTTTCCAATAAGTCTATCATCGTCTATTGGTCAGCATGTTTAGTGGCTTCTACCTCAGTCCACTTCATGAAGTAGTCAGTGGTCGTAAGCACATACTTGTGATCGGTTAATAATTTTGGATTGATTTCATCGATGAAATCCAACCCCCATTACTGGAATGGTTCCTCTGCTATTACTAGTTGTAGAGGCAGAGCAACGTGCTTAGCTTTTCTAGTAAATATCTAACATTTGTCACATGACTGAACCCATTTGAATGCATCAGAGAACATTGTTGGCCAGTAAAATCTAGCTCTCAAGATTTTTGTAGTTATGGTTTACCCTAAATAATGTCCTCTCAAGAATCCACCATGGAACTCCTCTAGGACTTTCTCAATCATGTCTGGTGGTATACATCGAAGAAGTACACTATTGAAATTTTGTCGATAGAGGACATCACCAACTAGTACATAGTTTTTTTATTGCAGTCTGTACCTTCTCCTTTGTGAGGTTATCAATCCTTCTGGATACTCCCCAAAATCAAAATAGTGCACTAGTTCATCAATCCATGTTACGATCGCTTGTTGATCTCCATCGTGCTTGGTAGAGCGATCCTCTTCCATATACACATTTGAATGCTCCACCATAGAGTAGGCTATATGCTGGCAAAGGGCCCTACCTCTTACTAATTTTGTTGGCTTGATTTCTATGTCAAATTCTTAAATTTTTGATGTCCAACCAGCCCTTCCCTCACCCAATTCTCCTTGTATGATGAAGCTTCTGACATCCGGATGCACCACATACACTAGGATTTTACTTTGAGATAGGAAATACCTAAACTTCTTGAGGGATTTCATAATGGCATATACCTACCTTTCAATAAAATTATATCTCTCTTCATGTTGTTGTAAGGTTTGACTAAGGAAGGCAATTGGCCTTTCATTACCGTCTTCCCCCTTTTGAGTGAGTACTGTGGCATAGCTCTCTTCCGCCCCAAATGCATATAGGATGAAATATTTAGAGTAATCTGGATTGATTAGAACTGGGGCTCTTGAAATTACCTCTTTTATACCTCTGAAATCCTCTCACCAAGTTTCTATCCATTCAAATTCTACATTTTTTTAGCATCTCAATCATGGGCTTGATTATTTGAGCAAAGTCGAAATGAATTTCTACACAAAGTTGATCTACCCAAAGAAGGATTGAAGTCATTTCTTGTTCATGGGCAAAGGTAGCTCTAGGATGGCTTTTACTCTATCAGGATCAATAGCAAGTCCCTATTTTGACACAACATGCCCTAATAGCTTACCTTCTTGAACAACAAACATCGATTTTTTTGGATTCAGTGATATTTTAAACTCTCTACATTTCTCAAAGACTTGAGCCAGGTGCTCAATATGTTGCTCCTTCTTGTGAGAGAACATTGTCATGTCATCTAGATAAATAACAATCACCTTATTGACCAGTTCTCTGAATGCTATATCCATTGCTCTTTGGAAAGTAGCTCCTGCATTAGATAGTCTGAATGGCATGCACTGATAGGCAAAGGTTCCCCATTTGGTGGTGAAGGTTGTTTTGTATTGGTCTTCATCTCGGACCTAGATCTGATTGAAACCTGAGAAGCCATCTAGTAGAGAGAACCTCTCTGCTCCTACTACCATGTGTAGTATTTGGTCAATTTGAGGTAGAGGATAGTGATCCTTTAGAGAGACTTTGTTTAAGCTATGGAATTCAATGCATAGCCTGATATCCCCATTATTTTTCTTGATCGAGACTAGATTTGCCACCCAAGTTGAGTGCTTGATGGGATAGATTATTTTAGCATTAAGCAATTTTAGGAGCTCTTGTTTCATCAATGCTTCAATATTTGGGTTAACTGGCCTTTATTTCTGTCTGACTGGATTTGAACTTGGCTCTAGCTCGATGGTATGTTGAATGGTATTCCTATCATAGACTTTCAGGTCATCATATGTCTAGGCTATAATGTCATCATATCTCCTACACAACTCCTGAATTGAATTTAATTCCTCTTTAGAGTAGTCTGTACTGACTTTCAAATATTTTCTCAAAGCTATTGAGATCTCCTTGGATCCTCCATCATCAATTTTGATCATGTGGCCTACCGGATGATCATTACTATCAAATAGGTTTTCCAATGTGATTAGCCCTTTTGGGATGTGGTTGTTCTTTAACTATAGGAAACCTTCTTCTTCTTCTTGATCTTCATCCCTTACATGTTCAGTAGAACAATTCATCTCCTGGATTAGGAAATCCACTATATGTTCATCATTCTCAAACACCTGCCAAAATATATCTTTATCTAGTATCGAAGATCGGTATATCAACCTTACTACCTTAGGCTTGTATATGGCATTTGATAGAGGGTAGTAATTAGCTCCTATAGCTGCTAGGGTGTCAGCATGAGTATTCTGGTCTCTAGGGATAGCTTTGATGTTTAGGGATTCAAAATATTCCAATAGATCCCATACTCGATTCCTATATACCCTAAGATAGTGTTATTTACTCACGCATTTTTTAGTGACTTGGTTGACTACTAGTTCGGAATCACCAAATATTTGTAAGTGCTTAACCCCCAACTTCTCAGCCTTTCTTAATCCCAAGCATAAGGCTTCATATTCCTTTGCATTATTAGTGCAGCTCTAGGTTAACCTATAAGAAGAAGTCTTTTGATCCCCTGTTGGTGTGATCAACACCACTCCTGCACCTGCACCATTCTTACATCTAGCCCCATCGAAGTATAGCTTCCACATTTGATCTGATGCATGCGTGGAATTCTTTTTTGATTTCTTGTCATCCAATTTTTGGATAGAATAGGTACCAATTCCTATTTCTATCATGGCATTGAAATCTCTCAAGGAAAATTGATCCTCAGACTAAAGTTCTTCTAGGACTTCTTCCATTAGATCTTCCTCCTCGATGATAATGCCTATTATTTTCACCTGCTGGTCTTCCTCCTCAAGCCTCTCTATATGAAATGAAGAGGGCTTCTCAAAAAAAAATTACTCTTCTACCTTTGAAGGGTATCTCCATGTGGGAGTAATCCAATGACAGGTATCCTCCCAGCTTAGTAGTGAATTCCCTGGACAAACACATCCCAAAGTATGGTTCCAGATCAACCACTACAATCTCCTATATTACAATAACCTGAGGCAGTCTATGCAACACCATGGGGACATCTTTGATCACTCCAACAATTTTAACTAGAGTGCCATCCAACTATAAGACTCCAGGGTAACTCCTCGTATACTCCATACCCATGACATCATATACTGCTTTAGGCATCACCATTGTAGCAGCACCTGAATCTATCATGCAATTGTGCACCACCCATCCTTCTATTTCTAAGGACAAGTAAAATGGAGAAGGTCTATTCTTGCTCACCCCCATGATAGGGACATCTTGGGCCAAATTATGCTCAGGGGGTGACTTGTTTTGGGTCTTTAATAGTTGTAGTGCTTCTTGGAGCAAATCAATCTATCCAGGGATCATTAGGGCATCAAACATGTTGACCTTTGAGGGAGTCTTCTTCAGTTCTTCAACTATGTTGAAACTGGAAGAGGTGGGTTGTCTTTCTTTGTCCTTCTGGTAATTTTCATACTTGTTCCTATATTCCTAAGTGGCTTCTATATGTTTCCTCTGTTGAGCAAGGTGCAGCAAAAGCATTGAGAAAGTATTGTCATTGTTGTCAACACAGACAGATTGATGTAGTTGATGCAGTTCAGAGGTCAGTCAGATCAAGTGCAAAAAGTTTCAAGCAAAACAGAGGTGACCCAGATTCAAAAATTGGTAGAAAGAGACAAGGAAGAAAACTGTCGCGATATCGCGACATGTTTTTTGTCACGATTTCGCGACAAAAAGTAGGAGAGAGAAAATGCACGCCAAAATGTCGCGATGTCGCGACATGTCGAGTTTTCGCTGAGAAGAGAGAAAATGTGTCGCGATTTCGCGACAAAAAGTAGGAGAGAGAAAATGCACGCCAAAATGTCGCGATGTCGCGACATGTCGAGTTTTCACTGAGGAGAGAGAAAATGTGTCGCGATTTCGTGACATAAATGGAGGAAAGGAGCTTGCAATGAAGAGAGTAGCGATTTCCATGCATGTTGAAGTTTCGCATTTCAAAGCACGGTTGGAAATGTATGGAAACAAAGGTGTAGCGATTTCGCTACAAATCGGAAGTTAAGAAAACTGAGTTGCAGCGATTTTGACACAAGTAAAAATTCACAAGAAGAAGGTGTAGCGATTTCGCTACATGTTGAAACAAAGAGAAACTAAGGTGTAGCGATGGCGCTACATGTTGAAACAAAGAGAAACTAAGGTGTAGCGATGGCGCTACATGTTGAAACAAAGGGAAACTAAGGTGTAGCGATTTCGCTACTAGTCAAAAGTGTAGAACTGAAAGATGCAGCAATGATATTACAAGTCAAAATTTCATGAAAAGAGGCAAGGTGAAAACACAAGGCACAAAGATGTAAAAATTTTGCCATTGCATGAAGCATAGTGTCGCGATTTAGTGACATGTTCCATTTTCGTTGGAGTTGGCAAGGAGAGTTGTACGGAAGAGCAAAGTGTCGCGATTTCGTGACATGTTCCTTTTTCGCTGCTGCTGGCAAAGAAGAGTGTACGGAAGTCGAAAGTGTCACGATTTCATGACAAGCAGGATGATGACGTCAGCAAGAGTCGAAAACATCATGATTTCACGACAAGAAGGATGATGACGTCAACAGAAGTCAGAAGCGTCACGATTTCGCGACAAGAATGATGATGACATCAGCAAAGTCAGAAAGTGTCGCGATTTCGCGATAGGATGCTAGGAAAGGTGTTGGAATGGAAGCGTCGTGATTTTGCGACATTATGAAGGATGACGTCAACAAAAATTAAAAGTGTCGCGATATCGCGACAGGCAACTGTTTGGCAGGTAAAAGCCGTAGGAGCATGCAAAATGACACGTGTCGAAAAAGCATAATCATGCAGCCTGTTATGTAAACGATGGACGATGTCGAACAGACAGTTACACATTGACAGGTGTCGAACATGCATGGAAACAAATGTAGATACATGCTTGAAATGCTTTCTAAGTGTCGTATAGGCTGTATCGAAAAAGCATTCGAACGGTCGAAGTGCAGCATTCGAACAACCGATTGAAAGTGCAAACGAACAGCCGATTGAAGAATGCATTAGAACAGCCGATTAAAATAGACGCATTTACAGCATTCGAAACATAAAATAGGAAGGATCGAAAAGCTTTCGAGAAGAAGGATGTGCAGCATTCGAACAGTCGTATTTGGAAGGATTCGAACAGCCGCATTGGAAAGAAGAAAAGAATTCGACCGGCTCGAGAATGTCATCCGACTGCATGAAGAATTGAAACGCGATAGAAGACAAAGAGTCCCGATGAGAAAAATAGGGTATAAAAGGACAGTCGAGCACAGAATAATGTTGCTGCTGTGAGAGAGAAGTTGTTGCGAAAGAGAAATATTGTTGTGAAAAGAGGGTTTGAATAAGAAAATTAGCAAAGTCGTGAGAGTGTGCAGAGTTGGATTAATTGCAGACCAATCAGGGTTGTGCATGAAGTGAAGACACTTTTATGTCATTCTAATTGATCAGAATTGTAGTCCAAGTTGGTGCTTGGTACTAGGGGTTGGTGCTCCATCTGTTGCGTGAGAAAATTACAGGGGTTGGTGCTCCTTCCAGTGGATTTTGGTAAAGAAGTTGTAAAATTGAAATTTTGCAAAGGCTAGATTTGGATTGAAGTCCAAGCGGTTAATTTTTGAGGAGTAGCCAAATTGGTGAACCTCGTTATATTGTGTGTTGTGGTGTGCTCTCATTTTGTTCTTCCGGTTTTATAAGTTTTATGTGCTTCAATCTTTGAATGTTGTTTGTTTTGAAGTTAAATAACTACACTGATTCACCCCCCCCTCTCAGTGTCATTGTGTGAACATCAATTGGTATCAGAGCCAAGTTTCCTTGTACAAGCTTAATCAGCTAAGGAGATCTTGGAAGAAACAATGGCAGGCGGTGAAGGATTTTCATCCAACAAAGCTCCCTTATTTTATGGAACAAATTACACCTGGAAACTCAGAATGCAAACATATCTGAGTGCATTGGGATATGATATTTGGGATTCTATAGATAGTGGATACACAGCACCCACTACTCCTCCAACAGATACTGCTGAGAAAAAGAAATTTGAGAACAACTCCAAAGCTAAGAATGCCATAATGTGTGGGCTTGTTGACAGTGAACTGATAAGAGTCATGAGTTGTAAATCAGCAAAAGACATGTGGGATAAACTGAAGAGCATCCATGAAGGAGACAGTAAGATTAAGGAAGCAAAACTGCAAACTCATCGAGCACAGTTCGAAGCACTGCAAATGAATGAAGATGAAAACATAGAGACTTATATGCTGAGAGTCAACGGAATTATTAATGCAATCAGAGGACTCGGTGAAGAAATTGATGATGCAGTTGTTGTGAAAAAGGTTCTCGGGAACACTTCACAAAATATTTAACTCCAAAGTCTCTGCAATAGAAGAGGCAAAAGATCTAAACAACTTCAGCATGGATGAGTTGCATGGTTCCCCGACAGACATATGAAATGAGAATAGGACAAACCAAGTCTACGAGACAGAGAAGCGACTTTTAAAGCACACAAGAATGTAAAAGCTGAACATGAATCCGAGGATGAAGGAACACTGGATGAAACGAGAAGCCAATTTTGTTCGAAAACTCACAAAAGGAAAAGGAAAATATAGAGGGAAGCTACCTTTTAAATGCTTCATTTGTGGTGGAGTAGGTCATTTTGCGGCCAAATGTCCAATGCGGGAGAGAACCAAAAATGGTGAAGGTTCACACCAAGAAAAAGGTGACTTGGAAGAAGAAACAAAATTTCGGAAAGAACAACTTCAAGAAGAAAAGCTTCATAACCAAGAATGTCGGTGGTTCGAAGAAAGCACGGATGAGGAGTCCGAAGAAGAAGGAGGTGAAGCTCTGTTCATGGCACTTGAAGAAGAAAGAACAGAGAAAAATCGGGAAGGTGATGAAAATTCCAAGGATGAAGTTGAAGTGTATTTGGAAGGAGAATTGGTTCTCTGCACTTGAAGAGTTGAGTGCGAAAGGAAGAAGAATAAGAAATTTTCAAAGAAATTAGAGAATGCCACAGACATAATAAACAATCTAAAAATACGGACGAGAGGAATTCAAGAAAATGTCTAAAGTTCTTGATGAACAATTAACCGTAAAGACAGGTTGAATGCAAGCAAGCTAGAGGAAGACATTGTTAAGTTAAGGATGCAATTAGAGGAGATGAATAGAAAATTGAACTGTTTTCATAAGTTTGAAGAAAGTACTTGTAAAAGTTGGATAAAATGTTAAATAACCAAAGGCCTTTCGGCATAAAATTTGGTTTAGGCTTTGATGAAGGAGAATCTTCAAAGGATTCAAAGAACTTGAATATAGAACCCATAAAGAAAGAAGAAAAGATCAGGGTTGAACCAAAAAAACCAAATCATGCAAAAGAAAACAATAATGCCAGATTCAAGAAGAATACTGACAAAGATGGATTCACAAAAGTCACACATCCAAGGAGGAGAAGAGTCATGGCTCCTACTTCAAACTGGCAAAGACCGGCACCCAGGTTTAATCATGCATTTTCTGGTTATTGTTTTAAATGCAATGCTTATGGCCATAAGATTTCGGATTGCGGGGCATAATGTATCTCAAAGGAATTTTACCAGCAGAAATGTTTTTTCTCCTTTAATGAATTATGCGAGTTGAATGTTATAATTGTCATAATTTTGGACATATTGCTAGAAACTGCAGAAGCACTTTTGCATCAAATAATTATCAGGGTAGAAAATCTCAGCCAAGTGGGTTGAAACAAAACCAGAAATTTCCTGAAAAACGAGGCACATGCTAATGAAAGGACAAAGGCAAAACAAGTAGCAAAATCTGCTATCAAACCGGAATGGAAAGAAAAGGAATCTTTGATTGTCCAGACTGCTTTTAAAGCTCGGAACAAATCAGCACCTTGGATACTTGACGGTGGTTGTTCCGGTCACATGACGAGTGACAAGCAAAAGTTTGAGAATTTACAGAATTATGAAGGTGGTTCTGTGAAATTTGGAAATAATGATGGAGCAAAGATTGTTGGAAAGGGATCAGTCAAGATCAGTGATGGCAATATAAAATCAAAAGAAGTCTTGTTTGTAATTGACCTTAAGCATAACTTGCTAAGTGTAAGTCAAATATGTGACAGAGGTCATGATGTAATCTTCAAGAAGGAGGGCTGTGAAGTAAGAAAGACAAAAAATGGAAAGTTAATAGCCACTGGATGAGAACTTCGGAAATATGTATACACTTTCGAAACCGTAGAAGGAACATGCTTGATTGGACAGGAAGATGAAAACGGCTATGGCACAAGAGGCTTGGGCATATTAGTTTTGACAATCCGGCAAAAATCGGTTCAAAAAGAGCGATTAGAGATATACCAAACATTGGCAAACCTGTAAATAGCATCCGTGAGTCATGCCAAAATGGAAAACAAACCAGAGCCACTTTCAAAGCAAAAGAATACTTCACTAGCAAGCCATTAGAACTAATTCACACTCGATCTATGTGGACCCATGAGAACCGAAAGCATAAATGGACACAAATATTTTATGTTGTGTATAGAAGACTACTCAAGAAAGACATGGGTACTATTTCTGAAACTCAAGTCGGAAGCCTTTGAGATGTTTAAAACCTTCAAAAATCTTGTTGAGAATCAATCGGGAAAAAGAATTAAATGCCTAAGATCGGACAGGGGGAGGAGAGTTTATCTCCGAAGAATTTGCGAGAATATCGTCAAAAACATGGGATAAGAAGACAGTTTTCAGCGACTAGGACACCTCGGTGAGAATGGTGTTGTAGAAAGGAAGAATAGAACAGTGCGAGGAAATGGCAAGGACAATGCTTGCGAGAAAACAAAATAGGCGACAGATTTTGGAGAGAGGCGATTCATACTGCAGTTTACATTCAAAGCAGGTGCATCTTGAGACCACATGAAAGCAAAACACCTTATGAGTTGTGGTTTGGCGAGAAAGGCAACAACAAGACATTTCAAAGTATTTGGCTGACAAGTGCTACATAAAACGGATGAAGATAACCTCGGTAAATTTGAAGATAGAGCTGATGAAGGTATCTTTCTTGGTTACTCAACAAAAAGCAAGGCCTACACATGTTACAACAAGAGGTTGAAGAAAATTGTTGAAAGTGCTTGATGTGAAAGTTGATGAAGGTAGAGAACAAGAAACTACTTATCAAGAAAACTACCCTATGTATGAAGAAGTCATTGAAGGTGATGATGAAAAAGAAACAGAGAAGAATCGGAAAATTGATCCAGATGGTGTAAAAACTGAATCTGAAGAAGAAGAAAACAGGAAAATTTAAAACAGAGCAAGCTGGCGAGAAAAATCATCCAAGTGAACAGATTATTGGGGATCCCACGGATGGTATTCGGACAAGAAGAACAACGGTGAGGAACTATTCTCTGTTATCTAGTATTGAACCTAAAAATGTTCTTGAAGCAAGCAACGATGAAAGTTGGATGAAGGCAATCAATGAAGAACTAGATCAGATAGAGAAAAACAATACCAGGGAATTAGTACCTAGACCAACAAATAAAAACATAATTGGCACTAAATGGGTTTTTAGAAATAAATTGAATGAAGATGGGCGAGGTTGTCGGGAAATAAGGCAAGATTGGTATGTAAAGGCTATGCTCGGAGTTGAAGGCATTGATTTTGAAGAAACTTTTGCACCGGTAGCCGGACTAGAGGCAATCGAATGTTTACGGCATTAGCAGTTCATAAAAACTTCAAAGTATATCAAATGGATGTAAAATCAGCATTTTTGAATGGAAAACTGGAAGAAGAGGTTTACATTGAACAACCGAGATGGCTTCCAACTTGGTGACAATCCAGATTTTGTTTGCGGGGTTAAAGAAAGCTTTATATGGATTAAAACAGGCACCCGGAGCATGGTATGCAAGGTTGGATAATTATCTAATTAAACAAGGGTTTAAGAAAGGTTTGGTGGATAGCAACTTATATGTCAAAACAGAGAAGGGTCATCTTATTGTTCTTGTTGTTTATGTAGATGACATAATATTTGGCGGCAGCATGGATGAATACTGCAAAGACATATCAATTAAAATGAACAAAGAATTTGAGATGTCAATGATTGGTGAACTTTCTTATTTCTTAGGACTGCAGGTCAATCAAAATGAAAAAGGCATTTTTATTTCTCAAGTTAAATATGTAAAAGAAATTCTGAAAAAGTTCACAATGGAAGACAGTAAACCGGTCAGCACTCCCATGACAACAGGCTGCAAGTTGAGCAAGAATGATAAATCTCCAGATGTTGATCAAACAATGTACAGGTCTATGATTGGAAGCCTGCTGTATTTAATAGCTACTAGACCAGATATACTACAGGCAGTATGCATGGTTGCTAGATTTCAGGGCAAGTCCCAAAGAAACTCATGTCACAGCTGTAAAAAGGATCTTCAGGTACCTCAAAGGTACCATGGATTATGGGTTGTGGTACCCAAAAGGCAAAGACTTCACTTTGATTGCATATTCTGATGCAGATTGGGCAGGGTGCATTGATGACCGAAAGAGTACAAGTGGAGGAGCATTTTATCTTGGAGACAGGCTGGTAGCATGGCACAGCAAGAAACAAGAATCAGTCTCTCTATCCACTGCAGAGGTAGAATACATTGCAGCCACAACTTGCTGTACATAGATATTATGGATGAGACAAACTTTAAAAGATCTTGGTATCCACTTCAAAGAGCCAATATCAATAAAATGTGATAACACTAGTGCTATCAACATATCCAAGAATCCAATTATGCATTCAAGAACCAAACACATTGCAATCCGATATCATTTTTTGAAGGATAAAGTTGCAGAAGGAGAAGTCAAGTTGGATTTTGTTCCAACTACGGAGCAAGTAGCTGATATATTCACAAAACCATTGCCCAAGGATGTTTTTGAGTACCTTAGGAATAAGTTGGGAGTGGTCACAATTCCCAAGAACTGACTATCATTAGGGATCACATTCTCAATGGGTGCATGCATGCCTATACTTATAGTTTTGCTTATATTTATGATTTTTGCTAACTATAACAATATTTTCCCGAGAATGGTGTACAAGAGACTCGGGGGAGTCTGCGGCGGCCCTTTGGTATTATTGGCAAAGGGGGAGAAGAAGTTGAGCAAGGTTGTTTGTGTGTTGCCAACAATTCCAAAGGGGGAGATTGTTGAGCAAGGTGCAGCAAAAGCATTGAGAAAGTATTGTCATTGTTGTCAACACGGATGCAGTTGATGCGATTGATGCGATTCGGAGGTCGATCGGATCAAGTGCAGAAAGTTTCAAGCAAAACAAGAGGTGACCCAGATTCAAAAATTGGCAGAAAGAGACAAGGAAGAAAACTGTCGCGATATCGCGACATGTTTTCTGTCGCGATTTCGCGACAAAAAGTAGGAGAGAGAAAATGCACGCCAAAATGTCGCGATGTCGCGACATGTCGAGTTTTCGCTGAGGAGAGAGAAAATGTGTCGCGATTTCACGACAAAAAGTAGGAGAGAGAAAATGCACGCCAAAATGTCACGATGTCGCGACATGTCGAGTTTTCGCTGAGGAGAGAGAAAATGTGTCGCGATTTCGCGACATAAATGGAGGAAAGGAGCTTGCAATGAAGAGAGTAGCGATTTCCATGCATGTTGAAGTTTCGCATTTCAAAGCACAGCTGGAAATGTATGGAAACAAAGGTGTAGCGATTTCGCTACAAATCGAAGTTAAGAAAACTGAGTTGCAGCGATTTCGACACAAGTAAAAATTCACAAGAAGAAGGTGTAGCGATTTCGCTACATGTTGAAACAAAGAGAAACTAAGGTGTAGCGATGGCGCTACATGTTGAAACAAAGAGAAACTAAGGTGTAGCGATGGCGCTACATGTTGAAACAAAGGGAAACTAAGGTGTAGCGATTTTGCTACTAGTCAAAAGTGTAGAACTGAAAGATGCAGCAATGATATTACAAGTCAAAATTTCATGAAAAGAGGCAAGGTGAAAACACAAGGCACAAAGATGTAAAAATTTTGCCATTGCATGAAGCATAGTGTCGCGATTTAGTGACATGTTCCATTTTCATTGGAGTTGGCAAGGAGAGTTGTACGGAAGAGCAAAGTGTCGCGATTTCGCGACATGTTCCTTTTTCGCTACTGCTGGCAAAGAAGAGTGTACGGAAGCCGAAAGTGTCACGATTTCGCGACAAGCAGGATGATGACGTCAGCAAGAGTCGAAAACGTCACGATTTCACGACAAGAAGGATGATGACGTCAGCAGAAGCCAGAAGCGTCGCGATTTCGCGACAAGAATGATGATGACGTCAGCAAAGTCAGAAAGTGTCGCGATTTCGCGACAGGATGCTAGGAAAGGTGCTGGAATCTGGAAGCGTCACGATTTCGCGACATTATGAAGGATGACGTCGGCAAAAATTAAAAGTGTCGCGATATCGCGACAGGCAAGTGTTTGGCGGGTAAAAGCCGCAGGAGCATGCAAAATGACACGTGTCGAAAAAGCATAATCATGCAGCCTGTTACGTAAATAGTAACTGATGTCAGACAGATTACACATTGACAGGTGTCGAACATGCATGGAAATAGATGTAGATGCATGCTTGAAACACTTTCTAAGTGTCGTATAGGCTGTATCGAAAAAGCATTCGAACGGTCGAAGTGCAGCATTCGAACAGTCGATTGAAAGTGCAAACGAACAGCCGATTGAAGAATGCATTAGAACAGTCGATTAAAATAGACGCATTTACAGCATTCGAAACATAAAATAGGAAGGATCGAAAAGCTTTCGAGAAGAAGGATGTGCAGCATTCGAGCAGTCGTATTTGGAAGGATTCGAACAGCCGCATTGGAAAGAAGAAAAGAATTCGACCAGCTCGAGAATGTCATCCGATTGCATGAAGAATTGAAACGCGATAGAAGACAAAGAGTCCCGATGAGAAAAATAGGGTATAAGAGGACGATCGAGCACGAGAATAATGTTCTTACTGTTAGAGAGAAGTTGTTGCGAGAAGAGAAATATTGTTTGTGAAAAGAGGGTTTGAATAAGAAAATTAGCGAGCCGTGAGAGTGTGCAGAGTTGGATTAATTACAGACCAGTCAGGGTTGTGCATGAAGTGAAGACACTTTTATGTCATTCTAATTGATCAGAATTGTAGTCCAAGTTGGTGCTTGGTACTAGGGGTTGGTGCTCCATCATGTTGCAATGAGAAAATTATAGGGGTTGGTGCTCCTTCCAGTGGATGCTTTGGTAAAGAAGTTGTAAAATTGAAATTTTGCAAAGACTGGATTTGGATTGAAGTCCAAGCGAGTTAATTTTTGAGGAGTAGCCAAATTGGTGAACCTCGTTATATTGTGTGTTGTGGTGTGCTCTCATTTTGTTCTTCCGGTTTTATAAGTTTTTTCGTGCTTCGGTCTTTGAATCTTCGTTGTTTTGAAGTTAAATAACTACACTGATTCACCCCCCCCTCTCAGTGTCATTGTGTGAACATCATCCTCTTTGTCAAATAAGGGTATTTCAACCTATCTTTGGCCTCCTCATGTGTCTGCATCATCTTATGTTGACTTACGTTGTGTGTATTTTCCCTTTTTTGGACAGGTAACTTTTGGGCAGGAGATGCCTGAGGGGTTTTTCTCCCAACCTTTTCATTCTCTTTCTTGTCAATAGATGTTTTCAGGGGATTGAGGTCTTCAGGGCCCACCAGTATTGGTTTCTTTCTGGACCTAGTCAGCATGGAGATTTGTTCATCCGAAGACAACATGCAGTTGTGTTGGCTTTCTCGAATTATATCGACATGACCCTTCTATGCTCGCTCCATCCTCTCCATTGCTAGATTTTGCACGTAGTGTTGTGCATCATGCATGTATTTTTTGCATGAGGATCATTGCACATGGAGCACCAATAATTTGTCTGGACGACGGAAGAGGAGGGTTCTCTTTCTTCATTCGTGAGAATAGTATTTTTTCTTTCAAGGAGTTTGCAGGTAGAGGCAGCTTGATCCCGAGATACATATGATAATATTCTAGGTTGAAAATTTATTTTCGTCTCTCTTCTCTTCATAAGAGTCATTTCATTATTGAGATTTTTGACAGAGTTTTGGAAGTCCATGTTTAGGTTTTTTACAGAGTTTTGCAGGTCCAACAAAATGGCCATTTGAGGATCTAGTGCAAGGAGTGTTGGTATTGCAGGAGGTGTAGGGAGAGCTGGAAATATGGGCATTGTTGGGAGAGTGAGTGCCACTGGGGAAGCAGGCCATTGTGGTACATTCATTGGGGGAGCACTCGCATGGTAAGGTGGCACAAAAGATATTGATTGTGACTGATTTTGGGGCAGCTCAGGAAAAAAAGCATAGTAGGCTTAGGGCGAAGACGCCCAACAACTATCAAGAATTTTTTAGCTTTCATGGCTTCTTGGAATATTTGAGGAAAAGTTAGGACATTAGCTTACCTTATCATCAAGCTCAGATCAGTGCTAAAGGCTCTCAAATAATAATATACAGCATGCTCATCAGTTGGCTTAAGACCATCAGGGACCCTATGCCAAGAACGAGTGGATCTAATGTTAAATCACTTATCTCTTCTTAGGGATGTTTTTGTATCATGGTAAACTAAGTGAGTGAGGAGAAAGGATTGACCTCTTCATTGAACTCAGCAACCAACCTTCCTGCCAAGTCATCCCATGAAGTGATACTTCCATTAGGAAGGGTTTTATACTAGTATAACATTTTACCCTTTAATGAAATAACCATTAACTTAATCATAACATCCTCATCAACAATATTGTGAACGGCAGTTAGGGATGCTACATCTTGGCAATGTTCAAATATCATATTTCCAGTACCATCATAGGTAGGTAATGTTTTTAGGGTTGCGGTAGGAATATCATTCTAGTTAGCAAGGTTGAGGGGACCTATATTGTTCTAGGTGGGATATCTTATATTTTGCATCTGGTTTTGATTTTGGGCCATGACTTCGGTTGGGGTCATCAACTCTTGAGTATCAATATCAAAAGACTTTTGATCCTTCAAAGGCATGCAAAATGATATGGGCTTAGGAGAGGCCGACAATTACCACCTTAAAAGATTTAGTTCAAAGAACTCGATGGGTTCCTCAGATAGACTAGCTTTACGCCTTGTAATCATGAAATATTTATATTACAAGGCTTTCCAGGTTTACAATTCAATAGAGTCACCAGGTGATTATTGGATAGTTGAGTGGAGTAGAGAATCACCTAACTCTATGCTACTCAAAATGTGAGACTATTCGCATCCCACCGAGCGTGCCAAAAATTGTTGGTCGATAATTTGTACCTAACAGAAGGATTGTGTGCCTTGCAAACTAGACCAATATTGAGAGGCCATAAGATAACCAAACCCCATGACCAATCTCTAGAGAAGGTCGGTTCCTGATGACTCGATAAATATTTTGATGGAGTTTAGGGAAAACAAGAAAGAAATTAAATAAAATTAATGATATCGGATTAAGGTGGGCGAATAAGCCGCATCAAGATATATGTAGGGCAGAAACGAAAACATTAATATACATAAACCATCTAACAGACCAACCAATACATTTCGATTTTTAACATTGATATTCATCCTTTGTTTGTAAATTCTATAATTGATAAACCAACAGTCAGAATCCAGATAGCAGAATAACAACTAATTTGTTTATCAACTTTAGCATAAAAACACAAACATGAAAATACATACATGCGCGAAATAATCGGAAGGTCAAACAATGCTTTACTTATATTAATATATTTCCAATCTTGCATACAAATTGTAATGGCTTAGAGTTGACAATCTGAATGAATTACATTTGTTGTTTTATATCCAAAAGATAGGAGCCCCTTCTTTTGTTGGATGGGCTCATTAATGCACATCGTACTACCTGGCAACGAGAAATTATTTCCTGACTCCTCGATGTATTTGATTGGGTCTTTCAAGTTATCAGGTACACCATCAAATGATCTCTATCAATTACATCCCCTTTGTCTGGCTCTGTCTTTATCGTTGCGGCTATACCATCTTCATTTATGGCCTTGAATGTGGTGGCGGATCATTAATTTTGCCTACAACCTGCCTCCCTTTGATTGCATCGTATTGGTGGGGAACCCTATCCTTAGGTCCCAATGTAGAGCATTGGTATATCGACTGCAGTGTTTGACAACCAACATTAAATGCAAGTGATGATGCCTCAAAGATAGCCCTGAGACCTAGGCGAGCACTAGTCTTGACCAGTCCTCACCTTTCCTTGTCACATTCCAGACCTAGGCAAGCACTAGTCTTGACCAGTCCTCACCTTTCCTTGTTACATTCTAGCCTTGGGTGGGGTGTTTTGGAGCCTTTGTGGGTGACAACTCAACTCCCACCTTTTTTGCCTCCTTCAAGTGGCACTTTTAGGATGCTTTCGCCCTAAAGGGTTTTTGAAACAGCCGCCCTGGCTGGGGCGGGCATCTTTGTATGACTCCATCGTTGAGGCTCTTCAAGCCACCCGCCCAAGTTGGGACGGGTTGCTTTGGGACTTCCTTTGTTTTACACTTTTACCCATCCGTCGAAACTTCCTGCCTCAGCTCAAGCAGGGTTTTGGTTGGGGCGGAATATATCTTTACGGGGAAAACCTTTGCCCTAGCATAGCCCACCCAAGTCATGAGTTTTCTTCTTAGTTTGGGCGGGATTTAGTAACACTGCATTATCCGCCCCAAGTACCAAACTCACAAAAAGCTCATAATAAAATCAAACAATGAACTCATTAAAATCCCCTTGAAATTAAAAAATTTGTATTTGAATTAAGATTGAACATAGTCCTTTTAACTTAGTTGCTTTAAGCTAGGACCAATTACAAAAGTATATGGAGTCATAAATTTAAACTTTACCTATAGCTAAGATTCAAATTCAATTTACAAGACAATAACAATTTTAACATCATTAGTCCCAAGGGTTGGGTGGATTGTAGTCACAAATTTAATAGCTATAGCTAAGATTCAAATTCAATTTACAAGACAATAACGATTTTAACATTATTAGTCCCAAGGGTTGGGTGGATGGTAAGTTTTGGTGCTTACCAAAAAGAGACCCAGGTTCAAACCTTAGAGGTAAGCTTTTCTTGGGGCAAAGGTAGTAGATTGTCTTGACTTCGCTAGGTGCGTCAATCCGATGACAACGCTTATCAAGAGGAGACCCAGGTTCAAACCTTGGAGGCAAGCCTTTTTTGGGACAAAGGTAGTAGACTGTTCTGACTTCGTTGGGTGCACACCAGTCCAACGATGACAGTTTCAATCCCAAGCCACCAATGGTCTCCCTTATGTTGGGTTGCTAATAACGAGGTGAGGTAGGAGTTATAGAGGTAGCTCCAAGGATTTGAACCACTAGTGGTCTCCCTTACGTCGGGTCGCTAATAACGAGGTAAGGTAGAAGTTATAAAGGCATCTCACGTCAAGTCACTAATAACGAGGTAAGATGAAAGTTATAAAGGCAGCTCCAAGGATTTGAACCCAAATCTAATAATAAAAAAAAAAAATGTTATCTATTCTCTTATATATAAAAAAACAATTTTAACATTTTTTTCTCATTTTTAACTTAATATTTCATTTTTCTATAAAAAAAAATTAACATTTTTTTCTCATTCTTAAACTTAATATTTACCTATAACTAAGATTCAATTCAATAAAAAAAAATAACATTTTTTTCTCATTCTTAAACTTAATATTTATCTATAGCTAAGATTCAATTCAATAAATAAACTTAATATTTACCTATAGCTAAGATTCAATTCAATAAATAAATAAAAAAATTAACATTTTTTTCTCACTTAATATTTCGTCTTTGTATAAAAAAAATTAACATTTTTTTCTCATTCTTAAACTTAATATTTACCTATAACTAAGATTCAATTCAATTAAAAAAAAAATAACATTTTTTTCTCATTCTTAAACTTGATATTTATCTATAGCTAAGATTCAATTCAATAAATAAACTTAATATTTACCTATAGCTAAGATTCAATTCAATAAATAAATAAAAAATTAACATTTTTTCCTCATTCTTAAACTTAATTCTTATCTATAGCTAAAATTCAATTCAATAAATATGACACTTTGACTTAAGTGTGAGAACAATCTTGTCCATTGTCTTTAAGTATCTTTTATGATCTTATACTTAATTGATCCCTTGTGTTTACCACCAACTGGTCCTTTCTTTGATAAAAGAAATATCAGTTGTCTTAGAGATTAAAAGATGTTTTATTTCCAACATTCAATCCTTTCTTGGTGCCACAAATATCAATTGTCCCAAAGTTTAAAAGATCTTTTATTTGCAAGATTCGTCATCTTAGCAAAGCTTCCATAACACTAATTTATCTTTTCAGAGTGGTTGGAGTTTGTCATTATCTTGGTATATGTAAATTTTCCAGCCTTAGATAATTGTTGTCCTATGTTATTTTAAAATAAATTAGATTTGAGAATATTTTATTCAAACATGCAACAGTCACACAGATGGCTGGAAAAATAAACAACGTGAACAACAGAAGTTAAATATATTTCTGAACCTGCAATATTACAGTTAAAAGAGGCTACAACTACAACAGAGCACACTGCTCTCTTGCTGCCGTTCTGGCCAGCAATTTCACTGTTCTTCTCCTCCTAAGCTTGCAATTCTCCTTCTGAAATTTGTTCTCTTTCTCCTTTATGTGTATCTAAAACACTCTTGATCTTCTCCTTTTATCCTTGAAAAATGTAACCCTAATCTCTCTAATCCTAAGATTAGATCTTATTTCATCTTGAAATGTAAGGTTAAAAGTGAATATCAAAATAGAATCACTTAAGTGAATTACAAAATAGAATCACTTAAGTGAACTTAAAAATAAAAAATCACTTAAGTGAATTTCAAAATAGAATCACTTAAGTGAATTACAAAATAGAAAATCACTTAATTGAATTTCAAAATAAAATCACTTACAAAATAGAATCACTTAAGTGAACTTAAAAATAGAAAATCACTTAAATGAATTTCAAAATAGAATTAGAAATGTCTCGGACCACTTCTAACACAGACATCAAATTTTACAACAATGTTTATAAGATATTGTCTTAATCCAAATCTATGTCATGTAATAGTTATCACTTGTTTCAAATTTTACAACATTCTTCTATTAAACTATTGTCTTAATCCGATACCTCATCTTCCCCTTAATAAGGAAGATAAATAAATTTTGAATAAAAGTATTAACTAAATCAAGTTTTAGTTGTAAATTAATTGGTGCAGTAAAACCCAGTTTGAGTTGTAAATCTATTAAACTATTGTCTTAATCCAATACCTCATCTTCCCCTTAATAAGGAAGATAAATAAATTTTGAATAAAAGTATTAACTAAATCAAGTTTTAGTTGTAAATTAATTGGTGCAGTAAAACCCAATTTGAGTTGTAAATCAATTGGTGTAACAAAACCCAATCCATACTTCATCTTCCTTTTAATAAGGAAGATAAATTTTGAATAAAAGTATTGACTAAATCGAATTCCAGTTGTAAATCAATTGGTACAGTAAAACCCAGTTTGAGTTGTAAATCAATTGGTACAGTAAAACCCAGTTTGAGTTGTAAATCAATTGGTGTAACAAAACCCTATATGGAGACAGACACCTAAGGTTCATATCTTGAGCTTCATTGAATTGAAACCCTTATTCCTTTCTTGGGTTTCATCGACCGAACGCTTGTCCCTTTCTGAGGTCTCATCGACCGAACGTTTGTCCCTTCCATGATGCTTTTGACATGGCTTTTAATGACATAAAAGGTTTAAAATAAATGTAGTACGGTGGTTATAGGGACCCAGGTTTAAAAAGGTTTAAAATGAATGCAGCATGTGGGTATAGAGGCTAACTAGGCTAACTATGCGAACGGTGTAAAAATTTTAAAATGAATACAACATGGTGGTTATAGGGGCCAATTGCCAACATGGTGGTTATATGAGCCAACTGCGCAAACGACATAAAAGATTTAAAATGAATTTAGCATGATAATTATAGGAACCAATTTTCAATTGCTAGCATAGTGGTTATAAGAGCCAACTGTGCAAACAACGGTTATAGGAACCAACTGTGCAAACAACGTAAAAGGTTTAAAATGAATGCAAAGGTTTAAAATAAATGCAGTATGGTGGTTATAGGGATCAATTGCTAATTGCCAGCATGGTGGTTATAGGAGTCAACTAGCATGGTGGTTATAGGAGTCAACTGTGCAAACAACGTAAAAGGTATAAAATGAATGCGACAACTGTGCAAACAACGTAAAAGGTATAAAATGAATGCGACAACTGTGGTTATAGAGACCAATTGCCATGGTGGTTATAGCAGTCAACTGTGCAAACGGCGTAAAAGGTATAAAATAAATGCGACATGGTGGTTATAGGGACCAATTGCCATGGTGGTTATAGCAGTCAACTGCGCAAACGGCGTAAAAGGTATAAAATAAATGCGACATGGTGGTTATAGGGACCAATTGCCATGGTGGTTATAGCAGTCAACTGCGCAAACGGCGTAAAAGGTTTAAAATAAATGTGACGTGGTGGTTATAGGGACCAATTGCCAGCTTTTGGAGTGGACCAATTGCCATGGTGGTTATAGTGGCAGCTTTTGGAGTGGACCAATTGCCATGGTGGTTATAGTGGCAGCCTTTGGAGTGGGCAGTACGGAATACCGTGGCAACCATATAGGTGGACAGTGTGCCTAGATCATGGTTATAGGGACCAATTGCCATGGTGGTTATAGCAGTCAACTGCGCAAACGGCGTAAAAGGTTTAAAATAAATGTGACGTGGTGGTTATAGGGACCAATTGCCAGCTTTTGGAGTGGACCAATTGCCATGGTGGTTATAGTGGCAGCTTTTGGAGTGGACCAATTGCCATGGTGGTTATAGTGGCAGCCTTTGGAGTGGGCAGTACGGAATACCGTGGCAACCATATAGGTGGACAGTGTGCCTAGATCATCGTGGCAGCTACCACTTACCAATTCCATCGCTAAATAAAATCATTGTGGCGGCTACCAATTCCATCATGTAAATCTTAAAAAAATGTAAACGGCTAAATCTAATATTTCATCTTCGAAACATAATTTTTTTAATTAAGGATAAATACTTACCTAAAAGCTCAAAAAAACTTATGTGAACTTATTAAAAAGTCACCGGTCAGGTTGGAACAAATAGTTGATGTAACCCACATCAAAGTTCAAATCTCACTGACATCAAATAACTCAATGTGACTAAATTGTTGTAAAAGGGAAAAGACAACCCTTTCAAAACCCTACTTTTTCAAACGAAAAAATTGAAACAAATCACAAGGTTTTGATAGAGCAATAAGTAAAGGTATTATTGGTTATAAAAAGATCAAGGGTTTAAATCTAATGAGTAACGATATTGTTGGTTATTAAAAAATTAAGGGTTTAAATTTCCCGTGACACTCAACAATGCCCCTCGTAATCTTTGATCCATCCATAACATCAAAACAAAATAATAAATAAATCATAGCTCCCTGGTCTGCTAAATATATCAATGTCAATCTGATTCTTAGCATTCATAGTTACATTAAGCTCAAATGGCATTCATAGTTACATTAAGCTCAAATGGCATTCATTCATAACTACTAAGAGTTTAATGTGCAAATCCTGTTTTGTTGAAAACCCATTCGATCTATGTAACACTATATTATACTGTGGTTTTTACTTGTGATTTCAGACAATGTGAAGTTACTAAACTAGTTCTTTAGATTCGCCCAAAGGCGGGTCTAAAAGAAAACTCGGATTCTTTAAAATATGCAAATTTCTTGCAAAATTTGTAAGACATTCACCAACCTTGCAAAGACCATAGTTTCATGTTGTTTTAAGATCAAGAACAGCTGCAATTATTCTTTTTAAAACTTGAACCAAACCAAGTTCTGAGCCTGTACGATTTTCACAAACCTTATTGGTATGTCTGTCTGTCTATCTATCTATCCATCCATATATCTTGTATAGAGTTGTGGTCTGATTTGGAAATGAGATGGCACCTCTGCATTTCTATATACCCCTCATCACCTGGTGATTATAATACTGATAAGTAGTCTTTTTGGAAGCACCATTGTAAATGAGCAATGCAAAATCCAAGAATCACTGGAACTGTGCATCTTATTGATAAAAAGCATGGCCAATGTTTCTTGATAATGAAGATCCCTCTCAATGGCTGCTGTACAAGTAATGACAACCAACATCTACTCTAATTCAAAAGCAAAGGCATGGATAAGGTCCATGTTCATGACTTGTACGATTGGGTATCTCTCTACGAAGCTAAAGCATATGACTGTTGCCTTTTACTTTTTCCCCATGCAAAGTTGTACTAGTGGAGACCTCTTTATCAATTTTAAAACACTTATTGTTGCCTTTTTCTTTTTGCCGTGCAAAGCCTGCAAAAAGATGGTTAGGTGGAAAAAAAACCGATAAAATAAACAATGTTTAAGTTAAGAAAAGCCGTCCCTCCACTTCATGATGATTTTCTAGGGTCAAATTTAAATACGGGTCCATCTGCAAGGTCATATGTTTCTTACTGGATTGCCATTTATGCTGGCAATGCTTCATTCTTAAAAAAATTGTTTCAAATATTTTTGAAGCAAGTTGTTTCCAAATATATACATAAAGAAATTGTGCTACCTGTTAACAACACTAGAGAATCTTACAACATCCTCTACACTTTCTGTAGAGGATTGCAACATATGGCATTGCATTGACTAAACAAAACATCATAGACAAATATCTACTTTTTCGCATTCACATCACCCAACAGAAAATATGTTCTTCAATATTGACTTCAGTAGTTATAGTAGGTACTGAAGATCAAATTTGATTCAGAACACAAATAGACCTTGTTGCTTTCTCATAACCGATTGCATCTTCAAAACCAGACAAAAAAGAAGCATATACTCTAAATACATATTGAACAATGATTCCATCATAAACCAAACAAATAAGAAACACAGCCTATGCATATTGAAGTAGGTACTGAACAAAAGAACCCAGTTGGTTCTTCTCTTTAAGGACCCAGATCTACAAGTACAGAGTTATGAGCTATGAGGTCATAGTTGAGAGCTGACTCGAATAATGTGAATATAAGCTATGTACTTATGACCAAAAACGTTTCAAAATCATTGAAGCTTGTATACTGAAGCTAAGTCTAACCTCTACAAGGTTCAGAAGCAGTGATCAAAATATAGTAAGTGCTTGGCACCGAAGAAACTTGCATGGGTGGGTAACGAATTTCATCAAAGGTTCGCAGCAAGCTCAAAATACTACCAATCAAGTTTCAAATCCATTCACCATATTATCAAAAGCAAAAACATAAGATCAGAAGCAATGATCAAAATATAGTAAATGCTTGGCACTGAAGAAACTTGCATGAGTGGTTAATGAAATTCATCAAAGCTTCGCATCAAGCTCAAAATGCTGAGCCAATCAAGTTTTACTTCCATTCACCATATTATCAAAAGCAAAAACGTAAAATATCTCCGAACATTATAATACTAAAATTGAGATGATAAAATTTGCAACCGTAACGATTTTCACCACTCAACACACAAACACATAACACATAAAAGGCCTGAAATCACACAATTCAAGTGGAAGAAAAATCTCTCTTTTACATTAAAGAATTTAATAGTTGAATTTCAACATTGGGCACAAATACTGAAAGAATGAAATCTGATTTTTGCAATCCACAATAACTAAAATGTAATTTAACCTGCTAACTAAAAAATACCAAAGAGAATGTGGCACATCCACCATCATGTATCACATAACTCTATACATCTGAATAAGACTCTCATGCTTGAGATTCTTGTCACAGACTGCGACATCAATTATGAGAAATCATGTAATAAAATCTCTTCCTGAATGGCTTATTCACATTCTCAATAGCTTCTTTCCAATAAATGTGACTTGCTGTAATACAATACCTTAATCATGAACTACAAATGGAAAGGCCTTCTTGCTGCCAGCAATATTAGACTAAAATTGTACCCATACCTACTCATGTAAAAGATGGCCCCCCTTGCTGCTGAAGTCACAGGAAAGAGATTTCAGCAATTGAAATCTCGAAAGAAAGCCATGCCCATTCAAGGAACCAGACAGGATACCTTCTTAACATCTGAAAAAATAGTATGTGCAGTGAGAGAAATGGAAGGCCTCAAAAATAATTAATAGGCTGATGGGGGAGGAGGAGACTTGTATGTGAAACCAAGAGTTGGTGGCAGAGGTGTTTGTCCATACATGGGTGGGGGCAGATACCCCTCTTGTGGTGGCGGAGGCGGCATTTCTTCATGGCAAGGAGGTGGTGGAGGTGGCAAAGCAGGTGGGGGAGGTGGAGATGCAGATGGCGGTGGCGGTGGCGGTGGAGAGGTGTAGACAGGAGGCGGAGGAGGAGGAGATGATGTGGTTGGTGGAGGTGGGTTATAGTAGGTTTCTGGTGGTGGTGGAGGTGGTGAATAGGATGGAGGTGGATATTCTATGCAAGGTGGAGGTGGTGGGGGAGGGGGCTCAATGCATGGAGGGGGAGGAGGAGGGGAATTTGGTGGAGGAGGAGAGGGGTAATATGGAGGTGGTGGTGGAGATGGAGATGGAGGGGGTGGAGAATGGTAGTAGACTGGAGGAGGGGGAGGAGAATGGGGTGGAGGTGGAGGAGAAGGAGGAGGTGGATGAGATGGTGGTGGAGGTGGTGGAAATGGGGATGGTGGTGGAGGTGGTGGAGATGGGGATGGTGGGGGATAGTATACTGGTGGCGGGGGTGGTGAGTGCATTGGTGGAGGGGGAGATGGTGGTGGAGGAGATGGAGGAGGTGGGCGAACGCAGTAAACAGGTGGTGGTGGTGAGGGAGATGGTGGTGGGGGAGATGGGTAGTAATAAATTGGAGGCGGCGGAGATGGTGGGGGAGGAGATGGTGGTGGGGGGAGAGGGATAGACTGGCGGAGGAGGAGATGGTGGTGGGGGAGAGGGATAGACGGGCGGAGGGGGAGATGGTGGAGGTGGGGATGGTGGAGGGGGAGAGGGTGGTGGAGGAGGAGGAGGAGATGGGGGTGGGGGAGATGGTGGGGGTGGAGGAGGAGGAGATGGGGGTGGGGGAGATGGTGGGGGCGGTGAAGGGGGTGGTGGGGATGGCGGGGGTGGGAATATCCTGACTACACTGCAAGAAGAGGACGCAGAGCAACCCACTGGGTGAGAAAGAACTGCGTCACATTGGCTGGATGTTCTCTGATCGGGCCTGTTAGGGATACAGTTCCTCTTGTCATCGAACGTAGCTCCTTTGGAAGGAAGGGCCAAACAATTGGGTGCCTCTCCATTGAAGAAGTTGTAGGAGTATGTAAAGTTATCCAAATTGGGCAACCTACAAATGCTCTCTGGGATCTCTCCAGTCAGCATGTTGTGAGCAACAACCAACTGCTCCAAGCTATCCATGTCCCCAATGCTGTCTGGCAGAGACCCAACCAGCTTATTGAAGCTCACATCAAACACAGTCACATTTTTCAGCTTCCCAATGTCATAGGGGAGGCAGGCTGACAAATTGTTATTCAAGAGAATGATCTCATTGATGTTGGGCATTTGCACAAGACTAGGAGGCACACATCCCTTCAAATTATTGTTGGCAAAAACTATAACAGAAACAGGTGAATTTCCAAGATTAGAAGGGATTTCAAAATGCAACCTGTTATCGTTCACGAAGATAGCATCCAGATCCTTTTCGAACACCTCCTTCGGAAGGGACCCCTCAAACTCATTGAACCTGATGTCCAGATACTTCAATTTGGGCATTTCAAGCACCACCTTTGGAAAAGGCCCAGCAAACCTGTTATTGCTAATATCAAACTCGTGCAGCAGAGTCCAGTTCTTTAAACTGTGAGGCACAGTCCCACAGAACCTATTGCTATTGATATGGAACAATGCCAGATCTGTGAGCAGGCCCAGCTCCTCAGGAAGATACCCAGCAATGTCCGCATGGTTCAGATCAATCCCAGCCACCGTCTTAATATGAGGCTCGTCCAATGCAGGGGAGCAAAACACTCCGGTGTAGTTGTTGCACACGTCAGCACCAACCCAATCCCCCGTTATATTCTGTGGGTCAGAAAACATCGCCTGCTTCCATGCCTGCAGGGCAATGTAGGCATTTTTCAGCCTAGGATTGGGGAACTGCAAACTGGGATCAACATCCACCATCTCCCCCCTGTCCCCAAAGGCATCCTTGTAGTACAACAGCTGCCTGCGAGTAATGTACTTGGCTTCCACATCCGATAACCTCCTCCTAGACTCCACCAAATCAAAAGACTGAGATTGTTCCACCGCAGCAACACCCAACAAAACCAAAAAGACCAAGCCCACTTTCTGCATTGCAGGAGCAGCAGACCCAGTTCTCCCTCTGCTCATGTTAATCCACATTGGCACATTCTGTGCACAGAACACCCAAATCCTCCACCTGGGCACCAGCAACGACCAAGTGGGTATCCAAAAATTCCAAATGGGTCTCCGAATTCCTCCAATGGGTCTCCGAATTCCCCACTCCCCAAACTTATAGCCTTCCCACTGCAACGTGGGCTTCCCAGCGGCCGCTCACCCACCTGAGATTAGCCCTCGGAAAGGCGCACACACACCCTCAAGCGATGATCTGTTTGCCTTCCCCCTCAACTAAAATCCCTCTCTCCCTCTCGCCAGTTGTGCCGCCTTGGAATATGCAAAAATGCTTCCTCGCCAAATGCCACAAATGCCTACTGCTGATGCTCCCAGACACATAAATAGTACTACCGCTCCCTCTACTCCTTCACAAGCACTTGCCTATCCCTCCACCCGCGTTTCAAGAGGCTCCCAAGATTGAATATTTCTCGCACATTGCGTGCTCTCCCGTCCTACCCACATCAAGCCAGCTAAAACCCAGCTCAAACCCCACTTTTATCCCCCCAAAACCGTTCTTTTCCCCAAAACCATTCTTTTCTCCCCAAACCGGCTTCTCCCAAACCGCCCAGATTTTGGACCCTTCTGCGTTGAAAGAGGAAACGCTCACCCTATTCCCCTGCCAGCTGCTTCTACGCGTCTCCCACCTGCTAGCTGGAAACCGCTTTCCAACCCATACGCGGTTTTCCGATTCCACGCCTCCCCTCCAACCCCAGTTAACCGCCCACTACCTAACCCCGGTTAACCCCGTCGGCCGCTCAAACCATCATACCCATATAATCCCATCCATCATGACATGCTCATGGCCATCAACATGGTCATGGAAAGTGCACATGTGAGTGGGACCCACCGGAGCTCCGTTCTGCCCGTCGTGCCTGTCCGGCGACGCGAACCGGCCACCGATTCACGCGCCCGCCTCCTTTCCCGTGACGTTTCCGCCGGCTATCACACGGCGAATCTTTCCCGGCGGATTTCTTATTTTATTCATTTTCCAACATAAATCCGTTTAGTTTTTTTATTTACTTAAGATGGGGTGTGAAAAGAGGAAAGCAGCGGCGGCTGCTGCAGGACTTGCCTGCCTTTTAATTATTTTTTTTTAATGTTACTTTTTCAACCCATAAAAATATTGTGGTTGGTTTGATGAGTAGGAACTTCAATTTTCTTTTAACGCCCGGGTTTTTTTGGAATGGATTTTGACTTTATATTTTTTTAAATAAGATGTTTTTTTGGGTTAGATAAAGGAGTTCGTTACAGTTACAGTCACTATTTTTAGTAATTGGTAAGTACAGTGTTTAAACCACAACTTATTCTGACGTGCATTCAAGGGACTATTATTTTTGCTAAAGTTGATAGCGACCTCCTGAGGTTTGAACTTAGGTTTCTTCCTAGCAAACACTTGGTCGTGAAGCTTTTACCAATCCACCTAACCCTTGGGACATTTTTAAATAAAATGTTAAGCATAACTAAGTATAAAGACATACCAACTCAAGTTTCCATAGAATTTAACTTGATTATAATTTATTTTTTATTTAGAAAAAAAAAAATTAATCAATTATTTTTTTCCAAATAAAAAAAATAAATTGATTTATATATAAAAACTTAAGATTACAACGAACATTGGGTAAAAGATGTTAACAATTTCTTTAATCAACAAAAGATTACATCAAGCCTAAAAAAGGAAAGGCCCGTTGGTATATCTAATTATTTTAGTATAATTTTGGGGAAAGTTGGATCTCGTTGACTTTGTTTTACCCAACGTTCCTACATAACCCCAAAAAAAGGATTGATATTAAGAGAAAACAACATCTCTGAGGAAAGTAGGGTCTTCGTTGACTTCGTCTTACCTAACGTTCCTACATAACCAAAAAAAAAATTATATTAAGAGGCAACAACATTGAAAAACAATGGTCAAATTTTGGGTTTCCTATGCAATTAAGTTTTTTTTTTTTAAGTAAAGTGTTACCGATTTTCTTATGTAAAAAAAGATTACATCAAGCTCAAACAAGAATGGATCGTTTGGAAATAATTGCAGCTAGACTGCTTAGGAAGTCATATCTTATTTCATTTTTTTCTTTTTATTTGGTTAGTATGATAAACCCCTATGATCAATCCCGTAAAGGTTGAGCAGTTTCCTCCTAACTATGACCTTTCACAAAGCCAAGAGCTATGCTTATCAATAAAGAATTTAACGCGCACCCACCCCTCACAGTCACTCATATTACGGTTTGAACCTTAAACCTTTCAAAAAAGAACCAAAACCCAAATCAAAGCTGGTGCCTTGCTTTGTTCTTATTAACTTCATCTTCATTTAGTATAATATAAAAGTTCTCTACTTCTTCTTTATCTAAAAGTATAAAGGTTCTTACTAAACCAAAAGAAAATAAATGAATCCTTGACTTGACTAAGGAGACATCTTCCATTTACAACTGTGAAAAACAACGGTCAAAATATTGGGTTTCCTATGCCGTTAAGGTAATTTGTTTTTTAATTCTATGTCTTGGGTTTCCTATGCCGTTAAGGTAATTGTTTTTTTAATTCTATGTCTTGGAAATTTACGCCAAAATATTGGGTTTCCTATGCCGTTAAGGTAATTATTTTCTTTAATTCCATGTCTTGGAAATTTACGCCATAAATTATGGTTAAGGTGTGAAAGGAGGTGAAACAATTTGAATAAGTTGAAAGGTTATAAGTATATTGGATCAGCTTTTCCTTGAACTTAATTTTTTATTAAAAAAATTATATATTTTTTATTATTATAATATTCTGAAAACAGTAAAGAAATAAATTGAAAATAAATTATAAGGTTCATGGGGGTAGGGGTAGTGGTAGTGGTATGTGGGATAAATTGAATAGGATTGGGTTTAATTTAAGCAGTAATACCTAAAGAGGGTATGGCTTAGGGTAGGTTAGAAAATATATAAGTTAATAGTAAATTACACAAAGGTTTATGGATATGGTTTATAGGTGAGTTTCACAACCATATGGTTTTCTTGTAGGATATTGATAGATTATAGTAGAAAAAATAAAGGTATGGTTAGTGATAACCATAAAAAATTATGGTTTGTTTATGTTTTATTGATAATTAAATAAATTAGGTTATGTGTTGAATAGACAGCAAATATAAAAATAAATATTTTTATATTGAATAATTTAAAGTATTTAAAGATGTAAGTATATTTTTAATTGATAATATGGGACTGATACGGTTTTCGTTTAAAGTGCATGATGATATTAAAAAATTTAGAAATTATCTCTATATATTATTTGGTAAGATTTAAATCTAGGTTTTTTTCCACACGTTGAAAATTTTAAATAATTGAGTTAATGTCGTTTGAATAATTAAAGATAACTCCATGGTAAGAAAATTGAATTTATTTTCTAAATAAGTTAATTGAAGTAGTAAGTTTAAGATATTTGCTTTGAAAATATTAAAAAATAAATTTACTCTTCTAAAAGTATACTACCTTGGAAATCAACATCTTTTCTTAAAATAACTCAGTTAAATATATTTATCAAAAACAATAGTTAATGGTAAATTGAAACTTTAGGTTTTAGGCTTATGATTTAATAATAGTGAGTTAGAATTAAATCATTGTTATGATTTAGTGGTAAGTTATTTGTATCCTAATTTACATCCAAGTTTAATATTAATTTGAAGCAAATTAAGATTATAAATTTATAGTATAATGGTAAGTGAAGCTTAAATTAGGATTATTGTTTAGCAGTAAATTAGAAGTAAATTTGTCTTATGGTTTAGTATTAAATTTGAAATTTTGAAATTATCGTTATTTAAAGTTATATTGGATTTTGTGAGGTTGAATAAAGTGGTAAGTTTAAGATATTTGTTTTGGAAAGCTTAAAATATATATTCAATTGATTAGTTTTTAAAATATATATTCAATGGATTAGTTGTTTTTTTTTTAAGTTAGGTTATATTATATCTTTAACCGGAACATTACAATATTTTGGTGCTAGCACTATCCACCAGCTAAAAAACAAAATCCAATATCAACATTGTAAAAATAGAAGCTTACTACAGTGGTAAGGGCTTTGACTTCTCTTCGAGAGGTCCAAGGTTCAAACTCACTTAATATGAGGGAACCAAAACCCCTCATAAAAACCTATGTAAACTCATTGAAAAAAACCTTGTAAAATAGGGTTAAAGATCTTTTGATATTTTAAAAAACAACATTTTATAAATAATAGAATAAAATCTTTTATCATAAAATAAGGTGGAAGCTTATGAAATATTTTTAAAATTTTGAAATGAGGGGTGAGATATCTTTTAACATATTCAATAGACTCGATTTTTAAGCATTAAGCATTCATGCATTGGAAATCAACATTCTTTATTCTATAAACTATAAAATATAATAAAAAATATGTTTTTTTTATAAAAATATATATAAAAAAAAAATGTTCAAGTATTTTTTTTTTTGAAAATTTTTGAAATTTTTATATTAAAACAAGATCATTTACAAGTTGGGATGAGACTCCTCCCAACTTTAGCTGACAAGAACACCTATTTACAACATTAAAAGAAGATCTGCAAAATTGTCAAAGTTAAAGTTAAAATTGTCAAAATAAGATCTTTATCAAAAAGTGTAATAAAATTTTATATTTTTTATATAAAATTAAAATATTAGTTAATTAAAAATTGAAAATCATTTATTACAAAATTTTGTAAATAAAATTGAAAAGATGTAGACTTGGAGTAACTAAAAGATTAAACTAATTTTAAAAAATTAAAATATTTTTAATCACAAAATATTATAAAAAGATTACCCTTGCTAACACCATTGGGTGTTGCCACTATAAATTGAGCCATCAAAATGATAAATGTTATAAATTTGAATTCGTTAATAATATTAGATTAAAAGATTGACTAAATACAAGAAGGAAAAAAAGTTTAAACTTGTAAATATAGTTATTGACAAAATATTTTTTTTATTTTTTTATATAAAATAGTGTGAAAGTTAAAAAAAAAAACTTTAAATTAAAAAAATTACCACTAGATATGGTAAAAAATTATAAGTTTAAACTTGTAAAAAATTGTTAACCTAAGACCTAATGAATTTAAGACAAGTGGTAGCAAATAAGAGTTGTATATCATAAGTTATGTTTTGAATCTAATTATAACTATAACTTTTTTATTTAATATCATCGATTTAAATTATTAAAAAAAATCAACTTTAAAGAAAGAGATATTACAACTCTTCAATATAATTTTTTTTTGTTAGAAAGTAATTTTTTATTTTATTTTTTGTATTTACATGGTGGAATCGGTAGATGCCATGAATTCGAACAGGCTGTTCAGTTTTTATGGCTGCCACAGTATTCTGCGTTGTCTGCCCCTCAAGCTGCCACACAGATCTTCGTGCAGTTTGCCTCTATAACCACCATACCACAATCATTTTAAACCTTTTACGCCGCTGAAAGCACCGACAAGCGTTCAATCCGACGAGGCCCAAGATTTGAACCTTGGACCTCCGCCCCCCTTATGGGGTTTGGATGAACCAATTGGTCTACACCTTGGACCTCCATCAACAACCACCTTCAAGGGGTTTGAACACAAGACCACTTAAGAAAAAACCACCATCTTTAGCTACTAGGGCAATTGCCTGTCCGTAGTAATTTTTTATTTTAACTATTTCAAATTTATAATTTATTATTTTAATTGGTTATATGGGTTGCAGGCAACCCATTTGTGTTATATTACACTGCAGAGAGGTGTTACAACAACTTAACAATTATGCATATAAAAAAATATTATAACTTATCAATTATACATGTATACAAGATTTAAACCTTGTGATCTTCTTTAAAATATTTAACCCATTAAACTTATATCATTGAACTGTTTTTAAATCTATAAAATTAAACTAAACAACACTTTTGCTTATAATAATTATATTTCATCTTAATAATTTATAATAATTTAAACATTAACATAATAATTTAAAAAGTTACCCTAGCTAATCATGATATGCAATAACAATAGGGATGGATTGCATCTTATCTATTTATTTTAACATTAATAACCAAAACAAAACCATAATCAAATCTAAAAGTTTTTTTATTCAATTATATGAAAACATTTTCTATGTGAATTTGCATGGTTATATGTATTATAAATTGTTTTTACGTATTTTTTCTTTTTTAAAGTAATACGAAGTATAACTAGTTATATAATTAAGAGCCACATTTCTTTATTTTTTTTTAATAATACAAAGTACAACGAGTAGCACAATTGGGATCATACTCTTTGGAATAGGGACCTCCTTCTGTGTGATTTGAATTCAAATCACTAAAATAAAACACCAAAAACATGTAATTAAGGCATCCTCAAAAGAACAAGACTTAAACCTATAAAAAATCAAATTTAAAAGTATTTTATTTAATTATATTATACATTTTCTATTTTTAAAGTGAATTTAAATGGTTATATGTATTATAAATCATTTTATTTTTAAAATTTATCTCTACCTGTTGGTTAAGGCGTTCCTTTGGGAGGGTGGAAACCACAGTTCAAATCTTTCAAGTCTCATATAACCGGATGGTGTATCGCACAACTGAATGTTATAGTGGCACAAAGGAGCAGGATTCGAGCCCACAACGAGGCAATAAAAAATATAATAAGTTACAGAATATATAAATACATAGGAAAATCCATAACATTATTAGATGTTTTTTTTATACATAGGGGAGTTGGTTACATCCACACTATTTTTAGTAACTACCAAATACAGGGGTTCAAACCGCAAGGATTGCTCCCAATAGAACACTATTGGATGTTGTCACTATAAATCTTAATTTGTCAAGCTAGATGAAGTCAATGGATCTTCATAAACACTTAGTTGTTACAATCCAACCTATCTCCTTTTGGGTACATTGTGGTTTGAACCTTGAACCTCCCCAAAGAAATGCCAAAGCTCTAACCACTGTCCTCAAGAAAAACCAAAATCCTAACCACTCTACTATCCTTATTAAACAAAATAACTTAAACTCTATTGTGAGAACTTACTTTAACTCTAGTAGGTCACGAGTCATGTATCCCAATTTAGGTGAGGGAGATTGATTAGTGTATTGATGGGATAGAGATTCGAAGGCCCAACAAAGGATAGCTTTCGCATTAAAAAGTAATAGAAATTGTAGATATCAAGTACTGCTTTATATGGATATGGTAGTTGATAGAGATGAAGGCTTCCCCACCAAAGAATTGAAAAAAGCATAGGGAGTTTAAGAACCAATAAATGTTTATCTCACTATCAATGTGACACATTTTAGAAAGAGATTTAAAAGAACATGAAAGGTGCTAGTTTGATTAAATTCAAGAGTGAACTTAATTAATAGCCCTAACTAGTTGGAGTAGCATTACATCCATGCTTTCTCACCCAACGCATTAAAAAGGTGTTGTGTTGTCTATGATTATTTATTTATTTATTTATTAAAAAATTTATCTATACAACCACTCATATATATCTTACGATTTGAAGGTCTTTCAAAAAGAGTCTGAAAACCTTAATTATTATACTGTGGATTTTTATTTATTTTTGAAGATTGATTTTTAATAAGTTTATATAAGAGTTAAAACTAAATGAATTAATAATATGGGTTTAAGAGATTTATTAAGAGTGAAATGAGTTTTATTTGTATTATTTTTTTAATATTATTTTGATGATATTTATGGTATTGCAATAAATTAATAAATTGTAATATTAAAAGTTATTTTATTAACTCAAATGGGGTTATGGCTTAATGGTTGAGATATATTGGAAACTTAGCTCACTTCAAGATTCAAATGTCAATGACATCAAATAGTTTAATGTGACTAATTGATGTAAAAGGGTAAGGGCAACCCCTTGGAAACCTTACTTGAAAAAAAAAAATTATTAGAACTTTATTATATTAATAAAAGTTGAACTATATTATTTGTATTTTTATGACACCTTTATCATTATACATGTATAATTGTATTTTTTCATCGTTATTTTACATTGTTTTGGTTAATTATGTTTTAATATAAAATCTAATTTTTAATAAAATTAGATATATATTAAAGAATATAAAATTAAATATTTATATTTAAATGTTCAAACCGCGGTGTGGGCGAGTGTGTGAGGGGTGGATCATGGTTGGGAGGAGACTGTCAGCCCTATGCGTTGGTCATAAGGGTTTATCATACTAACCAAATATATATATATAGGGTGGGTCATGGTTGGGAGGAGACTGTCAGCCCTGTGCGTTGGTCATAAGGGTTTATCATACTAACCATATATATATATAACCTTGTTAGGGGTAAGTATGAGCAAGGGACAAGTCTCATATTTTTCGTTTTAGATATTTATGAGAGAGTAGGGAAACAAGTATCTACAAAGCAAATGTGGGCACCAAGCAAGTGCGAAGGATTCTTATGAGGAAAGTTAGGTAACATGGAAGGAAAGTCTTAATTGAAAGTAACTCTTTTTAAAACCCTAAATGAAAGTAAGGAACCCTAGCTAGAAGTATGGATGTCTTAGTTGGGGATAAAAAGAAGAAAGAATCTATAGCAAGACATATTCAAACAACATATTTTGAAGAATATCAACAATGTTATAGGATAATTCATCCATAAGGGACTAACTACAAAATAACGAAAGCATATTGTATATACCTTGACATGTTTTGACATGGATATTTCAAAATATTTATTATAATTTACTAAGATTAAATTTAAATGAATATAATGGGATCAACACGTGGATTATGAAAACATTGTATTCTATAATGCAAATTTTATAAGACTACACTATGGCAAGAGATTGAAAAGTGAAAATGATGGAAAAATAGACAAAAAAATTGATCATGAGATAAACTTCAAGATGAAATAAGGAGATCATACTATAGTAGAAGTTGATTAGATCAAGTATTTTCCACTCCCAAAAAGTGCTAAAAAAATCCTCTTGCCATAATCATGTGGTAATGTCCATAACAATTCACTCACATAAACTATTAGACTAAACAAACAATGATACACACGATGAGGAAGTACAATGTATAAGTTCAAATTAAAAAATAATTAAAGATATGAAGAAAGATGTGGATGCAACTTTTAGAAGAAAGGAGGTGAAAGAGATCAAGTTTAATAAAGATAAAATGGTCTTAATTTTTCTCAAATAGTATAAAATCCTCTCCTTGCAACAAAAATGAAAGTAATGTAGAGTTTATCCCTTGCACTTTGGGGTTTTCAAGGGAACATATGAGGCTAACCCTTGCATTTTAGATTATCTAAGGCAACATAAACCCATAGATGGTAAGTTTTATTATGAATAGTTTGGAAAGATCGAAGAGGTTGATGAAGATAATATTGGAGGGAATGGAAAAAGGAAAGAAAACCCCTTAAAGTAAGAAAAAAGGAAAGAGAACCTCGCATTGGTATCGATATGGAAAAACAAAACAAATATCATAAGTATTAACAAGAAAGAGGGTTAATCCCATAAATGAAAATAATAAGTGATGATGAAATTATATCTTGGAATACTAGGGCTATGAATAAGGCCTTAGAAAAAAGAATTATTAGGAAAATAATAAAAAAATTTAGACCTAAGCCTATTTTAATACATAAGGAATGCAAGGATGCATTCAAAAAGATTTTGAACATAGGGTATTGTCTAGAAATTTCTTAAAACCTTTGATAAAATTTGATCTAATATGTTAAAGGTGGTTTAGCCTAGATGCATTTTTTAAAGGAAAATTCTCTTTCAATCCATGCAATCTTTTGATCCTTACCTTTATACAATTTTTAGTAATGCCAAATAACCCTCTATATTTTATCAATATTTTTAAATAATTTATTTTTTCTCTAGAGAGGTGATAGACAAATCCACCATAAGTATGATAAATTTTCATTAACCATCATACAATAAACATTAGAGCAATTTTTATGACCATCAAACCCTTCATGACACTAGCAAGTAATTATTTCGTATTTATAAAAAACAAAAGCTTTTTTTAAATCTATCTTAAACATTTTTAAGAGGCTTGTCTAGTAATCCTTCAACTTGTCCATCATAATAGCATTGAACCTATTTCAACAATCTCATTGTCATAGCTGACCCTATTCTTTTCTTCTTCTCTCCCACATATGTCTTCTAATTCACATCCACATTCTTCAATTCCTTACTGACTCGTCTCTCCTCATGGTTGATGGAAATTTATGCATGCAAGCATGCTAGCCTTTATTTTTCTTAGACACTTATGGTTGCAATACTTCAAACCCATCTTAGGTCTATAATCATATTTAATACATCAAATGTATATATATCCTTTTTTCAACAAATAACAATAATTCAAACAATATAAAAAATGAACTTATATGAATCTTATATTAATATCTATAAGAGATTGTCCAAGCATCCCTTCTCTTGCAACATGAAAGTGAAAGCACCATTTGCACCACTAGAGTCTGTCAAACAAAATAGCCATTTAATATGCCAAACATAAATACAACAAGAGTTAAGAGACAATACAATGATACCACTTGATAGAGAAGTTGGATATGTATAATCATTAATTACCCTTAAGAACATTATTAATGTTTATCATAGTTATTAAAATAAAAGTAATATTCAATTAAGGAAGCTCACATTCTTCACACTTTTTCTTTTTCTTTGATTTATTACTAATATGAAGTGACTACAATGCTTACAAGTATCACTATATTAGTTGTCCAATTGCTTATTTTATTAATTAATTAGGATTAAAATGGACCTGACCATATTACATGAGGACCACATTATCACATTACAACAACTTGGCAATTATGTATGTATTGCTTAACAAGATTTAAATCTAGGTATCTTCCTTAAAAGTTGAGGAATTTAACTAATTGAGCTCATTCTACTTGGCCACTAAGATGACCATATCTGCAAGTCATACAATCATTTGATTCATCTCTATAAACATACCTATATGAACGCCTATTGAATTGAATTCTAGAAGGATGACAATATCTAGAATAATATATTATTTTCTCAAAGGTTACAACCTTCATTATTCACAACATTGATTAAAATGATTGAGTTGCCCTTGATACTAAAATACAATCAACGATATTCTTTTGGCTATCTTAAAATTAGGTCAAAAATTTATATCTTTTGCAAAGTTGTATGTTCTTTCTGTACAGGACTTTGAAAATGTTAATATAATTTGACCTTTATAATTGCAAAAACATTTATCTATGCTTGACATCTTAGAATTTCTTCAAAAGTCTTATCAAAGTTTAATTTAATCATCCTAAGTTATAATATTTATTATTCACAATATTGGTTATAATCATTGATTTGCCCTTGATACTAAAATGAAATCAATCATATTCTTTTATTATCTTAACATTAGATAGAAAAGTTATATTTTTGAAAAGTTGTATGTTATTTCTTCATAATACTTCAAATAGGTTAGTAGAATTTAATCTTTATTTATTGCAAAAACATTTACCTATGTAGAATTTTCTCAAAATTTTTATCAAAGTTTAATTTAATCATCCCAATTTTGAATTTATTATGTTTACAAGTTATATTATTTATTACAATTATTATATCATACCCAAGGCCCACTCAGGAAGGTTTGTTTCACTATAAATTACAAGCTATTTATGTTGAATTTATCATGTTTTTATATTATTAATTATAATTATTATATGATGCCCAATACCACTTAGAAGGTTTGTTACATTATTAATTTGTTAGGATCCTCAATCCTAACATTATTATTTAGTATTAGTTAGTATTATTAATCATTTAATTATTATATTATTAACTCATAAAGTGAACCATCACAACCCTTCATAACATGAACCATCACGTCTCTTCACCAACGTAGCTTTAGGATAGATATATATATTAGGTTGGTCATCCATATCAAATCATCCAAGAAGAAGAATAATAATCATAGATTCTAAGGAGGGAGCCCCCTATAGTGGCAAAGCGATTACAAGGGAGCCCCCTTTGAGTGGCCTGCGATTACATTTACATTAATTTGTTAATAATTTTATAGTAAGACCTTGGGGTCTTACCATTTGGTATCAAAGCCATGTGGGACCCAACCATGTGGGATTTGCTCAAGGAACTTCATCAAATCACTTCCGTACGTGAGTATCAAACTCGGTTTGAGGATATCACCAAACACAACACAAGATTGGATGAATCAATTCTCATCAATGGCTTCATTAGGGGATTAAAAGAGGAAATTAGAATGGAGGTGACAAGGTTCAATCCCTATACAATGATGCAGACCTATGGATTGGCAAAATTAGTTGAAGATAAAATCAATGCACAACAACGATTAGGGAAACCACTTATGGAAAAATTGTCGACCACTTACATCGCTCCCAAACCTATGCATAATGGAAGGGCACAAAGCACTTACACAACCCCCAAATCTAACCAAACTTTATGAATTAAACATCTTAGCTTTGAGGAGATGAAGGAACAACGAGCAAAAGGACTCTGTGATAATTGTGATGAACAATTTGGACCCCACCATAAATGTGCTACACTAACATTGTATTTATTGAAGGAAGTTGATCCCTGTCTCTCCATAGAGCAAGCAGATGAGGTAGTTGTGTCCGAAGCGACCAATGCACCTACTCACCGCAATGAAGATAATGAGGTCGATGTGCAAGAAGTGATTGATGTACCAAGCAAGGATGAGGTAGACATACCCAAAGTGATAAATTCTAGCCAAACATGCACTCTACAAGACCTAAACATACCTTCCTCATCAATAGTGAGTTCTTGCCAAATGACCAAACCTATTCGGAACCAACGTAGAGTGACCACACACTCCTCCGTTGGCTCTACCAAGGAACCAAAAAATGATATGAAATCATTACCATCACTTTTGATGCATCATTATGAAGTGTTTGAGGAACCCCAAGGGTTGCCCTTCCATCGTCATCATGATTTTTCTAAGGAAGATTCTACTATTGTTCTTGGCAACCCCCCGCTAATGCTTCATCCTTCTCGATATCCCTTCCTACGAAAGGATGCCATTAAAATAGTCCAATAACTTACGTAAATCCTTCTGGAAAACAAAATATAAAGCTCCTCACCTTGAGCTTTGAGGACAAAGCTCTTTTTAAGGAGGGTGGCATGTTAGGATCCTCAATCCTAACATTATTATTTAGTATTAGTTAGTATTATTAATTATTTAATTATTATATTATTAACTCATAAAGTGAACCATCACAACCCTTCATAACATGAACCATCACGTCTCTTCACCAACGTAGCTTTAGGGTAGATATATATATTAGGTTGGTCATCCATATCAAATCATCCAAGAAGAAGAAGAATAATCATAGATTCTAAGGAGGGAGCCCCCTATAGTGGCAAAACGATTACAAGGGAGCCCCCTTTGAGTGGTTTGCGATTACATTTACATTAATTTGTTAATAATTTTATAGTAAGACCTTGGGGTCTTACCATAATTAGAATTTATTTATGTAATTTGGTTTTGTTGCAAATTAAAGCTATAATATATAAAAAATAAAAAATAATATTTATAAACTTCAACCATCATTGACTTGAAAAAAGAGCAATTATAATTTGTTTAAGTTATATAGTGTAATTTTAATGAAAATTACATTGTATAACCAAGGCAAGCTTTCGGGTCAAAGGTATGTGACTTCATTGTCTTTTTTAATGATAGAAAATGTTGGAAACTATTTTTTTTTCTAGGGATTTTGCAGGAAGAAGAAATTGCATTAAAATATTTGATAGACATCCTAAAGTGGATGGTTATTCCTAACAAGGATAGGCTAGATAGATTGATGTGGGGGGCTGAGAAGGATGATTGCTTTTCTGTTAAGTCAGCCTACTTGTTGCTAGATGTTCCCTTTGATCCCTGGTTTTCCATTAGTAATGTCTGGTTGAAGGATCTTACCCCCAAAGTTAATATTTGCTTTTGGTTGGCGGCTCAAGGGAAGTGCATCACATTGGATAATTTGCAAAAAAGGGGATTGATTATCCTGAATAGATGCTACCTGTGTGGTAGTGCTGAAGAATCACTTGTGCACCTATTGTCTAGCTATCCCTTCTCTCAATCTATCTTCTCCCAGTTTGTGAGGACTGTTAGTGTGGTTTGGGTTTTCCCAAAGTTGTTATCTAACTTGATCGTTCAAAGGAGGTCTCCCTTTCTGTCTTTGCATCTTTGAGTTTTTTGATCTTTTGGTTTACCTCATGTTTGGTGGTGTATTTGGAAGGAGAGAAATTCTAAAGCCTTTAAAAATATCTCTCATCCAACTGACTTCATGGTACTTCTTATTGTTGTTGCCATTGTTGAGAATGTGGGTGCAATTTCTTTAGATAAGGTCACTTCCGTTGGGGAGTTGGTGATGGATTCAGCTATTGAATTTAGAGATTATTCTCTCGAGTATCAACCTGAAGCTCTTGCTAGACATACTACTATTTATGAACCTCCTCCTCTTGGCTAATTGAAGCTAAATTTCAATGGACCTTCTAAAGGGAATCTCGGACCAGGCGATGCGAGGGGATTGGTTAGAGACTCTAACAAGAGGATTTTATTGGCTTTTGCTAAAAAATTATATCTTCAAACCAGTCATTTTGTAGAGGTACGAGCTCTCTTTTAATGGGTTTGTCAACTAGAAATTTTGAATGGTACGAAGGTAATTATTGAGGGATATTCCCTCAATATATTTAATATTCTAAAAGGTGTTCAAGTCCCTTCTTGGACGATCACAAACAAAAATTTTGAAACCCAAATATGGATTTTGACCCTAGAAGCGGTTGAGATTAAGCATGTTTACAGAGAGGAAAATAGATCAACAATTTTTTTAGCAAACTTGGGACTTTTGTAGGAAATATGCACAATTTGGTAGGAGGATTTTCCAAATGGATTAAATCAAATAGGCAATAAAATCTTGAGGAGATAATTTGTGTTTTCAAATGGCTATGATCTACGATAGTAGGGATCCCCTGGGAAAATTTGTTGTTTGTCCTGCTTAGCTATTATGTAGCTTTTTTGTTGTTTATTTTATGGATTCTTTTTGGTTTTATATGTTGATATATTTATTTCTTGTTTCCAGTTGGTTGGTTGATCCACTCTTGTAAAAGGTTTGGGGCACCTTTCAAAACCCCTTCGTCCATCTTATCAAAAAAAATAATGAAAATACAATTTTTTTTGCTTGATAATAAGAGGTCATACTCGGGTCCCCCACCATTGATAAATTACATCTCTCTTCTTTAGAGCTTGAGATTTTACAAATAGATACACTTATCATCTCAATTGAGATGCTATAGCTAGAAACCTACATTATTTTACATATATGTCTGAATTCTTGATTTTCATTTTCTAGATCTTTTCAAATCTCTGTATGAATACAATTTCTCCATAATTTAGCATCTTTCTTGATATTTTTCTATAGCAACCTTCACAATGCCAAAACTTCACCTCTACTATCTATGCCTTGCATCTTATTAGAGTAATATTTCTAAAACATCGCACTATCATAGTCCGCTTTACCAAATTTGGATTGCTAGTTTCCAACCTAAAACACAAGTGCAACCACAAAAATTATAATAAATAGTCTAAATGAAAACACATTATTGTTACAAAAAAAATAGATATTACCAATGGAAAACATTAAAGTAAATCTTAATCATTAATTGATTTAGGCAATCAACATTTTTTATTAGCTTCAACTAAACTTTCTACTTCCTCTAACCATGGAAAGGAGAATTTAACTTCATGATCCTTAATCAAAACCCCTCTATTGGCTAGCTTATCTGCACATTTTTTTCCTTCCCTTAATATATGTGTAAACATGATTTCTTCAAACTCTTTGGCAAGATCTTGAATTTTCATAATTATCTCTTATATGTTCCATGGAGTCTTTTCTTTCCTCAAAATTGCATTTATTACTATGAGAGAATCACCTTCCATCCATACTCTATTCCATTTCATTTGTTTACATATTTTTAACCCTTCTAAATCTACCCAAGCTTCAGCTTCATTATTTGTCTTAAATCCACTATTGAAAGCATAATGAGACAAAATCTCTCCACTATTATTTCTAATTATTCCTCCTCCTACTGGTTCTGGATTTCCTTTAGATGCTCCATCAAAATTCAATTTAACCCACTCCACATCTGCTGGTTTCCACTTTATATTCTTTACCTTATTTTTTCTTCTTTTGTACCCAACATCATAATTCCATTTAATGACTTGATTCCATCTATCAAGACTCTCTGCTTCCAAATTAGGGATTGGGTGAGTTGATAGGGTTGGTTTAGACTCCTCTATGGCTAAACATATCTTCTTTTTCATTATCTCTAAAATGCTTTCATTTCCCTCAAATATTCTTCTATTCCTTTCTAGACATATAGTCTAAAGTATTATATCTTTTGATATATCCCATACAGTATGTAAAGCCTCACTTTTATATGTGCTCTGCTATTTCTTTAACCAATCTTCAATTTTGCTATTCATCACCATGCATTTACCAAACATATTAAGAATCCATTGCCATAGATTCCATACTATTGAGCAATGTCCCAAGAGATGGTCAATACTCTCCTCCTCCTTATTACAAAAAACACATTGAGAGGGGTCATGAAACCCCTTTTCATAAGGTTATCTGAGGATAAAAATATTCTATGACCTACTAGCCAAACAAATATTTTAACTTTAGAAATGCCTGGGCTATCCCAAATATCTCTCCATATTCTAGTGACATTATTATTATGTTGGTGTTGAACATTATATCCACTTCTTGTTGTGTATTCTCATGAGTTATTCAACTCCCAAATCAATTTATCGTTGGTACCCCTCGTAATAATCATAGTTGTTATATTTCTACTCAATTTCCTCCTAGCATCAATTTCTTGTATACTTGTAAAAATATATTATTTCCATTTGTATCTTCCTTCTCGATCCTTGTACAAAAAATTTGAAACTCTATCACCATATTTATCTTGAAGAAATCACATCCAATGTTTCAAAACTAGATCTAAATTGAGTGGTTTTTTATCACGCCAAGTATCCATCCAAATAGAATTTTTTTCTCCAGTTCCCACCACCCATATTAAACCTTTAATCATATGATCAATATATTTTTTTAAACCATTCTAAAGAGCAGAGCCATTTGGAAGGGAGAATGTAGTAAATATTAAACTTGGGCCATTGGTATCAACATGCTTACTTAGAAGAATTCTTGCCCATTGTCTTTGAATCTCTTTGTACAATCTCTAGATAAATTTTCCCCTAAGAGCTAAGTTTGCATCTGTAAGAGCTCTTAAACCAAGATCTCCCCTAGTTTTATCATCACACAACTTGCTCCATTTCACCAAAGGAAATTTCCTTTTATCATGTAAACTTGACCATAAAAAGGATCACATAATAAAGATTAATTTTTTTCAACTGATTTTGACATAGAATACAATGCCATATAATATGTTGGAATGACTTGTAAGACTGACTTAATTAACTTCACTCTTCCTGCTAATGATAACCATCTACCTTTCCAAGCCATAATTTTATTTTAAAATTTATTAAAAATTGGATTCCATAAATCTATCCTCATTCTCCCCTCAAATAAAGGCATCCCTAGATAAGTTGTTGACAAATTTACCTCCTCCATTTGAAGAAACCTACAAATTCTTGCTTTGATATTAGCAAGAGTGTTAAGGAAGTAAATTTTGGATTTAGTCCTATTAATTTTTTGCCTTGAAGCTCTCTCATACTCTTTTAAAAAGTTATTCAAAGCTTTGGCCTCAATTATCCTTGCCCTCCCAAAAAGGGTCGTATCATCTACAAACTGTTGATGGGTTATGTTATCGATGTTATTATTAACCTTAAGTCCACTTATAAACCCATCTTTGTAAGCCTTCTTTAAGTTTCTACTCAAAACTTATGCCATAATAATGAATAAATAAGGAGATAGAGGATCTCCTGTCTAAGGCCTCTCTTGGCTTTAAAATATTCTATCACTAACCCATTGACCAACACTGAATAAGAAATTGTAGAGACACAAGCTTTAATCCATCTAACCCATTTACTCCCAAAACCAAACTTATATAAAACTGTCAAAATAAAATCTCATTTAATCCTATCATAGGCTTTACTCATATCAAGTTTTAAGATCATAGCTTTATCTTTTCTTGAAGCTATTGAATGTATAACTTTGTGAGCTACTATAATCCCATCCAGAATTTGTCTCCATTTCACAAATCCTCCTTGCTCTTGTGAAATGATTTTGTCTAACAATGGCCTTAATATATTTGCCATCACTTTTAAAATTATCGTATAAGCCATATTACATAGGCTTATGGGTCTAAAAGAATCAAACAATTCAACATTTTTTGGAATTAGGGTAAGAAAAGTTGCATTTATTTTATAAGGAATGTATTATTTTACCCTAGACTGTTCCACTACCACCAATAAAGAATCCTTCACTATATCTCAATTATGTTGGTAAAAATCTGCAAAGAGCCCATCTGGACATGGGGATTTATCCTTATTAAAAGAGAAAATAGCTAAATGAACTTCTTCTAGAGTAATAGGCTCCATCATTTTCCTACTGTCTTCATTTATTATAACTAAAAGAACATCTTGAAGAAGTTTATCATTAAGAACTTCGATCTCTTCTGAACCTAGAATACTATGATAAAACGAATTTACCTCTCTCATAATTTCACTCTGATCTTCAATCCAAACCCCTGTTATTTATTTAATTCTACTAATTCTAAAATATGATCTATGTACTATATCCATCCTATGAAAAAACTTTAAATTTTTATCTCATTTTAACCAAGTTTATCTTGATTTTAATCTCCAAAATTTCTCTTACTCAAAATATTATGATATTCACTAAGCAACTACCTTTCCTCCGAGCTTGTATTATTTTCATCACCTTTTTGGAATTTTGAAATTTTATCTTTTAGTTCTTCTTTCTTATCAAAAATATTTCCAAAGATGTTATTTTCCATTCTTTTAATCTAGATGTCATAGCTTTAATTTAGTTTGGAAAAGCATACAACCTACCATTACCTAAAGAAATTTATGTTTACCTATCATATCAACAAATTGAGTATGGTCTTCCCACATCTACTCATATTTAAATTATGATATTTTTTGAATTCACTTACCACCATTTTAACTCTTATTGGCCAGTGATATGAACCAATCCTTGTTAAGGTATTAATTTTAGCACAAGTTCCTTCATCTAGCCAATGATCTGAGAGAATACATCTATCTAATTTTTTGCTATTAGGTTTTGGTCTCTCATGTTGTTAGTCCAAGTATAGTTATCTTCTTCAAACTCAACTTCCCATATATTGTTGTTTTGAATAAAAGTTGAGAAATATTTCATACTTTGGGTCAATTTCCTAATTCCCCCAAAATTTTCATTTAGCTTGGTTATGGCATTAAAATCTCTAATGATCATGAATCGGGTTTCTTGGTCTTTACTTCTCATAAAGGCTTCAATCCCACTCCAAAATTCTAATCTACCTAACTGAGTTTTAGGTCCATAGACATTGATAAGGATGAAGCGAATATTTGCAAAGTAGTAAGTGACTAAAGAGGCTATCCAATACCTAGATTTATGAATGGTTACATAAGAAGTTCTAGAAGGATTCCAACAAGTTAGAATTCCTCCTACTGCTTTTTCAGAAATCATAACATCCCATTCACATCTTGCCCAAACTGCTTTCATAGTTTTTGAAACTTCTTTTGTCATTTTAGTTTCTTGGATATAGAGAATATCAGGTTTATTACTTAAACATAGGTCCCTAATACACCTATGATTTGAGGGGGCATTAGCACCCCTTATATTCCATGAGATGATAATCGTGTCTCATTAGGGGCTTTTGGACCCTCTTACATATTACCAATATCATTTTGTTTTTTGGTAAAGATAAGTTCAACCAACTTAGTTTGTGTTCCTTTCTCTATGTTAGCTCTTGCTTCCCTAAATATTACTTGATAATTTGAGGGTTTTCCTCTTTTTACCTTGCTTATATCAGGATTAGGTCTAATTATTCTATTCCTCAATATTCTTTCACAATTTTATTTTTCAACATACTTATCCTATCCTAGCTCTATTATAGAAGTTTTTGACTTATCTTGCTCATTTTTTGGTATTTCCTTATTAATGACAGAGGTATTAACTTCTAAAACTGCATTTTCTTTACCAATTATTTTCTCCTGAATGGTGCATGGTACTTCAAGAGAGTCTTCAAAATATTATGAGGCATATTCCTTAGGTTCATCAAGAATGTTCTTCCTTAAATTAGGATCATACTGAATAGACAGTTCCTTGCTAATATGTTGAAAATGTTGTATTGTGTCCTCTAAGTTTTGATCTACTTTTTCTTCATAGGCTAAAGCCTCAAAAAAATTAGAATTTCTTCCAGTATCATTCGTTATTGGTCCCCACTGTTCATTTTCTTTTATTTTTCTAGATATTTTTTGGAAGTTGAAAACCATATTTATCCATAATCATTTGTAAATTTCTCTTATAATTTTCTACAAATGATTCTATTGGGCTCTTCTTAGGGCATGATATCTCAATATATCCCACCTCATGACATATTCTACATCTAAAAGATATGTTTTCATAATCTATAGTTTGGGTCCACATCTTATCTCCATACTTAAGAATGATTGATTCTAGTAAAGCTTTACTTATATCAATCATGACCAATATTCGATCATAAATAGCCAAAAATCCATTTTTTGTTGTATCTGAAATCTCAAGGAATTATCTTAGAGTGTTGCCTATTGCCTTGATGGTGTCTATTTCTCAAAATTTAATGGGTAACCCAAACATCCTAATCCAAACTGGTACTAGGGATAGATTTACATTTTCAGGTGAAAAGCCTTCATATCAGCGGGTAAGGAAGAGCCCTGCTCTTCCCATAAACCAAGGACCCCCTTTTAGGATTCTTTCTCTTTATTTCCTAGAACAAAAAAATTCTAGGAAGAAGCCTTTGGTAAGAAATGATAGAATCACTCCTGGAGACTTCTAACTCCTATCCATACATTTTCTCAAGACTGAAGCCCCTGGCCAATACCCATTAAATTTACCAAAAACTACCCTATCTTGGAGCAATGAGGATCTCTCTGAGGTGCACTCACTAACCTCTATCATTAGGTATGATTCTAAGGATTTAACTATAAATCGATCCATGGAAAGGAAACTAAAACTCAAAATATAATGAATTTTATGTAAAAGTCCTATAGCAAATATAATATTTGGTAAAAACTTTATAAATTTTTCATGCACAATTTCTAAGATAAAGAAAGGGAAAAAAGAACTTAGTTAAAAAATTATTTGTCCAAATAGAATTTCTTACCTCATTGAAGTCCTAGTCCCTCATTGCTCTTCCCATTGTTTGAACCCTAGTTGGCAAATATTTGCATTTTTGTTTTTTGCAACTTGAAAAATTGTCACTACCCTTGTTCCGAATTTTTGACTTCACAAGGTCATATCTCCCTCAATATTGCTCAGATTTTTGTATATAGCCACATATTTTAAAGATATTCAAATTTTGCACAAATTGGTCCAAGAATCAATTGAATCGGATAACTCTTCGCGAAGATATAACTCTTAAAAGATGAGATATTTTTCAGGAAAAAACCCCAATCCTTCGCACTTTGCAATTTTGTTTTTCACGACTTGAAAAATCACCACTACAATAAAAATATAAATTATATCTCATATAAAAATTATTAAAATAATATATATAAATAACATTAAAAAGATAATAATTAAAAAATATTAATTTTAAGTTAATAACTCTCTTTTAAATTTCATAATTCTAGCCTAAACAAAAGTTATTTCATACATGTAAAAATAATTTACTAAGATGCACCCTATTGAATATTACACTACATATTGAATATTAAATAATTTAAAATAATTGTTGACATTGACTTCTTTACCTTTATTATTTATGAAAATTTTAATGTAATATATTTTTGTTATAAGATCAAAAATAACCAAAATTATTTGAAAATGTTTGAACCTTGGTCTTCATATTAGAAGTTTAAATTGTAACTATTTGAATTCATGTTATTTAGAATAATTGTATCTAATAAAATCTTATAAACATAATCAAGTTGAAATCCACCAAAGTTATTATAAACACATTTTTTATTACATAGGAGAGTTGGTTACAACCACTATTTTTAGTAACTAGCAAGTGCAAGGTTCAAACCACAAGGACTACTCCCAACAAACCTATCCATCTTGTTCTTGTTGATTTGGCGTGAGATGGGGACCACAGTCTCTCAAGGTTCGTACCGCCATCAATCTGATGCGCACTCAAAGGATTCGAAGCAGACTACTACCTTTGCAAAGGGTTGGCTTCCCTCCAATATTTGAACCTAGGTCTTTTTTTGGTAAGTTCCCAACCACACCTGCATTTACCAATTCACCTAGTCCTTGAGATATTATAAACACACTTTTACTAAGAAAACTTCATAATATGTGACAAGGATTTTCCCTCTGTGCTAAATCGATTGTGAGAGCTTTATAGGGGGGAAGCCTGGAAACTTTTAATTCGTCACTACCTCTCCACGGGGTTTACTTTTGGTAAGAAGGTGTGGCAAGGGCTTGATTTGCAAACCATTCTTACAACCCATATTCCAATAAATATTTTTGGGTCCTTTGTTATGCAAAGCATTTGGAAGGCCTGGGAGGCCATTAAACCCTGGATTTCTTGGAAAGGTCACAAGGGGAAGTTGGGAGCTTCAATACCTTTGCTTAATGTCTGGTGGTCTTCGACCATCACTTTTCAGGGGACTCCCCTTGCTCAAGTCCAGTGGATACATGCTCAAAATTTTTATAAACGAGGTATTGCTCGGTTATCTGATTTCATTGGTTTTCATTCAAGGTCTTGGATACCTTGGGAATTTTTAGGAATTTTTTTGGTTTATCTTCAGCTGATAAGACTACTTATGAGGTTGTTATTGATTCCACTCTTTTATCTGTTTGGGGTAAAGTTTTTCGATATTATCAGAAACCTTGGTGGACTGATTGGTCTTGGCCCAAAGATGTTTCTCTCACTAAGTATAAACCTCATTTGGGATACTTTTAGCTTTCCCCTGTTGTGACTATGGCTGAGAAGATTAATTCTAGGTGGGATGTAATATCTCTTCAGTCCAGATGGAGTCTCAAATTTAATACACTATGGGCAAAGTATCTTGAACCTAAGCAAGCCTTTTTTGCTTGGAGTTTATTGTTTCAAGGGCTTCCTATTGGTCAACGACTTAGATATTTGGGTGTGAATGATATTTCCTGCAGATCTTGTGGAGCAGAGGAGGATGTGCATCATCTGTTTTGGTCTTGTGTGAGAGCTCAAGAGGCTTGGTAGTGGATTTTCTCTTTTTTCAGACCATATATGACAGGTCCCTGTTCTTGGGTGAATATTTTGTTAGGGGATCCACTTGAGTTTTCTGAGAAGCTTGTTCCTGTGTGGCATATATTTAGAGTGGGGATTCTTTTTCATTTGTGGAAAACTTGCAACAGAGTGATTTTTAGCCAGCAGGAGCCTTCTTCTACTTTTTCTCTTGCTGATAAGTATCAGGTTTTCTATGATTGTTGGCTACAGATTTTAGTACAAGCAAAAAAAAGTGAATATAGAGCTTCATCACTTATGGGACCTTATTGATCATTGGGTAATGCTCCTTGTACAATGAATCTTGTTCCTCCAGCCCCTACACAACAATGATGCATAGTCTATTAGTTGCTTTTTTATGCAGTTCTCTGTTTGATTTTCTTGTGAACTTCTGTAAGTTATTTTGGTAGCTCTGCTAGCTATTTAGCATACAGTTAATGTGTTGGTTGTGTGCTCAGGATATGCTAATTCCACCCACCTTTTTTGTATGATTAAGCCATTTTATTTTTATTTTTTTAAAGCAAAAAACCCCTTGCAGGGCCGCTTTGGTCTAAGAGACCACGAACAGGGGGTTCTACACCGTCAAAGTCACCCGGGAGTCGCACCCGACCCTGCCCGCACCAACATTATCAATTGGATTTTGGATACCCAATTCAAATTTTTGGTAGGGTGGAGATTTGAACCTAAGATCTCCCTTAGAGGATTGCCCTCTCCTCTCCAACTCACCTACAACACCTGGGTTTAAGCCATTTTAATATAAGGTTTTTTTCATCCAAAAAAACTTCATAATATATCAAGTGGCATGAGTTTAGCTATCAAGAGGAAACCTAGGTTCAATTCTTTTTTCTCTTTGAGTAAATACTTCTTATAAACATCCAACATTGAGATTGAACCTGGGTCACATCACCGATAATGCAAGTGGCGTCCTTGTCGATAGACCACACTCACGTGGTCTAGGTTCAATTCTTACAAAATAATACTTGAACTAGCTTAGATATATAAAATATATATCTATAAACGCGAGAGTTATCAATCTCGAGGCACCTATCTATCACACCCCCAAGAAATGAGATAGGCACCTCGAAATTGATAACTCTCGATGTTTATAAATATATATATTTTATATATCGAAACTAGTATTAAAAATTTTGGGCACCATTTTAGTTTAAATAGTTTAAATATTTTTTAAATATTTTAAATCCACCATAACCCGATAGATAATTGTCTTAATGTCGACTTTTTTAATAAAATATTAATATTGTTTACTTGGCTGACCTTCTTTGCTGCCATTGTAGAAAGCCTATCAACGTAATAATTGCCAAGTTGTAAATATTATAATATGGATGTGTCTCTTTTAATGCCATACAACCAATTAAAAAAAAACCTTTTTGATATAACATTGACATACTTGTATTATCTCATAGAATTAATTCTAAAAATAAAACTATTATTATTATTTTAATAATATTAATAAAAATAATATTATTAATTAAAAAAAATATTATTAAAAAGTATTTAAAATATTTTTAAATTTAAAATAAATAAAAAATATAAATAAATAAATAAAATAAAAAAGAAATAATAAAAAATACTCTAAATATCAAACGGCATTAGTTTGAACATTACACATCTTAAATATTAATGAATTTAAAATAATTGTTGACATTGGCTTCTTTACCTTTATTATTTATGAAATGGCATTAGTTTGAACATTAGATTGCATTTTAAATAGTAATGAATTTAAAATAATTGTTAGCATTGACTTCTTTATCTTTATTATTTATTAAATTTTTAATGTAATATATTTTTGTTATAAGATCAAAGATAACCAAAATTATTTGAAAATATTTGAACCTTGATCTTCATATTAGAAGTTTAAATTGTAACTATTTGAATTCATGTTATTTAGAATAATTGTATCTAATGAAATCTTATAAACATAACCCATGTTGAAGTCCACCAAAGTTATTATAAACACACTTTTACTAAGAAAACTTCATAATATATCAAGTGGCATCATCAGTTTACCGAGAGGAAATCTAGGTTCAATTCTTACTAAACAATACTTGAATAATTGCCAAGTTGTTGTAAAAATTATAATATGAATGTCTCATTTCAACGTCATACAACCAATTAAAAAAAAAAACTTCTTGATATAACATTGACATACTTGTATTATCTCAAATAATTAATTTTAGAAATAAAATTGTTATTATTTTTAATTAATAATATTAATTAAAAAATATTATTAAAGTGTATTTAAAACATTTTTTAAATAAAAATAAAAATAAATAAATAAAATTAAAAAGAAATTAAAAAAATTACTCTAAATATCAAATGACATTAGTTTAATTGGTTTGATTCCTCAACTTTCAAAGAGGAGACTTGAGATTTGAATTTGGTTGAGACATATATAATTGCCAATTTGATGTAATATCATTATGTAGTCATGATGTAGTATAGCTCGGACCTATTTAGATTTTATATAGCATATTTTCATCAAACAACATTAGGTTATATTCTAACTTAATAAATTTTAGACTTTCAATCAAATGGCATTAGCTCATTTGGTTATATTCCTTGTCTTTTATTGAAAAAACCTAAGTTCAAATCTTGCCAAATATTACATGCATAATTACCAAGTTGCTAATAATTTTGTTATGGGTAACAATGCAATACTAGTGGTCTCTAAGGATGGTACCCTGGTTAGGGCTATGGCCTTTTTTTTTGGGAGGTCTAAGAAGGTTTAAGATTCAAACCATAGCATATTCAAGAAGGAAATAGGTTGGATGGTAGTTGTCAGGTGTTTTTCGGATAACTACCCTAGTTTAATACCTTGAAAGATTGAAGTTCTATTGACTTCGCTTTACCCATAAAGTTTATAGAGGCAACATCCAATGGTATTAAACAATGTGATGTGCTTTACCCATAGGTTTTATAGAGGCAACATCCAATGGTGTTAACAATGTAATATTAGTGGGACTTGTTTCAATCCCATATTACCAATTAAAAAAAAAATCCTAAAAAAACCTTAAGCAACATCCAATGGTGTTAAACAATGTAATATAAGCAGGACTTGTTTCAATATCATATTACGGATTAAAAAGATCTTAAACTTTTATGGAGGAGACTAAGATTTAATACAATTTATGGTCATGATCACGATACCATTAGGTCTTGTTTCAATCCCATATAATCAAAAATATATAACTTTTTTTTTTTTTTTTTGAGTAATACTTCTTATACACATCCACTATGGGGATTGAATCTGGGTCACATCACCAATAATGCAAGTGGCGCCCTTGCTGGTAGACCACACTTTAAATAAATTTGATATTCAAAAAAATAAAAATAAAAAATTAAATAACATTAGTTTAATATATTAAATGCAAATTTAAAAAATAATAATAATTTATTTCGAAAGAAAAGATTAAACTTCAAACCTATAGAATTGTCAAGCTATTACAATATCATCAATATCAATATAATCATAATACAATACAAAAAAATCAAAGTTCAAACTTAACTAAATAATACATATATACTTGTCAAATTATTGAATAAGAGTTTCTAAAATTAATTTGACAATTATATATGTATTATTTAGTTAATTTTGAACCTTGATTTTTTTTATATTGTAGTTTTGTGGCATGGCTAAACAGTTTTGCGATATTTTCTACTCTTTTCTTTTTTCCTCTTTCACTAGATCTTGGAAGCTTTCTCTGCTTGGTTTTTTTCAGCTGGATCAATGCCCCAAACCCTGGGATATTTGTAGACTCATCCTTCTCAAGTACATTTGAAAGTACAAATGCAAAAAAGTGTTTATTGGATCTGCTCCTCCATGGGATATAGTTTTGGCAGACTTGACTTTGATATTTTGTTACATGTGAGACACATTCATTCCCAAGTCTATGTACCTTCCATCATGCCTCGAGATGTTATTGACAGACTTCATCAACTTTCTCATATGATTCAAGATCTTCAGAAAGTCCAACATGAAACTAAGAAGAAGACAGTTAACAATGATAAGCAGGTTCAGGGTTTGATTACTTCTTTTTCTTCTTTGAAGACTTCAGAAGATATCACAGAAGACATGCCTAGAATTTTTCATATAACAAACTCTCCCAAAATGAATGTTGATATCTGATGTATTGCAGCAAGATATAGCTATAGGCTTTTTGTTGATATTAGCTTCTATTCTTATGTATATTCAATTATGGATGCTTTACTCCTGATCCACCTCATTTTGTTTTTTAGTTGGTGGACAATGCTAACACCAAAATATTGTAATGTTTCGGTTAATGATATAATATAATCTAGCTTTTTTTCAAAAAAAAAAAAATTGTCAAATTATTATAATATCGCTATCAATATGTAATCATAATAATATTAGAATAAATCTATTTGAATCAAATAATTTAAATTAAAATATATATATATATATATATATATATATATATATATATATATATATAAGCTAAAAACCTCCTTGCGGGGCCGCATTGATCTAAGAGACCATGAACAGGGGGTTCTACACCGTCAAAGTCACCCGGGGTTGCACCCAACCCTGCCCGCACCAACATTATTTGGATTTTAGGTACCCAATTCAGCTTTTTTGGTAGGATGGAGATTCGAACCTGGGACCTCCCTTGGAGGATTGCCCTCTCCTCTCCAACTCACCTACAACACTCAGGTTTAAATTAAAAATATTAATAATTATTAACAATGTATAATATTTGAATGGGTATGTTCTCCAATTTTTTTAACAGGTCAAAACCATCTTCAATTTAAAATTAAAAAAAAAATTATATAAATCACAATCAAGTAATTTTTTGGGCACTCACTTTCAAGTTGCTTCCATCTATTGTCGGATTGATGTTGTACCTCTCTCTATGTTTTTTAAATACTTTTATATTTAGGTTTGAAGACCCTCGAAAACTTCTTTGTAAAAAGTTAGGGGACCCTTTCAAAACCCCTCCTTATCAAATAAAAAAAACAAACAAACAAATCACAAAATAAAATAATAGTTGCAAGCTTCCTGCATTGGTAAGGACTTTGACCTCTCTTTAAGAAATCCAAGGTTTAAACCCATTCAGGATAAAAGGACCAAAACTCTTCATAAAAAATTATGTAAAATTATTGACAATAAATTATAAAATTAAATAAATCTTTATAAAAAAATACTTGACTAAATTCACAAAAATAACTTACATGCTAAATAAATACTCTAAAAATATGAAAAAACAATAAAATACCTTGTACTTATACTTTTATTTTAAGTTAATAAATAAAACTAACATAATTTTCTTTCCTAATCTTAAACCAACCCAAGAAACATATCACACCTTACAATAGGTGAAGGTAAGGTCAAATTTGATTAACAAGAAGGAAAGGTCAAATTTGATTAACAAGAAGGAAAACAAATATAGGTTGATTAATTTAATGATGGAGATTTTAAAGAAGTTTGGTAGAGATTTTAAAAAAGTTTAAGGTTTAAATTATGGGGAAATAAAGTTTTATATTGGTAATTGAATTATGAATAAATAATTATATATTGGGTAATTTGAAAGCGATAGGTTGATTGTAGTCAAGTGAGTGTGTCGATGGGTTATTTTGATTCAATTCTTTGAATGATTGGTTATTTGTTGATTTCATCTTTTACTTACGGGTGAGGGACGAGGGTTCATAATAACGAGCTTTAAGTTCAATATGAAATTACATCCTATCAAACAAAAAAACATATATATTTTTGAGTACATAGAAAAGTTAGTTATATCTACACTATTTAAAAAAACATTAGATAAACAACATCTTTTGTTAAAGTGAACTTATATAATCTTAAAAAAAATATTTATTCTTTAAAAGAAAAGTGCACCTAATATTAACAAACAATGAGGAACTTTTGGTTGAAAAGGAAATCCATGTGGATTTGTTTTAACTTCCTCCTTAGGTAAAAGGTTAAATCTATTAAATAAAACCGGTACAATTTTATGTAATTATTCCACCTTTTCTAAGGTAAGATTAGTTGCATCAAATAAAATATTTGGCAGTTCAGCTAAGATTAGTTTATAATGTGGATGACCGTTTGATTTTTGGTTGAAAAGGAAATCCATGTGGATTTGTTTTAACTTCCTCCTTAGGTAAAAGGTTAAATCTATTAAATAAAACCGGTAAAATTTTATGTAATTATTCCACCTTTTCTAAGGTAAGATTAGTTGCATCAAATAAAATATTTGGCAGTTCAGCTAAGATTAGTTTATAATGTGGATGACCGTTTGATTGTGATTTGATTTGTTGTTCTACTTTGGATGCTAGGGTGATGTTGCTTAGTGAATAAAAGGGAATTTGTGCTAAAGTCTCCTAGACGTTATGCTTGACAACTATATGCCAACCAGGTCCTATAGAAGTAAAGTACATGTGAAATGATTTTGGCTTTTCACAAGGTCAACATGTAACTTATGAGCTTTAACTAATGGACAATAGCACAGTAATTGAAAATGATGGTGGGAGAATTTAAAATCTACTTCAAAATGAATTTATGTTGAATTCAAGTTTTGGAGACCGGGGGAGGAGGCTCATAGCAAGGGAAGAAAGAAAGTTGGAAAGGTTTTTCTTTTAGGTCAAGAATACCATATCATTATAGATTGATGATTGAATGGATTTTAAGTCAAAGAGGTTTTAAATTTTTATTGATACATTACAATAGTAAAGGTATTGAGTTTTGTGGGGAGGAGGTTCATAGCAAGAGAAGAAAGAAAGTTGGGAAGGTTTTTCTTTTAGGTCAAGAATATCATATAATGATGTTTTTATATAGAAATATATCATTGTAGATTGATGATTGAATGGACTTTAAGATAAGAGGGGTTTTAAATTTTTATTCATACATTGCAATAGTAAAGGTATTGAGTTTTCTTAGTGAAGATTTAAGTTCGGTTCATTGAAGATTCAAGTTTGATTTATTGGAAGGGTGGTTTCATATGTACCCTAAGTTGTATATTTTGATTGTTATTTTATGTTTGAAAAAAAAAGGAGAGTAGGTTAACTTTTGTAATTATGTTTTTTGTATGAGCATATTGTATTCGATGATTAGATTTTCTTTGGAACATCGTTTAATTGGATTTTCTCCAAAGTACATTGAAATATTCCATCATCACTTTTGTTTGTGGGTTTAGTTCTACTTTTTTTTTTTGGTTACATAGATGAATTGGTTACAATCACAATTTTTAGTAATTGCCACAACTGACAGGGTTCAAATTATCAGCGAAGGCTTCCAACACACCCACTGTCTTGTTATTGGTAACTCGGTGTGATATGGGGACCGTCATACGCACAAGGTTCGCATCGTCTTCGTAAGTTTGGTTCAACACGTGGCATGAAAGGGGATCATCGAACAAGCAAAAAACAGATCGTCGTCATCAATCAAGTGCAACACGCAAAGGAGTCAAATCGAACTACTGGCTATGCATGGGCACACCCGTGGGATTGGAACCTAGGTCTCCTCTCGGTAAGCACCCCAACTTACTAATCCACCTAGACCCACAGACGGTTTAGTTCTAGTTTTTGTTAACACTTCGATATTTGCTTTTATTTTTTATATGAATATTCTTTTGAGCTTGTTTTTCTCTTTGTTTTTGCTTTTTGAGTCTTCTTCTCTTTTTATCATTCCCATCAACATTTTTATTTTTATCAATCTCTTCGAATTTTTCACACTGGTCATAGTGAGACTTATCATGTACAGGTTTATCTTGCTCTAAAGGATTCTAGGAGAATGAACAACCTCAAAAACACTTTCTTATTTATGTTGTCGTAGAACCATAGCAATTATCTTTTTATGATGCCCTAAGAATCCTAAATTGTTATGGATTTCTTCTATCCTCGTTTCCTTATTAAGCTTCTCTTGAAACCCTAAAGTGCAATGGATAACCTCTACACTATTTGTATTTCTATTGCCAAAAGAGGATTCCACTCTACTTGATGAAAATGAATATAATTTACTTGAAAAAAATTGACCTATTCTTTCAACTTTAACTTAAAATTTTTGTCTAATTTACTTGAAAAAAAATTGACGTATTCTCTCAACTTTAACTTAATTTTTTTTCCATATCTTTCTTTGCAACTTTATTTTTTTTATGAATTTGAACTTGCACATTACACTTTCTCATCTATTGTATCCTTATTTGTTTCTTCTAATAGTTGATCCAAGTGACCTATGGTGGCCTTTCCCATATGATGTTATACACATATTTTATTTGCTTCTTTGTTTGGAGTGGAATATCCTTGATTAAATCTAGCTTCTATTATAGTATGACTCCCTTGCTTCATTTTGAAGCTTATCTCATGACCAAATTTTTATGTTTTTTTCCTCATCATTTTTACTTTGTATCTTTTTCCATGTGTTTAGTCTTTATAACAATTATGACATTAGAATGCAATATTTTCATAATTCACTTGTTAATCCATTCGCTTGATTTATATTTAATCTTAATGCACTGTGGCAAAGGATTTAAAATATTCTAAGCAACACATATTTGGGTATATATAGCATGCTTTCACTCTTTAGTAGTTGGTCCCTCCTTGATGAATTTCCTTGGGGCATTTTCATTATTCTTTAAAACATCCTTATTGATGAGCTGATATGGAAGTCCAAAAATCCTAACCCACACTAATACTTTTCAATAGTTTCTATTTTAATAAAAAAGTTCTCACTTCATGGTCTTAAATAAGGGGTATCTCTTTCCCTAAGCCATGGATCACCATCCATTATTTTATCCCTAATTTCAGAACTAGAAAAGATGATGAAAAAAAACCTTTAAGAAGAAAATAATGTAATTTGAATTCAATCCCATTTTCACTTGATCCACTTTTAAATCTCTAAAAACCTTGGCTAGTATTTATGTAATTTACAAATAATCCTATATTTTTAAGAATCATTATATCATAATATCACTTCTAGTGTAACATCTGCTACTTGAATAGAACTAGACATATATTATCTCTTCCTCTTTTCTCCAACTTAAGCATCCATACTTCAAACTAAGGCATCGTGACTATTCATTAGGGCTTTCAAATATAACTTTCTAGTGGGACTCGCTTGGGGCTCTCACTCACTCATAAGCGAAGACCAATAATTACAATGGAGTGAAAAACTAAAAAATAATATATGACAAACATTTGATTATATGATAATTCATTGAAAAACAATGATTATATGATCAAATGGCATTAGCTCAACTAATTAGATTCCTCAACATTCAAGGAGAAGACTAAGGTTCAAATCTTGCCAAGCGATACATGGATAATATCCAAGCTTTGTTGTAATACCACTATGCGGAGATGATGTAATACAAGTAAGACTCGTTTCAATCCTATATAATCAAATATTTGATTATATGAGTTTACATGGTAGAATTAATAACCACTATGAATCTGGGCAGGTTGTTTGGTTTTTTATGGCTGCCACAGTATTTTGCTTTGTTCGCCCTAGAAGTTGTCACATAGATCTCCGCGCAGTCCACCTTTATAACTACCATGCCACGATCATTTTAAACCTTTTATGTCGTTGAAAGTACTAGGAAAGGATAAACATTTAGTCCGGTGAGGCCCGATATTTGAACCTTGGACCTTCGCCCCCTACTAGGTTTGGGGAACCACTCGAATCTTAAAATATTATCTTAGAATAAATTATTAGTATAATTAAAAATAATTTAATAACTTTATATTATATTATCTTTAATGTTGATGAATTATACGAGGTTAATAAATATTCTAATTATATAACATCTAGAATGTCTTCCATAATTATTTTGTGTTCTATGCATCATCAAGTTCAAACTTAAAACTCATAAATATAAATTAAAATTAAGTTTATTCTAAATAATGGTATATCATCTTCTATTAAGAAAATTAATTATCAATATTTTTATTTAAATAATTCAACTTAATTTTGTTTAGAATATTGATGAGAATGTTAATTATTTATAGATTTAGTATGACAAGAGAAATAAAAAATGAAACATCTAAAGATTATTATTATTGATTTAGAGTTGAAAATAAATTTTTTATATTGGTTAAGGTGTTATAAATTTCCATGGCGTTTTCAATGTAATAATTAAGTGGATAGAAATAAATAATATTTTTTTAATATTTTAAGTGTTTGTGTAAAATAATTTTTTATTATATATAATGGGTTATATCAAATTAAAAGACTTTTGTCCATGTTATATCATGATTATATAGTGGTATTAAAAAAATTATAACAAGCTTGACATTTATATATGTATTACCTGTCAAGATTCAAACATTGGTTAAATTAAAAAAATTAATTAATTGAATTAATGTCATTTGATAAAATGTTAAGATCTATTTATAAGATTTGAACTTTAATTTAAAACTTTTTATTCCCAAAGTTAATTTGAACAAAGTAAAAATATGGTTTAAGAGATTTGGTTCCAATGCAGATTTCTTTTATTATTGTAAACAATTGAACAACAATTGTCGAAAAATGATTTAGGAGATTTGGCTCCAATGCAGATATTTTTTTATTGTTGTAAACAGGTAATCTCGCTGGATAAGGTTGGGAGAAGTCTCATCCCAACTTGTAAACGATCTTTGTTTTAATATAAGTTTTTCAAATTCTTTTTCAAAAAAACAAATTTCATTCCAACGGATTGTTCTAAATCCAATTTATTTCAATGTTAAAATTTATCTATAAAAAAAATTATATAAGGGAAACGAAGACCCTTTCAAAAAACCTATGCTTTACCCTAAAATTTTAAAGTATTGTAGTGGTATGTCTTTGGCTTTTCATCTAAGAAACCCAAGTTCAAACCCTAATAAGACCCTTTCAAACACTTGTGCTTTACCTTAAAATTTAATCAAATGTCATTAGCTGAATCATTTTGATTCTTTAACATTTAAGATAAGATCCAGGTTCAAATCTTACCAAACAAGACATGAAAAATATCCAAACTTTATTGTAATACAAGTATGTGATGATATGTTTTTTTTTTTTTTTTGAATTTACATGGTGGATCGGTAGTCGCCACGAATCCGGGTAGGCTGTCCAGCTTTTATGGCCGCCACAGTATTCTACGTTGTTCGCCCCGAAGCCGCCACACAGATCTTCGCACGGTTCGCCCCTATAACCACCATGCCACAATCATTTTAAACCTTTTACATCGTCGAAAGCACCAGAAAAGGGACAAGCGTTCAGTCCGACGAGGCCCGAGATTTGAACCTTGGACCTCCGCCCCCCTTATGGGGTTTGGATGGACCAATTGGTCTACACCTCGAACTTGTATGTGATGAGATGTTATGATGATGTAATATGAATATTCAAGCTTTGTTATAATACCACTATGTACTAATGATGTAATATAAACTAGCTTAGATATAAAGGATATATATCTAAAAACTCTGAGAGTTATCAATCCCGAGGCGCCTATCTCATTTCTTGGGGGTGTGATCTCCAATATAGACGCCTCGGGATTGATAACTCTTGTTGTTTTTAGATATATATCTTTTATATCTAAGCTAGTAATACTATAGTCCAACTTATAATAATAATATTAATATTATAATAATACTATAGTTATCATACATTAATGAAACCCTAAAAATTAATACTATAATATACATAATACTATAATATATAATATATACATTTTCATAAATCAATGAAACCCTATAAATTAATAATATAGTATTATAATATATATAATAATATAATATACTAAGTCGGCTCTACTATAAAATGTTTTGAGCAATATCAAAGGTTTTTAGTATCGATTGTGTGCATTTTTAATTTCAATGATGTCAAAAATTTTCAACTATGCTACTTTGCACCATCTCCAGGATTACATCTTTGCACCTGCTCAACTAAATAATGTTGGTGAATGTAACACTATATCATTGTTCTAACCTTTACAGAAGCAGTTCCGAATGAATTTCTTGCTATTCGCAAAAGCAGTTTGAAATCAATTGCGTTGTGGATTGTTTTTGGTATATTGCAATGGATGTTCATGTATTTATACAATATTTTATTAAATAGTTGCAAACGGTTGGTTAGTCGGTTGTTTTAGTTTAAATATTTTAAATGTTTGCAACAATTGGTTAGTTGGTTGTTTTAGTTTAAATATTTTAAATGTTTTTGTTAATGTCGGCTTTTTTAATAAAAAAATTGTTTACAACGTGACATGTATGACCTCTTTGCCTCTCACCCCTGTCTGCCATTGTAGGAACCCCTCTCAGCGTAATAAGACCCATTCCAATCCCATATAACCAATTAAAAAATTATCTATAAAATTTAAAATTTAATCTAATATATATATCTCTTTACTAATAATTAATTTCTATTAATATTTAATCATGTTTTATTAATATTTAATCATCCGCCCCTCTCCACATAAAAGTCCATCCTACTTTTTTATCAAATTTACCATCACTTTCATTTAATTTAAGCAATCTTATAAACTATAATTTTATATTCAATTTTCCTTACTTCCCCTCCTATCGCATTATAATAAATAAAGTTTATCTTCCTTTTTCTACAATACCTTCTTACACACCTTAAGTTGTAAAGGTTTTAAAAATTATTTATTTAAAAATATGCTTGTGCGAAAGTATAAGCCAAATACCATGTCAAAGGATAATTATTGTTCACAATAAAAGGCAGTAGACCGCAAGTTAACACCAACATTTATATTTTATTGGCATATAGACCAAAAACTTGCTTGGTCACATGAAATGCAATTACACGCTTATCCTCAAGGAAGCAAACCCATTATAAAATTCAAAGTCCTTTTTTCCTTTACCATGTCAAACTTTAAGCTTCCATAGTAAGCAACTTGTTAACATATTTGAAGACTTCTAGAGAAGATAAGTTCTTGGGCACATGTGCTTACATAAGCCACATGATGCAATTAGTTGATCGAATATGCCCACTATGAAAATTGACCATTTACAAAACAGAACCAATGACATCACTCTTCATCACATGCATGAATTGTTAACCAATAACCAATCACCATATTCACACCTTTATGTAAGATAATCATATGTTCTAGATAAAAAGGAGTGCATTAAGACCTAGTGACATCAAGACATATAGACCAAGCATGACAAGGATTGCATTAAGACCCAGTGACATCAAGACATATAGACCAAGCATAACAAGGATTTGAGGATTTTTTTTTGAAACTTTTTTATAAGAGTTATAGAGTCTATCTCGTGGTTTGAATTTATATATATATTTTTAAAAATTAATAACATTTTTTTATTAGATTTGGTCAGTAGAGAAATTTTTATGATTTAGGTTTAAGGTTGGGCATCCTTATCCTACCATGAACTCTTATAAAAAAAAGAAACCTCTACGATCAAGGTTGGGCATCCTCATCCCACCATGAACTCTCATAAAAGAGAGAAGCTCCTATGATCGACGCTCAAGGGTGAACATATCTATCCCACTAGGAAAGTTGAGCTTATTAATAAGAAATTTAACACACATCCACACACATGCCGCAGTTTGAACCTTAAACCTTTCGAAAAAAAAAAAACTAAAACCCAAATCGTTACACTATCCCCTAGACTAGAAAAACCCAAAAACATATATAACAATAAACAATATACAAGATTCACATTTCAATAATAAAAAAATATAGAAGGTTCACAATTCAATAATAAAAAAATATACAAGGTTCACAACAAGTTTCAATCTAACACATAAATCAATCATGACAAAGAATTGAGGATTATCTTTGTCCATATATCTTATAATAGAATCACTTACATCTATATTTAATGGTTTGAATTTAGTTTTCTTAATAAAAAATTAAAAACATATCAATCCAATTCAATCTCTAACCAAAAAAAAATCTAATAAATAAATAATAAGGTCATTCACATCTATATTTTAATTTGTATTCAAATTATTTTTAATAAAAACTCAAAAACATATCTTACAATAACTGATGTTAAACTTATTCATTAATAAATAATAAAAAAAGGTCCCAACAAGTTTCAGTCTGACACATTCCGTGGTGGTGCACCATTATGCCTAATCCATAATATCATGAACCTTAAGCCTCTTGACTATTTCTAATTTGTCCTTATTGAATTGTCTATACATAGATGGACTTGGAATAAGTGACTAAGCATCCTCTTCATATGAAATTGAAGATATTCTTATTGAGATTAGGGCCTTATTAATTACTAATTTTAGTAGGTCAAACACTTCATGACAAAACTGAGGCCAATGTAGCCCTGGTCTCTTTGTCATACCTTTAAACAATATAAATTGAATGGTTCAAAGGTACCAAGTTCACAATTTGGATGGATTGGATGGATCCATCATCATTAGATGTAAATGTAATGATGAGATGATAATGTGGGCTAGACCTTTATTTTTATTAATCCCCGTATCAAGCCTCATATCACGGGTTGGTTGATGAATTTTTCCCTCAACAAATATTCCTTGCAATTAATTTATATTTGGACAATCATTTGTTATGATTTATTCATTGCACACATTCTTTAAATAAAGAGATCCTTTGGTTTTGTTTAATCTATGTTTTAAGGTAAGCCTAAAACAATTCCACATAAGAATTATTCCAATTTTGAAAGTAAGGGGGTGTAATCATAACGTTAGGTATTAGATTTAGTTATGCATGGGCATACCTCACCTGCCCTTGTTGATATGTATTGAGAGAGAGGAATAGGCCTTAAGCAATGGACAAGCAACCATAATCATATGAGGCTTTTATTATTTTAAGTGAAAAAGCCTTAAAATAAAATTATTCAATAATAATTGAATAAAATAATTTTTAGTTGTTATGATAGATCCCATATATCATGTGGGATTTGTCTACCTTCTCCTACCTAATTGGAATATCAAGAGAAGAAAAAGGATTTGAACCCATGCTTGTGGGAATTGTTTTAATGAAGTGTATTTTAGTAGTAGTTTAAATGAGGTTTATGCAGAAAAAGGATTTGAACCCATGCTTGTGGGAATTGTTTTTAGAGCAAGAACAATGGATTCTAGTCATTAATGAAGTGTATTTTAGTAGTAGTTTAAATGAGGTTTATGTAGGTCATGGTTTAGTTCACATGTACAATGGTTAAGAATTTTTTAACTTTCAAAATTCAATATTACATACAATTAATTATATGTATATTTATAATGATTATTTTATAAAATTTTAAAATAATGTAATAAAATATAATATAATAAATTATTTTAAAAGTTATATAAAAAAGAATTATTTTAAAATGAGTTTTATTTTTTTAGAAAGTAAGTGTTTAAGTAAAAGTAAAATACGAGCAAGGAGGGAGCGCCACTTCTTCTTGTTTTAGATTTTAGGAGAAACTCAAAAATTAAAGGATTCATGTCAAGAAAATTTAGGTAATATGATAAGAAAGTTATTTTTGAAAGTTATTACTAAAAATAAGGATGCCTTAGTTGGAAGTAAGAATGCCCTAGTTGAGTCTCGATAGGGACACTCTAATGGCAAAAGGTATTGGGCTCTCTTAGCAGAGATCCAAGTTCAATTCACAGGGAGGGTGGCCCTCGATGTGCCCTCAACTTTTCAATCTATTCAAAAAATAATGCCCTAGTTGGAAGTATGAATGGTCTAGTTAGCAATAAGAGGAAGAAAAAATTTATGACAAATATTTTTAGGTAACAAATACTACACTAGGAGTGGTTATAAAGGATGAGATGATTGAACATGATACAATGGTTTTTAAAAGTAAATGATAAAAAAAATTAAAGTACTTTTTAACGTTTGAGAAACCATAGGTCATATGAGACAACCCTTGTGGAGGATGTTATTTACCCAATATACGGTTATTCAATCATACTCTAGTTACTAGTTACTAAAGCATGGTGTACAACGCTATCCCTCATCATATTCGAACCTTAGTCCTTTATCAAAGTTCCAAAGTCTCCATCATTAAGCCACTCAATATGCAAGTTCTATGGATATTGTCTAGGTTTTTTAGAGATCCAAAATTGGATCAAGTGGAAGTCGGTGTTGAATTCAAATAGCTCCAAGATTTTTCTTCTGAAATGATTTTTTTCTCATTATCTTCTCCAGTTCAGAAATAGGAGTTAAAATAATGGATGGTGGCCCTTGGTTTAGGGGAAAATATGCATTATATTTAAGATCATGGAGTAAGATTTTTTTATGAAGATAGAGATTATTTAAAGGATTTCAATGTATATTAGGCTTTTAGGACTTCCTTATCAACTCATTAATAATGAGAATATCAACAATACTCTAGGGGAGTTCATCCAAGAGTGGTCAATTATTAAGGAGAGAAGGCATGTTGTATACACTCAAATATGTGTTGCCATCAATATTTCAACACCTTTATCATAGTCCATCGAGATAAAATAGGAGTCAAGAGAATAAGATCAACAATTGGATTATGAAAACATTGCATTCCAATATTTTAAATGGTATGAACCAAACACATGGAGAGAGATTACTAAGTGAAAATAATGAAAAATTCTAGGCATGAGATAAACTTCAATATGAAACATGTTGGCTTCACAATATTTCCTAGAAATGAACATACAATCCATTCACTAAAATCTTAAACAAAAATTACAAAAGAAAGAAAAAAGATAGAGATTAGTGGATACTCATAGGAACCATAAATAAAATTTTTATTATCCATAGATAAGAATTACAACACTTCGATAATAAAATGGTGGAGTGGTGTAGGGTGTTTATACCAATACCAAAACCCCAAAATACATAAAGTAACTTAGCTTAAGCTGACATATCAAGAAGGATTTAAGGTTAATTTACAAATTTAACCATACCCAGGTTGAACATGGCCTATAGCCTTACATAATAAAATATTACAATAATTTAAATACATTGTATACTGATTACCCTTAGGTCTATATAAGATTACATCATACAATGTTGGCATTGCCCATGAATCAAATTACACTTTAAACAACCCCTCATAATTTAAATAGAGGACAAAGGAGAGAAAGCAATAATGACAGTAATATCCTCCCCTCATAATAGATGCTCTAATGGATCTCTATAGTTGAGGTAGATCCTTTAGAATCATCCTTATCATTTGGAAGGCATCCAGCCATCTTTAGAAACTTAGCTTCAATCCTTTCAATTTTAGCAAGCAATTCTTCATCAAATATTTTTCCCTCTTGCAATATCTATAAATATTTTTCAACTTTTTTGAAGACTTATCCTGGCCCCTAGGCCCCTAGATCGTAGTCTCTTTAGGTTTAAATTTCTTTGCATGAGCCTGTATTTGTGAAGTACCACCATAATTTCTCATTGCCACCTAAAAATGAACTAGGAGAGGACAAAGTTGATCAAGAGTAAGAAATTTTTGAGATTCCAAGAATATAGGAATCATATGAATGATGATGCTTACCATCTAAAAAGGAGATATATTAGCAAGGATAATCGTCATGCATTATACATCATCTTTCTTTTTGCCTTCATAAGATGCAATATCTAGTCTCAATGCCTTAAATCTTGCAATATAGTCCTCAACATTATCAAATTCATCTAATTGGAGATAAGAAAGCTCTAATTCCAAGTGAATAGTTTAACAATATTAAAGTTTATAAATAACTCATATAGTTTTGACCATACCCTAATAGGTACACTCTTCTCTTTGATGTGGAAAGGCAATTCTAGTTCAATTAGTAAAAAAATAGAGCTAACTTCTTTTTAGTGGTGAGTTTATTTATCAAGGGTTGTAGCTTTATCTTCTTGACATATGTACCATAGGTTTTTACTATAGGGCCATAAGAACCTATGGTGCATCTTAGTATGTAGACGATCTTAGGCTCAAGTGGGCATAATCCCACAACAAAATATAGAATATGAAGATATTATTTTCAAATGTTAGGGGAATGAATTTCCCTAACAAATGTGGGGTGGTGAGATCCTTGATTAAGGATAACCAACCTGATATACATTTTTTACAAGAAATAAAGTTGAATGCTACAAGATGGGAGAATATTAATAAATGGATATGGAATAAAGACGGTAGTGGTTAGGTGGAGGTGAAGGGGGCTTCAAGAGAGTCTTAATTTTATAAAATTTTGATACCTTTGAAGTGGAAGTCATCTTGAAAATGAGCATCTTCTAAGTATTTGTATAACTTCAAAGTTGTCAAAATTTGACCTTATTACAAATATCTATGCCCTGAATGTGAATAGAGAAAGAAAGGTACTATGAAAGGAATTGGAGCATATGGGGCAATGGATAAGAGGTTTAAGATGGATAGTGTCAAGGGACTTTGACACCCCTTTGATGCCTAGAGAGAAGAAAGGTGGATCTTGAGGCTTCTTGGAGAGTATGGAGTATTTTAGCAACTTTTTATCATAATTTGGTCTATATGACACTAATTTAAGAGATAATTATTTTACATCGACAAATAGAATAATAGGGGATAACCTAATCCAAGTAAGACTAGATAAAATATTGAACTCTATGGAATGGTTTGAGGGTAACTGTGAGCACTAATTAGTATTTCTACCTAGGACAAGATCCAATCATAATTTACTATTATTTAGCTAGTTTAGGGAAATATGGAAAGGTAGAAGCCCTTTCAAGTTTGAATACATGTGGCTTCAACACCTAAATATTATGCAAAAGTGGAATCATAGTGAAGGCTTTTGATCCAAGGCTCTAAGATGTTTATTTTAGTAGGGAAAATCAAACATGTGAAGAAAATAGTGAAGATATGAAATAACCACGTCTTTGGAAATATATTTAGACAGAAGGAAAGCCTTCTAGTGAGGATGATTGGGATGGACCAAGCCCTCTATAATAGAGAGAAAGAGATCTATACAAAGCTTCACAATATTTTGGATTGAGAGGAAACTTATAGGAGGTAAAAATAAAGGAACAAATGGCTTATGGAAGGATATATAAACACTAAATTCTTTTACATCTCGGTGATAAAGCATAAACACATTGGAAGGATTTCTAAAAACCTACGTTAGGATGGTGAAAAAATCAAAGGTGAAGAAAGGATTAGGCAAAAGGTAGTTGACTCCTTTAGTTTATTGCTAGTAAAGGAAAGGGAGAACACCAGGAAGATATGGAAGAATTTCTTCAATATATACCAATGAGAATGTCAAGTGGAATGAATGAAGAGCTGGTGAGAGATGTTAGTGAAGAGGAGTGAAGGAAACGGTATTCTCCTTGGGGGAAGAAAAAGCTCTAGGCCTAGAATATTTCCAAGTAAGTTTATTCCAAGTCTTTTGGAATATAAAGTAGGATTTAATAGAAGCAGTTTGAGAGTCTCACCATTTAGGAAAAAATCTAAGATAATTCAACATATTCTTAGTACTCGTTTCAAAGAAGCATGGATAAAATGGATTTTAGGACTATAGGCTGATAAGCGTATGTAATGCAGTATATAAGATCATCGATAAAGTGATAGTATTAAGGTTAAAAAATATCCTCTTGAATATTATAGCAGACCAATAGGGGGGTTTTGTGAAGGGAAGGAAAAAATTGGATGGTCATCTCTCTTCATGAAATATTATACTTAGTAGTTTAGAGTATGAGGGAAGGAGTGTTGTTGAAACTAGATATGACTAAAGCTTATGATAGGGTCTCCTGGAGCTTCCTAGACAAAGTTCTTATTAAGTTCAGATTTAGTATGAGATGGAGAATATGGGTGAGAAATTGTTATGGTGGACCAAGGTTCTTGGTTATCATAAATAATTCCTCAACAAGTTTCTTTGAGAGCAACATGGGCTCAAGGAAAGGGGACCCAATTTCTTCTTACCTATTTATTATCATGGTAGAATCCTTTAGGAGATGTATAAATGCAACCAAAATGACAAGAGCATTAAATAGGTTGAAACCTTCTGTGTCTATGAGAGGTATCATTTACCAATAGTTTGTAGATGATATAATCCTTCTTGGGAAACCTTTTGTGGCTACAACTAAGGAGTTCAAATGAATCCTAAATCTATACAACAAGGCTTCCCAACATACGATTAACTTGAGTCAATGCGATGGCGAACGAATATTCAAATTACGAGGAGAGTGGGAAGTAGAGAAGCGGGAACAAGAGTTCGAGGAGTGGCATGAAAGCAAACAACGAGCCCAACAACCAACACACGGAGAGCAAAAAAACAATCAAGACTCACCTAGGCACGATAGATGACCAGAACGGAGCCATCAGAGGAAAAGACCCTCCGGATAAATCCTTAGATGATGATAAGAGGACAAACCAGTTAGGTCTCGTTTGCAGAAGCCCTCCAAGGGAAACCTAAACCCTCGACTTCCGCATCTAACGCCTTTGTAGCTCGGGGTAGCGATGTGTTTTGTCCACAACAAGTCATGGAAGGGTATGCGACCCTAGATTCTTTTTCCCTGGTAGGGAAGTTCATCGGAGGACGATCGGATATGGATTCAATACGACATTGGGCGGCGACTAAATGGAAAACCAGAGGGTGTCTAGAACTATCTGCTATGTCCAGGGGGTTTTTATGATCCGCCTCAACACACAGGAGGATGCAGACCGTATTTTATCAGGGGGCCCATGGTTCTTTGGAAGAAGAAGCCTATTTCTCCGCAAATGGGAAGCCAAGTTCGACCCAGACACACAGAACATTAATAGTGCACCCATTTGGGTCCATCTCCCAAACCTGCCTGCACATTTCTTCCATGAAGATGCGCTCCAAGGGATAGCCCAAGCTATCAAGGAACTCATCGCAATTGACCCAACTACTCGCACCCGGACTCGCCTGACGCATGCCCGCATTTGCGTCAATATCAATCTGGAGACTCAGCTCCCTGACCATCTCAATCTTATTTACAGAACATATTGCCGAACCCAGCCGTTAGAATACGAAAACAAACCCGCATTTTTCCTTGACTGCCAAACTCAAGGGCATCTTCCGTCCCAGTGCCCGAAGCGTAAAGAAGCATAGACCGTCTCCCACATTTCCAATCGACCGGTTCAGGAAGAAAATCAGAAGCTAAAAGCTAGAATGGGACAAAGCCAGAACCACAGGAGCAAGCAACAGGTCCAACCTCCTCCAAATGGTGATATGCAAAAGGCAAGTGGTCTGTTCACTACCTCTAACAAGTTCAATTTACTCAAAAATCATAGTCTCTTTGATAAAATAAATGTTGAGGAGCTCCCTGGAATGGATCTCCCTGTCCCAAACCTTCTCCCCCATCCATCCCCCAAGGCCAATCTCCCCCATAAAACCCATTCCTCACCGCCTCAATCACGCCCCCTATCCCCTCCCATCATCGACATCGATTCCCTGAGCTCTTCCCCCAAACCATCTCAGTCCTCTAATCCGCCACCCCCATCCTTCCCTCCCACTGGGATTGGAATGCCCCTCTCCCCATCTAAAACCCCTAGTGTCGAATCTGACAGTGATGATTCATCCCAAGAGTCCCCTGAACCATGGAGTCCAAAACAAACCAGAAGTTTCAAAAAGTCCCAAATGGATGTAGGAGGTGACAAGAAAAAGGGTAGGCCTTCAGGTGCTGAACTGAGAAACCATGATACAACTGAAGATATAGCCAATGGCACCCAAAAAACCCTTTTACAAGAACTCGGAAGCACCAACAGGGAAGAAACCAAGAGATCCAAACCCCCCACGCAACAAAGAAAAGGGGGCAAAAAAACATCCAAGAGTTCCAAATGAAAGTCCTCTCCTGGAATGCGAGAGGGTTAAATGGGGCAGCCAAACAAAGATTGGTTGCTGCCATGCGAAAATATTATAAACCCACCATATTTCTCATCCAAGAAACCAAATTAGGGGAAAACTGGTCAACAAGAGTTGCCAAAACCATTTGGAGAAATTGTGAGTCTGCCCACACTCCAACTTCTGGTACCTCAGGAGGTCTCCTTTGTCTTTGGGACCCTGCCAAAGTAGAAGGAAGAGTCATCTCAAGCGAAGTCCAATATTTACTTCTATGATCCCAACACCCAGCTCTCCTAGGTAGTGACAAATGTTTATGCCCCTAACTCCCAGTAGGGCAGATTGCTCTTGTGGAATAACCTCACTCAGATGAGGTAAGCATTTAGCAATGTCCCTTGGATACTAGTAGGGGACTTCAATACCCCCCTGCACTACTTAGAGAAAAGAGGAGGGAATAACTTAACCACCAGAACCACCAAGGAACGGGAGGGGGAGACCTTATCCAAGAATGTTTGGACCATTTTCTGTTATCCCAAGAAGCGCTCCCCCTCTTTGGTGATGCTAGCCTTCAGGCACTCCCAAAAATAGGATCCGATCACAGCCCCCTTATCTTTGAAACTGTAAACAGATCTCAGTTCAAGACCCCCTTTCGTTTGAGTCAATGTGGACACAACACCCAGATCTCAGAAGACTGATTGGCGAATGGTGGGGGAAAAGTTCCCTAGGACTGTTATAAACCAGGTAATGCAGAAACTTTGATCAATTAAAATAAAATTGAAGGGGTGGAACAGAGAGACATTCGGGAATATCTTTGAAAATAAGAAAAACATCAAAAATAGGCTCGAACATATTGAGGACAAGTTCTAAAAGGGACAGGGGTTTGACAATCTCAGAGATGAAGAGCGCGTTCTGCTTTCAGAATACGATAATACACTGCGGAAGGAAGAAATGTTCTGGCGTCAAAAATCAAGACAGCTTTGGCTCAAGTAAGGAGACACCAACTCCAAGTTTTTCCACATTTCCACCCTCAGGCACAGGGGAGCGAATAGGATTAAGGGCCTCACTAGGCAAGATGGGTCTTTCACCACTGACATTCACCAGATTCGGGATGAAGTTGTCTCCCACTTCGAATCCCTCCTAGGCCCCCAACCCCCTCCCTCCGGTCTGGCCATGGACTCCCTTCTCGAGAGCATTCCCAGTTCCATCACTGAAGCCATGAATGAATTTCTCCTTAGCCCTCTATCCCCTAAAGAAATTCATCAGGCCTTGTTTTCCATGCAGCCAGACAAAGCCCCTGGCCCCGACGGCTTCTCCCCTAGATTCTTCCAAACCTACTGGGACATTGTTGGCCCCGACCTCTGCCTAGCTATTTCTCAAATGCAGCTCACCAGATCCATTCCCAGAGATGTCAATTCCACTTTCCTTGCTCTCATTCCCAAGGGGTCCAATTCCCAGTCCCTGTCTGACTACCGCCCCATTAGCCTTTGCAATGTCATTTACAAGATCCTGCCCAAAGCTTTGGCCAACAGACTCACAGGCATCTTCCCTTCCATCATCGATCCCTGCCAAGGGAGTACTATCAAGGGGCGAAACATTGTTGACGGTGTCATCACAGTTCATGAGCTTATCCACTCAGCCCATATCTCCAACAAGTCTACCTTCTTCCTGAAGCTTGATATGAACAAGGCCTTTGACAGAGTGGACAGGGAGTTTCTGACCAAAGTCCTCCTCAAATTTGGTTTCCATGAGAACTGGGTTAATTTGATCTCAAACTGCATATCCTCCTCTTGGTTCTCCATCCTTGTTAATGGGTCAGCAGCAGGGTATTTCCCCAGTTCCAGAGGTCTCAGACAAGGGGACCCCCTATCCCCCATTCTCTTCATCATTCTAGCGGAGAGTCTGGGAAGGGCCATCAAATCTGCCTGCTCCAGAAAGTTGATAACTGGTATCAAGGCTACCTCCAATCTCCAGCCTTCAACTCATCAACAGTTTGTTGATGACACCTTGCTGGCCACATCAGCCTCTGTGGCTGAAGCCAAAATCATTAAGGCTATTCTCAAACTCTATGAGGACGTTGCTGGTCAGAGGATCAACTTCACCAAAAGTAAACTCTACTTCACCAACACCCCCATAAAGAGGCAGGTCAAAATTATAGGTATTTTGGGATGCACCATTGCTGATTTCCCGACCACATACCTGGGCCTCCCAATGTTTCGAGGTAGACCAACCAAGAATATGTGGAACAATGTCACAGAAAGAATCCAAAGGAAATTGGCAGGCTGGAAAGGGGCTCTCCTCTCCCAAGCGGGCAAAGCAACCTTGGTCAAATCTATCCTCCAAAGCATACCAATGTACTTCATGTCCATTTTCAAAATCCCAGTGGCAGTGGGAGAAGCTATAGAGAAGATCCAAAAATGCTTCCTTTGGGCAGGTTCTGATAATCAACGAAAGTTCCACCTGATGGCATGGGATAAAGTGTGCACTCCAAAAGATAGAGGTGGGCTCGGGCTGCGTAGGATAAGTCTCATGAATCAGGCCCTTTTGGCCAAACAGGCATGGAAGGTTGTCACCAATGCCAATTTGGAGTGGGTCTCCATTGTCAAACAAAAATATTTGCAACACCTTTCTTTCAGGGATGAAGGAAGTCCCAACAATGGTTCCCACTTTTGGCAATCCATAATCCACACCAAGCACCTTCTCCAACAAGGGATAAGATGGCAGCTCGGGGATGGCAAAGATATCGATTTTTGGCATGAACCATGGGCTAGGGATGAGCCCCTGGTCAAAGACCCTGACATTGCTGCAATCAAACACCTCACTGATCACAAATTCGGACCCAGAGTTGCCGACTTCATCACCACTGACCAAGGAAGCCATAGATGGAAATAGATTCGGTTCAGAGTCAGAAATGTTGTCATTGACAAAGCTATGGAGTCTCTACTGGTTGTCCTCAGGGCAACTTTCATACCCCAGACTCAGGTGGTAGATAATATTTTTGGAAAGGCACCAGCGACGACCTCTTCTCTATAAAATCTGCCTTCCAATTGACAGATAGGGCCCCAAAGCATCTTAGTACCATTGACAACCCGACCACTACCAAGTCCATTTGGATCAAACACCTGGTCCCAAAGGTGGCTCATTTCTGCTGGCTCGCTATCCACAATAGAATCTTAACAATGGACAACTTGATCAGAAGGGGTGTAATTGTCCCCAATAAATGCTATCTTTGCACTCAGGCATGGGAGTCCACCCAACACCTCCTCCTCGAATGCCCCTTCGCCTGGGATGTCTTCTCTTCTCTGATAAGCAGGTTCCACATCAATTTGGTGTGGCCCAAATCCATCCTGGACTTGTTCACCTAGTGGCCCAGTGTATTCAGGAATACCAGGCTCAACTTCCTTTGGAAAGTCCTGCTTCACCATGCGACTTGGCAAATATGGTTGGAGCAGAATAATCATATCTTCAAAGACAGCCCTTGAAATCCTGAAATAGTGGCTATCAGAGCATTGTCCCTTGCCATTGAAAACTCCAGCCTCATCCCTTGCACAGACATCCCAACTTCTGGGATAGAGTCTTTCCTATTCAAATCCCTGGGGATTCCCACCGAGTGCACCAATACCCAGAACTACCCCAGTCCCAGAAGTAACGTCAAGTGGAATCCCCCACCTCCAGGTTGGCTTAAGGCCAATTTTGATGGATCATCCAAAGGAAATCCAGGGGATGTTGGGGTTGGCGGTGTCATCAGGGACTCTACGGGCAATATCATTATGGCTTTCACTGAAAACCTAGGGGTTCAAACTAACAACTACGCGAAAGCCCGAGCTCTTTGGAGGAGCATTGAGATAAGCAAATCTTTGACTAATCCTATCATGTTCGAAGGTGATTCATCTATAGTTGTTAGTCACATGAACAACAACAGCAATGGAGGGTGGAACATCCATAACATAATTCAGGAATGTCGAACCTCCCTAAGTCAATGCCCCCAAAGCATGATTCATCATGTGTTTAGAGAAGCGAACAGGGTAGCAGACCTTCTAGCCAATAGAGCAGCCAACCAAAACAACTTGATCATTTGGGAAGAAGACTTCCCCCAGGATGTCCTCACGGCAGCCAATCATGATGTGGAAGGCAACAAAAAAGAGCACTGTTAGCTGCCATAATGGTGTTTTTTCAACACCAAAGGTGTTCTTGGTCAACACCAGTCACAAACGGAAAAAAACCACAAAAGGCAGTTCTTACTACCACAAAGGTGTTTTCTCAATACCTTCGGTGTTTTTCCTCAACACCATGTCCCTTCGGGACTTATTTCACTGCATCATTTTTTGAAGCTCATCGCCAAAATTATCCAGGAGGTTGGATTGTTCCTTTCAGGCACCATTTATGAAATCCAGGAGCTCCCTGCTGTGCTCAAGGTCCTGTGGACTAATGATCAGAAAGACAATGCAGAGCAAGAAGACAAGAAGGATTCCCAGTAACCCTGGGAAAGTGTCTACACGTAGTTGGACTGCCTCGTTTCTTTCTGTTTTTCATTTCAGTTTCGTTTGTAATATTTGTGGTGATGGTTTGGCTAGCCCATAGGGGGTTGGACCCTTTTTTTTTTGTTGCTAGACTTTGTCATTTTTGTACAACAGGTACTGTTCTTGCCCACTGTAATAGGGATGGGACCCTTTAACCCGATCTGTAAATAAAATCTTTTACCTACCAAAAAAAACATATGATTAACTTGGAAAAGAGTAAGGTATTCTTCATAGAACTCAAGATAAGTCAAAAATAAGGATAGCATAGGTAATAGGTTGTAATATATTAAGCCTTCCATCCACTTATCTAGGAATACCTCTATTTACAGGTGTGTGTAAGGACCAAGTATGGGATATATTGATAAGTAAGATTCAATGTAAGCTAGCAGATTGGAAAGAAAATTTACTAAGTTAGGCATGAAAACTTTAGCTAGTAAAAATTACCCTTTAAGCCATGACGGTCTATCTCCTATCTATATTTAAGATACTAGTAAAATCTGTAAATAGTGTAGAATGTATGCAAAAGAAATTTTTGTGGTCACGTGTAGAGAAAAAGAGTAGAATCCCCCTTGTGGCATGGGAAAAAGTGTGCAAAATAAAATCTAAAGGAGGTTTGGGATTAAGGAGGATTAGATATGTGAATAAGATCTTAGTTGCTAAAGTAGGATGGAGGCTAATGAAGGAAGGCCATTCTTTATGGGTCAAAATTTTAAAGAACAAGTACTTAGATAGCCAAGAAGATATGATATTTTTAACCATTTTAAATCCTTGTAAAGGCTCATCTATATGGAACCATATGGTGGAAGGAAGAAAGTTGCTATGGAAAGGAGCTCAATGGAAAATTAGGAATGGTAGGTTGATTCACTTTTGGGAGGATGCATGGCTGGAGAACCAACCCCTAAGCTTGTATGAGGAGTTAGTTGAAGTACAAATAGATCTAGCACAAAGGGATGAGAATATGGTTGTAGACTATCTAGCCCAAGAAGAGGATGTGGAAATGTGGAAGGATTTATATGGTAGTAATCATAGTGAGGAAGCTTTAAATAAGCTCAAAAATAAACTAAGAGCCTTCCATGTAGGTGTAAATATGGGTGAAGACTCTATAGTTTGGAAAGATACTCTTGATGGATCCTTTAGTGTAAAATCAACCTATGATATTCTATTAGCTAAGCTAGAAGATGGGTTTTAATGGAGGAGGCTTTGGAAAACAAAGACAATTCTAAATATAGCAATGTTACTTTGGCTAGTTGTGCGGAGCAAGATACTAACAAAAGATAACTTACATAAAAGAGAGTTTCAATTTCCTAAATGTTATCTATGTGAAGAATAGGAAGAGTCTATGGAACACTTAATGTTAGTATGCAGCTATTTCCTTTTGATTCTTCAAGGTTTAATTGAGGAGATGGGGGTTATTTGGGTACTGCTAAATATAATTGTGGATTGGATAGAATAGTGGAAAAATCCCTTTAGGAGTGCAAGGTTGAATAAGATATGGGTTGCAATTATTTTCCACTATGATTGGGGGTTAGGTTGGAGCTTAACAAAATAATATTTAAGGAGGAAAATAGAGCCTTATTAAGAATTAGGTAGATGATCTAGGCAACTATAGTGGAAAATGTTAAAGTCATGAGTATGAGAGAAATTAGGGAATCAATAAAGGAGGAAAGGATTAGTAAATATTTGTACCTTAGCCCAATTGAGATGGATAAATCCCCTCAAGAAAACAAAAGAAGAATAAAATGACATTCACCTAGGGAGGGATGGTTAAAGCTCAATTTTGGTGGAGCTTTTAAGGGGAACCCTAGGAAGGTAGGGGGAGTAGTGATAAGGGATAATTAAGGGATCCTAATGTTAGAATAAGTGAATATTCTTTTAAGTTCTACTAGGATAGACACACTTGAGTTTCCACTCCACCATGTGTCAGGAGAACACTTAGTGGTGTCTTCATCAGGTTTGATGAGTTGTTGTAATCCAACGACTCTCAATGATCAACTTTGCTATTTATACAAAGTTGATCCTTGGAATAAAGCAATCAATTCTACTCTTCTCTTCATACTTTGTGTAATGCTTTGCATGTCTATATTGGGAAATTCTATCATGGTACCAGAGCAGGATAGATTCTGCTAGCATTCTCTCTTGAAGGAAGTTTTTCGAACTGGTTCTTAATCTCCTTTCTTTATTATTTTAAAAGGAAAGAGGTTTATAGTTTGATCTTAGATGCAATTTTTTTTGAGAGATATTTGCTTATGGTAATACTCTTGTCAGTTTATCTAAATTTGTTTTACCATTGATGCAATTTTTTCAAAAAATTTCTTCATAGTATTCACTACTCTTTATATGTAGCTTGAATATCTTCTGAAACTTTTTTCCTCTATGAAATCGACTTCTTAAGAACATTTATGCCCTCATCATATGCATTTATTTATATTTCTCTCCTTCTGAAGTGCAGTTTGTCCGGTTCCATAGCCATCCCTGCGTAATAAATATAGGAGAATCATATTTTTCTAACACATCTTTTAAGAGGACATTCTTTTTTTTGCTACGTATTTCTCCATCCTATCGTAGCCCAAAAGGCTTCCATTGCCTTTGCTGCACTATCGTGGAATAAAAACATAGCCTTCCTTTGTTTTTAAATTTCTAAAAATTTAAATTTTTATATTTGTTTTAGTATAATCTTCTAAAATATTTGTTTTAAATTTTTGAAAATCCGATTGATCTTCGTCAAAATTTTGCTATTGGAAATCCCTCTTTGCGCAAGGTAAAAGACTCTTGGTTTATTTAAATAAACTAGAGTTCTCTATTATCTAAAAAACAAATGTGGCCTTATTTGCCATCGTTTGGTTTGGCACGCTTGAGTCTTTGCCTAATGACATTTCCATTAAATAAATTTTTTCGAATATCTCGCTATTTTTATTTGATATTCTTCCCGTTATTATTCGGTGATCAGGGGGTTTTCGATATCTTGTTCCTTTAAAAGTAGCTTATTTAGGGAAAAGAAACTACGATCTATTTTTGATGAGACTCATTGGTAAAGCTTTAAGTAAATCTTTATAGGTCATTGCAATCTGCTATTTTTCTCTGCAAGGTTTTTATTTTGCAGGTCTATGAGGGCCTCTTTACGTATGAAGCTCCTTCCACCTTCATCTTAGTGCCTTCTGGTGATAGCGCCTTTGTATGGTTAAGACGCCTTTAACTCTGCTGACACCATTGTCTGCTGTGTGACACCTTATGGTGTGTACCGTCTTTGTTTTCTGCTCTCTGCTAATGCTGCCCTTCTATAGCAAAGTCACCTTCGCTCAGACGAGGTCCTTTAAACCCACATCATTGTATTCCTAGGCCATATCTACTAGGCCATCTCTACTGGCGCATTCCTCTGGCGCATTCGGCTTCACTGGTATTATTGAAAATTTTCTATATAATTTATTTTTTTTAATGTTTTAGTGCAGGTGAAAAGCAAGAGGAAGAATGTCATATTTTTGGGTTTTGGTCCTACTGTGATGCCCAATGTTTGAGCGCTGACCGAGGCCATCCTGGGTGATCGATTTTTATGTCAAATCTCCTATATCTTCTCTCACCTTATTTTATGTTTTAAGGCTATAATATATGTTCTCTTTACTTTCAAAATATCTGCTCAATATTGTAGTCATTCGGATAAGGGTGTAGATCCTTCCTTTTATTTTCGATCTCTCTTTGGCTCAAGAATTTAAGTTCCTTGTAATCTCTTAATAAAAATTATATTTTGGGGGGTTGTTCTGGTGCCTTATTTGCACCAATTGTAGATCCGAGGGGGTGCTTTGTCTTTGTGTTTACGTTCATTTTTTTCTGCCTCCTTTCATTTTGCCTTTATATTTGCTATAATTAAATTTGCTTTACGTTAAAGAAAATTACCTTTTCTTTAGATAAGGATAAAAATAGCTTTAAAATTCCTTTTTGATATAAGTTATTTTTCTTAAAAGGAAATATTTTCTTTTTTCTCTTTCATAAAGAAAAAATTTATATTATACATCTTTAACTTTAATTTTATTTTTTCATATATTATTTAATATATAGTCCAATTTAAATTAAAGAGTAAAAATTTCTTGAATGTACTTTTCTTTCATATATCTTGCTTAGTTCAAAAAAATTTAAACAAGAAAATTTATATGTTCAAAATAATTCTTCATTAGATTTTCTAAACTAAAGTCTTTCTTAAAATTCAAAATCTATAATATTGGTTCTAAATTATTTTTGTAATACAAAAATTGCATATATACGATTAATAAGAAAAATAAAATTGATTAAATTTACTCTAAAAACACAAATATTATATCACCAATCACCCATATTGGTCATCCTTCATAACTTATAGTTTCCCTCAAGTAAGGGCGAGTTATTAAGATAACCAATATAGGCCTGGTTGATATAAGCCTACGTTCCAAGTATCAATTCTTATCAATACTTATAGTTTCCCTCTCGTAAGGGTGGGTATTTGACAAGATAAGGTATATAGGCCTGGCATATTTGTAAATCCTTAAAAATTAACATCAAATATTCTCAATATACTTATAGTTTCCCTCTCATAAGGGCGGGTATTTTTGAGTTATTTGGTGTTCCTATATTTCTTTGGCTTATTTATTCTCATTTCCCTCATTGAATATCCCTTTCCAAAAATTACTTATAGTCTCCCTCTCGTCAAGGCGGGTAATTTTTTGGGAATCGGTATTTCTTTAAGGTTTATGAAAACTATTGTCCACTGCATTCTTAAAGTTAAAGGGGGAACTTTGGGTTAACTTCAAAATGAATACAATTGATCCTCTCACTCCTCATAACTTCCATACATGGAAACCCAAAATTTTAAATCTCATTTCTCAAAAAGGGCTCACACACCTATTAGAAGAAAAGCAACCAATATGTATAAAAAAATAAATTTTTCTAAAAGGTAAAATGTATGAAACTATGGGTATTATAAGCTCTAATGTTCATGAAAGTTTGTGGTTTCACATTGCAGATTGTAAAAATCCTCATGAAAGTTGGGAGAAACTAAAAACTTTGTTTGGAAAAGTAGATCAAATTAGATCAATGCAACTAGAAGCAGAACTAACAACTTTATCTCCTGAAGACTTTAGCAGTATTGTTGACTTCCTCACCAAATTCAAAGAAGTCCTCACTCAATACAAAGGCAGTGGGAAGAAAAATACTGAAGAAGAATGCATTTATCTAATTCTTTCTAAACTAAATGGTGTATTTCAAATATTTGCAACCACCTTTCTATCTACAAAAGATGCTCTTGGTGCAACCTTTAAAATGCCCTCTTTAGAAGAATTTTGTGATAGACTAACTAGGGAAGAAACAAAACTTGCAAGATATGAGATATCTTCCTCTTCCTCTTCCTCCAAAGCCTTAGTAGCCTCCACCTCTACTAAAGAAAAATTCAAAAATAAGGAAAGGAATCCCATAACTTGTACTCACTGTAAAAAGAATGGTCATTCTGCAAACAAATGTTGGAAAAGATTACAACAACTAGAGGCAGCTATGAAGGATCAAAATATAGACAATAAAAAGCAAATAGGGAAAGCCCTAAATGTTCAAGGGAAAACCTCCAATTCTTCCTCTAATTATTGGGTTCTAGATTCTGGAGCTACTCATCACATGACTGCTTTAGATGAGTCATTCTCTTCTATCTCCTCTAGTTCTACATGTAGCATAGAAGTGGGTGACTCTTCCTTTATCCCAGTCAAAGGAAAGGGGGACATAATCATTGATGGTGGCTCTATAAATAATGTTCTCTATGTTCCAAACATTACCACAAATCTCCTCTCCATCTATCAAATTTGTACTTCTGGAAAGGGGAAAACAGTTCTCTTCTCTCCAACAGGAGTTGAGATAAGAGACTTTCAAGATCCCTATTCTCTCATAGCTAAAGGAGATATTGATCACAACACTCACCTATTTCACTTCAAAGGATTCAAAAATCTAGAAGGGGCCTCCTATTTTGTGGCTCATGGAGATCTTGAAAGCAAAATTTGGCATGAAAGGTTTGGTCATCTTAGTTACAACTACCTAAAGGAACTGAGCACCCATGATATGGTAACAGGTTTACCCCAAGTCTCTTCTATTGATGGAGTTTGTCCTGGATGTGCTCTTGGAAAGCAACATCAAGATCCTTTCCACTCAAGTAGTTCTCTAAAAGCCTCATCCCCTCTAGAACTAATCCATAGTGACTTGATGACTTTTCCTGAACCTTCTTTCAAAGGAGAAAAATATGCTCTAACCTTTATTGATGAATTTTCTAGAAGAACTTGGGTCTACTTCCTAAAATATAAAAGTGATGTTCTATCCCACTTTAAAGTCTTCAAAGCCTTAGTTGAAAATCAGGCCTCTTGCAAAATCAAGCAAATTCGCACTGATAATGGGGGGAATATTGCAGTAATGAGTTCTCCATATTTCTATCAAGTCATGGCATCATTCATCAACATTCTGTCTCCCATAATCCTCAGAAAAATGGTATTGCAGAGAGGAAAAATAGGACATTAAAAGAGATGGCTAATTGCATGCTCCATTCAAGAGATCTTCCAAAAGTTTTTTGGGTTGAAGCTATTAACTGTGCCAATTATATTCAAAATCGCACACCTCATAAAGCTCTTGACCATTTAACTCCTGAAGAAGCATGGTCTGGCTCAAAACCAGATGTTTCCTTCTTCAATATTTTTGGGTGTACTGCTTGGGCTCACATCCCAAAGAAGAAAAGGAAGGCTCTAGATAAGAAAAGCAAAAAGCTCATCTTTGTTGGTTATTGTGAGGAAATGAAAGCATACAGGCTCCTTGATCCCTCAACTCATGAGGTATTTTTTCATAGGAATGTCCAATTTGATGAAACATTCCCTCAAAGAGATCCTCAATCCCCTTCTTCCTCCATTGAGCCTTCTCCTATAGTAGAACCTCAATATTATGAAGAGCCAACTCTTGAGGTTAACTTGGAAATTGATAATCAAGATGAGGAACCTGTAACTCCAACTCAATGTCTTTCAACTCCTTCTACTCCTTCCACTATGCCAAAATGGGCCCGCACCATTGTTAAAGAAGCTACTCCTTACATCCAAAATCTTCCATCTACTAGATCATCCAACCCCATAGGCACTGGTCTTGTCTATCAGTCTATTTCCTCTGATCCTCAATCCTTCAAAGAAGCAACAGGTATCAAAGAATGGGATGATGCCATGGAAAACAAATTTTCTTCCTTAATAAAAAATAAAACTTGGGATTTAGTTCCCTTGCCCAAAGGAAGGAAGTTAGTTCATTGTAAATGGATCTACAAAACAAAATATGGGCCTACTGGAGAAATAGACAAACACAAAGCTCACCTAGTAGCAAAAGGTTTTTCTCAAATTGAAGGTATTGACTATGCAGAAACCTTTGCTCCAGTTGCTAAAATGGATTCTGTTAGACTGGTTCTTGCTCTGGCTGCTTCCCAAAAGTGGCATGTCTATCAAATGGATGTAAAAAGTGCTTTCTTACATGGGGACTTAAAAGAAGAAATATTCATGGAACAACCTATTGGTTTCACTCAAGACTCCTCTCTTGTTTGTAGGCTAAAAAAGTCTCTCTATGGCCTCAAACAAGCCCCTAGAGCTTGGTATGAAAATATGGACTCCTTCCTTCTTTTCGCAGGTTTTTCTCATTGTGAGTCTGATAACATAGTCTACATTTGGAGAAATGAAGGCAAAATCACCATTCTTGTTCTATATGTTGATGATCTTCTTCTCACTGGTAGTAACTTCACTCACATTCAGACTATAAAAGACTCCCTCTCTGAAAAGTTTGAAATGGCTGATCTAGGTTTAGCTCATTACTTCCTTGGGATTCAAATAAGTCAAACAGATGCAGGAATTTCCTTGTGTCAACAAAAGTACACTCTAGATCTTCTTCAAAGGTTTAAAATGATAGATTGTAAACCTTCTCCTACCCCTTTTCAATCTGGCATTCATCTCAGTACTTCTTGCTCATCCCCTCTATGTGATGCAACTCTATACCATCAGCTTGTAGGAAGTCTGTTATACCTTACTCATACTCACCCAGATATCTCATATGTTGTTGGCCTAATATCCAGATTCTCTCATCAACCTCACTTCAGTCATTGGCAAGCAACAAAAAGGATCCTCCATTACTTGCAAGGCACTACGCACTTTGGGCTCCTATATAAGGGAAAATCCATGGATATCATTGGCTACATGGATTCAGATTGGGCAGGTTCAGTAGAAGACAGATGTTCAACCTCTGGCTATGTCTTTTGCCTTGGTTCTTCACCAATAGCCTGGTTATGCAAGAAACAACAAGTAGTAGCCTTATCTTCTATAGAGGCAGAATACAGGGCAGTAGTTTTAGCAAGTCAGGAAGCTCTCTGGCTTCATCAAATTCTGAGAGAATTTGGTTTCTCCCATGAGAAGCCTATAACTCTTTGGTGTGACAATCAGAGCACAATCCATATTGCACGCAATCCGGTTGAACATCAGCGCACCAAGCACATTGAGATACACATGCACTTCATACGACAACATATTCAGAATGGGAATATATACTTGGACTATATTCCAACTGAGAATCAAATTGCAGATATCTTTACCAAGTCATTTCCTTCTCCACGTTACCTTCAGTTGCGAGATAAACTTGGAGTATTACAACTGCATTGACACAGAGGTCTTCCACCTCTCATTATATTGTTTGGAGAATGGTTTTTTCCCTTGTGGTTTTTTTATCATCTCTCAAACAACATGTATATTATGAGGACAATCTTCGCCATCCGAAGACATGCCTCTATCTTGGATATTTTTTTGTGTGAAAGATGGTTTTTCCCAAGGGGTTTTTTCACCATCTATATATATTGTAAATGAGTACCTCATCAGGCCATGTTGTCGGGACTCATCATTCTTATTGTATAAGAGGACAATCTTCACCATCCGAAGACAAGCCTCTTCCTTGCTTCCTTTTGATTGATGGTTTTTCCCATTGGGTTTTTACCATCACTTCAAAAAGAAGTTGTGATAGTTGGTTTTTCCCCAAGGGGGTTTTTTCACCAACTATATATATTGTAAATGAGTACCTCATCAGGCCATGTTGTCGGGACTCATCATTCTTATTGTATTAAGAGGACAATCTTCACCATCCGAAGACAAGCCTCTTCCTTACTTCCTTTTGATTGATGGTTTTTCCCATTGGGTTTTTACCATCTCTTCATAAAGAAGTCATTGTACATGAGTACCTCATCAGGCCTTGTTGCTGGGACTCATTTGTACAAAGCTCCCCTAGTATCACTTAAGGGGGTGTTAGAATAAGTGAATATTCTCTTAAGTTCTACTAGGATAGACACACTTGAGTTTCCACTCCTCCATGTGTCAGGAGAACACTCAGTGGTGTCTTCATCAGGTTTGATGAGTTGTTGTAATCCAACGACTCTCAATGATCAACTTTGCTATTTATACAAAGTTGATCCTTGGAATAAAGCAATCAGTTCTACTCTTCTCTTCATATTTTGTGTAATGCTTTGCATGTCTATTTTGGGAAATTCTATCACCTAATTGGTTTTGTCAGTGAGTTTCTAGGCTCTATGATGATTCATCAAGCAGAAGCCAAAGCAACTTTAGCTAGAGAAAAATTGGCAAGGTAGTTGGAAGTAAACAAGTTGATAATGGAGGGAGATTCTCTCAACATTATCAATTACTTTAACAAGAGAATTACAAAAAGCTAGCAAGTATAAAGTATAATAATAAAAAAATTTAGGATTCTTAACTCACTAGAGCATGTGGAGATGAATCATATTTTCAGAGAAATCAATAGGATGGTGGATTGGTTGGCTAACTAGGGGGATCTTTGTGAAGAGGGCTAGAGATGGATTCCCCTAGATAATGTTCACCTAGACATAAAAGAGTTAGTATAAAGGGAAGAGGCATAAATAGGTTATTTATTATTTGATCAAAGGTTAATTCAATGGCCTATGTTTTTTCACAAGCCACATAAGTAAACCCCCAAGAGTAAGCCCCACCACTGGCAGATATGGGGTCACATGGCAATGTGTCAAATTTTTTTTTATCTAGCTGATATATGGCCTTCACAATTGTAAAAGCCTAGTGATGGATTTGCTAGCAGAAAGTTTCATTATTGGAAACCATTTACAACATGGTAGGTGTAGTGGTAGTCTACTTAAAAAATCCCTTGGTGGACAACAGACTTGCAATCTACCCCATCTAGGCATATGGTAATTGCATAAAAGAATTGGGTAAATAGTTCAAGCACAATGATCAATAGTTTATGGGGATTAGGAAAATATTTTGAGGACATAAGTTTCCAACAATTAACTAGTTGAGGGAAGTCCCAAAAAATGGCTGAACTTAAGGATAATATTAAGGAGTGATAGTTGGTGTGATCCAATGTTGGTTTGGATTTGGGGGAAAATCAATGGTCTATGGATGAGGGTTCTAACCCTTTTGACCTTTGGATAAGACCCAAGAGTCATCTTAGATATGTTTTTGAAATTAGGATGGTAGTCTAGAATAAGTTAACAATGTTTGAAAACTAATTGAAATAACCCAAAATTATGTAGTCCTATGAGAAGAGTTTTTGTGCAACATGACTAGTGATGTTAGTTGAAATGTGTAAAGGATCTTACCCCTTTTAAAAACCTAGATTTTACCTTAATCAAAAAATAAATAGAACATGTAATGAAAATAATATTATGCTTCACTTTTGGATTATAATTGTATGTACCAATCTAAAGAAAAAGTGATCTATCAACTAGTAGTAGCATAGCCCATTAAGATAAATAAATTTAAAAAATAAAAATGTAATTTGTTTGTACTACAACATAGTCCATCATCAAAAAAATATTTTAAAGAAGAGTAGGAATTTTAATGTAAAATATATAAGAGATATTTTAATACATCTTTGATTAGCCTAGCACAAAGTTTGCAAAGCACCAAAGTCCAATATCATATAAATTTTTACAAATTAATAGTATTATAATCTCCCCTTTGTATCATCTATTTTATAAATGCAAGCACATATTTATAGATACGATGGGATTGATTAATTTGTATAATTATTAAAGAAATATTTAAATACATTGAATATGATTGAAAGAATAATAATTTTGAATATGATTGAATACTGCTCAGCCCTGTGCATTGGTCATAGAGGTTTCTCACAATAACCAAATAAAATAAAAATAAAAATTGTAAACAACCTACCAATATTTAACTATTTGGATAAAGTTATATACTAATATCATAAGGATAGTTACATATATTTTTTTTCAATGAGTTTACATAATTTTTTACGACAGGTCTTGGTCCCCTCATACTGAGTGGGGTTTGAACCTTGGATCTCTTAAAGAGAGGCCAAAGCCCTTTCCACTACAGTAAGCTTACAACTTCTAAAATAGTTAGATATATTAATCTTTGGATTTAATCAATTTTTTTTATCTTTTAGGTAAACAATTCTCTAGATGAAGAATATTAACTAATAATTATCCAGTTTGAAAAAATAGTATAGCTAATATATTATCACTATGCATCTCTTGGATTCTTTCTTTAACCTAATCTTGAGCTATCTAGTACTAATTAAATTGTAGCTCGCTTGACCCAAGTTTTTTCAAATTAATATTACACTAGTTTTAAGAGCATATACTCTAAAATACATATTTTAATAATGTTTTTATTTTTAATTAATTAATTTATTTATCTTGGGTTTAATTGATACATGATATTTATCTTGAACAACTCTTAATTTATAAGCACATGGAATAGGCTAGTGAACTTGCTCCTCATTTAGCTACTTGGTAGTATCTTTTTATTTAGATTTGGATTTCACTTGCAATGCCCTAGTCTTCCTTTTGTTTAAATACTTAGATTATTTGAGTATTTATAAATTAAAATTTTGGCTCAAGTAAGCGTTATGAATAGTCTAGCAAGCGTGCCTATGGATTGTTCACATAGTTGGATGTGTGTCACTAAAAAAACTAATATTATAGTTTGAATATTTCTTATTTGAGAAATATAGGCTTGTTTTTTATTAAATATTTGAGTTTATAAGATATTTAAAATTTGGCATCTAAATAAGTATATTATAATATATAGATATATGCCTATTCCTCAGAAAAAAATAACTTGAAAATTATTGGATTAGAAACAATCCATGATTGGTGTCCAATCTTGTAATCTTTTGATCATCCTTTTAGCCTATATTGTAAGCTATGCGAAATAAATATTTGATTTGTTTTTATAATATTTTTGTATGATTATTGATCCATATCTATTCATTATCTTTAAATGTTTTAATATTTTATCATTAATTGGAAATTGATAAGTAGTCTATATCTTGCTAGTTACATGGTCTTACTTTTGGTATGTGGGCTGTAGAATAATTTTGATTGCTAATGTAAAAATATTTGAATGGGTTAGATTAGTTGTTGATCCCAGTTTTATAAGTTCTTTATACCTTCGATTTTTACTTTCCATACAAGCTTTGATCAAATGAGGACATTTTTTTCAATTAGGTATAAGGGATTGACATAGACCCTACATGTATTACATCATCACCATGTAGTGGTATTACAATAGATTGAATATTATCCATGTATCGCTTGGCAAGATTCAAACCTAGGTCTCCTCCTTGAAGGTTGAGGAATCTAACTCGTTGAGCTAATGCAATTTGATTAATGAGGACAAATATTACATCCACTTTAGCTTTCAACTTTGGTCATACTTTATAGACTGCAAGCTAAATCACCCATTGTCAACATTACATGATCCATGCACTTAAAATAATTTATTTTATTTATGCAAAAAAAATTGGCCATCCAAAATCTGTAAAACTTGTGTCTTAAGGTTGACTCACTTAATATTTTAGATAGTAATTTGGATATTCTATGTTGTTCCTTGTAAAGCATGCATTTAGAATATGTAATAAATTATTTTATCAAATGGCTTTAGGTCAACCAATTAAATTCATCAATGTTGGAGGAAACCTAGTGATGAGTCTAAAAACACCTCATTTTATACAATCTTTTTGCCTCCTTTTTGTACTTTTTAATCATGTTTTATTTCATCTTTGTATTAGTTGCTTGATTAAATGTAGTAATTAGGATTAAATATAGACTTAAATAGGAAGTGTGATATTGTATGCTAAGAGAGGTGAAAAGGGATATTTTGCTGACCAATACCAAGATTTATGGAATATAAAGGGTTATCAAATTTTTGCACAATAGTTGAAACTCCTAGGATAGTGTGGAAGTCACCACCAAAGATAATAGGTTGTCTGATACCAAAATTAGAGACTGCAATAGGTGTTAGATGTAGCACTACATAGTTAGTGCCAGGCATGACAACCCTTGACTTGTGCTAGACAAGGTAACACTCTTCTAGAACTAGATGTTGGAAAGACAGGTTGTCATCAGACATTGGAAGATAGACTGGTACCAGATGTTGAAAAATAGGTTGGTTCTAGATATGGTAGAAGAAGACAAAAAGGATGTGGCTAAAGGCTAATAAAATCAACCAACTCATAGATCTCATATTTATTATTTCATCCGACAAGATGCAGTTTTTCCAACCACCTATGGGTGATGTAAATAGATAGTCAACTGCCTACCGAATCAACACTAGTAGTCAATTTTGGTAGAAAACAAGACAATTTTACATGGGCAAGGTGAAATTTCTTAGTAATCAGATTCTCTTGTTCTCATAATTTCCACCATGACAGTTAAAGATTGTGTGTGGGCATGTATACCCATATTAAGACTTAGTTGCACTTGTTTTTGTTCTTACTTGCTAGATGGGATTTGTTGGGTATTCTGTTGTTGAAACTATTTGATAACATAAGCAAGAGGAGGGTCTTGTACTCCTCACTTAAAAATAATGGATGTAGCTCTAAGTATTGGGGTTAAGTAGTAGTAGTATTTATCAATGTTATGTAGTTGTAATTATGGTTACTTAGTATATTGTGTAAGGAGACTATAATTCTTAGACTTGCAATAATATGCTAAATTGAGTTTTTTAGAATATTTCATTTGTGTGAGTTGAGTCGAACTTTAACCCTTCCATATTGTTGTAGAGCAAGGGACCATTCCATGCTAGGTGGAAGGTACCATTTTACAACATTTTATATTTGTTGTAGCATTGATTAGACTGATGTTATTTCTTGCACTTTATGATAGTTAATTAGTTGTTTAAATTTAACTCCTAGAAGGACTAGAAATCCAACTAGCTTAAGATTATTACTATTGTAACATAGTTTTAAAGGAAGTATTTTTTATGTTCAACCTTCCATAATGTTCTTTATTTATTTTATGTTGTAATCACTTTTATTTTCAACATGTTATGTTTATTTAGCTTTACTCCTTTCTATTTTCTAGTATAGTGAGTTTTATTATTGCTTTTTCAACGCTTTAGAGTAGAGAACATATACTTCAACTTACATAAACCATTCCTAGTATATATAGCTTTCGAACACCACCCCAAATTCGATAATGAATTAAAGTGAGGTATAACAACACCCATCACTTTTCAATGCTATTGTCAAGGAACACAGTGTTGATAGGATTATTTTAAGAATCTACTAATTATCCAACATCATAACCTTTTACTTGGTTAGATAACTTATTAGTCATAGGGATCAAAGCATAACTCTTTAGTTGGTCATTCTTCACGTAAGTGTTCACTAGGACAAATTAAGGTTGATCTTATAAACTAGAATACCTAGTGCCCTTATTTGTGCCTATGCCAATAAAAGACTAATTAGCTAAAACTAGTGGTGTTGAGAAGGAAAGGTAGAGGTGTTAGAAAAATTATTTATTTGATAAGTTAGGATGCATGAATAGATCTAGGGAAAAAAAAAGAATATTTGTTGAAAACAACCTCCAACAAGCCATAGGTACACAACAATCACATTTAGAGGTTGCACAAGAGTAACCACTATTTTATGTGGCCCATTACAAATAAGTTAAGAGGAAGGAAGTACTAGTAGACCATCATCATTAGTTATAGGGTCTTTAAGATCTCATTAATTTGAGAATTATCATGAAAAATCTAGTAGTCTTCCACCTATCGCATACATATTTACATCTGAAAACTTTAAATAAATTTATAACATTTATTGGGAAGATAATAATATGAGGCATGGGAAAGATAAAAATAACATAGCGGATAGAAAAAGTGACATTTATCATCATGAAGAACTCAATCATGATATTAGGACCTTTACATAACCTTCTTTCACCACCAAGTAGGTCCTTGAGGATCAGGGTCAAAAATTGCTTTGTAGCCAATTCTAGACGTATATTGACCCCTAGATTTGTTGTATGCCCAAGAAATAGTATTTTTTTTAGCTCTCAACTTGATATAATTCTTATTAAGACTATTAGTGTAAGCCTTCCACAAAAAAACCTGCTCATCAAAAAGATCCAAGACCTGAGCTTACTTCCAACCTTGGGTCCAAAGACCAGAAGAATATGATTCTTCCACCTAATGAAGAAAATAAAAACCTGTCTTGTAAAGAACATATCATAGCTTTTGGTAACAAAATATTTTCTCCACAACCTAAAATAGAATCAACCCCTATTCTAACTTGTTCACTGTTACCCACTTTCTAGGCCATATATTTTCCAATCATAGGAAAGGTGATGGGAAAAACAACTCAAACATTGTCTCAAAGAATTTATTTACAAAGCATCTGGCCAGGATTAGCCAATACCAAATCACAACAAAAAAAATCAAATATTTTCTTCTTCACACTAACCCTACTAACTTAGGCATTTTCTAAGTTTATTTTTCTACATGTTGGATTCTAGAATGCCAACCTAATGTGCACTAAAAATAATGTAATAATAAAAATTAACCTAACATCATCCCTTATTACATTATTTGAAATACATAGAGAGTTGCAAAACAACTCAAAACATCCTCCCTTATTACATTATTTTAAACACATAGAGAGTTGCAAAAAAACTCAAATTTGACATGTGTAAGTGCCTTAAGTGAAAAAGTTCACAACTTATTCGTCAGTGGGAACGTATTGGAGCTGGATCTTGTGTTTTAGAACTTTGTCTTGAATGAAGGGGCACTGAATGTCAATGTGATTTTTTCATTCATGGAACACTGGATTCTTGACTCATTTCAAAACACATTGGTTATTGCATTTCAAGTGGATTACAAGATTTTTCTGAAGACCCATACTTGAAAGAATGCAATGTAGCCATATCGCTTCACACACAACTCCTCGTGTTGCACGGTATTTTACCTTTATGGATGAAAGTATAACTACTTGTTGCTTCTTGTTGTGCCAAGAGATAGGTCCATATCCTAGATAAAATATGTATCTAAACATTTTTTTCCTATCATCTAGAGATATAGCATGATCTAAGTCCGTGTATCCTTGCAAGAAAAACTTTTTATTTTTCTTGTATTCCAAGCCATATTCTACTATACCACGAACATAGTGTAAAACTCGCTTTGTTGTCTTCCAGTGACTAACCTTAGGCTTCTACATGACTGTTGAACATGTTGTTGCCAGTGCACAACTCACCCCAATTTGGGGACCTGCTTGAACTTTTGGTTTTAATTTGGAATTATTTGCTTGCATCAAGATCTTTGAAAATTGGCTTACACCAAGATTGTTTAAAAATTTCTGATTACATTGAGGTTTCAAAATTGTTGAGATTTTTGCATCTTGAAGACCTGGATCCAGTTGCAATAATTTGGATTGAATATTTTTGAACATTTGTATCTTAATTGCATTATTTCAAATTAAATGTTTTAGAAAATGCAAGTTCTAAGGTTTTTCAAAGGTCTAAATAATTAAATTTCATTTTAGGGTTACTCCAATCTCATCACTTTTGCCCTACATTTTGATGTGAAATTAAAATGGACATAACTTGAGCTAGAAAACTTTGTTTAGGGTTATTCAAAAATTGGTGGAAAGAGCTTGATCTCATATTCACAATTGCATTGATTTTTTAGAATTTTAGCTGTCAAATTTATCTAGAAATAAGAGTTTATAGTAGCAACTCGTGAAATTTAAAATGACATATCTCATGAACCATGATGAATTTTTTTATGATCTCAATGGTTTTGAGTATCCATTTGGCATATTTAGATGCATGGAAATATTTTTAAAATTTTGAGCACTTTGAATTTTACCCTATTTTTGGCACTACGGGATAACTCAAAGCTCCTGGTCAAACCTGGTCTCTATAAAATAGGTCTAAAATAAATTATTGGATGAGTATAAAAATTACCATGATCTTTGTAATTACCTCTTATTTGGTTGTGCAAAATTATCCATTTTAAATTTGGTGTCAAAGTTCCTGGACTTAGATCTCGGGAGAGCTTATCGCTGATAAACCAAAGCCATCACTCTTACATCCACAACAAAGATCTTCCATAAGCAAAAGGAATATTAATTGTCATTGATAGACCTAGGCTATCACTCTTTCATCAGAAAAATATTTTATATCGACAACATGAATATAATAAATTTGATCCCTTCGTCAATTGTCCAAGACTATTGCTCTTGCATCAATGACCAATATTTTGCATTAGCGAGATGAATTTGAACAAATTGGAGACCATTGTTGATTGACCAAATCTATCGCTCTTCCATAAAAGATAAAGGCTTTGCATGAGCTATAAATATTGTAATGGGTTATATAAGGTTTTGTAAATGATTTTATGAATATTAAACCCTAGAACAAGATTGTCAAAATTTTACATATGCCCAATGCTTAGGACATGTGACATACCTTCAAATCAATAGACAATCAAATATCATCATTGATTTACCAAGGCTATCGCTTATGTATCTCCGACGAGGATAGCATATCATCGACAAAGGCTATTTTCGCTAATAATCACCAATAGGAGCAACCTTAGTATTTTAATTAAATCTAAAGGTTTTGGCATTAATTTAATAATAAAAAAGAACTCATCTCTAATGGAAAGGAGCCATCGCCAATGCATCAGTGAAAAAGGTTTTACATCAGTGATAAGGGTTATAACAAGCTATTCGAGGCATTAACAATAAAATTAATATTATATGGATATAAGTGGATATAATGATTAATTAACCCTAATGTTGAGCGCTTTAAATTACCCCAATAAAAACCTTTCACTCTTTAACCTGCTCCAGTAAGATTTTGTTACTCATGTATCAACGCCAAAAGTCATGCATTACCGACATACAATGAGATCTCATTGTTGATAGAAGAGGGTCGTCCCTGATGTACCTCCAATAGGGATTGCACATCTTTGACCAAGGGTATTATTGCTAATAATCATCAATAAAAACAATAGTATCATTTTAATGAAACCTAAATGTTTCTATATAATTTTAAAACCAATGAGAACTCGTCGTTGATATAACAAAGCTATCACTCTTCCATCAGTGACAAAGACTTTGAATGAGCGACACAAATTTAATGATTTAAATTCCATCACCTATAGAACAAGGTCATTGCTAATGCATCAACGACAAGGGCTTTGCATGAATGATAAGGATTATACATTGTCTTTTTTTTAGGTCTTAACTATAGAAATGATATTAGCATGAAATATGAGATCCTGGGTATTTTAATAAAATTATGAAGACTTTTAAACATCCGGATTTAATATTAAAATCAAGGAAGAGAACATTAACAATGGAGGACATGGTAAAAGGAGAAGGAATACTTTGGAGATATTTGATATTAATGAGAATACTTTGGCATTTCGTAATATTAATTCTTTGGCATCATAAGCTTAGTATCCAAAGGAAATCTTAGGATTAATGTTAATATTTTGACATAAAAAATAAAAACATGAACCTTAATGTGAAATTTAATAATTTTAAAGTTAAAAGCCAAAACATTAGAAAATGATAAAAATTTAATAATAATAATATTAAAATAAAAGAGGTTTATGTTAAACCTTAGGAAGATATTAATAAATTTAAAATCATCAATATTAATAATAATAATAGCAAATTTTGATTTTCTTTTGTCACCAAAGTAATAATTAAGGTTTTCTTTCTATATTACAGGCGAATGGAAGACGAAGCATTGAATAAAAAGATGAAAAGTCACTTCTAGACGATTCGAAATAAAGCCCATACAACTGGAATCCATTAGAGTCAAGTAAATTACAGGGACCGGTTGCAAGGAAGGAAGCTGAATAGTCAAGGAAGACACCAGAAGTTGAATAATCGAGAATAAACAGCATTCATTAAACTTGGACAGGATTCTAAAACCTCTAGTTCTTGACAACTAGATTAGTTCAATAATTGAAGATTGACATCTTGGCAATGCAAATAATTACAAATATCTATGGTTGAATTCCATATCCAAACCAAGAGGAACCAAAAATTGACACATCATCCAAGAGATAACTCATCAATCCAACTGTAAACCACCACATTACAACATAAAATTACTAAACTATTAGGAGTTGAGATTATAGGAAAGGGCAAAGTAAAAGTTACTTTAGGGCCTACCACCATCGAAGGAGAAAAATATTCAGAGCTAGTCACAAAACAATAATAACTTGAATAATACTTTTAAGGATAGGTGGCACAATTTCTCCAATTTTGACAACCTGTGATAGCTCAGTTCTTGTTGTAATACATTCACAAAAATTAGTGGTAGAGAGGATACCAAGTGGTTGCATATGCACCAAGTATTCAAAACATAATTACAAAATTCAAATTATAAAAGAGACCTTTCAGACCAAAATTTAGGATCAAGCACCAGAATAGCAAAATTCTGCAAGAGGCATTTTGAGTGTTTTGTCTGGATCGACTGTATTTTTCCTTTGTTGTCTTTGTTTTCCATTTCTCAATTCTTCTCACCTTCTGCAAGTATTCCCAATAGTTGATCTAGCTACCTAAGATCATTTCATGGAGTTGCTTGAGGAGTTAGAGTCTATGTGTCACTATAATTAAGATAGTAGATCAAAATTCCCCTGTTATGATATTCGAATAGGGTGAATATTGTATTGTATTCTTTGAGAGACTTGAGTACACTACCAGAATCTATCATTAAAAACATTATATATTGAATATAATAAATCATTTTGGTTTCTTCTCCTTGCTATATTTTGTCTCAATGTATATGTGTTGCTTATTTGTGCATTGCATTATTTGAATTCACAAGTAATACTTTCTCTCATTGATTTAATACCTATGTTGATTACGTTATTCGAATGAATGTGGGTATGTTAGTTCTTTTCTTCTTTTTCCTACTATTTCATAAATTGGTTAAGCTTTTCTATAGTCACCCAATAAATAAGGCATTGATCTACATTCTTGAAACTAAAGTTGTAAATGCTATATTTGCTTGGCCACCATAAAATCCATTATAATTCACTAAATCTGGTCGAGTTTACACATTAATGACATATCATTAATCAAACTCATTTTGGGGTATCTTGACCCAACCTGGTCCTCTTGAATAGGTAAGTTTACCAGAGCTTGCATATTGTTGTGATTCGAAGGTTTTGGTAGCATGACAACCATATTTAAAGGATATCAAAATTTTCCACAACAATGACCCTCAAAAGATAGTTCATAGTAAAGTTGATATCTGGCCTGGTGTTGGTCAGATATATGACTCTCAATTAGCTTTTGATGGAGAGTTCCAAAGATCTAAGGAGATTTGTCATATCTAGACAACTATAACCCTAGTTCTAGTGGTGTTGCTTTGGGCTTACAGTCTGTCATTTAATATTTTCTATTATTACCTTGGCATTTTTCATTTGAGTGATCCTAATGTGATTTTTTTGTTGCAAAACTTCCAAGCCAAGATAATAATGTAGAAGTCCCAAATATATCATTTCAAACAACTTCTCCAAGTCATTCTTCATAGTGTCCACCATCTCATATGAATTACCAATGATAATTAGATTGTCAACATACAATACAAGTATCACTATTTTAGAACCAACTTTCTTGAAATGAAGATTTACATCTGAGGGACTCGTTTTAATACCATATTGTAATAGGTGGTTATAAATATTAATATACTAAGCTCTTGAAGCTTCTTTCAACCCATAAAAGGACTTAATTAATTTACAAACCTTTTGCTCTTATTCTTCAACAATAAATCCTTCAGGTTGAACCATGTACACTACTTCTTTGAGAGCACCATTCAATAAAGCACTCTTCACATCCATCTGATGAAGCTTCCATACGAATTGAGCTATCATTGTATAGAGTGCACGATTGGTTATCATATTTGCTGTTGGTGTGAATATATCTTCATAATCAATACCAATTTTATAGCATAACCCTTTGCAACAAGGGAGACCTTATACCTATCAATAGTTCCATCTACCTTATACTTAAATTTGAATACCCATTTACATCCTATGGGTTTCTTTCCAACAAACAGATCAACTAGCTCCCATGTACTATTTTTCATAAGAGAATTATGTTCAACACCCATAGCTTCCTCCATTGAGGTGAGCTAAGTGCATCATGCACTGAAGTATTTTTTGCATGCTCCAACTCTGAAGTCATAAAACCCCTATCCTCTTCTTCTTCACTCCTATATTCATCTTCTTTGTCTTCTCCTACTTCTCGGCATGACAAAATTCGAGTATGTGGCCAATTGGAATTGATATTAGGAGGTGCATAATTTTTGCATATCTCATTGTGCTTGTGTACCATTTTGGAATTTTATTTTGTTGAGGAGGAGCCATTACTTTAGGCTTTTCAAATTTCAATTGTACAACAAGTGATGTTTCCTTGCTAGATTATTTATAATCTATTGTATTCGACTTGAAAGCTTCATGAAATATCACATCTTGATTGATATGAATCTTCTTGGTAATAGGGTCAACCAATCAATACCCTTTTGATTCTTTATCATAACCAAGAAATATGCACTGCAAGAATTTCTCATCTAGCTTGCTCCTTTTCTTCTTAGGAATGTGCATGTAGGCTTTGAAACCAAACATCCTTAGATAAGAAATTGATGGTTTTATTCCACCCCAGAATTCTTCAGATGTGGCTCCTTGAAGATCTTTTGTTGGTGCTTGATTTGAAATATACATAGTACTAGTGACAACTTCTACCCAATATTATTACCCAATATGAGCTCCTATGAGTATACATCAATTCATCTCCATGATGGAATTATTACTCTTTTTAGCAACTCCATTTTGTTGAGGAGTATATGATGTTGTAATTTATATTTTTATTCCATGTTTTGTGAGAAACCTAGAGAACTCATTGGAGGTAAATTCTCCCCTCGATCTGAGTAGAGGGCCTTGATTGAATATCCTGATTCTTTCTCAACATATTTTTGAAACTATTGAAAATTTAGGAAGGCATCTGACTTCAACTGTAAGAATAAGACCCATATCTTTCTAGAGTAATCATCAACAAACAACTAAAAATATTTCTTTCCACCAAAAATGTTTGGCATCAGTTCACAAAAATCGATGTGTATTAGCTCCAATGATGCTTTTGCCCTAGAAGAATGCAATTTAAATGGTACTCTATGTTACTTCTCTACCAAGAAATATGAGCATACAAGTAGTGTAGGTGAGAGGTTGGTTAGACCTAACACAATATCATGTTTACTCGTTTGGAATAAGTAGCCTGAACTCAAATGCCCATCATGTTTATGCCATAAAGATGTTGCCTCTTTTGTGTGGAAACCAAGACAACATGAGGTGTGTTGAGGGCATCTAGAGCAAAAAATACATACTTGTAGGAAGTAGTTGTTATATGTTTACCATGCTTGGTGATAAAGAAATATTTATTTCCATAAACTACTTTGAAATCAACCACCATATTCTTATCCAAAATATGTGGAACAAACAACAAATTGTTGGTCAATCCTTGTACATAAAGTACCTTCTCAATTTGGCATTGTTCATCTAGATGAGTTAATGAAACATAACCTACCCATTGGATTTGATAAGTTTTATCAACTGCAATTGTGATAGGTTTGCCTTCTTTGGCTTCAAAAGTATCAAACCACCCCTTATCTCCTGTCAAGTGCTTGCTTGCGCCTAAATCTATATACCAAATATTATTTTTTGTTTGGAATTAGTCTGAGTCATTAGCACTTTGTGTGCTTGCTTCGAGTTTGAATTTGGTTCTTCAATAGCAACATGCCCTTTTTATTGCCTATATTTGGGTTGTAGTTTGTATTTCCTTTTCTTCTTTGGTGGTTGTCTATTTTTATCACCTTTGTTGGAAGAGTTGTGTAGATGAAAAAGTGAAACACCAAAATATATAACAAGATAAATTGAAATCAAGACCCAATATTACACAAAAATAGATTATTTTATTAATATGAGGGGAGCCTCAAATCTCCAATGTTACAATAAAGAATTGATTTCTTTGATACAAATGTTTACAATACTAGGGTTCTCCAAAACCCTAGTGAACAGTGTTGGTGGTGTCTTCAATCTCACTTCTGATCCCAACAGAGGTGAGTGGGCTTCGTGTTATCCAATATTGGGCCACTCCAGCTTAAGAAGCTACACAATGCTTATGTATCTTCCCAAACCTACACATAGAAAATAACAACAAAGGATTAGTAGCAACTGTGAGGGCTCCACTATGTGAGACCCTCAAAAATGAAATAATAAACCCTAGTTGTGCAATAGAAATACTGTAAACAGATATGAGAATATTAAAATAAATATACCAATGATACATTTACCTTGTTGAACTTACCATTTTTATCTTTTGTAGTTGTTGTAGGGAAGTGGTGCGATGATGCCCTAGTGTTGCTCGAGGGCTAGTAGGGCTACAGAGCTTTGGTTTGAGATACCCATAGATGCTTAAAAATAGCATAAAACGCCCATGGGTTCTCAAAAATGGTGAAAAGTGCCTAGAGGTGCTTAACGGTGGAGGGGAGGCACCTAAGGTGATCGGTGGTTATAAGGAGTACTCAAAGGCATTCGGGAGCTAAGGTGAAGATATGCAGAAGCAGATTTGGCTGAGCAAGAAGGGCGATGATGGATGCAGAGGTGAGGGCGAGTGAGGATGGATAGCGAGGATGCTTGGCTAGACTCAGGCTGCTTAGGTCCAAAGACTTCACAAATTGCTCAAGAACAACTCAGACATGAACTGCTTAGGGGTTGAGCCATTAAAATGGCTCCTACTAATAATCCGCACTAGGGTATGTTAGGGTTTGAACGATATGAATTGTGTGGCTCAAATTAAAACACATCGAATGATGGATATTAATTTCAGGTGTGTGACATGGATTGATGCAGATGGATGGCTAGGATTAAGTTAAATCGGATGGCTATGATTTATTTACATATATATATAGTATAATATTAAAATATTAATGTTAAACATATATTTAAAAAATGTACCTAAGTATATATATATAGGTAGAAATGAGAAGAAGACCTGGATAGACGACAAGTGGCTAGATTTTGGTGTCTACAAGTTAAACCAACATTGTTTTGTGTCATGATTGTCTTTCTCACATATGTGACAAGTTTATAGGAATGGACCCCAGATGACATTGTTGCATCTATATTAGCTGTTAAACACAATAGCCCAATTATGACATCATTACCTATAAGTGTGGGCCAAAGGCATCGTAATTATCAAACGTTGCCTTGCATAAAAATTGCATAAAAATAGGGCATACATTTGGGGTCTTTTTTTGCCATAATATATTAATGCATAAAACAAAAAATTAAATGCATTTAAACATTCATCATACATGCAAATTTATATTTTGAAGGTGTCATATTCCACCAAAAATACATCTTTTACAATGTCAATTTTGTTTCAATGTTTGTTTTGCAATAATGTTTGATGTATAATTGCAAAAAATACAAACGTGTTCCCTCCTTTTTGTTTTGCACAAAATCCAAAATTTGTTTTTCCCCTTTTGTTGTTTTTGCAAAAAAAATGGTAGCCCTCCTTTTTGGTTTTGCAAATAAATTTTAGCCCCCTTCTTTTGTTTTGAGTTTTGGTTTTTCAAAACAAATGCATTTAGAAATAATAAAAATTAATTAGCCAATTAATTAAGTTATTTTAACTAATAATTAACTAACTAAATAAATATAATAACTAACTAATTAATTAGTTAGTTAAAAATAAAATGACTAATAGATAAAAAATTCCATTAAAAATGCAAAATATTTTTTAATAATAAAATTGGGGGTTTTGTAACATGGTCGAGCCTCAGCTCCTCCAAAGTCAATGGCCAACCGATGGAGTCAATGACCCAAGTCAACCAACACAGAGTCCAATAGTCCAAAGTAGGTCAAAGTTACGCACACAAGGTCAGTCCACATGGGTCCCTCACGGTGGTGCTACCAACTGGTGTCTTTAGGCAGCCCCACGTGGAGGCTCCATGACCACTGTAAGGTGGTCAAAAGGTATATGGAGCCTTTGCACTAATAAGGTGCTCAAAACACCTTCGCATAGTGCATGTGGGACAAAGCACATAAAAGGAAAGCAAAAAACTTTGCTCCCTTATGCCCAAACAAGTATCAAGCTACTACATGATGATCGAAGAATGGAGGGAGGCTGGTGTAGAATGGTGTGTCTTGATTGGTGGATGTTATGGGGATTTAATCTTAAGAAAGTATTTTAATTTTTCATATTACTTTCTGTTTGATTTTTGATCTATGGTTGTACCCATCTCGGGATCATGGCCTATGAATGGGACTTGTAGTCGATGCTCACCCAATCGTATTGTGGCTAGTGAATGGTCCCTCTTGTATGGAGGAACATGCGCACCTCAGATTAGGGTCCAATTGATTGCACCAAGGGGCCTTGTGCTAAGGCTATGTTTGGATTATAAGTAGGTGGACCTTGTGATCTAATCACCTATGGCTAATCGAGGTTGTCAAACCTGTGGCTAACTGCCCTTGGCTATCTGCCTAGGTGGCAAATAGGGATCAAGCTATAAACAGACCTCCAATCCTCTACTATGAATAGGGGTTGATCCTCTATTGATCAGGTCCTATTTATTTATTTTTAACCTTGATAGCTTTAGGGTAATCGATTTAGTCAATATCTTCTGAGTAGGGCAAGCTTCGAATCAATCCTTTGTCTCTAGTTAAACTCTCTACCTCCTATATCTAGTTTTAGGATCACCAATATGAGCTCACAATTAGTTGTTGGTGAGGGTAATTCACATTGCAAGAGCCATGGTAATTGTTTTTATACCATTTATGGGAAAAAAACTTAGACATTGCATTCATATTTAAATAATTTATTTACAAAGCATTTGGCCAAGATTAGCCATTACCAAGTAATGCTAAAATAAATCGAATATTTCCTGCTCCAAATTAACCTTACTAACTTAGGCACTATCTAGTTTTATTTTTTTGCACATTGGCTTCTAAAATACCAACCTAATATGTGGTAAAAATAATGTAATAATAAAAATTAACCTAACAAAAGGCTTATACTAGTGCCTTCCATTAGATGGAAATATTTTTTTATGCTTTTTTGTGGACTTCTAATCCAATTCATAAAGGTCCCTAGACGAATATACTTCTATTCAATAATATTCATCTGTAATCCTTCTCTGGTTAGAATCCTCCACAAGCTATTTGCTTCCAAATAAGAACAAAAAATATGGATACTTTTAAGTCCCCAACCACCTTCCTCCTTTGGCTTAGCAATACTCTACTACTTAACAAAAGGAATGCCTTCACGTTCCTTACGTCTAGTCAAAAGAAATTTGAAGTAGTGTTTTCTTATTTTCTCTATAAATCCTTTGGAAATGAAGGTCAAGAATTGTTGAAATAAACGAACCATATTTCATTATTGAAGCAGTGTTTAAATAATACACAGTATGCTTCAATTAGCTCGGGAGAAGCGGATCCCAACAATAATCCGCTCAATATTAAGCTAAAGCTGTAACAGGAAAATAATGTAATAAACTAAGAAGTGCTAAAATATATTATACGCTAACATCCCCCCTTATTACATTATTTATGTAATTGAAGAACTACTAATATCCCCCCTGATTACATCATTTGGTAATACAAAGAGAGTTGCAAAACAATTCAAATTTGACACGTGCAAGTGCCTTAGTGAAAATATCTGCAACTTGAGCATTGGTGGGAATGTACTAAAGCTAAATTTGATGCCTTGGAACTTCGTCTCGAATGAAGTGACATTGTGTGTCAATATGCTTGGTTCTTTCAAGATGTACTGGATTCTTGACAAGATTCAAAACACCCATGTTGTCACAGAACAAGTGTATTGGAGATTTTGATGGAAGAGCCATACTTGTTAGGATGCGACACAACCATATCACTTCGCACACAGCTTCACGTGCGACATGATATTCTGCCTCTATTTATGAAATAGAAACCACCTATTGCTTCTTGATGTGCCAAGAGACAGGACCAAATCCAAGATGAAACAAATATCCCGAAGTTGATTTACGGTCATCATATGATCCGGCATAGTCGGAGTCCATGTATCCTTGTAAGAAGAATTTTTTGTTCCTCTTATATTCTAGGCCATATTCCATTGTGCCACGGACATAGTGAAGAACACGCTTTGCTGCTTTCCAGTGTGTAATCTTAGGCTCCTGCATGAACCTTGAAATATAGTTGACAACAAATACAATATCTGGCCTAGTGTTGGTCAGATATAAAAGACTCCCAATCAACTGTCGATAGAGAGTACCATCTACCTGAGGTGAATCATCATATCACGATAACTAAATTCTTGTTTCCATCGGAGTTGACATTGGCTTGCAATCAGTCATGCGATATTTTTCCAATAGGGTCTTGGCATATTTTTTCTGAGACACTTTGATGTAGTGCTCCTTCTGGCTGACTTCCAGACAAAGACAATAATGGAGAAGTCCAAGATCTGACATCTCAAAATATTGACACAAGTCTCTTTTGACAGTAGAAATCATTGTTTTTGAACTCCTTGTAATGAGCAAATCATCAACATAGAGTACAAGCAACACTATTTCAGAACCTTGTTTCTTAAAATAGAGGTTTGCATCTGATGGACATCTCTTAAAACCATGCTACAGAAGGTGATGATCCATTTTTATATACCAAGCCCGAGGGGCTTGTTTCAAACCATATAAGGATTTTACCAATCTGCAAACTTTTTGATGTTGGCCTTCCACTTCAAATCCTTCCGATTGAGTCATGTAGACTTCTTCTTGGAGATCACCATTTAGAAAAGCACTCTTGACATCCATTTGGTGTACTTTCCACCCATATTGTGCTGCCATAGCACAAAGAACTTGAATGGTTGTCATCCGAGTAGTAGGTGCAAAAGTTTCCTCGTAGTCAATGCCTTCTCTTTGAGCATAGCCCTTTACAACAAGTCGGGCCTTATGCTTATCTATTGTACCATCTGCCTTATACTTAACTTTATACACCCATTTGTAGCCTATGGGCTTCTTTTCGTATGGTAGATCGACAAGCTTCCAAGTTTTGTTTTTCATCAGACTTATACTCTACATCCATAGCAGCCTTCCACTGAGGCTCACCAAGATCAACTTGCACTGATGCGGGTTCAAGATCGTCTATGGAAGACATAAACACCCTATCACTATTAATATCCATATCTTTTGTATCTCTCTCTGGATCTACAAAAAGTTCCTCAAAATATTGACACAGCTCATCAACCCTAGTATTCTTTGTTGCAGCTTTCTCCTGTCGAGCCATGCTGCGAGTACGAGGTCTATCCAATGTAAAATATGGTGGAGTGGATAGCTTAGAGTCTTTGAATGTATTTGTATACCACTTTGGATTCTTCTTTTGAGGTGTTCAAGAAGATGAAGACAAACCTCCAACTTTTGATGAAGGAGATTTATCAACCTTAGTTTCCACAAGGTCTAGGTATACATATGATGTGTTTTTTGATGTGAAAACCTCATCAAAAACTACATCTCTACTGATGTGTATCTTCTTGGTCAAGGGATAAATCAAACAATAACCCTTAGAGTGCTCATCATACCCAAGAAGAATACACTTCAATGTCTTCTCATCTAGCTTCTTCCTTTTCTCTTTTGGTATGTGCATGAAAGCTTTACATCCAAAAATGCGTAGATGAGAAATGGAGGGTTTCCTACCATTCCATGCTTCCTGTGGAGTCATTCCTTGTAGAGCCTTTGTGGGTGCCCTATTCAACAAATATACTGCTATGGTGACAACTTTTGCCCAATATAGTTGCTCAAGACTAGCTCCTGTGAGCATGCAATGAACCATTTCCATGATGGAACGATTCCTCCTTTCAACAACTCCATTTTGCTGAGGATTATAAGCAGTAGTTAACTATCGTGTGATCCCATTTTATTTCAAGAACTCAGATAATTATTTAGAGGTGAACTCCCCCCCTCGATCTGAGCAGAGAGTCTTTATAGAAGTCCCTGACTCATTTTCAACAGATTTGTTGAATTGCTGAAAGAAGCCAAATGCTTCAGATTTCAGTTGAAGAAAGAATACCCACATCTTTCGTGAGTAATCATCTACGAATAACTAAAAATACCTCTTACCCCCACAACTATTGGGAGTGAAGATACCGCACAGATCGGTGTGAATCAACTCCAGAGGTTTATTTGCTCTTGTAGAGCTCCTTTCAAAAGGCACTCTATGCTGCTTTCCTGCCAAGCAGTCAGAGCAAACTAGTAAAGTGGTATAAAAGGAAGGAAGACCTTTTACCATTTCATACTTACTTAACTCAAATAAGTAACCGAAACTCAAATGTCCATATCTCTTGTGCCATAGGGAAGTTGCCTCCTTTGTAGAGATTGTCATGGCTACATGTGGAGTAGAGATAGCATCTAAGGCAAATAATTCATGCTTATATGAAGCAGTGGAAATGTTCTTACCCCTCCTGGTAATAGAACAACACTTCTTGCCTCCCTCAACACTAAATTTCACAACCATATCTTTGTCCAAAATTTGTGTGACTGACAAAAAATTGTTTGCCAATCCTGGAACATAGAGAACTTTGTCAATCTGACACTTGCCATCAGGAAGGGTGACTAAAATAGTACCTTCTCCCTGAACCTTATAGGTTTTATCATCAACAATAGTGATAGGTTTGCCCTCTTTGGCCTTAAAAGACTCAAACCACGATTTGTCACCAGTCATGTGCTTACTGTCTCCTGAATCAACATACCAGATAGGATCTGTCTGTTTGGACACTGTGGTAGTCATGAGAACTTTGTGGGCTCTCTCAGAATCCATGTCAGATTCTTCAACAACAACATTCACTTGTTTTTTGTTCTTTTGTGGTTTTTTTCGGCCTTTCTATTTTGATTTTTTATTCTTATGCCAACATATGTTTGTATCATGACCTTCTTTGTCATAGATCTTGCAATATCACTTTTTTCTGTTGAGGTTGTTGAGTTTGTTTCCATTTTGAATCCTTTTGTGAATTCCCTCCCTTCTAAAAATTGTCCTTCTTCTGGTTTTGCCCTTTCTTGTTGATGTAGAGGGCAGTGTTAGAAGAATCATCTCGTTGTAGTTGGTGTGCCTCCTCCTCTTGAAGCATATTAACCAATTCTACAAAAGTAACTTTTTGTTGTGATACCTAAAGGGAAGTGATCAACACCCGATAAGAATTAGGTAAAGCTCTCAATACAATTGAGGTAAGGAGCTTGTCATCAACTAGTTCTCCTAAAGAATTCAACTTTACTTTCAATTCAGACACTCTACAAAGAAAAAATTCAACTGTCTCCCCCTGCTTCATGCCTAGACTGTGTAATTGAGATTGAAGAAATAGAATAGTGGAATCATTCTTTCCCTCATATATAGTATTAAGGACATCCCATGCCTCTTTACTATGTTCACAGTCAGCAATATGGGGTTGAACTTCATTAGCCACAACAAGCAAAATGAGCATCTTTGCTTTGTTGTCTAGCTTGTCAAAGTCTTTTTGAGCAGTAGATGGAGTTGTAGCACCGACGACGAGATGAAGGTCTTGTTGTTGCTCCGGATACAACATCCCATAAGTCATCCATGACTAGGATAGCCTTCATCTTGTTTTTCCATGGTGTGTAATTAGGACCTTTCAACAACTGATGAGAATCGGTCATTAATTTTGCAGACATGGTGAAGGTTCCTTATAACACCAATTGGTGTCCCTTTCGATATACCTTTTGCTAGGCCGTTATACTGTACAAAATACCCGCCCTTACGTGAGGGAAACTATAGGTAATTTTTAGAGATCATATGATATGTGGTACTTAAGCAGTATTGAAAGGGAATAGTCTTATTGATGGCACCTACCATAGAAAGTTTACAATCCTCATGCGTGGGGTGTAACTTCCCTTAAACACTTTGGATTTCAGAACTTTCGTCAGGATTTACACCTAAACACAAGAACTATTAGGGTAATGGATGGAGTAAAAAAATACAAAATAGCAAACTTATCTCTCCCCGAAGATTTATAGAGAACAAGCTCAGATGTCATTTTGGTAGCTATATTAGGCGACGGATACAGTAGCGCAATCACGACAGCTTTACCTGTAAGTGCTGGCCAGAGGTATCACAAATACCGAACGCTACAGTGCAATAAATTGCATGGATGGGATTTAATTATTCCAGGGACTTAGGAGTGAATTTCATTTTAACTTTTAATGTTATAGTGCAAAAGTGCCCACAGAAATAACCCACTAGGTGAAGAATTTCATTTGCTACAGTGCAATAAATTAAAATCAATAATTGATCTTAACTAAAGAAAAATAATAATAAAAAAAAAACTTTGAAAAAAAAATTGTTTTACCTTTTTTTTTTCTTTCCAAGGGGGGCGTCGACGGGATTTGAACCCCCGACCTGCAAGCTCCCTGAGCCTTACCACACAGTCCACCACCAGGTGGACTAGCGGGCTGATCCGAAATGATCAGGGACCCACTCCTATTTTTGGAGGTTCCCTTAACCCCTTTTGTTGGCGCGATCGCCTGGCCGTAGCTCCCTCTGTGGCTGGTGGCAACATGTGGCCGTGGTTGCTGATGCCTCCACTGCTGGTCACGACAGGGTGGTGTCGGCTGCTGGTGGTAGCGGAAGGGCGCTTGCCACTGCTAGCAATGGCTGGGATGGCCGCGTGCTGCTGCAGCGGCGGTAGGGAGGGACCTCCTGCGTCGCGCGTTGCGCACGATGTTGGGAGGGGGGGAGCGTCCGTGGGGGGGAGGGAGGGGGGTTGCGTGAAAAAAATCATGTGCAGGAGTTGCACAGCGCGGGTGGGGGGTGGGGGGTCTGATTTTTTTTTGAAATGCGTGCACAAAAAAAACACGCACAGAGAAAAAATTTCTCAGACCAGCTTTGGAAAAAAAATGTTTTTATCTTCCAGCAATCTTTTGCTTCCTCCAAAAAAACTTCTGCTTTTCTCCAAGCAAGACCAGCTCTACAAAAAAAAATTGTCGCCTCCTCTCTCTCTCACCCTTCTAGCTCTGATGCCATGTTGAAATAAACGAACAATATTTCATTATTGAAGCAGTGTTTAAATAATACATAGTATGCTTCAATTAGCCCGGGAGAAGCGGATCCCAACAATAATCTACTCAATATTAAGCTAAAGTTGTAACAGGAAAATAATGTAATAAACTAGAAAGTTCTAAAATATATTATACGCTAACAAGAATTGCCTCAAGAATAGACTTTACAAGTGTTAATATCCCACCAATAGACAACCATCTATTACACCAATGATTAATCATAACTTCAATTTTCTCTAAAAGCCATCCCCAATATCTCTTCTTGTAACTATTTGACTTCAGTACAAAACCCAAATACTTAAAGCCTTCCTAGAAATTTAAGATATTAAAAGGAAAAAGATTGATTAAACCCTATTCAATCCCTTGCTCTAGACCTTTAAAGTAAAAAGAGGATTTTTAAAAATTTATCTCTATGCTAGTAGCAATACTATAAGTGTCCAATATTTTATTCAACTTTCTAGCTTGCCTCAAACTGCCACTTGTAAACAACAATACATCATTAACAAATAATAAATGAGATAAATAAAAGACCCCCACTTTGATATTGGACATGGGTCCTACCCTCTTTGCATCCAAAATAGCTCTACTCAATCCTTCAACAACCAACAAAAAAAGTAAAGGAGATAAAGGACATCCTTATCTTAGTCCTCTTGAGGGTCTAAATAATTTGGAAGTTGATCCATTTATAAGAATAACAAAATATACTAAAGAAATGCATCCCATAATCCACTTTACTATTGCATAGCTAAAAACCACATGTAAGAGCATCAATATAAGATACAACCAACTAGTTCTATCATAAGCTTTAGATATATCTAGTTTAAGTACCATTGGGGAAGATTTTTAGTTTTAATAGAGTGAAGGCCCTCTTGTGCAACTCCTATGGCTTCAAAAATCTATCTACCTGCTATAAACCCAAAATGCTCCTAGGAAATAACTTCAAAGAAAATCTTCTTCAATCTAACAACCATAATATTTGCAATAATTTTATAGATACAATTATACAATAAAATAGATCTAAATTCATCAAAGGTTTTAGGCTTCTCCTTTTTTGGAATCAAAGCTACAAAAGTGGAATAAAAAGCCCCAAAAACCTTACCACTCAACCTAACTTTCTCCATTACTTTGAGAAGATCCTCCTCAACAAGATCATAGAAAACTAGGAAAAATTCCACAAGCTATCCATTAGGCCCCAAAATTTTATCCTTTTTAAAAGAAATTAGGATAACTTTCAATTCTTCCTTTGTGACCTCCTTCATAAGTAACTGATTATCCTCCTTTATCACAAAACTAGGAAAAAAAGTAGTTTACTTTAAAATTTCTCATATTAACTCTATCAAGTTCTTTATAGATTGATTAAAAATGTTTTACTTCCAAATTTGATAACTCAGAGAAACTCCTAATGAGGACCCCTTCTTCATTTTGCATCTCCTAGATAGTGCTAACCTTATTCCTATGATTAGAAAAATTATAAAAAAACTTAGTATTTTCATCCCCTTTTTTTAACATACAACTCTAATTTTCATTCTTCATTCATCTTCCCTCCATTTCAAGAATTTGTTCTTCTTAACTTCTAGTTCAACCAATCTTGTTTTTGTTGGAAATTTGAACAAGTTTTGTTGTCATTGATGTCAAGAGGTTTGATGTCCAGTTTTGTTGTCATTGATGTCACAAGGTTGATTTCCAAAATGTAAGGAAGTGGTTAGAAGAAAAAGGGTATAATATTTATTTTAATATTATATGCCTAAAGAGACCTAAAATATTGAAGACCCAAGGAAAGAGAAGCAGGTTTAAAAAGAAATAATAATATTATAATATTTAATATTATAATATTTTGGGTAAAAGGATGAGGTGAAGAAAAACGAGGTCCAAGGAATAACTAAAATAATATATCCTTGAAAAGACCCATTGAGAAGTTTATAAAGGTTTTTATTTAATTTATTTAAATTAAAATATTTTAACCTATGGTTAAAATTTTAATTTAAATAATCAAAAGGTGCCAAAGTTTAAAATTTAAATTTGAATTCGAAAATTGAATTTCGAATGAGCCGATGTGTTAAGCGCAAAGGACAAAGTATAAAAAGGGGAAATTATTTTCATTTCAAAACATCTATGCTGTTCGAATGCTAATGCTAAGTGGATATAATATTTCGTGCACTACATTTGTTGAAGGGAGAAGAGGATATCCGTGCTTTTAATTAAAGGATGCAGACATTAGTAGAAATTCTAGTGAAGCGCCAAATCCATTCCATAGCGTCGATTAGCGCAAATGGTGGTCGGAGTTTGGTTAAGGTGCTTGCAAAGGGCAAGTCGTGGGTTCGATTCATGTCTCCTTCGTTTTGGCACACATCAAATATTTTGGTTGATTTTCATAATTCATAGAAGGTAAGGCTTTAATAATGGCTCATGCACATTGAGTGTTGTGTGGGTGTGTAGCCCAGGAAATAGCTTAGCCTTGGGCTAAGGCGTTACGGTGGCGGTTGGTCGCGGGTTCGAGTTTGGGCACAGTTGAAGACGTGTGCATCGTTTTTTGAGACATGGGTCAAATTTTATAAGGTATGCATATTTTTATTTAAATATGTCAAGGTTTGGAAGGCGCAAATAACATAGAGGCCACGTGATAATTATAAAGTGCATAGGTGGAATGAATAGGGAGTCATAAGGATAAATTGAAAAATATTTTTTGTTACTTAGAAAAATAAATAAAAGGATTGGAGTTATAAGGTGTTAACAAAGGAATTTGTTTTTTATGTTAAATGTTATTTTGAGAAGTTTGGAGTTTATAAGGTGTTAATAAAGGAACTTGATTTTTATGTATTGAATATTATTTTGAGAAGTTTGGAGATTATAAGGTGTACTTGAGACTTGATATTTTTGTATGGTGAAATAATTATTGAGGAGAATATTTGTGTGGAGATTTTGAGATAGATTGTTGTTATCTAACATTGAAATTGGCAAAGAAGATATGATTGTGATTAATACAGGTTTTAAAGGCATATTTCCATCAAATAAAAAAGGTATGGGCACACTATATTTTGTTTAGAGTGATTGAAATAAATGCATATAAGGTGGAGTGAAAAGGATTGATAAGCATTGTTGGAAATATTGAGTGAATTCTTATATGCTTCATTGGTGAATGTTTAGAGAACATTTGAGATAAAGATTGAGAAATTTTTGAGTTAGGGTTTGAGACCCACATTGTGCTTTATATTTGAAGAAGTATGAAAATACTTGTTTAGGGTTTGTAAGCAAGTTGTGATTCATTGGTTGAATAATTGAATGAAACTTTTGAATGTTGGGTTGAGTATGTTTATCTTGTGAGTTGTATTGAGCATGTGTTTGAGCATATTTGAGTAAGCTTTTGTTAAAGCTTAAGGACAGGTTTGAGAAAGCTTTCGTGAAAGCTTGTGGGTAAATCTGAGACAAGTCTTGGTGAAGACTTGAGAGCAGATTGAGCAAGTTATTGAGAGGATTTGAGGATAAATTTGAGCTTTGTATTAAGGCTTGAGGACATATTTGAGGATAAAGTTTGGTGCAAATTTGAGAGCATATTTGTACTAGACCTGAGACAGATTTAGAGCAAATTTGTACTAGACCGATGATAGTGTTTGGTACAAATCTAATATAGAGTTAAGAGCAAGATTTGGAGGTGACAGAGTAGATGATAGTAGTCTCTAGTGGATAGAGATCCATTAGCCAGGGCAGTGAGGATAAAGGTCTTTTGAGTTAGGATAGAGGTCTTCTATGGAGAGAGATCCACAAGCCAGTGCAGTGGGGGTAGTAATCTTCTAGAATATCACCAGCCAGAGTAGAGGAGAAAATAGTTCTACTGTGGATAGAGTTCCATAAATTAGAGCATAAGGGATTGGTGTCTCCTTTGGACAGATATCCATAAATATTGTAATAGGAAAGTGGTTCCCAAAATATTTGTTTGAGAAAATTTAGTAGAAATATTTTCTTCATGGAGTAGCCCACATCGGGTGAACCACGTTAAATCATGTCTCTCATGTGTGTGATGATTTATGCAATGTTTACTGCTTTGATATGGTTAATGCTATTGATTGGATTAAAAAGTAAAAAGTTTTATCTTATACTGTTCACCCCCTCTTAGTATAAGCATATGTTCTTAAATTGGTTTTATAGCGGGTCTCTCTGTGAAAAGACTAACAACTTGGAAGAAGATCCGACAGGAACACACATGACTTAAAAAAATGAAGAAGAGGCCATGATCAACATAAAAGAGGAATTCTTTGCTGCTCTCAAGAACTTGAAAAGGGTTAGAAAGAAGAACTCAAGTTTGAAGCATAAAATTCAAGAGGATGAAGAAGAAAAAATGGAACTTCTATAGAATCTCACAGAACTCAAGATAAAGGTGGAAGAGGGAAATAAAATTGAACAGGATATGACAAATCTATTAAGGGCAAGAGAAGTAGAGTGTGAAAATTAGAATTAGAAATTTTCTCTCTAAGGAATGAAGTTGAAAAGATTAAGTTATGACAAAATATAAAGTTAGGGAAGCAGAAGGAGGAGTCGAGCTCTCAAGAAACAAAGACATCAAACAAAAATAAGCAACTGATTCATACTAATACTCTCGAAGAAAAAGACATCAGGAAAGAAGAGGGCAAAGAAGAACCATGGACAAGAGTCAATCACAAGAACAACAAAAGAAGAAGCACTCGACCATATTTTCCAAGGCACTCAAACAGGTTACAAAATATCTTCCATGGCTATTGCTTTACATGTAATAAATATGGTCATAGAGTTGCACATTGCACTGGTTATGTGAAAAATAATGTTAATAGAAATTTTAATTCTTTTGCACCTCTTATGAATGATGATGTCATATGTTATAAATGCAATAATTTTGAGCACAAGGCTAGATGGTGCAAATTGGTATTTCTTGAGTCAAGTAAAAAAAATACAACTTCAACAATTAGGAGACAGATAAAAGAGCATGAGAAAGTTAGATCAATGTTAGTACAAACAACTCTTCATGTTCAAGATAAGGGAAAACAATGGTTTCTTGATAGTGGTTGTTCTAGTCATATGACATGATATAAAAGTAAATTTTTTGTACTCAAGGAAACTAATGGAGGATCAGTAAAATTTGGTGGCAATGGATCGAAAAAAATCTGTGGAAAAGGAACCTTGAGTTTAGATAATGGAAAAACAAAGATAGAGTATGTATTGTATGTCAAGGGGTTGAGGCACAATCTGTTGGAAATTTGAGTGATTTTATCTTTTCATTGATGTCACATTGATCATTGATGTCACATGGATCACATTGAGTTTTGGTGGCCAAAGCATTTCATAAATAAGCATTTATGATATTTTGGAGAGCATGGATATATACAGGGTTTTTGTGAAAACCAAGGCAAGCAAAATAAAAGGTTTTATTTAAAACCATGGATGGCATATTTGAAATGGATTTTTCTTAAAACCCAGGTTGGCTTTTCGTTTCGTCAAAAAAGGTGCCCCGATGATGGAGATATTTAATTTTAAATATTTAAGTTTAAATTTTAAATTATTTAAAATTAAAATTTAAAATTAAAATTAAAATTTAATTTATAGCGTCAACGTCAAAGAAAGGAAAAGGCATAAAACTAATATTTAAATTATAGCGTCGACGTCAAAGGAAATGAGGAGGACATATATATATGCCCAAAGTTTCGATTTATTTCCCTAAGCGCTCGATTTGATATTTGGATTCAAATGGTAAAAGAGCCTGCGCATCGTGTGTCGAAGTGTGTGTGAAAAGGGTTTTAAAAGGCTTACGATTTTTGCGTTCGTTGAAGAGACTATTGTGGAGTAAAGCCAAACGTATAGGCCTCCTTGGCCTAGTCATTCATGCGTTGTGTGTGAAGAAGGAGGTCCTGTGTTCGATTCTTGCCGAAGGTGTTTTGTTGTGTTGAAACACGTGAAGCGCGTTTTGTTTTTGAAGGGCATAGATATTCGCGGCATAAGGTTTTATTATGTGCTCCTTTTGAGCACGTGATGGCGTGTGGCCCAACGATAGGTTGGATGTGGTTAAGGCGCTGATCAAGGAAGGTCACAAGATCGAATCCCATCAGGGACAGAGGCAAGTTAATAATTTTTAGATATATTTTATTTTTCTAAAGTTGCCCTAGGAGGAATAAGGGTTATGATGCATGTTTAAAAAAAGGAGAGATTTCTGGTGATTTATTTTTAAGAAGTATATCATATTATATATCATTGGAAAGCTTATTCCAAGGGCTATTTGATTAACTTGCTTAGAGGGAGAAATAAAGTGTGTGTAAAGAGATATTTCTGATTTTATAAAGAGGTTCAAAAGTGAAGGTTGCTTTGTTCTTTTTCAAAAGAGATTAATTCATTTATGAAGTGACATGGTGTATGTTATTGAGTAGGAGTAATAAGGTGTTATTTGGATGTTATTGTTGTGTTATTAATCAAGATCTCTAACCCTTGTTGAAAGTTGAAAAATAAAGTGTGTTGAGTGAGATAGATTTTGTGGACAACCAAAAGTCTTCTTCATATTCATAAAAGGTATGGGCACATTCTCCTATTGATTGTTTATGGTGGTTGATTTCTAAAATATCATTGGAAAGAAAATGATTAATTGTGGTTTCCTTTTCGAAATTAGTTGGTTGAATGCTTCAAGTTTTTCTGGGTTGAGAGTTGCTATTAAATCTTGTTTTATAAGCATTGTTGTTGAAGCCATTAGTTGTGTGAAAAACCTGAGATAGGGTTTGAGAAGAACATGAGTATCATTTTTATGTGAAGAATATTTTATTAGCATTATTGTTGAAGCCCATTGGTTATGCAAAGAACTTGAACTTGAAAAGAACATGAGTATCATTGTTATGTGAGATTTGTGGTTGAGCATTGTTGGAAACATTTGAGTTGGTTGATACATGCTTGGACTAGGGTTTGTAAGAAATAGTTGTTCCTTGTGGTAGTTGGTTGAGAAGAGTTTTTTGAGCCTAGTCAAGTGATTGTGTGAAGTGGTTGTTCAAGTTCCATGAAACAAACTATTCTATATTCTAGATTTGAGTTGAGATTGATATTTGAGGATAGAACATATTGAGTCTCTAACAATTCTCTTTATGCTTCTATAAGATTGATTTGAGTTGAGATTGAGATTTGAGGATAGAACATATTGAGTCTCTAACAATTCTCTTTATGCTTCTATAAGATTGATTTAATTTGAGATTGAGATTTGAGGATAGAACATATTGAGTCTCTAACAATTATCTTTATGCTTCTATAAGATTGATTTGAGTTGATATTGGGATTTGAGTATAGAACATATTGAGTCTCTAACAATTCTCTTTATGCTTCTATGAGATTGAATTATTGAGCAATTTCTTGGTGAGCTTGCTAGAGCAGATTTGAGCAAGTTCTTGGTGAGCTTGCTAGTGCAGATTTGGGCAAGTTCTTGGTGAGCTTGCTAGTGCAGATTTGGTTAAGTTCTTGGTGAGATTTCTTGAGAATATTTGGACAAGTTTTATGTGAGCTTGTTGACCAGATTTGGACAAGTTTTGTGTGAGATTGTTGAGCAGATTTGGACAATTTATGTGTGAGTTTATTGAGCAAATTTGGACAAGTTCTGTGTGAGCTTGTTAAGCAAGTTCTGAGTGAGCCTATGAGTAGGTTTTGAGTGAGCTTATTGACATAGCTTTAGAGGTGATAGAGTATAGAGGAAAAAGTATCAATGGATAGAGATCCAACAGCTAGCATAATTGAAGACAGATCTGAGTGAGGAGTCTTCAAGTGGAGAGAGATCCACCAGTTAGTGCAACAGAGAGACAGAGTCTTCTAGAAGATCACTAGCCAAAGCAGAAGGGAAAAGAGTTCTCTTGTGGAATAGATCCACGAACTTGATATTAGGGGATCAACATCTCCTTTGGACAGATATCCATAAACATTGTAATTGGAAAGGATTCCCAAAGAAATTGAATGAGAAAGTTTTAGTAAAATATTTTCTCCGTGGAGTAGCCCACATTGGGTGAACCACGTAAACTATGGTGTCTCTATTGTGTATGGTGTTTTATGCATTGCTTTATTACTGCTATTGATATTGTTGTCTATACATTGCATAATATTGAATTGAAAAGAAAAGTAAAAAGTGGTCTTATACTATTCACCCCCCTCTTAGTATAAGCTTGTGTTATTCACAATCTACTAAGTGTAAGCCAACTTTGTGATCAGGTGCACATGGTTACATTTCATCCAAATAGGTGTGAGATTAGAAAGTCTAAAACTGGAAAACTTATTGCAAATGCAAATAGAACTACAAACAACCTCTACATGCTAAGTGAGATTAAAGGAGAGAAGTATTTTCTATCACAAGAAGATGAGAGTTGGTTGTGGCATAGAAGAATGGGTCATTCAAACTTTGAAAACATAGTGAAAAAAAGCAATAAGCAGGTTTTCAAAGATTTACCCAAGCTAAAAAGGCCACAAAACATAGTTTGTTCACAATGTTAGCATGGGAAGCAAACTAGAACAAGTTTTAAGTCAAAAGGATTTATGTCATCTGGGCCATTGAAACTAGTGCACATTGATCTATGTGGTTCTACAAGGAAAAAGAGTCTACAAGGTGAAAGTTACTTTATATTATTTGTAGATGATTATTCCAAAATGATTTGGGTAGCTTTCTTGGAAGAAAAGTCAGAAGCTCTTGACAAGTGTAAAGATTTTAAAGAATTAGTGGAAAATGAAACAAGTAGAAGGATTAAGGATTTAAGGTCAGACGGAGGAGGAGAATTTACCTCAAATGAATTCATAGACTTTTGAGAACAACATGGGATCAAAAGAGAATATTCAGCAGCAAGAACTCCCCAACAAAATGGAGTAGTTGAAAGGAAAAACATTACTGTTGAAAAAAATGGCTAGAGCCATGTTGAATGAGTCTAAGATTTTAGATGATTTTTGGAAATAGGTAGTACATACAACAGTATATATAATCAATAGAGCTCAAGTAAGAGTAAACCATCACAAAACTCCCTATGAGCTTTGTAAAGGAAGACTAGCTATTGTAAAGTATTTCAGAAAATTTGGAAGCAAATGCTACATAAGACGGGAAGAAAAAAATTTGGATAAGTTTGACTCAAGATGTGATGAGGGTATTTTTCTTGGCTATTCCAATAAGAGCAAAGTATATAGATGCTATAACAAAAGGACACATACTATTATAGAAAGTATAAATGTAACAGTTGATGAGAAGATAGGATCAAGAGAACCAACTCAAGAAATTATGTATCAAGAAGAAGAAAGTTGTCAAGAAGAGTTAGGTGAAGAATCAAAAGAAGAAGAAACACAAAGACTACTACCCAAAACTCCATCCAAATATGTGCAGAAAAATCATCCAGGAGATCTAATCATTGGAAATCCAAATAAGAGACATACAAGGAGAAGCATAATAGAAACAAGTGAGCATGCAAATTTATTTTTGCTATCTAAAATTGAACCCAAATATTTCAAAGAGACAAGAGAGAATAAGTTTTGGGTCAAGGCAATGAATGAGGAACTAGATCAAATAGAAAAAACTGAGACTTGGGAACTTGTCCCACGACCAAAAGATAAGAATGTGATTGGCACTAAATGGGTTTTTAGAAACAAGTTAAATGAATATGGTCAAGTAGTAAAAAACAAAGTAATATTAGTATGTAAAGGTTATGCATAGGTTGAGGGGATTGATTTTGATGAGACATTTGCTCCAGTTGCATGACTTGAAGCTATAAGAATGTTTTTAGCCTTCTCAAGTTTCAAAAATTTCAAAGTATATCAGATGGATGTTAAATCAGCCTTTTTAAATGGTGTCCTGGAAGAAGAGGTTTACATTGAGCAACCTGAGGGATTCAACCTAACTGACAAACCAGACTATGTTTGCAGATTAAAGAAAGCACTTTATGGACTAAAGCAAGCTCCTAGAGCTTGGTATGCAAGATTGGATAAGTACCTTCAGGAATAGGGGTTCAAAAGGAATAGTGGATAGTAACTTATACATCAAAAATGAAGGAAATGACTTACTAATTATGGTTGTTTATGTGGATGATATCATTTTTGGAGGTAATAATGATAATATGTGTCTGAAATTTGCAAAGAGCATTCAAAGTGAATTTGAAATGTCAATGCTTGGTCTTGGACTCCAGATTTCACAATCAAAGAAAGGTGTATTTCTCTCACAAATCAAGTATATAAAAGAGATGCTAAAGAAATTCAAGTTAGAAGATTGCAAACCAGTGAGTACCCCCATGGTTACATGATGCAAGTTAAGTAAAGATGATGAATCTCCTGAGGTAAATAAAAAATTGTATAGATCTATGATTGGCAGCTTACTGTATGTCACAGCTATAAGACCAGATATAATGCAGGCAGTGGGACTAGTGGCAAGGTTTCAAGAGGCACCAAAGGAGACACATGTAGTAGTAGTAAAAAGGATTCTTAGGTGTTTAAAGGGGACTATAGATTTTGGGCTCTGGTACCCCAAAAATGATAATTTCATTCTCACAGCATATACAGATGCAGATTGGGCTGACAACATTGATGATAGAAAAAGCACAAGTGGAGGAGCATTCTTTCTTGGAGATTATTTAGTCTCTTGGCTAAGAAAGAAACAAGTATCAATATCCTTATCCACAGTAGATGCATAGTATATTGTAGCAGTTGCTTGTTGTACATAGGTATTATGGATGAAGAAAAATTTAGAGGACTTCAAGATAAAACATGATCACCCTATTCCCATATTGTGTGATAATACAAGTGCTATAAATATCTCAAAGAATTCGGTGATGCATTCTAAGACCAAGCACATTCTGATCAAATATCATTTTCTGAGAGAACAAGCGACATATAAGCAATTCATGTTGGAATATGTTACTACAAAGGAGAATATTACAGATATTTTCACTAAGCCACTTCCAAAAGAGACTTTTGAGTATCTTAGAGGAAAATTGGGAGTAGTTCTACTCCCACCCCAAAATTAATCACCTCAAAGAGAGGAGGTGGAGAGGGGGCTAAGCTAAGAGTCTTATATTTAGCCCCAAAGGAGTCCCTTTGCCATTGATGACAAAGGGGGAGAGATTTGAGTCAGGGGGAGCAGTTTCTCAAGGGGAGTAGAACTGAAAATGTAAAAGGAATGTTTAAAAAAAGGGGTTGCCATCAATGACAAAGGGGGATATTGTTGGAAATTTGAGCAAGTTTTGTTGTCATTGATGTCAAAAGGTTTGATGTCCAGTTTTGTTGTCATTGATGTCACAAGGTTGATTTTCCAAAAGGCAAGGAAGTAGTTAAAAGAAAAAGGGTATAATATTTATTTTAATATTATATGCCTAAAGAGGCCTAAAAGACTGAAGACCCAAGGAAAGAGAAGCAGTTTTAAAAAGAAATAACAAAATTATTAAATTTAATATTATAATATTTTGGGCATAAGGATGAGGGGAAGAAAAATGATGTCCAAGGAATCATTAAAATAATATATCCTTGAAAAGACCCATTGAGCAGTTTATAAAGGTTTTTATTTAATTTATTTAAATTAAAATATTTTAACCTATGGTTAAAATTTTAATTTAAATAATCAAAAGGTGCCAAAGTTTAAAATTTAAATTTGAATTCGAAAATTGAATTTCGAATGAGCCGACGTGTTAAGCATAAAGGACAAAGTATAAAAATGAGAAATTATTTTCATTTCAAAACATCTATGTTATTCGAATGCTAATGCTAAGTGGATATAATATTTCGTGCATTGCATTTGTATAAGGGAGAAGAGGATATTCGTGCTTTTAATTAAAGGAGGCAGACATTGGTTGAAATCCTAGTGAAGTGCCAAATCCATTCCATAGCGTCGAGTAGCGCAAATGGTGGTCGAAGTTTGGTTAAGGTGCTCGCAAAGGGCAAGTCGAGGGTCCAATTCACGTCCCCTTCGTTTTGGCACACATCAAGGTTTTGGTTGATTTTCGTAATTCATAGAAGGTAAGGCTTTAATAGTGGCTCGTGCACATTGAGTGTTTTGTGAGTGTGTAGCCCAGGCGACAGCTTAGCCTTGGGCTAAGGCATTGCGACAGTGGCTGGTCCCGGGTTCGAGTTTGGGCGCAGTTGAAGACGTGCACAATGTGGGCCAAAGTTTATAAGGTATGCATATTTTTATTTAAATATGCCAAGGTTTGGAAGGCGCAAATAACATAGAGGCCACGTGATAATTATAAAGTGCATAGGTGGAATGAATAGGGAGTCATAAGGATAAATTGAAAAATATTTTTTGTTACTTAGAAAAATAAATAAAAGGATTGGAGTTATAAGGTGTTAACAAAGGAAATTGTTTTTTTATGTTAATGTTATTTTGAGAAGTTTGGAGTTTATAGGGTGTTAATAAAGGAACTTGATTTTTATGTATTGAATATTATTTTGAGAAGTTTGGAGATTATAAGGTGTACTTGAGACTTGATATTTTGTATGGTGAAATAATTATTGAGGAGAATATTTGTGTGGATATTTTGAGATAGATTGTTGCTATCTAACCTTGAAATTGGCAAAGAGGATTTGATTGTGATTAAGACAGGTTTTGAAGACATATCTCCATCAAAGCAAAAAGGTATGGGCACACTATCTTTTGTTTAGAGTGATTGAAATAAATGCATATAAGGTGGAGTGAAAAGGATTGATAAGCATTGTTGGAAATATTGAGTGAATTCTTATATGCTTCATTGGTGAATGTTTAGAGAACATTTGAGATAGAGATTGAGAAAGTTTTGAGTTAGAGTTTGATGCCCACATTGTGCTTTATGTTTGAAGAAGATTGAAAATACTTGTTTAGGGTTTGTGAGCAAGTTGTGATTCATTGGTTGAATAATTAAATGAAAATTTCAAATGTTGGGCTGAGTATGTTTATCTTGTGAGCTGTATTGAGCATGTGTTTGAGCAGATTTGAGTAAGCTTTGGTTAAAGCTTAAGGACAGGTTTGAGCAAGCTTTTGTGAAATCTTATGGGTAGATTTAAGACAAGTCTTGGTGAAGACTTGAGAGCAGAGTTGAGCAAGTTCTTGAGAGGACTTGAGGATAGATTTGAGCTTTGTGTTAAGGCTTGAGGACATATTTGAGGATAAAGTTTGGTGTAGATTTGAGAGTAGATTTATGGTATACTTGAGACAGAATCAAAGCAGATTTGTACTAGACCGAGGATAGTGTTTGATGCATATCTAAGACAGAGTTAAGAGTAGGCTTTGGAGGTGACAGAGCAGATGGCATTAGTCTCCAGTGGATAGAGATCCATTAGCCAAGGCAGTGAGGATAGAGGTATTTTATGGAGAGAAATCCATAAGCCAGTGCAATGGGGGAAGTAGTCTTCTAGAAGATCACCAACCAGAGTAGAGGAGAAAAGAGTTCTCCTATGAATAGAGTTCCATAAATCAGAGCATAAGGGATTGGTGTCTCCTTTGGACAAATATCCATAAACATTGTAATAGGGAAGTGGTTCCCAAAATATTTGTTTGAGAAAATTTAGTAGAAATATTTTCTCCGTGGAGTAGCCCACATCGGGTGAACCATGTTAAATCATGTCTCTCATGTGTGTGATGATTTGTGCAATATTTACTACTTTTATATGGTTAATGTTATTGATTGGATTAAAAAGAATTTTTTTTTATCTTATACTGTTCACCCCCTCTCAGTAGAAGCGTATGTCCTCCTCTTTAAACAAACCAACATCATTCTTTTTATGAATTTCTAAAATTTCCTTCTCCATCAACTTAGGATCTCTATCCATACTCTCATTTTTAACTGCAATCCAAGATGTCACAACTCCTTTTAATTTTTTTTAAGTTAGTAGCAAATTGAAAACTCATTGATAATTTGGAACTTTGGTCATAACCAATCTATTATTTTTAATCAGTTGCTAAAATATTCTTCCTCCAACCAAATTAGATTGAGCTTAAAAGGATTGGTAGGTTTTGACTTCTAATTTTCTAATTGAAGAAGCATGGGAGAATAATTTGAGCCACCTCTAGTATTAATCCATGAATGTTTTCCATCTATTTCATTGTATAGAATCTGAGATCAAAAATCTATCCAACCTCTTTGATATCCTAGCTTCCCTAAGTCTATTATTTCTCCACATAGACATTAACTTTATTGGTTTCAAATCAATTAAATTAGCTTCTTCAATCATATGCCTGAAGTAATCTACAAGTCTATCAAGTCTTGCAGATTCTCCCCATACCTCACTTCTATTCATAGTAAAATTTAAGTCCCCACCAATGATAACTCTTTCATCTCTAGCAGACTTAAACCCAAGTCTTTAAAAAATAATTATTTCCACAAGCCTAAAACCATAAAGGAAGAATAAATTAAGGATACTAAGTTCTTCCTGTCAGTCAAAACACCCCCTAAATTTTTGGTAGCATCTAGAGCCAAGAACTTCCAATCCCTAAGCAATTTACGTAACCCCTCAATGACTTTTGTACTTGCCCCATGGTTTCTTGTAGAATGATAACATCTGGATTATGAATTTCCACCAACCTAGCTAGGGCAATTTTTTTAGAGGGACTACGAAGACCTAGGATATTAAAAGATAACAAGATCATTTAAACATATTAAAGGGATGTCCCACTCTAAGGACCCCTTTGATAGATTTTTGTTTACCCTACTGAATTTCCCTCAAAGCCTTCTCCTATGCATGAAACAAAAAATATGTCCTACCTGTTGAAGAAGTGGAAGAGTCCTTTATAAGGTCTAGACCTAACCCTAACCTTCGAGTAACTACCCAAGTTCTCAACTCGGATTCCTTTTTCTTAGAACGTAACAAATATTTACAAGAGAAGCTCGTCTCCAAACTATTCCCTAGAACATATACCTCCCTAAAAGATTCACCTGATAGGTCAGAAAAACTTTTCCCGATAGCAAAAAATTTGGATCACAATCCCTATTCAATGTGTTTGAGGCTACCATTCCATTATTCCAAAAGGGATAATACTTTTTTAATGTATATAAATTGATTCCACCATATTATATCATAATCACATAATGGTATTATAATGATTTCCATTATTCCAAAAGGGATAATACTTTTTCAATGTATATAAATTGATTCCACCATATTATATCATAATCACATAATGGTATTATAATGATTTGACAATTATTCATGTATCCTTTAACAATATTTGAATTTAAATATCTCCTTGAAAATTAAAAAATATGACCGATTCAAGAAAATACCATTTAATAATTTATAATTGTATAGTTATTGATTTTTCTTTAAAAAGCAGTGTTCAATAACTCTAGTTGAACAATACCACTTTGTTCATAGCATTTTTATCACATTTGCTTCATAAGCTTTGTAAGGAGGACATCAATCCTCTTTTGTGGTATAATTATAATTATATATTTTTTAAATTTAATTAAAGTTTTTTTTAAATATTCCAATGATGTTTCATCTCAATTACCTCACTCAGAATCACAAGGAAGAAGCTCCTTTTTTATTTATTGTAGTTTTGGTTAGTGTAAGAAACCCTTACGATCGAGGCTTAAGATTGAGCATCCTCATTCCACCATGACCTCTCATAAGGAAAAGAGTTGGACTTATCAATAGGAGATTTAATACATAACCCCGCATACATGCCAAGGTTTGAAAGTTTGAACCTTAAGAAAAAAGCTTTTTACTACTATACCTTCAAAAATTAAACTTAAATATATCACCCACTATACTTTACATTATTAAAAGAAAATTTAATTAAATTTAATTAAAAAACAATCATTTATGTGGTAGGAACGTCCATACAAAGTCTTTGGGTTAGTATTGGCATTAATAATTTCGAGGTAGAAGTCAAAACATGAAAACATACATTATTGAAGTATGTGTTAAACAGCGGCATGTGGTCCTAAATCACCTAATTTTGCTAAGGAATAACTCCTATATTATCTATATCAATTGAAAGAAAGTTTCAACCACTCAAACTAGCTTTTGGTGATTATGTAACCTAAGCCTCAAACTAGCATAAGCTGTTCAGATTTTGGTATAATTAAGGTATTGTATTGTACTTGCCAACTAGCTCCATCCCTCCTTAGTGGAGTCACCATCCATCCTTAGTTGGATGCAATTAATCTTCCATAATGTCATTTATACACAACCTCCGATGAAATTTTATTAAATTGTAGTTAATTAATAAATATGTTTTCTACCTGGGTGCAGTGCACCGTATTGGGCTTTGGTTTTTTTTCGGGAGTTCCAACGCTCAAATCGAGGCATGAACGAGTATGTGAGGAGGTGGGTGTGTGATGGTTTTGTATTAAATTCCCTATTGATAAGTATAGCCCTCACCTTTAAGAAGGATCATGATTGAGAGAAGACTACTCAACCACATCCATCATAAAAATTTCTCACAATAAAATAAATTTTTTTATCAAAATTAAGGTATATAACAGGTAAACATGTAATATTTAATGTAAAATAAAAAATTTAAATATTATACCAAATAAATAATTTTATAATTTTTTATAATTATAAAAAAAAATTATTAACTAACTACAACTGCTAAATAGAAAATGACTTTGTCCAACATAACTAAGAATTCTATATCTTTGGCCGGCAGGAACTTTATTCTATAAATAAATTCCACCATTATTGCCATGCTTTTGACTTACCAGATTTTATTCTGCACAAGAACACAACCTGACACCTGGAATTTCAACCGGTATTTGATTACTCAATAAGTCACATGAGGCCCTCATTTCACAATGATTATGTTCAACCTTTACATTTTTGTCCATGGAAAACAAATAATTTAATAAATTTAAATTTATTTTGGTTCAAAGACAATTATGCCTAAAACCTCTTCCTGACTATTTTAATTTAAAAAGTAAGCATGAGATCACGGCGGAGATTGATAAATTGGTCCCACATACCTCAACATGTTAAGGGTGTTAAGCCAAATTTAAAAAAAAGTACAAGCTATAAGCGGTAAATTAATAACAAACTTTAGCAGGGAACATGCTTTAGAATGTTACAGATTTTATTATTAAATCCTTTTTGCCGTCTTCAGTTGTTCAAACTTTTTAAACACCCAAAACCCATGTTATTAACATGGAAATGTCCAACTTGATTTGGACCACCTTAAATTGTTGACCTAAACAAATTGAAGCATCTCACAAAAATAATAGTTACACTAATTACAAAAACAAAGACAGGTGGTATGAAAGTACACCTAGAAATATCAAACAGATATTTTATCAAAATTCAAAATAAAGATATAGGGATTTAAACTGTTACACAATTAAAACATTGGAGAGAATAAAAAAACTCTGCAAATCCTATAAATGAATGAGACCCAGAAGTGTTGACACCATCGCATGTCGTCAGTGATCTTACAAATGAATGAGACCTAGTTTTAAGAAGTGTTGATATGTCGCCTGTGTGCTTATGAAGTCATCCCAAACAATCTTTGTTGGGGGACCTTTATAGCAAATAAAAGGATTGATTTCTTGTTATACTGCTTCTGTTCAAACAATTGAAATATTACAAAATTGAAATATTACAAAGAACAAAGAAGTCATTTGAAACAGTCCTTGTTGGGGGACCTCTTATACTATTATATATATATAAGATAGACATCTTTTTAAAAAATAGTTTAAAATAATATTTACTATGACATCAAAACTAAAAACGTAATAAGCCAATATTTTTTTAAAATGAATTTGAAAAGCTTATATTAAAACAAAGATCAATTACAAGTTGGGATGAGACTCCTCCCAAAAACGTAATAAGCCAATATTTTTTTGAAAAAGAATTTGAAAAACTTATATTAAAACAAGATCAATTACAAGTTGGGATGAGACTTCTCCCAACCTTAGCCAAGGAGAACACATGTTTACAATAAAAGAATATTTGCATAGGATGGGGATGGGATGATGTTCAACCAGTTTCTCTTGGGCCAGTTGTTGGTTGGAGCGATGCGGGTACTGAAAGCCTTAATCATGATGTAGAGGGGTGGATTCCCATCCCATAATCACTAGCAATTTATGCAGGACAACACGTCAGGGCACATTACTCCATATGATATGCTTTCTTTGATGTAATGATCATCAATGATCATGATTGGTAAACTTGTGTTTTGTTGGTGGCTTTGTTTACTAACCCTTGTCAATGAGGGTTAGTTTGATTCCCCATGGGGTGTGTTAACCCACCCACTTTTTTTTATTGTAAAGATTGTTATCTTTATAAATTTGTTTTTTTCATAAAAAAAAGATTTGTATTGGAGCCAAATCTTCTAAACTATATTTTTACAAAAAGCTGTCTAAATTAGCTAAACACTAGATTTGCTCACCAACATACCTAATCCTCTCATCTTCAATAACCATGTCACTGCCATTGAATCCCTACCTCTTTCTAAGTACCTACTAAACTACTTTATTTAGATCTCTACTAATATAAACTAAAATCACATCATCTAAAATCATATCATCTAATATTAGATACATGTTAGTTAAGCTCAATAAAATTTTTAAAATTAGTATATTCAACTATAAATTCAAATCACATTATCTAATATTACAAATATGTTAGTTAAAGCACAATACAAATATCAAAATTGGTATATTCAACTATAGGCTCATCTTCGCTAGCAAAATTTCATGCTTTATTACTTTTAGTTTAACTTCCATATAATGTATATTTGACTGCCAAAGATAACCTTAAACATTTAAACTTAGTATATGTATTTAAGTGATTGAGACAGTCTTTCTTAAGAGAGTCCTTGTTAAGATATCATAACGGTATATAGTTAGATTTTTGTTCAAATACTAAACACTTGGAAAGTGGTCCCTAATTGTACTTTCTAAAATTTTATATATCAACATTAATCAAAAAAATATTTTTATTATATTAATTTGTTTGTATTAATTATTAATTATATTTATATATATTTATTTTGAATATATATATATATATATATATATATATATATATATATATATATATATATATATATTTTTGGTATTGATAAAAAAATGGGTTGAAGAGCCTCGATCCTTTACACAAAGCTCAAAAGATGTACAAGAAAAAAACAAGAGAAGATCATATAAATGCAAGATAGACCTATCTTAGTAAAACAAACAAACCTGGGCTAAACTTGTTGATGGAGAACCTGAAATAATATTCCTTCCGCTATCCTGATGCAGTGCTCAATGCTTTACATAACTGATAAAGAAATTGCTGACAATAATGTAATTTAGTATGCTTTTGCTTTGCTCTGCCCTCTTTATCTATTGCCTTCATTATCAGTTCTTATAATCTCTTTCGAATCCATAGGAGCATATGACCAGATCTTGAAATTCTTAGATTTAACTATCATATTCGCCATTTTATTGACAACTTTGTTTCCCTCTCTATAAATATGTTTAACTTGAATTTCTTCTAGGTTTCCCAAGATAGTCCTCGCATCTGTAATTATTTGGAAAATGCTAGAATTATTTAACTCCCCTTTTTTAAGGGAAGTTATAATATTCTTGGAATCCCCCTCAAGAACAATTCTCCTAAAACCCAAATTCACTGCAATTCGGAAGCTTGTAAGCATTGCCCTTGCTTCAGCTTGGTGATTTATGGTAGTTCCTAGATCCTTAGCATATGCAGCCACTATCTGACCTCTGTCATTCCTAATGAGGAACCCACCACCATTATGATCCAGGTTACCTTTTGCAACTCCATCAAAGTTAATTTTTACCGTTTTTGTAGAGACATTCACATCTAGTATCTAGTCTCACCTTATTGATTTTTTCCATATTTAAGATGTCTTTTTCTTTAGAGAGGATCATTGCAAGATTTTTCTGGCCAACAATATTTTTAATACAATCCTCCAATAGGGTTGTTTTTATCCTGGCATAAACCCCAATTATTCCTCTGATTTATTTTTTAACACTCGTCTGTTTTTTCCAACCAAATCCCCCAGCAAATATGTGGAATGCATTTTTACCAATTTTTTTTTTATGAAAAAGCTATTATATTAATAAAATAATGTCTAATCATACAAAAAAAGGGCGGGTGGGATTAGCACACCCCGTAAACCAACACACTAACAACTGTGGTTAGGAGTACACAAGAGTGTCAGAAACAGTCCACAAAATGCCAAATAACAACCACCAAAACAGTGTCAAATATGCATTTAGAAAGAAAGGAGCCAAGAAATCACTGCTCGGTGGAAAGCCTGAAGTTTTCCTCCATAAGATCATAAGTTCATCCAATGGTTGAAGAAGCCGGAACCCCCAACCACAAGTAGTAGTACCACTAACAGTACAAGTTTGTGCATTTGGTACAATTTCACCCCAACTAGGGGCATCATCTTGCTCAGGAGGCCGAACATCCCAACCAGAGGCCCAACAAGACAGGCCTTCAACTCCATATTGTCCACATTTGCGTTGCGGGAGAGGAGGTTGGGACCAGTGTCTGGTAGCAAAGGGTTGTGGTCAACGACGGGTCCTCGATGAGTCGACAATCGAGACCTAGAAGGGGAAGTAAGAGGCACACGACTCATAATGTAGGCTGCATTCCCCCAATGTCCATGAGGGTACGTAAGTACTGCAGCTCTACATGTACTTTTTCAACCTGTACTTGAATCTATAACCAACAATCAAAGAATATAACATATTTATATTTTTGAGATATATATATATATATTTTTTTTTTTTTTTAATTTGGTTAGTGTGATAAACCCCTACGACCAACGCACATGGTTAAGCAGTCTCCTCCCAACCATGACCCCTCGTAAAGCTGAGAACTATGCTTATCAATAAAATAATATTGGTTCCAAGGGAGACAACACAACGGTTTAGGATTTGGTTCTTCTTCAAGAGATCCAAGGTTCAAACTGTAGGATGAGTAAGTGTTTGAGGAAGTGAGTGTGTATTTATCAAAAAAAAAACATATTAATTAAAAAAATCTAAAATTTAAATTTTTAAAAAATAAATATTATATTATAATATAACACTATAAATTAAATTTTAAAAACAATGGCTACATTCCTACATTCCTTGATTTGCACTCTTAGATTGATCTCCTTGTCTGATCCCAAAATTAATAAAACATTATCTAAAGTTTTAGCATTATTTAATATCCTAAACGCGTAGGAAGTGGGATTAATGATAGGTTTAGAGCTTTTCCAACCATATAAGACATTAATAAGGAACATAATCATTCATGGACACTTACTGCCTTTATACATTACAGATGTCTAAATACATCAACAAACGCCAAGCACATGACTTCGAATGCTTTGTTGGCAGACAACCATGCAAAACTAAGAATCAAAACTGTGTGTTGAAATGGATTGCAACATCTTTGTCAGCACATCCCAAATCCTATCAACTATCTCAATAATAAAGTGTGAGATGGAATTTTGGGGACATAAGCTTTTCATTTAATAGTAAAGTTGTTTTTAATCTAAGGTTATAGATTATATGCGATATATATTGTTTATTTAATAAATAATTATTTTCATTACATTTTGATAAGTGTGTAAATTTAAGGTTTGAAAGAGTTTCGCTGTTAAATTTTTTAGAAGTAATATTTTTTTATGCACATCCGCCGTGGGGATTGAACCCGGGTTATATCACTGATAATGCAAGTGACGTTCTTACCGGTAGACCACACATATTCGGATAATATAACTTAATTTAAGTTATATCAAAGGGAAAAATAATTTTTAGCTTTTGTAAGATCATAAATAATATTTAAAGTTTGGAAGTCTCCATTATTAAGTTAATCAAGCTAATATCAAAGAGAACAATAAATCATATTTAAAGTTTGGAAGTTTCCACTATTTTTTATTTATTTGGTTAATGTGAGAAACCCTTACGAGGGTTGACCATTCCCATCCCACCATGACCTTGATAAGACGAAGAGTTGAGCTTATCAATAGAGAATTTAACACACTCACCCCCTCACACATTCCTCTACGCCACTATTTGAACCGTGGACCTCCCAAAGAAAACTCAAAGCTTACTCAAGTTATATCAAAGGGTAAAGTAATTTGTAACGTATACAAAGATCATAAATCATATTTAGAGTTTGGAAGTCTTCACTCTTAGGTTATTCAAACTATATTAAATTTTGAGTTTCAAACTAGGTCATCCAAAAAGTCGAGTTTTAAATTTTCATTGGGCATTGGTAAAATTTCACTTGCCCCTTGACATTGAGCTTAAAGTCTAAAGAAGACCATTAAGTCATTTTTGGTCATTCCAAATATTATAGGCAGTTGTTCCCAATTTCATGAGGACCTCACAAGGTATGAAAGCTACAATATAACTTAATCACATAATACTAATATGTCCATATCCAAAGACAAATGGAACATACCACATATAATTATTTTGTAATGCCAAATCACATAATACTAATATATCCATATCCAAAGACAAATGGGACATAGCACATACAATTATTTTGTAATGCAAAAACAATATGCAAACACACACCAAAAAAATTCAAGGTGAAAACATTCTTATATATATATATGATTGAAGATTTTTAACAACATATAGTTGGAAGTATAATAAGGATCGTTTGTCCTGAGAGACAAATGGGACATAACACATACAATTATTTTGTAATGCCAAATCACATAATACTAATGTGTCCATATCCAAAGACAAATAGGACATAGTACATACAATTATTTTGTAATGCAAAAACAATATGCAAACACACACCAAAAAAATTCAAGGTGAAAACATTCTTTTATATATATATATGATTGGAGATTTTTAACAACATATAGTTGGAAGTATAATAAGGATCGTCTATCTTGAGAGACAAATGAAACATAACACATACATACAATTATTTTGTAATGCCAAATCACATAATACTAATATGTCCATATCCAAAGACAAATGGAACATAGCACATACAATTATTTTGTAATGCAAAAACAATATGCAAACATACACCAAAAAAAAGTGAAAACATTCTTATATATGATTGAAGATTTTAACAACATATATTTGAAAATATAAAAATGATCCTTTGTCCTCATAAACAAATCAAATGGGACATAACACATGCAATTATTTTGTAATGCCAAATCACATAATATTAATATATCCATATCCAAAGACAAACGAGACATAGCACATACAATTATTTTGTAATGCAAAAACAATATGCAAACACACACCAAAAAAATTCAAGGTGAAAACATTATATATATATAAAAGATTGAAGATTTTTAACAACATATAGTTGTAGGATAAGGATCGTCTGTCCTGAGATTTGAACTTGTAATGTAAATTCAACGTCGTATCAATGAAAACCCAACACCATACCAATGCAAATTCAACGCGATACCAATGCAACAGGGATAAACATTCTTATATTCTATATATAACCAAAAGACAAATACTTTAACAATCGATACATACAATTGAAAGTATAATAAAAACAATCCTTCCTATAATTCAAATTTATTCAAGGTAAAAAGATTCTTATATATGATTGAAGATTTTTAACAATATATAGTTGAAAGTATAATAAGGATCGTCCCTTATAAATTCAATATCGTATCAATATAAATTCAACTCTAAACCAATGCGATAGGACAAACATTTTTATATTCCATATATATATATTTTAACAATAGATACATACAATTGAAAGTATAATGAGAATTAGTTCATCAAACCAACACTATACCAAAGGACAAAAAAAAATCTTATATTCTCTGCCTAACCAAAAGAAAACACACCATGTGTCTTTAAGAACATCCTTGTACATTATCATAATTTCAATCAACTGTTGTTTTACATATTACAATTTTTTATGGCAGCATTGTAGTGGGCAACATGCCTTTAGAGCTTTAGCCGTGTAACACGTGTCTTGATATTTTTGCCTCTCCAGACCACAACATCATGAATGATGCTTTCAAGTTTGAAATATTAAACAAATGTTTTGTACTTCGCCTTAGACAATAACATGGGGAAGCAGGCTAGAGTCCAAGAGTGCTCCATGTGAATAACCTTTCTTCCTTCAACATTGGATGAGAGTGACCAGGAATTTAGTGGTAGTGAAAAATTAAATTAAAAAAATTAAAAAAAAATTAGTGAAGTAATGTGAAGTATAAAAGGGTTTTATTGACTGTGATTTGAGGTTATTATATAAAACATCAATTATATTATTATAATAGTGAAAGTTTAAGATGGAAAGTTATTGATTATAATTTTATTTATTTATTTTTATTTTTATAGGTAAATTATTTTTAAAGGTTGAATTTTTTTTAACAATTATGTACTTATTATAATTTGATAAAATTTAAATCTTGGATTACTTTTTGAAAGTCTCGGAATCTAAGTGATTAAGCTAATGTCATTTTGATATTTGTTGATTAAATAATTACCACTTATATATAATAAGATTTTATGTGCATAACACAAGATTTTTTTCATAAAATTCAAGTTATCTTGAGTGTCAGAGTATCCTCGTCCATATAAATTATGATCATATACTAATATTAAAATACCTTGGTAATTATGTATGTATTGATTGACAAGATTTAAATTTAGGTTTCCTTCTTAAAAGTTGAAAAATATGTCATGTTAAACTAATAACATTTGATAAGCAACTTTCAATTATTATTTTTATTTGGTTAGTGTGAGAAACCCTAGGGCTGGGTAGGCTCCTCCAACCATGATCCCTCCTAAAGCCGAGAGCTATGCTTATTAATAAGGAATTTAACCCACACCCACCCCTTACACACTAATCCACACTAACCCACACTGGGGTTTGAACCTTGGACCTCCCGAAGAAGAGCCAAAGAATTGTTCTCGCGATGCAACTTTCAACTTTCAAATTTTATTATAAAATTATTATTTTATTATTATTTTTTCTTCAATTGGTTATATGGGATTGAAACCGGCTCCACTTGTAGTACATCATCACCACCTAGTTGCATTACAACAAAGCTTGGATATTATCCATGTATAGCTTTGCAAGATTTGAACTTGGTTTCCTCCTTAAATATTGAAGAATCTAACTGATTGAGCTAATATCACTTGATTTTTTATTATTGAATTATTGAATAACATTAAAATGATTAAAATAATTAATTTTTAAGATAAAAAATAGGTCTTCATTTTTTAAAATTATATAATTGAACTTTTGTTTTTAGAATTAAAATGGTCTTTCATAAAAAAATATATATAATTGTCAAAAATCACTATGTAGTCTCAATGAGGACATAGCAATGGTTAGGGCTTTGGTCTCTGGTAGATTCAAGGTTGTATATCATAGATAGATAGATAGATAGGTATTAACATGGAACGAAATTCCAATCATGGAATATGCCACTAGGCTTGTATCATCACATTAACCGGTTAGAAAGCAAGAGGGCCAGCCCTCCATTACATATGCCCAACCTCGATGTTAATAGGAGTGAGGAATCCCATAAAATGGGACCAAGGACTTGCACCTTTAAGCCCGCTACTCCATTGACAAAGAGTATGGGAATCACTTGTTTCCACATGATATTTTACAAGGAATTCAATTATTACAAATAATTTTATCATAAAATATACCTATATATTTTACTATTGTTTATCATTGTACAATTTAAATAGATTGATTTATAATTTATTAATGTACAATTTAAATAGATTTAATAGTAAAGATTTAGGTGCTTTAAATAGAAAGGTCCAAAATTCAAATATGAAGGTTGTTGTTGTATGTATACCCTTCAAGTTGAAAGCACGAAATGAAAACTTCTTCCGTTACATAATGGATCAAAGGAATAAAAAGGTGGTCTAGTATAATCAACACTCCTAAAGGAGTAATTTTAAATATTGAAAAATAAATATAAAATCAATTAAATTTAAAAACTTAAGTTAGTTATCCGTGTAAGTGTGATCTACCGTCGAGGACGCTCCCCACGGCGGATGTGTGTAAGTGTGATCTATCGTCGAGGACACTCCCCACGGCGGATGTATATAAGTATCACTAAAAAAAATTAAGCTAGTTCCTATTGTAACAGTTGGTATATCTTTGAGCTCTCACGAAGAAGATCCAATTAAGAAAAAATAAAAATTTACCTCTATATATATATATATATATATATATATATATATATATATATATATATATATATATATATATTGAATTTGGTTAGTGTGAGAAACCTCTTATAGCCGACTTACACGGTTGAGCAATCTCCTCCCAACCATGACCCCTCCTAAAGTTGAGAGCTATACTTATTAATAGAAAATTTAACACACAACCATCACACACCCATCCCCTCACACACTCACCCCCTCACCCACGCCACGGTTTGAACCTTGGACCTCCCGAAAAAGAGCCACGAACCGTTGCGCTCCACCCCCAGGTGTCTGTTAGAAAAATATAAATTCTATATATTAAAAAATGTTAGTCCCTTCTTGGGACAGTTGGTATATCTCTGGGCTTTCACCAAGTAGACCCAAGTTCAAAGCATAGGGAGGGTGGCCCCATTGTGCCCTCTATTGTATTTCATATTCTACTTAAAAAAATAAAACTTCCATTGTTATTTATGGCTTGAATATTTAATTTTATATATTAAAAAAATAAGCATTAAATTAAATAAATTTTAAAGTTATTGTAAAAATATTAATGACATGAATTTAAATGATAAAAAATATTAATGGTGGATGTATATAAAAAATATTACTTAAAAAAAAAATTGCCATATACCACTATATAGTTTGTTGAAACAAGATAATAACATTGTCACAATATAATATGGATAAACTAGTTTCAAACCTCCTTAACTAATTAATAAATAAAAGTTATTATTTAAAAAAAAAAAATTAATTAATTATTGGATTAAAATAACCCTATTGATATAACATTTATTTAATTTTAAAATAATTAAACGAAAATCAAATAAAATAATAAAATTTAATTTAAAAAATATTATACAAATCAATATTATAAAATTATTATTAAGTAAATTATAAAAAATATAAAAAAATTAAAAACAAACTTTTTCTTATATTAAATTTAACTTAGTGTTCTTATACATTAAAAAATTATTTAATTTATTTAACATAACACAACTTGAGTTTCTTCTCTCAACACATAATAAATCTAGAGAAATATAGGATGGTCTAAAAGACATAATGCACTTTAATCTTAAAATCTTATTTTTTATATTCTATTAAAATTATGAAAAAATCAATAATTTCTATTTATTATATTTTATTAGTTTTGTATTAAACTTTAGTTATAATCATTATAAACTTTTAACCCACTCTCAATTAAATATTATAATTTTTTAATATATAAAAGAATTGGTAACACCATGTTATTATTAAAGAGGAATTGGTCAGACCATTGGTGTTGCCACTATAAATCCTAGGTTGTTGGGTTAGACGAAGTTAACATGACCCTGACCTTATCCGTGTGATGTGGTCTACCAACAAGGACGCCACTTGCATTATCAGTGATGTGACCTGGATTCAATCCCCACTATATAAGAAGTATTATTAAAAAAAAAAAAAATGACCTGATCTTTTAGAACATTAAACTAGGGCAACCAATTGGCAAACTCTTTCTCGCTACCACCCAATCTCTCCCTTTTAAATATGTCATGATTTGAACCTATACCTATGACCAACCTCAACTAGTTTGCATATGCTATCAAAACCCAAAATCAAAACATAATGCAACCTCTTCACTAAACCCCCAAAAAGTGGGTAAAGGGCACCTAATAAGAACAAGCATCAACACACGTCAAACCCCACTACTGTCTTCCTTAATGGATCCTAGCTGGCATCCCCATCCCAAATCCCATATGAAGAAGACAAGGACCTTAGGTATAACAAACCATACATAAAATGATAGCCACCCAAACCAAAAAATATATCTAAAACAAATAAAAATAAAAATTAAACATTAAAAATCCAAGGTCAAATACGCAAACGGCCAAATAATAATTCAGCGAAAACCTAAACCCCTCCTGCCCTCTCTAGCCACGTGGGCCCTGTTGACGTGGCCACCGCTGGCCCACGCGCCAGGCCAGCTGGCACGCGCCTCCCAAGTCAGCAAAACGTTAAACTCCCCGTTAGTCTTTTTCTTCGCCTTATTATTTTAAAGTGAACGCGGAGTCCTGGAAGCCACGTGGGCCCCGCGACGTCTAGTCAAACTCTTAATGATGACGCCGAATATGAGCCATGCCATCGCCATGCATTGCACGCAGGCGGTAAACGGTAACGGAAACGGGATTACGGGAAAGGGGCGGTGGTGGCGTCTGGCGGTTAGCGGAAGGGCGACAGAATATTCGCGCCTGCCGGCCTTTCGTTGACGGGTTTTCACGTATAACTGCCGGGCCGCAGGATGCGCATGCCCCATGGCCATCGGGGATTTCCATGACGATCATGATGAGGTATGCGATCATTCCATACACGATGAGGGGCGAGGATGGCATGTGATGATGGGAAGCATGTGATATGATACGATGTTGTGATGATGTGGACGTAAAGTCATAAAAGCCAGGGAGTGGTTAGGAAGCGTCCTTGCCCCTTCCACGGACCCCTTATAAATGTAGGGAGGTGCACAACACCTTCGGCAAAAGGGGAATCGAAATTATTTTCTAGGGTTACCTTTACCTTTCACCTTTAAGAGGGTATATATTCCCCAAGGGAATTGTAAATAAGGCACGTTTATACCATTATCTATTATTTTATGTTTTTTTGGTTGAAGAGAATGCGAAGTATAATTGTGGTCATCTTCCCTTCTTTAAAGGTACAACAGGGTCACTTTCTCCATGATTCAAATTTGTTTCTTGGATGATTAGTTTGACAATGTACGACGTACCCCTCCCCTGATTTGGACTTGGGCATCCTGAATGAGAGTTTGTCAAAATACGGCTAGAAGAGCCACCCTCTTCATAATTCAAACTTAGGTATCCTAAAGGAAAGTTTGACGGTGTACCACTAAGATTATGAGCAAAGTATAATTGTGGTCACCTTCCTCCTCTTCAAGGGTACAACAAGGTCACTTTTTTCATGTTCAAACTTGGGTATCTTAGATGAAAGTTCTACAATGTACCACTAGAGGGTCATCCTTCCATGATTTGAATTTGGGTATCTTGGATGAGAGTCTCATGACATACCACTGGGAGGACCATCTTGTACATGATTTAAACTTGGGTGTCCTTTATAAGAGTCTGACAATACTACTAAAATATCTTGACAAAACTTTCTTTTTTTTAAAACAATTCCTCCTTTCAGTTTAGTTTTATTTTCTTTTATTATTGATTTTTTTTTTTTTTTAACACATAACACATACCATTACATAGGCACACATGTCCTGGTTTAAACCTTGAAAGCATAGGCACATGCCCTGGTTTAAACCTTTGACCTTCCAAAAAGAAGCCAAAATCCTAACCATTATATTATTCCCACAAAACCGTTATTGAGATTTTCAATTGTTAAACTTGTTTATGTTGCTGATGTTTGTGTTTTACATACGTGCAGGGCATATACCTTCCTACACAAACACATATATTTTCTTACAGAAGTATATTGGAGATTTAAATTTCACAAAACTCAAATTTTTTTAGGAGTTGTATACCTATTTGCCTACACAAGCACATTAATACTTATTTGTTTGTTATATTATAAAATTACTCAACTCTATTGTGGTTTTAAGCCTAACAAAATAGGCCTATGTACAATGATGTATGGAAAATAATATAGCATTGATATATCTTTAGATTTTTACTTATCAATCTATGTATAAAATTTTTTCGAAAAAAACATAATATGATATTGATATATCTTTAAATTCTCATCAAACTAAACAGATGTAGGAATGTATTAAAAAAATGCTAATTTTTATTCAAAATTAAAAAGAAGTCAACATTCAATCCCCATGGTTACCTTTGGGCAAAGAGTTCCCATATTTGTGTATTGTTTTCTCTCCTTTTCATGTGAGTGGGCAAGGAAAACATAGGATTCAATGGGCAATGGAGATGATTTCGCCTAAGATCACGAGCAAAAATTCCTCATCCACTTCAACCTTTATAGTTGTCAAGTGATTTCCAGCAACTTGATTGGTTTCAAATTTAACACGAATGGACCTTGTCAGTCCCTGTTCCTATCACCCATTTGTTTGTAATGTGAGCCTCTCATCTCATCCAACACTAGTCTAGTCTTCTCCTAGCACACATATAGCCAAGCAAACTTGTACAAAACCTCCCTTCCATTTTCCATATGCCAGTGTGTCATGCCTGCCCCACATTATCAAACCGACCATTCAAACATGCCCCCACTAATTCTATTCCTTTCAATAAAGAAAAGAAAAAAATACCCTAAAATTTTAGGGTAGAAAAGCTAAAAGGCCCAAAGGATTCTTAGCCTCTCATTCAAAGACCAATCCAATGCTTTACATGTCAATATGCTTGCACCATCATAAGGTCTTTGTCAAGGGATATATTATTTTAAAAAGTGGAAAAAAAGTGTGTGGCATGTGATTCTTACCAAAGTTTCTTTCTTGTTTAAAAACATTAAATTGACATCCTCTCACCATCCACCCACTGTTGTTAGCCATTATTCTTTGCTATGTCAAATTACTAATCCTTCAAAAGACATGTCACATTTCTAATCCTTCAAAAGACATGTCACATCTCTTTGCGCTAGTTTTCCTGTGGTTATACTGGCATTGTTTCCATTCAATCTGGATAGTTAGCTCATACACATGATACGAAATAGTTTTCACTTTTATATTAATCATATAACAATGGACACATCGAATTGATATATTTTTGGATTTTTATTAAAAAGATTCAAGTTTAAACTAAAAAGAAGTGTGAGTGGCTTTGCTCTCTATTTAAAAAGAACTATATAATAATATATATTTTTTACAATTATACATATATGTTTGTTTGACATCCCAATGGTATGACTTTGGCATTTCATCTCATAATCTCAAGTTCAAACTATAGCTAGATGTGTACAAGCGTAATAGTATGATTTTGGTCTCTTGTCTCGTAATCCCAAGTTCAAACTATAGCGAGATGTGTACGAGCTTAATGGTATGATTTTGACCTCTTATCTTATAAATCCATATTCAAACTATACTGAGATATGTATAAGTGTGTTTTAAAAAAGAAAATTGCTTGTATAATTTGACCAAATTTAAACTTAATTTTACTTATACAAATATAATCAATTAAATTAATATGAATATATGATTTAAAGTTTCGGGGACAATGCAAAGTTTCGGGTTTTGGCTCTTTTTTAAGATGTTCAAGGTTCAAATCCTTGTGTAGACGCGGTGTGGATGAGTGTGTGAGAGAGTAGGTGTGTGGTGTGTTAAATTCCTTATTGATAAGCATAGCTCTCAACTTTACAAGGGTTATAGTTGGGAAGAGACTGTCCAACCCTGTACGTTGGTCTAGGGGTTTCTCACACTAACCAAATAAAAAATAAAAAATAAAATTGAAAAAAGACTGCTCAACCTTACACATTGGTCATTAAAATTTCTCACACTAACCAAACCAAAAAAAAAAAAAAAAAAAAATATTTAAAACTTACTACTATTTTTTTCCGAAGGAGACCCATAGAAATTGAAGGTTAGTTAAGTACACATATATTATTTTAATATCTTGGACTTTAATGTTGCTCCACTTGATTTATGTAGAAAATGACCCATTTGAATTTAAAATTTGAATTAGTTTAAGGTGTGCGGTCATCACCCAAACGTGGTCAACATCATAATTTAAGTTTGACAGATTTAATTGTGAATTATTTTATTAAAATTATTGAATAAAATTAAATATAAAAGAATATAATAATAGATGATTTTATTAAAATTAATGAATAAAATAAATTCGATTAACAATTAAATATTAAGAAAAATAAAAAATTATTTGTTAAAAGTAAATAGAATTTATTAAATGGTATTAGTTTAACGAGATATATTTTTAAAAAAAGATTTAGACTTATATCAGTAATACATAGATAATACCTAGCTAGTGTAATATTATTTTGTGTTGTTGATATAATATAAATGAGCTCGTTTCAATCTCATATAACCACTTAAAAATAAATAAATAAACAAAATTATAAATAATAAATGAAATGTACATCAAATTTGAAACCTTCTTAAAAAAAACTTTTAAGTATTTTTCTTTCACATAAATAGATAGATAGGTGTGTGATTAAGCTTGTTAAAAAAAGAAATTAATTAAAAAAAATTATTTGAACTAATAGGAAGTACAATAGTAACATAACTAGGACATACTTGAGGAACATAAGAACAAGGAACCTCCTCAACCCAAATGAAATACTATACGAATGATATAACCCCGTTAAAATGTCCCTACAAAAACAAAAAAAAATTAAAATTTACCTTTTATAAAAAAAAACTAATTAAAAAAAAAACTTAAAATTTGCCTTTTTACCTTTCACATTTATTAATTCTTTTAAAACTGTTTTTAACGTCCGTGCGATTAATGCAGTCGACATTACTATGTTAATGTTATTTTATTTTATTAATATAAAATTTGGTAGCCTCAACTATTAAGAATTGACGTTATGCCTTAGCAAAGATGTTAACGTAAGCAATGTTTTGTAACTGAACAGAACGTGCTAGGCACTAATGGTCTAACTTTTTTCTTTGTTTTCATAGATATTTTAATGATATTTACCATCTCTATCAGAATGAATGTGAACCTTTAAACAGACATTTCTATTCACATGATTAACATGGCACAACCACCTTGACCCTCTTGCCGGTATACGAAGCCTTAAAACCTTCCTTTCACATTTAATTTATGTTCAATTAATCCTTGTTGGGACATAGTAGTACATTTTTTGGATTTTTATTTAGGATACCCTAGTTCAAATTTGTTCAAGGAGTTTTTTTCAAAAACAAAATCGGGCTTTATACTAAAGTTTTAATTCAATTGGGATATTGTAAGTATGTCTTTGGGTTCTCATTAAGGAGACAAAAGTGTAATCATTCCACAAGGGATTAAGATCCTTTCTATAACCTGTGCTTTACCCTAAATTTTTTGTCCGTATCAAACATTGTAGTGATATGTCTTTGAATTCTCATCTAAGAGACTCAAGTTCAAATCATACAAGGTATCAAGACCATTTCAAAGCCTATGCTTTACCCTAATGAAATGTCTTTGAATTCTCATCTAAGAGACTCGAGTTCAAATCATACAAGGTATTAAGACCATTTTAAAGCCTATGTTTTACCCTAAACTTTTGCAAAAGGTGTTACCAATTCCCTTATGCAACTATCTATGTATCTATATATTATTTATTATTGAAAAAAAGGTGAAAATCTTATTAAGAAGACACGTTATATATATATATATATATATATATATATAAATAAAAGCATTGTTTGTTCATTATATACTATTATTATTAAATTAAAAAATAAGTTATATTTGAATTTTATTGGTTTTTTTTTTTCTCAATTGAATATATGGGATTGAAACAGGTCCATCCATATTACATCATCACTACGTAGTGAGCTAATGCCACTTGATTCTCTAGGAGTTTACACAGGTTTTTATGAGGAGTCTTGGTCCCTCGTATTGAGTGCGGTTTGAACCTTGGACCTCTCAAATAAAGGCCAAAACCAAAAGGTGTTACCAATTCCCTTATGCAACTATTTATGTATCTATATATTATTTATTTTTGAAAAAGGTGAAAATCTGATTAAGAAGACAATTTTATATATCTATATATACATTAGCATTGTTTGTTTATTATATACCATCATTTTTAAATAAAATAAATAAATTTTATTTGACTTTTATTGGTTTTTTTTTCTCAATTGGTTATATGAGATTGAAACAGGTCCATCCATATTACATCATTACTAAGTAGTGAGTTAATGACACTTGATTCTCTAAGAGTTTACACAGGTTTTTATGAGGGATCTTGATCCCTTGTACTGAGTGCGGTTTGAACCTTGGACCTTTCAAAAAGAGGCCAAAACCCTTACCACTATAGTAAGCTTGCAACTTTTGAGGTTATTTTTATTAAAATATGAAAATACTACATTTATTGTTAGGTCAATTAAACCCTATTTAACATATGTTTTTTTATCACAAATATTATTATTTTTGGATTTGGTTAGTGTATTATCACAAATATTTTTTTATAAAATATATTCTTCAACTTTCTCAAAATGTTATGTTTCTACAATAGTTCCTTGACATAATTTTGTTTAAGAAAAAATCTCACATGACCAGTTGCCTTCTAAAATTTTAAATTTTACCAAGATGAAAATCAACACCATGATTGGCTAAATTATTTGGTACCTATTTCCTTATCTATAAATATACCCACATTTCTAAGAGATTGCCTTCAATATTAAATGATGAACATAAACAATAATATTATTTTTTAACGAATTCTTACATCCATTTTTGTTAATAGCACTAAAGATCATTTGCAAATCCTTCTCAATTGAAATATATTTCCATCATTTTTCTATTACACTTTTAACCCTTGTAAAAATTGCCATAGCCTCTACATAGTTGTTAGTTGAAGTTCCATATAATTCCGTGAAAGTGAGGAGAATTTTGCCTTCATTATTTAAAAAAACACCACCTCCATTGGTTTTTTTCAAAATTTCTTTTAAAAGCACCATCAAAATTAATTTTGATAAACCCAATTTTTGGACATTTTTATTTTACCTTAGATTGAAGTAGATCCTTTGTTTTAATGTCATTATCACAAATGGATCTTCCATGTATGTTCAAATCCTATAACCAAGTTGTTACCATATCTTTTTCTACACTTGAGACTTCCTATGATGAGCACGGTATCTATAAACATTCTACAAGAGAGGCAATAATATGGCTCTAAACTCTATTTTGAGATTCATTTTTACAAATTCTATTACTTCCTTCGAGCTATACATTCCAACAAATAATGAGAGGGTTAATCCTCCACGTAAAATATAATGCTTTAATTTTGAAATAATTAATCCATCATTTCATAGACTCTTTTGCTGATGGAGCTACCTAATATATTTTCATATTTAAAAAAAAGTAAAATCCCAAATGGTGCAAGCAAAGGGATAGTGAAAAAATAAATGGTCTAATATTTTTAAATCCTTCGCACACAAGGCACATCTTGTTGGGGATATTAGATTATTTGGTAACATTAAAGTACCATGGGATACATTTGTAAATATTAGTTTAGAGTGTGTGTTTATATTTGTCTAATTTATGTGTCAATATGTGAACAATGATTATGTAATAAAGTGTGCAAGGTGTCAAGGTGTGCAAAGTATGAGGTGTGAGTTATGAGAGTGTAAAGTGTCAAGTAAGTAAGTGAAGAGTCATAGATGTTAGGTGTCAAGTATGAAAGTGAAGAGTCATGAAATATGTGTCAAGATGTAAAGTGAAGAATCATGAGAGTTTTGTCATAAGTGAGGAATGTGAAAGGTTGCATCTCCCAAATGTTTGAGGAGAGCAATAGTTGAGAGTATTGAAGAGTAATTTTGTAAGGTTATATAATGGAGATAAAACTCCATGCATTGTATGGAAGTTTGTAATTCAATCTTGATGTAATATTTGATGATTTATGAATATAATAGTGAGATTTCTTATTGTGAAATATTAATGTTATTATGTGAATGCAATTTATGTGATTGATATTAGATCCTAGGATATTGACTTGTGAGATAATCTGATAAAATTGCCATCAGTGATATCAAATCCACATTAAGTGGACTCTGTAAGAAAGAAGAAATTATTGGAGATTGAAGAATTGTAGATTGAATATTGTTGTTGTAGAGATTGTTGAGTTTATTTTGTTGAAGAAAGTGAGAAGATTATTGTTGTGGAGGAGATTATTGCATTGGGTGAACAAGAGTTGTTGGAAGAATTAGAGAAAGATTATGGAGAAGGAGAAATATATTAAAGGAGAAGAAGAATTTTGAGGAGATTGATGTATTGAGAATATTGTTGTGTTAAGAAGATCATTGTTATGAGAGGATTAAGACATTGGAGAAGATCATTGTATGGAGGAATATGAGATATTGTTTGAAGGTCGAAAGAGATTGCTGGAAAGTTGCTATGAAGAGGAGGACGATGAATGGTGCATTGGTGAATGTGTTGAAAAGTAAAGCAAAGGATTTTGACTGGTTTAAAGCAAAAAGTTGATGACCTTTAAATAAGAGAATAGAACATGATAGTGAGGAGTCATATTGAAGTGCCTGTGTGATGTATGAGCCAAAGAAGAGTGAAAACATCTAAGATAATGAAAAGTGTCTATGTGATGTCTGAGCTAGAGAGGAATGAAAGAATATAATCCAGTAAGGAGTGCCTAAGGAACAAAAGTGTATAAGTCAATGAGGAGTGCTTAAGAAACGAAAGTACCCGAGATAGAAAAATAAAAGCGTCTACATAAAAGTTTACCTATGCCAGCTAAGGAAGCAAGAATTCAAATGTTTGTTGGACAACGCCTGAGGAGGAGAAATATTTGCATAATGCCAAGAAAATTTGCATGTGTGTTGCTCTACCATGTTTGATCGGTTTGTTGGACAACGCCTTAGGAGGAGAGAATTTTGCATAATGCTAGGAAAATTTTCATGCAAAACATTACTCCGCCATGTGTATGAAGAAGACAAAAGGTGAGTGCATAAGGTATAGCCAAATATTTTAAAATTGAGTGCGCATAATTTATTTTGGAGATTATAAAGTTTTGTGGTAATTTGGAGGTATAAGGTTTTAAACATTGAATGATTTATTTTGGAGTTAAAAGGAATAATTAAAGGAAATGAATTAATAAATGGAGGTATAAGGAAATTGAAGATTGATTTAAAAGTTTTTTATTAAAGAATTAATTGGGTGGAATGAATTAATGCATGGGAGTTATAAGGAGACAAAACATTTGATATTTACATTGAAGTTTGAATTAATTAGAGTTTGGATGAAATTGAAATTGAAAGTTAATTGTGAAATTGTGAATTGAATTGGGAGATATAAGAATTGAATTTAATTAATGAATGAAGATGGAATGAAATGAATGGATGAATGAATGAAATTTGAAGATTGATTAATTTGAATGAGTTCCATTATGAAAAATAGTAAAATTTTTCTTTCTAAATCACAAACTTCTAAAAGGCCCAAACTTTGCATCATGGAAAAATAAATTGAAAATCAATTTTAATTTTTGAAAAGTTTTGGGATATAGTGAATGGAACAAAGAAAAAATTAGAAGATGAAAAGGGAAAACAAAATTTTGAGGAAGATGATGCAAAAACCCTTATGTTAATCACATTTGTAATAATAGATGAAATTTAACCATACATAAGTGAAGGAGAGCCTTCAAACATTTCTTGGGAACAATTAAACAAAATATTTGAAGGAAAGATAAAGCGACTATCTTACATTTGCAGTCACAATTGTATTCACCAAAGGTTAACAATGGAGAAAGTATAGACCTTTTTCTTCAAAGAATAGTAGAATTTAAAGCTAACTTACTAACTTGGTGAGAAAAAGTAGAAGATACATTTCTTGTTTAAATTAAGAGCACTTCCAAAGAATTTCAAAAATTTAGTCACTTCATTTCAAGTACTAAATAAAACCATAAACTTTGATGTATTTCTTAATGTTCTTCAAGAATATGAAGTGGAGAATCTATTTAGAGATGAGATGGCTAATAACACTTTGATGTCAAAGAAAAATGTATCAAATAACATTGCAACATCATCACAATCTCAACTTGAGTGAAGACGAAGATATTGTTACATATGCAATATAGAAGGTCATACTACAAGCCATTGTAGATACTATCATTTGAATCAAAGAAATAAAATGAATAAGCCCTTTTAAAGGTTTTAGCCGAGACAGTTTCAACCTCGATATCAACATGTGCAACAACAATGAACAAAAGAAGAACATCAAAAATAAAATTTAGTTCAAGAAGTTCAAAAAATAAAAAATGAGGATGAAAATGAAATAAGAGCTTTTACAGCAAGAAAATTAGCAATCGACACATCAAATTGGTACATCTTTAGATTTTCATCAAAGAAATCTGAGTTTAAACCAAGCAAAAGTGTGAGTGGTCTCTCTCTGTTTCTATTTAAATAGAACTATATAGTACTATAATAGTTTCACAATTATACATGTATCTGTGACACCGCAATTGTACGATTTTGACCTCTCATCTCATAATCCCCTGTTCAACCTATAGCGAAATGTGTATAAGTGTAATGGTATGACTTTGGCCTCTTACCTCATAAACCCAAGTTCAAACTTTAGCGAGATGTGCATGAGTCTGTTTAAAAAAAAAAATTAAGTGTATAATTTGACCAAATTTAAACTTAAGTTTTTCCCTACAAATATAATCAATTAAATTAATATAATTTAAATATATGATATAAAATATTTAAAACGTTTTTTTTTTTCTTTTCTAGGAAGGTCCATGGACATTGAAGGTTAAGTACACATTATGTCTTAGGGGGATAACGCAATGGTTCGGGCTTTGGCTCTTTTTTGAGAGGTCCAAAGTTCAAACTGTAACGTAGGCGAGCTTTAGGAGGGGTCAATGGTCATGGTTGGGAGCTTGCCTAGCCCTATGCATTGGTCGTAGGGGTTTCACACACTAACCAAAAAAATATTGGATTTTAATGTTTTTTTGTTACATAAGAGAGTTGGGCACAACCACACTATTTTTAGTAACTGACAAGTGTAGGGTTCAAACCATAGGGGCTGCTCCCACCAAAATTACTTTGTCTCATTATTGTTGATCTCGTTATTGTTGATCCGACGTGAAGGGGATCATTGATCGCTCAAGATTCATACCATCATCATTGATATGATGCACACTCAAAGGAAGATCAAACTACTACTTTTGCAAATAAGTTGCTCCTGAGGTTTAAATCTGGATGTCTTCTTGGTAAGTGCATGGATAGACAAACACTTACCAATCCACCTAACCTTCGGGTTCTTGGACTTTAATGTTACTCCACTTGATTTATGTAGAATATGACCTCATTTGAATTTAAAATTTGAATTAGTCTAAGGTGTACTTGTTTTTATTTTTTATTTTGGTTATTGTGAGAAACCTCTATGACCGATACACAGGGCTGAGTAGTCTCTTCCCAACCATGACCCCTCGTAAAGCCAAGAACTATACTTATCGATAGAGAATTTAACACAAAGCCACCACACACCCACCCCCTCACACACTCGCCCACACCGCGGTTTGAACCTTAAGGTGTGCTTGTTGGGACCGTCACCCAACCATAGGTCAACATCGTTATCCAAATTCAAGTTTGATAGATTTAATTGTGAATTATTTAATAAAATTAAATATAAAAGAATACAATAATAGATGATTTTATTAAAATTATTGAATAGAATGAAATTGACTAAAAATTAAATATTAAAAAAATTTAAAAATTATTTATTAAAATATATATATTAAATAGTATCAAGTTTAATTGAATATATTTTCCAACATTTAAAAAAGAAACTTAGGTTCAAATCTCGTCAAACAATACATAGATAATATATAACACATAGATAATATTCAAGTTATTCTAATACTATTATATAGATGACATAATTGGAATTGAGCCCATTTAAATCTCATATAACCAATTATAAATAAACCATATAGATCAAATTTGAAACCTTCCAATTTTTTTTTTTAAATATTTTTCTTCCACATAAATGGAAACTAATAACCACATAATTGTGTATGAGTAAGCTTATTAAAAAAAAATAGATTTTTATTTGAACTAAAAGGAAGTACAATAGGTGGCACAACTGGGGCCACACTTCGATGGTCGGTGGCATAGCAACAGGGAGCCTCTCTTGACTGAGATGAAATGCTAATGATATACCGAAGTAATACTAATTACAACAGGTGGCACAACTGGGCCACACTCCGGGGGCATAGCAACAAGCAACCTCTCTTGATTGAGATGAAATGCTAAATGTCATACCATTAAGGTGTCACTACGGAGACAATAAAAAAACCTTAAAATTTATCTTTTATTAATAAAAATTAATTTCACTTGCTAAGAATAAACTTAGGTTCAAACTTCGAGGGTAAACCTGTTGTAAAGGTAGTAGTTTGATCTGAATCTTTACGCGACAAACTAACAATGATAGAATAAATCTCGAGCAATCGATGGTCCCCTTCGTACCAAGAGTACACGGCAAACCGACAATAATAAAACAAATCTAGAGCAATCGATGGTCCCCTTCATACCGAATCAACAATAACGATATGGTATAGACTTGTTGGGAACAGCTTCTACACTTAACAATTACTAAAAAAATAATGTGGATGTAACCAACTCTCCTATATAAAAAATTAAAATAATAAAACTAATTTAAAAAATAAAATAAAAAAACTTAAAATTTGCCTTTTTACCTTTCACCTTTATTAATTCTTTTAAAACTGTTTTTAACGTCCGTGCGATTAATGCAGTCGACATTAGTATGTTAATGTTTTTAATTTTATTAATATAAAATTTGGTTTCTTCATCTATTAAGAATTGACGTTATGCCTTAGCAAAGATGTTAACGTAAGCGACATTTTGTAACTGAACAGAACGTGCTTGGCACTAATGGTCTAACTTTTTTTCTTTTGTTTTTATAGATATTTTAACGATATTTACCATCTCTATCACAATGAATGTGAACCTTTAGACAGACATGTCTATTCACACATTTTACATGGCACAACCACCTTAAACCTCTTGCCGGTATACGAAGCCTTAAAACCTTCCTTTCACATTTAATTATGTTGAATTAATCCTTGTAGGGACATAGTAGCATTTCTTTGAGTTTTTATCTAAGATATCTTGGTATAATGGATTAAGACCTTTTTAAAAAAATTCGGGTTTTATATTAAAATTTTAATCTTTATTGGGATATTGTAGTAACATGTCTTTGGGTTTTCATGAAGGAGACTCAAGTTCAAACCATTTCACAAAGGATCAGGATCCTTTCCAAAACCCATACTTTATCTTATAAAATTTGTTATGTTAAGACATCGTAGTGGTACGTCTTTAAGTTTTCATCCAAAAGACCGAAGTTCAAATAATTCAAGGTATCAAGACCCTTACAAAATCTATGCTTTACCCTAAAATTTTGCAAAAGGTGTTACCAATTTCTATATATATAAGTAATTTATTTATTTCCTCGAATGGTACTAAGGAGAAAAGAAATTGGGCCTTGGTGAAATGGGATACTTTATGCCTCCCCAAGAATGAAGGGGGTTAGGTTTCCGGTTTGCTATTAATAACAATAAGGCTTTAGTTGCTAAACTATATTGGAGGATTTTGCATAACCCCAATGCTCTTTAGGCCAAGAATCTTCGTGCTAAATATGTTGAGAACAAAAGTCCTAAAGACCTTGTTCGCTATCAATTGCCTACCAAAGGTTCTCCCATTTTAGCTATTCTTAAGACTGGTGAGGATTTGATTAAGCAAAAGTTATTTTGGATCATTCATAATGGTCAACAAACAATTTTTTGGATAGATTCTTGGGATGGTCACTAGACTTTGATAACTCAGTTTTCTTACTGGAGACCTTGGATGGAGGAGCTTCATCGAGCTAACTGGATAGAGGTTGCTAATTACTGTCGGTACCATACTAGTAATTCAGAGGTTGGTATATATTGGATCCTTGTTGAGGACTGGCCCATTCAAATGCCAGAAATTCAAAGAAAATATATCCAAAGCATCCTTCATATGAGATCTCTCTCTTGGTCTTATGATAAAGACTGTTTTGGATGGAACAACACTACTAAGGGTGAGTATTCAGTTGCTCAAGGTTATTTGGCCTTATGCCATAATAATCCCAATCAATCTTATGACATATTTACTCAGTTGTGGGCCCAAAAGCTCTGGCCTAAGGTGAGGTTCTCTACTTGGCTTTTATTGCATTACAGGTTGCTTACTGGTGAGCAACTTATGAAATGTGGTTTTCATAGCCCATTTAGATGCGAGATATGTGAAGAGAATGTGGAAAATCTCAACTATATTTTTATTGATTGTACCTTAGCCTTTGAGATATGGAGGAGAATGACCATCTTACTTGGCTTACAATGATCTAATTTTTTTACTTTTGAACAACTTTAGAGGGACTGGCCTAATCAAGAGGGTGTTGATAATTTTATTAGGCAACTAGTTTGGATGGGTTCTACCATTCTACTTTGGAATATCTGGAAGGAAATAAACAACCAGATTTTCAATCAAGAAAGGAAGGACATTCACTATATATGGAATAAGACCATTGCCAACTTAGTTGAATCAATCCAACAACTCCTTAAACATCCCCATAACTCCTACCAAAGATGAGATCAAGTGATGCAAAGATTGAAGATTAGTTCTTTTAAGACAACCAACTTAAAGGAAATGTGAGTAATCAAAAGATGGATAGAACGAGGAATTGGAAGCTTCCTCCTAAGGATTTTGGAAAAGTCAATACTGATGGAGCCTCTAGGGGGAACCCTAGACAAGCTAGTGCAGGGGGAATTGGTTGACTTTCAGATGGTTCCCTGGTTTTCACTTTTGCTGAGAATTTGGGTATCCTTTCCAATAACCTTGTTGAGGAGTTTGGTATCCTTGGAGGCCTTCAAGAGGCTGCTAATATCGGATGGAAAAAGGTGTTGGTTGAATCTGAATCTCAAGTCATGATTAATATGTTGAAGACTCCTAAGAATCATAAGGTTGATTGGAGAATAAAAATAATTGTTGAGAAGATTCAATTAATCCATATGGGATTTTTGAAAGTTGAATACAATCATGTGGTCAAAGAACATAACATGAGTGCTGATGCTTTAGCTAATTGTGCTTTGGACAAAGGTGATCTTACTTACTACGACCACCCTCCTAGATGGTGGGATTCACATATAAGGGAAGCTTTTCTTTCTATCCTTGCTCTAGATGTCTCCAGTACTAAAAGTACCTAGTTCCTTTTTTCTTTGTTTTTGCTTCTCTTTGATTCGGTCAAGATATTTTAGTTTCCTTGCTCAGACTGATCATTCTTATGTTTCCTCTGTTGATTCTTGCTTGTATAGCCTTTTGGCATAGAAAGGCCAAAGTTGTTTTATGTTTTTTCCTTCTTTTTAGTTTTTTGGTGTGTGTGTTGTTTTGTATTGTTCTCGTTCTATTTTATTTTTGTGTTTTTTGTGTGATTTTTGGTGCTTTTTATGTTTTTGATTTTTTTGCGTTTTGTATTTTTGTTTTTTGTGTGTAGGTGTTTTTTTGTTGTTGTTATTGTATTTGTGTGTTGTTTTTATGGTTTTTTGTATGTGTTTTGTGTTTTGTTGTTTTTTGTGTTTTTATTTATATTATATTATATTATATTATATTATATTTTTTAATTTTGTTTGTTGTTGTGTTTTTTGTGTTTGTTTGTGTTTTTGTTGTTTTAGGCATGCTCTTTGAGTGTGCCAAAGGGGGCAGGCCAGGTGTGAGCTCTGGGAATTTTTGATGGAATAGATACCCCTGGACTTACCTAAAAGTGGCATCCCATTTGGGGTGTTTTCCACAAAAAAAAAAGTAATTTATTTATTTGAAAAGGTGAAAATCTTATTAAGAAGATAGGTTCAAAGTTAGAGCAACAATATATATATATATATATATATATATATATATATATATATATATATATATATATAGCATTGTTTGCTCATTATATACCACTATTTTAATTTATTTTATTTTATTTTTTAAATGAGTTATATTTGATTTTTATTAAGGTTATTCCAATAAAAATATCAAAATATTAAATTTATTTCTAGGTCAATTAAACTATATCTAACATACGTTTTTTATCAAATATATTTATATATATTTTTATTAAATATATTCTTCAACTTTCTCGAAGTGTTACGTTTCCACAATCAACTTAACATCATTTTAATTAAGATATAAACTCTCTCTTGACTAATTGCCTTCTAGAAGTTGAATTTCACGAAGATGAAGATCAACACAATGATTGGCTAAGTTATTTGCTATCTAATTTCCTTCTCTATAAATATGCTCACATTTCCAAGAAATTACTTCCAATAATAGATGATGAACATCAACAATAATATTATCTTTCATCCAATTTCCACATCCATTTTTGTTGATAGTATTAACAATCATTTGTGAATCCTTCTCGATTGAAATATATTTTCATTTTTTATTACACTTTTAACCCCTATAAGAAGTGCCCTAGCCTCTGCATAGTTGTTAGTTGAAATTACATATGATTCTACGTAAGTGAGAAGAATTTTTCCTTCATTATTTCAAAAAACACCACCTCCATTGGCTTTTTTGAGATTTCCTTTAGAAGCATCATCAAAATTAATTTTAATAAACTTATTCTTTTGACATTTTTATTTTACCCTATATTGAAGTAGATCCTTTATTTTAATGTCATTATCCTAGATGACTCTTCCATGTGTGTTCAAATCCTGTAACCAAGTTGTTACCGTCTCTTATTTTACACTTGAGACTTCCTATGATAAGTACGGTATCTATAAACATTCTACAAGAGAGGCAATAATATGGTTAGTGCTTTAGTTTTGAAATAATTAATCCAACATTTCATAAACTCTTTTAATGTTGATGGAGCTACCTAATATTTTTTCATATTTAAAAAAAAGCAACCCTAAATGGTGCAAGCAAAAGGGCAGTGAAAAAATAAATGGTCTAATGTTTCTAAATCCTTCTCACACAAGGCACATCTTGTTGGAGATATTACATTATTTGGTAACATTAAAGTACCATGAGATAGATTTGTAAATATTAGTTTAGGGAGTGTGTTTATATTTGTCTAATTTATGTGTCAATGTGTGAGGAGTGATTATGTGTTATGTAATAAAGTGTGCAAAGTATGAGGTTATGAGTTATGTGAGTGCAAAGTGTCAAGTAAGTGAAGAGTCATAGATGTTAGGTGTCAAGTTTGAAAGTGAAGAGTCATGAAATATGTGTCAAGATGTGAAGTGAAGTCATGTAATAATGAGAATTTTATCACAAGTGAGGAAAGTAAAAGGTTGCATCTCCCAAATGTTTGAGGAGAGTAATAGTTGAGAGTATTGAAGAGTCACTTTGTAAGGTTATATAATGGAGATAAAACTCCATGCATTGTATGGAAGTTTGTAATCAATCTTGATGTAATATTTGATGATTTATGAATATAATAGTGATATTTCTTATTGTGAAATATTGATGTTATTATGTGAATGCATTTTATGTGATTGATATTAGATCTTGAGATATTGACTTGTGAGATAATCTACCAAAATTATCATCAGTGGTATCAATTCCACATTAAGTGGACTCTCTAATAAAGAAGAAGTTATTGGAGATTGAAGAATTATAGATTGAAGATTGTTGTGTTGTAGAGATTGTTGAGTTTATTGTGTTGAATAAAGTGATAATATTATTACTGTGTGGAGAATATTATTGCATTGGGTGAACAAGAGTTGCTGGAATATTACATAGAAGGTGAAATGTTGTGGAGAAGGAGAAAGATATTGAAGGAGAAGCAGAATTTGGAGGAGATTGATGTATTAAGAATATTGTTGTGTTAAGAAGATCATTGTTGTGATAGGATTAAGATGTTGGAGAAGATTATTGCATGGAGGAATATGAGAGACTGTTTGAAGGTTGAAAGAGATTGTTGGAAAGTTGCTATGAAGAGGAGGATGAAGAATGGTGCATTGGTGAATGTGTTGAAAAGTAAAGCAAAGGATTTTGACTGGTCTGAAGCATAAAGTTAATGATATTTAAATAAGAGAATAGAACACGACAATGAGGAGTTGCATTGAAGTGCTTGTATGATGTCTGAGCCAAAGAAGAGTGAAAACATCTAAGACAATGAAGAGAGTCTATGTGATGCCTAAGCTAGAGAGGAATGAAAGCATCTTATCCATTAAGGAGTGCCTAAGGAACAAAAACATATAAGCCAATGAGGAGTGCTTGATAAACGAAAGTATCTGAGCCAAAGAAAAATAAAAGTATCTACATCAAAGTTTAATAGAGAAGGGAGTGAGAATTCAAACGTTTGTTGGCCAATGTCTGATAAGGAGAGAATTTTGAATAATGCCAAGAAAATTTGCATGCGAAACATTTCTCTATCATGTGTATGAAGAAGACAAAAGATGAACGTATAAGGTATAGCCAGATATTTTTAAATTGATTATGCATAATTTATTTTGGATATTATAAAGTTTTGTGTTAATTCAGAGGTATAATGTTTTAAACATTGAATTATTTATTTTGGAGTTAAAAGGAATAATTATAGGAAATGAATTAATAAATAGAGGTATAAGGAAATTGAAGATTGATTTAAAAGTTTTTTATTAAAGAATTAACTGGGTGGAATGAATTAATGCATGAGTTATAAGGAAACAAAACATTTAATATTTACATTGAAGTTTGAATTGAAGCTGGAATTAATTAGAGTTTAGATGAAATTGAAATTGAAATTTAATTGTTAAATTGTGAATTGAATTAGGAGATATAAAAATTGATTTTTTTATTGGTAAAGGGGTTTTGAAAGGGTCCTTGAACCTTTTACAAAGGAAAAGGGAGAGGATCTCGTAGGGAGATGGTATCCACATAGAACAAGAGAAAATCCCAGCAGGACAATATCAAACCCAAACCAAGCAGGAAAACCCGTCTTAAGGGAGCCTGGGACAAGACACAAAAAGATAAATCTATTCAAAAAAGGAATGGGTGAAATACTACGAACAAAAAATTTAAAAATAAAAAATCCATCCCAAGATGGCCCAGGAAAGGAAGTCCAACTGGCAGATTTAAAACTGGGCATCCCACCCACAACAAAGAGTTGTTTCCTGCAAAACAAAACCTGGAAATAGGAAACTAGAATCCAGAAGCCCGCTTGGGAACAACCAAAAACTATAAAAAGTAAAAAACTTATCTGAAAAGAGTCCAAGAAGTGTAGATAAGGACAAAAAATAAAATTTGGGAAAATCCATGATCTCGACAACAATTGAAGAAAAATCCTGTCCATGAGGGCCAAAGAAACCCACAAACTATCCCAGCAGAGAGAATCTCATCTAGGAAGGCACAAGAAACCCATAGGAAGGCCCAATAGAGAGAAACTGGTCCAACAAAGAGAATCTCATCCCAAAAGGTACGGGAAAACCTCGGGCTAGAACCATATGGAGAAAAATGGTCTAAAAGGTGGATCAACAGAAAATAGAGATATCAACAGGCCATGAGATCTCTCTATGAAGGGGACATGTCATAGATGAAGTCTAGAAAACCCAAAAAAGTCAAACCATCATGGCACTCCATGACTAGAAGGGATCAACATACCGAGGACTGTCAACAAGAGATCAAATTCAGTAGTAAAAACACACATACCGGGTCTCCTCCAACCCAAAAAATTACAAATATGAAATCCATAAGATAATCCATCAAGCACAAACACCAACCAGTCCCACCAGTGGTCCATCCAAAGGAGATCTATGAACCCCACCACCCATAGTAGCACGAGAAACCCAAGAGTCGTTCAAAAGGCCAAAAAGATGTTGCAGGGAAAGAAGCCACAAAAATACCTGGATAGACAAGAATCCCGCTTCAAAAAACCCACACCAGCCACAACCATGAGCTACTTAACTACACACAAAAAACGGTGGCCCTCATCAAAGACCAAGAAAAAGCAATGAGTAAACCCCAAGTTGAGGCAACATGGGAAAACAAAGTGGGAACCTATTCCATATGTTGAACCTAAAAAAAGAGCAGTGAACACCAATCGAAGGGAAGCAATAAGGAATAGACCTCTCCCAAATCTAGAAAGATCTACCAGGATAGTCTTCGAAACTCCTGATCCCGATTCAGGCCACCTAAAAACCAACCATAACTGAAGGCCACAACGAAAAGAACTCGGGGACGATCCAACCTAGCACCAAAAAACCCATCAGGATGGGAAGCACACCCAGAAAGGTCCCAGGAGGATCATGTAAAGGACCTAGAAATGCACCAGGGATGACACAAGGTCATCCCGATAGGGAATCCATAGGGAGGGGAAGGTAGGAATTTGGGTTGGGGTCCTATTGCCCAGAGCGGGAGACCTCCCACCTACCCCTTTCATATAAAAATTGAATTTGATTAATGAATGGATGAATGAATGAAATTTAAAGATTGATTAATTTGAATGAGTTCCATTATGAAAAATAGTAAATTTTTCCTTTCTGAATCACAACTTCTAAAAGGACCAAACTTTACATCATGGAAAAATAAAATGAAAATCAAATTTCATTATTGAAAAACTTTGGGATATAGTGAATGGAACAAAGAACAAACTAGAAGATGAAAGGGGAAAACAAAAATTTGAGGAAGATGATGCAAAAGCCCTTATGCTAATCACATTTGGTATAATAGATGAAATTCAACCATATATAAGTGAAGCAGAGACTTCAAACATTGCTTGGGAAAAATTAAGCAAAATATTTGAAGGAAAGAATGAAGCAACTATCTTACATTTTCAGTCACACTTGTATTCATCAAAGGTTAATAGTAGAGAAAGTATAAACCTTTTTTTTAAAGGATAGCAAAATTAAAAGCTAACTTACTAACTTGGGGATAAAAAGTGGAAGATAAATTTCTTGTCTAAGTTACATTAAGAGCACTCCCAAAGACTTTCAAAACTTTAGTCACTTCACTTCAAGTACTAAATAAAACCGTAACCTTTGATGTATTAGTTAATGTTCTTCAAGAATATGAAGTGGAGAATCTATTTAGAGATGTGATGGATAATAAATCTTTGATGTCAAAGAAAAATGTATCAAATAACATTGCAACATCATCATAATCTCAAGTTAAGTGGAGACAAAGATATTGTTACATATGCAATATAGAAGGTCATACTACAAGTCATTGTAGATTATTTGAATTAAAGAAATAAAATGAATAGGCCTTTTTAAAGGTTTTAGTTGAGACAATATCAACATGTGCAACAACAATGACCAAAAGAACATCAAAAAGAAAATTTAGTTCAAGAAATAGAAAATGGGGATGAAAATGAAATAATATCTCTTATAGTAAGGATTATTGACACTGAATACAAAGACCAAATTAAATATGAGTGTGATAAGAATGCAAATGAAAATCATTCAAAAATATCTAAAGGTATTTATGTTTTAAAAGATGAAATAAAAGTAGCTAAAAATAAGACAACAAAAATAAATGAAAGACATGGATTAAAATCAAGATCATTTTAGAATTGTAAAATTTGTGAAAGAACTAAACCAAAAATAGATCACAAAAATAAAATTAAAGTACACTATGGATGGATCAATAAATTAAATTGGAATAGGATCATGGACATGTTACAATGTTTTTATGGACACAAAGAAAGTTTGACAAATATTGCAAGGAATAGGTTAATAGATCAATGCCAAAACTTCAAGCAATGCGAGATTCAATGTCAAAGAATGAAGACATAATATTGAAGACTAAAATTCTTCACACCAAATAATGTAATACAGGGGGGTGTTGGAGATATTATATTATTTGGTAATATTAAAGTACCATGGGGTACATTTGTAAATATTAGTTTAGGGAGTGTGTTTATATTTTGTCTAATGTATGTGTCAATGTGTGAGGAGTGATTATATGTTATGTAATAAAGTGTGCAAGGTGTCAAGGTGTGCAAAGTGTGAGGTGTGAGTTATGAGAGTGCAAAGTTTCAAATAAGTAAGTGAAGAGTCATAGATGTTAGGTGTCACTCATGAAAATGAAGAGTCATGAAATATGTGTCAAGATAAAAAATGAAGTCATGTAATTATGAGAGTTTTGTCATAAGTGAGGAATGTGAAAGGTTGCATCTCCCGAATGTTTGAGGAGAGAAATATTTGAGAGTATTGAAGAGTCTCTTTATAAGGTTATATAATGAAGACAAATATCCATGCATTATATGGAAGTTTGTAATTTGATCTTGATGTAATATTTTATTATTTATGAATATAATAGTGAGATTTCTATTGTGAAATATTGATGTTAATATGTGAATGCATTTTATGTGATTCATTAGATCCTGGGATATTGACCTATGAGATAATATTGTAGAATTGCCATCACATCTAAAATATTCATGATATTATATTTTTATAAGACTCTCTCTTGTAATAATCTTACTTTGAACTGCTAACCAAAGGAATTTTAGTATCCCATATAGACTTGAATTCTCATGTACGAATAATGTTGTTAAATATGAGGCCCTATTATTGGGACTTGGAAAAGCTAAAGAGCTAGGTATTAATTATCTGCCAGTCAATGGAGATTTCAAACTCATAATACAAAAAATCAAAGGTAAATATCAAACTAAACATCCTAGATTGAAGCAATATAAATAGGTTGTGCTTAATGAGATTGATAAGTTCAAAGCATTCAATTTATAGTATATACCCAAAGAACAAAATCATGTAGCCAACTTGTTAGCTATAAATGCTTCTGGTGTAGATTGTACAAAGATAGATACTACATATATGGATAGATTTCCTACTATATCTATTTACAAGCCTTCTATCCCAGATAATGTTGTTTATTTGTAAGTTTTTCAGGATGATGTACACATAAATGACTTCATGACTCTCCAAAATAAATTTTTTGATATCATATGTGATGAACAAGATGAAGAAAAATTGAAGGATATCATTGGGAACCTATTGAGTCATACAATCAAAAAATATAGAATCCCTAAGGGGTTTGTATCTTTAGAAAGCCTATTTGATGATTTTGATAGGGCTTACAAACCACTATTCAAAGAGTCTAAAGCATAAGATATAAATTTTAGAACAAAGGATGCACCAAAGCTTGTGAAAGTCAATAAAACCTTATCAAAAAAAGAAAAACAACAATATATTAGTTTTCTCAAAAAGAATAAATATGTTTTTTCCTGGTGCTATGATAATTTGAGGATGTTCAAAATAGGTGTTATGACTCATATCATCTCTCTTAAAGAAGATACTAAACCTGATAGGTAAAGGCAAAGGAAATTCAACCCCAATTTACACCTAGTTATGTAGAAGGAAGTTCAAAAACTTTTGGATGCAAAGATAATCAGTAAAGTAGGATTTCCTTCCTGGATTGCCAATTTATTACCAGTTAGGAAGAAAACTGGGGATTTGAGGATCTGTGTTGATTTTATAAATTTAAATAAGAGCTAATTAAAATATAATTACCTACTTCCCAATATGGAACAATTATTGCAAGTTGTGGTAGGGTATTCCAAAATATATTTACTGGATTGATTTTTAGGATATAATTAGATTTTGGTTAATCCGGAACACAGGTATAAAAATGGGAAACTTTTGAATATCTAAGGATGTCTTTTGGATGGATGAATGTAGGGACCACCTTCTAGAGAGCAATGAATTTTATATTTAAGGGTCTTATATTTGAAATAGTAGTTGCTTATCTAGATGATATAATAATATTCTCTGGGTCTCCTATTGCACCTGACAAAAGTATTTGATAGGTGTAAAGAGTTTGACATATATTTAAATCAAAAGAAATATATATTTGGGGCTACCTAGGGCAAACTGTTGGGGCATGTTATATCTAAAGAGGGTTTAAATATTGATCTTGAAAGAATAGAAGCAAATTCTAAGATTCCTCCTCCCCCAAATCTGAAAGGAGTGAGATCTTTCTTTTGGAAAATCAACTTTGTGAGACGATTTTTTCCAAATTTTGTAGAAATAGCTAAGCCAATCAATGTCATGATAAAGAAAAATGGAAAAATTAAGTGGAATGAAAAGAACATTAAAGCTTTCCAGAGAATTAAATAAGCTATAACTTAGACCTTAGTGTTGAGTCACCATGATTACTCCATTTTTTTCAACATCGTCTCCTTTGCTTCAGAACATACCATTGTTGCAGTCTTATCTCAAAAAGATGAAGAGAAGAATAAAAGGTCTATTGATTTTATGAGTATTGGCTCGAAAGGTACCCAACTAAAGTACACAATAGTAGTAAAGCAAGCATATACCATTATCAGAGTATTAGACCATTTAAAAAGTATCTTTGGTTCAAATATGGTTATGGATTATATCCCCTATATTGCTATTAAAGACATCTTCACTCAACCTAAGCCATGAAGAAATTTTGCAATATGAATGATCAAATTATTGCAGTATGATATTGAATTCAAGGCAATTTATATTATGAGAGGGAAAGGATTGGAAAAATATATGACAAATATAGAAGGGAAAATTATGAATACCACTATAAAAACTAATGAAGAGCATCAAGCCAAGATAGCTAATAATTATTATTGCAAATGGTATGATGATATATTTACTATCTTCAAAATGTATTCTTTCCCAAGGATATGCCAAAGAGAAAAAGGAGATCAATCAAGCAACTAGCCCAAAGATATCACTTTCAGGATGGCAGGTTATATTGGAGGCATCTAGATGGACTATTGTTTCTCTATGTCTTTGAGAAAGAAGTCCCTCAACTTTTGGAAGAGTATCACTCTAGTTTTTGTGGACGTCACTTTGCCCCTAAGGCCACAACCCATAATATTATGATAATTGGCTACTATTGGCCTTCTTTATTAAAAAATATCTACCAGTTTCGAGGGTTGTCATAATTGTCAAATATTTGTAGAGAAAAAGAACTTACCTGCCATGCCTCTAAAACCTGTAGTGGTTGAAGCTCCATTTACTAAATGGGGATGAGATTTTAGTGGAGAAATAAATCCAAATTCCTCTGGTGGTTATAGGTGGATCATTACATCTACATACTATTTCACTAAGTGGGTAGAAGTAGCACCTCTTAAGAAATCAACCAAATAAGTAGTAATCAATTTCATTGAAGAGAATATTTTGATAAAATTTGGGATCCCAAAGAATATAGTCACTGATAATGGCAACTAATTCACTTATTTTGAAATGATTAAATTTTGTGTTAAATATGGCATAGAACTTTCTCATTCTGCGAATGGTTATCCTCAAGGAAATGGTCTAGTAGAATATTCATATAAAAAATTAATTACTATGATCAAAATAATACTAGGAAAAAATAAGAGAAGTTAGGATTGTGAGCTAAAATTTGCTCTATGGGAAGGTAGAATCTTTGTTAAGAAGAGTACAAGCATATCCCTCTATGATCTTGTGTATGGTGAAAGTGATTTTCTTCCTCCTCAATTGGAAATACATGCTTTATCTTTGACACTATTTGACCATTATAAACTAGATACTCTTTAGAGAAGGCTAGATCATATTGTGTGGCTACAAGAGAATAGAAGGGATGCACTACTAAAAATAACAGAATAGGCTCAAAGAACAACACATACATTCAATAAGAAATCCAAGGGTAAGCCTTTACAAGAAGGTGATATAGTGCTTTATTGGGATCGCAAGAATGATGAGCATGGAAATAAAGGAAAGCTAGAGCCCAAATAGCTTGGCCCTTATAAAAGTGTTCAAAATATTGACCAACATACTTACAAGTTGCAGATCTTGGGTGGTAGAGAATTCTCAATTCACATTAGTGACCAACACCTAAAGATTTACCATTCTACTTCAAGGTCGAGAAAGGCATGATAAAAAAGAGAGTGTGTAAGTGCATGTTTTCTATTTCTTTTCATTCCTTTTACTCTCATAGGTCTAGGTCATAGCTGTAGATCATTAAGTATTTGTGTAATCATCGTTACATTATTTATCTTAGCTTAGGTTAGTCAATCGAAGAAATCTGGTGTTGTTAGTTGCATCAAATCATTTATCTACACCTGTCCTAGTCAAACCCAATGTTGTATTCTCAAAATCCATCATAAGGCATACCCCTAGTTTTACTAGTTTTAAAATTCAATATATCTTATGGGTTCATAAAGCCTAGGTCATATTGTTACTATGTGTATAGGTTAAGTCTAAAAATCCCCATAAATTTATGGTCTTTTAAAAATTGCATATCTTATTTTCAAGTCTTTTAATAGTCCCTAGGTTAGCCCTTAATTTTATAATAATCCATGTTCAATACTTAATTTTATTTTATTTAAAGGTTTAATTTAGGGGCATCATAATATTTTTATGTTTAATTTACTCATTTTTCTAAAGTCCTACCCAATAGGAATGTTATAAAAAATTATTGACTCATGTTTTTCTCATGCATAAATATGATTTTAGCTATTTTGTCTTATTTGGTGCCACTTTTGTTAAATCTCATGCACCTTCCTTGATATCCTACAACTCGTGTTAGTCCACAAATCCCAAATCCACCTGTCATTCAAATTTTATTCTCTAATACCTACCCTCATTGGGATCACCCTATCATTCATAAGTTTTCAAGGTCTTTTATATGCAAACATTAAATCCATTCCCTCAACTCCATTTAAATACATCAACCTTTTAAAAATCATACATCTAAAGTATAAGCACTTCACAATTAAATCATCCCTATAGTTTGAAATATTTTCCATAAGTATCCATGATCCAAATTCATCCTCACATTATCAATTAATCTCAACCACTTATCGATTACCAAAAGTCCAAAGTCTTCATAGAAAAAATGAATGGCTCACGTTCATTCTATCAGAGTATATGAGCGGACCACAATTGCAATCAAATTCAAAATTATCCACAAATAACCACATGTACTCCACTAAGTCTTGCCTAGAAGCATGCTCAAATGAATGATCTAAAATCATCATCAAATTTTCCAAGGAGATCTACCATTTATGTTTGCTGATGAATAGGGAAAAATCCTGTTGACTAGACCTATCAAAAAATATATGGCTCGTATGACCCCATTATCAGAAGAATGAGTGGCTTGAGTTGCTCGATGAAAAACATACTAAGATCCACAGTTTGTAGGCTACCCCAAGAAATGACAGACGATTATGATTTTCTCTATAAGTCTACATTAATTTATTTGATTTCATTAACTAACATGGTTGACATATTTTGGAAAAATAGAATCATTCAAAGAAAGCCACGTGGAGAAGATCACAGACCATGGACGATTAGGATTATTCCAAGAGATCAACATGATTAGCATATAGAATAAGGAGATATAACTAGATTCAAGGTTCACATTGACCTAACGTTAGAAGATGGATGAACCATATTCATTGGAAAATAGAAACAAGAGTCTCACAGTTAGATTTATCATAAGGTGTATAGTCTACATGACCTTGCTATCAGAAGATCAATGGTGCATATTGGCTACCAGGTAATGATAAAGTTTCTTTCACTGTGAAGAAGTAAAACACGCGGTTCACATTATTCCACTATCAAAATAATGTGTGGCCTATGTTGCACCATAAAAAGCATCAATAGAATGAATGGACCACATTACTTCCATCTATGGCCTTAGATTAATCAAGGTTAAAATATCATGCTTAATCAAGTCATTGGGCTTAAAATGAAATGAATGATATGCATTGCCTTTTAAAATTTTGATCAATAAATCACATTACTTGGATATCTTCTCGATGATTAATTACCTTGAGAGTTAATCAACAATTTGCAAATGTCAGATATTACAATCAACAATTTGGATCCAATGATGTAATAAAGAAAAAAAATATTTTTAGAAATTTATGAAGTAGATTCAATGATCAAGATTCTATTATTATAAAATATCGATGGATCATATTGGAGGCACACAACTCTATAGATCGCTCGCTCATCCTAAATAGTTTAGATTCAATCTACAGGGAATCAAGGGTCAAAATGTAAACAAGGAATGACACATTGGTCAATGTTCCTAAAATAGACTCATGGCTCAGATTGGATGCCCACACGACCTCAAAGGTCAAGATGGACATGAGATATTTGATTAGGATTACAATAATAAATTTGACACATGTTCTGCTACACCTTAGATTGAACCCCCCATCTAGATCAAATCATCCGTTTGCATCAATGGTTGCAGATTAACAATAAATCAAGGAAGCACAATGTTGTAATAGTTAATACCATTATGGAAGGTAAGGTGGAAGTCATGGGATGGTGAAAGAAAAGGATATAGTTGGAATAATTAATACTGATAATGCTAAACAACTCAATTGATACAAATCCCCATCCTAAATCACCAAGCTTCACTTCCACTGAGTATTTGTAGAGAAACTAAGGGATGATTATGTTGAGCATTGGAGAGACTAAGTGTTTGGAAGAACTTAAGGATAATTTTTAGAGTGCTTGTAGAGTAATTCAATTATAGTTATGGCTTCCCCAACCACTCCCCCAAACATCTCCATGGGCACTGTATCCGGTATTAAAGAACTAACATAAGCTAAACCATATAAAACTATGCTAGGGAAAGCCCTCTCCAAGGATTTAATTGAATTCTTGAAGAAATCTAGGGTCGATAGGAAGATCACTCCCATGCAGCAGTGAGAATTAGAAGACACAACAATATTCAATTTTGAGAAGATAGAGGAGGATTACCAGTGGCACCTATCACTTCTTAAAATATTGTTAAAAAGGGCACAAAATGCATAAATCAGGGCTACCCATACTATAATAGATGGATTACCAACCTTGGAAATATAGTATGCCCAAATATATACTACTCCTTAGATCTATTGTCTTGGTTGGTAGTTGCTTATGACCCCACTACTAGGGGAATCAAAGACGTCAACACGTGGCTTGTTTTCAAGATTACAATTGACAATTTTAGAAGAATATTCTAGCTTAGACCTACCACACTCTGTATAGATAAAAAGGTACTAACTATACAATCTCATCATATGTTACACTCATTTACTTATGCAAATATTTTCAGACACAACTAGTATGTGTCGTATAACTTACCAATAAGCAAGTTCACACTATAGTCTTGGGCAAAGGATTACACAAACATGATCAATATTGTGTTAGGGATTAAATATCTAACTTGGATTAATAGGAAAGTTATGTACTTAATAATTTAATGTAACAGAACTTTCCAAATCCCAATGTACAAATGTGAGGACTTTATCTGCAATAAATTGCACCATGAACTGGTAGTACTTCAAAAAGACATTAGAGAAGAGTGGGAGCAAATGCACCCTTTTTCATACTATTCAATACTCATTCATTTATTAGTAGGAAACATTGATAAGGATATAATTAGAGAATAGGGGGTGTAGATGCCACTAATTTAGAGGATAGGCTTCCATGGATAAATGGAGAGTCTAGTTGCTCAAATTTCTTTGGGGATTTTCTCCCAACCATACATAAATTACTCTATGAGTATCTTCCAACTAAGATGGGTAAAGGTATATTAGTATTTTTACATAAAAAATAGATAGAAGATTACTTTATTACAAAGTAGTTTTCCTACATAAGGCTTTATGGAGAAAAAATACCTCCAAAAATGCTTCATAAATTCTTCGTAATGCCCATATTTTCTCTATAAATTTCTAGGCAGATTGTTGAGGAAGCCAATATGAGGTTGGGCAAAAAAATTGGAAAAAACTCATCTCTTGAAGTCCCTTGCAGAATAGGCCACTATACATATAAAGGCTATCCAAGTATGTTAAAAGAAATATAGAATATGGTTGAGTATGATTTTTTAGAAATTAATTAGAGACTACATGATCCTTAAGGAACTTATTGACACTTAGTACATAAATTGCAGTATGCATGGATAAATCACAAAAATGACCCTTTTGAGGATGATCTTCAAGCAACCATCAGGAGTGAGACACCCCTTGAGACATTATGGAAAATAAATCTAGCCATTGGGAGAGTGAGCACATAGATTGAACATGTTGGAGATTATCCACATACACTGGTAATGTTGAGGGGAGATTCAGTAGAAACAATTTCTTTGCTTATCCTTGTAGTCCACCTAGAAGAGATCAAAGACCATGTTCTTGAAGCTCTAAATAAAGAGTCTAAACAAATAGAAGTTTTAGTAGATACTATCAACCTAGATGAAGCAATGGTAGAAATCCTGATCGAGCTCAACTTGCTCATAATGATGTGACTAATATAAGCAAAGGTAAAGAAGTTGTCCCTGATTACTTTGCATAAATTCAATTGACTGCTCTAGCCCCTATCCCAATAGAAGTGCCTTATGAAAGTAAGTTGTAATTAGCACTGCATATGTCCAAAGTCATACCAAAATATTTGGTGGTAAATAACAAGGAGATTAAGATATCCCCAGTCATACAAAAAATAATCTAGGCTATTTGGGGATTAGTCAATTTGCTTAGAAATCACCAAGGCTAGGCATAAAAAGGCTAGGCTTAAAATATATTCCTCCTTAGACATCCTAAAAAGTATTACTACAGTGAAAGCAAAGGAGGTCATTCCTTTTGATCCTATTGACAAAATATAACTTCAAGCAATTGATGAAGGGAAAGACCCTTAAGATATCCAATATATAGTTGAAGAACCAGACACTCAGGTCCCAAATTATCATTCACAACTATATCAATTATTGTGTCAAGAAAGATAAAATCAATTTAGACCAGTCAAAGAATAAAAGAAATAAATAAAGCACAAGTGCAAGTCACAGGGGATCCACTAGCCATTCTTGAAGAAATAGGTTAGATACAAGTACAAGCATTAAAAAAATTGTATAAAGAAAACCAAGAGTTGAGGGAAAAATAGGTCAACTATAGATCAGAGTCTTGGAATTAGAAGCAAAAAAAATAATGATTGCTCAATTTCCTTCTTCACACGCTGCTAAGAAAATAGAGTCCTAAGAGGTCAAACAGTTTTATGGTTCCACATTTATTCAAGAATATAAAGTAAAAGTATATATTGATTTAAAGGCTAAAATGAGAACATTAACAAAAGTACTCCAGAACATGACCATAATTATCATTACAAAACAAAGCATAAAGGTATTGTTAGAAGAGGTAGACATCAAGGTTGCATCGGTACAATATATCTTCCAAAAGTGTGAAAAATAATGAGGAAGTATGTGCTAAAAAAGTGACTATCAAGGGAGGCACAACATATGAGTGCAAATTAGAGTTCATTAAGGTGGTTGTGTATCTCCACAAAAGAATACTCTGGGAAGCCTTTATTAAAGAAATGGAAGTTTAGGAGAAATAAATGAATGTCAAAAGGAAGCAAGACAAAATTCTACTTGAAGAATGAATAGTTGCAAATTATTTTGACTATATAATTACTAAGAGAATACAATATTATGAGTGTGATGAAGTTGAAGAACATAAATTATATCAATATCTCGATGGCTTGTCTAAAATGGCCAAGTCATTAACCAAATTCTCCCAGGAAAATAATTATTTGGTAGAAGAGTGTAAGAATAAAGCACTACAGATAATATATACAATCATATTTACAACTTCCTTTTATAATGAGCCATGGGAAGAAATGGACAAAATGATTGGAATAAGTCAACAAAAGCATGGAGAATATGATAAAGATGAATAAGTAAGCCAAGATAATACTAAGGCAATAAGGAGTGACATGGGACCAACTACAAAAAAAAACAAAACATTAAAAGAATAAGATGACGGGCTTAAAATAGGCCAACTATAAGGCCTTGATATAATTTAATTGTATTTCATTATAAGGATTAAAATATTAAAAAGTATCTAGATGTGAGGATTTGGATAAAACAAATAAGAAAAACTATAATTTAGCTATAGCCCACTCAATATATCTATGGTGCAGATGTAGCCAAATAGAGTGATCAGACATAAACAATTGAAATAGAATGAGCCACTCTCAAATTATAAGTAAGAGTTGCACCAACCAAACTAGACATCAAGTTTTGCATAGCTAATTTTTTCCAAAGATATTCTAAGTTTTCTTGTCCTGTTAGTTGTATTCTCTTTTGTGTATTGTCTCCCACATACATCCCTTATTCTTCTTTGTAATTATGTAGGCCTTACTCAATAAGCATTCAGTTAGCTAATATTATTTCCAGTGATTGGATCAAAATCTAGGGGGCTCTTTATTACATTATTTGAATGAAGAGTCAAGATTTTTGGTACATAATTTGAATAGAAAATCCCCTTTGTATACAATTTATGGGATCTAGGCCATTCTAGCTAGACTTAAGTTATAATTACATTATGATATTAATACAAATTCTACTTCCATATTTGAGCATTTTTTTTTGTCAATTATGTGTGTGTCACATTTACATGTTACATTATTTGAATGTGTGAATGGCGTATTCTTTCACTGGTAAAATCCAATTATGTTTATTATATTATTTGAATGAATGTAATTGACCCAGTTATTTTTTCCCCTTCTTTATTTCTCATTAAATCATTGATATCTTTGCTACAATTGCACAATGGACAAGGCATCGGTCTACTAATAGGGTTTTAATTAATGGGTGTTATAGATCTTGGTCAAATAATGAATATTTTACATTTCTTTTGTTATCTAGTTGAGCATAATTGAATTATAGCATAAGCTCCATTTAGGGTTTCCTTACCTAACTCGATCTGTCAGAATTCATCGTATAATATTTTCTTGAGTAAAAGAGGTGGATCCACTAGAGTCCACAATGCTAATTGGATTCAAAAAATTATGCAGTGTGACAATCTTTGAGGGACACCAAAATTTTCTCCAACATTACCTTTCAAATTTCATATAGGCCTATAATAGTTTTGATACCCTTTACCATGCTTCCATGATTGTTATCACTCATGGTGGGGTAGGTGCAAATATGTTTTAAATTGATATAAATTCTCTACTTCCATTGATTTTTTTAATATTTTTTCCTTAATATTTAATTCCTTTGGATGATCATCCTTTACATCACTTTCATGCTCTTTTTTATAATGCCCTTCTTTTGATTCTTCCTTATGCTCTTCTAGCAGGGCTTCCTTGGACTTTTATTTTGCAACTTAGATTTTGTATATGAATCATTTTTTGTTTCTTTAATTTGTTCTTCTATAATACCTTCTTCTTGATTAAACTCAGATCCTTTCTCCTTAAGTTAAGAAATATACTATAATATTATCTTCTTTTTCCTATATCATAACTTCATGAACTTCTTTTGTACATTAATGTTAATAGTACCCAATGAATCCAACCAGGGAAACCTAATAATAATATCCACATCATCCATATCTATATAATTGAATTATAAATATAAATATAGTTATTCCTCGTGATCTTCAAATCTTTAAAAATTTGAACATTATTACACTTAAGTTGTTTATATGTAGTGCTAGTTTTTATGAAACAATAACTTTTTCCTTCTCAATGTATCCATGAACCTACAAAATAAAAGTTTAGATGGAAACAAACCGCCTTGATCATTATATTACTTATTTTATGCCAAATATTTTGTTCTTTTAATCTTCATATTATCATCCATATTGATTCTTTGTTTTTATATATTAAGCCTTTTAATTTCTTGTTCAAGTATTATGATGGTATCCTTCGAAGTAGAAATATTGCTATCCTTTCTCTAAAGTTCCCATTTTATCAGGAATGCTTGCTCAAATTCTCCCCAATTGTATTGATAATTTTTGGCTCTATCAAATCTTACAAGATAATAAAACACTTATTCTTCAAATGAAAAAAAAAATATTAACTTGTCAAGTAGATTTAGTTGATATGTAATTTATTTTACCATTTTATAACATCCACATCTTTCTCTCCAAATAACTTTGTTAAATATTTTATTTCACACTCAAAAAATAATAATGCAAACTAGGGTTGTATTAAAAATACTTCATAGAATTCTATAGAAGTTAGTTTTGACATTATGTCATCACAAGCCCAACCTTAAGCTTAGTTGGATGTATATTAGTGTGAGTACACATATATTTTGATTATATATAGTTTTCATTATACATTATAAATAACCATGTGTTGATGTAATATGTATACAAAGTGCTTGTAGGAATTTGTCATGTAAGGTTGTGAGTATACATAGCAAAGTGTTTGGTGTTATGTGTATATGAAGTTATTTGTCATCTAATGGGTAGTTTTTAAATGGTAGGTAGGTATAAGGTTGGTTGTATAGCTATGCAACTAACCCCCTTGTTGAATTTTGTTATTTATAAAACCCTTATATTTAGAGATGGGTATAGTTGAACACTTGTTGAGCATCATTGTTATGTATTGATCGTACTTTACAAATACAGTGATTAGATAATATTGTACTATTACATTGTATGTATTAATTGATATAATATTTTCCTATTGCTAATTTACTTGTCTCTATGATTTCTTTGTTGCGCATGCACAAATTATTTTTGCTAATATTTTTTATTGCTTAGCACTTTCCTATACCTTCAATTAAAAATATTATTATTATATTACATTTGACATTACTTTCACAATGAGTATAGATCAGAGACCATGATGACATAAAGATACCCAAAAGGTGAATGATAGATAATTCAATATGTAGACAAGGTATATAGGGATACCAAATAGCAAAGGAATCATCGATGCAAAAAATTTCACATATTAGAATTCACACATATTTTTAGAAATAAACAAGAGAAATCCATCCATTCAAATCTTAAACAAAAAGTATGAAAAAATATATACAATAATATATAGGCACCATAAATATTCACTATATTATACATAGATAAGATACACAATAGTATAATACAATGGATTGAGTGGAGGAGGGTATTTATACTAGTACCAAAATTTAATTACATAAATGAGTTTAACCTAAACCAACATAAAAAGAGTCATTAATGTTAATTACAAGTTATAAGGTGGGTTTAATTATAACAAGACAAATCACGACCCATAGTGATTACATAGATAAATTACATAATAAATATAATACAATTGTACAATGATTGCATGAAGGTCTATACAATATTACATCATACAATATTGAACTCAGCCATAAGTCATTATATTTTTAGTAACATGATAGTGAAAACAACATGAACAAGAACATGAAGTGATGGCGAGGTCAAGATTCAAAACACACCAGTCTCACAAATTGCAGTAAATTTCATTAATATGGTCTCTGTTACAGTTTTTCTCAGCACACTTCCTCCTCCCAAATCCCGAACTCACCATCCTTTTCCCATACAAATTTTCCCCGTTTTAATGTGGTCTCGGCCTTCCCTGCAATTAATGCTCCCGCCCAAAGGCCAATTCGAATTTCATCTTCCCTCCATTGAAATTTCAAGATTTTCCTTTCCTTTTGTTTTCTGCCATAAATGGCAACTGTCCGATCCGTCCAGAGCCTGCATTCATGGCTTCCCATACCCTGCACCCACCGTTTTAATCTGACTGTCTTTAAGTACCGTTGTCTCCGCCATTAAGTCTTTCACCTGTAACTACGGTTTCTCCAGAAACAACATTCCAAGATACTTAAACTTGGTCGACATCTATATCTCTCTCCTTCGATTACGTGGCCCTCATCCTTATGATCTGTTACAAGTGTGTCTCCATGTGTCAAAGTTAACTCTATCCCCCACTGGTCGTGTTGCCTTTAAGACACGTGGCAACCATGTCTATTTCACCCTGTCCGACCGTCCTCGTGTTCACTTCAGTTTGACCTTTTCTTGGGCCGCGATATCGCGACATGTCACGATATCGTGACATGTCGCGATATCGTGACCCACTGTCCCTTTGCTTTCACCTTGGCAAAAAAGTCACGATATCGCGACATGTCGCGATATCGTGACATGTCGCGATATCGCGACCAACGGTCACCTCTCTTCAATTTGCAAATGATGCCACGATATCGTGACTCAAACTGGCCATTGCCCTTCTGAAGCTTTGGGGCGTGATTTCGCGACCCCAACGCAACTTGTGCCTTTACTCTAAAACTTCCTCTTCTTTTTACAAAACCTCCCTCTTGGGCCAAGATTTGAAACAAACCCAACACAAGTACTTAGAAAATAAAAGCAAACAATAAAATGATTTGGAGGATGCAAGATTGCTCCTTGACCACCGGATGCTCCTGCATCAGACACCCGAGGTAGATAAAAAAAGTGACCCTCACTTTTGTTTGGCTAAGGGGAGACCCAAGCGGTCAACCTCCATCTTCGACAACCAAGTCGCATCTTCAATTGGTCTGCCCCTCCACTTGATCAAATACTCAAGATATCGCTCTGTTTTGGGTGCTCCGGCCTTCACGGGTATCTAATACTTCCTCGGCCTCATCTCGTGCTTGGAGTAGAGGCTGGAAATTGCCATGGTTCTGGACTTTGCATGTCTGTACTTTCTCCCTCATGATATTCCACGAGATCTGAAATATTAAAAATAGGTGAAATATCAAGCCAACTCGGCAATTTCACTTCATACGCATTTCCTGACTCCCGCTTTCCCAGTATTTTGCATGGCCCAAAATTTTTCATCTTCAATTTATTGTAAGTCTTGGCAGGAAATCTCTCCTTCCTGAGATACACCATAACCTCATCTCCAATCTCGAACTCCTTGAACCGCCGCTTCTGGTCTGCCCTTGTCTTATATTGACTGTTCATTTTTGTAATCTGTCTTCTTACTTCCTCATGCAGACTTTTCATATGCTCTGCAAATTCTTCTGCCTCGGCACTACATTTTTCTCTTCTATCCAACTTTCTTAGCTCAGACACATTCCTCGGGCTGTTTCCATATACTATCTGGAACGAAGATTTATTTGTGCTTTTATTAACCGAATCGTTATATGCAAACTCGCTCGTGGTAAGACCAAATCCCATCCCTTGGGTTGATCCACTATCAAACATCGTAGTAAATTGCCCAGGCTTCTATTGACCACCTCCGTCCGCCCATCCGTCTCGTGGATGGTATGTTGAATCGAATTTCAAGTCTGTCTTCAATTTCTTCCACAGAGTTCTCCAGAAATACCCAACAAACTTTGTATCTCTGTCTAAAACTATACTTCTCGATAGACCGTGAAGTCATACCACTTCCTTGAAGAACAACCCAGCAATGTGAACTGCATCACTTGTCTTTTGGCAGGGAATGAAATGTGCCATTTTGGAGAACCGATCAACCACCACAAATACTGAGTCATTTCCCCTCTGTGTTCTTGGCAAGCCAAGAATAAAATCCATGCTTATGTCCTCCCATGGTCTCTCAGGCACAGGTAATGGCTGGTACAGTCCTGTATTTTGTTTTACACCCTTTGCCATCTGGCATATTCTGCAACTTTGCACAAACTTCCGTACATCTTTCCGAAGTTGTGGCCAGTAGTAATTTTCCTCAATCAAGGCAATGGTATTATCCCTACCAAAATGCCCAGCCAATCCTCCGCTGTGCTTTTCTTTGATTAAATTCTCCCGCATGGAACTTCTGGGAATGCACAACTTACTACCCTTGAACAGCATCCCGTCTTGGATCAAGAAATCCAACCATTTTGTTCTATCCATAGTAAGAGGTATTGAGCAAGCCTTCCAGAGCTTCGCAAAATCCGGATCTCGCAGGGTATAGACCCTTCGCTTCTTCAAACCCCACTACTTCCACTCGTCAATCTGGTCGCAGAGTCCGCCTTCCGCTTAAGGCATCTCGCAACCCTATTTGACTTCCCACTTCGTGCTTCAAGACAAAGGTATAACTTTGGAGGAACTCCACCCATTTCATGTGCCTTTGGTTCAGCTTTGTCTGATCGTTAATGTATTGCAAAGCCCGATGGTCGAGAACAAGTATAAACTCCTTTGGTAATAAATAATATCTCCACTTCTTCAGGGCCTGAACTATAGCATAAAATTCTTGATCATAGACAGAATACTTTTTCCGAGCATCATTTAACTTTTCACTGAAATAAGCAACTGGCTTCCTCCTTGACTCAGTACCACCCCTATTGCACTACCACTGGCATCACAGTCCACCTGAAATACCTTGTTGAAGTCTGGAAGTGCCAAAACAGGCTGTTCTGTAACTTTTCTCTTCAATGTATCAAAGCTCCTTTCAGCCCCTGATGTCCATTTGAACTCCTTTTTATCTCCCCTCATTGTCTCTGTGAGAGGTGCACAAATACTGCTGAAGTTCTTTATGAACTTCCTATAAAAACTGGCCGGACCATGGAATGACCTCACTTCCGTTGTGCTCCTTGGAGTAGGCCATTCAATGATGGCTCTCACATTTTCGGGGTCCATCTTCGAGCCTTCGCTGAGATTACAAACCCCAAGTATACCAATTCCTTCTTGACAAAATTACACTTTTTCAAATTTATTAATAACTGTTCTTCTTGCAGCTTTTCAAAGACCCTCCTGATATGCATCAGGTGTTCCTCCAGGGTCCTGCTGAATATCAATATATCATCTAAATAAACAATAACAAACTTTCCCAGAAATTCTTTCAGTACTTCATTCATCAGCCGCATGAAGGTACTTGGTGCATTGGACAGTCCAAAGGGCATGACCAACCACTCAAACAGGCCTTCTCTTGTCTTGAATGTCGTCTTCCATTCATCCCCCTCTCGGATACGGATCTGATGATAACCACTTTTTAGGTCAATATTTGTGAAGTACTCAGCTCCACTTAAACAGTCCATGATATCATCCATTCTTGGTAACGGGAATCTGTACTTAATAGTAATTTTATTGATGGCCCGTGAATCTGTACACATCCTCCATTCTCCATCCTTCTTTGGCGCCAAAGATCGCAGGTACTACGCATGGACTCAAACTTTCCCGAATTAATCCATTTTCTAATAATTCTTGGACCCGTCTATTTAACTCCTCAGTCTCTACAGGTGTCATCCTGTGTGTAGCTTTATTTGGCAGGCTTGATCCTGGTACTAAATCTATATGATGGCTAATTTTTCTCATAGGGGGTAAGCCCTCAGGAACATTTTCAGACACAATGTCTGGAAATTCCTCCAGCATATTTAGAACTTCTGTTGGGGTATCCCGGCATTCCTTCCCCCTAACTATAGGGATTATTGCATAGCATAAATGTTCATGCTTTAACCCATTTAGAAACTCTCTCCCCTCAACTAAACAGACTCTGGAAATATTACATACCTTTTCATCTGTATCCTTCAAGGGCTTTAGTTTATGGCGTACACCATTCTTTGTCAATGAGTAGGTGTTGGCACGACCATCATGTACTGCACTCCGATCAAACTGCCAGGGTCTCCCCAGCAACATGTGGCAAACATCCATGGGTAAGATGTCACACAGGACCTCATCACAATAATTCCCAATGTTAAATTTAACAGAACACTGCTCATTGACCAAAGCTCCGTGGTCCTTTTGTAACCATGCGACCCGATATGGGTGTGGGTGTTTCTTCCTTTCTAACTGTAACTTTGTAACCATTTCCTCAGAAACTAGGTTATCCGTGCTACCATTATCAATAATGATATTGCAAACCTTGCCCGCACATTTACATCTAGTGCGGAATAAAATTTTCCTCTGGTCTGTGTCCTCCTCGTTCAACAGGACTCTTCTTACAACCATTGTTTCTCCTCTCTCCGCTTCTTCGGAATGCTCAGATTCAGCATCCTCCTCTGCCACAAGCAGCTCTGGTCGGGCCCTCAGGCCTCTTGTTTGTTCTTTCTTGATGTTGTGGACATTCAAATGCCCTGTGTCCTTCTTCACCACAGTGGAAACATGTTCCACGAAATACTCCCCTTCCAAACCCTCGTCCAGATCCACCTCGTCCTCTTGGGTAGCCGTTCTGATCTCGGGGCTGATAAACATCTTCTTCTTTTTGGTCCTCGGTTACTACCGGCTTCACCAGCCTTCTTCGGATCCTTGTACTTTTCTCCACCGGTCCTCCCACCAGCTCCTTCCACCTCGGCCTCTTCCTCTTTGCTTGCCTTCAAACCGCCCGTTTAGCTTTTCTTCTACCTTCAAGGCAAATTGATAAGCATCCTCAATGGTGTTTACTCGAACTAGGCTCAGTTCTTCCTGGATACCAAGCCTCAACCCATTAATGTAACGGGCTACTTTCTCTTTATTTGCCTCTAAATGCCCTATTCTAATAGAAATTTTATAAAATTCTTCAGTGTACTCTTGGACAGTTTTGTTTGTCTGTCTCAAGCTCTGCATTTTTCTTAGCAGATCCAACTCGTAATATGTCGGGATGAACTGTATTTTAAGCTTCTCCACCATTCTATCCCATCTTGTTATTCTCTCTTTCCCTCTTCTCGTTTCTCTCCAACTCGCATTCCCCTCCACCAAATGCTGGCATGACCCTTTAACTTGGTCTTAGCAAATCTGACCCGGTTAGGGTCTTCAATCTCCTCATACTCGAAATATTCCTCTAAATCATTTATCCAATCAATCACTTCTTCTGGATTCAGATTTCCCGAGTAGGTAGATACCTCCATTTTTGGCTATTTTCCAATCTAAGAGATGGCCCTATACAACCGGGCTTGAGTAGGATCCACAACTTCTTCTTCTTCCTCAAACTGGTCTTCTTCCCCAACTTCGTCTTCACTTTCCTCATCCCCTTCGGGTTCGCGTCTTCTGTGTAACTCTGCTTGTAGGGCTTGAACTTGCCTTTGCAAGGCCCGGAAGTCTTCGGCCGACACTACATTTCATGCTCCGCCACGGTTCCTTCGTGGAGGCATGATATTTTCTCTGTATTATTATTATTATTATTTTTTTAGAATTCTTCCACAGATCCTGGTGCAACTGCCTCTCTCTGGTGATCTGTTACACGCTTAGGAGCTCCCGCTCTGATACCACTTGTTGGCGAGGTCAAGATTCAAAACACACCAGTCTCACAAATTGCAGTAAATTTCATTAATATGGTCTCTGTTACAGTTTTTCTCAGCACACTTCCTCCTCCCAAATCTCGAACTCACCATCCTTTTCCCATACAAATTTTCCCCATTTTAATGTGGTCTCGGCCTTCCCTGCAATTAATGCTCCCGCCCAAAGACCAATTCGAATTTCATCTTCCCTCCGTTGAAATTTCAAGATTTTCCTTTCCTTTTGTTTTCTGCCATAAATGGCAACTATCCGATCCGTCCAGAGCCTGCATTCATGGCTTCCCATACCCTGCACCCACCGTTTTAATCTGACTATCTTTAAGTACCGTTGTCTACACCATTAAGTCTTTCACTTGTAACTACGGTTTCTCCAGAAACAACATTCCAAGATACTTAAACTTGGTCGACATCTATATCTCTCTCCTACGATTACGTGGCCCTCATCCTTATGATCTGTTACGAGTGTGTCTCCACATGTCAAAGTTAACTCTATCCCCCACTGGTCGTGTTGCCTTTAAGACACGTGGCAACCACGTGTCTATTTCACCCTGTCCGACCATTCGCGTGTTCACTTCAGTTTGACATTTTCTTGGGCCGCGATATCGCGACATGTTGCGATATCGTGACCCACTATCCCTTTGCTTTCACCTTGGCGAAAAAAGTCGCGATATCGCGACATGTCGCGATATCGTGACCCAATGGTCACCTCTCTTCAATTTGCAAATGATGCCGCGATATCGCGACGTCACGATATCGCGACTCAAACTGGCCATTGCCCTTCCGAAGCTTTGGGGTCACGATTTCGCGACATGTCACGAAATCGCGACATGTCGCGATTTCGCGACCCCAACGCAACTTGTGCCTTTACTCTAAAACTTCCTCTTCTTTTTACAAAACCTCCCTCTTGGGCCAAGATTTGAAACAAACCCAACACAAGTACTTAGAAAATAAAAGCAAACAATAAAATGATTTGGAGGATGCAAGATTGCTCCTTGACCACCGGATGCTCCTACATCATGAAGGAGTCGATTGTGATAAATATATATACAATAACTAGTATAATGAGGAATACCATGTTGATGAAGAGGAAGTGTAATTACAAATGGAAAAAATACATACGTATGATAGTAACACAATAGGATTTTTATTGCTAAAATTAGAGCATGTATGAACCTCTTGAGAGGATGGAATTCCTATGATGGAGGGGAGAAGAGAGACTGGACAATGGAAGATCTTATTCTTAATGGAAGAAGAAGTAGAAGATAAACAAGTGAATTACCATAGAAATGTCCATGAGTATATATGCATGAAGGTGACACAAGTATTTGTACAAAAAGCAAACAAAACATAAGCCAACAAAGATATTCATGCAATTGGAGTAGAATGCACAAACACAGAGTATGATAGAGAGGATTGCATAGGATAATATGAGTTGAAGTGATTGATAACTCTAGTAGTGACACAAATGTAGGGAAGATTTTTTAGATATGTAGAGGATGAAAGTAAATCAAAATGAAAACTATAAGGGAGTGTGTTTGAGAGACCAAAGCTAACTCTTATATATACTCAAAGGAGATTGTACAACATTAGCTTGGTTAAAACTGACTAGTGATTGTTTGCTTACAAAGGAGATCAACCATCAAATAAAAAATCATCAAGTGGTAAAGAGTTTTATGAGCAATGATAATAGCAACAAAAAGCACCATATTTGATTCACGAGAAAATTTTATCATAGTTGGCAATTATAGCTATGACAATAGGTAAGTGCCCAAATTTTATAAGGGGAAGAAGAAATATCTAAAAAAATAAGCTGGCATGTGTGTGATAATATGAAAATATAATGGAGTGATGAATGCAAATTTAAGGTTGTAACTATTTGTAGCCATGTTATATGGAATATCAATGGACTAGTATCTAAAGCATGAATAATAATTTATCACATAGAATGACTTGAAGGAATATTTTACCAAGGAGTTCAAGCTACTTCAAGTTGATACAAAAATCAGTAGGGAGATTTATACAACAAAGTAGAAGAAATATGAGAATAACAAGTCATATAACTATCATTTAAATAAACTGATTGGTAATATATAAATAAAACTATCAATAGACTCCAATGGAAATGGTGCATGGATGGACTCCTTCCTTGATGTAAGAATTAAAAAAAAAAAGGCATTGCCATTAACATACCATGAGATATTTGTTAGAGTATTAAACCTAGAAAGTAAAATGAAGATCATGATAAAATATGGAAGCCCAAGTCAAAGTAAGACTGATTCTAGAATTAATAATGATAAAAAAATATTTGAAGATAACCATTTAAGCAATGTAAAATACCTAGGGTGCATGATCAATGATGTAAAAGTTGAGAAGAAGAACAAGGGAACAAATAATATTTGGTGTAATGCAAGAAAAAGGGACATAAAAAAACCAACTTTCTAAAGAAAATATAATATAATATTGACAAGGTGAATATGCATACTCTTGTTGATTGTTTATTTAATTTTAAGTCTTCATGACATCAAACATTCACAATGGATAAAGAACAAGATAAGTATAATTAAAGCACTTCAATTGGTGGACAAAGCATGACTACTAGTAGTTACCAAAATAATAATCAAGGTAGAAGACCTAACATAGAGAATAAATCCAATAATAGGTCTAATGAAAAATAGGTTGCAATATGATTTAGATGGACGACCAACTATATAGTGCATAAAATATTAAGAGTCAGTACACTTTGTATAAAATTACACAATACACTGGTTGGAAATGACAATAATAGCATGATGATAATATGTCGATGATGTAGACTTGAAAACCACAAGAAGGTTAATTACTCAAGGAATATAGACTATCAATAATATGTAGAATTCCAAATTCATTGACATCAAAGTTGCAAAGTCAGAGAAGGAAAATATTTACTCATAGTTATATATATGCAAGCAAAGAAGAGGGTGGAGTAACTAGACCTTGCTAAGGAGAAGTTATAGGAGGAACATGCACAAGTTGAATAAGCAAAGGCAAGGGAAAATGATGATAGGAAATAAAAGGATCCCATCATAATGGTAGAAGGATAATCATTAGCTAAGTAGTTAGCATTTCAAGTATAATTTGAATGTGTCTATTAATATGTTTATTCTAGTTTATGTGACACTAGAGCTTTTTGTAATAATAAGAGATTTGACATGCAAAGGAGAATGTACAATGCCAAATTATAATAAGACAAGCTCCTAAAGATCAATATGTCATAAATTTAAAGAATAAATCCATAAAATAAGTTTTGGCATCTTTAGACCATATGGGAGAATAATCACCTAATGAAGAAGAGATGATAGACAAACTAGAACTATATGAAGGAGCTCTACAACTTAAAGAGTGCATAGAGGAAAAAGAACACTTGAATAACAACCAAAATAATTAGAAAATAGAATACTATGAGGTCTTCTAGCCTACATATTTATGTATCATCCTGAAATAAATTTAAAGTGAAGAATATTATAACACTTATATGGTAGGCATATGCAGTTGCACAAAAAAAGAGAAAATAGACAAACAAACATAGTTTAAGGGGAGGAGAAGAAGGTATCATTCCATCCCAATTTTGTAGAATACAATGTTGATTGATGAGGACTTGAAACATTCTTTCGATGTGGTGAAGGAAACAAAAGACCCTAACACCATCAAAGATGATGGTCCAAAGATGGTGCTCATAAATATCAACAAAAATGATGAGGAAAATATGATCAATTTCAAAGATGATTGGGTACCAGTCTTGAAAGTGGTATATATTTAAGATAGTTATGTAATATGTGGAGATCTTTGCATGGTCATATAAATACTTGCGATGGATTCCACTAGAGTTGTGCATATATATGATCCCTATAGTTTTTGGTGCACAACCTATAAGGAGACCCTATAGAATTAATCTTAAGTACATAGCCATAGTAAATGCATATATTGAGAAGATGAATCTTCAAGGTGATGGTCAACAAATGGGTCTCCCCATCATAATCAAACTGAAGAAGGAGAGTAATCAAATATTTACCTATATATATTTAAAAGTTTGAATATATATAACAATAAAAGGATAATTTTCAATCCCATTCAAAGATTCAATCTTAGAAGAAATGATTGGGAACAAGATCTATTCCTTTTTGGATGGATTCTCAAGCTGAAACCTTAAATGTATCATCATAGAATATCAATTGAAATTGTTAGGAATTATTTAATTATAGTTTAAGTGGCATGAAAATTAGGGTAGTTATCAACTACTCCTTACAAGAAACTTGGATAAGTTAGTTTAAGGTGCTTCACGAGTACCATGAGTCCAAGATGGTTACTATCCTCACATGGATAGTAGTTACACCATATTTGGTAAGGCATTGTACTTGAATATCCTTCACTTATAATGCAAATATCATAGAATCATGGAGAAGTAATAGTGGTATAAAAGTCAGTGGAAGGAAGAGCCAAATATTCTTCTAGTCCTTCCATTGCTTCAATCTAGAGAAACTACAAAAGCACTCTATTATTGAAAGGGAGATTGTAAAAGCAACTCCTTAAAGGAAAAAAAGGATATCTACAAAACAAGCTTTGTGTAAGTATATGGAATTGTTTCAAAAAGAGAAAAAAATAATAATCTACTAGAGGCACACACAAACACAACCTCCACTCCTCCAGTGTATCATTGGTATCCTTGGTAGAGGATAGAGCCATTGGCCCTAGTCATCTGAGTTGATAGGACTAGTAGTATTCTTAGTGTATGGAAGGAAGGAAGCCATGTATGGGTTTGAACCATGGGATTCATAAGGATATTAGTAAAAGATGATAATCCCATATAGAATAAGGATGATGAGCAACCTCATAAAAATATAAAACCAATATAGAAAGGTGATAAGATAGAGAACAAATGAGTTGCATGATTTGAAGCTCAGAATTAAAGCAAAAAAGGAAAAATTGGAGCAACAAGTAAAAGCAATTACCATACCTATAGGTTTCATTATCAAAATAAAATATGCTAAGAATAGCAAAAAGAAAAAATAATTCTAGTTGGAACTTGTGTCATCACAAGTTGAATCATCAACAAACTCTTTGTGGAAAATCATGAGGTTGGGTCTCCTCAAACAAAGACCCATAAATAGTTTTTATCTTGGAAAATAATGGCCTACAATGAATCAAGAAGGGTAAGAACATGTAGTTGATGAAATCCATGGTGCAGAAAATAATGGCCACCTTGGCCCTTGCATATGACTTCAACTAGGGACTTGTTTATGAAGAGCATCATATATCATTAAGGTGGACGAGATAGAATTCCCCAACTTAGTAGCTTTGACTGCATTCAACCTCAAATTTTTTTCTATAAAATATTCCAGTGGCTATCAAGGTAAGGTAGATCTTCTAATGGTGGATCTCTCTATACTTCAATCACAACTAAGAGATGATCATCCAAAAATTTAAATACTACATAGTCAAATAAAAAAAGCATGCAAACAATGAGGATATTTCTTTATGATTAACTATGGGGTTTATGAGGATTTCATATGTAGGGTAGATTCAGTTTATCATTTTTTAATCTCCTAACAAAGATAAAAGAAAGATCTAGCTCCTCTTGTAAATTTTGTTAGATTTTGAAGCTATATATTTAATGAAATAACTACCACAAGGTGTAAAATGAGCATGTAATATTAAATATATGAAAAAGGCAATATATTAAGCATGTAAATATCATGAGAGACTTCTAAAACTACTCAAAAATATCCATTAATGAAAACTCACAAAATTAGTAAATTGCTCTAAAATGGAGGTCTCAAACACTCCATACATGCTCTACATTGTATCTACTACTACTATACCTTGTGCTCACCAAAAACACCCATCTCTCATTCTATGAAGTTTATTATCTCCAAAATCATAAATTCTTCCATTCCAATTTCTAACATATTGTTGCAAGAAAAGGAGATTCAAAAAAGTTGGGAAGCTTCCTACATAGCGCTAGGAAGAATATTGTTGGAAATTTTGAGTATATTGTTGTCATTGATGTCAAAGAATCAATGGTATAAGTTAATGACATTGGTTGTCATTTATGTCAAGGAAAATAAATGTTAAATGGTTTTACCATGGTGGTATTTGCAAAAGAAAAATAAAAAATGATTTATGGTGGCAAAGTTTTTATCCTAAGAAAAGGTCCAAAGGAAAAATTATAATATTTAAATCCTTGAGGATTTAAATAATTATAATAATTAAAAAATCAAATCGAGCACCAAAATTTTGTTTGAAAATCAAATGCACCGACGTCAAGGACCATGTCAAATTTATTATATATAATGCTAAGCCAAGGTGGAGAAATTAATGAGAAAACGTATGCACCTAAGTTAGTTAGATTCATTGTGGAGAAGGAGAAGACAACAAGATATTTTTGCATATCAAGGTAGAGAGCATAATAAGGAGAAGGGTACCAAGCTTTGGTTCCATCTAGGCAGGTAGCCCATACGGTAGAACCCATGGTTCTAGGACATGGTAGAAGAGAGGTCTCGATTTTGAGAGGTAGTGGTAGCAAGGTGATAAAGTTTTATTTGGAAAACCTCTTGATTTGTGGTGGAGTTTGGGTATAAAGGACAATGAACATCTTTTGGTGTTGTGTGGGTGGCTAGCCCACACAGTGGCCTAGCCAGTGGCTAAGGCACTGGCCAGTAGGCAGCGCAGGTTTGAATCACGATGAAAAGCGATAGAAAGGAAATAATTTTTGGAAAATTATTTTGTGCCCATGTCAAAGGTATGTGCCATGCACTTGTTTAGGGAGACATGAGGATAAATAATTTTGCTTTTAACTTTTAATTACAAGGTTTGAAAAGTGATGGTTTAATTTTTGAATAAAAAGATAAAGAGGAGTTCTTGTTAATGCTATAAGGTATGAGATAAAATGATGCTTTAATGGTATTTTTGGAAATTTGAAGTGCTTTAATTCATTTGTATCAAAGAGGCATAAGGTGTAAATGAAAAATTTATATGTGTAATTTGTGGCTTTGTTGGGTTGAATATTATTTTGCAAGATTAGGAGTAATAAGGTGTAAAATTGGCTTGATAATTTTATTGTATTTCTTGCATTATGAAAAGGAATTTTGAGAGGTTTTGTTGAGTTTTAATGCATCATATTTGAAAACAAAAGAAGAGTGATCGAATATCAAATTCATATTTCATTGAGCATTTTAGAAGGTGAAAATTCATGTGGATATTTTGAGAAAGTATCTTGCAATCTAACCCTTGAAGTGGCATTAGAAATCATTTTTTTGTGAGATAGGTTTTGAATATATATCTCCATAAGAGAAAATTAAGAGGTATGGGCACATCACTCCTTGTTTAAAGTGTTTTTTGAAGTGAATGTTTTGGAACATAATGTGGAGTGCAAAGAATTGTTTGATAAGCATTGTTGGAAATAATTGAGTTAAGATTTATGCTTCATTGTTGAATATTTTGGAGATATTTGGGATAGAATTTGAGAACAATCTGTGCTTCTATTATTTAAAGAGTTTAAGACATTTGTGCTAGATATTGTGAACTACTTGTGCTAGGGTTGAAGATAAGTTAGTGCATCTTTGTGAAATATTTTAAACACTGGTTTGAGAGATATTGATTGAAATTGTGAAGTGTTTGAGATAAATTTTGAGAAGGAAAATTATGCATTAGTGTGGTTGATATTTGAGAGAAAATTTGCAAGAAAGATAGATTAGTTTTATTAAACAAGTTATACATTGTTTTGATTTGATTTGAAATGGATTTTTGCAAGAGAAAGAGATTGGTTGATTGAGTACAAGATTTGTGAGTGCGAAACATATTGAGTTTTTGATAGAACATATCATTATCTATATGTTATAGAGGTTAAACGAATTCTAAGTAGAATTTGTCTATGTGAAGAAATATTTTTGAAAGAGATTTAAGTTGTGTTTTGTATGCAATATTTGGAGTTATTTGAGTAGGTTTTATGAGTAGCATTGAAGGCAGATTTGAGCAAGTATTTTGAGAAGGCTTGAAGGCATATTTGAGCAAGCCTTTTAAGAAGGCTTGAAGGAATATCTGAACAAGTATTTTGAGAAACCTTGAAGGTATATTTGTTCAAGCATTGTGTTAAGGCTTGGGGCAGATTTGAGATAGAATTGAGAGCAAGTTTTATTACTGTTTTGTTCAAGCTTTGTGTTAAGGCTTAGGGCAGCTTTGGGACAAAGTTTGGTGTAGATTTGTGAGCAGAATTAGAGCATATTTGTGATATATTTGGAACATATTTTGATGTATATTTGTGAGTAGAGGTAGAGCAGATTTATGCTAGAATTGGGATAGATTTTGGTGCAGATTTGTGAGTAAAATTAGAGCAAATTTGTGCTAGAATTGGGACAGATTTTGGTGTAGATTTGAGACAAAATTAAGAACAGGTTTTGGAGATGACAAAGTAGAGAGGACAGAGGTATCCAATGGATAGAGGTCCATCACCCAATGCAATGGGGATAGAGGTATCCTATGGAGAGAGATCCATAAGCTAGAGTAGTGGGGGCAGAAGTCTTCTAGTTCACCAACACGAGTAGAGGGGATAGAGTTCTCCTATGGATAGAGATCTATGAACCAGAGCAAGGGGAAACGGTTCTCTTGTGGATTAAGATCTATGAACCAGATGGAGATATAGAGTTCTTCTATGAAGATATATCCATGAACTAGTTGAGGAGATAGAGTTCTCCTAGATCAAGTTCCATGAACCAGAGCAAAGGGGAAAGAGTTCTCCTATGGAGAGATATCCATGAACCAAAGCAAGGGGATAGAGTTCTCCTGTGGAGAGAGATCCATAAATTAGAGCATAAGAGATTGGTGTCTCATTTGTACAGAGGTCCATAAACATTGTAATAAGGAATTGATTTCCAAGAGATTTGTTGAGAAAATTTAGAGGAAATATTTTCTTCGTGGAGTAGCCCACATTGGGTAAACCATGTTAAATTTATGTCTCTCTTGTGTTTGATTGTTTTTGAATTTATTTGATTACTTCTATTGATATTGCCATTGATAATATTGGATAATATTATTTGGGAAAGAAAAGTAAAATTTGATCTTATACCTGTTCATACCCCTCTCAATATAAGCCTATGTTATTCAGATATATTTATTAGAATCATTCCAACACTCGCAAAAACAAGTAGAAGACTAAATATTTTAGAGACCTGAGAAAATGTCCCATTACAAGAGTTGTAGACCTACATATTGCAAAAGAAAAGAAAAGGTCATAGCAACCTTATTGCAGACTCAAGGAAGAAGAGACTCCAAATATGAGTCCAGGAGGAAATAGGATATTGATGATATCCATTGAAGATTGAAACCTATAGATTACAAAAGAAAAGGTCACAGTAGCCTTACAATAAAATATAGGAAGAAGAGACTATATAGGAAGAGTCTAAAAGAATATAGGAGATTGGTGATCTCCATTGAATATTGAAGCCTACATATTGCAGAAGGAGAAAAAAAATCAAGAATTTGGAAAAGACCTATAAGAGGTCCCATTGAAGACTTCCAGTTTATGAAGATAGAATACTAAAGAAGGACACACAACAAGTCCCATTCTAGATTCCAACAACAATAGATTTTAGAGATCCAATAAGGAGATCTCATTGCCAACACTTCCAAAGTAGAAGGTTGAAGGAAAGGTATCATTGGGAAGACCAGAGAAGCTGTGAGTGAAGACCCTAGAGAAGAGGTCTCAAGGAGAAAAAAGGAGAAGTCTTGGTGAGCCTCATTGAAGGAGATTCCCAAAAGGCCATTAAATGAGTTCCTAGGAAAACTCATTGGAGAAATTTACCACCAAGGAGAAGTTCCTAATAAAGGAATATTTTGGGACAATTAATGCCATATGACAACAAGCCGAAATGGATATAGATTTGGCAAGAAGCTTGCAAAATTTTGGAGGAGATTGGTAAATAGCTCAAGGCTTTCAAATTATTGAGAAGAAGGCCTAGATTGAAGTCATAATTCAACAAGGATACTAAAGGAGAAAGGAGCCAAACATGACTACCAAACGTAAAAGTTTTAAATATTACACTTGAAGGCTAGAAGGCTCATTCAAATAAAGGAGATAGGGGTTTGTAGAATACTGAAGGATTATTGAAGGAAAATATTAGTTGCAATTTGGAGGAGTTCCCTACAAAAGTTTTGATATTCAAGGACAACATTTCAGTGAAAATATTGACTATGAAAGGGCAGTAATTAGGACAACATTACTAGATGTAAAAGTTTAGATTTGCAAGATACATCTTGAAGGAGAATTGAAGTCACCTACTACAGTTTCAAGGTAGCAAGTTAGAGGGTTTCAAAGATACAAATAGGTGAGCTAAAGTGCTATTTTAGATAGCCAATAAGAGCTGCAAGTCCATATAGTAAAAGGTAACAATAAGGTTAATCTAATCACCTTGCAATCCTTCTTCTACATATTTCGTTAAGGTAAGCAACTTTGGTGCAATAGTTTCATCACTATAACATTAAGTTATTTAGTTCATTAAGTACCATATCAGAGTTAAAGTTGCAAGGATAGGGTTGCATATTAAAGTATTAAAAGGGAGTGAAAAATAAAGTTTATTTTAAGGTTAATACATGTACGTTAAAATAGGAGTTAGATATATTTCGACAAAAAGAAAAATATCATATTTCTATTATCTAGTTGAAACAAAGAAGACCTTACTACTAAGCGAAAGTTTTAGAGTTTATTAGTGCATTTGAGAGTTCTTTAAGAGTTACTATTAGTGCATGTTGCAAGTTACTTTGAAGGAGCAATAAGGTGATATTACTATTGCACTATTTTAGTTATTATTAAATACATTAAACTTATTACTCTCAAAGATTATTATGTGCATTGGTTGTTAAGTTAAAGTAAAAAAACAAAGAGCACAAGTCAACATACTATCAAAGTTCTAGAGATACTATTGAAGCACACAAAACCTACATCTTATTATGGCCTAGAGAAGCCACCAAACAGGGCAATATTCCTCCAAGGAGTGTAGAAGAAAGTCATCATCAAAAACAGTAGAAGGAGCTACAAAATAATACTAGGAGAGTCTCATATTTTATGTGCAATTAAGGAGCATTTTACAAGGTTATATAAGCACAAATTTTATCTCTATTATTACATCAAAGGGAGACAAATTTTAGGTGTCTGAAGGACACTCTATGTAGTCTATCATACTATCTACAAGTGGTGATCATTAGCACTAGCATAAGTTCTCAAAGAAGAGCCATACAAAAGGGGCTCCGTGTATACCATTTGCAAAGGGTAAGTACTAGCAAAGGTGCTTAAGAAATGAGCCAATTGAAGGGCTCAATATATGTTGTTGGTAAGTGAAGCACTACCCAAGGTGCTTGAGAAAAGAGCCATCCATAATGCTCAGTATTTGGCTAGTTAAGGCATTAGAAGATACCTTAGTCTATCACACAAGGTGATATCAACCTGTAGCATAGAAAGGGTCTACATAAGGTGAATAGAATCTATTACATCCTATGTACAATAACAACACTAAGGATAATATATTACAAGCTAGTAGGAGCAATATATAAGGTGATATCAAAGGCGTATTACCATAGCTCCAATGTGGTTGAATCACCAATCTAGAACCACATCAAAAAATAGCATTGGAACACCATTACAATGATTGAAAGCCATAACAACTAGAGCCAACTTCATCACATCAATATTTTCTTGGAAAGAGAGCATTGAACACAAGAAATAATAAGGCATTTGTTGGTATAAAATGGATGAAGAATAAGATACATTGGGGTAGCTCTACATGCACGATTTTGGAGTGACACTTGCAAAACCCTACCATGGATAGTGTGCCACTTGGAACAAAGGTGAAAGAGCATATCCATATTCATAATTCCAATGCTCAAGAGAAAGGGCACCTAAGAAATGTAACACCTCTCATCATAGCTACAATTCTCAAGAAGGCATCTACAACATTCATCAACCCAAATGAGTTACATTCATAAAATAATGCTTCTAAATACCCATAATAGGTACTACACCACCTAAGGAGGAGATGAAGAGTCTTGGGCAATGCCTAGTGCCACTTGGAACTTTCTTAAAGAGAAGGGAACACATTTATAGCTGCCAAAAGTAAGAACACACATCTTAAATCAACATCAAGTGAGATAATTAAAGGTATGATCTAGAGAGAATTGAAGGTGCAATTGAGATTGAATTAAAGGGATGTTTGAGTGAGCATTCAAGGCACAAAGTCAAGGAGTCAAAGAATAGTCAAAGGTGCATTAAATATATGCATAAGAGATCCCTAGCAAACTCGCTGCCATCATTGTCACCCATTATCATGGAGATAGAGCATTATAAAGGTAAGGTTTCACTTTGATTAAAAATACTTTCATTCAAGAGTGATAAGGTGAATAACTTAAGGTTGAATCCATTTGTCATTTACGTTGGAGATATAAGCTAAATCAGCCTTAGTAAGTTGAAAGTAAATCAAAGGAATCTTATATCCTTAAAAGTATTTCAAATTACTTTAATTGAAATACAAAGTATTTTAATATTTGCAATTAATACCATAGGAGATATAAGGGTTTCTACTTGGAAAATTAAAACCATATTATATTGCAAATATTATTAATTTCTAATATTTCAAAATTAGGGAGTTATAAGGTATACTACATCAAACATAGATTATTGGAATTTAGAAATATTAAACTATTGGATATTGAGGAGTATAAAAGGAAGTTCATTATTTACTTAAAGGAGTTGAAATTATTTACTTACACTTGTATCATACTCATACTAAAGGGATAAAAAAATCCAACCATAGAGAAATTTAAATTGATAAGTCCATAGTTCATAAGAGACATAAGGTGAAATAGGATTTGATTATTGTCATTCCCAAAATATTACAAAATCAACTCAAAAGGTGAAATAATATCTACTAAGCACTTTATCAAGCTTATAACTTACTCTAATCACTAGGAAGACATAAGGAGTCCTACAAAATATAAGTTTTGAAAAGGGTTATATTAAGGTAGTTCACATACTCTAAACTAGGGAGTCATAAGGTAGTCTACAACTATTATCATGACAACAAACAAATTCATCCTTCACAAAATCAATGCAAATATCCTCAATTGCAATATCGAGAAGGGAATAAAAAAGGGCACTTGGCTCAGGAGATCCCTGAGATTCAAGAACTGGAAGAACCTACAGAGGAACATGAAGTTAAAGCTCTCTCAACAAAGATGACATTTTATGAAGACACTAACTACTTGCTTGCACAAGATACAAACATTAGAGAAGGAGAGTACAAGGTCCAGACATATGAAGATCCATATTGAAGACTAAATTTTTCAATACCCAAATAATGTAATACAAGGGGGTGTTAGACTATATTACATTATTTGGTACATGTAAATGTACCACCTTGGGTACATTATTATATTAGGATTTTATCTATGTTAAGTAGTCACTTTGGGAAGAAGTAATAAATGCATGAGTGTAGAATGTGCAATAATGTAAATGTGCATGTAGTCCACATGTACATAAGTCATAGGAATAGGTAGAGTAAAGCCCAATGAACTTATCTTATATATATGTACCTTGAGCTATAGAGGAGTGAAAAATATATATATATATATATATAGAGAGAGAGAGAGTGAGAGACAATGTTACTATAGAGTAGTGAGTAGATACAATGTAGATATTCATTGTAAAATTTTGGAGTATTCGTAGTCCTCCATTATATTGCATTGTACTATTTTTGTGAGCTTTCATTAGTGGTATTTTACTGAGTTATTATAGAAGTATATTCTCTTATTTTCCTACATATTTAAGTGCCATTATTATATACTCGATATAGCCTGCATATTTTAGATCTTGTGGTTGCATCTCCATTAATATACATCAGCAAAAGATAACACATTGCACATTATAATAATACTTGTGCATTTATTACATTGCATAAAGTAAATACTAAAATCCTAATCTAATACAAACTCTTAATCTAAACATGTACCCATGGTGGTATATTAGAATGTACCAAATAATGTAGTATATTCCAACACCTCCATATATTACATTATTTGGTTATTGAAGACTTTAGTCTTCAATTTGGTTCTTCATTGTGTCTTCAATTTACTTTGCACTGTATGCCTCCTTTGTCAGGTTTCTCTTCTTCTTCATATTTATCTTCATATCATTAGAGTTAGTCTTTGTGCTTTCATGAGTTTTCATGCTATCATCAGATTCATACAAAATCATTTCTCTTTGTCTTTATCCTTCATATCACAAGTCTTCTTTTGTATACAATCTTATGAGTAATGACTTAAAGCATCATGATAAGATCTTGAGTTAGAAGAACTTGAAATATCAATACTTCATGAAGAATGAAATTTCTCTAAGGACTCATCTATTTTTGTTTTATCTTTAAGTGATTCAATCAATTTCTTTTGCTCCATATTCTCTTCTTTGTAATATTTGAATATAAGTAATGCAATATAATATGTTTCCAATGTCTAAAGGAATTAGAATATCATATTTTCCATTATTGATTGCTTCAATGATTCTAGCATGTAGATAATATTCCAGAGTTTTAAAGTTTTCTTCTAAGGCTTCACTATAGATAATTTTTTAAGTAAGATCTAAGTTTCCTTCATAATTTGTAAGTAAATTCTTGATTTCAATTTTTATGATATTTGCCCTTTCCTTTCTAATTATGTTTTTAATATCTTTATTCATTGTATTCTTTGAAGAAGGCATCCTTCTTCCTCCTTAGTTTTGATAGACTAAGGTCACTTGTAAACCTTATATCTCCCTATATTTTAATCTTTTAAATTCTAAGTTGAATTTGAGTATAAATTCTAACTTTCAATTCTTCAAATCTTGTAGTATACATTTTTTTCTTAATATTTGGATAATGATCAAACAATAGTCAAATATCTAGGTAGAATTCCTTTTCGATTCCTAGTATTTTGAATGTGAAAGATCAAATTTGATAAGATCTTTCTAATTTCTCAAGTTTTGTAGAATACCTATATCGACCAAATGTTTTGAATGTAATATGGTTTTGATAAAGTACTTAGCTTTATTTTGAGTTGAATTCCTTTTATCTCCTTAATGTTCAACTTCTATTCTTCACGTTATTTCTCCCTATTTGCGAATAAAAAGCTAAAGATATTTTTGATGCATTTCAAGTTTGATAAGGTTCTCATTTTTCAAAACCTTTAAGTTGCATTCCTCATGTCTCATTAATTTGAGCAAGAGACTAATACCAAATGTAATTTCCAACTTTTCAAAAAACTCTATTTGTATTTCTTTCAATTTTCAATAATATAGTTTCTAAATTTTAAAAATCTAAATTGGTGTTGAACTCCTTATAACTCCCTAATTGGAAATTTAGAAAATTAATGTATTTGCAAATTTAATATTTCAATTTTAATGTGGAAATCCTTATTTCTCTAAGTTAAGCTATTTGCAAATATTTCTATGCAATTTGAATTTCAAATAGGATAAAGTAATTTAAAAACCTTTCAATTAAATTCCACTTGCTTCAAAAATCTTCTATACCATTCAATAAATATTCTAAGGTTTAAATTCAGTAATGCATTACCTTATAGCTCCATTTATCCAAATAACCTTATGTGTAGAAGAATAATTAATATTTAACTCAATACTATACCTTATACCTCCTTTGATTTTTGCAAAGGTTATAAATTAATTTAAATATTCCATACCTTTTTTAATATAGCACTTCAAACTTCGTCTTGCTTCTTGTAACTCTGCAACCTGTGCTTTATCTGTGCTCTCCTTTGACTGCACTACATTCAATGCTCCTTGATGCTCACTAAATTTGGTCTTGTGAGGTTTGACTATCCTTTTTCATTCTTTCATGCTTCTCCAAGGTGCTCAAATATGATTCCAATGCACTCTCTTTATTATGCTCAAGCTATTTTTGGCCCATGCATTAATAAATGCCCTTTAGATATTGCACATTCCTTCAATCATGATTGGTGTTATGAGTATCAAGTGCCAAATGGTACCAAAAGTCTTTACACTTATTTGAAAATATTTCCTGTGGTGCTGTACCCAAATTTATCTTTCTTAACGCTTAGCAAGAGCATTAAATTTTGTGGGTATGAATGTATCATGTGTGCGACCTTGGGAAGCACGCACCCCAATTTCCCTACTTGCAATTTGATTTATTATTACTTGCACAAAATGAAAGTATTGAAAGCACATGCAACACGAAAATAAGAAACAAATAAAGATGCTTTATTCATTGATATCTAAAGTCCTCGGTTACAAGTTCATCCCTCTGAGCGATACCCATAATTTTGATACAAAGATTTACACAATAGAGTAGCGGCTAGATATATTCCTCGCAAGGGAACAGTGTGCCTACGCATACCTCCTGGTCCCGCACATAAAACTATATGGAGGCTTACAGATGCTCCCTTCTCCAGATCTAGTCTTGGAGGGATCTTTGTGCTCTTGCTGCTTCAATCCGATCCTGTGAACCTGTACATACGCTCATGTAAACAAAAAAGTATGACTAATAATATATGGACCGCCTCTTTGGATGAGGCCTTTGTCAACGAATCTGATAGATATGATAATATAAGCATAAATAGAGCAATAAATGCATGAGAATTTGAGAAATATGAAATAGATGCGGTAATGAAATCAGATCTGAGCTATGACTAATAAACAAATCAAGCAGTAATGAATCTAAGCTAAAGCAAAGAAAAATAACATAGATACCTTAAAATATGCCTGCGAGCCACTGTCCGAGATATCGACCATGATATGAGACTCTTCTTCTCATGAATCAGGGGATGTAATGCTATCCTCCTTGCTAGAATTAATGTTCAAGGGTCATTAGGCGTGTCTCCTACACTGATTGGTAGTTGGGAATGGTGGATCTAAATATTGATGCATGAATGTGGCTCAACTGGACGATGCTCCAATGCTTCTCAAAGGTACGTAGCTTGGCTCTCCATTTCAACAAGGCTCCATTGCATAAGCTCTAAAAATTATCTCTTTTCCTTTTTATGGGAGAGTTCATATGTAGACTTCCCTCTCTCAGATCTAGACTTCGGATTCCTGGAGCAGTTTCAATTCCAAATCTTATGCAACTGACCATCCCAAGTGGAAAGCATGAGTCATGAATTAGAATTGAAGGGGTAGGTAGGAGGAACTCAGGGAGTTCCTTGCCAAAATCCACCTAAAATCAATGCAAAGATGCAGTCAGACTGCGTGATCTAAGACCGTTTTCATGGCCCAACTATGCATGGTGCTAGCCACTATCAGGTCCAGCGGCTAGGTGTGACCACTGTAGTCTTCAGCAGCCAGGTGTGGCGATTGCTCTGCCTGAGAGTAGCTAAGCCTATATGGGCTAGAACTATCCTGTTTGAGTGGTTAGGACCACTTATTGCTCTTGGAGAGATCCAAGAGGATCTATATGGTTTGTGAATGTGTCCATATGGGTGGTATCCTAAAAATGATGCATTTTAGGTATCCAAAAATGCCCCTTTTAGGGATGCATTGTGGGAAAACACAGTGCAGAGCAAAAAATAGACCACCTAAGGTCACATTGTAGGTTGGATGATGATCATTGATCTGATCAACATTGGATACCCTAATCATGTGAGAGGGTGTGAATCCTAGAATTATTACTTCTAACAAGATGGAAGGCTTAAACTTGTGGAAGTTTGCACTTGTGCATCAAGCGATCGCGTAGCTTCAGTATTACTATAGGTTCAAAAGGAGGAGAGCTACAAACTTAACTATCATATTTGCTTTTTGTTCTAGGAAAGGGTAAGCTTATGATAGTTATTGGTAATGATTCATAAGATAAACATGACTTGACATGATTGCATGATATTTTGTTGACTTTGATTATGATTGTTGAAAATTTTTCCTACCCCCTCAAGCGACGAGTCAATGAGGAAAGGACAATTAATGAAGCAACGAGTCAATGATGAAAGGACAATTAATGAAGTGATGAGTCGCTTGACCAAAATGAATGATTTGGACCTCTTTAGAGATTTTCTTTTGTTGTTATGGGGTTGTTACCATCCAGGTGTGATTTCAACCATTTTTGGTAGTTGTACATCTCTATCCCATGGGGCGGTCTGGCCGCAAAGGCCTTCTTAGGAAATCAAGTTGATAGCAATTCCTTTGTTTCTTGTTGATTCACTATTTGCTATAGGATAAATGAGATGGATCCTCGCTCCCATGGTGCGGTCCAAATTTTATAGCCTTCTTCGAGTTTGAAGTGAAGCACCTCAATTCTACCATAACAGTTTTTCCCCAAGTGGCATTATTGCAATTCACTCATCTTGTCGAATTGCATGGAGAACTAGTCATTGCAATCGCCCATTGTATAGATCAAATAGTTGGATACGAGACCCAATTGATGGTTGTTGTTATTTGATTTTTTATTTTGGATTTTATGATGTTTTTGGATTTTGATATGTAAATTTTTTGGTATATTTGCATATTTCGCTTTATGGGCCAATAGATGTGCTTTATGGCCTATTTTGAGGTGTTTTATGGTGAGAAATTGAAGAAATTTCTCATTGGTTCTTGGCTGCTATCAGGTCCAGTAGACCCCAATTGGTGCTTTGTCGCTACTGTCAGGTCCAACGGCCAAGAACTTTGGGCTACTGATGCAAGCAATGGCTGAGGTTTGAATTGGAAATATTAAAGTATATTAGGGTTTTTGTCCTTTCATTATTTCTAGCTATCAATTTGTGCCTTTGGGAGCTTTGAGGTGTGACTATTTTATTGCGATGTAGAGTGCTGCATGATTTTCTACTGAGTGACATGATGACCGAGCAAGGGGAGGCTTCGACTAGTGGAGGAGCCGAAGCTACACTGATGCCTCTCTAAACCCTAATTTTCTTATTTAATTTAGTAAAATGAACCTCACTAAAAAATTTGATAAAGGAACCTCATTAACCCTGTTGGCAACAAACTAAACCCATAGATAGGTCTTATTTGCAATTTTAATAGATGGGTTTCCTTTAATTTTAGAATTTTTATAGGCTTTTATGATTTTTGGCCATGGGGGAACGCTATTGGCGTACTGCCCGCTGGCCGCTGCTACTCAGAGTGGCTATCTTGGGCTACGACTGGCTGCTATCACTATTAGTGACTAGCTTGAAATCTAATGGTCAAACTTCTAATCATTGGAACCTAACTGCTATCAGCTTCAACGACCACTTAATGGCTGCCCCTGGTGCGAACGACCAGGTAGCCTTAGGATTATTTTTTGATTTTTTTATTTTAAAGTAGTTTTAGTTGATTTTTTTAAAATTTTGAATGGTAGTTTTTGATTTTTTTTGGATGAATAGGTACACTTAACCACCATGCTTGTTGTCTTAAGCTCATATTAGATTAGCTTGCACAATTTTATTATATTTTATGCAATTTATTAGTTTGTTAGTGCGTTTGACTTAGGCATTCCTTTTGCACTCTTTAGATTTTGTCTACTCAGGCTCGGGACCCGAAGCTACTTGGGGACCTCTTGCCCCTCCTAGATGACATGAAATGGGAGTGGCTTGATGATCACGGATTTCAGTATGTCACTAGGCTTCTGATGATTATGTCAGATCAAGCTTATCTCACTGTCTTGGCCCACCAATGGTACTCCAGGACCAATACCTTCCATCTCTCTACTAGCAAGATGATGATTACTCCAAAGGATGTCTATAGGATTTTTAGGATCTCTTTCAATGGAGTGCCTATAGTTTCTTCCCCCACTAATTCTCGAGATGCGATGTTCACGAGGGTCTTCGGGTGATATGTTGCTACTAAATTTTGTTATTACCACTCAGGGGGGATTTTTGTGGATTGGTGGTATCGAGAGGATGTCTTCTCTCATAGATATGCTGTGTTGCTGATGGTTATATGCAACCTTATCATCCTTGACTGCTCAAAAGTGACGTTCCCATAGAACCTTCTAGCCATGGTTCAGAACTTGGTGGACAACAAGGACCCTATGATCTATGCTTGGGGGCATGCACTGCTGGTGTAGTACTATGATGAGTTATACTGTATTCATGCGAAGGATGGGCCAGTATTACTTACAACTTACTCCTATAGATCTAGGGATGAGAGCATATCATGATTGACCATCTAGTAGGGCTTCCTATAGAGATGATAGCAGTATATGATGATGTCCAGTGCTATGGGGTCCGATGGCCCAGAATGCTCGAGGAGTGCAAGAGTCAGCCTTTTGCAGGGGAGCTTTCACACTATATGACTTTTTTGACCAGTTTGTAGGCTACTAATATTATCTGGAGACCCTACCACGAGTGCCCTACTTGGGAGTATCCATCTAGATTCATAGATCAAACTTGACATGATCGATGGGTTATCAGCCATAAGGACAACATCAAAGAGATTTTCTATTATTATAGGGTGCACTGACAGTTCAGTATCTAGCAGGACGTCCCTATCGAGCTAGTTGTGTATCATCGAATTAATTCAGAGAAGAACCTCCCACCATCCCAAGTTATAGTATTTCTAGAGGAGGATGACCCTCCTGTGATTGATCCTAGCATGGCTAATTCTTGAGTCATGGAGATGTATACCCGCTGGTGGGGTACATAATTATGGCACAATGGTGGCTGCCTAGGGTAGAATTTGGATGAGGCAAAGACTAAGGATCCTGATGGGCATCGAGTGTGGGCTTGAATAGATGATTGGGGGTAGGTAGGGCATCAAGGAGCAAATGAACAGGCAATAGAGGAGCAGGTCACCCCCAAGAAGGAGGAAGAGTTAGCTCTCGAGGAGTAGGATTCCACTATATGGGCTCAGCTGCATCAGGTTGAGGCTGAGTTATAGATATTTCAGATTTATGTTCATTAGAGGGATGCCACAATTGCTGATTTTTGGGCTTTGGTTTAGTGTCTCAAGGCAAAGCAGACCGCATTGCAGGCCAGGGTAGAACAACTTACTATCGGTGGGATCACTGCTTAGGAACAAATGGTGCCACCTGTTGTAGTACCTCAGGGACCTGGTGGTCTAAATGCAGGTGCAAAGATCTAATGCTTGCATGGACTTCTGGAAGAGGACTTGGAGCAATGCACTCTAGACGCATCTTACATCCTAGCTCTAGAGCATGAGGTCAGTCTTTGGGGAGACCACCTTCCTAAGAGACCTATGGTAGGAGGGTCATAGAGGACCAACCAGAGTGCTTTAGGACATTTATTATCAAATTCGAGCCACAGGAGCAGGTCCCGAACAAAGTGGACTGGGGGTGCTAGTTCTATATCGCCTCCCAGAGGGGGTGATGATGGCATAGGTGATGCTAGTGGTGTAGGCCACTCTTGAGCATTATGGTTCCCTAGATATTTTGTACTATTTTGAGTGTAAGTTCAGCTGACCTACATATTGTAACCTTATTGGCAATTTTGTACCTACATGTACTTATTTTGGACACATATATATGAGATCTACGTTTTAAGATTCATTATGTGTATTATATATGATTTTGTTTATGCTTATGTGATGCAGTATTATGATCTTATATGCTATGATGTGATGTGATGCTTTAGATGTGATGTGTACGTGTAGATGGACTACTTGTTGATCTTATATTATATGGTTGACATGATTTATGCTTTATGAATTTATGGATGATTAGATGATGTGATCTAGATGATGATGATGGATGCATATATGGATGTATTGCTTATTGTTAAATACATGTTTTGATTTTGATGTATTATATGCACCTAACTTATGTTGTTATGATATGTTAAATGAAATGCGTTATGCATTATGCTGATGATCTAATGTAAATGAACCTGTATGCTTTAATCACTTAAAACACATGGTATGAAGTGACAAATTTTAAAAATCTAATGGATGAAACCATAGAATGTATAAAAATCATGAATAAATAATAACTCTTATAATAAGAATTTAATCATTTAAACATCGAATGTGAGGTGAGATGATGTGATATGTATGTATGATTTTATTTATGGAATTATTTGTTGCTATAAATAGATTTTTGAGGTTTTCCACGAGACTCAAACACCCTATTGCTCCATAAAATTGTTGTATATTGATCGTACAGAGCCCTTGAAGGATAAATATTCGTTATGCATCCCTATACATTCATTATTCATGTGTGTGCAAGTGAATATATTAGATAGAACATAAGTATACCCCAGTGCCAGGCGAGATTCATTTAGCCCATTGCTGTATTGGAGATCCTTAAATGTTTATCCTAATCCTAAGTTGGACTCAATTGGATTAAACCACTAGGAGGTATAGGACACCTAAAGCTAGCTCTTCCACATGCAAACATTGGTCTGCACCAAAGCGATATGCTGATGTGACAGACATATCATCATGCGTAAGGATATCTTACGACTCGACCATGCTAAGAATTTTAGGTATTCAACTTCAATACTCCCTTATTTTCTTCATATTTTTTTGAGATACTTGCTCATGCTTAGTGGTGAAAACCACTTGTTTATTTTGATTTTTGATTTTTCTTTTGAGCAAGAGATTTATGTAGTGATGATAATCATTTTACTTTGTTTTTGAATTTTTCTTTGTCCAAGATTTTTACTTGTTTTGATTAAAGAAAGGGATTTATTTGGGTAGGGCTGAACTTGTCCTTTTGCCAATTCTCATCATTTTCGAACCGATCGCACAGGGGGATGAGAAAGATAAACTTTTCACCTTAGGATACCTAATACCACTTTGCAACTTTCATATTTCCCTTGTTTCAACTAGGATTTTAGTGTTTTGATTAGTGATAGGATTTTGAAATATACCAGGTGCTATCAAAACTAAACCTCACCTATCAAAAGCAAAGATAACTTTCTACACAGTTTGATAAAACCACTAGGTATGGTTGAGTGACCGAAAAACCCTATTATATTCCTCATAGCATTAGGAGGGGTTGTGTTGAAAAACATAATTACACACATGGGTGATGGATGGAGATGGATTTTGATGATGCATGATTTAGGTACAAATGTGGTGTCATTTGTAATATTGTGAATACAACCTAGTAGATGTAAATGTAATGGATGCAAATGCCTAATGCAATGCAACTATATGGATGCAATTGTGAATGCATGATGCAAATATTTTTGTATTTTTGATGCTTTCAATTGTTTTTGAGCTTTTGATTATTATGAATGTTTTTGAATTTTTGAATTTTGAATTGTTTTTGACTTTTTGAATTTTGAATTATTTTTGTGCTTTTATGTTTTATGTTGACCAAAGGGCTTATGGTGCCTTTGGGGCTTTTGTGAATTTGACCAAAGGGCTTTAAGATGCCTTTGGAGCCTTTTGTGAGGTGACCAAAGGGCTTTAAGATGCCTTTGGAGCTTTTTGTGAGGTGACCAAAGGGCTTTAAGATGTCTTTGGAGATTTTTGTGACGTGACCAAAGGGATTTAAGATGCCTTTGGAGTTTTTTGTTTTTGCTTTTGATGTTTTTTGATTTGTTTGGATTTTTATGATTTCTAATTTTTTTTTGAATTTTTTTGAAATTTATTTGAATGTTTTTGATGTTTTGTTGCTTTATGTGTGGAACGCCTTTAGATGAATGATGTTGAGAGGCTTTGGCTCCTCAACACCCTCTAGCGTTGTTAGGTGATATGCCCCAGGCCCAATATTCTTAGAGATGATATAGGGACCTATCCAGTTGGTCGTAAATTTATCTCACAGATGTGGTGATAGATTTGAATTCTGTTGGTTTTCTTTAAGCACAAGATCCCCAAATTTAAAGTCTCTCAGGTGGACTTTATTGTTATAGGCCCATGTTAGATGATCCTAGTAAATGTGAAGATGCTCAAGAGCATTGATGCATCATTCATACAGAAGGGTCAATTGATCCAGGTGAGCTTGTCGTGCAGTGTCATCATTGATGAACTCTTTCAATGCGATGCACAATGTTGGAATTTCCAACTCTAAGGGCATAATGGCCTCAGCGCCATATACAAGCAAAAATGGGGTTGCCCTAGTGGGCATTCATATGCTAGTCCTGTAAGCCCATAATGCCAAGGGCAACTGCAGATGCCAATCCTTATGATTCTCTTTCATCGTCTTCTTTAAGATGGCTACTATTATCTTGTTTGAGGCCTCTGCTTGCCCGTTTTCCTATGGATAGTATGGTGTCATAAAACTATGTTGAATGTTGTATTTGGTTGTTAAAGCTCACATATTTTTGTTTTTGAATGATGGATCATTATCCGAGATTATCTTGAAGGGGACCCTGAAATGACAAATGATATTGTGAAGTATGAACTCCACAATCCAAGGACCAATTGTCGAGGTTAAGGGGATCACTTCCACCCATTTGGTGAAGTAATCAGTGGTCGTTAAGATGAACATGTGTCGGACTGATAATAGGGGAGAGATATTTCCAATCAGATCGAAACCCCACTAAGAAAATGGCCAAGCTATCTGAATGGGCTGTAAGGCCTGAGATGGCAAGTGTGTCAAATTTACATGATGTTGACATTTAATGCATTTCTTGACATACTCATAGCAGTCCTTCTCCATGGTGGGCCAATAATAATCCATTCTAAGGATGCACTTGACAATGGCCATGTCGCTAAAGTGGCCACCACATGTACCATCATGAGCTTGTAAAATTGCCCAAGCTGATTATTGGGGCTCTAAGTAGTGTAGGAGGACTCCATCATAGCTTCGATGATATAATATGCCTCCTAGCAAGACATATCTTGTCACTTTTTTCTTGAATGCTCATATTTCGGCATGCGAAAGTCCCTATGGGACAATTCCAAGTCTAAGGAAGTCTTGTAACTGGGAAAGCCAGTCTTGATAAGCTACAACCTTGATAGATAAGATGACTCATTCCTCCTGCAATTCGACTTGCATGAATGCAGATTGAGAAACAACCCTGTGGCGAATAGTGGTACCATTCTCTATAGGACCTTATGAGATCAAGGACCCCCAAGGTGCCTTATTTAAGAAGTCTTTGGCTTTACAAAACTAGTCATGGTCTGGATCTATATGAATCATGTTGACTGATTCCTTGTTATCAAAAGCCTCACACTAGATCACTGAGTGTGAGAGCATTTTGACATGAATGGTAGTAAAATTGGTAGATGGATTCTAAGGGATCAAGGATCCCAAAGATGCCATGGTGTCTGCAAATATGTTTGATGAACAAGGTATTGCCTCGATGTCGTACCACTCTAGTTTGGCTAGATATGTGTCAAAAAGCTCCTTGTAGGCTTTCAAGATTGGATCTCGACATTGAAATAGTCCCTTGACTTGGTTGACTATGAGGAGGGAGTCACCAAAGATATTTAGCCTTTTGATTCTCATGGCGATGGCTGTTTGGAGACCCAAGATTAGGGCCTCGTATTTGGTGTTGTTATTGGTGCAAGGGAAGTCTAACTTGAATGACAAGGGCATTGGAGCACCTTGTGGCATGAAAAAGACAATCCTTGCACTACCTCCTTGCTCACACTTTGAACCATCAAAGAACAAAGTCATGTCAGCTTCATTTTTTGGTTCTTCGGGTTTGAGTGCTTCTGATAGTGCAAATACTGCATCATTAGGAAGCTCTATGGTGAGGGGCCTACTATTCTAAAGAGGCACCTCAGCTAACTGATCAACTATGACCTATCCCTTAATGGAATTTTGGCTTATGAATTCGAATATCAAATTCTATCAGTAGCATGATCCACTTTGTAGTACGTGTGTTATGATATGTCTTGCTCATCATATAATGCAAAGGATTTTGCTTGGATATTACATATATCGTATGGCTCAACATGTAGTGGCACAATTTCTTGGTTGCAAAGACCACTTCTAAGCACAACTTTTCTACGTATGCATATCCTATTTTGTAGCTCACCAAGGTGCGACTGATGTAATATATCACTTGTTCTTTGTCCTACGCATTCTTTTGAGCCAACATGGTGCCCAAAGAAAAATTGATAGTGGATATATATAGCAGGAATGACACGTCTGGTCTTGGTGGAGCTAGGATTGGTGGCATTTCCAGGTACTCTTTGATTTTAGCAAAGGCTTGCTAACATTCTTTGTCCCACTTGAATGGGACCCCCTTGTGTAGTAGTCGATTCATGGGTCGATATTTATCCGATAGTTGTGCGATAAATCACTTGATGGACGCTACTTTGCCCTGTAAGCTTCTTAGTTCTTTGATGTTCGTGGGCGAGGCCATTTCAAGGATAGCCTTTACTTTTGTTGGGTCTACCTTGATGCCTTGTTTAGAAATGATGAATCCCAAGAGTTTTTCAAGAAGTTACACCAAAGATGCATTTCTTGGGGTTCAACCTAACATTGTGCTCAATCAGGCAATCGAAGACCTTTTTGAGGGTCTCAGCATGCTCTTCTCATAGCAATGACTTGTAGTCATGGAAAATGTATGTCATAGCCAGTTGATATGTGACACCAAGATTATTAAGGCCAAATGGCATCACTTTGTAATAGAATGTCCCTCATGGAGTGGTGAACACGGTTTTGTGTTGGTCTTTGGGTTTAATACAAATCTAATTGTAACCAGAAAAACCATCCATTAGGGAGAGCATATCATGACCTACAGTTGCGTCTACAAGAGCATCTATGTTGGGCAATGGGAATGAATCCTTTGGGGTTGCCTTGTTGAGATCCCTAAAATCCGTGCAAATATGGACTCTTCCATCAGGTTTTCCTATGGGCACCATGTTTGATACCCATTCTGGATAGTCAATGGGAACAATAAAGACTACATCCAACAGTTTTTGCAACTCATTTTTAACCATAAAAGTGATGGTTGGATGCATATTTTTGAGCTTTTGCTTGACCGATTTCTTCATGGGGTCTAGCAAAAGGTTGTGGAAAACCAACTTTGGATCTAGCCCCAACATGTCTTTGTAGGTCCAAGCAAATAGATTTGGTCTCTCTTTTAGTAGAGAAATTATGATGGCCTATTCTTCTAGAGATAAGATTTCTCTGAACTTGACTTTCTTTGGTTGAGAAGGATCATTGTTGATGTCCACCTTGAAAGTCTCCTCTATCACCATATGTGACCCCTCCTCAAGCTGGTGAGGAGTGGGTATTAAATGAATGTCATATGCTGGATTTATAGTTCCCACTAACTTAGGGTTGAGACCAGCAAGATAGACATCATGTGCGCAACCTAATGCAAAATAGAATGGTTGTAGCATCTCTTCATTAGGGAAGAAATCTTCAGGCTCTAGGGGTGAATCAACGTGATCCCAATCAATAGCATCTACATTAAGACACAATGGTCTTGACGGATCTAATGGGTTATGGAGTGGAGTGGTCAAATCAATGGAGATCATGTTGATGGATGGAATGAAATCTCCAAGACCATGTGGGTGAAACTCTATATCCTGGGTGCACCCTCCATACTCGTGATGAGGCTCTGGGGGTATAGGGATCTCAGGATCTAGTCTATGAACAGATACGATGATGGGATCATTAGTCATCAACTGCTCTCTAAATGTTGGAGGATTCGGGTTGACCATGCAATGAATGGCATGTAGGTTTAATGGTCTCCTTAGGAAGTGAATATTAGGATCGATGGAATGGAGTGCCTCTTCTCTCTCCACAAGTAGATCAACTGGATCCAAGTATCGAGGCCCAAGATAATCCATCTTGGTCTCATCCTCAAAGTCATCATCTATTATAAAGAAACCATTGGCATTGGTTTCTAGCCCTAGGATGAGATGGTGGCTTGCCTACTTATGCCCCAAATAGGCCATCTCAATCTCATCTTCATAGTCATCATCACTTATGAAGAACCCATTGGTGTTTGTCTCTGGCCCAACGATGTGGCTCATATGTCTAGGCTGTAGGTAGGCCATCTCTATTGAGTCCTCTGACTCATAGTCACTCTCGTATGACATGTATCCACCCTCACTCGAGATGTATTCACTCTCATTTGAGATGTAGCCACTCTCTGTGTGGCCTATCCAAGCAAGGTTTTGCACATACCGAGGCCCATGGTAGGCCAGGCCGGTTCCATATTCATCCTCACTTGGAACATAGTCATACTCCTATCGCTCATATCCATGCATTAGATCCTCCTCCCATAGGATGGATCCTGATGGGGGTGCTTCAAGAGAGGATTCAGGGTGATACTGATAAAGTGGTGCGACTGACCATCGACACCCATATATCACCCAAATAGTTTCTATCAGGGGGTTGATAGGGGTTCCAATCGATGTCCTCCCTGAAACCAATGCTTAACCTATCTAAGGATACTTCTAAAGAGTCATCATGACTCTACATTTGATAGCCTAAACCCCACCTATCAATAGGTAGTTGGTACTACGGTTGAAATGGTAATTGATGCCCTTGCTCATATAGGCCTAGGCCGTAGCCCTACCAATGATACTTCTCAAAGTACTTTAGAGCGAACTCGGGATTCGATAAGTAATGAACATTCATGGTGAATGGTTCATCCTCATCCCTTTTTAGATCAAGAGCAATGGGGGTGAAATCTAGGCAAACATATATGAAATTAGTTTGGTTGGGTGGAACCCCTAAGGGAACCACTGTCCCTACAAATCTAGATTTAGGACTCTTGGTCATCCCATGTCTTGTGTAGACTCAATGATTGGCATGAAAGTTACGTTCTGCACAAGATATTCACCTAGTGTTGTGTTGGCTAGGTGAATTATCCCTATGGTGTAGATGATGATGTAGGCGAGGTAGGTTGAGGTACCTCCTCGACTATTTCTTGGGAATGCTCCTCCTCCATGGGAGTAGGGATTCCTATAGTTGCTATGGTATGAGGATCCTTGGGTCCTTCCTCTACTAGGGGTGCCTTCAAATTCTGTTTATCTATTACCTTAGCTATCGAAGGCTTTTTAGAAGCGCTAGTAGCTTTGGATGTAGGAGGTGGCACCAACGTAGATGGATCACCTCACACTAATTTTATTTTTCTACCTGGATGTGTGGTTGGGGATGAAGGCCTTATGTACAAGTGCATTGATAGAAGGACAAAGTCCCTTGACAAGTTGACTTGATGCATGTATTTGAATGGCTCTTCATCATATGGGACCACATGAACTTATCTCTTGTGCACATACTTGATGCATTGGTGTAGGATTGAGGGCACACACTACATGTCTCTAATCTAGGGATGCCCTAGAAGGATGTTATATTGCATCACCCCTTCTAACACATGATACATCATGGGGATGGTCTTATGTCCTACCTTTATAGGCAAAATGACTGTGCCCATGGTGGAGCACAATGCATCGTTGAAAGCCCTAAGCGTGTAGGAAGTCGAGACAATGTTGGACTTAGGGATCTTCAAATGCCCTATAGCCTTGGTAGTGATGATGTTGATCGATGAGCTCGTATCTATCAGAACCCGCTTGAATGGAATATCATTGATTGACACAATAATGTGCAGAGGTGGGTCTACTGAGGCAGTAGGGACTGCCTTAATTTCATGATCATAAAAATGAATCATGAGCTCTTGGAACTATTGTACTTGCCCCACAAAATGTGTGAATGCATCTGGGTTCTAGGGTTGGAGCTCTATTGATCTCAAAATATCCATTAAGGTCTCCCTGTGCCTAGGGGACTATTGTATGAGCTCATAAATGGATAACTTAGCCAGAGTCATTTGTAGATTTTGTTCTAGTCTACTCCAAACAGTCACCACAGGTCTCTTTGGTGGACCTGGAGGGTTGTCATGCACCTATCTCTACCAAGGTGTAGCTGGGATATTAATGGGAGCCATTGGAGGCTGTGGTTTCCCATATCTCCAACTCTTGGTTGCCACGTTAACCAACTCAACCATTCTGATGCACCCCTGAATGGGTGGCTCGACTTGGACCTAGTTAACTTGGGGGTCCTGATCTCTAGGGGCCTCGTGATTGGGCAATGGGTTCTTGAATATCCCCATGTCTCTGTTGTTGGGAGCTAGCGGGTTGTCAAATTTTAGCTCTCCCTTTTCAATCATGTTTTGTACAACATTATTGAATCCAATGTAATTCTCGATATCATGCCCCTATATCCTATGATATGGGTAGTATTGATCTTCCTTATATCCCCTTGGCTTGGGATGGTTAGGGTCAATAATTTGTACGTCAAGAAATCTTATCCTTTGTGCCTCATTCAATTGATTAAACATTGAATGCATTGATTCATTCAGAGGTGTGTAGTAGTGAGGTGGTCGATGCTCTTTGTTCTAGCCCTAATTGTTCTTAGGGTCATAGTTGGCTAGCGGAGGGTGAGCCTAGTAATTCTAGGATTGTTGTCCATTTCCCTCCTTTGGTGCGGCCAATACAACTTGATTAACCTAAGCAGGCTTGGCCTGCTTCTGCTTATTCTTGTTATTTTAATTGTTCTTGCTCCACTCTTTCTTTTTGCAGAGCTTAAGATCTCCCTCATTGACCTTAATATCTTCAATAATCTTGGCTTGAGCCAAGGCTTCTTTGAATAATTCATATTTCTATAGCTACAATAGTAGAGAGATGTGCTTTGCACAACTCTTTGTGAACATTCGGACAAGTTCTTCTATGGGGACGAAGAATGATAATTTCACCATGATTTTTCTCCACCTATCCCCATAGTCCATCACTGGCTCGTCATCATACTATTTCAAGTTGGCCAGATCAGACAGGTTCACCTTCTTCTTGGCTTCGAAGGAGAACCATTCAAGGAATGCATTCACCAGTTGCTCAAAACTGGTGATGCTATGCTTGGGCAACTAGTTGAACCATTGCATTGTCACACCCGAGAATGTCGTGATGAATGTCCTCAACATTAGGGCATCATTCTTCTCAAGGTGGAAGCACATGTTCATGAAGTTGGTCATGTGTTCTTGTGCATCTCCCTCCCCTTTAAACTTGTCCAACCTAGGCATCTCAAAGTGCCTAGGATATGCGGGACTTGGGACAGAGGGACACAGAGGTTGGTTGTGTATCTTGATCAATGTCATCTTCTATCCGCCCATGTCCTACTTTTTGAGAGACTTGACTCTCTCGATGAGTTTTTGGTATGCCTTCGAGGAAATAATCTCATGTTCCTAAAGGTTTGCTCATGGTGGTAAGGGAGGTAGTCCCATGTTGGTCCAAGTTTGGGCATCTATACTCATCTCCCATAACCATGGATGGAGGTTCAGGATATGTTTGTTCTTGGTCTTCCATCCCTACCTATTCCTCATTGAATTGTATTGGTTCAAGGTTCAGGTGTTGTTGGTGTTGTGAAGTGTGGTGGACATGCTCATTTCCTTACCTAGTGCTTCTCTCCTATTGAGAATCGACATGTCTCTCATGTCGGTATCTCTCACCACCTATGTGCACATCTTTTTGAGCTAGCCTCTCTACTAGCTCCTCACGCTCAACTCTTTCTTCTCTTGAGCATTGTTCTTGTAGGTGTAGGTGCCTCTTCCTTCACTCTTCTTTCTCAAGAGCTTCTACATGCTCTCACTCAATGCACAACACTTCCTCTAACCTACGTATTTGGTTAGATCGATCGGATACGAAAGGTTCTTAAATTTATAACTTCATGCGAGGAGTATTAATGCTAAGGCCCCTCAGGGAGGCTCTTGTTATGTGTTTGCCCTTGTCCATGAGGGTAAATTTCTTAGTGTACTATGTTTCAAGTTGAGTACCCCCATGGTCTGAAGTAGTGTATGTGTTGCAGAGCCACTTTGAAGCATCCCCTGGTTCATTGGTGTATCTAGTGGCTACGCTGCATGAACTTCCTAAAGTAGAATGTTTGGTAGCAATACTTCTAGGAGCTAGCCTTGAGGGAACTCGATCCAACCCATCAAGTTATCCGGTTCTCCATGGCTAATCCCATGGAATCCCATTGGCACCAATGAGCTCATGGTCTAAGGGTACCCTCCCATATGTAGGGAGGCTATAGGATGTCCTAGGTCTATGACTGGGTGTAGCCCTAGGGTCTTACCCCTTAGTGGGTGGATCTGTCCTATGTGTATCATGTGAAGCTTGGGGTATTATAACCCCTGCATGCCTCTATGATGATGGAGGTCTTGATGCCTCCTCATACCAATGTGAGGATGGAGGCCTTGAAGCCTCTGCATGTCTATGCGATGAGGGAGGTCATGATGCCTCCTCATGTCGATGTGTAGAGGGAGGTCATGATACCTCTATATGTCTATGCGATGAGGAAGACCTTGAGGTCTCCTCGTATCTATGTGATGAAGGAGGTCATGATGCCTCCGTGTGCTTGAGTGATGAGAGAGGCCATGAGGCCTCCTCATGTCTATGTGATGAGGAACCAGGATGTGGTTCTCTTGCTAGGGTTTCTCGAGGAGTCCCCCAAGGGTTGAGTTATCGCCCCTAAGACTTGCCAAACTTCATCCAATGACACTATGGGTGGGTGGCTCAACATCAGTGTGGTTGTGAATGTGTGGAGCATCTATTTCCCCCTTAGTGTTGGACCGAGGGTAGTTGCTCCATGTGTATACCATGATGACTTATGAGTTATCTTCTTAGGTAGATTCAAAAACACACAAAAAAAACAAGTATATGGTTATCTCTTTTAAGGATTTATGTGTTCCCTAAACTGTTTGATGTGTTTTTGATTCATTGGAAATATAAGCTAACTCTCATCATGTTTCATTCTTGTTGGATGGTATACTTATGTTTTTAAAGGTTTCCACCTATATATTCACATAAGCCAAATATGGTGATGAAATCCATACTCAATGAGGTAGCATAGATACTACCAAACCTCACCCAACACCTCGTGTGTAGTTATACACCCCTCAAGGAGGAGTGCATGCTATTTTTCATGGTTAGGATAGTTCTTGGGTTGGCCTTGGCCACGAACGGGTCCTAATGATACTTTCGCTCATGAGCCAAAACAGTGGTAATGACCTCCACCGTTGGTCTCGATCAACGAGTTGGATGTGAGAGCCAAATTCCACTAATGTTAGAGATAAGTTGTTATGTGTGTGGGGTTCTTTTTAAACTTGCATGTAGAAAAAATGCATCACCAAGAAAGCATGATATTTCCTATATGCCTAAGATAAAAGCCGTTTCATTTCAGAAAGATGCATGTATTCAACTTATATGATCTTCAAAGAATGCATTCTATTCTATGAATGAAGGGCCATTGGTTGGGCCACATGCAAGAAAACTAACACACAGAAGCCTAGCATGCTGGAGACTAGGGTAGACCTTACAAGTAGAGGCCCACTGTTCCTAGTAGAACCTAGAGAAAACTAAGGAAAATCCTAGGAAATATCAAGTGCATTTTCTTTTCCCATTTTATTTTATGTTTTCTTGATTAAACTAAAACTTCACTTGCTATTTATGGAAATAAAAAGTTGTAGATAGAGAAAATAGAAAGATAGAGGATGGTACCAACCTTAATTCCTCACCTAATGATGAATTCCCTAACCTCTATTGCACTTTATTACTGGTCACTGTCGACCAGAGTGGATGTTGTTGACTACTGCTGGCCATTGACTAGAGGAGCAACTAAGAATTTTTGGTTGTTGTAGACCAAAGAGATCAAGGCTTATGGGTCATTGTCGACCAGAGTGGTGAAAACTACACATAGAAAATCCCATGAATATCAATAAATCGACTAAAAAAATAAACCTGGTAGGGTCCCACCATGATCGCCATATATGTGACCTCAAGAAGCATGCACCCTGGATGCCCTCCTTACAAATTGATTTATTATTACTTGCACAAAATGAAAGTACTAAAAGCACATGCAACACGAAGATAATAAACAAATAAAGATGCTTTATTCATTGATATCTCAAGTCCTCAATTACAAGTTCATCCCTCTGAGGGATACCCATCATTTTGATACAAATATTTACACAATAGAGTAGCGGTTGGATATATTCCCCACAAGGAACGATGCACCTACGCAGGCCTCCTGGTCCTGCACATAAAACTGTATGGGGGCTTACAGATGCCCCCTTCTCTAGATCTAGTCCTGGAGGGATATTTGTGCTCCAACTGCTTCAATACGATCTTGTGAACATGTACCTATGCTCATGTAAATAAAAAATCACACTTAATAGGATGGGCCACCTCTCCGGATGAGGCCTTTGTCAATGGATATAATAGATATGATAATATAAGCATAAACAGAGCAATAAATACATGAGAATCTAAGAAATATAAAATAGATACATTAATGAAATCAGATCTGAGCTATGACTAATCAATAAATCAAGCAGTAATGAATCTAAGCTAAAGTAAAGGAAAATAACATCTATGCCCTAAAATATGCCTACGGGCCACTATCCGAGATAGTGGCCATGATATGAAACTCTTCTCCTCGTGAATCAGGGGCTGTAGCACTATCCTCCTTGCTAGAATTGATGTTCAAGGGTCACCAAGCGTGTCTCCTACATTGATTGGCGATTGGGAATGGTGGATCTGAATACTGATGCATGAACATGGCTCAACCGGATGATGCTCCAATGCTTCTCAAAAGGACATAGCTTGGCTCTCCATTTTGATAGGGCTCCATTGCATAAGCTCTAAAAATTGTCTCTCTTTTGCTCTTTGTGGGAGAGTCCATATGTAGACTTCCCTCTCTCAAATCTGGACTTTGGCTTCCTGGAGAAGCTTCAATTCCAAATCTCATGCAACTGACCATCTCGGGTGGGAAGCATCAATCACGAATTGGCATTGAAGGGGTAGTTAGGAGGAACTCAAGGAGTTCCTCACCAAAATCCACCCAAAATCAATGCAAAGGTGTAGTCAGACTGCATGGTCTAGGCCAATTTTCACAACTCGACATGTGCATGGTGCTAGCCGCTATCAGGTCCAGTGGCTAGGTGTGGCCACTATAGTCTTCAGTGGCCAAGTGTGGTGGCCGCTCTACCTGAGAGTGGCCAAGCTTGGATGGGCTAGAACTACCCTATTTGAGTGGTTAGGACCACTACTTGCTCTTGGAGAGATCCAAGAGGATTCATATGGTCTACAAATGTGTCCATATGGGTAGTCTCCTAAACATGACGTGTTTTAGGTGTCTACATGATGACTCCTTGAATGTTGTAAATGGAATGTTTCTCTCCTCCAATGGAATATGTAATGTCCTCCACATGGTAGATGGTTTCTATAATGCTTGACCTTCCTTATCATGCATCTTATTCACCCTAATTTTGGTTCTCTTATTGCTTAGCCTTCAAACACTTGAAACTCCTTTGTGTTATTCAGCTTACCAATATCTATTGAGATTATTTTGGCTGTCACTTCTTCAATGCTCTCCTCCTATGATAGTTTCAATGTTCGATGATTCCTTTGTAACGAAGCTCACTTCATATTTAGTGGCACTCACCTTGCCCTAATTTCATTCTTCTTGGGAATTTTATATTTTCAACACTCACTCTTTGATGCTATCTGTTCGTATGCCATGACCTATGATGCTATTGGTGTTAGTGAGACTATGATCCTTCTCCTCAAGCTAGTGGTACAACCTTGGTGGTGTTGGAAATATGAGCAAGATTTGTTGTCATTGATGTCAAAAGTCAGTTTCAGTAAGCAATGCAAAAGGAAGTACTTCAAGAGTCAGTTTAAGAAATAAGAAGGTGATCTAGATAAGGTCTACAGGAGAAGTTAGAAGGCCCAAGAAAAATAATATTATAATACTTTATTATAATATTAAAGGTCTAAAGGAAAGACCCAAAGTAATTAAATTAATTATAATAATTTCATTATAAATTAATTTGTTATTTAATTTAATTAACCCTATGGTTATTAAATTAATTATAATAATTTTATTATTAATTAAATTATAATATAATTTAATTAACCCTAAATTTAGGGTTGCAAGGCAAAAATAAATGTGCCAACATCATAAATAAAATCCCTCCGTCGATGTCTAAAAACTATGGTGGCATAATGGTATAAATACCATATGCCTTAGTGGCAAGAAACTTACCTTCGTTCGAATTCTAAAAGGCTTGCAATTTATGCAATTTTGTGCAAGGAAGAAGATAAAATATTTTTTGTCTTGTGTGCGCCAGTGAAAGGAATAAAAGTGATAAGTCTCTAAGCATTATATCCATCCGACAGGTTGTCCTGGTGGCAAACGACTATGACTTAGAGCTTTGGAAGTGGGAGGACCCATGATCGAATCTTGACAATAGTTTTATGAGAGTTTTTGTTGGAGTTTTTGTTGGACACCAAAGGAAGCAATGCAAATATTTTGATTAGGTGCCAAAAGGGGAGGTTATAGAGCACATGGCGCTATTTGCTCCCAAGGTGAGCATCTAGCTCACACGGTAGTTGGAGTCATGTCTAGGGCGTTGGTGGATGCACAATGTGGGTTCGATTCCCACCAAGGGCAAAAGGTATTTAAAATTTTCAAATTTAATTTTTATCCTAAGGTTGTTTTGGCATAAGGTTTTAAGGGAGATATAAGGGCTGTGAAAGTTGATTTTTATATTGTGATTTTTGGTGATTAGAATATTGAATGGAGTGATAAGGCATTAGATGGTTTTTAATGTTATTTCAAAATAAAGTTTTATTTTGTTTAATATTTGAAAGGAGTAATAAGGTTAATTGAGTTCTCATGTTGTGAATGCTGAAAATAATTTGTGAGGAAATTATTGATTGAATTCTGAGAAGGTTTTTACTACCTAACCCTTAAAATTATCAAAGATAATAATTGTGATTGAGACAGGTTTTTAAGGGCACTTCTTCATCAAAAAAAAAGGTATGGACATATCTTCTTTGTGAGTGATTTTTGGATGTTGTGAATGCTAAGTTGGAGTGAAAAGTCTTGTTTGATAAGCATTGTTGGGTTTGATTGTTAAAGGTTTTTCTGAGTGAAAGTTGATGACAAAAACCTTGTTTAATAAGCATTGTTGGAAATATTGAAGTAAATATTTCATATGCTTAAACTAGGGTTTGTGAAAGAACATGAGTATCATTGTTATGTGAAATTGTGAACTATCTTGAACTAGGGTTTGTGAAAGAACATGAGTATCATTGTTATGTGAGATTGGTTGATAAGCATTGTTGGAAATAATTGAGTGAGTGTTCATATGCTTAGACTAGGGTTTGTAAGAAAGGAGTATTTCATTGAGTGATTGATTAAGTAGATTTGTGTGAGCCTAGTCAAGTGGAAGTGTTGAAGTGATAGTTCAAGTTCTATGAAATAAATTGTTCTATATTCTAATTTGATTTGAGAAAAATATTGAAAGTGATTGAGCATTGTTGTGAGTGTGAAGCATATTGAGTCTCTAACAATTATCTATGTGTTTCTTTGAGATTGAACAAGATTATGTATGAATCTTGTTTGTGTGATTGAAAAGGATTCTGTGTAAAGTTTGAGTTGAGTTGAGTAAGCTTTTATGGAAGATTACAATGCAAATTTGAGATAAGTCTTTGAGAAGACTTGTAAGCAAATTTGATTGATTGATTTATTAAAACCTTGGGTTAATGTTTGGGGCAGATTAAGCAGAGTTTATTTGTGATTGAGTCAAGCTTTGTGTTAAATATTGAGGAACATAGATTGAGGATAGATTTGTACTAGATCGAAGGACCGTGTTTAGTGCATATTTGAGAATAGAGATTGAGGACAAATTTGTGCTAGACCTAAGGATTGTGTTTAGTGCATATTTGAGGATAGAGATTGAGAAAATTTGTGCTAGACCGAAGGACTATGTTTAGTACAGATTTGAGGATAGAGATTGAGTAGATTTGTGCTAGACCGAAGGACTATGTTTAGTGCAGATTTGAGGATAGAGATTGAGCAGATTTGTGCTAGACCAAAGGACTATGTTTAGTGCAAATTTGAGGATAGAGATTGAGAATATTTGTGCTAGACCGAAGGACTGTATTTAGTATAGATTTGAAGATAGAGATTGAGCATATTTGTGCTAGACCGAAGGATTGTGTTTAGTATAGATTTGTGATAGAGCTGAGAGTAAGCTTTGGAGGTGGCAAAGTATAAAGAACAAAAGTCTTTAGTGGATAAATGTCCATTATCCAGGATAGTGAAGATAGATCTTCTATGTGAAGGCAAGAGTCTTTAGTGGATAGAGATCCATAAGCCAGAGTAGTGGAGGCAACAGTTCTTCTAGAATATCACCAACCAGAGCTAAGGAGAAAGAGTTCTCCTATGGATAGATATCCACAAAATTTATTAGGGGATTGGTGTCTCCTTTGGATAGAGGTCCATAAAAATTGTAATAGGGAAATTATTCCCAAGAGATTTGTTGAGAAAATTTTAGTGAAATATTTTCTCTGTGGAGTAGCCCACATTGGGTGAACCACCTTAAATTGGTATCTCTATTGTGTGTGGTGATTTGTGCATTGATTTGATTACTGTTGTTGATATTGCTATTGATACATTGCATAATATTGATTTGTAAAAAAAAGTAAAAAGTGATCTTATACTGTTCACCCCCCTCTCAGTATAAGTTTGTGTTATTCAGGTGGCTCAAACTTGTAATCTGATGATGGTTTCCAATGCTCTATGTTGGCTAAATAATGACTGTTTATCAACACTCTACATTGCCTTCCTTGGTGGAAATGGCTATCTCATTCAATATGATGGCATTACATATGGTAGTTCTTCTACATATTAGATAACTTGCCTTCACAAAAAACTTTTCAATACTTAGCACACCTCTTGGTGTGTTGATATACTAGAAATCTGCCCTTCCTTTGTTCACTATCGAGTCTCTTTATTTTGCTCAATAGGACTTAGAAAAAATTGCACTTAAATTATAAACATAACATATGCTTCTTCTACTTATCACTCCCTTTTTGAGCAAGTTTTAACTTCTACCTTTGTTGTTTTGTTTTGCATATTTCAAGATAATAAATCAGTCTCCTTCCTTGGCTTGGAGATAATTGAATAAAACTAGCTTTTGCTCCTTAAATAAATCTACTATGGTGCTTTCAAAAAACCTTAAAATGAACTAGTTTTAATACTTTAAAAATAAACTTTCATAGCATCACTTTTACACACCTTTTGGCCTCCTTTTGTAGCTAGTCTTTTTGGTGATTTGGTTCACCTAGTTGCTGCCCCGATTTTGTGAAATTTGTAGCTTCAATTACTTTTGTTTTTCTACCCTAAACTTTTCAATCTTGCAACTCTCCTTTCTACTCAAATTCTGCCTTAAATTTATCAATTTTGTAGATCTAATTGCTGCCCAAATTTTCTGCTTTTTAGCCTTTAATTTCTATCCAAAAATCTGATTTATGTGACTCCAATTCTCCTTTAATTTTGCTCTCTCGAGTTCTGAAATTTGCAGCTATTAGTGATGCTAAAAATTCTGCCCTCTTTCTTTCCTAAACTTTGTAATTTTCAGCTTTTAATGCAGCCAATTCCTCCTTTATTTTTATGTCCTTAACTCTATCAAATTTGCTAGAAAACTCCTCCAATTTGCTGCTCAATATCCCTTTCCAAAAAACTTTTGGTTGTTGTCCAGAAAATGCGCTTAGTTCTTCCTTGAGATTATATGATTCACAACTTTATTTTTTTTTCTTTAAGCGAAAAACCCCCTACGGGGCCGCCTTGGTCTAAGAGACCACGAACAGGGGGTTCTACCCCGTCAAAGTCACCCGAGGGTCACACCCAACCCTGCCCGCACCGACATTATCAATTGGATTTTGGGTACCCAATTTAGATTTTTGGTAGGGTGGAGATTTTAACCTAGGACCTCCCTTGGAGGATTGCCCTCTCCTCTCCAACTCACCTACAACAACTGGGTGATTCACAACTTTATTTTCTCCTTCTAATGCTGCCCAATTTTCATGATTTGCTACCTTATTTTGCTACCAACTCCTTCAATTTTCTATTCAAGGGAACTTCAAAATATGCCCAAATCTTCTCTAAATTGCAGCTCTATATCACCTTGATTTTTTCCTCCTATGACTCTTCAAATTTTGTTGTAAAAACAACAATCTTCTCCTTTGTAAATCAACCTTCAAATCCTTTGTGGATGTTCTCAAAAATCTCAAATCTGGTGGACTCTTCTAGATTATTTTCCTTCAATATTGTCTATTTTGACTTCAAATTAGGTCTATTTACTCGCCTTCTCCTTAAGAATCTGAATGTCTTGATATCTTCAAGAATCCTCTCCAAAATTTGGCAAAATTCTTACCAAATCCTTCTTCTTTTTGGGCTTGTTGTCATATGGCGATAATTATCTCAAATTCCTCTTCTCATAATTTGTTCTTTCTTGCAATATTCTCCAATTAGCTTTCTTCAAATTTTCTCCAATGGCCTCTTCTTCAATTTATTCAATAGGGATTCTAGCCTTCTTCTTCTTTCTCCTTCCAAATTTTCTTGAGACCTATTTTTTTGGGTCTTCAAATTTTGTAGCTTCTCAAATATTTAATAGGACTTTTCTTAGTCTTCTACTATCTTCAATATTTAGTCTTCTTTCTTCCAAATCTATAAGTTCTTCAATGGGACATCTTTCTTGGGTCTTCTCCTTCTCAATATTGCTTTCTTCTTTCTTCAATCTGGAGTCTTCAATATTCTAACTTCTATGAGGACCTCCTTCTTGGTTCTTCTAAATATTCAATCTTCTATGGATATCTACTTCTTGAGTCTCCTCAATATTCTCTCTTCAATCTACAAATTTTGCAATGAGACCTTTTCCCTTAGGCCTCCAAATTATTCAATCTTTGACTTGTTGTTGCAAGTATTGGATTAATTCTAAAGATATTCTTAGTAGCTATTTTAGGAAGCTTCTCAAATTTTCTTTTAATCAACTATTCTCTACAAAAAAATATTAGAATATGATAATGCAAATTCTTCAAATCTAAAGTAATGAAATTCACTAGTTGATTTGTCAAACTAGTGGAATCAATGCTAAGTTCTAGTATTCACAATTATTTTTGCAACTCTGTGGAAAGACTAGCCAAAAAGCAATTTGGGAAACTCTAAAAATAATATTTCCTATCTCCTCTCAATATCTCTTGTGGATATCCCCATCTCCTATCAATCTACCTTGTGGCTTTAATACCACTGTTATCTTTTGAAGTTTTATATTTAATGAAATAACTACCACAAGGTGTAAAATGAGCATGCAATATTAAATATATGAAAAAGATAATATACTAAGCATGTAAATATCATGAGAAAATTTTGCAACTACTCAAAAATATGCCATTAATGAAAGCTCATGAAAATAGTATATTGCTCTAAAATGGAGGTCTCAAACACTCCATACATGCTCTACATTGTATCTACTACTACTCTACCTTGTGCTCACCAAAAACCCTTATCTCTCATTCTATAAAGACCTATATATAATGAGATATGTCTCTTGGTATTTCACCTACCTATGACTCTTCATATTCCTATTCTATAACTCATGTACACATGGACAACATTCATATTTACATCATTGCACATTCTAATAATACTTGTGCATTTATTACATTACATAAAGTAAATAATCAAATACCAATCTAAGATAAACTCCTAATATAAACATGTACCCATGGTTATACATTAGCATATACAAAATAATTTAATATATTCCAAATTTGATGCTTAATATAGAAAGTCTTCTATTTCCTAATGTGAGAGCATGAGTTTCTTCAACATAACCACTTTTTAATTGCTATAATAGTACAAGCAAAAGTTATGGCTAGAAGGATATCCTCAATTATTTGAAACTCTAAGGAAGTATACCAAATAATTTTCTCTAATTAGCCATTGGAAGATGATCATTATTAGTATTTGTTATATCAATCATTGAGAGGGCTCAAGTACATACATTCAATGAATATTCTTCCTCAAGATTTGAATCCAATAATTTGCTTCATAATGCAAACTATGACCTAAAAATATATTACTTTGGGCTTGATTAAATGCCATAAAAGATATATTTTATGATATATTATGTTGTGACTTGGTGCTTTTGAGAACCAAAACTACTATAAAATTATTTGAAATATACATCTACAATTGGAATTTGGTCATTTAGTTGCATATTTATGAAAATTGCAAATCAAGAACCGTTGTTTCCTGGAAGATATGATGTTCAACAATTTTGGATTATCATTGAATTAATTGGTTCCCCAGATGATTTTGATCTTGGTTTTTTCATGAAGTAGAGTGTAAAAATGGTGATTTTTAGTGTAGCCCAAAAGGAGACCACTCTGTTATGATGGAAAAAATCTAGGCACATCTAGGATTAGGAAGAAGGTTAAAGTATTATTGCAATAAAATTACTTGCATAATTCAATTCAATCAATTTTTAATTCAGTATTATCTTAGAAAGTAAAAGGTGCCACTATTGTGGTGTATGGGGATGAGCGCTACGTCTCTAAAGAGGTTATTTAAATAATAATAAAAATGAAAATTAAATATGGAGTAATTCATGTTTGCGTAGGCCAAAATGGATTTATTTCTACACCTATAGTGTAGTAGTCATACATAATAGAGTTAGGGAAGATGGAGAAAAAAATGGGAGCTTTTATAATAATAACTAGTCATAATATAAGGAAGACCTATGTCCCTAATGGTGTAAAGTTTAAGGATGACTTCAACATGATTCTCAAGGAGGGTCCTATATAGAGTGAAGAGCCTCCAATAAGGGCCAAAAAATTAAGAGGCTTGTATATTTGGAAAAGAATCAAATCCAAGCTAAAAAATAGGAAGGTAAAAATAATGATAATGATAATAGTAATGATGATTTTGTTGTACTTCATGACTGCCTTTTAGAAAATGAGTTATTTTTTTGAGAGTGTGATATGATAAAAATATTGGCTTTTTAAGCCTTTATACTACCACAAAATCTCATAGGTTAAAAATATCACACAAGTCCCCAAATATAAAATAGCCACAATAAAGGTCAATGTAATAATATAATGAGTAGAATAATATGAGAAAATTAATATGTATATCAAGGCTTATAATAAATAAAATAACATTTATTTATACTAAAATATGAATGTAAATAGCCTGAATAATTTATGTATTATGCATGAAGAACAAATTACAATAAGAATTGCTCAAAATGTATACAAGCTCTACTGCTCCTTTTTCTGTTACAACACTAAACACTTGATACTTGATTGAATATATTTGATTTTATTAATTGATTTCTATGGAGATTTATCTCCATAATATAGCAATAGTAATGTGAATATTCAAATACTTGACTATTTCTCTTCATATGCCAAGTCTCATGACTCTTGGCTTATCAACTTACCACTTGCATACTTGATGAAAACTTGACACTATAACATTTGCACACCTCTACATGACTCTTGGAATCCTACATGCACTCCTAATATAATACACTTGTGCACATATTTACATTACATATTTTCACTCTTACATACAAGACACTTATACACATTTACTCAACCTACACTTGCCCTCTAATTTACATAACACTTGTGCATTTCTTGTACATTACACTTTTGCATGACACTTGTGCATTTCCTGCATATTCATACTTACATAAAATGGGAAATATAACTCACACTATAAACTATAGACTATAACCTAATATACTATTTACAAATGTACCATGAAGGTACCATGGGGGTATATTAGCATGTACCAAATAATGTAATATACCTCAACACTCCCCTATATTACATTATTTGGTTATTGAAGACTTTAGTCTTCAATCTTGGTCTTCATATTTGTCTTTAATATTCAAGTGATCTTGCATTGTTCATGAGCCTCTGCTTCATCATCTTGAACCTTGGGTTCATCCAATGCTTATGTTTGTAGGAAAATTTTGGACTATGTTGGATCCAATTCCCTATATCCTATATTTCTAAACACTTAGGCAATTTATCATCAAATTCATCTTGAGATAGACATTCAATAATTTCTTGAGAAAAACTAATTGAATCTAAGGCATATATTCTATTTTTGATTGAACCTGTAGTTTTTCTGTTTTGATTCTTAATGATGCATATGCTATGTTCATTTATATATTGAATTCAATTGATCTTCTTTTTTCAACCAATTGAGTAGCTAAAATAATATTGGTTGATAATCTAGGAATAGATCAAACATTATCTAGCACATAATATAAAAAAGGTATGCTAGGTATTCTTCTGCTTGTTGCTTGAACTAGATATCTCCTTTCACTTGAAATTTTTAGAGAGATATTATCCTTGACTTCTAAAGATTCAAACCAATGTAAGTTTCTAGTCATATGATGACTAGCTCTTGAGTCTATATACCAAACATCCTTTTCCATTTGAACCTTTTGATTAGACTCAAGTGATATTATCTTACATATTTGATAAGATTTTTGAAGAACTATTTTGTGATCTTGCCCATTGTATTAAAAAACTTACCTTTGATAATAGTTTTGTTTTTTAACTTTTCATTTCATAAAGTGTGGTTTCTCATTTTGATAATGTCTCCTATGTTGAAAAGTTCCTCTTTTCCATTTATCCATCTTGTGTATTTAAATTTAAATCTCCTAGGTTCAAATAATTCAAATATGAATTTTGTTAATTTGATTCCTATGGAGTAGTAAACCTTATAAATCCCTAGTTTAGAAACTTAAATATAAATTTTACAAATTTTATTTTCTAATCCTTTGATGTTGAAACCTTTTAACTCCAAAATTATAAATTTATAAAATTTCAAAAATATTCTAATATATATATTTATTTTTATTTTTCTCAAAAAAAATATTCTACCTTTTTAATACTTCAAATATAAAAATCTTGAATAATAAAAAATGTAACAAAGTAGACATCCTTATTACTCCATATCTCTATAATAAAAAACTTAAATTCCAAAAAAAACCTTATAGCTCCTAAATTATAATTATAGTCTACTTATAAATCAATTAAATTATATTCTTTTAGACTATATAAATACCTTATAACTCCACAAAACCTTAATAAAAAATAAATTGAAATTTAACCTTATATTCTACCTTGGATAAATTAATCTCTGAATTGTGCTTCATAATTTTCTTCAAACTACTTGCTCGCTAATGTTATCCAATTTTCTTACTTACTAGCATTCTCCAATTTGCTTGCTTATTGGAGCTCTTTGAATCGCTTTCCCACTAGCATTCTTTGATTCTCTTTTTGTTGACATGCTTTAGAATACGTACCTTTTACACCTTTAAAATTAGTATGGGAGTACCTTGTACCAAATGATGAATATCATTCATGTGGAACTTTACATGCATGTTATTCTCTTTAGCTCTAACGCTCAATGCATTACAATTTTATGCTACAAGCATTGAGGCATTTGACTACACAATGTTGATCCTTCAATGCTTGGATGCTTTGTTATCCTCCAATGTTTGGATGTTTTGTTATAATTCAACACTTGGATGCTTTTTTATTATCCAATGCTTGAATGTTTCATTATCCTCCAATTATTATATGCTTCACTACTCTCCACTATTTGGATGTTTCATCTTTGCCCAACACTGGATTTTTCATCTTCCTACAATGTAGAATGTTGGTGCATTGTTTTGTCTATCCTTCAATGCTAGAAGCTTTGCTTCTTTCTTTGCTTTAATGCTAGAATATTTGCTTTTATTCTATGGAAGTATTGCTTTCTCTGGTTCATTGTATAACTCTTAATATCTTTGTATTTATTATAACCTCACTTGTGAATTTTCTGCACATTACACTTGTGCATTTTCTGCACACTCACATTTAAATAAAAGGTGAAATATAACTCACACTCTAAAATATAGACTATACCCTAATATATTATTTACAAATGTACCATGAAGGTACCATGGGGGTACATTAACATGTACCAAAGAATATAATATACCTCAACAAAAATATTGTCTATGGGAAAGGTAGAAGAAAGCATTAGAATTGGTTTAGTAAATATGAAGAAATGCTTGCTAAAGTTGATTATGAGATGAGTATCCATGCTACAATTATAGACTTGTAGAATAATGATGCTTAGATAAAATTAAAAAAAGCTATATTTATGAAAAAAAAAGTAATCAAGGAGACATGAACATCCCATGCTACCATAATCTGAATGAATCCAATGTGATACTATCCAAGTGATATGAAACCATATGTTGAGAACACAAAATGGAAGAATGTGAAGTGTAGAATATTTTATCATCAAAATGATTATTCATTTATCCTAGACAAATTGTGGATATGATTATTATAGTCTATAATAACAAGCTCTATCCTTTTTTTGATGCAAGTAAAAAGGGGAAGAAGAAAATAAAGTTTTGAAGAATCAAAATATTCTAAAGAAAATTCTCTAAAGGAAGAATATTCCCTCTATATTTTTGCCTAACGAGATAGTAATTCTCTTGCAATTTGAGGAATTTTTAAAATCATGAGTATAGACTTATATATACTTAAAATAAATTAATTTTCAAATATAATATAGTTGTAACAACCCATAAACTTGACCCAAGGGAGAGAGCTATTTTTTTTTTTACAAGGATTAACTAACAAAGAAGTCCCAATATTTTTGTCAGTATAAAGGCATAGCCACTTTTGAGTTCATTATCACTATAGATAATAATAAAGTGTATATGAGTGGCTAACTTCTTGTAATCACCTAGGGTTCACTTTGCTAAACTCACCATTACAAAATATTCCATTAGTGATCCCTCCACTTTTCCTATAAAATCACTTTTATATGACAACTTGACTACAACATAGGGATTATCCTTTAAGGTCCATAATACTTAAAGGGAATGCCTATTCCCTAACCCTACATAATTCCATCTATGTAGGATTAATCTGGCATGATGCCTTAGTGATTAGTTAGCTTCACCTCATCGTGAGCTAACTAAGACCATTACCACTCACTTGGTAATGATCATGGTCACTCTTACCTCACCGTAAGGTACCACAACTAGAATGCCTTGTTAATGATATGGTGGATTGTACCATACCAATACACCATTAAAATTACTAATCCTCATCACCAGGGATATGTCCAAGCCTCACCATTAGGTCTACGCAAGCCTCACTACTTAGGGTGTAATATTTACAAATACCTAGTTATTGCCTCACTGTAACTCAACTAGGATTGGGTACATATTGAATCAAGGGATTACTAATATGGCTCTAAAATCATGCCCAAAATAACCCCCTTCCAACCCAAGGGTCCCATTAACATTTATAACCATATTTTCAAAGGAAATATAGTGTTATATTAAAACATAATTAAATTCAATATAACACATTGCTAAAGGCTAGGAATTTAAAACACTTCTTCAATCATAACACTAGAATTTAGCATTTTATTTATTTACAATAAAAGGACTAAATTAAAATTTGAAGAAATCATCACCATAATCCATCAATTAGATTTTATCATTCCCATCAATAACACATACTTTCCATTTTACAAATAACTATCTATTTCCAAGAACTTAACATAAAAGAATAACATTATTTAATATTTAATTCCTTCAAGAAATCTCAAAATAATATAACAAGAATATTTACATGACATATTTTCCTTCATCATAATATTTACATAGCATAATTTCCATACAAGATACTTTCCAAGTATTTCTCATCTTCAATTATAATATTACATTTCAACATAAATGGTCCCTAGTTTCATCTTCTTTTTCAAGGTCTTCCTCTTGATAGATATTTTTACATGAACTTTGAATAATATTTTAGGGATCAGGAAAACTCTTGAATGCATATTCAATCTTAACATGCACTATTCAAGAACAATTTACAAGAAAAATGTAAGATTTTTGTCTCGATAGAATGTATATGCAAGCCTAACATGCATCATACAAATAAATCATTCAACAATAACACAAGATATTAGTTCCATGATAAAATGTATATGTAAGCCTAACATGCATAATACAAATATAATCATTCAATAACAATGCAAGATCTTAATTTTATAATATATATATATATATGCAAGCCTAACATGCATCACATAAACATAATCATTCAATAACAATGTCAAATATTAGTTCCATAATAGACTTCAAAGCATTCTTTTGATGTATGGGTTCACTCTTCTAACCCATTATGATGTGATGCCTTAGTGATTAGTTAGTTTCATTCCCCCCATGAACTAACTAAGACCATTACCACTCACCTAGTAAAGATCATGGTCACTCTTACCTCCCCGCAAGGTGCCACCACTATACTTACTTATGAATGATCCAATGGATTGTCCCATACCAATACACCATTAAGATTCCTAAGCCTCACCACTAAGAATACATCCAAGCCTCATCGCTTAGGACTACCCAAGCCTCATCACTTTGGGCCACCCAAGCCTCACCACTTAGGGTGTATCATTCACAATTACCTAGTAGGATTATTATGGTGTAATTCTTATTAGTCATAATGAGAGAAGCCCATACTTCTCTCACTCATTTATGGATCTATTACTACATAATACATATCAAAATATTACAAGAACATTAGGAGAATCCTATACTTCTCTCACTTATTTATGGATCTATTGCTACACAAGCCACATCCAAATCATGTAAGAACATTGAGAGAATCCCATACTTCTCTCACTCATTTATGGATCTATTTCTACACAAGCCACATCCAAATAATGCAAGAACATAGAGAGAATTCAAGACTTCTCTCAATTATGAATTCCTTAGGTACTTAAGCCTCATCCATCTCCTTTCATAAAATTTAGAATATATTCCATACATTGCTTAAATATAAATATTGTAGACATGAAAAATTGACCCATAAAAATGAATCATTTTCCCTTAAAATCTCTAAGAAGTTCATAAAATTTGCTAAGTACAAATTTTTACTTCTTTCATTTCCTTTTATTTGCTTTTTCTCCTAGTCTTGTTGAATTCATGACCATCCCAAGACGGGGCACAAAATCAACAATTTTAGATTTTTCTCTCCAAAAACCTAAGTTTTTGGCCAACGTTTGTGGCATCGATTCTTGGCCAAGCTTGTTTATCATTTTTCTATAATTCTACCCCTACAAAACTCCTATAAATAGGAGGATTTGACTCCCATTTTTAGTATAGATCTTAGATTGATCTTATATTCTTGGTGCTATCAATATTTGAATGCTCTTGGAATACATTTATATGCTTTGATATATTGTGTGCTTCTTGTGATTTGTTACTCTGGATTAGAAGTGTAAAATCCTTGATGATAGATTATGCCCATAATTTATCTTCTAGAGGAGGAGAGGTCTTCCATATTGGTTATTGTATTTGCTCTTGCTTCCTCCACATGCTTATCAAGTTTTTATGTGTCTTATTTAGTTATTTTCATTGTTAATTCTTAGTAATTCATCGCATTTTGTATTTATATATTTCTCTAAGTTCTCTTTCATGAATTCATTCCCCTCTCTTATGAGGTGTGAATTAGGTTTTCTCCTTTGTTTCCAAATTCATACCCATTAATTATGGGGTATGAATTTGGTCGCAAATTTCTTGGGGATAAATTTCTATTCCCAAACCCTTGGTTCTCATTTGCATACTTGTTTTTCATTGCACCCATTTTGTTTGCAATCTACTTTCACTATTTCATTCTTGTAATGACCCAAAAACACACAAACAAAAAAATACAAAAATAGAAAAAGTTTTTTTTTTACTAAGGAGAGAGGTGCATGAACCCTTCATGAACCCCTAACCCACTAGAATATCCTAAAGTTTCAATATCCTAAGTTTCCCTAGAAGTTACATCTCATGAAGTACCCTAACACAAATCCATCTATGTAGGTGTATAATGTGTTACTGCGGATAAGTCCATCTGTTTCATCATCCTTGATGAGCTAGACCTATCACCCTTAGTCCATCGAAGGTGTACACACATATCCATACCATACACAAATCCTTATATGTAGGTATGCTATGAATACGACAAGTTAAGCTATCTATCTCATATCCACGATGAGCTATCTTAACTCAGATGTAATCTCTTCCCACTTAGTCCTCTATCTCCCTAAGGGGTCTCAATTCTCTTAGGTCACCTACATTCACCCTAAGGGGTTCTCAATTCCCTTAGGTTACCTCTGAGTTCACCCTAGAACTCTACACTAGATTCCCTATCATCAAGCAATCAAACAATAATACGTCTAGATGCTACCACATCAGAAAACAATCAAACAATAATAGAGAAAATGAAGCAAGCTTAACTCTAAAATAGAATCTTCTACATGACATAATCAAATACAAAAATATAGTAAAATTACTTTCATTAACCCAATAACAATTACCTCATCATCACTTGCATAATAAGCCTTTCCTACTCAAAGGTATCACATTAATTGCATTGGGGATATCTCCCCACAATTCTAATCTATGGAACATAAGTAATTCAACGTAAGATGCAAATACCTATTCTTTGTTTCCATTCAATTCCTTGCTTCTCCTTGCTTCCCTTTGGTTATTTGAGGGTAGTAGGGGATCATGATACTCATGGTTCAGGATAGGCATTCCTTTAAATGCATCTATTCATCTACTTTGTCAAATTGCAACTATATAATATTCCATTAAGTATCTAACCATCTAACGCATAATGGACATCATAAAAGAAAGCTTACTTTTATTTTCACCTCCCCAAATCCCCTTGGAGAGTCATCCAAACATGCTATCACTTAGATTAAGATTTAACTTAATTTAATTTCATTCATGTACTAAAGCATTAGCTTAGTACCATACCCTTAACCTTTAGAACAATCATTCCTTCATTCCCTAAACCAAAGCCCCATAACTTCAATTTAAATAATAAATCCACATTTCATTTTATTTAAAAACTCCTAAGATAATCAACATTAATCCAAGGGTTCTCTTTAAATTAAAACCTTCCATATATTTCCCTAAGATCAAAGGTTCCTTTTAATCAAAACCTAACATTTACATATCCCATATAAATCAAAGGTTCTTCTATTAAAACTCTAATATATACCTCATATAAATCAAAGGTTCTTTTAATTAAAACCCAATATATGTCTCACATAATTCAAAGGTCCATTTAATTAAAACCCAATATGTGTCTCATATAAATCAAAGGTTCCTTTAATTAAAACCCAATATGTGTCTCATATAAATCAAAGGTTCTTTTAATTAAAACCCAATATGTGTCTCATATAAATCAAAGGTTCTTTTAATTAAAACCCAATATGTGTCTCATATAAATCAAAGGTTATTTTAATTAAAACCTAATATGTTTCACATAAATCAAAGGTCCATTTAATTAAAACCTAATATATGTTTCACCTATAAATCAAAGGTCCATTTAATTAAAACCTAATATATGTTTCACATATAAATCAAAGGTCCATTTAATTAAAACCTACTATATGTTTCACATATAAATCAAAGGTTCTTTTAATTAAAACCTAATATATGTTTCACATATAAATCAAAGGTCCATTTAATTAAAACCTACTATATGTTTCACATATAAATCAAAGGTCCATTTAATTAAAATAGAATATATGTTTCACATATAAATCAAAGGTCCATTTAATTTAAACCTACTATATGTTTCACATATAAATCAAAGGTCCATTTAATTAAAATCTAATATATGTTTTACCTATAAATCAAAGGTCCATTTAATTAAAACCTAATATATGTTTCACATATAAATCAAAGGTCCATTTAATTAAATCCCAATGTATGTCACATATAAATCAAAGGCTCTTTTTAAATTAAAACCATAATTTAAAGGCTCCTTTATGTATTGCAAAATCTACAGTCAGTGCTAACACCATTCAAGGTATGCTAAGCATCCATGGCAAACCCAGTGTCCACTAGATCTAGGGACGTTCTGTCGATGTTGACCGGTTTCTCAACCTGCACTCCCTAAAACCTAGGGGGGTTTCCTTTGCCGAACACTACGCTCCACTTGTAGAACGTTGTTCCAAAAGCAAACAGAGCACTTGACATCACTTTCAATAGCACTAGACAAGCATGATGCTCTCTCATGGTGCTAGGGGGTTTCCAACTCAAACATAGCACAGAGCGCTTCCAAGGCGGAGTGATATCTAATTAACAACACCTATCTCCCACACAATGTGGTTTCTAACTTAGGTATAGCGCAAAATGCTTCCAAGGCAGAGTGGTCTCTAATTAACAACACCTCTCTCCCATGCAAGGTGGTTTCCAACTTAGGCACAACACACAATGCTTCCAAGGCAGAGTGGTCTCTAACTTACACACAATGCACAACGCTTCCAAGCATGGTTTCAAACTTACATAGTGCACAATGCATATTTTCAAGTTTACAAATGAGCTCTAATGAGCCAATCATTATTTTCTTTAAACTTCATTAATTAATTTAAAAGCATCTAAATTTAGCATATGACTTAATTTATTTTCTTTCACAAGGAGGGTGCTTTGTTTTCATTTTCAATATGACAATTAACCTTATGCATCTATAATCATCTTGCAGTGGTTCCTATATAGGAACTAAATCATCAAACTACTCAAGCTATGATGCAGTAGAAGCAAACACATTTATACAATTAACCAAAGAGGGAGTCTTTCCATCAATCCAATCACCCATATTAGCCAGAGATTTTACGATAGCTTCTAGGCTATCAACTAAAGCTCAAGGTGATCAACTATCGATGATTATCCCTTTCGTTAATGCATGCCTATATGAAGGTATCTATCCATGTTACCTCCAAGTACCTTAATCATCATTTCCCCTAATATTTGGTACCCTCATTTATGGTGGGTAACTCTGCTTGTTCCACCTATGAGTGTACTTGATCCTACACACTTGGCAATATGTTAGTGATAACATGCCCTTATAAATCAAATAAAAATCACATAGTTGGTTCAATTTTTCAAACTAAGGATCACCACATATTAGGTTAATACATTATCTTCTTGTGTCATCAAGTCAGCTAGGGAGGGTCATGAAAATCCTATTATATTTTGTTTTTATTGTACCCAAATGTCAACAATCATTTTCATTTTTGAATGGTCAGCTAAAATGACCAAGAGGCTTGATCGTTGCACCTCCAAGATTAGTCACATAGTGGCCTAAGAAAACCCACAAACACTGATAAAATTTTCCAAGGTTTTGAAGTTGTTTTGTAGGTCTGATTGAATTCATAGTCGTTGATTTACGAGATGCAAATTTGGCTAGGATAAACCACCACCTCAAGTAAGTGCTCCAATAGATGTGTTAGGTTGTTTATTGTGTGCTTGTGTCTATTTTTGTTCATTTCCAAATTTAGATAATGATAAAAGAAGATATTTTGATTTCATTTCTAGGCATTGAAAGAGAAAAAGCATATAGTTTGCATCTAGGCTAATATTTTTTGTGCATTCTCTTGGTATCTTGCTTGAAAATAATAAAAGATTTACTTTCTTGTAAAATTAGGGATAGTCCTCATTCAACCAAAGAATCATTCTAGGAATAGCTCCTTGTTTGCTTGCATCATTGTTTGCCCTACATTGTTCTTTAATTATTTATAGTTTAAATATTAGTAAGACCAAACATAGGTGCTTGTTCAAATAGATACATCAAAAATTCCATCCTAGAATTGGAGTGACTTCTTAAACCATTCTTGGTTAAACCTTCAATACCTTGAGCCCTTAAGTGTAGAGGAAACACAACTCTGCAATCACCTCGTCTCTCAACGAATCCATCGAGAATCGTACACATGGATGATTTTCCTCCCTCTAAATATTTGGTGAACCAGATGTGAAGCACATCCTTAATGGACATATAGATAAAATTTTATTTTTGTTCCTTTTATTTTGATTTTAAACTATAAGCAAGATCATTTAAATTTGATTCCATAGATTAGAAAAATTAAACAAAAAACTTAATCAATTATTTTGTGTCCTTTGTGTGTTGTATTAGCTTTCTCCCTTCCTCTTTATCTTAAAATCCTATGGCTCCAAACCTTAGGAATAAGATAAATATGATAGATCTAGAAGAGAATACCCTATACTATGAGGATGTGTAACAATCCAAAACTACCAACCCGAGAGATATTTTTTTTAAAACCTAACACAAGCAAGGTTCTCAAAAGTTCCCAATACTTTTATTTTAGCATTCTCAAGGCTTCACCACATTTGAGTTCTATATCACTATAGATGACACTCAATGGACATGAGTGGCTAACGTATCATAGTTTTTGGAATTCACCTTACTAAACATCATCATTTAGAAGGATACCAAAGTGGTCCTCCAAATTTTGCTCTACCCTACATGGTACAAGACAATGCGATCATAACATTGGGATTTTTTTTAAGGCCCATAATACTTAAAAATGAACACCTATTCCCTAAACTTAACCTATGCCCAACTAGGTAGGTTAATCAGGTGTAAAGCCTTGGTGCTTAGTTACCACACCTCCATGGGCTAACTAAGGTCATTACCACTCAATTGATAATGAACATGATTACTAAAACTTACATGTTCAAGGAATCACCACTGTTGTCTTTTGAATGGTCTCACAACTTCTAGTTGAAATACATCCAACCCTTCACATTCAAGGTGCATTAATTCATAAGAAAACCTGGCTATTGTATTCACACAAATCCTTCTAGATTCATGAGTTCTTAGCTATTACATTCTCACAACTCCTACGACTCATATCCACTTGGTTATTGCATATGCACAACTCCTCCCAAGATTGGAATTTTTGTTGACTTGGGTCCCACAAAATATTTCTATAACCAACCCAAGATAACCTTATCCCTCTAGAATTAACTTTATTACACTTGGAATAACATACTTCTAAAAATAAAGTATCATTCATCACATAATCTCATAAGCATTTTAATCAAATAAAAACCATCCAAAGGCTTATATCAGCTAAACAAGGAAGCATCTTAATTAAGTAAAAGCCATGATTTGCTTAACTCAAATGCTTAACATAAAGCTATCTAAAGACACATTTCATTAATTTAGATGCCATAACTTAAATAAACCAAGTGCCTATGATAAATCCATGTAAAATATTGCAATAAATATCTTAATAAATTGATATAGAGCAATACTATCTATCCTTCTAAAATATTGCAAGATCATCTTATTGAGAAAAACCCAAAGTAACCTTAAAAAATTAAAAGCAATATTTAGTTTTTACAAATATCAAGCTCACAAAAATAATCTAACGAAATAATATTTTATATAGCTTCCATTTCCATAACAATTTTACATTCAAAGGTACCATGAAGCCATCCACAACAATATCCAAGCCATCTATATTCCATAATCTTCTCTACAAAGGGAAAACCCACCCACAAAACTTGAGGAAAACCTAAGGATTAGGATATCTCTAAATGCAATCTATTCTAATCATGCCATCAATGCTATGCAAGTAACCATACATGAAAACATAATAAAAAAACCAACAAAGAGAGAATCCCATACATATTTCCTTATAATGGTCCCTTTACCCACACAGGTCTCAGAAACCATTATAATAGTTTCTCTTTCAAAACCAAACACAAATAAACCAACTTAAAAGAGAATCCTATGCTTCTCTTTATAATGATTTTATTAACCTACACAAGTCTCGGGAACCATTATAATAGTTTTTTTTCCTTAAATCAAAAGATCCAAACTATCATTCTTAAAAGAACTACCATCACCATAGAAGAGTATTATAACAACAAAATCTAAAGCATAGAAACTAAAAGAGTTATTTTTCTAAACTTCAACTTCTATTTTGTAAATATGAAACCGACCAAAGATTTCTTTTTGTAACTTTATCTCCTATTAAACTAAAAGAGGTTTCTATTTAAGCAAACTTTACTTTCTACTAAAAATAAAATATCATCAACCTTCATCTAAAACATTTGCAACGTTATACAAGAGTTTCCAACTCCTCTACACAAAAGAAGATAAAAATGATTCCTCCAAAGCTATAACAATTCACAAACATCCATACAACAATCGATGTTATGCTTACCTCTAAAAAATTGACTACCAGCTAACAATAAATTAGACTTTAAAAATATTAAAACATCGCTTAGCCTACCAACCATAAGATAAATACTGAACACCTTTATGCATTCCAACCAATATAGAAAGAATGTATCAATAAATCCAAATAGGGACATCAATCTAACATAAATAGATATCAAGGTGATCCTGATTAATAGCAAAATAGAACAACCCAACACTCTAAACAAGCTTAAATATACAAGACATTGAAGAGAGGGGTATACAGTTGAGAAAATCCAACCACATGGCATAACACGATAATCAAAATAAAGAAAAAGCATTGCCACTAATGGATTCACCTACCAATCAAATTAAGAACAAGCTAGCCAACCAAAGGTCTAGGAATGTAACATACTCACTATCATGGTGCTATCTAAGCTCCAAACCAACAACATAGATGACAACTTGGATATAACAACACCCGAAGAGCTTACAAGAATCATACAAACTCATCTAAAATGACTATAACAACTAAAAGGAGCTTTGCATACTCAAGCAATAAGAAGATCATAGCCACACTAGGACAAGAAGGAAAATCTACAACCATTAAAAGTAAAATTGCACCTTTGCAAGCCTTCGATTCCTTCCTTCTTCCCCGAAAAAAGTTCCTTTCCCAACACATCCTATTGGTTTCAAAAAGGCTAGGGCACGCCTTCTTGCATGGTGGAGGTTATGTAAGAAATGCTCAAGAATGTTGCTCCACTAATGCCACCTTTATGCTAATTAAAGTGCCACCCAAGCATGACAATCATAAATAAAAGGCTTAATCTAAGTTTTGCAAGCCATTTAAATTTTATTCCAAACATTAGAAAAAATAATGCAATAATTAAAGTATCTCCAAGAATTAATTTAATATTTCTCTTTATTAGTTTCAATTGCTAAAATTAGTTATTAGCATTAAAACTAATATTTCCAAGTATTAATGTTACCAACCAATTAATACTTTAATAGTTCTGAAGTATTAATGTTACCAACTAATTAATAATTTAATAGTTCTTATCCAACAAAATATATGCATACCACATACAAACATAGATTCACACCAACAATATTACACACCATTGTTTTATCCCTAAGTAGGTGGTCCCTTTTAAGATAGTCTAATTCTATTGCCAACCTATTAAGGAGACTCATTGCATAAGCAACTTCCCGATCCAATTATGTGAACATGAAATATGCAAAATGTAATGCATCTACATGAAGTTTATTTTATTACCCCGAGTTGTTGATGAGAAAGTCATCATCATCATTTTCCAAAATATCTCTCAACTCAGGTGGTTCACCCAAATAAATCCACCAGTGAGAGTACCCAGTCCTACATCCACCAATACATTAGCAATATTGAGAATATAATCAAAATATAAAGTAAAATTACACAATCATATTGGCATCATCATAAAATAAAGCTATGCATTAGACATCCACACCAATACATAATTTATTACCAATAATGAGTCTTGCCAAGGAGGGTGTTATAGGATGATCAGGTTGATAGGGAGAAACCCAATCTAGAGGAAGAAGAAGACATAGAGATTGGTGATGAATTTGATCCTATGAAGAGTCTAGCAAAAAATCACCTTCAAATCATATAATCATTTCATGAATTTATTTAGGAAAAATAGGCAAGCCCTGAATGAAGCCGTATATAGAGACACCCACTCCAAATAAGCTAGAATGTCTCATACCTAAATCAAATTTCCATAAAATATTTGCATCAATCCTATGTTTGAATCCTCTCATAATGTTAATCCATTTCATAAACCTACATATGCTACTACAACCACCAAAATTGGGGGAATCTCGCAACCTCCTCCAACTAGTGGCATTCCCCAAAGTAATGTTCAATTTCCTCCTCATAATATTTCTTCTTCTGTTCCACCAAATGCAAATTTCATCCCATAACAATATGCTACAAAAAACATCCCATATCATAACCCATACCATAACAGTGTTAATACCTCCAATATTAACCAAGTTCCCTTTCAACATCCTACCTATAACCTACCCTTAGGGAATATAGGGGTATTGCACAACAATAATCCTGACATGCAAAGTTTGAAAACTATAATGAAATAATTAACATTGAGAATAAATACACTTCATTCTCCAAGTTTTACTTATAACTATAATAAAATGTGCAATCAACCCCTAGATCCTATGGTTACCGCTAGGCCCAATCCCAAGAATTTTCCAATGTCAATATTACCCATTTATAAGGGAACGAAGGATCCAATAGAAAATTTAAGGATGTTTATAACAACATGCCATGATATTATATATGATAGCATGTTGTTACGAAAAATATTCCCTAAAAGTCTTGGTGGTATGGCATTGGAATGGTATTATCAACTACCTCATCATTATTTGAGAAATTTTGAAGAAACAACTAAGTTATTTGTTCAAAACTTTGGAGCTTATATGAAGAAATGAGTAACCATTCAAGATTTGTATCTTTTAAAACAAGGTAAGGATGAAATTTTCTTTGAATTATTTTCTCAATGGAGAAGTTTAGTTGGAATTTTAAGATACACCTTACCTCCTCAAGACATGTTAGAGATATTTATTGGAAATTTGCAAGAATAGATCTCATATGAGTTGGAAACATCAACCATTACATCTTTTGAACAAGTAATATATGTAAGAGTAGAGAAGGCTATCATTCAAAGAGGTAAAATAAAGTTAAGGAAAGAGGATTAAAGGACCATAAAAATCCAATATAAGAACAAGCATGTAGTTGGTGATGGGGTAACAGATAACAAGAAGACCAACAATGTAAATATCACTAGTACCTTGCAGAAGTTGCTACTTAGAAAACCTTAAAAACCACCACCAAGGAATTTTACTAGACTCAGCCAACACATTTTATCACTCCTTAAGCAAGTTTTGGAAGCTAAGATGATCGAATTGCCTCCCATAAGAGAACCTGATACAACAATAGTTTGGTGTAAACGTGATCAATATTGTATCAGAGTGGAGGGGCACATGATGAAATCATATAAGCGGTTGAAACATGTGGTTCAAGATTTAATAGATGAAGGTCACATTGTTGTGGATGATTCCCAACCCACTCCTAAGCACAAACCTCCAACTAATCAATTTCCTACTCAATAGACCCCAAAAACTAATCAAGATATGGGGATATTCTAAAATCCCCTACATAATCATGGGTAACAAACAACTAATAAAGTGTCATATCATAAAGTGTCACCTCCCTACAACAACATGATGGGTATGATAGTATCTACTACAATACGACAATATCAAGCTCAAACAACTCAACAACATGAGTACGAGATAAGTTCTACATCCAACCAACCCTCTAGACCACCCTTAGTTCTTAAGAGTACCCAAAAAGAGAGCACAAGTATAGAAAAACCAAATTTGGTGTTGAAGCCACAACCAAAAGTCTCCTTCAACATCCAAAAATAGTTAATTAACACACCTACCAAGGTATCACTCTAAAAAATTTTACAGACTTCTCCTATTCATAGGGAAGCCTTGATGAAGCTTCTAAGTCAATGATCTATCCCACAAAATCTTCCCCCTAGCAACCTAGCCAATATTGTAGATACTCTTGGGATAAATCACATATATTTTTTTGATGATGATATTCCATCCTAAAATTTACTAGGGAATTTTCTCCTTTACATCACTGGATATATTGGAAAAAAGTTCATCAGAAGAATCTTGGTGGACAATGGTTCCTCCCTAAATACATGCACTTAAAATATTTTCTACAAGTTTGGACTTAAGGAGGAATATTTAACCAAAAATGATGTCGTCATAAAATATTTAAACAAGTCCAAAGAGGCCTATGGTATTTTATCCCTTCTTCTTAGGGTAGGACCTAAGATTTTAGACAATTTGTTTTATGTGGTATCTTTCCCAACATATTTTAATCTTCTTCTCAGATGCCCTTGAATTCATGCCATGAGGGCTATCCATTTTATTGTTCACCAGTGTTTGAAGTATGAATTTAGCTTATCACCATCCAGGGTGACCCTCATTCATTCCAATATTGTTCAATGGTTGAGAAATCCCAATCTAACATCAATTTATATCCATATACTTCTCTTCATAGAAATTATCAGATCACAAAGAAGATTAGGAATTTAAAGATCAGTGAGGAACCACCAATCATAATCTCATTACAAGGTCAAGCTAATCATGTTTTTGAAAGTCCTCTTCTAGATCTAGCCAAGTTGCTACCTTCACCCAAGACTATGGGTTTACCTCATAAAAATGGTGTAGTACACATCAACATGTGTACATTTATCTATGTAGGAATGTGCCACAAAGAAAATAGTCATGGTGGAAAACCCTTTCGAGTAGAGTGAACATTTTCCCATTGTTGTCTATCCAATGATTACCCACTTCCTAAGAAAATACTATCTAGTATGAAATATGTAGGTAAGGGTTTGGGGCCATAACAAAAAGGCATTCAAGAGCCTTTAGAAGTTGAGCTTTGGCCTAGGAGATGTGGCATAGGTTACATCCCAACAAAAACAAACCCTTACCAATTGATGATGATCAAGTTGTTACTTATGTTGAATTCATGGATCATCATGGCTTAGAGTGGAGTAATGAGGATGAGGGACCACATTCTCCCTCTAACATATTGTTTTGACATGTGATAGTTTTGGTGCACCTTGAGGTAGTTGTGATCCTAGGGGAGTATGATTAAGGAGATACTCTTTGTGATATGGATCATGAAGATATCCTCTAAAATAGCTTTTTTTTATTGGTCAGTCGCTTGTGTTGCCCATGTCGAGTCTTCTAGTTCTCAAGTGGATCTTATTCCTATGTCTCCTAAAGACCTCAAACAAATTGGAGTAATCCTCTCCCATCCTTATTATGATAATGAATCCCACATCCTCTTCGAGGAGACCATAGATGTTAATATAAGTACTAAACAATCCCTATAATCCTTAGGCTAGGAAAATCCTTGTTTGTGGCTGAGCAGGAGAAATTGATCAAATTATTGATAGATTTCAAGATATTTTTACTTGGTCATATGCAAACATACCAGAACTTTATCCCTCCATTGTTATGCCTCACCTAGTGGTTAAATCCAATGCCAAGCCCATTAAGTAGAAGCTTAGGAAGATGCATCCTAAGGTCACCCTATTAGTCAAGGAGGAGCTCTAAAAACATTTTGACATTAATTTTATCAAAGACATCAACTATTTTGATTAGATCTCCAACATCGTTCTTATAGCTAAGAAGGAAGGGAAAATCAAACTATGTACCAACTTTTAGGACATTAACTTCACATATCCCAAGGGCATATTTCCTCTCCCCAACATAGATTTGATCGTGGATTTTACTACTAGATGTGGAATGATTTCACTCATGGATGGTGATGGAGAGCCAAATTAATCACAAATAAAATGACGCAATTTTATTTGAAAGACGCAGTTTTATTATTTCGAAGCATGGAAGCTTTTACAAATAAAGACTATGAAAATAAATACACAGTGCTTTGAATGTCAAATACAGCCGTAGCCTTCGTCTCTTCCCCCCCTCCTGAATCCTTCAAAAAAATCCCTTTTATAATCCAGGCTTCGTGCTGCACCGCCGTTCGTAACCGTCTTAACGGCTTCTGGAACTGCCATATGGAACGGCCTTAACGGCCTCTGAAACTGCCACTTGGAATGGCCTTAACGGCCTCTGGAACTGCCACTTGGAACTGCCTTAACGACTTCTGGAATCGCCACCTGTCGTCTGCAACAGTCCGCGAAAAACCCGTCTTCTCCTTCTTTAGCAAGGTCGCGAAAACGCGACATGTCGCGATATCGCGACACTTCTTCGACTTGTGGCTTTGCTTGCCAAAGTGTCGCGATATCGCGACACTTCTTTGTTCTTTGGCTTTGTCTGCCAATGTGTCGCGATATCGCGACACTTCTTTGTGTTTTGGCTTTGGCTGCCAAAGTGTCGCGATATCGCGACACTTCTGTGACTTGTGACTTCGGCTGCCAAAGTGTCGCGATATCGCGACACTTTTGTGGCTTGTGACTTTGATGCCAAAGTGTCGCGATATCGCGACACTTTTGTGGCTTGTGACTTCGGTGCCAAAGTGTCGCGATATCGCGACACTTTTGTGGCTTATGACTTTGGCTGCCAAAGTGTCGCGATATCGACACTTTTGTGCTTGTGACTTCGTGCAAAGTGTCGCGATATCGCGACACTTTTGTGGCTTGTGACTTCGGCTGCCAAAGTGTCGCGATATCGCGACAACTTTGGTGTCGCGATATCGCGACCATTATTTGCGCTTGCCATGGTTCTCAAAATACGTCGCGATATCGCGACGACATTTGTGTCGCGATATCGCGACCATTATTTGCGCTTGCCACGGTTCTCAAAATACGTCGCGATATCGCGACGACATTTGTGTCGCGATATCGCGACCAATTTTATACTTAGCAAAATTTGCAAACTTTGAATTTTTGTTTTTTTCTTTTCGGTGATGCAAGATTGCTGTGTTGCCCGGGATGCTCCTGCATCAGACACCCGAGGTAGATTTTTAGAAGTGATCCTCACTTCTGGGCTATCAGAGGAAAACCCAAATGATCAACCTCTGATTTGGACAACCATGTGGCATCTTCGACAGGTCGGTTCTTCCATTTGACCAAATACTCCGAATATTGCCTGTTTCGGGTACTTCTGCCTTCACGAGTGTCGAGTATGTCTTCAATTTCTTCTTTGTCTGGAGTGGATGCAGGAATGTTCCACAAATCCGGACTGGGTGGTTCACTACAACTTCCTGCATGATATTCAACCAAGTCTGAAATATTGAAGATAGGTGAAATATTCAGTTCACTTGGTAGATCAACTTCATAGGCATTGCCTGAATCTCGTTTACCTATGATCCGACATGGTCCAAACTTCTTCATCTTCAACTTATTGTATGTTTTGCGAGGAAAACGTTCCTTACGCAAATGAACCATGACTTCATCCCCCACCTGGAATTCTTTGAAATGTCGCTTCTGATCTGCTCGGGCTTTGTAAGTAGCATTCATTTGACTGATATGCTGTTGTACCTCTTCATGTAAAGTCTTCATGTGTGCTGCAAAGTCTTCAGCTTCAGCACTGCACTTGTCTGCTTTATCCATCGGTCTTAACTCAGAAGCGTTTCTCGGTTGTACCCATGCACAATCTGGAATGGTGATTTACCAGTACTGCGATTGACAGAATTGTTGTAAGCAAACTCTGCCTGTGGTAAAATCAGATCCCATCCCTTAGGTTTATCTCCTACTAGACATCGTAGAAGATTACCCAAACTTCTGTTGACTACTTCGGTCTGTCCATCAGTCTGTGGATGGTACGCAGAACTGAATTTCAAGTCTATTTTCAGCTTCTTCCATAGAGTTCTCCAAAAATAACCCACAAATTTGGTATCTCTGTCCGAGACAATGCTTTGGGGTAGACCATGAAGTCGGACTACCTCCTTGAAGAACAAGCCGACAATGTGAACCGCATCACTTGTCTTCTGACATGGAATAAAATGGGCCATTTTTGAAAACCTATCAACAACAACAAAAATGGCATCATTTCCACGTTGTGTTCTTGGCAGACCAAGAACAAAATCCATACTGATGTCTTCCCACGGTCTCTCTGGTACAGGCAATGGCTGGTACATTCCTGTATTTTGGCTGACACCTTTTGCCATCTGGCACACTCGCAACCCTGCACAAATCTGGTCACATCTTGTCGCAACTGGGGCCAATGGTAATTCTCACTAACAAGAGCAATGGTCTTATCACGGCCAAAATGCCCCGCTAGTCCTCCGCTATGTTTCTCTTTGATCAAATTTTCCCTCATGGAACTTCGTGGAATGCACAACTGATTTTGTCGAAACAACATCCCATCTTGGATCATGAAATCCAACCACTTAGTGCGATCCACAGTAGTAGGAGACACACATGCTGTCCATGCCTCTGCAAAATCTGGATCTGTTGGGTATAAACTCTTGAGTTCATCAAACCCAACAACCTGCACTCTCATTTCTATCAACAAATTATGCCTTCTACTCAAGGCATCCGCAACTCTATTAGATTTGCCACTTCTATGCTTTAGTACAAAGGTATAACTCTGTCGGAATTCAACCCACTTCAAATGCCGTTGGTTAAGTTTACCTTGACTATTGATATACTCGCAAAGCTTGATGGTCAATTATATAAAACAAACTCTTTGGTTAGCAAATAATGTCTCCATTTCTTAAGAGCCTGAATTATAGCATAGAATTCTTGATCATAAACAAAGTATTTCTTTCTAGCATCATTCAATTTTTCACTAAAGTATGCAACAGGTTTACCTTCTTGACTCAACACAGCTCCAATGGCATCGCCACTCGGCATCACAATCAACCCGAAACACTTTATTAAAATCTGGAAGTGCCAGAATGGGCTGTTCTGTCACTTTCTTCTTCAATATGTTCATGCTGGTATCTGCCTTGGCAGTCCACTTAAATTCTCTCTTATCCCCTCTCATAGTTTCTGTTAGGGGTGCACAAATACTGCTAAAGTCTCTAATAAACTTTCTATAGAAACTTGCAAGACCGTGAAATGATCTTACCTCTGTCACATTCCTTGGAGCAGGCCATTCAAGGATAGCCTTCACTTTCTCAGGATCCATTTTGAGACCCTCCTCTGAGATGACAAATCCCAGGTATATCAACTCTTTCTGTACAAAATTGCACTTCTGTATATTTATCAATAACTGCTCCTCACGCAGTTTTTCAAAAATTGTCCGAACATGCAACAAATGTTCATCCAATGTTTTACTAAAAATCAGAATATCATCCAGATACACGATCACGAACTTTTCCAGGAAGTCACGCAATACCTCATTCATCAACCTCATAAATGTACTGGGTGCATTAGTCAATCCAAATGGCATAACTAACCACTCATACAAACCCTCTCTGGTTTTAAAGGTTGTCTTCCATTCATCACCCTCTCTAACACGTATCTGATGATATCCGCTCTTCAAATCAATCTTAGTGAAGTATTTAGCTCCACTCAAGCAATCCATTATATCGTCCATTCTGGGTAATGGAAAGCGATATTTAATAGTAATTTTATTAATGGCTCGGGAATCAGTGCACATTCGCCATTCACCATTCTTCTTTGGTGCAAGTACTACTGGCACTGCACAAGGGCTCAAACTTGCTCTAATCAAACCCTTCCTCAACAATTCCTAAACTTGTCGGTTCAACTCTTCATTCTCAACAGGAGACATTCTATGGGCTGCCTTGTTGGGTAAGCTAGATCCTGGCATTAAGTCAATCTGATGACTAATCTTCCTCATTGGCGGCAAACCCTCAGGTACATTGTCTGATATAATATCAAGAAATTCTGCTAACAGATGTTCAACTTCTGCTGGAATGTTAGTAGTATCTTCTCTTTTTACAGTAGGAATTAATGCATAACACATTGAATCCCTCTTTATACCATCCAAAAATTTTTTGCCATCTACTAAACAAATTCTAGCATTATTGCATACCTTTTCCTCAACCTCCTTCAATGGCTTCAGTTTGTGGCGTACTCCATCTTTTGTCAGGGAATAGGTATTTGCATGTCCATCATGCGCTGCACGTCTATCAAATTGCCATGGTCTTCCAAGCAACAAATGGCAAGCATCCATCGACAAAATATCACATAGGACCTCATCCTGGTATCTTCCAATTTTGAACTTGACCAAGCATTGTTCACTGACCAATGCTCTATGATCCTTCTGCAACCATGCAATCCGGTATGGATGCGGGTGTTGTCTTCTTTCTAACTTTAACTTAGTTACCATTTCCTCGGAAACCAAATTATCTGTACTACCATTATCAATAATAATATTACAGATTTTACTCGAACATTTGCACCTCGTGCGAAATAGGATTTTTCGTTGATTTGGTTCCTTCTCTTCATTCAACAAAGTTCTCCTTGTGATCATCACTTCTCCGTGCTCTGCTTCTTCAGAGTGCTCGGATTCAACACCATCCTCAACAACTGTAGCTCTGGCATTACCTTCAGGCCTTCTGTTTGGTGCTTCTTGGTGTTTGGGACACTCATATGATCGATGCCCTTCTTCTCCGCAATTAAAACAGGTTCCACGGAATCTGCCTCTGCCATATCTGCGTCCACCTCTTCCTCGTCCCCTTTGATAATCATTGTTCTGATTACGGGGTCGGTAAGCATTCTCCTCCTTCTGTTCCTGGCGATTGTTGGTTTCACCATTCTGTTTTTGATCATCATATTTAATTCCACTGGTTCTTCCACCAGTTCGTCCACCACGACCTCTTCCTCTTTGCTTGCTGTCAAATCTGCGGTTTAGTTTCTCTTCCACTTTTAGAGCAAACTGGTAAGCATCTTCAATGCTGTTCATTCGAACCAGACTCAATTCTTCTTGCACGCTGGTTCTCAACCCATTAATGTAACGGGCTACTCTTTCTTTATTTGCTTTCGTATGACCGGTTCTAATAGAAATTTTAAAAAATTCCTCAGTATACTCTTTAACAGTCTTGTTGGACTGGCACAAACTCTGCATTTTTCTCAGCAGATCTAATTCGTAATCTGTTGGAATAAACTGCCGTTTCAGTTTCTCCACCATTCGATCCCACCTGGAGATCTTTTCTTTTCCTCTCCGGTTTCTTTCCAACTGCACTCCTTTCCACCATATGCCAACATGGCCTTTTAATTTTGTTCTGACAAATTTAATTCGATTTGGATCTTCAACGTCCTCATAATCGAAATATTCTTCCATGTCATTAATCCAGTCAATTAATTCTTCTGGATTTAAATTTCTAGAATACGTAGAAACGTCAATCTTTGGCCTTTTCCCAATCTGCGAAATGGCTTTAATCATTCGAGACTCTACGGCACTCATTTCTTCTTCTTCCTCTTCAGACGGGTCTTCAACTCCGTCATCATCGCTGCGATCTTCTCCTCTTGGCTCTACTCCTCTGCGCAATTCTTCCTGCAATGCCAACACTTGTCTCTGCAATGCACGAAAGTCTCCTTCAGGAACCACGTTCCTTCCAGCACCACGATTTCTTCGCGATGGCATTCTGTCTCACAGTTTCTCAGAAACCCGTAACCCCAGATCCTGGTGCGAGCTGCCTCACGTTCGGTGCTCTGCTCAACACACTCAGAATCTTACTGCTCTGATACCACTTGATGGGGAGCCAAATTAATCACAAATAAAATGACGCAATTTTATTTGAAAGACGCAGTTTTATTATTTCGAAGCATGGAAGCTTTTACAAATAAAGACTATGAAAATAAATACACAGTGCTTTGAATTTCAAATACAGCCGCAGCCTTCGTCTCTTCCCCCGCCTCCTCAATCCTTCAAAAAAATCCCTTTTATAATCCAGGCTTCGTGCTGCACCGTCGTTCGTAACCGTCTTAACGGCTTCTGGAACTGCCATATGGAACGGCCTTAACGGCCTCTGAAACTGCCACTTGGAACGGCCTTAACGGCCTCTAGAACTACCACTTGGAACTGCCTTAACGGCTTCTGGAATCGCCACCTGTCGTCTGCAACAGTCCGCAAAAAACCCGTCTTCTCCTTCTTTAGCAAGGTCGCGAAAACGCGACATGTCGCGATATCGCGACACTTCTTCGACTTGTGGCTTTGCTTGCCAAAGTGTCGCGATATCATGACACTTCTTTGTTCTTTGGCTTTGTCTGCCAATGTGTCACGATATCGCGACACTTCTTTGTGTTTTGGCTTTGGCTGCCAAAGTGTCGCGATATCGCGACACTTTTGTGACTTGTGACTTCGGCTGCCAAAGTGTCACGATATCGCGACACTTTTGTGGCTTGTGACTTCGGCTGCCAAAGTGTCACGATATCGCGACAACTTTGGTGTCGCGATATCGCGACCATTATTTGCGCTTGCCATGGTTCTAAAATACGTCGCGATATCGCGACGACATTTGTGTCGCGATATCGCGACCATTATTTGCGCTTGCCACGGTTCTCAAAATACGTCGCGATATCGCGACGACATTTGTGTCGCGATATCGCGACCAATTTTATACTTAGCAAAATTTGCAAACTTTGAACTTTTTTTGTTTTTCTTTCCGGTGATGCAAGATTGCTGTGCTGCCCGGGATGCTCCTGCATCAGATGGTTTCTTAGGATATAATAAAATCAAGATTACCCTTGAGGACCAATACAAGATAGCTATCATAACTCTATCGGGTACCTTTTGTTATAAAGTCATGCCTTTTGGATTGAAGAATGTTCATACCACATACCAAAGGGCCATGACATATAAATTTTATGATATGATGCATGACATTGTTGAGGACTATGTGGATGATATTCTTGGTTTCTCCATCAATTGAGAGACTCATGCACAAGATTTAAGATGGATCTTTGAAAGAATTCATGAATACAAAGTTCATCTTAATCCCTCTAAGTCCGTGTTTGGAGTCACATATGACAAGCTTTTAGGTTTCTTAGTGTCTAGGTGAGGCATTTAAGTGGAACCCACTAAGATAGTGGCTATCACTGATATACCTCTTCCCTGTAATATAACTAAGTTGTGTAGCTTGTAGGGAAACATTTAAGCTATCCACAACTTCATATCCTAGTTAGTCAATAATGTCAACCCTTTATTAAGCTTCTTAAGAAAGATGGAGTGTTCTAGTGGGATTTTGAGTGTTAAAGAGCCTTTGATGAACTCAAAAAGTATCTCACTTCCTCGCTTGTCCTTGTTTCCCCTAGACCAGATAAGCATTTGATGCTTTACATAGTAGCCATAATCAATGCTTTGGGGGCTATTCTTGCTTAGCATGATGAAAAGAATAAAGAGCGACCTATCTATAATATCAATAAAACCTTGGATAGCTATGAAACTTGGTTCTCTCCCTTAGAGAAGCTTTGCCTTGCTATAGTGTTTGCCTCTCAAAATTTGAGACACTACATGCTTAACCATAAGACATTAGTAGTTCCAAAATTTTATCCTCTTGGCTACTTAATGTCAAAGCCCCACCTTTATGGCTAAGCAGTTAAGTGAGTTCTAGCCCTTAGTGAATTTGAATTAACATTTATATGTCATAAGGCTATAAAATATTAGGTGATTGCTGATCAACTAGTCTCTACTCCCCTAGAGTCTACCCATACCTTAGTCATCAAGTTTCCCAATGAGTGTTTCAGATCAGAAGTAGAAGAGTCTAAGTCTTGGACTTTGTTTTTTTATGGATCTCAATGCTTAAAGGGTGTTGGTGCTTGAATTATTCTAATCACCCCACAAAAATAGCTCATCCATATTTCATTCAAGATTTATTTATCTTGCACTAATAACACTATAGAGTATGAGGCCTTGATCCTAGGTCATAGGGTTGCTTTAGCCTTAAAATTTAGAATCCTCTTTGTCTTTGGTGATTCTCAACTTGTAGTTAATCAAATAAACTTTATTTATCAAACCATATATGATAAAATAAAATCTTATGAGGATATTTTCACCAAGATTTTATCCATATTTGATAGAATAACCATAGATTCTATCCCTAGATCCTTCAACCACCAGGTGTATGCCATGGTAATATTGCATCCCTTATCCCCTTGGAGTTAGAATATGATCAAGCAAAAATTATCATTCACCAAATTTGAGAGCCAAAATTCCTTAGTACTATCCTCATTCCATTAGATACCCTAAACATTTAAGTTTCTCAATCTAAACCCTGGTACACAGACATCTTTAATTTTCGTAAGGATGGTTCAATGTCTGATGGCTTAGACCACAATCAATGCAAGCTTTTGTAAGAAGAGAGTGTTAATTTGTTATAATTGGTAATAATTTATATCCATATTATTTTTAGGGTATCCTCTTATGATGCCTTAACTCTCATTAAGCCTAGTTTTCCCTTAGTGAAGCACATGAAGGATCTTGTGGAGGTCATTTTAATGATAATGCCATTACCAAGAAGCTCCTTTGGATTGGCTACTATGGACTTTCCATGGAGAAAGATGCATGTGACTATGTTCAATGTTGTGACAAGTGCCGACACCATGACAACCTTGTTCATGTAGCTTCTCAAATTTATTCCCCTTGGCCATTCTCCATGTGGATATTGGACATTATCAGGAGGATTAACCCCATGTCATTTGATGGTCACAAGTTTATCATTATGGCAATAAAGTACTTCATCAAGTGGATCAATGCCATACCCCTATCTATGATGACTGGAGCTCATGTCTACAAGTTCATCTTCAACCAAATGTTTTACAGGTATAGGATTCCTTTAGTAATCATCTCTCTAAAAATGGAACTCCTTTGAATAATAAGGATATCCATAAAATTTGTGCTAAGTACAAGATTCAGCACAAATAGTCAACTCCATATTACCCTTAGGGTAATGGTCAAACCAAATTATCCAATAAGTCCTTAGTTAATATCCTTAATAATTTGGTAAGTAAGACCGATCACGACTGACATATCCAATTATATCCTACCTTATAGGTCTATTGTACTAGCATGCGAACTCCTACAATTGCAACCCCCTATGTCTTGGTCTATGGAACTGAGGTGGTGCTCCCCTTTGAGCTAGAATTATTACCCTTGCATATCTTGTTGCAAGATGTCTCAATTGATGATGAGTATCATTTATATCATTTAAACCAATTAGGGTTATTGGATGAGAAGCATATCCATGCCTTAGAGCATATTTGAGCCTATAAAAATAGGCTCAAGTGATCTTACTCTAAGAAAGTTTGCACTCATTATTTCGAGGTTGGGGACCTTGTCCTTAAAGAAAACCAAAAGAACACAAGTGCTTGGATAGATATTAAAGGCAAGTTTAAGCCCAACTGGCTAGGCCCCTTTGTCATAATAGCCAAGTTTGGCTCAAGATCCTATCACTTGGCCATGTTATATAGTAAAGAAATTAAAGAACCAATGAACATAATACACCTAAAATTATATTATGCATGATTTTACATTGTCCTTATTCATATTACATTTGGTTTGCTTGCTTATACTACATGACTACTTGTTATACTTTGCATGGATTGCTTGACATTTTATTCCTTTCTATGTTTACTTGTCATATAGATACTTTATTGTTTGATCATACTTGCATCTGACTGCTTGAGCATATAGATTTTTTGGGACTTTACAATGAGGCACGTGATAAATCCTAGTTAGGTTTTAGCTCAGATGCATTGCACTCATACTAGGTCACTGATGCTTAGCAAAATTCCAACCTAGGATGCATCTCCATGCTTATTTTCATCATTGCATTTGTTGCCATCAATCATTCTTTTCTTTTATTTTATATTCCTTAACCTTGAAAGTTTTAATAATCATAAAAAATTTCTCAGTCAAGGGATCTAATTCTTAATCTCTTGTATATATTTTGTCCTTTAAAAATTTTCAATCATTTCTTCTCTTCTCCAAGACAAAGGATATACATTCCTTCTTCTATTTGCACATTTTATTTTACTCACACTTTTTGATCTTTCTATTGTTAAGAGATACTTATTAGATAGGGTAGATACCACTTGAATATCATTTATAATGTTCATACAACCACTGAATATCTTACACACATGTCTTAGCTATTGAAATTTAAAAAATGATACACACACACTCCTATTTACTTATTGCGTCTCTCATTATTCTATATTTATTCTATATTACACATGTTGAGCTTTGCTTTGCTTTGCTCATCCGTATTTTGCACACATCACACCCCTATTGGGTTACACTCATTTTGGAAAATTAATCAAACATTACACCCCATATGGGATAGCTTCATGTCCTGATGCAGGAGCATCCAGGAGCAGCACAACAATCTTGCATCGAAACAAGCAAAAAAAGTTCTAAGTATAAAAAAATAGTCTAAGTGTTGAATGTGTCGCGATATCGCGACAACTCAGAATAATGATGGGCACAAATCGCAAGTGTCGCGATATCGCGACATAAAAGTTGTCGCGATATCGCGACAACTCAGAACCAACGACGGGCGCAATCGCAAGTGTCGCGATATCACGACATAAAAGTTGTCGCGATATCGCGACAACTCAGAACCAACGACGGGCACAAATCGCAAGTGTCGCGATATCACGACACAAAAGTTGTCACGATATCGCGACAACTCAAAAACAATGGCGGGCGCAAATGGCAAGTGTCGCGATATCGCGACACAAAAGTTGTCGCGATATCGCGACAACTCAAAAACAATGGCGGGCGCAAATGGCAAGTGTCGCGATATCGCGACGAACTTAAAGCAAAGTTGTGAGCAAACGAAAGTGTCGCGATATCGCGACACATTGGCCAACAAAGACAAAAGCCAAAAAAGTGTCGCGATATCGTGACAGATGGACATGGAGGAAAAAGTGTCACGTTTTCGCGACCCGGCTAGGAGAGAGAAGAGCGGAATGCAAAGGTGTCACGAAAACGTGACATGTTACTTTTTCGCGGACTATTGCAGAACGACAGTTGGCAGTTTTAGAAGTCGTTAAGGCAGTTCCAGGGAACCGTTGCAACGGTTACAGGGACGGTTACGAATGGCGGTTGCAGCAAGAACCTGTGTTGATAAAGAGAGATTTTTTGAAGGATTGCGGAGGTTGGAGAGACGAAAGCTGCGGCTTCTTTTGGCATTTTTTGTACTGTGTAATCTTCCATAGTTACGAATTGTAAAGCTTTCCATGCTTCAAAATAAAATTGCGTCTTTTCTTTGTTAATTAAAATTGGCTCCCCATCAAGTGGTATCAGAGCAGTAAGATTCTGAGTGTGTGAGCAGAGCGCCGAACGTGAGGCAGCTTGCACCAGGATCTGGGGTTACGGGTTCTGAGAAAAAGTGAAGCAGAATGCCACCGCGAAGAAATCGTGGTGTTGGAAGGAATGTGGTTCCTGAAGGAGACTTTCGAGCATTGCAGAGGCAAGTGCGAGGCCCTGCAAGAAGAATTGCGTAGAGGAGTAGAGCCAAGAGGAGAAGACCAAAGCGATGATGAAGCTTGCGGAGTTGATGATCCGTCTGAAGAAGAAGAAGAAGCGATGAGTTCTGCAGAAGCTCGAATGATTAAAGCCATTTCTCAAATTGGGAAAAGGTCGAAGATTGATGTATCCACATATTCTAGAAATTTAAATCCAGAAGAATTGATTGACTGGATTAATGACATGGAGGAATATTTTGAATATGAGGAGGTTGAAGATCCAAATCGAATAAAATTTGCCAGAACAAAGTTGAAAGGCCATGCTGGCATATGGTGGAAAGGAGTGCAGCTGGAAAGAAATCGTAGAGGAAAAGAAAAGATCACCAGGTGGGATCGAATGGTTGAAAAACTGAAACGGCAGTTTATTTCGGCAGATTACGAATTAGATCTACTGAGAAAAATGCAGAGTTTGCGATAGTCCAGCAAGTCTGTTAAAGAATATACAGAGGAATTTTTTAAAATTTCTATCAGAACCGGCCATACAGAAGCAAATAAAGAGAGAGTAGCCCATTACATTAATGGGTTAAGAACCAGCGTGCAAGAAGAATTGAGTCTGGTTCGAATGAGCACCATTGAAGATGCTTACCAGTTTGCTCTGAAAGTGGAAGAGAAACTGAACCGTAGATTTGACAGTAAGCAAAGAGGAAGAGGTCATGGTGGAAGAACTGGTGGAAGAACCAGTGGAGGTAAATATGATGACCAAAAGTAGACTGGTGAAACCAGCAATCACCAGGAACAGAAGGAGGAGAATGCTTACCGACCCCGTAATCAGAACAATGATTATCAAAGGGGACGAGGTAGAGGTGGACGCGGATATGGAAGAGGCAGATTTCGTGGAACCTGTTTCAATTGCGGAGAAGAGGGGCATCGATCATATGAGTGTCCCAAACACCAAGAAACACCGAACAGAAGGCCTGAAGGTAATGCCAGAGCTACGGTTGTTGAGGATGGTGTTGAATCTGAGCACTCTAAAGAAGCAGAGCGAGGAGAAGTGATGATCACAAGGAGAACCTTGTTGAACGAAGAGAAGGAACCAGACCAACGAAAAAGCCTGTTTCGCACGAGGTGCAAATGTTCAGGTAAAATCTGTAATATTATTATTGATAATGGTAGTACGAGATAATTTGGTTTCTGAGGAAATGGTAGCTAAGTTAAAGCTAGAAAGAAGACAACACCCGCATCCATACCGGATTGCATGGTTGCAGAAGGACCATAGAGCATTGGTCAGTGAACAATGCTTGGTCAAGTTTCAAATTGGAAGATACCAGGATGAGGTCCTATGTGATATTTTGCCGATGGATGCTTGCCATTTGTTGCTGGGAAGACCATGGCAATTTGACAGACGTGCAACGCATGATGGGCATGCAAATACCTATTCCCTGACAAAAGACGGAGTACGCCACAAACTGAAGCCATTGAAGGAGGTTGAGGAAAAGGTATGCAATAATGCTAGAATTTGTTTAGTAGATGGCAAAAAAAATTTGGATGGTCTAAAGAGGGATTCAATGTGTTATGCATTAATTCCTACTGTAAAGAGAAAAGATACTACTGACATTCCAGTAGAAGTTGAACATCTGTTAGCAGAATTTCCTGATATTATATCAGACAATGTGCCTGAGGGTTTGCCGCCAATGAGGAAGATTAGTCATCAGATTGACTTAATGCCAGGATCTAGCTTACCCAATAAGGCCGCCCATAGAATGTCTCCTGTAGAGAATGAAGAGTTGAACCGCCAGGTTCATGAATTGTTGAGGAAGGGTTTGATTCGAGCAAGTTTGAGCCCTTGTGCAGTATCGATAGTACTTGCACCAAAGAAGAATGGCGAATGGCGAATGTGCACTGATTCCCGAGCCATTAATAAAATTACCATTAAATATCGCTTTCCATTACCCAGAATGGACGATATAATGGATTGTTTGAGTGGAGCTAAATACTTCACTAAGATTGATTTAAAGAGCGGATATCACCAGATACGTGTTAGAGAGGGTGACGAATGGAAGACAACCTTTAAAACCAAAGAGGGTTTGTATGAGTGGTTAGTTATGCCATTTGGATTGACTAATGCACCCAAGTACGTTTATGAGGCTGATGAATGAGGTATTGCATGACTTCCTGGAAAAGTTCGTGATAGTTTATCTGGATGATATTTTAATTTTTAGTAAAACATTGGAAGAGCATTTGATGCATGTGCGGACAGTTTTTGAAAAACTGCGAGAGGAGCAGTTATTGATAAATATACAGAAGTGCAGTTTTGTACAGAAAGAGTTGATTTACCTGGGATTTGTCATCTCAGAGGAGGGTCTAAAAATGGATCCTAAAAAAGTGAAGGCTATCATTGAATGGCCTGCCCCAAGGAATGTAACAGAGGTAAGATCATTTCATGGTCTTGCAAGTTTCTATAGAAAGTTTATTAGAGACTTTAGCAGTATTTGTGCACCCCTAACAGAAACTATGAGAGGGGATAAGAGAGAATTTAAGTGGACTACCAAGGCAGGTACCAGTATGGACATATTGAAGAAGAAAGTGACAGAACAGCCCATTCTGGCACTTCCAGATTTTAATAAAGTGTTTCAGGTTGACTGTGATGCCAGTGGCAGTGCCATTGGAGCTGTGTTGAGCCAAGAAGGTAAACCTGTTGCATACTTTAGTGAAAAGTTAAATGATGCTAGAAAGAAATACTCTGTTTATGATCAAGAATTCTATGCTATCATTCAGGCTCTTAAGAAATGGAGACATTATTTGCTAACCAAAGAGTTTGTTTTATATACTGACCATCAAGCTTTGCAGTATATAAATAGTCAAGGTAAACTTAACCAGCGGCATTTGAAGTGGGTTGAATTCCTATAGAGTTATACCTTTGTCCTGAAGCATAGAAGTGGTAAATCTAATAGAGTTGCAGATGCCTTGAGTAGAAGGCATAATTTGTTGATAGAAATGAGAGTGCAAGTTGTTGGGTTTGATGAACTCAAGAGTTTATACCCAGCAGATCCAGATTTTGCAGAGGCATGGACGGCATGTGTGTCTCCTACTACTGTGGATCGCACTAAGTGGTTGGATTTTATGATCCAAGATGGGATGCTATTTCGGAAGAACCAGTTGTGCATTCCACGAAGTTCCATGAGGGAAAATTTGATCAAAGAGAAACATAGCGAGAGGACTAGCAGGGGCATTTTGGTCGAGATAAGACCATTGCTCTCGTTAGTGAGAATTACCATTGGCCGCAGTTGCATCCGGATGTGACCAAATTTGTGCAGGGTTGCAGAGTGTGCCAGATGGCGAAAGGAGTCAGCCAGAATACAGGAATGTACCAGCCATTGCCTGTACCAGAGAGACCATGGGAGGACATCAGTATGGATTTTGTTCTTGGTCTGCCAAGGACACAACGTGGACATGACGCCATTTTTGTTGTTGTTGACAGGTTTTCGAAGATGGCTCATTTTATTCCATGTCAGAAGACAAGTGATGTTGTTCATATTGCAGGCTTGTTTTTCAGGGAGGTTGTGCGCCTTCATGGTCTACCCCAAAGCATTGTCTCGGACAGAGATACCAAATTTGTGGGTTATTTCTGGAGAACCCTATGGAAGAAGCTGAAAACAGAATTGAAATTCAGTTCTACGTACCACCCGCAGACTGATGGACAGACCGAAGTAGTCAACAAAAGTTTGGGTAATCTTCTACGATGTCTGGTAGGAGATAAACCCAAGGGATGGGATCTGATTTTACCATAGGCAGAGTTTGCTTACAATAATTCTGTCAATCACAGTACTGGTAAATCCCCATTCCAGATAGTGCATGGGAACAGCCCGAGAAACGCTTCTGAGTTGAGGCCGATCGATAAGGGAGAAAAGCGCAGTGCTGAAGCTGAAGACTTTGCAGCACACATGAAGAATTTACATGAAGAGGTACAACAACATATCAGTAAAATGAATGCTACGTACAAAGCCAGAGCAGATCGAAGCGACGTTTCAAGGAATTCCAGATAGGAGATGAAGTCATGGTTCATTTGCGCAAGGAACGTTTTCCTACCAAAACCTACAATAAGCTAAAAATGAAGAAGTTTGGACCATGCCGGATCATAGGTAAACGAGATTCAAGAAATGCCTATGAAGTAGATCTACCAAGTGAGCTGAATATTTCCCCTATCTTCAATATTTCAGACTTGGTTGAATATCATACAGGAAGTTGTAGTGAACCACCCAGTCCGGATCTATGGAACATTCCAGCATCCACTCTAGACAAAGAGGAAATTGAAGACATACTCGACACTCACGAAGGCAGAAGTACTCAAAACAGGCAATATTCGGAGTATTTGGTCAAGTGGAAGAACCGACCTGTCGAAGATGCCACATGGTTGTCCAAATCAGAGGTTGATCGTCTGGGTTTTCCTCTGACCGTCCAGAAGTGAGGATCACTTCTAAAAATCTACCCCGGGTGTCTGATGCAGGAGCATCCAGGAGCAGCACAACAATCTTGCATCGAAACAAGCAAAAAAAGTTCTAAGTATAAAAAAATAGTCTAAGTGTTGAATGTGTCGCGATATCGCGACATAAAAGTTGTCGCGATATCGCGACAACTCAGAATAACGATGGGCGCAAATCGCAAGTGTCACGATATCGCGACATAAAAGTTGTCGCGATATCATGACAACTCAGAACCAACGACGGGCGCAATCGCAAGTGTCGCGATATCGTGACAACTCAGAACCAACAACGGGCGCAAATCGCAAGTGTCACGATATCACGACACAAAAGTTGTCGCGATATCGCGACAACTCAAAAACAATGGCGGGCGCAAATGGCAAGTGTCGCGATATCGCGATATCACGACAACTCAGAAACAATGGCGGGCACAAATGGCAAGTGTCGCGATATCGCGACGAACTTAAAGCAAAGTTGTGAGCAAACGAAAGTGTCGCGATATCGCGACACATTGGCCAACAAAGACAAAAGCCAAAAAAGTGTCGCGATATCGCGACAGATGGACATGGAGGAAAAAGTGTCACGTTTTCGCGACCCGGCTAGGAGAGAGAAGAGCGAAATGCAAAGGTGTCACGAAAACGCGACATGTTACTTTTTCATGGACTGTTGCAGAACGACAGTTGGCAGTTTCAGAAGCCGTTAAGGCAGTTCCAGGGAACCGTTGCAGCGGTTACAGGGACGGTTACGAACGGCGGTTGCAGCAAGAACCTGTGTTGATAAAGAGAGATTTTTTGAAGGATTGCGGAGGCTGGAGAGACGAAAGCTGCGGCTTCTTTTGGCATTTTTTGTACTGTGTAATCTTCCATAGTTTCGAATTGTAAAGCTTTCCATGCTTCGAAATAAAATTGCGTCTTTTCTTTGTTAATTAAAATTGGCTCCCCATCATGTCCACTAGTGAGCATAAACCTCCACATCAAGCCATTTTTAAGTATACATCCTAGTGGGTATCTCTCCACATGCAGCCATTAGCAAGCATCTCACCCATAGCAGGTATCACTCCACACTTATTATTTTTAGTGAGCATAACACCTTCATATGATAGCTTCATGGTAACTCATGAGCACTACACCCATAGCGGGTTTCTCTCCATCCTTGGAAATTTGCAAGCATACATCCTCACAAGGTTCTAATCCATATGTTATTTAATTTTTCACTTAGGTTATAAAAATTTGATCAAAGTGCCCCTTATAGTCTACGCTAATTCAAATATCATGATCTAAATATATTTTTGCTTTCGTTGAAATTTTCCTTTTTTATTTTCTTCTTCTTCTCTTTCTTTTCCTTATTTTTTTTTTATCTTTTACCAAATTCAATACATATCCTTATGGGGCACAAATTCACTCTAAGATGAATTCATGGTCCATTTTATGGGGTGCAAATTCGACTAGAGTGTATTTTTTTTCTTCCTTTTTTTAATATTATTTTATTTCTTACAACCCCCTTTCTTTTCTTTTCCCTTATTTTATCATTTTGTCATGCATTTCATATAGTTAGATATATTTATTAGATAAGGTAATTTTACGTTCATTAGTTAAAGTTAATTCATCATGCATTTGCATTCATTCATCATGTTTGTGGATACACATGCATAAACAATAAATAATAATGCATAATAAAACACACATTAAATAAAAAGCAACATGATCTATTAATCAAAAGTGGTGGGTACATCTTAGCTAGAGCAATCTAGCATAGTCCAAACCTGACACACTTGATCCTCCCTAGGGATGCATGCCATACTCAAAATATGCACATCACCCTGATCCCTGCCCTAGGCCTACAAGCTAGACTCCCTTGCCCCACTTGTTGGAGGTGGTACTGGTGGGGGCATGTTCATGGACTACATGATAGATCATGTCTATGAATGGCTCTATTATTATAGGTAGGATGATGTGTTAAGATTAAATAAAAAAACATGAGCAATAATTAAATGCAAAAATAAAACACATAAGAATAATGCAATACACAAGAGACACAAATTTAACATGGTTCACCCAATATGGGCTACATCCACCGAGAAAATAACTAGACCTTTTATTACTTCTAGAAAATCCTTCTCTACACATCCACACACACCAAAAATAGTGATAAGACATCATACATCATCCTATTATAAAAGTGCATTACAATTTTAGGGTAAATAAACCACCTAAAATCCATCGTCCGATCTGTGACCTAATAACAAATGGTCCAGATTTACATAGAGGAAAAAACATCTATTTTTAGCTTTGTACCCCCATTGGATCCCCCATGGTGACATAAGTAGGGGGGTATGATGCACCACCTACACCCCCCTCCTTCGTGGAGTGGGTGATGATACCATATTTGGTACCCAAGAGTTACCCCAAAATTATCTAGTCTTGGGTCCATAAAGAGTGGATCATCTAGGTCCTCCTCCATGAACCTCCCCATATCAAGGTCCTCTTTGACCCCTAATGGGTTCTACCACACCTTCCTAAACTAGTAGTCTCCTAAGTCTGATATCTCCTTGAATATGCCAAACTATCATTGGACTTGATTGAACCTATAGAGCTCTAGCTCCTCCCTCTCCATTTCCAACCACCTAATACTTTGTACCCTCACTAGCTCCTCTCCATACTCAACCCATATAAGGTGTAGACACCATAATTGTTATATAATCTAGTGCTTCCATAGCTCAACTACCACCTACCTCCCTAGTGATAGGATATCAGATTCACTCATAGTCTCAGGCCCACCTATATGTTGTTGGCCACTCTGGGTTGGGCAGTGGTATTGGTAGTGTATGTAATATTTGGATAACTATGTACTCCCAACACCACACCTAGAGCAACGTAATGCAAACTAGCCTTGTATATCTCTTCTACATAATATTGTATAATATCATGTACAAGCGAGCCCATACATATGGTCTGTATGCAAACCTAACCTACTAGTCTTGCATGTCTACCACTATCCCTACCAATACCCATGACAAGTGTTACCTGCTCGTGTGGAATGACAAGATTCCAACCACTACCCCATAGAGTATTGTTGTTAATGCATCAACTCCATATCATATGGGTATCTCATCTACATGGAGTCTAATCTATTGGACCTCATGAGTCGAGTACCTTGATAATCATTATAGTGCTACCTAATACCCTCATGCTTTGTAATTTGTTCTCCCCTTGATGGGGATGCGTAAAATATACCACACATCCTCTAGTATGATGATCATATCTCTCATTGATAATTGAAAGGTCAACAAATCTGGGTACCATACCTCTTCCAACACCATCAATAATGCTCTAACAACCACAACCCAAGGCATCTCCACTAGATGCAATAGCCCCATTGTACATAGAGTATCCCTCTATGTTTTTGTGAGCTACTGCAATACCTCCTCTAAGGAGCTTGGCTGCCACTCTCTACTCTCAAGTACATCATGCTGTAAAATAATGTTAACAAAAATTTTCATCAGTTTCATTAAAAAATAATAATATTAATAAAAATCTCATAGGGGCATCTAGCTCTTTCTTATTACTTTTTTTTTCTTTCTTTCTCTCTCTATCACTTCTACAAATTTGTACCTCTTATTTTTTAAGTGTGAAACCATAAATCATGTAATGGAATTCCATGGTGTTAATTCAAGCATTGTTGGGTGTACAACCAAATTTACGGTTGGCCCCTGAATTTGTGTCAGGCACACACATGGTGATTTCCTCCTAAAATGCATAAAAATTTAAATAAATGCTCAAAACTCTAATATACCCTACTCTAGAAGTTTGGTTTTGGTCCTTACCTATGCTTGCAACAATACTATGTTGGAATCCCCATCACAATGAGTAAATGGTATGTAGGAAGTGCCATTTTGCTTTTTATCTAGAGCTCTTTTCTGTATCTTCGCATGGTGAAAATGAATTTATTTCATCCTCACTACTCTTATATCCCTCCTTTTCTCTCTCCTTTCGTTTTGTTTTTTTTAAATTAATTTTCTAATTATTTGTTCTTTCGTGTCTACCATTTTTAGTTTTTTCAAGAATTTCACATTCTAAAAACTTGAGGGGGCACCCTGACCTCAGGGACATTAATGTCATTATTGCCTTAAGAAGCATGCAAAATTTCAAAGTGTTTGAAATGACATTATTTTTGCATCGTCGCTTTGTCTAAACTAGCCACCCCTTTTGTGTTCATCATTTTTCACCCATAGGATTCTACATCTTTCTTTGATGCATTTATTAAGCCATAAATGCATCAAAGAGGTAGCAAAATGTAGACATGAAAAATTGATCCATCAAAATGAGTTGTTTTCCCGTTAGAATCCCTAAGTCCCTCAAAGTTGCTAAGTGTAAATTTGAGCTTATTTCCCCTCCTTTTATTTGCTTTTTATCCTAGCCTTGTTGAATTCACGGTCATCCCAGTATGGGGCACAAAATAAGCAATTTTGGGCTTTTCTCTTTAAAAACCCAACTTTTTGACCAAACTTTGTAGCATTGGTTCTTGACCAAGGTTGTTTTTCATTTTCTTACATTTTACCCCCTCCAAACTCCCTATAAATAAGAGGGCTAGAATCTCCTTTTCAGCCCAAATCCTAGATCAATCTTATATTCTTTATGCTCTCAATAATTTAATGCTCTTGGAATACTTTTATATGCTTTGCTTTATTTTGTGCTCCTTGTGATCTGTTGTTGTGGACTAGAAAGTGGAGAAGCCTTGATGATAGACTATACCCATCATTTGTCTTCTAGAGAAGGAGTAGAGGTCTTCCATATTGGTTATTACTTTTGCCCTTGCTTCCTCCATACACTTATTAGGTTTTTCTATATCTTATTTAGTTTTTTTATCTTTAATTCTTAGTAATTCATTGCATTACACATTTACAGATTGCTCTAAGTTCTCTTTCACAAATTTGTACCTCTCTCTTATGGGGCACAAATTTAGTTTTTTCCTTTATTTTTGAATTCATACCCATTAATTACGGGGTGTGAATTTGGTCACAAATTGCTTGGGGAAAATTTCTTGCTCCAAAACCCTAGGTTCTTATTTGCATACTTGTTTTCCATTGCACCCATTCTATTTGCAATCTACTTTCATTGTTTTATATTGTTATATTTTATTTTACATGTTCCCAAAGGTCAACAATATTTTTTACTTTTGAATAGTCAGTTAAAAGGAATAAAGGGGCTTGACTATTGTACCTCCAAGATTAGTCACATAGCAACCTAAGTAGGTCCTTAAATACTGATCAGTTTTTCCAAGGTTTTGAAGTTGTTTTGCAGGTCTAACTGAATTCACGGTCATTGATTTATGAGGCACAAATTTGGGTAGGATCAACCACCAAATCAAGTAAGTAATCTGATAGATGTGTTAGGTTGTTTATTTTGTGTTTGTTTCTATTTTTTCATTTTTAGATTTAGATCATAAGAAAAGAAGATATCTTGATTTTGTTTCTATGCTTTGAAAGATAAAAAGTATATACTTTGCATCTAGGATAATATTGTTTGTGCATTCTCTTAGTCTCTTGCTTGAAAAGAATAAAATATTTAATTTATTGTAAAATTAAGAATAGTCCTCATTCAACCAAATAGTCATTCCTAGGAATAGCTCCTTGTTTGCTTGCATCGTTGTTTGCCCTACATTATTCTTTAATTATTTATAGTTTAAATCTTAGTAAGACAAATATAGGTGTTTGTTCAAATAAACACATCAAAAATTCCATCATGGACGTGGAGTGAGTTCTTAAACCCTTCTTGGTGAACATCCCCCAAGCCCTTGAGTGTAGAGGAAACATAACAGTTCCATGGTCACCTCGGGTCCCAACAGATCTACTGAGAGTCGTATGCGATGGGTGGTTTTCCCCCCTCTACAAAAAAATTCTCAATATATTATTTCATTATTATTTCTTACCATTCCTTATAACATGGGTTTATTACTCTTCTAATAACCCCAACTATAATCCTTATAATTAATAAATTAATATTAAAAAAATAAACCGCACATTATTTAATCAATATTAATAAGACAAAGTCTTCAATATTCTATTAATATTAATTAATAGTTTCATCCCTATGACTTAATAAAACTATTAATTAATTACATAATTAATAAATTAATATTGATAAATAAACCAACACATTATTTAATCAATATCATTCAAAAGTCTTCAATATTAATTAATAGTTTCATCCCTATAACTTGATAAAATTATTCAATACATTAAAATATTATAACTTAATAAAATTATTAAATACATTAAAAGCTCTATTTTTTTAACCTTAATATGGTTAAGAATGCATAAACCAGGGTTATGCATAAGCGCAAAATATCGTAAATTGGCTCTATTTAGGATTTTCAAGATTTTAAATTGGCTAATTTTGGATCCTTTCACTAGGGCCCATTCGCCCGAAATTTATGGGGTGGAAATTTTTTTTGGGGTAAATTCACCCACCATTGATAATCATGAACCTAATTTTATTTTAATTCGTCAACCTCAAATTACATATGATTTTGATTTTCCCGCCCAATTTGCCTTCAAATTATAAATGATTTTATATTTCCCACCCAAATCGCCTTCAAATTATAAATGATTTTATTTTTCCCACCCAAATCGCCTCATATACTACCCATATATATACTATACTAGGTATCGATAAAAATACATCGAAAATACTCTAACTCAAAAATAGCTCTAAAACAACCAAAAACTTGACAAGGTTGTAGAGGAGTGTCAATCAATGCAAGGCAATCGGTATAAGTCGATCGGTTACAAAGTCATGTCTATTGGTATAAGTTGATCGATTATAGAGTCGTGTTTGTCGACATAAGCTGATTGGTTGTAGAGCCATGTTTGTCGGTTGCAGAGGTGTCGATTGACATTGGCCTATCAGTTGCAGGGATTGTCGATCGATATTTATCTCTTATGTTTTTCGATATTCCTACAATCGATTGTCATACCTGTAGCTGATCATCATACCTATAGCCAATTGGTATTCTTGCAGCCGATCATCATGCCTGTAGTCGATCGTCATGCCTACAACTGATCAATATTCCTATAGCGATCATCATGCCTACAACCGATCATCATACCTGCAACCAATCATCATGCATATAGTCGATCATCATACCTACAGTCGATCATCACATCTGTAGTCGTTCGACATTCCTACAACCAATTGTCATACCTACAAATGATCGGCATACCTGTAGTTGATTGTCATGCTTTTAGTCGATCGTCATGCCTACAATCGATCGTCATGCCTGCAGTCGATCGATATTCCTATAGCCAATCATCATGCATGCAACCGATCGTCATGCCTATAGCCGATTGTCATGCCTACAATCGATCAGCTTTCCTACAGCCGATCATCATGCTTGCAGCCGATCGTCATGTCATTGGTCATCATGTCGACCTAAAGTATTTCATATCGGTCTAAATATTTTAAGTATGTCGTACATTTTTAGATTTTGCAAACCGATATTCATAGCCCCCAAAACAAAAAAATTCACCATGGTTTGAAATATTTGGAGATAAATTAATGAAATTCGCCATGGTTTGAAATTTTTGGAGACAAATAAATGCAATTCGCCATGTATACTTCTACAAATTTCATCAGGATTCCAAGACAATTTACCTTGATTTTATAAATAGATTTCGGGATCGACCCCTTATGCATAACCCTGGCATCAAAAAAAATAAAATACAAAGTATTCAATAATTTGATCAATCATCCTATATATATATATATATATATATATATATATATATATATATAAGATAATATGACGTGATTCTCAATCTTTGCAAAAAGGTTAAAGTTTTGTATGCAATTCCAAAAAGCAGAAGAGTCATAGTTGTTAGATTAAAATTTTCTCTTGAATAAGCTTAATCTTCACCAATATCATGGTTAACGAATTAACCTTCTTTTTCCAGGTCTTGCTCCCAAAAAAACATAAAACAAAGAAGCTTACTCTTCATCAATAGAGTCCCTATAAAAGCTAATGAGAATTCAATCCAATTGTTTATGTTTATTTCAATCCAAAATTCCTAGACATGCAAAAAGAAAATGAAAGGGTAGCATAAACGAAAGGGATTTAGCTTTACTTTGATGATGAAGTGCCATGGATAATTTTAGTGACCTATAAAGATGAATAGAGTTCAAACCTCATTGCCTTATTGCCAATTTTGATTTCACAAAGGCTATATTCATTAACCTAGCCCACACTTTACATCCTTTCAATTTTTCTACTTGAAAGGTGTCTTCTTGATGCTTTCATTTAACTTCATACTATTATGGAACCAAAGATGTTGTGGCTTCCAGGTTCAATATTTCTATGATTAATATTAGTTTGTTTCGTAAGGTTAATTATTTATCCAAAATTCATTGCTTAATCTTATCTTTCTTGGGCAAGACTGCACTCTTTTACAGGGTTAATTATACGGTGCAAATTTTTGACTCGGGTTTAAGGACAAAGAAAATTTTGATAAATATATTAGCTACACTGCATGGACCAAACTACAATTCAACATCTACAAAGTAGGAATTCAAGGACATATTACTTTGGGTTGTGGTTGCTCTAATTATGGGTGGTATTGCATTATACACAGAACATTACTAAAGACCCCTATTCTTAATCTCAATAAATCACAAGGTCCCTCATTATAAGCTCCTGCATGCGACATAAGTAAAAACCAATTAGTACATTCCTTATGCACCAAAAATCTATAACAAATTCAGTCATTTAAATAGGAAGAAAGGATTGTCATTAGCTAGGGCTTGCTAGAACTTAAAATGACACTCCCTTGTACCTAAATTTATGAGCAATAATGCAACAACAACTAACCACGCTTTCAGCTATGTATGCAATCACATATGCAACATTATACAAACAAACACATTGAATAATAACAATAAAACATATATATTTTATTTCAAGCATAACAAATAAATGATGCAATTTTCATTCCAGATAAACTAGAAGAACAATTACCTCCACAATAGTAACTTCAAAAAAATCTTCTATCCTCTCAAATATTTCTCTTCCCAGATCTTCCCTCTAGCTAGCGATCCCTTAAAAACTTAGCAAACTAGTAATAATATAACCCTTGGAGGAACAAGGGAGATCAAAATTTAGGAGTGGATTTTTCATGCATTCCTACCCATCCTCTTTCTCTAACCCGTTACGCCATTAGGACAACGCTTCAAAATTTTACGTTGAAAAAATTTCCAATATTTCCAACTTCTCTAACATTAAAATATAAACCTTATTTACTTAGTAAATGTACTCCTATTTTGCAAGGTTTAACTTATTAATGCTCACATTAATTTACTAATACTCCTAAAGTATTAATAATTAAACCATTCACTCATAACATTATTTAATATTATTATTACTTTCTAATGCTAGTGTTAATTACTAACATTAGTGTAATATAATAATAATTAAATTAATTACTTGTCTAATTAATTTAATTAATACCGAATGTTAATATTAACTATTAACATTGATATTTAATATTTTAAGTATAAATTATACTCGCATTATTTTTAAAACTTTGGTTGATAAATTCTCAAACAAATTCCATACTCTAGAACACATATAACAACATAAGGGCTCATGCAAATCAATAATATGCACACACAATAATTTTTCTTAAACAAGAGGCTTTATGATAACTGTAATTTTATCACCCACCTATGAAGGATCCCCTAAGCACAAGGTAAGGGATATTTTGCTTTTATAGCAACCTCCTTGCCCAATGATGCATTTTAATCAAACATATGCAAATGCATCTATAAAATGGTTATACTCTTATGAATGTCGATGATAATTCATCCATTATTTCCATTTTCTCTTAGATTTGGTGGTTGTCCCATACCAATCCACCCATTATAGTACTTAGTCCTACAACTACAAAATTTATTAGCAATACCATTTTCTAAAAATGGCATAATTCAACTTTAAAAAGAGTAAAGTACAACTATCAAATCATCTTGATAGAATGAAATAGGATCATGCATTATATATCAACACACCAATACATCAATAAAGAAACCCTAGGTGGGCCATTACATACTTCCCCTAGGACCAAACACAATCCCTTGTATTTTCTGAAAATAAAATATTTTATTTTAAAAAATGGGAATTACTTTCTTATTTCATCAACATCTTCCCAATCAAGGATATGGATTTTTTGATATATTGGGTGATAGGACGAGCCTATAGGCTATTGGACTAATATTATCAAATATTTCTAAAGGACCAATAAAATAAGGATCCAACCTAGTTGTCTTGATGAAACGTTTATTGGATCTCACCCTCAAGAAGACTCTTTCTCCCATAGAGAATTCTCTTGGTGATCTTTTCAAATCAGCATAGCTCTTCTAGTGATTGCTTACTTCCTTGAGCCTTTGTTGAATCACCATGAGATACTCCTCCATATCTTTAATAGTGTTTGGTTTTATCACAACCTGATCTTCCAAATTATCCCAAGATAGAGGTGTTCTACACCTTCTTCTATACAAGGCCTCAAACAGAGACATTCCCAAGGATGTATGGTATCTATTATTACATACAAATTCAACCAGATTCAAATAGTCTTCCCACTTAGAATTTAATCCATGCAATAATGTGAAGCATGTTTTAAAGGACCTGGTTAACCCTATTCATTTTCCCATCTATTTTTGGATGCTAAGAAGAACTAATGTTCAACTTAGTGCCCAAGGCATAACAAAGAGCCTACCAAAATTTTGATGTAAATCTAGAGTCTCTATCTAATATGATTTCCTTAGGAAAACCATATGAATGGATTATTTCCTTGGTAAACTTATTTGCCATAATCGATGCATCATCCTTGATGGTTCTTGGTATAAAATATGCAACCTTAGTCAACTTTTATACCACCACAAGTATTGCATCATGTTCGTACGTTGTTTTAGGTAAACATACAATAAAATCCATGGATATAACCTGCCACTTCTGAGAGAGTATATCATGTGGGTATAGTTTTCCTATTGGATGTTTTGGCTCTACCTTTACCTTCTAGTATTCCAAACATCTAGCAATAAAAATATTAACATCTTGGTTCAATCCAGGCCAATAAAAGGTATTTTCCATATTTTTCTCATCTTTGAACCTCCCAAATGAGCAAAATATGGAGAAAAATACACCTCCTACATAATAATTCTCCTTGAATTATCGGTCTTGGGTATAACAACATGAAAGCCCATATTTTATGTTAAAATCATAATTTTCTTCAGCATTTACCTTAACTTTAGCATGGATTTCAATGCAATTTGTAAATACATTTTCCTAATTTTTTCAATCAAGTCAACATGAATCTAAGTTAATACTACTATAATTGTCCTCATACTCAAGGTGTTAGCAACCTTGTTTTCCTTTCCTTGATATATTCTATACCAAAGTCATACTCAACTAGGAACTCTATCCACCTTATTTACCTTAAGCTTGGTGATTTGTCCTTAGCTCAAAAGGTTTTCCTAATAAATAATGCCTCTAAAACTTAATATTATGGATAACTATTGCTAACTCTAGGTCATATGTAGCATAGTTTAGCTCTTGCTTTTGTTGTGCCACTTTGATCTACCCATTAGGGATACTTTTTTGCATAAGAAGGAACCCCACAAATGAAAAACCTATCTTGAGTGCATGAGACATCTCGTCTTATGTACCTTATATACCCCTATGCTAAATCATTCCATTTTTGAGGTCAATATTTTAGATTGTCCTTTCTCTAAAAACTCTTGTAATTTTCCTTGTTTCCATTGTTCCTAATCTTGGACTTTGGTCCTTCTCTTGGGTGTCCTTATTTTTTTCTTTGTCCTGTCTTGCAAAACCAACACTCTTCCCTCTTTTGAGTTCCTCTCTCTCTTCTTCTGTCAACACCCATAATTAAATAAGGTTTTCTTAGTGTGTTGATTTATCCCCTCCTATTGAGCCAAAACATATACCTTTTGTAAGGTTTTGGGCTGAAGTAAATTGATTATTGTTCAAATATTAGGATCTACTCCCAAGATGAACTTTTGCATGTTCAAATATTTCTAGTCTCATACTCAGAAATATATTTCAAAAGTTTGATAAGTTTTTGATAATATGCTTCCATAGCCAAGGTGCCTTGTTGGAGCATAGAAAATTCCTCAAATTTCTCTATGTAAAATTGATTAGTTAGGAATATTTTCTTGAATACCCTTACAAAATAATTCCATTTTAGATCCATAACTTGGATTCCTTTACCTATCTTGAGTGCATTTCACCATTCCAATGTGACATCTTGGAGATGAAGGGTTGCCCAAATAGTTTATTTTTCAGGTGAGTAGTTCTTCATGGAAACTTAGGTCTCCAATTGATTTAGCCAAAACTCTACTACATCACCCCCTTCTTTTCCATTAAATTTAGGTACCTTGACATTCTTTAAGTCCTTGGAAAGATCAGCCTCAATTCGAGCTTTACTCTCATGGAATCCTTTGACATGATTTTATTCTTATCTACCCTCTGTATTCTTGTTAATGGATTTTAGTTTAATAAGTGTTTCCAATATTTTTTGTTGTTACTACATCTATCATTATCTTGTTGTAATCTTCTAAAATTCCAGATATCTTCTGGGGATGAGTTGTAGCTTCTTCCTACATAGTTGACCCCAAATTCTTGGATTAGTTAGTTTTATATTCCTATGAACTAACTAAGACCATTATCACCTAATAATAATAATGGTCAAACTTACCTACCCATAAGGTACTATCTCTTATATACAAAAAGAATTGGAGAACTTATGATCCCCAATGAGAAGTTATACTTTCTATAATTTTTACTCCTTGGTATGACTGATCAAGATGACGTGCAATACTTGCCTTATCCCAAATCAACTTAAGATCCCTAGAAAAGCAAGCCTTATTGAAAGTAACACATCAATTCAAGGTTCAACCTAGGTTATTTTTATTGAAGCTTTGAGTCCTGCGACCTAGGATCTGATACCAACTATAACAACCCACAAACTCGACCCAAGGGAGAGAGATTTATTTTTACAAGGATTAACTCACAAAGAAGACCCAATATTTTCATTAGTATAAAGGCAGAATCACATTTGAGTTCATTGTCATTGCAAATGAAATTCAAGTGGACAAAAGTGACCAACTTCTCATAATCACCTAGGGTTCACATTTTTAACCTCACCATAGAGTGACCACTTCTCATAATTACCTAGGGTTCACATTTCTAACCTCACCATTAGAAAAGATACCATCAGTGGTCCCTCCACTTTTTCTATACACTCACATGTATAGGACAACTTGACCACAATGTAAGGATTATCCTTTTAGGCCCATAATACTTAAAGGATATGCCTATTCCCTAACCTTATACAAGTTTATCTATGTAGTATTAATATACCATGATTCCTTGGTTATTAGTTAGCTTCACCTCACCATGAACTAACTAATACCATTACCACTCACTTGGTAGTAATCATGGTCAATATTTCCTCACCACAAAGGTGCTACCATTGTATTACCTTGCGAATGATCTGATCTATTATCCCATACCAATCCATCGTTAATATTCCTAAGCCTCACCACTAAGAATACATCCAAGTCTCACCACTAGGACTTATCCAAACTCACCAGTAGGACTACCCAAGCCTCACCACTTTGGGCCATCCAAGCCTCACCACTTAGGATGTATCATTCAAAAATACCTAGTTATTACCTCACCGTAACTCAACTAGAATTGGGTACATCTTGAATAAAGGGATTACTAATATGGCTCTAAAAACATATCCAAAATAACCATCTTCCAACCCAAGGATCCCAATAAAATTTATATCCATCTCTTCACAGTAAATAGAGTGCTCTACTAAAACATAATTAAATTCAACATAACACATTGCTAAAGACTAGGAATTTAAGATACTTCTTCAATCATAACACTAGAATTTAGCATTTTATTTATTTACAATGAAAGTATTAAATCAACATATAAATAAATCATCATGATAATCCATCTATTAGATTCAATCATTCCCATCAATAAAACATCCTCATTTTGTAACTAACTATTGAGTGGTGTTTTCACCCAGTTGTGAAAGCACACTCTCCGGTAGGATCTGAGTCCCAAAATCCTCTGCTTGCAAAGAAAATAATTTCTCCAAGGTTCTCGTTATGCTGATTCTTTGATTACCAATGATGCTGTTCAAATGGAATGCTAGGAATACCTTAGGGTTTGCAAGTGGATGTTAAGAAGGGGCACTGTGGTTTATTTAATTTGAATTTACAGTGGACTCAAAATGAATAAAATCTGTTCTAATCTTTAATTCTGATGGATTTTCAGATGCTTATTTGAATACAATAATTAAACTGCAGAAAATAAAGTAAGGGTTTGAAAAATAAAGCAAAGTAAATGAAATGAAACTACACTACAGTCATAATGTTGTCATCAATTTGATGAAATCGAAGATAATGAGGTTTTCTGCATGCAACCTAACCTAATGAACCTGCAAATTCACACAATCCAAATAAATTAGGTGCTGGTTTCTAGGGTTTCTACTGTAATTCCAGATTTAGGCATTCGCATGAAGCAACCAAGCACACTTGCATTAAACTTCACCTAAAAGCCTTAGAAATCTGAAATGAATGATAAAACATTAAATCATGCATGCACAAAATGACTCCCTCTTTCTCATCAATGAGATGCCAATACTCTGTATTTCTGTATTAAATGATGTATCAATTACATTTACAGATTGTTCCAGGCATAAATATTCCAGAACAAAAGAAAGAAATTGCCCAAGTGCAGGCCCAGAATGGCATAAAGCCCTTGTCTCTGCAACTCTGCAAGCAGCAATTTCCAACCCCTTCCAGACCATCTCTCTAAACCTGTCACGATTTCGCTATCGTTTCTCTTTTTCGTACACTTTCGCAAAACACGTCATGAAATCGCGACCATTTTCTTCGTCCGTTACAGTTTGCCGAAACACGTCGCGAAATCATGACCATTTTCTCCATCGGGCTGCTTCGCTGAAACACGTCACGAAATCGTGACCATTTTCTCTATCCGTACAGTTTGCCAAAACACGTCGTGAAATCGTGACCATTTTCTCCATCGGGCTGCTTCACTGAAACACGTCACGAAATCACGACCATTTTCTCCGTCCGTACAGTTTTTTGAAACACGTCGTGAAATCGCGACCATTTTTCCCACCTGGTGTCGTTGACCGTGTTGACCATGATTTTCTGACATGTCACGATTTCGCTACGGCTTTTCGATTTCGGTCGCGCTGGCGCAATACATTGCGATTTCGCGACATGTCGCGATTTCGCGACACCTTCCTACACATGCATATTTTTCTTTTTTCTTCATTTTTAGCATCTGGGCCATTGAGATCTTCTCTAAAATCCTGCAAAATGTGGGTCCCCAATCTTTGGGGTGTGTTGTGGATCAGTCACAACACTAACTATCTATTTCCAAGAACTTAACATAAAAGAATAACATTATTTAATATTTTATTCCTTGAACAAATCTCAAAATAATATAACAAGAATATTTACATGACATATTTTTCTTCATCATAATATTTACATAGCATAATTTCCATACAAGATACTTTCCAAGTATTTCTCATCTTCAAATACAATATTACATTTCAACATAAATAGTCCTTAGTTTCATCTTCTTTTCAAGGTCTTTCTCTTGATAGGCCTTTTTGCATGAAATTTGAATAGAATTTTAGGTATCATGACAACTTTTGAATACATATGCAAGCTTAACATGCACTATGCAAGAAAAACATACAATAACAATGCAAGATTTTGGTCTCGATAGAATATATATGCAATCCTAACATGCATCATACAATTATAATCATTCAATAACAATGCAAGATATTAATTCCATAATAATATGTATATGCAAGCCTAACATGCATCATACACATATAATCATTCAATAACAATGTCAGATCTCAGTTCCATAATAGACTTCAAAGTATTATTTCGATGTAGAGGTTCATTATTCTAATCCCATTATGATATGGTGCCTTAGTGATTAGTTAGTTTTATCCCCCCATGAATTAACTAAGACCATTACCACTTACCTAGTAAAGATCATGGTCATGCTTACCTCTCTGCAAAGTACCACCACTATAATGCCTTATGAATGATTCGATGATTTATCCCATACCTATCCACCATTAAGATTCCTAAGCCTCACCACTAGTAATATGTCCAAGCCTCATCGATTAATACTACCCAAGCTTCATTGCTTTGGGCTGTCCAAGCCTCACCAACTAGGGTGTATCATTCACAATTACCTAGTAGGATTATTAGGGTGTAATGCTTATTTTTCATAATGGGAGAAACCCATACTTCTCACTCATTTATGGATATATTGCTACACAAGCCATATCCAAATCATGCAAGAATATTGAGATAATACTATACTTCTCTCACTCATTTATGGATCAATTGCTACACAAGACACATCCAAATCATGTAAGAACATTGAGAGAATAACATACTTCTATTAATCATTTATGGATCTATTGCTACACAAGCCACATTCAAATCATGAAGAACATAGAGTAAATCCCATACTTCTCTTGATTATGATTCCTTAACTACTCAAGCCTCATCCATATCCTTTCCTAAAATTTAGAATATATTATATACATTGCTTAAATATAAAAACATTCTCAATACATTATTCCATTATTATTTCTTACCATTCCTTATAACATGGGTTTATTACTCTTCTAATAACCTCAACTATAATCCTTATAATTAATAAATTAATATTGACAAAATAAACCACACATTATTTAATCAATATTAATAAGACAAGGACTTCATTCTTCTATTAACGTTAATTAACCCTATGACTTAATAAAACTATTAGTTAATTACATAATTAATAAATTAATATTGATAAATAAACCAACACATTATTTAATCAATATCATTCAAAAGCATGCAATATTAATTAAATAGTTTTATCCCTATAACTTAATAAAATTATTAAATACATTAAAATCTCACTTTTTTTTAAAACTTTAATATGGTCAAGAAAACATAAACAAAAATAATATGAAGGTATTCAATAACTTGATTAATTATAGTATATATATATATATATATATATATATATATATATGTATATATATAATAAGATGATACGACGTGATTGTCACCCTTTTCAAAAAAGGTTAATGTTTTGTATGCAATTCCCAAAAGCAAAAGACTCAGAGTTCTTGTTAGGGTATCTAGGAATAGATATTTGGGGAAATATTATTATATTGTATAAGGGTTGGCATGGGCCACATAAAACCCAAAGATGATTTTATAATTAAAATTATATTATATATAATATAATATTATAATACAAGAAGAATAAAGTTATATTATTATAAACCAATTATATTATAATTGGTTTCTATTTATGAGAATAAAGTTTTGCAACAAGTGCTATCAGAGCAACGATTTTGGAAAAAATGGGGATTTATTTTTGTGGAATTGACGAATTAGGGAAGATGTTTTTGGAAAAACATCTTATCTTTTAGGATCCGTATCTATACAAAAGTTTATATGATTTAGGCAATTCTTGGACCAGTTTGTGCAAAATTTGAAGATCTTTAAAATGAGTGGTCATATGAAGGAATCTGAGTATTATTGAGGGAGATATGACCTATTGAAGTCAATCGTCTGGAACAATGGTAGTGATGAATTTTGCAGATTTTTTCTAGAAAAGTGTCTCATCTTTTAGGAGTCATATCTCTACGAAACATTATATGATTTAGACTATTCTTGGATTAATTTATGCAGAACTTGAAGAGCTTTAAAATGAGTGGTCATATGAAGGAAACCAAGTAGTATTGAGGGAGATATGCCCTTTTGGAGTCATCCATATAGAAAAAGGGTAGTAACAAATTTTTAGTTCATAATTTTTTGAAAGATAAATATTGTTAGTTCGGGTATGCAAATTGCAATTTATTTTGTTTGGAAGAAAAATTGTAGATCTAGTTGTCTATGTAGAATTTTAGCTTCAAATCAGTGGGAAGATATTTATTTTCATAAAAACCTAGTTTGCATTAGGGCATGATATATTCTTATAAAACCCTAGTTTGTAGTGGGGCATCAACTATGGAACTACAATTATTTTATGAAGAAGATGATATTGATGTTAGAGGGTGGTGGAAACTATTTGGATACTTGTGTTATAATAATAATAATTTTACTTGGAGCTAAATTATTCCTCGTTATCTTAGAGGAGCAGCTCTCTCTTGGCATTATAGTTCTAATAAATCTAACTTCTCTTGGGAGGAAATGAGGCATGCATTCTTTAGTAAATGGGAGCCATATAAAAGGATAGCTAGTTTGCAGATCACCATAAAAGGATATAAAGAATAAATAAACATGCTTCAAAAAGAACAAAAGGAAGTAAAAAGAGAGCTAGAAAATTTCAAAGAAGTGGTAAAAGATAAAAAATATGTCAGTATGCAAATAGAGGAAACCATACCTTTGGTAGAAGATAAATTAAAAAATGGACAAAAGGATTTGTTTGAATCCAAGAAGTCTATTTTGTAGGTTCATGGAAGCATTCAAAAGGCATAGGTTATTATTTCCATTGACACTAATAGCATATATAATTTTATTAATATTGCTTTGGCTAAGAGGTTGCAGGTTCAAGCAATAAAAATTAAGGACATACTGTTGGAGGAGGAGAATGTTCAGATTTTTGAAGTTTTGAAGATCACCATACATAAATATGTTTTACATTTAAATTTTCATGCTATGTGATGAGGCCTACAAATGCCTCATCCATGGACTAGTTTTGATAACATATAAACACTTTTGAACACCTTATGTTATGTTTTGATGCTAATTATAGTGATAGAATGCATTATGTATTGGTGTTTACATGTTGTAAATGTTAAAGTGCATATATCTTGTTTTGACTATTTTTCTATGTTTTATAGTCTGTTTTAGCTATATGTTTTAGTATATTTTGCATTAAATTAAAGTTGTAATATTAAGGTACTGCTAACTATTTGGTTTTGTGCTTCTTTTACAAGATTTTCCCATCGTTCACTCACTTTGAATAACCATAAGGCACCAAAAAATTTGTCAATAGTTGACTGTGCAAAAAACAAGAACTTTTCCATACAAATTGATGCTGCAGTGTCAACATATGGAGGCACAAATTTTAGCCTTAAAAAATTTGAAGCTGAATCTAGAAGCCCAAACTGAAGATATAACTAAGTTACAGGAACAAATACATGATATGTACCTAATTACAGAGTACTTAGTTCAGTGCAGAACGCCTGCAAGGTTTTATACTCTAATCTTAAAGGAAAAATACCTCCACTAGAAATTAATGAGAATTGTTTCCATACTTCCATATAAACTAGAAACTGCTGAAGAATATGTGGAAACATATTTGCATAGTCCAGAGGAACAGAGGAATCTGCTTTGTGAATTGTTTTTGCATAACTTCTTCTTACCTGAAAATGAAACCTTCTTGCCACACATATTTACAGGAAATATTCAGCTGAGGGTCTTTATATCTTTAGTGCAAAATTAGATTTATTGGGAGGAGGAGAAAAAATCAAGCAAGAAAATGGAGTTAATAGCTGAGTTACTAATCAGAAGAACCCATACTAATTACAGGGAGTCCATCAATAAACATTTTACTATGATGAGAGAACATAAAATCATAGAAGTATATAAGAGCAATATTACTGATTGTATCAAGAATTTTTAGGTCTTCTGTAATCAACATTTTGGTAATGCTCTCTCAACTTGTAAAAGTAGGTGGGGAGAATTGTCAATATCACTTCAAAATAGGGAACCTATCTCACCTAATAATTTATTATGGTCCATAAGGAGAGTAGAAGGTATAGTACAGGTTATCCACAAGCTGTAGGATCATTGGGTAGGTTTGAGGTATAGGCTGCCAAATGTGATAACTCTAGTTCCTTATTTCTTTGATAGTGATCCCCAATCAGATGAGAAGTTCTAGGAATGGCTCAAGAAAATACAAGCAATCAAAGGATATTATACGGTTTTGGGACCAAATATGAGTTATGAAGAACGAAATATGGATGTAGATCTCTGTGCTATTGTGGCTGCACAGAATGCATGAGGACATGCATTAAAATAGGTTAGGGGGAAAATGATGAGGCCTGCAAATTCCTCATCTATGGACTAGTTTTGATAACTTATAAACACTTTTGAACACCTTATGTTATATTTTGATGCTAATTATAGTGATCGAATGCATTATGTATTGGTGTTTAGATGTTGTAAATGTTAAAGTGCATATATCTTGTTTTGACTATTTTTCTATGTTTTATAGTCTGTTTCGGCTGTATGTTTTAGTATATTTTGTATTAAATTAAAGTTGTAATATTAAGGTACTGCTATCTATTTGGTTTTGTGCTTATTTCACAAGATTTTCTCATCGTTCAATCACTTTGAATAACTAGAAGGTGCCAAAAACTTTATCAATAGTTGACTGTGCAAAAAATAGGAATTTTTCCATACAAATTCTAGCCACCTATACATATACAACATGGCTTGGAATTTGTCCACTTTAGCTGATGCAAAAAATGGAATTAGTCTTCTGGGCACACATGGAGACTATTTCCATATTCACAACTATTCACATACGCTTTTGGTGTAGGAATTGTTGCAAACTCTATTATGTTGCCTGATATTCTAGAGCAGCTTCAGAATGAGCATAGAAGCAACAATTTTGGTCAAAAGAGCCTTTAAATGCAACAAACAAAGTGGTAAATGGTGGTTGCAGCTATTTAAGGTATATCTCTATCCTTTCCAATACTTGTAATTCAATGGATGCATTCCAGTAGATGAAATAGATAAGGTATAATGGATCATATCCCTGCATTTTGGAAATAATTTTGCCATAGTTGTAATAGTCCTATATTGTAGCATAAAAAATTATCAATCATGTACCCTACTTGTATAAATAAAATGCTCCCGTTTGGTTGAGCATATAGATAGATAAATAGAGAGGATATAGAATTGCATAATTTCATAAGCTTTCCTTGTAATCACAACAGAACAGTATTTTACAGGATTTTCCCTGCAATACTGTAATGCTACTATAGAATCAATAAAATGTGCAATATTTTTGTTCCATTGGTAGTTTTATTTTGTGTGTGTGAGATCTAGATAGTTTAAAATAATTATTATCACCTTATTCTGGGTCAGGGAGCAAGGGCCCACTTCCAGGGCTAGGAGAAGGAGCAACTTTTACATGTATTCTGCTCATTTCTTGTTGTAGCAAATTTGTAGGAATATGTCAAGTTTGTACTTCATAATTTTAGTTGTACTCTTTTATATTGCATATAATTATCATAGGAATGTGTGCATATCAAATTATTACTTGGCATAAATTCTTGCATCTTACAACATTTTCTGTTAATCTCCTATTTCAGCAAGTTGTTTTCAGATTATGTAATTTTCAGTTTGCATAAGAGAATATTTTCATGTTTTAGTTCTGCAAAATTTGATTATTATTCCTTAAATTATGTTATTGTAATTATATTTTCCTTTATGCAATGTGTGATTTAAATTCTACAAGTTTTATTTTCTGTGATTTCCATTCCTGCAACATTTCAGTTCTGTCATTTTCAATTCTGAAGCAGTAGATAGTTTTATTTTTCTGCAATTGTTTCAATTCCTACAAATTCATTTCTATAAGGGTAAATAGGAGTCAATTTCAGTTTTTTTTAGGAGTTAAAAAGGAGACACAAACACCCCCAAGCACTAACTATTTCACCAATAAAGCCATCTCATGAATGAACTAATCCTTAAAATGCTTGCCTTTCCTATCGTATATAGCCTTGGACACCGCCCTGGATTGACAAACATAATGATTAAATGATGAAGATTTGAAGACACTCATCACTATGGATATGGATTATGAGGATATTGTTATTGGTTATCCCTGGTTAGATTATTTTGATATTGTTAACATTAATGTGCAAAATAAGTTTATAAAGTTATGGTACAGGCAATAGAAGATAACATTACAAGATATTTATTAGCATAAGGAGCAAGGATCCAAGGAAAAATAAGAAGTGAAATAGATTGAAGAACAAATAGAAGAACCTAAATCAGAATCTAAGAAGGTAGTAACAACAACAGAGTCCATGGAAGAAGTAGTAATAGTAGAGTCCAAGGAAGCTTTGATAGAAGAGCACAAGGACACACCAAAAAAAGGGAACATGAAAGAATAATGTGTAGAAGAATTTAAAATAATGGAGCCAAATGTTGAGGAATCAAAGAAGGTAGAACATCAAGTTAAGGTTACACCATATCACCATACACACCACCATGAGCAACAACAATCTTGGAGGTATGGCTCAAGGTAGCAATATTATGATTCTACATGGAATCAAAAGGGAACCAAGTATGGAAGTGTTTGGCAGATAAAGCATACTGATCTTGGTTTTTATAGGGGTTCATCAGCATCAAGGAACATGTGGACCCATCATTCAAATTATCAAAATACAGTAGCAAAAGCATGGAGCCAACGAAGCAAATTTGGATACTCAAGTGGTAAAATAGCATACCAACATCAGGTTTCATTGGGATGGATGGATGATCGAGATTGGTACCAGTTGCTAACATTGCTTGGAAAATCATATTATCTTGTTTCTTCATATATTTTGAGGATGAAACATTTGTAAGGAGGGTGGAATGTTAGGGTACCTAGGAATAGATATTTGGGGAAATATTATTATATTGTATAAGGGTTGACATAGGCCACACATAACCCAAGATTGATTGTATTATAATATTATATTTTATTAGAAGTCGGATCCCCAAAGTAGAATTAGAAGATAGGTATATAAAAAAGAGATATTTGTCATTGTAATCATCATGGATATTAATCATATGTAATCATATTTACCCACAAAGTGGCTTATAAAACTTTGTACTCCTTAAGTAGCTCTCTCATCTTGGGAGATATTGTGGAGTTATTCCTTGCTTAAGGATTATTATTGGTGTTTCCCTACCTTAAGAGTATTATCTATCTCTCTCATTTATGGATTTTTATTATGGATAATTATTTATCGATGAATGATTTGGTATTTTTGCATATTGGTGAATGATTTATGTTAATGATAATAAAGTTTCATAACAATTGTTAGATTAACATTTTCTTTTGAAGAAGTTTAATCTTCACCAATCTCATGGTTACTCTTACATTCTTTTTCCACATTATTTCTCCCAACAAAACATAAAATATGCAAACAAATAAGCTTACTCTTCATAAATAGAGTCATTATAAAGCTAACAAGAATTCAATACAATTATTTATGTTTCTTTAAATCTAAAATTTCTAGACATGCAAAAATAAAATTAAAGGGTAGCATACATGAAAGGGATTTACCTTTGCTTTGATGATGAAGAACCATGGATAATTTTAGTGATATGTAAAGATGAATAGAAATTCAAATCTTATTGCCTTACTAGCAGTTTCAATTTCACAAAGGATATATTCCCTAACCTGGCCCACACTTTACATCCCTTCAACTGTGCTACTTCAAAGGTGTCTTCTTGATGCTTTCATTTAACTTCGTAATATTACGAAACCAAAAGATGTTGTGGCTTCCAGGTTCAATATTTTTGTGAATAATATTAGTTTATTTTGTAAGGTTGATTTTTTGTCCAAAATTCATTGTTCATTCTTATATTTCTTGGGTGAGAGTACACTCTTATAGGGTTAATTATATGGCACAAACTTTTGAATTGGGTTTAGGAAAAATACTATTTTTAATAAATATTTTAGCTACACCGCATGGACCAAACTACAACTTAATATCTACAAAGTAGGAATTAGGTACATCTTGCTCTGGGCTGTGGCTACTCTAATTATAGGTGGAATTACATTATGTAGAGAACACTTTCAAGGCCCCTATTCTTAATCTCAAGAAACCACAAGGTCCCTCATTATAAAATCCTCTATGCGACATAAGTAAAAACCAATTAGTACATTCCTTATGCACCAACAAATATGTACAAGACAATCATTTAAATGGGAATTAAGGATTTTTATTAGTTAGGGATTCCTAGAGATTTAAAATGACACTCCCTTCTACCTAAATTCATGAGCAATAATGCAGCAATAACAAACCATGCTTGCAACTACATAGACAATATTATACAAATAAACACACTGAATAACAACGATAAAACACACACACACACACGTATATATATATATATATATATATATATATATATATATATATATATATATATATATATATATATATATATATATATATATATATATATTATTTTTAGCATAAAAAATGTACGAAGTTATTTTCATTATAGATAAACTAAAAGAACAATTACCTCCATAGTAGCAACTTAAAGAAATTCATCTCTCCTCTCTATTTTTTCCCTTTCTAGATTTTTCTTCCAACTACTGATCCCCTCAAAACTTGGAAAACCAGTATTATATAACCCTTAGAGGAACAAGGGAGATCAAAATTTGGGAGTGGATTTTTCATGAATGCCTACCCATCCTCTTTTTCTAGCCCATTACGCTATTAAGGTAATGCTTCAAAATTTTACATTGAAAACATTTTCAATATTGCCAACTTTTCCAATGTTTCCAATTTCCAACATTAAAATATAAACTTTATTTATTTATTAAATGTACTCCCATTTTTGCAAGGTTTAACTTATATTTTTTTTGGTAATTAAATATTTATCATTAACTCAGGTTTTTTAGGTTGACCCAAAACCTTTTTGGAACTTAACTAGAGACAAACTAAGGATCCTCCGTCCTCTACCCCAATAATTATTCCTTACCTGGGACCCCACACCTCGGGCGTCCCACACCAAATAGAGCTTAAAATAAAAAGACACACACGACATTTTCCAAGCCTGACCCATCCTAGGCATTACACCTAATCCTAGACACAACATCAACAAAAAGGAGAGCAACACGCAACCCTTTGCCCTAACAAAAATGTAAAAATTTAAACTTGAAGACCAACAACAAATTCAGCAAAAATAGACAACCCAGGGCAGCAAAACACTAGAGAGGACCCTAGTCCTCCTCTTCGGCCTCCTCCTCCTGATACTCCTCTTTGTCATCTTCATTGTCATCCATATTCGGGTTGTAAACCACCGACTTATTGCTCTGGTAGCCCTCGTTAAAGAAAACCTTGGTCAGGACCTTCTCCAACTCCTACATCTGATGGTTGATGTTGGCTGCAGTGTTCAGGATGAACCTTTTTAGCTCCATAATAGACGAGTTAGGACCCTCATCCTCAAAGGTAATGTCCAAGATTTTGCTGCTACCCTGAACTTGTTTATTCTTTAGTCTCAGAGAGGACCTGGGGGGCAGGTCATCGATCCTGAGATTCTTCCTGGCTGACCTTCCTTTGGCACTTGAGTCATCCTCTCTCCTCTTGGTAGGGGAAGGTTTGGGTAACCTGGGGCTGTCTCTCCCCTCAAAATCTCACCATGAAACCATAGGGGATCCTCATGGGGTGGGATAGGGAGCTCAGGTGGGGGAGCATTATTAAGGATGAATTTATAGATAACCTTAAGTAGGCCTTGGTGCATGGGCATTGAGAAACCTTTATTTTTGTGGGACAAGGTAATGGTGTGATTGAGGGAGTTCATTAGAAATTGTGGGATGCTAATGGGGTTTACATCCCTAAATAAATTTACAAAGGCATAATGAAAGCTCAGTAGCACTTTACCAGGGTCTTCTAATGTGATAAATTCCAAGACATTCTTTATTATCGCATTCTAGGGCATCGATAGGTTCATCCTTGTGAGACCGTTCTTTGCCTCCTTGTAAACTTTTCGATTGTCCTTGAATTCTTTTAAATCCACCTCCTAGTGGTGCTTCTATCGATGAATCAACCTTCCCTTAACATACTATCCAGTAATAGTCACTAGCAAATCAACATCAATGATGAATTTAAGCCCCCATATGTCCACTCTGCCATCCTCCCAGGTCTCCATAACAACCAGAATGATTTTGTCCTCCACACCCGAGAATAGGTCAAAAAATTGGGTAAAATACCTATCGGTCAGAATAGCATGAGCAGTAGGCTCCATGACCACCATATTGGGATCAATGTAAATCATATTTGGAAGGGTTACTATTAGATTCCTCTCAAGATTATTGTGGAGCTCTGAACTCATAGTTTCAAACATAACCCTACAGTAATAGGTACTAATACGAGGGTGGCACCTTGGCAATCCTCTGCCATCTGAAGTTGGTTTCTTAAAGCGCATGCCAATTTTGGAAGCGTGCCTTTGAGCATAATTATCTTGGAAATTAAGCCACTTTAGAATAGGGATCGTGCCACCATATCTCTCATCATATCTCTTAGGATCTATTATATGAACAATTATGATAACGATGGGTGGGAGAAATCTCAAGATACACCACCTTCTCTTGGAAAAAGCACTCGCATATGTTAAGACGTATGGAAACTTGCTCCTGATCCCCTGGTATATCCTCATGGCATAAATGTCAAATTTAGGGATGAGATCCACCACCTCAGAGTTATGCCACCTGGTTAACCAATTTTCCATGCTGGACTTGGTCTTACTAATTGCTCTTTCCAATATAGTTTTGACCACTAGGAGACACCTTCTAATTTGGGCCCTCTGCCCACTGCACGTGATCTGTCGATATGAAATACACCTCATCAATATTTAGAAAGGATGATTTCTTCCATGTCACTTGGGACCTCATTCGTCCATGTGATCAATCCATAAGCCTCTACCCTAATGTTTGGTAGCTTATTCGATGCCTTTTTGGCTTCAAAGAACATGTGTTGGGCCTTCTTCTCTTCACCCCCGTCAGTAAGGATCCTAACTTCATTGATTCAGGCCTCTATCCTCCAGGGAGGTTTTCTTTTATTGTTAAGGATATTGATAATATTCAGGGAATCCCCTTCCACATAACATTTACCCTGGACCTCTTGGAGCATTTGCAAACCATGCCACAATGCCCATGCCTCAACCTCATTATTAGTCTTGATCTCGATATTTTTAGAAAAGGCAAAAATGACTTTACCATGATGATCTCTCACCACCCCTCTAGCTCTAGATTTTCTAGGATTTTCCTTGGCCTCCCCATAAAAATTGAATTTGATCCATCCCACCGGGGGTGCGGTCCACCTAGCCTTCATCCTCGAATGAGGATTAATCACACCTAAAGACTCATCTAAGGATATATCAAGAGATTGGGTAAGGATTCTTTCCTACAAGGGAATGGTTTGGGTAGTTGAAGGAAGGATGCTCATGTTCTCATTGGAAAAAACTAGGATTTTATTGAGAACCAATAGCGGGTCGAGGTTAGAATCAGAAGAGGCTCTATGGTTCCTTTCTAACCAGATCTGCCAAAGGTAATGGTGGAGACAAATCTTCCAAAGGAACTTGAGTTGAAGGATTCTTAAGGGATAAGGTAACTGATAGAAAAGCTCTAGAATGGTGGTAGGCTAGACCCAGGAGATATTAAAGGTTTGGCATAGTCCATTAAGTATGGCTACAGACCAGGGGCACTATAAAAAATGTGATGAATGGATTCCCAACTGTTCCTACACAAATAACACATGTTAGGCAAAAACATACCTCTTCTTATCATGTTGTCGATGTTGAGGATTTTTCCTTGAATAATTGCCCATGTGAAATGAGCTATTTTGGGGATCAACTTGCAGATCCAAACCAGATTGGTTTTGAACAGAGGATCATCATGGTCAATAAGCATCTTGTATGCGAATTTGACTGAGAATTCACCACTCTCAGTCGTGTCCCATCTCAGGTGATCATCCTCTGTTCTTGTAGAAATGAATTATTGAGAAAGGATAGCTTCTAACTCCATTGATTTGCCCTAAATTCCCTGAGCCCTAATAGGTTTCCATCTCAAATTATCTCCTTCCTGACTTAGGAAATAAAACACCCAAGATCCAAAGTTATTATCAGTATAATTTTTAAGTCTTGCTAACCTGGGATCTGAAAGCAAAGCATCTTGCGTAGCCCATCTATACTTCCAAAATCTGATCTTCGAGCCCCTCCCGACTATCCATATCATACCTTTTTCATAATGTCTCTACTATACAAAATTGCTTTATAGAGAGCAGAACCTCTCATTGGAATGGGAGTGTTAAGAAAATCGGATCCCTGAAGATATTTCTTTTTCATAATGGCTATCCACACATTCTCTTTGTTTGTGAGGACCCGCCACGCTTGTTTTACTAATAGGACTATGTTTAGGTGGAAAATTCTCCTAATACCTAGGCCTCCTCTATATTTGGGTTGACAAACATTGCTCCACCCAACTAGGTGGATCCTGTTCTTGCCTTCAGAACCTAACCATAAGAAGTTTTTTTGCAACTACTCAATTTTTTGGAATACTCGAGTTGGGGCCCTGAAAACTGACAGGAAGTAGACCAGGATACTTTGTAACGAGGCCATAGTCAGGGTAGCTTTCCTTGCTTGAGATAAGAAATACCCTTTCCATACATAAAGTATTTTTTGGATTCTTTTGACCACATTGTTCCACATAACTCCCAAAGGATCCCCAGTGAAAAGAGGTAGGCCTAGATAGGAAGTTGTCAATGAGGTGATAGCGCACCCCAAAATCCCTACAATCCTATTTTGCCTAGGAATAGGCGTGTTAAGGAAGAAAATTTTTCTTTTATTGAAATTAATATTTTGACCTACTACCTCCTTATACAGGTTTAGAATAAATTTGATCCTTTTAGCCTCTTCCATCGAAGCTAAGGAAAGCATCAAAGTGTCATCAATTTTTTTTTGATGAGAGACTAGGGTCGTTTGAGATGTGGCTTTGATACCCGATATTAGGTCTACAGAGTAGTCAGATTTGATAGTCCTTCCCAAGGCTTCAAAAAAAAGGATGAAGAGCATAGGACTGATAGGATCCCCTTGCCTCAATCCCCTATAGCTTTAAAAAAAATCGACTGGGGAACCATTCACCAGAACAAAGAACCAGGGTTTCTAATTGCAACCTCAAATAATTTTAACCCACTAATGATGAAAGCCAAATTTGACCAATACTACCTCTAGAAATTCCTAATTGATGTGGTCAAAAGCTTTGTTCATGTCGAGTTTCAGGGCAAAGTAAGCTTTCTTGGTTTGGTTGGCCGAATGGAGAGCTTCATGAACCATGATGACCCCATCAAGAATAGATCTCATTTGGACCAAAATCCCTTGGCATTTATCGATGATAAGAGGCAGGATGATCTTCATTCTAATTGTGATCAATTTGGTGCGGATCTTGTAGGTTACATTACAAAGGCTCATAGGTCTATAATTTGCCATTGTTTTTGGATCTGCCCCTTTAGGGATTAAGGAAATAAACATGGAGTTATAGCTTCTAGGAATGTTTTTGGAAGTCTGGAATTCCCTGATTGCCGCACATACATCAGCCCCCACTATGTCCTAGTAGGTTTGAAAAAAATGAGCAGAGAAGCCATCAGGTCCTGGGGATTTATCAAGATCCATGGAGAACAGAGCCTCTCTAATTTCTTCATGTAAGAAATGATCGATGATATTCCTATTCATATCATTGTCTATAGTTTGAGGAATGGCCCTTAATAGAATATCTTTAGCATTGGACTGACATTGCACTTCTTCTCCCAGAAGGTTGCTGAAGTAAGTCACAGCTTCATTTCTGATTTCTTGAACATCAATAGCATTGGAACCATCTCCCTTCATTAGATATTTTATTCTGTTGTTGCTTCTATTTCTAAGGGTGGTCACATGGAAAAATTTGGAGTTAGAATCCTCGTCCTTAAAATAGCTCTCGACTTTTGCCTCCAATACATTTCTTCATAGGCTAGAATGTTGTGGAATTTAGCCAAGAGGGTTTTTTCTTCAGCTTTGGTAGCTTCATCATACTGGCCATTTTCAATGCTCCTTTTGATAACACTTAGTCTTTCACTTGCATTTTTTTTTATTTTCAAACAAGTTCCTGAAAACTTCCTTATTCCACTTTTTGAGGTTATCTCTTACCATTCTTAACTTCTGGGATAGTTTGAAGGATGGGCTACCCTAGCAACTAATTTTCCACCATTGATTAATTTTTTCTTTAAAGTCCTTATACTTGGTCCACATTACCTCAAACCTGAAAGGCTTCTTTAGGCAGGACTACTAGGAAACCTCAAGTAGAATAGGGCTGCGATCTGATGCAATATTGGGAAGAGACTACAGGGAAGACTCCCCAAAGTCTATAAAAGCCTCCTTAGATAAGAAAAATCTGTCCAGCCTCTCCTGGATGTGGTTGTTCCCTACCCTCCAATTTCTCCAACTAAAATTAGCTCCTTTTAGATTTACATCCATAAGATAGTTTGAATTGGTGAACATATTAAATTCCTCCATGCTTCTAAAAGGCAAGCCAAATCCTCTTTTTTTATCGAATGGGTATAGGGGTGTATTAAAATCTCCACCTATAACCCAAGGAACATCCTTAAAGGCTTCACTTAGATGGGTCAGGTATTCCCACAACGAGGCTCTTTCTTGAATGGTGTTAACAACATACACATTCGAGGTGATCCAAGACTTATTGTAGTCTAGGTCATGAAAAAGAACACTAAGAATCCTTTCCTCTGCCTGAATAACATTTCCTTCCACTTTCTAAGGATCCCACATCATTAACAACCCTCCTGAGGCTCCTCCCACTTTCATGAAAGCCATTTTCCCATGCTTCCATAATATTTTTGCTACAAGAATTTCTTGTCCCTCATCCATTTTTGTCTCTTGAAGTAATAATATACTCGGATTCACTGTTTTCCTTAATGACTTGGACATCCTTTGTTTCACTGGGCCATTAAGGCCTCTCACATTCCATGAGAGGATCTTCATTTATATGACTTTTTATTTTTCCCTCTCCCTTTTCCTTGGGTTGGGGGAGATTTGTTGTTTCTGTTATCCTCCTGGCTTGATATAACTTACTGTAGTAGTATCCTCTGTTTCCCATTTGCTATTTCATTGTCAATCTTGAGTTTATAATGGTCTACCTCAGATATTCTTCCTCTATTTTTTTCACTTCCAAAGTTAATCAAGGATTTCGCTAAACTTCTTATCTACTTTGGGCTAAAATTAGGAGTAATTATTTGTTGCAAAATGGGGCTTGATACCTCATTGTTCCTTCTCATATTAGTAATGTCGATACTTGTTTCTACATCCTCCATATTTAGCCTATATTCATTTGGATTTTGGACCAACCCTTGATGATTGGTCAGGTCAACGAATATAGCTAGAGACAACCCTAATTTTGAAGGGTATTCAAGGATTTTGGGCCACACTATCTGAGGCTACTCATTCTCCTTATTTTATTCATTAGAATCCTTTTCAGCTAAATCTTCAAATCTATTTAAGCTTAGGGTTTTAGGGCTTACCTTATCGTCCTCTTCAACTTGTTTCTTTCCTTTCTCCTTGGCTTTGGATTGACTCTCTCTGGTAGTGGGGTTTGCACTAGCTTTCCTAAAAACTCCTCTACATTGTGGGACTCGAGGTCCATGGTTTCTGGTATTCCTTCTTCCATTAAACCCTAAAGGGTTTGGATTATTCAAGCCTTGAATATTGGTGGCCACAGTTGGGTATTGTCTTGGAAGGTGACCTTGGTTTTTGCATTATGTGCAAAATGTAGGTTTATTTTCATATTCTACCATTTGTTTCCTCATATATTTTCCATAATCCAACTCAACGAAGGTTGGCAGTTCACATTCTAAGTTTGCGTTAACACAAATCCTTTCCTGAGTCATTCTTGTTCTTTCCAGAGTGGAATGGTCGATAGCAACCAGATCCCCTATAGTTTTTTCTATTCCTTGAAGCCAGTATTCATTAATTAACTGGGTAGATAAACTTGGAAAATGAACCTATATAGGGGCAATGTTAATATTTTGTGTCTCTGGATTGAAATATTCTCCCCAACGCCTTAGTAACAGGCTGCTCCTCCCTAGAAACCACAACCCACCTGTTAAAATTCGCTCTGTGTCTTCCTTGTTGTTGAACCTTATTATGAAGAACCCTCTTACAAGGGCCACTATCTCTAGGTTGCCTGCCATTTTCTATTTGTTCCAAGCCCAAGCCCTTATGATCTCTATGTCGGGCTTACTGCATAGGAACTTCCAAACCAGTGAATACTTTTCCATCGCTAAAAACTCGTCCATAATGTTTGCAGGAGTGATGATCGTATTTTTTTTGGGAATCAACGGAGGGAGAATTTTACAAAAATCCTCCCTAGACCCTTTTAGGGTTTCCACAAGGGACCAAGCCTTTTTGGGTCCCGCAGCTCCTTGCTAGATCCCTTTGTCAGGTTCTTTATTGGGCGGGTTAGATCCTCTTGTCGAGCCTACTAGGTCAAGCTTTGGATCTCGTCCGTCCTCTGTCTTTGTTCCATCCTCTGGATCCTCACCTATTCCTTGCTCCTTACTCCTGCCTACCCAACCTAACCCTCCACTGGTCCACCTCTGCTTACCTCTTGGCCCACCGTCACTGCTCCTCTGCTTCTCTATTTTTTTTGAAACACATCTATGCAAGGTTTAACTTATTAAATCTCACACTAATTTACTAATACTCCTAAAGTATTAATAATTAAACCTTTCACTCATAACATTATTTAATATTATTATTACTTTCTAATACTAGTGTTAATTACTAACATTAATGTAATATAATAATTAAATTAATTACTTGTGTAATTGATTTAATTAATACTGAATGTTAATATTAACCATTAACATAGATATTTAATATTTTAAGTATTAATAATACTTGCATTATTATTAATACTCTTTTTGATAAATCCTAAAACAAATTCTACACTCTAGAACACATATTGCAACACAAGGGCTCATGCAAATCAATAATATGCACAAATAATATTTTTCCTTAAGAAAGAGGCTTTATGATAATTGCAATATTATCACCCACCTACAAAGGATCCCCTAAGCACAAGGTAAGGGCTCTTTTGATTTTATAGCAACCTCCTTTCTCGATGATGCATTTTAATCAAACATATGCAAATGCATCTATATGAGGGTTTTACCCTTGTGGTTGTCGATGATAATTCATCCATCATTTCTTTTTTCTTAGCTTTGGTGGTTGTCACATAAAAATCCACCCATGAGAGTACCTAATCCTACAACCACAAAATTTAGCAGTAGTACCATTTTTTAAAAATAGCATAATCCAACTTTATAAAGCATAAAGTACAACTATCAACTCATTGGATCATTGCATTAAATATCAACACACTAGTACATCCATCAAGCAACAAGGGAAATTCCTGCCTAGGTGGGCAATTATACTAGTGGAATAAAAAAACACTTTTATGAAGATTCACCATGGCTAGTGATGCACCAATGTTCCTATTATTTGTCTCCTAGCTACTATAAGAAGACAACTTTGGAAGACCAAAATCAGAATTTAGTTAGAGTTTAAATAAGTATGAGAAGTTTTAGGCATTTCATTACCCATCCTAAGGAATAAAATTAAGAGAATAAAATTTTATAAGGAAAAAAAAAGTTCAAAATTAGGTTTGGGAAGATATGGGTAAAATATGAAAAACCCATAATGCCAAGTACAAGGTCAAAAATGAAGGCATTGTTTTTTTATGGTCAAGCAAAAAGCATGAGACCAAATTTGTGAAGAAATAAATCATATGTAGAAGTTCCTAGGATGAGTTTGTTGTATTCATGATGGAATATCCACACATGTGATAGCTAGGTGTTGGAATCTACATTCTTGTAAAATTTTTGGAGATAATAATCACTTCAAAAGAATATGTTGGCACAAAGAGAATGTGACCAACAAATACATATGAATTTAGATGATGACCATATCAAAATATGATAAAGTAGTAAAATATGGATGTTATATTTTGATAATATATGATATGGGAGATAGAAATCACAAGATGTAAAATATGCAAAAAAATAAGATAATGGAATTTTGGAATAAGACTAAAATATGTTATTAATGAAAAGTTGTGAAAATATTAAAATGCAAAGTAATGGAGGATATGAAAATGTAGAACTCTAATCAATACTAATCACTACACTGTAGTGAGTAGCACTTCTGCTTTACTCACACACATATACACACACTATTCTTGTATCGCTCCAAATTTTTCGCACCCCTACCTTCAGGCTATTGGATCCGTGCCCGGAAGGAGGATGGGAAAAGGATGGTGTGGTACCTCGGATGAGAGGACTTTGCGAAGGTCCCACCTCTCAAGGGAGGTGCATTTTGGTGATTTTTTGATGGATGGTGGGTTCACCAGGAAACATTTGACGATAGTTTCCACGCCTAGGTTTTGGGAATGAGTTTTGATAAGTTCGTTTTATTTTTAAACATTCATCCTAGGTTTGGCCAAATGATTCTAAATTAAACTACATGAAAATGCAATTTAAATGCATACAGCAAACAGAAAGGAAAATAGAAATAGAGAATTTGTCGGAGGCCAATGAAGATTACCTGATCCGGAATTCTGATGGAGTTTCTGAAGCTTGAAGCAGTCTGGATCGTTTGCAATTCAACAGAATCGCCTTCAATTTGATAAAATCGTCTAAACTGACAGGATCATCTGCAATCTAACGAATTCGTCAGACAAATTCATCAGAGACCTGCAAAACAGCAAACAGATACGAAATACAAGAAATTCTATTTTGCAAATAGGGGCAAACTATATGAAACAGTAATATGAGTGTTGAACAATATACAGGAACATAAGTAAATGCAAATCACTGTGTTTAGATAGCAGAATATGATCTTAATATGTAAACTAGACAAAATGGGTGAACTCCAGATGCAATATAGTATAAAAACTGAATAAACAATCTAATTTATAGCATAAAATGACAGAAAAAAGAGACGAGAAGAGCAAACTCCAGTGCATCGATTTCCTTGATGTGTGTCTGCGATCGAAATCGTCTCGCATCAGTACGAGATCGTCCTGAATTTGACGAGATCACCTCCGATCTTGACAGGTTCGTCGGCTGCGATAGGTGCTAGCTCAGGCTAAAAACCAGTGGTGTACCTACAATGAAATGACTATAGGACTAATGCAAAATATGAATTACGATGTTTTAGAGCATAAGGGTTCAATTTGCATAAAAATTCAGCCAAGGGTTGGGGAGGGAAAAGTCTTAGAGTTAAATAGGCATAGGATAGTTGTTGGGAGGTTGGAGATCATCCCAATTTGGGAGATATCCAATGGGGGAAGGGTCCCAATGGCGCAGACACGCTTCTGCCTAGAATGGAGACCCGTTGGAACGGATTCCAACTATGCAAATTCAGTTTTGTGACGAAATCGTCTGGACATTCTAGTCCAGACGAAATTGTCAAATCTGGGGCGATATCATCTGATCGGAGATGATATCATCAAACGGTCAAAACAACTGCTAAAAATGGCGTGAAAAAGGAGGAAACGGGTTTCTCGGCGGTTAATGGGCGGTTTGGGAGGTTAAATTTGAATTTAAATTTATTTACTAAGGTGAATGTAATTATTCCAATTTTACTGCGCCAATTTTAGGGTGCTACATTTTGCCCCCTCTTTAGCAAATTTTCCAAAGAAAATGCGTTAAAGATGAGTTCTTCTCGATCTACGAGAAAGCAAAAAATTATTCCCATTTTTAGGCGACGATTCTTGGTCGAATCATACGACAGCTTACTATGGTGCCCCCTCCGTGTTTTTACCCAAATCAAACGTTTGCGGTAAAAACACGAAAAAGCAAAAATTATTGTTGAATTATTTTGAATAAAATTAAGAAAAATAGGGTAAAACCCTAATTCATTGTTACTGTTCATTTTACTATTTTTAGAACTCTAGAGCAAAAATGGTAGAGACAGCGCACAGATCTACAGAGGTCCGCCGCGGTCTACGAGTAAGGGTTTAAACTTAGTTTAGATTGATTTAATTTGAATTTATATGCTTGGTAAATAGATTTTAAGATGAATTTTGAGCATCGCGGCCATTTTTGGCCCTCGACGTCGTCCAAACGAAATCATCCCTAGTTCGACGAAATCGTCTCAAGTTCGTCAATTTCACCCAAGGGCAAAATCGTCGAAAAAGGGACGATCTCGTCAAATTAGAGACGATTTCGACACGTGAAATCGAAGACGATTTTGCTCAAATGTCGGATGATATCGACCAATAGTGGGCGATATCATCAATTGCAAAATTTTGATCTTTAAGTTGCATTATTGATTGCTAAAATTGTTATTAATGATTGTTTGTTGTTTTGGTTGTTTATGCTTGCAGAGAGGATTACTAAAGAGCAGAGAGTGGAAATATGGAGGATTAAGAGATGACTTGGCCGCTCTGACACAAGCAGAGTGAGATCAACTGGCACAAGCCGGCTTACTACATGTGGCAGAGATGCCACAAGTTTCTACTGACATGGGGCTATTGACGGCCCTAGCAGAGAGGTGGTACCCGGGCTCTTCATGCTTCCGATTATCGACAGGGGAGATGACTCCCACATTAGAGGATGTATGGAGGATTCTTAGAATCCCCATACAAGGGAGGATGATCACACCTGTGGCCAATCAGGGCCACGCGATGGGACGACTCTGCGGTGACCCGAGCTTCGCCCTGGAGAAGGGCAGAGTGAACATTGAGGCACTGTGCCAGATGCCTGGGGCATCTACACTGACACGAGTTTTGGTTGGGGTGGTTGGTGGACTTCTGCTATGCCACCAGAGTGGATGCAGGGTACCATGGATGCTGGCAGATGTGATCTACGACATGCACGACCATGGCTACAAATTTGTTTGGGGCATCTTTGTTCTATGCCGATTGTATAGGATCCTGCATGGGGTCGTATACAAGGGCGATCGATGTCTGGTTATGACATCGCTCCTACAGGTTTGGTGCTGGGAGCACATTGCAGTGCAGAGGTCGGTAGGGCTTCCACTGATAGGGGTTGACAAGGAGAGGCCCCGAGTCTTCTACTGGTGGCTCCGGAGAGGGGCACAACGACGGATCGACCTGCCGGTGTCCCGGAGACTACTGGATGACTTGGTCCTAGACCAGATCACCTGGAGGCCATGGAGAGAGCATCCAGGGTGGCCAGAGGATGGACAGGAGCTGGCTCGCATCAGGCTAGTCTGCTGGCTACGAGATGGAGAGGGGAGAGGTGGAGCTCCACCGCTATGATCGAGTTTTGTGATAGTTCGGTCTACAGCAGGGGATCCCATCTCTCAAGGATTATGAGTTTTCTCGGACTGTCTGGGATAACACCATAGTTAGTGGGGCTCTAGATATGCAGTGATTATGGAGTCAGGACACGGACGATGCCCCAATTCAACCAGTGGATGGGGATGACGTAGGGGTAGCCGATGGCTATGATGCCTGGTACGCAGGCATCCGCCCTCCTCGGATGACGAGGGATCAGGGACTGATCCATGTAGTTGTGCATCGGATAGGGAGGCGGTGCCAGGTAGTGGTAGAGGCAGCCCGAGGTCATGGCAGAGGAGAGCAGAGGAGGCCACAGGCATAGGAGAGGCCGCGACAGAGGGAGAGGGAGAGGAGGGAGGCGAGACCCCCATCTCCACAGAGGCCACCATTGCCTAATAAGGGCAAGGGTATGGACATTGGAGAGAGTAGCGAGATGGCTACTCTTCGGGCAAAGAGAGATCATCTGTGAGCTCAGGTGTAGACATTACAGGATGCAGCTGCATAGCACCAGGCTGAGGTGTCGCAGCTACGAGACAAGAATTCTCGTCTCAGGGCACGATGCAGAGGGGTAAGCACTCGGGAGCTACTGCGGTCAGTTTCTCAGACCACATTCTATCAGGCCCTATACTACCAGGCAGTGCCAGAGGGCCAGAGGGTACAGCTACCACCTGCCATAGCAGATCCTATTAGGACAGGGTCGACGAGGAGCTCATCTCGGTCGATGACAAGGACTCGCAGTACCACACATACTACGATGGGACCACCTCGTCCTTCGCATGGTAGGGGAGGAGATGAGGCCGAGAGCTCTAGAGGCTCTCAAGGCTAGAGTGCGGGATACTACCACTGATATTATACTTGTATTGATAGAGGATTGAGTATGCCGAGGTACAGATTGTGGCATACCAATCTAGTTTTGATGATGTATATATTCTGTTGATATATATAGATGAGATATTTTTGATCATATGACTTGTATTATGTGATGCTTATGATGCTTTTTATGTTTGATTGATTGATTGAGTTGATTGATGTAATGATTTTATTGATGATTCATGTAATTATGTCATTTTTGGAAAAAATTATAACTTGGATGTCATGCTTTAAATATTTTAAATGAAATAATCTGATGTAACAAATTGATTGGTTGTAATGAAATGTGAAAATAAATAAAAAGAGATTTCTAACAATAATTTCAAAGGACATTGTCGCTATTATAGACCATTTCATGGAGTCGCTGCTCACTCGGTCATCAAGCTAGTCCCAGGATAGAAATATTGTTAAAAGAAAAGAGTGCTTAAGAGACTGTCTTAAGACTTTGTTGTGATGATGCAAATGATGATGATGATGATGGTTTGTTTTCAGATTTCCATGAAAATATTATGCATGAAATATTGTAAAATGATTTTTGCTAGGCATAAATTCCTAAGTGTGATAAAAATTGTTGAATAATTCCTTAAGAATTATACCATCATTGCAAAATGCAAAGGTTGACATAATGATATGAAATAATAAAAATGTGTTTGCTTTTGAAAAGCATAATTTGTGTAATAAAATGAAGTCATATGGTTTTTATGAATTTTGATAAATTGGGAAAAAAAAATATTGTTACAATGGTTTGCGCTAGGCATAGAATATGTAGGTATAGACTTATACCATCATCGCAAAAATCAAAGAAAATAGATAGGTTTATTGCATGATTGATTTTTTATGAACAGAAAAGATGAAAATGAGGACTTGCGCTAAGCATAAAATTCCAATTTAAGTTTTGGAACTATACCATCGTTGCGAAAGTCGATAAGATATATATGATATGTTGTTAAATAATTGTATTTGATTATTCCAAACAAGTTGCAAAATAATATTTCAAAGTATTTTGAAGACAAAAATTAGATTTATAAGGAATCCCATGTGCATAAGTGAATTCATTGCCAATCTTGATTTATCATAATGATAGACAAAATCTCTCAAATACAAATGTGTGTGCAATTGTATGGTTCAGTTACTAGTTTTGAGCAAGATACTATGATACAAGTGATTTGAATAAACCAACTAAGTGTTCATTAACCATGATGTAGATGCATATAACCATACTAGGCTACTATGTAGGTCAGATTATCAAGAGCTAGCTAATCCATGGGAAGACATAGGTCTGTACAAAAGAAGGTCGCTAATGTGACAGACATATCGCCACACTAGGAGTTACCCAAGGCCAAGCAGGTTGGGCATAAACCACCTGTTATGGGGCTTACCTCACAGTTTTTTAATAATTGAGAATTCCAGGGATTCAAGCTCATTCACCCTTATTTTCTTTTCAAAGGGTAGGGAAAGGGATTTTATTGCTTTTCTTGCTTTCGTTTGAATTTTGCTTTTTTTTTTTTTTTTTTCTTTTGCTTGATAATGCTTGGAACATTGTTGACATAACATTTTTCTTTTCTCTCTTTCTTGAATGTTTCTTTTCTTTTTCTTTTTCTTTTTCTAGGGATACTTGCTCAGATTAGCTGTAGAGCAAGGGATTTTTATTCTGGGTAGGGGTGAGCTTGTCATTTTGCCAATTCTCAAAGATTCTAGACCATGTGCATGATAGGATAGCAAGGGAAACTTTTCACTCAAGAAATCAGTTCTACTATGTAGCAAAACATGGAAATTACAAATATAATCATTTTATTGTGAAAAGATGTGCTTGGTTTAAGTAAATACCAAGATCAATTCTCTATGCTCAAACTTTATTTAATTGATTTTTGTGAACTTTGATATAAGAGAGATTAGTAATCATGCCAGATAAAATCAAGATATTTATTGTGTGAGTGTGCAAGTGAGGGATGCCAAATAAATGCTAATTTTATCCAAAATAAGTTGAAACATATAACTGCAATAATTGTAAGAAAATAATGATTTTGAGAAAGTTTTGAGAATGTTGACTCTCTCTTTATTCTGTATATTGTTTTGGTTTCGAAAGAGTCAAGCATATAGCTGTTTTTGGATTTTTATGTTGATTTTTGTTTTAAAGCAAAAGGAACTTTACAAAATAAATGCAATAAATATTTTTGAAGATTTTATGAATGTTTTTGAGGTTTTTAAATAAATTGAAAGAAATACAAGATAATGATTTTGAACAAATATATACATGGATGAAATAATCAAATTTATGCATAATAACGTTTGAGATGTAAAATATTCATGGGTTCTTTAAGTTCTTTACCATCTAAGGTAGACAATTTATATACTCCTGAGTCAAATTTTGCAGTAATAATGTATTGTCCGAGCCAGTTGGGATCAAATTTACCTTTAAGTTCCTTAGTTGCATTTGTATTTTTTTGAAGATTTTGAGGATTTTGATTTTTTTGTATTTTGATTTTAATTTATGAATTGAAATTGGTGGTATATACAAGATGATCTATATACACTATACAAGGTTTATTTGAGTATAGCATGTCTAAGGTTGCTTCAAAATCAAAGGAGGTTTTGAAGGATAATCTGGTTGAGGTGAAGGTAAGAATAGAAGGTGATGAATAAAAGGTAGTGATAACAAAAGCTTTGTTATAATGTAGAATAATGTAGCAAAATATTTGACTTTTATATGTGTAAAATTGATCATGTTACAAAATAAAATATTAGAAATATAAGAAAGTTCTTCATTCTTATTATTATCTTCCAAGTCTTGATAAGATGGAGAAAGTATATGTGAAAGATATGCATGAGTGTTATTTGGTAAACAAGGATGATCATATATGGATGAAGAAAAGTGATGGATAGAAGATAATTGTGACAATAGAGAATGTATAAAACTTGATGTTTCAATCGTTAAATATTCTTCAAATGGTGTTGGGTCACCATGTATGGTAACAATTTTATTTACAATTTCAAACTTCAAACATTGGTGAAGAGTGGAAGGGACAACTCTCATTGTATGAATCCAAGGACTTCTGAGAAGTAGGTTGTAAGGTGAAGGGCAATATCCTACATAGAATAAAGTATCCAGGATCTTGGTTCCAATATTAAGGGGAAGAATTATAGTACCTTGACAATCTTGAATTTCATTGTTAAAAGATTTTATAATAACATTTGATTCATTAATATCTTGTTCCTTTGTTTTGAAATTTTGGAATAATTGATAAGTGTATAAATTAAGAGAGAAGCCATTATCTTCCATGATAGTTCTAACAAGTGTTTCTTTACTAGATCCTGTAATGTACAGATAAGAGTCTTCTTGTGGAGCAGAGGAAGGAATATCCTCATCATAGAATGAAATATGGTTAACCTCAAGAGGGTTTATACCATTAATTATGTTCTTAGAGAAAATATGATGAGGAACAAATTGTTGGCTAGGTATTTTGAACAAAATTTCCTTATGAGCAATTTGTAATACTTCTAAAAGGGATATTTTTGCTTGAGGATTAATCACTTGTTGTTGGTTATCAAAGTGGATTTCAGATTGAGATCTTGATTCTAAAGATAAGCTTTCTATGCTTACATTACATTTTGTATCATTCTCTAAAGCCAAAGATAGTTTTGAAAGTTGGTCAAATGAGGAATCCATATCTTGAATATCGGATTGAGTTGATTGAACTTGAGGTTGCTCATTTGTATTTTTTGTTACAATATTAATAATATCATCATGATGGCACACATTAACATGCAATATTTGATTGGTTTCTTGTTGTTGATAATTGAGTAGGGGTTCTTGGGAGATCCCCATGTCTTGATTGATTATTGGTATTTGTCGTGTAGGAGTTTGATTGTTTACTGGAGATTTATCATCAGTTGTAGATTGTAATTCCTTTATATTAAAAAGACCATCATCAATCAAATATTGAATTGCACATCTTAAATCTTTACAATTTTGTGTCATATGTCCATCTACTCTATGATATTCACAATGTAGCTCAGGTTTAAACCAATCTAATGTGGTATCAGGTTGTCTTATGGAAGGAAGTTCAATATTATTTGTGTCAAGTAAATGCTTAAGAATTATATCCATTGGTTGATTGAGCTTAGTAAATTTACGTGATGAAGGTTTTTGAGAGGTTTTTGATAAATGCCTTAGGAATTTTGTCATAAAAGGACCTAATGGTTTCTCACCTCTTCTTTCTTTATTATGGGTAGAATGATGATAGGAAGATTGCGATGTAGGAGGTGAGTGAATGGTAGAATTGGAAGAATAAGTATTTTGTTGTTGAAATGGATGTGTTGTATTGAAAGAAGGGTATTGAAAAGGTGGAGGAGGATTATATGTGGGTTGATAGACATAATATGGATATATGGGAGAATAGATAATATAATTATGAAGAGGATTGGAAAAGAGATTGTTTTGTTGAGTTATGGATGAAAAACAAGAAGAGTGTGATGGAGGTGGTGTTGAATAGGGATGAGGTTGGTCATAATCAACAAATGTATTTAGTTGAATTCTTCCAACATTACTGATGGACTCATATTGATTTGAGTAAAAACTCATGGTTTCTTTAGTACTTCTAAAAGTAATATTTAGCATCTACTATTTAGGATTGAATATAAAACATACAAACTTGAAATGATGATTTTGTTTTTGTTTTTCTTGTATATATATATTTTTTTGTTTTTTTTGTTTTTGTTTTCAAAAGGTTTACAATGCATTCACGTCGGGTTCACCAAAATGTATCGCTCCAAATTTTTCACACCCGTACCTTCAGGCTATTGGATCCGCGCCCGGAAGGAGGATGGGAAAGGGATGGTGCAGTACCTCGGACGAGAGGACTTTGCGAAGGTCCCGCCTCTCAAGGGAGGTGCATTTTGGTGATTTTTCTACGGATGGTGGGTTCACCAAGAAACATTTGACGATAGTTTCCATGCCTAGGTTTTGGGAATGAGTTTTGATGAGTTCTTTTTATTTTTAAACATTCATCCTAGGTTTGGCCGAATGATTCTAACTTAAACTACATGAAAATGCAATTTAAATGCATACAGCAAATAGAAAGGAAAACAAAAACAGAGAATTTGTCGGAGGCCAATGAAGATTACCTGATCCGAAAGTCTGATGGAGTTTTTGAAGCTTGAAGCAGTCTGGATCGTCTGCAATTCAATAGAATCGCCTTCAATTTGATAAAATCATCTAAACTGATAGGATCGTCTGCAATCTGACGAATTCGTCAGACGAATTCATCAGAGACCTGCAAAACAGCAAACAGATACGAAATACAAGAAATTCTATTTTGCAAACAGGGGCAAACTATATGAAATAGTAATATGAGTGTTGAAAAATATACAGGAACAGAAGTAAATGCAAATCACTGTGTTTAGATAGCAGAATATGATCTTAATATGTAAACTAGAAAAAATAGGTGAACTCCAGATGCAATATAGTATAAAAACTGAATAAAAAATCTAATTATAGCATAAAATGACAGAAAAAAGAGACAGAAGAGCAAACTCTAGGCACTGATTGCCTCGATGTGTGATGCAGTCAAAATCGTCTCGCATCAGTACGAGATCATCCCGAATTTGATGAGATCGCCTCCGATCTTGACAGGTTCGTCGGCTACGATAGGTGCTAGCTCCGACTAAAAACCAGTGGTGTACCTGTAATGAAATGACTATAGGACTAATGCAAAATATGAATTACGATGTTTTAGAGCATAAGGGTTCAATTTGCATAAAAATTCAGCCAGGGGTTGGGGAGGGAAAAGTCTTAGAGTTAAATAGGCATAGGATAGTTGTTGGGAGGTTGGAGATCATCCCAATTTGGGAGATCTCCAACGGGGAAGGGTCCCAACGGTGCAGACACGCTTCTTCCCGGATTGGAGACCCGTTGGAACGAATTCCAACTATGCAAATTCAGTTTTGCGATGAAATCGTCTGGACATTCTAGTCCAGATGAAATCATCAAATCTTGGGCGATATCGTCTGATCGGAGACGATATCATCAAACGGTCAAAACAACTGCTAAAAATGGCACGAAAAAGGAGGAAACGGGTTTCTCGACGGTTAACTGGCGATTTGGGAGGTTAAATTTGAATTTAAATTTATTTACTAAGGTGAATGTAATTATTCCAATTTTACTGCGCCAATTTTAGGGTGCTACAATTCTATTCACTATGGGGCCTATATATAATAATATATGTAACTTGGTCCTTACTCTTCCTAACTACCTTTCCTATGACTCATGTACAAGTGGACTCCTTGTAAATTTACATCATTCCACATTGACACTTGTGCATTTATTACTTCTTCCTCATGTAACCTAAGATAAACTCCTAATCTAGAAATGTACCTAAGGTGGTACATTGACATGTACCTAAATAATGTAATATAATCTAACAATGGAGTTAGTTGACTATATAGATTATAAGTTTTCCCATTGAAAATATCTTGAAAAAATCAAAATAAATATCAAAAGAATATTTTTTTGGTAAGTTAAAATTTCATTAAAAGGGGTTTTGAAAGGGCCCCAAAACCTTATTACAATAGGTCACTAGACCATAAGCAAGGCCATAGGAAATGCCACAGGAAAGGCCAACAGAAAGGCCAAAGGAAAGGCCCAAGGAAAGGCCTAAGGAAAGGCTTAAGGAAAGCCTTCAGGAAAGGCTTAAGGAAAGCCTTCAGGAAAGGTTCCTAAACGATGTGCTCAGAGCGGGAAAAAAGTATGTCCTACCCAACCACAAAATTGAATAGCCCGTACAATGGAAAAAAGGAAAAAATAGAAAAAAAATGAAGATTGAACTCTCCTGCCCAGCCACAATTTTGAACAACCCACTCAACGAATAAAATAAGAAACCCTTCAAGAAGGGAAAAAATAAAACAACACAATCCCACACAGGGAAAAAATTAGAAACTGACCAAGAAATACTAGTAAACCAAGACTGCAATACAAAATACCACCCTAAAAAGTAGGATGGAGTAGAGAATTCACCCAAAAAAACACACGTAAGGATGCAAGAGAACAACATCCTGCATAGACCTAGAAATAGGAATAACAAACTAGGGATCTCCATAGACCATGAAATACCCTTGCAATGAGGATAGCTACTTAGAAACTAACGGAAGTAGAGGAAAAAACAATGCATAATCGAAAACCACGAGAAAGAGGCATAAAGGTCCCATGAAACCCCAATAAAAGGAGCCATGGGGAAAATGGGTTGCAGATGTTAAGCATAGGTCTTGACCAAAAAATGCAACAAGAACCCCAAGGCAACCCCCAAAACTATCGATGAACAAATTTAGGGATCCAGAGAAGAAATTATAGTGAGATCACAGTAGCAAGCAAAAAAAAGGCCATTCCCAAACCATGAAATATGTTGATAGCCCTCCACAAAGCCCACATATGGAATCCTAAAGAGTAGCACCATAGGAATAAGCATGTGGTCCTTACCAAACCATTAAGATACTATGAAGAGCTTCTTATGAAGCCACACCAAGGTAGCAAGAACCCCAAGGACCAACACCATCGATGACCATATTCAGGGATCCTGAAAAGAAAGTCCAACAAGATCACATCAGCAAGCAAAATAGATGCCCAATCCTAAGCCATAAAAAATATTGCAAGCCCACCATGAAGCCCACATTTAAAAACCTAAAAAGTAGCACAATAGGAATAAGCATGTGGTCCTTCCCAAACCATTAATATACTGTGAAGAGCTACTCATGAAGCCACACACCCAAGCTATGAAGCACCATACCAACAAAACCTTTGAACCACAACTCCAAATAGAACCCTAAAAAAAACTTGGGACAGAGCTGAGAGCTCCAAGGAACAGGATCCCTGAAGCAACAAAAAAATTCTAGGAAAGGTCCTAGGGAAGTTCCTAGGGATGTCCCAGACCAAAAACACACAAAAGGACCCTTCAAAAATGCATGAAATAGGGTAGACAAGAGGAACAATGACCTCCCACTGCAAGGAAATCATTTACAACACCAACCAACCAAGAAGGAAGGGCCAAGGAAGTGATAGGGAATTGGGATAGGGTCAGGGAAGAAGAATAGGACTTTCCAGGGAAGTCACCTACAGTTCCTCCATCACTGGGTCATTTCAAAAGAATATGACCCAAACAATGCTTGAAATAATTACAATGACAAGACCTATAGTGGAATATTATGTGGAGGATTCCAAAAATATAATTCATTGGTAATTATAGAGGTGAAAATATGATCTAGAGGCAAAATTTAGTCTAGAGGATGACCTAGAGGTAATGACCAACAGGTAGAGACCTAGAGGCAATGACCCTGAGACAATAACAAAAGTAACACTTCGAGTGGAGTGTAAATTCTAGTAGTGGAGAGATCTAAAAAACCAAAAATATTTTTTTTTTGATCTAAAACAAAATGAACATTAATGGATCATGGATATCACCCAAAAATGGTATAGGAGTATTTAGTTATTAATCTAAACCAATTATAAATATCAAATGATGAAATATACTTAACAAAAATCTCCAATATCAGCAAACTATGTTGTTGGTCCAAAAAACTAAAGATAGATCTAGAATTGAATAAAAAATATACACAAAAGAATTAAAACTACTCCATAATATTGCATCCTAATGTATGCTCCAAAAAATACTTAATTGTATTATTAAAATAAGTCTATTACAATAAAAAATAATGATCAATCAAAACCCTAAAACAACTCAAGAATTCTAAAAACTAGCTCTAGTCATGGCCACCTTGCATGGTACCTTTTTAGTTAATTGCACCCATTTTTGAGATCTTTTTGCATGTGCTAAATTTAGACATTAATTCCAATTACAACTCACTTAACTAGCCTTGATTTGAGGTGCTCTCTTCATGAAGATAATTTGCCTAAAAATTAACTCCTAGTTGGCTCTATTTTCTAGGAATCAATCTAAAACTTGACTTTAACTCAACCTAACTATCCAATATGATATAGATTGACTTATTAACTGATTCTAGACTTTAAATAACAAAGTATTTCTCCTAATAAACTATTTAAAACATAAAATAATTTAATAAATAATAATTATGGGTAACTTTTAACGTCACCCTCAACATGGAGATTATCTAAAGTTAAAAGAGGCCATCAAGAAAGACTAGGATTCCTCACATAAGGAACTCAATATTTGACCACTTTCATTAGTGGCACACCATATCACCATGCAAAAGAAATAGTGATATATAATAAATATCATAGAAACAAGTGATGTTCAAGATAAGAAATGGTAATAGACCATTATAACTACTATCACAAGATACATAGCAGAATAATTTATTACGACATAAGTGCTCATCAACTACAGGTATATGCAGATTGCTTGATGAATATCCTCACCATGAAGACATTTAAGGAGGTAGATATTTTTTGAAGTGATTATTTGTGAATAGTAGCGGTCCCTATTTACAAAGATAAACTAAGTAATTTTGAATAATATGTTATGTACTAGGAGTACATGTTTAGTGGTACCCTACACTTCTTAATATTATACAAGCTTAGATTTCACATTGAAAGGGGAGGAAACATTAAGTCCTCCTAATGTTCAATACTACACTTGATAATCCATTTTTTTAGATTGTATCCAGTAAGCATAGGGTGACTAAATATTATACAAGGACATGAGAAAAGTAAAACACACTTATTGAAGAAGCAAAGAAAAACAACAGTTGAAAGTTCACAAATACGTGTACACGTGAAGGCATATGCATCACTTAAGGTAAAAATATTTATCACATTTTACAAAACAAGTAAAATTAGTAAGTACCAATCCAATTGATAATCTATTATTGGTTGTATATCGCAATCATAAATGATGGGCACAATAGTATTTGTCCAACCATGAATAGAAGAAATCATACGTATCCTTGGATAAGCAAAGTGAGGCTAATACCACTATTGCTTAAGTATTCTTGATCCATATCCATATTTGGATCATCATAAATAAGGTAGGAATTTCCTTCTATTCCAAAACCAAGATCCAAAGACACAATTAATAGCTAGATCCAAAGACAACATGTAGACATCTTCATCAAGCCACATGGATGAATCAAGTTTGAAGCATTCCAAAATTTCTTCTTCAAGAAATTCTAAACTATGATGTATAAGAGGGGAATGTTAGGAATTATTTCATCATAGTTTAGATGGCATTATAATTAGGGTAGTTAGCAACTATCCCTCATAATAAACTTAGCCAATTTAGTTTAATGTGCTTCACAAGGACCATAAGGCAAAGATGGTTATTGTCCTCACATGAATAGTAGTTATGCCATATTTAGAAAAGCATTGTACTTGAATATCCTTCACTTATAATGCAAATTTCATCAAATAATATAGAAGTAACAAAAAGAAACCTTTATTGTAAAATACAATATATATAAATTAAATAAATACCTTTTACTTTGTATCAGAGGAGTGAATGATGTATGTATGAATTATTGAATTTCACTCAATTCAAATAAGTGTAAGTCATTATTGTATGGGAAGTCGCTAGGAAATATAGTATGCTAGGAAGGGTTGAATATAGATTCCAACAAAATTTACATTGTAATAAGTATGAAAAAACCATATGATATGAGTTCCTTCAATTAATTCTTAAGGTATGTTGGGTACTATAGGGATTTTATAAAAATAAAATACAAATATCATATTTGTTGGACATATTGACATGTAAGTGTGTTCCCTTAAGGTGGATGGAAGAGCACCAAGAGGATTTCAAGGAGTTGAAAAAATTAGTTTATGCATCCATTACAATATTTCCATATTGTGAGGAATTTCATGTCCACATTGACACATAAAACTTTGTAATCAAGCATGGGTTAGTGTAGGAAGCATAGTTTGGGTTGGATCAACCCATATACTTTGTTAGTCTATTGTTGTGATAAGTAGAGAAAATTTATGACACAATGGAACAATAAGCATTAGGGATGGTGTATGTGGTAATTTTTTTTTAGTATTACCTTATACAATCCTTTGCATTTTTTGTTCATCATGAAGCATTACTATATCTTGTCAATAAGTTGAAAATATATAGACAAGTTAGGAGGTTGCTCATCATGTTACAAGAGTTTTTTTATAGGTAGTGGTGAGACCTAGTAGGAAACATGTAATAACACATCATTTATTAAGGATTTGCATAGAAAAACCTACAAAAGGAGTGTCAAATGAATACCTCAATATTCACTTATTTTTAATCACTATACTATTATGTTGGCACAAGTACATTGATATGTACATATTGATGAGTGAGTTACCAAGGGCGATGCCAATAGCTAAAATAAGAAAGATAATCATGAAGACAACACCATTTCAAATAATTGGTATATTGTTGAACAAGATGTGACCTTTCAAAATTTTATGATGATGTATCATGGATGAAGAGGTGCAAATGACATTGAAGAAAGCTTACACGGGGTTGGAAAGAATGCACACAAAACCAAATGTGACTATGAGAAATGTGATTTTGGTAGGGCTCTAGTGACCCACTCTATTATAATGTGAAGAAGTTTGTTATGATATGTATAAAATACTAAAGTGTTAGGAAGTTGTTACTTTAAGACTTTATGCTATTACATTCATCACAATCATATGAGTTATTTAAATACTTACATTTAAATTTTGTTGGACCCTTGAAAGCCAAAAAATAAATAAGATGAAGGTATATTGTGGTATCAACAAATTATTTAACAAAGTAGGTCAAGGCAAGATCATTACCCAACTCTTCCAAAGCACTATATACCTTATGTATGAATAGATTGTCACAATTGACAAGGAATAACAAAGGACACTTTATAAATGACTTCATTTTAAAGCTAACCATAAAATTCAATATGATTTATTCATTTTTAAGTTCATAATATTCAATAACAAATGGGAAGGTTGAGGTGATGAATGAAGTGTTGGTCTCAATCTTATACAAGACTTGTGAAATTGAAGGTGTTGATTGGGAATACATGTTGTAAGCAATATTTTAGCCATATAGACAATATATAAATCGATGATGACCCATATGCCCTTCCAACTATGTATGGCTAGGAAGCCATAGTGTGAGTGGAATATTTGATATCAAGTCTAAGAGTTGCAATGGATAATCATATTGAGAATCAATAAATCCTAGAGGATAGGTTAACAACATACATTAAATTAAATTAAAAAGGTTATGGAACAATGGGCCATAAAGGTTGCCTACCATTGACAAAAGCATTTGCATGATAGGAACCTATGGAAGATGAAGTTGAAGGTCAATGATATCATATTGAATTTTAATGCCAAATAAGAAATCAATCCAAGGAAATTGAGTACCTTATGGCTTGGACCATTCCATTGATGAGGCCCTAGAAAATAGTGTAATACAATTGAGGAGATTGGACAAATAGAGTGTCTCAACATATTGAATGGATCAAAGTCAAAGATGTATAAGGTTCATGCACAAGTAAACCTTGTGAACCATAAGCAATTATAAGATTCATGTTTAGTGGAGTATCTCACACACTTTGTTAATCCTTAGGGTCCTTTGAAGGGAATACATTTCATAAATTTGGATAATTTAGTTGATAAAATGATAATGTTGTGAAATACAAAAGTAACTCCAAATATAGTGAAATTACAGAGTAGTTAGGGTGGTTGTATGAGTAGGAAACTATAAGGTATAATGGGAATGGTCTGCAACAACAACCATTTATTGAGCAAGAGGAATTAGAACTAGTGAAGAACACAAGCTTATACTTAGAGGGGGGGGTGAATAGTATAAGACCTCTTTTTATTTTTTTCTTTATACTTCAAAATAGTAAAGCAATATACCCAAAGCAATATCAAAGCAATGCACAATATCATCCACAAAGTGACACCAATTTTAACGTGGTTCACCCAAAATGGTTGGGCTACGTCCACAAAACTTTTATCTAAAAGTTATCTCAAAGTTCTTTGGGAATCCTTCCCAATTACAATATTTATGAGCCTCGGCCCAAAGGAGATACCTTCCCCTAATCAGAATTTATGAGCCTCTACTCAAAGGAGATACCTTCCCTTTCGCTTCTGGAAATGATCCCTCAGAAGATCAACTACCTCTACCTCTTGCCAACATGTGGAACTCCTTTCCACCGAAGACCTCCTATCCTCAATGCTTAGCCTAAGAGACCTCTACCTTCTATGATCACGTCCACAGCAGCTCAACAACCTATACCAAACATAGTTAGTCGGTCTAGTACAAGTCTTCCTTTGTCTGTTAGATCTGTCCAACGCTTGAACAAATCAATCCTCTGCACACAAGCCTTCTCAAAGACTTGCCAAATATGTCCTCAGGTTCTTCTCAAAGAACCAATGCACCTCTGTCCTCAAGTTCTCTGATAGAACTATCAAACTCAGCTCACAAGTCCTCTGCTAGGACCTATCCAAATCTGCTCACAAGTCCCCATCGAAACCTATCCAAAACTGCTCACAAGTCCCCACCGGAACCTGTCCAAAACTCAGCAAGCTCACCAAGAAAAAAAACTTTCTTAGTAGGAAATCACAAGGTGAATTTTTAGAGACCCAATGTGATTTTTCAAACTCATAGAAGCATAAAGAGAATTTTTAGAGACTCAATATGTTCTATACTCAACTCCCAATCTCAAAACTCAACTCAAATCAACTCAGCTCAAACTCAATCTCAAATCTGAAAACTCAACTCAATATCTGAAATGGATAGGATAGACTTTCTTTCAAGAACATGAAACCCCAACAATTGCCAACTATGCAAAGAATCACATAACAATGATACTCATGTTCTTTTCACCATCAATTAGGGCTTCAACAACAATGCTCATCAAACAAGGTTCAATTCAACACCATTCAACTCAAAACACAACCTTGAAGCATTTCACAATCAACATTAGAAAAGGAAACAAGTAGAACTCCTTTTCTCTCCAATATTGTTTGAACAAAAAGCATCCACCAACTCAAATCACAATAGCACAAAACAAATTTTCAAATCATCAACAAAGGAGTAAGCCCAACACTTTAACCAAGTAAAGAATAGCTTGATTATTACCAATTTAATGAAAGAAAATGTCAATCTCAAAGCTGCCCACTTAAGGTTTCACAACTTCACACAAGAAGCAATTTTAACCTTAAAACATCATGCTTTCATTTCCATAATCAACCAAAAGCACTCTCAACATTACAAGAAAAATTTATCCCTTATACACCTTATTTCTCCCTTATAGTCTTATCAAAAATAAAATTTATCTCTCATAAGAATGCAATAAGATATTTCAAACAACACCTTCAAAAGAATATTTTATCAAAATAAAACAAGCTTTAAACTCCTTATAACTCCTAAGCTGTTTTTCCCTCTAATAAACTTCCTCCATCCGCAAAATACACTTAGCAAAAATTAATTTCGAAAATACCTTGGCCAACATCAAAAATCGTGCTATGGAGAAATTGCGCATGAATTCTAACACCACCCGTTGCATCCACTTCATGATGAAAAACCCTTTCGCGTTATTCGAACACGGAACCTCCCGTTCGGGTAGCACGCCAACAACCTAGCCGCTACCGGTGTGCCAAAGGCGCCCGATGAGGTTTAAACCTCACGCTGTTAGCCTTGTTCCTTCTATGCCAGGGATTAAATAAAACAATAGTGCCTCCCTTTCTTCTGACGTGAACACGAAGACGAAAACCTTACGATGGATTTACGACAAACGACAAGTACAAAAAAAATGAACAACGGATTCACAAAAATGACGAAGACACAGTCGAACAATAGGTTTATGAAAACAACAAAGACACAATTGAATGACGGGTTTACGAAAATTGTGAAGACACAATCGAAGAAGAAATCCGAACAGTGGATCATGAAATCACAACGAGGAAGAAATCGAACAGCAGATCACGAATTCACAGCGAGCAACTCTTTTCAAAATGCGGATGGGATGATTCTTGATTTTCATCGAGGGAGATTTATATGCATTTTTACCATAAGCTCTTGATGTCGGTGAGGAGTTTAACACGTCGACGGAGGTCTTGGCTAGCGCCCACAATCTTAAAACATAGCGCCATGGGTTAGGATAACCCATTGCAAACAATAATTTAATATTTATTTAAAAATAATTAAAGGGAACCTTAACAAGGTTTTTAATTATTTAAATAAATACTTCCTCCTGGACCCAAATGCATTAAACTAATGCATCCACCTATAATATTTAAACCTGCCAACTTGGGGTTTACAAAAGACCTTTGAAACTGTCATGCCGTAACCTTCATCAAAACAAATTATTTGACATCAAATCAAATTCCTTCAAGAGCTTCTTGACATCAATGACAACTTATACACTTGAGCAAATGCAATGTACCCAAAGTACCCAAAATTGCCAACAATCTCCCCCTTTGTCATTGATGGCAAACCTTTATCGAAAACACTTCTCAAGAGCCAAAACTGAAACCAATCTGTGCTAACAACCGACCAACCGTGCCCACAACCGAGAATCTTCCTTTGAAGTTTTGCTCCCCCCGACTTGAAGCTCTCCTCTTCACTTTGAAGCTCTCCCCCTTACTCATATCTCTCCCCCTTTGTCATCAATGGCAAAGGGTCACCTTTGGGGCTCGGGACTAAGAATGAGCCTCTTAGCTTAGTCCCTCCCCCCACCTCCTGATGAGGTGATTAATTTTGGGGTGGGAGTAAAACTCCCATTAGGCACTGATCATCATTAGCGTCTATAACTTCCTTGTCGGGCCTTCTCTTGAACTCTTTGTCCATATTCCTGTTCTTGTCACTGTTCTTTTTCTTGTTCTCATCCCTGTTCTTGTCCATGCCTTGATCCTTGGACCTGATCATGCCACTGTTCCTGTTCCTGTATTCTGGAATTTCAGCTCTACACTATCTGATTATGTGACCTTCATTGTTGCACTTGAAACACTTGACGATGTTGTTTCTCTGAGGTAAACCTGATATTTGAATCCACCTATTCTGACCAAACCTATTCTGACCAAACTCGTTCCGCCAAACCCGTTCGACCAAACCTATTCGACCAAACCCGTTCGACCAAACCTATTCGACCAAACTCGTTCCGACCAAACCTATTTTGATCAAACCTTTCTTCTCGTTATTTACCTTGCAATAGATTGCCTTGTGCCCAAACTATTTACAAGAGTAGCAATACCCTTGAAAGTAACTAGCACTTCTGAAACTGTCATTTACCTTCTTCACTTGAGCCATGCAATGTGAAGCCATGTGACCAAACCTATGACAAGCAAAACATCTACCTTGAAACTTTCCTTTATTTGACCTCTTGGGTCCTAAATACTTCTTCTTCTCATTCTGAATTATGTTTTCTGTTTCTGTGCATCTATCATTCAAGGACTCCTTTTCTGAAATACTTTCCTCATCAGAACTCTCTTCCTTTTGGAGTCTCTTACTAGACTCTCCAACTTGTTCCTTGTGTGGCTTAACAAAACCAAGGCCTGTTTTATCTGTTGTCTTTCTTTGACCTTTGATGAGTGACTTAACCCTTTTGGAGCTATCTTGAAACTTGTAAAGCTTATCCTTGTACTCTTTAGTTTCCTCTTTCAAAGAAGCCATTTTATGTTCTAACTCACTATACTCAAGAACCTTAGACTCTAACTCATCCTTGAGTTCTTGTGTCTTAGCTATAGAGAAGTCAAGACTTTCTATAAGATCATCTCTCTCCATACAACATTCATCTAACTTATCCTTGAGTCTAGCATTCTTCTTTCTTTCCTTTTTCAAAGCACTAAGAGCACTAATAAGTTCACCTTCAAGATCTACTTCACCTTCCTCTATATCTTCCTCTATTTGTTTGCTTTTTGAATCATCAAAGCCTTTTTCAGATTTCTTATCACTAGAGGTGCTACCCTTTTCAAAAACCATACATGCATCTTCCTTATAGTTTTTTGAAGCATCCTCATACATACTAGAAACCAAATCATTATTTGTGCAATCATCCTCAAGGTGACCAAAGTTTCCACATCTAAGACATTTCATGATAATGAATCTATGTTTTGGTTCTTCCTCTTTTTTTGATATGAACAACATCTCATTTTCATCATCACTTGAAGAACTTTCACTATCACTACTAGAACACTTACTTGCTTTGTCTAGGTAGAAACTCTTCTTGTGCTTGTGAGAATACCTCTTTCCTTGATTGTTGTGCTCATCTTTGTTCTTCCTGTGATGCTTGTGCTTTTCAGAATCCTTGCTCTTAGAATCATGTTTATCTTCATCACTTTCATTCTTGGGAATAGTACAATCAGTAGCATAATGACCAAACTTTCCACAATTGAAACATCTTATATTTTTCGTACTTTTGTGCTTTCTAGAGAACTTGCCTTTCTTGCTGTAATATGCCTCTTCATCACTAGAAGACTCATCACTATCTTGAAGTTGTTTACCCTTGGATTTCTTGGTAGCCTTGAAAGTCGCCTCTTTCTTGACATCAACCTTCACTTGAGTTCTCAACTCAAATGCTGCAAGTATACTATGGAGCTCATCCTTTTTCAACTTATCCAAATCTTTAGCTTCCTCAATAGCAAAAATATTTTCACTAAATCTATTAGGAAGAGATCTTAAAATCTTATCACAAACATCATTTTCAGCAAGCTCAAGACCTAAGTCTTTCATGGAGTTAACAACCTCATCCATACGAAGCATGTAGTCACTAATATTTTCATCATAATTCATCTTGAGTTGTTCAAACATACCTTTGAAGTGTCTCAACTTGGCCTTTCTGACATTTGTATCACCTGTATGAACCACCTTCAACTGTTTCCACATTTCACTAGCTGTCTTGTAGTGAATCACCTTGGTGAGATCTACTTTTTGTAAGCCTTTCGAGATTGCATTCATTGCATTTGAATTGCTGTGATGTAGGAGCCTTTCTTCCTTAGTAATAGGACCATGTACAGGAATAGTGTACTCATCTTCAATCACTTCCCAAACCTCATTACCAAGTGCCATTAGATGAACCTTCATCCTTGCACTCCAAAGACCAAAATCTAACCCATCAAGAATAGGTGTTGCATTGCCACTTGAATGATCCATTGTGTTCTTTACTAGCTTTTCCTTCAAGCTATTAAACTTTTTGAAGGCACCTGCTCTGATACCAATTGAAGAACACAAGCTTATACTGAGAGGGGGGGTGAACAGTATAAGACCTCTTTTTTTTTTTTCTTTATACTTCAAAATAGTAAAGCAATATACCCAAAGCAATATCAAAGCAATGCACAATATCATCCACAAAGTGACACCAATTTTAACGTGGTTCACCCAAAATGGCTGGGCTATGTCCACAAAACTTTTCTCTAAAAGTTATCTCAAAGTTCTTTGGGAATCCTTCCCAATTACAATATTTATGAGCCTCGACCCAAAGGAGATACCTTCCCCTAATCATAATTTATGAGCCTCTACTCAAAGGAGATACCTTCCCCTCTGCTCTGGAAATGATCCCTCAAAAGATCAACTGCCTCTACCTCTTGCCAGCACGTGGAACTCCTTTCCATCGAAGACCTCCTATCCTCAATGCTTAGCCTAAGAGACCTCTACCTTCTATGATCACGTCCACAACAACTCAACAACCTGTACCAAACACAGTAATTCAGTCTAGTACAAGTCTTCCTCTATCATATCTTTCCAATGCTTGAACAAATCAATCCTCTACACACAAGCCTTCTCAAAGACTTGCCAAATCTGTCCTCAGGTTCTTCTCAAAGAACCAATGCACCTCTTTCCTCAAGTTCTATGATAGAACTATCAAACTCAGCTCACAAGTCCTCTGCTAGGACCTGTCCAAATCTGCTCACAAGTCCCCACCGAAACCTATCCAAAACTACTCACAAGTCCCCACCGAAACCTGTCCAAAACTCAGCAAGCTCACCAAGAAAAAAACTTTCTTAGTAGGAAATCACAAGGTGAATTGTTAGAGACCCAATGTGATTTGTCAAACTCATAGAAGCATAAAGAGAATTTTTAGAGACTCAATATGTTCTATACTCAACTCCCAATCTCAAAACTCAACTCAAATCAACTCAGCTCAAACTCAATCTCAAATCTGAAAACTCAACTCAATATCTAAAATGGATAGGATAGACTTTCTTTCAAGAACATGAAACCCCAACAATTGCCAACTATGCAAAGAATCACATAACAATGATACTCATGTTCTTTTCACCATCAATTAGGGCTTCAACAACAATGCTCATCAAAAAAGGTTCAATTCAACACCATTCAACTCAAAACACAACCTTGAAGCATTTCACAATCAACATTAGAAAAGGAAACAAGTAGAACTCCTTTTCTCTCCAATATTGTTTGAACAAAAAGCATCCACCAACTCAAATCACAATAGCACAAAACAACTTTTCAAATCATCAACAAAGGAGTAAGCCCAACACTTTAACCAAGTAAAGAATAGCTTGATTATTACCAATTTAATGAAAGCAAATGTCAATCTCAAAGCTGCCCACTTAAGGTTTCACAACTTCACACAAGAAGCAATTTTAACCTTAAAACATCATGCTTTCATTTCCATAATCAACCAAAAGCACTCTCAACATTACAAGAAAAATTTATCCCTTATACACCTTATTTCTCCCTTATAGTCTTATCAAAAATAAAATTTATCTCTCATAAGAATGCAATAAGATATTTCAAACAACACCTTCAAAAGAATCTTTTATCAAAATAAAACAAGCTTTAAACTCCTTATAACTCCTAAGCTGTTTTTCCCTCTAATAAACTTCCTCCATCCGCAAAATACACTTAGAAAAAATTAATTTCAAAAATACCTTGGCCAACATAAAAAATCGTGCTATGGAGAAATTGTGCATGAATTCTAACACCACCCGCTGCATCCACTTCACGATGAAAAACACTTTCGCGTTATTCGAATGCGAAACCTCCCATTTGGGTAGCGCGCCAATAGCCTAGCCGCTACCGGTGTGCTAAAGGTTCTCGATGAGGTTTAAACCTCACGCTATTAGCCTTGTTCCTTCTGTGCCAGGGATTAAATAAAACAACATTGCCTCCCTTTCTTCTGACGTGAACATGAAGACGAAAACCTTATGGAAGATTTACGACAAATTGCGAGTACAAAAAAAAAATGAATAGAGGATTCACGAAAATGGCGAAGACATAGTCGAACAACAGGTTTATGAAAATGGTGAAGACACAATCGAACGACGGGTTTACGAAAACGACGAAGACACAATCGGAGAAGAAATTCGAACAACGGATCACGAAATCATAGCGAGGAAGAAATCGAACAATAGATCACAAATTCATAGCGAGCAACTCTTTTCAAAATGCGGATGGGATGATTCTTGATTTTCATCGAGGGAGATTTATATGCATTTTTACCATAAGCTCTTGACGTCGATGAGGAGTTTAACACGTCGATGGAGGTCTTGGCTAGCACCCACAATCTTAAAACATAGCGCCATGGGTTAGGATAACCCATTGCAAACAATAATTTAATATTTATTTAAAAATAATTAAAGGGAACCTTAACAAGGTTTTTAATTATTTAAATAAATACTTCCTCCTGGACCCAAATGCATTAAACTAATGCATCCACCTGTAATCTTTAAACCCGCCAACTTGGGGTTTACAAAAGACCTTTGAAACTGTCATGCCGTAACCTTCATCAAAACAAATTATTTGACATCAAATCAAATTCCTTCAAGAGCTTCTTGACATCAATGACAACTTATACACTTGAGCAAAGGCAATGTACCCAAAGTACCCAAAATTGCCAACAACTAGAATAACATGGCTAGAAAATTTTGCATATGCATGTTAGGTTTCTTATTGAAGATAACATTTAGAGTTCATAATCCTATAAGTGTTTTGATATGAGCACACAAATTATGACAATGCACATTGGATGAGAAACACCACTAGATATAATGGACTAAGGTATACCATGGATTATTTGCATCAAAGGAATAACTCTGACAAAGAGTTAAGTATGTTAATTTACATTGGGTGCATTCAACATAGGATGCATATAGAAATTGAACAACTATACAAACAAAGTGGAGTTAAATGCTCACATTGGAAAATTGCACAAGGAATGTGCATAAGGATTGTAATAGTTGTAAAAGGCCATGATAATGTATGTAGTTTATAATGAGTAAAAACATCTAAAAAATATTGTTTGAGGATAATAGACAAAGAAGTGTTGAATCATGTTGTCCACTATATGATATAAGTTTAATTTCTAGAAGAAGAAAGCTTGTCATAGTAATTCAACAAGTTTGAAAATTTTTGGTGTAGGTCAAAGAAGTGCATATGATTCGCCATATACTTTGTACATCACAATAAAAAATCTAAACTAGTGGTGTAGGTTGATGAATAGAAACAAACTTAGCTGAGCTTGAGTAGTGTTGTCATCTCAGAATACACCCGCCAACTCAATCCAAGGATCTAACAAGACAAGTGTTCTCACACCTTATTTAGAGCAAAACAACAAGAAGCATCATGGATAGGGAACTGCTTGTGGGAAAACCTCCAAGGTTTTTAATTGAGGCTAGCTCCTTTTGATAATCTAATATTTGACATACAGTGGACCTCCACAAGTTGAGGCCAAGGAAAGAATTGCAATAAAAGTAAAAATAGGATATTAAATGTAAAAAAAAATCCTAAGCTATGGGGGAGTATGCCAGATAATTAGGACCCCTAATTTTTTACTACAATAAGTGGCAATTGAACACAAAAAATTCCACTTTAAGGTAGTGAATACAACCAATCAAACAAATTACCAAGAATCAAGAGAAGCTAAGAGAAGGAGGACAAAGTAAAATTAGTCATGGCTTCCATTAAAATTCTTATAATTATTACAATAAAATGAGGCATAGAGGGTTTGATGCTCCTTAGGCACAAGAAAAGGTTTGGTATACCCTTGTTATAGTAGGAGAGAAGGATGAAAGGAAGATCCTACAATGTTAGGTACCATGCACAAGTCAATATTTCTTGATGCCTTTTACAATAAAATCAAGCCTATTTATAAGTTGAGAAGAGGGTGCCTTTCCTCCAAAGTTCTATGTAGAAGGCCTAAAAATATCTTCTATTCCTATAACTAAAATTCCTTCTACAACTTGTGTGATAGTATATTTGAGGTCTTTGGATATAGGGCCATAAGTGTTGAAATATTCCAGGCCTTTGGATGAGCAAGTGTGGTTGACTTGGTTCTCTGGGGTGGTTGCACCATTACTCTTTCATCATGTTTCTCTTGGAATGTGTTACCTTTGTGATATGATAGACATGGTCTCCTTGATTTGTGCAGGTGGACAATGTAGGCTCACACGTATGGTGGATGGTGGCTATGGCTAATACATGATTGGATCTCACAAGCTTGGCAGTAAAAGTTAAGCTTTGCAAGCATAGAAAATATCATTTTTAACGATCCTTTAACTACTTTCCTTCTTGCATGCACAACTACCACATATCCTTAGATGAGGTGGAACCTCCTTCAACCAATGGTGAGTCTCCTTTGTTAAGCATTGGTGCTTTCTTTTCTTAGGATTTTTATTGGTTGCCAAATATTGCTTTGGCTTCTATCAGATCATTTCTTTTGTTTATGAGCTATCCTCTTTTGAAAGGACCATGTAGACCATTATATTAAAAATCAATGGCATATGGGCCTTAATTCCTTTCATGTTATTAGGTTTGGGCAAAATACGAGTGTCAATCATATATGAAAGATATAACGGTCATCATGGCTTCTAAGCTTATCTACCCTTCTTTGGAGCTCCTTCTAATAACATTGCTTTGGCCTGTCCTACTTTTTATTAGTCTACTTAGAGTGAAGTGGAGTTGTAGGGAAAATTTCCCTATATCTTTGATGGCTCCTAGTAATATTCATCCTACTAAAGGAGCAAACCCATACTTTTTTCTTTGTCCATTGTGTGCAAGATCAAAATTTAGAAGCAAAATATGAAGAACACAAGCTTATACTGAGAGGGGGGTGAACAGTATAAGACCAATTTTTACTTTTCTTTTCCAAATAGTATTAATCAATATAATCAATGGCAATATAAATAGCAATAACCAAAGCAATGCACAAATAATCACACACAATAAAGACACCAATTTTAATGTGGTTCACCTAATGTGGGCTACCTCCATAGAGAAAATATTTCTTCTAAATATTTCTCAAATAATATCATGGGAATCATTTCCCTTTTACAATGTTTATGGACCTTTGTCCAAAGGAGATGTTGATCCCCTAAATCTCAAGTTCGTGGATATCTTCCAAAGGAGAATTTTTTCCCCTTCTTGATCTAGCTAGTGATCTTCTAGAAGACTCTATCTCTCTGCTGCACTAACTGCTGGATCTCTCTCCACTTGAAGACTCCTCACTTAGAAGATCTATCTTCAATTTTCCTCATCGTTGGATCTCTATCCACTCGGAATTTGTCCTCTATACTTTGTCACCTACAAAGCTTTGTTAATAGGCTCACTCAAAACTTTATTAAATCTATTCAATAGGTTCACTCCCTGCTAAAATCTCCTCAATAGGTCCACTTAGAACCTACTTAAATCTACTCAACAGGTCCACTCAGAACCTACTCAAATCTTCTCAATAGGTCCACTCAAAACCTGCTCAAATCTGCTCAACAAGTCCACTCAAAACCTGCTCAAATCTACTCAACGAGTCCACTCAGAACCTATCCAAATCTGCTCAACAAGATCGCTCAGAAATTGTCCAAATATACTCAATAAGTCCTCTCTAGGACTTGCTCAAATCTGCATAACAAGCTTCCACAAAAGCTTACTCAAAATCAGTCCACAAGCCTTCTCAAAGACTTGTCTCAAATATGCTTAACAAGCTCACACAAAACTTGCCCAATCTCATAGAATCATAAAGAGAATTGTTAGAGACTCAACATGTTCTATACTCAATGCTTAATCATTATCTCAATTCAATATCATAGAAGCATAAAGAGAATTATTAGAGACTCAATATGTTCTATACTCAATGCTTAATCATTATCTCAATTCAATATCATAGAAGCATAAAGAAAATTATTAGAGACTCAATATGTTCTATACTCAAATCCCAATATCAACTCAAATCAATCTCATGGAAGCATAAAGAGAATTGTTAAAGACTTAATATGTTCTATAATAAAATCCCAATCTCAACTCAAATCAATCTCATAGAAGAATAAAGAGAATTGTTAGAGACTCAATATGTTCTATACTAAAATCCCAATCTCAACTCAAATCAATCTCATAGAAGCATAAAGAGAATTTTTAGAGACTCAATATGTTCTATTCTCAAATATCAATCTCAACTCAAATCCAGAATATAGAATAGTTTGTTTTATGGAACTTGAACAACCACATACATCCACTTGACTAGGCTCAATCAACTCAACTCAACCAATCACCTCAATGAACAACCCTTTCTCACAAACCCTAGTCCAAGCATGTATCAACCAACTCAAAATATTTCCAATAATGCTCAACCACAAATCTCACATAACAATGATACTCATGTTCTTTTATAGCTCAAGTTCAAGTTCTTTGCATTACCAATGGGCTCCAACAACAATGCTTATAAAACAAGGTTTAATCACAACTCTCAATCCAAAAAACCTTGAAGCATTAAACCAATCACTTTTGAAAAGGAAACCACAATCAATCCTTTTCACTCCAAAGATATTTTCAGAAATCAACCACCATAATCAATCAATAGGAGAATGTGCCCATACCTTTTATGAAGATGAAGAAGCCTCTTTTGAAATCTACCACAATCACAATAATCTTTTGCCAATCTTCACAAGGGTTAGAATATCACAAAATAATCAACATTACTCCACTTCACAATAATATTTACCAAGGATTTTAATTAGAAAACCTTCTTAAGAATTGATGCAATTCCTTATCACTCCTAAAACCACTTGTACCATAAAATAAAATAAATCAAAACATTGCATAACCTTGTCACTCCAAAAACCACTTATACCATAAAATAAATAAAATATTTTATATCCTTCCTTTCAACACTTTTGCACTAAAAAATAATCACAAAGATTTCTCAAGCAATATCCCACATTAATCAAATATTAAACCTTTTTAAAATATTAAAGCTTGCTCAACCTTATATCTCCCAAAAAAATCATAATCAAACCTTAGCAAGCAAATATTTTAATTAAAATATTTACCCCCGCAAATATCGGAGTCAAAGTGCATACCTCAAAGGATCCCTCGAAGGGCCTTGGCATTTCGAACCTTTGCACACCGTGATGCCAAGCAGCATATAATATGTGTGAGCTAACACTGCCCACGTGAGTGCCTTGGGCACTCTCTTCCTTAAGCCGAGTGCACTTTCCTCACAAGGCACCAAAACTTTGATCGTCCACGACTTGACCACATCACACTCCATGAAATTCACTACGCAATATGCGGATGCCAAGCACTTTAGGTTTTTGAAAATCATGCAACATGACTTAGGTTTGTTAAATGAAAAACCTTTGGCTTATTTATATAAGCCATCCTTCAATGCGAATACATCATCCCTTTTAGCATTGCCCTCATGATGTCGACGGTGCCAATAAGAAAGGAGGGAAAAACCTTTTATTTAATTTTAAAATTAAAATTAAAATTTAAAATAAATTAAAATCTAAACTAATCCTTTAAAATTAATTTCTCCATCATTGGGGCACCTTTTTCGATGAAACAAAAAATAAACTTGGGTTTTAATAAAAACCCATTTCAAATATGCCATCCATTGGTTTTAAATAAAATGTTTCCTTGCCTTCTTTGGTTTCATAAAAACCTTTTGCTAAGCTTCCCTTGAAGCTCCTTTTGGAACCAAATGCCATGCATCCCTTCTAGAACCTTTTATCAAAACCTTTGCTTCTCATGAAGCTCTTTGTGGAGCAAAAACATAGTGCTTACTTACATAGGTCCTTTTGACATCAATGACAACTTTTATCTTAGGGACTCAAAATGTCCAACAAAAGAAGTATTAAAAATTTAAAACATCAGAAGGAAAATGAGAAGTGGGAAGGTAAGGAGGAAGATCACTCCCTCATATTCAAAGAACCTAAATGGAGGCTACACTTTTTCTTTGGATTTGCTCTTTTCTAGATGCTTTATGCTTTGAAGTAGTCATTTTTAATCAAGATTGTTGGTCATATGGTAAGTATACCTAATTTTCCTTTCATGCCTTTTCCATGACCTTTTGGAGGGGAATATTTTATGCCTTGGTATGATTTTGGTGAGCTTACCAACCTTATATTTGTAGGGTTGTTCTTCCTACCTTTTGATTCCATACCTTATTTTTGGATCTTAGGCCTCATTTCTAAGGTAGTTAAACCCAATCTCTAGGAAGGGATGGTTTATTTCCCAAAACCACTATTTTTTTTGGTAATTGGATGGTTCTATTATACGGGTTTTGGTTGGGTCCCAATCCCAGATATACAAGAGACTTTGATAGATATAGGGAAAATACTACTGAAGTATCCCATACCAGGGAAGACAGCTGTAAACAAAACCAAATTTCCCATGTAGGGGATGATAGGACCAAAATTTCCCATGCAGGGGATGACAGAACCAGTTACAATAGCAAAACTGCCCATGCAGGGGCAAATGACCACGAAGACTACATTTCGATAGAAAACTAACCAAAACCCACGTAGGGGCCATCTTAGGAAAGGAAAATTAATAGACTTAGAAAATACAAAGAAGAAATAGCAATGTCTATTAGAAATTCCAGAATCAAAAAAAAAAACAAACAAAAAACCCCGAAACAGTAGCATAAAAAAACGTGAACCCAGAGACTAGCTTTGGATGATTAGTGAAGCTCAACTTTCGGGGAGTCCTCCTTGGTGTTGATTGTGTTCTACTGGAGGGACTACTTCAGGGCTGCACTGGCGCTATCGAAAGCTGAAATGAAGCTTTTGAGGAACATTCTCAAAATTCTATTGGAAATTGCAACATCAAGGTTCGAATTCCCGTTGTTATCCTCAGAGATGTGGACAAGGGAATTCTGACTTGACTCTATTTGGATTTTTAACCCTGGATGACCTTTGAACATGAGCAGAGCTCTCTTCAACCTTAGGTTTCCGCTTAGATGATACTGGTTTACTCCCACTCGCGGCAAGGGGTTTGATGGAAGAGGGAGTCACAACAGCCGGGGAACCCTTTTTAGAAGTAGGAGTTTGGAATTCCTGGGGTTCATCACTAACCAGAGGCTCACTGGATAGGGAGTGGGAAGGACTGTGAGCGGACGAGGGATGGGGAGGGTTGGAATGGAGGGGGGTGGCCAAAATGGGCGATGGGGTGGAGGTGGCGACATGGTGGAAGATGACTACAAACAACCCTTGATGGGTGGGAGTCGAATTCTTTTTGCGGGCACTGAGAATAGAGAGTCGGATGGAACGATGGAGGAAATCTGGGATATTCATAGGCTTGAACCCCCACAAGTGATTCACCAAGGCAAGATGAAAGCTTGATAAAGGCTTGGAAGGGTCATCGTAGGTGAGGTACTGGAGCAGAGGGATAATGACGATAGGCCACGGTGAGGGGAGGGATTTGCGGCCGAGGGCGACTCCGATCCACTTAAACTCTTGGTAATTGGGGAACCCATTGAGCTCCTGGTCCCAGTTATGCTTGTCTCGTCGGACCAAGCGCCCCATCAGAGGAAGGCCAGGCACTTCGACGATTAGCTCTGCTGTTACCTTGAAGCAAATGTTGCGCACAGAAACGTGGCCATTCGACCACGATTTGACAAAATCAATGGTAATGTCTGCCTCGACACCCTTGAATTTGGACAGGAAAGGAATAAGCTTTTGCGATTGCAGGAAGGAGGCCGAAAGGGTGTCGAGTTGAAGGCTTCTAGGCTCGATAAAGGCCATGGCGGTGGAAATAGGGGGCCTAAGGATGGCAGTAGGGAGGCTAGATAGGGGGCTGGGGTGGTAGAAATGAAGAACGTAGGACTGCATGGTAGACCACCTCCAACTTAAATAAGCGTTATGCGAGACATTACTCATGTCGGTAACCCAGGGGTGACAGCAGGTGGGGAGGTGGATATGATGGAAATGGGACTGGGGATTGGTGGAGGGCCTCAAACGGATATCCACATGGGTGGAGATATAATGCCAGTGGCACTTAGGGACAGTGAGGCTAGGCAAAAAATTAGGTGAGGTGGCTTTGGTGCAATCATGGTTGGGACTGCACAAATTGCCTTGAACTCTGATGCAGTTTGAAAAGTGAAACCAAGTTCAAAAATCATGATCGGATGGGCCAGGTGGGTGGCCAATCAAATGATAGAGAGGGGGTGCACGGATCAAAAAATTTGCTCAGGGAAATTCGCACCATGAGACCTGCAAAACAATAATTAGGAAAACCATGGGGCAACGAAGAGAGAATTAAAGGCACCTGGTCTGTCTCGACCAATCCATTGATGCTATGTGAAGAACACTTTGCGGGATCGAATTGCACCAAATGGAGATGGTCGGTTGGGTGATTCCCAGATTTGCGAGACCGTCAACAAGCTTGTTGGCTTCACGGTACACGTGAGCAGCCATGACCTGATTTTGCTGACCAATGAGGATCCTGGTTTCCTGGATCAGGGAGCGAATATTCCATGGTGGACTTTTATCACTATTAATGTACCCAATGATATTGAGGGAGTCCCCTTCGATTTGGAGATTGATTTTGGAATCCCTGATGAGATGCATACTTCACCATAATGCCCAAGCTTCAGCCACATTATTCGTTTGGTGATCCAGGTTCTCGGAAAAAGCTATGACAACTTCACCTTTGTGGTTCCTGACAACCCCACCCGCTCCTGCTAAACCTGGATTCCCTTTGGATGCACCATCAAAGTTTAGCTTCAGCCATCCTTTCAAGGGTGGTCTCCAATGAGCCTTCTTTCTGGGATGGGGTAGGGGGGGGGTCACATTAGAAGGGATGGGAATATTCAAGAATCGGAGAATCTCAGCTTCAAAGCTACAACTAGGAAGATTGGGGCAAGGAAGTAAATGGGAATTTTTAGCAGCATAGGTGATGGCTTTGGTAGCTGTGGACACAGGGTCGTTAGACAAGATGGAGAAGATTTTGCGGTTTCTTTCTAACCAAATTTGCCATAGAAAATGATGGAGGTAAACCTTCCACAGGAAAGAGACTTTGGGATGGTTGAACGGGTTTGGCCATTGGACAAAGAGGTCCAAGAGGGAATTGGGAGGAGCCCATTGAATCTGAAAGGTAGTCAGAATGTGACTCAACCCTTCCTTGGTAAAATCACAATCTAATAATAGGTGATTGACGGATTCCCAATTGGATAGACACAGGTGGCATCTATTCGGGATAGGGATGCCCCTTTTCATAAGATTATCGGTAGTAAGGGCTTTGTTTTGAATAGCAGTCCAAGAAAAGAAGCCAACCTTGGGAATGAGGTGCTTGACCCACACCAACCTGAAAGGAATAGTGGAGACCTAGGAATTGAGCAGGAGGGAGTAAGTTGATTTGATGGAGAAATCCCCACTATCATTTCCTTTCCAGATAGGGTAGTCAGGGGTAGCTATGGTTGGGATGATGGTGGTTTTGAGTAAGTGGGACAGGATATTCCCAGCTCTAACAACTTGGTCACTTTCATTGGTAGTGGGAATGGCTTTCCATCTACGTTGATTGTCAATGAAGTTCACCACTTGGCTACCCCACCTTCTGTCTAGAATAGGTCTAAGGATGGAGACCTCAGGGACTTCTGAGAGAGGTTTGTCTTTTATCCATACATTATCCCAAAAATTGATATTTGAACCATTGCCTAGCTGCCATCGAGTGCCTTTGATGATGAGGGATTTAGCCTGAATGATAGCCCACCAAAAAGCAGACCCATTGGTGGGAATGTTGTCCTCCAGCAGGGAAAGGTTCTGGAGATATTTGTCTTGAATGATGGAAACCCACTCTGCTTTGTAGTTGATGAAGATTTTCCATGCCTGCTTGGCAAGGAGGGCGAGGTTCATGTTGGCGATTCTTCTAAGCCCGAGGTCTCCTTGGGATTTTGGGTGGCAAACTCTGTCCCAGCTGACTAGGTGAAATTTCTTCTTATCCTCTGGGCCCGACCATAGGAAGTTCTTTTGAATCTGTTCAATCTTGGCATGCACAGCAGTAGGAGCTTTGAACACCGACATGAAGTAGACTGGGATGCTCTAGAGAACTACCATAGTGAGAGTTGCTTTGGCCACCTGAGACATAAGAGACCCTTTCCATCCTGCAATTTTCTGCTTGATTCTTTCTATGACATTGTCCCACATGGACTCTTTCGGGTTTTTGATGAATAGGGGAAGACCCAAGTAAGAGGTGGGGAGATCAACAATGCAGCACTAAAGGATATGAGTAATCTTGCATTGTCTATTAACAGGGGTGTTGAGAAAGTAGCATTTGCTTTTCAGATAGTTAATTTCCTGCCCGGTTGCTAACTCATAGGTATCAAGGATAGACTTAATGGACTTAGCTTGAACAACAGAGGCCAGGGTAGCGATGATAGTATCATCTACAAACTGCTGGTGGGATAGAGGTGGGGAATTAGATGAAGCCTTGATACCGAAAACACTCCCTGAGGCACAGGCAGATTTGAAGGCTCTTCCTAGGGATTCAACAAGAATGATGAAAAGGAAGGGGGATAGGGGATCTCCCTGTCTGATGCCTCTAGAGCTAGGGAAATAACCTGCTACTGATCCATTAACTAGAATAGAGAACCAAGGGGAGGAAATGCAGCCCTTGATGAGGTCGATCCATTCCTTATGAAACCCGAACCTGGAGAGGACTTTTAAAAGAAAATCCTGGTTAACCCTATCAAAAGCTTTGTTGATGTCCAACTTCAGAAACATGGCCACTTTTTTGTTGCACGATGTTGAGTGAAGAGTTTCGTGAAGAGAGATGATGCTATCAGTAATGGATCTGCCTTCCACTGAACTTCCTTGATAGGGATCTATGATCATGGGAAGGATTTTCTTGAGCCTCATAGCTAAATATTTGGTTAAAATCTTGTAGATGATGTTGCATAAGCTGATTGGTCTGAAGTCCACCATGGATTTGCATTGAGGGGTTTTGGGGACCAGGGCAATGAAAGTAGAGTTCGTCCCTCTGGGAATGATCTTGGTTCGTTGGAGTTCCATGATGGCTTTGCAAATGTCTTCCTCTAGGATATCCCAGAAAGTTTGAAAGAAATAAGGGGGAAACCCATCTGGCCCAGGGGCTTTGTCAGCTTGCATGGAGAACAAAGTGAGCTTGATTTCTTTTTTGCTTAGGGGTTGGATAAGGGAGGAATTCATTTCAGGAGTAACCAGAGGGGGAATGTTCTATAGGAGGACCTCTTGGGCTTCAGGATGTTCGGGGGATATGGCTCCCATCAAGTTGCTGAAGTAGGATGAGGCTTCATCTCTGATTTTGAAGATGTCTCTTGAGCAAGTGCCATCAGTCAGAATGAGCTCTTTGATTTTGCTTGTGCTTCGATTTTGTAGAGTGGAAGCATGGAAGAACCTCGTGTTAGCATCACCATCTTTTAGCCAGAGGGCTCGGGATTTTTATCTCCAATAGGTCTCCTCCTTGGCCAGAATGTTGTGGTATTCTGACAGAAGTTGCCTTTCTTCTTCTCTCAACTGAGGAGTCCACTGGTCATGCTGGATTTGTTGTTCAATGGTTTTGAGCTTGCTTAAGATCTGTTCTTTGTTTTCGAAAATATTCCCGAACACCTCCTTGTTCCAGATTTTGAGGTTTTCCTTGATAGCCTTCAGTTTCTGGGAAACTTGGGAAATAGCAGATCCAGGGTAAGGGTGCTGCCACCATTCAGAGATCCTCTACCTCAGATCAACATGTTGGATCCACATGTTCTCAAATATGAATGGGGTTTTGAAGGATGGAGCCCTGTTAGCTTCCAGAAGAAGGGGGTAATGGTCGAAGCCAATTCTGGGAAGAGAGATGAGAGAGGTGTCTCCAAATATGGGAATAGCCTACTGGGATAGGAATATTCTATCCAATTTAACTTGTATGTGCTCGGAACCCACTCTTTTGTTGCTCCATGTGAATTGACATCCTTTAATCTGAACATCCATCAACTCATTCTCAGTAACAAAGTCTTGGAAATCTTGTATGCTTTTGGAGGGAATGGAACTGCCACCCCTTTTATCAGAGGGAAAGAGGGGGGAATTGAAGTCACCTGCTAGCATCCAAGGGAGGTTGGAGAATGCATCCTTCATGTGGGAGAGGGATCTCCAGAGAGAGCATCTTTCAAGAGGGTTATTGGGAGCATAAATGTTGGATAAAACCTAGGTGAACTGATTTTCTTTGTAGAAGAAAACCAGGTTTAGAGTTCTTTTGGAGGATGAAATTACCCTACCTTCAACTTTTTATGGATCCCAGAGGCACAAAAGGCCTCCAGAAGAGCCTTCAATAGGGGAGGAAGCCCATTGACAATTCTTCCACACTGAATTGGTAATGTTATTAATTCTAGAAGCATCAACTTTCGTTTCTTGCAAAATGAAAATAGTGGGTTTATGGTCTTTCCTAACAGTTCGAGCTAATATTTGTTTGGCCGCACTATTGAGACCTCTAATATTCCAGGATAGGATCTTCATCTAGATACTTTGGTGGATTTCTTGCCTCCTTTGCCCTGTTGGGGGGAGGTTTGGGATTTTTTGTTTCATCCCTGATTTAGCTGAACAAATCTGGGAACAAGGTTGTTTGCACTCCATTGGCAACTTGATTTTTGGTGTCTTTTTTTTTTTGCTCAGATAAGGTAGGCCTGCCCCTTTTCTTCTCACTCCCTGTGTCAATAGGGGCTTTTTTGAAACTTCTGGTAATGATAGGACTGTGGTCCACTTTGTGGTGGTTGGGACTCACAACTTCTTTCAGGGATTCAAAAATGGATTTGGTTGGAGAAAGGGGCCCATCTGAGGGGGAAGGGGTGGATCAGCTTTGCGATGGGAAGGACTCACAACTTCTTTCAGGGATTCAGATATGGATTTGGTAGGGGAGGGGGACCCATCCGGGGGAAGGGATGGTCCAGATCTGGATGGGGAATGAGGAGGGGGAAGGGGAAGTGGGGGGAGGAGGGGAAAATTTTGGAAGAAGGACTTCACCATTGGAGTTAGATAAAGGTCCAAACCTATTAGGAAAAGCAAACATGGAGCATACCTTATCCGAATCTGAAGTAGGATGGCTGAGAAGCGGCTCCTGGTTGGCGATTTGTTTCCCTTTGAATTATTTTTCCTGCTTGTTGCCAAAGGGGGCTTTGGATCTCTCATTGTGTATTCCCATCTGGGTGCTTTGTTTTTGAGGAGGGGGATGCTTGGAGCTGGTCGCCTCTTTTTGGGGTTTGAGAGATGGACATTGGGATTTTAGATGCCCTTGGGATTGACATTCTATGCAGAATACCGGCTTGTTCTCATACTCTATTGCTTGGCACCAGTGGTAGGATCCATAGATGAGGTTTATGCGGGTTGGCAGCTGGGAATCCAAGTTGGCATTGACACAAATTCTGGCATGAGCCATGCGGGTTCGGGCCTTCGTTGCAGGGTCAATGGCAACAAGATCCCCAATGTATTTTCCAATCCCGCGTAGAATGTCTTCATGATAGAACTGGATGGGAAGATCTGGGAGGCAAACCTAGATGGGTGTGAAGTTGATATTTTGAGTTTTGGGGTTGAAATATTCCTCCTATTTTTGAAGGAATAGTCTTCCTACCATAAAACCATGGCCCTCCTCTGAGAATGTGAGCATAGTCATTTTGGTTGTTCAACTGGATAAAAAAAAAACCCCTAGATAGGGCCACTAGTTGGAAACTCCCTGTTGTTCACCATTTGAATGCAACCCATCTTCTTATAGACTCCATGTCAGGTCTTCCCCCGAAAAATTTCCCTACAAGGGAAAGGGATTCGATAGACAGCTTTTTTGCCATTATTGAATCAGGGATGATGAAATTTTCACCCGAGGGGATCAAAGGGGGATGGTTCTCAATCCCAGAAGAGCTAGGGTTTGGGATACCTATAACCTTCTCTATGTAGCTTTGAGGAGCTACATTTCTCAATTGGGGATTTCTTTTGGGTAGGGGAGGAACAAAACCCTTGTATTTTTCCCAAGGTCGGTCAACGGCCAAGCCCCACTACCCCAAAAACACACTTTTATGGGGGGAGTGGGTTCAGGGTTTTTATGTCGATAGTGACCCTATTTACAATAGAACCCTTTAGTACCATAAAAAATGTTTTAGGGTTTATCATTTTAAAGAGGGCTAGATTAGATACCATCGGAAGGGTTGTGATTCTTGCTTTACCCTATTTGAGTGGTTATAATAACCTCATGGCATAAGGAGCTTTAAATATGTTTGATTTTGGCTTAAAATTTCCTTGGTCAAATTTTTTAATATTTCCATAACATCAATATCTTGATAAATTAAAGTTTTAAACCTCTTTATCTTGTCTAGCATAGTTCCTTCTTCTTAATGCTCGACTACGATGGTTATATCCATTTTTTAAGTCTCATAGGTGATGGATGGTGGTAAGGTGGTTGCATTAAGTAGTATTGTTGTTTGATGGTTGCCTATGAACTACCAACATGCTCTACAAAAATGTGGTGTTGGTTTTTTATCTTGAGAAATTCACCACTATTGTAAAGTATACTCTTAAGTTTTTCACATGTCTCCCAAGTGTTAATTGCCATTGGATAATCTCCCTGATCAGTTGATGGATGGAGTCACATTCTATCATTTTTTATTTTGTGGAGACACCATCCTCCGGTCAAGTGTGTAGTCAGGACTATTTGAAAGTTCTATCCTTGTAAACCCTTAATCCCTTGGTGTCAAAAAACTTCTTGATCATCCTTCCCAAAATTTTATTCTATATATTTTATGTACACTATGTACAAAGGAAAATACCTAGTGATAAATCACCCCAATCTGGTTGGCTTGAGTCACTCATTAGGATTTTGTCTCCATGTCTTGGATGCCCACTACTCTAGGTAGTTTTCAATAATGTATGGGTGCATTTTGTCGATGAAGTAGTCAAAGTTCAATCACTCTTTTTTAGCTAAATAGACATGTTCCTTCCCACTCATTTTGAAAGGGATTTTCTCTACATGGTGTATGTTGAGAGGTTTCAAGGGGATTTTGAAATTGATCCCATATCTGGTTTGAAGCAGCATGTGGGTACATTCAAGTGATAGGTATCCTCCAATCTTAGCGATGAAGTCTCTTGAGAGGTATATTCCAAATTTGGTTGAGATATCAATCATGGTTATGTCATGATGAACCATCAAGTTAGGGCATACTTGGAGTGCCAAAGGAAGATCTCATATGAGCCTGAATATTAGCACTAAAGTGCCATCCAATTACACCACCTTGTTATTAGAATGTTCTAGCGATAGTCCAAGTGCTTATACCACATTTATTGGCATTATTGATGTGTTGGACCCTAAGTCAACTACACAATTATGTATCAGTCAATCTCTATAGATCAAGGTTAGGTAGAATAGCATAGACTTGGGCCTATTGGGTTCTAGACCTAAAATTTATAGCTCAATAGGTGTTCCTTTTTTTCTTAGCTCCTTATGCATCTTTAGGGCCTCTTCTAAGTTCATCTATTCTAGAATAGAGAGGACCTCCCAAAGAGGCATGGCTATAGTAGAATTCCTTAGGTGTTCCACCATGTTGAAGGTTTTGATAGAAAGAGATCTTGGAATGGTTGACATTACTAAAATTCTAGTCCTTCTATCATTGGAGGTGGTCTTGAAAGAGTCATAACAAGATATCTTAATGATTTTGGGGTAACTCTTATCTTTCTTGGGACCACTCAACCTTGATTCATTGGTGTATCTTATGGTGGAGGGTTCCTCTAATTATTCACTTATCTACTCTAAGGCATAGCCTCAGTCAAGCTAGGTGTTCCCTGCTCTTCAATGACCCTTATTTTAGCCCATGTATTATACTCAAATCAAACATTTGGCCTCCCACTAGAGGGGTCAACTTTACCCAACATAGTGTATACTTCTACTTGAAAGCATGAGATTTCGGAAGGAAAAACGGTATTAAAGATGTAATGAAAATAGAACTTTGAATCAACCGAATATAAAGGAGAAAAGCAGGAGCACAACCCTTTTATATCAACTTCATTCGGTTACAATACATCTCCTGCCTTTTTAGGGGCTAGGAGTATTAGTCTGTCTCGGTTACAATCAAGATTAATATTTCTTCTATCCGCATGCCCACATTTGAAATGGACGGGCCAAAGTATTGCCGCCGCTTGCGTTGATAAATCCTTGCTCCTTGCGGCTCTTCCTGCGATCAGAGAAACACAGAGACGTTGTTAGTAGCACTTGCTGCAAAAGGGTAGAGCGTTAGCTTTAAAAATCAATAGGTAATACATTCGAAAGATTCATTAAATTCATACAACCAAACAACTCTATGCAACCTGCGTTTCTAATGGAAATTCGAAAATGTCATCAGATATAAAACGTATTTAAAAACATAAAACATAAACTGTTGTTTTAACGTGTTTGAAAACAACATACATTATAAAACGTAAACTGTCATTAAAAAGTCGACCGATTCTGAACGTTGTTGCCTGCACATTAGTATTTCACAGCGTTGCATGACAATATTTGATAAGACATACTGTAAGATATATTTGAACGCACAGCGTGATGCAAGATAAATTCTACCGTATAGCGTGAGTTATTTGGACAACCTAAAACGTAAGATAATATGAACACGCGATATCGGAATAAATCGACATAAAACTAAGAGCAGCGTCTTCTGAATATGATAAACGTCTAAGCGTCAGAGATTACCATATGACAGAATAAAATAACTTGAAATATAGGAACGTACGTGGGGTGCCCAAACGGGCCGCCCTGTTAAAATCCGACTTTGACGCCAATCCACTAGGAATTGGCTCAAAATCCAGGATAATGTGTTGTCGGCGAATTGGTAGTTCACTGTGGTCGAATGTCTGGTTCAAAGGTCAAACTTACACTTCTGAAACCACCCACCAACCTCTCTTTCACAAGAGATTCTGGATGTGAAGAAGGTGAACTTAAACTGGTGCGATCGGGTCTCGAATGAACAGCACTTCGTTGTGTTTTTAAAATGCTTCTTCTTTTTTTACATTGCATTGAGCTAGTTCTTATAGAGGATTTCGCCTCTGAAACATTAATGTCAAACCCTAAATCCGTAGGGGCCGCTGAGATTTGATCTTTGTCAGGTGATTTATGAGACATGGCTCGCACTGACATCAGTAGTTATGAGGCATGGCCTCGGATCGGATTTGTTGCTAACACTGCTTGTCTCATTAATGCAGTTGGTGAAGTCCGCCGTTCTACAGACACACGGGGTCTCTTTGAAAAGGGGCACGTAGGGGTGCCACGTGGCGGCCATGCCTTCCACGTGGCGGCCATGCCAAAGTCCGCCTTTGATTGGTCGCAAGTATGCCTTTGAATGTTGATTTTGGATGCTTCTGCCTTTGATGCCGAAGTGTCGCGATATCGCGACACTTCGGCCGGGTCTTGGCTTTGGGCCCGAAGTGTCGCGATATCGCGACACTTCGGCCCGGCTTGGGCAAAGGGCCCGAAGTGTCGCGATATCGCGACACTTCGGCCCGGCTTTTGACGAGGGCTTTGCTTTGAAGACTTTGTCTTGCTTTGATAAGGCTTTCTTGCTTAAGGCTTTCTTGCTTGCTTAAGGCTTGAAGTTTGACTTTGTTTTGATGAAGGCTTGTCTAAGACGACCATCTTTGCTCTGCTCATTTTTTGACCTTCTAAACTGCTGTGTGAGTGGTTAGGACCACTGTTTGACCTCTGAGGGCTGCCCTGAAAGCTGTGTGTGTCAATGCGATCAGTGTTTGTAGTCACTTAATCGGATGGGTGCTGTTTTGGTGTCTACAGATGCCCCTTTTTGGGAAGTGCTACGGGTGACGCAGTGTTGAGCAAAAATAGAAGACCAAAGCACTAATGATTAGGGTTTCTTGGTAACCTAACCAACTTTTGATGCCCCAAGTATGGAAAGGGCATGCATTCTTGAATCCTTGCTTCTGACGAGCTAAGGAATTTGATTTCAAGTGTTAACCTATTTTGGTGAGGTGTGACTTGAGCTTGGACATTGATCAGTCATGATTAGGCAAAGGGCGTAACCTTTTGTCCACAGGGGAACCTTGTGTTCATGATTCACGAATGCCAAGTGTTTGATCAATTTAATGATTGCTTGTTTACTGCCCCAAGCAGGAGCGTGATTGTCTTTGTCAATGATTCTTTGAATGCATGTCATTGCCTTGATTGGGTGTGTGCTTGTTGATTGGTGACTAAGTGTGACTACCCCCTCAAGCGACGAATCGATGAGGGAATGACCTTCGTGAGAAAAGCGACGAGTCGCTTGACCCAAGATGACTTAGGTTAGGGTGCCTTTAGATGTTTTACCATTTAAGCACGTGCAGTTTCCCGACATTTGGACCTATTTTTGGTGGGTGTTAACCCTTTTGGTGATGCCATAATGGGGTGAAATCATCAACAACCCATCTTCCCGTGGAGCGGTCCGGCTAGGGGTAGCCTTCTAGGGGAAGTAGGAGAGTAACAAGTTGAACCCCGACATCGATTTTTTTATGCCAAGAGTTTAAGTGCAAGAGCACTTGTGTCCGGCAATGCTTATTGCTTATGTTTTTGTGTTGCATTTTTGTGATGTTTTTGTTGTTTTGATTTTCTTTCTTTGTGTATACGTCATGATTTTATGCACAATGATTGATGTTGGTGGATGCATGCTACTTTATATTGATGGATGCATATGTTGTGATGAATGCAAATGTATGTGATATGCAGAGATGAAATGGATGGATGGACTTTGTGATGTGTGGCTATGGCACCATAGACTGTTTAGAACTCCATTATTTTGTTTTGAGGCGATTGTTGTGATACATGACTTTGTATGTATACATGTGGTTTTTCTTTTTTGATGGTAGTGTAAGGATGAAAAGTAGCGCAGTCGGTTTAGAAATGTAGCTAAGGTTTTCTGAGACTCAGACGGTTTTAACTTATTAGCCATGACTGTACTGTATCTTACAAGACTTTTGAACAAGGTATGAATCGGACTTGTTTTTGACCAAGTTATTTCACATCCCTGTGTGTGCAGTTGAGTTCATTTATGTGGTATTTGTCAGGATACCGCCAGTGCCAGATGGGCTTTCAACCGAACCTGTACTGAGGATCACCTAACTAGCTCCACTAACTCCTTTGTTGTATTTAGTTAGATTAATCTACGGTGTTATCTAGGATACCATAAGCTAGCTCATCCACATGCAAATATTGATCTGTACATAAGTTAATGTGATAGATATATCGTCATGCGAGAGGTTTACCACCAGTGACCGATAGGCTATCAACCAAACTGGTACTGAGGCTTGCCTCATGACCCGTTAGAATGTTGAGAGTTCCAAGTATTCAAGTTCAGTCTCTTTCTTTTCTTAATATTGTATTGGGATACTTGCTCGTTTGTAGTGATAAAATCACTATTTATTTTGATTTGTTTTTTTTGAGCAAGGGATTGGGGATATGGAGTGGCGATAATCACTATTGTTTGTGCCTTTTGATATTGTGCATTTTGCGTAAGTGTTAGTATGTTAAATTTTGGAGTTTTGACGCTTGTGAATGTTTTGATTTTGGTTTTGGATGTTTGTCAACTATTTAGAACTTTGGGACAACTATCTTAGGAATTGGTAGTGGTTTTGGAGGATTGGATAGGATGCTTGTCCTTTTGCCAACTCTCAGCATTCTTGGGGTCATTCGCACGGGGGGATGAGCAAGATAACCGTTTCGCTTATGGTGACCTGGATTACCGTGCGGTGTTTCATCTTTCGTTCACACAACTTGGGAATTTTTATGTGTTTTAATTTGTGTTGGGATGTTACGTAACAAGGTGTATTTCAAGTGTAACTCTACCTTCGTAAAATCTGTTTGACTTGATACATTACATGGCTAAAGAGCAAAATGATGACTGAATCACGAAAAACTCTTGATACATTAAAAGACCACTGACTCTAGTGTGGTAAAAGCAATGCATGGTGTTTTTGTTGTTTTTGTAAAATGGAACAGTGTGGAACAAGATGGACTAACAGAGCTATTACAGCCTATGGTGCCTTTGACCCGTACGACCACAAATATGCAATGTATGGGTGCAATGCTTTAATGCAGCTATGTATTTTTGTATTTTTGATGGATTGATTTTGGTGAATATGAAGATGAATTGCGAGAAGAACTCTCTATTGATGAATTTGAGTATGCCTAGGAATGAGATGCAAATTTTTTGTTGTTTTTGATGATTTTTGTTGTTTTTGAATTTTCTTAATTTTTGACCAAGCAATTGTGGAAATCCTTGGAGCATTTTGGGATTGACCAAGAGAACCTTGGAGCATTTTGGGATTGACCAAGCGATTGCAAGAATCCTTGGAGCATTTTGGGATTGACCAAGCGATTGCAAGAATCCTTGGAGCATTTTGAGATTGACCAAGCGATTGCAAGAATCCTTGGAGCATTTTGGGATTTGGCTCTCTTAGATATGAAATGGTCGCAAATGACTGATATTCAAGGGTTTCGTTTCCTTGATACCATCCAGAGAAGCTAGCCGGTATGTCCCGGGTCCTATTTTGCTATCAATGACATATGGACCTAACCAATTTGCCGCAAACTTGTCCCTTAGGTGGGATGGCAAACTGGAATTTTGCTGGTTTTCCTTCAAAACCAAATCACCAACCCGAAAGTCCCTCAGGTGAACTTTCATGTTGTAAGCTTTCTTAAGTCGCTCTTGATAAATACGTAAATGCTCGAGAGCATTAACGCGTCGTTCGTCAAGCAACGTAAGCTGGTCTAACCGGGCTTGCCGCGTAGAATCATCGTCGATGAACTCCTGCATTGATATGCATAGGGAAGGAATCTCCAACTCTAGGGGCATGACTGCCTCGGAACCATACACAAGCGAAAATGGAGTGGCCCCAGTGGGTGTGCGAATGCTAGTGCGATAGGCCCATAGGGCAAGTGGGATTTGAATGTGCCAATCCTTATGACTGTCTGCGATGGTCTTTTTAAGGATGGCAACTAGCATTTTGTTTGACGCCTCTGCTTGCCCATTTGCCTGCGGATAATAGGGTGTCGAAAAGCTGTGCTGAATTTTGTACTTTGTGGTCAAAGCACGCACGTCTTTGTTCTTGAAAGGCGTTCCATTATCCGAGACTATTTTGGATGGAATACCAAAATGACATATGATGTTATGCAAAATGAACTCCACAATGCGGGGTCCTGTCGTAGAGGTAAGCGGAATTGCTTCCACCCACTTGGTAAAGTACTCTGTGGCCGTTATGATAAACGTGTGACGACCTGACGATGTAGGGGAGATCTTTCCAATTAGATCAAAGCCCCATTGCGAGAACGGCCAAGCAGACTGGACTGTCTGCAAGGCCTGAGAAGGTACGTGCATCAAATTGGCATGATGTTGACATTTCACGCACTTCTTGACATAGGTGCAACAATCTCGCTCTAAAGATGGCCAATAATAGCCCATGCGAAGAATGCGCTTTGCGATAGCCATACCACTAAAGTGGCCACCACATGTACCATCGTGCGCTTGGGCGACTGCCCAAGTGGACTCTTGCTGATCCAAGCAACGAAGGAGGATTCCTTCATAGCTGCGACGATACAAAATGTCTCCTATCAAGACATATTTAGCCGCTTTCTGCTTGAGTGCTCGTTTTGCGGCATGAGTCAAATCAAGCGGAAGACTACCTAACTTGAGGTAGTCTCTGATGGGTAAATACCAGTCCTATTGATCAGAAACCTCAATAGTATGAACAACGAATCCCTCTTGAAGTTCATCCCTAGCAGACGCTGAATGGGATAGAACTCGCAAGAATAGCGTTGTGTTGCTATTAATGGGAGTAGGGGAGAACAAGGACCCCCAATTGGCACATTTCAGACGATCTTGGATTCGAGAGAACTTATCCGAGGATGGTTCAATCTGGATCATGTGGATTCCTGGCGTCAAGTCTGAGCTTGCACGCTCCATCACGGATTGCGATAAGGTTTTGACTTGAATGGTTGTCATATCACCGGAAAGGTCCTACGGAATTAGTGACCCCAAGGAGGCCATTGTGTCCGCAAAATGATTCGATGATCGAGGGAGGGCCTCGATGTCATACCACTCAAGTTTTGCCAAGAATTTGTCCACAAGGGCTTTATAAGCCTTCAGAACTGGGCATTTGCATTGATATACCCCTTTGACTTGATTGACTATTAACAGCGAATCACCAAAGATATTCAGTCGTTTGATGTTCATGGTGATTGTTGTCTGAAGACCTAGGAGCAAGGCTTCATACTCTACGTTATTGTTGGTGCATGGGAAGTTTAATTTAAATGACAGGGGCATTGGGGCACCCCGCGGTGTGAAGAATACAATTCCCGTGCCACCACCTTGCTCACATTTAGAACCATCGAAGAATAGGGTTATGTCGGCCTATGACTCAGGCTCATCAGAATCTGGCGATTCTGAGACATGGAAGACCCCATCATCGGGTAGTTCTATGACCAGAGGCTGATCGTCTTCAAGAGGAGCCTCTGCTAGTTGATCGGCTATGACTTGTCCTTTGATAGATTTTTGTCCAATAAATTCTATGTCAAATTCCGTCAACAACATGATCCATTTCGCCGTGCGACTACTATGATAAGTACGACTCATCATGTATCGCAATGGATTCTCCTTAGACACAACATACGTAGTGTTGCTCAACATGTAATGGCGTAGCTTTTTAGTAGCAAACACCACTGCCAAGCAGAGTTTCTCAACGTATGCATAGTTAAGTTCATAACTGACCAGGGTGCGGCTAAGATAGTATGTAGCCTGTTCTTTGTGAAGTTCATTCTTCTGGGCTAGCATGGCGCCCAGTGCCACCTCGCAGAGCCGAGATGTATAAGTAGAACGGCACTCCTGGTCTAGGTGGTGCCAATACGGCGGCGAAGCCAGGTATTGTTTGATCTCATCAAAGGTTGATTGGCACTCATCATCCCAATGAAATGTAACCCCCTTGTTCAATAATTTGTTCATGGGTCGGCACTTGTCAGATAATTGCACTATAAAGCATTTAATTGACGCGACCTTTCCCTGCAGACTTCGAGCCGCTTGATTGTAGTTGGGGGAACCATTTCAAGGATTGCCTTGACTTTCTTTGGGTCCACCTCGATTCCTCATTTTGAGACTATGAAACCTAAGAGTTTTCCAGATGTGACGCCAAAGACGCACTTCTTGGGGTTTAGTCTAACTTTATGCTCCATGAGGCGATCGAGGATCTTGCTTAAGTCATTGATATGATTTGAGCGCAAGAGAGACTTGGCTAATAAATCATCCATGTAATCTTCCAAAGTTTTGTGCATGTAATCATGGAAGATATATGTCATGGCACGTTGGTAGGTGGCACCAACATTTTTAAGGCCAAAAGGCATGACCTTATAACAAAATGTCCCCCAAGGCGTTGTGAACGCCATTTTTAGTTGGTCTTCAGGATTGATACGAATCTGATTGTATCCTGAGAAACCATCCATGAGGGAGAGCATTTCGTGACCTGCTGTAGCGTCTACCAACGCGTCGATGCTCGGTAAGGGGAAATCATCCTTAGGACTCGCTTTGTTTAGATCTCAAAAATCGGTGCATATGCGAATCCTCCCGTCGGGCTTCTTGACGGGAACCATGTTGGACAACCATGGCGGATAATCCACGCAGATGACAAACTGTGCATCCAACAGCTTTTGTAATTCGTCTTTGACCATCAAGGCCACTGTTGGGTGCATCTTACGTAGTTTTTGCTTTACAGGCTTGATTGTCGGATCAAGCGTTAAATTATGCGTGACTAGCTGCGGGTCTAGTCCTGGCATATCCTTGTATGACCATGCAAAAACCTCCTTCTTCTCTTTGAGAAGGGTAGTGTAGTCGGCTTGCTCTTCGGGGGAAAGACTTACCCCCAGCTTGAGAATCTATGGATTCATTGGATCTATGCCGATGTCTACGTCAGTCGTCTCCTCGACTAACATGTGGGATCCGTCCTCCAACTGATGTGGAGTCGGGATCAAATGGATATCATTAGCTGAGTTTAGATCTACGCTTGGAACCTCGGGTTCCTCTTCAGCCTGAAAAATATCCTGAGTTGTCCTTGGGGTAAAATGAGGCATTTCACCGAAAGGCCAGTACTCTGATGGTGATAAAGGTGAATTGACGCGATCCCAGTCGATGGCATCTATGTCGAGATGCAATGACCGTGCTGGATCGGCCGGATTGCGGATGGGTGCGGTCAAATCAATGGAGATCATGTAGATGGAATGAATTGGGTCTCCATTACCGTGGGTATGATAACTTGAATCTTCCGGATGCTCCCTATACTCTGGATCTGGTTCTAGGGGAACGGGCACGAATGGATCGGCCCTATGTGCGAAAAGGAGGACAGGGTCTTCCCTTGGCACTGTTGTCATGATAGGGTCTCGGGGTGGACGGTGCTCATCGTGAATTTGGAGCCATGGATCTAACACTAGGGCCCACCCCGCTGGGTCTACCCACCATTCATGCCCTAACCTTATGCCCATCTGTCCCATTAGATCTTCATGAGTTAAAGGGCGGTGATGCCGTCGCGCATGTCTGAGATAGTCCATCTCGGTCTCATCTTCTGAATCACTTTCGAAGATCCAAAAATGTTCATTCGGTTCAGCAATTGTTACTTGCGACATTGAGGGTTCTCCTTGTTCCAACAAATTGATCTGGTCCCGTTGCGGTTGCTCCACTGTCGGTGGAGGGACCTGATTCTCTTGACACTGTATTGATTCAACTGGAACCTCTAAGGGGAACAACTTCAAAAAGATATCCGGACATCGTTGATGTTTTCTTTGGGGATTAGTGTCCGAACCTTCACCTCTTTCTATCAAAGGAGAGGGATTACTACTGTTGCCAAGGGTGTTGGTTGACCATGGGAGGTAATCTCCCAATGTAAAGTCTGTATTTGGGTTGGCATAGAGATCGGGTGCCAATCCCCCCTTGTTGCCTATTTCTAGGCCTTGCATATTTTCGACCAAGATGTCTAAGGGCAGGGGGTGGTTGAACCCTACTCCTGACTTATCATATGGCATCTGATATCTTGGTTGGCAAAGGATACGCATCCCTTGCTCATATCTGCCTAACCCGTATCCATGCCAATTGCATTGGTCCAGATATCTTAGAGCAAAATCCGGGTTTGACAGATAATTGATGTTTTCAACAAAAGGTTCTTCGTCTGCTTCCTTTTGCTTGCATGGTTCAAGACCATGATCAAGGCCCCCATACACAAAATTTGTCTGGTTGGGTGGGTGACCTAGAGGAACAACTGTTCCTATGGGAAGGCGAGGTCTCCCCATATCCCGTACTCGATTCTACTGTAGGCGTTGCCACAACATTCTCGCACTAAGTACTCCCCCGTGCCTATACTGGCCATTTCAACAAGTGATTGTTGATGCTTGGGAGGGAGGGAACGGGAGTCCTTCCTGAGTCCATTCCATGTTTGGTGGTTTAGGAATCTCAGCTTCCGTAGTGCTAGGTGTTTCTTCTGTTGATACCGTTGAAATTGTTGGCAACCCCTCTTCTAGGGGCTGAACCTCTTCCATGATCTGTTTTCCCTTGTCCTTCTGTTTAGCCATGACAGGTGGCGTTGGTAATGAAGGAGCTGATGATGAGGATTCACCTGGCTGGGATTTTGGTGATTTGGTCACCAGTGGTGCCTGCGGTATTGGACCCTGTTTAGATGGATTTAACTGGAAATCCAAATGTGTTGAAGGGAGGGTCGATTGAGGCATTAGTTGTACCGCATTGCAATACTTGAAGGGTTCCAAGTCCATCGGGACTACATGTATTTCTCCTTCAAAAGCATACTTTAAGCACTGGTGAGCGATGGAAGGGACACACTTCATGTCCCCTGATCCAAGGCCGCCCTAGCAAGATATTGTAAGCCATCTCGCCTTCCAACACATGGCACAATGTTGGTATTGTCTTTTGTCCTACCTGGACAGGTAGAACAACTGTGCCGACTGTCGAGCATATTGCATCATTGAAAGCTCACAGTGTGTAGGTGGAGGCTGTGATATGAGAGGCTGGCAGCTTCAAATGTTTTAAGGCTGCAGTGGTAATGATGTTACTGGACGAGCCAGTATCTACCAACACTCTCTTGTACGGGATCCCGTTGATCCGCGCAACAACGTGCAGGGGTGGATCTGCCGCGTCATTCGATATTGCTTTGACTTCATCCTCTCTGAAGGTGATGACCGGCTCAATACATCGTTTCACATGTCCTACGAAGTTGTTGAAAGAATTTGCTTCATGAGGCAGTAAGTCGATGGTTTTTAAAATGTCCATAAGAGCTTCCCTATGAGGTGTTGACTGTTGAATAAGCTCGTAAATGGACAGCCTAGCCGATGTGGTCCGCAAACTCTGCGTGAGTTTGGTCCGTATCGTGACCTCTGGTCTAGGCGGAGGTGACTGCATAGGGCGTTGTTGAGGCTGTGACGTTGTTGGGACTTCCCTCGTAGCTACCTCAGGGGCAACTGCTAGGTATTTTTTATTTCGTGTCACTATGCTGATCATTCCCACAAATCCTTGCATGGGAAGATTCTGTCGCACCTCATTAACCTGGAGAGGTTTTGTTTGTGCCTCGTGGGCAGGCAAAGGGTCTTTGAATACCCCCATTTGTTGATTGTTTGGCGCTATGGGGTTGTCCACGGCCAATGTTTTATTTTCGATTAAATCTTGGATTAGTCCTTTGAACTTCCAGCATCCATTCAAGTCATGTCCCCTTCGCCTATGAAATCTACAATATAATTCCTCTCTATATCCTTTAGGCTTAGGAGCGTTAGGGTCTATAGTTGGGATCTCTGGAAGGGTGACTAAATTTGCCGCTGACAAGCGGTCAAATAGGGAGTCCCTGGACTCTGTGTAAGGGGTGAATTGTCGCCTAGGGCGACGCTGCTCGATTCTCGCTCCTGTTTCTTATTATCTTTTTCATAACTAGGAGGCACCGCCTGGTAATTAGCCTTTTGGGGCTGCATTTCTTGCACAGGCTTGGGAACATTTATCGCAACTTGATTAACCGCTACGGGTTGTGATTGCGTATTCCCAGTCTTAGTGGTTTTATTCCACTCTTTCTTTTTAGGCTTGGCGATGGCGCCCTCGCCTATTTTAATCTCTTCTATGACTCTGGCTTGCGCCAAAGCTTCTTCTAAACTGTCGTATTGCTGCAGTAGCAATAGACCAGAGATTGATTTTAAGCAACTCCGTGCAAACATCTGTGTAAGATCAGACATAGGGGGACGGTAGGGTAGCCTGGAAAGCAAAGCCCTCCATCGGTTCCCGTATGCTGCTATTGTTTCTTCCTCATATTGCTCGAGGCTGGCCGGATCACTTAGTGATGCCTTCTTCCTTGTGTTGAAAGCAAAACGTTCAAGAAACGCATCTACTAGTTGATCTAAGTTGTTTATGTTGTGTTTGGGTAATTGTGTGAACCAATCCGAGGCAGGGCCTACGAATGTGGTTATGAATGTTCTAAGCAACAATGCATCATTATCTTGGATGCCGAAGCATTGACTTAGGAACCGTGTGACATGTTCTTGTGCATCCTCTTCACCTTTAAAGACTGCCAATTGAGGCAACTTGAAGTGTTCGGGGTAAAGAGGTGTAGGTACTGAGGGATGCACTGGATGACTGTGAAGTTGACGTAATGTGGGCTTTTGATGCCCGGAGCTTTTGTCTCCACAGACTCCAAACGCTCTAATAGCGCTTTGTATGCATCGAAAGATTTTATTTCTTCCTCTTTTGTTTGCTCCCGTTGTGAATTATGGGAGACTGGAGGCCTATGGGGGGGTGGCCGAGTGGCAGCCCTCCCGCCTTGATGGGGCATTTCGGCCCGTTCTATTTCTGGTTCGTACTCCTCATAAACTTCTTGAGGAGTCTCTAGGTGAGACCTATGACCTTGATTGAGTCCCCGTTGAGGGTACCCAGCATTGTTGCGGGGAGTGGCCTCCCTCTCAGGTCTATAAGGTCTCGGAGGCAAAGCTTGACGAGGTCGCGGAGACCTGTCCTGCACCAAAGGATTGTGCCTCTCATATTGTTCCTCTCTGTGGGTGCGAGGGGTTGGCACCCGCTCAGGTAGTTTATATCGCAACTCATCCGCTTCGCGCTGCATGCGCTCTTTATTCAAGCGGTATAAGTATTCTAACTCCTGATGACCCTGCTCAAGCTGCGTGATTCGAGCTTGGCGAGCGGCATGTCTGGCGACTACCGGGTCAATTTGGTCTGCCCTCTTTTGCTGAGGAGGCTTGAATGTTTCTCCTATGTGTTTGCCTCGATCTTGATGATCTAAAATTTCAATGGGTTGCTTCCCTCTGTCGAGGTAGGCGACATTTACTTGAGGCTCTGGCCTCGATGTGTGATCATGATATCTAGCAGGTGCGGAAACGCAAGGTTCCCGCGCTGTTTGTTGTTCCCGAGGAATTCGATGATCTTCCTCGTACTCCCTTTCATGGGTTTGAAAGGGGCGGGCGGAGTTAGCTCGCCCTGTATAAAGAGCCCTGCGCTCTGGATTTTGTCTTTCTGTTCTAATGGGAGGCAAAGGAGAGATACCATATCCACGTTGTCTCTCCAAATGGACACTATGCCTCTCTAGCGCTTCATCGCGCTGCGGCCACTCAGATCTAACCTCAAGAGGCGGTTGTCTACTTACATTGAGATCTACATGTAAAGCATCTTCCCGAAAGGGACTGTGTTGAATGGGCATACCCCACTGAGGGGGTTCCCAATAATTTCTTTTTGATGGGGCCTGATATGGACTCTCTTGTAGGCTGGACCGCCAAGGCGGTATGGCCAAGTCCTCAGGGCTAAAGCGAAGGCGACTAGCGCCCTCTCTTTGTGCACCTTCCGCAGCGTCCGCCCTTGATTGGGCTTGGCTACGGGTGTACACCATTGTGGTGCTTCTCTACTATCTAAGCAGATTTTATCTCGTTTATGATGATTTGTCTTTTTGTTTACACTAAGCAAAAATAAACACACACGTACACAAACCGTGATTATCTCTTTTAAGGATTTAAATAGTGTGTCCTAAACTGGTTTAGTGCATTTTGATGTTTTGTTTTGTTTTTGCAATTTTGGAAGAACGTTTAAATGCATAATGTTGGCTCATATGACTCCCATAAATGGTCGCCCCTTCGATATACCATTGCCGGACCGATATACCAACCTCTCTATATACCCGCCCTTACGAGAGGGAAACTATAGGTACGTGAGAGCAGATGATACGTGGAACATAGGCGGTACGGAAGGGGAATCACTCTGTTTATGACACCTACCATAGAAGACTTATCCTCGCGTGTCGGGAATCACCCCAAGCTACACTCGGTCAGCTTTCGTCAGGATTTACGTCTAGCAACAGCTGCGATCGAGGTAATGGATGCAATATCTCAAGCCAAAGTGATAATGGAATCCACCTTTGGTCTTGCTCAAGGGTTGGGGTTTTACGACCAACGCCTTGGTTTAAAATACCACGTGGTGTGTGGGGTTCATTTTACTTTGCAAAAATTGAAACAGGCAAACGAAAAAGAAATCTTTCCCTAAGCCATACAAAGCTAAAAACCAGAAAACCGAAAAACAAAAAATTCGACAGAAGCTTAAGAAAACTCCTACCTCTTCTCTGCTCAACGGGATGTTTCTGATTTGCTCTGAAAAATGCACAGAGTTGTACTCGTCCCTGGGTGACGCGAATACCAAAACAATTAATCGTCCCTGGGTGAGACGAATATTTTATTCGTCCCGGGGTGAGACGAATAAAATTCTGTAATCGTCACTTGCAGAGACGAATAACAGTCTGATGTTAAAAAAAAAATAGGTACCTGTAAAAAAACAAGCAATTTTTAGATCAGTAATTTAATCTAAAACAAAAACCGTGGACGGAGGTCCCACCGTGATCGCCACTGAAAGCATGAGATTTCGGAAGGAAAAACGGTATTAAAGATGTAATGAAAATAGAACTTTGAATCAACCGAATATAAAGGAGAAAAGCAGGAGCACAACCCTTTTATATCAACTTCATTCGGTTACAATACATCTCCTGCCTTTTTAGGGGCTAGGAGTATTAGTCTGTCTCGGTTACAATCAAGATTAATATTTCTTCTATCCGCATGCCCACATTTGAAATGGACGGGCCAAAGTATTGCCGCCGCTTGCGTTGATAAATCCTTGCTCCTTGCGGCTCTTCCTGCGATCAGAGAAACACAGAGACGTTGTTAGTAGCACCTGCTGCAAAAGGGTAGAGCGTTAGCTTTAAAAATCAATAGGTAATACATTCGAAAGATTCATTAAATTCATACAACCAAACAACTCTATGCAACCTGCGTTTCTAATGGAAATTCGAAAATGTCATCAGATATAAAACGTATTTAAAAACATAAAACATAAACTGTTGTTTTAACGTGTTTGAAAACAACATACATTATAAAACGTAAACTGTCATTAAAAAGTCGACCGATTCTGAACGCTGTTGCCTGCACATTAGTATTTCACAGCGTTGCATGACAATATTTGATAAGACATACTGTAAGATATATTTGAATGCACAACATGATGCAAGATATGTTCTAACGTATAACGTGAGTTATTTGGACAACCTAAAACGTAAGATAAGATGAACACGCGATATTGGAATAAATCGACATAAAACTAAGAGCAGCGTCTTCTAAATATGATAAACGTCTAAGCATCCGAGATTACCATATGACAGAATAAAATAACTTGAAATATAGGAACGTACGTGGGGTGCCCAAACGGGCCGCCCTGTTAAAATCCGACTTTGACGCCAATCCACTAGGAATTGGCTCAAAATCCAGGATAATGTGTTGTCGGCGAATTGGTAGTTCACTGTGGTCGAATGTCTGGTTCGAAGGTCAAACTTACACTTCTGAAACCACCCACCAACCTCTCTTTCACAAGAGATTCTGGATGTGAAGAAGGTGAACTTAAACTGGTGCGATCGGGTCTCGAATGAACAACACTTCGTTGTGTTTACTAAAATGCTTCCTCTTTTTTACATTGCATTGAGCTAGTTCTTATAGAGGATTTCGCCTCTGAAACATTAATGTCAAACCCTAAATCCGTAGGGGCCGCTGAGATTTGATCTTTGTCAGGTGATTTATGAGACATGGCTCGCACTGACATCAGTAGTTATGAGGCATGGCCTCGGATCGGATTTGTTGCTAACACTGCTTGTCTCATTAATGCAGTTGGTGATGAGACATTTATAAATTACCAAAATGATGAGGTGTAAGGGTATGGATTTGGCATATTAAATGGTTTTGGAAGAGATGTCCTAGGGTGATGGGAAACTAATTTTTAACTAGTTTCCCAAGTTATGGATTCAGGTTTAAAAGCTAAATATTACCCTGCACACAAAATGGAGGATGTCCCATGATTGCCAGTTACAGGTGTGGGAAAATTGCCAAAATAATGATGTAGCTTGTTCTTGGGCCAAGTGGATTTAATGCAACTTTTGAACTATCATTATTTTATATTTAAAATTTATTTTTATGGCATGAAGGGGAGTACATGTGAGGTGGCATATTAAATTAGGGGATATTTAAATATTAAAAAGGGCATATTCACTAGTTTTCTAGATATTTTCTACAAAAAGCCATGCCTAGAACATTGCTTAATCTTAATTAAGGGGCTTTTATTATTTGTTTAATTAATACTAATTGCATTTATTATTATTTTATTTGTTTTTGTCATTTTCTATGTAAGAGAGGCCATAAATAGGGGTCATGATGGTGATATTAATAATGTTTAATTAAGCTAATTTGAGGTTTAATTAATTATTAATGGTGTAGGGAAATGGGTAGAGGTTTAATATTTTATTTTTATTTTTATTTATTTGTTTTATTTTTTTTATTTTTTGAATTTACATGGTGGAATCGGTAGCCACCATGAATTCGGGCAGGTTGTTCGACTTTTATGGCCTCCACAATATTCTATGTTGTCCGCCTCGGAAGCCACCACACAGTTCTTCGCGTAGTCCACCCTTATAACCACCATGCCACAATTATTTTAAACCTTTTATGCCACTGAAAGCACTAGGAAAGGGAAAATTGTTCATTTCAACGAGCCCTGATATTTGAACCTTGGACCTCCGTAATATTTTATTTTATTTACATTTTATTATTTTTGATATTTTTGTGGGTGTAGGAGGTATATTCAAATTGTAGAGGAGTTGGAGAGCAAGTGGGTAGCTAAAATGCTCTAGTTATCGAGAGGCCCAGGTTCAAATATTTCCCCTCACATGCTGTGGATATGTTGTGTATAAAAGGGTTCCTCATTCGAAAAAAAAAAAAAAATAGTTTTTTATTTATTTTAATACTTGTGGTGTTTTCTAAAGGTTTTATTAGGCTGTATTAGGGAATTTATTTTTAATCTATTAAATTATCAAAATTGTTAATTTTCTATGTCTACAAATGCCCCTTTCTGCAATATGTTGTTTGTAAAAATAACATAGTGCAAAAATATTTGTCAAAATTTTGGTAGTGAAGGTGATTAGTGAGGGAAGTTAGGGTAGGGAAATGGAAAGGGAAAAAGTGTAGGGAGGGAGGGTGGGGGTCGAAGGGTGGGATTGCAAGAGAATTTTTTTGAAAGGGATCAGTTATGGATGGAAGGAAAGGGAGTGGAAGCTAAACTCCTAGAGAAGGAATGGGTATATATGAAGATAATGGAAAAATAAAGGGATGCAAGCACGAAAAAAGGATAGACCTGGATAAGAATGAACTCCATGTACATTGCATAAAAAAAGTAAAAAGTAAAAAAAAATGTGTATCCTAAGGAGGTGTGCTAAAAGTGGATAGCCTAAGGGGGTGAGTGTAAAAGAGGTTCCTAAGAAGGTAGTGTGAAAAATGATGCCCAAGGAGGTAAGCAAAACATAAAGCAATATCATGGGGATAGAATACAGTGTCTAAAAATATATGATAGCACGTCAGGTGAGGTGATAGAGGAGAAAAGGATAATCGGGTGAGAGCACGTTTATGGAGACGATCTTGGGCCAAAATAATGATGTAGCTTGTTCTTGGGCCAAGTGGATTTAATGCAACTTTTGAACTATCATTATTTGAGATTTAAAATTTATTTTTATGGCATTAGGGGGAGTACATGTGAGGTGGCATATTAAATTAGGGGATATTTAAATATTAAAAAGGGCATATTCTCTAGGTTTCTAGAGATTTTCTACAAAAAGTCATGCCTAGAACATTGCTTAATCTTAATTAACGGGCTTTTATTATTTGTTTAATTAATACTAATTGCATTTATTATTATTTTATTTGTTTTTGTCATTTTCTATGTAAGAGAGGCCATAAATAGGGGTCATGATGGTAATATTAATAATGTTTAATTAAGCTAATTTGAGGTTTAATTAATTATTAATGGTGTAGGGAAATGGGTAGAGGTTTAATATTTTGTTTTTATTTATATTTTTTTGTTTTATTTTTTTATTTTTTGAATTTACATGGTGGAATCGGTAGCCGCCACGAATTCGGGCACACTGTTCGACTTTTATGGCCTCCATAATATTCTATGTTTTTTTCCCCGAAAACCACCACATAGTTCTTCGGACAGTCCACCCTTATAACCACCATGCCACAATTATTTTAAACCTTTTAAGTCATTGAAAGCACTAGGAAAGGAAAAAGTGTTCATTTCAACGAGGCCTGAGATTTGAACCTTGGACCTCTGCAATATTTTATTTTATTTACATTTTATTATTTTTGATATTTTTGTGGGTGTAGGAGGTATATTCAAATTTTAGTTTTTTATTTATTTTAATACTTGTGGTGTTTTCTAAAAGTTTTATTAGGTTGTATTAGGGAATTTAATATTAATTTATTATATTATCAAAATTGTTAATTTTCTATGTCTACAAATGCCCCTTTCTGCAATATGTTGTTTGTAAAAATAACATAGTGCAAAAATATTTGTCAAAATTTTGGTGTTTATTGCCCTAGTGAAATGATTATCCCTATGGGAGTATATTTGGAAACCCCCTCAAGTGGTGAGTGTACATGTGAGGTCACGAGGCCAAGGAAAAGCCACATGACAAAATTGGGAATGGGAATGGGAAGTGGTGAGTGAAGGTGATTAGTGAGGGAAGTTAGGGTAGGGAAATGGAAAGGGGAAAAGGGTAGGGAGGGAGGGTGGGGGTCAAAGGGTGGGATTGCAAGAGAAATTTTTTGAAAGGGATCAGTTATGGGTGGAAGGAAAGGGAGTGGAAGCTAAAATCCTAGAGAAGGAATGGGTATATATGAAGATAGTGGAAAAATAAAGGGATGCAAGCACCAAAAAAGGATAAACCCGGATAAGAATGAACTCCATGTACATTGCATAAAAAAAGTAAAAAGTAAAAAAAAAAGTGTATCCTAAGGAGGTGTGCTAAAAGTGGATAGCCTAAGGGGGCGAGTGTAAAAGAGGTTCCTAAGAAGGCAGTGTGAAAAATGATGCCCAAGGAGGTAAGTAAAACATAAAGCAATATCATGGGGATAGAATACAGGGTCTAAAAAGATATGATAGCACGTCAGGTGAGGTGATAGAGGAGAAAAGGATAATTGGGTGAGAGCGCCTTTATGGAGATGATCTTGGGCCAAAATAATGATGTAGCTTGTTCTTGGGCCAAGTGGATTTAATGCAACTTTTGAACTATCATTATTTTAGATTTAAAATTTCTTTTTATGGCATGAGGGGGAGTACATGTGAGGTGGCATATTAAATTAGGGGATATTTAAATATTAAAAAGGGCATATTCACTAGGTTTCTAGAGATTTTCTACAAAAAGCCATGCCTAGAACATTGCTTAATCTTAATTAAAGGGCTTTTATTATTTGTTTAATTAATACTAATTGCATTTATTATTATTTTATTTGTTTTTGTCATTTTCTATGTAAGAGAGGCCATAAATAGGGGTCATGATGGTGATATTAATAATGTTTAATTAAGCTAATTTGAGGTTTAATTAATTATTAATGGTGTAGGGAAATGGGTAGAGGTTTAATATTTTATTTTTATTTATATTTTTTTGTTTTATTTTTTTATTTTTTGAATTTACATGGTGGAATCGGTAGCCGCCACGAATTCAGGCACATTGTTCGAATTTTATGGCCTCCACAATATTCTACATTTTTTGCCCCGAAAACCACCACATAGTTCTTCGGACAGTCCACCCTTATAACCACCATGCCACAATTATTTTAAACCTTTTAAGTCATTGAAAGCACTAGGAAAGGAAAAAGTGTTCATTTCAACGAGGCCTGAGATTTGAACCTTGGACCTCTGCAATATTTTATTTTATTTACATTTTATTATTTTTGATATTTTTGTGGGTGTAGGAGGTATATTCAAATTTTAGTTTTTTATTTATTCTAATACTTGTGGTGTTTTCTAAAGGTTTTATTAGGCTGTATTAGGGAATTTATTTTTAATTTATTATATTATCAAAATTGTTAATTTTCTATGTCTACAAATGCCCCTTTCTGCAATATGTTGTTTGTAAAAATAACATAGTGCAAAAATATTTGTCAAAATTTTGGTGTTTATTGCCCTAGTGAAATGATTATCCTTATGGGAGTATATTTGGAAACCCCCTCAAATGGCAAGTGTACAGGCGAGGTCATGAGGCCAAGCACAAGCCACATGAAAAAAAATGGGAATGGGAATGGGAAGTGGTGAGTGAAGGTGATTAGTGAGGGAAGTTAGGGTAGGGAAATGAAAAGGGAAAAAACGTAGGGAGGGAGGGTGGGGGTCGAAGGGTGCGATTGCAAGAGAAATTTTTCGAAAGGGATCAGTTATGGGTGGAAGGAAAGGGAGTGGAAGCTAAAATCCTAGAGAAGGAATGGGTATATATGAAGATAATGGAAAAAGAAAGGGATGCAAGCACAAAAAAAGGATAGACCCGGATAAGAATGAACTCCATGTACATTTCTAAAAGTGTGTATCCTAAGGAGGTGTGCTAAAAGTAGATAGCCTAAGGGGGCAAGTGTAAAAGAGGTTCCTAAGAAGGTAGTGTGAAAAATGATGCTCAAGGAGGTAAGAAAAACATAAAGCAATATCATGGGGATAGAATACAGGGTCTAAAAAGATATGATAGCACATCAGGTGAGGTGATAGAGGAAAAGGATAATCGGGTGAGACTGCATTTATGGAGATGATCTCGAGGCGATTAAACCACCTTATAAGGGTGCACAACTACCTCAGGTGAGTGCGCACGACTGCCTAGGTTGACCGCATGACTGCCTTGGGCACTAAAGTGCAAAGGCATAAACATGATGAAAACATGACTGAGAGAGTTAATTTTGTAACTATGAGTGACAAAATAAACAAGAGAAAAAATGAGATGGCTTCTACAAGTGGGGTGAGCATAGGTGAAGGTGCAGGGAAAGCGGTGGGTGGTACGATGATGGTGATGGGGACAGGTAGGAGATAGTTGGTAGGTGGTCAAAACCCTTATTTGAAATTTATTTATTTATGTTGGAGTGTCATTAGGTGAAGTATAGATGGAGGGAGGGTTTGAAATGGAATTAGATTAAGGATTAATTAATGGGTAATGGGTTTTAAAAAAAAGAGAGATGGAGGAAAAAATTATTTTTATGTAATAAAATTAATTAATTAATTAGTTAATTAAATAATCAACTAATTAATTAATGGGGAGTTAGGAGGGAAAATGGATTCAAAAGAAGGTGATGAAGAGGTAGGGAAATTAATTAATGAATTTAATTAATTAATTAATTAATTAATTAATGGGTGGGGGAGGGCATATAAAAAATGTTAGGATTTCGAAAGGATGACTGCACAAAACTATTTTTGGGAAACGAGATCGTGGTTCCATCAAGAAGACATGGGGGAGGAGAGCGGGACCATCTCACTAAATACGGTTATGTTGGGGACCATATCTATGAAGACGATTTCGAGTGTGGTCATCTTCAACAAGATGGTTAGTGTGAAAGTGGGGTTGAGGTTTAGAGGGGGGATTGGGTAGGATAAAGGAAGGGTTGGGTTTAATTGGCCAGGTTGTTTCTATAGAGGTGGTTTTAACAAAGATTGTCTGTGATTAGACGGTTCCATTGGGATAGTCTAGATGGAGATGGTTAGATTTGAGCCAAAAAGGATTAAAGAGGTAAATGTTAGGGGAGACTAAAATGTATGGGGTAAAGGGAAAAAGGGGGAATAAGAAAGAGTAAAAGGGTAAGGGTTAGTCAGGTGGGGATAAAGTTAGGTTGGGTAAAGGAGAGTGTGGGTAAAGTTAGAAATATGGTGGGATGAATTAAGGATAAGTAGGGGTAAATGGAGGGGGCATGGGTGAATTTTTGAATGTGTTTGTTGATGGTGATAATGTGTATGTTTATGTTTATGATGAGATATGAGGAATGTGTACTGGTGATTTTCTATGTTTTTGTTATGGCAAGGGGAGTTGATACGAGTGAGACATCACTTTAGCAACTTATATAAATATGTACGAAAGAAGGGATTAAAGGAGCAGGACTAGGATTGGCTTCAAAGGATTGGATTGTGGGATGTGGTTCAATTGGAGAATGTATACTCCAACCAGGATTATTTTATGGTATTGGTTAAGTGGTGGGATTGTGAGAACAACACATTTATGTTGTCGATAGAGGAGATCACCATTACTCTGGAGGACATCTACCAAATTTTGTAGCTAACAGTAGAGGGTGATAGGATAGTGGTGGAAGAGACTCGGGAGCTAGACATGGTGTTGAGGAGGGTTTATGGAGATCGGGCAGTTGATGTGGTGGTAGATGTTGGACATGGAGGAGTATTTATGGAGTGCCATTTTTTAGGTGAAATGCTCTTAGAATTACATGTGGTATTGATGAGTATAAATCCCCAAACTCTTCAAGCATGTGGTTCCATTAGAACATGTTGGATGTGGTGATGGACATGATAGAGCATGAGACCATTTTTGCATGGGCTCCAGTACTACTAGCACAAAACTATAAGGAGTTATATGAGGTGCAAAGGAGAGGGAGAATGGGGTTGAGTTAGATTCCTCCTGCACGTGTGGGGATGGGAGCATATCGTGATAGAGAGGCCAGTAGGATTACCATGGGAGGCACATGTAGAGTGAGATACTAATATTGGGTATGCCATGAGGTGGGATCATGAGAAGGAGTGAGACCTAAGTTATACTAAAGTAGGTAATTTGAAGTACTATCAAGATGTATTTTTGTGATTACAACCAGGACACGTAGCATGGAGGCCTTGGCTAGTAGGGCCATGGTGGGAGACTGATAAGGTTAATTTGAGGAGAGTAATGAGGAGGAGATGGTGTTGTGGGTATCACATCGAATATCATGAGCTCTTTCAGTATGAGAGGATGCTGAGATAGTTTGGTATTCAACAGGGAGTTCCTTTAGATCCCATAGTATACTAAAGGAGGGATTCAAAGAGGCACTTGTCATGCAGAGAGGTGATGATTGTTGGTGATGATGATGATGTGGCATTGGATGTGGATGGAGTAGAGGATGCTAGAGTGATAGCGGATTACGAGGATTGATGGAAGTCTTGCGGTATCCCTACAAAGGTTATAGGAGGGTATACTAATGATGATGGTATGGATTAATTGAGGAGGCAAGTGCATGCCTTGGAGGGGGATAGGTAGCAAGCCGTGGATGTTAAGGATGATGTATAAGATAGGCTAGAGGTTGTTAAGGTAGATGTGACTAGACTCTTACAAGTATATGAGGATGGGATATTCAGTATTTAGAGGATGGTGGGGAGGGAGAGGTAGCAATAATGTTACAGTTGAGAGAGTGGGAGGTTGTGAGGGATAGGTTGTTGGATGAATGTGAGGTTCTATTAACGAGACTGGAGCAATGGAGGTGTTGGTCACGAATCTGCCACAGGAAAGGATTTTTACAATTGCGCCCTAGACCCGGCCAACATTGAAAGGCTGGAAGCAAGAAATGGCTCCTGCACCAATCTCCGCAGTGGGCTGGTTCCCTTTACTACTCTAAAAATGGGTTTAAGATAGGGTTGCTGGAAAGAGATTTAAAAGGTTGCAGAAAGAAATGGGAAATATGGCCACAGGCCGAAGTGATGGGATCAGAAAAACAACAGCAGGAAACTAAAAACGCAACAACAGCAAGTAACATAAGAAATCAGCTTCATCCTCGCACAATCACATGCCGCAAATCCCTCCAAACCCACATTCCAGGAATTGTACTCGACCGCAGTATTTAAATCCAAGTATGCAGAATTTAAATGTAATAGCAATGCAGGAGTACGAATGCTATTAGAAATGCAGAAAACAGAAAGCAAATTCATCCATGCGACGCTTGAAAAATTAGAAGTCGATCCTTTTATTCCCGCAGATACAATTCCAGTTTCTAGCAGCAAGTTTTTCCAACCTTTGCAAATGAAAATTACATTGGTTTTTATAGAGGTCCGTCCTCTTTGCAAAGCATTAAAAACGTAAAACCAACTTCCTCGTGATCTACAATAATATCTTGGAAATCAGGAACACGACCCCTTAATAGCGGCCTCGAGGAAATACAAATTAAATACCATGAAACGTTCGCGGCCCTTCATTAAATTCGTTTTTTCAAACATGTGCATGAAGCCGTTAAAATAATCCACGAACCAATACTTTGAACCAATAAATCCTTTAATTTTGGTGGCCTGGGCGCTTCTTCGACTTTAACCGCCTCGGAAATCCGCAAAATATTTAATTCGGGTTAGCATTAAATCATCGAAAATCGAAAAAACCCTTTCGGCCGTTCATATTGCACTTGGCGGGAAAACTCGCGCAGTCGCGAAAATGCGACGGGTCGCGAAATCGCGACGGGTCGCGAAATCGCGACGTCTTATCATTCAGTACGCTTTGACCACCGTTGACCCGCGAAATCGGAACATGTCGCGATTTCGCTACATGTTTCCGCCGTTGGCTCCTCCTCGCGCTCTCGCTCGCGAAATCGGAACATGTCGCGATTTCGCTACATGTTTCCGTCGCCGTACAAATCGCCATTTTCTGTCGCGATTCGCTGACATGTCAGCGACGCGCTGCAAGTTTGCACTTTTTGCCTTCGACGCTCACCGGGTCGCGATTCGCTGACATGTCGGCGAATCGCCGCATGTTTTCAACTTAGTGCTTTTTCTCGCCCGCCGACTCGCGATTTCGGAACACGTCGCGATATCGCGACGGTTCCGCCAACCCGCTCGCGTTGGATCGCGTTGGACCGCGATTCTCGCAACATGTCGCGCGTCGTCGCAATTTTCGGACTTAGCCATTTTTTGCTCAATTTTTCTCCTTTTTTCGCCCAAGCCGCATCAATCAAAGGTCGATCCCCAACAATACACTAATGCATTAATCAATGAGAATCAATGTGGCAAAAATGCCAACATTCTTGGCGGCTCGCGGGTATACAACTTCGCCGTATGCAAGAATCCAGGCCTTAGTCCATTGGGCACGGAGTCATATTGGAACCGTAAACAAGCCGCCGCAAAACATGTCGGGGACCGCCGCCAACTTCTTCTCGCTACGGAAAACTAGAACTGGAAGAACCTGCATAGAAGCGGTTATAAACTGAAGAAATGGAAGGTGATGGTGGAGTGAGCTCTTGCGATTGCGCAAGCGGTGACTGCAATGGAATGATGAAATGAAAAGGAACAAAGTTATGGAGTGGGAATGGAACTAGGAAAGCTGTGAAATGAAATGAACTAGACTGTTAGCAAATGCGTAAAAGACTGAACTTAGAGGAAAGGGATAAGAAGGGACGGGGAAAAACAGAAAAGGGAAAAAGAAACAACAGCCGTGGCTCATTTTGTTTTAATGCAGAAGAAACAGAAGGAAGAAGATGAAGAAAGGAAAGAGAGGAAACGGGGAAGGGAAAAGAAGAAAGTGCTAGAAAGCCACCAAACTGTTGGGAGGAGAAAAACAAAGGAAAAAAAACAAGCATCTACGGCTCGCAGGCAACAAGAGCCGAGATGAACAAATAAAAACAATACCAGTTTTTTTTTTTTTTTTCTTCTTCTTTTTCTATTTTTTTTGTGTTTTTTTCAAAATACTATATACAATAATGCACGACATGATTGGCATGTCGCCACCGTACACCCAATCTCGTAATGTTATCCGGTAAATCTGCAATGTCCCGACCAGATCTGATCATACTTAAGTCGGTCCTTGAAATTAGGCTGGCTCCTTCTTGAAGTTCTCCATGGTGCGAATAGGATGCCATGCGACAGATTATCCTTCTTACTAGTACCCCCATGGAAGACTTCTTCAGGTACTGGATGTAGTGGTCGGAACCAACACCACCACTTTGCAGACTTTACTGGTTGTGGGCTGAGTACAGGCTCCTCTAACTCCTTGATGTGATCACAGGGCTCTTCAAGTGAGAACTCGGATTCTGGGATCTCCTCAGGCTCTGAAATTTGCACTTGTTCTTCTACTTGGCCCATCTCTTGCTGAAAATTGCAAGCAACCATATTGTTCATTGCTGGAAAAGTGCTTGCATGTCCCAATCCTTGACTTTGGACGAGATCTGTCCCTTGAACTCCACATGACTGCATCTCAGGGATCTGGCATGAATGTGCAGGGTAAACAGGAGCAGCAACCACCGGAGAAGGTAATGGAGTTTCTCCCCACGGTAACTTTCTCGATAAGAGCAACAGCTGTTCTGCTCGCACCGTCTTCCTCAAAGATTTGTGGGAAGCGTTGTTCACCCGATCGCAGCAAAAAGAGACCAATGTCAGAGTTAAAAGCTCGAACATAAAAGAGGTGGGCTTGGGTGGGTGATGGACGGATCTTCTCTGGAATTCTCTGCCAACTTCTCAAGAATCGGACATTGAAGTCCGTGATGCTCTCTTGAGGTGCTCTCTTGATGTACATGAAAAATTGGTAGAGATCCAAAGAACTGTAGAAAGGATCTTCATCAAATCTTCTGATCAGTGCTCCCGCTAGATCATCCCATGAGCTGATGCTTTGACGTTTGAGCAATCTGCACCACTGCAATGCTCTTCCTTCCAAAGACTGAACCAGAAGTCGGATCATAACATCTTCGTGTTCTATGACATGGATCATGGACATAATAGCAATATCTTCAACATGTGTCAGAGCCATGCCTTCGGTACCATCATATTTTGCCAGATTTTTCAGGGCACCTTCGGGAATTTCATGCCGAACTTGGAGATTCAGAGGGCCAGGATCATCCCATCTAGAAAAAACCCTCGCCTTTGTGGCAGTGGTCTGCGGAATCACGGCCATCGCCATTAAGTCAGAGTCGCCAAATGAACATTCTTTGAAATTTTTTTTTTTTTTTTTTTTAAAACAATAGGCGTCCACGAACAGATCTTCAACTCAGCAAAGTCGCCAGATGAACTTAAAAATCTCCGCTGTGAGGCCAAGACAACTCATCAAATCTTGAGACCTCCGGGTGTTAAAACGTGCCAAAATCGTTGGCACCGGTGGGGTTATCACTTTGGAAAATTATGCGTATCCCACCGATTATGAATTCTTGGAGACAGAAACAGTCTGTCCCACCGGCGTGCCAAAAACCGTTGGTCACGAATCGCCACAGAAAGGATTTTTACAATTGCGCCCTAGACCCGGCCAACATTGAAAGGTCGGAAGCAAGAAATGGCTCCCGCACCAATCTCCAGAGTGGGCTGGTTCCCTTTACTACTCTAAAAATGGGTTTAAGATAGGGTTGCTGGAAAGAGATTTAAAAGGTTGCAGAAAGAAATGGGAAATATGGCCACAGGCCGAAGTGATGGGATCAAAAAAACAACAGCAGGAAACTAAAAACGCAACAACAACAAGTAACATAAGAAATCAGCTTCATCCTCGCACAATCACATGCCGCAAATCCCTCCAAACCCACATTCCAGGAATTGTACCCTGACCGCAGTATTTAAATCCAGGGATGCAGAATTTAAATGTAATAGCAATGCAGGAGTACGAATGCTATTAGAAATGCAGAAAACATAAAGCAAATTCATCCATGCGACGCTTGAAAAATTAGAAGTCGATCCTTTTATTCCCGCAGATACAATTCCAGTTTCTACAAGCAAGTTTTTCCAACCTTTGCAAATGAAAATTACATTGGTTTTTATAGAGGTCCGTCCTCTTTGAAGCATTAAAAACGTAAAACCAACTTCCTCGTGATCTACAATAATATCTTGAAAATCGAGGAACACGACCCCTTAATAGCGGCCTCGAGGAAATAAAAATTAAATACCATGAAACGTTCGCGGCCCTTCATTAAATTCGATTTTTCAAACATGTGCATGAAGCCGTTAAAATAATCCACGAACCAATACTTTGAACCAATAAATCCTTTAATTTTGGTGGCCTGGGCGCTTCTTCGACTTTAACCGCATCGGAAATCCGCAAAATATTTAATTCGGGTTAGCATTAAATCCTCGAAAATCGAAAAAACCCTTTCGGCCGTTCATATTGCACTTGGCGGGAAAACTGCGCAGGTCGCGAAAATGCGACGGGTCGCGAAATCGCGACGGGTCGCGAAATCGCGACGTCTTATCATTCAGTACGCTTTGACCACCGTTGACCCGCGAAAATGGAACATGTAGCGATTTCGCTACATGTTTCCGCCGTTGGCTCCTCCCTGCGCTCTGCCCCGCGAAATCGGAACATGTCGCGATTTCGCTACATGTTTCCGTCGCCGTACAAAACGCCATTTTTGGTCGCGATTCGCTGACATGTCAGCGACGCGCTGCAAGTTTGCACTTTTTGCCTTCGACGCTCACCGGGTCGCGATTCGCTGACATGTCACCGAATCGCCGCATGTTTTCAACTTAGTGCTTTTTCTCGCCCGCCGACTCGCGATTTCGGAACACGTCGCGATATCGCGACGGTTCCGCCAACCCGCTCGCGTTGGATCGCGTTGGACCGCGATTCCCGCAACATGTCGCCGCGTCGTCGCAATTTTCAGACTTAGCCATTTTTTGCTCAATTTTTCTCCTTTTTTCGCCCAAGCTGCATCAATCAAAGGTCAGATCCCCAACAATACACTAATGCATTAATCAATGAGAATCAATGTGGCAAAAATGCCAACAGGAGGATAGAGTGATATGAGCCTATAGTGAAGTGATATGTGATTTTATTCCATGTGGGGAGGTTAGAGGTAGGGTAGATGTAGGATGTGAAGGATTAGGATTGATTGAGGAGGGAGTGCTCGAAGCTCAGAGATTGAGTGTAATATCTAGAAGCTCAGTTAGAGTAGGTGAGGAGGGCTTAGAGTCAAGGATAGGAGTGAGTAGGAGCCTTAGATTTGATAGCTTTTGAGGAAGTATGAACATGGAGTTAGATATTGGAGATGGAGCTCTTGACTCATGATATTCCATTACCAGAGTAATCCTCATAGTCATGATCTTGGAGTAGGAGTAGGAGTACAATTTTAGGACCACCATATGTTAGTGCATGGGTACCCTAATTTCACGAGGGGATAGGGTCACAATCCAGTGGAGGGGATATGAGTGAGTGAGAGATAAAAGGACCTCAGATAGGTGAAGGTGAAAATAGAGGTGAGGAATCATCTCTATGAGCAGTGATAGGGATATGAGTGCCTACGATCCAGATTGTATTTTTGATATATACATCTATGTATTTTTGATACCTATGGACTACCTACGGGCATGATGTATTATGTATTATTTTTATGGATATATATATATATATATATATATATATGATTTTGTATCTCATTATATTGATATGTGCGAATGTATGGATGGTTTGTGTATGGATGATTAGTAGATAGATAATGGATGAGATGATGACATTATGGATTAATGTGAACGACTAAAATGAAACACCAGTAAATGAACAAATAATGGATGACATGTAATGGTAAAAGATAATGAACATAGGTAATTATATGATGGATAATGATGATAATATATAATGGGTAATGGTGATCATGGGAATGATGGAAAATGTTCACCTCATTAATAAAAAATCTCTCCTAAAATACACAAGAGTATATAATGCCCACGGGGAAAAAGGAAGCAAGAAACAAAAGAAAAAATGAATGAAAGAAGAGGGGAGAGGAAAATATCCAAGGTAAATTTCATGAGACTCAAACACCCTAGTGCTCCTCTCAAGTGGTAAGGTGCCCATTATAGGCCATTAAAATTGGAGGTCCCTTGAGACATATCAAAATGTCCTAGAACCACTATGTGTGCAGTGGGTTCATTAACCAAATTTTTGAGAAGGTTTGGAGTTAATCAATCATGGCTCTAATGAGAATATTATAGCTCATTTGCATGGTACATAAACATTGCTCCACTACCAGAAAAACATCTATATCTCTGGTGGAGTCGTCTAATACGCCCAAGGTTTCAAGTTATAGCATCATGATTTTTCATTTTCATTTTCTTCATCATCAATTGTTTTTAGAAAAAGCGTGAACCCTTGGGTTTTGGATGACTGGTGAGTAAATATAAACATTAGGATTAATCATTATGGCATCCTTACCTAATAAAAAATAATTTTAATTATGTGTGTAATGTGTGGATTCTATATTATCCCAATAGGTCACAAAGGGAGACTCCAAATCTTCACAGCTTCAAATGGGAAACTAGACACACTTGAGGAGGATATTAGGTATGGTTGAGTGGCAGAAAGGTCCATAGGATACAAGGAGAGGAATAAGAAGAGAAGGGAGGCTAGAAGAAGGGGGGAAGAAAGACACATATATACCCCTATGCATAAAAGGAAAGGTAAATGATTAATGAGGTAAGCACCTCCCATAAAGAAACAAAAGATGATGATGTGAAAGGGGTAATGCAGAGGACATAGTCACAATAATTATAAGATATTTATCCTCACCAAATCAGCCTATGAAATCCAAAAGAAACATCACTCCCTACATGAATAACGACTGTGCTATACTATCCTCACATGCAAAGGATGTTGTAGAGTGACATGGTGAAGATAAAGATCAAATAAAAATGTGACAATAGAGCTATGTGGTAGGGATAAGGTGATACAAAATGGGGGATACAAAAATTATGCAAAAAAGGATACAAAAATGTGCAAAAGGGAGATGTATTTAGCGATAAAATAAAATGTATGTACAAGAAGTATAATATGAAAATTATACATAAAAGACCCGTACGTGCAAGATATTTATAGGCTCAAGCTCCTCATATCCCTCAAGGGTAGTAAGTCTATATGCACCTGTATCAAATTTTTGTATAATAATGTAAGGTACTAACCAATTGGCTGCAAATTCATTTTACAAGTGAGGGAGGATGTGAGACTATTGTTGATTTGCTTTTAGTACAAGGTCACCTACTTGGAATTCATGAGGATGAATCTTATGATTGTATGCCTTTTTGATGTGATCATGATAAACGTGGAGATGTTCTAGGGTATTAATCCAATGTTCATCAAGAAGGGTTATTTTATCGAACCTAGCTTGGTGAGTGGTATCATCATCTATAAATTCCTATAAATAAATATGAATGGATGAGATTTCAATATCTAAAGGCATAACCACCTCAACACCATAGACCAATGAAAAAAGAGTTGCCCCAGTAGGGGTACGAATACTAGTGCGATAGGCCCATAACATTATTGGCTCGACTTTCATGCACACCCTATGGAGAGTAAACTAAAAATACAAGTAACATTTGAATGGGAATAAATTCCCTCTCACTTTAGGATCTTGCTGGATATCCAAGGTGTGAGTTACAGATTCGGGTCGAATGCTATCACTCTTTTCCACTTCTGGAATAGTTTCAAGTGGACTGTCTGTATACCTCCAAGGGATTTCAACTTTCGTTTGTTGTTGTTTGGTTCATCAATCAGATTTGCATTTGTAAATAGATCTAGCTCTTTTAGACTTCAGCAGATTAAAAGAATAAAGAATTTTAAAGAACATAAAAATGGATCTCCTTTAAAGTAAAAAATAGAGAGGGTAAGGTAGGGCAAAGAAGAGGGGTGAAATTCTACAATTTTAACTATTAATTATTCTTTCAACTTGGCATACTGTTATGTTTACTAATCGAGACAAATAGAATAACAAATTATCCAACTTTCTAAGATTAACTTGTTATCTAGAAAAAGGTAATAGAATAGAGTAACCTATTTAAATCACAATTTTCCTTGCAACTAACAAGATGTATCCGTGGATAGCAAATGCTCATGCACACAAACCAGAGCTATCAGTCCCAAATCCTCAAACTATGGATTTAAACACTTTCTTAGGATAGTTTAATCATTCTAAAAAATTCAATCTTGTTGGGATGATTTTTCCAGTAGCATAGCACACACAACAAAACCAGAGCCAGTAGGAAAAGAACTAAATTTCAGAATGAGTAAACCTCAATGAAGCTCTTCACATCAACAACATGCCAAAATCAATTAAACTCATAACAATTATTATTACATACATTTCAATGAAAACAAGAATAAGGAAGGAAAGCACCATCAAAACTTAAGAAGTGGATTAAGCACCTAGCTATGCCACTTTAGAGTAACAACACCACAAAATATCCCATGTCGATAACAGATGAGTTCTTCAGAAAAATAGTTTTTAGAAAAAATACTTCTATTATAAATTCTTGCATCCTGAGTTTACATTCAAAGGAAGTATATATAGACTCAGGACATGCCCTAATCTTTTTTAAAAATATCTTGCTTCCAAGTATTTAAACTATAATTTAAAATCCCACCATCGAGGCTTCGCACAAATATAAAACTTATAATAATAGAGTTCAAGCCAACTCCAACCACCCCAAAAATCTACCTAAAAATCTTACCATAAATGGTGGAGGCACAATATGATCTTCTCTTCACCAAATGGAGACTGCATACAGATGTTTTCACTTTCCAGCCAATTGCAGGTGTATTTCATTAAATGGGCACTCCCTCGGCCATGCCTGATAAAGTCTTTGTTTGCGGTGGGCCTTGGAGAATCTAGGTGGATCATCAATTTTACGCGTCTTCTATCTCTGCACAACCATCTTTGCTTGGTTCGTGTTGAAATTCCAAGCCCGCCATCACTTCCATCATTAAATGCATCCGCCAGCAAATTCTTGCAAAAATTTAAAAAGGTTAGAACATTAGAAAAATAATTAATTTAATTTTCCTAAGGTTCAAACTTTAATTTTTTAGTTTTAAATTTTTTATTATTTTTCCAAAGTTTCTCGCAAAATATTTTCTAGGTCTAAGATTTTAATTAATTTATTATTATTATTTTAATCCCCAAGGTTTGACATTTTTATATCATTTCTTTTTTTATCTTCCTGAGCTTGGCAATCGTGAAACCTTGGCATGTCATGAAATCTTGGCCATTTTTCATTTTTTAATCTTCCTAAGCTTGGCAATCATGAAACCTTGGCATGTCGTGAAATCTTGGCAATCACAAAATCTTGGCATGTCATGAAATATTGGCAATCACAAAATCTTGGCAATCGTAAAATCTTGGTAATCATGACAATTTTTCATTTTTTAATCTTCCTGAGCTTGGCCATCCCGAAATCTTGGCATGCCACAAAATCTTGGCCATTTTTCATTTATTAATCTTCGTGAGCTTGGCAATTTTGAAATCTTGGCAAGTCATGAAATATCGACCATTTTTCATTGAAGCCTTCTTTCAGCCATATTGATCATGAAACTTAGACATGTCGTGATTTCACGATATTTTTCATTGAAGCCTTCTTTCATTTTGTCGATCATTCCTTTCTCCACCTTTTTCTTTCTCTACTTTGAAAATTTCCAAAAATTGAACATGGATTCCAATGACCTCGTACTTTGTATTTTGGCACTTTAAAGGTTTGTGAAGGATCCTCCATGCTCGAAAATGATTTTCAGATTCCAGAAAATGAAATTAAATTGCCCGAAAGAAGCTCGTTTCTCATGGTATGAAAATTATGGTAAAAATCAAAAGTGCCCAAAATTGAACAAAACTTTTCAGGTGTCCAAATGAGCCAAATGGGTATCCAAATATGGAGAAAAAACACAAAAAATCATCTTGGATCAAGAGATATTGCATTAAGAAGTTCGTTGGCTGCAATTAGAAACTGTTATTTCTGGAAGGTAAATCATACTTAAAACCCTAAAAATTTGGTACCATTGGAAAGGTGAGCTCGAGATATTTCATCCAGAATTTGAATCACTTCAAACAGATTCTTCTATCAAAAGATATGATGATTTCAAATTTGAAGTAAATATTAGGGCAAGATGAAGATTTTCAAAGAACCTTAGAAATTGATTTTAATATTTGAGACCTTAGGAAAACCATTGAAAATTAAATTTTCTGAAACAATTAATTTGAAATAATGCCATAAAAGCATAAATATTCAGAAGAATTTAATTAAAATCAATGCTCTATGCAAGCATTTTTGACACCTTGATGTAGGTAAAATTTAAGACTTGATGCAAGCAAAATTTGGAATAAAAACCAAAACTTCAAGAGGGTCCCTTTGGAAATAAAAATTAATTTTCAAAAGATCAAAATTTTATTTTTAGTGGGGTGTGTTGCTTCTCAACAAATGGTGACATCTACGGGAAATAGTAGCACTATTTGGAACCTAGAACTCTAGTTTTAAAATAATTTAAATCATGTACCATACCTTGCTGCAAGGATTTTCAAAATGATTTAACTATTTTTTAAAATTTCTCAGGGACATACTAGGTTGAATCACTTAAGGAAAATTTGGTGTGTGATTGTGAGTGTATAAATTCTTCCTCTTAAGATGACCATGGCTTAGAATTCTTACTGAGGATTAACCAGATTGTTTGGATTGCACAGGGTTATTTGAGTAGAGCTCCATTGCTAGTTTAGCCTTTTATAGCCCTAAAAAGTTACTCTTAGCTTTCTTTTAAGACCTTGGTTCATAGCCATGGAGCATCTATAGCCCTGGTGAACATGTCTAATACTTCTCTTTAATAAATCTTGGCTATCTCCCTTTTATTATGGAACTCTCTTCTCTTTTTTGTAGAACTCTTTATCTCTTTTTTTTTTATAAAGACTAGATAGCTTGGAAGCCTTACTAAAGGTTTAAAAATTACATTTGCCTTGATATTTTATTAACAAAATAGCCAATAAATTAACCATTTCAGTTTGGGCACCAATAACCTCTTTAGAGTAATTAAAATGATTTTTTGGAATCATATTTTTCCTCTCATGACTAACTTTTCTTGGATTCCCTAGGAGTTCTCTAGCTAAACAACATAATAGTTTCTTTTATAATTAAAATAATTGAGTAGGTAAGGTACAAAATCTAAACTATCTCTCTACTATCATTCTAGATAACAAGCATTACCACTCTCTTCCTACTTAGAATATATTTTTATCAAAATCACCCTGCTTTGATTTGAGAAATCGAGACAAAGACCCAAAAGAGGAAAGAAAAGAAAACTTGGAAAACTAGAATCAACTTAATATCGATAAAATAAACTAAACATACTCTATTTATTTTTTTTAATATATACATATGTACAAAGGCTTCTATGATTACTCAAATGATGTAGTAGATGGAAAAGCAGAGAAATAATGCTTCAAATATTGACCATTGATAGGTAAGTTTAGAAAATTACCTTCTAGGTCTTATAGATGAAATGCATTATTACCTAGAATTTTTATGATTTGGTATGGCCCTATCCACAAAGGCTACAACTTGGTGTGTTTACCTTTCTTTTCATGGGCTTTGTCCCATAGAAGCACTAGGTCTACAAGTCTAAAGGCCTTCACTTTTGCTCTTTTATCAAACCAACGCTTGATTGTCTCCTGATGTCGATTAAAATGCTCCAAGACCTGAAGCCTTTCATCCTGTAAATTAATCAAGTCTAATACATGAGCTTCTGCATCTACATGATCATTAAAATAATCTAAAGCAAATTGATAAGTAGGCATTTTAATTGAAATTGGAACTATTGGTTTAGTCCCATATAATAAAGCAAATGGTGAAGTTTTAAGAGCTTCTTTGTGTCTTATTCTATCTACCCAAAGTGCATACTTTAGTAATGTATGCCATTGTCTAGGTTTGTCTATAGTAGACTTCTTAATGGTATTTATCAAATTTTTATTTGTGGATTCAACCAATCCATTTCCTTGGGGATAATAGTTGGATGAAAATTTGAGGACTATCCCCTTCTGGTATGCCCACTCTACAAATTCTAGTGATTGAAATGTTGGTCCATTATCACAAACTAAATTTAAAGGAACTCCAAACCTGGTTATGATATTTGATTCCATAAATTCAATTACCTCATGGGTTGTACTCCTCATTGTGGCTACTGCTTCAGCCCATCATGTATAGTAATCAATGGTTGTTAATACATATTTGTGCCCTATTGATGAATTTGGGTTCATCACTCCCACAAAATCAAGTCCCCATTGCATGAAAGGTTTATCTATTATAATAGGTTGCAATGGTAGAGCTCGATTAGCCTGCTTGGCTACAAATATTTGACATTGATGACAAGTTCTCACATGATGATGTACATATTTAAACAATGTAGGCCAGTAGTAGCCTGCCCTTAATATGTTATGTGCAGTAGCTGAACCTGAAGAATGTCCTACTCCTAACTTCTCATGAAAACTAGACATTACTTCATTCACCTCATCCTGAGCAATACATCTTAAGAATATGCCAACATAATTTTCTCTATATAATTTACCCCCTTTGAGTAGAAAATGAGTAGATTTTAACTTTAGTGCTCTTCTCTGAGTTCTATTCATATGAGGTGGACAATTCCTAAATCTTAATAAATGCATGATATCCCCATACCAATCATCCAACCTGGAGTCTAGTTGGTTAATCTCTATCCTTGTAGGTATCTCAACAATATGTTGGGATAGACCAAGTCCTCTAATTAATTTAGCAGGTCGAATATCTAAGTCAAACTCTTATAATTTTGTAACCCAATTACCTCTTAGTTCCCCTAGTTCATTTTGACTTAACAAATACTTCACAGCTGGGTCAGGAACTATGGCATGGACTTTACTCCTCAAAATATAATGCCTAAATTGTTTAACTACTTTCACTAAGGCATAGGCTTGCTTATCCAAATGAGAGTAATTCAACTCAACACCCTTCATATTGGTACTTTTGAAGGCAATGGGGTGCTCCCCTATTTCCCTCCATTGAGTTAATACTACAGCAAGTGTATGTTCAAAAGCAAAAGAGTATAGGTAAAAATCTGCACTAAAATCTGGACTTACTAGAACTAGGGCTTGTTTGATAGCAGATTTAATCTCTTGAAATGCCACCTTGGCTTCTATTGACTAGACAATTTGAGCAGTCTCCTTTAACATATCATTGAGTGGTTTGACTATTTTAGCAAAGCTAGAAATGAATTTCCTAACAAAGTTAATCTTCCCAAAAAATGATTTCAACTCTTTCTTAGAATTGGGAAAGGGTATCTTTGATATGGCTTTAGCCCTCTCGGGATCCACAAAAATGCCTTCTTTGGTTATTAAGTGACCAAGGAGTTTACCTTCAGTTACACCAAAGACACATTTCTTTGGATTCAAAGAAATGCCAAATTCTCTACATTTGTCAAAAATAGACTCCAAATGTTTGACATGATCAAATCGAGATTTAGAAAAGACTGTCAAGTCATCCATGTATACCACAATACACTTACCCATGAGACCTTTGAAGGCATGATCCATTGCACGTTGGAATGTGGCTCCAACATTTATCAATCCAAATGGTATTCTTTTGTAAGCAAAGGTCCCCCATTTGGTTGTGAAGGTAGTTTTCATTCTGTCTTCTCTATCTACCAATATCTAGTTGTACCCAAAAAATCCATCCAAGAAAGACATCATCTCTGAACCATTTACAATCTGCAATACATCATCCATGGAAGGCAAAGGATAATTATCCTTTTCAGAAGCCTTGTTCAAGTTTCTAAAATCTATGCAAAGGTGAATTTCCCCATTCTTCTTTCTAACTAGCACTAAATTAGCTACCCAAGTAGAATGTCTAATAGGAAAAATGATGGCAACACTCAACAATTTTTCTACCTCCTTCAGAATGATAGGTTCCAACAAGGCATTAACATGTCTTTGTTTCTACCTGAAGGGTTTACAAAACTCCTTCAAGGGTATAGTATGCGTAAAAACTTTTGGATTAAAAATCTTCAAGTCTTTATAAGACCATGCCATAACATCCTTAGACCTATGAAGCAACTTAGTAAGATTTTATTTTATTATGGGGTCACAGGTTTTAGCTAATTGAATGTACTTGGGATCCTCTTCAGTCCCTACATTCAATTTCTCGATCTCATTTCTTGTTGTACCAACAGAATTTCCAGAATTTATCCTTTGTTTAATTTGATCATTGTCAAATAGCCTCTCAAGTTCTACCATTCCCCTAGGAATTCTATTATTTTTTAACCTCATTACTCCCCTATCATCATCAAAATATTCAAGCATAGTATCCCTTTGACCATCATCAATTATAGTTTTTTCAAATGCATTTGTATTCTGTAAGAAATTTATAATTTGTTGGTCATCAAAAAATACTTGAAATGTATCTACATTATCTAGAATAGAAGGACAAGAGACTAACTCTATTGAAAATTATTTCCATTTAAATTCCTCTAAGGGTTTCAGATTTGTAGTTGATGAAGCTAAAATATCTGTGAGTGAATTTTCTTCCCTAGGAATATGTGTTAGATTGAAAGCATTAAAATCCTCCATGAGATCCCAAGCTCGATGTTTGTACCTCTTCAGGTAAGAGGCCTTGCATTGAAACATACCTTTAACCTGATTAGTTACCAACTCTAAGTCTGAAAAAACTTGGATATTTTTCACATTTTTATCTAAAGCAAATTTCAATCCTAGTATTAATGCTTCATACTCAGTCAAATTATTTGTGCAAGGAAATTGCAAGTGATAAGACATGAAATATACTTGATTGTGAGGTCCTTTGAGAATTACCCCTATTCTAGAACCTTGTTTGGATTTAGCTCCATCAACATGAAGTATCCAAACATCATTATCGTGTGTAGTTAGAGCTCTAATTGATCTCACCTCCTTTGCAATTATCAAATTATAAACCCCAATATCTACATCAACAAAATTAATAACCTCATTTTTGATATTATATTCAGTTATCATGTGTTTATATCTAGGCTCTCTATCAATCCTTAACTGATTTGCTACACCTTTCCAAGGTAACCACATGTGTGAAAAATTAGTGGCCAAATACCCATTCAAATATTTGGACCAATCTCTACTCAAAAGCATTCCATATCCTATAGGAATATCTACCACTTGAATGTCAATTCTATGTTGTGCTCTTGGTTCAGATGCTAACTGAATATGTATACCTTGAAGTTCTCCTATCACCTTGACCTCAATTTTATCTAATTGAATGACTCTCCTATCATATTTCATAGGAGTTAATCCTAATTGTTGGCAAATGGCTAGAGGCATGACATTAGTTGAAGCACTAGAATCCACTAGATAGTTATGCAAATTTTTCCCAAATATGTAAACTATTAGCAAGAAAGGTGGAACTTTAATATTTTCTTTATAGATTGCCATATTTGCATTTGCCATTTTCTTCCCTTTTCTTGAGGTTTAGTAGAGGGTCCAGAGTAAGTCTTAATCAAGTTATCCCTCTGTTTAGTAATCTGAGCCAACTCATGGAGGGTGATGTTAGCCTTGATTTTCTTCATATCCTCCACTATATTATATCCTTTGTTGAGTGGAGTAATAAATCCATCCTATACTTTTGGATCTCCTCCTTTGGGTGGAGGTGGATTATTATTTGGGGAAGGATCAGGAGGAATACTATAAGAGTTTTTGGGAGGTGTAGATGTAGTGTTGGGCTCTAGATTTCTATTCTTGAGATTGTAATTATCTCTTCTAAACTATTGAAAATCTTGCACTTCATCCATAGGCATTTCCACAATATTTTTTGACTCATCTGGGAAAGTGAATGAATCCAAAACCATAGCAACACTATGTTTGGATGAACTAGAACCATCAACATTTCTCTGATTCTCAGGAAAACTCAATTCACTAGATAAAGCTTCAAAAGCATTGCAAAATTCTAGATAATCTAATTCCCCATGTTGGGATGTTCCATGAATCCTACACCAATTGGGTAAAGCTAAGTCACAAATGTTCACTTCAGGCCCCTTACCTTTGTTATAATCCTTATTGGCTTCATATGGAGGTCTGGAGAATCTATTCTATTGGTAAGGAAACTTGTTTGAATTTTCTCCTCTAGATACTTGCCTCTTAAAACTTAAGAAGTCATTTGCCAATTTTTGGACCATCTTTGAAACTTCCTCAACCCTAGTTTTATCTGATTCTTTCTCCATAGTCTGCACATGCCCAATGTGTGGCAAAGTTAATGGATTTTCTTTAGGTGGAGCTTGGCATGTTGGCATTAGCATCTGATGTGGAATGGGATTCAAAATAGGTGTGTTCTGAGTAACAAAGGGTATTAAAGGAGTGCTCAAAGGTTGAGGTCCCAATTGTCTCTCAAGAACTAGAGCCTCCTTGTAAGCTTCTATCAAGGTTGTGATATTGGTGTCTCTCTTGAGGAAAATAGAGGTCACTGGATCCAAGGCATTCTTGTAAATTTCTAAGGCTAAATTTGCACTTGGGATGTAATGACCAGTCATTCTACCATAAGCCTTTTGGAATCTCACATTGAAAGACCTAATAGTTTCACTGGATTCTCTCTTAATGCTAGAAAATTATTGATACAACATGTTGGGATCAATTACTTGACCAAATTGGGACACAAAAACTTTTTCTAAATCATCCCAGCTGGTGATAGAGTCATTCGTAAGATTCAGAAACCAATCATATGCTCCCTCCTAGAGAGTGAATAGGAATAATCTACAGGCTACATCTTCATGTTGCACATTTAATAATTTTAGAGCATTTTTAAAAGCTACCAAGTGTTCTTCTATTGTCCTGATTCCATCATGCTTGTAGGTGGGAAGATACTTCTCAAGATTCCTAGGTAAATCATGTGTTACACCAGGGATATTCAAGGTAGTAGAGCCCAACCAGTTGGCCATGACTATCTGATTAAAGGTAGGATTCTGAGTCATAGTTGGAGGAAGCACTAATGGAGATAAAACTATGTTGGATAGAGATCTGGCTTTCCTGAGATTACTTCTCCTTGGGGTTTCCAACTTAGACACAAGGAGCTCTCCAGCTCTTGGGTGGGACCTGGTTACTCTAAAGGAAGAATCCAGCCTAACTGATTATCTTAACAAACACTAGATGTAAGTTCAAGGCCCTCCTTCTAGCACCAATTTAATGTTGGCTCACTTTCATGCACACCTTATGGAGAGTAAAATAAAAACACAAGTAACATATGAATGGGAATAAATTCCCTCTCACTTTAGGATCTTGCTGGATATCCAAGGTGTGAGTTATAGAGTCGGGTCGAATGCTATCACTCTTTTCCACTTCTGGAATAGTTTCAAGTGGACTATATGTATACCTCCAAAGGGGTTCAACTTTCATCTGTTGTTGTTTGGTTCATCAATCAGATTTGCATTTGTAAATAGATCTAGCTCTTTCAAATTTTAGCAGATTAAATGAATAAAGAATTTTAAAGAACATAAAAATGGATCACCTTTAAAGTAAAAATAGAGAGGGTAAGGTAGGGCAGAAAAGAGAGGTGAAATTCTACAATTTTAATTATTAATTATTCTTTCAACTTGGCATACTATTATGTTCTCCAATCATAACCAATAGAATAATAAATTATCCAACTTTCTAAGATCAATTTATTATCTAGAAAGGGGTGAAACAAGTTTATAGAATAGACCAATCTATTTAAATCATAATTTTCCTTGTAACTAACAAGATATATATGGATAGCAAATGCTCATGCACATAGACTAGAGCTATCAGTTCCAAATCCTTAAACTATGGATTTAAACACTCTCTTAGGATAGTTTAATCATTCTAAAGATTCAATCTTGCTAGGATGATTTTTCTAGTAGCATAGCACACACAGCAAAACTAGAGCCAGTAGGAAAAGAACTAAATTTTAGAATGAGTAAACCTCAATGAAGCTCTTCACATCAACAACATGCCAAAATCAATTAAACTCATAACAATTATTATTACATACATTTCAATGAAAACAAGAATAAGGAAGGAAAGCACCATCAAAACTTAAGAAGTAGATTAAGCGCCTAGCTACGCCACTTTAGAGTAACAACACCACAAAAGATCCCATGTCAATAATAGATGAGTTCTTCAGAAAAATAGTTTAAAAAAAAATACTTCTATTATAAATTCTTGCATCTTGAGTTTACATTCAATGGAAGTATATATAGACTCAGGACATGCCCTGATCTTTTTAAAATATCTTGCTCCCAAGGATTTAAACTATAATATAAAAATCCCACCATCGAGGCTTTACATAATAAAACATATTTTAATAGAGTTCAAGCCAACTCCAACCACCCCAAAAATCTGCCTAAAAATCTTGCCATAAATGGTGGAGGCACAATCTGATCTTCTCTTCACCAAATGGAGACTACATACAGATGTTTTCAATTTCCAACCAATTGCAGGTGTATTTCATTAAATGGGCACTCCCTCGACCATGCCTGATAAAGTCTTTGTTTGTGGTGGGCCTTGGAGAATCTGGGTGGATCATCAATTTTATGCATCTTCTATCTCTGCACAACCACCTTTGCTTGGTTCGTGGTGAAATTCCAAGTGCCATCACTTTCATCATTAAATGCTCTTACAAAATTCTGCAAAAATTTAAAAAGGGCTAAGGTTAGAACATTAGAAAAATAATTAATTTAATTTTCCTAAGGTTCAAACTTTAATTTTTTAGTTTTAAATTTTATTATTTTTCCAAAGTTTCCGTAAAATATTTTCTAGGTCTAATATTTTAATTAATTTTTTATTATTATTTTAATCCCTAAGGTTTGACATTTTTATATCATTTATTTTTCTATCTTCCTGAGCTTGGCAATCGTGAAACCTTGGCATGTCGCGAAATCTTGGCCATTTTTCATTTTTTAATCTTCCTGAGCTTGGCAATCATGAAATTGTGACCATTTTTCATATTTTAATCTTCCTAATTTTGGCCATCGTGAAATATTGGCATGGCTCGAAATATTGATCATTTTTCATTTTTTAATCTTACTGTCATAACCCTCCCAAACGGACCTTTTGACATGAAAAAAAATGTATTAGGTAATGGTGTTATAATACTTGAATCTTGTGCAATTAAGCAGCTATGCGATGTTAGTAGATAATAAATATTATGATATTGCTAACAAATTGCCACTGTGTAGTATTAGGTACACTCGTAAGTGGAAGAAGTTGAGTCATCCACTGAAGGCGAGGGTACTTGAGATTGGGGAAGTGATGATACGACAAACTTGGAGGTAACAAGGATGGATACCTTCATATAGGCATGCATTCGATTAGGGATAGTCGTCAATAGTTAGCCACCTTGAGCCCCAAACTGATGGTCTAGTAGCTATCATAAGTTCTAGAGGCTGAGACAGGTGACTAAATTGATGGAAATATTTCCCTCTTTGTCTATTGCACATGCTTGATTGTCTTTTACTTTAGCACTATTGCCTCAATAATTTGAGAAGTATGAATGAATAGGTTGTCTTCATAGCTCCTTGTGTGCTTTGGTAAATAGAATGATAAATAGATTTCATTTTAAATAAATGGTTGATTTATTTTAAAATGATAAATAGATTTCATTTTAAATAAATGGTTGATTTATTTTAGAATGATAAATGGATTTCATTTTAAATAAATGGTTGATTTATTTTAAAATGATAAATAGGTTTCATTTTAAATAAATGATTGATTTATTTTAGTAGATTTAAATCTAAATAAATGGTTGATTTATTTTAGAATAATGAAGGGATTTTATTAAAAATAAAATTTGATTTATTTCAGAATCCTCTTTTAAATAAGAAAGAAACAATTGTCTGATATTAAGCAATAAAATAATTTCTACAATAAAATGATGGTTGCTCCATTTGTAGTGAAAGGGAATTCATTTAACTCATTAAGAAAATTGTTGTTGTCTTAATTATATGAGGATTTGCTTAATAAAATAATAATCTACTGATTAGTTAAAAAAAAGAGTATAGAACCTACCTTCATAATCATATCAGGTTAGCCAGGCGAAGTTTCCAACTGACGTGAAGGGATGGCTTTATTAATGCGAAGGTATGGCTTCTTCAACCTAAAGAGATGGCTTCATTGACATGGAGGAAGGATTTCAATTCTAGCAGTACCTTGGGAAGGTAGAGAAAAATAAAATATCCCCTCTACCACCTGATGAGTAGATGAGAAGTTATGATGGGTAGGCAATGGAATGAAGCCAAGGAAGGAGATAGGCATTGAGGGTGAGGGGGATGTGATATACTGGGTTAAATGAGATAAGCATGGAAGAGGAGAGTAGTGGGAACAAAGAGGAGAATGGACAACAAGCACCACAAAATAGAAGGTGAGGTACCGCATGAAGAGGAAGGAAAGGAGACAAATGTTCATTAGCGCAACCGAGTAAGACAACCAGCACGTAAATAACCAAGTTGGATTCATGGAATTATTTAAATAGTTATTTGAGGTTTTCTACCAATAGTTTTTAGTTTTATTCTAGGCTATGGTTTTGATGTGTGCATCGTCCCTTTGACCAAGGTATACCTCCTCATTTATGAAGTTTTAGTGTCGGGCTATGAGAGGGATTCTCGTGTTGTCTTCGTTGTAGTTGTGATTGTGTTGAGTCTTCACTGCAGCCACGACTATGTTGAGTCTTCATTATGTCATGGCTATGTTGAGCCTTTACTGTGTCATGGTTGTGTTGAGCCTTCATTGTGTCATGGCTATGTTGAGCCTTCACTGTGTCATGGCTATGTTGAGTCTTCACTGTAGCAATAACTGTGTTGAGTCTTCACTATCGTCATGATTATGTTGATCCTTTAAACTATTATGGTTGTTATTGGAAAATTACATAGTTAAAAGGGGTAAAAATTTATTTACAACGGTAAGCTTTGGACCTTACCCTTTTACTTCCTTGGATGGTAGTTGATTGGGCAAGAATATTGACTTGGACGACAGCTGACTGGATGACATGGACGACAAGGCAGTTGACACCAAATTCCCTTCTATCTTTCCTCCCTATTTTCTTTCATTTTCTAACTTCCCTTAATTTCTTCTAATGTTGTTAAGCCTATAGTATTTAAGCAATGTAACCGATAATTTTATAAGCGTATTTCAATATATTTTCTTAAGTTTATTTTCTCCAATTCCCATGTGCAATATCTGGTATCAGAGAGAGGTTGAAGAGGGCTCGTGGATTGAGGTCGAAGGAATCCTGTACACAAACCAAGGCAAGGTCGAATCGAGGTGAGGTCAAGAGGACCCGAACAGCCCCAAGTGAACCGAGGGATCGCAAGTTGAGGCGAGGTCAAGAGGACTCGAACAGGCCTAAGCACACGGCACGGGAGGAGGCAACCAATACAGAGGAGGCAACCAAAATTGAGGAGGCAATTCCAATAGAGGAGGCAACTCATACAGAGGAGGTAATCAAAAAATAGGTGGAAATCATAATCGAGGTTCAAATCAAGGACAAAGTGGAAATCAAAGGTGAGGAAGTGACAAGTCCAAAACAACATGTTTCAATTATGGCAAACTAGGTCACTTCGCTCGCGATTGCTGGTCAAAATATTCACAAGGTACCAACAATCAATATGGTAATTATGGAGAAGAATATGATGCTTCTAATATTTTTTTGACATATGACCAATCAGAACAGAATCTATCTAACACATGGATTCTAGATACTGGTTGTTCCAACCATATGAGTGGTAACGAACATTTATTTGCTACTCTTGATTCCACTTATAAATCCCAAATAAAATTAGGGGATGATAAAACATTGCAAGTAGAGGGAATTGGAGCCATGGAGGTTCCAACTAAAGAAGGACTGAAAAATGTGCATGACATCTACTACACTCCAAAGCTCCAACACAATTTACTAAGCGTTGGGCAAATGATGGAGAATAATTACAAACTTGTATTTGATGAAGGACAATGTATCATTTTTGATAAAAATAATTGTAATCATGTCATCACATAGGTCCCCATGACCAAGAACAGATTATTTCCTCTCAATTTTAATGAGCCAAGAGGAGCTCAACTTGCAAATGTAGCCATAACAAATCCAAGTGTCCTTTGGCACTTGCGATATGGTCACCTCAATTCCGCTAGCTTGAAATTGTTAACTAATCAAGCTATGGTGACAGGACTTCCCAAAATCCATGATAAAAAAGAAGTCTATGAAGGATGTGCTTTGGGAAAGCACTCAAGATCAAAGTTTTTGACAGGACAAGCATGGAGAGCCAACTATCCACTACAGTTAGTACATTCGGACATTTGTGGTCCAATGCAAACACAAAGTCTTGGAAACAGTTTTTATTTTCTCACTTTCATAGATGATTTCTCTAGAATGTGATGGATTTACTTTCTGAAACACAAAGATGAAGTTTTTGATTGCTTCATAGATTTTAGAAATAATGTAGAGAATCAAAGTGGGAACTATGTAAAATGTCTTAGGACAGATCGAGGAGGTGAATACTCCTCAAAATATTTTTTGAAATATTGTAAATATAGTGGGATCAAAAGGCAATTTACCACTGCCTATACCCCACAAAAAAATGGTGTGGCAGAGAGAAAAAATCACACCATAGTTGAGATGGCAAGATCAATGCTCCAGAAAAAGCATCTCACTTATATGTATTGGGCAGAGGCTATAAGAACCAGTGTATATATTCTAAACAAAAGTCCAACTTATAGTTTAGATGGTGTCACTCCTTATGAGGTATGGTACGGAAAGAAACCTAATGTAAAGCATTTCAAAGTGTTTGGTTCTTTAGCATATGTACACATTCTCAATGAGAAAAGAAAGAAGCTTGATCCAAAAAGTCAAGCTTGTATATTTGTAGGATATTGTGAGTCTACAAAAGGATATAGACTCTACAATCCCAAAACTCATAAAGTTGTAATCTCTAGGGATGTAATTTTTGATGAAGGGGGAGAATGGGGTCATCAAATAATTTTTGTTGATGATGAATCCCATGATGTAAGTTATTCATAGGTACAACAGGTATCTCCAAAGCAAAGCAAAGGAACACCACCTCCTCCAAACCCATTCAAAAGAGCTACATAAAGTACTTCAACAAATACTTTAAGTCCTTCTCCATAGAGATAAGTAAGTTCTTCACTGATGGACATCGATAGATACTCTCCATCAAGAGGCAGAAGAACATTGAAACATCATCCATCCTTTCAAATGCTGGATAAGAATTTCTAGAGAAGATTCACTAGAAATCAAGCTAGTGAGATGAATTTAGTTTTGCAATAACTTGAAAATTTACAATTTTATGGAGATGATGATTCCCATGATCCTATGGGAGATGTAGTTAATTATGCCTTATTGGCTAGTACACAGCTAGAACCAGCTAGATATGAGAAGGCATGTACTCAAAATATATGGCAAGAATCCATGAAAGAGGAAATAACCTTTATAAACAATAATGATACTTGGGAGCTAGTACAACTACCAAAAGAAAAAAAATGTGTTGGATGTAAATGGGTCTACAAGACCAAATACAATGTTGATGGAAGCATTGACAAGATACAATCAGATCAGTTCTTTCCTTAGCAGCTCATAAAGGATGGAATGTTCAACACATGGATGTAAAGAGTGCTTTTCTAAATGGATACTTGATAGAAGAGGTGTATGTTCAACAACCTCAAGGTTTTCAAGAACAAGGTAAAGAGAACCTTGTTTACAAATTAAAGAAAGCACTTTATGGCCTCAAGCAAGCACCAAGAGCCTGGTACTCATGTATTTATGGCTATTTTAGTGAGTATGGATTCACAAGAAGCAAAAGTGAAACAAATATGTACTACCTAAAGCATGGAGTATACATTCTCATAGTTTGTTTGTATGTGGATGATCTAATATTTATGGGTAGTAATAATAAAATGAATATGGAGTTCAAAAACTCCATGATGAAACAGTTCGAGATGAAAGATATTGGTTTAATGCGATACTTCCTAGGCATGGAAGTGCATCAATCAAATAAAGGTATCTTCATATGTCAACACAAGTATGCTCGAGACATGATAAAGAAATTTGCCATGGAGTAGTGCAAATTAGTTGCAACTCCAACTGGACATGGGATCCAATTGAGCAAGGAATATGGAGCATCAAAGGTTGATATGACCACTTAAAAAAGCATGGTTGGGAGTCTGATTTTTCTCACCAACACTAGTCCAAATATTCAATATGTTGTTTCTCTAGTTTTAAGATTTATGGCTAGTCCTTCTGAACTGCATCTACAAGCAACTAAAAGGATATTAAGATATGTAAAAGGTACATTGGATTTTGGAATCCATTACCAAAAATGTAATTCTATGAATTTAGTTGGCTTCAGTGACAGTGATTGGGGCAGCAACATAGATGACAGGAAATCTACATCAGGAAATTGTTTTAGTCTAGGATCAGGACTAATTACATGGAGTTCCAAGAAACAAACTGTTGTAGCATTGTCATCAACTAAGGCTGAGTATATAGCCATCACTCATGCTAGTACTCAGGCCCTATGGTTAAGAAAAGTTCTTGAAGATATTGGAGAAATTCAAAGTGGTCCAACACAATTATATTGTGATAACATAAGTGTCATTCAATTGGCATATAATCCAGTCCACCACAGTAGATCAAAAAATTTTGATATGAAGTATCACTTCATTCAAGATATGGTGGAATAGTAGATAGTTGAGCTGTAATATTGTAATATTTTAGATAATATTGCTGACATCTTCACCAAAGGTATAGCTAAAGATCAATATATAAAGCTGAGAGACTGTATAGTCAAGCCTCTCAAATTTAAGGGGGAGAATGTTGGAAAATGACACAGTGAAAAGGGGTAAAATTTTTTTTACAACGGTAAGCTTTAGACCTTACCCTTTTACTTCCTTGGACGGCATATGACTGGGCAAGAATATTGACTTGGAGGGTAGCTGACTGGGCAAGAAGATTGACTTGGATGGCAACTGACTGGACAGATTGGACGACATGGGCAGCGAGGCAGTTGACACCAAATTCCCTTCTATATTTCCTCCCTATTTTCTTTCATTTTCTAACTTCCCTTAATTTCTTCTAAGGTTGTTAAGCCTATAGTATTTAAGCAATGTAACCGATGATTTTCTAAGTGCATTTCAATATTTTTTCTTAAGTTTATTTTCTCCTATTCCCACGTGCAATAGTTGTGATAGGTATTCATGACTAGACTCTCATGTTGTCCAAGTATGGGGTAGTCATATTCTTACAAATTGGATAACAATTAGAGTAGAAGGCCCTTTGGAGTTTGACCTTAGCTATTGGATCAGTTGACTTGTGTTGTTCCCTATTCCCCTATCGTAGATGTTCACCTCTATGTTAGACTACACTAGGTAGAAAGTAGGTAGCATTAGAGTGAGGTGTCATGAGGAGTCATTGGTGTTGGGTTCCAAGGGATGTCTTCTCCCTTGGGTGTTTCGTGCATGCATAGTCCACACCATGGATTTGAGATGGAGTAAACTTGTCATAAATCAACAACCACATTTGGCTATCGTCCAGTATAAATCATGATACGAGCACTCTACCTTTGTTGTAGTTGGTTGCGTGTTGTGTACCACCTCAAGCCATGCCATCATTGCTTTTCTAGTTTGTAATTTGTGTGTCCTGTACCTTGCTTACCATATTTAGTAGTGGGTTTTTGTGAATGGGAAGTAGAGTACCTGGGTAGGAAACCTTTATTTAGTTTCATTAATTGAATGATGGAATTTAGATTAATGAAAATAAAAGGCTTTCTTTATATGGTTTCATTAATTAAATAATAGATTTTAAATTAATGGAAATAAAATATTTCTTTTATATAAATTTCATTATTTAAAATAGTAGTTTAGATTAATGAAAATGGAGGTTCTTTATAGAGTTCATTATTTAAAATGGTAAATTTTAGATGGTGGAAAAAGAAACCTTGCATGTTTTCATTTGTTAGGAACTATGAGATTTTAATTAGTGAAATGAAAAAAAAAGGTTTATTTATGATTAAAGTAGTTGGCTTTAATGGAATAAATAAATATGAATATGGTTTGTTTTGTGAATTAAGGGTATGGGTCTTTAATTCATGAAATGAAGAAAAAGGTTTATTTATGATTTAAAGTAGTTGGCTTTAATGGAATAAATAAATATGAATATGGTTTGTTTTGTGAATTAAGGGTATGGGTCTTTAATTCATGAAATGAAGAAAAAGGTTTATTTATGATTTAAAGTAGTTGGCTTTAATGGAATAAATAAATATGAATGTGATTTGTTTTGTGAATTAAGGGTATGGGTCTTTAATTCATGAAATGAAGAAAAATATTTATTTATGGATTAAAGTAGTTGGCTTTAATTTAGTAAATAATTGTGAACCTAGATTATTTGGCAATTAAAGGTATGGGACTTTGATTGTTGAATAAAGGTTGAGTCATTTATTACAAGCTAGCATATGATCTTGATGCATTGTTGAATAACTCTCATAGGGAGATGAGAGGGGAAATAGAAAGAGTAGTTTCTATGATATCAACTATGCTTTAGAAAGTTGAATTGCTTGGGTTGTTTGTATAGTTGCAATTTGGCAATGAAATGATTAAATGCATTTAGAAGCATGTCTATCATGATCCCCTACTATCCTCACTTGATCTATGGAAGAGTGGGAGGACCAAAGTTACAGATGAACCAATGCACAAGTTTGCTCTCTATCTTACATCTTGACTATTTATTCAAATAGATTAGAATGTGGGGAGATTTCCCTGATGAAATTGATGTAATGTATTGTTTAAAGGTATGGAGGTTTTACCATACATGCTTATGTAATAAATGAACAATATACTCTATACACATTTTTATTCTAGGAAGATGATACACGAGAAACCTAAGGTTTATGACTTATAAATATTTATTCGATGCACTTAGACTTAGGGATGGATGGAAATTTTGGCAGACCAATGACTTTAGGAAATAAAATGGGGGTTTAGACCTAGAATTTGATGGTTTAAAGAAATCTACAATACCATGGGGAAAAATGGAGGGATGATGACATCTAGGGCTCTTTAGGTGATAATATTAAGGACCAAAAATTAATAGTTTGGAAGACTAAGACTCATGGCATTTGCAAAATAATAAAACTTTGAGGATTCATTACCTATAATTTTGAATTATGTCATTTTTATTGACTCATTTTATTTTTATTTTTGACAAAAACACCTAAACCTAGGACTTTACAAGACCATTCAAAATTTGAAATTAGGGGTACTTTTCAAGTTGTATTTTGAGGATCCAATAGTTCCCTCAAAAAATAAGGATGTTTAAGCACTCTATAACAAATATCAAACCCAACATAGTTTCTTGACACCTTACTATCCCCAAAGCAAAAAACAAGCTAAGGCCACCAAAAAGACTAATGTTTCCATTCAAAAGAAAATTATTCAAGAAAATCATAAATATTGGCACCTTCAAATTCCCCTTGCACTACGTGCTTATCACACTAGAATTCACATGCCTACTAGGGCAACATATTTTTATTTAGTCTATTGTACTGAGGTGATCATACCTCTTGAGCTTTAGACCCCTTTGTTATGTATTTCTCTACAAGAATGCATGGACAATGACACAACTTAACAAACAAGAATTGATCAATTGAATCTCCTATATGAATGATGAAATAATGCTCTAGAGAATATTTATGTCTACCAAGACTAGGTCAAATATGCTTATAATTCTAAAGTCCATTTACATGAATTCCAAGTAGATGATATTATCCTCAAAGAGAACCAACAAAATTCTTATTTTTCTTTGCATTTCTATGATAAGTTTACAACCAATTGGCTTGGTCCATTTATTATAAAACACAAGTTTGGGATAGGATCCTACAAGCTCGCTAACCTCTAGGGAGTTGAGGATCTTGATCCCATTAACATAATTTACCCGAGAGCCTTTTACGCTTGAATGAACTCTAAAAAAAAAAAACAAATCATAATAATCACCAATCACATGTACACTTTGCATACATTTTACACCCAATCTACTCACATGTAATCTTCAATCCTAAATAGAGGTTTTGTCATCATTTATGTTCATGTAACTATTATCCAATGTCTTCTAGAAGAACCATAATTTGGATATCACTCATGTGCAATATTGCAGTTATGAAGACATACACTAATAGATGTTGTAGATTAGTTGGTTGAACATGAAAGATGCCCATTGACTCTCGTTCCTTATATTCCATGACCATGTAACCCATCATCTATATTCACTATTTTCCCTCATTTTTATCCAACCATTCCTTAAGTTCCTATAGGGTAAGACTCAATTTAACATCGATACGTATATGCTCTTGGAGTTATCATACATATACTAGAGGATGTTGAGGAATGGTCGGGTGAAAACATGGAATGCCAGTCCACTCTTATTTATCTAAAAAAATAAAATTGCAATGGCACACACACATATTAATCACATATGCTTTCCTCTCAAATCCACATATATCCCATTTCCCCTTTTTATCTCATTTATTCTTCCTTCTTCACACATCACTCCTCATTGTACAATCGTGCTTCAAGCAACTATATACCTTGGACCGGTGTGTTTCCTTTATTCTTTTTCCCCTAATTATTTCCTCATTTCTCCTTATTTTTGGCATTATTTCTTGTTCTTCTTTGTCCTTCATATTTATTCATTCCATTGTCTCATAGCCATTGTAACCTCCTTTTTTGCACACTCATTTATGCAATGCTCCTTGGATTCCTATTCAGTTCATTTTTACCTAGGTCATTCAACTTGCTTTTTTTGCCTTAATCAAGAGTGTAGCACCCTAAAATTGGCGCAGTTAAACCATTAGTAAAAAGTAGAAATTTGAATTTTAACCTCAAAATTTCCCATTAACTGCTTACCTCATTTTTTGCACCATTTTTATAGGTTGTTGTGACCGTTGGACGATATCGTCGTCGATCTGATGACATTGTCGTCGATTTGATGATATCGTCCCAAATCGAACGAATTCTTCTGGAATAGAATGTCCAGATGATTTCGTCCCAAAATCAAATTTTCACAATTAGCTTATGTTCCAAATACCTCTCCAACTTGGGTAGAAGCATGTCTACATGGTTGGAGATTCCCACGTTAGGGATCTCCCAGATTGGGATGATCCCCAACCTCCTAACCTCCCCTAATCCTATATAAACTAGGATTTTCCCAGTTTATCCCCCTGACTCCCTACCTGGCTGCCTGGATGATTATTTCCTTGCAATTTTAGTTTTTGTTGTGATCTCCCATCATTTGCACTTGTTTTTTCAAGTTTTGTTGCAGGATTTCATTGTGTTTCAGTCGGAGGTAGCTTGGATCATCGTAGGCGATTCAACTACAATTTTAGATGATCTTGTCAAAATCGATGATGATCTTGTATGATTACAGACGATCTGGTCTGCAATTCAACTTGGGGGAAATCATAGCCCTGAGTTTGCATTCTCTATCTCATTTTCCTTATTTATTGGTGCATTAGGTTAATTTACTTCTATTTTGCATCTTGGATTTCACCTCATTTAGCATAATTGCATGATAAAATTCAAAATAAGTTTCCAAAATAGTGCATCTCATTTAATTTGATATCTATATTTATCATTAAAACATCTATACTCTTATTTCTATCATTTTGTATCATTCTTGCAATTGTATTTTTGGTTTTTGGTGTCTATTTTCTTGATTGCAGGTTTTTGATGAATTCGCCTGACAAATTCGTTAGGTCACTGACGATCTTGGGTGATCTCGGATGATCTCCTATGATTTGGGATGATTCTATACAATTACAGATGATCCGGACATATCTAGGATGATCTGGAGTCCTACAAGCTTCAAAATATTCATCAAACAACAGAAATCAGGTGTAGTCTTCTCCATTTTATATATTCTCTGTATTCAATCACATTAGGATTCATTTATGTCTGTTGTCTTCATATAAATCATAATCTTCATATATAATAGCTTAGCTTCATTTTGGCCAACCTAGGAATCTGAATGATTGAACATAAAACGAACAAATCAAACCCATTCTCAACCTAGGCATGTAAAATGCCACTCAAAGTTTCCTGGTGAACCCCACCATCCATCGAAAATTCACCTTTATACCCCTCCCTCGAGAGGTGCAACCTTCAAAGGGCCTCTTTGTCCGAGGTATTGTTCCATCCTTTTCTCACCCTACTTTCGGGTATGGATCCTTTAGCCTGAAGGTAAGGGTGCGAAAAATTTGGGCGATACATTTTGGTGAACCCGACATGAAACTAAAAACACCTTTTGAAAACAATAAAAAAAAAAAAACATTATTAAGAACATCTAGAATCATTAGAAACTGTTAAATTTACATATCATACTTAGATGGTAGATTATAATAGAAGACGAGTTGTCTCCATAAATGTTGAAAATTAATTAATGGCCATAGAGATTACTTCTGTGCTTAGAGTACCTCAAAAATATAGATCCCAACCTTTGTGGGATGAACTTGATAGGATATTGGGTATTATTTAATATATCTACAAAACTTAGGCAAATTAAGAGGTTTGTCCTAGATAGAATCCTGGATCCTGATCAGGTGACTTTGTATCATGAACTTAAAAGAGCTTGCCATAGGTGGTTAGCCGATAAAAGAGCACTTGTGTCTTCTGAATTATACACCTTTGAGGAATACCTTGAGAACGCAGTTGTAGTACATAAATTTCTATCTTGTGTAGAGGATAAAGAAGTCGTTCTTACGAATAGAAAGATATGGAATAGAGTTCCTAGAGTTGTGTTGTATCGAGAGTATTGCCATGAACTTTTTTTTTACATGTCAGAGTCTAAAATAGATCATATTACCATAGCACACTTTGTCAAGTTCTTGAAAAACAACTTTCAATTTGAAGAGGAGCATTTCATGACTCCTGATGAACTTGACCCTATCAATGATATCCATAAACTATTCATAGAAAGCTAAGTGATTCTTTCTACTATTATTTCTTACAACTAGCATTCTATTTGTTATTTTTATCCTCACAAGATAATAATATAATAAAATCACAAAAAAAAACAACAACAAAACATTTCATTTTAAAGTATTATAGTAGGTATATAGTTAAAATATATACCTCTCAACCCTATCACATATATATAAGTATATATATTTTCTAAAACCTAAGTTTAACACAATGCCTAGACTTAGGAATGGAAAACAAACCGAAGAAGATGAATATTGGTTAGGAAGACCATTAACTGACCAAAATGTCCCTCCTAAGGACCAAGTTTAGGAAGAAGAAACCCTAGACCAGCAAGAAGAAGAGATTGTTGTAGGAAATTAACAAGAAGAAACTATTAGAGAGGAAGGATCCTCATCCCCTAAAATGTCTCCGGGAGGAGCTATCACTTTTGAGAACATTGAACAATTATGGAAGTTCATTAACACTAATATTGGTGTTTTTAATAGAGCAGCCCATATGGACACGAATCGAATTAGTGACACTCAAGGAACTCTAGAAGAAGTATTTCAAACACGCACTAATCCCTTGTCCTTTATTGAACAAGAGAGTGATCAAGCTGGACCATCCAATTTGGATATAGTAGTTGTGATCCAAAGCATGCAACAACAACAGGTTACCCAAAAATCTAAAGTGTCTATTAACAAGCCTAGGGTTATTCCCGCACAAAAGAAACCATCATTTACTGCTCTATTTTTCCAATCTCTTGATCAACATCCCTCAAATCAACAAAAACCCAAAACAAAACCGAACACCAATTACCAACAATCTAAGGTACAACATAATACTATTACAAATACCCTTCATAATACTCTTCCTACCAAAACTTTGCATAATAGCAATATAACATCTAATCCTTATGTCACACCATCATACACTCATAGATCCCATACCTATGTGCCACCGAACCAATATGGTGGAAAAACTAGCAATCTTGAAGTCGTGGTGAAACAGTTAGTTTCCCGCATGGACTAGATAGATTCCTACCATCCCTCATACAATTATTGAGAGATGTGTAGTCAGCCTTTAGATCCTATATTTGTAGTACAGTCGTATCCTAAGCATTTTCCTATGCCTGTTCTTCCCATATATAAAGGAACTAAAGATACCATAGAACATCTTCGTATGTTTAGGATAGCATGTCATGATATATCACATGATGACTTGTTATTACTAAAAATGTTCCCGAAAAGCTTGGGAGGAATGGCATTAGAGTGGTATTATCAATTACCCACTAATTATTTGAGGAATTTCGAAGAAACTACCGAGTATTTTTTTCATCAATTTAGTGCCTACATCGAAAGATATGTGACCATTAAAGATTTGTATAACTTAAAATAGGGCAAAGATGAGTGCTTTGCTGATTTCTTAGCTAGGTGGAGATAGTTGATAGGAAAATTGCACTTTGTGTTACCTTATAGGGAGATGTTGGACATCTTTATTAATAATTTGCAAGATCAACTATCTTACGAATTATCAACTGCTACCTTGACCACCTTCGATCAGGCTATAGACTTAGCCCGAAGAGTGGAAGATGCTCTAATTAGGAGAGGCCAACTTAAAAAGAGAGACAATGAGAAAACATCCAAAAATAAATATAAGAATAAACAAATTGTGGGTGATGGAGTCATCGATAGTAGAAATACTGCTAATGTTAATGCTGCGAAGACAATAGAGAAGTTTGTACTGAAACCTCCTGATAGACTTCCTCGAGAATTTACTAGGTTAAATCAACCTTTATCAACTATTCTACCACAATTATTAGAACAAGGTTTGATTCAATTACCAAATATTCAGGAACCTGATCCAACTATACCCGGATACAGAGTATATTTACACTGTGACTTCCATAGAGGACCTGGACACACTACCAACTCTTGTAAAATATTAAAACATAAAATACAGGACTTGATTGATAACAATGAGATGGAGGTGCAAGCATTTCAACCTAAGAAAAATCCTCCTAATAATGTTCAAAAGAACACCCCACAAAACCAGAATCATAATGCCAATCAGTCATTGGACATATTTCAACATCCCTTACCAAAACATGGTAAGGAGGTGGCTAATCAAGTTGAACATCATAATGTCCCTCCTCCTGCCCGATATGTAGGAACTATTAGTGGGCATTTACCTGTTCATGATTTGAAAATCTTTGACACATATTTATCCGTGGTTACAACCAGGCCTCTATATAATATTCAGATACCTGATATTAGTGATACAGAATATGAGACTGAGAGTGATATGGAAATCACATCAAATCAATCAAATAGTTCTAAATATGAATCTGATCCTATTCACCCTATCACAAGTTATATGGTTCCAGAAGAGCCATTTCCAATAAGAGTCACTACTAGACCATCGTCTCACCGATTAATTTCTAATGAGCTAGCTATAAACGCTAGACCAAGACCTATTCATCATCCATAGAATAATATTGTGGGTACCATCGAAGCTGTTACTAGACAACAGGCTCAAAATTCTCAAAAAGATCAAATTCATAATGGTGGATCAGCTCCATTTGTTTTGAAGGTTCCTAATAAATGAAATCATTCACCTAATGTTCAACCTAAACCTCCTTATAATATTAATGAACAATTATCAAATATTACAACTAGAATTTCTCTCTTGGACCTTTTAAGATCTTCTCCTACACATAGAGATGAATTAATGCTCACATTAAGTCAGATGATGGTACCACAAGACATTCAACCTGAAGCCATGGTCGATACTATAATAACTCATGAAGTTGATTGTATTGACTTTCAGGATAGAGACATATCACAACATAGTTTACATAAAGATAACCCCTTGTATATTATTGCCTTAATTGGAGATGTAGCAGTCAAACAAGTTTTGATTGATAATGGTTCATCTTTAAATATCTGCACTTTTGACTTCTACCAAATATTTGGGTTTAGAAGTGATGAAATGAAAAGAACTGATATGATCATAAAATATTTCAATGACGAAACACAAGAAACATGTGGAGTTATTACCATTCCATTGCAGGTTGGTCCAAGAACCTTGGATATGATCGTGTTTATTGTACATTGCCCTGCATCGTACAATATACTCTTGGGTCGTCCTTGGATCAACGCGATGTGAGCTATTCCCTCAACTTTACATCAATGTGTTAAGTTCAAATTTAAGAATCAGTTGGTTACCATTGATGTGATCCAAGACCCTTTGATATGTGTGCTTTGGTAGAACCTATTGGAGTTCAATTTTTCCCCGCTTTGTCATCCACACATCCTAATTCTCATTATCCATCTAAACATGTGAAAATCACACCCACAACATCATCTACTTCTTCTCCATCAGTTGCACCTCCACATATAGCTCAACCATATTCTGAACAAACCACATTAGGACCTAAGAAAGATCCTAATCCCACAACCAATGTCTCTTGTTCTACTCCTATAACTTCCATACCTGTAATAGACCCATCTATCGACACCTCTACACCGTCTACATCCACCAAATTCATATTTTCTGCATCGGAATACATAGGGAATATTCCTTCTACCTCTTATGCTCTTATTGACGAGCTCTTACCCGATCTATCTAAAATTCTTATATCAGAAGAAACGAATGCTTCTATGCAAGATTCCCTTATTTTAAATAATTTGCTACCATCTCCTCGTACCTTGGGCCTCCCACAGCCTATGGGAAGTATTTACCAAGTCAAGAGCTATGCCTTTATTTATAAGGGATATGATTGGGGTAGAATACCTAGAAACATCAGAACTCATTATGATGGATATGCTCGATGTTATTTTACTAATGAGTATATTAAAGCCAAACCTATAATGCTTAAATTGTGATATAAAGGGAAAGTTTTGGGACCTTTCCAGAATGGTATGAAAGAACATTTTGAGGTAGAAGCGTGGCCCGCTCGATGTGGTGTGGGCCTATTTTCTAGTAAGGGTCAACCATTCCCATTTGAGGATGATGACCATATTATATGTTACCAAGATTATTTAGATGAACATGATGCTTTGCATTTAATGAATAAGACATTCACATGTAATATGCTATCTATAGCTTATCCTAAGATAATCACTGAATTCGACGATGAGTTGGAGGGAGATATCTTTCACGATGTCTCCATTGAGGAATTATTACATAATGGATTTTATTTTGATGGCTCTATACCTAGTATATCCTAGCTTGAGGCCACGACTCCTCAAGACGAATTATCCAAGCTAACCTTGGAAGAATTACAATAATTGGGCGTTTCACCCGCCCCACCTAATTTTGAGAGATATCTACACATGGAAGTAGAAAATGTCATAAAAATTAACATTGGAACCAATGATAACCCTCACATAATCAACATTGGATCAGAATTGAGTCAAGAAAAACAAGATAAATACATTGCATTTCTTAAATAATATGAAGATGTTTTTTCTTGGACATATGAAGATATGCCAGGTTTAGACCCTTCTGTAGTTATGCATCATCTAGTAGTGCATCCAGATGCTAAACCTGTTAAGCATAAACTTAGAAAAATACATCCTAAAGTGACCTTACTAGTCAAAGGGGAGTTAGAAAAACTCCTGAATGTTATTTTTATACAAGCCATTGATTATGCTAAATGGATCTCGAATGTAGTTCCAGTAACTAAGAAAGAAGCTACTAAGATTAGGGTTTGTACAAAATTTAGAGATATTAATGTTGCATGCCCTAAAGATGATTTTCCCCTTCCCAATATGGATCAGATCATTGATTTTATTGCTAGGAGTGGAATGATATCCTTAATGGATGGATTTTTTGGTTATAATAAGATTAGGATAGCTCCTAAAGATCAGGCTAAAACAACCTTTATTACCCCTTGGGGGACTTTCTATTGGAAAGTGATGCCATTCGGTTTGAAGAATGCAGGTGCAACCTATCAATGAGCCATGAATTATATATTTCATGATATGATGCATGATATACTACATGATTATGTAGACAACATTATAGCTCATTTTACTGAAGAATATGACCATTTAGATGACTTAAGAAAAGTATTTGATCGGTTAAGGGAATATCTTATCCGATTAAATCTAGAAAAATGTATATTTGGAGTTAAGTCAGGTAAATTATTGGGGGTTATAGTTTCTTTACGTGGCATCAAAATTGACCCTCTCAAGATTATGGCTATCACTGATATGCTCGCACCTACAAATATATCTGAATTACGGAGTCTACAAGGTAAGCTTCAAGCTATCCGTCGCTTCATCGATAAGCTGGCGGATAAAACTAGACCCTTTCTTAAGCTTCTTAAGAAGGATGTATCTTTCCATTGGGACGAAAAATTTAAGGAAGCATTTGAACTCCTTAAACAATATCTTCTTAACCCACCTATACTTCTGCCACCTAAACCTGATCGCCCATTTATCTTGTATATTTTTGCTTCAGATTTTTCTTTAGGAGCTATGTTAGCTCAACTTGATGATGAGAAAAGAGAGCGTGCTAATTATTACATTAGCAAAACATTAATTAGTTATGAAACCCGCTACACAGCATTAGAGAAGTTGTGTCTAGAAATCGTATTTTCTACACAAAAAATACGCCATTATATGCTCAGTCAAAAAAACATACATTATTGCTAAATTCGATCCCTTGCGGTATCTCATGAGTTGACTTTTTTTATCTGGTCACACAGCAAAGTGGGTTATTGCTCTAAGCGAGTTTGAACTCATGTTTATAGGACAAAAGTCTATTAAGGGTCAAATCATAATAGATCAATTAGCTGTTGCACCCTTAGAGTCCACCCATCCCCTCGTCATTGAGTTTCCTGACGAATGCCTTAACCTAGAGGTGGATCATTCAGAGCAATGGTACCTATACTTTGATGGAGCCCGATGCATGAGTGGGGCTGGTGTAGGTATTATTTTTATATCTCCATAGAAACATCTCATACCTCTATCCTTTAAATTAATGTTTGCCTATACTAATAACACTGCTAAATATGAGGCTCTAATCCTTGGATTACGAGCTGCCTTGGCACTGAAAATTAAAAATATATTAGTTTTCGATGATTCTCAACTTGTTATAAATCAAATTAATGATGTTTATCAGACCAGAGATGATAAATTGTGCCCATATAAAGCATATGTATTACAATTAATATCTTTATTTGATCAAGTTACCTTGGAAGCTATTCCTAGAACTAGCAATCGTGCGGCTGATGCTATGGCCGTAGCTGCATCTCTTTTACCATTGGATTTAGATGACGAATATGCTACCATCATTATTCATCGACTCCAGGAACCTGATTCAACTAAATCATGCTTGGAACCTTTGGACATGTTTGTAATCAACAAAACTATTCCTTAACTTTGGTACACTGACATCCTCAATTTTCTTCAAAATGGGACCTTCCCTGAAGGTTTTAATAGAAACCAGTGCCGATTATTATGTAGACAATCAAGTCGCTTCGTAATAATTGGCAATACATTGTATAGGATATATTTTGAAGGTATCCTATTGAGATGTATGAATATAGAAGAGTCTAGATCAACTTTGAGTGAAGCCCACGATGGATCTTGTGGGGGACACTTTAGTGGTAGCGCCATTGCTAAGAAGTTCCTTAGGATAGGATATTTTTGGCCTACCATGGAATGATGCACATGATTACGTGTGCCATTGTGACAAGTTCCAAAAACATGCTGACCTTGTCCATGCACCTGCACAAGAACTGTAGGCTATTTTATCTCCTTGGCCCTTTTCAAAATGGGGCTTAGACATCATCGAAAAAATCAATCCTGTGTCATATGATGGACACAAATTCATCATAACCACCACCGAGTATTTTACGAAGTGGTTCGAAGCTATACCCTTAGCTTCTTACACCGGAACATAAGTTTCCAAGTTTATTCTTAATCAAATTATTTGTAGGTTCGAAATTCCTAAAAATCTCATCTCGGATAATGGAACTTATTTCAAAAACAAATATGTCAAAAATATAAAATTCAACATTGTTGGTCCACTCCCTATTATCCTCAGGGTAATGGCCAAGCAAAAGCATCTAATAAAACATTAATTAAAATCCTCAAGAGACTGGTCAATAAATATGGCCATGATTGGCACATTCAATTATATCCTACTTTGTGGGCTTATCGAACTAGCATTCATACTCCCATGGGCACTTCACCTTTTGTTTTGGTTTATGGTGCTGAAGTTGTTTTTCCCTTTGAACTATAAGTTCCTTCTTTGGCTCTACTACTTCAAGATACTGAAGTAGGAGATGAATATCATGCTGGCAGATTTAGTCAGCTAGAACTCCTAGATGAGAAGCACATTAATGCTTTGGAGCATATTCGTGCCTACCAGAACAAGCTCAAACATGCATATCTCAAGAAAGTTCATAATCAATCCTTTGAGATTGACGACCTCATCTTAAAAGAAAATAAAAAAAATACTAATGCAACTAAAGACCTTAAAGGCAAATTCGAGCCTAACTGGCTTGGGCCATATATTATCACTGCTAAATTTGGATTTGGAGCATACATATTAGCTACCTTAGATGGTAAAGATCTTAAATAACCTATGAACATTATGCATCTTAAGCTCTATTATGCATAAATATGATAATTTTGTCACTGTATATATTATACATATTGTCTCATATTAGTAATTCATAAAACAATTTCAAAAATAGTAATATTATGTATTCTCTCAATTCATAAATTAAAATCAAAATATAAAAAAATCAAAATCATCAAAATCCTCAAAAACATCTTCTATTTTGCACCTGTCAATTCTTGAAGTATTGTAGTTATATTTTCAATTATTTTGGATAAATTAGCTTTTATCTGGAATCCCTCACTTTCACACTCACATGAATAAATATCTTGATCTTATTTGGTATGATTATTAATCTCTCTTATATTGAATCCCACAGTTGAATTAAATAAAGTTTTGAGCATAGAGAACTAATCTTGTTATTTACTTGAACCAAGTACACCTTTTCACATTAAAATGATTTCATTACAAATTCAAAATGATGCTACACAGTAGAAGTGGTCTCTTGAGCAAAAAATTTCCCCTGCTATCCTATCATGCACATGGTCTAGAATCTTTGAGAATTGACAAAAGGACAAGCTCACTCCTGCCCAGAATAAAAATCCCTTGCTCTATAGAAAATCCGAGCAAGTATCCCTAGTATAGGAAGAAAAAGAAAAAGAAAAATAAAATCAAGAAAAATCATGAGAAAAAAAGAAATTATTTCAGTATCATTTTGTACCATATCAGCAATATTTCAGCATTATCTCAGTGTCAAGCAAAAAAAAAAAAATACAAAAAAAAAAAGAAAAGAAAAGAAAAGAAAAAGCAAAAAACAATAAATCCCTCCCCCCCCTTTGAAAGAAGGAAGTGTGAATATTGAATCCTTGGAATTCTCAATTATTCGAAAACTGTGAGGTAAACCCCATAACAGGTGATTTGTGCCCAACTTGCTTGACATTAGGTAACTCCTAGCGTGGTGATATGTCTGTCACATTAGCGACCTTCTTTTGTATAGACTTATGTTCGCTTATGGATCAACTAGCTCTTGATGACCTAACTTACATAGCAGTCTGGTATAGTTACATGCATATAAATCATGGTCAACAAACACTCATTTGGTTAATTCAAATTACTTGTATCAAATTATCTTGCTCAAAATTAGTAAATGAACATTACAATTGCACACACATTTGTGTTTGAGAGATTCTGTATCATTATGATAGATCAAGATCGGCAATAAACTCACGTATGCACACGGGGTTCCTTATAAATCTAAATTTTGTCTTTGAGATAATTTAAAATATTTATTCAAATCTTCTGGAATAATTTGACTTTCTTACTTGAGAATATCTACTTAGCGTAAAATCAATTAAATACATTTTTTTTCAAAAATCCAAAATTTTCTTGCAAAACATGTTCAAAAATCTAGCAATAAAGTCACATTTATATATTTTTGACTTTCGCGACGATGGTATAGTTCCTAAACCTAAATTGGAATTTTATGCCTAGTGCAAGTCCTCATTTTTATATTTTCTATTTATCTCAAAATCAAAAATCAACTATGCAATAAAACTATTATATATCAATTTCTTCTTTGGATTTCGCGATGATGGTATAAGTCTATACCTAGAATTCTATGCCTAGCGCAAACCATCATTCTAATTTTATTTCCCACGTATTTAATCCATAAAAGCATATGGCTTAAATCATTATGTTACACAATTGTGCTTTAAAAAGAATGAAAACTTTCCTATTTCATTTCATTATGTCAACATTAATTTTTTTTTGCGACGATGGTATAATTCCTAGGGAATTGTTCAAATTTCTATCATACTTAGGAATTTTATGCCTAGCAAAAATCATATTTTTAATATTTCATGCATAATATTTTCATGGAAATCTGAAAACAAATCATCACTATCATCATTTTTCATCATCACAACACAAAGTCTTAAGAAAGTCTCTTAAGCACCCTTTTACTTTTAGCAATATTTATCTCATACCGGGATTAGCTTGATGACCTAGTGAGCGGCGACTCCATGAAATGGTCATGTAACAGTGATAATGTCCTTTGAAATTATTGTTAGAAGTCACTTTATTTTCATCAAAACACACCACAACAACCAGTGTGTTTACATCAGATTATTTAATTTAATTTTATAGCATGACATAAAATTATAATATTTTTAACGACACAATTACATGAATAGTCAATCAACAATTAAAATATTAAAGCATCATAAAACATATGCACAAGTCATATCACAAAAAGAACATCATATATATATCAAGAAGCATATACATCATATCAAAACGGATTGGTATGCCACAATATATACCCTGGCATACTCAATCATCTCAAAAATAGTCTATGTACAATGTGCATCTAGTCTCGAGAAGACCTCGAGCTCTCAGCCTCATCTCCTCTCCTGTCCTAAGGTGGATGAGGTGGTCCCATCGAAGCCCATACTATATCATGGGTCCTCGACGTTGATCGTGATGATGTCCTCAACGACCCTATCCTGATCAGCTTCGCAATGTCGGCTAGCAACTGTATCCTCTGGCCCTCTGGAACTAGCTGGTAGTACACTCCCTAATAGAACATAGTCTGAGCAACTAACCATGCCAGCTCCAGAATGCTCACCCCTCCGCTTTGAGCCCTAAGTCATGTAGCCTCATCTTGTAGAGTCTGCACCTAAGCTCGTAGGTAGGCATTCTCCACCCGAAGAGCTGCCATCTCGCTGCTCTCCCCCACCTCGACACCCTTGCCCCTATTAGGCGATGGTGGCCTATCCCTCTACTAATAAGTGAGTCTTTCTCTCCTCTCCTCTCTCCTATCCTCCCTCATATCCTCCCTCCTCTTTAGGTATTATTGTCTCTTCGAAGCCTATGGTACTCTCTGATGTCTCTCCTGAGGAGGTCATCGCTGATCCCTCCCTCTGTGACCCCTCACTACATCAATGGTAGCCTAACATCGCCTCTCCATCTATTGCACTATAACGTGCATCGAACCTTATGCCCTTGTAATCTGAGGAGGGCGGATGCCTACATACCAGACATCATATCTGTATGCTATCCTTGCATCATCCCCATCCACTGGCTGAATGGGGGCATCATCAGCATCCTGACTCCAGAACCACTGTATGTCTAGAGCCTCACTCAGTGTGGTACTATCCCACACAATCTGGGAGTACTCATAATCCCTAATAGTAGGGATCCCCTACTATAGACCGAACTACCTCAAAACTTAGTCGTAGCGATGGAGCTCTACCTCTCCTCACTCTGTCCTCAACCATATGACTCGCCTGATGTGAGCCAACTCCTGTATGTCCTCTACCCACCCTGGATGCTCTCTCCATGGTCTCTAGGTGATCCGATCTAGGGTGAGGTCATCCAACAACCTCTAGGACATCGACAGATCTATCCACTACTGTGACCCTCTTTGGAGCCACCAATAGAAAACCCGGGGTCTCTCCCGATCAAATCCTATTAGTGGAAGCCCTACCGGCCTCCACATCATAATGTGCTCCTAGCACCAAACCTATAGAAGCGATGTCAGCACCAGACATCGACCCCCCTTGTATACGACCCCATAAAGGATCCTATACAAGCGACATAGTACAAAGTTGACCCAAGAAAACCTGTATTCGTGGTCTCTCATGTCACAGACCACATATAAAAGTAGCCATGGTAATCTACATTCTCTCTGGTGGCATAGAAGAAGGCCACCCACCACCCCTACCAAAACTCGGGTCAACCGAGATGCCCTAGGCATTCGCCTCAAAGCCTCAATGTTCACTCCGCCCTTCTCCAGGATGAAGCTTGGGTCCTCGCACAATATCATCATAGTGTGGCCCTAATTGGATGAAGGGGTCATGAATCGACCATGTATGGGGATCCTTAAGATCCTCCATACATCCTATAGAGTGGGATTCATCTCCCCTATCGATAGCCGAAAGCAGTACGACTCCGAATACCATATCTCTGCTAGAGCTGTAAGTAGCCCCATGTCTGTAGGAATTTGTGGCATCTTTGCCACATGCTGCAGTCCTACCTCTGCAAATATATCTCACTCGGCCTGATTGAGTGTGACCAAATCATATATTAGACCTTTGTATTTCCACTCCTGACTCTTTAGCAATCCCCTCTGCAAAATAAGCAATAAAAAAACAAAAATCATTAGTACATAATCATTAAAAAAAAAAATCAATTTAAATCAAATCATCCCATAAAATTTGATATCGCCCATTATTGGACGATATCGTACCAAATTTAGATAAAATCATCCTTAATAGGAAGAAATCATCTATGTTCTTCAATTTGGGGATCACCCCTTATTGGACGGGATCGCCCCTATTTTTTTGATTTCGTCCCTAGATGAAATCGACAATATAGAGACGATTTCGTCGGTGGCCTAAAAACGGCTACGACGCCCAAAAACACTTAAAATTCAAGTGAAAAATCAAGTAAAACAAGTTGAAAACACAGTAAACTAGGTTTAGATCCTTACCCGCAACCCGTGTCGGATCTATGTCAATTTGTGCACCGTTTCCACCATTTCGCCTATAGAGCTCTGAAACAACGAAAGTGAATAGTAAAAATGAATTAGGGTTTTACCCTATTTTTCTTATTTTTATTCAAAATGATATTTTTTTAATTTTTGCTTTTTCGCGCTTTTACCTCAAACGTTCAATTTAGATAAAAACTCGGAGGGGGCACCATAGCAAACAGTCATACGATTCGACCTAGAATCATCGTCTAAAAAATGGAATAAATTTTTGTTTTCTCATAAAGCATGAAGAACTCGTCTTTAATGCATTTGTTTTTGGAAAATTTGCTAAAGAGGGGAAAAAATGTAGCACACTAAAATTGGCACAGTTAAACCATCGATAAAAAGTAGAAATTTGAATTTTAACCTCGAAATCACCCGTTAATCGCTTACCTCATTTTTTGCATCATTTTTAGAGGTTTTTGTGACCGTTGGACAATATCATCATCGATCTGACGATATCATCGTCGATCTAATGATATAGTCCCAAATCAAACAAAATTTTTTGGAATAGAACATCCAGACGATTTCGTCCCAAAACCAAATTTTTGCAATTAGCTTCTGTTCCAGCGACCTCTCCAACTTGGGCAAAAGCATGTCTACATGGTTGGAGATTCCCACATTGGGGATCTCCCAGATTGGGATGATCCCCAACCTCCTAACCTCCCCCTAAACGTATATAAACTAGATTTTTCCCAGTTTATCCCCCTGACTCCCTACCTGGCTGCCTGGCTAATTATTTCCCTACAATTTTAGTTTTTGTTGTGATCTCCCATCATTTGCACTTGTGTTTTCAATTTTTGTTGCAGGATTTCACTATGTTTCAGTCGAAGGTAGCTCGTATCATCGTAGGCAATTCAACTACAATTTTAGACGATCTTGTCAATATCAGTGATGATCTTGTATGATTGCAGATGATCTGGTCTACAATTCAGCTTGGGGGCAATCAAAACCCTGAGTTTGCATTCTCTATCTCATTTTCCTTATTTATTGGTGCATTAGATTAATTTACTTCTATTTTTGATCTTGGAGTTCACCTCATTTAGCATAATTGCATGATAAAATTCAAAATAAGTTTCCAAAATAATGCATCTCATTTAATTTGATATCTGGATTTATCATTCAAACATCTATACTCTTATTTCTATCATTTTACATCATTCTTGCAATTGTATTTTTGGTTTTTGGTGTCTGTTTTCTTGATTGTAGGTTTCTGACGAATTCGCCTGACGAATTCTTCAGGTCACTGATGATATTGGGTGATTTTGGATTATCTCCTATGATTTGGGATGATTCTATACAATTACAGATGATTCTGTCATATCCGAGATGATCTGGACTCCTACAAGCTTCAGAATCTTCATCAAACATCAAAAATCATGTGTACTCTTCTCCATTTTATATATTCTCTATATTCAATCACATTAGGATTCATTTATATCTATTGTCTTTATATAAATTAGAATCTTCATATAGAATAAATTAGCTTCATTTTGGCCAACCTAGGAATCTGAATGATTGAACATAAAACGAACAAATCAAACCCATTCTCAACCTAGGCATGGAAACTGCCACTTAAAGTTTCCTGGTGAACCCCACCATCCGTCAAAAATTCACCTTTATACCCCTCCCCCAAGAGGCACTACCTTCAAAGGGCCTCTACGTCCGAGGTATCGTTCCATCCTTTTCTCACCCCCCTTCTGGGTACGGATCCTTTAGCCTGAAGCTAAGGGTGTGAAAAATTTGGGCGATACAAAGGGTGTCTCCATTGTCATAGTTGTCTTGACTCTTTATACTTTTGTTTTTGCAATATTCATGCCACTCACAATCACCCATAACCATTGTTGTGTACATTTGTACACCATTCATATGGCACATTGTCTTTGTAAAGTATTTGTTTCAAAGAGTCTCTACGTTCTTTCAATCACTCAGCCATACATAGTGTCTCAATCAACCTTTATTGAATGTCAGTCAGTCCTTGAGTGTTGTTGGTCATTCATGGATAACTCTAGTTTTATTTTGGACTATGTAAATGTATCACACACTAATTATATTTTGTACAAAGGAAATATAAAATCATGAGTCGCTCTTGCCATAAAATGAACTATTTTCCCTACTCACTCTATTATGCATAATTCAAGCCTAAGGATCCATTATGTAAAAAATAAAAAGGAAAAAAAGAGAATAACACAAGTCATCATACAAAATCATTTTTACCATTCATCATGGATCCTAGGCCATCTGAGACTTCTCCACCAAGGATATAGATGCATGGATGACAGTAGAGCACCATCAAAGAAATATAGAGTTATCTCCATCAGGGCTATAGACACTTGACTGGTAGTGGAGTAAGTCCTTTGCATGATGATATATCTATCACATTAGTGACATTTTGTACAAACCTATGTACACTTGCAAGTGAGATATCTTATTGGCGTAAGTTAAAAATAATTCATCCAACCTCATTCAAAATTGGCAATGAACATTCACTGCACACATTTTTGGTTCTTGAGAGAATTTAATTCCTAGGGTAGTCTTAGTATCTTTGAGGGTTTGTTTATTAGTAGATCAATTTGATTGAGGTCACTAGCGTGTCCGAGTCTTTTGAAAGTACATCTAGATTCTTCATATCTAGGACACACCAATTAATTAGTGGTATCATTATTGCTTCACTTTTTCATCCATTCCATCCACATTTTGTTTCCCATGATTACCATTTGTCTTAAAATCAAGTTAGTACTATTATTTTGACACCCCTAATCAAGCAATAAAATGTGAGTCTACAAATATATGCCTATGAGTTTCTCGAATGATCATCAAACATATATAGGCATATTTATTTTTATATTCATATAATGCATCCTAATACATGTCATCTATGTCATCTAATCCATACATCACCATACTAAATCATCATACTATTATCCAATCACATTATCACATCACATTGTTAGGATCCCATCCTAACATTAATTTTGTACTTCTCAGTTGATTATGTAATGACCCATGTCCAACATGGGGATCCCTTTATAATTTTATTTTATAATAATTTTGTAATGGTATGTGGCAAGTAAGGTGCCTAGACAAGTAGGGTCATTTCATGTAACCGTTATCAAGAATGTAATCGATGTTTGGTAGAAGATTCTAGCTCAAGTGACACTTTGCATGTAAGCCAACTCTTGAGCTTAGGGTTAGGATTGTATGAAAATTTTCTTTAAAATGTATGGAGCAATGTATTATCTTTTTGCAAGTTAATAAAATATTGAAGGAGGTTTCTCCCTCAAAGAGACCCACGATAATAAGTTATTTTATGAGATTGTTTCATTTTTAAAATTATTTTATGCATAGTGTTATTCTATTATTTGATGAATTTATGTTTATTTATAGTATTTTGGGTGAGTGAGATTATTTTTAATAGTAGATTCCTAACAAGTGGTATTAAAGCGCTTTCTAGGGCCAAGTTCTACTTTAACTACAATAATTCTTGTCCATCCATTTTGACTGTTAGGTATAATTTTCCTGTGTTTTCATTTATGTTATCCTTTATTTAAAAATAATAAAAAAATATAATCCTTTATTTTTATATAGTAGTTGAGTAGGCTAGAAATATTGTGTCAAGGGTTTTAAACTATCATCGAGGAGTTATCGTTATTGTCTAATCTAGATAGCCCATAAAGTATCTAGTGAAGTGAGAGGTGATCAGGCTCCAATACCCAAGCCTTAGATATCACCCACACACAGAGTCAAGCTCTCGTGTATCTTTGGGTATTTAGGGAGACCATATAGGATTAAACAAATGTATATACATTATAAAGCTTTTTGACCTTGTATTATCCATAGTACATGGGATACAACATCCCAAAATATTACCCTTTATAAGAGAGGTATATAATGTGCTCAAGGGTATGTGTGAATCCTCCTTAGATAATGGACTAAAATCCAAGCACTATTGTTCATCATTACTGTATAACAAAATGCCTATGAGTATTACATACTCCTTTTCTTAGTGTAACCTGGTTCTATTAAAAACATTCAACCTACAAAAACAAAGCCTTCTTATTCTACTAAACCTTTATTTTTTCCCATAATATTAAGCATATGAAGGAGACTTCCCTATCATTAAAAAACTTGCATGCACCAAACAGTTAGGGTAGAGTTTGTAAGTGTCTTTGACAATAAAAAAATATTTCAGTAACATTCAGGTTAGTGGTAGCAAGAGTCAGGTCGATAGTGGTAGTAACAATCATTTGTAATAGTTATTAAATATAGAGTAGTCAAATATAGAAATAGAATAGATAATGGTAGTAACTGCATAGTATAGATAATCCTAAAGTCAATGACTAAACAATGTCATTGGACACAATACAAGTGAGAGGACAATGTTAGGAATGGTCGATAGTTATAACAAATAGGGCAGAGTCAGTTGACATAGTACCCAACTTTTGAACCCAACCTTCAAAGGAGAAATTGACCTCACCAATAGAATCATCAAAACAATAGTAAAAAAACAATTATAGCTCATTATGGGATATAGCTCATTGTGACTATCTTTTCAAGATGACCATTTTGATATATAGAACCCAAGCACTTCTTTAGACTTATTACTAGAAATAGTAACCCCTAAAAACACACTTTTATTTTTAGTAAGTCACTAGTGGTCATTCAAATCACACCAAAATGGCTACTAGTACTTATGGACACCAAAAAGAGATGGAACAAACCACCCCAATGTTGGAGACCATCACCAAACAACTTAGTTTCATTATCCAATATAATAAATCAATAAGGCATGATATCCAATGCTTCATAAGTAAATGCATTACCTCAAAAACCAAAATTCAATAACAAATTCTAGAGGTTGAGTCTAAGCTTCAAGGCGACCCACAAGTATTTGAGTATTAGAATCCATAATAGTCAAGGTGAGGAAAATAATACCATAGGGAAAAGGAAGGTTTTCATACTAATTTTAATCATGATACTACCTGCAAGATGCCTAAATTGGACTTTTCTATGTTCAATGGGAAATATGTGGATGGGTGGTTATATCATGTTGATCAATTCTTCCAACTCCATAATGTCCCTAAATATTATTGGGTTAATATGGCTTCTTTCAATCTTGAATTAGAAGCTTTACAATGGTACCAATGGTTCCAACATATCATCACCGATACTTCTTGGAAATTTTTGAATCACAACTACTCACTCACTTTGGCCCTAGTGAATATGACGATTTTCAAGGAGCACTAACTAAGATGAGACAAAATTTTACAATTCAAGACTAGCAGGCCCAATATGAAAAATTAGCTAATATAACCAAGGGGTTGAATGAAGGGTATTTTATGATTTATTTCATCAATGGATTAAAGGATGATCTTCAAGTTTAGGTTAAGATGTTCAGTCCACAAACAATGATGCAAACCATAAGCCTAGAACAATTGGCCAAATAAAAATTCTTACCTCAAAGGATAACATCTAATTTTCAACCAACCAAACCCTCTTTTCCTCCCAAGTTCACAAGTAATAATGAAAAAAAAATTATCCCCTCAAAATGCTTGACCATCGAGGAAACAAACACTCAAAAAATCCAAGGGTTGTGCTACAATTGTGATGAAAAATATGTTATAGGGCATAGGTGTGCCCAAAATAAGTTGTTCCTGATAGATGTAGAGGAACCTGTAAGAAGTAACCACAATGATTATGAAGTAGAAAAAATAGAAGAACAACCTCAAAATGAAGATGAAGTACATGAAGAAACCTAGGAAAAAATTTCTATCCATGCTCTTGCATGGATTACTAATCCACATACCATGAAAGTTGTGGATTTTTCAAAGCCTAATGCCTTACAATACTTAGTGATTCAGGTAGCACACACAACTTTATTAATCCTCGAATTGCTAAACATACCAATTGTTACATACACATGCAATTTATTTAAGGTTATGGTGGCAAATGGAGGGACCTTACCTTACAATAAAAGTTGTAATGTTAAATTGAAAATAGGATATTATGAGCTCAAAAAAGATATGTTTTCTCTTCAATTATGAGGATGTGATATTATGTTAGGAGCTCAGTGGTTGGGTACTTTGGGCACCATCACATGGAATTTTAAGAAATTATGGATATAGTTTTCATAGAATGGATAGTATTACACTCTTTAGGGTTCAAAAAAAAAGCCTCCTTAGATTATTATCTCAAACCATACAGAGGAGTTTCTAAAATATCTTCTCATGTGTCATCATGTAGATATTTGTAATCCAGCCACCTACTATAGAAGTGGACCAAATTCCTAAATATTTACAACTTATTTTGAAAAAGGACAATGTATTTTATGCTAAACCAACAAAATTACCACCATGGCATTCCCATGATCATGTCATTATATTGGTACCTAGTAGTGTACCACCTAATATTAGGTTGTACTAATACCCTTATGCCCTTAAGTCAGAGATAGAGAAGTTAGTGCATGAATTATTAAAAGCTAGAGCTATTCACCCAAGTAACAACCCTTACTCTTCTACTATATTATTGGTGTGAAATAAATATGTATCATGGTGATTATGTATTGATTTTTGTGAGCTCAATAAGCTCATCATTAAGGATAAGTTTCATATTTTTATGGTGGATGAATTACTAGATGAGTTGCATGGGGCTATATTTTTATCTATATTAGATCTTCACTCTAGGTATCATCAGGTCAGGCTCAAGGATGAAGATATTTCTAAAACCACATTTTGTACCCATGAGGGTCATTATGAATTCTTGGTTATGTCATTTGGCTTTACCAATGCACCTTCCATATTTTATAGCCTCACGAACAACATTTTTTATCCATTTATTTATAAATTCATTCTAGTTTTCTTTGATGACATTTTGGTTTATAGTTTCTCTTGGGAAGAGAACCTCTCCCATGTGGATTAGACTCTACAAATTTTGGCACAACATCAACTTTATGCTAAGTGGTCCAAGTGTTCTTTTGGGTTGAAAAAAGTGGAATATTTGCGACACATTTTCACCAAATATAACATTAAAGTTAACCATAGGAAGATTAAGGCGGTTCAAGAATGGTTGAAACCTCACACTCTAAAAGGTCTTCATGGATTTTTGGGGCTTACAGGCTATTACCATAAATTTATTTACAATTATGGAAAAATTGCTACTCCCTTAACATCCATATTAAAAAAGGATTATTTTACTTGGATTGGTTTAGCTAAATAGGCTTTCCTAGAGATGAAGCACGCTATGGTAACCACTCCAATCCTAGAAATACATGATATTTCCAAACCTTTTGTAATTGAAAGTGATGCTTTAGAAAATGGTATTGGCATAGTGTTGATGTAGGAAGGGTGCCCCTTGGTTTTCACTTGTAAAATTGTTTCCAGTCATAATCTAGGTAAATCAACTTATGCTAAGGAAGTGCTTGTCATTTTGTATGCGGTCACTCATGGTGAACTTATCTCACTGGGAATTATTTCTCCATTAAAATAGATCATCAAATTCTCAAATATTTCTTATGAAAATAGGTTGCCACCCTCGAACAATAAAATTTGGTCTCTAAGCTCATGGGCTATGATTATGATATTACTTATAAAAAGAGCAAGGAGGACATTGTGGTGGATGTCCTCTCTCATAAATTTGAGGCTCACATTAGGCTATGTACCATTTATACACCCATTTCCCAGTGGATAAATTATCTCTAGGAGGATGTGCTTAAGGATTTAGTCTTACAAAATTTGGTTGCCTCCATTCAAACAAAGCCTACCTCATATCTTGGATACACTTGGGATGGACAAGATTTATGATACCACCAACGTCTTTGTTCCTCACACATATCCACTCTAAGAACTTCTCATGAAGTAAATGTTATATTTTGATACAACATGCAATGGGAGATAGCATTCACAAGATGCTGAATAATAAGAAAGATAGTAAATCTATGAGATGACTGAAATATGCTATAAATAGAAATGTTGGAAATGAGTACAATAGTAGCTATGGAGGAAATGAACACTCCATGATACAATCTACTGCTCAATGAATGAGCTATGAGATTATAGCTCACACACTCTACACTACTGTTTATCCTACACTAATGTAATTATAAACTATGATATCTCTTCTATATCTATGGCCCTTTATATAGGAAGATATGTTCCTTGGCCAACACTCTACCTAGTTGTACAAGTGGACACCTTGCATATTACAACTTGCACATTGACACTTGTGCATTTATTACATTGCATGAAGTAACTAGATAACTTCCTCCTAAAGTAATCTAATATCCTAAGTATGTACCAAGGAAGGTACATTTACATGACCCAAATAATGTAATATAAGCTATTTCTAACATTCCCATGTATTACAATATTTGGGTATTGAAGACTTTAGTCTTCAATGTGGATCTTCCTCCAATGGATAGAGAAATTTGTATTCTCCTTCATCACTTAGTGTGATCAGGTTCAACAGGTAATATTTGTCTTCATATGATGCGAAGTATGCTATAGCTGAAGGTTCTTCTACCTTTTGTATGTGTTCAACTGGTTCTGTCTTCATGATGACATGTTTCTCTTTAATGTGCCTCTTCTTTATTTTTCTTCTTCTTCTCTTCTGATTCTACAATGGTACTGATGGAGTTTCTACTACATGACAGGTTAGTCTATCATCACAATAATATTCTTCTTTATTGCTATCTTGTTCCTTGTGTTGATTAAGTACAAACACAATTAGAGATAGATAGACCATCAGACATTCTTTTGGTGAAAGTATAACCAATATTTGTGAGTTCCACCATGCTATGAAAATAATATCATGAAGATAACTAATCAATGTTGTAAATATACCTTCTTTAGCTTCCTTAAGAAACAAGGAGAACTTTTATTTGTCACTAGAGGATAGATACTCAAATCCTTCTAGAGTATCTATTAAGTTTTGAGAGTAGTATTCTATTTCATGAAATAATTCCTCATTATTGAAAGCATTTCTCAAGATATTATCCATGATAGATCTCTAATAGAAGTATATAAGCTTGATTTGGTAAAACCTTTATTAATACTTGGTTTTGTAGGCTTCCTTATGTCTCCCTAGTAATGAGAGTATATACTCTTGAGGTTTTTAGGTTTTGTAGAAAGATTATATATTGCAACTTGATAATTTTGATAAATGTTGATATTACCAAGTTTTGTAGAATACCTTATGACTCCCTAGTATGTTTTGGATAAGATATAAAGTGCTTTTGTAAATTTTAGTTCAATTTTGGTTGATTTTGTAGAGTTTTGTAAATACCAAAATCAACTTTTATTATCCTTATTGCTCCTATTGAACTAAGCACTTTTCCCAAATTTAAAGAGGTTTTAATGTTGGATCTTTTGTCTCGATTTGAGAAGATTTGAGACAAGTAAATATTATAAATTTCCAACCTTTAAAATTTTTTTAATAAACCTCTTATAATGGCCCTTTGAAATTTGATTTTAATTTTTCTAATTTCCAATAAATCAATTTGATGTAGTAGACCTTATGACTCCCAAATTTGGAAAATTAGAAAAGATAACAATATTTGCAAAATATTAAATAGTTAAACCTAAGTAGAATTCCTTATATCTCCAAGGTTGTTTTGCAAATATTATTTTGATCTAGGTAAGTTATCTCCTATATAATTTGCTTTCATAATATTAAGATTTATCCTTTATTTAAAACCTTATTTCTCCAATGTTAGAAAGCAAAATTAAATGAGATAATTAAACTTACCTTGGTCCTTTATCTTCACACTTGTATAATGTTGATTTTGGTTGAGTGTAACAACATTAAGACGTAGCTTCTGGCACTTGAGATGGTGAGAGCAATTCGGACAAGTGTGGATCCTTTGAGAGATGATTGGCTGAGTGTTTCTTCGATGCTAGAGAGAAGTTCACTACAAATTTGACCTCCCTTTCATGGAGCTTTAAATGCTCCTTATTTCCTTTCTTACACGCTATGCTCAAGAATAGTTTGATTGCATTTTCCTCTCCAAAAACCTTGACTGCAAAAATGTTATTCCACTTTTGCTCTGTTCGCTTCAGGTTTGCATGGTTTTAATGGAGATAAAGGCTTCCAAGTGTCACTTACGTTACTCATGGGCACTCCAACCTGTGTAACGTTTGCATATTTTACGTAACATCCCTACCAACCTTTAGTAATGCTTATGCCAGCTCTTGTAGTGCTTCAAACTTGAGTAGGCACTTGTAACCTTCCTTGCAAGGTTTCTTGGACATTGAACGTTATTGAGAGATTGTGCCAAGTGGCACTCAAGGTTTCTGCATGGTGTCTATCATTGTAACACCTCCAAGGAGAATGTAACTCCTTTATGCCTCTACCTTTGCTTGCTACGTTCCTTGAAGCGCAAGCAACTATTTTCTCTTGCAGTTGATCCTTGATGTGGTATTGGAGCTCTGAATGGCATGGTAGATGTTGCCTTTGGTGGATTTTCTTCACCTAGTTTTAGTACCTTTTCTTTTAGCACCTTTTCTCCTCACTTTTTGTTCTCTTTGACATGCAAATTGCAGCGTTGTTCATGCATATTTGGATGAGGTAATAGTGACACCTTTTCTTGTAGTATGGCTCCTTCTTCTTCTACGTAACTATAGGATATTGATCTTCTATTGTGTGCTTGTGTTGTGCAGGTTCTTCCATCCAAGATACGTGAGGAATGAGCCCTTTTTTATGGCTCCTTGGGTCACGGATATGGAGTGCTTTTTGTACGTTCTTCTTGGCTGGATTCCCTATGACCTTTGTACCTTTAATGGCACCTTCTATATGCTCCCTTTATGTGGATAATGTAGTGCAATACCTTGTGAATAATACACTTTATTTTGCACCCTTTTTGCACTCCTTTTTTTAGATTTTGTAGTCTGATTTTGTAGCATATTTTTGAATGCACAAATGAGGGTTTTGAGGATGTCCTTTTGAGTAGACTCCTTACCCTCTTTGCTTGGATATTTTATGGTGAATCCAAGATTTGTAAACACTGTAAAATAGAAGCTTTATTTTAGTTGCACTAACCCTTAAGTGCTTTGGATTTGAGACTCACCAAGTCTCAATATTTTAAGCTTATTTTGGTTAGCTTTTATTTGCTTGTACTAGCCAATTTTGGTGGATTCTATTGGCCACTAAGAGTTGGAGGTTTTTTTGCTTTAAGAGTGTCTTTAGACACTTTATGTAAACTAGATTTTGTACCTTTTTTAAATGCACAAAACTATTTTCTTTTGAGAGTAATAATAGTGCAAATGAATCTAAAAAATTCTATTTTTTAATGCACTAAAAAATTACACCTTATCACTCCAATATACTCTCAATAAAATGCACTTAATCAATTCACTACAACTAATCAAGAATAATTTGAAATGAACCTTCAAATATTCTACAAATTCACTACAATTAGTATTGTAGGATTCAGTCTTCTTTTTTCTTTCCAAAGTAGATAATAGGTAGTTGATAGATAATTAATATTTGGAATCTAATCAACTCCTAGTGTGCAAATGAACCTCTAAAAGGAATATTTTTATTTTGCACTTTTGAATATTGTAATTTAGGTTGCAACTTTAATCTGGATTAAGGTGCTTTAACAAATCTGAAAAGTAATCCAATTAATGAATCTACTTGCACCAATAGTTGCTTACCTTTTTTGAAATATTTTGTAGCTTATTTTTCACTTCTATAGAGGATGTATATCTTGGTATCTTAGATCACCAAGTTGATACCTTGAGTAATATCTTGCAACTCTTTGTAGACTGTTTCAAATAACTCATTCTTCACCAAATTATAGTTTCGAACTTTCTTTTACGAACCTAATATTTGATGAATTTGTTCTCCTCTTGTGGTCTCCTCCTATAGAAACCTAAAACACATCATGTTTAGGAGACTACTCATATGGGCACCTTTGTAGACCATATGAATGATCTTGTACCTTTCTAAAAGATAGCAGTGGTTCTAACCACTCATTTAGGGCAGTCTAGTCCTATGTAGGCTTAGCCACTGATGATCAAAGTGACTGCCAGCCTAGAAATTAACACACAAAGTGACTATGAGCTATCCACACCTATTGAAAATGGATAGGAGCAAATTACTCCTAGCCACGTTGAGTGATAATGACTAGATATAAAATTAACTCGATCCCGCGAGTTGAGCCAAATTAGTGTGCCAACAATATTTCTAACTAATTTGGGTTGTTAATGGTTTTGAATCTTCTAGAAGGTTTCTCCCAACTACTAAAAGCTAGAAGTTCTTGATCTTGGCTTCTCCAGGAATCCAAGATTGAGAATCGGGAAGCCTATTTATAGGCCTTCCCCTAAATGAATAAATATCCTAAATTTCATGTAGCGAAGCTCTTCCGGATTGGATAGCAACTTGATAGCCCTTGAGGAGAGTCAAAATGCTGCCCAATTATGGAGTGACACACATGCAATAAACAATGGAGCTTTTGAAGGACTGAGAAGCATACCTTGTAATTCCACACGAATATGACATGAATTCTATCAATTTCAATCACCAATCTATCTCTGGATATGCAAGCGACCCTTGACCATAAATTTAACTAATTAATTATGAGTTGCAAATCCTGATTTAAGGGGTAGAGTACTCAGTTCATGACCACTATCTTTGACAACGGCTCACAGGTTTAGCCACCAATGACATTAGTGGCTATTAGAACCAGCTGCTCTAAGCGATAGTGACTAGGTTTTGACTCACCATTTCTTCAGTTATTAGCCTAGATTTCTGCTTTATTTTATTATCTTAGAGTAGATTTATCATTTTCAATGTATTTGTATAGTTCATTAGTATTTTCTTTCGTATCTTTGCTTATATTTGTGATTTTCATGATTTTATCATGCTTTCATATCATTTCATGCAATTTCTTGAAATAAACCCTCATCATGAGAGGTTTCATATGCTATTGACGTGTTTTGTGGTTGCTTTGTGCACAGGTGACATGATCTACAAAGGAAAAAACCACATCTAAGGATATTTCCTCCAAATAAGTGAGAAGGAGGCATCAATAAGCCCTCAATCAATTTATGTCAATATAGAAGGCCTATGAATTGCACCACCCCTATTTTAGGGTTTCATATATTTGTATTCATTGTATCAAAATTTGGTATCCCTAAGAGGGACATACATGTAATTGAATCTCATTATGAATTAATAAAAGGAGCCTTTACATTTTTCTTAATTCATTGTCATTGTATGTTTTCTTGTTTTATCTTTGATATTATGATGCAAATATAGTAGGTGCATGCATTCTAGCATCGTACAGATGGTGATCATGGTGGAAACACCTAAAATTTGCACTATTTTATGATTTTTTTGCATATTTTATTACATAGGTGCAGTCGCTCTGATCGATAGTGGCTAGCAAGGATTAGCCACTTTTGAAGACAACGGCCAGATTTAGAGCCACCCTAAGCGATAGCGACTAATAGAAAAACTTACAAACAATAGATAGCCAGATCATCAGCAGACTTGGATTTTAGGTTGGTTGAAATTCTCTGTATTTTTGCTTCTCTATCTGTGTTTTTATTTTTTGAAATGCAGTAGATGAATGTTAATTAGAGAACATAGAGAAATTTTAAAGCAAAATTTATAAGATCTCTTAGGTTTTCTACTAGCCATTTCTAGGAACAACGGTCTTTGATTGTAATCCACCCTAGTCTCTAGTAGTCTAGATTGTATGTTAGGGTTTGCATGCTTGAGGCCCAATTAGAGGCCATTTTTCATAATTAGTCTTGCATTCTCTGAATATCATCTAGCTTTTAGATGTGCATTCTTTGAAATGGAAACATTCTTTTTAAGCATATAGAAAAATCATTTGAGTGCTCTATGATGCATTTTGTTTTCATGCAAAATTAAAAATAACCACCACACACCACGTCACACTTAAACATTAGTGAGTTGGAATTCATACCCAACCACTAATAGAGACCAACGATGGTGGGCTTCATCTCCATCCATTGGCTCAAATCCTACGAACCCTATTTTTGGCCAAGACCGGCTCCAAGAACTAATGTAGCTTGGAAAATTTGCATGTACTTCTCTTCGGAGGGTATAACACTGACCAAGTGAGACTGGGTGAGGACTAGAAGGACCTGTGCTCCCTGATTGGGTATGGGCTTCATATCCATACTTTGGTGGGTTTACGTGATCGAAATTTCATTGTCGGTTGTCGAGCTACGAGCATACAGGTGAAAACCCTTTAACAAAATAATATCATCCAACAAAATAAAACATGTGACATGAGGTCTTTTTGAAAATCAACAAATCAAAAACACACTAAACAAGTTTTAGGACACACATCTAATCCTTAAAAGAGATAATCATATTGTCTACTTTGTGTGTTTCTTTATTGTTTGGGTAATCAACATAAGATCCTTGATTTGGGACCAAACCCTAATTTTTCAAAAAAATAAATGCTACTTTTTTATTCTGCATCCAATGAATCAAAAATCATGCAAATCGGAGCTATAACGAAAAAGTTATGTTGGTTTTATGATTACTCTATTTTTGAGTGATTTTTAAGCCAAAAATAGGGAAAAACTGCACTAAAATAGTCATAAAAAGCCCTAGACAACCCCAAAATTTGCCAAATTTGTTTTGTTGTCTTAGTTAGCCCCTTGTGCACCTCTCACATAAATTTTGAGTCCTAACTCTTTATTTCTCAAATTTTCCCAAAAATTCCTAAAATTGGTCATTTTCCCACGAGCCCCGGTTGGCCAAATATTCCAAAAATACAAATTTTGACCCAAAAATCACTTTTTTGAGTTATAGCTCATTGTGATCAGCTCGTCGCACTGATCATTTTGATATATAACACCCACAACTTTTTTTTGGAAGTCAAATTTTTTCTAAATGGTCGGGGGACCTCCCATGGTGAGCAAGACCTCCAATCTAGAGAGGGAATCAGGTTCCATAACCACTGAACATCTCCAAATCAGTCTAGAGGACATGGCCATCCCTGAATGGCATCCTAGGTTTTATCATAACATCAATACCATCCATAGGGGGTCAAACCTTCGAGATATCCCTATTAAGGAAGCACCCATAGGTCCTCTAGGAAACCTTCCTAATTGGAACACCTTGATAGAATTTTATATAAGGAACAATCCACCCACTGAGGGGCCTAGTAGGTCAATATCATAGGTTCACATCCCAGCTTGCTCTATACATCAATCAAAAAATGAACATGAGCATACACCATGGCCTAGCTTGGATGAGCAAACCACCCCATTTGATCGAGCAAGTCACCCCCTACTCCTCATAGAGAGCATTTTGCATATGCACGTTGTGCTTCTATGCAGTCTGAATATACAGAGCTTACATCTAAGCTTGAATATGCATCATTCCTCATAGATGAGGAAGAGGACCCAAGTCATCCTCCTACTCCTCGTGAAGAGTATGTGGGGCAACCACGTTGTGGCTCTACATCATCAAACTATACAAAGCCCATTCATAAATCAAAATATCAGGTCAATGCAACCTTTAAGGAGTATGGAAAACAAGTAATAGATCCTACTAGGGGGAAAAGACATGACAAACCCATTCGTATTTCCAATACGAGGGTACATAGCCCCCATACAATTGAACAATGGGATCATACACATCAGGCACTGAGGCCACAACTTAACCAACAACAATATATGGATCAACTCCAATTGGATCAACAACAATTAAATCAACAATGGGTGGACTCACAATGAGCACACCTACAAAGGTTGTATCAATGAAAGATGCAAGAACAACAAAAGATACAACAAGAGCAAGTGCAAAATGCATTACATAAAGTGGTGCTTACGCCTAGCACCCAAAGGATGCAACAATGCATAAGGCATCTAGTGCAATCTCAAAATATTTCCCCTCGACCATGCCAAAATCATGTTCAACATCAAAGGCCATTATCTGGTTATCATCAAGAACCTCATACTCCCCAATAGTACCAAGATCAATACGATGAGGAATCATATGAAGAGTCCCAATGGGAACATCAGGATCAAATAGATACCTACCTTGAATCTAGTTATGATGAGGTACCTAATGATTATACTTATCATCCACCTCAACATCAAAAGTGACCTCCTCTACCTAATCAAGGGTGACAAGAGGAAGATCATATCATTTTGTCAAGGCCATACAAAGTGCTAGCTGATCGAATAAATTCATTCAAAAAACAAGATCAAATTTTGGTTTATCAAAAACCTACACTAAAGTAGCTTAGCAATCAACCTTTGCATCCATCAGTGTCATCACCAACATACCCATCAAATTTCAATATGCCTAAACTTGAAAAGTTCAAATATGATGAAGATGCACAAGAGCACATGACAATCTTCATCAATATGTGCTTTCATTTTCAAGATAATGACCCCTTGATGTTGAGAATATTTCTTACAACATTAGTTGGGGATGCTTTGGAATGGTATAATCATCTACCACATCATAGCATAAACACCTTTGAGCAATTAGCTAAAGCTATTCCTGCAACGTTTTGCCTCTAGTGCTAAGAAAATGATAAACTTGATTGACTTGACTAGCCTTCGTCAACTTGATGATGAGCCAATCATAGAATATGGTAATAAGTGGAGGAAGGTGATGTTAAAATTACCTTTCACCCTACCCACAATAGAGCTCATCCAGATGTTTACAAGAAGTTATTCGAAATAAATCTCACTTCTCTTGCAATTACAATAGTATCAAACATTCGAGGAGGCTTTAGCACAAGCCAAGGTCATTGAGGACATCAAGATACAGGAGGGTGATATTCAACTCCACAAAAGGGAATGGCCAAACAAGAATATTAAAGGTGGCAACATGCAACAAAATGTGGCCCCAATCAATCAAGTTGTTTTGAGTATCCCCGAATCCTCAAACTAGGTCACACCACCTCTACTAGTGCAACATAATTACCAAGCTCAACCTCCTCTGGCCCAAAATCATATGCAACAGAATCAAGGACAAGGCCAACAACATCAGCCACAATGACAATATACTGATTTTCCAGAGATATTAGCATCGATCTTTAATCGATTATGTGAAGCACGAAAAATCAATCTTTCAGAGATCCATCCATTGAAACCTAATAAGCGTAGATCAAAGGTGCACAGGGAAAATCTATATTGTGTTTACCATCGACAAAGGGGTCATGACATCCAGACATGTTATCCCTTTAGAGATTTAGTACAAGATATGATCGAGAGGCAAGAACTTCAGATAGGAGTCTTCCATGACCCCTTGCCCACACATGAAGCAAACACAACACCTACCAATCAAGTTGAGTAACCTCACCTTCCCCAAGAGTTTGTGGGAATGATCAGTGTTGTAACAGAGAAACATGAATATCTAAATCGATCTACGCAACCTGTGGCTTCATCCAATGTTTCACCTTTGCTCATCTCATCTCATCGGGACATTGGCATTGCACAAAATTACACATCACAGTAGGGAGGATCAGTTTCTACTACTCCTCCTAGCCAAGCCAATCATAGCACATCAAACACAATGCACATTGGGGGTCTTCAAGGTGTCACACCTTCCCCATCATCCACATCATGATCAATGAAGCAAAGTGAGACTTCTAAAGGTATCACACCTTCCTCACTTTCATTGAGTGGCACACACACTAGGGGTACCTAAGGTAGCATACCTTCCCCTTAAAAACATAAAAACAAACAAAAATCATAAAATATCAAAATCCAAAAACAATTGAAAAATCAAAATTTCAAAAACAATTGAAAAATCAAAATTTCAAAAACAATTTAAAAATCAAAATCCAAAAATCAAAAAATCAAAATTTAAAAACAATTGAAAAATCAAAATCCTAAAATAATAAAAATCAAAATTTCAAAAACAATTGAAAAATCAAAATTTCAAAAATAATTTAAAACATCAAAAATACAAAAAAATTGCATTTTACATTTTGCATATGCATTCATTTAATTGCATTGCATTAGGTATTTTCATCCATTGCACTTGCATTAGGATAGGTTGTGTTTACAATCTTACAAATGACACCACGTTTGTATCTTAATCATGCATCTATTCATCATCATCATCCATCACCCTTGTGAGTAATTGTGTTTTTCAACACAACCCTCCCTATTGCTATAAGGAATATACTAGGGTTTTATGGTCATTCAACCATACCTAGTGATCTTCTCAGATTTTGTAGAAAGCTATCTTTGCTTTTGGAGATGAGGTCTAGTTTTGATAGCACCTAGCATATGTCAAAATCCCATCACTAATTAAAACATTAACAATCCTAGTCTAGACAAGGAAAGATGAACACTACAAAGTGGTCCTAGTCACCTTAAGTGAAAGGTTTTTACTTGCTCATCTTGTGATGTGCATGGTCTAGAGTGTTGATCATTGAAAAAAGGACAAGCTCCCCCTACCCAAAGAAATCCCTTGCTTTCATACAAAATAAGCAAAATTCCCAAATCAAAGCAAAATCCCTTGCTAAAAAAAATAAAAATGTAAAATAAATAGTGATTTTCATCACTAAGCATGAGCAAGTATCCCAATAAATGTGAAGAAAATAATGGGGTGAAGAGCTTGAATCCTTGGAATGTTCAGTACTCAAAGCCATTGAGTGATCCCAAATACAACAATGGGTTGAATGAATCCCGCCTGGCATTGGGGTAGTTCTAAGCAATTTACAAATGAGCTAGCTTTAGGTGGCCTGTATTACCTAGTAGTCTAGTCTAACTGCATCCAAACTTAGGATCATGATGAACATTTGGTGATCCTCATTACAACAATGGGCTGAATGAATCCCACCTAGAAATGAGGTAGTCTTATGTCTCATCTAATATATTCATTTGCACACATAGGGATAATGAATATCTTGGTCTTCATAACAAAATCTTTTATCTTTCATGAGTCTTGTATAGTCATTATACAACTTTTGATTAATCAACTAGGGTGTTTGAGTCTCATGGAAAACCTCAAAAATCCCTTATAGCAACAAATCATCTCATCTCACATATGGATGCTTAAATGATTAATTCTTATGATAAGAGTTACCATTTACATTCATGATTTTTATACATTATGTGGTGTCATCCATTAGTTTGTAAACACATTAGATTCATTCCTTATGTTTTAAGTGATTAAAGCATACATGTTCATTTGCATTAGCTCATTCCTCATGTAATTAATGCATCACATTACATACATCATCTATCATATCATAGCACATAGATTAAATGCATCAACAATTGAAACAAATTAAACATGCATTTAACACAAAGCATTGCATCCATATATGCATACATCACCATAGTGCATCTATACATCTAGATCATAGCATCTAACCATACATCTATCATCTAGCTAGTGCATGTCATCAGTACATTGCATACATATAGCATAATCACATCATCATTTAGGCATTGCATTCATCATTGCATCCATAACATAAAATCAAAGCAAAAACATTTGCAAGCATTAACTAGGGCATGATCCATTTCATACGTCCCCATAATCAACAATCAAACAATCAAGCAACATGGGGTAAATAAAGGTAGCACACCTTCCTAATCAATAGCATAATTCAATCCCATCATTAATCAATTTCTAGGTTTCCAAAAGGTTGTGCCCTTTGCCTCTCTATATTCAATCCCAAAAGGCTCCAAAGATGCCCTAATTTCTTTGATCAAGTCATAAATGCACATATTTTCTCACCATAAGGAGTTTCATAATGGACATTTAAGCCTATCTACCGATCCATAATCATCAAAAATTACAAAATTAACAAAAAAATCAAAATAACATCAAAATTTCAAATGCGCCTCGTATCTAGTTATTTACCCTATACACTTGGTGGTTGTAGTGACTTGCGCTCCATGCAATCTAGCAAGATGAGTAAATTACCATAAGGCCATTTGAAGTAAATTATTCATCATTGAATTGAAATATCTTCACTTCACTCCCGAAGAAGGCCATTGTGGTCGGACTACCCCATGGAAATAAGGTATTCATTTCCTTTCTATGACATTTTATTAGATCATCGAACATAGTGATTCAGCACAAGCTTAAATGGAATTGCTATCATCTTGATTCCCTAAGAAGGCCATTGTGGTCAGATTGCTCCATGGGATAGAGATGTACAATTACTATTAATAATTGAAATCACAATTGTAATAGGACTTGCCTTATAACAAATGCAATCATCTTGAATTATCCAAATTATTCATCTTGGTCAAGCGACTCATCGCTTTCATCACTTGTCCTTTCCTCATCGACTCATCGCTTGAGGGGGTAGTCATAATAACATAATTCATAATCAAAATCAATAATTAAATGCTTAATCATTGCTAAGTGTATTCATTCAAGAATCATTGCCGAAGACAATCATGCACCCTCCTTGCTTGGGGCAAATAAGCAAAATATCAAAAGCAAATTCAAGCAAACCAGTAAGCTTATCTCCTAATTGCCGCCAAGGCTAGGATTTGACTTAAGCTTATCTCCTAATTGTTTTCAAGGCTAGGATTAGACTTAAGCTTATCTCCTAATTGTCACCAAGGCTAGGATTAGACTTAAGCTTATCTCCTAATTGCCACCAAGGCTAGGATTTGACTTAAGCTTATCTCCTAATTGCCACCAAGGCTAGGATTTGACTTAAGCTTATCTCCTAATTTTTTCCAAGGCTAGGATTAGACTTAAGCTTATCTCCTAATTTCATCAAGGCTAGGATTAGACTTAAGCTTATCTCCTAATTGTTGCCAAGGCTAGGATTTGACTTAAGCTTATCTCCTAATTATCGCCAAGGCTAGGATTAGACTTAAGCTTATCTCCTAATTGCTACCAAGGCTAGGATTAGACTTAAGCTTATCTCCTAATTGCCACCAAGGCTAGGATTAGACTTAATCTTATCTCCTAATTGCCACCAAGGCTAGGATTAGACTTAAGCTTATCTCCTAATTACCGCCAAGGCTAGGATTTTGACTTAAGCTTACCAAAATCAAGTTCTTCAACTCATCGAAGGCAATGATTCAATGATGTATGCTCTTTCTATGATTGGGGCATCTAATGTTGACTAGATCAATGAACATCAATCAACCTATAATATGACATTAGGTTATCTATTTTTTCTCAGCATTGTGTTTTCCCACAATGCATCCCAAAAAGGGGTATCTGTAGACACCTAAAACATGTCATGTTTAGGAGACTACTCATATGGGCACCTTTGCAGACCATATGAATGATCTTGGACCTTTCCAAGACCTAGCAGTGGTTCTAACCACTCATTTTAGGTAGTCTAGTCCTAGGTAGGCTCAGCCATTGATGACCATAGCAGTTGTCAACCTAGCCACTAACGCTTAGAGTAGCTATGATCTAGCCACGCTTTCTGACATCGACTAGGAGCAAATTGCTCCTAGACACACTGAGTGAGAGCGACTAGCTCTAAAACTAACTTAGCACCACAAGCTGAGCCAAATAAGTGTGCCAATAATATTTCCAACTAATTTGGGTGGATAATGGTTATGAATCTTCTAGAAGGTTCCTCCAAACTACCACATGTTGACAATTATTGATCTTGGCTTCTCTAAGAAACCAAGATTGGGAATAAAGAAGACTATTTATAGGCCTTTCCATGAATGAATTAAGATCCCAAATTTCATGTAGCAAAGCTCTACCAGATTGGATAGCGACTTGATAGCCCTTGAGGAGAGTCGAAATGCTGCCCAATTGTGGAGTGACACACATGCAATCAACAATGGAGCTTCCAAAGGACTGAGAAGCATACCTTGCAATTCCACACCAATATGACATGAATTCTACTAATTTCAACCGTCTATCCATCTCTGGACATGCAGGCGACCCTTGACCATCAATTCAACTAACAAATTATGAGTCATAAACCTTGATTTAAGAGGTAAAGTACTCAATTCAAGGCCACTATCTTCGACAGTGGCTCGCAGGCTCGACCATCGATGACATCAGCGGTTAGCATAACCATCTACTCTAAGTGATAGTAGCTAGGGTTTGACTCACCATTTCTTCAGTTATTAGCCTAGATTTCTACTTATTCCTACTTTATTAGCTTAGCTTAGAGTAGATTTATCATTTTCAATGCATTTGTATGGTTCATTAGCATTTTATTTTGCATATTTTCTTATATTTGTGCTTTTCATACTTTTATCATTCTTTCATGTCATTTCATGCAATTTCTTGAAACAAAACCTCATCACGAGAGGTTGCATATGCTATTGACATGTTTTATGGTTACTTTATGCATAAGTGATAGGATCTACAAAGGTAAAAACTAAGGACCTTTCCTTCGAATAAGTGAAAAAGAGGTATCAATAAGCCCTCAATCAATTCATGTCGATATAGAAGGCCTACAAATTACACCATCCCTATTTTAGGGTTTCATATCTTTGTATTCATTGTATCAAAATTTGGTATCCCTAAGAGGGATGTACATGTAACTGATTTTCATGATGAATTAATAAAAGGAGCCTTTACATTTTTCTTAATTCATTGTCATTGTATATTTTCTTGTTTTATCTTTGATATTATGATTCAAATAGAGTAGGTGCATGCATTATACCATTGTACACCTCCTTCTATTGTATATTTGGAGAAGTCTATGTCTCTAAAGTGGTGTCCTCTTACTGTGGGAGGTAATCTTCAATCCTATGGTTCTGGTCAACTTCTTCTATATTCAAGTCTTCTTGTCAAAATCTGACTTCAAGCAAGATTTTCTTCTTAAGATTCTAAATGTCTTGAGGTCTTCATTGGATTATTATTCTGTTCAAATATGGAACTCCTTGCCAAATTCTCCTCCTCTTGGGCTTGTTTTTGGATGGTGATAATTGTCCCATTTTCTTTAGTATCAGAGGCTTCTCCTTGGTAGTGGACTTCTACAGTGAATTCTTATTTTTAGCAAGGCTCTCCTAGCCTTTTACTAGATGCTCATCGAGACCTTACCAAGGTATTTGATCTTAAAACTTCTTTTGGTCTTCCTTGAGACCTTATATTCAACCTTCTACTTTTGGAAGTGTTGGTGGTGAGATATTCTCCTAGATCTTTGATTCTACTACTTTTGAATTCAAGTAGGACTCTTCTAGTCCTTCTTATTCTTCCTTGTATGAAAGTTCTTAAATTATATCTCCTCATGATCTCTTTTGCTTTAGGTTTTGGATTGATTTTGAAGAGGTTGTTCTTCCTAACTTTCTTGTAGGAAGTTTTCTTGACTTATTGGATCTCCTTTACCTACAATAAAAATATTAGTACTAAAATCTACTTTTGAATTAAGTACTCTCTTTTGGAGTCTTCTTTAGGATAAAGGCATTTATGGCTTGTTTCAGTATCAAGGCTTCTATGGCCTTTTATTCAATATTAAGGCTTCTATGGCCTTTTCTAAGCTTTTGTGGATTTTTTTTTTATCAAGGCTTCTATGGCATTTTTTAGGCTTTTGTAGTCTTTTCTTCTACATCAAGGCTTCTATCCCCTTTTCTTCTGAATCAAGGCTTATATGGCCTTTTATTCTGATTCAAGGCTTCTATGGCCTTTTTATTTTTGTGAAGTTCTTCTGTATAGCAATGGAGATCTTCTGTCTCTTGACTTCAACATGATTCTTTTCTAGAAGTTTCTTCTAAAGTATTATTCTTTCTACAACAACTAATATCTACACTATGAAGGTACTCTAAAATTCGAGCAACGAAGTTGAGGTATCCTAGCTTTCTATTGTAGGAGGTGTCCCAATAATCTGAGAATTAATTCCCTACAATAAAATAACTTTTAGGTAAATATTTATAGATCTCTTAGATGATCTTCACTATTTGTTTCATTAAACTAGTGGATCAAATACTGAGTCTTTATCTTCATGAGTTTTTCTGTAACTCTATGGAAATAATCTAGCCATATGCAATTTTAGTATTTCTAAAATTTAGATTTCATTCAGTCCTCACTTGTGGCTCTCCCTAATTCTATCACCTAGAATTTTCTAAGAAATTTTGACAATGACTGGTCCAATGGCGCTTCAGGTTGACAAAAAACTTAAGGTCAATGATAATGGTGATTTTTCTACTGATCTACTGTAGCTCTGATACCACTGTTAGCTTTTGATACAACATGCAATGAGAGATAACATTCACAATATACAAAATAATAAGAAAGAAATTAAATCTACAAGATGACTAAAATATGTTATAAATAGAAATATAAAAAATAAGTACAATAGTAGCTATGGAGGAAATGAACACTCCATGATATAAGCTATTGCTTAATGAATGAGCTTTGAGCTTATAACTCACACACTCTACACTACTATCTATCCTACACTACTGTAATCCTAAACTATTGTGATATATCTTCTATATATATGGCCCTTTATATAGGAAGATAAGTTCCTTGGCCAACACTCTACCTAGTTGTACAAGTGCACACCTTGCACATTGACATTTTTGCATTTATTACATTTCATGAAGTAACTAGATAAATTCCCCCTAAATTAATCTAATGTCCTAAGTATGTACCAAGGAAGGTACATTTATATGACACAAATAATGTAATATAAGCTATTTCTAATAGGAAATGCATACTTCCCCCACTATAAGCCATTCAAGGTTCCTCAAAACATATAAAAGGATTAAGCGTACCTTTTCTTGGAAGGGTATGAAGAAGGAAATACACAATTTCATGGTAGAATTTGACACCTATCCATGGATGAAAGGTAAAATGACGCATTCTCCAGGAACTCTATAACCCTTGCCTATTCTCGAACTGGTCTGGATAGGTATTTTCATAGACTCTATTGAAGGGTTACCTAAGTCTAGAGGAAAATAATTTATTTTTATGGTAGTGGATCGTATTTTAAAGTATGATCATTTTTGTTCCCTCTCCCATCTTTACACAACCTCCACAATTACCTAATTTTTTCTTGATTCTATATTTCACCTTCATGGCATGCCTACCTCCATTGTGTCTAATCGTGACCCTATATTCACTAAGAATTTTTGGTAAGAATTATTTAAGTTACAGGGAACTTAGCTCAAAATAATTTTAACTTACTATACATAAATAGATTGCTAGACTAATATTGTAAACAAATGTTTGGAGATCTATATTTATTTCTTTACCTCTGATCATCCTAGACAATGGGTGAAGTGGATTCACTTGGTCGAGTGGTGGTATAATACTATTAGAAATAGACTATTACATCATTTGGATAATGTAAATATACCTTTCTTGGTACATACTTAGGACATTAGATTAATTTAGGGGGAAGTTATCTTGTTACTACATGCAATGTAATAAATGCACAAGTGTCAAAGTGTAAGTTGTACATGTGCAATCTATCCCTTGCACATCTAGGTAGAGTGTTGGCCAAGGAACTTATTTCCTATATAAAGAGCCATAGGTATAGAATAGATAGGTCATATGTCATAAGTCATAAGTCATATAGTCATATAGACTAGAGTGGCATTATGTAGCAGTGTGATGAAATGTTATGGGGTGTAATATGATCAATGCCCATTATTGAGTTGTAGCTATATTTATGGAGTGTTCATTTCCTCCATATCTACTTTTGTAAACATCTCCATAATTTCTATTTATAGTATATTTTTAGTCATCTCACATATTTACTTTATTTCATATTATTCTACATCTTGTGTTTGCTATCTCCCATTACATGCTGCATCAAAAGATAACAATGGTATCAGAGCCACAATATGTCAATAGGAAAACCACCATTATTATTGACTCTAAATTTTTGAGAACCTGATGCATCATTGGACCAGTCACTATCAAAAATACTCAGAAGAGTCTTGGTGGTAGAATTAAGGAGAGCCACAAGTAAGGACTGAATGAAATATTAGATTCTATAATACTAATATTGCATATGGCTAGTCTTTCCATAGAGTTTCAAGGGAAAACTTGTGAATACTAGGACTCAACACTTGATCCACTAGGTTGATGAATCAACTAGTGAAGCCCATATAAGAAATTTGGAGAAACTAACCTGAAGGTTCTTTTATTGTAGGGAATTAATACTCAGATGATTGGGACACCTCCTATAATAGAAATCTAGGAGATTTCAACTTCGTTGCTCGAAGGTCGGAGTGCCTTCATAGTGTAGATATTAGTTGTTGCAAGAGAAGATCACTATAAAAGATACTTTTATAGAATAATTTTAGTGAAGTTTGGAGATGGGATATCTCCATTGATATATCGGAAACTTCACAAGAAGGAAAGGCCACAGAACCCTTGATCAAGAAGAAAAGGCCATAGAAGCCTTGATCTAGAAGAAAATGCCATATAAGCCTTGATCCAGAGGGAAAGGCCACATAAGCCTTGAAGAGAAGGCCATAGAAGCCTTGAATAAAATGCCACAGAAGCCTTGGTACTAAATAGAAGGCCACATAATCCTTGATCCTAAATAAAAATCTAGAAGGAAGTATTTAGAAGTAAATTTTAGTACTAATAATTTATTGCAAGAATAGGTAGATTCGGTGAGTTGAGAAAGCTTCTTACAAAAATGTTAGGAAGAGTATCTTCTTTACAATCAATCTAGAACCTAAAGAAAAATATATTAGGAGAAGATCTCATTGGTGAAGAAGGACTAGGAGAGTCTTGATCGAATATAGAGGTAGTAGAATTAGAGATCGAGGAGAAGATCTCACCACCAATACTTCTAAGAATAGAAGGTTGAAGATAAGGTCTCAAAGAAGACCATAAGGAGCCGCAAGACCTTGGATAGCCTTACTAAAGAAATCATCAAAGGAGTTCCAAGGAGAACTCATTGGAGAAATTCACTATTAAAGATAGTAAAATATTTGGGACAATTATCACCATTTGACAAGAAGTCCAAGAAGAAGAATTTTGCAAGGAGTGCCAAATCTTAGAAGACCTCAAGACATTCATAATATTAAGAAGAATATCCTATTTGAATTCAAAATTTGAGAAGAAGCTTGAAGGAAGATTTATATAGAAGAAATCAGTCAAATCCAGGAGATTTAGGGATTGCCTCTCACAGTCAGAAGGCACAACTTCAGAATCAAATATCTATTCTAATATATAGCAAAAAGGAGGAGACTAAAAGAGGAGAATAAGCCACCAAAAACCTAATCTCATGAAAGATATTTGGAGACCATATTTTGATGAAGATGAAGCTATTCAAGGTATCCTACAGAGAGTTACTGGATCTTACTCAAGACAACAACTATTGGTGCAAAGACACCAAGATCTACATCCTCTATAGAAGTGGTGAAAATAGATTTTAGAAAAAAAGGTAAGCAACTATTGGTGAAAGTAAATTCATTAAGTGGATTAAGAATCCTAATTGGAGTAAATTTGCAAAAAGGAGAGTTGAATTAAGAGTCTTCAAATGTGCAAAAAAAATTATTCTTTAAGGTTCATTTGCACTTTAGGGGTTGATTATTTTAGAATCTTAAACTATCTATCAACTACCTATCATATACTTTGGAAAGAAAATGAAGAATAACTCCTATTACCTTTCTTATAAAGAAATTTTAGAATAATTCTTGAAGATTCATTTCAGATTATTCTTGATTAGTTGCAGTAAATTATTTAAGTCCATTACTTTTGAGATTTGATTGGAGTGATAAGGTAAAATTGTTAGTGCAGTATTATTAGATTCATTTTCCACTATTATATTGCTCTCAAATATTATTGTTCGTGTTTCATTAGAAGGACACAAAAATATAATTTGTCAAAGTGTCTATAGAAACTATTAATGCACTATGATCTGCAACTTTGAGGAGGCCTAAGGAAGAAACAAAACCATCTCAATCCTCCAAGCATTGGAGAAGAATGTAACCACAATAAGAGCATCAAAAGAAGCCTTATGATACTTGGTGAGTCTCAAGTTCAAAGCACAAGAAAAACATACAAAACAATAGCTTCTATCATATGGTTACAAGATTGTATTTGTTTATAAAATATCCAAGGTAACAGGGGAAGGTGTCTAATCCAGAGACAACCTCAAAAACCCTATATTGCACTCAATATTCTGCCTAAAAAAATAAAAATTTATAATCAACAAAGAGGAGTGTAAAATAAAGTTCAACAATGTCATCTTGTATTAAAACTATTGTACATGATAGTGCACTATTTATAATTTGGTTATATAGGGAAAGAAGGTAGATTCAAAGGTGCCTAAAAGGCACTACTCTTGCTGGAAAAATTAGCTAGAAGTAGTCGTACTTAAGAATCCATCCAATCCTAGCTCAAGATTCATATGAAGGGCTCATATGCCTCACATTCAAGAGCATCGAACCTGCAAGATACACGTACAAAAGCATGGAAGCACAATATTATTAAAGAGAAATAAATTCCACATAAGGAGGGTGGAAATAAAGTACAAAGAAAATGAAATTTGAAGCACCACTTGGAGTACAACTTACGCCATATACATTAATTGAAAGTGGTGCTCAAGGCCTCCATACTCCCGCTCTGTATCCCTAAAAAATATTGTGCACATGAACAAAGGCAAAGGAGGAGGATTGCAAGGCTAAAAAGGTCTCAAAGGACCTGTTCAAACTAACAATAGGGTTTATGTCCATGTAAAGAAGAAAGTGACACTTGTCACTCAAGGGAAACCCTAACACTTGATTCAAGAGAGTTCTCATATTCAAGGAGGAGTTACATGAATAGCCTGGTGCATTTGGTGCATTGAGTACACTTATCAAGAAGGAAGACCGAGTTTTTCACTAAATAACATAATGTTATTATTTTACAAGAAGGTATACAAAGTATTCATTGGCACAAAACTCTCCTCAAGCACTCAAATATAATGGTCATGCCACTTGGTGCATAAGAGATGGATCATACCCATTTAAGGATGTCAACAACCAAAGTCAAGCAACATTATTCGACATCAAAATTACTCTCACATCATACAAGCGAAAAAGGGCTGAGTTACAACAATAAAGAAGGTATTTGAGCCTTTAATTATAAGGCAACCAAAGTCAAGGGAAGAGACTAGAAGATGCTATATTTGGAATGCATTAAATATAAAGCACTTCCATTGGAGGATACATCCAAAGCATCCATGACGTCTACGTAGAACAGTAGTCCAAACTTCTCAAAAATTAGTGTCGAATAGTGCTTTAAGAAAGGTAAAATCATTTCCATTAATATGTGCTTTATTTACTTGGAGTTATAAGGGTTAAATCAAATTAATTTATTTACATTGGAAGCCATATATCAAGCAAAATATTTTATCAAATCAAATAAAATATTTGCAATATAAAACCTAGGAGTAATAAGGTTTTCTACTTGGATAAATATTGAATATTTGCAAATATTAATTATGATCTAATTTGTCCAAATATTAGGGAGTCATAAGGGCTACTACATCAAATTAATTAACTAGAAAATTAGATACACATAACCTAATTTCAAAAGGGTTATTCATAAAGAGATTTTTCTCATAGGTTGGATATTCATAATATTATTGTCTCATTCTTTTCAAAAGGAGACAAAAGATCCAACATCATAATCTCTTTAAAATTTGGGAACAATGCTTAGTTCAATAGGAGTAATAAGGGATAATAGGAATTGATTTTGGTATTCTACAAAACCTTACAAAATCAATAAATATTGAACTTTAATTCTACAAAAGCACTATATCTTATCCATAGCATACTAGGGAGTCATAAGGCATTCTACAAAACTTGGTAATATCAAGCATGCATCATAGATTATCAAGTTACAAAATATAAGCTTTCCTCATAACCTAAAAATCCTTAGGAGTATACACTCACTTTATTTGGGAGACATAAGGTAGTCTACAACATTTCATAACCTATTAGTTTTGTCCATCATTTCATTTGCTATCAACCAAGTCCACCTTTGACATCAATGACAACTTCACTTCAATAATTCTAATAGGTTCCTAACACACATCAATTCATATAATTCACATACACAATACATATCATAAATAAAAGTCATAATGTATATATATCCTCAAAAATAATAGTACATTATCTTATCATTTCCCATAGGCTACGTATAACTAAGCTCTTAGGCTCATCATCATTATCACACAATTACAAAAATGGTGCAATTCATGTAGCCCTCTGCCACCATCTCATGCATGTCACCCACTACTAATCTCTCCACTCCACTATATCCCACCTTATTGTTACTACTCAATTGTGCTCCTATGCTTCCTTGATCTTCCATGAGATAGCCCTACACTTGATGCCAATGAGACTATGGAATCTCTAAATTATGGCACAAGTTGTACTGAGATCACCCTTGAATCTTTGCCCCTTTGAATGGACTTTGCTATGAAGAGTATGGTCACATCGATATCGCTATACCTATCTCCATAAATTGTTCCTCTAGGATCCTTACACTATATCCTATTGAAATCATCGCTCAATCATAGCCACCTACTCTCGTATGACCCCCACATTTACTTGTAAGATCATGATTGTGGCCCCATATTCACTCCCTACCTACTGCTTTAATGCTCCACTAGTTGCTCTTATAGCCCATTAGTATCCAATAGTAGCTCATCTCTCTCCATGACAACCATAACTCACTTCCACCATAGGTGATCCTTCTTTGCTATTATTCATGCTCGTTCCTCCTCCTATCCTCCAATTGGTCCCTCACCTCCTATGGGTTGTCTCACTCTACCTGGAGCATCACCTACTCCTCACCTTGGTTGTACCCTATCTTGGGCCCCTCTTCATTACCTTGTCCTCCATATTCATTGTATCCTCTACCACCTCCATAAAATTGGCCCCATCAATACCAATCTCACCATCCATAGGCCTAGGATCCTCCTTGGCCTACCTCAAGATACCTGCCTCATTGTCTGTCCTACAATGCATCTATCATCATATTGGCTCCTTAGACTCCTTAGGGTTTACCTCTCCCTCATCCCTCCTATTTTATCCTCCACCACCCTATAGGTCTCCTACTACTAAGTCATCCACCAAGCATCATACTATATAGTCACCCTTGTTGTAGGCCCAAAATGGCCACATCCTTAGAAAAATTTTGAAAATATTTTCTAAGGCATAAAGATGTTCCTAATTGAGTGTATTTTGCAATGGTATAATAGAGTATGTTCCATACCACTAGTAGAACAACCAAACTTGCATTACAATTACTTTGATATAGTGGAATATGACATATTTGCTAAGACAATAAGACATGTTCTCAGCTGCTCAACACTTAGTATATTTTGTAGTGGTACAACACAACATATTACACATCGCTGTCAACTTGGATCAAAGTTGATGTCATCATTCTCTGATCAACGATTGAGTGCACATTGCCCTAGCCTATGCAATAAAATGCCTAACTATTTGATGTGTTCCATACCATTGATCAAAAAGGTCAATATGTTCAAAATGAAGCACAAGGTAGCGATGCAGTGTAAAATCTAATGAAATATTATAAAACACTATTTCCTGAGCAGCGTAGAACAAGGCTCTATTCCATGGTCAACTTTGGTCAAAAATTCAAGGAGTGATCTATGAACAAAGTGTTCTACACCATGGATGTGAAAGCAAATTAAACAATTTTAAGAATAAAAGGGAGCGGCCTGGTGATATGCTTTATTCCATCATATTGTAGTGTTTTTTTATATGCTCCATGCTGCTAGTCAAAATGATCATTTCAAGCAACAATTTTTTTTTAAGAGTAGCCTAGCAACATATTCTATGCCACTCATCTCCAAGAATTGCTGAGGTTTAATCGTAGTCATTCATGATTGAATCAATGGTCAAGCTTATGCTGACACTTTCTCAGGCATACAAAAGCAAAGTCTTTGCAAATGAGAAGTAGTCGATTTGAGCAGGCAGGTGAAGCCTCCATGGATATAAGAACCAAGAACTTAGATATATACATATTTACAACTAGATGAAGTCCCCAAGAAAGATAGACGACTTAGATCTGGAATATAATAGCTTGGAGCCTAACTGCCATTACAAAGTGAGCAAGTTATAGAGCTAAGCTACTACGGTCTGTGAAATCACATGGATTTTTTAGGCTTCAAAGGTGAATGAAATGATGCCACCTTAGCTTTCTACTGATCTAGCATGGTTTTCTCCTTGTAATATATCATCTCCTTATTTTATTTTAAAACTATTAATAGAGGTCAAACCCTCAATTTTAGGGTCAGCTCTAGAGTGTTTGCTTGACCTACTGTGTAACATATTTTTACAAATCAATACGAGCATTACTTGGATTTTTAACTCAAAAATTGATGTCTTCAATATTTCTTTTAAGAGATTCAAGCTATGAATTGCTTTTTTGCTAATGCTACTATGGTTAGTTTACTCTACTAATATTGAATTACTAGTTTTAGAGCAATGAAACCTTTTCATAATTGAATCTATGCTCACAAGAAATCTAGATACTGATCTTACTCTGCTAAATTGGATTATTAGTATTGTGGATGTTGAAATAGCTTCTTGGAGTATGTCTTTATTTTGTATTTCTTGATGAAGATTATTCTTTTTTTTGGGTGCTATTAATCTTGAGTGTGGGACACTAGAAATTATTTGTTGAAAGGTTTTCCCTATGGATGCTTATGTTGTTAGCTCTATTCGGCCACTATTTCAAGTATAATTCCTTAACCCTAAATCCTTTTCTATCCCTATATCTTAAAAAATCACTGAGCTTAATTGATTCAACACCCTGTCAGTTGATAAAGAACCAACCTACTATGGAATTTGGATTAGAGTAATATTTAGTCCATCCAATGTTGAGTTCTAAGTTGTGACTAGTGGGTGTAAGCCTAATCAGAAAGCTGGAAGATAGATAGTCATAGTATCAAATTTTTCTTGATATAAATTTGAATCCCAATAGTTTTGGCACGCCTTATGGGAACTGTTTACTAGAAACCATAATTAACCCACCATTGCTTTATTTTGTATCTTTTTATTTAAGGAATCAATATTTGGTGAATTGTCTTAACCTTATTAAGCGATGAGTAGTAAAACAACCTGGTGACTCCCTGGATGCAGAAACTAGAAATCCATCCCTATAGCTTATAGTTTTTCATGAATACTAGGTCATCTTCAAAGAATAACCAAGGTTCTTTCATCTACTATGAGCTCCATTTTAGAGGATCTACCGTTATAAGAGATTTGAACCAATATTTTTATTCAAATGAAACTTCTCATAAGCTACCTCTTGTAGGACCCCCAAGGTCACCTCCGATAAGAACTACACCAATAAATATAGCTTAAAATGTGCCCCCTAATCAACCCCTATAGAAGTATCCCAACTAAAATACAGTTAGTCCCCTAAGACTAGCCCATATGCATGATATCCCTTAGGCTATAACTAAAGCCATTCCTACATATGATGGATCATGAAATACTGCATATGAACATTGCCAAGATATTTTGAATTTAGCAACCATCCATAACATAAAGAATGAAGATGTTATCATTAGAATCCTAGCCCTATCCTTCAGAGGAAAAATCCTGCACTGGTTTAGGACTTTAGAGGATAACATTGTTACATCATGGCCAATATTAGCAAAACCCTTTGTAGAAGAGTTCAATAAGTGTGATGATCCATTCTCCCTCCTCAATAAATTGATGTCCATGCAAAAGCATCAGTAGGATTTCATTTTGGACTTCAACCTGAGATTTAGTAGGTCCTGGAAAATAATTCCACCTGAAGCTAGGCTAGTTTCAAACCTTGCTTTAATGTACTACAAAGTCCTTGGATTTTAATTGGGTTTGCAAAATCAATAGTCAAGAATATGTACTTTCCCCCAAGTCTATAATGTAGTTTTTCAAGCTAAAAATACTCTTATTAATGTGGGAAGGTTACCCCTTAAAGCTGTCATACCCTATTGTTTAGAAATTCCCAATGTTCAAAACTATGTAGTTGCCTCTTCTTATATGGATCCTCCTATACCATCCTCACTTCCTCATATGACCCCCATTCCTCACCTCAAAGTATCCTCTGATCTAGTCCCTTTCCCACCACTTATTTCTCAAACATCCCATGAATCCACCATGCTTCTTGACATACATAATACCATTAAAATGCTCAATAACAAGATGACCTCAATGTAGAAAATAGAGATAGAGAATTCTCAACAAAGAAGATTTTCTTATGTCAATAGGGACCAAAAACTTGGTACCAACAATAGCATAGAAATCATATTAAATACAATGCAAGAAGATCCAGGATGCTCCTTTGAAATAATCTTGTTAAATGGGTGGTGCCTAGTCTGTAACGATCTCCATGATTTAGTATCATGTGTTATGTACCAACACCATGTGCAATAGGCTATGGAAAAGGTATAAAGGAATCAGAATAGTAGGATCAATATGCCATGGAAACCATACCAGATCATGGTTGGATAGTACCTATACAAAGAAGAGCTGAATTCAGTTATGACAAGATCAAGAAAGAATATCTTACAGGCTGATCCATAAAAAATGAGTCAGTTTCAAGTTCCTTCCCAAAAGAAGAAATATGCTCTCCTTCAAGGTAATGATATTTTCCCTGTTCCTCAACCAAAAAAAAAGAGGGATATGGTCCCAAAGGGCCAAGAAAATAAGGTAAGATTTCTTATAAGATATGATAAATAAAATGACAAAGAAGGGATAAGTTCCAAGAGTGAAGCTCAAGAAATCTTAGATTCTCCTCCATAACCAAGAGGTAAAGGATTGAGGCAACACAACAATACAAAAGAAAGTATGGTGAGCCAGAGAGAAGTTTTGAGAATTCCTCTTCATTGAAATCATAATATAAAATTGTAGAGGAGATGAAAAGAATATCCTCAAAGGCTAGAATTTATGATACTCTCTTTATTCTTGGTCAAATAGACCTGTTGAAGGCCTCTTTAAGCAAATATCTATAGTAAAAGAAGGCTACTATAATCCTCAGCATGCCCTCTAGAAAATACAAGATGTCCCCTACTGACCTAAAGAAAAAACCCCCTCCCTTTTATATTTCTTTGAGGATGGAGGGGTGGATCATCCACAACTACATGATTGACTCAGGGGCTTCCACTATAGTTATGCCCAAGGCAGTCTACGAGGAGATGGGAATGGAGTATACCAAGTCCTATCCTAGAGTTTTACAGTTGGATGGAAATATAGTAAATATAGTAGGGGTGATAAAGGATGTTCTAATGAGGTTGCATAGAGCTCCAAAAGTAACCATTATGCAAGAAATAGTGGTGGTAGACCTAGAACCTTATTTCAGCATGTCTTTCAAGGGAATTCACTACCAAATTGGGAGGATGCATGTACATGGATTACTCTAGTATGGTGATTCCCTTTAAGGGAAATATAATAAGGATTACTCTCAAGAAGCATGTGTCTTATCATATTGAAAATATAAAATAAGACATGTGTAACCTCACTCCTCTAGATGAGTTCCAACTGGTGGAAAGTTTTGAGGAACTAGAGGTTGAAGATGAATTATCATTCAAATAAGATTACTGTCATTTTGGAACATGCATAGGTACATATAGCATTTTCTTAGAAATATATAAAAAATTCCCTACCATATCCAATAATTCATTAAGGGAAATAGAGACTTAAACCATACACTTTGATGATGCAAGATGTAGAAATGGGTTTGGTGCTAGTATATTGTTCCAGTCTCAATCAAAAGGTGCAAAGAGTTTCACATATAGACTGAATTGATCTTGTACCAATAATGCTGCAGAGTATGAGACTTTATGCCTAGGACTAATACAGGCTAAGAGTATGGGCATCAAGATGCTGAAAATATATGGAAATTCTAAACTAATTTTTAAACAAGTAAGATAGAGGTGCAATAGAAAACACCATTACCTGAAGGTATACAAAAATAGGATATGGGATTTGATGGAATACTTTGATGCCCTAAATATTAATTTTTTTCCTAGAAGATAGAACACCTTGGATTATTCCTTGGTAGTGAGGGGAGCTAATTTTAACCCTTTGTAGATATAGGAGTCACAAAATATAAAGGGATCAAAAATATTTTTAGACCTACAGTACCATACAAGCAAATATTTTGGTAGGTTTTTGAAAGTAATGAATATAAAATTGATTTCCTAGTAATGGAATCCTATCTATCAACCATTCAAGAGGAAATTCTAGATGATATGGACCAACAATATGTCATCCAATTAAAAAAAAATCATATCCCTAGGGGCTTGGTCACTTTGAAGATCCTATTTGACAACAAAGATAGGAATAAGATCAAATATATGGATATCAATGAAAATATCTACAAGGAAATTGAGATCAAAAAAGAAAAGAAGCTCAAAGTTAGAGTATGATTTTCTCTAGAAGAAGAGGAGGATATCAAATTCCTATGTTTGAAATACCAAGATATCATGGTTTGGTCATATGAAGATCTTAAAGTATATGATATGAAGATAATCCAACATACAAATGAGCTAGAACCAAACACAAAACCCTTCAAGTAGAAACAGAGGCATTTGAATCATAGAATTGAAGCCATAATGAGGGAAGAACTATTAAAGTTGCTAGAGGATAAAATCATATATCCAATTAAACATTCAACTTGGGTAGCTAACTTGGTCCTAGAAAAAATAATGGTGACATTCACTTGTGTATGGATTTTAGGAATCTCAATCAAGCATCATTAAAAGACCACTATCCACTCCCTTAGATTGATCAAAAATTACAAATTATTGCTAGGTGGAGAGGTTATCACTATTATATGGCTTCTTTGGTTATAACCATATTTGGATGAAAGATGAGGATCAGTTCAAAACAACATTCACTACCAAACGAGGTACTTTTACCTATCATAGAATGTCTTTCGGTCTATCCAATGCAGGAGCTACATTCCAAAGAGCAATAGATTATGATTTTGGAGAACTTATCAACAAAGTCATTCTAATATGCTTGGATGACATGATTGTATTATTGCATAAGAAGCAACATTACCTGACACATTTAGAACAAGTATTTAAAAAGTGCAAGGAATTTGGCATCTCTCTTAATTTGAAGAAGTCATTTTTTGCAGTCCATGAGGGAAAGTTGTTAGGCCATGTGGTCTCTAAATAAGGGATGGCTATTGATACAAATATATTCAAATCGATTCTTGCTCTTCCATTGCCTATGAACAAGAAAGCTTTGTAGTATTTCTTTAGCCAGATCAATTTTGTCAAAAAATTCATCTCTGATTTTGCTCAAAAGGTGAAACCTATCTCAGAATTTTTTAAGAAAATATGGATTAAAATAGATGAAAGTGAACACAAAAATTTTGGCCCTAAAAAAAAAAAAAAAAAAATGGCAGATTTTGGAGGCAACAAGTTGTGACGGATGGAGCAGCAAGGAGGAGGAGCGAGAGGTCTAGGGGCATCAAACCCTAGGTGTGGGACTTCAGAGGGCGGATCGGCGAGACGCGGCGGTGGGGGCTCCGGCGAGATAGCGAGCCCCCAGGCGGAGGATGTGGACAAGGAAGTTCTATTGGAACCGGTCCAAGGGCGTTGGGCGGATGCGGTTGAAGATTTCTCTGAGGGGGACCAGGACTCTATGCGTCAGGATCAAAGGAAGACCCAAGAAGGAGACAAAGAGAAACACAGCAGCTGGAGACCTTCATATCTTAATGCTCTTCACGGTAAGCAAAAATTATCCGACTCTTGTTTTAATCTAAAATCTGTCAATGGTAGGTTGCACATCCCGGATTCCTTAGCTCGGCATGTGGCTATGGAGGGCAGAACATCTTTGGTGGCTAAATTTATGGGGGTGAGGCCGGACATGGAAGTCATAAGGAGATGGGCCATCCAAAAATGGCAGCCAAGGGCCGGTATGATGATTAAGGCTTTACCCAAGAGTTTTCTTTTGGTGACATTTCAATGTGAACAGGACATGGAAAGGACTCTCCAAGGAGGTCCTTGGTTTTTTGGGAAAAGGGGCTTGTATCCGAAGCGTTGGTCCCCCGATTTCCAACCCCTGGACTCGGGTCTCTGGATTTGGCTCCTATTTGGGTTAAGATGCCAGGATTACCTCTGCTTTTCTGGAATGAACAAATATTGGCTGGGATAGCTACAGAGATTGGAGAACTAATAGCTATTGATCCTGCAACCTTGAGCAAAACAAGACTCCTGTCTGCTCGCATGTGTGTGTTGGCGGACCTGAGTAAAGAGCTCCCTAAATCCATTATTTTGTCGTCTATGTTTGGCCTTCATACTCAGGTATTTGAATATGAAAATATGTCTTTTAAGTGTAGTGTTTGTGGGAAGGTAGGGCACCAGGGTATCCACTGCATTTCCAAGAACCAGCCCCCACTCCAAAATACTGATCCTCAAACCCAGAATAATATCCCTCCCCCAGAGATCTCCATTCCTACCCAACCTGGGCCTCAAGGACGTGGAGCTCGAAATCCGAATATCAGAGACCCTGTTCGCCCTATTGTAAGCAAGAGGCAACGTTTTAACCCTCCTCCCAAAAATTCCTATGCCCCAAAACCCTCTCACCGGGGAGCTGGTCCCTTTGATGGGAACCCTCAAGCTCAACCTTGCTCCTAAGATGATACTGACAAGCCTCGGAGCCAAATCACAAAGGAAAGAACCCCATAGATCAACGCCACAGGGCAAGTAAGTTTGATTGGGTGATACGGGAGGCCTATGGAGGCTCGGTGGAAGTGGTCCCATGTTCTGCAGAGGAATTTATGGGAAGAAATTCCAAGGAGATCAACATCCGAGTGGAGAACAGTTTTGATGCATTAAATCATTTGAAGGGAGATCGGATGGACAGCCAAGAAGTGGAATTCGAGGTAGAGGAGACTCAAGAGAAGGATTTAGAGGAGAAAAATCGGAGGAAGGAGCAGGAAACTAATAATACGAGCAAGGATACTCGGGAGGAAGAGGTGAACCACCAAGATCGGTGTAACCCCAAAGCGGGGAAAAAAGAATCTACTAATCAAGAAGCTAAGAGCACGGAATCATCTCCACTTGTCAAAAAGACCAGTTAACTTGGAAAGCCAGATTGTTACCCCAAATACCAAGACTGACCTACCCAAGATGGTTACTAGAAGCCAAGTGAATCCCAAGGAACTTCAACCTAGAGCGGATGTATGGGGATATGGTTCGGTAGGAAGAGGGAAACCTAGCAATGCTGCCTTAAGGCGAGAAAGAAGCGAGCGAGGAGTGGATGATGGCACTCAAGCAATATTGCTCTTTGGGGCGAAGGCTCGAGGATCCAAAGCCCATAAATGAAGATTCTTTCATGGAATATTCGTGGGAGTAATCCTGCAAAAATAAGAGCTTTGTATGCTCTTAGACAAGAACACAAACCGGATATGATTTTACTGCAAGAAACTAAAATGGAGGAGAGTAGAGTTATTCCTTTTAAGAATAGGACTTGGCGAGAAGCTGAAGTAGTAGGCCAAGAGGCCACTGGAACAGCAGGAGGGTTACTGGTTATGTGGAACAAAAATGTGATTGATAGTAGAGTGATTCTGATGTCTAGTTGGTTTATTTGTCTCTTATGTGTGGATAAAACCACACAGGAAGAGTGGATCTTAACGAATGTATATGCTCCGATTAGACAAGGAGTGAGAAGGGTTCTTTGGAGTCAGCTAGCTGAATTGAGGGAGACGGTCCCCAACTACCCTTGGATTGTGGCGGGGGATTTCAATTGCTACCTTAATCCTGTAGATAAATTGGGGGGCTCTCAAAGAATAACTGCTGATATCTATGAGTTTAGAGATTTTGTTGAGCAACATGAGCTGATGGATGTGGACCTGCGTAGATTCTCCTATACATGGTCTAACAAAAGATTGAAGGAAAACCAAATTCGAGATAAGATTAGATAGGTTTCTTCTTTCTCAAGAATTGCTGGAGAGGTTTGGGGACTCTTCATTAACGGCACTCCCAAGAATCGGGTCCGATCACAACCCAATTCTGTGGGAAGCAGGGGAGGACTCTAAGAAAAGATACATCGGACCCTTTCGATTCGAACTTATGTGGTTCCAACATTGGGATCTCAAGGATCTGGTTGCCCAATGGTGGGACAAAAAGTATAATGGTTCGAAACCGGCCCAAGTGGCATGTAAACTAAGGAATGTGAAGGCTAACATTAGAGAGTGGAACAAAACTTCCTTTGGCAATATTTTTGTTAAAAAGGCAGAACTAAAAGACAAGATCAATGAACTACGGGAGAAGTTGAAGTCGGAGCGACTTACGAGAGGATCGAGAAACCGGAGAGAGGGAGCTGTTAGCCGAATACCACACGATGCTAGGATTTGAAGAAACCTTTTGGAGGCAGAAATCCAGATTGCGTTGGTTAAAGGAGGGTGACAGAAATACAAAGTTCTTCCATGTCTCTACTCTTCGCCACAGGAGTACTAACAAAATTAAGGAGATCAAGATGGCCGATGGGTCTAACACCAAAGATATGGAAGACATAAGGAGGGAAGCGGTTGAGTACTTTAAATCGTTGCTAGAAGATGTAAATCCGACTATTGAAGAAGAGGACTCTCTGTTGGCAGCCATTCCACCCCTCGTAACTGATAATCTTAATGGATTCTTACTTAGTCCTTTCACAAAGGAGGAAATCAAGAAGGTCATTTTTGACATGGATGGTAAACTCCCCAGGACCGGATGGCTTCCCTGCAGCTTTCTTCCGAAGTTTTGGGATATCCTAGGCAATGATGTAGTGGAAGCTATAATTGAGGCTCAAAAGGACATGGAAATCCCAGAAGGAGTTAATGCTACTTTTTTAGTCCTCATCCCTAAACTAGTGGGAGCAATGGAATTTTCCAGTTTTCGCCCTATCAGTTTATGTAACACTCTGATGAAGATTCTCACAAAAACAATCGCCAATAGGCTGAAGGTTATCCTTCCTTTCATCATTGATATGAACCAAGGTGGCTTTGTGAAAGGGCGACAAATATTGGATGGTATCATCACAATTCATGAGGTTATTCATTCAATGGTGACTAGTAAGGAAGCAGGTATGTTACTAAAGCTTGATATGAATAAAGCCTACGACCGGGTCTCATGGCGGTTCCTCACCAAGATTTTGGGTAAGTTTGGTTTCTGTCCCGAGTGGATTAAGTTGATTTTTAGTTGTATCTCTACTACAAGATTTTCTGTCATGGTGAATGGGTCACCCTCCGGTTACTTTAAGAGTGAAAGGGGGTTGCGACAAGGAGATCCTTTGTCTCCATACTTGTTTATTATTTTAGCGGAAGCATTGGGTAGGAACATTTCAGCAGCGGTGGCAGATGGTCAATTGGAAGGTTTTAAACCAGCCTCAACAGCAGGGCCAGTGTCTCACCAACAGTTTGTGGATGATACAATCATTGTGTCCAAAGCCTCGGTGCCTCAAGCTAGGAAGTTGAAGAGAATTCTAACCAAGTATGAGACAGAAGCAGGACAGTACATAAACTATAAGAAGAGTAGCATCTATTTCTTTAACATGCCTTGGTGGGAGGGAGGAAAGAATAGCTAACCTCTTCGGTTGTGGAAAGGAGCTTCTACCGACAACTTATCTAGGCATGCCTATGTTCGAAGGAAGAATGAAGGCTACTTTGTGGAACTCAGTCATTGACAGGATCTCCAAAAAGTTAGCAGGGTGGAAGGGCAGCCTTCTCAGCTCCGCAAGAAAAGCCTTATTAGTTCAAACTACTTTACAGAGCATTCCAATTTACTGCATGTCTCTATTTAGAATGCCTGCAAAGGTCCGAGCTACATTGGAGCTAATTCAACGCAACTTCTTGTGGTCAGGTTCAGAGGAGAGAAAGAGAATTTCGTTGGTAGCATGGAATCAGGTGTGTGCAAGCAAGGATCAGGGGGGACTGGGGTTAAAGAGAATGAAAGAATTGAATCAAGCTCTGATTGGAAAACAGGTATGGAGATTTATCAATAATGATCAATTGGGATGGGTAAAACTTCTTAAGGCAAAATATATCAGAAATAATCGGGACTTCTGAAAGTCGATAATCTTCCTAGAGGATCCTATTTTTGGAATTGTTTGCTCGAATGTCGGGAGGTAGTCGGGAAAGGCATCAGATGGAGAATTGGTAATGGAAGACAAGTGGACTTTTGGAAAGACCCGTGGTTGGAAGAGGCCCCTCTGAAAGATAACTTAGACCTTCAGGTCCTCCAACATAAACTTTCGAAGGAAATGGGAGGAAAAGTAGGGGATTTTATTGCTGTAGCACCGGAAACTTCTTCTTGGAAGAAAATCACAGTTCATAATCTGTCAGAGCAAGAGAAGGTGGCCCTAACCAAACTCAATGATGCTTTAAGGGTGTTCCCGATCATTCCTTGGGGAGGAAGAGACAAGGCGATTTGGGGCAAAACTACAAGTGGGATCTATTCAGTAAAAACTGCCTATAAGTTAATCCACTCAGGATTCAATGGCTGGACTCCGACTTCTGTTATTTGGTTAAATAATTTAACCCCAAAAATAGCTTTCTTCTTTTGGTTGGCAGTTCAAAATAAGATCCTGACAACAGATAATCTGCAAAGGAGAGGTTTCCAATTCATCAATCGATGTATCTTGTGTGAGAAAGCAATAGAATCTGTAAGTCATATATTTCTAACTTGTGATTTTTCTTGTAGAGTCTTCCAAATGATCCTGTCCAAATTTCATATAGATTGGGTCTGTCCAAATAGCATGTCTGACTTATGCATACGGTGGGCTTCCCCTTTCGGGCAAAGCTTTTGACTTGGCTCTGGAAGCTCAGCTTACCCCATTTTTTATGGGGGATATGGAATGAGAGAAATAAGAGAGTATTTAAAGGACGTAAGAAAGATCCCAGGTTATGTGGTAATAAAATAATCAGAGCTTTGAAAGAAAGCTGGAAAACTTTCTTCTTCAAAAATGAGACCATGTCTCTAAGGGAAAGGAGGATTTTACGGAGCCGGGGAGAGGAACTTCCGGACCTAGACATTACAACCAACCCACGGGATGGTGTCAAGTGGATACCCCCACACAAAAGTGGGTTAAGTTTAATTTTGACTGAGGCAGCTAAAGGAAATCCGGGGCTGCGGGAGCGGGAGGAGTTTTGAGAAATGAGGAAGGAAAAGTGGTCCTTGCCTTTGCAGAGCCTTTGGGAACTCAAACAAATCATTTTGCGAAGCCCGAGCACTGCATGCGAGCAATGAGAATTGCCGGACTTGAGGGTTATAAGGAAGTTATCTTTGAAGGGGATTCGCTTAATATAATCAAGGCAATTAAGGAGGATAAAGACCCCAGTTTGGACCATATTGGAGCTTATCCTAGAAGCAAAGATTCATAAATCTCATTTGGTTAATGCCCGAATCCAACACACCTTCAGAGAAGGGAACCAGGCGGCGGATCTAATGGCAAATATTGCAGTTTCTGTTGGGGAGATGCAAATTTGGAAGGATAACTTCCCTCAAGAACTATTGGTGTTGGCTGCTAGAGAAGAGCTAAGATCAAACCTGTTAGAGCATCAGGAGATCAGAGGGGCTGATGATGAGTAATCCGACAGATGGAATTAGGGAGAAAAGGCATCCCATTTGCTTGGGGCACGGGAGGTGACAAGTGTACAGATACGACAACCTAGTGTTAGTAAGTGCTAGGTGTTGTTTGGTTTTGTTTTTATCCTGAATAGTCAAGCGACAAGTATAGGATTGTGGACTCTAAGTATGGCTTAATGTGAGTCTTAGAAAGATCCATTTTGTATTTTGATTATACGGGCTTGATGCTAGAACCAGCCCATTTTGACTTTGTAAAAGGTTTGTGGACCTTATAACCACCTCTACCTTATACCAAAAAAAATAGATGAAAGTGAGAAAATAAGCTTTTGAGATCATCAAAACATCCATTGCCACTACTCCAATTTTAGTGAACCCTGACTTTAGAAAATATTTCATTTTGTATGCTTATCAAGCTGAAGAGAGCTATAAATTTATGCTCACTTATAAAAATGATGAGGGAGATGAATACCTCATATTATTTTGGAGTCAGAATCTCCACGAATATCAGGTCAAGTATAATTTTATTAAGAAACAAGTATTCACAGTGATGAAGTCATTAAAGAAATTTAGGCAATGCTTGGTTTAGAGTAAAACACTGGTATACATAGTTCATCCAGATGTTAGGAGTTTCATTCTACAAGGTGAACTAGGAGATAAAAGAGCTAGTTGGATTACCAAGATCCAAGAATATGATATGGAAATTCATCCTACTAAGTTGGTAAAAGGTAGATCATTATGCCAAGGTTTGATAGAAGCAATAATTATATCCGGAGTGATAACTTGTCAGTCAACGGTAGAATATCAGACTAAAGAATTGTACTCAGGAGAATCAGACTAGGTTGAACATATGACACAATACTTTTATATAGGATTCTATCCCCATAACCTCAATCCATCACAAAGGAGAAGGTATAGGCTTCAATTCAAAATATGTCTTACTACCAGAGGGACTATACAAGAAAAATCTTTATGGAGTCCTAAAATATTTGAAAGAATATCATAAGCAAAAGGTCATTGAAGATTTCCATGGAGGATTATCTGGAGGAAACTTTTTAGGAAGGGTCACATCTTTGAATATCATTAGGGTAGGTTATTACTGGCCTACTATTTTTTTGATACCTTCAAATTTTCAAGATCTTATGATGAATGCCATCGGTATGTGGGGAGAACTAAAAATGCATCATTCCCCCTCAAGCCAATTCAGGTTGAAGAGCCTTTTCAGTAATGGGGACTAGACTTCATTGGATTGATTAATCCAAATTCCTCAGTAGGTGTAGCACCCTAAAATTGGTGCAATAAAACCTTAAATAATTACAATTACTCTAGTAAATATTCAAATTCAAATTTTAACCCCCAAAACCGCTTCCAAACCGTCGTTTAACCCGTTTCCTCCTTTCTCGCGCCATTTTTAGAGTTTGTTTTGACCGTTTGATGATATCGTCGCCGATCAGATGATATCGTCTCAGATCGGATGATTTCGTCTAGGACTAGGACGTCCAGACGATCTTGTCCCAAAACTAATTTTTCTCAATTAGCCTCTGTTCCAACGACGTCTCTAATCCGGGCAGAAGCGTGTCTGCACTGTTAGAGACCCTCCCCGTTGGAGATCTCCCAAATTGGGATGATCTCCAACCTCCTAACCTCCCTCCTAAGCCTATTTAAACTTAGGACTCCCCCTTGGCATCCCCTTGGCTGAAATTTCTTGTAACTTGACTTTACACGCACTAAAACATCCTGAATTACCATCTGCACTTGTCCTATCCAAATTTTGTTGCAGGAACCTTGTCATTCTTCAGCCAGAGCAAGCTCAGTTCATCGTGGACGATCCTATTCAATATGAGATGATTTCATACCAATCCGAGATGATCTCGACTGTAGCCTGCATTGGGGGCAATCAGTGCCCAGAGTTTGCATTTTTCTCTTCTCATCTGTTGTTTTATTCTGCATCTAGTCAATTTATTTATTATTTTTTGCTATTCTGCATCTTGGAGTTCACCCATGTAGTTTAATTGCATAATAAGGTCATGATTAGCTATTAAAGTGTTGCAACTTACTTGCATTTCTATTCGAGATTATCTGTTAACATCCTTATTGTCATTTTACATCATTATCCTCTATTAGCATTGCTGCATTTTTTGTATTATGTGCCTATTTATCTGTTTGTAGGTCTCTGATGAATTCGTCTGATGAATTCATCAGATCTCAGATGATCCTGCAGGTCGGAGATGATCCCGTCAAATTCTAGACGATCCTGTCTGCTTCAAGAATTAGAACCTCCATCAGACATCCGGATCAGGTATGGCTCTGTAATTTAGCTTTTTCTCTCTATTTTCTATTTAAAATCTGTTTGTTGTATTTCATTTAGCCTGCATTTTCATAATAGAACAACTTAGATTCATTTGGCCAAACCTAGGACTCGAATGTTTAAAGATAAAACTGAACACATTAAACACATTCCCAACCTAGGCGTGGAAACTGCCATTCAAACGTTTCTTGGTGAACCCACCATCCATCGAAAAATCACCATAATACACCTCCCCTGAGAGGCGGGACCTTCGCAAGGCCTCTCAGTCCGAGGTACCATGCCATCCTTTTCCCATCCTCCTTTCGGGCATGGATCCTATAGCTTGAAGGTAAGGATGCAAAAAATTTGGAGCGATACATTTTGGTGAACCCGACGTGAATGCATTTAAAACCTTTTGAAAAAAAAAAAAAAAAAAAAAACATAGATGCATTTAAAATCATTTAAAACTAATAAGTTGCATATCATGTTTAGATGGTAGCTCCTAAGAAAATATTAACAGTTACTATAAATGTTGAAAACCAATTAGCAGCCATAGAAATCAATTCTGTGCTTAGTGTGCCTGAAACAGATAGAAACCAACTTTTGTGGGACGAACTTGATAGGAGACTAGGTGTCATTTCATCTAGGTCAACAAAACTTAAACAAATCAAAAGGCTTGTCCTAGATAGAATCCTGGATCCTCATCAACTCGTCTTTTATCATGAACTTCAGAGAGCCTGCCATAGATGGTTAGCTTATAGGAGAGCTCTTGTGTCTTCAAAATTGTTCACCTTCGAGGAATACCTCAAGAACGTAGCTGTTGTACGCCAATTTCTAGTTCATATAGAATCCCAAGAAATCGATCTTATGATTAGAAGAAGATGGAATAGAGTTCCTCGAGCTGTGTTATATCGAGAGTATTGCCATGAGAATTATTATTATCAACTGGAATCTGAAATACATGGTATCACTATAGCCCTTTTCATTAAATTCTTGAAAGAAAATTTTCAATTTGAAGAAGAACACTTCATGACTCCTGAAGAACTTGAGCCCATTAATGACATTTATAAATTATTTATAGAAAACTAGATCATTGCTTTCATTATTATTTCTTGCATTTATTGTGTTGTTTGTTATCTTTACAATATTATTACAAAAACAAGAAAAACTAAAAAACATAACAAAAACCAAAACATTTCATTTTAAATATTGTAGTAGGTATATAATTAATATATACCTCTTAAGCTTGTTGCATATATATATATATATATATATATATATATATATATATATATATTTGCTGAAATCTAAGTTAAGCACAATGCCTAAACTTAGGAATGGTAAACAAACTGAAGGAGAAGAAGAAGATTGGTTAGGAGACAAAACAAGAAACCCAAATGTCCTTCCTGAGGATCCAATCTCAGAAGAAGAAACTCTAGACCAGCAAGACGATGAGCTTGCTGTAGATGAACAAGAAGAAAATGTTAAAGAGGATGGATCCTCATCCCCTAGAGTAGCTCCAGATGGAACTATTGCTTTTGATAACTTAGATCATTTCTAGAAATTTTTCAATAATAACATTGGTGCTCTTAATATGGCAGTTCGTATTGATAAAGGGCAAATTAGTGACACTCAAGCAGCCATGGAACATATGTTTGATGTGCACACTAATCCCTTGTCTTTTATTGATCAAGAAAGTGATAAGGCTGGACCATCCAATAGAGATATGGTCACTATGATTCAAAACATGCCAAAACAATAGGTTACCCAACCTCCTAAGGAACTTGTTATTGAGCCTAAAATCATTCCCACACAAAAGAAAACTTCCTTCACTGCTTTACTTCGCCAAACTATTGATCAATATGCTTCAAATCAACAAAAATCTAAAATGAAGCCAAACACCAATTTTCAACAATCTGGGATACAACATAATACAACTTCAAAATTTCTTCATAACACCTTTCCTACCAACAATTTACACAATAGCAACATAGCATCTAATCTTCATGTCCCTCCATCATATGCTCACAAATCCCATATTAATGCCCTACCGAACCAATATGGTGGGCAAACTAGTAATCTGGAAGCCATGGTGAAGCAGCTTAGCTTCCCGCATGGACCGGATAGATCCCTACCGTCCCTCGTACAATTATCGAGAGATATGTAGTCAACCTTTGGATCCCATAGTTGTAGCACAACCGTACCCTAAGCATTTTCCCATGCCCATCCCGCCTATATATAAAGGAACCGAAGATCCCATAGAGCATCTTCGCATGTTTAGGATAGCATGTCATGATATATCACATGATGACTTGCTATTACTAAAAATGTTCCCAAAAAGTTTAGGTGGAATGGCATTAGAGTGGTACTATCAATTGCCCACTCATTCTTTGAGAAATTTTGAAGAAACAGATGAATCTTTTGTCCATCAATTTAGTGCCTACATCGAGAGGCATGTAACCATTAAAGATTTATACAACTTAAAACAAGACAAAGATGAATGTTTTGCTGATTTCTTAGCTAGATGGAGGCAGTTGACAGGAAAACCGCACTTTGTGCTACCTTATAGGGAAATGTTGGACATTTTTATCAATAATTTGCAAGAACAAATATCTTATGAGTTATCAACTGCTACTTTAACTACCTTCGATCAAGCTATAGATTTAGCTCGAAGAGTAGAAGATGCCCTCATTAGGAGAGGCCAACTTAGGAAGAAGGATGATGAGAAAACATCCAAAAATCAATATAAAAACAAACAAGTCATAGGTGACGGAGTCATTGATGGCAGAAATGTTGCTAATATCAATACAACGAAGACAACAGAAAAATTTATATTGAAACCTCCTGATAAACCTCCTCGAGAATTTACTAGATTGAATCAACCATTATCAACTATTTTACCTCAATTACTCGAAAGAGGTTTGATTCAATTACCAGCTATCCGGGAACCTGATCCAACCATACCCGGATACAGAGCTGACTTACACTATGATTTCCATAGAGGACCTGGACACTCTACCAACGCTTGTAAAAGGTTAAAGCATAAAATACAAGATCTGATTGATAATAATGAAATGGAGGTGCAAGCTTTCCAACCTAAACAAAATACTCCTAATAATCCTCAAAAGAACATTCCCCAAAATCAAAATCAAAATGCTAATCAATCATTAGACATATTTCAACATCCTTTACCAAGACATGGTAAAGAGGTGGCCAATCAAATTGAGCATCATAATGTTCCTCCTCCTACCCGATATGTAGGGACTATTAGCGGACAATTACCTATTCAGGATCCTCAAACATTTGACACAACCTTATCCCCGGTCACGACCAGGCCCCTACATAATTCTCAAACTCCTGATCCTAGTGATGTAGAATCGGATCATCGAAAGTGAAATAGACATCACCTCAAACCAATCGAATAGTTCTGAAAATGAATCAGATCCTATTCAACCCATCACGGATGCTATGGTTCCAGGAAGAACCATTTCCTAGAAGAGTTACTACTCGACCCTCTTCTAATCAATTCCTCCCTAATGAACAAGCCATAAACGCTCAACCGAGACCAGTTCAGCATCTTCAATATAACATTGTAGGTACCATTGGAGTCGTTACCCGACAACAGAGCTCAAAATTCTCAACAAGAACCAAACCAGAATGATGGATCAGCTCCATTTGTTTTGAAAAATCCCAATAAAGGGAATCATGCTCCTAATGTTCAACCTAAACCCCCTTACAATATTAATGAGCAATTATCCAATACTACAGCCAGAATTTCCCTTTTGGATTTATTAAGATCTTCTCCTACCCATAGAGATGAATTAATGCTTACATTAAGCCAAATGATGGTACCTCAAAATATTCAACCTGAAGCCATGGCCAATACTATCATCACTAGAGAAGTCGATTGTATTGACTTTCGGGATAAAGATATCCCACAACACAGTTTACATAAGGATAACCCCTTATATATTACTTGCTCTAATTGGAGATGTAGTCGTTAAAAGAGTCCTGATTGATAATGGTTCATCTCTAAACATTTGCACTTTTGACTTCTACCAATGGTTTGGCTTTAGAAGTGATGAAATGAAGAAAATCGACATGATCATAAAAGCTTTCAATGACGAAACACAAGAAACGTGTGGAGTTATTACCATCCCATTGCAAGTTGGTCCTAGAACCTTAGATACGACCGTGTTTATTGTACATTGCCCCGCATCGTACAATATACTCTTGGGTCGTCCTTGGATCAATGCAATGCGGGCTGTCCCATCCACTTTACACCAATGTGTTAAATTCGAATTTAAAAATCAGTTGGTCACTATCCATGGTGATCCTAGACCCTTTGATATGTGTGCTTTGGCAGAACCTGTTGGAGTGCAATTTTGCCCTGCTCTGTCATCCACACATCCTAATTCTTATTTTTCATCTAAAACTATGAAACGCACTCCCATAGCTTCACCTATTTCTCCTCCATTCATTTCACCCTCATATATAGATCAACAATCTTCTAAACAAACCACTCTAGAACCTCAAAAAGATCTTCAATCCACAACCAATCCTTCATGTTCTATCCCTATAATTTCAAAACCTATAGACCCATTCATTAACACTTCCACATTATCAACATCTATCATACCTTCCACATCTAAAGATATAGGGAATGGTCCTTCTACATCTTATGCTCTTTCTGATGAACTTTTACCAGATTTATCCACAATCTTAATATCAGAAAAAACAAATGCTTCTATGCAAAATTCTATTCTTTTAAATAACTTGCCACCATCTCCTCGTACTTTGGGCCTCCCACAACCCATGGGAAGTACTTACCAAGTCGGGAGTTGTGCTTTTATTTATAAAGGATATGACTGGGGAAGAATACCCCGAAATATTAAAACTCATCATGATGGATATGCTCGGTGTTATTTTACTAATGAGTATATTAAAGCTAAACCCATAATGATTAAAATGGGATATAAAGGGAAAGGCTTGGGACCTTTCCAAAATGGCATGAAAGAACCTATCGAGGTAGAACCGTGGCCTGCCCGCTGTGGTGTGGGCCTATTTCCTAGTAAGGGTCAACCCTTTCCTTTTGAAGATGATAATCAACTCATATGTTATCAAGATTATTTGGATGGGCGTGATGATTTGCCTCTAAAAAATCAGCCATTTACATGTAACATGCTATCCATAGCTTACCCTGAATTGATTGTTGACTCCGATGAGGAGTTGGAAGGAGATATCTTCCACGATGTCTCCGTTGAAGAGATGTTACACAATGGATTTTATTTTGATGGTTCTATACCAACTATAGCCCAGCTTGAGGCCACTAATCCTCAAGATGAATTATCCAACTTAACCTTAAAATAATTACAAGAATTGGGCGTCTCACCCGCCCCACCTAATTTTGAAAGAGATCTACACATGGAAGTCGAAAACGTCATTAAAGTTAACATTGGAACTGAGGATAATCCTCACATAATCAATATTGGGTCAGAATTAAGTCAAGAAAAACAAGAGCAATACATTGCATTCCTTAAAGAATATGAAGATGTCTTCGCTTGGACATACGAAGATATGCCAGGTCTGGACCCTTCCGTAGTCATGCATCATCTAGTAGTCCATCCGGATGCTAAACCCTGTTAAACAAAAACTTAGAAAAATGCATCCCAAAGTGGCCCCTGCTAGTCAAAGGGGAGTTAGAAAAACTCCTGAATGTTGTTTTTATACAAGCTATTGATTATGCTGAATGGATCTCAAATGTAGTTCCAAGTCACCAAGAAAGAAGCCACCAAAGTTAGGGTTTGCACAGATTTTAGAGATATTAACGCTGCATGCCCTAAAGATGATTTTCCTCTTCCAAACATGGATCAAATCATTGACTTTACTGTCGGGAGTGGAATGATGTCCCTAATGGATGGATTCTCCGGTTATAATCAGATCAGGATAGCTCCTGAAGATCAGGCTAAAACAGCCTTTATTACCCCTTGGGGTACCTTTTGTTGGAAAGTGATGCCATTCGGCTTAAAGAACGCAGGTGCAACCTATCAACGAGCTATGACTTATATTTTTCATGATATGATGCATGATATCCTACATGATTATGTAGATGATATTATAGCTCGCTCTATTAATGAAGATAACCATTTAGATGATTTGAGAAAAGTTTTTAATCGATTAAGAGAATATCTTATTCGATTAAATCCAGCCAAATGCATATTCGGAGTTAAGTCCGGTAAGCTATTAGGGGTTTTAGTTTCTTTACGTGGTATCAAAATTGACCCTCTCAAGATTGCGGCTATCACTGATATGCCCGCACCTACCAATATATCTGAGTTACGAAGTTTACAAGGTAAGCTTCAAGCTATCCGTCGCTTCATCGATAAGTTGGCGGACAAAACCGGTCCCTTTCTTAAGCTCCTTAAGAAGGATGTCCCTTTTAATTGGGACGACGAATGTAAAGAAGCTTTTGAACTTCTCAAACAATACCTCCTTAACCCACCTGTGCTTTCACCACCTAGACCTGATCGCCCATTTCTCCTGTATATTTCAGCTTCAGATTCTGCCTTAGGAGCTATGTTAGCTCAGCTTGATGATGCGAAGAGAGAACGTGCTAATTATTATATTAGCCGAACCTTCATCAGTTATGAAACCCGCTACACAACATTAGAAAAACTATGTCTAGCAATCGTATTTTCTACGCAAAAATTATGCCATTATATGCTCAGTCAGAAAACCTATGTCATTGCTAAATATGATCCCTTGAGGTATCTCATGAGTCGACCTTATTTATCGGGTCGTACAGCCAAGTGGGTTCTCGCTCTAAGCGAGTTTGACCTCACATTCATAGGACAAAAGTCTGTTAAGGGTCAAATCATAGCGAGATCAACTAGTCTGCTGCACCCTTAGAGTCTACCCATCCCCTCATCATTGAGTTTCTTGATGAATGCCTTCAATTAGAGGGAGACCATATTGAACAATGGTCCTTATACTTTGATGGAGCCCGATGCATGAGTGGGGTTGGTGCGGGTATTATTTTAATATCCTCACAAAAACATCTTATTCCTCTGTCCTTCAAATTAACATTTGCTTGCACCAATAATACTGTTGAATATGAAGCTCTAATCCTTGGATTACGAGCTGCCTTGGCGCTAAAAATTAAACATCTGTTAGTTTTTGGTGATTCTCAACTTGTCATAAACCAAATTAATGAAGTTTATCAGACCAGAGATGATAAACTGTGCCCATATAAAGCCTATGTTTTACAATTAATGTCTCTATTTGATCAAGTTACCTTGGAAGCTATTCCTCGAACTTGCAACCGTGCAGCTGATGCTATGGCCGCAGTTGCATCTCTCCTGCCCTTGGAGTTAGATGACGAATATGCCACTATCATTATTCGTCGACTCCAGGAACCCGCTTCAAATAAGTCATGCTTAGAACCTTTGGATGTGTTTCTAATCAATGAAACTACTCCTGAACCTTGGTATACTAGATATATTTAATTTTCTTCAAAATGGGACTTTCCCCGCCAATTCTAATATAAACCAACGATCGGTTATTACGTAGACGAGCAAGTCGATTTGTAATAATTGGCAATACTTTGTATAGGAGATCTTTTGAAGGTATCCTATTAAGATGTTTGAATTTAGAAGAATCCAAATCAGCCTTGAGTGAAGCCCACGATGGATCTTGTGGAGGACACTTCGGTGGTAGTGTCATTGCTAAAAAGCTCCTTAGGATAGGATACTTTTGGCCTACCATGGAAAATGATGCACATGAGTATGTGCGCCATTGCGACAAGTGCCAGAAACATGCTGACCTTGTCCATGCGCCTGCACAAGAACTGCAGGCTATTTCATCTCCTTGGCCCTTTTCAAAATGGGGCTTAGACATTATTGGCAAAATTAATCCTGTGTCATCTGATGGACACAAATTCATCATAACCGCCACCGAGTATTTCACGAAGTGGGTTGAAGCTATGCCTTTAGCTTCCTGCACTAGCACACAGGTCTCTAAATTTATTTTCAATCAAATCATTTGTAGGTTCAAAATTCTTGCAAATCTCATCTCTGATAATGGAACTTGTTTCAAAAATAAAGATGTCAAGAAATTATGCCAAAAATATAAGATTCAACATCGCTGGTCCACTCCCTATTATCCTCAGGGTAATGGTCAAGCAGAAGCATCTAACAAAACCTTAATCAAAATTCTCAAAATATTGGTCAATAAATCCGCCACGATTGGCACATTCAATTATATCCAGCCTTGTGGGCCTATCGAACTAGTGTTCGAACCCCCACTGGAACTTCACCTTTTGTTTTGGTTTATGGTGCTGAAGCCGTTTTTCCCTTTGAATTAGAAGTTCCTTCTTTGGCTCTACTACTTCAAGATACCGAAGTAGGAGATGAATATCGAGTTGCAGACTCGATCACTGGAACTCCTAGATGAAAAGTGCATCAATGCTTTGGAGCATCTCCGTGCCTACCAAAACAAGCTTAAAAGATCATATGCTAAAAAAGTTCGTCATCGATCCTTTGAGATCGGCGACCTTGTTTTAAAAGAAAATCAAAAAAATACTAATGCAACTAAAGACCTTAAAGGTAAATTTGAGCCCAACTGGCTTGGACCATACATTATCACTTGCTAAATTTGAATCGGGAGCATACAAATTAGCTACCTTAGATGGTAAAGATTTAAAAGAACCTATGAATATTATGCATCTTAGGCGATATTACGCATAAAATTTAGTCATTTCATCATTTGTACATATTTTGCATGTTGTCTTATTTTAAAAATATATCAAACTGTTTACACAAAAACAAAAACAAACAAAAATAATAAAAATAAAAACAACAATATTCTTGACTCTTTCGAAACCAAAACAAAATAAAGAAGAAAGAGAGAGTCAACATTCTCAAACTTCTCAAAAAAGTATTTGTATATATTTCTTCTTACAAATGTTGCAGTTATATATTTCAAATTATTTTGGATAAATTAGCATTTATTTGGAATCCCTCACTTTCACAAACACAAAATAAATATCTTGATTTTTATCTGGCATGATTACTAATCTCTCTTATATCAAAGTCCACAAAATTCAATTAAATAAAGTTTGAGCACAGAGAATTGATCTTGTTATTTACTTAAACCAAGCACATCCTTTCACAATAAAATGATTATATTTGTAATGTCCATGCTATGCTACATAGTAGAAGTGGTTTCTTGAGCGAAAAGTTTCCCCTGCTATCCTATCATGCACATGGTCTAGAATCTTTGAGAATTGGCAAAAGGACAAGCTCACCCCTACCCAGAATAAAAATCCCTTGCTCTACAGCTAATCCGAGCAAGTATCCCTAGCATAGGAAGAAAAGCAAAGTTCAAGAAAAAGAGAAAAAAAAAATGTTATTTTATATCATTACAACAATGTTTCAAGCATTATCTCAAAAATCAAGCAAAAATACAAAAAAGAAAAGCAAAAGAAAGCAAAAGCAAAAGCAATAAAATCCCTCTCCCTACCCTTTAAAAAGAAAAGAAGGGTTGATGAGCTTGAATCCCTGGAATTCTCAATTATTCGAAAATTGTGAGGTAAGCCCCATAACAGGTGGTTTGTGCCCAACCTGCTTGGCCTTGGGTAACTCCTAGCGTGGCGATATGTCTGTCACATTAGCGACCTTCTTTTGTACAGACCTATGTCCGCTTATGGATTAGCTAGCTCTTGATAATCCGACTTACATAGTAGTCCGGTATGGTTATATGCATCTAAATCATGGTTAATGAACACTTATTTGGTTCATTCAAATCACTTGTATCAAATTATCTTGCTCAAAACTGGTAAACGAACATAGCAATTGCACACACATTTGTATTTGAGAGATTTTGTGTATCATTATGATAAATCAAGATTGGAAATGAACTCACATACGCACATGGGATTCCTTATAAATCTAACTTTTGTCTTTAAGATACTTTGAAATATTTTTTGCAAATCGTTTGGAATAAATTCATTTTCTTCTTTGAAGAACAGTTGTTTAGTATAAAGACAACTATATGCATTATCAAAAATCAAAATCATCTTCACAACATACAATCAAGTTACATCTATATATAACTTTTGACTTTCGCGACGATGGTATAGTTCCAAAACTAAAATTGGAATTTTATGACTAGCGCAAGTCCTCATCTTCATATTTTTTGACTATTTTCAAAAATTAAAAATCAACCATGCAATAAAACAATCTATTTTCTTCTTTGATTTTCGCGATGATGGTATAAGTCTATACCTAAATATTCTATGCCTAGCGCAAACCATTATACCAATTTTATTCCCCATTCATTTAAAAATCATAAAAACCATATGACTTAAATCATTATGTTATACAATTATGCTTTAAAACAAACAAACACCTATCACTATTTCATGTCATTATGTCAATATGCAAATTTGCAATGATGGTATAATTCCTAAGGAATTATCCAAAAATTTTATCACACTTAGGAATTTATGCCTAGCAAAAATCATTTTAAAATATTTCATGCATAATATTTTCATGAAAAGTCTGAAAACAAAATCATCATCATCATCATTTGCATCATCACACCAAAGTCTTAAGACAGTCTCTTAAGCACCCTTTTACTTTTAGCAATATTTCTATACTGGGATTAGCTTGACGACCGAGTGAGCGACGACTCCATGAAATGGTCTATAACAACGACAATGTCCTTTGAAATTATTGTTAAAAGTCCCTTTTATTTTTTATCAAATTATCATCACAACAACCAATTTGTTACATCAGATTATTTCATTTAAATTTTTAAAGCATGACATTTAAACCATAATATTTTCCAATGACATAATTACATGAATCATCAAATCAATCACACCAAAACATTAAAAGCATCATACAAACGCATAAGACAAGTCATATGATCAAAAAATATCTCATCTATATATATATTCAAATATATGTACATCATATCAAAAATAGATTGGTATGCCACAATCTACATCTTGGCATACTCAATCCTCTCAATCAAATATACAATCTCTGTGTAGTGCAGTAGCCTCGCCTCGAGAACCCCTCGAGCTCTCAGCCTCATCTCCTCCCCCGCCCTGAGGTGGAGGAGGTGGCCCCATCGCAGTCCGTGTGGTGCCATGAGTCCTGGATGCCGATCGTGATGATGTCCTAGATGACCCCATCATGACAGGCTCTGCAATATGAGCTGGTAATGGCACCCTCTGCTCTGCTGGCATCGCCTGGTAATATAGAGCCTGATAGAATGTAACCTAGGCAATAGCGCATGCTAAATCCTGAGTGCTCGCTCCTCCGCCCCGAGCTCTAAGCCGTGTAGCCTCATCCTGCAATGTCTGCACCTGAGCCCGCAGGCGGGCAACCTCAGCTCGGAGAGTCGCTGTCTCGCTGCTCTCCCCAGTGTCAACACCCTTGCCCTTATCGGGCGATGGTGGCCTCTCTCTCTATGGAGAAGGGGGTCTCTCCTCCCTCCTCTCCCACTGTCATGGCCTCTACTGAGCCTGTGGCCTCCTCTGCTCTCTCCCGCCGTGACCCTATGCTGCCTCAATGGCTGCCTGGCGCCACCTCCCCATCCGATGCACAACTGCATGAATCGGACCCTGAGCCCTCATCATCCGAGGAGGGCGGATGCCTGTGTACTAGGCATCGTAGCCATCGGCTACCCCAGTGTCATCCCCATCCACTGGCTGAATGGGGGCATCATCTACGTCTTGACTCTAGAATCGCTGCATATCTGGAGCCCCGCTAACTGTAGTGTTATCCCGGATAGTCCGAGAAAACTCGTAGTCTCTCAGAGATGGGATCCCCTGCTGTAGACCGAACTACCTCAAAACTTGGTCATACCGATGGAGCTCCACCTCTCCCCTCTCCATCCTCAGCCAGTAGACTCGCCTGATGCGAGCCAACTCCTGTCCATCCTCGGCCCACCTTGGATGATCTCTCCAAGGCCTCCGGGTGATCTGGTCAGAGACAAGGTCGTCTAGTAGTCTCTGGGACGCTGGAAGATCTATCCACCGTTGTGCCCCTCTTCGGAGCCACCAGTAGAAAACTCGGGGCCTCTCCCTATCAATCCCTATCGGTGGGAGCCCTACCGGCCTCTACACCGCAATGTGCTCCCAACACCAAACCTGTAGTAGTGATGTCATAACCAGACATCGGCCGCCCTTGTATACGACCCCATGAAGGATCCTATACAACCGGTAGAGTACAAAGCTCCCCCAAGCAAACCTGTATCCGTGGTCTCTCATGTCGTAGACCACATCTGTCAGTACCCATGGTACCCTGCATCCGCTCTGGTGGCACAGCAGAAGACCACCTACTACCCCAGCCAAAACCCGTGTGAGTCTAGATGCCCCAGGCATCTGGCGCAACGACTCGATATTCACTCCGCCCTTCTCCAGGGCGAAGCTCGGATCGCCACACAGTCGCATCATCGCGTGGCCCCGATTGGCCATGGGAGTGATCAACCGTCCTTGTATGGGGATCCTCAAAATCCTCCATACATCCTCCAAGTGTGGGAGTCATCTCCCCTGTCGGTAACCAAAAATAGGAAGAACCCGGATACCACCTCTCTGCTAGGGCTGTCAATAGCCCCATATCTGTAGAAACCTGTGGCATCTCTGCCACATGCTGCAAGCCGACCTGAGCTAGCTGATCTCGCTCTGCCTGAGACAGGGCGGCCAAGTCATCCCTTAGTCCATCGTATTTCCATTCTCTGCTCTTTAGTAATCCTCTCTGCAAAATAAACAAAATCAACAATAAAAATCATTAATAAATCATTAATTAAAAATGCAAGTTAAAATAAGTTCAATTTCATAAATGATGATATCGTCCACTATTGGACGATATCGTCCCAAATTTGAGCAAATTCGTCTCCGATTTCTCATGACGAAATCGTCCCCTTTTGACGAAATCGTCCCCATTTCGTCGATTTTGCCCTTAGACGAAATCGACGATATCGAGACGATTTTGACGAAATCGAGACGATTTCGTCTCGATGACGTCGACGGCCCAAAAATGGCCGCGATGCTCAAAAATCAATCAAATCTAATCTAAAAAGCATGAAATTCTAAATTAAAGCATTCTAAATTCAGTTTAGACCCTTACCCGTAGCCCGCGCCGGACCTCTGTCGATCTGTGCATCTGTCTCGACCATCTTGTCTCCAGAGCTCTAAAAACTAGGAAAATGAATAGTAACAATGAATTAGGGTTTTACCCTATTTTTCTTAATTTTATTCAAAAACACTTAACAACTTTTTTAAAATTTTGCTTTTTCGCGTTTTTACCTCAAACGTTCGATTTGGGTAAAAACACGGAGGGGGCACCATAGTAAGTCGTCGTACGATTCGACCTAGAATCGTCGCCTAAAAATGGGAATAATTTTTGCTTTCTCGTAGATCGAGAAGAACTCATCTTTAACGCATTTTCTTTGGAAAATTCGCTAAAGAGGGGGCAAAATGTAGCACCCTAAAATTGGTGCAGTAAAACCTTAAATAATTACAATTACTCTAGTAAATATTCAAATTCAAATTTTAACCCCCAAAACCGCTTCCAAACCGCCGTTTAACCCGTTTCCTCCTTTCCCATGCCATTTTTAGAGTTTGTTTTGACCGTTTGACGATATCGTCGCCGATCAGACGATATCGCCTCAGATCGGATGATTTCGTCTGGACTAGGACGTCCAGACGATCTTGTCCCAAAACTGATTTTTCTCAATTAGCCTCTGTTCCAACGGCGTCTCTAATCCGGGCAGAAGCGTGTCTGTGCTCGTTAGAGACCCTCCCCGTTGGAGATCTCCCAAATTGGGATGATCTCCAACCTCCTAACCTCCCTCCTAAGCCTATTTAAACTTAGGACTCCCCCTTGGCATCCCCCTGGCTGAAATTTCCTGTAACTTGACTTTACACGCACTAAAACATCTTGAATTACCATCTGCACTTGTCCTATCCAAATTTTGTTGCAGGAACCTTGTCATTCTTCAGCCGGAGCAAGCTCAGTTCATCGTGGATGATCCTGTTCAATACGAGATGATTTCGTACCAATCCGAGATGATCTCGACTGCAGCCTGCATTGGGGGCAATCAATGCCCAGAGTTTGCATTTTTCTCTTCTCATCTACTATTTTATTCTGCATCTAGTCAGTTTATTTATTATTTTTTGCTATTCTGCATCTTGGAGTTCACCCATGTAGTTTAATTGCATAATAAGGTCATGATTAGCTATTAAAGTGTTGCAACTTACTTGCATTTCTATTCGGGATTATCTGTTAACATCCTTATTGTCATTTTACATCATTATCCTCTATTAGCATTGCTGCATTTTTTGTATTCTGTGCCTATTTATCTATTTGCAGGTCTCTGATGAATTCATCAGATCTCAGACGATCCTGCAGGTCGGAGACGATCCCGTCAAATTCCAGACGATCTTGTCTGCTTCAAGAATCAGAACCTCCATCAGACATCCGGATCAGGTATGGCTCTGTAATTTAGCTTTTTCTCTCTGTTTTCTGTTTAAAATATGTTTTCTGTATTTCATTTAGTCTGCATTTTCATAATAGAACAACTTAGATTCATTTGGCCAAACCTAGGACTCGAATGTTTAAAGATAAAACTGAACACATTAAACACATTCCCAACCTAGGCATGGAAACTGCCATTCAAACGTTTCCTGGTGAACCCACCATCCATCGAAAAATCACCATAATACACCTCCCCTGAGAGGCGGGACCTTCGCAAGGCCTCTCAGTCCGAGGTACCATGCCATCCTTTTCCCATCCTCCTTCCGGGCATGGATCCTATAGCCTGAAGGTAAGGATGCGAAAAATTTGGAGCGATACAGTAGGACATAAATACATTTTAACTTCCATAGAATACCTCACCAGATGGGTAGAGGCCATTCCCACCAAGAAATCAGATCAAGAAGTGGTTATTGACTTCATGGAAAGCTTAATCATGAGGTTTGGTTTCCCATAAGCTATAGTAAGTGACAATGGCCTAGATTTTATAGGAGCTAAATACATTGAGTTTTCTAGCAAGTATGGCATCACTATAAAAAATACCTTCAATTACTATCCCTAGGGGAATGGATTAGCAGAATCAACTAACAAAAATTTGCTAAGAATCTTTAGGAGATCATTAGAAGGTAACAAGAGAAGCTGGCACCTTCTTTTAGAACAAGCTCTTTGGGCATATGGGATCACCATAAAAAAATCTATTAATACCTCTATTATGCTTTGGTGTATGGCAAAGAAGCAGTATTACCTATTCACTTGGAAATTCTATCTCTCAAGTTGATAGATACATAAGAGGGGCCTAAGCATAATGCAGTTGAACTAGGTTGACACATTTACTACAGCTAGAAGAGAAAAGGACAAAAGCATATAAGGAATTCCATAAGCACTCATTTGATATCAAGGAAATGTTTGACAAGAAATTCAGGTTCAGAGAGTTCAAAATTGGAGATTTTTTCCTAAGGTGGAATGTAGAAATAGCCAAGCTAGGGAGCCATCAAAATTTTGATTCTTTTTGGTATGGTCCTTTCAAAGTAGTAGAGGTTAAAGAAAGTAATATTTTTCAGCTTGAAGATCTAGAAGGAAACATGCAGTCGATCCTAGTCAATGGTTTTCATCTAAAAATCTATTTTAATCATTCATACCATTGTTGTAACATATGAACATATATTGTATTATATTATTCTTCTTTTACTAAATTTTTTTTATTTTATAAAGTAAAAAAAAGAGAAAAAATTTGCTTCAAAACAAGTTTGAAGTTGAAAAAATAAACTAAATATGGCAACAGACTATGACATATGCTCCACACCACTCTCCAATAAGTGAAGGTGGCAGTGGGCTATGACATGTGATACATGTTGCTCTCCAATAAGCAAAGATAGCATCAAAATTCAACATTTGTTCCATACCACTCTTAAATGAGAAAAAGGAGTCGTGGACTACAACATATGATCTTTTCCTCTCTAAGGAAATAAAAGTAATGAAAAACATTATTATTTTAGTGAGTACATTGTGCCACAACCAATCAACGATGGACATAATTATTTTGGCCACCAAGATGCATATCTTTGAATTCAATAGCATGCATTGGATAGTTTCTCGCATAAATTGTAATAATGGTAGAAGGTATACATGTGGGAACATTTTAAAATGTTAAAGTGTAGATCCCATTCATTTCACGAAGTGGCACTCACCTAACAGAGAGATGAAGCCCACAAATGAGAAAAGGAGAGAGAAATTTGTGAATTTTCACAAAATGACTCCCAAAATTTCAAAAGAAGTAGTACCATTAGAAAATGACGAGCTAGAAAACTACATTGATAAAGCAGAAGTAGTGGCTAACACTATACTGGTTCTCATAGAGAGAACTAAACTCAGAAGGAACATCAATGAAAAATATCAAATAGGCAAAACCATGATAGTCCAAGGTAATTGTGTTGTCTACTCCTTGTCTTTTTATATTTGTGATTTGGTTCATCCCTATCTAGAATTAATAGTAGCCACGTTCAAGTTTGATGATCCTAGGTAAAAATCAATAAAAATAGTTGATGGAAAAACCCTATTTAGCGTCACAGCCAAAGCTTTTCATGACCTTTCCACTATAGGATTAGAACTACCTGTAATGCCTAAAATTTTCAATGTAGCTGAAAAAACTAGATAGTATTCCCTACAAAGGCATGCTCATGAAGGAGAACCTTGTAGGAAGTGGGTTTACTATCAATTCAAAACTATCAAGCTTAGAAGTGGACTACCCAAAACCCCAATCTCTATTGAGCAATTTTCTAATCCAGAGATCTTCTCCATGTTGTCCTATTTAGAAGGTTTAGACTCTAACCAATATGTGAGAGATTGGCATATAGCTATTGTATATTATATTTCAAATGAGATAATGTACAAACCTAAAGTAGAGGAAGAGGGTTTCAAGGTGATTTATTTTGACTAGCCAGCCTTTCTCACTAGGAAAATGCATGAGCAGTTAGTGAGGATGAAGAAAGATTCAGAAGCTCCTTCTTTTCAGCATTGTTCAAATTTGGTTTGGATGTTCTATGCCATTATAAGGTACATGATGCCCTAGATTTTTGTAAAATAAAATAATAACAAAGGATACCCTATCTCTGTGTATTATTGGACCGCTCATTTGAGTAGCACAGAGTCATTTTATAGGTTGAATTTGGAATTTCTAGGGCCAATGTTGAAAATCATGTATGGAAAATGCCCTAGATTACCATATATGGCTAGAAAAATGCTAAGAGTAATAGGTTTCAAAGAAGGAGATTGGTATATCCTCACAGAGGAACTATTATAAAGCTTTATGGTTTTACTATAAAGCCTTTTTTGCTGCCTCATTTTGTGACTAATAGATTGTTGGCCCTAGAATACTTGAGGTAAGCATATTTTATCAACATGAATTATAGCTCTAGCAAAGGGAGGAAATTTATATTGACTTACTACCATAACATCGATGATATGACAACAGTTAGAAAGGGTCAGGATGAATAAATCACCCAAAATTTGGATAGGCTAGGCTTGTTTTACATCCCACAGAGGTAGAGATGTGACCTTGATGAAAAAATCCTAAAGAGGAATATTACCCTTAATAAAGAAAAAGCCCTCAAGTTTGAGAAGACCTCGAGGTCTCATTTCAAAAAGGGGAGGAATAAAAAAAAAAGTGCTCCATTGGATTGTAATGTTGCTAAAATGGAACAACTACCCCCATGGTTAGACTTCTATGAGCAAACAGTTGATTTTGATTCTACTAATAATGAAGGCCATCATTTGAAGGAGTCCAAAATTAAAGACATTGAAAAGAAAAAGAAATGGGACAAAGGTAAAATTGTATATTGGTGGAATATGAGAGTAGAAACTGGTACAAAAAATGCCAAATTCGATCGAACAATAGATGATGTGTTTTCTTATCAATATGACAAGCATATTAAGACCTGGAAAGCTAAAGATCCTAATAATCTGGTATTGATTTATAAGAAGACTCAAGTAGAAATAAATTATTCTTCCCCACCATCATAAGATGAAATGCAAGAAGTAGAGACTAATGCCCCACCAATTACTAAAGAGGTGGCTAAAATATTAGAGCCCTCAGAGGAATAATTGAAGAAATATTCTAAAGGGCCCCATACTATGAGTAAAATATATTACTCTGATGGAAGGGCAATAAATACAGAAGTCAGACAAAAAATAGGCCCAAACATCTATCCTTAGGTGGAGAGCCTCCTATGACTGAAGTAAATTGGAAGAAAAGGGATGATGATTTTGTGTTCACACCTATGAGTTTCATCATTGCGATCATAGCTAGGTCAGATCCTATTGCTGAAAATGTAGTACAGGGATAACAATATCAAGGAGATACAAAGAGTGAAAATCCTACAGTATTTAAAGATTCTAAGAGAAAGGTTAAATATGCAGTGGGGAAAATTCAAAAATATATCTGTAAGAAGATGAAAGTCGAAGAGAGGAAGAGTGTTGAGAAGACCCCTATTTCAGTTACAGAGGATTCGATACAACAAGTGCAACACCAAAGTGTAGAGGTGATTCCAGAACATCCTAGGTCAAGGTATTATTACTATCTCTTTTTCTCCCTCTCCTCCTATTCCCACATAGAAATACCCTTCCTCTTCTCAAGAAAATTTCAAACCAAAGGTGCCATCTCCCCCTCATAACTCACCACCTATTTCATTAGCTAATACAAAGGGTCAAACCAGTCCAAACCCTCTACATTCATCTAAAATCTTAGTCACATTATTCCCTATAATTCCATATCCACCTTCACAACCTCCAGTATCATTAGAAGGACAAGTTGTTTCATCCCCACCAACTCATTCCATAAATTTTTCTTCCATTACCATGTCTTTCCTAATTACAACTCTAGCAATAAACACATATTCAACTATTTTCACTACTACTCCACTACCATTAGCTTCTAAGTTTTCCCTTCCATATAACATAGCTTCCCCTCCTCATACAAGTCATCCCATGTTGGCTTCCTTGCAAAAGGTAAAATATTTTTCTCATAAGATTCAATATTTTTGGACAGAGAAGTTTTACAAACCTTCAAATTAAATGGCTATGAAGAGGAAGATAATGACTATTGATCTAATCACAAGGCAAATAACATCTAGGTCTATCACTCCTCTGGCAAATAAACATGAAGAAGAGATGAATGTTCAAGATTACCAACTCAAGGAGTATATATAAGACATTGAGAAGCTACCTGTAGAGGATGAATTAGTCATAGCAAAATCTCATTTGGAGACTTTCTATGTCAAAATTGATAGCTATGGGGATAAAATTGGAAAGTTAAAGGAGAAGATAGAGAAGCTAGAGAAGACAATCAACAATCAAAAGCAGGTAGAAAAGGCTATCATAAATGAATTTAAGAATTGGAAAAACAAAAATCAAGAGGCCATCAAGATTAAAGACCAAGTTGAGAAGCAAAAAAAGAAGAATTAAGATCAATCCAAGGAAATACAATATTGGAAGCATCAACTTCATATTGAGAAAGCCAAGTCCTCAGGCTTTTTAAAAGGAGTGAAGAAGGTAAGAAAAGAGCTTTGGTCTGAAGTATTGGATAAATGCTCTAAAATATAGCCTATAATAGATTATATGGATGATGCCAGCCATATGCTCCAAAAAATAAAAGAAGACCTAGATAAGTTCACTCAAGAGCTGCAGCCTATGGTGATTCCAGAAGAAAAAATTTATAAGTTGTCTGATAGCAGGTTCAATGAGGCTACTAAGCTAATCCTCAAAAATGTATGGAATATTTCTATATTGGCTTATAGAGTTGTAGTGAAGAAGAATATATTATTACAAAAGGGCTTGTTGTCATATGATAAAGTGGAAGGCATGATCCAATATGTAGTTGATATCAACCAAGAGATGACTCAACATGGTTTTGAAGGACTATGAATCAAAAATAACACTTAATGTCTAAGAAATATATAAAAAAGAATGTAGCTTCAATCATCTAGGATGAATCTAAGCTAGATGCCTGGGAGAAGCCAATTTATCAAGAACAGGTCTCTCAGATGATAAAAGATTTAACCAGACTCAAGGATTTGATGGAGAACCTAGTGAACAAAGGAAGCTCTACAACTTATGATGAGACCTCTAAGTTGGATTTTATTCATAAAAAACTTAAGAAGACTTCCAATACTTCTGAGGTAGTTTGAAGTTGGGCTTTATAGACTCTGAAACTAATGATTCAACTATTTGGTACTGATGTAGAGCCTAATTATCAGCAAGAAGTTTCACCAAAAGAAGAAGCGGATCAAGAAGAAGATGACCATGAGCAAGAAGGCAATGATGAAGAAATTAGATAGGAGGAGGAAAAATTAGAAAAGGTTTCTAAAAACTCTAAGGAGACACAGAAGGAGGAACTCGATGGTCAAGATTCAATGAAAGAATAAGCAAGAGCTTAGTTCTTGTAACTTGTTCAATTTTGTGTTCATGTAAAAAGTGTTATATATTGTTTTGGGTTATGACATTATCATAAAATAATTGAAAATAATGAAGCAAAATATTATAAAATGAAAATTCCATAAAGATATTTTGATCATGTTGGTTGGGCTTATAAGGGAGAGCATAGCTCTATTTTGCTTGACATGGAGCAGTTTTCAGTCGAAAGGAGTGGTGAATATCATTATTTCCAGTATGATCTCCATATGAGTCGTTACCCTCTAAATGTCTTCACAAATTTTCTAGAGGGTAATGATCATATAGAAATTATTCTATGAAGCATTTCTTGTGGACTTAATTTTTTGACTCCTGATGCCCAATGGATAAGATTATGAGTTCATCGGCTTTGCGAGTAAATCCACCTGGGAAGCACAAAATGTAGGGCCAAAATGGCCACATCCTTAGAAAAATTTTGAAAATATTTTTTAAGGCATGAAGATGTTCCCAACCGCTCAACACATAGTGTATTTTGCAATGGCATAACATAGAATGTTCTACACTGCTGGTAGAGCAACCAAACTTATATTGTGATCACTTTAGAAAAGTGGAATATGACATATTTTTTAAGGAAAGAACACATGTTCTTAGTCACTCAACACTTAGTGTATTTTGTAGTGGCACAGTGCAGCAAGTTCCACATCATTTTCAACTCAAGTCAAAGTTGACATTATCATTCTTCGATAAATGGCCCAGTGCACATTGCCCTAGCCCATGCAATAAAATGATTAACTATTTGATGTGTTCCATGCTACTGAGGTTCATGTTCATTTTAGAGTGGATCAGAACACATGTTCCACGTTGCCTATCCAAAATGAAGCACAAGAAAGCAACGCAGTGTAAAATCTTATGAAACATTATAAAACACTATTTCCCGAGCAGTGCATAACAAGGCTCTATTCCATGGTTAAATTTGGTCAAAAATTCAAGGTGTTGAAGAACACAAGCTTATACTGAGAGGGGGGGTGAACAGTAAAGACCTCTTTTTACTTTTTCCATTATACTTCAAAATAGTAAAGCAATATACCCAAAGCAATATCAAAGCAATGCACAATATCATCCACAAAGTGACACCAATTTTAACGTGGTTCACCCGGAATGGTCGGGCTACATCCACAAAACTTTTCTCTTAAAGTTATCTCAAAGTTCTTTGGGAATCCTTCCAAATTACAATGTTTATGAGCCTCGGCCCAAAGGAGATACCTTCCCCCAATCAAAATTTATGAGCCTCCGCTCAAAGGAGATACCTTCCCCTCTGCTCTGGAAATGATCCCTCGGAAGATCAATCGCCTCTACCTCTTGCCAGCATGTGGAACTCCTTTCCACCGAAGACCTACTGTCCTCAATGCTTAGCCTAAGAGACCTCTGCCTTCTATGATCACGTCCATAGCAGCTCAACAACCTGTACCAAACACAATCAATTGGTCTAGTACAAGTCTTCCTCTGTCTGTCAGATCTATCCAACTCTTGAACAAATCAATCCTCCGCATACAAGCCTTCTCAAAGACTTGCCAAATCTGTCCTCAGGTTCTTCTCATAGAACCAATGCACATCTATTCTCAAGTTCTCTAATAGAACTATAAAACTCAGCTCACAAGTCCTCTGCTAGGACCTGTCCAAATCTTCTCACAAGTCCCCATCGAAACCTGTCCAAAACTACTCACAAGTCCCCACCGGAACCTATCCAAAACTGCTCACAAGTCCCCACCGAAACCTATCTAAAACTGATCACAAGTCCCCACCGGAACCTATCCAAAACTGCTCACAAGTCCCCACCGAAACCTGTCCAAAAATGCTCACAAGTCCCCACCGAAACTTGTCCAAAATTTCTCACAATTCCCCACCGAAACTTGTCCAAAACTGCTCACAAGTCCCCACCGAAACCTATCCAAAACTCAGCAAGCTCACCAAGAAAAAATTTCTTAATAGGAAATCACAAAGTGAATTGTTAGAGACCCAATGTGATTTGTCAAACTCATAGAAGCATAAAGAGAATTGTTAGGGACTCAATATGTTCTATACTCAACTCCCAATCTCAAAACTCAACTCAAATCAACTCAGCTCAATCTCAATCTCAAATCTGAAAACTCAACTCAATATCTGAAATGGATAGGATAGAATGCTTTCTTTCAAGAACATGAAACCCCAACAATTGCCAACTATGCAAAAAATCACATAACAATGATACTCATGTTCTTTTCACCATCAATTAGGGCTTCAACAACAATGCTCATCAAACAAGGTTCAGTCAACACCATTCAACTCAAAACACAACCTTGAAGCATTTCACAATCAACATTAGAAAAGGAAACAAGTAGAACTCCTTTTCTCTCCAACATTATTTGAACAAAAAGCATCCACCAACTCAAATCTCAATAGCACAAAACAATTTTTCAAATCATCAACAAAGAAGTAAGCCCAACACTTTAACCAAGTAAAGAATAGTTTGATTATAACCAATTTAATGAAAGCTAATGTCAATCTCAAAGCTCCCCACTTAAGGTTTCACAACTTCACACAAGAAGCAATTCTAACCTTAAAACATCATGCTTTCATTTCCATAATCAACCAAAATAACTCTCAACATTACAAGAAATATTTATCCCTTACACACCTTATTTCTCCCTTATAGTCTTATCAACCAAAAACTTTATCTCTCATAAGAATGCAATAAGATAATGCAAACAACACCTTCAAAAGAATATTTTATCAAAATAAAGCAAGCTTCAAACTCCTTATAACTCCTAAGATATTTTTCTCTCTAATAAACTTCCTCCATCCGCAAAATACACTAGCAAAAATTAATTTCGAAAATACCTTGGCCAACACCAAAAATTGTGCTATGGAGAAATTGCGCACGAAATCTAACACCACCCGCTGCGTCCACTTCAACAAAGAAAAACCCTTTTGCATTATTCGAACATGGAACCTCTCGTTCGGGTAGCGCACCAATAGCCTAGCCGCTACCGGTGCGCCAAAGGCGTCCGGTGAGGTTTAAACCTCACTCTGTTTCCCTTGTACCTTCTATGCTAGGGCTAAAATAAACAACAGGCCTCCCTGTCTTCTGACACGAATGACGACAATGAAACCTTACGGTGGATACAAAAAATTAATGACGGATATCCGAACAGTGGATCATGAAATCACAGTGAGGAAGAAATCGAACATCAGATCGCGAATTCTCAGCAAGCAACACTTTTCAAAAATACGGATGGGATGATCTTTGATCTTCATCGTGGGAGATTTATATGCATATTTCCCATAAAATCTTTATGTCGGCGAAGAGTTTAACATGTCATCGGAGGAGTTTAACATGTCGGCGGAGGTCTTGGCTAGCGCCCACAAACTTAGAACATAGCGCCATTAAAGTTAAGACATTTGTGCCATGGGTTAGGAGAACCCAATGCAAACAAATATTTATTTAAAAATAATTAAAAGGAACCTTAACAAGGTTTTTAATTATTTAAATAAATACTTCCTCCTGGACCCAAATGCATTAAACTAATGCATCCACGTGTAATATTTAAACCCGCCAACTTGGGGTTTACAAAAGACCTTTGAAACTGTCATGTCGTAACCTTCATCAAAACAAATTGTTTGACATCAAATCAAATTCCTTCAAGAGCTTCTTGACATCAATGACAACTTATACACTTGAGCAAAGGCAATGTACCCAAAGTACCCAAAATTGCCAACAATATCCCCCTTTGTCATTGATGGCAAACCTTTACTGAAAACACTTCTCAAGAGCCAAAACTAAAACTAACTGTGCTAACAACTGACCAACTATGCCCACAACTAAGAATCTTCCTTTGAAGTTTTGCTCCCCCTGACTTGAAGCTCTCCTCTTCACTTTGAAGCATATTCCCCCTTACTCATATCTCTCCCCCTTTGTCATCAATGGTAAAGGGTCACCTTTGGGGCTCAGGACTAAGAATGAGCCTCTTAGCTTAGTCCCTGCCCCACCTCCTGATGAGGTGATTAATTTTGGGGTGGGAGTAAAACTCCCATTACGCACTGATCATCATAAATGTCTATAACTTCCTTGTCAGGCCTTCTCTTGAACTATTTGCTCATATTATTGTTCTTGTCACTGTTCTTTTTCTTGTTCTCATCCCTATTCTTGTCCATGCCTTGATCCTTGGACCTAATCATGTCACTGTTCCTATTCCTGTATTCTGGAATTTCAGCTCTACACTGTCTGATTATGTGACCTTCATTGTTGCACTTGAAACACTTGACGATGTTGTTTCTCTGAGGTAAACCTGATCTTTGAATCCACAAGTTCTGACCAAACCTATTATGACCAAACCTGTTCTGACCAAACCTGTTCTGACCAAACCTGTCTTGACCAAACCTGTTCTGACCAAACTTGTTCCTGTTATTTGCCTTGCAATAAACTGCCTTATGCCCAAACTATTTACAAGAGTAGCAATACCCTTGAAAGTAACTAGCACTTCTGAAACTGTCATTTACCTTCTCCACTTGAGCCATGCAATGTGAAGCCATGTGACAAAACTTGTGACAAGCAAAACATCTACCTTGAAAATTTCCTTTATTTGACCTCTTAGGTTCTGAAAACTTCTTCTCATTCTAAATTATGTTTTCTATTTTCGTGCATCTATCATTCAAGGACTCCTTTTCTAAAATACTTTCCTCATCAGAACTCTCTTCCTTTTGGAGTCTCTTACTAGACTCTCCAACTTTTTCCTTGTGTGGCTTAACAAAACCAAGGCCTGTTTTATCTGTTGTCTTTCTTTGACCTTTGATGAGTGACTTAACCTTTTTGGCGCTATCTTGGAACCTCGTAAAGCTTATCCTTGTACTCTTTAGTTTCCTCTTTCAAAGAAGTCATTTTCTATTCTAACTCACTATACTCAAGAACCTTAGACTCTAACTCATCCTTGAGTTCCTGTGTCTTAGCTATAGAGAAGTCAAGACTTTCTATAAGATCATCTCTCTCCATACAACATTCATCTAACTTATCCTTGAGTCTAGAATTCTTCTTTCTTTCCTTTTTCAAAGCACTAAGAGCACTAATAAGTTCACCTTTAAGATCTACTTCACCTTTCTCTATATCTTCCTCTATTTGTTTGATTTTTGAATCATCAAAGCCTTTTTCAGATTTCTTATTGCTAGAGGTGCTACCCTTTTCAAAAACCATACATGCATCTTCCTTGTATTTTTCTGAAGCATCCTCATACATACTAGAAACCAAATCATTATTTGTGCAATCATCCTCAAGGTGACCAAAGTTTCCACATCTAAGACATTTCATGATAATGAATCTATGTTTCGGTTCTTCCTCCTTTTTTGATATGAACAACATCTCATTTTCATTATCATTTGAAGAACTTTCACTATCACTACTAGAACACTTACTTGCTTTGTCTAGGTAGAAACTCTTCTTGTGCTTGTGAGAATACCTCTTTCCTTGATTGTTGTGCTGATCTTTGTTTTTCCTATGATGTTTGTGCTTTTCAAAATCCTTGCTCTTAAAATCCTGTTTATCTTCATCACTTTCATTCTTGGGAACAGTATAGTTAGTAGCATAATGACCAAACTTTCCATAATTGAAACATCTTATATTTTTCATACTTTTGTGCTTTCTAGAGAACTTGCCTTTCTTGCTATAATATGCCTCTTCATCACTAGAAGACTCATCACTATCTTGAAGTTGTTTACCCTTAGATTTCTTGGTAGCCTTGAAAGCTGCCTCTTTCTTGACATCAACCTTCACTTGAGTTCTCAACTCAAATGTTGCAAGTATACTATGGAGCTCATCCTTTTTCAACTTATCCAAATCTTTAGCGTCCTCAATAGCAGAAATATTTTCACTAAATCTATTAGGAAGAGATCTTAAAATCTTATCACAAATATCATTTTCAGCAAGCTCAAGACCTAAGTCTTTCATGGAATTAACAACCTCATCCATACGAAGCATGTAGTCACTAATATTTTCATCATCATTCATCTTGAGTTGTTCAAACATACCTTTGAAGTGTCTCAACTTGGCCTTTCTAAAATTTGTATCACCTGTATGAACCACCTTCAACTGATTCCACATTTCACTAGCTATCTTGTAGTGAATCACTTTGGTGAGATCTACTTTCTATAAGCCTTTCAGGATTGCATTCATTGCTTTTGAATTGCTATGATGTAGGAGCCTTTCTTCTTTAGTATTAGGACCATGTTCAAGAATAGTGTACTCATCTTCAATCACTTCCCAAACCTCATTCCCAAGTGCCATTAGATGAACCTTCATCCTTGCACTCTAAAGACCAAAATATGACCCATCAAGAATAGGTGTTGCATTGCTACTTGAATGATCCATTGTGTTCTTTACTAGCTTTTCCTTCAAGCTGTTAAACTTTTTGAAGGCACCTGATCTGATACCAATTGAAGAACACAAGCTTATACTGAGAGGGGGGGTGAACAGTATAAGACCTCTTTTTACTTTTTCCATTATACTTCAAAATAGTAAAGTAATATACCCAAAGCAATATCAAAGCAATGCACAATATCATCCACAAAGTGACACCAATTTTAATGTGGTTCACCCAGAATGGCTGGGCTACATCCATAAAAATTCTTCTAAAAGTTATCTCAAAGTTCTTTGGGAATCCTTCCCAATTACAATGTTTATGAGCCTCGGCCCAAAGGAGATACCTTACCCCAATCAGAATTTATGAGCCTCTACTCAAAGGAGATACCTTCCCCTCTGCTCTGGAAATGATCCCTTAGAAGATCAACTGCCTCTACCTCTTGCCAGCACGTGGAACTCCTTTCCATCGAAGACCTCCTATCCTTAATGCTTAGCCTAAGATACCTTTGCCTTCTATGATCACATCCACATCAGCTCAATAACCTGTACCAAACACAATCAGTCGGTCTAGTACAAGTCTTCCTCTATCCATCAGATCTGTCCAACTCTTGAACAAATCAATCCTCTGCATACAAGCCTTCTCAAAGACTTGCCAAATCTGTCCTCAGGTTATTCTCATAGAACTAGTGCACCTATGTCCTCAAGTTCTTTGATAGAACTATCAAACTTAGCTCACAAGTCCTCTACTAGGACCTATCCAAATCTGATCACAAGTCCCAACCGAAACCTGTCCAAAACTGATCACAAGTCCCCACCGGAACCTGTCCAAAACTGCTCACAAGTCCCCACCGAAACCTATCCAAAACTGCTCACAAGTCCCCACCGAAACCTGTCCAAAACTGCTCACAAGTCCCCACCAAAACTTGTCCAAAACTGCTCACAAGTCCCCATCGAAACTTGTCCAAAACTGCTCACAAGTCCCCATCGGAACCTGTCCAAAACTCAGCAACCTCACCAAGAAAAAATTTCTTAGTAGGAAATCACAAAGTGAATTGTTAGAGACCAATGTGATTTGTCAAACTTATAGAATCATAAAGAGAATTGTTAGAGACTCAATATGTTCTATACTCAACTCCAAATCTCAAAACTCAACTCAAATCAACTCAGCTCAATCTCAATCTCAAATCTGAAAACTCAACTCAATATCTGAAATGGATAGGATAGAATGCTTTCTTTCAAGAACATGAAACCCCAACAATTGCCAACTATGCAAAGAATCACATAACAATGATACTCTTGTTCTTTTCACCATCAATTAGGGCTTCAACAACAATGCTCATCAAACAAGGTTCAATCAACACCATTCAACTCAAAACACAACCTTGAAGCATTTCACAATCAACATTAGAAAAGGAAACAAGTAGAACTCCTTTTCTCTCCAACATTATTTGAACAAAAAGCATCCACCAACTCAAATATCAATAGCACAAAACAACTTTTCAAATCATCAACAAAGAAGTAAGCCCAACACTTTAACCAAGTAAAGAATAGCTTGATTATAACCAATTTAATGAAAGCTAATGTCAATATCAAATCTGCCCACTTAAGGTTTCACAACTTCACACAAGAAGCAATTCTAACCTTAAAACATCATGCTTTCATTTCCATAATCAACCAAAAGCACTCTCAACATTACAAGAAATATTTATCCCTTATACACCTTATTTCTCCCTTATAGTCTTATCAACAAAAAACTTTATCTCTCATAAGAATGCAATAAGATAATGCAAACAACACCTTCAAAAGAATCTTTTATCAAAATAAAGCAAGCTTCAAACTCCTTATAACTCCTAAGCTATTTTTCTCTCTAATAAACTTCCTCCATCCGCAAAATACACTAGCAAAAATTAATTTCAAAAATACCTTGGCCAACACCAAAAATTGTGCTATGGAGAAATTGTGCATGAAATCTAACACCACCCACTGCATCCACTTCAACGAAGAAAAACCCTTTCGTGTTATTCGAATGCAAAACCTCCCGTTCGGGTAGCGCGCCAATAGCCTAGCCGCTACCGGTGTGCCAAAGGCGTCCGGTGAGGTTTAAACCTCACTCTATTTCCCTTGTACCTTCTATGCCAGGGCTAAAATAAACAATAGGCCTCCCTATCTTCTGATGTGAACGACGATGATGAAACCTTACGACAGATACAAAAAATGAACAACAGATATCCGAATAGCGGATCATGAAATCACAGCGAGGAAGAAATTGAACATCAGGTCATGAATTCTCAACGAGCAACACTTTTCAAAAATGTGGATGGGATGATCTTTGATCTTCATCATGGGAGATTTATATGCATATTTCCCATAAACTCTTGACGTCGACAAGGAGTTTAACACGTCGACGGAGGTCTTGGCTAGTGCCCACAAACTTAGAACATAGCGCCATCAAAGTTAAGACATTTGCGCCATGGGTTAGGAGAACCCAATGCAAAAAAATATTTATTTAAAAATAATTAAAAGGAACCTTAACAAGGTTTTTAATTATTTAAATAAATACTTCCTCCTGGAACCAAATGCATTAAACTAATGCATCCACATGTAATATTTAAACCTGCCAACTTGGGGTTTACAAAAGACCTTTGAAACTGTCATGCCATAACCTTCATCAAAACAAATTGTTTGAAATCAAATCAAATTCCTTCAAGAGCTTCTTTACATCAATGACAACTTATACACTTGAGCAAAGGCAATGTACCCAAAGTACCCAAAATTGCCAACAGGTGCAGATTTCAAGGAGCAGTTTCCAAAAAAATTGTTTTATGTCATGGATACAAAAGCATATTTAATAGTTTTAAGAATAAAAGGGAGTGGCCTGGTGACATGCTCTATTTCACTCAGATTGTAGTGTTTTTTTATATGCTCCACACTACTGGTCAAAATGGTCAATTCAAGAAATAAGCCTTTCTAAAGAATGACCTAGTGACATGTTCTATGCCACTCATCTCTAAGCATTGTTGAGGTTTAATTGTAGATATTCATGAGCAAATAAACGGTCAAGCTTGTGCTGACACTTTCTCAAGCATACAAAAGTGAAGTCTTTGTAAATAAGAACCAATCAATTTTATCAAGTAGGCAAAGCATCCATGGAGCCAAGAACCAAGAACTCAATAAGTTATAGATCTACGACCAGATGAAGTCCCCAATAAATATATATAGCTTAGATATGGAATCTAACAGCTTGAATACTAACCACCATTACAAATCAAACAAGTTTTAGAGTTGAGTTGCTATGGTGTGCAACATCGTGTAGATTTTTTAGACTTCAAAGGTGAATGAAATTATGCCACCTTAGTTTTCTATCGATCTGGCATGGTTTTCTCCTTGTAATGTTCCATCTTATTATTTCATTTTAAAACTATTAATATATGTCAAAACCTCAATTTTTAGGATCGGCTCTAGAGTGTTTGCTTTCCTTTTTGTGTAACATATTTTTGCAAATCAATAGAATGGGCATTATTGGATTTTTGACTCAAAAATTGGTGTCTTCAATATTTCTTTTGAGAGATTCAAGATGTGAATTCCTTTTCTGCTAATGCTACTATGGTTAGTTTATTCTACTGATATTGAATTACTATCTTTAGAGCAATTGAAACCTTTTTACAATTGAATCTATGCTCACAAGAAGTTCATTTTTGTTAAATCTAGGTACTGATCTTATTCTGCTAAATTGTATTATTAGTATTGTGGATGTTGAAATAGCTTCTTGGAGTATGTCTTTGTTTTGTGTTTCTTGATGAAGATTATTTTATTTTTTGGGTGCTATTAATATTGAGTGTGGAACACTGGAAATGATTTATTGAAATTTTTTCCCTATGGATGCTTATGTTGTTAGCTCTATCTGGCCACTGTTTCAATTATAATTCCTTAACCCTAAACCCTTTTCTATCCCTATCTCTTAAATAATTATTGAGCTTAATTGATTCAACACCCTATAATTTGATAAGAAACCATCCTACTTTGGAGGTTAGATTAGAGTAATATTTAGTCCATCCAATGTTGAGTTCTGAGTTGTGATAGTGGGTGCAAGCCTAATCAGAAAGATAGAAGATAGACAGTCACGGTATTAAGTTTTGTTTGATGTCAATTTGGATCCCAACACCTACATCATCAACATATAGAACCTCTACCACCTCACCCACCTCCTATTCTAGTAGCATCACCTATGATGCTATCAATGTTAGCTCATCTCCCACCTCCTATAGATTACGTGTGGGTCTAGTACCCCTTGTTTCAATCCAAAATTTCTTTGGATATGCATGAATTGAATCAAATATTGCTCCATATAATTTTTATCCATCACTCACCGTGCTTGTCTCATGCAAGCCAAGTGTGGCTTATCCTCATCCTATGCCTTTGTCATCCATTAAACCTACCCATACATTATTCTAATACTCCCTATCCCCTTTATGTGGTTTGCTCCATTGTCTCTCTCTATCACTCCACCACCTCAGAGCATACGATCATACTGCCTTCCTCTTACATGGTAATCCCACTGGGTGACATATGTTGAAGTGCTTCAATTCCCATATCTACAAGATCAAGTTGCACCCCAAGACCTTTTACCCTTGTAATTGGACCTCATATAACTTATCATGCATTTGGGCCAGTAATTCTAGTGCCCAAGAATACACTCTCGATCTCTCTACAAGGTCCATCACTAAGCCTATCAGGTTCCAATGGAATTGTGCACTTGACAAGTTAGGCAATATCATATTTGATATTAAAAATATCAACACTACATGTATTTGTCCTAGTCACCCCTCTCATACTCCTTTAGGTATGGTATCCCTACATTACCCATCTCTATGCTCCTTGAATCATTTCCATAAACCAAGGGTATCACATCCTCCTTATCCACTACCATCCAAATCAAGAGACCCTCCACTGGTAATTAGAATATCCTATAAATATCCTCCAACATCACCATCATTTCCCCTATAAGGAGGTGGAATGTACCCCTATTAGGGTCTCATCGATATACAAGAGAAAATAGATATGCAATATTTTCCCAAACATTCTCTATTTGAGTAGCCCCCTCTAATATAATTATCTTCAACCACTCCCAATCATCGTCATTCAGATCATTCCTAATCCTAGGAAAATTTGGACTAAATCTATCATGGCCACAACATCCTCAACTACAAACAAGTAAGACCAATCATCATTTTATCAAAACCAAGCACATCAACACTAACTTCAAAAAAAATCTCATTTCTCCTTCTAACTTAAAAAATATCCCACTTCCTCTTATTATTTCTTCAAAAAAATATTCCCATTCCCCCTTATTCTTCCTTCAAAAAACAATCCCATTCTCCCTTCTTGTTTCTTCAAAAAAAACAATAAACACATGCACTTAAATCTATTCCATAATGCTACCTAAATGAAATACATCATGATACTTACCTTCCTCGCACACCCTCCAACTCCTATCATTGAACTCTCACTAGCTATCTCAATCACTATGTCTCTTCATTCCTCTTCAATCACCAATTATAAATTACAATTGCAAACATAATTAGCAACCTTGAAGGTATTTTATAGGTACTTGAACCTTATTCTGCCTCCAACCATCGTTGGTAGCCAGATAACCATCACTGGTAGTCATTCCTAACCATCACTAGCGGATAGGTAACCGTTGATGATGGCTACTTCCAATCATCGCTAGTGGTTTTGAATCATTGATGGTGTTTAACCTTACCCAACCCCCTTCTCTTCCTTCTTGCATATTTTCCCCATATTTCAAAATCATTCTCATGACCCAATCCACCTTTTGTATCAACTAGCTTATTGTTGTCATTCATTCTATCTTCCCCTTGCTTATCGCTTGAGGGGGTAGACAAACCAAAAAAAAAATTATTCACTTCCTTTTTCTTAGGGTAACAGATAAAAATAATTTCATCCAATGGATTAGGTGTCTCTTATTTTTGCATCGCATTGTGTTTCACCCAATGTGGTACAAAAAGGGGCATCTATAGACACCAAATTTTAGTCATTTGCACAACCAATCCATCAAAATCCTCAAAATACCCTTCAAATCCCTACAAATTCACCAAAATCCTAATTTATCACAAAACCCTCATCAATCCCTCAAATTCTTCTTCAATTCACTCAAATCCTTTCAAAATTCCAATCTCCTTTCTAATTCATATGAATTCTTCTTTATTCCCCTAATTTCTAGCAATTTCTTCTAATTCTCTCTCAAGTCCTTCTAGTTCCTCCTCAATTCTTCTAATATCTTGTTTCCCCTCTAGTCAATTCAATTTCTCTCTAATTTACTCTAATTTATTTAAATTCTTCGAATTTTCCTCTAAGCTTTCTAATTCTATTTTAATTTCCTCAATTCCTTCTAATTTCCCTAAGTTGTCCTAAGGTTTCCCTAATTCTTCTAATTTTTCTTTTCCCCCTAATCTCTTAAAATTCCTCTAATTTTTTCCTACTTTTTTTAATTCTCTCTTAGCCTCTCTAAACTCCCAATTTCCATCTAGTGCCTCCTATTTATCCCTACCTCTCCCATACAATTTCTCATTATACCTCTTGTCTATCTAATTTTCCTAATCAAGACCTCATTATCCCCTAATCCCATATTAAGCCCTCATCCAAATACCTAAGAGATTTGAAATCTAATTTAAAAATACTAATCAAATCCCCAAGCCTACCCAAAATCCCCACCTAAATCCCCTTATTTAATCTACCTTGTCTCCCCATCCAATTTCCCTCCAAATTTGGATGATTAAAAAATGCAATGAAAAGCCCCAATTCAAAAGGAATTAAATTTAACATGTTTAATAGTTTGGTCCTTCTTAGCCTTCATGTCACCTTTTTGGAAATTTTAAATTCCATGGGTAGATCCTAAGGCACACTTATACCCATGCACATATCATCACCCCATAGGCTAATTTATAGAAATTAGGTGGATGAGGATTTACCCCACCCAAAACTATTAAATGGAGAGGGTGCACATTTCTCCATGTGTCCTCCCTAAATTTTCCTTGGATGTTCCACCATCCACTTGGTTCTAAATCACCTCCACATCATTACCATGTCATTTTCTTGTCACCTCCCATTCATCTCACCAAATCCCTATAATTTCCCCTTCATTTCCTCATTCAAAACAACATATGTGAAGCTACTATTATGCTACCAAAATTTTACTAGACTGTCTTGATGCCCTTGGAGATCCCAACTACTTCTGCCATCTGCCTTGAGTAGCTTAGCCATTCCAACCATGGAGTCTATATGAGAGAGTAAAGCAATATTTTATCTGCAACTACACCTAGACCAACCAATATTCTATCGCCACACTTGTACCAGAGAATACCAATGCCCTCCAAAACCCTCTAGCAAGAGCACTCGGTCCTATCTACCATACCATCCCAATCCCCATTTGTGGTTATACAATATTAACCACCACCTACAGTCACCCAAAATCAATTATCGTTGGTGGTTACTCAGAGAAGAATAGAAAAAGCATTTTAGACAACATGTAGGTAATGGAGGTATATAACATATCTTTGCAGGTCTTGTGATATTTTGTTAAGGATTTTTAATCATTTTCATGAGTTTTTCAAAATATTTGTTTTATTCACTTTGACTAGGGCCTCATCTAAGGAAGGCCTATTAGATATTGCTAACTCTATCTTGTGAGCATGTGTGTAATTACTAGGGTGGTCCAAGAAGTGCAAAGAAAACCCACCTAAAACTTGATTGTGGCATGAAGAGAGAGATTGCACCAAAATTCATTGATGTAAAAGGGGTCATCCCCCTTTGTTCTTGAACCATAATATTTGTAAAAACACCCTCTAAAGGGTCACATTGTATTCAAAATTGTTCATTGGAAATACATATCATATTTGCTTGTTTCTATTGCATGATGCATTTTCATGTTCACATGCACATGCCACTTGAGTGGGGTGAGGACTCTCCCCACCCAAGGTCATCAATGAGGTATGGTGCACACTCCCTTTGACCACCCTAAGTGGAAGACTCCAGATTTTCCACATCCCCCACTCATGCCACATAGTTGCCATGTCATGCCATGTCATTTCCAAGTCACCATCCCCTCTCCCTTGCAAAAAGTCTATAAATACCCCCTATTTTCCTTCATTTGCAACAAGAGTTAAAATCCTAAGCCAAAAATCAGCCAAATATTTTGGTAAACTCCTTTGTGTGTGCTCATCCCCTTTTATAAGTATCCTCCTTTTAATGTGCAAATAAACCATGGAAAGTAATGTGTGCTTGAAGATACATGTATCTTGTTTTTGAATATGCTCATAGACTATCATGACCCTCCTTGGCAGGACTTATTATTGATATTTGATTATGTGTTGATGAGTGGACATCTAATGCTTAATCTTGTTTTCTATGGTTAATTGCATTTTATACTTTGTTTATATTATGCTAGAATATGGTATTGTTGATGGAATCTATGGTTGCAATACCAGGTAATATTACGGGTGGATTGGTATGGGATAACCACCAAAATTGAGAGACCAAAAAGGAAAATGATGGTAGATGATATATTCATCGATAGCTCTAGGGTAATTAAATACCCTCATGTAGTTGCATTTCATAGTTGTATGTTTGGTGATAATTACATCATCGACTGGGAGATTGCTTGAGCAAAGGAGCAGTTCTTAATAGACATATGATGATGTGATAATCATCATAAAACCTGCTACTTAAGGACAAAAGGTGGTATAATGCAATTGTTTGGTTTATAAGCATTTGTTAAAATATGTGTGTTTATTTTATGAAATGAGTCTAGCAAAGGATTCATTAAAGAAGGTATTAATAAATATAAAGGTTTTATTAATACCTAAATGCTTAATATCAATGTTAATAATTAATATTAATATTAGATATTAATGATACTAATTAAGGGAATAATTAATTTAATTTTCATATTTTCCTAATGTTATGTTAACATTAAAAAATGAAAAGCAAAATTTAATTTAATCTTTAAAGGATTAAATTAATTTTTGATGATGAAATCAAATTACAAATATCTTAAACTTGCAAAAGAAGGTGAGCTCCATTTATTATTAAAAAACATATATATTAAAGTTATTATTGTTATTAAAAGGGAAGAAAAATAATAATATTATTATCCTCGGCAAATTCATTTTCAACAGGAGTTTTGAAAAATTAACGGTTATCAGTAATAAAGAAGAATGGGGAAAGGGAAGGAAAAAAGAGGAGGAAAAAGAGAACATTTTGGAAGGTAAGAAGGAAGGCTTGAAGTTTCAGATGAAGAGATATTTTTACTGGATCTTTGAAAGAGGTAATCTCAATTGATTATATACAGTTTGAAAAGTGAGTCATTATCTTCATCCATGAAAATATAGAATAATCCCTTTTTGATTACTCTACTATTTTAATGAATTACCTTGTTTGTTGCATGAGTCCTTATCTTCATCCATGAAAATATAGAATAATTCCTTTTCGATTACTCTACTATTTTAATGAATTACCTTGTTTGTTGCATGTTGTGTGAGTGTACCCTCTAAATGTTATGTTTGATTATTTTATAAATAGTTTTAGGGTTAAAAGCTATTGATTAAAATGAAAGATTTTTATTAAGTAATGTTACGTTTGATTATTTTATCAATAGTTTTAGGGTTAAAAGCTATTGATTAAAATGAAATATTTTTATTAAATAATGATACGTTTGACTATTTATCAATAGTTTTAAGGTTAAAATCTATTGATTAAAATGGGAGATTTGTATTAAGTAATTTTACGTTTGATTATTTTATTAATAGTTCTAGGGTTAAAATTTATGGATTAAAACAAAATATTTGTATTTATTAATGTTATGTTTGATTATTTTATCAATAGTTTTAGGGTTAAAAGATATTGATTAAAAGGGAAGATTTTTATTAAGTAATGTTACGTTTGATTATTTTATCAATAGTTTTAGGATTAAAAGTTATTGATTAAAATAGAAGATTTATATTAAGTAATGTTACATTTGATTATTTTATCAATAGTTTTAGGATTAAATATATTGATTAAAATGGAAGATTTATATTAAGTTGTAGCACCCTAAAATTGGCGCAGTAAAATTAGAATAATTACATTCACCTTAGTAAATAAATTTAAATTCAAATTTAACCTCCCAAACCGCTCGTTAACCGTCGAGAAACCCGTTTCCTCCTTTTTCGTGCCATTTTTAGCAGTTGTTTTGACCGTTTGACGATATCGTCTCCGATCAGACGATATCGCCCCAAATTTGACGATTTCGTCTGGACTAGAACGTCCAGATGATTTCGTCGTAAAACTAAATTTGCATAGTTGGAATCCGTTCCAACGGGTCTCCAATCCGGGAAGAAGCGTGTCTGCGTCGTTGGGACCCTTCCCCCGTTGGAGATCTCCCAAATTGGGATGATCTCCAACCTCCCAACAACTATCCTATGCCTATTTAACTCTAAGACTTTTCCCTCCCCAACCCCTGGCTGAATTTTTATGCAAATTGAACCCTTATGCTCTAAAACATCGTAATTCATATTTTGCATTAGTCCTATAGTCATTTCATTGCAGGTACACCATTGGTTTTTAGCCGGAGCCAGCACCTATCGCAGCCGACGAACCTGTCAAGATCGGAGGCGATCTCGTCAAATTCGGGACGATCTCATACTGATGCGAGATGATTTCGACTGCAGCACACATCGAGGCAATCAGTGCCTGGAGTTTGCTCTTCTGTCTCTTTTTTTCTGTCATTTTATGCTATAAATTAGATTGTTTATTCATTTTTTATACTATATTGCATCTGGAGTTCACCCATTTTGTCTAGTTTGCATATTAAGATCATATTTTGCTATCTAAACACAGTGATTTGCATTTACTTATGTTCTTGTATATTTTTCAACACTCATATTATTGTTTCATATAGTTTGCCCCTGTTTGCAAAATAGAATTTCTTGTATTTCGCATCTGTTTGCTGTTTTGCAGGTCTCTGATGAATTCGTCTGACGAATTCGTCAGATTGCAGATGATCCTGTCAGTTTAGATGATTTTATCAAATTGAAGGCGATTCTGTTGAATTGCAGATGATCCAGACTGCTTCAAGCTTCAGAAACTCCATCAGACTTCCGGATCAGGTAATCTTCATTGGCCTCCTACAAATTCTCTGTTTCTATTTTCCTTTCTGTTTGCTGTATGCATTTAAATTGCATTTTCATGTAGTTTAAGTTAGAATCATTCGGCCAAACCTAGGATGAATGTTTAAAAATAAAACGAACTCATCAAAACTCATTCCCAAAACCTAGGCATGGAAACTATCGTCAAATGTTTCCTGGTGAACCCACCATCCGTCGAAAAATCACCAAAATGCACCTCCCTTGAGAGGCGGGACCTTCGCAAAGTCCTCTCATCCGAGGTACCGCACCATCCTTTTCCCATCCTCCTTCCGGGCGCGGATCCAATAGCCTGAAGGTAGGGGTGCGAAAAATTTGGAGCGATACATTTTGGTGAACCCGACGTGAATGCATCATAACCTTTTGAAAACAAAAACAAAAAAAACAAAAAAATATATATATACAAGAAAAACAAAAACAAAATCATCATTTCAAGTTTGTATGTTTTATATTCAATCCTAAATAGTAGATGTTAAATATTACTTTTAGAAGTACTAAAGAAACCATGAGTTTTTACTCAAATCAATATGAGTCCATCAGTAGTGTTGGAAGAATTCAGCTAAATACATTTGTTGATTATGACCAACCTCATCCCTATTCAACACCACCTCCATCACACTCTTCTTATTTTTCATCCATAACCCAACAAAACAATCCCTTTGCCAATCCTCTTCATAATGATATTATCTATTCTCCCATATATCCATATTATGTCTATCAATCCACATATAATCCTCCACCACCTTTTCAATACTCTTCTTTCAATACAACACATCCATTTCAACAAGAAAATACTTATTCTTCCAATTCTACCATGCACTCACCTCCTACATCCCAATCTTCCTATCATCATTCTACCCATAATAAAGAAAGTAGAGGTGAGAAACCATTAGGTCCTTTTATGACGAAATTCCTAAGGCATTTATCAAAAACCTCTCAAAAACCTTCATCACGTAAATTTACTAAGCTCAATCAACCAATGGATATAATTCTCAAGTATTTACTTGACACAAATATTATTGAACTTCCTTCCATAAGACAACCTGATACCACAATAGATTGGTTTAAACCTGAGCTACATTGTGAATATCATAGAGTAGATGGACATATGACACAAAATTGTAAAGATTTAAGATGTGCAATTCAAGATTTGATTGATAAGGGTCTTTTTAATATAAAGGAATTACAATCTACAACTGATGATAAACCTCCGATAAACAATCAAACCCCTACACAACAAATGCCAATAATCAATCAAGACATGGGGATATCCCAAGAACCCCTATTCAATTATCAACAACAAGAAACCAATCAAATATTGCATGTTAATGTGTGCCATCATGATGATATTATTAATATTGTAACAAAAAATACAAATGAGCAACCTCAAGTTCAATCAACTCAATCCGATATTCAAGATATGGATTCCTCATTTGACCAACTTTCAAAACTATCTTTGGCTCTAGAGAATGATACAAAATGTAATGTAAGCATAGAAAGTTCATCTTTAGAATCAAAATCTCAATCTGAAATCCACTTTGATAACCAACAACAAGTGATTAATCCTCAAGCAAAGATATCCCTTTTAGAAGTATTACAAATTGCTCATAAGGAAATTTTGTTCAAAATACCTAGCCAACAATTTGTTCCTCATCATATTTTCTCTAAGAACATAATTAATGGTATAAACCCTCTTGAGGTTAACCATATTTCATTCTATGATGAGGATATTCCTTCCTCTACTCCACAAGAAGACTCCTATCTTTACATTATCGGATCTCGTAAAGAAACACTTGTTAGAACTATCATGGTAGATAATGACTCTTCTCTTAATTTATGCACTTATCAATTATTTCAAAAACACAAATTAAAGGAAGAAGATAGTAATGAATCAAATGTTATTATAAAATCTTTTAACAATGAAATTCAAGAACCTCAAGGTACTATAATTATTCCCCTTAATATTGGATCCAAGATCCTGGATACTTTATTCTATGTAGGATATTGTCCTTCACCTTACAAACTACTTCTCCCGAGTCCTTGGATTCATACGATGAGGGTTGTCCCTTCCACTCTTCATCAATGTTTGAAGTTTGAAATTGCAAATAAAATTGTTACCATACATGGTGACCCAACACCATTTGAAGAATATTTAACGGTTGAAACATCAAGTTCTATACATTCTCTATTATCACAATTATCTTCTATCCATCACTTTTCTTCATCCATATATGATCATCCTTGTTTATCAAATAACATCCATGCATGTCTTTCACATATACTTTCTCCATCTTATCAAAACTTGGAATATAATAATAAGAATGAAGAACTTTCTTATATTTATGACATTTTATTTTGTAATATGATCAATTTTACACATATAAAAGTCAAATATTTTGCTACATTATTTTACATTATAACAAAGCTTTTGTTATCACTATATTTTACTCATCACCTTTTGTTCTTACCTTCAACACAACCAGATTATCCTTCAAAACCTCCTTTGATTTTGAAGCAACCTTAGACATGCTATACTCAAATAACCTTGTATAGTGTATATAGATCATCTTGTATATACCACCAATTTCAATTCATAAATTAAAATCAAAATACAAAAAAAAATCAAAATCCTCAAAATCTTCAAAAAAATACAAATGCAACTAAGGAACTTAAAGGTAAATTTGAGCCCAACTGGCTTGGACCATACATCATTACCGCAAAATTTGAATCAGGAGCATATAAATTGTCTACCTTAGATGGTAAAGAACTTAAAGAACCCATGAATATTTTACATCTCAAACGTTATTATGCATAAATTTGATTATTTCATCCATGTATATATTTGTTCAAAATCATTATCTTGTATTTCTTTCAATTTATTCAAAAACCTCAAAAACATTCATAAAATCTTCAAAAATCTTCAAAAATATTTATTGCATTTATTTAAAGCACTTGTAAAGTTCCTTTTGCTCCAAAACAAAAATCAACATAAAAATCCAAAAACAGCTATATGCTTGACTCTTTCGAAACCAAAACAATATACAGAATAAAGAGAGAGTCAACATTCTCAAAAATTTCTCAAAATCATTATTTTCTTACAATTATTGCAATTATATGTTTCAACTTATTTTGGATAAAACTAGCATTTATTTGGCATCCCTCACTTGCACACTCACACAATAAATATCTTGATTTTATCTGGCATGATTACTAATCTCTCTTATATCAAAGTTCACAAAAATCAATTAAATAAAGTTTGAGCATAGAGAATTGATCTTGGTATTTACTTAAACCAAGCACATCTTTTCACAATAAAATGATTATATTTGTAATTTCCATGTTTTGCTACATAGTAGAACTGATTTCTTGAGTGAAAAGTTTCCCTTGCTATCCTATCATGCACATGGTCTAGAATCTTTGAGAATTGGCAAAAGGACAAGCTCACCCCTACCCAGAATAAAAATCCCTTGCTCTACAGCTAATCCGAGCAAGTATCCCTAGCAAAGAAAAAGAAAAAGAAAAAGAAAAGAAAAATTCAAGAAAAAGAGAAAAGAAAAATGTTATGTCAACAATGTTACAAGCATTATCAAGCAAAAGAAAAATAAGCAAAGTTCAAAAGAAAGCAAGAAAAGCAATAAAATCCCTTTCCCTACCCTTTGAAAAGAAAAGAAGGGTGAATGAGCTTGAATCCCTGGAATTCTCAATTATTCAAAAAGCGTGAGGTAAGCCCCATAACATGTGGTTTGTGCCCAACCTGCTTGGCCTTGGGTAACTCCTAGCGTGGCGATATGTCTGTCACATTAGCGACCTTCTTTTGTACAGACCTATGTCTGCTCATGGATTAGCTAGCTCTTGATAATCCGACCTACATAGTAGCCTAGTATGGTTATATGCATCTACATCATGGTTAATGAACACTTATTTGGTTTCTTCAAATCACTTGTATCATAGTATCTTGCTCAAATCTGGTAACTGAACCATACAATTGCACACACATTTGTATTTGAGAGATTTTGTCTATCATTATGATAAATCAAGATTGGCAATGAATTCACTTATGCACATGGGATTCCTTATAAATCTAATTTTTGTCTTCAAAATACTTTGAAATATTATTTTGCAACTTGTTTGGAATAATCAAGTACAATTATTTAACAACATATCATATATATCTTATCGACTTTCACAACGATGGTATAATTCCAAAACCAAAATTGGAATTTTATGCTTAGCGCAAGTCCTCATTTTCATCTTTTCTGTTCATAAAAAATCAATCATGCAATAAAACTATCTATTTTCTTTGATTTTCGCGATGATGGTATAAGTCTATACCTACATATTCTATGCCTAGCGCAAACCATTGTAACAATATTTTTTTCCCCAATTTATCAAAATTCATAAAAACCATATGACTTCATTTTATTACACAAATTATGCTTTTCAAAAGCAAACACATTTTTATTATTTCATATCATTATGTCAACCTTTGCATTTTGCAATGATGGTATAATTCTTAAGGAATTATTCAACAATTTTTATCACACTTAGGAATTTATGCCTAGCAAAAATCATTTTACAATATTTCATGCATAATATTTTCATGGAAATCTGAAAACAAACCATCATCATCATCATCATTTGCATCATCACAACAAAGTCTTAAGACAGTCTCTTAAGCACTCTTTTCTTTTAACAATATTTCTATCCTGGGACTAGCTTGACGACCGAGTGAGCGACGACTCCATGAAATGGTCTATAATAGCGACAATGTCCTTTGAAATTATTGTTAGAAATATCTTTTTATTTTTTATCACATTTCATTACAACCAATCAATTTGTTACATCATATTATTTCATTTAAAATATTTAAAGCATGACATCCAAGTTATAATTTTTTCCAAAAATGACATAATTACATGACTCATCAATAAAATCATTACATCAATCAACTCAATCAATCAATCAAACATAAAAAGCATCATAAGCATCACATAAGACAAGTCATATGATCAAAAATATCTCATCTATATATATCAACAGAATATATACATCATCAAAACTAGATTGGTATGCCACAATCTGTACCTCGGCATACTCAATCCTCTATCAATACAAGTATAATACAATATCAGTGGCAGTATCCCGCCCTCTAGCCTTGAGAGCCTCTAGAGCTCTCGGCCTCATCTCCTCCCCCGCCCTACGAAGGACGAGGTGGTCCCATCACAGTATATGTGGTACTGCGAGTCCTCGTCATCGACCGGGATGAGCTCCTTGTCGACCCTGTCCTGATAGGATCTGCTATGGCAGGTGGTAGTTGTACCCTCTGGCCCTCTGGCACCGCCTGGTAGTATAGCGCCTGATAGAATGCGATCTGAGAAATTGACCGTAGTAGCTCCTGAGTGCTTACCCCTCCGCCTCGTGCCCTAAGACGAGCATTCTCGTCTCGTAGCTGTGACACCTCAGCCTGGTGCTATGTAGCTGCATCCTGTAACGTCTGCACCTGAGCTCGTAGACGATCTCTCTCTGCCCGAAGAGTAGCCATCTTGCTACTCTCTCCAATGTCCACACCCTTGCCCTTATCAGGCGATGGTGGCCTCTATGGAGATGGGGGTCTCGCCTCCCTCCTCTCCCTCTCCCTCTGTCGTGGCCTCTCTTGTGCCTGTGGCCTCCTCTACTCTCCTCTGCCATGACCCCGGGATGCCTCTACCATCGCTTGGCACCGCCTCCCTATCCGACGCACAACTACGTGGATCGGTCCCTGAGCCCTCGTCATCCGAGGAGGGCGGATGCTCGCGTACCAGGCATCGTAGCCATCGGCTACCCCTGCGTCGTCCCCATCCACTGGCTGAATGGGGGCATCGTTCGCGTCCTGACTCCAGAATCGTTGCATATATGGAGCCCCGCTAACTGTGGTGTTATCCCGGACAGTCCAGGAAAACTCATAATCCCTGAGAGATGGGATCCCCTACTGTAGACCGAACTGTCGCAAAACTTGGTCATAGCGGTGGAGCTCCACCTCTCCCCTCTCCATCCATAGCCAGCAGACTCGCCTGATGCGAGCCAGCTCCTGTCCGTCCTCTGGCCACCCTGGATGCTCTCTCCATGGCCTCCAGGTGATCTGGTCTGGGACCAAGTCATCCAGTAGTCTCCGGGACACCGACAGGTCGATCCGTCGTTGTGCCCCTCTCCGGAGCCACCAGTAGAAGACTCGGGGCCTCTCCCCGTCAACCCCTGTTAGTGGAAGCCCTACCGGCCTCCGCACCGCAATGTGCTCCCAACACCAAACCTGTAGGAGCGATGTCATAACCAGACATCGGTCGCCCTTGTATACGACCCCATGCAGGATCCTATACAATCGACATAGAACAAAGCTGCCCCAAGAAAATATGTAGCCATGGTCGCGCATGTCGTAGATCACATCTGCCAGCATCCATGGTACCCTGCATCCGCTCTGGTGGCATAGCAGAAGTCCACCAACCACCCCAGCCAAAACTCGTGTCAGTGTAGATGCCCCAGGCATCTGGCGGAGTGCCTCGATGTTCACTCCGCCCTTCTCCAGGGCGAAGCTCGGGTCACCGCAGAGTCGTCCCATCGCGTGGCCCTGATTGGCCGCAGGTGTGATCATCCTCCCTTGTATGGGGATTCTAAGAATCCTCCATACATCCTCTAGTGTGGGAGTCATCTCCCCTGTCGATAACCGAAAGCATGAAGAGCCCGGGTACCACCTCTCTGCTAGGGCCGTCAGTAGCCCCATGTCAGTAGAAACTTGTGGCATCTCTGCCACATGTAGTAAGTCGGCCTGTGCCAGCTGATCTCGCTCTACCTGTGTCAGAGCGGCCAAGTCATCTCTTAATCCTCCATATTTCCATTCTCTTGCTCTTTAGTAATCCTCTCTGCAAGCATAAACAACCAAAACAACAAACAATCATTAATAACAATTTTAGCAATCAATAATGCAACTTAAAGATCAAAATTTTGCAATTGATGATATCGCCCACTATTGGCCGATATCGTCCGAAATTTGAGCAAAATCGTCTTCGATTTCGCGTGTCGAAATTGTCTCTAATTTGACGAAATCGTCCCTTTTTTGCCGATTTCGCCCTTGGGCAAAATTGACGAACTTGAGACGATTTCGTCGAACTAGGGACGATTTCGTCCGGACGATGTCGAGGGCCAAAAATGGCCGCGATGCTCAAAATTCATCTTAAAATCTATTTACCAAGCATGTAAATTCAAATTAAATCAATCTAAACTAAGTTTAAACCCTTACCCATAGACCGCGGCGGACCTCTGCCGATCTGTGCGCTGTCTCTACCATTTTTGCTCCAGAGCTCTAAAAACGATAAAATGAACAAGTAACAATGAATTAGGGTTTTACCCTATTTTTCTTAATTTTATTCAAAATAATTCAACAATAATTTTTGCTTTTTCGTGTTTTTACCGCAAACGTTCGATTTGGGTAAAAACACGGAGGGGGCACCATAGTAAGCTATCGTACGATTCGACCAAGAATCGTCGCCTAAAAATGGGAATAATTTTTGCTTTCTCGTAGATCGAGAAGAACTCATCTTTAACGCATTTTCTTCAGAAAATTCGCTAAAGAGGGGCAAAATGTAGCACCCTAAAATTGGCGCGATAAAATTGGAATAATTACATTCACCTTAGTAAATAAATTTAAATTCAAATTTAACCTCCCAAACCGCCCGTTAACCGTCGAGAAACCCATTTCCTCCTTTTCTGTGCCATTTTTAGCAGTTTTTTTGACCGTTTGACGATATCGTCTCCGATCAGACGATATCGCCCCAGATTTGACGATTTCGTCTGGACTAGAACGTCCAGACGATTTCGTCGCAAAACTGAATTTGCATAGTTGGAATCCGTTCCAACGGGTCTCCAATCCGGGCAGAAGCGTGTCTGCACCGTTGGGACCCTTCCCCCATTGGAGATCTCCCAAATTGGGATGATCTCCAACCTCCCAACAACTATCCTATGCCTATTTAACTCTAAGACTTTTTCCTCCCCAACCCCCTGGCTGAATTTTTATGCAAATTGAACCCTTATGCTCTAAAACATCGTAATTCATATTTTGCATTAGTCCTATAGTCATTTCATTGCGGGTACACCATTGGTTTTCGGTCGAAGCTAGCACCTATCGCAGCCGATGAACTCGTCAAGATCGGAGGCGATCTCGTCAAATTCAGGACGATCTCGTACTGATGCGAGATGATTTCGACTACGACACACATCGAGGCAATCAGTGCTCGGAGTTTGCTCTTCTATCTCTTTTTTCTGTCATTTTATGCTATAAATTAGATTGTTTATTCAGTTTTTATACTATATTGCATCTGGAGTTCACCCATTTTGTCTAGTTTGCATATTAAGATCATATTCTGCTATCTAAACACAGTGATTTGTATTTACTTATGTTCTTGTATATTGTTCAACACTCATATTACTGTTTCATATAGTTTGCCCCTATTTGCAAAATAGAATTTCTTGTATTTCGTATCTGTTTGTTGTTTTGCAGGTCTCTGATGAATTCGTCTGACGAATTCGTCAGATTGCAGACGATCCTGTCAGTTTAGACGATTTTATCAAATTGAAGGTGATTATGTTGAATTGCAGATGATCCAGACTGCTTCAAGCTTCGAAACTCCATCAGACTTCCGGATCAGGTAATCTTCATTGGCCTCCAGCAAATTCTCTGTTTCTATTTTCCTTTATGTTTGTTGTATGCATTTAAATTGCATTTTCATGTAGTTTAAGTTAGAATCATTCGGCCAAACCTAGGATGAATGTTTAAAAATAAAACAAACTCATCAAAACTCATTCCCAAAACCTAGGCGTGGAAACTGCCGTCAAATGTTTCTTGGTGAACCCACCATCCGTCAAAAAATCACCAAAATGCACCTCCCTTGAGAGGCGGGACCTTCGCAAAGTCCTCTCGTCCGAGGTACCGCACCATCCTTTTCCCATCCTCCTTCTGGGCGCAGATCCAATAGCCTGAAGGTAGGGGTGCGAAAAATTTGGAGCGATACATAAGTAATGTTATGTGTGATTATTTTATCAATAGTTTTAGAGTTAAAAGTTATTGATTAAAATGGAAGATTTTTATAAGTAATGTTATATTTGATTATTTTATCAATAGTTTTAGGGTTACAAGTTATTGATTAAAATGGAAGATTTTTATTAAGTAATGTTACGTTTGATTATTTTATCAATAGTTTTAATGTTAAAATTTATTTATTAAAATAAAATATTTTTATTAAGTAATGTTATGCTTGATTATTTTATCAATAGTTTTAGGATTAAAACCTATTGATTTAAAATAGAATACCTTGACTAAATAATGTGTTTATTTATTAATTAATTATTTGTGGATGAGGCTTGTATAGTAATAGACCCATAAATAAGTGAGAGAAATATGGGATTCTCTCGATCTTGCATTATTCTTGCATAACTTTATTTGAGTGTGGCTTATGTAACAATAGATCCATAAATAAGTGACAGAATTATGGGATTCTTTCGATCTTGCATTATTCTTGCATGATATTATTTTGATGTGACTTGTGTGGTAATAGATTCATAAATGAGTGAGATATGTATAGGCTTATCTCGATATTACTAATATGCATTTTGCCATAATAATCCTAGTTGAGTTGTAGTGAGGCAATAACTAGGTATTGTGAATGATACACCTTGAATGGTGAGGCTCAGGTGTACCCAAAGTGGTGAGTCTTTTGGGAGGTCCATAGCAATGAGGGTTGTACATGTTCCCAGCGATGAGGTCTAGGAATCTCAATGATGGATTGGTATGGGATATTCCACTAAATCATTCACTAGGTTTGCATATACATATGAAATTAAAATTTTACATTGTTATGGAATGTCTATATTTGTATGATGTATGTTAGGCTTACATATACATTATATTAATATCTTGTAATGTTATTAAATGATTATATATGTATGATGCATGTAGGCTTGCATATATGTTTAATCATAGAACTGAGATCTTGCATTATAATGGAATGAGGAAGATAATAGAAGCTGATTTTATTTTTAAAATAAAAAGAGCATAAAAAGGTTACTTTTAGAATGGGTAGATAGTTTCTTTTAATTGAATAAATAAGGAACTATAAGATTTGTTTTCTTGTAATACATGGGAATGCTAAATAATAATGTTGAATATGTATATTAGTTTTATTGAGGTTTATGTAGATAAGGGAAACTAATATACATAAAATTATGGGGTTCTCTCATAAAATACAATGTATTGAAAAGATGGAACGAAATCAGGATTTAAATGTATATTAGTTTTCCTAAGGCTTGTGTAGATAGAGAAAAGCAATATAGAGAGAAGTATGATATTCTCTCATTTATCATGTATGATTTATTAATGTTTATTGTATGATGCATTTTCTTTTTCATAAACAACATCTAGGAATGCATACATATCTATGAGTTGTACCGATCCCTCACTTCATCACCATTGTGCATTGTAAAGAAGGAATATCCAAATTTTATGTTAAGGGAAGTATATATTTCATAATTTTATATTTGAAAATGAAATGCTCCCCTTGTATAATAATTTTGATATGAAGAGTCTGATAGTTATGATATATGGAAATAATAATGATGTATTGTATTTTGTGATTATTGAGGAACTTATATTTATTATGAAAGTTTAATTACTTGAAAGTATGAATTGGTGTATTAAATTATAAATTTGAGTTATAGTTGTTCCTCTTAGACATTCTTTAATTTTTATTACAAAATAAATAGAAAATAAATGTTGAAAAGATAAAATGGAAGTATTTGAATTATTATGTTATGATGTTTAAAACTCAATAGATCATTTCCTTTCAAAGAGATATTTTTCATCTTTTAAAGATGTATTCTTAGGATTAAAAATGGTATCTTAGGAAGGGCATAAAATCATTAATGAAAAAATAAACATGGTGAAGTAGTAATCTAAAAATCTAAACTTTTTTTTGATTCACTTGATCATAGATGTGAAAGTGAAGAGCATACTCCAAGTGTTGCAAGCTTTCTGGTTCACCAGATCACATTACGTGCAAGTTAAGAGCATAATACTGATAGCAAAAATATGTTAGAAAATAGAAGGAAGAAAAATGAGGGATTATAAACTTAAAGAAAGATACGAGTTAGGAAAGGAACAAAAAACATTTGATTGAATTTTTATTCCAAAAAAAATAAGTGATACATCTACAAAACTTCAAACGCATTTCAACCTATAGATCTCATCAATGGAGTGAGCTTCAAAGAGTTACAACCTCTATTTATAAATACCTAACTCTAGGGGGATATTTGAAGAGAAATACATGTGGTATAAGATAAAATCCCAATGCTTGGGAGGAGTTTCAAGGATGCAATACCTAGGTTGTTGTGAATGTTACACCTTGAATGATGAGGTTCGAGTGTACCCAAAGTAGGGAGGATTTTGAGAAGTCCTAAGTGATGAGTCTTGGACTATAATTCCTACTATGGAGGTTAGGAATCCATTCGCAAGATAATATAGTGATGGAACCTTGAACGAAGCATGTGGCCATGCATATTATCATAAGGAGTGATAATGGCCTTAATTAGCCAACCATGGAGGTGTGGTAATAGCCTTAATTATCCCACCATGAAGGTGTGGTAATTAAGCACTAAGGCACTAGTTAACTCACCACAAAGGTGTGATAACTAGGATTTAAGGCATTACGCTAGAATAGTCCTACATAGGAAGACTTATATAGGGTTAGAGAAATGGCATACCCTTTTTGATGGACTAAAAGGAAAAATCCCTATGTTATGGTAAAATTGTCTTACATTTAGGGAGAATGTAAGAAATATGGGGGGGACCATTGAAAGCATTATTTCTACCATGAAGGTATAGAAATGTGAATCTCAAAAATATGGTATGTTGGCCACTCCTATCCACATGAGAGACATCTGCAATGATAAGATTTCAAAATGTGGTTATGCCTTATTTATATTGAAAAGAATATGGGACCATCTTTGTGAACCTTACTTGTGAACTTGTTTAAAAAATTTAACTCTCTCTAGGGTTGGTTTGGATGGGATTTTACATAGATAAAGGATCAAATATACCCCAAACTACCATTAGAGGTCATTAACACCCTATAAAATATACACAATAAGTTTTAGCTAGATCTAAGTAGCAAAGGTATTGGTAATCAACCCCTAGTGGTTAGTAGTCAAGACCACCAGACCCCTGGTGGTTCATAATAGAGGTCATACAACCCTTTGAAGTTATATACTTGAGCCTAAACTAGACACGACATCGACAACAAGTAGACAAGCAAGGTAAACAAGGTATATTTCTTAAGGTTTTTTTATACTTTGATATTATGTTTTTACTTTAATCAAGATTTATAACATTTTATTTCTTTAATATTTTTGTTAATTAACTTGATGTTATTAAATTCTTGTGGTTTTTTGTGTGTAGGTGCCATTGAGGTGCATGCAGCATAGGGTGGTCAAGCAACTAAGGCTCTAAAACCCACCCATCCTTTGAAGTGGCATAGAATACCATTTGCACACCATTTTGTAAACTCTTGTGAAAAGGCAACTCCCATATTGATAAGTCCCTATTGTAAGCCCCCAAGAGGAAATTTGTAAAATATTATTATACCATTTTTTATCAATAAAAATGGTGTGTCTTCTATCACACATTTTGATGATCATAGTGGGACCTAAACTCAGACCACACTTGGCATTCCTTGTTTTATAGGTGGTAGTTTCAATCATTTTCTTGTTATATTTTATTTAGCGCATACCTTGTGTGTTATTTTAAAATTTTCCATGCTTTTCTTGCTTACTTTACTATATTATGTATATTTTTAGGCTTGAAACAACATTAACATAGTCCTAAAATCATCTATATAGAGACCCACCCAAGCTGGTCTCCCATCGTCTACACCCAAATATAATTGTCCGATGTAGGATGGTTTGCAATCCTACCTGTAAAGACCCAAATAGTCATCAATCCAACCTGTCATCACTCTAAGTTGGACCCACTAGTTAGGTACCAATATCACACAACATCTCATAGTTGTATTTAGGTGTGTATGAGTCCTGCCCACCTAGTCAATCAATTTGGTGACCAAAAGTATATCACCTCTCTCCCCATAAATTGCTTTTTGTTTTTGTTTCCTTTACAAATTCTAGGGGCCATAGGTGTATCACCTCTCTCCATATAAATTTCTTTTGCTAGTCATATTTTCTTTTGTTAATAGCTTTTTAAGTTGCTTTTGAATCTTTTGTTTGGATTTTGGGTCCTTTATGCTTTTTCTCTTTTCATTACGATATCCACTTTCTAAGAATTTTTTTTACCCCATTTTATAGGACAAACTGATAGACTAACCCTTGAACCTTAGAAAACTAATTCATAAAGCTTTGTCAACCAGACAGCCCTCCTAGGCTTAGTCATCAAGGATCAAACTATTCTATCTATAAACCATCAAGGGTTTGATGACTATAGTCATAGAGGTAGGTTTGACCACTAAATTTGACCAATAAAATCTATCAATCCCTAGGTAGTGCAAGACCTTAGGTAGGGGGCTTTATCCTCTATTTTCAATGTGATTTTTATAAATGCCATTATATTTTAAGGCTTTATTTTGATTTATTAATCCCTATTACTCTTAAGCCTTGATATTAAAAAAAGTAGTTCTTCCTACCTATATGCTCTTCTCTCATGCCCATAAGGTAATCTTGAGAATCAAAAGGGAGGAAGACACTTTTGGAATCAAAGAATTTACCTTTATTTTGCATTGTTTTCACCTTCCATTTCACTTTTCATTCTACAATAAATAGGGGTTGTGGCTCTATGTATGCTCTCTCCTCACACCATAGGGTGATGTTGGTGATCAAAAGTAGGCCATAGCTTCAAAGGCAACAAAATTTACTTTAAATTTCACATTAAGAGAAGGTAGATCTTGTATGCTCTCTCCTCATGCCTTAGGGTAATCTTAGATATCAAAAGATTTTCTATCCTTCTATGTTAAATAACCTCACTCTCGCATAAGCATTTCATGTTAAAAGGGATCTCCATTCTACATATGTTCTTCCCTCATATTTCATGCAATCTTGGGAATCAAAAGTGGGTAGGTCTCCCAAAGGTTAAATAACCTCATCATCATCATCATCATTATCATCATATTTTCATGCTTTCATAAAGTAGGTTTAATTTCATGTTCTTTTTATGCTTTCATAAAATAGATTTAATTTCATGTCTTTTATCATTTTCCTAGAGTAGAATTTAATTCCCTACTCTTTCATGATTTCCTAGAATATATTTTCTTTATACTTTATTTATAACTTTCCAATAATAATTTCCTTTCCATTAATTTTATTTGCTTTCTTAGAATAAATTTTCATTTCATGTCATTTAGTTCTTTTCTAGTTTAGTTTTATTTTCATGCTTTTATCGCTTTCTTAGCTTAGATTTTATTTTTCTCATTTACATGCTTTCATAGATTAGGCTTTATTTTATGAAATTTTCTACTTTCCTAGGTTAAATTTACCTTTACGAATTTTCTTGATTTTCTAGAGTATATTTTATTTCATGCTTGCCTAGATTAAGTTTCTTTCCATGTGTTTTCTTGCTTTCTTAGCCTAGGTTTGGTCTTGTTATTTGTTTTCTTATAATACTTTTATATTCATGTCTTGTTTTGAATTTCTTAGATTAGTTTCATTTCATATCTTGTCCTTTATTTTATTAGATTAAATTTTATTGCATGCTTTGCCTTCCTTTCCTAGATTAGATTGCTTTCCATGCATTTCCATGCTTTTCTAGTTTAGATTTCTTTTCATGTCTTGTATTTTATTTTCTAGTTTAGGTTTTTTTCATGTATTGTCTTTACATTCCTAGTTTAATTTTCATTTCATGTTTTATCTTTGCTTTCTTAGGCTAGTTTTGATTTCATGCCTTGCTTTGCTTTGTTAGCATAGTTTTCATTTCATGCACTTTCCTTAGCTTTCCTTAGGTTAGATTTCCTTTCATGTTTTACAATTTTTCTTCTTTAGCCTAGAATTTGTTTTCAAAGTTTGCATTGCATCCTATAAAATCAAACAATATTTTAGATTAGTACTTGCATTTAGCATAGGTTAAATTTGCACTTTGCATCCTTAGGTTAGCCCTCTTTGGAAAAAATCCAAAATCCAAAAACACATCACTTTGCACATCACAAATTTGTAAAACTAACCAATGATGTTGGAATTCATTCCCAACCATCAGTTGATCCCCTAGACACCATAATTAGATCACACAATTTTTTGGATTTCATCATTAGGAAGCTAACTACCCTTGGAACTAGCTCAAGATAGTTTGAGGTTAGACACCCTTGGTCATAGCGTTAAATAATCATTGGGTGTGCAGGTATAATTTTTTATTGAGCCCACCCAAGGATGAATCAAAATCTCGTTTGGCCTATATAGGTTTTAGATAGTGTTACCTCTTATACCCCTTAAAAAGTGTATTGAAGGTCTTTTACCCCTTAGGACACCTTGAGCCAATCCTACCCTAGGAATTCCTTTGGCCATTTATGTGTTGCTTCTCTCCATGTACTCTTAGGTATATCATATAGCATGCATAAACACACCTTATAGATACCACCCCATTCACCTTTTTTAGATCCTAGGGGTAGGCACAAATCAAAACACACTAAAATAAAATCAAAATAAAACAAAAAAAATCTAAACCTTCAACACACCAAACATCAAAATACAACCTAACTAAACATTTACATCATCATTATTTGATGTTTATTTGCTTATTTGTGTAGATAGCACTCTCTTCCAAAAACCATCAAAAACATCCATAAAACCAAAAAAAGACTTAAAATATAGTCCTACCACCTTTTTTTCATCTATGTCTACTTTTGTAACCCCTAAAATCTATCTCTAGAGTTAGTCCTCTAACCTCTAATAATTCATAGTCACAATAATTTGACCCCATATGGTTAATAGTTTTGATCGTCAAACCCCAAATGGTCACACTTAGGGTCAATTACAACATCCCATTTCTAGTCAATTCTTTCTTCCATATTCTATTATGTCCTCAAATGCCTATGGTCCTAATCAAAATTCAAGCATGTGCTGACGAATATCCTCTCATAGAAAATTCTAAACCGATCCCTCATCCGTCGATGATTCCTCCAAATAATTAGAGGAATGCTTCCTACCCCACCTAATACCCTATCCACCATCTATCATATCTCTTCACCATGTCCTAAGGCCTATTCTCAACCCTTACATATTTATCTAGGCCTAATATCTTAGGCCATACAAACCACTCTAACCAAGATCCCTCATATGAGGACCATGTCATCCTTCTCGCATTGATCAACCTCATGTATTCTACCTCTTCTTCCATCACCATCTCTTCCTCCTCTTCTCTAGATACCCCAACCTCCATCCTATGTGAATCATGTTTTCTAATAGTTTCGGCTTTGCTACTCGTCATATCCTCTTCATCCACATTTTCCCTACCCATACTCTTATCCCTACCAGATTAATCCTAACCATGTCAACACCTAACCTAATCATATCATGAAAATTTTGACCACATCCCCAACTGACTTATTTCAAGTCCTAGACCAACTCACAAATCTTGATATGCAATCAAGTCATAAAAATACTTCCACATCACACTCAAAATATTTCTCTATCCAATATTCTTCCACTCCATCTTCTTATTATAAAACTTCTAATCATCATCCTCATCCACCTCACACTTGGACACCTCTATTAAAGCCATTATCAGTCATTTTTAAAAAAATTTATGACACAAAAGTTCTCTTTAGCCAACAACCACCTAGAGAAAAACCACACGCCCAAATCTAAATGGTATAAGGAGAAACATTATTATGTATATCACCATCATAAGGGTTACAACATTGATTGTCACTATTTCAAGAATCTAGTACAAGACCTACTAGATCATAAGGAATTGACCATCTCATCAGCATGACTCATTTCCTATGACTCCATTCTTCTATAATATTTTCTTCCTAGTCAACCATATTCTCTCATTCATACACATATTTCCAATAGCTATCATCATATCCACACATCCCAGATCACATCCCATCATAAATCAACTCACTTCTTGAGTTGAATGATATTACCTTATCAATATTATCGTAAAATTGATCAATACCCAACACCCAATCTTGGAATATGTGTTTGTCCTAGAACCTTGCCTAATACTATCATTAGCTCTCCTCTGCTAAAAAAAAGCAAAATTTTTCTTATCAAATCATAACTCTAATTCACTACTAATTTGGTATGCTCCATACCTATGTTTTTATAGTTACTCATGCCTATGTTGCATCAAGGTGGCAACTTAAGACCAATTATAATCAAATTATAGCATCTTGAGGTAATTTACAACATGGCTAGCCCACTTGCTAAATTAAATGCACTCAACAATTTTTTAGTGGAAATATTCAAAGATATTTATCCCTTCCATCACTAGGGTATCTCACATTGATCATAATTTGAGATAATCGCACGTCTCCTTCTCACATGTCACTTTGACCCACTTGCATCCATTATCCACCATCACCATTACCCATTCACTTGCTAACCCCATTAGTCCTCCTTCTTCATCTCCTCTTCCATCTCCTTCTCACCTCCTTCTCTAATAATGTCCAAATCATTTTTTGTATGATCATGCTATGAGTGGATATGTACCTATGGTTGATTCCTTGTTATTCCTTTATTTATCATCTTCACCTTCCTTTACCTTCTTTTATTTCCCTTATTCCTCTCCTTTTTTTTTCTCCATTATGTTGCCCCCTTACCTTCTCTCTCTCTTCATATCTCTCATATTCCTACTAATTCTATGACTAGGAAAGTCCATCCTCTTCTTAAACCTTCATATAGTCTAGGTGAGTTCATACTCCTTCCACATCCCACTTGGTATAGAGGGTAGTTGCAACCCCTTCCACCTCCAATGTTGTCACATCATATAACTCCCAACTTCCCCTTTCCTTTATCCATCGTTCCTCATTTTCATCTAATAATTCCTTAACATCCTTTAGTATCTTCATCACATATTCTACAACACACACTTCTAACATCCCATCTATTTTTCCCTTCATTACCTAGCTTCTCTCTACCTCTTCTCATTTTTCCATTCCTCTTGTTCTATTCATAACCTTTTCTTCCTTACTAGGGGGAGTCAACACTCCTTCCAACCAATTTTTAGTCTCAAGGAGTAGAAAATATCTCCCCTTTCAAATTTTATTGTGTTATATCCTCTTAATTCTTTCATATTTGCACTTATACATAAGACTTATCAAATTCTACTTTACTCACTTTTTGGATCATTTCATATGCTTTTCCCAATCTTGATTAGAGTAACTAATTAAGAGTGTAGATACCTAAAACACATCATGTTTAGGAGACTACTCATATGGGCACCTTTGCCAACCATATGAATGACCTTGGATATTTCTAAGACCAAGTAGTGGTTCTAACCACTCATTTTATGCATCCTAGGCCCTTTCAGCATTTAGTCATGGGTGATAACTGCAATTACAAGAAGTCTTCTTATTAGCTCTGGGTGACAACTACAGCTATGAGAAGCCTACCTCTTAGTCATGGGTGACAACCATGGCTAGGATCCTAGCCACATTGAGCAACCATGACTAGCTCTGTAACAAACTCGGGTGACCAAATCTAAGTAAAATCAGTTGCAACAATCAAATTGCAATGATTTTGAAGTGGTTTGGGCTTGGAAGCATCCATAAGCTTCCTCCCAACTTCCAATTCTTGTTCTTGGCTTCTCCATGAAGCTAGAGCAAGGATTTTGGGAGTCTATTTAAGACCCCAATTTCAAAGAGAAAACCCTAGCTATCTTCTCTAACGAAGTGCTACCAAATTATTGAAGAATAGCTCAATTGCATTGTAGCGAAGCCCTACCGAATTGGAGAGTCAATTGCACCTTGTGGAGAGTAACAAGATGCTACCAAAATCCAATTTGATAATCAACTTTGCAACAATGGAGATCTCAAGAGCTTGAGGAGCAAGCTTGATAATTGACACACTTCCATTGTCAATTCTAGTGAATTCAACCACCAATCTATTTCAGAACATTGATGCGACCCTTGATCATAAATACCTTGGAGGATTTGAGATTTTTTGGCCCTGGTTTCAAGAGAAAGGGAAGTTTTCCCATAGCCATGGTTGTTAGCCATGGCTAATAGAGCTAGTTTCTTTAAGCACCTATGGCTAGGGTTTGATGCTCTCTTTCCTCCATTTTAGTAGTAGATTTCCATTTCCAGTTATGCAAATAGCTTAATCTAGCATAGATTAACATTGTAGCAGATATTTGATCGGTTAAATTTAGGATCTAGAGGTAGATTTGCTTCCATTTCCTTGCATTTGTCAATTTAGACTAGTTTCTTGAAGTTTCATGTTTTTCAAGTTCTAATGGCTAATTAGGATGCATAATAGTTAGATTTCATGCTTTCTTTACATGCTTTATAGTAATTTGGTGATTTCTTGCATATCTTCATAGATTTACATGCTTTCTTTCTTTCTTTATCATAAATTTATGCAATTGTCTCAAAAGCCTCATCAAGAGAGGTCTCCTTTGTCATTAACCCCTTTCATATTGTTTCTTGAATGTAGGGTTTATAGGACCTAATCATTTTCAAGGCATTCAAGGTAGCATATGCCTCAAACCAAAGGAGAAGAAGGCTATCTTTGGCCTTGAGTAGTTTGTGTACCTTCTGAAAAGTCTATGGATTACACCTCCCCCTCGTTTAGAGGGTCTTCAATATTGTATCAATTGTATCAAAAATTGAGTATCCCTAAGAGGGACGTATATGTAATCAGGATTTGAAAATTTTTTAATAAAAGGAAACCCTATTTCTTGTTAAATTCATTGTTGTCTATTCTTTATTGCTTTAATACTCGATTTCAATTGATGCACTAGTAGGGTGTATGCTTTTTAGATCATTACAGATGGCGATCATGGTGGAACCCCACAAATTTTGCAAGAACTGATGGATTTTTAAAAATATTTGTTGTAGGTGTCAGCCACGGTGCATAGTCTCAGTCATGCTTGACAACCATGGCTAGTAGCAGATTAAAAAGTAGACATATATCAGACTATCTCTCCATCAGATGAGGAATCTAGGTAACCTTGATCCTCTATGTTTTTTATTTTTACTATGTTTCTAGTATTTTAGCTAATTAAAATCACATAGAAAATAGTAAAGTGAAGAATTTCCATGCAATTTTCATGTTGTTTATCAGCCACGCCTGACAGCCACAGCTAGCATTGTTAGTTGTGCCTATCAAACATGGCTAAATTCTTGGCCCATGGCTCTGTCCCATGGTGAGAACTATTACCTACGATTCTATCCCATGGCTAACAATCAGAGTCTATTTTTAGAGTTTACCTGTTGTGGCCCAATCAGAGGCCTATTAGAATATTTAATGTGCATTCTCTGAAACAACATATAGACTATTTAGATGCATCTTTTTGAATATTAAAACATCTTTATCATTAGGCATTTAGGAAAGAGCATTGTGTGCTTGGTGTTGCATTTTCACTTTCATGTAAAGTTTAAAATGAACACACACACCATGTAACACTTCTAAATTCTAGTGAGTTGGAAGTCATATCCAACCACTAGTAGGGTTCAACGATGGTGGTAGTGATTTCCATCTGTTGGCCCAACTCCCTCGAACCTTGTACTATTGGCCAATATCGACTCCAAGATCTATCCTAACCATGCAAAATAGCATGCATTCCTCTTTAGAGGGGTGTATCACTATGCACATAGGGTGGTAGGGTGAGGATCGGCAGGACCTATGCTCCCTACCCGAGTGTGGATTTCATCTCCACATTTTGGGGGGTTTACGTGATCGTGACTTTCATTGCCGGTTGTCAAGCTACGAGCATACAAGTGAAAACCCTTAAAATATTGAGCATTACATCAACAATTTCAAACACGATGAGAGTAGTTTAAGTTTTCAATAAATTTCAAAACACACTAAACAAGTTTTAGGACACAAATCTAATCCTTAAAAGAGATAATCATATTGTCTACTTTGTGTGTTTCTTTATTGTTTGGGTAATAAACATAATATCCTTGATCTAGGACCAAACCCTAACCCTAAAAATATACTTTTTGATTCTGCATCCAATGGATTGAGAATCATGCAAATCGGAGCTATAACAAAAAAGTTATGTTGGTTTTATGATTACTCTATTTTCAAAGCCGAAAATAGGGAAAAACTGCACTAAAATGATCATAAAATGGTCTAGACAACTCCAAAAATTACCAAATTTGTTTTGTTGTCTTAGTTTACCCCTTGTGCACCTCTCAAAAAAATTTTGAGTCCTAACTCTTCATGCTTCAAAATTTCCCAAAAATTCCTAAAAGTGGGCATTTCCCCATGAGCCTCGGTTGGCCAATTATTTCAAAAATACAAAATTTTGATCTAGAAATCACTTTTTTGAGTTATAACTCATTGTGATCAGCTCATTGCACTGATCATTTTGATATATAACACTTACAACTTTTTTTGGAAACCAAAAAGTTTTCTAAATGGCTAGGGGACCTCCCATGGTGAGCAAGACCTCCAATCTAGAGAGGGAATCAGGTTCCATAACCATTGAACATATTCAAATCAGTCCAGAGGACATGGCCATCCCTGAATGGCATCCCAGGTCTTATCATAGCATCAATACCATCCATAGGGGTCAAACCTTCGAGATATCCCTATTAAGGAGGCACCCATAGGTCCTCCAAGAAACCTTCCTGATTGGAACACCTTGATAGAATTCTATATAAGGAACAATCCACCCACTGAGGAGCCTAGTAGGTCAATCTCATGGGTTCACATCCTAGCTTGCTCTATACATCAATAATAAAATGATCATGAACATACACCATGGCCTAGCTTGGGTGAGCAAACCACCCCATCTGGATGAGCAAGCCACCCCCTACTCATAGGGAGCATTTTGTGTAGTCTGAATATACAGAGCTTACATCTGAGCCTAAATATGCATCATTCCTCATAGATGAGGAAGAGGACCCAAGTCATCCTCCTACTCCTCGTGAAGAGTACGTGGTGCAACCACGTTGTGGCTCTACATTGTCAAACTATACAGAGCCCACTTATAACTCAAAATATCAGGTCAATGCAACCTTTAAGGAGCATGGAAAATAAGTAATAGATCCTACTAGGGGGAAAGACATGAAAAACCCATTTGTATTTCAAATTATGAGGGTACATAGCCCCCATACAACTGAACAATAGGATCATACACATCAAGCACTGAGGCCACAACTTAACCAACAATAGATGGATCAACTCCAGTTGGATCAACAACAATTAAATAAACAATGGGTGGACTCACAACGAGCACACCTACAAAGGTTGTATCAATGAAAGATACAAGAACAACAAAAGATACAACAAGAGCAAGTGCAAAATGCATTGCGTAAAGTGGTGCTTACGCCTAGCACCTAGAGGATGCAACAATGCATAAGGCATCCAATGCAATCTCAAAATATTCCTCCTTGACCATGCAAAAATTGTGTTCAACATCATAGGCTATTATCTGGTTATCATCATGAACCTCATACTCCTCAACAGTACCAAGATCAATACGATGAGGAATCATATGTAGAGTCCCAATGGGAACATCAGGAAGAAGTAGATGCCTACCCTGAATCCAGTTATGATGAGGTACCTAATGATTATACTTATCATCCACCTCAACATCAAAAGCGACCTCCTCTACCTAATCAAGGGTGACAAGAGGAAGATCATATAATTTCATCAGGGCCATACAAAGTGCTAGCTGATTGGATAAATGTATTCAAAAAAAAAAATCAAAGAGTGGATTATCAAAAACCCACACTAAAGTATCTGAGCAATCAGCCTTTGCATCCCTCAATGTCATCACCAACATACATACCCATTGAATTTCAGTATGCCTACACTTGAAAAGTTCAAAGATGATGAAGATGCACGAGAGCACATGAAAAGCTTCATCCATATGTGCTTTAGTCTTCAAGACAATGACCCCTTGATGTTAAGAACCTTCATGACAACATTAGCTGGGGATGCTTTAGAGTGGTATAATCATCTACCACACCATAGCATATACACCTTTGAGCAATTAGCCGATGCATTCCTACAATGTTTTGCCTCTAGTGCTAAGAAAATGATAAACTTGATCGACTTGACTAGCCTCCATCAACTTGATGATGAGCCAATCGTTGAATATGGTAATAAGTGGAGGAAGGTGATGTTAAAATTACCTTTCACCCTACCCACAACATAGCTCATTCGAATGTTTATGAGAAGCTATTTGAAACAAATCTTGCTTCTCCTATAATTACAATAGTATCAAAAATTTGAGGAGGCCTTAGAATAGGCTAAGGTCATTGAGGCAATCAAGATACAGGAGGGTGATATTCAACTCCACAAAAAGGAATGGCCAAACAAGAATATTATAGGTGGCAACATGCAACAAATGGTGACCCCAATCAATCAAGTTGTTTTGAGTATCCCCGAATCCTCAAACCAGGTCGCACCACCTCTACCAATGCAACATAATTACCAAGCTCAACCTCCTCTGGCCCAAAATCATACGCAATAGAATCAGATACAAGGCCAACAACATCAGCCACAATGACAATATATTGATTTTCCAAAGATATTAGCATCGATATTTGATCGATTATGTGAAGCACGAAAAATCAATCTTCCAAAGATCCATCCATTGAAGCCTAATAAGCGTAGATCAAAGGTGCACAAGGAAAATCTATATTGTGTTTACCATCGATAAAGGGGTCATGACATCTAGATATGTTATCCCTTTAGATATTTAGTGCAAGATATGATTGAGAGGCAATAACTTTAGATAGGAGTCTTACATGACCCCTTGCATGCACACGAAGCAAACACAACACCTGCCAATCAAGTTGAGCAACCTAATCATGTGCATATCAATCTACCTCCCAAAGATTTTATGGGAATGATCAGTGTTGCAACAGAGAAATAAGAATGTCTAAATCGATCTATGCAACCTGTGGCATCATCCAATATTTCACCTTCGCTTGTCTCGTCTCAGTGGGACATTGGCAGTGCACAAAATTACACATCATAGCAGGGGGAATCATTTTCTAATACTCCTCCTAGCCAAGCCAATCACAGTACATCATCCACATCATGATCAATGAAGCATAGTGAGACTTCTAAAGGTATCACACCTTCCTCACTTTCATTGAGTGGCACACACACTAGGGGTACCTAAGGTAGCGTACCTTCCCCCTAAAAACATAAAAATCAAGCAAAATCATTCAAAACAATAAAAAATTTCAAAAACAATTGAAAAATCATAAATTCAAAAACATGGAAAACTTCAAAATCCATAAAAAATCAAAAAGCAATAAAATCTAAAAATATTGCAAAAATTCAAAATTCAAAAACATTTGCATTATGCATTTCATTTACTTGCATGACATTAAGATTTTTCATCCATTGCACTTGCATTAGGATAGGTTGTGTTTGCAATCTTACAAACGACACCACGTTTGTATTTCAATCATGCATCTATGCATCATCATCTTCCATCACCCTTGTGAGTAATTGTGTTTCTCAACACAACCCCTCTCATGTTGCTATGAAGAATATACTAGGGTTTTTTGATCATTCAGCCATACCTAGTGGTCTTCTCAAGAGTTTCTAGAAAGCTTGCTTTGCTTTTGTAGATGAGGTCTAGTTTTGATAGCACTTAGCATATCATAATCCCATCACTAATCAAACACATTAACAATCCTAATTAGGACAAGGAAATATGAACACTACAAAGTGGTCCTAGTCACCTTAAGCGAAAGGTTTTGTTACTTGCTCATTTGTGAGGCGCAATGGTCTAGGGTGTTGGTCATTGGAAAAAGGACAAGTTTCCCCTACCCAAATAAATCCCTTGCTTACAAAAAGAAGCAAAATCCCAAAATCAAATAAAATCCCTTGCTCAAAAAAAAATAAAAACAAAATACAAAATAAATAGTGATTTTTATCACTATATATGAGCAAGTATCCCAATAAATTGAAGAAAAGAAGGGGGTGAAGAGCTTGAATCCCTAGAATGGTCAATACTCGAAAGCCATAGAGTGATCCCAAATACAACAATGGGTTGAATTAATCCCACCTGACATTGGGGTAGGTCTAAGCAATTTTCAAATGAGCTAGCTTTAGGTGGCCTGTATTGCCTAGTGGTCTAGTCCAACTAAGTCCAAACCTAGGATAAAGTGAGCATGTGGTGATCCTCATTACATCAATGGGCTGAATGAATCTCACTTGGCAATGAGGTAGTCTTGTGTCTCATCTAATATATTCATTTGCACACATAAGGGATAATTAATAGCTTGGTCTTTCACAGTGAAAATTTTATCTTTCAGAAGTCTAGTATAGTCATTATACAACTTTTGATAAGTCAACTAGGGTGTTTGAGTCTCATGGAAGACCTCAAAAATTCCTCATAGCAACAAAACATCTCATCTCATAAATCATTCCATATATTTCAAACTCATCATTTCATATATGGATGTCTAATTGGTTAATTCTTATGATAAGATTTATCAATTACATTCATGATGGTTATACATTCTATGGTGTCATCCATTAGTTTGTAAACACATATTGCATTCATTCATTATGTTTTAAGTGATTAAAGCATATAAGTTCATTTACATTAGATCATCATCATGTAAATAATGCATTACATACATTGCATTCATCATATCATAAATTAAATGCATACAAATATATCAAATTAAACATGCATTTAACATCTAACATTGCATCCATATGCATATATCATAGTAGTCCATCTACACATCTAGATCACACTATCTAGTCATACATTCATAAGCTAGCTAGTGCTTGTCATCTGTATATTGCATACATATAGCATAATTACATCATCATGTAGGCATTGCATTCATCATTGCATCCATAACATAAAATCAAAATAAAAATATTTGCAAGCATTAATTGGGGCATGTTAGTATCATACGTCCCCATAATCAATAATCAAACAATCAAGCAACATGGGGTAAATCAAGGTAGCAAGCCTTCCTAATCAACAGCATAATTCAATCCCATCATCAATTAATAATCAATTGCTAGGTTTCCAAAAGGTTGCACCCTTTGCTTCGCTATATTCAATCCCAAAAGGCTCCAAAGACACCCCAGTCCTTTGGTCATTATCAAAAGCTCCAAAGAAGTCTAAACTTTTGGTCTTTTCATTCAAGTCATAAATGCTCCCATTTTCTCACCATAAGGAGTTTCATAATGGACATTAAAGCATATTTGTCGGTCCAGAATTTCAAAAATTTCAAAATTAACAAAAAAATTAAATAAATCAAAATTCACAATGATTCAGTAGATCATCGAACATAGTGATTTAGCACAATCTTAATTTGAATTTCTATCATCTTGATTCCCTAATAAGGCCATTGTGGCTAGATTGCTCAATGGGATAGAGATGTACAATTACTATTAATAGTTGAAATCACAGCTGTAATAGGACATGCCTAATAATAAATGCAATCATCTTGAATTGTCCAAATTATTCATCTTGGTCAAGCGACTCATCGCTTTCATCATTTTTCCTTACCCTCATCGACTCATTGCTTGAGGGGGTAGTCATAATCAAATAATTCATAATCAAAATTAAACAATTAAATTCTCAATCATTGCTAAGTGCATTCGTTCAAGAATCATTGCAAAAAACAATCATGCACCCTCCTTGCTTGGGGCAAATAAGCAAAATATCAAAAGCAAGTTCAATCAAACTGGGTAGCTAGTCTCCTAATTGTAAGGCTAGGATTAGACTTAATCTTATCTCCTAATTTCCATCAAGGCTAGGATTAGACTTAATCTTATCTCCTAATTTCCATCAAGGCTAGGATTAGACTTAAGCTTGTCTCCTAATTGCCATCAAGGCTAGGATTAGACTTAAGCTTATCTCCTAATTGCTTCCAAGGCTAGGATTTTGACTTAAGCTTACCAAAATCAAGTTCTTCAACTCATCGAAGGCAATGATTCAACGATGTATGATCTTTTCATGATTGGGGCATATAATGTTGATCAGATCAATGATCATAATTCAACCTACAACATGGCTTTAGGTGGTCTATTTTTGCTCAACATCATGTTTTCCCACAATGCATCCCAAAAGGGGCATCTATAGACACCTAAAACACATCATCTAGCTCTAGACTCACCATATCTACCCTTGGTGTTGCTAATATTTTATTATCCTTCTCCCTGTATACTATCAATAGATCTTACACACCCTATCTAATGTCAAACTATCTCAAAACTCATGTGTATTGAAAGTACTCACACTTAGTAGTATATTTACCAACTAACCATATCACTCATCATACACAATATAGCTACACTTCATCCCCATCCCACATAGATCCTCCCCTTCATGACCTCTCAATCATATCATCTAGCCTCAATCCTTCCCATATCCTTCAATAATGCTCACCATCCCCTAAGCATGACCTATTTAATTGGCCTTCTTGGTCCTTGTGCCATCTTAGCACATATGATACCCATGGTCCTATATACATGTGGGCATCAAAAGGTAATACTCCTGGTTATCCAATGTAGAAGTGCTCCCATGCCCACACTTATAACAATAAGTTGCACCCCAACCCACTTGTCCTTGTTATCATACCTCATACAACTCACTATAGGCTTGAACTAATAAAGTTGAGGCCCATGCATACATTTTTGGTCTCTCCACTAGATCCATCACTAGTCCTAAAAGGTTCCATGGGAACCGTGCACCTGATAAGTCTAAGAATATGATATTTGAGATAAATGCCATAAAAACCATATGCCTCCATGTGAAGATCTCTATATCATACTGAAAATCATACAACACACCTCCACTATAAATATTAACATGCTCCCACCCCTCACTGTACACCCTCTCCATCACCACACCCTTTTATGATGAGTTTTCAATACAGATGCTAATGCCCTCCACAAGAACCTAGAATATCTAATATATATCCTTTAACATAATGGTCATCCTTCCAGTCAATAGGTGAAAGGTTCCTATGTCTAAATCCCACCTATCTACCAAGGCTAAAATACAATCATGATTTGCATGCATGACCTCCAATCAAGTCACCCCTTCCAAACCTATGTCTCAACCATCACTAGTCCTTGGACGTTAGCAACTTCCTCACCTAGTAGAAAATATTCCTAAACCTATGTTGCAACATTAAAAACTTAATCTATAATTATTCACCCATCCCCATCAACAATCCATAATTAACCATTCCACACAAAAAAAATTGTATAGTCCATACAAATGTATGAATCTATACCAACCCATCATTCGACCCTTGGTGGTCAAACTGCATTACCATCTGACCCCTGGTGATTGGACTACATCATCATCTAATTTGAGACGATTGAACAAAAACATACCAAAAATTTAAAATAATAATCGTAAGGATTCATATAATCTGTACAGTTGTACAGACCCACACGATTCCAAAATAGTCCATATTTTAGGATACCCATTATCCTGAAGCACCCAAAAACACAAACCACCAACAATCAAAATAACAATAAAATCCACCCCAAAAATAAAAATATAATATACATTTTTCTATGCTATCCTCATTTAGTCTACGGTTTCACTTTTCTAAATTAAAAATAAAAAACAATAACATTCATTTTACCCTTAAAAACAAATGAAGGAAAAGAGGTCAACCAAGGACTTACTAGATTTGCACACCCTCCTACTCCCGTAGTTGCACACTCATAGCCATCCCATTAGCTCGAATCATAAATTTGTAAGAGCTTCACAATAATTTCTCCCTCACACCTCTCTCTTTCTCTTCTCCCTCACAATGAGTGATAAAAATGAGCACTCCTCAACTGTAGTGCCCTATCTATCCTTTGGTTTTGGTGACCATTGTTGATGGTTGCTAACCATCATAGATGATATCCAGGCACCCACAATACATTTATGAACCGTCTGCCCCCTGTTGACCTCCTAATTTAACCAAAATCCATCTAAACATTGCTAAAATTCATTCTCTTCTCATATTTACCTCCATTTTGTAATCATCCATCCACTCTTTTTCAAGTGGCTCATCATTGCCATCTATTTCTTCCTCCATCAACTCATTTTTGGAGGGGGTAGACAATAACCCTAAAATCTTGTCCCAAATTGGTCCAATATCTAAATACCCAATTTTGGAATTGTATTTGTCTAAGAATATTTTCCAAAAGCCATTATTAGCCCTCCTCTATTGGGGCAAAAGTAGAACTTCTCTTCTTATATCAAACTCTAACCCAATAAATCTAGTATTCCCCATGTCTATGACTGTATGGTTACTCAAACACATGCAACTAAAGCATTATGAGGACACCTATCAATGGTTGGTCAGTTTACCTCTATAAATGATTGCATATATCTTCCAAAAGTAAATTTTTAAGACCACTTGACTCTTCCATAATTGGGGCATCCTATATTATCCCTTATTTGAGATAATTTTGTATTATCCATTTTTTTCATCTATCACAAATTCAATCCAGCAAGTGTCGTGTTTTTGCACTACATTGCATTTGTCATGTAACACAGTACATGATATAGAAACCAAACATGAAGCTATATATTCATTATGTATAATTGTTTAAATACTACAATAATAGAATCAAAGGAGCTACAGGGGTTACAACCACCTATAATAATATGCTATGCAGGGATAACAACCTACAACAAACATGGATGCAAACAAAATAACCATATTTTAAAAGACAAGAAAAGCCTGAATAGCATAACCATGCATCCTAAATACTAACAAACCAACATCTAATGTGGTCATATTATTCCTCACGTGAATACAATAAAATAAAAATATCTTAGGCTTAAGGATAAGCCTAAGATACATTAATATCCTCATTAGTACAAAAAGGGGTAAATGTAGACACCTAAAAGTGTCAATTTCATGTTTGCCTAAGGTTAAAATTATAAATTTTGTAAAAACCTAAATAATTCCTAAAATTCCCCAATCCCACTTTATAACCTTACAAAAATAAAAAATTACCCTCCTTAGCCCCTTTCCCCCACTAAGCACTCTCCTACACTAAGCCCCTAGTCACCATGTGACTTCCCATCCCCCTATTCTATGTGCACAATTTCCTATTCTATGTGCACACCCTCCTTTGACCTTAGAATAGGTCCACCTCACCCTATCCTAGTCTAATCCTACTTGCCACATCCCCATTCACCCTCACCTTCCCCATACCTCTTAATACCACTTGGAAAGGATGAGGGTCCTGTTGAGGTGTGATTTTGTCAGGTTACAGAAACCACTCGACAACTTAGAATTTAAATTCTCTCTTGCAAAGAACGTAATATTTCTCCATGGTTCTCACTTAATGTTTTATATGTCATGCATATATTTTTATATAAGTGCCTGAATAAACTCTTGGGTTTGCAAGTTTTCATTTACAAGGGGCCTGGGAATTAAGTAAATGATTTCAAGTTTATCATGTATAACACGCTTTTCACCAAATTCTATTATCCAAATGATAAAGTAAATTTGCCTTATGATTAATATCTATTGATGCAAACTTAACAATACCATTGATTAAAATACTTTCGAAACTAATTTGAAATAACAATTTGCCTTAGCATTTTAATTAATGTGAAATTTCAATTACCTTAATAAAAATTAAATTATATGAAATTTCAAAATGATGATATAAACCCTGATTATAAATATTCACCTTTAAAACCTACGGTTTAATCAATCAATAGATTTTCCAATATAAAATTAACATTGAACTATTTGAGATCGTGAATAAAAATAAAAATGTTTAACCCCAAAATCATAAGGTTTTAAAAAAACCTTGTTTAATCATAAATTCATAGGGTTTTCTATAAAGATGATTTATGAACTGTGAGTTCTATGATTTAAAATCAAGTTCATAAATGTACTTCCTTATTATATTGGTTTATTAAATATTTATGAAATCAAATATTTAATAACCAACATAATATTTCAATGTAATGTTTGGATTTGTGCATAAATAAATTATACTAAAACATGAAATCCAAACAAACTTTAATAAAATAAATCACTTCTAATTCTCAACCTTATTAAATCAAAGTTAGAACCATAATACTTATTTATAAAATATTTTATTCATTCCAAATATAAAATCAACATTAAAATATTTGGAAAATGAAATAAAGTAATAATGTTTAACCCTAAAATTGTAAGATTTTCAAATATTATAATTATAATCCATAGGGTTTTAATATAAAATTGATCTATGAACTATGAATTTTATACTTTGAAAATCAAGTTCATAAATGTGTTTTTCTCATATTATTTTCCTATTAGAATAAAATATTTAATAACAAATATAATCCTCTCAATGTAGGGTTTGGATCGGTAAACAAATAAAATGGTATTTGAAGCATGAAATCCAAACAAATTTCAATAAAAGATATCAACCCTAATTCTTAACTTTATTAAATCAAAGTTGAAACCAGAGTACTCGTTTATATTTTATATATTTATTTATTTAAATATTAAAACAATTTAATATTTAAATAATAAATATATAATAATCTAGTATGAAATTTTAATTTTCATGAACATTGAACTAGGCTATGCAAACATAATTGAATATCAAATAAATAATAAAAATTTATATAAATAAGAAATATTATTCTATCTCGAAATAATGCTACAAACAGAAATAATCACAGAGACTTAAACCAAATAATTGCCCACCAATATTCACACAATAGAACAATGATATGATGCAATATTCCATGGAATTTTTAATTATTGAAAACTATACCAAACATTTTAATTATAATTCAAATATCAAAATGATGCTTATTTGAATTCCTAAAATATTTTGATATAATAAAAAACCTTACAATAAAAATTGTTTCTCTGTAATTTCCAACTCTTTGTAGCTCATTTTTTCCTTTCTTTTGCTCCTTCAACTTTCCTTCTCTCCTTCTCTACAAAAAATATTTGACCCCCTCTTTGGTTTCTAATTCTCCATTTATAAATTGAGAAATTTGTTCCTCTTGATTAGTTTACTCCATTCCATTAGTTTTTAAAGGATGAATTCTTGAAACCCTAATATCAATAAAGCTTTTTCAAAGGATTTATTATTTCTCCTCATTGGTATTCAAAAATTAAAATTAAGACATGTCCATGAAACCCTTGAAGAACACAAGCTTATACTGAGAGGGGGGTGAATAGTATAAGACCACTTTTTACTTTTCTTTTCAAATCAATTTTATGCAATGTATAGATAGCAGTATCAATAGCAGTAATTAAAGCAATGCACAAAACACCATACACAATAGAGACACAAATTTTAACGTGGTTCACCCAATGTGGGCTACCTCCACAGAGAAAATATTTCTCAAATAATCTTTTGGGAATCCTTCCCAATTACAATGTTTATGGACCTCTATCCAAAGGAGATGTTGATCCCCTAAATCTATTTTGTGGATATCTATCCATAGGAGAACTCCTTATCCTATGCTCTGGTTGGTGATACTCTAGAAGACTGCCTCCACTACATTGATTGTGGATCTCTCTCCACTTGAAGACTCTTATCCTCACTCAAAATATTTGTCCTCAATGTCCTGGCTAATGGATATCTATCCACTAGAGTATCTGTCCTCTCTGCTCTGTCACCTCCAAATATTTACTCAATAGGTTCACTTAAAACCTTTTCAAATCTACTCAACAAGTCCACTCAAAACTTGCTCAAATATTCTCAATAGGTCCACTCAGAACCTGCTCAAATCTACTCAATAGGTCCACTCAGGACCTTCTCAAATCTACTCAACAAGTCCACTCAAAACCTGATCAAATCTGCTCAACAGGTCCACATATAACTTGCTCAAATCTGGTCAACATGTCCACTCAGAACTTGCTTAAATCTACTCAATAGGTCCACTCAGAACCTACTCAAATATTCTTAACAAGCTCACTTAGAACTTTTCTAAATATGCTCAACAAGCTCATTGAGAACTTTTCTAAATCTGCTCAACAAGATCACTCATAACTTGTATAAATCTTCTCAAAAATCTCACTTAGAACTTGTCCAAATCTACTTAATAAGTCCTCTCTAGGACTTGCTCAAAACTACATTGAAAGCTTCCACAAAAGCTCACACAAAATCAGTCCACAAGCCTTCTCAAAGACTTACCTCAAATCAGCTTAACAAGTCGACACAGAATTTGTTCAATCTCATAGAATCATAAAGAGAATTGTTAGAGACTCAATATGTCCTATACTCAATGCTCAATCACTTTCTCAACTCAATCTCATAGAAGCATAAAGAGAATTGTTAGAGACTCAATATGTTCTATTCTCAAAGCTCAATATCAACTCAAATCAATATCATAGAAGCATAAAGAGAATTGTTAGAGACTCAATATGTTCTATACTCAATGCTCAATCTCATAGAAGCATAAAGAGAATTGTTAAAGACTCAATATGTCCTATTCTCAAGGGTCAATCTCAACTCAATCATAATATAGAATATTTTATTTCATGGAACTTGAACAACTACTTCATGCATTCACTTGACTAGGCTTAATCAACTCTACTCAACCAATCACCTCAAGGAACAACCCTTTCTCACAAGCCCTAGTCCAAGTATGTATTATCCAACTCAAAATGTTTTCAAAAATGCTCAACAACAAATCTCACATAACAATGATACTCATGTTATTTTCTAACTCAAGTTCAAGTTCTTTGCATCACCCATAAGCTTCAACAATAATGCTAATAATACAAGGTTTTAATCACTACTCTCAATTCAAAAAAACTTGAAGTATAAACTCAAAATACTTCACTCAACCAATGGTCTAAACAACAATGCTTATCAAACAAGGTTTAATCACAACTCACAATCTAGAAAACCTTGAAGCATTAACTCAACCACTTTCAAAAAGGAAACCCTAATCACTCAAAACTTAATTTTCAATCAAGCCAACCATCTAACTCAACAAAGAAGAATTTTGCCCATACCTTTTCTTGAAGAGTAGTTGTCCTTACAAATATGCCACACTCACAATTACTTATTTGACAAACTCAATAAGGGTTAGAGGATAATTTTTATATCACAAAAATAATATCAATTACACCTTATCACTCCAACTTAAACAATAAGAAATGTCCTCACAATAATCACAAAACCCTTTATTGGAAATAACACACAACTCACAAAGTTTTAACCTTTCAATATTCCACAATAGCAAAACTTAAGACTTGAAAATAAAAACATAATTCTCCTTATACCTCTTAATGATATTTCTCAACTATCAACCTTTATCACAATGCAAAGACTTCAACCACCAAATACCTTATACCTCCAACCTAGGCATTAATAAAATAAAATATTAAAAATGTACCTTTGCCTTAGGAGAGTTTTGAACTCTCAACATAGCCCTCACAATGTCTTGCCCATGGTGCAAACACCACATGATCTAACAAGCTTGTTGGGAAGGAAGAAGCACCATGTGCTTTAAGACTCCTTCCTAGCATTGCAAAAATGTATGCGCCTATTTATTGGTGCCTTCAACGTGTCTACCAAAATATTTCATGGGATTCAAACAGTAACCACCATGCACACCAAAATGTATGCTTGCAACCCACTTGCCACTAGGCCAAAGTGCCTTGTTGGATTCCAAAAAATCAATGCGCTTGCTTTTGTCCTTTTCATCATCAAGTCAAACCACAAAATTCACACAACACTATCACGAGCTCTACATTAAATTTGATGTGCTTCTCTTTCAAATCGAGCAAGGGTAATTTGAAACTTAACTTTGGCATGGTATTAATATGCATTCTCATTATATTAAAAACATTGGAGCTTCCCTTATCTTCTATGACATCGACAGAAATAAGCTTTGCCTTGTTTAAATCCGACCTTTTGATTATTTAAAATATGCTTTGGTCTTCAACATTTAACCCAACCTTTGGGTTTATTAAAAGATTTTTAGACTTTGTAAACCCACTTTTACAATATAAAATATTGTAATGAAAATTACAAATATTTTATTTGGGTTTTCACCATGGCACTTCTAACCATTATAATATTTCACCTTTGATAAAGTTCCTTTTAATATTTATTTATAAAATTTAAATTCATCCTAAATTTAAATAATTTATAAAATAAATATTATCACTCCTTTTTAACTTTTGTCTTTTTCACTGTTTCACTCAAACTTCTGCCTTCTTGCTGAAAATCAAATGACCATATTTGTCGCCTTTATTTCCTACTGAAATATTTGAAATTAATGATGACTCCTGGTGGCATCAATGGTGACATCAATGAAAAATTTGACTTAGGGACTCAAAATGTCCAACAACCCTAATTTCACTTAACACACAACTCACAAAGTCTTAACCTTTCAATATTCCATAATAGCAAAACTTAAGACTTGAAAATAAAAATAAAATTCTCCTTATACCTCCTAATGATATTTCTCAACTATCAAACTTTATCACAATGTGAAGACTTCAACCACCAAATACCTTATACCTCCAAATTAGGCATTAATAAAATAAAACATTAAAAAATTACCTTTGCCTTTGGAGAGTTTTGAAATCTCAACACAACCCTCACAACATCTTGCCCATGGCGCAAACACCACATGAGCTTACAAGCTCGTTGGTAAGGAAGAAGCACCACATGCTTCAAGACTCCTTCCTAGCCTTGCAAAAATGTATGTGCCTATTGATTGACGCCTTCAACATGTCCACCAAAAGCTTATACGGGATTTGAACACTAACCACCATGCACACCAAAATGTATGCTTGCAGCCCACTTGCCACTAGGTCAAAGTGCCTTTTTGGATTCCAAACAATCAATGCGCTTGCTTTTGTCCTTTTCACCGTCAATTCAAACCATGAAATTTGCACAACACTATCATGAGCTCTGCATTAAATTCTATGTGCTTCTCTTTCAAATAAAGCAAGGGTAATTTGAAACTTAATTTTGGTATGGTATTAATATGCATTCCCATTATATTAAAAACGTCGACGCTTCCCTTGTCTTCTTCGACGTCGACGGAAATAAGCTTTGCCTTGTTTAAATCCAACCTTTGGATTTATTTAAAATATGCTTTGGTCTTCAACCTTTAACCCAACCTTTGGGTTTATTAAAAGATTTTTAGACTTTGTAAACCCACTTTTGCAAAATAAAATATTGTAATGAAAATTACAAATGTTTTATTTGGGTTTTCACCATGGCACTTCTAACCATTATATTATTTCACCTTTGATAAATTTCCTTTTAATATTTATTTATAAAATTTAAATTCATCCTGAATAAAAATAATTTATAAAATAAATATTATCACTCCTTTTTAAATTTTGTCTTTTGCACTGTTTCACTCGAACTTCTGCCTTCTTGCTGAAAATAAAATGACCATCTTTGTCACCTTTATTTCTTGCTAAAATATTTGGAATTAATGATGACTCCATCTGGTGGCATCAATGGTGACATCAATGACAACTTTGACTTAGGGACTCAAAATGTCTAACAATATCCCCCTTTGTCATTGATGGCAACCCATATCCTTTTACTGAAACTTGATATTTCTTTTTCTTCTGCTCCCCCTGGGACATTGCTCCCCCTGGCTCAATGCTCTTTCAAATATCAAATCTCTCCCCATTTGACATCAATGGCAAAGGGTCACATTTGGGTCTCGGGGCTAAGAATGAGCCTCTTAGCTTAGCCCCTCCCCCACCTCCACATGAGGTGGTTAATTTTGGGGTGGGATTATTTCTAATCCCCAAAAGCATTGTTCTTTACCTTTATCTTTCTCTTCTTTTCTAAGTTTTCTGAATCCTCTGACAGTTTCTTTCCAAGTCATCATCCTTGTTCCTGTCATTACTCCTGTTCATGTTCCTATTCTTGTTCTCATCAATTTTTCTGTTCTTGTTCTTGTTCTCATCCATGTTCCTTTTCCTATTCCTGTTCCTATTCTTGTTCATATTCCTATTTTTTTTCATGTTCCTATTTCTATTCATATTCCTATTCCTGTTCATATTCCTATTCCCGTTCATGTTTGTTTCTAGAATATTTGCTCTACACCATCTTGTTGTGTGACCATCATTATTGCACTTATAACACTTAATGTTATTATTCCTCGGAGGTGCAACTATCTTAGGATTTCTCCTTGTGAAGCCATATCCTCTTCTGTCATGAATATTGCAATTCATTGCCTTGTGACAAAACTCATTACATGAGTAGTAATACCCTTGGAAAAGTTGTTATTTTCCATATTAATGTCTTTCATGTGTCTTGCACTATGAAGCCATGTGTCCAAACCTGTGACATGAAAAACATCTTCCATTGAAGCTTCCTTGTCTTGACCTCATTGGTCTCCTGTTCTGATTGTTGTTCCATTTGTATCTTCTTTGTGCATTGTTTCTATATTTTTTGAACTCTTTGTTGTCCAACTCATCCTTTGATGTCTCACTCCCACTTACATTGTCTTCTTCTGATGTATCTTCTTTTGAAGTTTTTTCTTCTTCAAGACTTGAAGTAGACTCTTCTTCCCTTTTCTTTTGAACCCGTTTAGAACCAAGACCTATATTTTTTGTTGCTCTTCTTTGTATCTTGACTATTTTATCCACACTCTTTGCATTATTTACATACTTGTATAGCTTATTCTTGGAATCCTCTAAATATTTCTTTAGTAGGAACACTTCTTGTGTTAAATTTTCATATTCTAGAATCTTTGCTTCTAAATTATATTTGAACTTGCTTGCCTTAGCCTTTGACTTTTCTAAATCCTCTATGAGCAATAATCTTTCTTCATCACATTCTTGAAACTGAATTTCAAGCTTAGAGTGTTGCTTTCTTACCTTCTTTATTGTGTCAAGGGCATAGATAAGTTCTCCCTTGAGATCATAACCATTCTCTATTTAATAATCCTCTATTTGTTTCCCTTTATCCATATCATTTCTTTATTTTTGTTTATCTTCTATAGGATCACTCACTTCATCTTCTAATGCAATTAGAATATTTTCATCTAGTCTATCAAGTGCATATTCAAAATCATCATCACTGAAACTATAACCATCCCTTGTGCAATCATCTTCAAGATGTCCAAATTTACCACATCTAAAACACTTGAGAATAACTGGAGTCATTTTCTTAACTTGATCTTTCTCTTCAACCATAAATAGGACTTCATCTCTATCATTGTTTGAAAAACTAACATCACTATCATTTGAGTACTTACTTGCATTATCCGCATAGTAGCTTCTCTTTTGCCTTTGGAAGAACTTATTTCCTTGTCTGCTTTGTCCATCCTTTCTTTTCTTTTCTTTTGGTGCTTGTATATTTCTTATTCCCTGTACCTGTGGTCCTATTTTTCTTCATCATTGTTGCTCTTTGGCTCTTTGCACTCTATTGCATAATATCCATACTTTTCATTATTAAAACACTTAATAGATCTTAGATCTATGGGTCTTCTAGAACCTTTATCTCTTTTGCCATAATTTGCTTCTTCATCACTAGATGACTCACTGCTTGATTCTATCTTCTTACCCTTTTTATTTTTGTCCACTTTGAATGCAACTTCTTTTAGAGGAATAGGATCTTTTGTTCTTATCTCAAAAGTAGTAAGCATGCCAAGCAAATAATTCCTTGTCAAAGAATCACTATCAATTGATGTTTCTATAGCATAAACCTTTTTGCTATACCTTTTTGGAAGAGTTCTCAAGATCTTATCACAAGCATCAGATTCATCAACCTTCATTCCAAGACCTTTTATCTCATATATAAGTTCATCAACCTTGTTGAGATAGTCATGAATATTTTCATCATCTCGCATTCTTAGGTTCTCAAATTCTCCTTTGAGATTTTTTATCTTAGCTTTCCTAACACTTTTATCTCCTTCATATATGGTATGCAATAGTTCCCACATATCTTTTGTTGTTGTACACTCCATAACCTTCATATATTTTTATCTACACAACCCTTTTATAATTGCATTCATAGCTCTTGAATTTGCATGCATTAGAAGCTTACCTTATTTATCTGTAGGAGGATTGGTTGTTGAATCATATCCAAGTTCCACTGCATCCCAAACTTCATTGACAAGTGCCATCAAGTGAAATCTCATCAGCACACACCAATACAAGAAGTCACTTACATCAAAGACTAGTACTGCATTATTGAAGGACCCATATTTTTGATCCATTGTGTTCTTAGATCACTTTTCCTTCAAGCTATAAAACTCTTCTGAAGGAACCCACTCTGATACCAATTGAAGAACACAAGATTATACTGAGAGGGAGGGTGAACAATATAAGACCACTTTTTACTTTTCTTTTCAAATCAATATTATGTAGTGTATAGATAGCAATATAAATAACATTAATCAAAGCAATGCACAAAACACCATACACAATAGAGACAAATTTTAATGCGGTTCACCAAATTTGGGAAACCTCCACAGAGAAAATATTTCTTCTAAATATTTCTCAAATAATATTTTGGAAATCCTTCCCAATTACAATGTTTATGGACCTCTGTCCAAAGGAGATGTTGATCCCTTAAATATGGTTTGTGGATCTCTATCCATAGGAGAACTCCTTCTCCTATGCTCTAGTTGGTGATCCTCTAGAATACTACCTCCACTACACTAATTGTGGATCTCTCTCCACTTGAAGACTCTTGTCCTCACTCAAAATACCTATCCTCAATGTCCTGGTTGATGGATCTCTATCCATTGGAGTCTCTATCCTCTCTACTCAATCACCTCCAAAGCTCTGCTCAATAGGTTCACTCATAACCTTATCAAATATGATTAATAGGTCCACTCAGAACTTGCTCAAATATTCTCAACAAGTCCACTTAGAACCTACTCAAATCTGCTCAATAGGTCAACTCAAGACCTGCTCAAATCTGTTCAATAGGTCCACTCAAAACCTTTTCAAATTTTCTCAACATGTCCACACAAAACCTACTCAAATTTGCTCAACAAGTCCACTTAGAACCTACTCAAATCTGCTCAATAGGTCCACTCAGAACCTACTCAAATATGCTCAACAAGCTCACTCAGAACTTGTCTAAATCTTCTCAACAAGCTCACTCAAAACTTGTCTAAATATGCTCAACAAGCTCACTCAGAACTTGTCCAAATCTACTTAATAAGTCATCTCTAGGACTTTCTCAAAACTGCATTGCAAGCTTCCATAAAAGTTCACACAAAATCAGTCCACAAGCCTTCTCAAAGACTTACCTCAAATTAACTTAACAAGTCCACATAGAACTTGTTCAATCTCATAGAATCATAAAGACAATTGTTAGAGACTCAATATGTCCTATACTCAATGCTCAATCACTTTATCAACTCAATCTCATAGAAGCATAAAGAGAATTGTTAGAGACTCAATATGTTCTATTCTCAAAGCTCAATCTCAACCCAAATAAATCTCATAAAATAATAAAGAGAATTGTTAGAGACTCAATATGTTCTATACTCAATGCTCAATATCAACTCAATCTCATAGAAGCATAAAGAGAATTGTTAGAGACTCAATATGTTCTATTATCAAGGCTCAATCTCAACTCAATCATAATATAGAATATTTTGTTTCATGGAACTTGAACAACCACTTCATGCATTCACTTGACTAGGCTTAATCAACTCTACTCAACCAATCACCTCAAGGAACAACCCTTTCTCACAAACCCTAGTCCAAGCATGTATCATCCAACTCAAAATATTTCCAACAATGCTCAACAACAAATCTCACATAACAATGATACTCATGTTCTTTTCTAACTCAAGTTCAAGTTCTTTGCATCACCCATAGGCTTCAAAAACAATGCTAATAAGACAAGGTTTTGATCACAACTCTCAATTCATAAAACCTTGAAGCATAAACTCAAAGTACTTCACTCAACCAATGGTCTAAACAACAATGCTTATCAAAAAAGGTTTAATCACAACTCACAATCCAGAAAACCTTGAAGCATTAACTCAACCACTTTTGAAAAGGAAACCCTAATCAAATCCTTTTCACCCCAAACTTAATTTTCAATAAAGCCAACCATCTAACTCAACAAAGAATAATTTTGCCCATACCTTTTCTTGAATAGTAGTTGTCCTTACAAATCTTCCACACTCACAATTACTTATTTGGAAAACTCAATAAGGGTTAGAGGATAATTTTTATATCACAAAAATAATATCAATTACACCTTATCACTCCAACTTAAATAATAAGAAATATCCTCACAAAATCCTTTATTGGAGATAACACACAACTCACAAAGTCTTAACCTTTCAATATTCCACAATAGCAAAAATTAAGACTTGAAAATAAAAATAGAATTCTCCTTATACCTCTTAATGATATTTTTCAACTATCAAACTTTATCACAATGCAAAGACTTCAACCACCAAATACCTTATACCTCCAACTTAGGCATTAATAAAATAAAACATTAAAAATGTACCTTTGCCTTTGGAGAGTTTTGAACTCTCAACACAGCCCTCACAACGTCTTGCCTATGGTGCAAACACCACATGAGCTTACAAGCTCGTTAGGAAGGAATAAGCACCACGTGCTTTAAGACTCCTTCCTAGCCTTGCAAAAATGTATGCGCCTATTTATTAGTGCCTTCAACGTGTCCACAAAAAGCTTCCATTGGATTCGAACACTAACCACCATGCACACCAAAACCTATGCTTGCAGCCCACTTGCCACTAGGCCAAAGTGCCTAGTTGGATTCCAAACAATAAATGCGCTTGCTTTTGTTCTTTTCATCATCAATTCAAACCACAAAATTCACACAACACTATCATGAGCTCTACGTTAAATTCAATGTGCTTCTCTTTCAAATCGAGCAAGGGTAATTCGAAACTTAACTTTGGCATGGTATTAATATGCATTCCCATTATATTAAAAATGTTGGTGCTTCCCTTGTCTTCTACGATGTCGGTGGAAATAAGCTTTGCCTTGTTTAAATCTGACCTTTTGATTATTTAAAATATGCTTTGGTTTTCAACCTTTAACCCAACCTTTGGGTTTATTAAAAGATTTTTAGACTTTGTAAACCCACTTTTGCAATATAAAATATCGTAATGAAAATTACAAATATTTCATTTGGGTTTTCACCATGGCACTTCTAACCATTATAATATTTCACCTTTGATAAAGTTCCTTTTAATATTTATTTATAAAATTTAAATTCGTCTTGAATTTAAATAATTTATAAAATAAATATTATCACTCCTTTTTAACTTCTGTCCTTTGCACTGTTTCACTCGAACTTTTGCCTTCTTGCTAAAAATCAATGACCATATTTGTCACCTTTATTTCCCACTAAAATATTTGAAATTAATGATGACTCCTTCTGGTGGCATCAATGGTGACATCAATGACAAATTTGACTTAGGGACTCAAAATGTCCAACAACCCTAATGTCACCAACGCCTTTTCAACATACTTTAATAATACTGCCAACAAGACAAATATTAATTAGAATATAAAACACTTATAAAATAAACTTATTAAATATAATTAAATTATAAAGTTATAAAAATTTATAATTTAATTAATTTAAAACATATTTATAATATAACCATTCTAACTATATTAAATTATAAAGTTATAAAACTTTATAATTTAATTAATTTAAAACATAACATAACTAAACATAACATACGAACAAACATATACATAACACCACACACTAACAAAATAATCTAAAAAGAATTAAATCTACAAAACACATTAACTTCATGCCAAATTGATGGAACCACAATGTGCTAGAATTAAAGCATAGATCCAAACTCTCACACCTTTTGGTGAATTAAACCTTGCTATACGACCTTCCTAAGGAACACCAATTTTGTGATATTTCAAATGGTAACAATGATAAACTAAGGCTTTCATCACTAAATTACAACACGACCCTACAAACATAACTCAAAATCTTTTAGATATCAAGGTGAAATTTGATAATGCACTTGCTATAATACAGAACACATAAAGATGAATATTCTTGGCATTCCAATGGTGACAATATGAACTATAAATGTAGGCAATACATTGGCATCAACTTCCAAATTTCAATTACAGGCAATATTTTGGCATCAAATTTCAAATTTCAAGTGGGTCCCCAAATTTTGGGATAGTTGTGAAGGACATCACAACAGGTCGTCCCCATATAAGTGTATTTATGGGGTATGGTGTGCACATGCCATTTGAGTGGGGTGAGTACTCTTCCCACCCAATATCATCAATGAGATATGGTGCACACTCTATTTGACCACCCTAAGTGGAATACTACATATTTTTCACATCCCCCCACCCATGTGTTGCAAAACTTTATTCTTATTAACAAAAATAATTCACCAATATGCAAAAATATCAAATCACATTCATCCATAATTTATTATCCACAATAACAATCCACAAATAAGAGAGAGATAGATAATACCATTAAGATAGGGAAACACCAATAATAATCCTTAAGTAAGGAATCACTCCACAAGATCTCCCAAGATAAGAGTGCCACTTAAGGAGGGTAAAGTCCCATAAGCCACTTCGTGGGCAAAGACGATTACATATGATTGATCTCCATGATGATTACAATGACAAATATCTCTTCTTTATATAACCATATTCTTATTCTACTTTGTGGAGCCCACTACTACTAATTTAATATTATATTATAATATAATATAATATTATAATACAATCAACCTTGGGTTATGTGTGGCCCATGCCAACCCTTATAAAATATAATAATATATCCTCAAATATATATTTCTAGGTACCCTAACATGCCACCCTTCTTACAAATGTTTCATCCTCAAAATATGTGAAACATGATCCATCCAATCTCGATCATCCATCCATCCAAGTGAAACACATTGATGTTGGTATGCCATTTTGTTACTTGAGTATCCAAATCTACTTTGTTGGATCCATGCTTCTATTGCTATATTTTGATAACTTGAATGATGGATCCACTTGTTCCTTGATGCTAATGAACCATTGTAAAAACAAATATTAGTATGCTTTCTCTGCCAAACACTGCCATAGTTGTTACCCTTATGATTCCATGTAGAACCATAATATTGTTGCCTTAAACCATACCTCCAAGATTATTGTTGCTCATGGTGGTGTGGATGGCGATATGGTGCAACCTTAACTTTATGTTCTACCTTCTTTGACTCCTCAATATTTGGTTCCATTGTTCTAAATTCTTCTACACATTTTTCTTTCATTTTCCCTTTGTTTGGTGTGTCCTTGTGCTCTTCTATCAAAGCTTCCTTATACTTTGTTACTGTTATTTCCAAGGAATCTGTTGCTGCTACTTCTTCCATGGACTCTGTTACTACTACTGCCTTCTTGGATTTTGTATCATGTTCTTCTATTTGTTCTTTAATTTGTTTCTCTACAAGCACTTCTTGTTTTTCCTTGGATCCTTACTCCTTAAGTTGAGAAATATCTTGTAATGTTATCTTCTTTTTCCTATACCATAACTTCATAAAATTCTTTTATACATTAATGTTAATAGTACCTAAATAATCTAACCAAGGATAACCAAGAAAAATATCCTCATCATCCATCTAAATAGCATGAAAATATGAATGTAAAATATATTTATCCATGGTGATCTTCAAATATTCAAAAATCTGAACATTCTCACCCTCCAACTGTATGTCCTTAATTTTTGTTGCTTAAACTTGCAATATTTTAGCCAAAGCAATATTAATAAAATTATATCTACAATGGTCAATGGAGATAATAACCCGTTCCTTTTGAATGCTTCCATGAACCTGCAAAATAGAACTTTTAGAAGAATTTAAACCCTTTTGATCCTTCTCTTGCTTTTGAAAATCCAAATATGTGCCTTCTACATTCTTCTCAATATCTTCCCTAGCATTTTCCTCTTTCTCTTCCTTGAGTAATTTTATTTCTTTTTCATAATCTTCATTATATTTTTTGAAAATTGCCCATTCTGTTTACATTACATTTCACTCATTTTGAATCCTTTATAGGTTCATTTCAAGGTCTTTTATGACATCTATTAGGATATCTATATTTTTATCTCTTCCCTCAAGATATCTCTTACAATTATCTAACTTTCTTCATAATTGAAAAGGTATCCAATAGCTCAAGAATGATGGTTCCATTTGTTTCCAAGTGCACCTTGGATTGTTCCTAATAAAGCTTTCTACCCATTGTAAAGCTTCACCCAAAAAACAATTTTGAAAACAAAAGTGTAATGGCATGCCTTCACCATAATGAGATTTTACTATTGTCAACCACTCTCTCACATCCATATCATTTGTTCCAGAAAACTTTTGAAGTGCCATAGTTGATTCCCTAATGCAAACTAAGGTTTTTTGTTTTTTTAATATATCATGCCCTAATGCAAAGTAGGGTTTTATAAAAATATATATCTTCCCACTGATTTGAAGCTAAAATTCCACATAGACAACTAGATTTGTAATTTTTCTTCCAAACAAAATAAATTACAATTATTTGCTTACCCGAACTAACAAATTTCGTCTTCCAAAAAAAAATTGATTTGAAAATTTGTCACTGCCCTTGTTCTATATGGCTGACTTAAAAAGGTCATATATCCCTCAATACTGCTCGGATTCCTTCATATGACCACTCATTTTAAATCTCTTCAAATTTCACATAAAATGATCCAAGAATCGTCTGAATCAAAAAAACTTCCGTAGAGATATGGCTCTTGAAAGATGAGACATTTTTCTAGAAAAAAAACTGCCCTAATACAACTAGGGTTTTATGAAATAGGGTTTCATATAAATATATATCTTCCCACTGATTTGAATCTAATTCCATATAAACAATTAAATCTGCAATTTTTCAAGACAAAATAAATTGCAGTTGTTTTGCTTACCTGAACTAAACAAATTTTGTCTTTTGAAAAAATTGCGAATTGAAAATTTGTCACTGCCCTTGTTCTATATGGTTAACTTCATAAGGTCATATCTCCCTCAATAATACTTATATTTCTTTATATTATGACTCATTTTAAAGCTCTTCAAATTATGCACAACTTGATCCAAGAATCACTTGAATCAGATAAACTTTTGCTGAGATATGGCTCCTGAAAGATGAGATGTTTTTCAAGAAAAAATATGCCATAATTTTATAATTTCCACAAAAAATAATCCCCACTTTTGCCAAAATCGTTGATCTAATACCACTTGTTGCAAACTTTATTCTTATTAACAAAAATCATTCACCAATATGTAGAAATATAAAATCATATTCATCCACAATTAATTATCCATAATAACAATCCACAAATAAGAGAGTATATAATACCGTTAAGATAGGGAAACACCAATAATAATACTTAAGGAAGGAATCACTCCACAAGATCTCTTAAGATGAGAGTGCCAGTTAAGGAGGGCAAAGTCCCATAAGCCACTTCGTAGGCAAAAACGATTACATATGATTGATATCCATGATGATTACAATGACAAATATCTCTTCTTTATATATCCATCTTCTTATTCTACTTTGGGGAACCCACTACTAATATAATATTACATTATAATATAATATAATCTTATAATACAATCAACCTTGGGTTATGTGTGGCCCATGCCAACCCTTATACAATATAATAATATATCCCCAAATATCTATTCCTAGGTACCCTAACATCATGCCACATAGATGTCATGTCATGTCATATCACTTCCAAGTCACCAACCCCTCTTCCTTGTAAAAATCCTATAAATATCCCCCTTTTCCTTCATTTGCAACAAGATTTGAAATCCTAAGCCAAAACTTTGTCAAATTTTTTAGTGAACTCCTTTGTATGTAATCATCCCCTTTTGCAAATATACTCCTTTTACTGTGCAAATCAATCATGGAAAGCAATGTGTGCTTGAAGATGCATGTATCTTGTTTTTGAATTTGCTCATAGACAGAGGATAAAATCTTCCCTAAACTACCACCAGAGGTCATTAAAACTTTTTCAAAGGTCCACAACAATTTTTAGCGAGATTTGAGTAGTAGAGGTCTCGATCATCAATCCTTTGGTGATTAGCAATTGAGACTACTAGACCCTTAGCGGTTCACATTAAAGGTTGTCCAACCCCTGGTGATTGTATTCTAGAAATTGAACTAGACATATCATCAATAGCAGACATACAAGCAAGGTAAGCAAGGAATATTTTTTGAGGTTTTTTGACACTTTGATATTATGTTCTTACTTTAATCAGGACTTGTAACATTTTATTGCTTACATATTTTTGTTAATTTGAGCCTAACCAAGGTGTGTCATGTTGGTCACAAATCTGCCTAGTTACAAAATTTGTGTTTTGTGCATCGTAGACCTGACAAAAATTGAAATGCCTAAGGAGAAAAATGTCCTTTGGGCCAATCTCCAAAGAGGACTAGCTCCCTTTATAATCTACTTCGGTTTAAATCTTAGGGTAACATGAAATAAATAGAGAAATATGGCTATAAGCTAGAAATGTAGTATGGGGATAGACTAACAACCAAAATTCAAATCAAGCAATGATTAGAATATAATAGAAATGCAAGCATAGGAACAAATTATAGCTTTGCAAAGATAACCTTCAAATAGCACCTTAGTATTCATTCCCTCACCTGCAGAGATTAAGTTCAAATGTAATTTAAGCACATCAAATAACGAAGGTGAATGTAATCATAAATGACATATAGAAAATCATCAAATGCAACCATTCAGAGAACTAGAAGCTAAAATATTTCTATTGATGCAAAAAACTTGAAGTGTTTTTTGTAAAATGTCCATCCTCCTTATTACATTGAAATGCTTAGTATTTATAGAATATTTTGCCTCTTTAATTAAATTCACAACACAACAAAATTTTAGTTGGTCAAAATTTTGCGATAGCAATTTTATCCTGGGTAATGGCGATGCTTGAATCAGATTATTCTTCAAGTAACAGTGATCCAGTTTTTAGGGAGTGCACTAGAAAAATCAACAAAAATGGATGATAGAGAGAACGTTCCAAGCATCGGTGCATTGAGATTCAAAAATGACTCATGGAAATCGAGAGCTTGAATATTAAATCTTGGGTGCCATTACATTCTTCCTTGCCTCACCTCAAAATCTTACCCTTGTTGTTTGAAATCAGTAAAATTTAATTTGCTTTAAAAAGTAATGAAGTCCATGGAAGGAACCTCAAAAATTACTAAGATCACATCGAAGTTGAGGATGTAGTATTTAAAATTGGCATCTCCTTAGTCACAATCCTGGAAAATTCAATCTCATTTCTCCAATAACTAAATTCTACCAGTCTTTGATCTATCCCAAAAAAATATCATCAATAGGGGCACTCTGAAAGAAAACATTGCTGAAAAGAAGGGGCAATAATTGATTTCACCCAAAAATCTAGTGTTTTCACTCTTCCAACATGCTTTCACCTCTTTCTCAGGTGATTTCTCTCAAAAATGATATGAAAACATCTTCTGGAAGAATGGATATGAGAACAATTGATTTCTCCCTTGAGAGGGGCGTAAATTATTTTCACCCCAACCCAGGGGCAACTTTGACTTTGACCGTTAAAAAAGATGCAATTTTTGAGACTTTTGCCTCAATATGTCTTCATTTGTAAATTCACCCCGAAGGAGGGCAAAAATGATTTTTGTCCCTCCTGAGGGGCACCTTTGACTTTGACTTTTCAAGCTTTGCTTGGATGATGTCATCATAACATTTATGCTCCAAAAAGCTTCTTTCACTGGAGTTTCACCCGAAAGCTAGGCAAAAGGTATTTTTGCCCCCACTGAGGGGTGACTTTGAATTTGACCATGCCAAGCATGCTCTTCATTCTATTTTTGCCCCTAGGATGCTTTTAACTAGAATTTTTCCCTGAAGAGGGACAAAAATGATTTTCGCCCCCTTCCCAGAGCGTCTTTGAATTTGACCAGTCTTCATCACTTGCAACCTTTTCCTTCTTCTCACTTGGACAAAATTTCTTCATCATGGTGGTTTCACCCCAAAGGAAGGGTGAAAATGAATTTTGCCCCAAAAGTGTTCGAAAATGAATTTTTAGTGGTACAGTTTCCCAAAGCCATAACTTTTGATCTGTTGAACCGATTGTCTATTGTAATATATTATTGGAAATATTGGGAAGATATATACAACTACAAAATTTATGTCCCATATTTTTTTCTAGTTTTCATCCCTCTTTGGGGCTTCTAAATTCTTCAAATTATATTTTAAGCTATGTTGGAGAAATTTCTCGAGACAAAAACTTTAATATCACTCAAATCATTTAAGGTATTGGGGTGATGATTTCACAATAAGTATAATTTTTTAATTCCCCTCCTTTGGATAAATTCTCAATTCCATAGGTTTCCATTGAGGCTGATTTACCAAAAATGACCGCTTCCTGGTTTTTACCTATTTTGACTTCTGACTGCAGTGTGGCAAAATTACCAACACTTTTTGCATCTTGTGGGGCATTCAGCTCATATATATGCAATCAACCCTAGGCCTTTATCCATTGGGTAACAAAATCATAACCACCTACTGCATCAAACTGTTTACTACTTGCATTAGCTTCTTCCTATGTTGCCTAAAATTATTCAAACATTTGTTTGTATTTATTACCCAATACGAGGAACTTCACCAAGCTTAGCTGATTTTCTTCACTTCAAGGTGCTCTAGCAAGACTTTTATCTCTGACACCAATGGCTCCTATAATCCAAAAAAATGGAAATCAAGGAAACAAAAGCTACTAAGAATTTAGCTCAATGGGAGGAGCAAAAATGGACGGGGCCATAGTTACGCTCACCCTTGATGAGGTTGGTGTACTTACAGTGATGATGGTATTAAAGGGGATGGAAGATGAGGTAGATGATAGTGGAATATAAAATGGGTTAGGGACAGAGTCCAACAAACTAAAATATGGAGGAATGGAAGAAAATAGGAACGATGGAAGGAGCATTGATGACTGATGACTATGAAACAAGGAGGGAATAGAAGTGGTGGGTACATCGAATGAAAGAAAAGTGGAATGAGGTACTATAAAATGAAGGGAAACAATCACTAAATGCTCATGATCAAGAAAAGAGAAAAAAAAAATACGTACCTACAGGCTTTGACACCATTTGAGCAAATTACGTGGGTGGTTGGATTTTTTTTTTTTGCAAGAGAGATCACACCATCTAGTGCCCTCAGCACTTTATTTATCAGTCAACCTATTTACACTATTTACAACAAATTTTGTGACATGATTGTCATGTCGCCACCACAAACCTAGCTTTGGATGCTTATACGGTGAATATACAATACCCAAACCAGATCTAATTGTACTTCAATCGATCTTTAAAGTTCGACTAGCCTCTTCCTAAAGTTTTCCAAGTTGTGAACAAGATGCAACATGGCAGGTTATCATCCATGCCAATACTCATATAATTAATGAATAATGTGGTGAAGAGATTTACCACATGGGAGCCTTTTGTGAGTACTATTTGCGATGATGGCTGGAGCCAATACCGCCACTTGAGAGAATCCATTGGTTGCAAGATCTTGGGTATGTGCTCCTCTAGCTCCTTAATGTGATAGCAATATTTTTATAGCAATAGCCTTTCTATTAAGATCTCCTTAGGATCCACCTCCTGATGAGGTATAATTATTGGATGTTGGCTAAATTATTGCGTGTTATGCCCTAGGACAAAAAAATGGTGTAAAAGTATGCCCTCTTCATACTTAGAATATGCCACTTGAGCCTGTTCCCCTTCCTTGTCCATATCCTAATGGAAAGTACAAGCAACCATATTGTTCATTTTTGGAGCAGTGCTTGTATATTATTTTCATTGGCCTTAGATGAGATCTACCTCTTGTGCTCCACACAGCTGCATTCCAGGTCTCTACACAGTTTGAGGGATCTACCATTGTGAATATTGTGCAAGATAGACAAGAGCAGCAACTACTAAAGATAGTGATGGAAAGGTAGTTTCTCTCCACTATATTTTTCTTGATTGGAGCAGGAGTCGCTATGCTTGTACTACCTCTTGAAATACTTGAGGGAATATTTTTTCCCTAGATTGTAGTAGGAGGAGGCTTATGTCTGAGTGGAAAGCCCAAATATAGTAGCGGTGGACCTGGCCAAGTGTCGATTAGATATTCTCTAGAATTCTCCTCCAACTCCTCCAAAATTAGACATTAAAGTCTATGATGCTCTCTAGAGAAGCTCTCATTATGGTGGAGATGTGAATCAAGAGTTGAAAGGGATCTTGAGAGCCACAAAATGTGTCGATGAGTGCTTCTACCAAGTCTGCCCATGAGTAGATGCTCTTACACTCGAGTAGTTTGTACCACTACAACACCCTTCCTTCTAGAGATAGGACCAGAAGTCTGATCATGACATATTTTTTGGTTATGCCATAGATGTTTGCTAGAGCATAAACATCTTCAAGGTGCTCTCATTCCATTCCCTCAGTGCCATTGTATTTTTTAGGGTCTTTAGGGCATTTTTGGGAATATCATGTTGACTTTGGAGATTCAGAGGGCCAAGATCATCCCAGTTGGGATAGCATACCTGTGCCATTATAGTATTGGTCCTTAGAGATCATGGTCCATGCTACTAAGTTATATTTTCTAGGTGAACATTCTTTCTTATCTTGTGAGGTCAAGGCTACTCACCAAACCTCAATTCCTCTAGGATATCTTTTTCAACATAAAATATATTCACAGTCATGAGATCCAGATATTTATCTCAATAGATTTTCCAGGTGATTTTTCCAGATGAAGGCAAGCCATAGATTCACCAAACTCAGGCTCCCTTAAAATACAAATACTATTCATCCCACCGGGCATGCCAAAAACTATTGGTCATGAATCTACCTAGTTAAAAAATTTGCATTTTATGCGCCCTAGACCCGACCAACATTGAAAGGGCGAAGGAGATAAATATCCTTCGAGCCAATCTCAAGGGGTTGGCTCTATTTCTAATCTACTTTGGTTTAAATCTTAGGGTAATAGGGAATAAATGGATAAATATGGCTATAAACAATAAATGTAGGATGGGAATAGACTAACAACCAAAATTCAAATCAAGTAGTGATTAGCATACAATAGAAATGCAAAGCACAAGAACAACTTACAACTTTACAAATATAACCTTCAAAGAGTACCTCATTATTCATTCCCTCACCCATAGAGATTAAGTTCAAATATAGAATTTAAGCACAACAAATAATGAATATGAATGTAATCAAAAATTACATATAGAAAATCATAAAATGCAACCATTTAGAGAACCAGAAGTCGAAATCTTTCTATTGATGTAGAAAACTTGAAGTGTTTTCTGCAGAGTGTCCATCCTCCTTATTACATTGAAATGCTTAGTATTTATAGAGGATTTCACCTCTTTCATTAAATTCATAACACAAAAAAATATCGGCTGTTCAAATATTTGTGGCAATAATTTCATCATGGGTAATGGCGATGCTCGAATCAGATTATTCTTCAAGTAATAATGATATATTTTTTAGGGAGAGCACTTGGAAAATAAACAAAAATGGATGATAGAGAACATTCCAAGCATCAATGCATTGAGACTCAACAATCACTCATGACAATCGAGAGCTTGAATATTAAATCTTGGGTGTCATTACATTCTTCCCTACCTCACATTGAAATATTATCCTTGCTGGTTGAAATCAAAAAATTAATTCTATTTTGAAAATGAATGAATTCCATGGAAGGCACCTCAAAAATTATCGATATTGCATTGGAGTTGAGGATGTAGCAGTTAATACTCACATATCCTTAGTCAGAATATTAGAAAAGTCGATCTCATTACTCCAATAATTAAATTCTACCAGTATTTAATATTTCTCAAAAAAATATCATCAACATGGGTTCTCTGAAAGAAAACATTGCTAAAAATAAGGGGTAAGAATTGATTTCGCCTAAAAATTTGGTGTTTTCACCCTTCCAACATGCTTTCGCCTCTTTTTTGGGTGATTTCTCCTAAAAATGATATGAAAACATCTTCTGGAAGAAGGGAGGTGAGAACGATTGATTTCACCCCTGAGAGGGGCGCAAATGATTTTCGTCCCAACCCAGGGGTGACTTTGACTTTGATCATCAAAAAAAGATGTAGTTTTTGAGACTTTCACCTCAAGATGTCTTCATTTGTAAATTCGCCTCGAAGGAGGGTGAAAATGATTTTTGCCCCTCGTGAGGGGCACCTTTGACTTTGAATTTTCAAGCTTTTCTTGGATGATGTCGTCGTTACATTTGCACTCTAAAAAGTTTCTTTCACTGGAGTTTCACCCCAAAGCTGGGCAAAAGGGATTTTCACCCCCACTCAGGGGTGACTTTGACTTTGACTATGCCAAGCATGCTCTTCATTCTATTTTCACCCCAGAATGCTTTTAACTAGAATTTTTCCCTAAAGAGGGGTGAAAATGAGTCGCTCTGCTTGTACTACCTCTTGAAATACTTGAGGGAATATTTGTTTCCCAAATTTTAGTAGGATGAGGCTTATGTCCGGGTGGAAAGCCCAAATATAGTAGAGGTGGGTCTAACCAGGTGTAAATCGGATCTTCTCTAGAATTCTCCTCCAAATCCTCCAAAATCAAACATTGAAGTCTGTGATGCTCTCTAGAGGTTCTCTCATGATGGTGGAGAGGTGCATCAAGAGTTGAAAGGGATCTTGATATCCATAAAATGTGTCGATGAGTGCTCCTACCAAGTCCACCCATGAGTAGATTCTCTTATGCCCGAGCAGTCTGTACCACTGTAGCACCCTTCCTTCTAGATATAGGATCAAAAGTATGATCATGACATATTCATGGGTTATGCCATGGATTTTTGCTAGAGCAACAACATCTTCAAGGTGCTCTCGGGCCATTCCCTTAGTGCCATTGTATTTTTTTAGGATCTTTAGGGTATTTTTGGGAATATCATGTTGACTTTGGAGATTCAGAGGGTCAAGATCATCTTAGCTGGGATAGCATATATGTGTCATTATAGTAGTTGTCCTCAGGTATCATGATATGTTATACTAAGTCAAATTTTCCTGGTGAACATTCTTTCTCCACTTGTGAGGTCAAGGCTGCTCAGTAAACCTTGATTCCTCTGGGGTATCTTCTTTCATCATAAAAGGCATCCAAGGTCATGATATCTGGATCTTCAGTTCAACAGAGTCACCAGGTGATTTTTCCAAATGAAGGTAAGCCAAATATTCACCAAACTCAGGCTCCCTTAAAATACAAATACTGTTCATCCCATTGGGTGTGCCAAAAAATATTGGTCACGAATCTGCCTAGTTACAAAATCTGCATTTTGTGCACCCTAGACCCAACCAACATTGAAAGGTCAAAGGAGAAAAATGTCCTTCGGTACAATATCCAAAGAGGCTTGGATCCTTTTCTAATCTAATCCATTTTAAAGCTTAGGTTAATAGGAAATAAATGGAGAAATATGTCTATAAGCCAAAAATGTAGGATGGGGATAGACTAATAGCCAAAATTCAAATCAAGCAGTGATTAGCATACAATAGAAATGCAAGCATAGGAACAACTTACAGCTTTACAAAGATAACCTTCAAAGAGCACATCAGTATTAATTCCCTCACCCACAAATATTAAGTTCAAATTTATAATTTAAGCACAATGAATAACAGAGATGAATGTAATCATAAATGACATATAGAAAATAATCAAATGCAACCATTCAGAGAACCAAAAGCCGAAATATTTCTATTGATGCAGAAAATTTGAAGTGTTTTTCTACAGAGTGTCCATCCTCCTTATTACATTGAAATGCTTAGTATTTATAGAGGATTTAACCTCTTTCATTAAATGTACAACACAACAAAATGTGGTTGGTCAAAAATTTGTGGTAGCAATTTCATCCTAGGTAATGGCGATGCTCGAATTAGATTATTCTTCAAGTAATAGCAATCTAGTTTTCAGGGAGTGCACTTGGAAAGTCAACAAAAATGGATGATAGAGAGAACGTTCCAAGATTCGATGCATTGAGACTTAGCCATGACTCATGACAATCGATAGCTTGAATATTAAATCTTGGGCGCCATTACATTCTTCCCTACCTCACCTCAAAATCTTACCCTTGTTGGTTGAAATCAGTGAAATTTAATTATGATTTTAAATGAATGAAATCCATAGAAGGCACCTCAAAAAATACTGAGATCCCACTGGAGTTGAGGATGTAGCATTTAATACTGGCATCTCCTTAGCCAGAATCCTAGAAAAGTCGATCTCATTACTCCAATAATTAAATTATGCCAGTCTTTGATCTTTCCCAAAAATATCATCAATAGGGGTGCTTTAAAAGAAAACATTATCGAAAATAAGGGGCAAGAATTGATTTCACCCAATAATCTAGTGTTTTCATCCTTACAACATGCTTTCACCTCTTTCTCAAGTGATTTCACTCAAAAATGATATGAAAACATCTTCTGAAATAAGGGAGGTGAGAATGATTGATTTCACCCATGAGAGGGGTGCAAATGGTTTTTGCCCCAACACAGGGGTGACATTGAATTTTACCATTATAAAAAGATGTAGTTTCCAGGACTTTCACCTCAAGATGTCTTCATTTATAAATTTGTCCCAAAGGAGGGTGAAAACAATTTTCACCCCTCCTGAGGGGTGCCTTTGACTTTGACTTTTCAAGCTTTGCCTAGATGATGTCGTTGTAACATTTGCACTCCAAAAAGCTTATTTCACTAGAGTTTCACCCCCACTAAGGGGTGACATTGACTTTGACCATTCCAAGCATGCTCTTCATTCTATTTTTGCCCCCAGGATGCTTTTAACTGGAATTTTGCCCTGAAGAGGGACAAAAATAATTTGTGTTCCCTTCCCAGAGTGTCTTTGAATTTGACCATTCTTCATCACTTGCAAACTTTTCCTTCTTCTCACTTGGACAAAATTTCTTCATCATGGTGGTTTCACCCTAAAGGAAGGGTGAAAATGAATTTCACCCCAAAAGTACCCGAAAATAGATTTTGGGTGGTACAGCTTCTCGGAGCCATAACTTTTGATCAGTTGACCCGATTGTCCATTGTAATATATCATTGGAAATATTGTCCCATCCATTTTGTCTAGTTTTCATCCCTCTTCAAGGCCTCTAAAGTCTTCAAATTGTATTTTCAAGATGTGCTAGAGAAATTTCTAAGGACAAAAACTTTAATATCTCTCAAACTTTTCAGGGTATTGGGGTGATATTTTCACCATAAGTCTAATTTTTAAATTCCCCTCCTTTGTGTAAATTCTCAAGTCCATAGGTGTACATTTAGGCTAACTTTACAAAAATGGCCGCTTCCTAATTTTTACCTTTTTTGACTTCTGACTGCAATATGGCAAAAATGCCAACAGGTTCATTTGATGTTATTAACTTCTTATGGTTGGTTGTGTTTAGGTTCCATGGAGGTGCATGCAACCTAGGGTGGTCAATAAAATAAGGCTCTAAAACCCACCCATCCTTTGAGGTGGCATAGAAGACCATTTGGACACCATTTTGTAAACTCTTGTAAAAGGGAAACTCCCATATTGGGAAGTCCCTATTGTAAGCCCCAAGAGGGCATTTGTAAAATATTATTGTAACATCTTTCTTGATCAATGAAAATGGTGTGTCTTCTATCCCACACTTGGAATTTTTTTATGTAACCACAATGTGATTCTTCTTCTACCAAACTTATAAACCAAGACAATAGTGCAAAATTCCTAGATTTGTCATATTAAATTATTGTTTCAAATCATTCTTTATATTATCCACTAATTTATCTAAACTCCTTATGATAAGTAGATCATCAACATATACCACAAGGATCACTATGTCAAAACTAATTTTCTTGATATATAGATTTGGATCAGAAGAATTATTTTAAAACCATGTTGCAAGAGGTGATCATTTATTTTGATGTACCAGGCTCTAGAAGCCTATTTCAACACATATAGTGACTTTTTTAATTTACAATTTTTATGTTGTTGCCCATTGATAAAAAAAAAAAATTGGTTGGGGCATGTACACCTCTTTCTTCAAGGTCATAATTGAGGAAGGTACTTTTCACATCCATTTTATGAATTTTCCACCCAAATTGCATTATTATTGTGAAGAACACAAGCTTATACTGAGAGGGAGGTGAACAGTATAAGACCACTTTTTACTTTTTCTTTTCTAATAAATATTATGCAATGTAAAGATAGCAATATCAATAGTAGTAATCAAATCAATGCATAAATCACCACACACAATATAGACACCACAATTTACGTGGTTCACCCAATGTGGGCTACTCCACGAAGAAAATATTTCACTAAAATTTTCTCAATCAATATCTTGGGAATCCTTTCCCTATTACAATGTTTATGGACCTCTGTCCAAAGGAGACACCAATCCCCTAAATCAAGTTTGTATATCTCTATCCACAGGAGAACTCCTTCTCCTCTGCTCTGGATGGTGATCCTATAGAAGACTACTACCTCCACTACACTGGCTTGTGGATCTTTCTCCACTAAATATTCTTGTCCCCACTCATAATACTTGTCCTCACTACCCTGGATAATGGATATCTATCCACTGGAGACTACTATCCTCTCTTATCTATCACCTCCAAAGCACTATCTAAAATCTGCACTACACACAGTCCTTCGGTATAACACAAATCTGCTCAATATCTATCTCTCGTATGGCACAAATCTATCCTCAAATCTGTACCAAACTGTTTCCTCAAATATACTCAACAAGTCCACATAGAACTTGCTCAAATCTTCTTAACAAGTCCACATAGAACTTGCTCAAATATGCTCAACAAGTCCACACAAAACTTGTCCAATCTACTCAAAAAGTCCACACAAAACTTGTCCAATCTACTCAATAAGTCCACACAAAACTTGTCCAATATGCTCAACAATTCCACACAGAACTTGTCCAATCTGTTCAACAAGTCCACACAAAACTTGTCCAATATGCTCAACAAGTCCACACATAACTTGTCCAATATGCTCAACAAGTCCACACAAAACATGCTCAAATATTCTCAATAAGTCCACACAGAACTTGTCCAATCTGCTCAATATCTGTATTGTAAGCTTCCACAAAATCTCACACCAAATTTGTCCACAAGTCTTCTCAAAGACTTGCCTCAAATCAGCTCAACAAGTCCACACAAAACTTGTCCAATCTCATAGAAACATAAAGAGAATTTTTAGAGACTCAATATGCTCTATACTAATCACAATGTTCAATTTCTTTCAATCACTCTCTTAGAAACATAAGGATAATTGTTAGAGACTCAATATGCTTCAAATTCAACTCAGTGCTCATCACTTTCTCAACTCAATTTAGAATATAAAATAGTTTGTTTTATGGAGCTTGAACAATCACTTCACACATCCACTTGACTAGGCTCAACCAATCACTCAATGAAATAATCCTTGCTCACAAACCCTAGTCCAAGCATATGATCACTCACTCAAAAAATTTCCAACAATGCTCAACAAAAAATCTCACATAACAATGATACTTATATTTTTTTCAAACCCTAGTTCAAGTTCTTTGCTCAACAACTCACTTCAACAATAATGATTATAAAACAACTCTCACATAACAATGATACTCATGTTCTTTTCAAACCCTAGTTCAATTTCTTTGCTCAACAACTCACTTCAATAACAATTCTTATAAAACAACTCTCACATATTCTTTTCAGACCCTAGTTCAAGTTCTTCACACAACCAATGGTTTCAACAACAATGCTTATCAAACAAGGTTTTAACAACACTTCTTTATTCCAAAAACCTTGAAGCATTCACTCAACACACTCAATAGGAAAACCTAAACAAGTCCTTTTCACTCCAAACTTATTTTTCAGAAAAACCAATCAATCAATTCAACTATGGAAGAATATGCTCATACCTTTTTCTTTATTGGAGGATGATCTTCAAAACTGCCTTTAGAGAATACCTTCTTCTTTGTCAAGTTCCAAGGGTTAGATAACAAGGGTTATACTTCACAAAATACAAGAATAGCTCAATTTCATGATACACCTTATATATCCTTCTCAATAGAAATAATTAACAATAATATCTTCACAGAAATTTCCTTTTCAAAACACAACTTCAATTTCTTAATTTCACAAAATTGATATTCCAACTTAATTTCTATCTCCTAAGGTAAAATAATATTTACCTTAATAAAGCACCTATTTACCATTTAGGTAAATAAATTAATATCACCTTATAACTCCCTAACCTTTGCACAATTAATCAAATTCCACAAACACCCTTAAAACCTTAGCACAATGATCAAATATCACAAATATTCCCTTATGCCTCCTAAACCTTAGTATTATGCAAAAATCAAAATTCAAATTATAAAAACCTTTGGTGAACCCCCTTTCACATTTTTCGAAGTTTCGACCTTATGCCTTCTCCCTCAGCTGGCACTTTAGTTGTAGCTTACTAGCCTTGTGAGCTAAGCATTCCACGTGCTTAGCTTAAGCCCTAAGGTAGCTTAAGCCTCTTCACAAAGGCTTCAAAGCCTTTGGTCTTCTCCTACGTCTAGAACCAAGCTAGATTGTGAGCGCTTCTCCCTTTGATTTTTTCCTCACTCAAACACCATGTGCTACCTCAATAACGATACGTTGCCCTACTTACAGTGCGTTGTCCTGCTTCAGCAATACAACACTCACAAATTTTGGAGGCTCTGGATTTTTTGTTGTATATTAATTCGCATTGCTTTCTTCCCTAAGGTTTGTCTTAAGGTTTAAATACCCTTCATTTTCTTTGCCTACGTCGGTGGATGATTCGACTTGATGACATCGGCTTGTATAAATTATAATTTATAATTAATTTAAATTCAAAAGAATTTAAATATTATAAATTTAATTTATAAACTTTAGACTTTAATAAAAAATTAAAGCCCTCTTTGAGTTAATATCAAATTGTCATTTGCACTTCACTCGGTTGATGAAAAATAATTTTGCCACCTTGGTTTTAATAAAAACCTTAATTATGCCATCACAATATTAGAGAACTATCATTATGGTTTTAACAAAATACCTTTTAATGTGCCACCATGGTTTTAACAAAAAACGTTATAAAAACATATTTGAATAACTTTTCTCCATCTCTTTTTATTGCTTCCTAGTGTTAATGATGATGTACTCCATGGTATTAATGTTAGCATGGCTATATTATTTCATTATTTTTAGGTTGTTGTTATTTTGTTAGAACAATATCTCATTCTGCCTTGGTTTGTTTCGTAACCTCCAGGCTATTCTAGTCATTTGATGTATGATTTATTTGATTGAATCAATTTGATCTTTCGTCGTTTTCCTGACATGGTATCAGAGCTTAACTCTGCCACTCTCATTTTCGAATGATATTGTTTGTAGTAGTGGAGCTTTGATAGCGAAGCTTTGGTGGAAAAGAGATTATTTTTATTGAAATATTTCTTTGGCTTTGGAGAATTTTATTTTAATTCTTCATTTCATTGACAGAAGCTTTTTGGAGAATTTTTTTTAATTCTTCATTTCATCGACATAAGCTTTTTGGAGAATTTTTTAAATTCTCATTGGATCATTGGGATCTGTGCCTGAGTGGGCAATGTGAAGATTCGGGTGGAGCAATTATTCCAAATTTTCATTGGGATCTGTGCTTGAATTATCTCAAAATTTTGGGATCGATCAACAGGTCAAAGGGCAAAATTGGAATCGACCAACAGGTCGAAAGGCGAAAGTAGAAGATCGGATCGAACAAAAAAGCAAGGTAAAGGTCAGATCGAACAAATCTAGGAATAGTGCATGGAAGCCAATAATGCAACCAACATCGCTTGGGAGGAGAGTCTGTGCCCTCTCAGGAGAGCATCTCCATGAGAGGAGATACTTCTAAGGAGGAGTATCGGGTGTTATAAACACCCTAACATCCCGAAGTCCTATCAATGTGGGACATTGGTCATCAAATACACACTCTGTCACCTACGTAGTCTATGAACAACCTATCAACGATGTCAACACAAAGAGCCACCTCCTATTTTTCCTTATCTCTGGGATCAATGAATCTGGATTCTGAGATTTTTCTTGGATAGAGGAGGCAAAACCAAGCAAATTTGTTGGATTGGAATTATGTTTTCATCATTAGATCTCATCCTGCAATTATTTTTTTTTTGGAGGGTGTCAAATGCACTATGAGAGACAATTTTTTTTTATGATTTTCTGAGTTTTTTGGATGCAGATTTGATCAAAATCGATAGCTAAAAGCACTAAGCACCTCAAGCGAGCAGTTTCAAGAGTTTTTGATTGAAAAAAAAACTAATTTTTTTTGTGCTCTGTTGTTCACCACCCCGTTGCCACCCGAGTGCCACACGAGCGCTACCCAGATGCAGCCCGAGCACCGACACCCGAGTGCCACCCGAGCCATGACCGAGGTGGCAGAGCGACCGCATCGAGCTTTGGGCTCATGGCTCCTCTATTTAGAGGAGGGTGCCCCGATCCTTATCGGATCAGCCAGCTGGATCACATGGTAGTGAGCCGAGCGGTAGGGCTCTGGGAGCCCTGATGTCGCGGGGTCAAACCCATTGACCCCCCCTGAACAAAGGTAAAATTTTTCTTAATTATTTCTTTTAAATTTTTTTTATTAAAGTTAATAATTAAAATTATAAATTATTTTTCTTATATAGATTAAAAAGGTTATTGTTTTAATAATTTTTTTTTATAGAAGATAATTTATTTATTTTATTAACTTTAGTTATAAATTTTTTTAAAAAGATGCTTTAAAGAGGAAATTTTTTAAGGGGGGAGCATTTTTTTTCAAAAATCAAGGGGGGAAAGAGAGTAATTTTTTGAAAAAAATATAATTTTGGCATTATTGTAAAGGTGCATTTTCAGCAGCACCCGACACCTAGTGGTTTATTTCTATGGGAACTTTTATGTTGTATGTTGCATTTTCCATTTTTTGCACTACTTCATTAAAACTTAAAATCAAATACACTCCCTAAGTCCCAAGAATAATTAAAACCCATCCGTGCAATTTATTGCACTGTAGCATTCAATATTTGTGATACCTTTGGCCAGCACTTATAGGTAATGTTGTCGTGATTGCGCTTATGTATCCACCACCTAATATAGCTACCACAATGATGTCTGAGCTTGTTCTCTATTAATCATCGAGGAGATATAAGTTTTGCCTGACATGGTATAAGTTTGCCATTTTACTATTTTTTTACTCCATCCACTACCCCAATCATTCTTGTGTTTAGACATAAACCCTGATGAATGTTCTAATTTCTTAAGTTTTTAGGGGAAGTTACACCCCACGTATGAGGATTGATGACTTTCTATGGTAGGTGTCATCAACAAGACAATTCCCTTTCAGTACCGCCTAAGTACCAGGTATCATATAATCATTAAAATTACTTACAGTCTCGCTCACATAAGGGCAGGTAATTTCTTTGATTTTTCAAAATACCTATAGTCTCCCTCACGTAAGGGTGGATATTTTCTATGGTATAATAGCCTGACATTAAGGGATATATAAAGAGGGACCATTTGGTGATATAAGGAACCTTCACAATGTCTACAAAATTAATGACTAATGCTCATCAGTTGTTGAAAGGTCCTAACTATACACCATGAAAAAATAAGATGAAGAAAATCCTTGAAATGGATGTCTAATGGGATGTTGTATCTGGTATAACAACAAGACCTTCATCTGCTTCAGGAACTACAACTCCATCTGTTGATCAGAAATACTTTGATAAGATAGACAACAAGGCAAAAGTGCTCATCTTGCTTGTTGTGTATGATGGATTTCAACCCCATATTGTTGACTGTAAACATAGTAAAGAGGCATGGGATGCCATTAAAACTATATATGAGGGAAATAATGATTCCACCATTCTATTTCTTCAATCTCAGTTACATGGTCTAAGCATGAAATAGGGAGAGACAGTTGAACTCTTTCTTTGTAGAGTGTCTGAATTGAAAGCAAAGTTGAATTCTTTGGGAGAACCGGTTGATGACAAGCTTCTTACCTCCATTGTATTGAGAGCTTTACCTGATTCTTTTATAGTGTTGATCACCTCACTTCAAGTATCACAAAGAAAAGTTACCTTTGTTGAGTTGGTAAATTTACTTCAAGAAGAGGAGGCATGCCGACTACAATGATATGATTCTTCTAACACTGCCTTCTACACCAACAAGAAGGGCCCTAATAAGAAGGGTAATTTTTAGAAGGGAGGGAGTTCTCAAAAGGATTCAAAAGGGAAACAAACTCAATAGACTAAGATATATTGCAAGATCTGTGACAAGGAAGGTCATGATACAAACAGATGTTGGCATAAGAATAAGCAACCAAAACAAAAAGGCCAAAACAAACCACAAAACAAGAACAAGCAACCCAATGTGAATGTTGTTGTTGAGGAATATAACTCATATTCTGAGTGGGTACACAAGGTTCTCATGACTACCACAACCTCCAAGCAGACAGATCCTATATGGTATATCGATTCTAGTGCTAGTAAGTGCATGACTGGCGATAAATCATGGTTTGAGTCCTTTGAGGCCAAAGAGGGCAAACCTATAACTATTGTCAATGATAAAACCTACAAGGTTCAGGGAGAAGGTATAGTTTTAGTCACTCTTCCTGATGGCTAGTGTCATATTGAAAAATTTCTCTATGTTCCAGGATTGGCAAATAATTTGTTGTCAGTCACACAAATTTTGGATAAGGATATGGTTGTAAACTTTAGTGTTGAGGGAGGCAAGAAGTGTTGTTCTATTACTATGAGGGGTAAGAACATTGCAACTACTTAATATAAGCATAGATTATTTGCCTTAGATGCTATATCTTCTCCAAATGTAGCCATGACAGTCTCGACAAAAGAGGAAACATCCCTATGGCACAAGAGATATGTGCATCTTAGTTCTGGCTACTTACTTGAGCTAAGTAAGTATGATATGGTAAAGGTTCTTCCTTCCCTTTCTTCCATCTTTCCAGTGTGCTCTGATTGCTTGGAATAAAAGAAAAATAGAGTACCTTTTGAGAAAATATCTACAAGAGCAAAGAAACCTTTGGAGTTGATTCACACCGATCTATGCAGTCCTTTCATACCCATCAGTAGTGGAGGGAAGAGATATTTTTAGTTGTTTTTGGATGATTACTCATGTAAGATGTGGGTGTTATTTATTCATTTGAAATATGAAGCATTTGGTTTCTTCCAACAATTCAATAAATCTATTGAGAAGGAGTCAGGGACTTCTATAAAGACCCTCCACTCAGATCGAGGGGGGAGTTTACCTCTAAAGAATTTTTAGCATTATTGACTGCACATGGGATCAAGATACAGTTAACTACTACTTATACTCCTTAGAAAAATGGTGCTGCTAAAATTAGGAACCGTTCCATCATGGAAATGGTTCGTTACATGCTCATAGGATCTAGTCTTGAGCAACAATATTGGGCAGGAGCTGTCACCACAGTAGGATACCTGTTGAATAGGTCACCCACAAAGTTCCTA